>OY728135.1:856902126-859846293 GCA_963277665.1 Viscum album | reverse complement strand
ATGAATTTGGAGGTTGTAGTATTAATAGGAAAAGTAAATTATGTATGTGTCATTTCCTTGGTAAAAATTTAATTTCATTGAGTTCAAAGAAATAATTGTCTATATATTTATTCAAAAATGTGGCTGAGTATATAACTAGTTTTAATTATTATTCTTAGTTTCCTTATATAAAATAAACACTATGTGATTTTGATGTTTATTTTGATAAATTTTCTTTTTATTATGACAATACTAGAACTATTTCAATCTCTAAAAATCCTTTAAACCAATATTGAATAAATAATATAGATGAAAGATTTAATTTCATTCAAGATCATGTTAATAAATGATTTTTTGTCTTATAATATTTTCATACTAAGAAATAATTACCTAACATATTCACTAAACTATTAGATGCTATAGGTTTTGAGAGAATAAAGTTTGAACTTGGAATATTGGAAGAAAAAACTCTATTTTATTATTCTCTTCAAAATGTGTTGTATAAGAAACTATTTTCCAAGAATAATATAAGTATGTTTTAAAATTAGTGTTTAAATAATAATGAATCTAGGGGGAGAATTATTTTCTTAATGATTTAGGGTTTGTTAAAATAATTTTTATTATTTCTAAATTTCAAAAAGGGGGTGAGAAATTTAGAAATGTGGTATGATATAATATTTGGAATTTATAAAATGGCCTCTTTTGTAATTTACAAAAGGGGTGATTTTTGATGTTTGAACTTAGTTTATAATTTTTGATTTATTAACTATAACCTCTCTCATTTATTTGGCTTGTTCTATTTGTATATGCTCTTGTTTGGTTTTATTAAATTTTTTTAATCCCCTATCTTAATTTTTTTTAATTTTTTATGTTGTCTAATTCTTCATATGTTTTATTATTATTTATATATAATAATAATTTTAATGAATTTAATTATTCTTTAATCATTCATAATTTATTATTTAAAATTTTTATATTCAAATATTTTTTTAAAAATTAATTTTTTAATTATTTTATTTACCCTTACATATCCTTTTTATCTTTGTGTTTACCTTTACATAATATTTGAAGTACCCATAGTGAGTTTAGTTTTACGATTATGTAACATGTTTTAATTTTAATTTACTATTCTGTATGACTACTTCTTACCCTTACACAACTTATGTTGTACCCTTACACATGATTTTAAAATCTCTCTCTTCCCTTACATGAAATCCATTATACCCTTATTTAGAATTTACATTTTGTTCCATACATTTATGCAACATTGTCTTTACCCTTAAGCATGTTTTTGTTTTACCCTTATACATGTTTTGGAAATCTATTTATACCCTTAAGTTAAATCTATTCTACTCTTATACATCATTTATAATTTGTTACATACCTTTACACATCATTTTATTTACCTTTATGCATGTATCTTTTTTATATTTACTCATGATTTTAAAAATATGTACTACCCTTATGCAACATATAGAAATTATAAGTTACCCTTATGAAACCTATTTAATTTCCAGGCTACCCTTACACAATCTATATAAGATCAAGGTTTAATTTATGTAGTATACATTTTACCCTTACACAACATGTTTTATTTCAAGGTTACCCTTACATGAGCTATATAAGTTTAAGGTTACTTTTACACAATATACATCTTCCCCCTAAACAGCCTAATGAAAATTTAACTTTACCCTTACACAAGGTATAAAATTTCCCTATTACCTTTATATAGAATGGTATTTACATGGAATAAGTTCCCTTAGAAGATAATAACATAATACCACTTGACGGTAGTTGCTTATCCCATGTTCTAGTGCTAACACGTCCTTGGAGAAAAAGTACCCATATTTTAATCTTACCTGTAGCACCCTCCACATAGTGGTATAAGCGATATTCTAATGGTAACATGCCTATAGTTCAATGGTATCACACCTATACTTCAATGAAAACACAAATTTCTTCTATGGGTAGTGGTATCTAATACTTGTTATTCACTCAATTGTAACGGTAACAATAACTCTATTTTCATAGTATTTTTTTGGTAATTTGTTTTAATTATTTTATCTTTATAAAAAAGTTCTTAAATTATAATCATTTTATTAAATTTTTTTAAAGTGTTTTATACAGTTTAATATTGCATAAGAATTATTTTGTATGGTTCATGAAATATTAAAAATACTGGTAACCATTGTATTTTCATATTTATTATCTCTTACCATTATAATATGAAGTATTATTATGTTAATAAATTAAAAAACATACACATATAAATTCACATTGATCATCAAGAATTTTGAAACACATGAGTAGAGAAGTTTCATGAGATTCCTATTGAAGAGTAACATCTGTTATAGTTTTCTATATAAATAAATGCTGAGTCTAGAAATGGATATATAATAATAAAAATATTGAGAACTACATTGATTAATTTTTGTTGAATTACTAAAGCACTATTGATATTCCAAAGTTTCCTTATTCTGCATTAATTCTATTAGGGTTGAAGATCACTCCTCTATTCCTGCCTTCTTCGTCAATCTCTTCCAGTTGCAAGTTAGTTTTATTTTTTTTGTGGAAGTGTCTATAATTCATATTTCAGAAATGATTATACTTCTATTAAAAATTTAGTGTTCTAGTTATGATGATCTGATCCAAATTTAATCACATAGGTTTGGTATATCCTATAGAATAGTCCGAGTTCTTTTTGCACCCATAAAAGTATGAGTAATATGTTTAGGCTGATCCTTAGAAAGGCATGAGTTATTTCTTTAACCTATAAAAGGAAAAGGAATTTTCTATCCTATAATAGACTAGGTCCAGTCTATACATATAAAATAATTGTTTATTTTAGTGAGTTCCAGTCCTCTCACGGATTTAGAGGGTATTGAAGAGTAGATTTAGGTTCACCGTGAATCTAATTACAATAAAAATATTAGTATTATTGATCTTTATTTTTATTCTTCCACTTATCTATTTGAACATTTCACTCACATTCATCAATTTTTTTGTTTGAATAAATAATACTCTAATAATTTTATGATTAAGTGTAAAAACATTAAAAGTACTATTAACCCCCACTAGTCCATCTTTCCATCAATAACTATGGTAAAAAATACGATTGGTTGGTGTGTAGGTGCCGATGGGGGTTCAAGATAAGGTCAATGGTTTTCACTAGTGTTCCTCGGTATAATGAAAACTCATAGATCATATGAGGTGTATTTTATTATTTTCATCTGGATCATTTTTTATATTTTATATTATAAGCATCCATTCTACTTCAATTTTATCATCATCGATGAATCTACTCTATTGTTGTTTTATATAAATCTAGGAATTTAATCTTCTTATATATTTTTTAAAAATATACACTAATATCATTTTATTTTAGTTTCTTCCCACAAAAGTTTTACTTATAGATCCTAAGGAACTAACAAGGTCACCTAAAGACATGTAATATTCTGGCTCTACATTGGGTTTGGGTTTGCGTAGTTAGATTAAGTGTGAGAGTTATAAATAAGTTTTTTATGGTATCAAGCACAATGGAGATATCTAATTTTTGTTTAATGTTCCCCTATTTGGATTTATTTTTCAAGTGAACTTGTTTTAATTTATTTTCTTATGGTAACATAAATCATATTACAAAAATATATAGGCCTAAACTCCTCAATATTTATAGTAGAATCAGTTTTTGGAGAAAGGTTAATGAATTGAGAATCTATACTTGTAGGAAGTAGTCCAACAATAAAAATTATATGATCACCGGTTCAATTTCAAGATGATTAATTTCTCAATATTTCATATAAGATTTATTTGAATACCCATCAATTCTAGAGATGTTGTTTGAATTAATAACATGAAACAAAATTTTATTCTCATATGTTATGGGATAACTATAAAGATATCTATTATCTTCCTTAATCACATCATGAGAAATAATGTCTTGAATTTTAGGAGTGGGATATTTCTCTCTTAGATTTATGAAATTAAATTTTAATCAATTAAAAATAGTCTTAGTGGAATTTTCATTATAATTTATGACATTATGATCAAATTTGAGTGTATTGATATGATTTTGGATCTTTTTAACTTTTAGAGAACTTTCAAGTTTTGTTTCATATAATCTATATCCATAAGATTGATTATTATAAATTATTCCTTCACGAGATGATATTTAAATGAATAATTACACGTAGATTATATAAAATGTAATTATCTTTTAGTTCTATGAAAAAAATTCTTGGTATTTTTCTTGAAGAATTTTCTTTGGTATAGGGGATTGCTACCATTGGAGATTTCGGGACCAAGTTTTCATATAGGATGAAGACATCCTAGATTTATGAAATGAGGTGACTCAAATTTATGGGAGGAAACTATTTTTGGGAATCATAGAGGCATTAGTTTATTATCAGGCATAAGCAGAAGACATTTTAGTGAAGACTCATGGGCGGTGCAGTTTCAACACGAAACAAACATGGGGATCATGTCATGATGGGTGGTGAATTTGCAGTTTGGAACATGCACGGGGATGATTTCATGGTGGAGAGGAATATGATTATTACATTCATGGACCCCACCCACAGTGTGGACCTTGTAGTGATAGATAATGTGTTAGAGAAATAGACTGTGGATGAATTTTAATGAAGTTCCATGTAAATTTTTTCAGAGTTTGAACATGTTTAAATATGTTTGTAATAATTTTTGAACATGTTTTTCATATAAAGCCTTAATTTTTTGAAGTTTTATATAAGAAAATTCTATAATTATTATATAGTAAATAAATTATATATAAAATTTTGGCAATAAATATTGGAATCCCCATATATAATATTTTATGTAAAATATAATTTAAAAATAGATATTAAATTTTAGTATCACTTATAATATGTGTAAAGATAAATTTTGATAATATTATCAATGGATATATCTATTATATGAATATATTACTAAACATTATGAATAACATATATATCATCTTTTTGTATTATTAATATTGCAATAGAGGTACTTTATCTATCATAATAACATTCAACGATGAAGTTTTTACCAATAATTTTAGTGATAAATACATATATGTTGGTAAATCCATTTAACAATAGAAAATTCACCTTTACCAATATATATTCCCATATTATAAAAATATAAATATTTTTTAGTTATTCAAAATCATTTTCTCTCACACATCAGTTATCATTGCTGTGTTTCATAGTGGCAGTATGGTCTATGCATGTTGTTGACCCACTCAACTTCCTAATAACTAACACTTATACTGGTTTGGTGATGCCTCGAGTATTTTTTGTGATGTCCAACAACACTTAGATGATCTTTATCTATAGTGATAATATAAAAACATAAAAAAAACTTTGGCCCTGTTCCACCTATCTCCTTCGAAACAACCAAATAGAAAGCCCATATAAATAAAAATATGTCATCATCGTCAGTTCTCTACCACAAAGAATAACAATTAACAAAAACCATAAAATAACCTAAAAAACGAATAAAAATGAACAAATTTTCTTCAAAACATGGGTCTTTAGGTGTCACATTGGTGCCTAAAAGGATAGGGTGGGTTTGTTTAACCATATCCATAATCTATTTTTACTACAATAGAATGAACTTTTCAAATTCAATGAGCTAATATTTATTTCCCAAAAGTTGACTATTTGGACCACCTAGGATCCATGGATATTGAGGAGGTGAATTTTTATATGAGTGTAATACCTGAGACCCTACTATTTCATGTAAATACCATATCCTGAACTATCATGAAATACGCCCATTAAATATTCTTTATCCATGAATTTATTTAAAAGTTAAATTTTATAATTTTAAATTGACAAAAACAACTTAATTTTTGAATTCAACATATCAAAATTATCTTAATATTACTTTGTGGTCTTTTTCTGAAAAGGTTGTGTTTTTGTCGAAAAATAAAATTTTCAATAAACTTTTAGTTTGTATGAATTTACCATTATATAAAAATGAACAAAGAATTTATAAAACCTTTTAAGTAATAAAATATTATTTTAAGTATTAACATTATGAATTTTAAAATATTCTTTAAACTCAGAAAACCTATGAAAAACATTTTTAGAACCTATTAAAATGTTACTTTAATATAAAAACTATTTTTCAGTATTTTATTTGATTCAAGTATTTTCAAGGGAGATTTAGTTATATATTTCATTGAATGCCTCATAGGATTATTTTTTTTATAATAAATCAATTTAAGTCTTTAAAATTAGTATCCAAGACAATTTTATCTTATATGTAAATTTTAAGATTAAAAATTTTATGTTTCTAAAAACTATTATTACATGATTAAGTGTGTCTATTTTAAAATTAAATTTTCACACCATTAGAAATTTTATTTGACTAAATGGTTTTATAATTTTAAATTATAACTATCAAATTAGTTAAAAGGGTCATTCTTAATCTTTTTCATTAAAATTAATTACTAAGGTTAGAAATTAATCACCATGATAAAAGTAAATTATGATAAAAGTTAAAAGTTAAAAAAATACCTAAAACACTTAATGTTTTCTAAAAAAAGAGAATTTGAGGTGAGTTTCAACATAAAATCACTATCCCACCACCTTTTTCCATTTTGTGTCCTTATAAACTTGAATAGTAACATCACATTGTTTAAAATGTTAGGCTCACTCCCAAAACCACCATTATCCTCACTTATAAAAGAGTAACATCTCTACAACTTAAAGAATCAACTATCATAATAATATCCCCTATAAAATCTAAAATTTTCTCCCCCTATAACCCTATCTCAAATTAAAAATCTCCAGATCACCATTAGTTAGTATAAGGCCTTCATTTTCAAGGATACTTTAATGGTCAATGCCTTCTCAGTCTGTTAATTTTCTAGTTTTGGTGTTGGAGGTTATTGGATGTGGCCTAGAGTGAGTCTGGAGGAGTTTGGATATTAAATGATGGAAGAAGTGTGAATACATGATGTGTAAAGCTTACATGATGTGTAAGTGTGGTTCATGGATTGTCTAGTATTGACTCAAGATGTGTACATTATCATGGTTAAATAATAAAAAGGTGGCATGTTTTTTAGTGAAACCGAACCCCAAGGATTAAATGACATGAAAGGGGATTACACATCATATAAATCCCTGATGCAGTGCAGTTATAATGCTAAAGAGAGCTGATGTTTTCCTCAAACCCTACACTATCTCTCATTCTAGGTGGATGATGGTGCTCCCTTGAGGTTTTTTGAGATTTCTTTTGATGGGGATTGATTCTCATCTTCCCATCTCCAATATGTGGTGAGTTATCCTCTAGTACTCATCCATTTCCTTCCATTCTTCAACAAGGTTTCACTATAGTGGTCTGTTTTAGTTTGGTTTATATGTTTGGGATGTGTTTTTATGGTCTTTGGGTATTTTTTAGGTTGATCCATGATTTCTTGTGGTGTTCCTGTGGTTGCGGGTGCTTCTTCTTCACCTTATGGTGAAAAACAAGTCGACAAAGGTTCTTTGAGGTAGGGAATCTCTCATTTATCTTTATCATGTATTATGAGGGAGGTGTTTACTTTTTTTCTATCTATAGGAGATAGTTGTGCTGACTTAATCAAAGATATATAATTGGTTAAGTTGAAATTTAAATGGGTCAAGGATTTTGATTCACATTATTTTACATATTTGATATGTTTGTGATATTGTGATTGTGTGGGATTGATGTCCCAATGGAAATTGTGGCCATTAGGGGATTTATTTTCATTGGTTGATATGTTTTGTGACAACTATTACTATTTTAATTGTTGTTATATCACCCTAAAATGGAAATTGGTTAACCCCTTATATTTGGTTAAAAAATGGTTTCCCTAGTATTATGGTTTGTGTGATAACACCCCTAAAATAAAGTTGAATGTGATAAAATCCCCCGGTAAATCTGTAAAATTATATTTATGTGTTGGGATGTGTGTCTATTATTGTGGGATAATGATGTGTGGTTGGGGCATGTGAAGGATAATGGTTTTTTATCCATGATTTTGGGCTGGTTAGGTGGTTTGTTTGGTCATGATTTTGGGGCAATGAGGTGGCTTGTTAGCTACGATTTTTGGGTGATGAGGTGGTGGTTGCTTTATGCTAGATGTCTTGGTAGTGATGGAATAAATAATTATTTTATAACGATTGAAATTGAATGGGTTGGTTTGGTTAATGATATGGAAATGGATAATGAATAAATAAATGATGGTTTGTGTGATTAAATGTGGTTGATGCCAAATAATGAAAAGAATGGGTTGATTAAATGAAATTGGTTGGGAATGTGAAAATAGGGTTTGTGGCTTGTTGTTTGGCTTTATGCATTTATAAGTGGAAGTAAAAGTGATGATGTTGTGATTTAATTAGTTTTTGGTTTTGAACCCATAATTTGGGGTTTTGTGTGGTTATATTTATATATTTGTATATTCCTTATAATTTCTATATGCACCCCACTCATGTCGAGCACCAGGTGTCGACACCTGCATAGTCATGTGGGGGGGGGGGGGGGTTCCTGACATCCAGTGAGGAGAAAGGATGGATGGGTACTTTATCTTTCACACTAACTCTTTCAGATGAGGAAGGTATTTCATAGGCTATGATGGAATAAGGTTTGTTATTGAATTAGATGATGGTTGTGATAGCCTAGGTGTTTTAGGGTGAGACATGACCGTGCTTGCAGGGTGGTTGCCCAAGTGTTTTCAGGTGAGGTGTGATATGACTGTGCTTGTGGGGAGACTTTTGGTAGGGGTCATTCATGGTAGGAGGAGGGCGCGAGGTTGATGTTTTATATGATCATGATACCCTAACACTCTGGTTATGACAGTGGTTACATTGTGGCCCAAGTGTCTGTGGGTGATACGTGATGTGGTTGTGCTTGTGGGATGGAGAGCCCAGGTTTATGCGGACGGGGTGTGTTGTGACTGTGCTTATGGGGAGGTGTGGTATATGGAAGAGATGGGAGTTCCAGGATGTAAAACTTTGGGTTGTGAGACTGGAATTCCAGCAGGAAAGAATTGTAGGGTACTCTATATTGATATGCTTCTTATTATAATATATTACTTGTCTTGTGTTATTTGGTGAGGTTGGTTTTGGTTAGTATACCTATATAGGTTCGGTTTAGTTCTACTTTTTTCTCATAAGTGCGTTATTATGATGTTTTCACATGATCATGAGAGAATTTGGTTTTCCTACTGAGTATAATTGTATAATCACCCTATGTGTATTAACAATTTTTAAGTTTCTAGGAGGATTATGTGGACTATGATGGACATTACTAACTCAAAAATTTAGATAGCTACTATGTTGTTTATTCATCTTTTCTTTTGGGTATTTATTTTGGAGACTTTTATCTATATATATTTATTTATACATTCATGTGGTATGGTTTTCAATTATTTTTATATTATGTTATAGATTTTATTGTGGATGATTCCTCCTATCTCTAAATCCTTCATTATTATAGAGGATAATGCCTCCCATTTCATGATATTTTTATAACCTCAGTGCTAGTCTCCAACATGAGGCCTACTGAATGCTGGAATCAGAGGTCATTATCTCTATCCCTTGATTGTAGTATCTTTGGAGGGATGTGATTGTGATATAGCATTATAAAAGGGAGGTTGAGAGCTAAGATGAAGTTTGGAGTTAGGAATAGTGAGGATTGCATAGGTTGGTATGGAAATAGTGCCAGTTGACCTTGGTGCATGACATAAGCCAGGGATACCAGCTAGGAAACTTGATTTTAGGGACCCCATGATCTAGTGCATAGACTCTGAGATTATTGAATGACTAAATGAGGTAGACATATTTATAGGGTTGATACCTAGGAGAGGTACATGAATTATAATTACTTGTGTTCTTGTATTAATTGGTTTGTTTTGGGAATTTTAAAATGAATAAAATTAATTAAAATGAATCTTAAAAAAATTTCATACTACCTAGGCTTAAGAAATCTTTGTTTCCTCTTTTATCTATGGATCCTATTCATCATATGTGTGTGGATCAGGCAGTTATGGTTCAATAGACTGATTCGGTTGATCATTGTAGGGTTGATATAGTAGAGGATAATGAATCATGGTAGAGGGAATTGCATGCTTTCTAGTGAAAGGATTTGGGAAAGTATGAGGGTAGTGTTTTATATGTCTACATAGAGAGTTGGATGGAGAATCTCAAGATCCCTTTCAATTTTATATGGGCCCTGACGGAGTACTGGTTCCCTTTGGCAGTTAGCCATATGTCGGGAACTTCACGTCAGTGGAAGACACTATATCTGAGAGAGAGTAAGGAGGAAAATGTTTTGTGGGTTGACTTCAAAAAGGAATTCCGAGAAGAGTTCCTTTCATCGACTATGAAGGCATAGAATAGGCCGAAGCTTCTTTCTCTTCAGTAGGGGGCATGTCAGTGAGGGAGTTGAGAATCAAGTTTAAGGAACTTATTCACTTTTCCCTAGATCATTTCTCAGATAAGGAGTTTCATATAAGGCATCTTGAGAGGTCATTTCTTCCTTCTATCTAGTATGCGGTAACTCATTTTACATTACTGATGTGTTTGGAGGTTTATAAAAAGGTGGAGGTGATCGAACATATGCACTTGTGATAAGGTTTTCCATGATAGGGTAACTAACAGGGTTCCTTCAGGAGAATATTTTTCTATGATAGGTCTCATTTTCTTGGACCTTTGAGGTTTGGACCAGTGGGGAGTCGACCTTAGTAGATTTATTTCTGACCTTATGGGGCGAGTGGTTTCTGTACTTTTCTTGGGGGTTTTATACCAGTATGTTTTTTTGTGGGGTTCATGGACATCGGCTAGAAAAAAGTTCCCAATGGTTCTCTGAGGTCATTTTGGTGGAGGTGAAAAGGTATAATTCCATCCTTAGTAGAAATTTCAACTGATACCATTCCCGCGATAGGGTAAACATGATTTTAATTTACCAAGGGGAGATGGAGAAGGTAGAGGATGACCTTAGGATGTTCCTCATATTTAGGTACCTCAAACCAAGTGTGGTCATGGAGGTGGTTATCAGAAGATAGGTAGATTACCTAGGAATGGTCTGTTGCACACAATAGAGGTGGAAATTCCCTATGGGTTAGAGATCATTAAAGGTACGATCAGTTTGTTTAGTACCCTTGTTTGTGCCTTGTTTAATTCATATGCTCCACACTTCATTGTTTCACCCACTCTATAACATTCTATTGGACTAGATTTATATAGTATTTCCATTCCTCTAGAGTTGACTATGCTATTTGGACACCAGACCAACTTTTTGATATGTGTTGGGGGTGTAGACTGATGATGAGGTCGCATCAGTCCCACAGGGATATTTTCTTGATAAAAATGTATCCATAAAATGTTATCCATGACATTGTCTAGTTTTATTATATACTTTCTATTATCTACTACTTCTATAGGAGAGTCATGTTCTCAGATTTGGATGAAAAATGTGTGGTTATTGTTGGTGAGTGGGGTTTTCAGGTGGGTAGTTGGTGTGTGGAGACCCTTATTTATTTGTTGGATGAGTTTTTGATGGAATCTACAGAGGATGGGATAGTGGAGGTCCCCAAGGACATTTGGGAGTCCATGGATGTTTTTCCTGAGGAGTTTGTGATGCTACCCCTCGACATGATGTTGATTTCAGGATAGAATTATAGCATAGTGATTCTATGATTTTGATGGATCCTTATCAAATGACACCTTCTGTGTTGTGAGAGTTGCGAATTAAAATAGATGATCTAATTCATAAGGGTTTTATCTAGCCTAGTGTGTCACTTTGGGGTGATCTAGTGTAGTTCACTAAGAAGGCAGATGATATTTTTAGGCTGTGTGTAGACTACCCAAGGTTGGATTAGGTGATGATCAAGAACCATTACCCTCTTTTGAGGATAAATGATTTTTTCGACCAATTGAGAGTGGTGAGTTGGTTTTATAAGATCTATCTATGGTTTGGATATCATAAATTGAGGCTAAAGGAGGGTGACATCCTAATGATTTCCTCTGGATGCAGGTATGGGAACTTTGAGTTTGTAGTCATTCCATATAGTGTTATGAATGCACCATCCATGTTCATGGGGCTTATAAATTACATGTTCTATGAATTCTTGGATCATTTCAACATTGTAATAATTGTCGATATATTGATCTACTAGAAGTTAGTGGAGGGTCATGCCAATCATCTCATAACTATATTGTAGGTTCTTTGTCATCACCAACTCTATGGAATGTAGCGACTTGACCCCAAATAGCCTGGATCCAGTGTATGCTATTATTATATTGGTATGATTAAAAGGAATCAAATCCCAAAGGACCAAGGATTTAGTATTCTTGGTAAACTAGATATATACATGATACTTTTATTACAAAATAATATGCTAATTACATCACAATTTTTTTCTTCTTTCTAAATAAACAACTTTGAGGATAACTCTAATCCATCTAGTAAATCCATGAATATCTTTTATAGTACGGTTCTTAAATTCTTGGGGAAAGAAACATAACAAAGGTGAGCTCAAATGCTCAGTAAGGGAAAAATATAGTAGAAGCAATAAATAATCAATGAGAATATTCAATATGAAAAAGGTAAATAATTGAACACCCATGACATGAAATTAATAAACATAATGGAAGTACATAAAAAATGTGTAAAGGTAATAAATAAAAACACATTCCATCTAAATAACTAAATAAATAAAAATAAATATGGAAATGTAAGAAACTAAAACACATTCCATCTAAATAACTAAAAAATGGAATGTATCTATAAATATGTCGATGAAATATCTCATGGATGAATAATAACTAAAACTAATATGAGGAAAATTATTGATTATTGGATGCCATGTTTCCTAGGTACATGGTACCTTTACCATCAAGACCTTTAACAAGAAAGTTTATAACATATCAGTTAAAAACCCATCTAAGGAGGTTAATCAGATGACTCGTTCAATGAGACTACTGATGCATCAATGATATATCTATAATCGGGCCCCATCTATGTCATACCAGTCCAAAAAATTCCTCATATATCAAATAATAGATTTAACAATGCACCTTATAAAATATATATATGGAGTAAGAGATATATATTTATCAATATTTACCCAAATAATCAAATAATATTCAAATTAAACACCGTATAAAAATGATATATGATTTAATAAATGAACATATCCATGATAAATGATATGGTAAAATAGGGGAAAATCAATATTCAATGATCATAGGAAACTGAATATTTCAAGGGGAAAAAGGAATAAAGGAAGTGAATGTGAATAATATCCTTGGAAAAATCAATTATAAACCATCCATTGGAAGATTAAGGATTGTATTAATACAATATACCCCAAGTGGAGTAAAATAAAGGGTTGTTGTTGTTGATTAATGGAAATATTATGAAAACATATTTTAAAAAAATTATTGAGGAAAATATCCTTTTGTTTTGAAAAACCTTTTGAAAAACCATTTATTTGAAAATAATTTTAAAAAAAAATTTTATTTAAAAATTATCCTTTTAAAAATGCAAATGAATATTTGTATTAATGATGAAAGATGAATATATACATGATGTAAAAGAACATTCCTTTTGAACGGTAAAAGGTTAGAAAAATTCATTATCCCGAAAGTGACAAGAAGATTCTATTGAAAACATTGGTAAAAGACAAAAAATAATAAAATTTCTTTACCAAATCATTTTAAAAACATTTTTGAAAACATTTTAATAAAACATGTTTTTTAGAAGAAAATAGGTTCTCCGACTAAAGAGAGAAATTAAGTCAGGTTTTCTTAAAAACATTTTCTAAAAAAACTTGAGTACCAAAGAGTGGGAAATGGTTTTAATAATTGAAAAAGGTCATGAATTAATAGAGTAGAGGAAAATTAAAGGGTTTATTGATCAATGGTAATATAATTTCCTCGAATGGAAATACCATTGAAAGATCATTAAAGTTATTATTGATGAAAATAATATTTAAACATTCTAAAGTGTCCCATACCAATTTGAAACATTTTAAATCATAAACCTCATAAAGTAATAATATTAAATTAAATTATTAAATACCATGAAGATAAAATAATTCATGGTATAATATATAAAAATTTTCAATAGACACACCACAAAAAAGATCTAAGTGGTGAACATGACATTTGTCTCACTGATGTAAAAAGTGAGATGAGAATCCCTTACCTTTCATTTCCTTTCAGGTGAACATACTTTAACTCCATGTATAATAAAATTTTATTAATTTTATATTTTATTGATAATATTTTTTATTTTTATAATTTCATTTGTTTCACTTTTTACTATTTTTTATAAAACTACTTAAACAATTAAATTTACACTGGGTGTTTTGTCCAAATTCAGTTTATGTGTCAAAAACAACTTTGGTAGGTCAACTATCATCAAAGGGGTCATCATATAACATATACAGAATAATAATCTTGAAATAATTATTATATTTATAAATATAATATACATTGAAACCTAATAATTAAATATTGTTATGAAAAATAAAACAATATTACACTCATGGAGATGGTAAGTTGTACGTACGCATGAGTAACATTCCCATTTTTCAATGATCATTATGAATAGAAGGTAAGTAATACTATATCTTCTAGATTGACAATTATATCATAAATAAAATATTATTTGATCAAATATACTTATATATATAATTTTTGTGATGTAAAATGAATCACATCATGTCTAGGAGGCGATATTCCACACGTCCATGAATGACATTATCACTTTTTAAGTGTGTGAAATGGTATTAAAGAAAATGATATATATATATAGTATATTTATAGAAAGGAAATTATGTCATGAATATAATATAGAGTTTTTTTATGTCACATATTTTTAATTGAGACCATTCTTTAGATGTTCCATGTACAGTGTGAATTAATCACATCGCTTTAATGAGGCGACAGTCCACACTTCCTCAAACAATGTTATCGTATTAATGAAAAATGGAATATATTAAAGGTATGTGTTATAAAAGGATTAAATAAGTATAAATTCAGAATAAATATAATATATATCATATATAAACAAAGTTTTCATCATAATTTCCACCATGATATGTGGTAAAGGAAATATAAAGAATCATCGTTTTGTGAGGCAGTAGTTCGCCGTACACAGAAACAGTATGTCCATTACCCATTAGATGGAGGTATGTGTACTTGTAGGTTGAAAAATTTACATAAAAAATAATAGTATATTTAGGATAATGTTAATGTTATATATTCATGGAATAAATATATTTTAGGAGGTGGAGAATGGAAATGAAACTAGAGATATTGAGAGAAGCTGTTACCTCTTAATCGGGTAACTTCTTTTGGTTTATACAAAAAGGATTCTTGGAAGGATTTCTGCCAAAATGGGAGATTCAAGGTATAGGGGAGGGATTTAGAAAAGTTATTTGGGTATATCTTGGATTAATCTAAATGTTTTTAGAGGTGTGAGTAATGGATAGAGATGGTGGCCTTTTATAGGGAAGAAAAATGACTCACTTGGAATTTTTGGAAACAAGTTAGGTGTACACACATTATTACATAAAAAAAGTCATAAAAACCCACAAAAACTCAAGTATGTAAGTTTCTTGGATGAATTATGGATATAAAATGGGTTTTGGACAAGTTTATAGGTCATTTGGGCCCCTAAGTTAAAGGTTTAGTCCTTTATTAAGCTTAGTTTAACCTTAATAATTGTAATTAATTTTAATTACTTTCACTAATATTTTTGGTCAAAATAAATGTTGGAATCATTATAAATTATAAATTATGATGATTCAAAATATTTAATCTCTTTTTAAAAATTCAAATCATTAAATTGGAAGAAATTAATTTAAATTTAATCCTACAGATGGGACAAAAAATGTGAGTTTTTAAAGTAAAAATGTTTTAAAGTTTTCTATGTTTTTATAATAAATTTAAAATTGAAATTGATTAGAATGAAATAAATTTTATTAATTGGTAATATTATTTTCTAGATAAACTTTAAAGACAAATAAAAATATAATCTATCCTCATAAGTAAATTACATGAAAAAGCAGTTTTGAACTAAAATTTAGCATTTTTAAGTATTCATTGAAAAATGAAATGTTTCATAAAAATATCAAAAATTCACCCTAAACTAATTATTATTTTTCTATTTCAAATATGAAGTTTATTTTGAAATATTAAATAAATTAAAGTTTCAGAATTCATATTTAAAATGGGTTCTCTATTAAAAGGCAGTAAAGTTGCGTTTATAAAAGTATAGGTTTTTATGTTTAAAATAGAGTTTGTTCTTATCTTATGACTATCAAACCTAATAGATAAATATAAAAAATATTTGATTGAATATAATATATATATATATATATATATATATATTACATTAATATCACTCACTAATTGTAATTAATTTAATCTATTAGCATAAAATAACTTTTTAGCATAAAAATAGTTTTCTATAAAAATATAGACTTATTATTAAATTGATTCATATATTAATTTATAATTAATTTGTAACCAATTAATTAATTATATATTTTTATAAACCATAATTTTAATAAGTTAGTTATTACTATTCATAACTACTAATTTAACGACTAGTTTATATCTCATTATAATTTAACAATATATTATTTTTCGATAAAACTCGATCTTGCGTGTAATGAAAGCCATCAAGGAAGGTCAATATTTCATATAATGCATGATAAACCGGTGTTTCATTAATTGAAATATATAAAATATATTTTAAATAGAAAATATATTATAAATAATCTAGATATTATATTACCTTTCATGCTTGGTGTCGCATGTCATACACACTATTGAATACTGGGTTCTTATTTTAGTTTTTCAGGACATCACAAAGAAAGTCATACAAGTTTAAGTTTTGGACATGAGAGGTGAATTTCCTCAAACATGTGGTGTCTTAGAATAGTGTGTAAGTGGAACTATCAAAGGTCAAGGCAATTGTTTCTTGGGAAGCACCCAAGAATGTGGAAGAGGTTCATAGATTCCTTGGTCTTTCAGACTATTATTGGTGGTTTGTGCCTAATTTCTCTCGAGTTGTATCCCCATTGATAACTTTAACCAAGAGGACCATGATTTTGTTTGGATTGATCAGTTCCATTTAGTTTTTAGTTACCTGAAGGGGGAGTTGTTCATTGCTCCATTACTTCAGTTTCCTGAGGAGAGTGTGGTGTTTGAGGTGTTTTGTGGAACTTATCGTATGGGATTAGGATGCGTGTTGACGCAAAAAAGTAGTTATCTATTATGGGTCTAGGAAGTTACATCCCCATGAGTATAACTATGCCACCCATGACCTAAGGCTAACATTGGTTTTATTTTCATGAAATTTATGGAAACATTACCTCATTGGGGAGCACTTTGTGGTCTTCACAGATCACAAGAGCTTGAAGTATATATTTTCTCAACGTGATCTAAACTTGTGACAATAGAGGTGGATGGAGTTTCTTCAGGATTAAAATTTCAAGATCTCCTATACCTCAGAAAAGGGGAATGTTATGGCCGATGATTTGAATATGAAGTTATGGAATGATGTTATTCGAGAGTCTAGGGATGCTTGGAGAGTGATGGAGGAGTTAGAATCCTTGCACTCTGATGAAAGGGTGGATAATGGTAGAGGTTTATTGTTCAAGATGATGATGCAGTCTTTTATGATGAAATGGGTGGAGGAGTCTCAGTGTGGAGACTCATAGGCAAAGGTGATGCATGCTCATGTTTTCTATGATAATTCTATAGAGGGATGGGCATAGGATGGTCGGAACTAGGTGTTGTTTTGAGGATGGTTGTTTGTTATGGTAGTGATTCAGGAGGGATCCCTTAATGGGTTTCATATATCACCTTTGGCGGAACAGATAGGAGTTTCTTAGATGCATCGTGGCTTAAGGAAACAGTTTTTGGTGGCCCAGGATGAAAAGAGAATTGGTAGAGTTTTTGGAAAAGTGCTTGGTTTTCTAGAAGGTAAAGGTATAGAATCGTGTTCAAGGTGGTTTTTATAGAATTTTGATATTCCTGAGTGAAAATGGGATGACATATCTATGGATTTTTTCATAGGGTTACCCATATCCCCAGGAGGTTTTGATAATATCTAGGTGATCATAGATTAGTTAATGAAATAAATCCACTTCTTAGTGATCAAGGGGTCAAGAGTAGTGGGTGATTTAGCTAGGAGGTATGTGGATAAGTTGGTACGGATGGATGGAGTTCATAGGTCCATTGTCCTAGACCAAGACAAATTCTTTACCTCATGATTCTAGAGGGAATTACAACATGATTTTGGCACTCAGTTACACCTCAACACTACTTCCCACCCTTAGACAGATGGGAAGATGAAGCAGACTATCCAGATGTTGGAGGATATCTTACATATGTGTGTCCTAGAATTTGGTGGATATTGGGTATAACACTTGCATTGGGTTAAGTTTTCTTACAATAATAGGTATCACTCTTCCATTAGCATGGCTCTATTTGAAGATTTTTATGGGAGGTCGTGTCATTCTACGTTGTGTTGGAAGGAGGTTGGGGAGGAAGTGGTTATTAATCCTGATGTGGTGGAGAGCATGATCGAGAAGGTTCATCTAGTTCTTGATAGGTTGAAAGTAGAAAAAGATCAATATAAGTCTTATGCCTATTTTAAGAGGATTCCCTTAGAGTTCAAGGTTAGAGAGCACGTGTTCTTGAAGGTTTACCCTCAACGTGATTAGAGAGGTTTGGTAGGGGGATTAATCTTTCTCCAAGGGTTCTTGGTCTCTTTGAGGTGTTGGGGTGAGTTGGTGATGTGGCATATCAGTTTGAATTTCCACCATAGCTTGAGAGGATCCATAACATCTTCCATGTCTCTCTACATCACCAGTATCTTCACAATGATTCCCATGTCATTGACCGAGTAGAGTTAGATATCGAGGATGACATGAAATTCATGGAGTGTCCAATAGGGATCTAAAACCACCAAGATAAGGTGGTGTATTGATGGACCATTTCTTTGGTTCGTGTGTTGTGGAGGTATGGTGTCCTAGAGGTTAGTACTTGGGTGTGAGATACGCAGATGCCCACCCAGTACTCGATTTTTTTTTTTGAGTTTTTCTTTTCTCTATTTTTATTTGTGATGTGATGTTTGGACCTTATTATATGCTATGAGATATTTTATTTTATTTGTTATGTATGATGTGTGATAAATTTATAACATATGAAAAGGGGTGGACTTGATTCCTATTTGATATGTATTAAATATGTTGCGATTAAACTTGTGAGGGAAAGTTAATACCGCCTATAGCTTAAAGTATCTTGACATGGAAGATAGAATTCACTAATTCATTTGTTCCAGATGGTTTTATGAGATGGTTGTGTGGTTTTATGGTTTTTGTGATGTGGTTGTGTGGTGATGAGGTTGTGAGAGATGTTTTGTGGCCATTTGGTTTGATGTGTTTGGCTGGTGGTATCATTTTAGGTATGATGAAAACCTTGAGAGGTATCTTGTGAGGTGGTTGTTTGAACCCATTTCCTTATGGGATTGGTTTTGGATTATCTATGGCGAGAATAATTTAAGAGGTATCTGATGTAATGGTTTATGCCTTCCCAGTCTGTTACTTTTCTGGTTTTAGTGTTTATGGTGCTTGGATGAGGTCTAGAGCAGGTCTGGAGGAGTTTGGATGTTAAATAATGGAATTAGGGTGAATAAATGACATGTAAATCTTACATGCTATATAGTTTTGGCTCATAGATTATCCAGTAAAAGCTCACGACATGTATATTTTTAGTGTTAAATAATAAAAAGGTGATTTGTTTTTTGGTGAAATCTAACCCTAAGGATTACACAATGAGAAAAAAGATTAATCATATTGTAAATCCCTAATGAAATGCAGTTATAAAGCTATAGAGTACTCAATTTTTCCTCAAACACTATGTTCTATCTCATTCCAGGTGGCTAACGGTGCTCCCATGAGTAATTTTAAGATTCCATTCCTGACTTCCCGTCTTTGATCCATGGTGAGTTCCCCTCTCATTCTTATAAATTTCCTTCCGTTCTTCTTCAAGGTTTCATTATGGTGGTGCGGTTTGGTTTGGGTTGTGTGTTTGGGATGCATTTTGATGGTCTTTGGGTGTGGTGTAGGTTGATCTATGGTTTCTTGTACTATGTTTATGGTTGCAGGTTCTTCTTCTCCACCCTACAGGGCATAGTAAATTAGAAAAGCTTTATTTAGGTAGGGAATACCTAACTTAACTTTATTGTGTATTATACGAGAGGGGTATACTTTTTTTATCTATGGTAGATGGTTTTTTTGAATTAATAAAAGATAGATAATTGGTTAAATTTTAATTTAAAGGGGTAAATTGGTTTGATTCATGTGATTTTATAACTTTTATATGTTTGTGATATTATTATTGTACGAACTTGATGCCCACACTAGAAATTGTGGAAATTGGGGGATTTGTTTGCACAGATTGATATGTGTTGTGACTACTATAGATATTGAGATTGTTGTGATATCACCATAAAATGGAAATTTATTAACCACTCATATTTGGTTAATAAAATTATTTCCCTAGGATTATGTTTTGTGTGATAACACCCCTAAAATAAAGTGGAATGTGATAAAATCCCCTTATAAATCTGTAAAATGATCTTGATGTGTTGTGACATGTGACTGTGCTTATAGGATGATGATGTGTAGTTGGGGAATGTGTTGTATGATGGTTTGTTAGCTGTACTTTTGGGTTGGTAAGGTTATGGTATCTCATCTTTTTATAACATAACTTTTCGTTACATTGTATAAATATAAGATCTTTTAAAGTTTAGTTTCTTGGAAATAAGGACCATAATACATGAAAAAATATAACATTCTTATAATAAAATTCTAAATATTAATAATAGGTTCATCCTAAGTAAATTTACTACATCTCATAACTTGGGTATGTACATCAATGGAAAGGGTGAGCATAAGGCCCAATAAGGGAAATCAAGGGAAACCGTTTACAAGTGATCATGAGAATTATTGATAAGAACTTGAAGAATATCATAAAGGGATGAGAAAAGGAAAAAGATACATATCAAAGTAAATAGAGAATGAATCATAACATAGAAATTTGTCTATAATATTTAATTGAGTCATTCATAAGCATATCACTAAGGTTTATCATCAAGGTGTCATAAAAATTACCAATGTTATTCACCAAGGTATCATAAAACATGTCATCTATAGAGATTAAATTATTTACCCAATGAATTGGAGCACTATCATAGCAAACCATTCATATGTATTAATTAATGTGAGCCATATAGATCATAATAAAACATTATATAAGTAACCCGTGGAGAATAAAAGAACCAAGTTTCATATCAAAATCATGACGTTTTAAAAATGTTCTTAAAAAAAATATCTTTATGTCATTATTAACCCAAAAGGAGGGTTTAATGTATTTTAATACTAGAATAAAATTGATCATTTTTAAATCTAGGTGAATAACCTATAAAAAAAGAGTTTTCAGTATTCAAAAAAGAAAATAAGAGAATTTCTTGAGAAAAAGAGAGAAAATATGAGAAGAAAATCCGGCAGCATAACGAGTATAAAACATGGTTTTAGAAAACATTAAAAAGAGAGGGGAAAAGGTTATCACATTCATAAAATAATATTAATACAATAAACGGATAGAATAAAATGTTCAGAATAACATATTATGGAAATTTGAAAGATATAACACCTAAAAAGGAAACTTGAAAGGAAAAGAGAAGTTGATATTTCCCTTACCTTGAAGAGTGTTCCTAAAACGTGAGGATTAGGACCTTGGGGGATTAAAGAAACCTTGGTAGGAATACTTAGGAGGTAAAAACATCATATATTAGTGGATTTTTAATTTTAAGTGAAAGGAAATGGATAAATGGGTGGGATTTATAGAAAAAGAGGAGAATTTGTTTAATAATTTCCTTAGACATCTAGGTAGTGGTAAATGTAAAACCATGGGCTTGAACATGGTATTTTACCATGGTATTGGAAACTTGGGACACCTATTATGATATTTTAATCCAAAAGTGTCAACTATCATTTTATATTACTTATTACATCATTATTATTTCATTAAACATACTAAGAAACTCAAACTGTATTTTTACTATTCATGAAAAAATAAATAATTTTAGAAAATTATCATAAATTAAACCTAACCTAATTTTAACATTCTGATTTAAAAAATGATATTTATTTTATAATAATTATTATATAAATATTATAATTTTAACTTTTAAATATAAAAATACTTATTTATTAAAAATAACATCAGATAAAAAATGCATAGAAAAATTTCTCACACTTGAAAAAATATAATTATTTTATCATTTATACTTAAATAAGTGTGTTTTAACCATACTATTTCATTAAAATAAGTATTATTTATAATATATTAGTTTATTATAATATTTATATCATTTCTGAGAAGTAAAATTTATATCCGAAAAATCAATTTATCAAATTCCAACTCAATTTTATTAAGAAAAACTATTCTTAAAACAGAATTGATGGAACTATAATTTTATTTATACAATGTCGTAACAATTTAAGTAACTAGGGCCTCTAAACATAACCACCTATTAAAACCTGCATATGACCTAAGGGTAATGTTTTCAATGGTGACAGATTCTTGGGGTGGTTTAGATAACATCACCCAAAGGGTAATTTACATTAACTTGAACTTCTCACATAGAAGATTTCATTCATGCTTAAGATGTTGAAGCTCAAATTAGGCTTGATTAAGATAAAATCCCAGTGACACTACCTCCCACCCAAGCTCTAAAAAATGGCCTTCATATGGAATGAATCTACTAGTTGATGCCATTATTTTTACTTTATGCGTTAATTAATCATTATAATTTCTATTTAAAACACTAATTATAATGTTAAAATTATTATTAAGATTATTGTTTTCAATGGTCATATTTAACAATGGTCATATAAAGGTCAAAACCCAATGGTAACATTTCAATTTAGACTCACATAATTATTAAATAGATACCGTTTTTAGAGTATAATATAATACACATTTTCATGAAATAATCATCATTCAAAAAGTTAATGTCGTTACATTCTTCCCACCCTTAAGAAATTTTGTTCCTAAAATTTCATCTTTTTCCCTCAATTGAGAAAAGGTTTGGGTACTTTTACCTCATTTTTTCCTCTAGTTCCCACATTGCTTATTCATATTTGTGGTCCCTCCACAACACTTTAATGAGGCGAGTAGTCTTATTGTGTAGAATCTTGTCTCTATTGCCCAAGATCTCCACCGGGTGATCCTCATAAGAGTGGTAATGTTCCAGTTATACCACCTTAGTATTCAATACATGTGAATGGTTAGGTATGTACTTTCTCAAGAGAGATATGTTGAATAAATCATGAACTTGAGCTATATTTGGAGGAAGTTATAGCCAATAGGCCACTGCTCTTATGTGATCAAGGATTTCATAGGGGACAATATACTTGGGGCTGAGATTCCCTTTCTTCCCAATCCACATGAATCTCTTCCAAGGTGAAACTTGAAGGGATACATTATTTCCATCATCAAACTCCAAGTCCCTTCGACGGTTGTTAGCACAACTCTTCTGCCGACTCCGAGAAACCTATATGTGTTGTTGGATGATACAAAACTTTTTTGTCATCACTTGCACAAGTTTAGTCCCAAGAATCTTTCTCTCACTAGCTTCATCCCAACAAGTAGGAGTTCTACATCGCTTCCTATATAGAGATTTATAGGTTTCCATTTGAATACTTGAATAGAAGATGTTATTGTATGATAACTCAACCAATGAGAGATGTTGATCCCATCCACCTTTAAATTCCATTGAGAATGTTTTCAGCATGTAATCAAGTGTTTTGATAGTTCTCTTAGATTGGTCATCATTTTTAGGGTGATAAGACATATTGAAATTCAATTTAGTATTCAGAGAATGTTGAAGACTTCTCTAGAATTTTGATGTGAACCTTATATCACAATCATATACAATAGTGAGTGTCACTCCATGAAGCCTTACCATTTACTTCAAGTATATTTTGGAAAGTTAGTCAAGAGAGAAATCATACTGAATATAGATAAAAGGGTAGTCTTGGTGAGATGGTCCACTATAATACATATCTCATTGTTTCCTTTGGTTTTTTTTGAGAGACTAATGACAAATTCCATAGTGATATTGTCCCACTCCCATGCTGGTATGGGTAGTGGTTGTAATACCCATTTAGGAAGTTGTTGCTCTACCTTCACTTGTTAAAACACTAGGCACCTTGTAGTGTATTCATCCATCTCTATTTTCATGTTATCCCATCAAAAATGATAAAAAAGGTCCCTATACATTTTAATTCTTCTATGATTTATAGAGAATGTATAGCTATGCGATTCATCCATCACCCCTTCATTATTTTAAGAATAGATGAAACACACGGTCTTTTACCTAATTTCAGTACACCTTGTTGATCAGTATTGAACTTAGGAAACTTCCCATCTTCCATAGCCTCTATCTTCTTTTTCAATAAAGGACAATCTATTTGATATTTCTTGATATTCTCTAGTAATTATGGTTGATAAATAATTTGGTATAGGTTTAATGATGTCCCTTCCCTTACAATTCCCATGTCTAGTTTTATTAATTCTTTGATAAAAGGATCTCCTTGAATACTCATCATTTCCAGCACAACATGATCTTTCTTAATGAATCAGCGACTTTGTTTGATCTACTAAGGATATAATGAATTGAATTGTCATAGTCTTTAAGAAGTTCCAACCATCACTTCTATCTCATTTTCAACTACTTTTTAATGAAAATATAATTTAAAATTTGGTGGTGTGTGTGTATATCAAATTTCTCCCCATAAAGATTGTTCCTCCATATCTTCAGTTAAAAAACAACCATAGCTAGTTCTATATCATGCATATGATAGTTCTTATCATGAGGCTTAAAATGAAGAGATACATAAGAAATCACCTTTTCATTTTACATGAGGATGCATCTAATCCCTTTAAGAGATAAATCTCTAAAAATAAATAATCCTTCTCCAATAGAGGGTAGAGTTAACACGGGTGCTGTAATCAATCTCTTCTTCAGCACATAGAAACTTTCCTCACACTCTTTTGACTAGATGAACTTGACCCCCTTTCAAGTTAACTTGGTTAGTGGATTAGAATGTTGTGAATTTTTTGTCACAAACCTCCTATAACATCTCTCTAATCCAAGGAAAATATGAATCTTAGTTACTATTATCGGATTAGGCCACTCCTCCACAACCCTTTTCTTTGTAGGATCAACTGATATTCCATTATTATTTATAATGTTCCCCAATAAAGAAACTTCTTGTAACAAAAATTAATTTTTTTGAACTTTCCAAATATTCTCTTCTTACTCAAAGTTTTAAATATAACCCTTATATGATCTTCATACTCCTCATGAATTTTTGAATATATCATAATATCATCAATAAAAACTACCACATAGTTATCAAGGTAGTCCTTAAAGACTCTATTAATAAAATCCATAAATATAGTAGGAGAATTAGTTAATCCTAAGATTATAACAACAAAATCATAATGACCATATCTTTATCGGAAGGCCGTCATTGGAATATATTCTTTCTTTACCCTCAATTGATGATAACCAGATCAAAGATCAATCTTGGAGAAGAATTAATCCCCACAAAGATGGTTAAATAAATCATCAATTCTTGGAAGAGGGTACTTGTTATTCACTGTGATCCTATTAATTTATCTACAATCAATGCATTGCCACATTGATCCATCCTTATTCTTTACAAAGAGAACACATGGTCTCTAATGAGACACACTTAGTCAGACAAACCCTTTTTCCAAAAGATCTTGGAGTTGCTTCTTTAATTACTCTAGCTCTATATTTTCTATTATAGACAGGGCCTTTGAAATCAGCTTGGAACCAGGCATGAGCTCAATGGAGAACTCTACCTCCCTTTTTAAGGGAGGTCCATTTAACTTCTCAGTAAATACATAAATGTGTTCCTAAATTATGGGGACATTATCTATTCATATTTTATCATTTCCTTCTTCATATTCATTGATAATTTTCATAAAGAAGGCTATAAGAGGTGGTTCTAGACAAAGATCATGTTGAGATATCTGTCCTTTGAAAACAACTATAGGGTTTCCATTCATGACAACTAATATTTTATTGCTTCTTTAGTTGATTTTAGCATTATACATTGAGAGCCAGTCCATCCCTAGTATAATGTTGAATTCCTGCATGGGAATCATTACTAGATTTGTGATGAGATTATTCTCACCAAAGTAAATAATAGAATTTCTATACACTGTTGATTATTGAATAATACCTCCAGGAGTATTTAATGATAATTATACTTCTAGAAGATTAGGGATTGATTCAATATTCTTTGAAAACTTGGGGAAAATAAAGTAATGCGTAAAACCAAAATCAAATGAAGTACTTGCTAGCTTTGAGAGAACAACGAGAGTACCTACTACCAAATCATTTGGAACTTCAAATTTAGCTATTATGATATCAAAATACCAACCTTTATCCCTTGTACTATGCTAAATTTTATGGTGATTCCTCTCCATTAACTTTAGATTTGGATAGTGGTTGAAAAATTTCTGAATCCATCCACACTTGAATCACTAGATGTCAGGATATCCATGCACCATATTCCCTTTATAGTTAGTGTTGAGAAGCTGAGGATTTCCCTCACTATAATAGTTCCTAGAAATATGGAAATATATTCCACACTTGTAACATTTCCCACTCCCATGAAATTAGTTCTCTGAATGCTTCTTCTAATATTTGTTGCACATGAAAAGTTTCATTTCCTTTTTTTATCTTCCTTGATCAAAGCTCCTCACCAAGTTTGGCTCCAAATATCTCTTCTTTTCATTCAATCTATGGGACCAATTTATCTCTCCTAACTCTAGTTCAACTTTCATTGAACTCCTCATAGTTTTTATAGTCTCGGTTGGCTAGATTTTTCTGTAGATGGGGTCTTAGACCACCTAAGAATCTATAAAACTTCCTAGTAGAATCCATGAAAAAGATAGGGGTGTAATGAGAAAGTCCTATGAAGTTCATCTCATAACTTCCCATAGATTCATTTTCCTTTTGCTTTAGATCTAAGAATTCCTTCTCTATTTTCGTTCTCATTGAACATGGGAAATATTTTTTTAAAAAGGTTCCCCTAAACTCTTCTCACTACTTTACATAAATCTCCCCTCTTGGATTTATGTTTTTAACTAGTGTTCACCATTGACCAGCTTCTCCCTCTAAGCAGTACACATCCAGGGCTACTTTCTCTTATTTAGAACAATGGAGTAAAACAAATATATTTTCAATATAGCTTATCCACTATTCAGTAATAAATGGGTCATTATATCCATTGAAAGAATATAATCATTGACGCATAAAGGACTCAATTAAAGGTTATTCTATTTAAAGTGAATCTAGTCTCTCGGATTGATTCAAGTTATTACTCATAACTCGAGTAAGTTGATTTATCATTCTCATGAAATTTTCCATTCCATCATCCATTATAAGGCCATCCATGCATGATATTTTGCGCTCACCATTTACATAGTTTATCCTATTTCCTTCCATTTTTTAAAAGAATAAAACCTTAGTGAGAAACATGTTTCATTTAATAATCTTATAATTTTAAAGGAATTTCATGTCTTAAAACATCATTCATAAATATGTTATTCTTTAACAATAATAACATTTTATATTAATCCTTTATAGTGGTTCATAAAAATATTGTGATTAACCAAAAATATCCCTTAGGAGTGTCAAAATAGATGTGTAGTAAGGCCCATTATCATATACCAGGTTATGCTAAATCATACCCAATGCACCTTGTTAGAGTTTTTACCATTCAGTACATCTATTCCAGAACCACATCCACTTATCTGTATCTAGATAGGGATTTCTTTACTCAGAAACCACTTACTTAATACTTCAACAAAATACCAGGATGTTTTACTATATTTAAACTTGTCCCTAGGGTTTTTAATAATGTTTTAAAATCAAAATTTCTACAAATAACTAAACCATTCTTTGATACCAATTATTAAATCTTTTATTTTTATTACATAACTATTCATTACATTGTAAAAATAAAGGATCTTTTAAAATTTAGTTTCATGGAAATAAGGTACATAATATGTGAAAACAAAAAACATTATTATAATATACTTAAAAGGATTCATAATAGATTCACATTAAGTACATTTAATACATCTCATAACCCAAGGACATGCATCAAAGGAAAGGGTGAGCATAAGGCTCAGTAAGGGAAAGCATGGTAAACAATTTACAAGTGATCATGAGAATTATCGATAAGAACTTGAAGAATATAATAAAGAATGAGAAAAGGAAAAATAGACATATCATAGTAAATATAACATGAATCATAACATATAAATGTGGCTAAAAAATTTAATTGAGTAATTTATAAGCATATCACCAAGGTTTATCATCAAGGTGTCATAAAAATTACCAATGTTATTCACAAAGGTATCATAAAACATGTCATCTATAGAGATTAAATTATTTACAAAGTGAATTAGAGAACTATCAGGGGAAAACCTTAATATGTAGTAATTAATTTGGTCCACATATATCATAATATTTTTTTTAGAAATAACCCATGGAGAATAAAAGGAAAGTTTCATATCAAAATCACGATGTTTTAAAAAAGTGCTTGAAGACAATATATTTATGTAATTATTAACCCATGCAAAAGGAAAGTGGGTTTTATGTATGTTAATACTAGAATAAAATAGATAATTTTTAAATCTAGTTAAATAACATTGAACAAAAAGAGGTTTGTATATTTACAAAAGAAAATAAGATAATTTCTTGAGAAAAAGAGAGAAATTTTGAAAAGAAAATCCTACAACATAATGGGTATGAAACATGGTTTTAGAAAACATTAAAAAGAGAGGGTACAAGGGTATAACATTAATAAAATAAACTTAATAAATTAAAGGAATATAATTAAATGTATAGAATAAAATAATATGGAAATTTTAAATATATACCACATAAAAATAAAACACAAATGGAAAAGAGATCTTGAAATTTCCCTTACCTTGAAGAGTGTTCCTAAAACTTGAGTATTGGGACCTTGGGAGCTTTAGAAAACCTTTGGAGGACACCTCAGGAGGTAAAAATATTATATATTCTTTTATTATTAATTTTAAGTGAAAGTAAATGGATAAATGGGTGGTTATTTGTAGCAAAAGAGATGAATTTGTTTATTAATTTCCTTGACACCTAGGTAGTGGTAAAAGCAATACCATGGGCCTTCCCATGGTATTTTCCCATGGAATTGGGAACTTGGGAAATCAATTATGATATTTTAATACAAAATATTCTATCATAATTTTATATTACTTATTACAACATTATTATGTCATTAAACATACAAAAAAACTGAAATTGTATTTTTACTATTCATGAAAAAATAAAGTATTTTAGAAAATTATAATAAATTCACCCAAAATTAATTTTGATAGGATGATTTCAAAAATTATATTTATTTTATAATAATAATTATCTAAATATGATAATTTGAACTTTTAAATATAAAAATCCTAATTTATTGAAAATAATATTGGATAAAATTGCATAGCGAAATTTATGACACCTGAAAAAATAAAATTATTTTATAATTTATATTTAAATAGTAGTGTTTTGAAGACAATATTTAATTAAAATAATAATTATTCATAATATATTAGTTTATTATAATATTTATATCTTTTTTCAAAAGTACATGTTTTGTCAGAAAAATCAATTTATCAAATTCCAACTCAATTTTATTGAGAAAAACTATTCTTTAAATTGAATTTATGGAACAAAAATTTTATTTAAAAAATTTCATTACACTTTAACTAACATGGGACTTAAAACATAATCCCTTATAAAACTCACATACGACCTAAGGGTAAGGTGTGAAATGGTGATGGATTCTTGGGGCAACTCAGATAACATCTCCCCAGTGGTAATTTTCATTAACTTGAACTTCCCCCATAGGCGATTCCATTCAAGATTAAAATGTTGAAGACGGGATTGGTATTGGTCAAGTGTAAAGCGTAGTGATGCCAACTCCCTCCCAATATCTGAAAAATAGGCTTCATAGGACACAAATCTACTGGTTGAGGCCTTTTTTTCTTATTTTTTCATTAATTAACCATTATCATTTCTATTTTTAACACTAATTATAATGTTAAAAATACTATTAAGAGTATTGTTTACAATGGTCATATTGACTTGTGGTCATATTATAGTCGAAACCTGATGGTCACATTTCAATTTATACTCATATCATTATTAAATAGATATAGTTTTTTTGGAGTATAATATAACACACATTTTCGGGAAACAATTATCAGCCAAAAAGTTTGGGTAATTAAAGAGGTGGTTTATTTTTCCATTATTTTGGTGTGGAGAAGTGGTTTGTTAGCAATGATTTTGGGGTGGTGAGGTAGTGGTTCTTTGTGATAGATTCCCAAGCAGTTATGGAATAAATAATTGTTTAATAATGATTGAAATATCATGTGTTGGTTTAGTTAATGGGATGGAAATGGATAGTGAATAAATAAATTATTGTTTGTGTGATTAAATTTGGTTGATGAAAAATAAATAAAATAATGATATGATTAAATGAAATTGGTTGGGAATGTGAAAATGGTGTTTGTGGCTTGTTATTTGGAGTTATGAATTTAGAAGTGGTAGAAAAAGTGGTGATGTTGTGAGTTTATTAGTGTGTGGCTATGAACCCATAGGTTAGGGTTGTGTATAGATATATGTATATATTTTTATATTCCTTGTGATTTATATACAAAACCCACCCACATCTAGCACTATGTTCATACACTCACATGGTCATATGGGGGATGTTTTTCCCGACATTCGATGAGGAGGATGAAAGGCTGGGTACTAATTTTTCCCACTCTCTCTTTTAGGAAAGGTTGGTATTGCATAGGCCATAATGGATGGAGGTTTTTTAGTTAATTAGATGGTGGTTGTGATATCCTAGGTATTTTTGGGTGAGATGTGACCATGCTTTTGGGGTGGTATCCTAGGTGTTTTTGAGTGAGGTGTGATATGACCATGCTTGTGGGGTAGTTTCTAGTAGGGGTCATGCATGGTAGGGGTATGGGACAAGGTTTATGTCATATATGTTCATGAAAAACTACCAATTAGTTATGTTATTGGTTATGTTATGGCCTAGGTGTTTGCGGGTGATATGTGACGTGGCCGTTCTTATAGGGCGGCGAGCCCAGGTGTATGTGGGCGAGGTGTGTTATGACCATGCTTGTGGGACAATGTGGTATATGGAAGATATGAGAGCTCCATGATGTACTATGTTGGGGTATGAGAGTGGAATACCAATTGTAAAGTGATGAAAGGTACCCTATACTGAATTAGTATACTTGTATAAGTGCCGTTTAGTTATTCTGTTTTCTCATAGGTGAATTATTATGCTATTTTAACATGGGCATAAGAGACATTGGTTTTCCTACTGAGTATACTTGTATGCTCATCCTACATATATAAACTGTTTTTAGGTTTCTAGGAGGATTACATGGACCATTTTGTACCTTTCTAGCTCAAAACTTTGGATAAACTTTGTGTCACTACTTTATCTTTTCTTTTGGGTTTTTAATTTGAAGAATTTTTTCTATATATTTTTTATTTATACATACATATGAGATGGTTTTTGTTTCTTTTTATATTATGTCATGGAGTTTATTGTAGATGATTAATCTTATCTCTGAGTCCTACATCATTATAGAGGGTAATGGATCCCATTTCATGAGATTTTTATACCCTTGGTGCTAGTCTCAAACCCAGGGCCTATTGGAGGCAGGACTTGGGGGTCATTATCTCTCTCCCCTCATTGCGGTATCTTTGATGGGAGGGGATCATGACAAAGACTTCCAAGTGAAATTCAAGTCATTGATGTGAGTATTATAAACTACTAGCTCTTATTCTTAATTATATTATTTAAAATTTATTATAGACATAAAAATATTATGATATTAGTATCATGTATATACTATAATGTGATTTTATTATGGGTATTATCATTATCTATTCATCTATCGCATCCATTAAGAAAAAATAAATCGCCATTCGTGTGTATGTGCGGAATACCTCCACCACGAGCAATGAAATTAATTTTTCATCACCACCTATAATTAATAGTTCAAAGAATGGATTTAATGTAGGAATATAAATTTTATGATATCACTAATGATTTTTATGAAAAATTTTATAACTTATTAATGATATGATCAATAAATTATCATCTTTAAATTAATCATTTAAAATAAGCATACTAAGTGGATAATATTGTCACGACCCGTCCTCGGGGCCCGTGCTGTGACTACCCCAAGCCCACCTTCCATAGGCCAGGGGCTGGCGACTAGCACCAAAGGCATAAATTCCGATAACTGGGAAGGCATTGCCTTTATAAAAGTAAACAAAACATCACAGAGCACAAGCGGAAGCAAAACACTAATTACAAAAGAAAGTGCTAAAAAGTAAATGGGCCAGAATACAAACCCAAATGAAAGTACAACTAAAACTGAACAAAGTACAACAGAAAATGACATCAGCTGAGAGAAAGGAAGCAGCTCCTGGGTCGTCCTCGTCGGATCCTACCTGAAGGGTAGGTACAGATGGCCTCCTCAACGCTCTCACCCGTCAACCTCCTCCGTGTGTCGTCTCGTCGTGTAGTCCACCTCCGGGTACTGAATCGTCGTGTAGTCCACCTCCGGGTACTGACTCGTCGTGTAGTCCACCTCCGGGTACCGTCCAGTCCTCGAACACTCGGCCTCTGTCAGCACTGCCCATCGTCTGCAACCAACACAACGAGGTGCGGGCATAGCCCGTGCAGGGGTGAGTATAACAATACTCATTAAGGACCCCGAGACCCTCAAGGTCTCTCTAAAACCAACAAGGATAACCACAAATAAGATCTCAACAGATAACCTATACTTAGGTATATGCCCATACATATACCTAAGTTATCAAGTAACCCATCTCAATCCTGAGAAAACACAAGGATTTAGAAAACAACGGATAACCACTACCCAGGTATATGCCCATACATATACCTAAGTTATCAAGGTCAAAAGTCTCAGCTCAAACCAGGATTTTCATTATCGAAACCACAACTGCTGAAGAGCCCCGACTCTGGAGTGTACAGTGGTCCTATCACGACTCTGAGGTACTGCTCACCAACCTAGGACTTCTGAGGTACTCCTCCTGTCGAGTACTGTGGGCCTGCTGCTACAACCAAGCGCTTCACCGTGCCACTACAACCAAGCGCACCTCCGTCATGGGTCTGCCGCTACAACCAAGCGCTCCCCTATGCCGCTACAACCAAGCGCACCTCCGTCTTGGGTCTACCGCTACAACCAAGCGCTCCCCTGTGCCGCTACAACCAAGCGCATCTCTGTCGTGGGTCTGCCGCTACAACCAAGCACTCCCCTGTGCCGCTACAACCAAGCGCACCTCCGTCGTGGGTCTGCCACTACAACCAAGTGCTCCCTTGTGCCGCTACAACCAAGTGCATCTCCGTCGTGGGTCTTCCGCTACAACCAAGCGCTCCCCACTAGGCTATCCGTAACACATCGAGTCGTTCGATCAGCAGTCGTCAAGTCTCAGCCGGCTACACGATCTCCGTATTCCACACGCTCGTCTCCGGGAGGGTCCGACCCATGAGCTGTTGGTCGATACTACAAGTATCACAAGGTTCCACGAAGAAGTATCTCAAGGGACCGCCTCGTCACAGGGGTCTCAACACAACAGATGGCGCGTCAATCGGACGCCCGGTCTGTGAGTTACTAGCTTTTTCGTCCCAGGGGCCCGGTTGGTTTCATGTGCGAACCAACCCAGTCGTATCTCAACTATACCCCGAACTCCCATAGGGTATACTCAAAGGGACCATTTCTCAATGTGATCACCAACGCCGCTGACGGTTCGTCAAACGGACGTCCGGTCTGAAAGATATCATCTTTTCTGTTCCAGGGGCCCGATTGGATTACGGGTACAATCCAACCCGGCCACTATCCAACAGCAACCAAAACTTGGGAGAAATATTCTAAAAGTTCCGTCTCTTCAAGAGGAATTCAATGAAGTCGACGGCACGTCAATCGGACGTCCGAAGCTCAAGATATGAGCGTTTCCGCTCCGAGGGCCCGGTTGGTTTCGTGTTCGAACCAACCCGGCCAAACCCCAAGTATCCCGAAACCTTGAGTGTAATATACCGAAACGACCGTCTCGATCCAAGGATTGCATCTCCGCTGACGGAGCGTCGTTCGGAGGCCCGTACCTCAAGATATGGAAAAAGATCGAAAACGGTCCGAAGACAGGGGGTCTGGGCCCGGGCCGACCCGGGCCGACCCCCTGGGTCTGCCGAACCGGGTCGACCCGACTCGGTCTGACCCAGATGGACCTGGTCCAGTCCGGCCAGGGCGCGGCCCGGCCCGGCTCGGCTCGGCCGAGCGGCCGAGCGAGGCAGCCGCGGGGCGCTGCCCCCGCGGGTTGGAAGTGCCGTGGCCCCGCGTGGGGCCGCGCTGGAGTCAACGGACGCGGCATAGCCGCGTCCCGTGCGTGAGGGCCGGACCCGCGCGGCCACGGGTCTAGTGGCTGCCGCCGCCGCGGCTTCAGCCGCGACGGTCCTGTCCGGCGGCGCGCTGGGGCGCCGCCGGAGGCTTCCGTGGGCCACCAGAGTTGCTCAGGTGGTCCGTTTTCCTTCCCGTCTGTGCCGGTGCTCCTCCCGGGTTCCGTTCTTCACTGCGGAAATATCAAATCGCCCTTGCGTCACGTTTTGTCGTCACCCGCCAAATCCGCACAACAACGAAGAACTGCGGAGGGTTGTCGGGCCATGTTCGTTCGGCCCGCACTCTCCGCGTTAGGCGATAACAATCGGGAAGAAATAATCAAAATATCAAACCACAATTTTAATAAATTAAAATTTTTCTCATGAAACCGGGTTCTTTATTTTTAAAGAAACGTTAACGGGAATATAAAACATTTAAATAAAACCCCTACCTCGTCAAGTCGTCGCACGCGCGTTCTTCACGGAAATTGATCATCGCGGAAGGAGGGGACCGTCGCGTCGTTGCGGTATCCGACGTTGCGTCGACGAACTCCGAGGACCAAGAAAAAATAGATTTAATTATATATAATTAAATCCGTGTTTTGTTAAAAACCACAAAGGAGATTTAAAAGAAACCTGAAATCTCTTACCTCCAGTAGTAGGTGATCAGAGATCGGGGCGGGGAAGAACGTCTCGGATGAAGTGCCGTCAATCTCCGAGGGTGACGACATTCTTCGCATTCTTTTCATTCTTCGTGAAGGTGGGTGAAGGCACAAAACTTGTCAAAACTTCTCAACAAGCATTTTTCCAGATGTCGTGCGTTGGTCTTATTTTATTATTACGCCAACGGATTTCAAACAGGTTAAGAAACGAATGAAATTAATTCATAGAATTAATTTCAACGAATAAACCGCCCATTTAATTCAATGAAGAAAACTGCCCAATTAATTGGTGCGTTGAGAAATTAAGAAAACGCGTCAGTTGACTTTCATAATGACGGGTTTTCGCGGGTGCGTTACTTAGTGGAAAAGAAACGGTGGAGCTCGTGCGGGTCCCACCTCAAAAATATCCTACCAAGAGGGTAAGATATTTTTGGATAGCACCCTATCCGCATCAACTCAGCTTAAGCCGCTTTAAGTGGCTTCAAGTGGCTCCAAGTGGCTTAAGTTAAATAAAATAAAGTTTGGCGTACAATTATTTTATTTCTTAACTTTATGCCCAAAAATTAAAAACCACACCCGAGCAAACGCAACTCCGGAAGAGGCGTTTCTAAGCAAGTACCGGCGCTGCGATCCCATCGGTGCCCTCAGAATTCGATTCCGAGCACCGGTTCAAAAGTTAGAAAAACCCGCTCGTCCGTTCACTGAACGTACCCGAGCCAAACTTCGGAAAATGATTCCGGGAACACCGGGCCTCGGAATCAGGTGCCGTCAGAAACTGCGCTCTTGTAAAATTCCAAAGAAAATTAAGAAAAAAATTTCCCTTGAAATTTCCGGGTCTTTACAAATATTTTATTCAAATTTTGTAATATTTTCATATCTATTACTTATTATTCTAATTCCATAAAATTTTGATATATGACAATAATAAACACTAAATAATATCATTATGATTTTGGAATAATGATATTACAACAAAATCATCACATAATAACTCATTAAATGAGGGAATGTTTATGTTTGGGTTGGTTTAACCACTTACTTGAAAAACACTATGAATTTATATCATGAATGAATTTGGAAACAAAATTACTAGTATACTTTAATATAAATGTTTAAATAATGATTTATTTTTTATTTTAGAGATGTTATATCAATATTAAATTCATTAATTAAGGAATCACCATTCGATCGTCAAGAATCACCAAAATATGCTTATTATTGATTTCATCTTCAAGGATAAAGACTATAACACTCATGAATGGAATTTAAAACATTATAAATTATTGTAAATCATCCATATAAGTAGCTTTAATGACATTTTAATGATAAAATTTGAAATAATAATGAATACAAACACTATTATTATGAAACTGGTACAAATGGTCAAAACTATAAACAATTGATGTGGAATATATATATAATTCATATAGAGAATTATTATTTATAAAGAATATAAATTAAAATGGATATGATTAATATTCTAAATTAAGTGATTAAGATAACTATTCCTGTGATATTAGAGTCTGATGTACATTTTTGGAATTCAGGATAAGAGGTAAGGGTTTTTCTCTCTCAAATAGATGAATTCAAGACATGTTTTGTATTATGCACCTAATTTCTTTTATGTGGTATACATAATGACTATTTTAGATGTTATATAATTATATTTATTTATTCATTTTATTTTAAGATAAATTTTAATCCCTATCTTTTAAGGGGTTTGATTGAATTTCCGCCAAATCTATAAGTGGGGTTTTTCTGTCTCAATTTTCATTCTTTGGGTCTCATGTTATATTCACCAATTATTTCATTTTTTATTGTCCATAAATATCCATGGAATATTTTTTAATATATTAATTATGAAATTCAATACATTTTCATGTTTATACTCTTATACTTCACTCATATTCTTTTGATTCAAGAGTTACCAAAATTATTATGAAATTATATATTTTTTAAGGTGGAAAACCATATTATGTTTTTGTGAAGTAAACGTATGTATAGTTTTCAAGAAAATACAACAATTTATAGATATTGTAAAGTGGATTTATATGTTTCACAAATGACATTTGGTGTAATCTCCCTGAAAATTCTTGGTTGAGTATTGAATCAATCATCATTTTGATGCATGATGAATGGGTTTAAGACTGTACACATGGATATACACTCCCATGGGATATGATTTGGAATGTGCACATGCTATTTATGAACCATAATAAAGGAATTTTACTAAAATTTCATTATTATCCATCCAATGAAGGATATTTAATCCAATTACTATCTTCAATGGATAACCTATCACATTGTAAGTATCATTCTACTATATTTCTTTGATATGGATACTTTAAGATAATTTAATGACACCCAACAGTTTCTAAGTTGAATAAGGGATGTTACCCTAGACATAAACATTATTATATTTAATAGATACGTTTTTTTATTTCTTATTATATGGATAGCCAAGTTTTTTACAGTAATAGGTTACTCCATGAACGGTAATTAAGGTCTTGATGACTTTTATAGTTAATGCATTTGACTTAATCAAGTGATGGGTGGGGGAAAAAATTATATAGAACCTTGATGAATCGACAAGTCTCATAATAAAAAACAAGTTGGGTTTTGGTGTATAACTCTTCCTATAATAGGAAAGTATCTTGGAAAAAGGCCTTCACAACATGTTTTGATGTCTAACATTATACATTCTATCAGTATGAGATCAATGATTATTATTGTCTATGTTTTCATTTATTATCATGGATATAGAATGCCCCAAATTTATGTTAATTATGGATTCATGTTGTTAATTTATTCTTTCCACATCACTTATGACATATTTATTTTATGAAATATTCCTCTATATGATACTACTTATTGATAATCTAATCACACCATTATTTTTTTCATTTCCCAAAGAAACCTATATGAGGACTATTTGTGATTTTTAGGGATATTATGGAAGGAATAATAATGTTCTCACAATATGTTCTTGCTATATCTTATGTTTTTAAATGTAATATATGTATGTATCTAGTCTTCCAATACTACTAAACCATTAGATCCTTCAATAAATCTTGTATACTATGCTAATAATGTAATATAACTACTAGCTATAGGTTTCAAGAGTTTAGGATGTTAAATTTGGAATCAAATTAATTTTAGTAGGAACCTTGGGGATAATATTTAGAGTAACCAAGTGAGATAACACAAGTACAATGAATTACCCTTAATATTTATATAGAACACTCTATAAAACTTAATAGGAATTGTATTTTACAATTTAATATCATTAGCTAATAATATGTATCCCATTTAAGAAATATGGAGACTAATAGGAGGAATGAGAACTATAACATCACCCATAATCAATATAGGGATGTTGATCCTAAAAAAGTTAATGAATATATAATTGAGGATAATTATATCATAACAATATTAGGCCAATTAACCTATGTTATGACAAATAATATTACACACATAGAGAATCCTACTGATCCAAAACATGGTGCAACTATGTTGGACCACTTCATGTGACAAAAACCTCCAGAATATAGTGGAAGTACTAATCTATTTGTGGATGAATAATTGATCAAGTCCATAAAGAATAACTTTCTTACTTTGGGATGCAGTGAAAAGGAAAAAGTTTCCATGTTGGTCTATAATATGAAATTAGATGCATACTAATGGTGGCCACTAATTCAAAAAACTAAAGAAGAATATGAGATCAAGTGCATGGAATAAGAAACTTTAAAGGAGTTAATATATGAAAAATAATTTCCTCATGATAAAAGTGAAGAAATGTAAAGGAAATTCCTCAATATTAGAAAAAAGAAGGAATATTTTGCTGAGTATGTGGTAAGAATTACAAGGTTATCTTGAGATGATGAGGTATATGTACGTAGCCTAGAAAATAAGATTTATTTTTATTTTATGGCCTAAAGATAAGAATTTAAAGGGTGTTGATCTATCAAAACTTTTCTTCAAATGAGGATATAATCTCGTGTTTCATTAAGATATAAAATGTGTTCTCCAGGATGTATGTATTCAAGGGAAATCATGAGAAGAAGAGGTCATATGAGAATTTTGGGAAGAAAAGTATATAAAATTTAAATAAATAAAGGTTTAATTTCCCATGTTTTATAAATATGGGAAGATATAACTAGGGATTATAGGAAGGGAACATTAGTTTGTTATAAGTGTGTAGATGAAGTTTATCAAGATCACAAATATGAGGTAAAGGTAGAAGCTTTTGATGTTTAATGCATCAACTGTAAGGAAAATGGATATTATTAAAACCAATTCTCTAAAAATAATTGGAATTTACCTAAAAAAAGTCTAAGGGATCAAGTACAAGTTTATGCGATTAATACAGATGAAGTTTAAATTACAAATATTGTAACACCCTAAGATTTTATATGTATCTTTTGAAAAAAACTCAAGGTATTTGATTGCTTACCTTACACATAACCCAGATTATATATGAACCATGATATAGTAATAACCAAATTATGAAAAATATTTATAAATGTTATAAATAGTTCAAATGTGTTGTTTAATTTATAATAAATAAGTATGAAATTTTTAGTAATATCATTTTATGCTACAAAAATATGTTTTCTCCAAAAAATGATTTTATCACATTTTTACACATAAACATTATAATTAAAATCTACATTTTTTAGAAATTTTATTTGAGAAAATTAATATCATTTTTTAAATTATCATGTTAATATTAAATTATGGTTAATTTTTAATATATATTCTAAAAAGATTTATTTTTCAATGAATAGTGAAAGATACTGTTTTTTATAAAAATTATCATTTATTTTCAATAAAAAGTACCATTATGTTTTTAATTTTATATTAAACTAAAATAAAAATACTTTAATTAGAAATAATATAATTAATAATATAATAATAACTATTATACTTGATTTTTTATATAAGTTCATTTTAGGGCTTAAAAACACATTTGTCTAAAAACTGATTTTACGAGGGAAATGTGTTTTTTTATTAATTAATTTAATTAATCACTATTTATTAATGGATTTAATGAGATATATATTATATTAAATCAAATATTTTAAGTAAAATTTATTGGTTTTATAAAGAAATTAATGTAAGTAAATTATGTTTTGTGCTTAAAGATTCATTCTTCTAAAATAGGTTTTCATCATGGGTTACCCACTTACTTAAAGTTAGATCATAATAATTATAGAAATTGAATATAGTAAAATAGATTCAATATTTTGTATTATAATAATTAATATAATATAATATGTTCAATTTAATTTTTGTTTATAGTGAATAGTAAAAATAGTATTTTTTACCATGGTTAAAGATAAATGAGTTTACCGGGGGTGTTAAACCAAGATATAAGGGTATTATTTCCACCAAAAACTTTAGAATTATTATTGGTTAAATATATTTAAACCACATATTTTATTAATTTTGAATACCTAGAAATTTGGATACACATTCCAATGAATTTGACCTTTTATCCTAGAAATCTTTTATGAAATTCCATGTGTGTCCCTCCCCTCACTTATAATAGGAAACCTCTTATCCACCATTATTCACAATGTTTTATCATTTTTTATAAAAATTAGCCACTATAAAACCTTCTTATATTATTTACCTTCATAATATATATTATTTTATTCTTCTAAGACCAATACTTCAAGTATTAAGGAGTAAGCCAAAGGAGGTTTCTCAAAGAAGAGGTATAGATCTTAGCCATGCTCTTCCCATTTTATTTCTTATTCTAATTCCTATAATTTTTTTGAATCCATAAAAAATTATTAATATAGTATCATAAATATAATGATATATTAATATGATGATGGAACAACCATTTAATACATATTCTCCATCAAATGGGAGATGAAAGTATCACTCATTCATACATGGGGACTACCGCCACCACATCGTGATATGATTCATTTTTCATAACCATATTTATCAGTTGGTTATTATATTAGATTTATTATATATATATATATATCATATTAATAATATAATAATAGTTTTTAATTATTAATTATTTTTTCCTTTCTTTCATTCTATCCATAAAATATAGAGATATCACTCTTGCGTACATACAGACTACCATATCCACATAGTGATGTAATTCATTTTTCATCCCCAAATTATATCAATGGTTATAATTATTTATTTATTGAATATTATGATATTTATATCATTATTAAAATTATGGATATGAATTAACCATTATCAAAGTTCAAGGACTATAACTTCTAAACCAAAACAAACATGAAAAACAAAGCAGTTAACACCCGAATAATGATGATAATGAAAGATTGTTAATAAATGGGAGATAAGATGTTATAAGTAAAATATTTATGGTATTATATGTATTATTATGGTTATTTTATATAATTATAATAAATTTAAATTTTTTATATAGGGGTTTATAGTGCATAATAATTAATACCTACTTGGTGTAAGGGTTTTATGTTACAATAAATTTTTTACCAGGATTGATTATTCGTAAATTTATGGTGATTAAATTATATTATATATCACTACTATATATTTTATGCATTATTCTAATCTATTTATTTTTGGATATTACATTTTATACTTTCATTTTATTCCCTTTGTGTAATCAAGAGACCAAAAGAATATTTTTAAATAAATCCAACCTCATTTTTCAATTCCACTGGGAATATTTTGTTCCATTTCCATATTTTATATAAAACATGTTCAAGAATGTTTTTTACTAATACATAAAGACTATTTAAAGACAATTTTAACTATTTTTTATTTTATTTAACAAATGTTTAAAAATAATTTTTGTATTATTTTCCAAACATGGTACTTTTGACTTTTTATATAAAATGTGAAAGGATTTTTTTAACGCACACCGCATGAATATATTTCCCCACCACAATGGATAAAATTTTCTTTAAATATTATTTTATAAGTTTCCTTGGTTATTTTAAAAGAAAATTTTTTCCTTAATATTTAATTGATTTCAAATGATAATGGTATTTTCCATAAGAAGTGTTATGGTGATCTTTTAAATGTATTTTTATCTATAAAAAAATCATTTGATGTTTCTTAGGATTTATTGGGGATATGATAAAATTTTACCATATTTATCCTTTATGTAGATGGTTTATGATGATAATGATGAATTTTTTATGAAACCTATATACTTTTAATATTTATGACTTGATGATATGATCTTTTAGTAGAAATATGTATGGTTTTTATTATGTGATGTGTGGGACTAAAATTATATATCCCTCGAATGAATTAGGTAATGATGGATATCTCATGAGATAATAAGGACTGTTATAGGGAGTGATCCCAGTTTAGTAAGGGACTTTTTCCAATAAAATATTCTTGGGAGTGAACCTTGACCAAGGAAAGGATAAAATGAGGATTGAACCCAAACCACTATAAGAGTATTAGTAGTGATACTTGAACGAGGAAATGATTTTATATGTTTTTTGTATGCTAAAAACATATGTATCATGCTTATCATATTTCTCATAGATCATTATTGATTATTGATAATTCCAAACTCTTATTTCTCAAGTCTTTTTATTGATAAAACTTTATTACACATTTCATAATTATGATATATGAATTGATCGATATTATTTTTTATTATTAAGCCCATGTTATTATACCCTTATACTTATATTATTCTCAATTGTAATAATTGATTAATATCTTTTATTTTTACCCTTACTAAGCATTTGAGTTCAATCTTTCATATGTTTCCCTTCCCCAGGTTTTGGTGAAAGGTTTTAAGTATGTTATGTGTAATAATGGTGCTAGTTTTGAAAAACTTAACGGTAAATGATATAGATCATTTATATAATAGCCTTTTATGTATCCAAGTTTATAAAGACACAAAAAATTATAGTACTTGAGCATGTATTAGTGTTAAATGCATTGAATATTCATATAAAATGATGTAATATTTATGTATGTAATGTTTGGGTTACTATAGTTGGTATCAGATCAAGGTTTAGTTACTTTTGGAAACTAGGATGATTAAAATTTAATGAGAACCCTTAAGATAATACAAATAATATTAGAACAACCTAAGTTATTATAAAGGATGGAGTGTAGTTTTACTAAGAAAATAAATACCTGTATGGATACTACAAGTGGATGTGGTTTTGGAAGAGATGCATCTAGGGGTAATAACCCTGAAAAGAGTTGTTCGAGTATATCTTATCCATAATTATTTTCACGGTGAATGGGCCCTTACTATACACATGGTTTGAAAATCTCTAGGGATATACTTAGGCTAATCCATATTTTATTTACGAGCATTTATGAAGGATTTGAATGTATGATAATTAAGGATAATCTATGTTAAACCAAAGGTGTATTATATTGAAAATAATGTTCAAATATTTAGACATATTATAAATTATTTTCATGATTATACGATTTCCCAATATGATTATTGTTTCTTATACTATATTTTTTGGTTTTAATCAATGAATGAAACTATAAGGAATCATGTTAATGTTGAGTTTGATAGATAATGAAAGGATTGTACTCTTGTGAAAACAAATTATTATGGGACATGGAATGAAAAATATTTTTTCTATGCTTACAAAAATTTCTCAATCCACAAATCATACTAAGATTTAAAATGAGAAAATGAAGGAACACTATATTATTTTTTCCTTCATGAGGAAATTTCTACCTTGTTTTTTTGGGTCCACTAATCCACTAATTGATGTGAAATGGATCAATACCATTGATAAGATATTTTATATTATCTATTGCTCAAAACATTAAAATGTTATCTTAGATATTTATAATTTGGAAGGTGAAACAGATCAATGGAATACTTTTATCATGAATATGAGGCAATGGGAAGAAATTAAATACATGGAGTGGGATGAGTTTATGAGATTATTTTTCAATAATTACTTCCCCATATTCTTTACATGAATATGGATAAGGAATTAATTGATCTTAAGTATAAGGAGAATGAACATGTTCATACCTATGAGGTAAATTTTAATTGATTTTTATGGTACTATTTTGGTATTATTATTGATCCATAATGTAAGATTTATTGATTATTCATTAGGTTAAAAAGAATTATCCAAATGTAATTATCAATAAGATACTTAATTATATATGAAGAATTCATTTGTTGAGGTATCAAGGTGGAAATAGAGATTTCAATGACTCATCAATCTCATGGTTTTTATAAGAAAATAATGATCAAATTCAAAGTAAATTCTAATAAAAAACCATAGAGGGAATAAGATGAATTTTCATTTATGCCAATAGTGTGGAAGGAATAATGGAAGTAGTTTTCTTAAAGAGGACTACTAAATGTTTTAATTGAGGAAAATAAGTCCATCAAGAAATCAAATTCTTAAGTAATAATAATAAGTTATATAATGATGAAAATGGAGAGAAATATCTATAGAATGAACCACCCATACTCCAATGATATAATTGTAAGGATTATAGACATTATTCTAACTAGTGCTAAAAAATGAGGGTTAATGATAATGATCAACATTAATAACCTATTATTCCCTAAGATGAAGGGAAATCTCATGAGGCACTATTTTTAGTTAATGGTACACTTAACATACACTCTAGAATTACTAATGTATTATTTAATTCTTCTTTTACCCACTATTTTATATTTTAATAATATTCTAAGGGTATCACATTACAACATCAGTTATTAGATTTATAAATAGTAGTAAAAACTTCTAATGATATGATGATATCATCTCATGTCTATGAATCTTCCCTAATTGAATCTTATGGGAATTATCTCCCTAAAAATCTTTCTATTCTTCCTCTAGTTGAATTTTATGTGATTTTTGGAATGGATTGGATTTATTTTTATAAATACCATTTTAATTTATGGGGAAGGGAAGTCAAATTTTATATTCTAAACCAACCTATTATTTTATATCAATGTGAGGATAAATATTAACTTCCAATAGAAATTACATCCATTTAATGGGTCTTTATTCCCATTAAAAGGGGGTATTTATCTCAGATGGTTGGGGAGAAACTCAAAATTTAAGATATTATTATTTTATGGGCGTTTGTTGATGTATTTATGGAAGATTTTCCTAGTATTCATCTGAATTGTGATGTAAAGTTTTAATATAAATCATATCTGTCACTACAACTATTTTAAAGAATCCATATAGAATAGACCTTATTGAATTTTATGAATTGAAGAAGAAAATACTAGATAATCTTGGTAAGATATTAATTTATCCAAGTACATCACCTGTGATACCCCTAAACTTAAGTTGTGCAATAATAATAGTTTTAATTATTTCACTAGGCTTAATTTTCTTTTTATCTAAACAATTCCTTCCAAATAAACACAAGACTATTTATTCATTAAAAACACTGGAAACAGATACATGGAAACAAGGCCTAAGGACTATGACTAACCAAAAATTCCTATAATTAGGCCAACCACGATCATCGATATACCCCACAACACCAAAAACATACCAATAAAGTAGTGGATTTCCTTCGGATCTTCCATGACTGAGAACGTTATATCTAGAACCACAACAATCATACTGAGTATTAGAGGGATGAAGAGAACCATCTTATGTGTCTCTGTGTTTGAAGTTGGAATACCCTAATCACGTTTTTATAAGGCCTAAATTCAACCATTTCCCTTTAGGTGATCGTTAAATTTACAACAGATATAATTATAGTCGTTGGGTATTCTAGTTTAAGTATTTATGAATATTGAAATTTTGATGTATTTTAAATATAAGTTAAATTCATTAACTCTTATTTATATTTTATGATATCAAAACTTATTTCAAGAACTATTTTTAAAATGTTTCAAATGTTTTAGACATTCTAGTGTCACAATGAAGATGTTTTTTTAACTAATTGTTTAGTTAATATAAGTATACAGTCTTATAAATCAATTTTCTGTATGGAAATTATAAATAGTTCTTTTTGAACATAACAAGTAATGATTTTTCTAAGTATAAAATAATTTTGAAATTTTATAAGTGATTGAGTATTGAACACATTTAATTGAACTTATCTTTAGAAAGCATGATATTTGAAATCATAACGTTTGGGTAAATATTTCTACATTAATTCAAATAAAAAATATTCATTTTGTTTTTGAATTTGAATTTTTTTTATGAATACTTTTTAATATTTATATAATTTGATTTGTGTATTTTTAAAACTTCTAAAGTTAAGAATAAAATATATTTTATGAAAGTAAAGATATTCTGTATATAATTGATTAGGTGTAATTTTCTCTTTCTTTTCAATGATTACATGGTTTATTTTGGAAGTGGGCTAATAAAAAATAAACCCCAAGGGGTCAACCCTCTATCTAGGCTAAAGGAGGAAGCACACGCTAGGAAGTCAAGCCCAGCCTTCATCCTCAGTAGAGGATGGCCCAGGGGTATGTCACATGCCTCAAGCGCGCACAGAGGAACTAGGTAGCGAACCATCATGTGGGGCGACATGACGACATGGGTGGGCGCAGAAGCGTTCCTGCAAGGAATCCGGTGCGGGGTGCACCAGGGAAGGGAGAGAGATTTCTGAATTATGATTGGGAGCCATAGCCTTATAATGGAGTGACCAAACTCATCCCATTTCGATGTGGGATGAATTTTGTTGGGAGAGTCATGATCCAGGCTGTCCAATCTCGCCACGCGGACTCTGATCCATCCGATCAGCTCATCCATCGAATCCACGTAGTCGAAGATTATCCTCTGTGTTTTTATCAACTGTCCGATCTGCCTCAGATCTAATAACAACCTTTTGTTCGGTTTTAAATCCCATATTTTCCTCAACCATTCGATCTTATTCAAGATCTAATCTCAACCTTCCTTCTTTTCTAAAAACCACAGACTCATCTTAGTCGTCCGATCAAGGTTCGTTTAATCTATACCATTAAATTCATTTCTAGTTCTTCTTTACATCATCTTTTTCTACCTTGTGCCAACTAGTGGCTCACCCATAGTTTCTTCTTATTCTTCTTCTTCTTTTCTTCTTCCTCGAGATTCCCCAACTTTCTCCTTAGATAGGCCTTGAATTCTATCTTCTTTGATCTCCTTTATCTTTTTATTTTACTTTACTAAAAAACAGATCTATTCCAATCACGTTTTCTATAAAATATATATATATGTATGTATTATAATCACCAATTATTTTGAGTTCTCTCTTTAAGAAACATGTTGGGTTTGTTTTGTCTCGGTCAAATTTGAAGTCTTTGCTTATATTTTATTTATGAAATGATATGTATATAAAATATACGTATATCGCCTATATAAAACCTGTATTTTTTTCAGCCGTAATGACATGTTTTATTCTCCTTGATGTGCAAATATCCCCTGCCCAACCTTGTTTCACTCCTGAAGTCAATGTAAAAGATAAATTTTTCTATGTTTTATTTCTGTAAAACTCTTATATTCTTGTGTATATATGGGTCTATATATATATAAACATATTCTGTTTCTTCTAAACCTTAATACCCATGGTATTTTTCTAAATATATTTTGAGTATATCACACATGCAAGGGGTTTATGCTTCAAACATGAAAATAATTCTTGTCCATTTTAAAGTTTAATGGATTATATAAGTTTGTCATAACCCATTTTGAAATTTCATAATTTTATATGATTTCTTCATACAAACTATTTTTGGTTTATGAACATTGATGAGTGATATTTTACTTTCAAGAATTTTTTTCTTTTCAATACATGAAACAACATGCAAGGGTTTTAGTTTATCATGTTTTTTGTGTATCCTTAAAAACAATTCACGAACATGTGGTTATGTGTAAAAGTATATATATATATATATATATATATAAGTTTGTTAACAACTGAGTTTTCACAAAACCTATCCTTATTGGTTTAAAACATGAGTATGAGAAATACAACAGTTGTAAGAATCTATTTATTCTTGTTCGAGTTATGCAAGATCACAAGCATATAACTTGTGCACATATATATGTATATAAAATATTTTTCCATGATTTTCCAATACACATAAATACATACATGTATTTCTAACTTGATTTCACAAGTAAGTGGTATGATTGTTTTCATGTTTAAGCATAAATATACATTCATGCATGCGTACACATGTTTAATTATTTATTTTATGCATGAACATTTATCTAAGAAATAATTGATACTTTGTATTACTCAATTGATACAAGAAATGCTTCAGATCATTTATAGTTTATGTTTTAATCTTTTAAATAACAATTAACTTTGCTTGGATTAAATTAGTATCTCAATGTCAAAACATATAAAAATGATTTTGGAAATGGTCACATTATTAAGAGTTTAATGCAAGTTTTGTTATTTCATGTGATAAACCATCATTTTATGTGTACTAGTTCTTACTTCATGTGTTAGGGTATGTTGTTCCCGCACATCATTCTTAAATATAAAACTAAAAAATCTAGTTTATTTACACTCAATTCATAATTCAATTAATGTATGTGAATGTATGAAAATGATTATGGATTAAGAATGTAAGTTTCCTATGTAGTATAAACACTACGGAAATGATACTATACTAAGACATATGAGGAATGTATTAGACTTAAATGATGTGATGGGTGTGCCTGAAATTATACAGCACTCCAATGCATTGGGTAAAGTGATGAAGTCTCATGAGTTAAGTGAGATGATGTTTAAACATGATGCTAGCTTTGTTCACAACTATGTGCGGTAGATAACCATAATTATGTTGTGTTTTTACCCATTCGGTCTTGGCACAAGGCCTTGAAAAAGTCCGGCATTATACAATCCATCATTATGTAATGGTAAATGATCAATCAACGGATTGTTCGACTAATAGAATATCCCATGGATAAAAATCCTCTATGACAAAGGTGATAAAAATATAAGGCATAATCATGCAAATGGAAAGTCATACAAGGGAAGGGTATATAATTTTAAGGTTATGTGAATTTAATTTTGTGTGTTAATAAATCATGATATGAAAGCTTATGTTCACAACTATGATTTTGGAGTTAGATTGACCAAGTTATGAATTATTCATATCTCATTTCTTACATACATATGCGCACTCTGATTCATGTTTTATTAAAAAAATTAAGTAAGCACAATTATCTTGTATGAAAATATCTTTTGAAAAAATGTCTGCAAGTAAGCTCTGAAAATATTGATGATGTGCCTCGAAAATTAATTTTTTCCTCTTAAGAAAATGTTTTATGATTATTTCCAAGGTGGTTGTTTTAAAAAGGTAATTTATTCAAATGTTTTAAAACCCCTTACTGGGAATTTTTATGCTCACCCTACGTTTTAATTTATGTTTTATAGAATTTAGTATATTTTCACAAGATTTGAGTACTCTTTTGTGATGATATCTATATGAAGCTTAACCCTGTCAAGTTTTCGTAAGAAGTGTTTCAACAACATCTGATTTTCTAAAACCTAAACCGAATCGATCCTCTGTATTGAGACAAGATGTGCAATTTTTTTATGCCTATTTTTATGAAGAAAATTGCACACCATGTTTCAAGCACCGATTCCATACTTCTGGGGTCAGGGTCGTGACAGTTGGTATTAGAGGTTCAGTTTAGGAAACTCTGGAAAAATAGAACAACCTTAAATTACTTGATTTTGTGATACTAAGTAGAATCCTTCTTAATATTTCATATGGCTGATGAATCACACTTTTCTTCTTTTCAAACAAAAGTATTAGATACTATAGTGGGAAAATTATGTGTAGAAAACTACGATACTTTTGAAAATATCCGTTTATCATGAAAAACCTTCTACTGTGTATCCAATTCTCCTCGTGTGCTCCAACTTTACTGAGGATCAGGCCTCAACTATAGTTTTATGATGAATACTCAATTCCAGTTCTATGCACAATAAGGAAAATACTTTGAGGGTTTGTTTAAGTATTTTACCCTAGCTGATAATTTTTCATCTCAGGAGGAATTCCAAGAGGCTGCATAAGGGGGTGACCTCCTAGCAACATACCTTTGTCGAATTTTGACCTATGGTCTCTGTGGTCAAGTTATGGACTTTAAAGTTCTTAAGGATGAGCTTACTCATTTTCATTATTGATATCTACTTCATGCCAATGTTTCCCAACTTTATACACATCATTCCTTCCTCACCCTGAACTATAGATTTCCACATGTAGTTGATCCTAGTTGCTTGTATTGCATCTATACCCAAGAGATCGAAGAGTTTGGAACCACCTTGGAGATCTGTTTGACTGGGAACCCAGGAAATCACCAACATCAGTAGTACCTGTGAAAATACATCACAATGATTATGTAACACCTTGAGTTTAAAAACATGGTTAAATGAATAATGTTATGTTTTATGTTTTGGTATATTATTATGTCTCTGTTGTAATCTTGTTATGCTTTACTAAGTAAAACATGTCCCTTGAATTTTTCATATGGAAGACGTGAGTTCATCGATCAACCACTTATCACTTTCTACAGAATTTCTAGAATCCATAATCACCACGAAATGTTTATAATACTACTACCCTTTTACCAACCTATGATTGTCTTACAAATGTATTTATAAAGTTTCCCTTAGCTCAAATGTTCTTCGGGCCTACCAGGGTAACCGTCATGTTTATCGCTGCATAGAAACTGCAAAACTAGCAGATTACAGGCAGAGAGGGAAGTACCATGAAGGTCTCTTCCTTTTCTTCACCTTGTCCGAGAACTACTTAGCCTTGGGGAATTATCGTGAAGCTGCCTTGGAGGGTGACACTTGAGCAACCTATCTATTCTAGGTCCTGAGTTTCAGTATGTATATGATTCTTTATGACTTAAAAGTGTTCAATCATGAGGTAGTTTGATAGATTTGTAGGGAGGTTTCCCACTCCCAAATCTCTGACCTCCACACCCCTCATTCCACTCTTTGGAAGACCAAATGTTTTATGAATAGGTTTGACCCTAACTACTCATGGTGTATATGGGAAAAAGAGATCGAAGAAATCAGAACTAATCTGGGGATCGACCTAGAAACATCAGCGGATTATCCACAATGGTGGTCCTAGAGGAGGGGACCTTGAGTGTAAAGTCTCTCTAGTTTTGTAGGTAGTTTCATATAAGTGTAATAGAATTGTGAGGGTGAAATTATTTGAAGGAGGGGATAATGTGATACCCCGAACATAATTTTTCTAATAATAATAGTTTTAATTATTACACTAGGATTAATTTTATTTTTATCTAAACAATGATTGCAAAATAAACACAATACTATTTATTCATTTAAAACAATAGAAATAGATACATGGAAACAAGGCCTAAAGACTATGACTAACAAAAACATTCCTACAAGTAGGCCAATCATGATCACCGATAGACCCCACATCACCACAAATATACCAAGAAAGTAGTGGATTTCCTTTGGATCTACCACGACTAAGAATGTTATAAACAGAACCACAACAATCGTATTGAGCATTAGAGGGATGAAGAGTACCATCTTCTGTGTCTCTAAGTTTGAATTTGGAATACCCTAATCACATTTTTATAAGTCCTAAATTCAACTATTTCCCTTTAGTTGACCGTTGAATTTACAATGGCTATAATTAGAGCCGTTGGGTATTCTAGTTTAAGTATTTAAGAATATTGAAATTTCGAAGTATTTTAAATATACGTTAAAGTCATTAAATCTTATTTATATTTTATGATTTCAAAACTTATTCAAAGAACTATTTTTAAAATTTTTCAAATGTTTTATACATTCTAGTGTCACAATGAAGATGTTTTTTTAACTAATGGTTTAGTTAATACAAGTATACGGTCTTATAAATTAATTTCATGTATGACAATTATAAATAATCCTTTTTGAACTTAAAAATTATAGATTTTTCTAGGTATAAAATCATATTGAAATGTTCTAAGTGATTGAGTATTGAACACATTTAATTGAACTTATCTTTAAGAAGCATGATATTTTAAATCATAACATTTGGGTACATATGTCTACTTTAATTCAAAGAAAAATATGCATTTTGTTTTTTAATTTGAAAACATTTTTATGAATAATTTTTAAAAGTTATATAGTTTGATTTGTGTATTTTTTAAACTTCTAAAGTTTAGAATAAAAAATATTTTATACAAGTAAATATATTATGTATATAATTGATTAGGTGTAATTGTCTCTTTCTTTTCTATGATTACTTGGTTTATTTTGGAAGTGGGATAATAAAAAATAAAACCCAAGGGGTCAGCCCTCTAGCTGGGACAAAGGAGGCATCACACGCTAGGATACCGAGCCTAGCCTTAAGCCTCGACAGAGGCCGACCAATGGGCGTGTAATGGGCCTCAAGTGCGCACAGAGGAACCAGGTAGCACGCCACCTTGCAGGGCGACACATCGGCATGTGTGGGAACAGAAGCGCGCCTGCAAGGAATCTGGTGTGGGGCGGTACTTGGGAGGGGGAGGGAGATTTTTGAAGTATTCTTGGGAGCCCCATCCTTATAAGAGAGTGAAAAAACTCATCCCATTTTGATGTGGGATGATGTTTTTTGGGTGAGGTGTGATCCAGGACGTCCGATCTCACCGCGCAGACTTTGATCCATCCGATCAGCTGATCCATTGAATCCACGTAGCCGCGGATTATCCTTCGCATTTTTATCAACCGTCTGATCTGCCTCAGATCTAATCATGGCCGTTCGTTTGGTTTTAAATACCTCTTTTTTCCTCAACCGTCTGATATTATTCAAGATCTAATCTCAACCATCCTTCTTTTATAAAAACCATGGACTCATCTTAGCCGTCTGATCAAGGTTCATTTAATCTGGACTGTTCAATTCATTTACTGTTCTTCTTCGCATCATCTTCTTTTACCCAGTGCCAAATAGTGGCTCACTCACAGTTTCTCCTACTCCTTATTTTATTTTTCCTTGAGATTCCCCAACTTTCTCCTTGGATTGGCCTTGACTTCTATCCTCTTTAATCTATTTTTTCTTTATATTTTATTTTACTACAAAACCGATCTATTCCAATAAAGTTTTCCACAAAATTTATATATATATATGTATTGTAACCACCGATTGTTTTGAGTTCACTCTTTAAGAAACATGTTGGGTTTGTTTTTCTCGGTAAAATTTTAAGTCTTTGTTTATATTTTATTTATGAAACGATATGTATATAAAATATATGTATATCGCCTATATAAAACCTATATTTTTTCACCCTTAATTACTTATTTTCTTCTCAACATGCAAATATCCCCTGCCCAGCCTTGTTGCACTCCTGAAGTCAAGGTAAAGGATAAATTTTTATATGTTTTCTTTCTATAAAAATCTTATATTTTTGTGTATATATGGGTATATATATATAAACGTATTTGGTTTCTTATAAACCTTAATACCCGTGGGATTTTTCTAAATATATTTTTAGTATATCACACATGCAAGGGGTTTATGATTCAAACATTAAAATCCTTGTTTTCCATTTTAATGTTTCACGGATTATATAAGTTTTTCCTAACCCATTTTGAAATTTTGAAATTTTATACGATTTCTTTATACAAACTATTTCAGGTTTATGAACTTTTATGATTGATATTTTTCTTTCAATAATTGTTTTCTTTTCGATTCATGAAGAAACATGAGGGGTTCTAGTTTATCAAGTTTTTTTTGTGTATCCTTAAAAACAATTCATGTATGTGTGGTTAGGTGTACAAGTATATATATATATATATATAAGTTTGGTAATAACTGAGTTTTCACAAAACCTATCCTTATTGGTTTAAAACATGATTGTGAGAAATACAATGGTTGTAAGAATCTATTTAGTCTTATTCGAGTTATGCAAGATCTCAAGCATATACCTTGTTCACATATATAAGTATATAAAAGATTTTCCATGATTTTACAACCCAAATAAATACATACATGTATTTCAAACTTGACTTCAAAAGTAATTGGTTTGATAGTTTTCATGTTCAAGCATAAATATACATTCATGCATGCGTACACATGTTTAATTATTTCTTTTATGCATGAACATTTCACTAAGAAATAATCTATACTTTGTATTTCTAAATTGACATAATAAATTATTTGGATCATTTATAGTTTATGTTTTAATATTTTAAATAACCATTAACTTTTCTTGGATTAAATGAGTATCTCAATGTTAAAACATGAAAACATGATTTTAGAAGAGGTCAAATTCTTAAGATTTTAATGCATGTGTTGTTATTTCATGTGATAACCCATCATTTTATGTGTACTAGTTCTTACTTCATGTGTAAGGGTATGTTGTTCTCGCATGTCATTTTTAAATCTGAAACTAACAAATCTAGTTCTTTTTCACTCAATGCATAATTCAATTAATGTATGTGAACGTATTCAAATGATTATGGATTAATATTGTAAGTTTCCTATGTTGTATGAACACTACGGAAATGAGACTATACTAAGACATATGAGGAAAGTATTGGACTTAAATGATGTGATGGGTGCTCTTGGAATTATACAGTGGTCTGATGTATTGGGTAAATTGATAAAGTCTCACGATTTAAGTGAAATTATGTGTGAACATGATGCTAGATTTGTTCACAACTATGTGTGGTAGTTAACCAAAATTATGTTGGGTTTTTACCCATACGGTCTTGGTGAAAGGCCTTGAAAAAGTAAGACATTATACATTACCTCATTATATAATGGTAAATGATCAACCAAGAAATTTTTTGACTAATAAAATATCCCTTGGCTAAGAATACTCTATGAAAAAGGTGATAAATGTATATGGCATAATCATGAAAATGGAAAGTCATACAAGGGAAGGGTATCTAATGTTAATGTTATATGAATTTCATTTTGTGTGCTAATGAATCATGATATGAATTCTTGTGTTCACAACTATGATTTTGGAGTTGGATTGAACAAGTTATGAATTATGCACATCTCATTTCTTATATAAATATGCACACTCAGATTCATGTTTTATTAAATTTTTTTAAGTAAGCACAATTATCTTGTATAAAAAGGTCTTTTGAAAAAATTTCCACAAGTAACCCTTGAAAATATTGATGATGCGCCTTGAAAAGTAATGTTTTCCTCTTAAGAAAATGTTTTATGATTATTTCCAAGGTGGTTGTTTAAAAAAAATAATTTCTTCAAATGTTTTAAAACCCCTTACTGGGAATTTTTATGCTCACCCTACATTTTAATTTATGTTTTATAGGATTTAGCAGATTTTCCCAAGCTTTGAGTTCCCTTTTGTGACATTTTCTATATGAAGCTTAACCCCATCAAGTTTTTGGAAGAAGTGTTTCAGAAGAATCTGATTTTCTAGAAGCTAAACCAAATCGATCCTCTATATTGGGACAAGATGTGTAATTTTTTGTATGCCTGTTTTTATGAAGAAAATTGCACACCATGTTTCAGGCACTAATTCTAGACTTCTGAGGTCAAGGTCATGACATCACCTAGGGGTTCATGTGTACTTTTTATTAAAAATAATGAAGGATCAATGCGACTTTTCATTAATTATTAGGATCTTAACATGATCACAATCAAGAATAAGTATCATTTTCCCCATATTGATGATTTGTTTGATCAATTATGAGGAGATCAATATTTTTCCTAGATTGATCTTTGATCTGGATACTATTAGTTGAGGTTCAGAAGTGAAGACATACGCAAGACAATATTCCATTCAAGGGATAGAAATTATGAATTTAGAGTGATACCATTTGGTCTTTCCAATTCCCACACTATATTCATGTATTTAATGAATATATTATTTATATATTAACTTGATCAGTTTGTTGTAGTATTGATAGAGAATATTCATATATATTTCAAGAGTAAGAAATAACATGAATATCACTTGAGGATTGTACTGAAGACCCTATGTAAGGATAAAGTGTATGGAAAATTGAACAAGTGTGAATTTTGGCTACAGAAAGTTTCATTTTTGGGTTATATAATCTCAAGTAAGGGTATATTGGTGTATCCATCAAAGATAAAAGTTATTGAACATTATCCCAGACCAACCACCATGACTGATACCATAGTTTTATTGGATTGGATTAATATTATCAGTGCTTTGTAAAATATTTCTCATGACTCTCTAATCTACACACAAAGTTAACTTAAAATGGATTTATGTTCATTTATAATGATTAATGTGAAAAAAATTTCAAGAAACCGAAGGGAAGTTTGGTAAGTGCACCTGTGTTCACACTACGCTACCATAGAGAAGGGTTTATGATTTATGGTTATGCATCAAAAAAGTGTCTAGGGTATGTTGTTATGTAGAATAATATGGCTATATCTTATCCCTCATACCAATTGAAGGATCATGATAAAAATTACCTATCTAATTATTTGGAGTTAATAGTGGTAATACTTGAATTAAATATTTCTATGAATTATCTTTATAAATAAAGGTGTGACATATATATTCACTATAAAAGTGTATAGTATATATTCTCACAAAAAGCGTTGAATATGATCTAGATTATATGGAGGGAGTTGAATAAAGATTATGACTGCTCAATACATTACCACCCTAGGAAAAATAATGAGGTGGCTGATGATTTAAATCAAAAGGATCATACCAGATTATCCATGATGAGGATAAAAAAGATCCAATATTTATGGATTTTTAAAGTATGAAACCTGAAATATTTAAGGAAGGAGAAAAATATTATCTTACTCAAATGAGTGTTCAACCATCTATCCATATAAATATTAAAGAGGTATAGAAGGAGGTTGTGGAGCTACAAAATAATATGAGAAATGATCATAAGTTAAAAATTGATTATAATGGAATATTATGTTTTAGGAACAAAGTATTTATCCTTTAAATACCAAAATTAAATAAGGAACTACTGGAATAAGCTCATATATCATTATTCTCTATTCATCTTGGAAGTAAAAAGATGTATAAAGATTTAAAAGAGTATTTATGGTGGGACAACATAAAGAGAGATATTTTAGAATATCTATCTTGGTGAATTGTATGTTAGTAAATTAAGTATGGTAGATAGAAGTATAATAGTATGTTACAACCATTACCCATACCAAAATGGAAATGGGAAAACACCACCATTGATTTTTTTCATCAGACTCCCCAAAACATCTAAAGTCCATAATGTTATTTAGGTTGTAGTTGATAACCTTATTAAGTCAAGGAAGTTAATTTCTATCAGATAGTATTTATATCTTTATTATATTACTAGGATAAAAATTAAGGAAGTGGTAAGGTTTAATGGAATACCACATTCTATCATATTTGATCAAGATCTGAGGTTTACCTCAATGTTCTGGAAAAGTATTTAGTAAGTTCAAGATATGAAGTTGTGTTTTAGTACTTCATATCATCCACAGATAGATATTCATTCTAAGATAATATTTCAAACCCTGGAGGATATATTCATATCCTATTCTCTATATTTCAAAGTTGTTTGGGATTAACACCTTCCTCAAGTCAAGTTTTCTTATAGAAATAACATTCACTTGAGTATTCAAATGGGTCTTTATGAATCTAATTATAGAAATAAGTGTATAACTATGACATACTAGGATGAATTTAGATAAATAAATATAATGGTACTTGATCTTGCTAAGTAAACAGAAGAGAATGTTAAATCCATTCAATATCACAACAAGGAACCCGATATTGGACAAATGAGGTATACTAAAAAAATTTAGTGAGATGAAAAATTCAAAATTGGTGGGAAGGTTTTCCTATGAATTTACATATGGAATAAGTTTATGAGATTTAAAAAGAAGGTAAATCTAATCCTTAGGTATATTGGTTCTTCCTAGATTTTTTATTATATTAGGATGGTTTCTTATTGTTTGGAACTCCCACCAAACCTTTGTCAAGTTAATGATGTTTTCCATGTATCTCTCCTGAGGAAGTACATACCTCATCCTTCACATGTACTGAAATTAGAGGCTATTAAAAATTACCATGAACTCTCCAATAAATAATAATTCTTATAATTATTGTTTCATAGAGATAAAGTTATATGGGACAATACTACTCGCTTGGATAAAGTTCTTTAAAATAATTAGAAATTTTAGAAAGTTACATGGGAACCCAAAGATGTGATGAAGTAGAGACATAATCATTTGTTTTTACTAGAGTGATATAATTTTTAGGGATAAATTCAACTTAATTGGTGTATAATGTTACACCCCATGATTTTATATATATCACCATTGAAATAAACACGAGGCATTCAATATTTTTTTTACATGCAACCCTGAGTCTATATGAACCGTAATATAGTAAACCATTATAACCTAGAAATTAAATTGGTTTTTATGAATAATAATTACCAAATTATGAAAAATATTTATAAGTGTTTTAAACATTTCAAATGTATATATTAATTCATAATAAATAAGCAGTAATATCATTTTATGATTCAAAAATATGTTTTCTTAAAAAATGGGTTTTATCTCATTTTGGAACACAAATATTATAATTAATTTATAAACATTTTAGTAATTTTATTTAAAGAAATTAATAAATTTTTTGAAATCAACATGTAAATATTATCTTAGGGTTATTTCTTATTATTTTTCTAACAAGATATATTTTTTAGTGAATAGTGAAAATTCTAATTTTTACAAAAGATGTTATTTATTTTAAAATAAAATTCCCATCATGTTTTGAATTTAATCATAAAGTAAAATAATTATACTTTAATTAGATATAATCTAATAAATTACATAATACTCATTATTATACCTTTTTTATATAAGTTCATTTTTGGGTTTAAAACACATTTTTCTGAAAACTATTTTTATGTACGTAATGTGTTTTTATCTTAGGAAATTAAATTAATCTCTATTTATTAATGATTATAACTAAATTTCTATATTATATATTCAATAATATATTTTTATGTTCATTTTATAGTTTTTAAAAGGAAACTAATGTAAGTAAATTATATTTTTTGTTTAATGATTCATTCTTTTAAATGGGTTTTTTTCTTCTTGTGCACTTATTTAAAATTAAATTATACCACTTATAGAATTTGACTATGGTAAAATGGATTACATATTTCTAATCATAATAATTAATATAATAAAATATTTTAACTTAATTTTTGTTCATATTTCATAATAAAAATAGTTAAATTTTATTACCACGATTAATGCTTAAACAGGTTTACCAAGGGTGTTAAACCAAAGAGATAAGAATAGGATTTCCACCCACACCCATATAATTATTATTGGTTGAATATATTTAAAACTTAAAATTATCATAAATTTTAATCCCTAGACATTTATAGACACTTTAACATGAATGTGATCATAACTCATTGAAATATTTTATGAAATTCTATGTGTGTCCTTCCCCTCACTTATAAAAGGGAACCTATTATCCTCGTATTTCACACCCTTTTAGCCTTATATATCAGAAAATACCTACTCCAAAACCTTCCTATATTAATTTAATTAATATTAGGTCACTTGGATTCTCCTAAGACCAATCCTTCAAGGCTTAAGTAATAACCCAAATAAGGTATCTCAAAAAAGAGGTATAGATCTTAACTAAGCTCATCAAATTTTATTTCTTCTTCTACTTTCTCTAAACTTGTTGCATCTATAAAAACATGATAAATCTAGTATCATAAATATATTGAGATTTTATTATGTTGATGCAAAAACCTTTTACTTCCTATTCTACATCAAATGAGAGTTGAATGTTATAACGACCCATACCTTTCATATATAAATATTACATCTTATTAAATGAATATTAAATACATAACATTAGAATCTACACCATAATAGTATAGGTTTAGTTCATTTGGAAATAAGGATACATAAAAATAGTATTCATAAGTTATCTACATCATCTCTAACTGAGTTATTCATAAATATCACCCTTATTAGACATATCATATATAAAAAATTTCTTTATAACGTGGGGAAATAAAATAAAATAGAGGGTGATCATAGATGCCCAGTAAGGGTAAAAAAGGGAGATATCAATGATCAAATAAATATAATATTAGAATAAGGGTATGATAAAATGATATTAATATTTTAAAACCATACCCATCATATCATAGATCATAATCCCGAGTCTTGGAATAAATTTTGGTAGTTTATAAGACATGAATTATAAATGGAATCAAATAACACAAGCTATGAAAGAATAAAATTGGAATATAAAATAAGTTTATAGAATATAAATAATCATATAAAATAATTTACCTAGTCAAGGATAACTTACAATACTTTCATAGTGGATTGAGTTCACTCCTCATTCCATCACATTCTTAGTCATGGTTCACTCCCAAGACTATCATAGTGGACATAGTCCCTAATTGAACTGGGTTCACTCCCCATTCCTATCCTTATTATCTCATGAAATATCTATATTTACCCAATTAATTAGAGAGATATTTAATTATAGACACACCAATAATATAATTATAATTCATTCATATGTGTAACATAATATCATAAAAATTTCATCATATATCTTAACCCATGGAAATGAAATGTCCTTCATAGAATTTTTAACATTTCATCATAACATAATCTATGGAAAGTAAATGGGTTTCATAAATATCTCATCATTATAATAATAAAACATACAGATAAAGAATATGAATTTTATCCTTGGGTCACATGTCCATTAAATCATAAGTAACATCAAAGGATGTTATTATAAGTGAATTTTTTTTTAAAATATCTTTGGAATATTTCATGAGGAGAAAACCCTTTTCATTTTGAATTAACTTATTTAAAATATATAAAATTCAAAAAAAAATATGGGAAAAATATTTAAAAATAACCATGGAAACTTGTAAATAAATATTCAAATCATTAAATGGGCATAAAAGTTGTAAATTCTGTTTATGTTGTGTATGTTAAAACAAATATTCCTTTCACATTTTCAGTAAAAATTCAAAAGTACCTCATTTAGAAAAAAACAATAAGATTCATTTTAAAACAGTTTTTAAAAATTAAATCATGGTTAAAAAAGGATTTAAAAATCATTCTATAATATTAAAACCATTTTTTAAAATGTTTTAAGAAAACATGGATATGTTTGAACAAGGGGTTTTTAACCAAGGGTATAAATAAAGTCACATTTCCTTAAAAATATTCATTTATTTTATTAAGTACATAAAAAGAGGAAAATGAAAGGAAAAAATTTAATTTCTATAAATAAAAAATTATAATAAAATTCATGATATTCTTGATAGGTATATTGTGAAATTTTTTTATTGGAACCATAACCATAAACAACCCTGAAAAATAATGAGATAGTAACATAAAACCCTCACCGCCTTGGTAATATCAAATTCAAAATTTCATGAAATAAAGATCCATAGATTTATTTTTAAATCCATATAATTTTAATTATTATTATCATAAAATAAATTCGTGGTTATTATATACCCCACAAAAAATAAAAAAGTGAGGAATGTGTCACATGTCTAACATAAATAAAAGTGAGAAGAAAATTATTTACCTCAAGTCATAATTTCTTCAAAAGTGTTCTAACATATTTTATAATAAATTTAAATTTATTACAATAGTATAAAAAACCATTTTCATACTTATAATATCATATATTATCCACTTATAACTTTTAAACACTCATTTATTAATAATCAATTATTAAAATCATCATTTTTGAGTATTAGCTGTTTCATTTTTCGTGATAATTTTTATTCAGTAGTTCTGGTCATTGTAATTTGATCATGGTTCCATCATATCCAAAATTTTAATAATGATATAAATATAATATAAATTCATTATATATATATATATATATATTTATAGTTATCAATAAATTTTAGATACATAAAAATGAATGACACCATTCATAGAGACGACATGACATATATACACATGAACATAATTTTCACTTTTCAATGGATAAAACAAAAGAAAGTTACATAAAAATATAAATTTAAAAAATAATTATTATATAATATATATCATATATATATTCCTTAAATTCATCCTAATTATAATCCATGTAAATAGGAAATGAAAAATGAATCACAACGCTTCGTGGATGTGGTAGTCCACATGTACACACAAGAAATGTTATCATTTTCCAAAAGATTAGAAGGTAATGATGTATATATGATTTTATAATTATAGAATAGTAATTATGATATAAATATCATTAATAAACATTAAACCCAAAATAATAACCATTAATCAAATATAATTATGGATAATAAATTGTTTCACTATGTGGAGGCGACATACAACACATACACACAGGTGATACTTTCACTACTCATTTGATGGAAAATAGGGTTAATAATAGTGGTTACATAATAATAATAACATTTTATTGTATTTGTGATGATAAAATTATTATTTTATGATGAATAACACATATTTATAGGAGGTATAATAAGAAATAATTTGAAATAGGCCAGGTAAGACGATTACAACTCATTATATTGACCTCCTTTATATCATTTCTTAAGGACCCTTGGAATGGTATTTTAAGAATAAAATAATATCTAATTCCTAGATAGTTAAGTTTAAATGATAATTTTGTAGGTTTTGGTCAATATATATGACTCAATGTGGTGTAAAGAAGAGATAGAAGGGGTGTCCTTTTACAAGTGAGGCTGAGTAAACACTTGGGATTTCTTAAAAGATTTAAATATAATAATTTCATATTTAAGAAAAATGATTCCAAATGGATAGATATTCCAAGGTGGGATAGTATGGTGTTGAAATATAACCATATAGTATGATTAATACATGTTTAATTTGAAAACTTACCCTTATCTCTTGGTTTACCAATGGTAAACCCATTCTAACTGTAATCACGGTGAACAATTTTTACTATTTTACTTTTTTTGAAAATGTTTATTCCTTGGTCAGAAAGACTGAAGGAAAATTTAAATGGAACTTTTTAAATTCTGGTAAAAAAAACTATTTTCAATAAAAATCCGTATTTTTAACTATTCATTGAAATAAAAAACTTTTCATAAAATTCTAGAAATTCCACTCAAAGATAATTCTAAAAATATGATTTAAAAAATGAAGTTAATTTTTTAAAATACATTTTATAAAAGTGAAAAAATTAATTATATTATTTATTCACAAAAATCAATAAAAACCATTTTTTAGGAAAAAGTTCTTTTTGAAGCAAATAAAGAATTAATTAGAAATTGAGTAATTATTTATTATATATATTTTATTTATCTGAAAACTTAAAACATAATTTTAAAAATGTGGTAATTTCTATGCATATCACCATATTTAATGGCTAGGTTATAATGGTATACTATATTACAATTCATTTAGACTCAGATTTTCATGTATCATATGCTATCGAAGAAATTAAATTTATTTGGAGAGATATATATCCTAAAATATCAAGGTGTTACATTCTACCCCCATTAAAATGAATATTTCCTCAAATTTCTATCAAAATAGTACAAAAATATTATTATATATCTATTTCATCACATCCTTAGGTTCCTATATAGGTTCTTCAAATTACTGATTCTACTAGAGAAGTTTAACCAGATGAGTAGTCTTGTTCTATAGAACTTTATCTCTATGATCCAAGAGGTATACTAGTTGTTCTTCACAAGAAAGATCATGATCTATCATTATAAACTCTTATTTAAGTACATGTAATGGATTAGGTATGTAATTTCTCAAGAGAGATATACGGAACACATCATGAACATGAGAGAGGTTAGGTGGATGCACCAAGTGATAAGCTACCATCCCTACTCAATGAAGAAACTCAAAGGGGAAAGATACCTTGGGATCAAATTCCCCTTCTTTGCAAATCTCATAACCTTATTCCATGGATAAATTCATAGGAATACCTTATCAACAAATTTAAATTACATATTTGACCAATTATTATCAGCATAACTTTTCTATCAACTCTAAGCTATATTGATATACTACTGAATGACTTTGAATTTCTATGATATTTCCTCAACTAACTCAGGGCATAATAGATTTATTTCTCTATCCTCATTCCAACATATTGGAGTTCTATAATTTTTTCCATATAAGGATTCATAAGGAGAAATCATAATTCTAAAATAAAATATATTGTTGTAAGAAAGATCAACTAGAGAAAGGTATTGATCCCAACCACTTTTTAAATCCATGCAGTAAAATCTCAATATATCCTTTAGGGTTTGAATGGTTCTATTAGACTAACCATCTATATAAGGATGATAAGAAGTATTAAAACACAACACTAAATCCAAATCTTACTGAATACTTTGCCCATCAAGGTAAACCACAGATCCCGATCAGATAGAGTAGAATTTTTTACTTCATGTAACCTTACCACTTTAATAATGTATATTAAAAAAATCTAATCAAGAGATAAACCTTATTTAATATCAATAAAGTTTGATGGATTTTTAAGGAAATAAACTACAACCTAAATTGGATTATGGACTTTAGATTTTTTGGGGAGTCCTATGAAAAATTCCATGTTGATGTTTTCACATTTACATTCTATTATGGTTAATGGTTGTAACTTACCCTTAGACTTACTTCATTAATCCTTAACTTGTTGACATACCAAGAATCAAAATAAATACTCTGAAATATCTCTCTAAATGTTGTCCCACTAGAAATACTCTTTCAAATATTTATACATCTTCATACTTCTGGGATGAATAGATAATGATGAAATAAAAGATTCATATAAAAATTCCTTCTTTAGATATGGTATTGATGGATCACGTACTTGGTTTCTAAACCATATAATTCCATCACAATAAAAGTTGAACTCAGAAACATTTCTTACTTTATTTTAAATCTCTATATCTTCCTTCTGTGCCACTTTATTCATTACTTGGATAGATGGTTAAACACTCAATTGAGAAATATATTATTTCTCCCCTTCCTTCAACATTTCCATATCCATCCTTTGAAAATCTAGAAAAAATTGAATCTTTTGTGATCCTTATCCAAGATAATCTAGGATGATCCTTTCAAATCAGAGCATCGTCTGCCTTGTTTACTTTCCATGGGTGGTTATGTATTGATAATTCATAATCTTTAATCGACTCCAAACATCTTCTCTGGTTCATATTCAGATTTTTCTGAGTGAATATATACTCTAAAATTTTGTTATCAATATATATATAGATATATATCACACCATTATTTTTAAAGATAATACCTCTATGTATTTAATGAAAAACTTACCTCAGTTGTTAGCCTGGCCAGTTTAAATACCTTGAGGGGGGGGGGGGTGAATCATGGTATGAAAGATTTAAAAAATTGACCCTTTAGAACTTTTTTCATCATTAAACAAAACACTCTTATATCCCTTTCCCATAGAAATTCATGATTTAAAATGAATGCATGCATGAGATTTTTTTACGTGGTTCACCTGCACAGGGATACATCCAAGGAGAATACACAGGAATTATGCCTCTGTACCAAATCCACTAATTCACACTTATGATACAATGTTTATATTAGAATCGCTGTTCCTCCTAGTTTATAACCAATCACAATTTGAAAGATCATTTATCTCCAAACTAAAGTGTTCTCACTTATCATTTAGAAGATTATTATTTTGAACTCTTGAATCAATATTGTTTACACCTCATTTGGTGACTCATGAAGCTCTAATTTCATCGACTTGATAAATACTTATTTACCATAGAAATTATAGGAAAATTATTATAGGTTCTCACAATTTTGGATTTCATGCATCCTTTTCACGACTTGTGTGAAATTCTACCAATTTATCTGTAACATTTATGGTTTTTCATGAATCCTTAAATTTCCAAAAACTATTCAGTTCATCATGAAACTCTCAACTTTCATGCAAAATTTTTATTATCATAGAACTCAATTTGAATTATAGAAAAAGCCTCTCTTCTATATGAAACTGATATCTGATTCATTTATTTACATGAGAAATAGCTTCAAGAAATATTATATGATTCAAAGACTTGATATTCTCTAAGGGTTAAACTACTCAAATGTTGGAGGTAGCTACCTATTTATATATGTGGCTAACCCTTCATAAAATTACCTCATGTGAATTTTACTATATAAGAAACTTTCCTTGTGCATTAGACTTAAATTTTTTGACATTTCCTTTAGTGTGAAACTCACTACCTTCATGCAACTACATTTCTATTTCATAGAGATGTGTCACACAACTCTGATTTTCATGAAGTTTAAAAACTTGCATAAAACACTAGCCTTTTTCATATTTTGATGAGATGGACATGAATCTACACTTGCGTGAAAGTTTTTGAAACACCTTCACCCTTTCATGTAACTTTTATATTTATGAAAAAATACTTCCTTTTTCAAAAACAAATTTTTTAATTCATCTAAATTTTGAACCCCAAAAATTTGGCAAACACTAGGAAATGATGCCAACATGAACACACAACATTTTGTACCACTTTTAGTGCTTCCATACATTTTCCTTGAATATTTTTAAACATAACCAATAAACAATCACACTAGAACTCCACAATTGACCTTATAAACCTACTTTGTCAACAAAGCACAATCAACCCAAAAACACTACAAAGTTAGCTTGATAGATTTATTCTTAAGAATCTCACCCTTTGGGTTTGTTGACTGCTTTTCACATTTTGAAACCACTTTAATTATTATGTTTATAATATTTTGACAACACATTTCACTTTTCCATCTTCTACCAAAATTATATTCTTGAAATTATAGATGGAGATCAAATATTTACTCAAAAACATACTTTAAGACCACATGAGTCATGATCAGTGTGAGAAACAAGAGTAGCAAGAAAATTTCATCAACGAATCACTTATCTATCGATACCACTTGATGAAAATTTCTCAATACCATTTTTAATACAACATATGACACATAAGAATACACTATTATTTATCCAAGTATTTTAAACTTATAAAATCATGAACTTCTCTCATGATTTATGTCTTGACCCAACCCGATGGGGATCGGGGCGCAACTCCCTAAGCCCACTTCCAATAGGCTAGTTTTTGGAAACTAGTTCTGAGAAGTCATATCACATAGATGTGAGGATTTTTCCTAAGGTACCTGTATGCATGCACCTATAAACACCTCTATGCAATAATGCAGAGATAGAAAAAGCTGTAAGCTAAAATTCCTAAATACAACTATACAAATCCAGTATACAATAGAAGTACTGAAAGCGTAATAAGGGAAAAACGACACCCACCAAAGAAAAATACAAAAGAGTCCAACCAGCTCAGAATGAGGGGATCACTATCAAATGTAACTTCTGGAAAGTTCCTTGGCCCAGCTTCGGCAAACACCATGGTCTATCTAGCTTACTAATATTTTCCTACCTCGGGTCCTCCGTAGACTCTGTCAAAAGGCCTATGTACTACACAAGTCACAAAATGTGTAGGATTATCACATGAAGGGTTGAGTATAAGAATACTTATTATGTACCAAAAAAACCCTAAATGAAAAAGTTAGAAACTGGAAGGCGACATTCCTCTTGACCTAGCGAGAGGGAACCCAATCATGAGAGAAAATCCATCAAGAACCATACTTGACTGTACATGAAAATTCAACGTAGTCTACAATGGGTGTCAACAAAAACATGTGAAAACACTATAAGGACTCCTAGAATTTACCCAGATATAATCATCTTAGAATCCGAGTCTCATGAGGTTCTGACCTCATAGTCAGTAAAAGGATCCTACTTGAAGGTCTAATGGTAACACAAAAACTAGGAAAACAGACTCCATGAGCTCAGATATCCAAGATGGAACCTTTCTAATAGATACAATCCATTGGGAATAACTCAATAGGTCCATCTCTAGTTCCCTAAACTAGAGGTCCTTCCATCACTAACCCATGAATTGCAGAAGGATGTAAGAAACCCTACTGGAGAGCCCTTCCCCTCACCACTGCGCACATTTGAGGGAGATCTTATCTAAAATATGCACCATGTGCATCCACTCTATTAAGAGGGAATAAAGGGACCCCAAACTTGACACAACCCTGTAGTCAAGGAATTAATATATTTTAACCAACCTACAAAACATTTTTCACTCCTATATGGAGTGGTTAACACCTTAGTCTATTGAGAGAGCACTAAATCCTAACTAGGTATCACGTGAAAACTATTGGAGGGGCATGCTCCTCATAATTGTACTCAACAGATGAGGTTGAACTAACTCCAAGGGAGGACCCGCACCCTGCTGCTACTCAGATATGGGGGAGTACCACTCCATATATGAGGACCCACACCTGGTTTGATAAGGGAGTAAAAATCAAAGGATAGAGTACCTACACACTGGTTCAATAGGGGAGTAGCACTATGTAACCTAAAATACTATGGGGGACCCACACCCTAACATGATAGGGGAGTACTGACCCCATTCTAGAGGACCCACTCCTCGGTAAAATAGGGGAGTACTAACTCTTCCGGAACTACACATATGGAGGGACCATTCCCTAGAATGACAAGGGAGTTATGACCCCAAGGATAGAGGACCCACACCCTAACATGATAGGGGAGTACCCACTCTATCTATATGTCACATATAGAGGACCTGCACCCTAACATGGAAAGGGAGTACCGAATCCATGGATAGAAGATCTACAACCTATTCCAGTAGGGGAGTAACTATTTTATCTAGCCAACAAGTTTGGAGGGCCCGCACCCTAGCACAACAGTGGAGCACTATACAACTATAGAAATGATATAGGGAACCTATACCCTAAAACATATGGAGAGTACCAACCCTATAAAAACTAACCAAATGTATAGAACTTAGGACCATGAAGTGGGGAGTCCTATTTCTACCATAGTAGAGAGGTAAGTGAAACTCGTTCCCTGATTCCATAGGGGAGTACAAGTCCCAACGTCTCTCTTTACAAACCACACTAATCTACCACATGATTCAAGAATTGCTACATAATATTTGATCTTAAAACATGACACCTCATATCATGTTCGCTGAAATGGAGTCCATAATCGCATTCTACATTGAAAACTACTCAGGATATCCTACTCACAATCATGAATCCAAGTTCCAGAGGAGATATAGAAGGCAGAAGATATCAGGAAGATCTCAAAGGAGTACACGATGTGCATTGGGGTCCAAACGGTGTGTGAGCCCACCCAATAACCAAGCTATGTATCCTATATACATGATTTTCCAACCCATGTAATGGTAAATGAAATGTACAACTAGTACATGGTGTGTCCCATTTCTTCCAGCCCCAGACCATGTTTCTCTTCCAAATGGCTTGGCCATTCATGTCACGTACACACCATGCATCCCATACTACATAGTGTGTTTAGGATAAATGGACACCTAGACATGTGGTATGCATGTTCTAGTGTCTGGAACCCCATGTCCATGTACTTTGGTCATTTAATTTTACACAGCCTTGTACTTTTATAGGGCTATCCCAAGCCATGTCCCAAGGCCACACAACATGGGGTCACAACACGACGTGTAACTCCGATACATGGAGTGTAGAACCCAAAAGTATTATTCTTTGAATATTAAGGGCTACATGGAATATATCTATTGAATACACACTGTGTATATGATATTTCCAATCCGTAATTACCTCTAAAAATGCATGATTCACCCTAGTTTACCCCGAAACCTGTAGATAAACCTAGGAGGGATATCTAGTAATTTTATTTGGGATCTAAAACCTTAAAAAAGAATAACGAAAGGGATTAGGAACAAAACTCAAAAACTCTTACCTAGAGGGTGAAACACCAAAGCTTCATGTGTAGAACAACACCCCAAATCATGCTACTCCTTGATCTAATGATGATCAGTATTAGAAACTGAGTTTAGTAGCACCTCATTGCATTGATTCATCCTTATTTCCATTCAACACCAAATGAAGGAGAGGAGAGAAGAAAATATCCTTTAGTTTGTGTGCACTAAATGTGTGGTAGGGGAGGGATTATGTTATATTTTTAATTAAAATTTCATTTAATTAATTAATCCACTTTATAACGGCCCACCAACTCACCTCTGAACAAAACTCCCAACATGACAACTTTAGGCCACACCTAGGGTAAAAATGATATTCTAAATTTAACTGTGACCTCAAATTTCCAATCTGAGACTCAAATCAGGATTTATTCATGTTTTAATAAAAAACTATGCATGCGTGACAAAATATATTTAATATTTTTAAAATCACATCTCTAAGGCTCTCTGGGCCCTAGATTCTCATGTTAACTCTTCACCTGGATTCCAAAATATGCTTATAAAAATTCTAAAGTCTTACAAGTCAAACCAGATTTACTATAATTTATCTTCTTTAAAATAACTACTTCATCATCATTATATTTAAAAACCCCCTGTTTCTCTACCCCCCATTTCAGGTTCTCCCTCAATCTTGATCAAGACATTTTATCCCCCTTTTTTCAATGAACCCAATGGTGTCTCTTTTTTTGTACTCAACATGGTAAAGAACACATATCAAAACATAATGGAAAAAATACCATACCTCAGGGAGAGGGGGTCTCACAACCAAATTTTTTCATGTGTGGGGAGTCGACTGTACTCCAAGAGCCAGTTGATGATGTTCAAACTCTTATTTATGTAAGGCCTTAATTAGAATGTATACAACCTATAGTTATTTAGGGAAATGATCCAAATTTATGATCCCATGATCCACCTTCTATTTGATAAAATGTTATTTGATTTTAATTTTATTTTCACTTGAGGGATGGACTAGATATTTTTAAGGTTTATAACACAAGAATTATCATAATGGATTCTGATCGAAAACTTCACTTAAAATCCTGTATCTTAAAGATGATACTTTATCCACAAGAACTTCATGAAATCAGGAGTATACACAATATATTCATCTTCTTCACTTCTCAACAAATGCAATCTTGTTTCTTTATTAGACAAGAAATACAAAATATTCCAAGATAGAATGAAACACCTGATGTTGATTTTCTATCATCTACTAAATGAACCAATATAAATCTATGTAATCCAATAAATCTTGTTGATAATTTTCATTATGATGCAAACCTAAATCTACCATGACCTTTATATAACAAAGTATTCTTTTTTATTTTAATTTTGTGGCTTATTTCAGGATTTCATTGATACCGTGTTGCTTGGCATGTGACAAAAACAATTACAAGTCATGTTGCTATTAAGTACAATATACATACAATTATCTAACAATATTCTATGACATTAACCACATTTACTTCATAATATCTCTATAGTTTCATCTGAGAATCCTTATCGTACCACGATTCACTGTTTCATTTTCATCCTTACACCACTATGATAAACTAGTTTTTATTGAAAATTATAAAAATATAAACAAAATTCACTTCATGTTTGATTTAATTATTTTGTGTTTATAACTTTTAAAGAGGTAAATTTTACTTATCTTGATAATTAAATTATAGGTGGAGGTTACTTAGAGGGCCCATTATGATGTTCAATAAAAAAGGGCCAAACTGTGCAGGATCCAAGCACACCAGTGGAATCAACCACACACTTCTACTAAACTGTGCATCAAAATGGGATGATATTTTTTATAATGATTTAAAATTAAATGGACTACATTTCATATGAAGAAACCCAATCTCCATTCATCTACTAAGGGTCCCATAATAATTTATCTATCTAGGGGATCCAATCTGATCGAAGTCAAAAAGTAGGTTAGGTATTTCATCCATATCTATAGATGTAATTGTACAAATGGTAAATTTTTTTTGGTGGAGATATTAAATAATTGTGGATATAAATTTTTAATTTTTTAAAAATTGATATAATACTTTCTGTCTATCGAAAACCATGGTCCAAGTGGTTTCTCTAAATCAGGGTGCCCAAAACCACCTTCCGCATTTCCTATAAATTGGCACCTTGGGATCAACTTTTGAATGTTCGGAAAAGAGAGTGAAGTGATACCAAATTTAAGTTTAATATAATTCCTTTAATCTCCTTGTAGGTTATAGAGCTCCCTATCCTCATAGGGAGAGCTGAAATGAAGAAGGAGACCCACCCGACTTTCCTCCTCCTGTCGATGTTGGGCTAAACGGTGGACGTTCATTATGAGGGAGATACACATCATGTAAAGGGAGTTATGTCACTTGTACTACTACTAGGATAATTTATTTTTGGTTTTAAAACATTTCATTAATAATTATATTACTTTTATTCATTTTTGAATTCTTGTTTGATTAAACTGAATGGAATTCTCTTTGCTTTTAACCGATCAGTGTGAAGTTTTGAGTGCGTGAATTGTGTTGTTCTGATTGGAAAACACAAGAATCTTTTTCTTTCCAACTTATTTGAAATTTTAATTTTCTTTGGAAGTTAATATAACTTTCATAATATATATAACTTTTCTATATGATTGTTATGTCAAGGTTTGGTTCAATATACATTGACATAAACACTTGGGAAGTAATCGAGATTCCTATTAAATTCAACCAAAGACATACTTATAACCTCAATTAATATATAAGAGATATGAAATTTATTTGTGTGTAGTAAACTCACAATGATCCCGTTTTCTTATATCTTTAAAAATTCACTTGTTTCTTCAACTATTAAACTCTTTAAATTGTTATTTTCTTTAAATTATTTTCAAAACAACCCCTTATTTTAGACTTTTTATTAAAAATACAAACTATAAACCACCAAAACTCCTTAAGATATGACCAAGTGTCTTCAATAGACTAAAAAATCATCTTTAAATCGTAATAAATTTTACATTTCATGATAACACATTCAAATTTTGGTTCCGTTTATTGGGAGCACTTTTGTTTTTAGTGTGATTTTTATAATAATATTATGTATTTTGAAATTATTTGTTCACTTATTTTCTTACTTAATTTTTTAGTTGATTTATAAAATATTATTTTTAATCCTTGTGCCTGATGTGATCTTCACAAGAGGAACTAATTCCTTTTGAACACAAACCAAAGATGATCTTGCATCATTGACACTAAGAAGCATCGAATGATCCATTGAAGGAGGACGCACAAAACATTGAAAATTTTCTCGATCCTTATTCTTATTATGGAATCCATATTAAAACTGAACATAACTTGTATAACGTGGATGAAAATAATATAAATCTAAAATAACTAACCTCACATGATGTTGATATCCAACCCAGTAATATTCAAATGCAAGGGGAGGCACCTAATTTTGAACTGAAATCTGGTCTAATTCACTTATTGAAAAGATTTGATAGACTCATTGGAGAAGACCCACATAAGAATTTAAAAGGATTTCACATGGTGTGTTCAACCTTAAAAAATATTAATGCAGATGAAGAACAAGTAAATATTAGGGTATTTACTTTTTATTACAAGATACTACTAAGGATTGGGTTTACTTTGTTAATTCACTAATTAGAGGATGGGCAGACATGAGACACCATTTTATTGAAACATACTTCCCATCCTCTAGAACTACAAATATAAGGAAATAAATATGTGGTATAAGAAAATCATAAGGGGAAACACTTCATGAATACTGGTAAAGATTTAAAATTATTTATTCAAATTTCCCACACTACCAAATAATTGACCAACTTTTAATATAGTATTTTTATAAAGTTTTAATTCATATTGATCGAAATATGATTGATGCTACTGTAGGTGGTTCATTAGTTGATAAACCCCAATTTCAGCACTGACCCTGATTGAGAAAATGGCATATAACACTCAACAATTGTATTCAAGGTCCATTGTACCCATTCGAGGTTTCCATGAGGTACAAAGTACTAAATTTGATAAGAAGGTGGACACAAAGTTTGAAGAGGTAAGTACCCTTCTTCAACAACTTTCCCATTCCCAAGGAAAATCCCAATATTCTTCTCCCATCCATTGCAGTATCTATTCTGATGACACAAATTATTCTCACCAATGCCCTCAATTGAGAGAAAATTATAAGACTTGTGAGGTCATCCTTCCAGGACGCCCCTATAACTAACCCATTAGGAAAGAACCACAGTACCCATCCTACCATGGGTGGAAAGAAAACTAATAATATTGGAAAGAGGGGTATTAAAACCAACCTCATCAACCATGGAACCAACCGAGGGAGAGTAGTCATCCACCACCACCACCTAGAAATCCCCAACCACTCCAAAGGCCTTTCCAACACCCCCCTCAAAAAGCCAAGCCTAGCCTAGAAGACATGATGAAACAAAAGACTACCAACAATCTCTAATTCCAAAAACCACCCAAGATGCCATGTAAGATCTAAAAACCCAATTAGGACAACTCATCAACTTAGTGGGGGAAATCCAAAGTCATGGGTTAGTTAAACAACCTTCTTAACCACTTTTCATCCCTAGAGATAAAGGAAATGTCAGTTACATCACCCTTTGGAGTGTAACTCAACTTAAAATTCAAATGACCACTCTAATAGAGTCATCCCTTCCTAAGGAAAATTCCATTCTAAGCATCTCAAATGACCCAAATATGAAATTTATTATCATGAGAAAAAAACCATAAAAGAAAAGAGTGTTTATGTTGATGATCTGCATAGCCCAAATATTCCTCTTTCACTTCCCAAAAGGGCCACCCAACCAAGAAAACAAAATGAAACTGAAATTGATTATGAAATCTTGGAAACTTTAAAAAAAGTGTTAGTTAACACACCCTTGATTGATATTGTGAAGAAAATTCCAAGAAAAACCAAGTTTTTGAAGGAGATGTCTATATAATAAAGGAGAATTTGAGGTGATGATAATGTGATCTTGGGGAGAAACATCTCAGAAATGATAGATCCATCACTTCCCACCAAATTCAATAATCTTGGAATATTCTTAATTCCATGCACCATAGGGGAGTATTCCCTTTCCAATGGTATTCTCGATTTGGGTGATTCTATAAATGTGATTCCATGCTCAATTTAATCTTCATTGCAGGTCAAATAACAGAGTCCCATTGTAATTTTTGTTTAATTTTCAAATAATAGTACAACACACCCATCTGGGTTATTAGAGTATGTTCTTGTGAGGGTGAAAATTTTAATTTTTCTTGCTGATTTTTATGTGCTAAAAATGGAAGATGATAATATAAATGGACATTCCCTGATTATATTGGGGAGTACCTTCTTGTAAACTACCAAAACCATAATTAATTTCCATAATGGTACATCATCTATGGAGTTTGGTGGCGACATTGTCCACTTTAACATCCTTGATTCCATGAATCACCCCTCTGAAGAACATTCCTCTTTCTCTATTAATTCTATTGATACACTACCTTCTCTTGAAAAAACATATTTTCTTTCCCCCAATACCCTTTCTAAGTTTTAATCCTTGATTAAAACTCTAGGTAATGAATTATGCATAGATTGTTGTAGAGGTCTAGAAAAAATTCATCCATGTTTGTTAATTGATGATTTCTTGAGAACCGAGGATCACATGACCATATATGATACTGATAAGATAGTAAAAGCTCATTAATAATATGTGTATGATACCCTTGAGATTTTATGTAATGACATGTATTTTACTGGTTTTTTTAGAAATTTTTTGGGTAAATTCTGATACTAGGTGCTGAGATGACCTGCGATTCTAGGGCCCGGTGTGCTAAGAATGGTTCGATGAAAAATGTTATGTTTTTAATTAAAAACATGAGTGAGTTTCCTAAAAAAGTGTAATAACTCTTAAATGGTTTCCCAGATCAAAAATATGCTGACACCATTTCATTCAGGATGGAGGGTTTACCCTAGCCATGAATTAACTTTAGTCAACACAATTCTCCAGTGAGAAAAACCAAAAAGGACATAACCATAACTAAAATAATTAAATAAAATTATTTTATTTTAAAATCCTAATAACTCATAAACAGTAACTCAGATTGGAAATCTGAGACCACCTTTGAGTTCATAATGGGGTGTTTTACTTTAGGTAGAGCCTAACCTCGATTGAAACGAGTCGAGGGTGAAAGTTAATTTTTGGACGTGAATGTCATTAAAATATTTAATAAAAATATTTTAATTGATGTAACATAGAAACACAATGTTGGTTTTATTTTTAATTGAGCATTGTCAATAAATCCAAGGTTATCGTCATAACCCTCAAGTTTTCTTGACGGAAGGAGGAGGAACCCTCTTATTGGCGAATGACGACAAACGATGGATTGAGATCGCTCGTGGATGGATCACCATCAATGATGAATCCTATTCTTTAACTGATCCTAAATCTAGGTAGGGTATGAGTTTTTATCTATTTTATATCTTTATTCTTTATCCCTACAACAAATGTGGATTAATCGACCAATGGACTAATCTATGAGTTGTGTGTACTGCGGGTTGGGTTTTACCTTGCAAGGTTTATTGGGGATTTTTTATCTGATTTTGATTATTATTTGTTGTGGGTTTTTGTTAACCATTATAATAGACACAAAAATTATTCGAGGTCTTTTCCTCTACGTTGGTTCATTATTTTCTCCCTCTATTCTTTATTTGTCACAAAAATTCCTCGTTTGGCCCGTGACTCCACAATTAGTGATCAATCGATCAATGCACTTCCGATTCTTGGTACAATGATATAATATCACAATTATGAGATGGAAATGGAATGATGGAGGTGTGATGACGACAATGGTGAATGGATTGAGGCGGTGCAGAAGATATCGAAGCTCGAACGACTTTGCATTGGGATGGATCGTGGCATGGATTCAAGCGCATGAAAGTGAAAGTTGTGACTCTAGGATCGCAATGGTGGATTCATCTCAAAAAATGGAGAAACAAGGTGACTGTGGTGGTGGTGGTACGTAGCAGCACGACCACCTAGCAATAGGTGGCCACTGACGATGGAGGCCCCCACGATGACACGGCTGCGGGCAGCAACAGGAAGCCGCGGCCAGGGCGGCCCACGATGGTGCAGATCAGTGATGTAACAGGGTGCCGTGTCAGACCAGCTGGCACGCGGTCTCACGGACCATGTGTGGGAGGAGTGACCATCTCAAAATAAGACCATATTGACCTAGCGGGGACGTGTTAGCTACCATGTCCGGGTAGACTGAACCGGCCCGCGTTCGAGTGGGCCAGGCCCAGTCAGGGTGGATCAGGTTAGACTCGGTGGGTGAGGTCAGACCTGGTGGGTTGGGTCAGACCCTACAGGTTGGGTCGGACTTGGCAGGTTGGGTCGGGTTGTGTTGGTCTACCCAGGTTGGACCAGACCTGGACCCAACCAATCCCTTTTCACTGAAAGTCCTATAACTTTAAAATCAAAAGTCAATTTGAAGAGTCGTTTGTGGAGTTGGGACCCTCGTGATGATGCTTTCCTTTTGAGATGGATCTATGGGTTATTATTTGGATAGTAGGGACTAATATCATTCTATTTATCTTTCCTATGAGGGATCGATGCATGATCCTGATCCCATCATAGAGGGTGATAATATAGATCTAGATCGTACCCTTGGTCTTTCCTATAAAGGTTTGATTTAGGATCCTATTATTATCATAGAGGATTACCCACGTTCTAAATTGAGTTGTCTCAACCTGGATTCGATAATGACTCAGTGGGCTGGAGCATTTATCACACCGAGAGGCTTGGTCGATCCTCACTTATTTTCATGGTACCTTAGATAGGGTTTGTGGAATAGGTGTAACCAATATTTACATGGGCACATATCCCCTATCTAGGATGATGTTTCAAGTAGGTCCAGGATGTCTTCTAGTGAGCCCTAGGCTCAGAAACCCCTATCTGTGTACTGAGATCAGATTCTTTCCTTCATGAATTGACATAACTAATGTGTTTCTGGTGGTTCTCAGGGTGTTCTCTTTAGGAAGGGACAAAATTAATAGGACCTCTTTGTGAGGGTCTCTGATGAATTCATAGCTCGAGGAGTGAGTTTTCCCAGAATGAGCATACCTTAAGCAGAATCCTGTGACCAAGGATTGGCTGTGATATCGAGACTCCTTGTCTTAGAGAGACCAAACGTCTCAGGGATGCTTCATGACATATAAAGACTTGATGTTCTCTCAGATCCTTATTAGACTTGTCCAGAATTGAGTGTGCTACGAGAGGAACCATATGGCTGGTAGTGGATGAGACCTTGAGTCTTAAGATCATTTATGAGTATACCTATATTTTCTTGTTATATGAGCTATTGACATATACCTATGTGGAGATGGATATTTCTTCATAGTGGTGTTTACTTTTTGGTCTTTTACTTTGTGTTTTGGGGTGCCCTAATGAGTATTGTTTTACTCACCCCTACACGGGCTTTGCCTGCACGTGTCAGGTCTTGTATAGACAGTCGAATCTTTGATGGTGTTCTAGGTATATTGGGACCATGTGGTCCTTAGTGTGATCAGATAGGCTGAGGTGAGTTCTGGTGGATTACAGAAAGTAGTCCAGTGTTGTACCGTACAATTGGATCAGGTGGGGTTTTATGTGGACGGGCTTCAGTACTTGTGTTACAAACTCTTTATTTTTGGCGGGCTTGTATTCTTTCCCGATTATACTTTAGTTATTTTCTTTATTTTGTACTCTATTTTTGGGTTGTAGTGGTATGCATTCATTTTATTTACTTAGTGTATTTACTTTCCAGCATATTTGGATTAGAGTTGTGTGCGTGTGTATAGGTTCTTAAGAAAATGTCTCCCATTTGTGGGATATACCTACTCAGTGCTAGTCACCAGCCCCAATAATATTAGAGTCGGGCTTGGGGTAGTCACATCACGGGCCCTAGGGGATGAGTCATGAAAAGTTAGAAGAGATTATCAACCTCTCACTTTCACACACAATCCCATCAACCCAAAATCCCCCTGAATTGGAACAAAAACAAATACCTCAAGATTTAAAATATTCCTTTATTGAGAATGGAAACAATTTGATATCATCATTACTAGTTCACTCCCTCTTGAGCATGAATTGCGACTACTTGAACTTTTGAGGGATTATAAAAAAGTTTTAGGATGGACAATTTCTGAAAATCCTGGTATTATCGTATCAATTTTCACACACCATATATTGTTAAATAATGAGGATAAACTAGTGAGGTAGGAACATCTTCGATTGAACCCAAACCTTCTTGACGTTATTAAAAATGAGGTAACAAAATTATTGGATACTGGAATCATTTACCCTATCTCTGACAGCCAATGGGTCAGTCCAGTTCATGTGGTTCCTAAGAAAACTAGTCTAATGGTAATTAAAAATAAAAATAATGAATTGGATCCAACCCATGTGTAGAATAGTTGGCATGTCTATATATACTATCTATGACTAAACCTATACACTATGAAGGACCATTTCCCATTTCTATTCATTGACCAAATGAAAGATAGTTTAGTGTGGGACGTCCCACTACTATTTTCTTAATGGGTATTATGGATAATTTCAGATCCATATTTCCCCCAAGGATCAGAAAAAGACAACCTTCACTTTCCCTTTTAGCACATTTTCATATAGAGGGATGCCATTTGGTCTATGCAATGCTCTGGGTACTTTCCAACGATGCATGGTTAGTATGTTTTTGGATTACCTAGAAAATTTCATGGAAGTATTCATGGATGATTTAGCTATTTATGGATCCCCCATTAATGAATATTTGATTAGTCTAGGTTCTATCCTATGTCATTGTATTGAAAATAATCTTGTATAAAATTACAAGAAATTCCATTTCATGGTGCGAAAAGGTAAAGTACTTGGTCTTGTAATTTTTGGGGATGGTATACAAGTAGACAAATAAAAAGTGGATTTCATTTATTCCCTACCATTCCCCAAAATTGCGTGGGATGTGTAGTATTTCTTAGGTCATGTTGTATTTTACCTACGTTTCATCAATGAATTTAGTAAGATTACCCTACCCCTCTCCCAATTTCTCCAAAAATAAAAGGAATTTATTTTTGATAAAGAATGTGAGGAAGATTTTAACAAATAAAAATGGAGTCTCAAATCACCCCTGGTAATCCGACCACCTCAATGGGATTTACCATTTGATCTCATGTATGATGCCTCTAACTATGCAGTTGGGGAAGTCTTATCACTAAGGGTTGATCAATCTCTACATGTCATTGCCTATGCCTCATGTACGCTAGTCCCTGCCCAAGAAAACAACACCACAACTAAAAAATAATTTCTTACCATTATTTTTTCCTTGTATAAACTCAGGTCATACCTTTCAGGGTCCAAATTCATTATGTTCTTAAACCATATATCCCTCTAGGATATTCTTATGAAACTAGAAACTAAACCACATCTCATTCACCAGATTCTCCTCTTTTAGGAAATAAAACTTGAAATTAGGGATAAAAAAGGAGATGAGAATGTTGTGGCTAATGATATCAGTAGGATACTACCATCCTTGACCACTGAAAAATCCCATTGTATTCCCATAAATGACATGTTTCCTGATGAGAAACTATATAGAGTGAAATATGCTATTTCTTGGTATAATGAAATTATAAATTATTTGGTAGCATCTTGCATTCCTATTGATTTCAACAAAAACCAGAATGACCATCTTAAAAATTAGTCTCATTGATATATTTGGGATGAACCCTACCTCTGGTGAAAATTTAGGGATCAAGTACTTAGGCATTGTGTTCCTGATAGCACGTTTTATTCTATCCTTAGATTCTACACAATCTTGCTTGTGGGGGCCCACTTTAGTCCCAAAGGTTTGTCTCACATGGTCCTCAATTCTAGTCTCTTTTGGACAACATTATTCTGGGATGAACATGATTTTTGTAAATATTTTCCTTACTGTCAAATAATTAGGAATGCCTCTAAAAGAAATGAAATTCCACAATAACCCTTTCTCTTCTAGGAAATTTTTGATGTTTGGGGAATTAAATTTATGGGTCTATTTCCTAATTCATTTGGAAACATGAACATTCTTATGGTAGTGGATTATGTGTCAAAGTGGGTAGAATCACACACCATAAGGACTTATGATTCCAAGACTATTGTGGAATTTTTGAGAACCCAATGTTTTTGTAGGTTTGGATTACTTAGGTTCATCATCAGTGACCAAGGTTATCATTTCTGCAACCAAATAATGCAATCAATTTTGCATTAGTATGAGGTTAGGCATCAAGTGTCTATGATATATCACCCAAAAACTAAGGGTTAGGATGAGGTTTCAAAAAGGGAGGTAAAAAATTCTTGAGAAAATGGTTCAACCCAATAGAAAATCCTGGAGTCTTAGACTCGATGATTCATTATGGTCTTACCATACTAATTTCAAAACTCCCATTAGAATGTCACCCTATGAACTTTTTTTGGAAAGAGTTGTCACTACATTGTTGAGATTGAGAACCGAGACTACTGGGCCATTAAAAATAGAAATTCTAATCTTTCTAGTGCATGTCCTCAAAGGAAGTTACAGATTTAGGAGTTGTAGGAAACCTGTAGAGATTTAAATGAGAACTCCATGATTTTTAAGGAGTGAACCGAGGCTTCCCTCGACCATCTAATCCTTCATCATCAATTCCAAATTTAGAAGAAGGACCCCTTTACAATTCAAGGATGAAGTTATATCTAGGTAATCTTTGTTCTTACTGGTTTGGTCCATACACTATTACAAATGTTTATCCATTTGGTGTTGTTCATGTTACAAATGAAGAAACTAAACAAACCTTCCCTATCAATGGGAAGTAGCTGAAGAACTTTCATAAAGCCATTCCAGAGTCCTCAATGGAGGAACTTCATGTTCAAGAAGAAATCTATGAATGACAACCACCATGTTTTATCCTTCCTTCCCACATTTTCTTTTATCACATTGCGTAAAATTCATACTCTAGGTGTGGGGTTATGGGTATATTCCTAGATTAGTTAGGAATTTTCATCATTTTTATTTCTTTTTATATTTTTTCTTGCTAAATAGTATTTTTACTTACCCCCTCATTTTAACCTCACCTTTTTGTTGGAATATTAATTTTTATACCCAATTAATCATGGATAATTATGCCCACTTAATCATGGAAATTATTGACAATGCATGGGGAATTTTCCCTTTTCACATTGATTTATCATTTTCAAAAAAAATGTTTCAATTATGGAATGTATGTTTTAGCATGAATTTAATATTGAGGTGTGACTTTTTCTTGACAATTGGTTGATTTTAGATGATATAAATAGTTATATCATTTTGAAACCTTTGAGAATAATGGTATCTTTTATGTGATTAGTTTATGGGAAATTGTGTCACTAAATATCTCCACAAATTTTTCACCCAACCATGAACTGTGAGTTTTTCTTACTTAAAAGAAGGTAAATTTAAGTTATGTTAATATTTATATAATTTAAAAAATGATTTTTCCATACATTCGTTCCTTATCCGATCTTTTTCATTACTATACTGAATTGACCTCTACGAGTGTACCTATTATACGACTATTGTACACACTAAAAAAACAAAAAAAAAACAAAAATATGGGTTGTGTCTTGGTCATATTAAAAAAAGTATTCCTCAACTTTTGATCTTGTTATAACTATTACAATTAGTTTAGTAAGAAGATCAAACAAAGGTTAAGAGATGATTGTGAAATTTTTCCATGTGTAACTCTAAAAAAAACAATAATAAATGAGGGAACTGATGAAATGTAAAAAAAATGAGGATATATAGGTCAAGAGATTAAGGTTTTAATTTTGGTAATTATTAATTGAGTGGGCCTTGAAATTTTATTGCAAAGGATGTAGGGTAGGTTTGGTGGATAGAATCATTTAAGAATAATTTTTTTAAATAACCTATATTTACTAGATATGATGTGGAAAGAATTTCATGGAATTATTTTCACACACACATGTGGAGAATTAGTGACATGGTTATATTTTTAATTATTTTCTCAAATTGGTATCATTTATCTCCTTGAATTTTATGCTAATAAAATTTATGAGAAATATTTTTGTATGATCATTGAGAATAACTCCATGGTGTGATTTTTTCTTTGATCACATTGCTATAACATTTTAAATTTTCATTTAATGTTAAATATTTAAGAAGTTGTGAATATATCCATGCATAATTTTTGGAAATGTGACTTCTCCAAGGATTGAAAATGTTTAGGTGTGGGAGTGTGATTGTACCACAATTCACTATTTCATTTTCACCCTTACACCACTTTTCTAAACTTGTTTTGTATTGAAAATTATAAAAAAAATTCAATTAATGTTTGATTATATTATTTTGTGCTTATCACTGTTAAAAATTGTAATGTTACTTGTTTTGATAATTACATTATAGGTGGAGGTAATTTGGATGACCCATGATGAAGTTCAAGAAAAATGGGCCAAATTGCACAGGATCCAAGCATACGAGTGGACTCAAATGCACACTAATACTAAACCGTGCATCCAAATGGGTTGTGATTTTTTGATATGGTTAAAAATTAATGGGATAAATTTCATATGAAGACATCGAAGAATCATTCTTCAATTAATATGACCATCCAAATTGATTTGTACAGGGTATTGAATCAAATCAAAGTCAAAAAGTGGGTTATGTATTTCATCTATATCTCTAGATGTAATTATCCAAATGGATCCAAATTTTTAATGGAGATATTAAGGATATGTGGATAAAACTTTTTAGTTTTTTCAAAAGTGAAATAAGACATTCTGTCCATCAAAAACCATGGGCCATGTGGTTTCTTGAAATTAGGGTTCCCAAAACCAGCTTCCACATTTCCTATAAATTAGTACCTTGGGATCCCCATTTTAAATTTATACCAATAGTGTGGATTGATACCAAATTAAATTTTAAAACGAGTCCTTTCACCCCCTTTTAGGTTCTACATCTCCCTATCCTCATAGGGAGAGCTGAAATGAAGAAGGAGATCCACCATAATTTCCTCATTCTCTTGATGTTGGGATAAATAGTGGGCCGTCATTGTGAGAGAGATATACATATTGTAAAGGGAGTTCCAAAACTTTTACTTCTAATGGTTTGATTTATTTTGGGTTTGAAAAAAATTTCATTATGAATTATCATATTTTGATTCATTTTCTAATTCCTATTTTATTAAACTGAATGGAATGCTCTTTACTTTCATCCATTCAGTGTGAATTTTTGAGTGCATTACTTGTATTATTCCAATTGGAAGACACAAGAATCATTTTCTTCCCAACTTATATTATATTTCAATTTTCTTTAGAATTTAATATAACAAGTATAAGATCTAGACCTCAGATATATGATTGTTATTTAAAGGTTTGGTTTAACATGCATTGTTATAAAAACTTGGAAAGTAATCAGGATTCTGATTAATTTCAACTGAAGACACACTTCAAACCTTAATTAATATCTAAGTGTGATAAAATTTAGATGCGTGTAATAAACTTAAAAAGAAATTTTTTTATCATATTTTTTAAAATCCACTTGGTTCTTCATCTATTAAACGATTTAAATTAAGATATTTTCTTTAAACTATTTTAAAAAATACCCCCTCTTTTAGTCCTTTTTATTAAAAATACATACTATAAAATAATAATGCTCCTTTACAGATGACCTAGGGTCTTCCCTAGACTAAAAAATCATCTTTTAAATCATGATCAATTTGATGTGTCATGAAAACACGTTCATATCCATTAGAGTTTTCATTTCCTTAGTGTTATCTGTTACAAATATTCTCAGAACCTCCTTGAAATATATGGATTGATAAATGAATGTGCTATTTCTTCTTTGAATAACCTATAAACTACGGAATAATATTAGTTCACCAATCACTGACTTTTCACACTCAATTTTTATTAATTCTGCAAACTTTTGGCACTATTCATCATCTATTCCAACAAATATATTTTTTGACATAAACCAATACTAGAATATGTTGATTGATGTAATTTTTTACATAGATATTGTAATCAATTCCACCACACTGAAAACATAGATTCATCAAGAATTGATAATGTCTCAAATACCATGCTCTCGATGATGGATTTAACCCATAAAGAGCCTTACACAACCAAAAACCTTTGTTATCATCTTCATGGAAAAGAAAGCTATCTGGATCTTCAATAAACACTTATTTTTTCCTTGACCTGATGTCCATCTAGAAAAAAATCAAATTTCATTTCACTATAATGGCTATGAATAGGAAAATAGATTCCAACCTTGTAAAAGGTGAAAATGTATCATCAACATCAATTCACTAAATTTGGGTATATCTCTTTTACACTATTCATGGTTTATTTTGAATTACCTATCCATATTCATTTATATTGGTCTATAAGACCCATTTGGTCCCAATGAAATTCTTATCTTCTAGTCTCAAAACAATACCCAATGTCTGATTCTCCTCAATTTGGTCAAGCTATTCATTCATAGATTGAACCCATTTCTCATCTTCATATTCTTATTAAAAATGATATAATTCAGATAGGAAGTATTGTACTATAAAGGATTCATTCTATGTGTTTGAACGAGTAATTATTAATCATTGATGATGTTTTTACTATTAAGTTTTTCTTAACTCTTTGTCTTAAAAGAAGATACAAATATAAATTCATCATGATCATCATCAGTATTTTCTTTTGAATTATAATTTTCCACTTCTACTCCCCCTATGTTTATGTTCTCATCATCACTATCATGAAGAAACCATTCACTATGTTGTTAAAGATTCTGTTCATTTTTATAATAGTGACATCACTGATTTTAATTACTTTTTCTAACCTATTGTTGAAGAATTTATATTCTTTTCATTTTTTGTAATAGACAAGGAATATCCCCACATCTCTAAGAGATTCAAAATTTTTTGTTTATAATTATTGAGAATAAAACACTTACTATAAAATATTTGAAAGTATTTTAATATTGTCTTCTTTCCTTACCATAACTCATACAAAGTCTTTTATTATTTTAGACACAAAAAAGTCATATTGGATATGTATACTGATGTCAGATTTTTTCCTTCCAAAATTTCTTTGGTATTTTATTTTCAATAATAATTATTCCGGACATGTTGTTTATGATCCTATTTCTCTAATCAACCACTCCATTTTGTTGAGGAGTTATCACTGTCAAAACTTGGTTCCTTATCCCGTGTTTATCAACATAATCTTAATCTTGGCTATATGTGAATTCCATACCATTATCAGTTCAAAAATTCATAATCTTCTATCAGATCATCCTTTCAGCTTCCATATAATATTGTATTATGAAACTAAACATGTCAGACTTATGGGAAATAAAAAATATCCATGCCATCCTACCAAATATCATCAATGAGAAGAACATAATACCTATTCCCATCAATTGATCTTGGTGTGATAGGTCCACATACATCTGTATCCACAAATTAAATCAATCTGTTTTACTTTTTTTTTCTTGTATATATTTTTGATAATATTCCCTTGTTGACAAGAATCACATGTGAGAGTATGATCACATGATAGCTTGGGGAGATCTTGAGCTGCATCAAATTTGACTAGATCTTCAATATAGGATTGTCATAGATATACAAGATGTTTATGCAACAACATGTTTTCTTCCTATATGGATAGAAAATACATATCTTCTTCTACACTCATAAGGTAGAGATTCCCCTTCATGCACTTTCCCTGTAAAACAACTATACCATGTTTTTTCTTGATGATTCTAAAATTCTTGGTAAATCTTATAAAATGAACCAAGTAACACAATTGACTAACACTTATTAAGTTTTGACTATGACCTTCGATAATCAAGAAATTAATACATCTCACATCTTTTCCCCCAAATTTGGATTTTCCCTAGAAAATAATCTTCAGGACTTCATCAATTCCAAATTTGACTACAACTTCCTTATCATTTTTGATACATGTAAGAAAATAATTATTTCTTATCATATGGGATGTACATCCACTATCAAGGATCCATACACCATCATGATTTCATTCTTTAAGGGAAATCTCTATAACCACTGCTTATATAACTCATTTATTTTTTATCCAAGTCATTGACTTCATACCTATTATGGACTAATATTCTTGATCTTCCTCAGAGTATGATAGACTAACTTCATCTTAAAGATCTAAAAATCATTTTTTAGTTTTTATCTCATTCAATGATTCTTTTATCTACTGCTTACAACTACTTTGGATATACTTTGGCACATTCCTATGCATTGTTTATGAGCAATATCTCCACACTAGAAGTAATTACCATCAAAATCATTCTTGTAATATTGAAATCTATGTGGAAACCTTTCTTTATCTTATCCCCTTCAGTACCTTTTGGATATAGAACATATATTTTGAGAATATCTCATATTTTGATAGTAATGACACCTGATACGAGGTAAACTCCAATGAGATATTATTGCAGGACTGGTTTTTACTTGGCTTCAATGACCCTTCTGATTTTGATTTGTACATGATTAAATTTTCAACCTTAGAGTGGGATATTGTGGTTTGAAATCAATTATAATAGATTTATATTTTTGATCAATCCCCATAATATCATTTTAATTTGGATATGATTGTTACTTTTGTTTTGTTATACCTCTATGCTCCACTTCCATCTTTTCTGCCACCTGAGTGATTTATTTTCTTGATATCATACCAGGAGTCAAGAGTCTATCATGATCTTATAATTTTCTTTGTAGGTCGATAAATTCCTCTTCAAGTTCTTCAATATGTTTAGTTTTATATTTTTCTATGTTATTCAAACTATCAATCCTTTATTTCATTTCTTCAAATTTGAGCTTGAACTCAATTTTTTAATGATTTCATTAGAATTTAAGAATTAGATTTTCCAATTTATTCCTTCAACTCAGACTTCTCTTCTTCCTACTACTTCATATAGAGTTTATCATCATGACCCAATCAATTTTATTTCTTCATTTTAGATCTCTAAACATCTATCCCCTAAAGAGAGGCTTCTAATTAGTTCTGGATATCAAACCTTCCTTCAAATTCTTATTCATCATTATTGATTTATTATCTTTTCCAGGAGTTACCTACAACAACCACCATAATATTTTTTCTATGATCCTTGCAGTACTCTATATATTATACCTCATATTATTCAGAATATTAATTCTCTTGTGAAATAAGGTTCTTCTTCTTGAATAAATTTTAATTCACATTTTTCTTACCTTACACATAGGATGAATACTTTTTCATGGGTATTTTAAATTTATCCTCATCATCATCTTGGAATTTGTTGTAGCACATTTCTACAACATGTCCAAACTTTACAAATAAAAATCATGCTAAAGGATAATTACCCTTGAACTTTAATTTTTCTATTCATAGATTTGTGGAATGGAATGACATGGAATCATCTATCTCTTCTTCTTTCTATCCATATTCAATAGTGATATTCTTCATTTCCTTGAATTCCACCTCTTTGGAATTATCTTTTTCAAAAAACTCATCATCATTATTTATCATCACCTATGAGATAAGAAAATTGTGCAAACTATCCAATGACAGATCCTTTGGATATTTATCTTCTAGTACATAGACTTTCATATTAAACTGAGGCAAAAGTATTCTCAATTTGTGCTTAACAATCTTTACGTATTCAATAATTTCTTCAAGATAATACATGTATTCCATAAAAACATTCACTCGATCAAATGATGTATCTACAAAGTCATTGGGGTTCATTATCAAGTGCTCATATTTATTCCACAGAACCTGTAATTTTTTTCTCTTACATTTTAATCACCTTTATAGATATTTAAATGGTTTTACCACATGGAAAACATTGAATTACATGATACCACCTTCATATATATTTTGTTAGATAAAGATCCTCCTAAGGAATTGATTCTTTTGACATCGACATCCAATTCTCTTAAGTCCACATATGATAGAACTCCACTATCCACATTAGCTAAAATACCATACATCATAGCTATAAAGACATCCATTACTAATGATCAGAATTGGTGCTACATCCGATTATTCCAAAACTAAATTTGTTTTCCATAAAATATTAAAAACCCATTTTGATTAACAGTCTCTATTGAAACCATTGAAAGAGAAACACTGATTTTAACCTTCTCCTCTCATTCCAATTGTTATCCCAAATAGTTTAAATACCTTGAAGGGGGTGGGGAGGGGGTGAATTATGGTATGACATATTAAAAAAATTCCCCTTCAGATCTCATTTCTTTGTTAAACGAAACAACCTTACCCCCCTTTCTCATAGAAATGTTTGAGTAGAAATGAAATCATACATGAGACATGAAAATTTAACTTGTTTCACCTATACTAAGCTATATCAAAGGACTATACATAAGCAATGTGACTATATACCAACTTCCCTAAATCACACTACTATTATAAATTTTGGAGTTGACTCACTATCAATTCTAGTTTACAACCAATGACAATTCGAAAGATAAATTATTTCTCAACTAAAGTGTGATCACATATACTTCATAAGATCCGTATTTTGATTACTTGAATCAATATTGTTTATACATCATTTGGTGAAGCATGAAGCTCTAATTTCATCTACTTGAGGAATTCCTCTTTACCATATAAATATTGGGAAAATACTTATAAATTCACACATTTTTTTCTTTCATGAATCCTTTACATTAGTTGAGTGTAACTATAAAAACTTCCACACAAAATTTACGGTTTATTTCAAAGATTTAAATTTCACATAACTATTTAGTTATTCATGAAACTCTCAAATTTTTCTAAAAAATTTAGATTATCCAAAAACATACTTGGTATTGTAGACACAAGTCCCTTTTCTATATGAAACTGATATCTGATTCATTGATTCACAAAATAAATAGCTTAACATAACTATTACATGATCTAGATATCTGATATTATCTAAGGGGTGAGCTACTAAAATGATGGGGCTAGATGCCTATTTATAAACATGAATGACCCTTCAATCAAAAACCTTGTGCTCATTTTACTGTGAACTCAAATTTACTTATTCACTGAACTTCAATGATTTTACATCGCCTTTAGTGTTAAACTCACTACCTTCATGCAACTACATCTCTATTTCATGGGATTTCACAACTATCCCTATGTCACAAAACTCTGGATTTAATATAATTTTAGAACTTTCACAAAACACTATCCTTTACTATATTTTGATGCGATGAACCCAAATCTACACTTGCATGTAGCTTCATGAAACACCTTCACACTTTTTCAAAACTTTTACATTTATGTGAAAATCCTTCCCTTTCCAAGAACACCTTTTTTCCTTCCTCCAAATTTGAGACCCTAGAAAATTAGCAAGCATTTGGAAACGATACCAACATATACACATAACATTTTGTACCACTTATTATTCTTCCATACCTCTATCTTAAATATTTTTCAATATACCTAGGAAAAAATCACACTGTAACTCCATAACTGACCTAGTCAGCCTTCTTTTCCAACAAATATCATCAACCTAAAAACACTAAAAAGTTACCTTGATGGATTTATTCCCAATAAAAGCTCACTCCAAATCATGAGTTGGGAAATTTTTATCATGGAACTTCAATTTCTATGAGGCATAATATATAAACAAATCATTCTACATAAAGATGTATCCTATTCCCTTCTTTAATTCATCACTAAAGATCAAAAACCCTTCTCCACTTCATGGTAGTATAAGCACATGTTCCCTAACTATCCTTCTCTTTAGTTCTTTGAAATTTTTCTCACAGTTATTTTTCCAAATGAAATTTCATCCCTTCTAAGTTAACATGGTGAGTGTATTACAAAACCATGATAAATTCTCCACAAAGCATCGATAATATCCAGCCAAACCAAAAAAACTATGGAACTCCGTAACATTGGTTGGTTTGGGCCATCATTCGATAGCTTCTATCTTTTATGGGTCCACCGATATAACCATTATTGAGATTATATGACATGAAAATTAAACTTTTTATATCCAAAACTAAAACTAGGAAATTTTTTTCATATAAATTATCCTTTTTTGGTTCTTTATTACAATAATCACGTGATCTCCATACTCTTCCTTACTTTTGGAATATATAATAATGCCATCTATAAATACTACCAAAAATTGATCAAGGAAATATCTAAAGGACCTATTAATTATATCCATGAAGATAGTAGGGGTATTAATAATAAACAAAAGAATCACTCCCAATTAATATTTTCTATACCTCATATAGAAGTCTATTTTGGGCATGTCTTCACTTTTGACCCCCCAACTGATAGTATCCAAGATCCAAGATAAATATTTGAAAAATATTAAGGTCCTCATAATTAATCAAAAAATTCATCAATATAGAGTATAAGATACTTATTCTTGATTATGGTCTTATTATGTTCTCAATAATAAATAAAGAGTTGCATTGATCCATCATTATTATTAATAAAAAGAACAGGTGCACCCCATGGTGATGCACTTCAAAAAATGAATCCATTATCAAGATTCTCTTTGAGTTGATTCTTGAATAACTAAAACTCAATCGATTCTATTCAATAAGAATTTTTTAAAATAGGCTTGGCATTGGGTATGTATTCTATTGAGATCTTAACTTCACAATTGATAGGAAGACTAGCAAAATAAACTGGAAATACATTAAAAAATTCCCGTAAAATAGGCATATCTTCAATGTTGAGTTTCTCCCCAACCATATGAGATAAAAAATAATTTTGAATTGGAATAAAGACCCATATAGTGGATTTAATTTCTAGGGGAAGTTGTCATTTATCATCAAACTGCTAGATAATCATAGGTTGGTTCAGAATATCAAATGTGACTTCCCCTCCTCGGTAATTGATGTGTGATTTATGTAAATAAATCTATTCTATTCATAATATAAAATAAAATTAAACTTGAGGTAGAATAAAAAAGTTTATTGGAATCACATTCCTATAGAATTCAATTAGAAATGAATCATAGACTTAAGATGTGATCATAGTAACATTGAAAGTTTTCATTGCTAATTAAACATATAATATTGTGGATATGAATTAGCATTCCTTGACATTTTTCCTTGTATATACGAATTCATATAATTATTCTCAAATATAATTCATTAATATTTAATTACACCTATAAAAACCTCAACTTTATATCTTTAATCTCTTAGTAAAACCAAATTGTTTAACATGACTGTAAGGAATCTTTGATCACAGTGATCAATCATGGAAATCCATTATTAGGATGTCGAAATCATGACAAATTATTTTTAATCTATAAAACCATAGGTTTAACCATGTTCATTCATGGTACTCATCTATTCAAATCCTTCATAATGGTTCATAAAAAAATTGGATTTGACCCTATAATATCCCATAGGAGTGTCAAACAATCTTTGTAGTAAGGGCACACTCACCATGCACCAAAATGATGGTTTATATATAATTGAACAAGTATTTTTGGGGTTATCACCCCTAGATACATATTTTCCAAAACTATTTCCATTTGTATTATTCAAATAGGAATGTTTTTCTTGGATAACCACACTCCTTTATTTACCATAACTTAAGACATTATCCTATACATAATATTATCCTAAGGTTTATCACTGAAGTTTTCTCATCCTAATTTCAAAAGTTAACTAAATACTTACTTGAATACGAATTATAAAGGCCATAATTTTCATATATAAACATTGCATCTTATTAGATTTATATTCAATACATAACATTATGACCCATTATAGAATAATATAGGTTTAGTGTATTTGGAAACTTAGATACATAAAAAACATGTTCATAAGAGATCCACATCATCTCCCAATATGTTCTTAATAACTAGTACCCTTTTTAGTCATATCATAATCAAAACCGTTCTTCATAACCTGGGGAAATTAAACATAAAAAATGGTGAGCTCAGATTCTTAGTAAGGGTAAACAAGGGAGATATCAATGATAACTTAAACATAAAATGATAATAATGGTATGGGATAATGAGATTAACATTTGGGAATCATGCCCAATATATCATATATAATAATCTCGAGTCTTATCATAACTCTTGGAATTTCATAAGAAATGAATCATAACGGAATCATGGAACATGACATATGAGGGGATAACATTTTCATAAGACATAAGTTTTTAGCATGCACATAATCATAGAAAATCATTTAGTTAGTTAAGTATCAATACCAAGAATATTATAGTGGATTGGATTCACTCCCCATTCCATCATATCCTTAGTCAAGTTTCACTCCAAATACTATCTTAGAGAGAATAGTCCCTAACTGAACTAGGTTCACACCCCATATTATCTCATGATATATTCATCTTTACCCAATGTATTAGAGGGATATAAAATTTTGGTCCCACCTATCACACAATAATAATCTATTCATATTTGTTCCATAATATCATAAAACAATTATCATATATCATAACCCATTGAAAGGAAGTGAGTTTAATAAAAATTTCATAATTTAATCATAACATAACTCATGGAAATTAAAAAAGTTTCATTAAAATCTCATCATAAAAATTATAAACCTTCTATAGAAATAAATAAGGATTTTATAATTGGATCATAACCCTAGTAAATCATAAGTAACATCTAAGGATGTCATCATAAATTAAAAATTTCTTTAAAAGATCTCTCAAATATTTCTTGAGGAAAATACCCTTTTTCATTTTGAAATCACTTATTTAAAATATAATTTTATTTAAAATATTATATGAAAAATTTTATTTGAAAATAACCATGAAAAATTGTTAAGTAATCTTCAAATCGACTATCATTCATGATGTTTAAAAATTCCATTCATCCTGTGTATGCTAAAACAAAGAATCTTTTCACATTTCTGGTAAAAAGTTAAAATAAAATCATTTGAAAAAAGATAATACATTTTAAATGATTTTTAAAATTAAATCATTTGTAAAAATAAATTTAAAAAATCATAGGATAATATTAAAAAAATTATTGAAAATGTTTTTAGAAAACATGGTTATAGATGAAAAATAAATTTAGACTAAAGGGAGAAATAAAGCCAGATTTCCTTAAAAATATTCCTTTGGTTTCTTAGGTACATAAGGAAAAGAAAATGAAAGTAAAGAATTAAATATCATAAAATAAATATAGTAGAATAAAATTCATGAGATTATTGAGTGGTAGATCATGAAATTTCACCACTATAAACTTTATCATAAACAATCCTATTAAATAATGAGATTATAACTTAAAAGCCTTATAACCTTGGTAAAATATGACTCAAAACCTAGGTAAAGAGTGAACCTTAAATGGATTTGTAAATCCCAATAAAATTTATGTTTAGAATCATAAAATACATACATGGGTAGTAAATAAACCAAAAAAAGAAGAAGTGGTGAATACAATATTTGTCTCACAGAAATAAAAGTGAGATGAAAATCCATTAGTTGAAGTTCAACTTAGGGATAAAAAATTTTAAATTTATTATATTTATATAAAATAATTATTTACATACTTATAATATCATATATGATCCACTTATAATATTTAAACACCCATTTATTAATAATTTATTATTAAAATCATCATTTCCAAGTGTTAACTGTTTCACTTTTCATGAAAATTTTGATTTAGTAGTTCCAATCCTTGTACTTTGATCATGGTACCATCATATACATAATTTTAATAATGATATAAATATCACATATAAAAATTATATATATATATATATATATATTTAGTGTTATCAATAAAAGTTAGAGATAGAAAAATGAATTATACTATTCATGGAGGCGGTATGCCATATATATGCAAGAACACTATTTTCAATTTTCAATAAATGGAATGAAGGAATGATAAATAATAAATCAAATTTATATAATCATAAATATATAATAGATATCATATTTATTTATTAAATCTATAATTATTACTATACATGAAAAGAATAAATGAAAAATGAATCACATTATTTGTGGAGGTGGTAGGACACACATACACACAAGCAGCGTTATAGTTTTCTAAAGGATTGGAAGGTGATGAGTTAGATATTATATTATTATTATAGGAGAATAATTATATCATAAATATCATTTTTAAACATTAAATCCATTATAATAACCATATATGAAATATGGTTATGTAAAATGAATTGTATTTCAATGTGGAGGCGGTAGTCCACACCAACACACGATCGATACTTTCACTTCCCATTCGATAAAAAAGATGGTGAATAATAGTGATTACATAATCATAATAATATTTAATTATATTTATTATACTTAATTTATTATTTTATTATTAATAACATAGATTTAGAGTGGGTATAATAAGAAATAATTTGAAAGAGGTCGGGTAAGATGATCACCACTCATTCGGTCAACCTTCTTTAGATCATTTCTTAAAGACCCTTAAAATGGTATTTTATGAAATTAACACCTATATTATTGAATAGGGAAGTTTATAAGATAATTTTTCTTATTTTTTTTCCATTTAGATTAATGTGGTGTAAATAATAAAAAGGAGGGGTTTCCTTTTGTATGTTGGGGAGATGACACACTTGGAATTTCTTAAAAAGTTAAAATATAATAATGATATACCCAAGAAAAATGATTACAAATGGAAATATATTTGAATTTGGGATATTATTATGTCTAAATATGGATAAAAAATAGGATTTAGACAAGTTTAATTGAAAAATTTACCATTATCTATTGGTTTAACATCCCCGGTAAACCCATTTTAACCTCAACCACAGTGGCCAATTTTTATTGTTTTTACTATTAATTATGACCAAAATTAAAAGTTTCATCATTAAAAATTTTGAAATTATGTTTAAAAATAGTTAATTAATTATATTATATTCAATTTATATAAGTTATATAATTTAATTAAAAATTAAACTTGCAAAACATTATAAAAAGTAGTTTTCTAGAAAACTATTTTCATAAGTATAGAGTTTTTGCACCAAAATCATATATAAAATTAATTATAATGAAAATAATTAGATTATTAATAATATAAAACAACTAATGTTACTTTGAAACCATTTTAAAACAAAATTTAGTTTTTAAATGCTTGACATGAAAATATAGTTTTCAATAAAAATTAGTATTTTTCAATTTTCATTGAAAAATCAATCCATTCAGAAATTTCTCAAGATTTCACTTTAAGACAATTTTTACATGATTATTTTAAAAATGGAGTTAATTTTCTCAAATAAATTTTTTAAATTGGAAAAAATTTATTTTATTATTTTTTTAAAAAATAAATAAAAACCATTTTTGAGGAAAAATATATTTTTGATGAATATAAAGACTTCACTAAAAGTTGAGTACTTATTTATCAAAATATTTTATTTATCTAAAACCTTTAAACATAATTTTAATAATGTGGTTATTATAATTAATATCGACAATTTAATAGCTAGGTTATAACATTATATTATATTATTGTTCATTTAAAATCAATTTTCTATGTATCACAATCTATGGAAAAATTTAAATTTATTTAAAGAAAAATATGTCATAAAATATTAGGGTGTTGTAAAAGTATTGCTCATGAATATGTGTGGACTATCACCTCCATGTAATGATATGATTAATTTTCCATACCCATATATATTGGTTGGTTATTATGTTAGACTTAATGTATATGTATGATATTTATATTATAATAATGGTTTTGGAAGGGTGAATTATTATTTACCTTTATTTCATTCCATCCATCAAAAAATAAAAACATTACTTGTGCATAAGAACATACTACCATCTCCACATTGTGATGTAGATCATTTTTCATCACTGAATTATATTAATGGTTATAATTATGTATATAATGAATATATATGATATTAATATCATGATTAACATTTTGAACATGAAGGAAGCCTGTTCAAATTACAAGGACCACAACCACTGAACCAAAAAATACATGAAAAATGAAGCAGTATACACATGAGATGATGATGATATTGAACGATTGTTAATGAATAGGTGATAAAATGTAACATGTAAAACATGTATAGTACAAAACTGGAATATATATCTCTTCAAATACCCTTATCAAACTTCAGTTCCCAAAAGTATCCATCTAGAATCATATCAAGGGAGTACCATGTAAGGTATGTGAACCTTGAAACATACTCAACCACTATCATACCTCCCTACTATAGCTCCAGAAGCTTCTAAATCTGAACCAAATGCAAATAGGAGGGGTAATACTTATCATGGAACAACTGTTGGAAGTCAGTTCATAAGAGTGTCGACTCATCATGCATTTATGTAACTAGACTCCACCAGTACCCAACTTTTATATGGAAAAGGGTGACTACCTGTGAAACCACCTGATGATTCGATGTCTGGATAAGACTGAAGACACAGATCGCTGGCTCTAGTCAATCCTATACCGCCTGAGGATCTATCTCACTATGGAACCTCAATAAATTCTGGTGCTGGAACTCCCAAAGTGTGCTAAGAATGCACGCATACTTAGCATGCTCTTCTAGAATGATATTCCTATCAACATGTGGGGGGGGGGGTGATTCTAACTTTCCACCTATAGGGAGAATCTCATGGGATGACCCCTGAACTAAGGACCCGTCACTCATCAGATATTCATCACGATTCAGAACCAGTAACTTGGATGACTTTCATCGCAGCAACATCTTGAAAATTTAATCAAGACGTACCATAGTCAAATGAGAACATATATAGGGATTTGACTCAATAGGGAAAATCAAAAGACTCAATCCTATATGATACATGTATATTTGATCCCCAAAACCAATGTATCATAATTTCAAGTTAACATGAAGGTAGTCAGAGTCCTGGTGTATGGATACATCATCCGACACACCAACGTTGGGTTCCCTAGCCTAAGAGTTTCACTTGAGACACTTTGAAAATATTTTCCTAGATCCCAAAAAAAATATTCATATGTGTACTAATCCAAACACTGTACCAAAGAATGTGATACTCTAATAAAAATATTCCATGACCCAACCCAATGGGAATCGAGCTGCAACTACCCCAATCCCACCTCATAGGCCAGGGGGTGGCGACCAATATCCAAAGTAATAACTAATATGTGGGGACTTTTTCTAATGTACCTGTACACACACACCCAACCATATCAATGTTGAAGTGAAGAGGAATAATAATAAAATATGTAACATCTAGAGAATAATCCATGCAAGTTAAACCTCTAAGAATTACAAGAGTATGATGGTGTAAACTAAAAAGTAAAAGTGGAAAAAATAAGTGCCCAACCAAAAATATATCCTAAACTAAAAAAATCGGAAAAGTAAATGTCAAGAGAGCCCAAGTATAAACCTCTAATCTCCAAACACCATATGTGGTCAAATCTACCAAGTATACCTATTATCCTCTATAATTTTTTATTGACCTATCCATCATCTACATAAGACATAACATGTGTTAAAAAATATCATGAAGGGCTGAGTATATACATACCTAGTAGGACACCATGAAAGACGAAGGGGGAGTAGTAAGAGACACGATAGGAATATACAGCTCAACCAAAATTTAGAGAGTAAAAAAATACAATGACACATATAAAAGTTTATATATTCTCAATAAAATAATCCCAAATGAGAGTTTATGGGGATCTATATCTCACAGCCTAGACCAAGAAAGAGTTCCAATAGTTCCTAGAGTCCATCAATGATTCCCAAAATCTCATGCATCTTCCTAGAATAAACATCTAATTCAAGACACAACTCATCACTATGAGACATAGTTAAGGGGAATAATATATAGGTAGAAGACCCATGACCTGGTATAATAGGAGGGTTACACTCAAGTAGGTAGCTAGAGGACACCAGCCCTATCCCGATAAAAGGGTTCCAGTTTGATGGACGAGGACCCATGCCCTGTCTGCACAGGAGGGTTCCACTCAATAGTCAATAGAGGACCCATGTTATATCCTAGATAGAGGGTGATGCTCTAGTAATTACTAGATAACCCATGCCCTACCCAGATAGAGGGTTCCACTCTAGTGGTCAATGATCCATGCCCTAATACTACAAGAGGGTGCCGCTTAGATAGTAGATAAAGGACCCATACCCTACGCAGCAGGAGGGTGCCACTCAAATAGTCGATCAATAACCCATTCCCTCCCAAGTAGGAGGGTGAAACTTGGTGGATAGATAGAGGAACCATTCCATTTCCTAGAAGGAGGGTGCCACTCTAATGTTAGATAGAGGACTCATGCCCTACCTAGTAGGAAGGTGACACTCAAATATCTATGGTGATCCTACATGATCACTGCCAACTTCGAGCATCATCTAAAGAGGCATCACACTCAGAATATATCACATAGTATCCCGAAACCAATAAATATGCTACCATCAATTACTATATAGAAAAACAATTAGGATAGGCTAATCTCTGGCCAAAATTTGAGTTCAAACGAAGGATACCCCAGAGGTATATTTTTATTAAAAAGGAATGAAGGGGTAGACAACATGTAAGGGGACCCACACAGTGTGTGGTACCACCCTAATACTTAGCTGTTTACCAACCGATACACGGATCACTACCCATGTACCCAACACCAAATGCAGAGGGACTACACAACATGCCTCAACCACCCGAGTCTTACTCGTGCTCCTAGATGTGTTCATATAACATTTCTTTTGTCCATGTACTATAGTAGATGGATTGTTCTCCCACACTAGTTCTTGCCCATGTGATCCTCCAAATGACCTTTCTACATAGGGAGGGTCACATGCTGTGTTACTTATTCACATGGTGTGTGATCCTTAACTTTACCCAAAACCCTAGCACCGTATCCATAAGGGTACTACATAACATGTGTTCATCGTTATACAAACTATGTAGCCATGTTTTTAATAGAAAGTCATATCTATGCCCATGTTTTCTAAATCCACACCTGGTTCTTTGAATCACATCTTTTTACCACCCAAAATTAGTGGATATTTCCTTCAGTCATCATTTTTGGCCATCCAGTGGATGGAAAATAGGTTTATGTTGATCTATATGAATCATGAACATGGATGCATCATGATATTGCACTTTTATTTGCCTCTTATCACCTCAACAACATTCCAGTCATTATTGGAATCACCTGAACCCCAAAAATCATCCCAAACCATCATATTATCACCAATCCATTAGTCAAATATGAATTGATCATGAATACGAGGGTTCAATCGGGCTTGATCTATTTTAGAAATGTCAAACCATGGCCTTGTGTCCCAATGGAGAAGAATTTAAAGAATGATTAGGGTAAAAGAACAAAAAAAGTGGTGAAAATTCAAATGCCCAAGGTGAGAAACATGGTATATCAAGTATTAATTCAATAATAAACTGACAATTGATACATAGGCGCATTCAAAGGCTTGATTTAACACATATTAAGAGATAGATTCCATCTTGATGAATATATTTAATAAAACGGGGAAGAATACACAAATTAAGGAGTCTTACCTTGATTATTATTGTTCATTGATGAAAAACATGATCACCAAAAAAATGATATAATACTTTTCCTTTGTTTCTCCTCAATTTTCCTGGATCTAGAGTTTCATCAACATCTAATTTTGATTCACTAATGAGATGGTAGAATAAAGTCCTATTAATAGTCCCTGGGTTATGCAGATAACCCTAGAAATATTCCATAATGGTGAATTTATATTGGGATTCTAATTTTTGGATATTTGATACAAATAAATAATTTAATTATTTATTTAACTAAACACACCCTCAAATGGCTAATTTTATCCAAACTTCCCATGCCAACCCATTTTAGGTCGCACCTAGGGTAAAACTTGCTTTACAGATTCAACATTGGTCTCAAAGTTTCGGTTCGAGACTTTATTTAATAGTAATCCCATTTTCTTTGATATTTTTTTAGCATGTGATAAAAAATAAATTTAATATTTTTATAAATTAATTCTTGGCACACTAGGCCTCAAAATCTCATTCTATCTCAGCGCCTGGATCCAAAAATATTTCTAGATACATTTTAAAGTCTTACAAAGGAAAAAGGGTCTCTATAGACCAAAAGAGCATGAATTATATCCTCTCGTAGAAGGATCTCAACACGAGACAAATAAGATGGTTTAAACTACCCAAAAACCATAGTTTCTCGATACACTACCACAATGGGAAGACAAACAATGTGGTTGTTTCATTGAGTAGGAGGTACCATGAAATTTTAACCATGATGATTATTAAAAAGTATCTTATATAAAAATACATATTAAAGATAGATATGGTAATTTTTAGGCAAGGGGATCCTTATTTTTATTTCTATGAAATTTCTAAACCATCCTTACTAAAATAGGTAGAGAAATTACAGTAGAAAAATGAGAACTTACAAAGGAATATTAAAGAATAAAATTATGAAAAATTGATATACTTTATATATAAATATGGAGTGTTGAAGTTTGGGAAAAGTTTATGTGTTGAATCCATACCTGAGTTAAAAAGAGAACTTCTATATGAAGAATATGGCTCAAATTTCTCTATATACCTAGGTAAAAAAATATTTATATGTATTTAAGGGAATATTTATGTTGGGATGGTATGAAGAAAGAAATTGTGGACTATGAGTCCAGATGCTTAGTATTCTAGTAGGTAAATCCTGAAATAAAAAAACCTAAGAGAGCCATGCAACCTTTTCCTATACCTATATAGAAGTGGAAAAATGTTATAATGGATATTATCACTAGACTCCCAAAGACTCTAAGAAATAATGATTCTATATGGGTTATCATTGATCATCTTACTCAACCTGCTAATTTATTTATGATAACAAAAGATCTATCCCTTGAGCACCTTTCTGAAATCTATATCAATGAAATTATAAGGATTCATGGGGAACCTCTTTTGATTATGTCTTATCATGTCCCTCAGTTGAAATTGAAATTCTAGGAGAGACTTGAAAAGGATATTGACACTAACAAAATATTAATCTCCTCCTATTATCCCTAGATTAATGGGAAGTCTGAAAGGACTATCCAAACATTACAAGAAAAGATAAGATAATGTACTTTTGACTTTAAAGGTATGTGCGATAAATATATACCTTTGGTGGAATTGTCATACAATAATAGATTCCATTAAATCATCTAGATGGAACCATATGAAGCATTTTATAGGAATAAGTGTCGTACTCCCATCCTTTAGGATAATGTTGGATAATGCAAGTTAGTTTTCCTATATCATGTAGAGAAGAAAACTATTAATGTAAGAACTATTTAAGATCATATTATAGCATCATAGAGCAGAAAAAAGTTCTATGATGATAATCAAAGGAAGAAATTGGAATTTTAAGTTGGGGATCATATATTATTAAATGTTTCACCATGTAAGGGAGTTATTATATTTGATCATAAGGGGATGTTAAGCCCTAGGAATATTAGGCCTTTTGAAATAATATAAATAATTAGGGCTATAGATTACCAATTGGCTATATAGTATAACCTTTATAAATCACACAACATCATACATATTTCATTACTAAGGAAATACATACCGAATCCAACACATGTGCCTACATATGAGAGAATAGATTTGGATCTTGACCTATCTTATAACAAATAACCTATCTATATTCTTGACACTAGAGATAAAGTGTTTCAAAATAAGAAAACTTGATTAGTGAACATCCTATGAAGAAATAACAAGTTAAAAGAGGAAACTAGGGAGCCTAAAGAGGATTTGTGGAAGGAGTACCAACATTTGTTTAAATAGATAACATATACACCAATTTCAAGGATCAAATTATTTAGAGGGAATTTAATATTAGAGACCCTACTGTAGCAGGTAATCAACATATCATGAACTATCAAGAAATGTACCATTTAAAGATAATTTATTCATGAATTTATTTAAAAGTTAAATTTTATAATTTGAAATTTACCAAACTAAATTATTTTTTAATTTATCATATCAAAATTATCTTAGTATGATTTTTTTAGTTTTTTTATGAAAATGTTGGTTTCTAGTCGAAAAATATAGTTTTCATGAAACATGTAGTTTGTATGACTTTACCATTATATAAGAATGACCTAGGAATTAATAAAACCTTTTAAGTAATAAAATATTAATTTAAGGAATAACATTATGAATTTTAAATTATTCTTTGAACATATAAAAACTATGGAAAACATTTCTTAATTAATTAAAATGTTACTTTAATATAAAAATAGTTTTAAAATTTTTATTTGAATAATGTATTTTCAAGGGAGATCCAGTTTTTGAATTATTTTAAAGCATCATAAACTTTATTTTTTTATAATAAATCAATTTATGTCATTAAAATCAGTTTCAAATATTAATTTATCTTATATTTAAATTTAGATCTTAAAAATGTTATTTTTCTAAATACTGTTTTTATGTAATTAAGTGTGTATTTTAAAATTAATTTTCTAAAAAATTAGATATTTTAATTTATAAAATTATTTTAAAAATTTAAATCATAAGTATCAAATAACTTAAAAGTGTAAATCTTAATATTTTTCATCCAAATTAATCACCATGGTTAGCAATTAATAGCCAAGGTAAAAGTATGTTAAGGTAAAAGTTAAAGGTAAAAAAAAACCTAAAACACTCCAAGTTGTCTAAAAAAAGAATGGTTGAGGTGGTTTTCTACCGAGACTCACCATACCACCTATTTTTTCCATTTATTTTACTATAAAACTTTAATAATAACTTTATATTATTGAAATTGTAAGAGTTACTCCCAAAACTACCCTTCTCCTCACTTATAAAAGAGTAAAATATCCACCACTCAAATACTTACATATCATTAAAATTTAATCTTGAAACTATGAAAATTTTATCTTCTTATAACCCTCTCCTATGTTCAATATCTTCTACTTACCATTAGTTATCAAAATTATTTAATTTATAGGGATACTTCTAGGAAAAATTAAAGTACTTAATGTGAGTATTATCAACTACTTATCTTTTCTTATTAATTTTATTATTTCAAATTTATTATATAAACAATAATATAATTATATTAGTATCATTTATATAATATAATTTTACTCTATAAAGTTTATTATCACTATATATTCATCTAGTTAATCTATTAAGAAAAAGGAAATCATTGTTCGTGCGTATGTGTGGACTATCGCCACTACGAGAAACAAAATTAACTTTTCATCACAACCCATAATTGATGGTTCCTAGAATGGATTTAATGAGGGAATATCATTTTTATGATATCATTAAGGTTTTTATGACAAATTTGAGAACCAATTAATTATATGATCATAAAACGATCACTATTAATTTAATCGTTTTAAATAAGCGTATTAAGAGGATAATATTTTATTCAAATTGTGTAATATTTTCATATTAATTAATTCTTATTAAAATTATTTATAATTATTTTATACCATACCAATAAACAAAAAATAAGATCATTATGCTTATGGTATAATGAAATTTCAACAAAAACACCTCAGAACCATTTATTAAATTAGGATATATTCTTGTTTGGGTTAGTTTAACCACATAATTGAACAACACTATGAAAATATATTATGAATGACTATGGGAAAATAAATACTAGTATAATATAACATAAATGTGTAAATATATATTTTTTAAATTCTGGATATATTATACAAATATTTAATTCATTAATTAATAAACTTCCCTTCGATCTTCAAGAATCACTAAAACATGCTTATTATCGATTTAATATTCAAGGATAAAGACTAAAACACTCTTAAAAAAACATTAAGCATTATAAATTATTATAAACCATACCTAACAATAATTTTAATGACCTAGTAATGTTAATCTTTGGAAGAAGAATGAATACGAACCCCACTATTATGAAACTAGTATAGGCGATAAAAATTATAAACACCTATTTTGTAAAATAGATAGAATTCAAATAGATGGTGACTATTTTTGATGAATATAAACAAAAATGGATATGAGTAAGGTTTTTAAATAAGTAATTAATATAGATATGTTTATGATATAGGTGTTTAAATTACGTTCATGGAGTCAGGAGAAGAGGTAAGGGTTTCCATATCAAATTCCACTCTTTGAGAAATTTTTTGTATTATGATGTTAATTTCCATTATGTGTTGTACATAATAACTATTTGAGATGTTATATCATGAAATTTCATTATTCATGGAATCTGAAGATCAATTAGAATTCATATATTTTAATAGGTTTTAATTTAATTTTTACCCAAGCTATAAGTGGGGTTTTTCCATCTCGTTTTTCATTATTTTGTACTCATGTAATATTCACAACTTATTTCCTTTTGTGTAGCAAATATATTTCCATGATTTTTTTTCCATATTTCTCATGAAATTTAATGAATTTAAATGTTTATATAGTTATCCCTACCTTATATTCTTTTTATTCAAGAGTTACCAAAACCGTTGTAAAATATAATATTTTCCATGGTAGAAAAACACACAATGTTTTAGTAAAGTAAAATTATGTGTAATATATTCAGAAATACATACTTTAATAGATACTAGAAAGTGGATTCCACTATGGAAAAAATTAACCTTAGGATAATCACCCCAAAAGGGTTGGTTGAGCATTAAATCAATCATCACCCTGATGAAAAACAAACAGGCTTATGACTGCACACTGGCTATACACTCCCAGGGGATATGATTTGAAATATTCACACATTCTCTATGAAACATGATAGGGGAGTTTTCCTAGAATTTACATGGTATCTTACCAATTTAATATATTTAATAGAATTACTATATTCTATGGATAAACCAAAACATTTTAATTATCCCCACCACTATATTTATTTGATAAGGGAACTTCATATTAATTTGATGATACCCCACAATTTCTAAGTTGATTAAGTGATGTTATCATAGAAGCCCATATTATTCTATTTAATGGGTAAGTATTTTATTTTTTCATTTCTCATTATATGGGTTGTGAAGTTTTTTTCCAGTAAATGGTTCCTTATGGAATAGTATGTATGGTTTTGATGACTCTTATGGTGAATGAATTGGACATAATCAAGTGATGTTTAGGGTCTATAATTATATTTACCTTGATGCATCAATAAGTATAATGAGACAAAACACATTGGGTTTTTGTTTATACCTCTTACCATAACTATAAAGTGTCTTAGCACAAGGCCTTTACAGAATGTTTTGATATACGACATCCTACATTCCATCAGTTTGAGATCAATGATTATTTTTATCCATTTTTTAATTTATATCATGGATATATAATTCCCTCAGTTTTAGTTTATTATGGATTAATTATTTTCATTTAAAATTTTCATATCACTTATAAAATATTTATGTTATGAAAGCTACAACTTTATATACTCCTTATTGAACATTTTAGAACAACCTTATTTTTTCCATTTACTAAAGAAACCTACAAGATAATCATGTGTAATTTTCAGTCATATGATCAAATTATTAATAATGTCCTCATAACATGTTCATGATGTGTCTTATTTTTTGAAATGTAATGTATGTATGAGTCTATTATTCTAAGTATATTAAACTGTTAGATCCTTCAGTAACTCTTGTATCACCAGGAAATAGTATAATATAACTACCAGATTAGGGTTTCCAGAGTTTGGGATGTTATAAGAAGTGAATGAAGAAATTTTAAGAAAAATGATATAAGTAGAAAAGGTTAAATAATCAGAACCCCTTTCTTGTATAATAGAATGAAATAATAATAATAAAACAGATTCAATATTGGTTATGTGTGAAATTTAAGTAGAACACTAAGAAATATTTATGAGAAATGGTTTTGGGGATAAATTATATATATTACACATATTATATAGATTTTAGATTTAATATATTCCTAATTTCACACACAGTACATAGATTCCATATTTCATACACAATAATAATCCCACATTGATTCTACTTAGAAACACTCCAAGATTCTATTGGAAACCCACATAGATTGTGCTTAGATTTGATAAATGGATGAGGCATATATTCTAAAAACATATGAGGAATAAATATATATTAGTGAGAATATAAGAAGACTCTATATTTCTAACCATGGATTGAGAAATAGGTGAGGGGAATTAAAATGTTAGTAATAACACTAAAACAATAATTATGCATTAATATATTAACATAAAAATATGGTCTAACTTTTCCCACACTCTATAACCATATGTGGTTGAAGAAACACATTTTTAATCTTTATGATACACATTATCAAGGCATCGACAGAATATTTCATGTCCTTATCAATATCTTTGACAACTTTCTTCTTCTTATCCACCAGAGGTTGACTAAACTACAAGTTAAAACTTAAGTAAAGACATTATCATTAATTTATAATGAGTTTTTTATAAACCAACCAAAACCGAACACAATTATGTTTTGGTTCCATCTTTATAACATAGGTGAAAGATAAATGATAAAACAATTACACCACCAACAAATTTAGAAAAAACAAAATGGTAGTATCTTGATACTATTCATCATCATTGGGTTGATATCATGGAATATGAAGTATATTCTCATAGAGATTGAAAAAAAATGTGATGGAGAATCTAATATCAAGATTAAATATATGGTAGATCTTCTTAAACAAGGGCCATTCACATAGAGTATATCATCTTATTTATATTTATGGTTATTACCATAACATCAATCCATGAACAGAAAACTTCCAGGAGGGTTTCTTTCCCAATGTAGAAATTTAGATGGTGTAGGTGGTAATAAAAATAGTGAATCCATCAAAAAAATTCCTTGAAATCAATGAATGTTTCAAAAATAATTTCAAATGAATTTATTTTTAAAATTAATTATTAAATATAATTACAACCACTATTCTTCTTAAAAACAAGATTTAAAAATTTAAAATTTTTCATGTATCTACCAATTATCTATTATTGTGCTTCTATAATTATATTCTTATTGAAAAATAAACAAGTAAATTTCAGATCATAATAAAAAAACCTTATGATAAAATGATTTCCTCTAAATGAAATAAACATAAAGAAACATAACACTAATTTTAATTAAACTTTTCTTCATTGAATATAAAAAAAACGAGGCATCTAAAGTTATTATCAATTTTGTGATCACCTATCAAAGTACTGAACATCAATCCAACTTCAGATTTCTTTAATTGACATAACAAAAGTAAAATAAGATAAATAAATTGATTCAATAAAAATGAATTCATGATGAGTTATATTATGATTAATATAATGAATAGGATGATAGAATTTAGAATCTTGATTTAAGGTTCATAGAACCAATGTTCTATAGTTGAAATAATGAATTAGTCATCAAATGAACCTAACTAAAATTTAACATAAAATATAGCTCCGAGATCTATATAAGTATAGATAATGAAGAAAAACGTTAGGGGATATGCACACAATTATATTCATTATAAGTAATGTATATGTACCAGATGAAAGTGAAAAAATAAAATAAGGAATCATCTAGTTCAAAAAAATCATTTTTCATTTTAATTTTCTAGTGTAAATATTAACAATGGGGGAATATTTAGAAACCACCCTTTATAAACTAAAAGAAAAAATATATAATGTTAAATGAGTAATAATAAATCTATGAAGATACCTCAGATGATGAAGGGTAATAAATTTTCCCCTCTTATGGAATATGATAAAAAATTAAAGATAAAGAGTAGATTTTTTTAAAACAAGTTAACACCAATATTAGTTCACATAAAACAAAATTGAGCATTTGAAAATTGAATTTATCTTTAAAAAAATGGTCTGGTATACCTATAATATGGTAATTATTTTCAATAATTTCTGTATATAGGGACCAATTCTTTTGTAAATATAAAATAATAGTATATATTTGATAATCATAAAAAAAATCCTTTATCAATATGAATTATTTATCATAAATTATAAGTATTATGATAGTTTTAAATGCATTGATAAAAAAATATTAACTATTTCTTATTAGTGCTATATGCTATAAGTAATTTTCACTTACTGTTTTAAAATAGACAATAAGATACTATAAAATTAAGTGGAAGAAAACTATATTTTTGTAAAACATTATTGATAAAATTCAACACTATTTTCCATTGTACAACATCCCCAACATCACCCTAAATTAAAAATCCACAATACTACAAATACTGACACAAAAGTTTCAGAGTAAAAAGACAATTCTTTCATTTGAAAATATGAACAACCTAGAAGCTACTCACTAAGGTTGTACTATAAATTATAACAACCAAAATTATCCACACATCATTAAAAATGGTAGTAACAGGTGTTATAAATTTTTTTCAAATTGATTATCTTTAGAAAATATTAACAGTGATTAAAATAAAAAATTAAGAAATCATCACCTTATTTCCTTTTATAATATACACATATTCAAAATGCCACACAAATGAATAGAAAGGTTTTTACAAGATTCCTCAGTTTGGTAAAATCCCAATAATTCATACAAGCTTAAGAACATGGAAGGATGAGTCCTATAACAAAATAATACAACCGTAACTGATTATAGGAGTGATAACGAGTCAATTTTCAATGACTTAACAAATTTATGACATGGATTACCTATTAAGTTTTATTCTTAAACCCTAACACCCAGGAAAACCATAATGAGTGATATTAGATTAGAGGGAAAATACAAGTGGGGTGAAACCCTAAATATATTTTAATATTAAAAGTCATGAATAACTTAATTATATAAGATTATAAAATAGAACTTGGTCTCTATGAAGTATTATTCATGTCTCTATGCCTAACCTATTAGATTATTAAAGTTTTTCATTAGAATCCTATGGGATTATTTCAACTACATCCCATTATAATGTGTAAATGGTATGATATATATATGTGCTTTACTGCCTGTAAATTGAGAGGTATTCAGGAGGTAATAAGTTCTCAATTTAAGTTGACAATGACTTATCATCTATAAAAAATGATCATACTAATTGGGATATTTAGATTATTGAGGATATTATCTGAGTGTTAATGGTCAAAATTAGTTGTTTATGTGAGGAAAATATATCATTGGTTAAATTCTTCTATAATAATTGTTTTCAATTCATGATAAATATGGATCTATTTATAGATTTTTTTATATGACCATGTCATTCCCCTATTTATTGGGAATAATTGAGTGAGAATTCCTTATTGGGGCTGAGAATCATTTTGGAGACCACTGACAAGGTTTTTTTATTCAGAAAATATTGGCAATTGCTCATAATCAACTAAAATCTTATACCAAACCCTCACCATAGTCTATTAGTATTTTATTTTGTTAATCAAGTGTTTCCAAGAGTCTCTCATCAACTAGTAAATCATATATTAGTGAAGGATATTAAGTCTATGTTTTGGTATGTTAATCTAATTGATATAATGGAGAATCCCAAGAGAGTGGCATACCGACAAGACTTACCATCCTTGTGACGCCCGAGACACATGAATCTCGATCTAGTGCTAGAAAAATACTATTTACATAGTTCCATTGATTTTAACTGAAGAACCTAAAATATTTCCATATATAATTACATGAGATTCAGTAAATATTGTATCACCAACATACCCAAGAACTTTTAGGTTTAGAGTTTTAGAGAATTAGGAAAAACCCTATTATAATAAAACCCATAAAAAATGGAAATTTTTCCATTATACCCATCATGAGATTTAATAGCTTTATCCAAGAATAAAATATCATATCTATATCCTTAGAATTTTTTTCAAAAAATCCCATAATGTTTTTGAAACATGATACCTTTATATAAAAATCATACACAATAATCCAATTTATTACTCAGGAAATGGAAACATAAGAAATGTTTTGCTCAAATTCTCAGAAAGGGTAAGCATAAGCGATACAAATCAATGATCATATGTGAGAATAAGATAGACATGTGGTTATAGTACATAATCAAGGTACATAAACACATCATAAGGAAATAATACCCAATAAAACAAGTATTATAAGTGATGAATCATAGCAAAAGGCTTTCAGTATAAATAATTATATATCATAAGATCATAGAATAATAAGAATATGGGAAGAACATAAAAATTATATTATAAGAACATATCAAGGCTCACCGTTAAGACCACCATCACATAGTCTAAATATTCCCATAGGGTATTGGGTTTAATCCCTGATCCCATACATCTCATATCGTGTGATATAAAACATTTCCCAAATTCATTGGAGTTCTATACAATTATAGGCCCACCCATAACATCATAATATGTATATGCATATGTGTTCCAGATGAGAAAAAACTAATAATTTAATAAAATAAAAATTAACCCAAGAAAGAAAACATTATTTACTTATTAGTATCATATATTATCAATAATTAACTTATCTTATAAAAAAACTTTTCTTGTTCTTAATATCCTAATCCGAAGAATTGCAATGAGATTTTCATGATATCAAAAGAGAATTTATATCTTCTCATGTTATGTATTAATCCTCATATTTTAGTTTGAAATTTTATTATTTAAATAAAAAAATTGCTACTGTATAAATCTATGAAATATCTTTAATAATTTTTTAGAGTTTACAAGAATATACTTTGGAGAAATATATGCTCTATTTAATGATTCTATGTGTTTATCCTGCAAAAAGTGGATTTGGTTACTACTTATTTATCTAAATACATTATACAACTATTAAAAGTTTCTTATTGAGTACTATACTTTAGAAATATATATATTCTTAGAAATATATCATCATATTTTATCTATTGTATCTGTGTATGAATTCTTCAATAAAAAATTTATATAAGAAAATTGAAAATTTTATTTGTTTTTAAACACTTAGGTGTTGAGTGTCTTGAGGATTTTTATTTTTCCTACATAAATCCATTGTAAAAGCTATTTTAATAAGTTATAGTTTCTTTCACCAAACTTTCTATATCCGTTAAAAAGTATCGAATAGTTAAAATCACCAATCTCATGGAGAAAGTGTTGGTCAAGTGGACTAAAGATATTTGTGATGAGAACCACTATAAAAAAGTTGGCTATTATTTTATTTTTCTACTACACAATATGTATATATAAAATAGGAAAATTTCTCCTCAAAAGTTCAAGAGGGATGATTTAAATGTTTTATTTTATTTTAAAAGGGCACGATACACCCCCCATATTGTGTTTTCATCATTGTTATCTCCACACAAAAAAAAGATATCAAAGGTTTCTCTTTAATTTTTTATTTATTATACCTTTATAAGATATAGAGAAAGATTTAGATAATTATTGATGTCCATGTATGATCTTAAATATGTAATGTCTATGAATAGAGCTCCGTATTTTATTGGTGATAATTATGGTTGCTAGAAAGCTTTTATGATTATATACTTGAAAGTTATTCGATTTAAAGTTTATTTAAAATATATAAATACTTATAAAATATCTAAATATGAACCAAAAATATGGTATTCTACTAAATAAGTAGATTATGATCTAAATTCAAGCTACATGGATGCAATTATCTGTGGAGTTGGACTAGATGAGTTCAATAGTGTCTCTTAGTGCTATAATTCTTTTTAAATGGGGAAATCAATATGTAATACATAAGAAGATAATAAAAATGTGATATATATGAGATATAATAATTCTATGTTGAAATTTTATACCGTTTGAATATGTAAAGGTGAAACTATCACTCAAATGAATAAAATAATAACTGAGATAGTAAATTGTGTTACTTCTCTTTGGATACCTATACTTGAATATGATAAATATTTAAAAGTTAACGTATTTTTTTTCCTCTGGATAGAATATAATTTCAGCTATAATTAGATAAAAAGTGTTGGTTAAAAATATGAATATTAAAGATTTTATTATTACTCTAAGAATTTATGAATTTGAGATGAAAACAGAAACTAAAGATCATAAAATTATGAAAATGGAATATATTTCTCATAAATTATTTATTCCTAAAGGATAAAATAATTAAAAGGATGATGTTATATTTTTTGATTATGAATCATGTTTTTCAAATTCAATAGAGTAATTATATCAGTTGGTTAGAAGGTTAAATAATATTTATAAGAGAAAGAATGTTTTCATGTGACCATTCAATTACAACAAGAACGGTGATTATGGACCAAAAAAAATAAGATTCTATGAATGGAAATGGCTGAGACATAAAACCTAATCTACCACATATCAAGTAAAGAATGAAAATTTAAATTAAGAAGAACAAGATTTAGATGAAATATAATTATCAACTGAAAGGTAAGATGGCCATGATGGATGCCTGGAGTGTGTCTAATGATTCAAGAGTTTTCTCTAGTTTTGAATATGAAAAAGAAAAAGAAAATAAAAAATTAAACATATGATATATATATCCGATAAATGAGGCAAAATCCTGTTATTTCTTTATTTTCATTTTGAACATAAAATTTACTAATATGAAAAAATTATTGAATACTGTTCCTTGTCAAAAGATGAATATTTAACATTGAATAAAAATAAAAAAATATCTCAAAAATTTTCAAAATTTTGTCTTAATTGAAAATGAAACCATTCTAAAATAACTTTTATAATTGAAAGAAAAACTAAATAAATATTCTTCAAGCTTATTAGGTATGATAGACAAATTAAATATTTTCTTACTGAAGTAAAAACCTTAAAATGAGAAACAAGTATGTTCACCAGGGGGTATTATTTAAATAAAACCCTTGTAAAGTATAAACTTAAGAAGTAAAAACATGAAATTATAAGCAATAATGAGATACCTAAACAATGTAGAAATTATTTTGTTTCAATCTCAAATAATCATAGAATATTTAAAGTTACGTATTTTCATTATGAAATTAAAGGTCATTATGCTATTGATTATATATTAATGAATCCTCAAATTAGTTATGTTAAGAAATCATATATTTCCGGTGACTTATATAAAGTTTATTCTCTAGTTTTAGGTAAATTTAAATATATATGGTTTCCTAGATCCTTTCTTGTAGACACTGCCGGACTTAAGAGCATTTGGGTACCTAATTTTTTTTCATGATATTTTTTGCAGGTGAAAATTCAAAGAGATAGAGATGCTATATGGTATATGGATAATGTCTATTCAAGAAACATGAGTGGATATGTTTTCAAATTTTCATTCACTGTCTAATGTTGATGGAGGATTGGTCACCTTAATTGATAATTCCAAAGGGATGATCATTGGAGTTAGGCCAACTGAATTTCAAAACTCTATTATAATCAATCAAGTTCTCTATGTTCAAGGGTTGAAGTACCATACCATCGGTACTTAATAACTCTCTGATGATGTTTTTATAATTGATATTTTATATGATGAAAATTCTATTTTTAAGAACAAAATTCTTACATTTAAAGAACCTAGAAAAGGTAATATTTATAATTTAGACCATAGTTCCTCTTGTAGAAAAAACCAGAATTGTTTAAAAACTAGTGTTAATTAATCTTGGATATGGAATAGAATCCTTGATCACTGTAATATATTTTATTTATATTTATTTTCAAAATAAAAGTTTTTTTTTGATATGCCTTGCCTTAAAGTTTTTAAAAAAATACCTTTTGATGCATGTGAAATGGGAAAACAACAAAAATCGTCTTTTAATTCAATCAAAAAGGTTTCTATATCTAATAATTTATATATTATCCACATGGATTCTTTTGAAACTTCTAGAGTAGCCATGTTGGGTGGAATTTTTTTATTTTTGTGTTGGTTGATGATTTTTTAATACTTACTTGGGTTTAATTTTTGAAATTTTAAAGTGAAGATTTAATGGTTCGGATGAGTTTTCAAGTTGGTTCAAAATTAAAAAGACACCTAAATAATTTCACTAATAAGTGATCATAGGGTATAATTTTAGAATAAAAAATTTAATTATTTATTCTCTAATCTAGGTATTAATTATAACTTTTCTTCTTCAAAGCCACCTCAAAAAAATGGAATTTCAAAAATATGAAATAAATTTATTCAAGAAACGGCTAGAACTATGTTAAATGAGTAGATATTACCTAATTATTTTGGGGATGAAGATATAAATATAATATTTCATATCATGAATGAAGTCTTAATTATAACTTTTATCATGAAGTCACCTGATGAGTTATGGAATAATAGAAAACCTAAATTTGGGTACCTTAATGTTTTTAGATGCAAGGTGTAAATCTTGAATACTAAAGAAAACATTGGTATGTTTTGTCCAAAATCTGATAAAGGATTCTTCCTTCGGTATTTTGATACTTTTAAATATTTTATAGTTTTAAATCAAAATTCAAGGATAATTGAATAATTGGTTCATGTGAAGTTTGATGTGAGTGACCAATTTAATCATAATAGAATACAATAGGATGAAGTTATTGATTATTTATAAAACTTGAGACTTGATTATTATAATATTAAGGGTTAAATTAAATTATATCTTGATCATGATCCATATGGTTTTTAAGATAATTAAGCTGAGGAACTAGAAATTGTCTTACCTATATAACCTATATCCTTGAAGAACCAACCATTAGACACTATTATAGAATACCTAGATGAAGTTGTTAAAATGAGGATAAATTTTGGAATTTTAGTTTAGTTATTATCCTTTCAATCCGAGTCAAAACTTATGTCTATAGAATAACCCTTGATTAATGAAAGTTGAGTAATGGCTATTAAAGAAGAGATAAATTATTTTAAAAGGAATAAAATTTGAGGCTAGTTTATTGGGCCTTAGATTATCTAGTAATAAGAACTAAATATCTATTTATAAATAAGCATGATGATCAGGGTTTAATTATAAGAAATAAAGCTAGGCTAGTTTTTAAAGTTTATAATCATGAGGAAGGTATAGACCATGAGGATATTTCCCCCTATTTCTAGGCATTAATCAACTAGTATGATTTTAGCCTATGAATCTTATATGAATTTTAAATTATACTAGATATATATAAAATATAATTTTATAAATGGATATTTAATGGAGGAATTTTAGGTTTGACAACCCCTAAGTTTTGAAAATCACCATTTTCCAAATTCTATTTTTAAAATTACTAAATCTATTTATATTCTTAAACAATAACCAAGGCATTAGTATGAATTATTGGGTTATTTTATTTTAGAAAATGGTTTTTCTATCGGTCTAGCAGATCATACTATTTTTATGAAAACTAATTCTAGGGATATTTTTTAGTATAAATCTATGTAGATGATGTTATTTTGAGCTCACATATCAGACAGTATATAATTTTTTTTCAAAGCTTATGAGTAAATTGTTTGAAATGAGTATGATGGGATAAATAAATTTCTTTCTTAGATTTAAAATCACCCAAAATAAATATGGAATTTTTTTTAAACAAATTAAATATATTATTGATTTGTTGAAAAAGTATATACTTGAAAAAAAATTAATTCATATACAACTCCCATGTAAAAAAATATAAAATATGATATGGATAAAGCTGGTAAACCATTTGAAAACAAGTTGAATATAGGCATGATTAGTATTTTACTATATCTTAGTACTATTAGGATATATATTATGTTTACTATTTTTTATGTATAAGGTTTTATTCAAATCCCAAAGAATATAATTTGAAATTTGTGAAAACAATTTCAAGGAATTTAAAAGGATATCTTTATTTGCCTTTAATATATCCAAAAAATAATTTTTTTTTTGATTTAATTTCATATTTAGATTAAAATTTTTGAGGCCATATATTATATATAGAGAGTACCTTAGGAACCTATTAGTTTTTAGGAAAATACCTAGTTTCATGGTCAATTAAGAACAAACATTTAATAGCAGCATGAATTTATAAGGATAAATATATATATATAATAGAAGTTAATGTGCACATGTGTTTTAGATGGAATATACTCTTTTATACTTTGGACTTAATTTTGATCATGTTCCTATATTGGGTGAAAATATAAGTGATATAAATATTTCCAAAAATTCACTAAGTCATTCTATAACTAAGAAAATTGAAATTCAATATCATTTTTAGAGATATTATTTTAAAAATAGTTCCCTATTTTCCCTATTGTCAAATGAGGTCTTATTTTATTTGTTCAATAAAGGGGGTTTTCCCCTAAGAAAACCGAGTTTTTGGTATTTTTACTAAAACTCTTCCCACTACTCAATTGGATTTTATTATGGGGGATTTAGATTTGTATTATTTTAAAATGAATATTATCTACTTTTCTAATATTTCTCTATGTTCTTAGTTAAAAAATAATAATTTATTTAACTCCATTAATTTTTGTTATTTATTTAATTTTTTGATTCTATTTGGGTTTTAAATTTATATTTTTTAAATTTAGTTGTGTTTATTTTTAAGATTTTTTTCATGTGTGTCATTTGAAATCCCTAATAATTATACTGAGAATTTATCTTGAGTAACCCAAACACCTAAAACCATCATAAATTTCTTTTTCACTTTTTTATTCTTTAAACCATTTATTTTTTGAACCCTCTATATTTTTAACTTTTAATTACTCAAACTCAATACCTTCAACCACTTTTTAAAATGCTGAATATGAAGAAAAATGATTAATCTAATTCGAGCAGTAGAAAGAAGAATAAAGTTTCTAGTTTGGAGCATCATGTGATGTAGGGAAAGTTTATATATTTTAATGTATTTTTGAAACTAACGTTTTTCTATAAAAATAACCGAGATATAAAAGTTTTTTAATCTATTTTTGATATAGGTAAAACAAAGTGTATTTTTGAAAGACTAGTTATGGATTCTTTTAAAAATTTTCATTTTAGTTTTGGTGAAAGTGATGATGTAATTTCATCAAAGGTGGGTGATAAAGAATTTTATATATCATCTGCAGAGATGAATCAAATATTCTAGTTCCCTTATGAAGGTAATTTTAGTTTTATTTTGAATTTTATTATTGATGTGGTTCAAAAGTTAGAAGACGTCATGTCTTTTTTTAGAACCTCTCAAACAAGTAAGATGATGATAAATAATATCAAGGATGATCAGAAGGTTCTTGTAAAATTTATTCAAACTAGTTTTATGCTTAGTATTATTGAATCATATAAGATTATCATTCCAGATATTCACGTTATATTTCTTCTAATGAGTTATATAAATTAGAATTTATGCCATTATATATCAAGATACAAGTGGAATTGCAGTCAAAAGAACCCAGTGATGACCTTCTATTAGTATGAGATAATGATATATATTATTCTCTACAAGAGAGGAGTTATTTTAGATATAATTATAGGTATAAGATTACTCCATAATAATATCTTATCATTAGGAACCTTAAGAAAATTTAACTTTTTTTTTCTGGAGCATATCTGTGATGTCCCGGTTCAGGAAGCCACCTAGAGGCGCCCCGTACCCGATTGGTCACATAGCCTCAATCACATTTCCCCGAATACCAAAGGCTACCGACTAGAAGTGAGGGCCTTGGGTGTGATAGTGGAGAAACTATTCCCTCATTAGCAGAGTAACACAGTGGAAGAGAAACAAATATACAATAGCGAAAGCAGTAAATATCCAACAACAGTAAACAACAAAAGACTGGAATAAAAAACAACTGAAGCACATATATAAATGATGCATGGTAACATGTGTCTAGGAAAGCATCCAAACACATCACAATGCTGGAATACAAGCAACACTAAACCAAATTACAAAAGAAACAGATGAAAAACTCCTCAGCATCGCAAGCCTAAGCTTGGTCCCATGATCTCCAGCTCCACAGGAAGTCAAGTACCTGAAGTAGAAGGGAGATTAACCTTGTCTATACCTGCAGTAATATAATCTCTTTGGGCCCAAAAGCATGGCCCTAATAGGGTGTGAGACTAAATCCCAGTAGGCAACCAACCAAAGTCTTGTGCCTAATAGAAAGTGAATATATGGAAGGTAAAAGTACAAAAGCAGTAAACAAGAAAGTACAAAGCAGAAACAATTCCACATATCAAAACAACTAATCAAGAACAGTAACCCTCTAGGAAGTGCAAACAACCTATCCCCTCTGGTTTAGTTTTAATAATATATAAAGGCTCTCTAAGGAAGTTCTCATAGTCAATTCCACTTATAGTAAAAGGTAAATCAAGACCCTCTGAGGAAGCTCACACAGTCCATTCTTCTTATATTCTAAGGTAGTCAAGGACTCTCTGAGGAAGCTCACACAATCAATTATCTTTATAGCCCCAAGGTCAAGGAATCTCTGAGGAAGCTCACTTGTTCAATTCCCCTCATAGCCCAAAGTCATTCTAGTAATTCAAAGAATCTATGAAGAAGCTCACATGGTCAATTCCACTTATAGTCTGAAGCAGTCAAGGAATCTCTAAGGAAGCTCACTCGGTTATTTCCTTTTATAGCCCTAAGTGGTCCTAGGCTCCCTGAGGAAGCTCACTCGTCCAATCCCCCTTATAGACTAATGTTCTCAAAGACTCTCTAAGGAAGCTCACTTTGTCAATTCCCCTTATAGTCTACTACACCAGGTTCTCACAGACCTATGTAGGTCAACGAGCATAGTAGTGCAGTATGGCCAAAGTAAACCTACAGAACTACTTGGATAACCAGTCTATAGTATCTCAAGCATGTAAGATAAAATAATCACTTCATACTACAGTACTAGGCATGGAAACATCAAGGAATCCTAATTGATAAACAGGATCAAACGTCCATAAACAGAATATTCATGGGAAAACACATCTGAGGCATAAAAAACAACCCTATTCACATCCAATTAGCCTATATTTATACATACCAGCATAGCAGGAAATTAACAAGGGTAAAACGGTAAATTCATAATACCCACTTCAAGGGTATTGGGCATATTTTCACACAATACTCAAATAATTTCAACAGAAAGGCACAAACCACCTACCTCGACGTTGTGAGATCGATATACTCCGGCGTTGGCCCTTAGATCAACCTAGAATGCGGTAGATCTATAAAAACGTCTAAAACTATCAAAGAAGGATAACTTGAGGAAGAAGAGAAATCATGAAATGAAGCTAAAGAAAAAAAAAGAGATTACAGAGGTGAGCCCAATGCAATCTACGACAGTCGAATTGGTAATTGGATGGAGGCTCGGGGGCTCGGAGAAGGATCACGGCCGTACGTGTTCTCTCGAATGAATAAAACCTAGAAGAAGACTGTTCAGGCATTTAGATGAGAACTCGACGCATTTAATGAAAAAATGAAAGTACACGGTGTGTACTTTTGAAGTACACAACATGTACTCTCCATTTCCGTACTCCGCTTTAGGCGACCTCCAAGTCACCCCCACACACCCGTGTGCATGGCCGCTACACGGCCAACACCTGACTACCTGCGGTAACCAAGTACACGACGTGTACTCATAAAGTAAACGACGTGTACTCATAAAGTACACGACGTGTACTCATAAAGTACATGAAGAGTAATTCTAAAGTTTATAGAATTTCCTCTTTTTATAAAAAATGACCCGAAAAGGAAAAACATACCTGTAAGATGATCCGGGTTCTTACAAAATTCCCCCGTTAAAGAAATTCATCCTCGAATTTCCCTAGCGCGGCATAGAAGAAGAAACCTAGAACAGTTCTGGCCACTATTCTTGTACATTGGCTTCCCTCTCCCAAGTCTTGTCCTACACCCGCCCGTGCTTCCATAACACTCGTACTAGAGGAACAAGCCGACCCCAGAGAACCTTTGTACTACAATCAACAATCTGGATAAGATTCTCCTCAAACGACGCATCTTCTTCGAGCTCAAACTTCTTAGGCTGAAAGAAATGAGATAGGTTTGAAAAGTAATGTCAGATCTGAGAAACGTGAAAAACTTCATGCATAACCTGGTACCTCTGGGGTAGCTGCAACTGATAGGCAACTGGCCCAACTCTCTCCACAACCTCAAACAGTCCGACGTACCTCGATGAAAGCTTACCCTATCTCATAATCATCCTATGTCCCAACCATGGTGTGACACACCGGAAAAACTTTTCCCCAACCTCGAACTCTAGAGGTCATCTCTGTTGATCAACATAAAACTTCTGTCGAGACTGTGCAATAGCAATTCTCTTCCGAATAAACTTTATCTGCTCTATGGTCTCCTGAAAAAGATGAGGTCCCAGCAAAGCTGTCTCTCCTACCTCTAACCAACATAAGGGTGATCAGCATGGCCTACCGTAAAAATCATCATAAGGTTCCATTTTAATAGTTTATTGAAAACTATCATTATAGGAAAACTCCACAAGAGGTATATGCTTCTACCGAGAACCCCAAAATCTAGAATGCATGCTCGGAGCATGTCTTCAAGCACCTGAATCATACGCTCGGACTGGCCATCTATCTAGGGGTGGTAAGCTGTACTCAAAAGTACCTGTGTACCCAAAGCCTTCTAAATCCCCTGCCAGATCCGAGAAGTAAAACAATCATCCCTATCTGAAACAATGGAGTGTTGAACTCCATGTAGATGTACAATCTCTCGGATGTACAACTGTCCCAGCTCATCAACATTTATGATCTCTTTGATCATTTTCGAGGAGCCCGAGTGTTCTTGAAGATTGAATTGAGATCCAGTTACCATAATTTGTGAGTTATACCATTATTTATACCTCTTACAGCCTTCCGGAGTAGGTATGGTCTATACGAGTATACGGTTATACCGTTCGGTCTCACAAACGCACCAACAGTTTTCATGGCATTGATGAACTGATTGTTCCATCCATACTTGGATTCCTTCTTGGTGGTTTTTGTGGATGATATGATGGTGTAATCTCACACTCAACACGACCATGATACCCATCTTGATATTGTTTGATACATTAAGAGAGCATCCGTTATATTCTAAGCTCTTAAAATGCCACTTTTGGATGGATTAGATTCACTTCTTGGGTCATGTTATCATAGAGACATGAGTATCAGTAGACCTAGAGAAAGTGAGAGAAGTTGTTTCCTCCAAAGAATGTCTTTGAGGTACAAAGTTTTCTAGGGAAATGTAACAACATGGTCCCGATGACAGCACAGACAACCTGCCTTAACATGGCCATCGGGTCCTGGCCCACCAGGTATCACCAGTTTCCCCACAAACATGTGGTCCCCACCCTAGGGCCCACCTACACACCTGAGTGGGTCATCTGAATAATGACTAGCCCCATAGACCAACACATGTCCTTTCCAGTTTGTTTTTTCCTCACTCACACACACCCTAGGAAACTTCCTAGAAGGTCACACATCTTGGTCACTACTCCAAGACAGGCACGCTTAACTGTGGAGTTCTAATCCGGAAAGCTCCCGAAAAAGAAGGTGCACCTTGTTGACACAACTCATATCATTTAGTCATTTAACCCTTTATCATTTGGGGGTGTTACAATCACCCCCTTTAGAGAAAAACATCCTATTTGTGGGCCCTACATCTCAACCCATGCAGTGCGCTGCACTTAAGGATGGGTACTACCTCTGATACCACTTTGTAACATCCCAGTTCTGGAAGCCACCCAGAGGCTCCCCATACCCAGTTGGTCACATGGACTCAAGCTCATTTCCCCGAACACTAGAGGCTTCCAACTAGAAGTGAGGTCCTTATGTGTGATAGTGGGGAAACAATTCCCTCATTGGTAGAGTAACACAGTGGAAGAGAAACAAATATACAATAGCAGAAGTAGTTAATATCCAACAATAGTAAACAATCAAAGACTGGAATAAAAAACAACTAAAGCACATATATAAATGATGCATGGTAACATGTGTTGAGGAAAGTAGCCAAACACATCACAATTCTTGAATAAAAGCAGCACTAAACCAAAGTACAAAAGAAACAGATGAAAAACTCCTCAGAATCACAATCCTAAGCTTGGTCCAATGCTCTCCAGCTCCACAACAAGTCATGTACCAGAAGTAGAAGGGGTCTTTCCCTTGTATATATCTGCAGCAATATAATCCGTTTGGGCCCAAAAGCATGGCCCAAACAGGGTGTGAGAATAAATCCCTGTAGGCAACCACCCAAATATCTGTGCCTAACAGTCAGTGAATATATGGCAGGTAAAAGTACAGAAGCAATAAACAATAAATTACATAGCAGAAACAATTACACATATCAAAACAACTAATCAAGCACAATAACCCTCTAGGAAGTGCACATATCCTATCCCCTATGGTTCAGTTATAATAATATATAAATACTCTCTGAGGAAGTGCTCACAGTCAATCCCCCTTATAGTCAAAGTTAAATCAAGACTCTCTAAGGAAGCTCACACAGTCCTTTCCCCTTATAGTATAAGTTAGTCAATAACTCTCTAAGAAAGCTCACACAGTCAATCCCCCTTATATCCCCAAGGTCAAGGACTCTATGAGGAAGCTCACTTGGTCAATTCCCCTCATAGCCCAAAGTCGTTCAAGTAATTCAAAGACTCTCTGAGGAAGCTCACACGGTCAATTCCCCTTATAGTCTAAATAAGTCAAGGACTCTCTAAGGAAGCTCACTCAGTCAATTCCCCTTATAGCCCTAAGTGGTCCTAAGCTCTATGAGGAAGATCACTTGGTCAATCTCCCTTATAGCCTAAAGTAATCAAAGTCTATATGAGGAAGCTCACTCAGTCATTTCCCCTTATAGTCTACTATACCAGGTTCTCATAGACCTGTGTAGGTCAACGATCATAGTAGTGTGGTATGGCCAAAGTAAACCTACAAAACTACTTGGCTACCCAGTCTACAACATCTCAAGAATGTCAGATAAAATAATCAATCCATCCTACAGTACTAGGCATGGAAACATCAAGAAAGCCTAATGACTAAACTGGACTAAACATCCATAAATAGAACATGCATGGGAAAACACATCCGAGGCATAAAAAACAACCCTATTCACATCCAATTAGCCTCTATTTACACATACCAGCATAGCAATAAATTAACAGGGGTAAAACAGTAAACGCACAATACCCCATTCAAGGGTATTGAGAATAATTGCACACAATACTCAAAGACTTTCAGCAGAAAGGCACAAACCACCTACATAAGCATTGTGAGATCAATATACTCTGGCGTCGGCCCTTGGATCGACCTAGAGCATGGAAGATCTATAAAAACATCTAAAATGTTCAACGAATTATAACTTGAGGAAGAATAGGAATCATGAAACGAAGCTCAAGAAGAAGAGAGAGATTACCGAGGCAATCTCAATGCAATCGATGATGGTCGAATCGAAGATCGGATGGAGGCTCAGAGGTCAGAGAAGTATCACAATCGTACAGGTTCTCTCAGACAAAGAAAACCTATAAGAATACAGTTCTGGCATTTAGATGCGAACTCGGTGCGTTTAATGAAAAAAAGAGAAGTACACGGCATGTAATTTTTAAGTACATGGTGTGTACTCGCCGTTTCTGTACCCTGCTTTAGGCGGCCTCCAAGTCACCCCCACACAACCGAGTGCATATCCGCTATGCGGCCCGCACCCAGCTACCTGAAATAATCGAGTACACGGCGTGTACTCATAAATTACATGGTGTGTACTTCGAAAATTTCCAGAATTTCCTCTTTTTCTCAAAAACGACCAGAAAAGTAAAAACATACCTATAAGAAGATCCGGGTTCTTATAATATCCAAAATAAATATAATTCTAGTTGGAGCTAAAGCGAATGAACTCTATTATATTGGAGTTTAGGGGGATCAAAGAATACATAAGTTTTCTAAGTATAAAATAGTTTCTTAAGAGGATGTTAGTTAATCTCTAATTGAGTGTGGTGTTGTTATAGTACATAGGCTCAGGCCTCAGGTGGTTGAATATGAATTTTATGTTGCTGGTTTAGAAGATTCCACTATTAGGGATGAGAATTTTCCTTCAAGTATAGAGGGTAAACAAGTTTTAGATGAACAAATATTTAACACTTCAATTTTTTAAATAAGAACATTATGTTCGATAGCATATACAATACATAACATAGATTTTAAAAGAGCACAAAATATTATTGTTTAATTATCACCACAAAAAATAGGTGTTTAATTAGTAGGTATGAATTGGAATAAACACATTATGAAATATATATAAAGTTCTTACTGAATATCAATTTATTTATTAACACTTCTAAAATAAGCATTCAATTTTTAGTAAATTTATTTTATGATTCAAAAATACATTTCCTTCAAAAATGATTTTTATTGATTTTTGTGAAAAAAATATTATATTTAACTTTTTCCACTTTTGGAAAATTTATTTGATATAAATATTAAGTTTTTAATTCTTCATTTAAAAATTATCTTAGAGTGAATTTTTAATAATGATATGATAAAATTTATTTTTTGATGAATAGTGAAAAGAGTGATTTTTATTGAATACTATATTTTTGTTTCGAGAATTTATGAATCTAATTTTCTAAAAATGATTTAAAATAATATTAGTTATATTAATTTATTATTAATCTAATTAAGTTCATTGGAATTAATTTTATTGCTGAATTTGGTATAAAAACATTTTCTTCCTTATAAAGGTTTTTATGAAAAACTATTTTTCAATGTGTTTTTGAGTTTTTATATTAAATTAATTTTTTAAACTTATATGAATTGAATTTAATAAAATGGATTCCATATTTTAAATCAGGAATTTTAAATTTTGTATATATATACCTTTCAATTTTAGGCTTTATGAAAAGTAAACGCGGTAAAATTTATCACCCTGGTAAAGGGTAAATCTGGTTAACATAGGTTAAAAATATGTGTAAAGGTCATAAGTTTTCATCTTAATTAATATTAAATGATGATAATTTTACCCTTACCACATTTGGCTATAAATTTAATTTTTAAGGGACACTATTCCATGAAAATTACCTATATAATATTTCAAGAAAAGAAAAATTAAAAATATTACTCCCTTACTTTTAAATATCACTTATGTTTTCACGTAGGGGAAAAACAAGTTATGGATGAACATTAATGGTTATTTTGATAATAATGAAATTATTTTCCTGATTTTACTTCATTTATAATTTTTAGCGATTATAAAATTACCTTAAATTCTTATGCAATGCTGACACATTAATTATTTTTTCTATTAATAGAAATATAAAATAAATGATTAAAAAAATATGAGAAGTAAACTAATTTTATTGAGTTATAGTTTTCCCAGAATTTTATAAATTAATATAATATAAAATTTTTAAATTTAGATAATATATTTTAATTACATTTTTTCATGATATATTTAATGTCAAATTAAATGAATAGTGTAAAAAAAGATGTTAATGATATTTTAAAAAAATAATATTTAATTAAAGTATTTAAAAATCGGAAAAATATTTAAGTAGGATAATGAGGATGAGATATGGTAAAAAAGTTCATCCTCTATCCATTTATGGAAATTTTTTTAACTTATAAATAAAATTATAACCCTTTAAGAATGAAAAAATCATTACTACAGTTAAGGTTAAAATAGGATAACTAAGGGGTTAAACCAAAAGATGAGGTTTAAAATACTAGTTAAACCAATCAAAATTTTATTGGATTATGTGTTTTAAACCTTTTGATACATTATATTCAAATATATTTCAATTTGAAATAATTTTTCATGATAATGAATTTATTATATTTTAATATTTTATGAAATTTCAAGAGTTCCCCTCTCTACCCTTATAAAAGGACACCCATTTATATTAATTATTTACACTACATTGGGCATCCTAGTTTGACCATTACCTACCCATTTCTCTTCAAAAAATCATAATCCACATTATAGATGTTGTTTTATACCCAAATAAATAACCCTAGGTTTCTTAATAGGATATCTAAAGGAGTTATTTTGATGAAGAGGAGTTTCAAATGCGTATGAAGAAAGATGTTACTTGAAGTAAGGACTATTAATCTAAAATTATATTCTTTGGGACATATTTTATACAGAAATATTCTTTTATGAGTTGTATCTAATTCCTATTTGATATTTCATTTCATTAATATATTTATATTCATAGTATTTAATGTATCATTTGAACTTATTTATTTCATGGGGGTTATGATTTGAGGGTTACCAAAGTGGTAGGAGTTTAATGTTACAATATCAATAATTATTGAGTCCATTTATGATTAAGAATATAAAGAATAAATTTCATGATCTAACACTCAATAATTCTCATGATTTTTCTTATCCCCTAGTTATTTCTGAAGATTACATGTTTTTCTTTTATTTTCCTCTCTTTAACTACTCAATATACCAAAATAATGTTTTAAGTAAGAAAGAATTTATTTCTCTCTTCAATCAAAAATAATATTTCTTCCATATCCATGTTTTTAAAAAATATTTTCAATAATGTTTTTAACATTATCCTATGTTTTAAATGTCATTTTTACCCATTAATGACTTTTTATAAAATAGTTTAAAAGGAATCTTCTTTTCATTTTCTGAATTAGGTACTTTTTTACTATTTTATAATAACATAAAGGAATATTTTCTTTTAACCTATGTATAATGATCCAAATTTACCACCATTATAAAAAATAAATTATTTGAAGCCTCCTTTACATGTTTCCATAGTAATTTTCTAATAAATTTTTTTCCTTAATATTTGATTTTTTTTTCATTTCAAATAAGTGAATTCAAAGTTAACAATGCTTTTTCCACATGAATTATTACAAAGATCTTTTAAAGAAAATTTTCATCTATGATAACACCCTTTTATGTTAATTATGTATTAATGGGTAATATTCCAATAAAACAATCCTTATTCTTCTTCTGGATGGTCTATGATTATTATGATGAGTTGTTTATGAAATCCTTTTATTATACACAGGTAATGCTACAATAATAATGAATTATGACATTGTGAAATTTAAATTAATTAATTATGATTATGTGGTATTTGGTTCTGTTATATCCCTCTAATGCATTGGGTAAAGTTATATTGATATCTCATGAGATGCTTATTATAATAATGGAAACGATTTAGAATAACTTTGTTCACATTATGCTGTGTGAGTATGATCTCCTTCTAGCTATGCTCACAAAATATTTTATATACATGATCACATTTAGAATTGTTCATAAGGTTATTATTTCATATATTTTTTAAGTCACATGCCTATATTATTACTCTTTGATGTTGATTAATACATTAACACCCTTATTGGTCATGCTTCTATATATGAATTAATTTAAAATATTACGATCTTTGTGTTTTTTGGGGTAAGAATATTTTATTCTAAGAACATTAACTTTAATATGTTATCATACCCTTATGACCATATTATCCTATAATGAGTGATATCTCCCATATTTACCCTTATTGAGATTCTAAGCTCACACTTTCTTTTTTTTCTTTCCCCATGATACTAGAAAGTATACTATGATTGATATGGAAGGATATGTTATATAGAATAATGATAATTTGTTTTTTTTATGTTTTCAAATGTATGTAAAATTCAATTATGTATCCTATTTACCATGACTAATAAAATATTTGGATCTTTGGGATACAAATACTTATATCCAGAGGCAATATAATAATGTAACCACCGACTCTGTGCTACTAGGGTTAGGGTCTTCATAGTTGATGTTAGAGGAAGTTTAGTAGAAACCTTGAGAATTGGAATAAGGGAAACATAGATTAGGGAACTCTATTAATGAATTTAAGGATAATTCTATGTATAGGATACCATCCTAAAATTTTTCTAAGGTATATATTAAGTTGTTTTATTATAAATACATCTCTATATATATACTACAAGTTGTTTGTTTTTGGCATAGATGCATCTATGGGTAATAACCTAGAAAAGAGTTGGTCGAGTATATCTCACCCACCATTATAGTGCACAATGAGTGTTCCCTTAATAAACACCTAGTTTGATACTCCTAGGTGATATTATTATGTTAATTCACATTTTATTTATGAAACATTGTAATATATTTTAATAGATTAAGACCATGAATTACCTAGGTTAAATATAAGGTAACTTAGATTTAAAATAAGGTGTCATGATTTTGAAATCCTATAAATTAATTTCTAGATTATGTAGTTTCCCAATATGAATATTTTTAATCATAATATTCTTTTTTGTTTCAGTGAATGTTTAGAACTATAAGTAACCATGTTAACATTGAATATAATAGAAAATGTAGTGATTATGAGAAAATAAATGGGATGGTTATTGGAGTGAAATATAATTTATTATTCCTAATTAGTTATCACGATATATGATTAATAACTTGCACATTAACTAACTCTCATACTCAAAATATAATACAAGGATAGAGTTTTTTAAGCACTTAGGTAGTTGAGACCATGGAGGAAAGAAGTCTCAATTTCTTCCATGTCAGAAATGTGGAAAGAGACACCTTGGGTAATTTATCAAAGGAAGGGGAAGATTTTTTCCATATGAAAATAAAGGTTATAGATCAATGAATTTATTAAGAGTTCAATTTATTGTGTGTGGGAAACATGGTCATTATTTGAGTCAATGACCTAATCTAAGGGTTAATTCCTAGAACAAGGAAGTAACTATGTCATGTAAATCATTTACGTAAAAGGGTTGAAGTGTTTATATATAGTTATTTGAGAATTATTTTGTCAAGGTGTTTTATCAATGATATTTTTTTCTTATAATCATGAAACATCTAAGGAAGTTTCCAAAAAATATTATTTAAGTATTTGAAAACATATATTGAATGGTACTTATGACCTAGAAAATTGATTTAATGGTAAGGTTATATTTTATTAAAAAACACATGATTTATGGAAAGATAACCCCTAATATATACATAATATTGAGATAATAATGTTTAGTTGAGATAGAGAGATGATTAATATTGATAAATTAAATAAGATAATATTGGTGACCTTGGAACTAATTATTGATTTAATGGAATATTTTCTAATGTTGACAACATTTTGTATTTATGGAATATATTCAACAATATAAGAATTTAAGGAATAAAGAGAGAGTTATTTTTTGTAATCATTCATGTTTTTATGAAGGTTGTGTGGTTATTAATTTTATTACCATTATTTTAGAGAATATATGATCAAGGAATTCAAATATTTGGTATGTGACCTTAAGAAAATACTTTATGTTGTTTAGGGAACAAATGTTAAGATTGTTTTGGAAATTTAGTGACCCTAATTATAATTTTTTTAGACTTGGAATTTGGTCAAATAGATTTTGGAAGGGTCTTAAGGTACCTTTTTATGGAATGAATAAAGTAAAAATTTGGGTGTTACTATTGATGATTTATATATTAATGTAATATATTGGATAACTTATTATAACAATTTTAGTTTTGGTAAGTATTTAGATATTTATGGAAAAAGTTTTCATTAATTTATAGATCATGTGACCTGTTAAAAGTTAGATTTAGTTCCTTAGACATGAAAAATTCAACTTTAATATTCATTTCTTGGAGTAATATATGAAGTGGAAATTGATCGATGTAAAACAAAAAGATGAAATATTTCTTAAGAAATAAAAATACATCAAGTAATTATATTTTATAGTGTTTTATTTAATGATTGTAAAAGAATCCCTCAACTTCCAGAAAAGGATCCTGAAATAAAAATGTTATACTTTTAAATTCATTTCTTATGAATCAATGGCCTTCTTAACCATCATAGATTTATTCTTTTGTGGTTATTAAATTTCTACTAATAATTTTATATTAGTCATTGGGAATTAGTTTTCTCCTCACGTCTATATTTCAAATTCCCACTAATTTTATCCTATTTGTAAACCTTATTTTTTTCTACTTTAGATGATCTTTATATTTCCCTTTCCCTCATTTCAAGAGGAAGTTTTATTAAACCTTTTTACAATGTGTGGTTTCAATAAAAAAATTCAAATATCAAACCATTGATTTCCAAGAAAAGTATAAATTTTGAGGAAAAAATTAATAGGGGGAGGTTTAATGTAACAACCATAGATTTAAAAATAATAATATTATGTTTGATAGTGTTCAGGATATGAAAAACGAATCTTAAATAACCAAAAAATATTATTATTTAATTCTTAATGTAAGAACCCAGACATTGAATTGGAATATATGAATAGGAATAAACAAATAATAAAAAATATATAAAGTTACTACTTAATACCAATGTATTGATTAATTATTAGGAAATCAACATTCTATTTTTAGTAAATTCATATTATGCTTCAAAAATACATTTCCTTCAAAAATGTTTTCATTTATTTTTATAAAAAAACCTGATATTTAATATTATACACTTTTAGAAAATGTATTTTGAAAAAATAAACATAATTTTTAAAAATCATTATTTAAAAATTATCTTAGAGTGATTTTTTTGAGATTTTTTCTAAAAATATAGATTTTTTGATGAATAGTGAAAATACTAATTTTTATTGAAAACCATATTTTAATTTCAATAATTTACAAAGTTTCATTTCATTTTAAAATAATTCTAAAGTAAAATTAGTTCTATTATTTTATGATTAGACCAATTAAGTTTTTTGGAATCAATTTTATGGTTTAATTAGTTAAAAACATTTTTGTACTAAAAAATATTTTTTCACTGTGTTTTAAATTTTCATCTTAAAAGAATTTATTAAACTTATATGAAGGAATTTTATAAAATGGATTACATATTTAGAATCATGATATTCAGATTTTGTATATAGGCCCCTTTTATTTTTAGCTATTATGAATAGTAAACATTGTAAAATTTGTCATCATGGTAAAGGATAAATTAGGTTAACCTTGGTTAAAACCAAGTGTTAAGGTCACAATTTTTATCTTAATTATTATTGGATGAAGGGATTCCCATGGGACATAGACTAGTGGTTATGCCTTTGAGGGGTCTCGTGGTAAGTCTCAGAGTCGAGTCTCCCTGAGTACTTATAGACGTAGTAGAAATATTTGTTTCTTTGTAACCCCATTCCCCAAATTGATTTAATATTTATTGGTTGAAGGGAATTTGACCTGTAAAGACCCGAAATTTCCATATATATATATATATATTTAAATTACTTGGGATTACTATAAGTCTGCAAAAATTAACGGTGCTTGATTTCGAGGCCCGGTGTGCTCGGTACTGAATTTAGAACTTTTTTTAAGGTACGTTGAGTAAACATGCGAGCGAGAATTTATAACTTTTGAACTGGTTCTCGGAATTTAATTATGAGGACACCATTGAACTCGCAGTGCTGAGTTTTTCTTAAGGGAGTCTTAACTTCGACCACAGTAGGTCGGGAAAAAAATATAGTTTTACAGACTTTTTGAAAGAATAATTAAATAACATAAAAATGTTATTTTATTTTTCTACCACCTCTTGAGTGATAGTGGTGGGGACCACAGAGGTGGTCAGGCATTTAATTAGGGATATTAAATTTCCGGTCACATATAGGTTATGTAACCACCCTTCATTTAATTAATAAGATTCATTAAACACACAAAATAATGAACCATTAATTTAATAGAGAGTTAAACTCTTAACTCATCCTTTTAATTATTCAAGCGTTGGAAAAAAGGAGGGTTGGTGGATTGCAGGAGAATCCTTGATGAAGAACCGAAGACCAAAATTCCCTCCAACAAAGAACGGAGGCTTGAACGATATCATTGGAGGAATCAATCTAGGATTGACGAACAACAGTGGCTTCAATAAACATATATTCTCTTTCCACAACCACAAAATCTCCTCCAAATATGAGGTAGGGGTTGTTTATGTTTAAATTCAAGAGAATTTTTTCATTTTCCTCATTCTTGAAATTCTTGATGAATGCAGATCAACCAAAATGAGTTGATCTTCGATTCATATGAAACTATGGTTGGTTGTTTCATGAAGATATTTAATGGGGGTAAATCTTTATCTATGTGAGGATTTATTTACTACCCACTTGATATGATGATAAAGCGGAGGGTGCGGGCCAAAAAAACAACTCCTGGACCCTCGGTCGCTTTGTTTTTGTCGCATTCTTTGGGGGAAGATTTCCAACTCAATGTAATCTAGAATCCAGGAGACACGCAGTGACGACAACATCCCAGGAGGCCCGTAGGTGGGTTCATAAGGAAAAACAGACCACTGGAGCTCACTCGGTGGCCCACAGAAGCCCCACCAGTGCGACACTGGCACCGGGCCACCTGGTGAGCCGCACCCAGCCAAGGTGGGCCAAGCCGGTCTATGGCCCAACGGTTTGAGCTCATTGCGACCCAATCCACTTGGGCCGGCACGGACTCAGACTAGGTTGGGTTGACCCGAACCGGGTTGGGGTGGGTCGGGTCGGTCTGACCGGACCCAGACCCTTTTCGGCCTAGATACGCTTAAAAGGTCTTCTCTCACAAACTAGATGTCCATTTGACGAACCTTCTCTGGCACTGTATTCCTTGGAACAAGAAGTTCCTTTTGTGATACTCCACCTGAGTTTTGGAGAGAGTTTGAGTATTGCCGGGTTGGATCGAACACGAATCCAAGCGTTCCCTCGGTACTGAAACGCTAATAACTCACATACCGTGCGTCCGATTGATGCGCCGTTTATCACGTTGGGAACCTTACAACATCTAATAACTTTGGGTTAATACTTTTTGGAACTTCTTGGTTATTGAGGCTTGATAGATATCTTGAGGAGAAAATACTACAGAACTCAAGTGCACTAAGTGCAGAGAATCCTGTGTCTAGTTATCAATTGAAGAGAGAACCTGTGTGGATTAGCAACATAGAGACCCTGTGCAGATCAAAATTATAGAGACCCTATTTGGATCAACATCATAGAGAACATTTGTGGATCGACATCATAGTGACCCTGTGCAGATCAACATCATAATGATCCTATGTGGATCAGCATCATAGAGACCCTTTGCGGATCAACATCATAGAAAACCTCTGTGGATCATCATCATAGCGACCCCATGTGGATCAGCATCCTAGAGACCCTATGTGGATCAACAGTGCATGAACTGATGAGGACCATCCTTAGAGTGGCCCATGGCGGATCATTGACATACGACCTTATGTGGATCGACAATGGAACAACTTCTTCGTGGTTCAGTTGTGGAAATTTCTAACGGAATAAAAGGATATAGCTTAAGACTAATCATCTTTATTCCTGATCTCTGAGTTGTATACCTAGTGTGAGATATCTCTACTTTTTTCTTTGTGATTGAGGTCATGCTTTGTGGTTTTTCTTTTGTATAATTCTGGGAGACCTTCGAGGGTCTTGGGGTCCCTACTGAGTATTTTTATACTCGCCACTACATGTGATTCACCCGCACCTTGTTGTGTCTTGTGTAGATGATGAGTAGCTTGACTGAGACTTTAGGCAGCCAGGACCAGGCAGTACACAGAGGTGACTAGTTGATGTGGAGAGCTGTGAAGATGAGTTGTACCTATCCTTCAAGTAGGATCCCTAGTGGAAAATATAAAGAGTTTTTTTGGTTGTATTTGTATCTTTTCAGTTGGGATTGTATTCTGGCCCCTTTACATTTAGTACACACTTTTACTACTACAGTTTTACTACGTGGTTTGCATCTTGTCATATTCTTGGTCTGTATGTTTGAGGGTTTAAAGGTAATGCCCTCCCACTATCAGGAATATGCCTTTTCGATGCTAGTTGCCAACCCCTGGCCTATGGATGTATGGCTTGGGGTAGTCATGAAATGGGTCTCGGGGGATGGTTAATGAAAAATTCATATAAGAGGAGTTTGTTCTACCAAAGAACTAGGACTCTGATATTTCCAATGGAGAAATAGTGTAAGTGTTTTGAGTAAGGTTTTTAGTTTGGGGAGTTTAGTGTTGGTGTGGCGGCCGATGTATCCATACACCAGGACCCTAAATTCGGATTTCCGACTCGGTGCACAAAATCACTGACTACGCATGTTTTGGAAATGTTTTAATTTTGATCTCATTTGAGTCATCTCACCAGGTATAACTTATTGACCATGGAACACCTATTTCATTTCAGGATGCCACCACATAGACAACTAGTTAGGATTCTAGAGAGAGTTCATGATGATGGCCCACTGAGCAATGAGGATTTGGTGTAGGGCCCTCTTACAGCGATATCACCTTCAGGTGGTACACCATCAGCACCAATACCTATTGGGTAGCAGTTTCCACTAGACCCACTAGTAGATGGTGCACGCCAATTAAGAGTGTTGCACATGTTTCAGTAGTAGAGGCCTCTGTGGTTTCAAGGCAAGATAGATCCCAAGGTAGTTGAGGACTAGCTAGAGGTTGTGACTAGAGTTTGACACCTATTTGGGATACCAGTGGAGCATATGGTGATCCTAGCTACTAGACTTTTCCAGGGCATGACATGGATATGGTGGAGACTAACTCTCGAGTTACACGACGAGGTTACCCTCACTTGGATGGACTTCAAGAGCCTCTTCATAGTGGAGTTCATTCCAGCAACACTATGCTCTGTGCGTATTTAGGAGCTTCTGTACTTACAACAGGGAAACCTAATAGTGGCCCAGTACTCAGCGAGATTCACTAACCTCTCACACTACTCCACCAACATGGCATGTGACCCCTTCTTCTGGGCCCAAAGTTTTGAGCAGGGTCTCCGACGGGAGATCAGAGTGTCGATGTTATCGCTCAATATCTCGACACATGCTGAAGTACTTGAGCAAGCTTTATTGGTGGAGAGATTCTTATCTGAGCATACACCGACAATGAGATCCACCACCGGAAGAAAGGTAGATGAGTCATCAGTATTAGGAAGTAGGTAGATGATGCAGAGGTCCAAGCGGGCCAAACCTTGCAGAGGATGACCTTAGGATGTAGGGTCGGAGGTGCAGTACTCCTGAGGTTGAGCAGGACAGCAGAGGATCAGACTGTGCTTCACATGTAGCGGGTAGGGCCACATGTCTCATGACTACCCAACCCACCATACCGATGATCAGAAGACGGTCGAGGGACCTCCAAGGTAGAGGCAGAGATTCGAGCAAGGGGGTGTGAAGGGAGGCGAACGTGGAAGAGGAGTAAGTTGTGTAGCTGGCGGTGGGTAGAGATTTGAGGTTCTACTGCCACCACCTCTAAGTGGTCCACCCTGACCTCATGGAGTAGGAAGACAGGGACGAGCACTACTTTAGAAAGCTGAGGCCTACGACCACTGTGATCCAGAGATGATTCGAGGTATGATCTGTGTCTACTCCACCCTATCTGCAGTACTTATAGACACAGGTTCCAGTCACTCTTTCATTTCCACAAAACTCATTTAGAGCTCGGAGATTCCAGTAGAGCCATTGGCTTAATCCTTATGATTAGATACTCCTACAGTAGAGGATTCTATGATCACACACTGGTGTCGGTAGTGCGATCTTACTGTAGGAGGTGAGAGATTTGGCTGGTATCTCCTAATAGCAACATCAAGGCCTTATGATTTCTTATTGGGTATGGACTGTTTATCCACGGTCCATGCCCATATTGACTGTTTTAGGATCAAAGTGTGGTGTTTCTGTGAGGTTGGGATTATATTTTACTTCACCAGAAAGAAGGGATACTTTGCAGCTCAGGATGGGATTTCCTGGACGAGAGTGTAGCCGATCACACATCAGTTAGCTAGCCTTACCCTCAGAGTAGTTGACGTTAGGAGTCTGAGATATCCTGTAGTGGTGGACCAGTATACAGATGTCTTTCCTGATGATTTTCTGGGACTAACTTCTCATAGAGAGGTAGACTTCTACATCGACCTATACCCCAGGATGACACTAATATCTACACCAGCATATCAGATGGCTCTGGAAGAGCTTCATGCATTTTGGATATGGCTAGAGGACTTATAGAGGAATGGATTCATAAGGCCCAGTGTTTCTCTATTGGAATCCCTGATTTTGTTCGCTCAGAAGGCATATGGGAGTCCAAGGATTTGCGTGGACTCTCGGCGCCTGAACCAGGTGACCGTGAAGAACAAGTATCCACTCCCAAGAATTGATGATCTCTTTAATCGGCTAAAGGGAGCTCGATGGTTTTTGAAGATAGCCCTCAGATTAGGCTATCATCAGCTCAGGGTACGAGATGAGGACATACCAAAGACGACCTTTAGATGCTGCTATGGACACTATGAGTTCTTGGTGATGCCTTTCGAGTGACCAACACCCCAGTAGTGTTCATGGTAATCATGAACAAGATCTTCTAGCCTTACCTCGATCACTTTTTGGTGGTCTTCATTGATGAAATATCGATATACTCAACATCAGAGGAGGATCATGCCACACACCTGCAGATAGTTTTAGATACACTCTAAGAGCACCATCTTTATTGAATTCTCTCGATGTGATAGTTCAGAAAATGGGGATTCCACTTCCTGGGGCACATTATCTCAGAGGCTAAAGTTGCAGTGGATCCAATAAAGATAAAGGCAGGGCTTACTTGGGATCCACCCAGGAGTGTGACTGAGGTGCAAAGTTTCCTTAGATTGGATGGATATTATCGATGATTCATACGTGACTTCTCCAAATTAGTAGCACCCTTTTCAGCCTTGATAAAGAAAGGGGAATCCTTTCTTGTATATGGAGAAGTGTGAGCATAGTTTCTAGGAGCTGAGGCAAATACTGACGAGTGGCCCTATCTTAAGCTACCAGAAGAGGGCATTGGGTATATAGTATACTGCGAAGCATCAAGGACAATACTAGGTTGTGTCCTGATGTAGGAGCGAGTGGTGATCACCTACGACTCATGACAGTTGAGACAACACAAGCAGAACAACACTACCCATGACCTGGAGTTAGCAGCAGTGGTCTTCGCCCTAAAGATGTTGCGACACTACTTGATGGATAAAAAATTTACTGTTTACTTTGATCACAAGAGTATCAGGTATATATTTACACAAAGGACCTAAAACTAAGACAACGACTGTTGCTAGAGTTACTCCAAGACTATGACTTTGAGATCGTCTACACTCCGGGGAAGGAGAATGTGGTGGCAGACACACTCAGTAGGAGTTCAGGTCTCCAATATATGACTATAACTCCCACACTTCTTCAGCAAGTTTAGGAGGCACAACTTGGAGACATTGAATGTGAGGCCCTACATGCTCAGATATCCTCAGAAGAGTCTCCTAAAGAATTTTATGAAGGTGTGGAGAACATCATTCTCTTTAGGCGACACACCATGGTACCGGTGACGCTACAAGAGGATGTGTTGAGGGAGTTCCACACATCACCTTTGGAGGCACATCCTAGTGTGATGAAGATATATCAGGACCTCTAGAATCAGTACTGGTGGCCTGAGATAAAGAAAGCAATGTCAGAGTTCATATTGCAATGCCTCACTTGTCAACAAGTGAAGGATGAGCACCATGTACCAATAGGCTTATCACATCCACTTGAGGTACCAGAGTGGATTTGAGATGGTATATCCATGGACTTCATGACAGGGCTACCATGTACATCCAGGTTCCATGATTCCATCTGGGTGATCATTTAACGGCTCACCAAGTTAGCTCACATCCTACCCATATGAGAGTAGGGATCAGTAGAGATCTTGGGTTTCCTCTACATACAAGAGATTGTATGACTTCATGGGGATCCATCGATGATCATCTCATATCACAATGATTGTTTTACACCCCTCTTATGGAAGGGATTACAGGAGGCGTTCGGGACTCAGTTATGTTTGAGAACTGCCTTCCATCCCTAGATAGATGGTCATATAGAGCATACCATTTAGACACTCGAGTATATGCTTCATACTTGTGTCCTTGATTTTGGCTGCAGTTGGGAGGACCACCTTCCACTGGTAGAGTTCGGTTACAAAAACAGTTATCACTCCACCATCGACATGTCTTCGTTTGAGGCCCTGTATGGGTGACCTTTCAGATCAATACTATGCTAGATAAACCTACGAGAGTCAATACTTATGGGTCCATAATTGTTACAGGCTACCACGAAGATGGTACAAATCATCTAGGAGAGAATGAAGACTGCACATAGTTGGTATAAGTATTATGCCGTTAGGAGACAGAGACCCTTGGAGTTTGAGGAGGGGTACCATGTCTTCTTATAGGTCTCACACCAATAAGGATTACGGAGGTTTGGATGGGGTGGAAAACTATCTCTGGGTTTTATCGGACCATTCCAGATCCTCAACAGAGTAGAAGAGGTGGCGTACTGTCTAGCTCTTCCACCACACATGCACCAGGTGCATAATGTTTTCCATGTGTCACAGTTGAGGAGGTACATGCATGACCCATCACACATTTTCGACTGGGGAAAGTTAGACTTTGATGATGAGGTGATGTTTGTGGAGTTTCCGGTGGAGATAGAGGATCAACAGGAGTGGGTCCTTCATGGGAGGTCGATTCCTCTGGTGTAAGTTCGGTGGCAGCACGTGAACCTCCTGGAGAGCACATGGGAGCAGGAGGCTCAAATGCATGCTCAGTAACCCCATTTGTTTCCCTAGTTTTTTTATAACTTTTGGGGATGAAAATCCCTAAGGTGGGGAGAATGTAAAGTCCCAGAATTTCTATATATATATATATATATTTTAAATTACTTGGGATTGTTACGAGTCTTTAATAATTAAATGTGCTTGATTCTGAGGCCTGGTGTACCCAAAATGGAATTTTGAACTTTTTTTAAGGTACGTTCAGTAAATGTGCAAGCACGAAGTTATAAATTTTGAACCGGTTCTCAAAATTGAAATCCGAGGGCAACATTGAACTTGCAACACCGGTTTTTGCTTAAGGGAGGCTTAAATTCAACCATATTAGGTTGAGAGAAATAGATAGTTTTATGGAATTTTTTAAAGAATAATAAAATAACATAAAAATGTTATTTTATTTTTCTAATATCTTATAGGAAATGGTGGCGGGGACCATGGAGGTGGTTGGGCATTTAATGAGAGATATTAAATTCCCAGTTACACATAGTTTGTGTGACCACCCTTCGTTGAATTAATAAGATTCATTAAACAAACCAATTAGTGATCCATTAAATTAAAGGACTATTAAACTCTTTACTCCTCATTTTAATTATTCAAATTTTGGAAAAAAAGAGGAATGGTGGGTCATGGTAGAATCCTTGAAGAAGAACCAAAGAATGAAATTCCCTCCAACAAATAACGGAGGCTTGAACGACGTCGTTGGAGGAATCGATTCGGGATCAACGAACGCCGATGACTTCAACAAACATAGATTTTCTTTAAGAACCAGGACATCTCCTCTGAGTCCGAGGTAGGGGTTGTTTATGTTTAAATACAAGAGAATTTGTTTCTTTTCCTCATTCATAAAAAGCATGCCAAACACATATCAACAAAAATGAGTTGATCCGTGATTCGTATGAAACTACGGGTGGTTGTTGTGGGAAAATATTGAATGGGAATAATCTTAATATATGTGATGATTTATTTACTACCCACTTGATATGATGCTAACAAGGAGGGAACGTGTCAAACGAAAAAGGACCGGACCCTCCGTCTCTTTGTTTTTGTCGCGTTCTTTAGAGGCAGATTTCCAACTTGAAGAAATCTTGAATCTGGGGGCCATACAGTGATGGCAGCATCCCAAGAGATCCGTAGGTGCGTTTGGAAGGGAAAAAATACCACTAGAGCTCAGCCAGTGGCCCGAGAAAGCCCCACCGGTGTGACACTAGTGACCGGTGCCGGTGGGTGATGATGACGACTGGTTGTCGCCGGTCACAGAGGGAGGTGGTGCCTGAAGGTGCCGCAGTGGGCATCAGGGGCCGCTGACCCTTGGACGACCGTGTTGGTAGTAGGGAGGTGCACCGTCACATGCCCCAGAGGCACACCGCCACTTCGAGCCATAGCGGAGGGGACCCGCACCCCGTGGGGTCCCTCTGACAGGGGGAGGCACCATGTGGTGCCGCTGGTTGAAGAAGCCTGAATGGATCAACCGTTCACAAAGGGAGTCCACCACCCAGCTGGCGGACCGCTCCAGCCACCGGGCTGGGTTTCCTGGTGGGTTGGGCCGGTCCGTGGCCCAGAGGGCCAATCCCACCATGTCCCAGCCCATTTGGGCAAGCCCAAACCCGAACTGGGTGGGGTTGGTCCGACATGGTCAGACCGTACCCGATCCCTTTTCAGTCTAGATAGGCTTAAATGGCCATATCTCACAAACCAGATGTCCATTTGACAAACCGTCTATGGTTCTGGAATCCTTTGAACAAGAAAGTACTTTTGAGATACTCTACCTGAGTTTTGGAGAATGTTGGTGTATGGCTGAATTGGATCGAACACAAATACAATTGGGCCCTCGGTACTAAAACGCTTATAACTCACAGACCGAGCGTTCGATTGATGCGCCGTCGGTCACATTGGGAACCTTATGACATGGAGGACCTTTGAGTTGATTCTTTGTGGAACTTTGTGAAAGTTGAAGCATGACTGACATCTTGAGGATTAGATACTATAGAACTTAAGCGCACCGAGGGGGGAGAATACTATGGCTGGATGTCAATTGAAAAGCTACCCTGTGTGGATTAGAATCATAGCGACCCTATGTGGATCAAAATCATAGTGAACCAATGTGGATCAGCATCATAGTGAACCTATGTTGATCAAAATCATAGTGACCCTATGTAGATCAGCATCATAGTGACCCTTTGTGGATCATCATTATAGAGACCCTATGTGGATTAGCATCATAGAGAACTTTTGTGGATAAACATCATAGAGACCCTGTGTGGATCAGCATTCTAGAGACCCTATATAGATCAGTAGTGCACAAACTGACGAGGACTATCCTTAGAGCGGCCCTTCATGGATCAGCGACATATGACCCTATGTGGATCGACAATGGAACAACTTCTTCATGATTCAGTTTTGGAACTTCTTAATGGAATAAAATGATATATCTTAAGTCTAATCATATTTATTCCTGATCTATAAGTTACATACCTGGTGTGAGATGTCTCAACTTTGTTCTTTTTGATTGAGGTCATACTTTGTAGTTTTTCTTTTTTGGAATTCTGGGAGACCTTCAGGGGTCTCAGGTCCCTACTGAGTATTGTTATACTCACCCCAACATGGGTTTCGTCCGCACCTTATTGTGTCTTGTGTAGGTGACGAGCAGCTTGTATGAGACTTTAGGGATCCAGGACTAGGCGGTACATGGAGGTGACTGGTTGAGGTGGAGAGCTGCAGAGATGAGCTGTACCTACCCTTAAGGTGGGATCCATGGCGGACAATCTCAACAGCTATTTTCTGTTGTAGTTGTATCTTTTTAGTTGGGCTTGTATTTCCGCCCCTTTACTTTCAGTACCACTTTTACTAATGCAGTTTTACTACGTGGTTTGCATCTTGTTGCATTCTTAGTCTGTGTTTTTGTAGGTTTAAAGGCAATGCCTTTCCACTTTCAGGGATATGCCTTTCTGGTGTAAGTCGCCAACCCCTGGCCTATGGAAGGCGGGCATGTGGTAGTCATGACTCAGGCCCTAGGGGATGGGTTGTGACATTAACCTTATCACCTTAGTTTATAAATTTAGCTATTTAAGGGATACTTGTCCATTGAAATGAATTATATATTATTTTAATCAAAGAAAAATACAAAATGTCACTCTCTTACTTTTAAATATCTATCATGGTTTCACATTGGTAAAATTCAAGTTTTTAATGAATCTTAAGGGTTATTTTGAGAATAATTAAATTATTTTAATTATGTTAATTTATTTATAATTTTTAGTGCTTATATAATTAACTTAAATGCTTACACAATGGTGACACAATACTTAATCAATTAATAGAAAAATAAAATAAATAATTTCAAAAATATCCATAGTAACATAATTTGAGTGATTTAAAGTGTTCCATGAATTTTATATATTAATATAAAATATCTGTAATGTATTAAAGGATTATATTTTAATTCCATATTTTTGTTGATGTCTTTAAATTCAAATTGAATTAATAGTGTCAAAAATGACATTAATGATATTTTATGGAAATAATATTTTATTAAATTATTTAAAAATAATAAAAAATAATAAAATAGGAAAAAGTGGATAATATGGTCTAAAATGTCATTCCATATCCATTAATAGTCAAATTTTTACCTCATAAGTTAAATTATATCTTTTTAAGAGTGAAAAGGGCATTACTTCCATTAAGGTTAAAATAGGATACGTTAGGGGTTAAACCAAAAGATAAGGTTTAAAATACAACTTAATCATATCCAAACTTCATTGGTTGATTATTTATAAAACTTATACTACCTTATATTCAAATATATATCCATTTAGGATAATTTTTCTTGAGAATGAATTTATTATATATTAATATTTAATGAAGTTCCATGAGTTTCCCTCTCCTTTCTCACAAAAGTGTTCCCCTTTCTCTCTATTCTTCACACCACATTGAGAAACCTAGCGCAACTAATACCTTCACATTTATCTTATAAAAATACTTATACAAATTATATAGGTTTTAGTATCTACAAAATACTAACCCTGGGATCCTTAATTGGATATCTTATGGTGTTCTTTAAAAGAAGATGAGTTTCAAACATGTATGAAGAAAAATGAGACTTGAGGTAAGGGTATCAAATTTTCTTCTTTAGGAAATATTTTATACACCTATATATTTTTATAACGTGCATAGATTTTCCCATTCATAGGTTATATCATTAGTGTCTTTATATTATTGGTATTTAATGTTTTATTTGAAGCTATTTTTTTATTGGAGTTATAAATCGAAATTTATCAAAGTGGTAAGGGTTTTGTGTTACAATGTCATGGTTTATCATGATTTTTTATAATTAATATTTCAATTATGAAATTTAATTATCTAAATCTATATAATTCTCATTATGTTTCTTCTCATTTGGTTATTTTTTGAGATTACATTCTTTCATTTCATTTTACTCTCTTTAAATACTCAAGAGATAAAAAGAATGTTTCTAAAAAAAATCGAATTTATTTCTATCTTTAGTCGAAAATAATTTTTATTTCATGTTCATGATTTCGAAAAATGTTTTCAATAATTTTAATAATATTATCCAATGATTGTTTAATTTTATTTTTACTCATGATTAAATGTTTACAAAATGGTTTAAAAGGAATCTTCTTTTCGTTTTATGAATGAGGTACTTTTTGACTTTTTTTACAAAATTATGAAAGGAATATTTTCTTCTAACTTATAAAAAATGTATTAAATTTCCTTTAATAACGAACAATCAGTTATTTTAAGCTTCCTTGACCATTTTCCAAGATTATTTTCTAATAAAACTTTTCCTTAATATGTATGAATTTTTGGATTTTAAATAAGTGATTTCAAAGTGAACATTGAATTTTCCTCAAGAATTATTCTAGAGATCTTTTAAAGTAAATTTTATTCTATGATAAAATACTTTGATGTTAATTATTCTTTACAAAGTTTTGTTCCAATTAATCCATCCTTATTATTTATCTATATGGTCTATGGTTATGATGATGATATGATTATGAAATTAATTTTTTCCACAGGTAATGCTATGATGATATAATGAATGGTTTATGATATTGTGACATTTATATGAATAAATTATTATTATGTGATTGTTTGGTTCATTATATCTATCTAATGTATTAGGTAACGTGATATTGATATCTCATGATACGATGATGATAAGAGTGTAAATTATTGTGAATAACTTTGTTCACATATTGATTTGTGATTATGATTTATTTCTAGCCATGATCACAAGAAAATGTATGGACCTGATTGTGAATAGACTTATTGAAATTTGGATGCATGAGTATGATTTATTTATAACTATGATAACAATAATATGTATAGAAATGATTTCATTTATCTAAGTTCAGAATATTATGATTTCCTATTATTATGATTCCACATGCCTATATTATGAATCTTGGATGTTGATTTATGCATTGAAACCCTTATTGATCATGAATATAGATATGAATTGATTATAAAGCTTATGATCAATGTATTTTTTGAGATATGAATAATTTATTCCAAGAACATGCACTTGAATATGTTTTCATTCCATTATGACTATATGATCCTCTAATGATTGATACCTCCCTTGTTTACCGTTGTCAAGCACCTGAACTCACTATTTCTTTATTTCCATTCCCCAAGTTACCATGAAGTGTACTATGGTTGATATCAAAGGATATTATAGGGAGAATAATAATAATTTATTTTTTATGTTTTAAAATATACGTGAGATTCATGTATGTAACTGGTTTACCCAGACTACTAAACTCTTTAGTTATTTAGGATTTGATTCCTTATATTTAGTTAAAATGTAATAATTTAACTACTAACTCTAGGATACTAGGGTCAGATAATTTATAGTATAAATACTGGAGTAGAATTAACTATTCAATTTTCAAGGGTTTATTAGGTATCATATATAATAACCCTTAAACCACACTCCTAGATCCGATGTTAAAAAAAATCTTTTCATTTTTTGATTTGATACCGAAAACTATGACCCAATTTTAGTCATGAAAAACATAAAACATTATTGAAAAATATTGGATTAATTGCATACTCAAGGAAATTTTGGGATTATATTTTTAAATAATAAGGTTAAACACTTTCAAAGTGGACATTTCCACATAATATCCAATTTTCCAACAATACAAGTTCTTTATAAATACATGATTGCTTCGTTCAAGGTAACTTCCATTTATGGAAATATGAATATATTTTTCTATATATTCAAGATTAATTCCTATAAAAAAATATTGTATGTTGTGGGATGCAAATAATAAATCTCAGTAAGGGATATATAAAAAAGAAATAAAGAACCACCTTATTCCATTTCAAAACCATAAGATCATAAAAGATATTTTTTCCTTTAAAAAAATAAACTTTGAGCTCAAATAATAATTTACCTGAAATGATATTTATTGCAAATTGTTTTCATAAAATAATTTATAAGAAAACATAAGGAAACATTATAATCATGGGGGTTTCATTTAAAACATGAGAAACATTAAAAAATATTTTCTAAAAAACATACCTTTTTATCCAAAGGGGTATAATCATTTATTTAAATCAAAATATCATTATATTAACATATGAAATCAAAATGTTTTCCAGAAAAATCATTATAAATCATAGAAAATTCAGGTAGTAAACTTAGTAAATCATTTTCATATCACTGTTATAATCAGTCGTAAAAATGGTATAAGCAACCAAGTAAATTCCAATTATCTCTTATGAGAAAACTAAAATCGGTTAACTCCTTCGATTGACCTAATGTATTGGAGAGATATATCAGTCTCACCCATCATCATGAGCTATTCCAGGCTTGAATGTAATGAAAAAAATTCCCAAGAACCATAAAATAATCATAATACATGATAGATTTTATTTTCATCATAATAATCATATTTTTTTTCACCCATTAGAAAATCATTTAAGGATATTGAAATTTCCATTCCTTTTAAAACCCCTTTTGAAAATACATATAAAAGAAAAGTATGGCTTTTTCATTTATGAATACATGAAATCTCTTTAAATTAATCCAAATATCAAATAATGGTTATGGTGATGGAAAAAATCAATGATTTTGTATATGATAAAATATAATATTCCATTTTCCCTATTATCAAAATGTTCCAAATAAAATACATAAAATTATTCTTTTTGATTTTTTTAAATAAATTAATAATTGACATAAAATTTAATTTATAATTCATTTATGTTCATATAAATACATTCATAAATTAATTTTACTAATATGAACTTAGAATAAAAATATTTAGAAAAAAACATTTAAAACATTTAAAATGAGGTTTTTAAATTAAATCGTCCCTTACCTCAAGTCAGACTTGTCACATGCATTTTATGTCTTCCCGAATAATAAAATTATGTTAATTATTTAATTTATTAATATTTTTTTTCAATTTTATTATTCCATTTTTTTAACTTATATCTATATTATACCTTAATTACTTTATTAATTTTACTTTGAACCTTTTGAGGATATTTGGTTTATAATTTGGAAATGGCGTCGGTATGTTGACTATGGTCAATGTGGTTATTTTTTCATCATCTATATAATAATAAAAATGATATAAGTATAATATTTATTCATTAATTATACTTTTAAAACAAAATATGTAAGGTGTTTATGAAAAATGAATTATGGTTCAACATGGAGACGGTAATCCGTGCATACGCATGAGTAACATTTTCATTTTTAAAAAACATGAGGTAAATAAGTTAGGTATCATTTTATCATTCCAAAATTATTATAATATCATAAATATCATATTATATCTTTATATAAAATTATATATACCATCTATGTGAGGTTGTGGTGTAAAATGAACCACATCGCTTCGTGGAGGTGGTAATCCAAACGCATCCATGAACGTTCTTATCATTTTAAATGGATAGAATAATAAAAAAGATGATATATTATATTTATATAATTATAATTATTCCATTATTTTCATATATATACTTTAAATTAATCATTATATATAGCCATGATAGGCACTAATAGACAATTAATTGAATCAGTTTATGAGGTGGTAGTCCACCGTGCACACGAACAATGATTTCATTTCCCATTAGATGAAACATGATATAGATTAAGGTTATTCCATAAAAATAGTAATATATTATTATATTATAGTTTTGGATTATATTACATCACAATTATTTGATGTGTTTTAATGGAGGTAGAATAAGAAATAAAACTTAAACATTTGGTTAAAATCTATACCACTTATACAGACAACCTTCTTTTCAGTAAACCTTAATCCCTATATGGTTGATTTTATTCTTAAAATAATACCCCTATATATAGAGTGGTATTTTTGGAAGATATATTTGGAGGTAATTTATGAACTAGAGTGCTCAAAATTTTCGGGGGAACAGAGGAGAGGATATGACCTTTTGCAAGTGAGGGGAGGGGCACTCATGGATTTTAATGAAGTATTAAATTAAAATAAATTAATTTTCATGGAAAATTAAAAAAAGACATATTTATAATATAATATGTGTATTACTCTAAATAATCACAGCTAATAAAATTTTTACAAGTTTAGGTTACGTTTTCACCCATATTTATTTGTTCTAACCTCTATTAACCCTATGATGATTACCGTGATATCAACGTTTATTAATCTTTAGGAATAAATAAAATTATTATAAAAGGAAAAGAGATCCATAAATATAAAATGGTCTATATTATAGACCAAATACTATTTAATTGGATAAATATAATATTTTTATTAATTTTAAATCATTTAATAAAATATTATTTACTATAAAATATCATTAATGTCATTTTTGGAACTGTTCAATTAATTTGACATTAAATACATAGAGATAACAATTTAATTATAATATAATCCATTTTACCATAAATAATACATTATTATTAACTATAGAATTAATGTTTAATAATAATTCATCTTAATTAAATTACTTTTAATGTTTTTAAAATTATTTACTTTGTTTTTTCCACTGTTTGCACAAGTATTATGTCTATTTTGTATAATAATTTAAGGTAATTATATAATCACTAAAAAATAATAAAAAATTAACATAATATAGATATTTTAGTAATTGCAAAAATAAAATTTATTATTCATTCCAAATTTATTTTTTCCCCTATGTGAACATATAAGAGAAATTTAAAAGCAAGATAATGGCATTTTTGTATTTTTCTTTAAGTAAAATATTATATAGGTCATTATCCAATAAAAAATAATCTAAGTGGATATAAATGAAAAAAATTAGATGATTATAGAAAAAATATTCTCATCTAATTGGGTAAATTCAAGTGTTAGGTATATTTCAAATTATTTTCACATTAGTTTTATCCTTAATTAATATAATTTACCCTTTACCATGGTTATAACTATTCACCATAGTTACTATTCATAATGAAAAAAATAAGATGGAACTATTTAAAAAATATTAATTATTTTTATTCTAAATATTTTATCCATTTTGTCAAAATAAATTCATATAAGTGGATAAATTTAATTTAAAATTAACTCACATACTTGAAAATTAGTGTGTGTATATATATGGGGAAAGAATATTGGTATACTGAGTTGGATCCTCCCTAGAACCTATTGTGAAAATATTAATTATCATACTAAAGGCCAATAAATAAACAGGGGGGACCTTTTCATTACATAGTCTGGTAAAATTATATCATATCCTCACCAAGTCTCACTCTAAAATTAATTCATAAAAGTAAGAGATTCTATATCAGAAGAATATATATAAGAAATCTACCCCACCTCCCCTTATCCATCAGTTTGTTTCTCTCACACCATAATGATAAACATACTATACTTTTACCCCTTAAACAAGTCATCCTTACACCTAGGTAATGATATCACAACCAGATCATCTTCTCATCTTATACCCCATACAGACATATCTCAACCATATCTCACCACATCCATAAAATAGTAGTAAATTCAAAATCCATCACAACATGTGTATCATTAATTATAAATCAATACATAATATCCCATTCATATACACCTATTTAAACCACAATTTATACAGTCATAATACATGTATGTGCTATAACCTCAAGCCTCTACATCCTATACACATATGTATGGTAAAACTGAGATCCATACCAACCCGTATGAGCACATATCATATACCATAATCCATAAAAACTTGGGTATTCTTACACATCTTTTTAACATTTGAAGGGAGATCTGTGAATATGTATTATTTATCCATATATTTCCTTAATAACATGGATTTTGGAGAAAACACCTATAACCCAAAAACATTTGAGAATAATTTTACTTATTGAAATATGCGATGGATCATATAAAATCATAATATATAAGAAATAAACATGTAACACACAACCCAAATTTGGTAAAATTATTATTCTTGGACTTCATCAATTACTATCATCCCACATGACAACTGATTACCACTGTTAAGGTCTAAAAAGCTCGATATCACATAATAACCCAAACATCAAGGTCCATCATTAACCAAATTCATTTAAAAATTAACAATTAATAGTCCATTATAACCCCATCATAAATTCTAGTGTGATATATTTATATCATTAAATTAAAAATTACTTTTATAATTCCTCATTTAAATTGTATATTCCCATTCTATTCTCTTAGATCCTTTATCCCAACCAATTATATGATTTTAAATTAATGAATCCCTACCAATATCAAAACCTAATATCATAATTTCATTTATAAATTCATTTATCATTACATATTCTTAGGTATTATATGACCCAACCAAACCAATTTCACAAAGAGAAAATTCACAAAGTAATAAGGTACCCACATCATGTATGAAAATAATATAACAACTAGATAATTAGGAAAAAAACCATAAAGTAAAACATAAAAGGAATACATGTAATCCCAGCTCCCAACCCATTCCAAAAAACCCATAAACAACCCTAACATAAATATTTGGTAAACATGCAATCTCAAGTCTCAATATGTTCTATTCATTTCATCCCACGATCATCGATATCAAGATACTACCTTAACTAATAAAAACTGACCTATCCCTCTCTTAATTTCCTCACCATATCAAGATTCACTATAATTCACAATAAGGGATCTACCATCATATTAATTATACAGGGAATTGAAGTATATTTTAAGTACAATAAATTCATGGTGAAACTAAGATCATCACACCATGGTAAACAAAAAAGTAAGAAAATATGTGCTCATAATAGCCTCAAAAACATTACTTTCAGAAATCATCACTACCCATCAAAATATTCATTTTGATGATTAATTATGAGCATGTTTTATCAATATAGAACATAATAAAAAACATCCAATAGTTTCTAAATAATCATATATATACATGATTCAAGCATCACATTCATGTTCAATAGGTTCAAGAAAGAACCATAATGAAATTCACATGCCTCAATCATCATTCACTTCATCTTACCTTCTTTATATTGTTTACCTAATTCAAAATTATTAAATATGATATAAAATGACAATAATCATAGAGATTCTAAATTTCACTATTTAGAAAATATCAATTGGAATCCAACATGTGTAAATTATAAACATGTGAAAATCTCAAAAAGCTTTTAATTATTTCAATATGATTTTTATAGTTTCTAGAGGATTATCTTCATTAAGGTTAATATCAAACATTCACCCATAGAAGCTCAAGCATTCTAGTATCACATGAACATATAAATATACATAGGTAATAGATACCATACCTCAATACGAAGACTTCAATTATCCTAAAAAAAGAATGGATGCATTGAAACAGATCTATAATTACTTCTCCCATGAAGAAACCAATATCCCTAAGGATATCATCCAACCAAAAATCCTTTATAAATCATTAATGATAAAAAAAATAATAACTAAAGGAAAAAAAATAAACCATAGCATGTAATGATAGAAAAAAAGTGAACAAGAACCAATAGTGAAGAAGGAAAATCACCTTAAATAACCCATGAACTGATCTCTATAGGCAAGGGGATAAATAATAGAAAAATAGAATAAGAGTATTTGAAAGGAATTTACTAGTCTTCAAATATTATAAGGAAGGGGGAGTAAATAATAGGGTTTTGAAAGGATTTATGAATTTATATAGGATATATTTTAAATTAAACCAAAACACAACCATCTTGTCCACACCATAATGGTAATTTTTTTCACCAAAACCCTATCATGAAAAGTGTGGACACACTGAAGTGGGATCAAGTAAAAATTCCCTCTAAAAGAAATCAAAAAACAAATACACCTATATATCCCCCATTTTATTCAGTCAAACCCCTACTAGATATATATAAGTAGACACTATGACACAACTGAGAAACTATGCCACAATAGTCCTCAAACTAGTTGGTAAAAAGGTTTAGACCTCTATAGATTCACAAAATATCCTATTTACCACATTATAGGGACCCCCAGGGATGTCGGGACAAGGAACCAGTAACATCTCGGGTTGGGAGACACTAAAATGTCACCCTGAGTTGGTTGGCCACATGGCCTCAAGGGTGCCTCCATGTATGCTAGATACTGATAACTAAAAGTGAGGGTCTAGAAGTGGTATCATAGGAAGACTATACCCTCATAATTTGAGTAGAACATTGGTGTCATATAGATAAACCAACAAAAAAGTAGTATACCCCAAAAATCTAGGATCTGGTCAAACTAGTCATAATAAAATTGCCTAAAAGTGTAAACAGAGTCAAGTGTTACAAGGGATTATTACAAACCTAAGAGTGTATCACTCTACAATATCTGCATTCACCATTATCATACAATATTTAGTGGCTGTAAAGGACCACATCATATTCAACTCTATGATCACCTTCTTGGAAAAAATGTCTACCACCTGATTTTCCTCTCTATATGTGTGTGATAAAACTAAATTGAGGCAATTGACAAGATTAAGAAAGTAAATATAATATGGTATAATTTTCCAAGGAATATTCCTCCTTGATTTCATGGCTTTAATAGACATTTTCAAGTCATATTCGATCCATATGAAGTTCCAATGATATTGGAAAGTATACCTGATTGAATTAATAATGACCCATAGTTCATATTTATAGGCTATTCCAATACCAATATAATTATAAAAGTAGCCTTAAAAACCACAGTTCATGTAGAATACCCCTCTGTAACCTGAGGGACCTAGCATGCTAGATGCCACACCATCAACGTTAAATTTAAGCCATGGACCAACTTTTGGCATCCAAGGGATGTGCCCAATGACTTTTGGATTCCTTGGTCCACCTGCAACACCCAACAACCTGAGAATATTTAAGTCATTTAGGCTATTGGCCATGACTCCAACCAATAGAGTGGAAGTAGTGTAGATATCCTTATACAGGGAAAGAACACTAGAATTAACTAAGGTTTTTTTATCATCAAATTGTCAAGAGATTCTAGAATTCCAAATGACCGAGAGTATTGAAGCCACTTCTTCCAACAATAGGTTCATTAATTTCTCACTACATCTAGATGAAGTGATGAACTCCATGAAATCATCAAGATACAAACATGTTTCAAATTTCATACCAAATATAGAACCTGCATAATCCCATAGATTCTTGTAAAATCCATAGGCTAAGGAAATATATTGAATACTCTCCTTTTTCTTCAAGAAAATATGATAGGATGGTACAATATGTAGTCAAACCTTTTTTAGCTAATCATGTGTGGGGAGCCTATTTTTCCACATATTCCAAATAATAATAAGTTGATAAGGTTAAATAAAATGTACCTTGAACTTAAGAAACCCTGATGGTGGCCTGTTGGATCCTCCACATTCCATATTGTAATAGTCCTTGGTATTAAATTTCCCACTATAATTCCACTTCCAAACCAGAGTATCAATGTCTATAAACATGTAGTTATGAATCTCTTGGATGAAATGAATAAGGAAAAAACCATAATAAGTGTGATCTTGTGATATGAATTCATCAATGAACATATCCATTCTATCATAGGGGAATTCCATTATGTCTTGAAGTGGCCTGTCCTGCCATGTATTACACCAACAATTAAGGGAAGACTACTTACAAACCAGTAATTTAGTGTCCTGATTGACCACATTAAATGCATGTCCAATTTAAGGCTAGACCGAGGAGGCAAGGTAATATTTGAAACCATTCATCAACCTACCTATGAAACTATAAGATAAAAAAATCATAGGCATCATTATTAGAAATAAAGTGCCATGTAAATTTCCCAATGAGACCATCATTAAAGATTATAAGATATTCGACTACAAGCCCTCCCTTTTAAATGGGTTTAATAAATTCATTCAAGTAAATGGCAACCAAATTCTTTTCATTTACCAACCTATCCATAAAAAGTTCCTAATAATGCTTTGGAGTTCCTTAATGAGACTTCTAGGCCACTTGTACCAAGAGAATGAATACACAAACTTTGATGTAATCACCAATTTGATAAGGGAAACCCTTACCACTTAAGACATGGCCTTTTCTTTTCCACCTAGATATTTTATTAAAAATTATAAAGCATATTCCTTCCATATATTTTCTTCTCACTTTTATCTAGAATAAAGGGACACCAAGATAATTAAAAGGCTTGGAAACCCTCTTAACAACAAGGCTTATAATTATCCTATTTTTCTTTCCAAAAATTATACCATCACAAAAAAAATAAAGAATTATCCCAACTTATAACTTGAACATCCACCTCCTCATAATGAGAAAATAGATCCTTAATAAAAGATATGGTCTTTCTTGAGGCATTCCCAAGAAGCAATATTTCATCATCATAGAGTAGATGTGTAGGGGAATAAAATTTTCTACCGTCTTGTATTTTTTTATAAAATCCCAAATGAGAAATATCATTGATACGTATGTTAAAATAATCATCCACAATGGAAAATAGGATCCCTGATAGTGGATCACCTTATCTCACACCCCTAGTGAATTAAAAGAATCCTCTAGGGGCCCTATCGAGAAGCATAGACAACCTTGAAGAATTAAGAATGATAATAATTAACCTGGTGAACTCTTTAAAGAAACTATACTTCCTTAGGATAACAAGAATAAATCTCTATTTCAATGTATCAAAATCCTTGGATATGTAAATTTTAAGTTCAAAGTTACCTGCCATCATTTTATTTTTTCATGAGGTTGATACTTTCATAAAATTAGTATAAATAAAGGATAGAGAAACAGAGGATAATATCAACTAATAATATGGACAACACCGAAAATATAACCATGTATGCATGTTTAGATGTGGAAACAAAATCTAAATTAGTTAACATATAGTATGAAATAAAATGAAATACATTTATATAGAAAAATAACAAAATCCTAAAGGGAATTCTCCATGAGAATCCTGAGATCTAGCTCAGCCTTGTTCTCTTATCTCCCAGATATAAGAACAACAACACAAGTACAATCCTACGAATCTAATCCTATTACCAAGAGATCTGTTTGGGTACTCCAGTGTAATGACAACCCAAATATGGTATGTGATATACTCAGTAGTCTATCACCAATAGTGTATAATGTTATCCAGTCTATGAATATAAAATACAACAATGTTCAAGTATATTGAATATAGTAGGAAATAAATTAAAAAATTTAACATGTTGGGCTCAGGTTCCTCAGGGATACCTGGAGGAACATACATGATTCGACCTAAGCTGGAATATCTATACAAATTCCCACATGTATATATATATATATATTCATACATTAGCCTCTCATTTTCACATATATACATAAAATAGTGTAGGCCCATGGATTAATGTCAAGGCATCCACCTAAAAAAGAATAATGAGTTTCACATTCTAATCAAGGGACACCATGCTCAAGTATCCCAATATATAATAAGGATTTATATTTTAAATAATGTTCATAATCCCAAGCATATAATCAAGGGATTAAATATATCAAGTACTAAATCCAAATAAGTAATCCCTACTACTCATATGTAATAAAAACCAAATATGATTTAGAACAATTTTCCTATGATCCCATCAAAGTCATTCCATAATGAGGAACCCATGTATCACTCAAGGAGTAATTTTATTACTTTTATTTAATAATACCTTCCTTGGAATTACATAAAGTGGAAACCCAAGTATCGCACGTAGAATCCAACTACCCTATGAGCTCGTCCAAGGCATTCTGTAAAATGGAAACCCAAGAATCCCTTAGAGTTTGTGGAAGTCATCGATCCTATGAGCCCATCCAAGGCATTCCATAAAATGGAAACCCATTTATCACTCAATTCAAAATATAATATGAGTAAAATATAATCCCATCTAAGGTGTTCTATATAAGGAACCCAAGTATTGTTTATGGTACATGTAATCTCAACTTTCTATGAGCCCGTCCAAGGATTTCCATAAAATGGAACTCAAGTATCACTCAAGGTATAAAAAATTAATTTATTCATTTAAATTTTACAATATAATATGTTCATGATGGTGATCATGCTATTGAACATTTTTTTTACAATGATAACAAATAAGTCCATATCCATAAGCATTCCCTTCATCATTTCAAGTACATATAAAGAGGCTCATTCCCATTAATCATTTAAATTATACTATTCAATTTTTATTTTATTAAAGGATTCAACTCATATTGGGTTGTTGTATTATTAAAAATGGGTGAGTTTATCATTTTAATCCCTTAATTCAGGTTAATTATCCCTTATAAGTGGTTTTATTCCTCACACTGAAAAAGGTGATCAATATTAAGAAATCATTATAATTATGATCATTTAAAACAACATCCTTAGAGGGTGATTTAATTACATAAGGAGACATAATGGTCAAAGTGTATAAATAACTCACCCATAAGGGGGTTGTTTGGGTTGAGGTGAAAAATTTGATGGGTCAAAATAAAGAATCATGGAAATATAATATAATGCATCAGGTCCTCCATAATTAATTTCCCAATTTAAGGGAAATTGATGGAGAATCCAGTATGAAGAAAAACATCATAATTTATAAACTAAAAAGACTTTAAGGGAAAATCCATATACCACATTCCTCATACTTAGGATAGTCCACTTATCCAATATCTAGATTTTATTTGATCTAGTTCAAGAGAAATAAAATAAAAAAAACTTTATGAGAATAGGGTGAATTATCTCAAATGAATATAGTGCCAAACATGTCAAGGAAAACAAGGAAAGGAGCGAGAAGAAAGAAAGCTTTTCTATATACATCTAACGATCCTAATGTAAAGTGATTCCAATACTAGATGAGGGAGGTTACTCCATGCCATAGAGAGGAGTAGGGGATGATCTTGAGTGTCCCCATACTATGTCTGTGGATAGAAAGGAAATTGGGGGTGGATGTTTTAAAGGAGGAAGGGGAAAATCATGATTTTACCTCTTTTAAGAGTTGCACAGTTTGGTACATGGTTTGGATAACTGTTCACTAACCGTGTGGTATTAACTTCTCAAATACATAACCATTTTAAAAGGGGAACATGGTTGGGTAACATGGTTCGAAGACCTGTGCGTATAACCATGTTGAGTTATAGGTTAATTGGGACTAAGGGTGTGTACTAGGAGCACTGTTTGGGAAAATCGTACACAAACCATGTGGGTCACACCTGTACACCTGAAACATGTCACACAATAACTCTTAAGGGGTTGAAAAATTTAAACATATATTGATCCTTAGGAAAAGGGTTCTCATAGTTGACTTATACAGTTAAACTAACAATTTACCAACCGTGCATCTCATTCTATTTCTTCAAAAACTGGCTCTTTCAGATCCCAATGCTTTCAAAATTCAACGGAACTCCCAAGACACCTACCAAGTTGTAAAACTAAAATAAAAACAACACCTTTAAGTTTTTAAATTATTGGGTTTACATTCCAAATATTATATTAAAAAATGAACCATCCATCAAACAAGAAATTAAAATTCCTTTGGAAATTTCTGTAGTTAAAAAATACTGGATGCTACAATCAACCCACCTTAAACTTCTTATCCCTAAGAAGCATTGGGGAACAAAAAAAATCACCCAACCAACTAGGGACTTGAATCTTCATAAAAAATTTCATTTCAAAACACCCAAAATCCCACCAACCATTACTTTAAGTGTACGGTACATAATTCATTGAAGCTAAAGGAAACACTCATATTTTGAACTGAAACATCAAGATGATGCTTACCCGAGCCGGTATAACTCAATAAATGATCACATAATCATCTATTTAATCATCCTTACTACAATTATTCCCACCATAGTTTATACTATTTAATGTCCAACTATGATACACAACATTTACACAATCAAAATTTCATATTTAAGAATGACCTTAGCGCTCTAATGATGCCCCCAATATGTTTCTCAATTCGATCAAATGGTCTAATCCCAATAAAACTCAATTAGAATGGTTAAGAAATATTTTATATGAATATCCATGGATGGACAAAATTAAAATAAACTTATCCCAAAGATGATCTAGAAACAGTTCTTCACGGACCGAACAAAACAAGAAAGAGGGGGGGAGAGAGAGATCTCAAGCCAAACTATATTTAGTCGACTATAATAAAAATAAATTGGATTAGATGACTGATAAATTTTAAAATTTTAAATCTGATTACTTTAAATCAAGGTACCTGAATATTTCTATTTCCACATTCACTGAGGCCTATAACTATATTTTGGTGATGTCTCTAAACAAAACATTTATTTATGTGGATGTGCCCTGACTTGAACATGGGTGTATACCCGATCTACCAAACATAGATCATCAGCCTCAAAATAACTCATTCTAGCCTGATTGAAGTCCAAGGCAACCTCAAAATAATAAATTAGAGTCCAAGGATAATATATATGGGATTATATAATTCAAAATTTACAAGTGAGTTGTCAATATATACCTAAAATGTCCACATCTCAATAAAATTAACTGCATCGAAAGCGACATCCACCTGGAAGTCAAGTCAAAGGGAAACGTTAGCTGTCTCTGAATCCATCCAAAGAATTATTACTTAGGAACCCAAGTATCACTCAAAAAAATCAATCCTCTTAAACTTACCATGATACAAAAGTGTAACTCCCATGGGGTATATTTATCCAGCCCGATGACATTTAAATTCTTCTCATAGCTTGATATATAATCGACACTCTCTTAGTGTATCATGAACAATATCAAGAAATGAGACATGATAATCACTAATAAATGAGTACACTAAGAGGGTATAAATAATTACCAAGAAGACTTGAGACACTTCCATCATATCCATAATGAAGTTATAATTACTATTCCCAACCAAATATATCCAACTACATGAAGGAATCAGTTGAACCTTCACTGGTCGATTTACTTTAAAAGAGCTTAGTTGATCCTACCAACACATTTACATTAACCAATAATGATGTCCTTACCACATAAGGCATTCTATGATCACTAAAGAATAACCACTAACTTCCATCCTTGGCTAATAGTTTTCCCAAAGATTTCATACAAAAAAACCCATATCATCATCGTGCTTCCTTACAAGAACTGTCACTTTTCCGAATTTACCATCCCTAATGGCATTAAAAAGAAAATCCAACAAATTTTTAAATGGACCTATAATGGTTTCACTCCATATACTTGTAATGATGAACTTGAATTTTTGATGTGACAATCCCCACCTTAGGAGTATCCTATTAATTTTTTACTAAAGACAAGAACTCATCCAATTGTACACACTCCATTGAACTCTAATAATAGGTCTTAGGCATGTTTAACATTCTTTCAATAGTAATTAAACTAAAAAGAGATATATAATATCCACTTAAATTTCACTAGACTATATTTACTCTAGATGCATGCATGACACTCTCCTGAGATGCACACACATAGGCCATTCATGTCAGGTTTGAAAGCCAAAAAAGGTGACTAGTGTGTCAAAACACCCAATAATCATTAGAATGTCATCACAAGAATTGGGATGAGTTTTATTTCCTATAAATCCTAGGTCACTCTAACATGGATATGAATGGGTCAAACTGTAATAGCTCATGATTTAAACAATTACAACTAAACCCATACGGTTAATTTTACCCCATTATCAACTTAACGGGTACCGCATGTATTGATGTGTACTACCCTAAGATTTCATAAATAAAATGAAACATCACTTGATAATATCCATAGGATTACAATCCATTTATATTCCAGTGTCTAATGTCCCGTAAAAAGGATCTAGATCAGAGTTTTATTATCCTATATGACTATTAATTCAGTTGATTACCTCCCGAGTCATCCATCGCTAAAAAAGAATACGGGACACATGACTAACTAAGCGATTGAATATACCCTATATATGTATAGCCACTTAAAATTGAGCATTACATGATTCTCATGCCCCTAAAAGGGTAAATATAATACATAACCACTCATCCAACCCAAGTTTTGTATTAGAAACTAAGAGTCCTAATGGGGACATCAACACCTGAATGACACCATACATTTGAAACTCTTTAAAGGAATTTAAAAAGGATTTAATGTTCTTAGGGTGATACCTACCTTGGGATAACCCCTTACTAAATCATAAAGAGTCGATCCTGTAATAAGTTCATGATTGAAAAGGGAACTAGATTACTTTCTATCATTTTGGTTCATCACAACCAAAGAGAAGTAACAGAATCCTATAAGAAACATTCACCTTCCTGTTCTAAGGAAATCACATGGAAGCATTTAAATAAACCTTACATGAGGATCAAACCTAATAACACAACCTTACAGTTTTATTTAAGTCGATTATTTTATTTACACTTGATATTTAATCATTTAAAGGATCAATTTTTTTAAAAAAAGTACTAGTTATGAAAAATATGTATACATGGTACTTTATTTAGTTAACATCACAAGTAAACATTGGAAATTTATATTAAAATTCCTTTTGAACATTATTTATTGAATTAAAATCCTATCATAATTAGGGAATTTTTCACATAAATTACCTTTATCCATTTTATTTACCCATAAGTTTATAACAACTGGGCTTAATTAAATAAAAGTTCAATCCAAATCTATAGAGGAAAACACTCTTTAGGTTGTAATTGGAATTTTAATTAACTAATGCCTCATCTAAGAAAAAATAAATAGAATATAATAGGTATATTATAAATTAAAGTGGTATTGGTCAAATAAGATACCACCACACATCTATATGTGAACCCATATAAGCTCTTGTAAACACTTTAAATAAGAATACCTATATAACATAACGTTCCCTCATGGGGTCAAATACTAAATCATATCAAAATAAAGGCAGCCTATAAGGGTCTCGTTATTAACACATGTTTCTATCTAAAAATCCACCCAAAATTATTTGATTTTAATTATTAAAGTTTCAAAATCCCATTAGTGGGTTTATTATATAATAGCATTCCCCAACTGATCTACCTCGGTCCAACTGTGCATTTTTAAACTTATTCATATAGGTTGTCAGTCCCAAATAGTAGACATACTAGACTTTATAAATGTAACCAATTCATTAAAAGTCAAAATTTAGCATCTTTTATATTTATTCAATAGTCTCAAGTAATATTAAGCTCTTATATGGTGGTTAAATTATTTGGGTTACTATTTCCCAATTTACAAACCGCCCATACACTTTATAAATTGAAAATTGGCTCCCATTTCAATCACAACCAGTATGTTTCAGCCAATGAAACCAATGGTTCATTTCTCAAACATGTCATTATTGGTTAGTTAAGGTGCCACCATCAATATATATGGGAATACACCATTTAGGTTGATGCTGACAGTTTAATAACCAATTATATCACAAAATTATAACTAGGTATTCTATAAACCATGATATATAAATGATATCATATATATTATGACATCATGAATCTTAAGGAAAACCATAACTCATTTTCTGTTTCATTTTATACAATATCAGTAATGATATATAAATTATATCAATTCTTCTTTATTTTCAACATGATTTCAATAATTAAGATGCATGGAGAATCTTTGATAGTAGTGATAAGATTATAAGGATTGAATAATAGTTTTTCATGGAATTAAAAAATAATAAAAACCTTAAATTCCCATGATCATTATTCTATGAATTACCAAAATCATGTAAATATAAATGAATAAGATACACATTTCACCATTGAGAACTATTTCTCATATTATTCAAGCATAGTGGTTGATAAATATCATTAAGGAACAACCAAAAGACTCCTCCCTCCAAGATGTATCCATAGGCAAACTAAATAACCTAATTCTTGGGTGGTATCCTCTTCACCACCATGATATGATAGTATCTCATGGTGGAAAAAGTATTATATTACCTAGAGAAAATTTTTATATTGTCTTTTATATTGTGATATATATTCTTCCTTTGTGGGTTCCATCATAAATTTCAAGATAGTAATCTTGAAATTTAGGCAATCCCACCTTATGTCACTGAGGAAGAGGCCTATAGGGCCACACAAAAAGTGTTTCCTTTGATCTCAGTTAAATATTATGTTTGTTTAATAATATGAATAGATATTATCCTCTATAACAATAAGTAATATTTATTATACATATATTAAATGATTTCAAATATAAAAAACATTATTTGTAGGGTAATTTTTTAATTAAATTAATATATAATGTCTATTTATCTTTTGTTATTTACATGATAATGAATAATTATTTATTTATTTAATTAATAATTTATTTTTTTACATAAATATTAAATAAATACATTTCAACTAGAATGTGAATAAAATATTTATTTATTCATTAAATTAATAATATTTATTTTAAATATTTATTCAATAATTCAATAAATGTTAAGGAGGATGAGTGAAAATTATTTTTAATGGGGATAAATATTTATTTAACAGAGAGAAAAATAAATATTTATGATTGTGTAGGGTTTTTCACATCATAAGTACAATAATAATAATAATACTTTCATTTCATTTGTTTTGTTGGGGATTAATTCATATTTTAGGGCCTTTTGTCAATTAATAGTAATTAAACCCTAACCCTAGGTATATTTATAGATTTATATATCAATCAAGGAATGTTTAATTTTTGTGCACAACAATTTTATCTCATGATCACTCTCCTCCTTTATTCCTCTCCAGAGTGGGAAGAATAACATAAATCCCATCAATACCGAATGAATATGAAGTGATAAAATAGAACAACAAAAGATGATCAATTATATGCACTATCACCCAAAATTTCATCACAATTATTGGGATATTGAAGGAGGAAATGTGGATATCCGATAGAGGGAATATTCTTTGGGTTCACTCTATGAAACAATGATAAACCGATTAGGTGAGAATAATCAACTCCATTAATTAATAATTATCACAAGAATAATGTAATATTTCTTCTTCTATTTTATGTTAATTATAAATTAATTTAAAATGATCATTTATCTTTGCTCAAAAAATTAATTTATTAATATTATTTGGATAATTTTTTGTTGGTCATGGGGTTCATGTCACGTATATTGAGAATGATTTGTTGAATCTGACAAAAGATAATTTATCCATTATCCTAATAGGTGCTTCTACTATTTCCATAACCATAAAGTAGTATCATATTGATCATTTTCAATTTATAATTATTTATCATTTCGTGATATTTTTTATATTTAAAAGGTAGTTTTCATTTTAAAATATTTGTTATTATAATAAGATCATCAAGATCTCTCCTTTTCCCTTTATTTCTCATTCATTTAATCCAAATAAAATTAAATATTAAAGAAGAGCATAAGAATAACCCATTTGGAGGTTATGAGAAGTCTGTAAAGGTAACACGGGATTACACGATATGTAATCAGTGTACATGCCATTTATCCCAGTTTATTGAACCAGGAAATAGGAGGAATTAGTTCTCTATGTCATGTAATGAAGGAGACATGGGGTATTAAATGATCCATGTGTTCACCAATACATCTGGGCACATGAACTGTGGGACTACACATAATGTAACTGGGTTAAACACAATATAGTCCATTCATTTTCTCGATGAAAAAGACAAAGTAAAATACATGTTGAGTATTAATTATTCTATGTGTAAGGATTGATGGTCCCATAATAAGGATGAAACACAACATGGACTAGATGTACATGTAATTTACCCCACACATTTCTATACAGAAATACTTGCCTAGTCCCAAGGCATGTTCCAAAAACATATGATGAGAATGATACATGATGTGTTTATGGATATACATTCCATATACCCAAAAAGGTTAATGATAAAAAATTAAAATTAATTTATTAGTCCATAAACCACATCATTATGTATTCCATGTATCATTTATTTGACTCATATATTCTATAAGAAAGGTTATATATGATACTATGTAACTCCCTAACCCCAGTTTCCCTGAGTCTGTGCATTATTTTATTACATCGGCATGATCCTAAGAAAATAAAATCTTGAATGAACGATCAGTTTAGTAGCTTTGAAAAAAGTAGATACAAACCTAAATTTTATATTACATCATGAAATGAAAAACTACATAGTATCTCCTTTGAACACACACACATAACTTAGACTATCCCTATATATCATTCATAATATACTTATTTTCATCCTAGGAAAAGATGAAACATAAGATAGGGGTGAGCTCAGATGCTTAGTAAGGATAAACATTATAGTGTAAGTAATCATAAATAAGCACAAACTTTTAAGGATAAGTATACAGTTGAAAAAAGCCTTTTAAATATAATCATCAGCATAATATATCAAGAATAAATCAAATAATTCTATTTAAACTTTCACATGGATATTCAAATCATTGAATAATCACATGAAATATCAATAACTAATATCACAACAAGGAAATGTATAATTTCAGAAATAATAACTATATCATCAAGGCCTCATGCCAAGACCATTACCATACCGTCAAGGACTTGTGATAAGACACTTGTTTGTATCATGATACCTAACGATGCATCAAGGGGATATAGTGGGCCCCAACTATCACTTACTGAGTCCAATACATTCTTCTTATGAAAAGGGTGAAACATAACCTAAACATTTATATTAAAACTAGAATACTAAATGTTAATAATTTAACCATAAAACATGAATGGTATAAACATAGAAAATTCACTGTAAAATATATTATGAACCCACTAATACAATATGGAATATTGTATTATAATAAATCAACCTCAATCAAGCATAAAATCCAACAAAGTATTTTGACATAGATGAAAATAATCTAATAAATTTATTAAAACTCTTTGATATAAATATCCATTTTTTAATTTGAAATCATTTAAAATCCACAAAATTATAAAAGAAAATATTTATTTTGAAAATATACTTGTAATATTGTAAGTGAATCTTCAAAATGTTAAAGCTTCATAATAGTATAAAATATCTATTCGCGTTTATAAGTTAAAAAAACATTCATTCCTTAATTTGTCGAAATGTTCATAAAGTACCTTGTTTAAGAAAAGATGGAAATTAATTAAAAACCATTTATAAATATTCAAAAATGAGTAAAAATGAATTTATATAATTTTATATAACATTTTTAAAAATGTTTTAAGAAACATGGATATGGATGATAAAGATGTCCCAGTAGACAGTTACGTATAAACAATATCGGATAATAATGAGATTGTGAAATTTACCCTTAACTTAAACTTTCCTGTAGTAAATGTGTGTTAAAATCCTTTATAATGGTTGAAATATGTTATTAAATTATATTAAGACCATATCCATATTTATGATATCATATATGATCCTCTTATGTCATTTTGCTTATAATATTTCAGTATTACCATTGTTTTGGGTGTTAACTACTTTGTTTTCCTATGCATATTTTGTTGTGTAAGCCATGTTTGTTATAAATAAGATGTATTTGATTTATATAAAAAATTATATTATGTTTATAATTATTATTTTTACCCATCATATAAATTTTATAATCACTATTGAATGGTTAATGTGGAGAATGAATCATATCGCGTTGTGGTGACGGTAGACCGTACATACGCACGAGCGACAATATCATTCCATTGATGGTTAAATGGTATGGAATTTAAAGTTATATTAACTATACAGAATTATTATCATGTTTTATTAATTATTTAAATCTATTATACTCATCATTACACCCATCCAAATAAATTATTGTTGAATAACAAATTACACCACAATGTGGAGACGATAAACCGTATGTACGCACGCATGATGATATTGTTATTAATATGATAGATAAAATTATGAATATTCTTTTACAATGATTATAATAACATATAATTATATGTATGATAATTTAGTTATTATTTTTATACTGAAAAAACATATAAATAGGAAATAGAAGAAGAAAAGAACTTTGAAAGAGGTGATAAAACAATTACCTATTTTTCGGGTGTCTCTATTTGGTTTGCACAAAAGGACTCCTTAGGTTGAATTTATGCACAAATTATAGCTTCTAGGATAAATGTATGTAACTTCGGATAAGAATTGGGTATGGTTTGTCTGATCCAAAGGGCTATGTAGGTGTGAATTAAAGAGAAGAAGATGTTCCCTCTTATAAGAGAGGTGCAGGGCACTTTTGAAAGATCTTAAAATATTAATTTATTATAAATTTATTTTCAGTTTAAAAAAGATAAAAAGTTATTTATTTAGATTATAAGTTCAGTATGAGTCTAAATCATCTCATAAAATTATTTTTATACATGTTTAGGTCACATACTTAACCTTATCTTTTGGATTTAACCCTTAGTTAAAAAGTTTAACTCTTACCACGTTGTCTTGAATTTTTACACTATAGGGTTAACATAAACACTATAAAATGCCAAACATATTTGAATTGAATCATTTATGACATATTAAAAAATATAATATTTAGTTTTATGAACATTTGATTTTTATGAATTTTATAAGATTTAATTAAATATTATTTATTTTAAAGTATCATTTATGTTAATTTTGATACAATTCCAACATTTCATTTTTCAAAATATCAAAACAACATGAAAAATTTGAACAAATACATATAATATGTCACTAACATTTATATATTATCTATAATATTCATGTATGTCATTAATTAAATAAAATTTTATTTATTTTAATATTTTTAATATCATTTAATTGATTCTTTCTTTAATAATTTAATTACTGCATCAATATTTTTTCACCATTTAATTCAATTATTTATTTCCTAAAATTATAAATAAATTACCATTATGTTGATAATCATTTTATATTTCTAAATAGTATTTATAAAAGACCATATCACTTTTATATCCTCATATTAAAAATGATATAATTAATAAAATTTGAATATGACATTTTAACTGTTCTTTAAATAAAATATAATAAATGTACTAATATGAAACAAGTGGATTAAAGAAGTTTTCAATGTATTACCTATAAATTATTAATATCATTTGGTTTATGTTTACTAAATTCGATATTAGATGATTTATGACTCAGGTTTATACAATATTTTATGTGTCGAATGGTTTTTTTGGCAATTGGGGGTTTAAAATCAGTTTTCCAAATGGGGGTGTCTTGAGTGTACTCAAAGTATTTGATAAAATGGAACAAATTTATTTCATGATTTCAAATATATTTATAAATAATTTTTATAAATAATTTTTTCATGTAGAAATAGTTTTTCTAAAATGGTCATGTTGTTGTATTTATGTGTCTGGAGAAATGGATTTGGATATGTGACACTTATGATGTGTTTGTTCTTGGAATTGAGTAGCACATGGGAAGACCTAGGGTGTGAGTGAGGATTTTCTAGGGGATCAAGAGGTCCTTTGGTAATAATTCTTTCTTAAATTTTTTGGTTTTCCAAGGGATCATGAGAAAATTTTGTTGGAATGTCATGAGATCTTCCACTTTTTTGTCCTAGAGACTATGATAGATCTTAGAGTTAGGCCCCAGGAAAACATCTTGATCTTTCATTTTGTTTATATGGATTGAAAGATTTATTTTGTATTACTCAAACTATACCCTTATGGGTAGAGCTCTTGGTTCAATTTATTCATGTTTTCTTATCTCTATAATTATATGAATTATGTTATCTTTGTGATTGTTTTGATATTTTGTGTTATGACCATTTCCATTTATATGGTTATGTTATTAGGATTTTTTCTTACCCTTTTTGTACTTTTTTGGCGTATGTTGATCATGTTGTTCTGTATGTCCTTATTTTTTTTATTATGATCCACATAGGAACTGTTCTAGAAAACTTTTTTTAAAAGAAAAAACCAAAGGGGTATAAAAGTATTATTTTAAAAGAAATGGTTTTAAAATGGAAGAGTTTTGAAAATTAGTTTTCAAACTAGTTTATTAGTTTTAATGGTTTTAAAATCCTTTAATATATTCATGGAGTTATCCTACCGATATTTGTGCCTCACATCCAATATATGCCTTTGTGTATATGTAGAATTTGTTTTATAGGACACGTGTAAAGGAAAGGGCACTATGTACATTAGTGGATCTTAATGATTACTATCATCTTTCATTTTTTGGAGGATAAATGGTATCAAATTGTTGGATTGGGAAGGATCTATTTAGAGTTTTCCTCTATGATATATGTTTAAATCATATTTGGTCATTCCCCTCCATTTGAGTTTTTGATCTATGACTTGAGATACCATGTTTATGTCCTAATATGGAATATTTTGCTTATGGTGTATGTTATTGATTATGTTAACTACTAATATTTTCTATATTACTATAGATATTAATTTATTACTCTATTTTCTCTGATGATGTTCGAGTGATCATCCCATTCCATGGATCAGTCATATCGGTTTACTATGGGTAAAACCATTCCAAACTGGATATTTTATTTTCCCAGTACTTTTCACCAACCCATGGTGATTGAGAACACACTTTGGGACTTATGTAATGCCCGTTTAGGTTATTAGTTTGGTCAACTTGGGTTCATTCTTTATATGTTTTTTATTTCTTACACTGATACTATGATTTTTTCTTTATTTCATAATTATTTGTTGATTATTTTAATTGCTTCCATTATTATACTCTGATGATTACCTGGTACCAAGGGAATAGTCTCACCATGTTTTCTTATAGGCCCTCAATACTAGTTATTAACCTCTTGTATATGGGGATGCATGCATGAGGTCTTATGAAAACCTGGATTGAACCTGGTGGTTCGGGTTGGGGTGTTACAAAATAGAATTAGAGAATCATTTTTACTAACTTTTTTCTTATCTTTTCCATGATTTGGGGTTGGGTAGATAAGAGATAGGATGGTTGGGACATGGGAAGGGGAACTATGTCAGTGGTTATCAATAACTGTGTAGTGGACCTCTTTGTTACTATAATATGAAAATCGGCCTTCATTTTATTTGATGTTATGTTTATTTAAAATTTACCTTATGTGATGCACATGATGTTTGTGTACTAATTTATGGGATTTTGTGTTAACTCATGTGTAACATACTGTTACTTTATTCTAAGTATTTCTTGAACCTTATTTTGAGGATGCTTTGATTGGGCCTTTCCTTATTATCATTTTCAGATTTTTTTTAAAAATTTTAGAAGACTATGGAACTGTGCACAATTGATGCAAGACAAGTGAAAACTTTATAGTTTGGACTAAAGAACTATTAACCCTATATTGAACCACTAGAAGGGGTTTCATGGTTTTTATAAACCATGAGACCACCCCTTTAAATCATACACCCTTAGAAAGATGTGGTTTTTGCAGTTAGTGCATAGTTATTTTAACTATGTGGATAAAATTTACAACCCATCCAAAAGTCCAGTAGTGGAACACATTTACAATTAACCATGATGAACCACCCAAAAAAATATTCACATGGGGTTTTAACTCTCAAAAATTTAAATAAAAATATAGGTACCCAATTTAACAAGCTAAACACAACCATTTTACCCTAAAATAATTCCTTGGTGTTTGGATAATCTCAAGAGGTGGTTTGGACTCCTCCAACCTATTCTCTTTTCAGATCAAAGCATTTGTGATTGTGGTGGATCTCCTTCTAATGAGTAAATATCCTTTATTGTGGTTTATTATGATCTCATATTCTCTCCCTCCTAGAAAGTGATATATCATAATGTTATTGATGGATATATTCTCTTTTTTTTATGGATCTTGATTCTAGGTTTTATCCCTATATCTTTTTTCCTTCATTATTCATTGGCATTCCCATTATGGGTGTTTATTCCTTTGATATTTTGATTAAAGTAAGTAGTTAAAAAATTATTTACCCTATATTTCATGAATGATATGAAATCATATTTGAAATGATTTAAAAAACAATATTTTATATGATTTTATGTTTATTTAAGAAGGTTATGGAAATTTTGAAACCACAAAAATTTCAATATAATTAAAATTTTTGGGTGGAATTTGAGAAAAAATAAATCTTGATTTGAAACTTGACTTGATTAAATTATCGAGCGATGATTCTTTGGAAAATTGGATTAAATTTAAAGATAATTCTAAATAGAATTAATTATAATAAAACCTATTATTTTGTTTTGAAATTAAAAGTCATGATGAAAAATAAAATTCAGGAAATTGAAGTGTGAATAATGAAATGCTTTGAAATAAATGATTTTACCATGATTTATTGATTTATTGAGGAGTTATAACTTGATTCATGGGACCTAGAGTGATGGTGGTGACTAGTGGTGATATGATCTGATTGTTACATGGTTTTTTGAGACATTATTTGATGGATGTTGTGTCTTTCGATGATGTACTTCTTGGGAATTATTTTACCTATTTGACTCTAGTACTTTCTCCTTAAGGAATGATGACTAAAAAACTTATGTTGTCTTTCTTTCATTAATTTTTGAAAAAAATAATTCCCATTGTTTCTTGTATGATTCTAGGATCTAGTCTCCAACATCTGGGGCTCATGAATTCCCTTCAATCCTTGTCATGACCAGATCAGGTATAAATGTAGCAGGGTATTCATGATAGTTTTTGATAAAGTGGTATCAAAGGTGAAAGATGTTCATCTCTACATGATATTGGTATGCAGTCTGGGTTTTCTTGGTAGATAGGAGGTAGGAATATCGATACTAAGGAGGTAGTTTCGAGTGACTTCTTGTCCAATTATCATCGTAATTATCCTTAGTTCACTATGTGTTTTTGATAAATGTATAGTGGGCTAAGATTTTCATACATAAATATTATATCTCTTTATATGAATATTCAATACATAAAAATACAATCCATGACAAAACCATAATGGTTTAGATTATTTGGAGTCTAGATATACAATATTCCTATTTTATGAAATATATTCAACATATCTCAAAAATATATTCCCTCATAGTGATCTTTAAAGACGTACACTACTAAAACCATTCTTCATAACATAGGGAAAGGAAACACAAGAAAAGAGTGAGACGAGATGTTCAGTAATGGTAAATATTAAGAATATAAATAGTTTATCATGTAAAAGAATAAATAATCATAAAGGTGTGATATTATTACCATAATTTACAAAATTCATACCAAATTTGATAAAGATCATAAACATAATTGATAACATAAAACATCAGTATTTCAAAATACATGAATCATAAGAATGAGAAATTATTATAACTTAATCATGAATAATATGTTCATGTCATAAATGTGCATGTGAAATAATCATAAGTATAGAAACTATTTCATATGTCAGGGTTAATTACCAATACCAACTGATCATGCATCAAAAACATTTTCCCATAGTGGATCAAGCACATCAACATGTTTCCCATAACGGATCAAGCACTTCAACTTGTTTCCCATAACTATATCATGAGATATAATAATTTACCCAATAAATAAGAGGAAGATATAGCTACCTTACATCACATAATGATAATCATACATATGAGTTCCATGGGACCATAAAACATTTATCATATCAGAAACCATGAAATGAAATGGATTTCATAAACACTTAATCATAAAAAACCCATTTAAATGGGTTTTATAAAGTTTTTTCATAATAATAATAATAAATCTAGAGAAAGAATAAGGATATTACCCTTTGATCATAACCCTATTAAATCATAATTATAATCATGGGTTGTTGTCATTGATTAATAGATATAAAACTAAAATACAATTAAAACCTTATTGAGGAAAATACCCTTTGAATCTTAAAAATCACTTTTCAAAATATAATAAAATTCACACTTAATAAAGAAACAATTTTCTTTGAAATCAAACTTATGAAAATGTAAATAAATCTTAAAATAATTTATGATTCATGATAGTGGTAAATTCCTTTCATTATGTATAATTTAAAAAATACACTCCTTCCATATTTGTTTTCCAAAAAGTCACAAAGTAACTCATTTGGAAAACAATAATAATATTCCTTTCAAACAATTTTGGAAAAAATAAAACATTGGTAAAAATTAATTTAAAAAATCATAGAATAATAGTAAAAAGATTAATTATTTTTATAGAACACATATATTATAGAAAAATATTCCCCAGTGGATACTTAAACTTTACCAATCTCGTATATTTATGAAATTTTAAAATTAAACCCTTACCACATTGTTAAATTTTGAATCTTAATCCTTCTAAATAAAATAACCTTATATAGTAATATATATCTCATAATTTTCATGAGAATAATCATAAAATAATTTTTTGGGATGTATATACACCACACAAAAGAAACAAGTGGTGAATATGACATGTGTCCCACTGAAATAAAAGTGAGATGAAAACCCTTACCTCAAGTATCGACTTTCTAATTCAAATTAAAAACTAAATTATAATAAATATGGATTTATTATACATATTTTCAATAACCATATATATATATATATATAATACCATTTGTGATTTATTTATGAAATTTTATCGCCTGTTTATTGATAATTTATTATTAAAATCACTATTTTGGGTGGTAACTACTCTGTTTTCCAAGCATGTTTTTGTTCAACAGTATAAGTTCTTATAATTTTATCATAGTTAAATAATTTACATAATTTAAATAATTTTATAAAAGTAATATATATTAGTTTATACATATTTATAATCATTCAAAAAAAGTAGAGATAGAAAAATTAATTATACTATTTATAGAGATAGTATGATGTACATATGCATGTACATTGTTTTCATTTTTCAACGGATGGAATGAAATAAATGAAAATAATAATTCAAATTCTAGAATAATTATTATATCATATATATTCATAAAATTCATACTCATTACTACCAACATAAAATATAAATGAAAAACAAATCGCATCGCTTCGTGGAGGTGGTAGTGCACTCATACACACGAAGTGCGTTAACGTTTACCGAAGGATTGGATGTTAAGAAGGTAGGTTTTTTATTAAAATTACAGAAGTGTAATTATTTCATAAGTATAATACAAAAAACCCATCATATTACCCATCCATAAAATACGGTGATAAAAAATGAAATATATCGCTACGTGGAGATGGTAAGTCATACATACACACGAGCGATATTTTTATTTATCTTTTGAAGGTAAATAGGGTGTATAATGGTGTTTTCATGATCATAATAAAATTTCATCATATTTAGGATACTTAATGTATTATGTTATGATAACTACCATTGAATTATTGGGGTTAATGAAGAGTAGAAAATAAAGTGATTAGTTAAGGAAATTACATCTTTTTTGAGATGACTCCTTTAGATCTCCCCTAAAGTGCACTAGGATTGGTATTTTGGGAAGAAAAAATCATCTAAGATTTGTATAGGGAAGTTTAAAAGTAAAATTGTAAGATTATGGTCAATATATAATGATAAATTTGGTGTAAGGAATTGAGGAGGAGGTTCCCTTTTATAATTAAGGTGAGGGGAAATTTTAGAATTTAGAAAAAGATTAAATTATAATACATTATTTATCAATATATTTGCCACAAAATTGTAATTAATTTTAATATTATGTAATTTAGGTTTTTTATCCTAGCAACCATTCTAATTTTGACAAGTTTTGGGGTAATTTTAAATATTTTTTATTTTTACTAACCCGTAGTTAACCAATTTTAATTTCAAATTTATTAACAATTTTTTTAATATTAAAGGGTTTTAATTTTTACTAATAAGATGAAAGTTGGACCATAAATGGTACATTTACTATATTTCATACCATATCATATCCAACTTATATTATTTCAATGTTTTTATGTTTTTTAAATAATTTAATGATAAATTATTTTGGTAAAATATAAGTATTGTTAATTGTGAAACTATTCATTTAGTTTAACATTAAATACATCAAGAAAAAGGTGGAATTATAATATAATTATTTCAAACCTCCATAATATGTCATATATATCATTAAAATTTTAGGGTCACATTAACACATTCAAATTATACGACTCTTAATATTTTTAAAATCATTTATTATATTTTTTATTAATTGAAGAAATATTGTTTCATTGTTACATAAGAAATTAAAGTCAATATATAATTACTAAAAATTATAAAAAAAATTATATCATGAAAATAATTATATCAATATAAATATATACACTTATATTTTTAAATAAAATTCTTTTATCCCTATGTAGACACATAAGACTTATTAAAATCAAATAGAGTGACATTTTGAAACATTCTTTGATACAAATAATATATAAGTCGTTTTTAAAGAAAAGTATACATTAAACAACTAATTTTACAAAATAAAGTGTTAATGGTCAAATTAAATTATTTTAATAAGAATCATGGAGAAAAATTATGGATTTATCACTTATTTTTAACCAATATTATCCTGATTTACCCTTTACGAAGGTGATAAATTTTACCAAGGTTCCAATTCATATTGACCAAAAATAAAAAGGGAATAATTACCAAATTTTAACATAATAATTTTAAATATTTAAATCTTTTTATAGAATTCATAATCTATAAATAAATGAAATTAAATTTAAATTAAGCGTGTAAAATGCGATAAATACAGTTTTTTAGAAAAAACACATTTTAAGCGTAAAACTGGATTTATTCTTATCCTATATCTACAAAAATATTTTTTTAATGTTTGAAAATTTTAATCAATTAAATAATACATATATTTAAATAAAATCACTCACCATTAGTCATTAATTTAATTTGTTAATATAAAAAAAACATTCTTCACAATTTTTTTTTAGAAAAATACATCAATTTTATTTTCAGTTATTTTTTTAACTATAAAAATTTGATAAATAATGAAGAAATTTTATAAATCACTAATATAGAAATACCCTTTAACAAAACTACTATTTTTCAGCATTAGAAAAAAATGCTAAAAAATGGAATATTTATTAGCACTGATAAATTTAACCTTTTATCAGTGCTTTATTTTTAGAGTTGATAATGGGTAAAATTTATCAGTTCTTTATTTTTAGAATTGATAAATTATACCTTTTATCAATGATTTATTTTTAGCACTGAGAAAGGTCCGAACAAATAAAATTAAATAATTAAATAAATTAAAAATAAAATTGAGTTTATTAAAAAAATAGTAAATTTTATTAACTAAATAATTATTGATAAAAGTGAATAAATTGATTATATATTATTAAATATTAAAAAAATTATTAATTATATAAAGATAATTAAGGTTACTAAATTTTATTTATTAAATATATTGATAAATTTTAATGTATATAAATACGATTTATATATTACAGAATATTTATGAATTTTATATTAAACAATCATATATTTATTGAATAGTGGTTTATAATTAAAAATTAATATGAATTAAAAATATTGCATAATTTCATAGTATTCGACATATAATTAAATGGCATTTTATTATTCAATTTTACATAGATCAAATATGTTTCATATTGATTTCACATATACATAATTAGGAAATATTTATATAGAATGAACATAGATAATACTTATCCATTTTTTCAATATTTTTAAAGTGTACCTGGTAATAATTTATTCAATTTCACTCATTTTTAACATATATACATGCACTTAAAATTAGATATTCATTATTAATGTTAAAAATATACTTGTAAAAAAATATTTATAAATAAAAATATTTATAAATTTACATTTACTATATTTAAACAATTATATATTTATAATTACAAATAAATAAATATTTTTTTAAAATGATTTATATAATTATAAATAAATAATTATATATATTCAAACAATTATAAGACTTATAGTAAATTTACTTAAATAATGAATATATTTACTATATATATATTAAATATATATATATAATTATATGAATATATATATATAATTATATAAACCTTATTTTTTATAAATATTTCTATAATTATAAATAAATAATTATAAAAATTATAAAAATTATATTTTGAAAGGAATATATTTAATATATTTATATTTATAAATATTTATTAATAACCTATAAATATTTAAGATTTCTTATTTATAATTATAATTAGAAATCCTTTATCTGCATTTAAGTAATAAGTGCTTATAAATGCATCTTTATCAGCAGTTTTTCCACGTTGATAAAGATGAGGCTTTATCAGCGCTAAAAAAAGCGCTGATAAAATTAATATTTATCAGCACTATAATTTTGGTGTTCATAAAGACCTAACATTATCAGCGCTAAAAAAGTGATGATAAAGAGTCCTTTAATTATTTCTTATTACTAAAGTGTTGATAAAATTACTCTTTATCAGTTCTTATTTGTAAGAACTGATAAAAGTATCCCACTCTATTTAAAAAACCCTAACCATTTTCAAACCCATCACGATATCAGAAGATTTCCACAGAATCCACTAGCTGCCGATACTCCTCCTCGGTGAATCAAAGCTCCAATCACACCACTCGACTACCTCTAGTTTCTCAAACATCTCATATGAAATCCAGTGTTCAATTGCTGTTAGGGTTTCCGAAGAGTGTCTTAGATTTTCTTCAACCTAGTGAGGTTGGCCTTCCAATTTTCTTTGTGTATTTTTGGTTTCATTTTGGATTTCATATTTGATAATGTCATTATTTATGGTCTGGTGATTATATACTCTTTTGATTTTAGATTATGAATAGAAGGATTTATTTATGATCCATTGTTCAATTGACTACTGATGTATGGACCCTCTTGATATATGGAGTTATTGGTTATATCTGACACTGAACCTTGTATTTATTCATTTTTGTTTTACTTCTATGTTTTATATATTCTTACTAAATAATTTCTTTATATATTTATATAAATATGTAGAAAGTTTCATGTATATTCTTGTTTATTGATAACTGATTGAGGCACATAGGTAGTTCCATAATGATTATATATATAATGACACCTTTCATGGAAACCTCAGTGGGCATGTAGCTTTATATAATATTTTTTAGGAACCAAGTTAGTGGAGTAATGTATGTTCCTCTATTGGTTATATGTATCATAGAATCTAGTTCCTCTTAGAATTCACTATGGTCCTTAATTTTCTTATAGATCTGATTCAAAGGGGCCATCCGCAGTTAAGAACATGAGGTTTTATCACATCAAGCCTTAATTGTTTGAACCATTATGGTTCCTTTAGTTCAAATTATGTTTGAATATCAGGTTTTTATCTATTTGATATTTCTTATAGACTATAAGTGAGTTTTTATACTGGTGTGACATGTAGGAGTGTCTATATAGTTAATGCATCATTTATTTCCATGTTTGTTTGTATAATAGTATGCCTATATCAAGTAATTAGGATTTTGGGTCTACATTTTCATTGACTCCATGGGTCATGATAGAATTTTGTTCGACCTCTAGTACTAATTGTTTCTATTGGTAGGGGGGCACCTTCCATTTATGGGTTTTTACACCCAAAGTTTAGACCATCCTTTAGTGACTTTGAGGCGTGTTAGAGGTCATACTATGATCTAACCTAGTGTTTTTTTTGGGTAATTCAGGTTGGGGTCAATACACTATCTATCTTTTAGTTTACACCTATAATGTTTAGTGGTAATATCATTAATTATCAACCTTTATCTCCCTTTCATTATCATATTATTTGAGATGATTCAACATAGTGTATCCATCCATGTCCTTACCCTGTATCCTTAGATCAGAGACATAACTAATAACATGATGCATCATAAATATGATGCTTCCCCCCATCTTCCTTCTATAAGAATCATTGTCACCCTCACTCTCTCTACATGTTTGATAATTAGGTATAAGGTATTCTAAAAAATTTAACTTCTATTCTTCGTATAATATAATGCATTAGTGTTTGTACCATTTCTAGAAGTTTTCACTAGATATGAGATTCTCTTTCTCCAATTTATATCATAAGGAAAGTGATGTAGTAAAGTAAATTTCCATTATCTAAAAAAATAAAATAATATATATTACATTTTAATAATTATAGATTTTGATGTTATTAATGATTATATTATATCTCCCACTATTTTTTCAAATCCCAATAGCCCTTATTGATGGATTTGGAATATCTAAGTGCTCATATATTCTAGTAGAAATGATCCATTTTTTCCTTCATTGAATTATTAATCCACTGGAACCAATATTTAGTCCTTTATTTCCAAATACACCAAAATGCTACAAAAATAATTATTGTTATCTCACTTTTATCCTTAATGTTATTACTCGATCTATGAAACCACTGATCTAGTTGATTGAATGAGACTTTATTATTCTTGTTTATCATATTTAAGTTTCTTATTACTTCTGAATTGCATATATTATATTTTCATATGTTTAAGGGATTTAAGAAAAATTTTATGTGGAGTAATTATTTTCTTAAATTCAATTACCCATTTTCTTCAACATATTGAAATTCTTTGAAACAATCAAATGTTGAGTTTTCCTTATTAGAATTGTCTATAACTTTCAACTTTGATAATGAATTTCTTATGTTTATTTCTTTATATGTTATAAAATTAATCTTTTATGAACCCAATAGGATTGATATGAATTGAAAATGGATTCATGCAAATCATTTTACATATGAATATGAAGATGGAGTAAAGAGTTCAACAAGTTTTCAAGAGTGCATGCAGACGGCCCTTTTAAAATCCTCTGTATGTGTTTACGTTGTTTTTATTAAAGACAAATTAGTTCAGAAGATTTGGATGAATATTGATATCTATTTGGCTTCATTGATCAATGGATCCAAAACAAGTATTGGCTGTGCATGACTCACAAATATAATAAAAAAACTAAGGATTCTCTGTGCACTTCAATATCGTTGGTTAAATACTACTCAAAATATCATCTGACCTGAACTTCCTGCCTGACATCCTTGTGATGCTCTCATACAACACATAGAGATAAACAAACTAATTTGATTCTTTAATAGAGAGAGAAAATTTTTTATAATAAGACAATTTATCAGGTAAAGGTTTTGTGGAAAACACATATGATTGAAGAAGAAAGATGAGAATAAAAAAAATGATATGATGGAAAAATATTCCCACTTGTTTAAATAATGAATAAAATTGTGAGTAAGATAATGAAAAGTGAATTCGAAATGATGATATGATAGAGATGGTGGTGAGAGAGTGTGGGATGAGAGCATCACGAGAACATCAGGTAGGAAGTTCAGGTCAAATGCTATGCTAAGTGTAGTAGTTATCCAATAGCAGTAAAGTGCAAAAAGAATCACTACAGCAAAAAGGTATTTAGCGGCGACTTTTTCCGTTTAGCGGCGGTTTTGAAAAACCGCCGCTAAATCGTGCATCGGGAAACTATTTCGCGGCGGTTTTTAAAACCATCGCAGAACGTTTCGCGGTGGTTTTTTAGCGGCGGTTTTTTTATTTTTTATTTTTTTATTTTTTTTATTTTTTTATTTTTATTTTATATATTTATTTATTTATATATTTATTTATATATTTATTTATATATTTATTTATATATTTATTTATATATTTATTTATATATTTATTTATATATTTATTTATCTATTTATTTATATATTTATTTTTCGTATTTATTTATTTATTTATTTATTTATTTATTTTATTTATTTATTTATTTTATTTATTTTTCGTATTTATTTATTTATTTATTTATTTATTTATTTTATTTCGTATTTATTTATTTTATTTATTTTATTTATTTATTTTATTTATTTTATTTATCTTATTTTATTTATTTTATTTATTTATTTATTTATTTATATAATTCCGTATTTATTATTTTTTATATTTCGTATTTATTTTATTTATAATTTTTTTGATTTCGTATTTATTTTATTTATTATTTTTTTGATTTCGTATTTATTTTATTTCATATTTATTTTATTTATTTATTTATCCATTATTTTATTTATTATTTTTTTGATTTCGTATTTATTTTATTTCATATTTATTTTATTTATTTATTTATCCATGCATGCACATCCCATGCACATGCAAATGCACATGCACATGCATACCCATGCAATATAAATAAATTCTGCGTTTAGTGAGATTTGAACCCCTAACCTCTTGCATATTTTCCAAAGACTTTAACACTCCAGCAAGCTCGCCATGTGTTTAATAAACAGAATTTAATATACTTATATATATTAATTGAAAAAACAAATAATACATAAATAATAAATATAAACTCAATAATAATAAATAATAAATAATAAATAATAAATAAGGAATAATAAATATAAATATAAATAATAAATAAATATAAATAATAAAAAATAAATAAATATAAATAATAAATAATAAATAAATATAAATAATAAATAATAAAAAATAAATAATAAAAAATAAAAAATAAATATTATATAATAAAAAATAAAAAATAAATAATAAATAATAAATAATAAATAAATATAAATAATAAATAATAAATAAATATAAATAATAAATAATAAATAATAAATAATAAATAATAAATAAATATAAATAATAAATAATAAATAATAAATAATAAATAATAAATAATAAATACTAAATAATAAATAAATATAAATAATAAATAATAAATAATAAATAATAAATAAATATAAATAATAAATAATAAATAATAAATAATAAATAATAAATAATAAATAATAAATAATAAATAATAAATAAATATAAATAATAAATAAATATAAATAATAAATAAATATAAATAATAAATAAATATAAATAATAAATAATAAATATAAAATAATAAATAAATATAAATATAAATAATAAATAATAAATAATAAGTAAATATAAATAATAAATAATAAATAAATATAAATAAAAAATAAAAATAAAAAATAAATAAAAAATAAAAAATAAATAAATATAAATAATAAATAATAAATAAATATAAATATAAATAATAAATAAATATAAATAATAAATATTAAATAATAAACAAATATAAATAATGAATAATAAATAATAAATAAATATAAATAATAAATAATAAATAATAAATAATAAATAATAAATAATAAATAATAAATAATAAATAATAAATAATAAATAAATATAAATAATAAATAAATATAAATAATAAATAAATAATAATAATAAATAATAAATAGAAAATAATAAATAATAAATAAATATAAATAATAAATAATAAATAATAAATAAATATAAATAATAAATAATAAATAATAAATAAATATAAATATAAATAATAAATAAATATAAATAATAAATAACATATAATAAATAATAAATAATAAATAATAAATAAAAAATAAAAAATAAATATAGATAATAAATAATAAATAATAAATAATAAATAATAAATAATAAAAATAAATAATAAATAAATATAAATAATAAATAATAAATAATAAATAATAAATAATAAATAATAAATAAATATAAATAATAAATAAATATAAATAATAAATAAATATAAATAATAAATAAATATAAATAATAAATACTAAATAAATATAAATAATAAATAATAAATAATAAATAATAAATAAATATAAATAATAAATAAAAATAAATAATAAATAAATATAAATTATAAATAATAAATAATAAATAATAAATAAATAATAAATAATAAATAATAAATAATAAATAATAAATAAATAAATATAAATAATAAATAAAAATAAATAATAAATAAATATAAATAATAAATAATAAATAATAAATAATAAAAAAATATAAATATAAATAATAAATAAATATAAATAATAAATAATAAATAATAAATAATAAATAATAAATAAATATAAATATAAATAATAAATAAATATAAATAATAAATAAATATAAATAATAAATAATAAATAAATAATAAATAATAAATAATAAATAATAAATAAATATAAATAATAAATAAAAATAAATAATAAATAAATATAAATAATAACTAATAAATAATAAATAATAAATAAATATAAATAAGAAATAATAAATAATAAATAAATATAAATAATAATTAAAAATAAATAATAAATAAATATAAATAATAAATAAGAAATAAATATAAATATAAATAATAAATAAATATAAATAAAAAATAAAAATAAAAAATAAAAATAAATAATAAATAATAAATAATAAATAATAAATAATAAATAAATATAAATAATCAATAATAAATTCTAAATAATAAATAATAACTAATAAATAATAACTAATAAATAAATATAAATAATAAATAATAAATAATAAATAATAAATAATAAATAATAAATAATAAATAATAAATAATAAATAATAAATAATAAAAAATCAAAAATAAAAAATCAAAAATAAAAAATAAAAAATAAAAAATAAAAAATAAATAAATATAAAAAATAAATAAATATAAATAATAAATAAATATAAATAATAAATAATAAATAGAAAATAATAAATAATAAATAAATATAAATAATAAATAATAAATAAATATAAATAATAAATAATAAATAATAAATATATATAAATAATAAATAATAAATAATAAATAATAAATAAATATAAATAATAAATAATAAATAAATATAAATAATAAATAAATATAAATAATAAATAATAAATAATAAATAAATATAAATAATAAATAAATATAAATAATAAATAATCAATAATCAATAAATATAAATATAAATAATAAATAAATATAAATAATAAATAATGAATAATAAATAAATATAAATACTAAATAATAAATAATAAATAATAAATAATAAATAATAAATAATAAATAATAAATAAATATAAATAATAAACAAAAATAAATAATAAATAAATATAAATAATAAATAATAAATAAATATAGATACTAAATAATAAATAATAAATAATAAATAATAAATAATAAATAATAAATAATAAATAAATATAAATAATAAACAAAAATAAATAATAAATAAATATAAATAATAAATAATAAATAATAAATAATAAATAATTAATAATAAATAATTAATAATAAATAATAAATAACCAGTTACAAATAATAGATAATAAATAATAAATAATAAAGAAAACACATGAAAAAGTATGAAAAGACGTGATAAGGGATGAAAAATCATGAAAACGCATGAAAAAGGATGGAGAAGCATATGAAGAATGAGGCATTAGAAAAAATGAGAACGCATGAAAACTCGTGACAACTCTGGAAAACTCCTTAATAATTCAACATAATCATCATAATAACCCATAAAAAACCATTGATAAAGATAAAAAGTCATGGAAACCCAAATAAACGGTAATAAATGGAGCTACCGTTATAACCAGTCAAAACGGTCATAAAGAGACAAAAACATTGGACTCACACTAACGGAGATAACTTATGATTCGAGAGTCCGTTTTAGATCCGCGACCTGTCAAATCAAAGATCCTGAAACCCTTTTCAACCTGAAAGGTGAAAGAGTCTGAATGGACATACGGATCGGAAGTTATGACCATTTAAAAAAAGCTGACGGAGAATGGGTGCTAGAAACGAGACACTGAAAAACATAACAAACCCGATACCCACTAAAAAGGCCATAACATATGATCTAGGAGTGCATGTGGGCACCGCGACTAGTCAAACCGAAGCTCATGGAATGAGCTATGATCTGGAAGGTGGAGGAGGCCAAACTGACATGCGGATCGAAAGTTAGGTCTGTTTGAAGACAAGTTCGACAGGACACCGGTGACGAAAATGGGGTTTTTAAGGCCTTCAGAGGGGTTTTTGGGGTCGAAAAACCCGACAGAAGCTTTCTTGTGTTGAATTAGTGCGTATCTCTCTTCGCTGGCTTCGATTTGATATGTGGTAGAGCCCAAACGGACACCCGGAGCGAAAGTTATGACCGTTTGAAGTTGGAGAACTTTTTTAAACTTTTTCATAACTCTAATATCTTTCACACCTTAGACCGTCTCACGGTTTTGATTATATTTACCTCTAGATCTCTTCATGAGCTTCTATTTGACTGGTCGTGGCGCTTCAACGGACGCCCGGATGAAAAGTTAGGGTCGTTTTAGTGATTTCGGGGTTTCTCACGTTTTTTATTTTTTTCATTTCATTTAGCGGCGGTTTTACCGAAACCGCCGCTATTTCGCAGCGGTTTTTTAAAAAACCGCCGCTAATCCTCGAATAAAATTAAAATAAATAAAAATTTAAATTTTTTTTTTCCGTTTAGTGGAGGTTTTTTCGCGGCGGTTCTTAAAACCGCCGTGAAATGACGGCCCGAAAACGCGTTTCGCGGCGGTTTTAAAAACCGCCGCGAAAAAACCGCCGCTAAACGTCAGTTTTCTTGTAGTGAATCCTTAGTTTTGTTATTAACTTTGTGAGTGATGAAAACCAATCCTAGTTTTGGCTTTGTTGATAAATGGATCCAAATAGACACCAATATCATTAATTTTGTTTTATTTTATAGACATCTATTTAGCATTCTAAACCATAATGAAGTCATAGAGAATCCTTAGGTTTGTTATTATCCTATATCTGGACCAAATAATCCCTTTGGAATAATGTAAAGGTATTTTTTCGACACACATTATCTATTTTACCATAAAATTATAAAATATAACATTGATTTAATTTTCATTATTCCTTACCGAGTTCATTTATTTTAGAAGATTTCTATCTTTGTGTCATGCCATTACAGTAATAACAATGAAACTATCTCTGTTCAATCACATAGGTAATCTTGATGTTTTTATAGAAAAATCATTTTCCAAAAAATTAATATAATTTTTTTCTTATACAGGTGGATTCTTTTGTTTGATTTGGGGTTCTCTACCCACATTTGATGCCTTTATGCACCAAAATATTCACAGAATTATTCTCCCTCAAAACCTTTTCACCCCTTCAGTGTTTTATTTATAACTTTATTTCATGTTCTCTCCACTTCCTTTGTAGGAATAGAAACGATGTCTCCTCTACTCAATTACAAAGGTAATCTTGATTTTTTCATAGTAAAATCATTGTTTATAAAATTAATGTATTATTTCATATTTATTTTTAATTTATTTATTTTTAGTATTAATCACATAATAATTGTTTTATTATATAGGTGGATTCTTTTTTTCAAGTTGGGGTTCTCTATCCAACTTTCATGCTAGTTCTCCCTCAAAACATTTTCACCCCTATAGTGTTGCATTCATCGCTTTCTTTTAAGTTCACTCTAATTCCTTTATAGTAATAGAAACGTCACTGCCTCTTCTCAATTACCGAGGTAATATTGATGTTTTCACAGTAAAATCATTATCCATAGAATTAATTTATTGTTTTATATTTATGATTAATTTTTTTCTTTCTAGTATTACTCCCAAAATAATTGTTTTCTTATACAGGTGGATTCTTTTGTTTGAGTTGGGGTGCTCTATCTATCATTCATCCCTTTCTACACCAAAACATCCACAAAATTATTCTCCCTCAAAACCTGTCACCCCTTCAGCGTTGAAGTTTATCACTTTCCTTCAAGTTACATCCACTACTCAATCACAAAGGTAATATTGATATTTTCATAGTAAAATAATTGTCTATATAATCAATGTATCATTTCATGTTTATGTTTAATTTATTTATTTTTAGTATTACTCATAATAATTGTTTTCTATTACATGTTGATTTTTTTTGAGATTATGTGGTTTGTTCGAATTTTCTCATGCAGTTTTGGTAGTTCGACAAAGAATGTTAATAAAATCATGGTAACATTGATATTAGGATTGTTTTGAGACATTGGTATGTGTTGAAATCAACTTCACCTCAATAAGACACACGATGTGAATGGTATAACTCCAAGTACGTCTTTCTATTTTAAATTGACATTAATTTTAGTAAAAAAGACAATTGACTCAATGTGTCCATTATCAATTTAAAATTGAAATTTTAAATTAAAAAGTTTCTATCACTAAAAACCAATCAAACATGCTTGTAAATTCTTGATAATTTAGGTAATCACTTCATAAATCATTTGTGATGTGTAGGAATCAGTCTCAAATCAAACTGATACACGATGTGATCAGTATGAGTCAAAGTGTGTGTTTCAAGTTTAAAATGACATTGTAGTAAAAAAGAAAACTAACATACTCAAAAAAAGAAAAATAAAAAACATTCATATTTTTTTATATAATTTAATAAAATAACCCATAAGTTATTTGGAACATATAGGAATCAGACGCATCTCAATCCGATGCATGGTGTGACCAGTTGGACTCTAACTGCATATTTATTTAAAATTGAAATCAATTTTAGTAAAAAACTGACCAAATCAAAACTAAAAAAACAAATTAATACTGTCGTTATACTTTAGGACAAGGATCCATAAGTTATTTGAGATGTGCATGAATCAACTACACCTTAATTTGATGCACAGTGTGATCGATATGACTCCAAGTGTGTGTTTTTATTTAAAATTCACATCAATTTTAGTAAAAAGGAAAACCGACCTACTCAAAATCAAGAAAACCAATTAAAGTTGATTAAATAATTAAGGAAAATAATCCATAAGTTATATGTGATGTTTAATAATTATCCTCACCTCAATCTGATACATAATGTGATCGGTATGAGTCAAAGTGCATGTTTCAATTTTAAAATGACATTTTAGTAAAAAAAGAAATGTGACATACTAAAAACAAAGAAAACACATTCAGATTGTTATTATACTTTAGGAAAATGATCCATAAGTCATTTGAGATATGTAATAATCATACACACCTCAATCTGCACACTATGTGGCTGGTATGGCTCAAAGTGAAATTTTTTATTTAAAATTGTCATCAATATATGTAAAATGGAAAATTGTCATACTCAAAACATAGAAAACACATTTTTATTGGTTCTATACTTTATAAAAATGATTTATAAGTAATTTTATATTTTTAATAATTATCCACACCACAGTCCGATACAAGATGTTCCCAGTATGACTCAAAGTGTCCGTTATCAGTTTAAAATTGACATTTTAGTTCAAAACGTGTCACTCACTGAAAATCGATCAAAAACAATTATATTTTCTTGATAATTTAGGAGAATGATTCATAACTCATTTTTGAAATGAAAGAATCCATTTCACATCAAATTTATGATTTATGTGATCAGAATGTGTCAAAAGTCTGTGTTTCCAGTTTAAAATGACAATATAGTAAAAAAGACAACTAGCATACTCAAAACTGAGCAAACACATTCATTTTTTTGATACTTTAGGAAAAAAATCCATATGTGATTTTAATCATGTAGGAATCCTCCGCACCTCAATCCAATGCATGGTTTGACTGGTATGACTCTAAGTGTATCTATTAAAAATGGACATCAATTTTAGTAAAAAAAACTAACCTACTCAAAACCGACACATTCATATTATTTTGATATTTTAGGAAAATGATCCATTAGTGATTTGAGATGTGTATGAATCAGATGCACCTCAATCTTATGCACAAACTGTTATTTATCTTTTTAAAATTGTTATTTTAGTTTAAAAAGTGTCACTCATTAAAAGCCAATAAAACACGATCGGATTTTCTTGATAATTTATGAGAACAATTCGTAAGTCATTTAGGATGTGTAGAAATCTGTTTCACATAAAACTGATACATGATGTGATTAGAATGAGTCAAAATTGCATGTTTCCAGTTTAAATTTACATTTTAGTAAAAAAGAATACTAACATACTCAAAACTGATTAAACACATTCAAATTGTTTTGATACTTTAGGATAATGATCCACCAGTCATTTGAGATGTGTTGGAATCAGCCACACCTAAATTCGATGCATTGTGTGACCGATATGACTCAAAGTGCATCTTTTTAATTAAAATTTACATCAATTTTAGTAAAACTAACACTTTCTATTAATTTATTTATTTATATTATTACTAACATAAGAATTGTTTTCTTATACAAGTGTGTTATTTTTCTCAAGTAGGGGTGGTTTGTTCGGAAATAGAATGATTCAGGTTAGGATTAAAAGATAAAGGAATATTGATGTTTTTAATGTATGTAATAATTTGTATTTATGTAATTGTATGAACCAATGTTTGAAATATCTATAATATAGTTTTCTTTCTTGTGTTTTCTAGTAATTTTTAACTCATTTAAAATCCTATATTGGGACTTGTTTTTGTTGATATATGGTGTGTTTCTGGTGCTTCGGTGTGCTGTAGTAGCACATTGTAGTTGTGTTGTAGTTGTGACCTTTATCAGGACATTTAAAATCACTGATAAAGGTCTAATTTTTTTAGCACTCATATAAGCGTTGATAAAGGTATATTTTATCAATTCTAAAAAAACACGGATAAAGGACCCCTTTATCAGTGATTTTTTAGAGCTGATAAAAGACCAGGGATTTTAACCTCACTCATATAGTCAACGCTTTTCTAGCACTAATAAAAGTCATTTCTCGAGCTGTTAAAGGCCGATTTTGTAGTAGTGAATGTTGAGAATATATATTTTTTCATAATTTAGTTATTACAATTCATACCATCCAATCAAATTTCTAGGTAACAACAGAAATATGATATTTTATAATTTTACATAGTTTGTCTAGACTTGTATTTACTTATAATGCATAGTATTGGGGAAATAAAATTATTTATAGAGAAATATTTCATAAAATATTAGGATATTACATTCTAGACCATTTAAAATTAAAGTTTCCCTTGAAAATTTCCACTATACTAAAAAACGATGATTTATCTATTTCATTACATCTTCAGCTTCCCAAGTAGTTTTTTCACATTTGTGGTTTCTCCATAAAACTTTAACCAGGTGATTAGTCTTGTTCAATATCACTTTATTTTTGTGATCTAAGATATATAATGGTTTTTCCTCAAAGAAAAGATCATAATATACTTGTATGATCTCTAATTTTAGTTCATGTGAAGGATCAAGTATGTACTTTCTCAAGATAGATACATAGAACTCGTCATGAACATGAGATAGGTTTGGTGGAATCAGTAAGTGATAAGATACCATTCCTACCTGTTCAATAATCTCAAAGGGGATAATATACATAGGTCACAACTTACCTTTCTTCAAAAATCTCATAACCATCTTCCATGAATAAATTTTCAGAAATAATATCTCCCCAACTTTAAATATCAAATCATGTAAATAATTTTCAACCTAACTCTTCTATTGATTCTGAGCTACATTGATGTGCTACTGAATTGTTCTAACTTTATATGCCATTTTATCAGCTAGATCAGGTATCAATAGATTTATTAATCCAACTTTGTCCCAACACATTGAGAATATAAACTTCTTTTCAAATAGGCATTTAAAAAGATTCATCCAAAAACTTTATTGAAATTTGTTTTTGTAAGAAAACTCGACTAGAGCACGATGTTGGTCCCAACCACCTTTCAAATCCATAGAACAAGACCTCAGTATATCCTCTAGTGTTTGAATAGTTATTTTAGACAAACCGTCTCTTTGAGGATGATACACCATATTGAAACTCAACTCTATATCTATAGCCTATTAAGGAATATTCTAGATCATCATGGTAAACATTTGGTCCTGGTCATATAGCATGGAAAGTGGTACTTCATACAATTTTACCACTCCTTTAATATATATTCTAGAAATTTTATCAAGAGAAAAATATTCTATGATAGAAATTAAGTGTTCTGACTTCATAAGGATATAAAATACAACCCATATAACATTATAGCCTTTAAATGTTTTGGGATTTTTGAAAGAAACATCCATGGTGATGTTTTACCACTTCTATTTAGGTATTCTTAATGGTTGTAATATCCCATTAGACTTCTCTCTCATAGCCTTAACTTTCTAAAAAACTAAGCACTTAGAAATATATTATGGAATATCTCTTTTCATTCTTTCCCACCATAAATACTCTTTAATGTCTTAATAAATATTTGTTCATTTAGGAAGAATAGATAATGATAAACTTTGTGCCTCATCTAAGAACTCTTTCTTCAAATATGGTATGGGTGGGACGCAAAATAGTCCCTAAAACTTACTATTCCCTCATAGTCAAGGTTGAACTCTAGAACATTTCTCATATCATTTTGATTCTCCATATCTTCCTTTTTCACCTCCTTAATACTCACATGGATAGATGTTTTTACATTCAATTGAAGAATATAATATTTCTCTCATTTATCAATGATTTTTAGTTCTATCCTTTGGAAATATATAAGTATTGGATGTTTTGTGATCCTCATCACAGATAGGCTACCACGGTCCTTTCGAATCAAATCATATTCCACCATGTTCGCCTTTCTCATGTGGTAATGTATTGGGAAGTCATAATATTTAATCCTCTCCAACCATTTTCTTTTATGCATGTTAAGATCCTTTTGAGTGAAAATATACTTTAAAATATTTTGATCAGTAAATATTTCACATGATTCTCTATAGAGATAATTCCTTCATATATTTAATGTAAAAATTATTGTAGCTAACTCTAAATCATGAGTTGGGTGATTTTATCTTAGACCTTCAATTGGAATGAGGCATAAGCTATCACCATATAATTTTTCACGAGAACACATCACATTCCATTCTTTGATCCATCGTTATAGATCACAAACATTTTTCCACTACAGGGTACTGTGAGAACAGGCGCACTGTCCCACCATATTTTCTTCTCTTTGAAATTATCTTCACATTCCTCTATCCATATGAACTTAACTTGTTTCCAAGTAAAATTTGTTATTGGATTAGATAATCATTATAAATATATTACAAAACATCAATAATATATAGAACAATCCTAATGTGATATTCATGATCTTCTTTTCTCTTTAAATATATAAGAATATCATCTATAAAGACTACCAAAACTGATCAAGGTAGTATATACATACTTTATTAATTAAATCCATGAATATACTAGGGGAATTAGTAAGGCAAAAATGCATCACTATAAATTCAAAAGGTCCATACTTTTTTTTGAATTCCATATCGGGTATATATTTTCTCTTGACCATCTGTTGATGATATCAAGATCAAAGGTTAGTCTTGGAAAAGTATTGAGATCTGTGTAGTTGATAAAATAATTCATCAATATAGGGTAGATGATAGTTGCTATTAATATTTATCATTTTATGTTCTGGATAATCAATTAATATTCACATTGATCTGAATTCCTTTTAAAAAAAATAGAACAGGTTCACCCCAAGGTGACACACTTGGCTGAATGAGTCCCTTATAAAAATTATCCCTGAATTTCTTCTTTAATTACTATAACTCAATTAAGGGCTTTATATAAGGACACATTGAAATACAAATAGCACTAGATATGAGTTATATTTAAAAATAAACTTCCTGTTATGGTGGAAGACACAAAAATAATTCTTGGAATACATTAACAAACTCTTGTACAATAGATGTATCCTTATTATTGAATTTCTCCCAAAACATATGATATCAATAAACATCATATATAGGAATTAAAACCTAAAATATGGAAGTAATTTCAATTATATTACATCAATAAATGTTCATAGGTTCATTTATAATATGAAATTCAACTTCTCTTCCTAGAAAATTGATATGGGCTCTATATATAGAAGTACAATCCATTCCAAAAATCACATTTAATTTTACTTAAGGGATAACCAAAAGATATTCATGAAAAAATTTCCATAAAACATCAATTAGAGATAAACTATAGACTTTAGATGTGTCCATTATTCCATTATTATTTTTCATAGTTAACCCATTATCTAATTATTGAGGATATATAATGACACCCTAACAAAATTATTTAGAAATAAAAGAGTCAGTGGATCAAAAATAAAATAAGACATTAGTTATTTTAGAGTGAATGATAAGTTTAAAATTCTATATGTCATTATCATAACCCACTTTAGTAGTTGTGATCGCATGTGATTTCCCTTTCTCTTTGGGATTATGATATTATTGACATTGATCACCAAAAAACTCCAGATTCATGCACTGGTTGGAATAATTCCCATAAACATTACATTTGAATCATTAGAGTGTGGGTGGTGAATTAGTTGGCGTATACTTTTCCTCTATTTCATTAACTAGACTATTTATCACCTTTCAACATTCATAGGCTTTATGACTCACATTTACACATTTAAATCACCTTTAAATTCCATTCAATCATTTACCTTGATGTTTCTTCTAACATTTCTGGCATGTAGATGAATGTAATATCTTTCCACCATGTGATTTATTTGAGTTTTTGTGAGAATCTATGATTATTTTATCATAAAAACCATGATAATTATGGGAATACTCTATTTTAATTTCTACATTAATTTCACATCGAACGATTTCTTCATAACTACAAAAGTGTCTTATAAACAATACCTTTCTGAGACTTGATTTTAATCCACCAATTAATTGATTAATTTTACTTTTAGTGATGGTAATTAAACCAAAGGCATAAATTTCAATACTTCTAAAATTTACCTCATTGATACCAATGGATTCATCATCCTTTTACTTCATCTTAAGAAATTACTTCTCCATATTTGTATGTATAATACAAGGAAATTACTTACTGAAAAATACCCCTTTAAACTCATCCACTTACATGGATTCAATTTCATCCTCTTACCTCATATTCTTGATAAGATAGATGTTCCCTTATAAAATATTAAACAGTACGTTATTACCTTCTCTTATCATTTATAAAATTAATATGATTCAAATCTTGAAAAATTTTTGTGAGAAAAAGAGCAATATTATGCATTCCAACTGCCATAACATTTGGTTTCTCATAGGGATAATCATTTCATTATCCATCACATTCATCATTAACATGATTCCTATGAGTTACACTAATTGAATAAAACCAAAAATAATTGTGTGAGAAACAATATTCATGATGAAAACCACATAATTCATAAAAATTATTCCAAGATGTCTAAATCGAGACACCTTCTTATATGACACCTTATGTTTAACCAAGGACTTTCATGATCGTTACCAAAACATTAGTATTTTATCATACAATTAAACATATCTTGAGGTTTTAATAAATTTTTTCTAAACCTAATATCCAATGATTGAATAATCTCTACATTGATACCAACTAAAGCAGATCGACCTTTTTATACAAATATATTACATTTATTTGGATGAATATTCAATAAATAACAATATGATCCACTCCAGAACCGTAAAGGTTTAGAGTATCTGGAGACTAGATATACAATATTATTATTTTATGAAATATCTTTAACATATCCAATAAAAATATTCCCTCGTAGCACCCTTCAAAATAATACCCTACAAAAAATATCCATTATAACATTGGAAAATGAAACATAAGAAAATGGTGAGATCAGATGCACAATAAGGGTAAACATGGGAGATATCAGCCAGGGATCATGTGAAATAATAAGATAAGCATAAATCCATAAGATCATTAACATAATTTAAAAAATTAATACCAAATATAAAAAATATTATAAATATGAGTTATGGAATAAAACATTATCATTTCAAAAGACATGAATCAAATGAATGAGAACTCATCACAATTGAATCATGAAATATAATTTCATGTCATAAATATGTGTTTGGAATCATCATAAGTATATAAACCATTTCATATGTCATGGCTAACTACTAAGTCCATTGGATCATGAATCGACACCAGTTTCCCATAGTTTATCAAGCACATTAACTTGTTTCCCATAATGAATCAAGCACTTGAACTTATTTCCCATAAATATCTCATGATATATTATAATTTAACCAATTAATTGGAGGGAGATATAGGTATAATCTATCACATAATAAATATAATACATATTAGTTCCATAAGATCATAAAAATTCATCATATCATAACCCAAGAAAAGAAAAGAGTTTCATAAACCCTTCACCATATTATAACACATGGAAATGGCTATCATAATTTTTTTGTCACAATCATAATACATTCAGAGAAAGAATAAGGATAGTATAATTGAATAATAAACCCCTTAAATCATAAGTATAATCATGTTTTTTAGACATTGATGAATATATATTCCACTAAATGATCTATAATCCTTCTTGAGGAAAATACCCATTGAAATTTTAAAAGCACTTCTTAAAACCTCAAAACTATGCTTATAATAAAGAAGTCATTTTATTTAAAAATAACCTAACAAACCTTTAAAGTAATATTAAAATCATTTATTCTTAATTATGGTAAAAAATTACATTCATGAAATGTAAGTTAAAATAATTTCCTTCCACAGTTTTGTCCAAAAATTTACAAAATACCTTATTTGGAAAACGATAAGAATATTCCATTTAAATTTTTTTGAAAAAATTAAAAAATGGGTAAAAATTACTTTAAAAAATAATATTATAAAGGTAAAAACATTATTTAAAATATTTTTTGAAAATATTAATATGTAATAAAAATATTCCCCATTAGATATTTAAATATAAATAATCCTGAATATTAATGAAATTTTGAAATAAAACCCTTGACACTTTGGTAAAATTTGAATCCTAAGACCCATGAAAGAAAAAAACTTTTATGGTTATTTATATATCATATTTTTCATGTTAATAAACATAAAATACATTCTTAGGTAGTATATACACCACAAAAAATAATCAAGTGGTGTATATGGCATGTTTCCCACTGAAATAAAAGTGAGATAAAAATCCCTTACCTCAAGTCTCACCTTTCCTAGTTCATGCCAAAACCTGCTATATAATAAATATAGATTATTATACATGTATTATAAAACCATATTCATATATATCATACCATTATTATTTTTTTATGAAATATTATTATCTGTTTATTAATAATTTTTTTATTAAATTAACTATTCTCTGTGATAACTGCTTCCTTTTTTGTGCATGTTTCGATTCGGAAGTCCCGATACTTAAACATTTATCATGGTTCAATAATTTATATAATGTTAACAATGGTATAAAAATATTATATATTAATTATATATATATTTATAATCATTCATAAAAACTAGATATAGAAAAATGAATTTCACCGTTCATAGAGATGGTAGCCTGTATGTACGAATAAACACTGTTTTCATTTTTCAATGGATAGAAAAAAAGAAATGAAAATAATAATTAAACCTTAAAGAATAATTTTTATTTCATATATATCATATATATCAATAAAATTAATCCTCATTACTATCTAAGTAAAATGTAAATGAAAAACAAATCACATCTCTTTTTGGAGGTGGTAGTCCACACTAACGCGTAAAAAAGTCATCGTTTCCCAAAGGATTGGATGGTAAGAAGGTACATGTCAATATACAATTATTATTTTTAATTATTTCATAATTATCATATATAAACATGAAACCCATCCAAATAAAAATCAATAAATATGGTTTTGAAAAATGAACTGCATTGCCACATGGAGATGGTAAGCCGTACATACGTATAAGCAATACTTTCACTTTCTATTTGATGGGAAATAAGGTGTATAATGGTATTTTCATAATAACAAAAACATTTTAGAATATTTATTATAATTAAGTTTTTTATGATAAATTACATATATTTATAGGAATTATGTAAGAGTAGAAATGAAAGTGATCAGTTATGGAGATTACAACTTCTTTGAAACAACTCTTTTAGATCTCCTCTAAAGGTCTCTAGGGTTGGTATTTTGGAAAAAATACAATAGGGTGTGGTTAAGTAATTTTATAAAGAAAATTGGAAGAGTTTAGTCGATTTATGGGGTGTAAATAATTAAAGAAGGAGGCGCCCTTTTATAATTGAGGTGAGAGGGACTTTCAGAATTTCCCAAAAGATTAAATTATAATAAATTAATTCTAAAGAAAAACGCCTCTAAATGCTATTTTGTTCAAAGACAATGTAGTATAGGGTTTTAATACCATTGACCAAACATAATTTAGACGTTTTTTTTTGTAATTTTAACCTTATAATTTTTATTAAACCTTAGTTAACAAATTTTAATTTTAACTATGGTACTAAATCTTTTAATGTTGAAGGGTTGTAATTTTAATTATATGGTAGAATTTTGACAATAAATGGTCAATTTATGAAATTTTAGACCATATAATAACCAATTTTTATTATTTAAATATTTTTATCATTTTAAATAATTTACTAAAATATTATTTTGATTAAATATCATTATTTTCATTTTTAAAACTATTCTTTTAATTTAACATTAAATACATAAAGAAAAAATGGGAATTGAAATATAATTATTTCACACCTCCATAATATATCATATATATATAGAATTTTTTTGGTCCACATTAAGTCATTTAAATTATATAAATTTTAATATTTTTAATATCATATAGTATATTTTTTTTTATTAATTAGAGAAATATTGTATTAGTGTTTCATAAGCAATTAAGGTCATTATATAATTAATAAAAATTAACAATAAATTTATATCCTGAAGATAATTTTACTAATATAAAAAATATTCACTTATATTCGTTCATAACAAGATATTTTCCCTATGTGTACACATAAAAGATTTAAAAACAAATAGAGCAACATTTCATAACTTTTATTGATTTAAATAATATATAAGTCATTTTCATAGAAAAGTATCTTTTAAACTACTCAATTTGAATCCTAAGGTGTTAATAGTTAAACTAACTTCATAAAATAATAATTATGATGAACTTTATCACATATTTATAACCTAGATTAACCCAATTTACCCTTCACTAAGGTGATAAATTTTACCACTATTACTATTCATATTGACAAAAAAATTAAAGTGTACTAATTACCAAAGTAGTAACTCCTGATTTTAAATATTCAATTAATTTTATATAATTAAATACCTATATATAGTATAAATTAATTTTAAATAAAGTGAACAAAAAGTGATAAAACTGCTTTTTTGAAGAAACACATTTTAAGCATAAAATTGGATTTATTCTAAATCTATGGATAGAAACATATTTTTTAAATGTTTTATAAAATTAATATATTAAATAATATATAAATTTCAATAAAATTATTCACTAATAGTGATTAATTTAATTTATTAATATAAAAATACAATGGGTGAAAATGACAAATTTAAATAAACAACACTTTTATTTTCAAGTTATTTTTTTAATTCTAATCATTTGATTACTAATGAATTAATTTTATAAATTTACTCTCCTACTCGTTTTTGGATTTGGTTTAATATTTTATTTTATTTATTTTATGTTTCATCCTCTAGTATTACCACATGTTCAACATTCCGAACCCTGGTCCGAAGTATTGATATTTCAGGTTGGTTTGAGAGGTGCTGGATGAGGCATCGACGATGTCCCAGGAGGCACGACTTGTGGTTGTTTGAGGTGGACATTTTAGAAGGTGTTAGAAGTCTGTACAAGGTTATGATTCTCTATATAGGCCTTAGTCTACTTCAAATATTCCCTTTATTCATGTCTGATCACTCCTCCCTAGGTCAGTCTAGTTTGGTGGTTCTCAAGAGAGCTTTGGGAGGTGTTGTTCCTGTGGCCAACGATGTTCCAGGAAGTGTGACCTAAGTTTAGTTAGGAGTTGTGATGGATTTATGTGTGATTGATGATGAAATGGAATCAAGTTTATAGGTTTCAGTCTGACAACTGATGACAATGACGAATGGTTTGTTTGAGATATGTGAAAATGTGATGGTCTCATCTAGTGGTGGTCTCGTTGGAAGGAATTGGTGGTCCTAAAAAATATTTTGGTTCAATATTAAGGATTATGATCCTAATATGATATTACCTAAGGATACATTGAACCTTTCCCAATGTTTCATGGTGCAGTGAATTTCAAATAGGTTTTGGGAAGTGATGTTCGGATGATTTTCGGTCCAAGAGGCACATCCTTCAACGAATTCATTCCTTTCATTGGGTCCACATTACAATTTCTATTATAAGTCATTAGAATAATTGTTGAAAGAGTTTCATGGTTTTAATTGGTGTTCGTGATGGATGATTATGAAGTTGGAATGGTTCAAGGTTCTCTAGTTTATTATTTTTTTAGAGTGTATATAGTGTTTGGAAGCTTTGTTGTGTAGTTTTTTCAGAGAGCATTTTATAGTCGGTCATCAGTTCTGGTGGTGGTGATAAATGATGAAGGTGGTGATATCACAATTATAAAATAAGTATACACAAATATGGCTGAATCTTGTGACTCAAGGATCAAGGTTTCATCAGGTTCTACTCCAATGTTATTTTTTTTGAATTTTGAATTTGGTATCCTGTTGAATTTCAAATCCCACCAAAACATTATTTCTTTTTATGGTATTTTTGGTTATCTCTCAACCATAAAGTAGATATATTTAAAATAAAAAATTAGAAATTAAAAATGAAAAAAATAAATGAAGATATATCTATTTAATTACATCATAAGGTTCCCAAGTAGATTCATCAAATTTTTTCTTTTTCCAAGGAACTTTAACCAGGTGGGTAGTTGTAACATCCCGAGTTTCCACGATACGACTCTCTTTCAATAATGCAATAGCTTGCATTGTATGCAAGTTCGAGTTCTAACACACCGCGACTAATCAAAGTAGCCGTTATGAATAGTAATACCCACTTTTTAAAATTATATAAATTTTATATTTCAAAATGGACTTCATTTTTGTATTCGTAATATCGAAATTATCCTAAGTTGAATTTTTGGGTATTTTTATGAGAACTTAAAATTTTTTATGAATAGTGAAAAATACTTAAAAACAACTTTTTTAATCAAAATAATTTATAGTGATAAATTATACTATTGAGTTGTTTTAAAGTATAATTAGAATATATTTTTACCATTTTATCCAATGGCGGTCATTATAATTAATTTCACTTTGAAATTGGACATAAACAATTGTCAATCTTTTGATATATATTGTTTCTTAAAAACACGCTATTTGTTGTGACAGCGGGAATTAATTATAAAATTAATTAATGCAACTTATATGTTTGTAATTGTTTAAAATAGACATAATTTTTGAATTCGGAATATCAATTATAGCTTAGGGTGAAATTTTGGCATTGTTCTGAAAACTTCAATTTTTGATGAATAGTGAAACCACTAAGTGGTAGTTAAAAAACTGATTTTTCATTTAAATGAAACTTTACCGCTTCTATGAATTGAATTTAAAAAATCCGACATACATGGTTGTTATTAGAATGTAAAATTTGGTTCAATGGGATTAAAATAATTTTTTGGTGAATAATAAATTTTATGTTTTATTAATCGCGATTAAAGGTAATTAGTGAAATTTAAGGTAAAGATAATGTTATAATAATATGAAATGACCTTGAAACATGTCCTACACCTATTGGATGAGTCATTTCCGACCAAGACAATCCATGAGTCAACTTGGGGACCCCATGGAGCCACTTTTGTAGGAAAATGACATTAAAAACTTTTTATTTACTGTTAAAATAAAAATGTCACAAACATGAGTTGTTTTACTAAAACAATTTTTAAATGGGGTTATACAAGTAATATTTTTTACTATAAATATTAATTATAATTTTAAAAGGATTTAATACATCATGATAGTTTTTTTATAATTTTTAGACATTAAATAAATTAAATTATTTATGACACCATGATGATGCAGCGATTACCTCATTATTTAACGATTTAAATAAAATAAAAATATAATGTAAAATCTAAGACCTACACATCTCAAAAACCTATTGGATGGGTGTATTTAGAACTCTTATCACCGTATCCTAGAAATATATAATTTTGGGACCTTTTAAATCTGAAAAGAATTTTATGATAAAGTAACCTTTTATAACTTTCCAAGAGTACCCCTCCTCTCCTCTTATAAAAGACCCCCACCTCTACCACCTTAAACACTACTCTAAAGCCTTTGTATCAGCCAACCCCTACCCATTTTTTCTCTTCACATCCCACTATTACTCCTAGAAGCCTCACTTTGGGCAGAAGTCTTCCCAAGTAAGCCTTTGAGATCCAATCAAAAAGAGTTACTCGTTTTAAAGGTAGTGTTTTCTCTTGTGTTCTTATGTTTTATTTTGCTTCTCCAACCCCCAAAACTCTTTTTATTCATTTCTTTTGTAACAACAACAGTATCCTAAATATACTAGGATGTTGTTATAAGAAGTATTCGAGCTACAATTACACACACCTACATCTAATGATTAAAGAACATACTATTTTTGTGGATGGTGAGTTTCTGCCTCATGAAATGATGATTGTTCAACACTCATATAACACCTTCAAAGGTGGCCATTAAGATGTCACTATATTTATATATGATATATAATATGTTTATGTTTTACTTAATCTTCTTTATTTTTCATTTATGGTATACCTTTATGGTTTCCATTATGGGTAAACGCGATATTTTCATTTTAGGAAGTGTGGACTACCGCCCCCTCAAAGTGATTTGAATCGTTAATGCCATATGTGGGATGTATAAAGGATGAATTAAATTGTATTATACATTATATTATACTGGAATTATATTATACCTATATATAATTATAATTTCATTCCATTAAATACGAAATAGAAATGAAAGTAGCGTTCATGCGTACGTACGGCTTACCGTCTCCATGAACGGTGCATTTCATTTCTTATCTCTAAATGTTATGTAATAAATGCATGTATATACTGGATATATATGATATATATGATATCTAAATCATGAATATAATTTTGGATATAATGTATATTTCACCACATGAACAAATTGTAATTATAAAAGTTTATTTTTTACTCAAGTACCAAAGATCGACAGAATAACCGTTATTAACTTAAATAATTACATAATGTTCATAACATGGTAATAAGTGATATAAAAGGAATAATGAACATGTAAAAGGTTCTTAAGAAAATAGAAATTAACTCTATTTTATTATTCAGGAGGTTAAAGAACGATCGAGTCAAGTCGGACACGAGGTAAGGGAACTTCTTAACCCAATTTCTATTCTTTGGGTTAATCTCCTACTTTCAAATTATGTCATGATATTATTATGTCCTATCATGTATTTATACTTTATTTATGTGTACATATAGTTAGTACACATAATATATATATTTTATTTAAAAAAATGATCTTTGTAAGGGACTTTGTCTCAATCTCCATTCATTGAGGAATATTTTGTTTTATACACACATTTCTTTTATACGGTGTATAAACCCCTTTGACATTTTCATTTATTCAAAAGGAATCTTTTTATACGAAGAATTTTACTAAACAACAAAAAGGAATGTTTTCTTGTCATACATATGTGGAGACACCGATTTATCCACCGCCGTGACCATTATTTGAGTTTCGGCTTCCTCTACAAGCCATAACTTTTTTCAAAAAAAAAAAAAATAAATATCAAGTTTTAATTTTCTATTATTTTGGTATTGAAAATGGTTTTGAAAGTGTTTTTATTATATCAATGTGTTGTATTGATATCTTGTGATTGAAATGTGGAAATTTTATGTTTCTTTTATGCATGTTTTATGTAATACGATTATGTTATAGTTTATGATATGTTTAAACCTGTTCATATGAGGAATGCATTGTACTTAATAAGTGACAGGTGGAGCCCACTGTAACGCCCCGACCCCAGTTACCCAGAGTCGGTGCATTATTACATAACATTGGCATGATCACAAGAAAGATCAAATCTCGAAAGACCGATTGGTTTAGTAGCCTTGGAAACACTAGATATATTCATAAGTTTTACATTACATCATAAAATGAAAAACTACTACAACAACATAATGTTTCCACAATCCACACTATTAACCCCTCATAAAATCCCTGCAGGTCATTCATAACTTACTTCTTCACATCCTGGGAAAAATAAAACATAGAAAAGGGGTGAGCTCAAATTCCCAGTAAGGATAACAATATAGCGGAAACTTTCATAAATAAGAATAAACATTTAAGGCAATGTATAACTAAAACAAAAGCCTTTTAAATATGAACTTTCAACATGGTATGGCATAAATAAAATGAAATAATGCCATTTACTTATTCACATGGATATTCTACTAATCGAATAATCACATGCAAAAATCAATAACCACTTTCATAATGTTGGAATGCATAATGCCAGACTATCATAACCACATATCCAAGGCCTCGTGCCAAGACTACAAATAAGATTTTGTCAAGGCCTTGTGCCAAGTCACTAGTTTGTCTCATGAGACCTACCGATGCATCGAGGAGCTATAGCGGGCTCCACCCGTCACATATTAAGTCCAATGCATTCCCATATGAAAAGGTTTAAACATAACATAAACATTCATATTAAAACTAGCATCTGAAATGTCAATACTTTCACCATAAACTATGAATGGTATAAAAATAGCACATCCACAGTCAAACATATCACAAAACCTTCAATACAATATAGAAGTTTTGTATCATAATAAATCAACTTCAAATAATCTTAAAATCCATCAAAGGATGTTGACATAGATGAAATCAAAATTCTTTTTAAAGAAATATCTCCTTTTATTTTGAAATAATGTAAGATCCATATAAAATAAAACATTTTCTTTGAAAATATTCTTATAAGCTTGTTAGGGAAGCTTTGAAGATTTTATAACGGCGGAAAATAGCCGCACCCGCCGTATAAGTAAAAAAAACATTCTTACCTTAATTCTGTCGAAAAGGTTAAAAAGGACCTTGTTTTGAAAAAGACCGAAAGATTCCTTTATAAACCACTTATAAAAGTCAAAAAGGGTATAAATGACTTTAACTCATATTCTAGTAAATAGTAAAAATGTTTTTAAATGCATTTTTAAGAAACATGGATGTGGATGATAAAGAGATCCCAGTAGATTATTACGTATAAACAACCTTGGATAATGAAGAGGTTGTAAAGTAAACCCTTACCTTGTAATTTTCCTTGGTTGGGGTAGGTTAACCTCCTGTATAATGGTGAAATAGTTGTTATTAAATTATACAAGAATCATATATAATAATATGATATCATATATGATCTTTTAACATTGATTTGTTAATAATATCTTAGAATTATCGTCGTCTCGGGAGTTAACTTACTCATTTTCTTTTATATGTTTTGTTACATAAGCCATGGTAGTTGTATCTTATTCATATTCAGAATGATATCTAGTCCTTAAACATCATTTTTAAATCATCAAATGATAATTATACTTGAATGGATACGATGGAGAATGAATCTCATCGCGTTCGTGGAGACGGTAGTCCGTACGTACGCACGAGCGACAATATCATTCTTTTGATATTAAAATAATATATAAATGGATGGTATATAATATATACAGAATCATTAACATGTTATATTTATTATTTACATGAGTTACACATCATTATTATACCCATCCAAATAATATTATATTGAATAACAATTACACCACGACGTGGAGACGGTAGTCCGTACGTACGCACGTATGATGACATGTTATTCAAAGGGTGGATAGAATACTGAATATGGTTGTACCATATTTATAATAACATCACAGTATATGTGAGATACTGGAGTTATTATTTTAGAATGGTAAGAACAAAGGAAGAAGAAGTGGAAGAAGAAATGAACTTGGAGAAGGGTGGTGAAATCATTACCTCTTCTTTGGGTTCTTCCTTTTTATTTGATCAAAAGGGCTCCTTAGGTTGGATTTCTGATCAAACTAAGGCCTCTAGGTTGTAGTGAGGGATGTTGGGAGAGTATTTGGGCAGAGTTTGGCCGAACCAAAAGGCTTTGAAGGTGTGAAGAAATGAGAAGGAGGAGTGCCCTTTTATAAGAGGGGTGAGGGGCACCTTTGGAAAAGCTAGAAATATTAATTTATAATAAATTCATATTCGGTTTCTAATGGCTCCAAAGCTTATTATTCAAAGGTTAAGGTGGGGATAGGTCGAAAACCACTCAACCAATAGAATTTAGACAGGTTTGGGTACTTATATTAACCTTATCTTTAAGTATTAACTCTAAGTTAATTAGTTTCACTTTTACAATGTCTCTTTGTATTTTTATATAATATGGTTAATAAACTTACTATATACATCCAAGCGACCCCCAAGTGGTACATTAATTATTAACCTATCATGATATAAGTCTCTTGGCCGAACCTTAGATTTTTAGGAATTTAATATCAATTAATAATATAATATTTGTTTTAAGAACTCTTTTATGTCAATTTTGACACTATTCAATAGTTGATTTTTGTGAAACTCATAACAGATTGATTACTTCGAACAAAGTCAATTAAATCAATCCTAATATATCATATTATCCTAGAAAATTAGTTTAATTAATTAAAAGTTTCATATTATATTTATTTGTGTATTTATAATATCAATTATTTTAATTTTTCACTATTATAGTAATTACTTCATCATCATTGTGTCATATATAAAATAAATTATTTAATGTTTAAAAATTATAAATAAAATATCATTATGTAGGAAATATTTTTAGATTTCTAATGAATATTTCTAATCTAAAATCCAACATATATAACCCCATTTAACAATTGTTTTTCTAAAAGATATATGCTTGTGTCATTTTTGTATTCATTTTAACTTAATTAAAATAAAGTGTCATTATCACTTACAAGTGGATCCATGGGGTCCCAAAATAGACCCAAAGATTCCCATGGTCGACCATGTATCGACCAATATGGTTAAGACACGTTTTAGGGTAATTTAGTATTATTATAATATTATTTTTAACCCTTATTTACCGGATTTACCCTTAACCATGGTAAATAAAATATTTACCGCCGTAATTATTCAAAATGTCTAAAAATAAAAGTTACCTATTTACACAATTTGAACATCCTGATTCCAAATATGGAATCCATTTTCCTAAATTCAAAACACAGAAGTGGCAGAAATTAATTTAAAATTAATTCCCGCTGTCAAAACAAAAAGCGTGTTTTTAAGAGATAATAACTATCAAAAGATTGACACTCGTTTATGTTCGGTTTAATTGTAAAATTATGTCCAATGACCAAAATTATATTAAATGGTAAAAATATATTGTAAATATACTTTAAAACCACTCAAATTTATAATTTATCACTATTAATTATTTTGATTAAAAAAGTTGTTTTTAATTAAAACTTAGTAATTTTCACTATTCATCAAAATATGAAAGTTATCCGAAATGTACCAAAATTTCACCTTAGGCTAAATTCGATATTCCGAATTCAAAAATGAAGTCCATTTTCAAATATAAAATATATATAAAAAGTAGGTATTACTATTCATAACGGCTAGTTTGATTAGTTATGGTGTGTTAGAACTCGGTGTTGCGTACAACACACGCTATCACATTATTCAAAGAGAAGCGTACCGTAGAAGCTTGGGGTGTTACATTCTCCCCTCCTTCAAATAATTGCGTCCTCGCAATTTCTAGGGTATTAATGCATAAAAAGACTCGGGTGGTTCTTCATCATAAGTTCCTCGGGTTCCCACGTTGCCTCTTCCATCTTATGGTTTCTCCACAAAACTTTTACCAGACGCGTCGTCCGGTTTCTCAGCACTTGTTCTCTCGTATCAAGAATCTTGACGGGCTCTTCGCAATAAGACAGATCGGGTTCCAGTTCTAATTCCTCATAGGTGAGTACATGCGTCGGATCAGGCATGTATTTCCTCAATAGAGATACGTGGAACACATCGTGAACTTTGGAGAGACTTGGCGGCATTGCCAATCGGTAAGATACAACCCCAATTCGTTCTAGAATTTCGAAAGTTCCGATGTACCTGGGACTCAATTTACCTTTCTTACCAAAACGTATGACTCCCTTCCACGAAGATACCTTCAGAAAAACATGATCACCGACTTGAAATTCCAAATCCTTCCTTCGATTATCGGCATAGCTCTTCTGCCTACTTTGAGCTACTTTGATGTGATTTTGGATTACTTTCACCTTTTCCTCCGTTTCCTCCACCAGTTCTGGGCCTACAAGTTTTCTTTCACCAACGTCATCCCAACAGGTTGGTGTACGACATCTCTTTCCGTATAACGCTTCATATGGTGCCATCTGAATACTCGAATGGAAGCTATTGTTATAGGAAAATTCTACCAAAGGTAAATATTGATCCCACATACCCTGAAAGTCAAGTGAGCAAGATCTCAACATGTCTTCTAAGGTTTGAATAGTCCGTTCTGATTGTCCGTCTGTCTGAGGGTGGTAAGCAGTGCTCAAATGAAGTTCAGTATCCAGGGATTTCTGAAGACTTTTCTAGAATCTTGAAGTAAAACGGGGATCACGATCAGAAACAATCGATAGGGGTACTCCATGAAGTCTCACAACTTCATTAATATATAGTATTGCTAGACGTTCCAGGGGTAGATCTTCTCTTATAGCAAGAAAATGTGCTGTCTTGGTAAGACGATCAACAATAACCCATATTGCATCGTTCCTTCTAGGAGTCCTTGGTAGCCCCATGACAAAGTCCATCGTAACATTGTCCCATTTCCACTCCGGTATGGGAAGAGGTTGCATGACTCCTCCAGGCTGTTGCCTTCCAGCTTTCACTTGTTGACAAACCATACATCTTGACACAAAATCAGCAATCTCCCTCTTCATGTTGTCCCACCAAAAATGTTCCTTCAAATCTCTATACATTTTGGTGCTCCCAGGGTGTATAGAGAAATTGGAACTATGAGCATCATCCAACAATTCCCTTTTTAGATCAGGTATATTGGGAACACAAAGTCTCTTCCCGAATTTCAAAATTCAATCTTCATACACAAAGTCTCTCAATCTCCCATCATTCACAGCTTTAATCTTCTTTTGGAATTCTTCATCATCGGTCTGAGAACTCTTAATCCTTTCTAGTAAAGATGGTTTGGAAACCATTTGAAAAAGCATTGATGTTTCACCTTCCCTGGTTATTCCCATGTCCATCTTCCCTAGATCCATGAAAATTGGATCCCTTTCAATTCTCATATTGTTCAAAACTCCATGGTCTTTTCTACTCAAAGCATCTGCCACCTTGTTTGCCTTCCCTGGGTGGTAGTGTATCGTACAATCATAATCCTTGAGTAATTCAAGCCATCTCCTTTGCCTCATGTTGAGTTCTTTTTGTGAGAAAATATACTTCAAACTCTTGTGATCAGTATAAATCTCACATTTTTCACCATAGAGGTAGTGCCTCCATATCTTCAAAGCAAATATCAATGCTGCTAACTCGAGATCATGAGTAGGAGAGTTTTGTTCATGAATTTTCAACTGTCGTGATGCATAGGAAATAACTCTATCATTCTGCATAAGGACACAGCCAAGTCCTTTCTTCGATGCATCACTATAAATAACGAACCCATCATTCCCCGATGGTAGAGTCAATATAGGAGCATTGACTAATCTTCTCTTCAGTTCTTCGAAACATTCTTCACACTCTTTTGTCCAAACAAATTTAACCCCTTTACGTGTGAGCTTCGTTAATGGGTTATCCAATCGGGAAAAATTCTGGACGAAACATCGATAATAACCTGCCAAACCAATAAAACTACGTACCTCAGTTATACTCGTAGGTGCTGGCCATTCTTGGATTGCCTTGGTCTTAGAAGGATCAACAGAGATTCCATCTTTAGAGACAATATGTCCAAGAAAAGAAATCTCCTGAAGCCAGAATTCACACTTGCTAAACTTCCCATATAATTCATGCCTCCTCAGAGTCTTCAAGATAATGCGCAAGTGATTTTCATGATCTTCTTAGGTTTTGGAGTATTCCAAGATATCATCAATAAATACCACCAAAAATTCATCGAGATACTCCTTGAAAACTCTATTCATTAGATCCATGAATACAGAGGGTGCATTAGTCAATCCAAACGACATTACAGTAAACTCGTAATGCCCGTACCTGGTTCGAAATGCTGTTTTCGGAATGTCTTCCTTCTTCACACACAACTGATGGTATCCAGATCGAAGGTCAATCTTTGAAAAGTATTGAGCTCCATGCAGTTGGTCAAATAAATCATCAATACGAGGTAGGGGATACTTGTTCTTTATCGTTATAGCATTGATCTCCCTGTAGTCGATACATAACCTCATAGATCCATCTTTCTTTTTAACAAAAAGAACAGGGGCTCCCCATGGAGAAACACTAGGGAGAATAAATCCCTTATTACTCAATTCCTCTAGTAGTTTCTTTAGTTCGACTAACTCTACAGTGGCCATTCTATAAGGGGTCTTCGATATAGGCCTTGATCCAGGAATCAAATCAATAGAAATCTCAACTTCTCGTTCTGGAGGATGTCCAGGTAAATCTTCCGGAAATACATCTACAAATTCTTTCACAACAGGTAAATCCTCTATTTGAACATTCCTTTCCTCACCGACAGTTATTTCATTCTCTTCCTCCCTAATAATTGAATTAAGTTGAGCTACTGGGGGTGGATCTAAATAAGAATTAGGTGGTGACGATTCTGCTCTAAAAATAAGGTGCTTCTTATCATTATCATCAAGAATCGTAACCTCTTTCTTCTTACAATAAATCTTCGCATCATAGTCTAAAAGCCAGTCCATACCGAGGATTATATCAAACTCAATCATAGGTATGACGATGAAATCAGCAGATAAAGAAAATTTATGTGCTCTAATGGGGACTGATTCACAAAACTTTGTTGCAACGATACTTCCCTTAGGAGTTTTAACCGACAACTCCCTTATTAAATCAAATTGGAAATATCTAATTTTCTTAGCAAACTGGGAAGATATGAAACAATGCGATGATCCAGAATCAAATAATGCATTTTCTAAACTTGAGGAAACCATTAAATTACCTGCCACCACGTCTTTCGGAGCTTCTACCTCAGCAGTAGTGATAGCATAAGCCTGGCCTTGATCCCTTGGCCTTTTCTGAGGTAAGTTCTCCTGAAGCTTAGGACATGCATTTGCATAATGCCCCATCTCCCTGCAATTGTAGCACTGAACGTTGGTAGCTTCCTTCTTCCCCTTGCAATCATGAGCTTGGTGGCCTTTTTCACCACACTTGTAACAGACTCCCATTCCCTTCATGAAAGTACCAGGATGTTTCTTCCCGCATTTACCACAAGATGGATATTCAACCTTTCCCTTCTTCCCCTTATTTCCATTCCCAGATTGATCAGCAGGTCTCTTCTTCTCTTGCTTTGCTTTAAAGTCATAAGACTTAGAGAATTCCTTTTCGGTCTTGATAGCACATGAGACAATGTCTTTGTACGATGAAAAGGATTGTGAGACTAACGCTCGACGGAGAAATGGTTTTAACCCATCAAAGAAACGATCAATCTTACTTCTTGGGTTACGAATATAATCACCAGCGTACCTCGCTAACCTTGTAAAGTTAGCCTCATACTTTGTGACATTCTCATCCTCCTTTTGTCTCAGACTCAGAAATTGCCTTTCCATATCTGCTCGATGGTCGCGAGGGAAGTATTTTTCTAAAAACAGATCTTTGAACTCCCTCCATTCCATATTTGATACTTCATCATCTTCCTTCGTATTTTGAATCAATGACCACCATTGATCAGCATCTCCAGTGAGGCGGTAAACTGCCATGATAACTTTTTCCCTTTCACTGCTCCCCAAAGCCTGAAATATTTTCCCTAGGGAAAATATCCATTGCTCAGCTACTAAGGGATTTGTATTCCCATTGAACGTTGGTGGTTGTTGCCTCATGAATCGATCTAACATTGATCCTCCACGCTGCGGATCAGGGTGCTCCATACGGGTAAGGTTATTATTCATAACCTGAGTAAGTTGTCCCAGTATGGTGATTAGCTGATCAGCACCAGTTGCATCACCAGCCCCACTATAATTATCTTGAGCAGGAGGGCAATCCCTACATGGAGTGCGTGCATTGATACGGTTTCCATTTCTTCCACTAGGCGCCATTTCTAAACAATGGCATAAACTAGATCAGTTTATGAATCAAAATACATAATCCCGTACTTATAAAACACTTAACATAAATTGAACTATTTATGGATATAATCCATAATCATAAGAATGTTTTCTTTGAGGAAGTATATACTCATAATCCCTTCAAAATGATTTGTAAAGAAAATGAGAGTTATCCTAAGCATATCCCCCGGGAGTGTCGTAACCAAGAGTGCAGCAAGGCCCGTTGTCGTGCACCAGTTCCCGTTCGAGTCTAGCTCAAAGCGGTGTTTTCGGGTTTTACCCCTAGGTACATCTGTGCCAGATCCGCCTCTACCTGCTCGTATCCAGACAGGGATGTATTGCTTGGAAAACTCACAAAATCTCTACAATACCAAAATTCTAGGAAGTTATTCTATACTAATCCTCAAAGTTCATCTTAGGTCTACGTGCTCTAATCAGAGTTTATCTAAATCTAGCTTCCAAGGTTTGTACTAAACCTCCATCTGATACCAACTGTAACGCCCCGACCCCAGTTACCCAGAGTCGGTGCATTATTACATAACATTGGCATGATCACAAGAAAGATCAAATCTCGAAAGACCGATTGGTTTAGTAGCCTTGGAAACACTAGATATATTCATAAGTTTTACATTACATCATAAAATGAAAAACTACTACAACAACATAATGTTTCCACAATCCACACTATTAACCCCTCATAAAATCCCTGCAGGTCATTCATAACTTACTTCTTCACATCCTGGGAAAAATAAAACATAGAAAAGGGGTGAGCTCAAATGCCCAGTAAGGATAACAATATAGCGGAAACTTTCATAAATAAGAATAAACATTTAAGGCAATGTATAAATAAAACAAAAGCCTTTTAAATATGAACTTTCAACATGGTATGGCATAAATAAAATGAAATAATGCCATTTACTTATTCACATGGATATTCTACTAATCGAATAATCACATGCAAAAATCAATAACCACTTTCATAATGTTGGAATGCATAATGCCAGACTATCATAACCACATAGCCAAGGCCTCGTGCCAAGACTACAAATAAGATTTTGTCAAGGCCTTGTGCCAAGACACTAGTTTGTCTCATGATACCTACCGATGCATCGAGGAGCTATAGCGGGCTCCACCCGTCACATATTAAGTCCAATGCATTCCCATATGAAAAGGTTTAAACATAACATAAACATTCATATTAAAACTAGCATATGAAATGTCAATACTTTCACCATAAACTATGAATGGTATAAAAATAGCACATCCACAGTCAAACATATCACAAAACCTTCAATACAATATAAAAGTTTTGTATCATAATAAATCAACTTCAAATAATCTTAAAATCCATCAAAGGATGTTGACATAGATGAAATCAAAATTCTTTTTAAAGAAATATCTCCTTTTATTTTGAAATAATTTAAGATCCATATTAAATAAAACATTTTCTTTGAAAATATTCTTATAAGCTTGTAAGGGAAGCTTTGAAGATTTTATAACGGCAGAAAATAGCTGCACCCGCCGTATAAGTAAAAAAAACATTCTTACCTTAATTCTGTCGAAAAGGTTAAAAAGGACCTAGTTTTGAAAATGACCGAAAGATTCCTTTATAAACCACATATAAAAGTCAAAAAGGTTATAAATGACTTTAACTCATATTCTAGTAAATAGTAAAAATGTTTTGAAATTCATTTTTAAGAAACATGGATGTGGATGATAAAGAGATCCCAGTAGATTATTACGTATAAACAACCTTGGATAATGAAGAGGTTGTAAAGTAAACCCTTACCTTGTACTTTTCCTTGGTTGGGGTAGGTTAAAATCCTGTATAATGGTGAAATAGTTGTTATTAAATTATACAAGAATCATATATAATAATATGATATCATATATGATCTTTTAACATTGATTTGTTAATAATATCTTAGAATTATCGTCGTTTCGGGAGTTAACTTACTCATTTTCTTTTATATGTTTTGTTACATAAGCCATGGTTGTTGTATCTTATTCATATCCAGAATGATATCTAGTCCTTAAACATCATTTTTAAATCAGCAAATGATAATTATACTTGAATGGATACGATGGAGAATGAATCTCATCGCGTTCGTGGAGACGGTAGTCCGTACGTACGCACGAGCGACAATATCATTCTTTTGATATTAAAATAATATATAAATGGATGGTATATCATATATACAGAATCATTAACATGTTATATTTATTATTTACATGAGTTACACATCATTATTATACCCATCCAAATAATATTATATTGAATAACAATTACACCACGACGTGGAGACGGTAGTCCGTACGTACGCACGTATGGTGACATGTTATTCAAAGGGTGGATAGAATACTGAATATGGTTGTACCATATTTATAATAACATCACAGTATATGTGAGATACTGGAGTTATTATTTTAGAATGGTAAGAACAAAGGAAGAAGAAGTGGAAGAAGAAATGAACTTGGAGAAGGGTGGTGAAATCATTACCTCTTCTTCGGGTTCTTCCTTTTGATTTGATCAAAAGGGCTCCTTAGGTTAGCTTTATGATCAAACTAAGGCCTCTAGGTTGTAGTGAGGGATGTTGGGAGAGTATTTGGGCAGAGTTTGGCCGAACCAAAAGGCTTTGAAGGTGTGAATAAATGAGAAGGAGGAGTTCCCTTTTATAAGAGGGGTGAGGGGCACCTTTGGAAAAGCTAGAAATATTAATTTATAATAAATTCATATTCGGTTTCTAATGGCTCAAAAGCATATTATTCAAAGGTTAAGGTGGGGATAGGTCGAAAACCACTCAACCAATAGAATTTAGACAGGTTTGGGTACTTATATTAACCTTATCTTTAAGTATTAACTCTAAGTTAATTAGTTTCACTTTTACAATGTCTCTTTGTATTTTTATATAATATGGTTAATAAACTTACTATATACATCCAAGAGACCCCCAAGTGGTACATTAATGATGAACCTATCATGATATAAGTCTCTCGGCCGAACCATATATTTTTAGGAATTTAATATCAATTAATAATATAATATTTGTTTTAAGAACTCTTTTATGTCAATTTTGACACTATTCAATAGTTGATTTTTGTGAAACTCATAACAGATTGATTACTTAGAACAAAGTCAATTAAATCAATCCTAATATATCATATTATCCTAGAAAATTAGTTTAATTCATTAAAAGTTTCATATTATATTTATTTGGGTATTTATAATATCAATTATTTTAATTTTTCACTATTATAGTAATTACTGCATCATCATTGTGTCATAAATAAAATAAATTATTTAATGTCTAAAAATTATAAATAAAATATCATTATGTAGGAAATCTTTTTATCTTTCTAATGAATATTTATAATCTAAAATCCAACATATATAACCCTATGTAACAATTGTTTTTCTAAACGATATATGCTTGTGTCATTTTTGTATTCATTTTAACTTAATTAAAATAAAGTGTCATTATCACTTACAAGTGGATCCATGGGGTCCCAAAATAGACCCAAAGATTCCCATGGTCGACCATGTATCAACCAATATGGTTAAGACACGTTTTAGGGTAATTTAGTATTATTATAATATTATTTTTTAACCCTTATTTACCGGATTTACCCTTAACCATGGTAAATAAAATATTTACCGCCGTAATTATTCAAAATGTCTAAAAATAAAAGTTACCTATTTACACAATTTGAACATCCTGATTCCAAATATGGAATCCATTTTCCTAAATTCAAAACACAGAAGTGGCAGAAATTAATTTAAAATTAATTCCCGCTGTCAAAACAAAAAGCGTGTTTTTAAGAGATAATAACTATCAAAAGATTGACACTCGTTTATGTTCGGTTTAATTGTAAAATTATGTCCAATGACCAAAATTATATTAAATGGTAAAAATATATTCTAAATATACTTTAAAACCACTCAAATTCATAATTTATCACTATTAATTATTTTGATTAAAAAAGTTGTTTTTAATTAAAACTTAGTAATTTTCACTATTCATCAAAATATGAAAGTTATCCGAAATGTACCAAAATTTCACCTTAGGCTAAATTAGATATTCCGAATCCAAAAATGAAGTCCATTTTCAAATATAAAATATATATAAAAGGTATGTATTACTATTCATAACGGCTAGTTTGATTAGTTATGGTTTGTTAGAACTCGGTGTTGCGTACAACACACGCTATCACATTATTCAAAGAGAAGCGTACCGTAGAAGCTTGGGGTGTTACACCCACTATAGCTCCTTGATGCATCAGAAGGTCTCATGAGACAAACTAGTGTCTTGGCACGAGGCCTTGACAAAATCTTATTTGTAGTCTTGGCACGAGGCCTTGGCTACCTGGTTATGATAGTCTGGCATTATGCATTCCATCATTATGAACGTGGTTATTGATATTGCATGTGATTATTTGACCAGTAAAATATCCATGTGAATAAGTAAATGGAATTATTTCATTTTACTTTTTCCATATTATGTTGAAGTTCATGTTTAAAAGGATTTTGTTTAGTTATACATTACCTTAAATGTTTATGTTTATTTATGAAAGCATCCACTATATTGTTATCCTTACTGAGCATCTGAGCTCACCCCTTTCAATATTTTAATTTTTCCAGGATGTGAATAAGTATTTTAGTAATCACCTACATGGATAGTCTTAAGAGGATATGAGTGTGGACTATGGAGACTTTGTTATTTTAGTTTTTCACTTTATGATGTAATGTAACATTTATGAATGTATCTAGTGTTTCCAAGGATACTAAACAAATCGGTCTTTTGAGACATGATCTTTTGTGATCATGACAATGTTACGTAATAATGCACCGACTCCGGGTAACTGGGGTCGGGGCGTTACAGTTGTTATCAGAGGCAGTTTAGTACTAACCTTGGAAGCTAGATTTAGATAAACTCTGATTAGAGCACATAGCCCAAAGATAGACTTTGAGGATTAGTATAGAAGAACTTCCTAGAATTTTGGTATTATAGAGATTCTGTGAGTTTTCCGAGCAATACATCCCTATCTGGATACGAGCAGGTAGAGGCGGCTCTGGCACAGATGTACCTAGGGGTAAAACCCGAAAACACTACTTTGAGCTCGACTCGAACGAGAACTGGTGCACGAAAATGGGCCTTGCTGCACTCATGGTTACGACACTCCCGGGAGATATGCTTAGGATAATTATCATTTTATTTAGAAACCATTATGAAGGGGTTATGAGTATATACTTCCTCAAAGAAAACATTTTTATGATTATGGATTATATCCATAAATAGTTCAATTTATGTTAAGTGTTTGGCAAGTTTGTAATTATGTATTTTGATTCATAAACTAATCTAGTTTATGCCATTGTTTGGAAATGGCGCCTAGTGGGAGGAATGGAAACCGTATCAATGCACGCACTCCATGTAGGGATTGCCCTCCTGCTCAAGATAATTATAGTGGAGCTGGTGATACAACTGGTGCTGATCACCTTATCACCATACTGGAACAACTCACTCAGGTTATGAATAATAACCTTACTCGTATGGAGCACCCTGATCCGCAATGTGGAGGATCAATGTTAGACCACTTCATGAGGAAAAAACCACCAACATTTAATGGGGGTACAAATCCATTAGTATCTGAGCAATGGATAAAATCCTTAGAGAAAATATTCCATGCCTTGGGGAGTAGCGAAAGGGAGAAGGTTGTCATGGCAGTCTACTGCCTCACTGGAGATGCCGATCAATGGTGGTCGTTGATTCAAAACACAAAGGAAGATGAAGAAGTATCAAGTATGGAATGGAGGGAGTTTAAGGAAATTTTATTTGAAAAATACTTTCCACATGACCATCGAGCAGATATGGAAAGGAAATTTCTGAGTCTGAGACAAAAGGAGGATGAGAATGTCGCAAAGTATGAGGCTATCATTACAAGGTTATCAAGACATGCTGCAGATTATATACGTAACCCAAGAAGTAATATTGATCATTTCTTTGATGGGTTAAAACCATTTCTCCGTCGAGAATTAGTCTCACAAACCTTCTCGTCGTATGAAGATATTGTCTCGTGTGCTATCAAGACGGAAAAGGAATTCTCTAAGTCTTATGACTTTAAAGCAAAGCAAGAAAAGAAGAGATCTTCTGATCAATCTGGAAATGGAAATAAAGGGAAAAAGGGAAAGAAAGATTTTCTATTATGCGATAATTGTGGGAAGAATCACCCTAGTACTTGCCTAAAAGGAATGTGAGTTTGTTATAAATATGGAGAAAAAGGTCACTAGGCTCGTGATTGCAAGGTAAAGAAAGAGGCCATCAATGTTGAATGCTACAATTGTTGGGAAATGGGGAATTATGCAAATTAATGTCCTAAGCGCCAGAGAAACTTACCTCAGAAAAGGCCAAGGGATCAAGGACAATCTTATGCTACTACTACAGTTGAAGTGGAATAATTAATGTATTGGTGCTTTTGGACTCAAGGATTATATTCTGGTTGTAAGAATAATGTGATATATATAAGGATTGTACTGTAGTACTTGTTGTTTTCATTAAGGTTTTAATATGATGAATTTAATCATATTTTTATATGTGACAATAAGAGAAACATTACTTTGTTTGAGGAATCTGATGATACAATTGATTTTGGAATTTAAAAACCTTTTAGAGAAAGTCTGGATGGAGGTATTTTTGATAACTATAAAGGTTGGAATAGATTAAGTTGAACTTTGGATATTATTATTTAAGGTTAAAACATTTCTCAAGATTATTTTTGGAATATTATAATACTATATTTTTAGGAAAAAGACAACCTGCAGGGTGGGGCATAACCCATCGCGTCGGACAAAGCTGCAGGAATCAAACCCACAACCATAGTGCGACAGGCCTTTATTAGCTACCACTAGCCTACAGGAAGTCCCTGGTTATTAAAAAATAGTTTTCCTAATCTAAATGGTATGTGTTAATATTTGGAACCTTATACAATTATGATAAATAGAATATTTTGAGATCTATTACCTTTTGGAGTGAATGATGGGTTTGTGGTAAAAATTTATTAAAGAATGAAAGTTTACATGACAAGTAAGTATATTTCCTTAAGTTCTTGGTAAATATCTTAAATAAATTCCTCAACTTTATAAAAGGTAACTTAAAACAAAAAATTTTTCGGTTAACTTTTCCAATTGGGGAATCAATGACCTTTTAACCAATCACAAGTTTGTGATTTTCTTGTAGTTAACTTTCTCCTAATCCTGTTTTATACAACTCTCCATTAGACCATGATGGTTTTTTTCCTCCATATCCAGATTTTCATAGAGTCCTAGTATGGGCTATCTCGGGTGACCTTTGTACATCTCTTTATTTCTTTTAAAGTTATATTTTTATTAACCTTATTTTTGATGTGGGTTTTCCACAAAGGTATTTTCTATTTTCAACCTTTTATTTTCAAAGAAAAATTTCAAATTGCAAGGACGCAATTTATTGTAGGAGGGGAGAGTGTAACATCCCGAGCTTCCACGATACGACTCTCTTTCAATAATGTAATAGCTTGCATTGTTCGCAAGTTCGAGTTCTAACACACCGCGACTAATCAAAGTAGCCGTTATGAATAGTAATACCCACTTTTTAAAAGTATATAAATTTTATATTTCAAAATGAACTTCATTTTTGTATTCGTAATATCGAAATTATCCTAAGTTTAATTTTTTGGTATTTTTCTGAGAACTTCCAATTTTTTATGAATAGTGAAAAATACTTAAAAACAACTTTTTTAATAAAAATAATTTATAGTGATAAATTATAATATTGAGTTGTTTTAAAGTATAATTAGAATATATTTTTACCATTTTATCCAATGGTGGTCATTAGAATTAATTTCACTTTGAAATTGGACATAAACAATTGTCAATCTTTTGATATATATTGTTTCTTAAAAACACGCTATTTGTTGTGACAACGGGAATTAATTATAAAATTAATTAATGAAACTTATATGTTTGTAATTCTTTAAAATAGACATAATTTTTGAATTTGGAATATCAATTATAGCTTAGGGTGAAATTTTGGCATTGTTCTGAAAAACTTCAATTTTTGATGAATAGTGAACCCACTAAGTGGTAGTTAAAAAACTGATTTTTCATTTAAATGAAACTTTACCACTTCTATGTATTGAATTTAAAAAATCCGACATACATGGAAGTTATTAGGATGTAAAATGTGGTTCAATGGGATTAAAATAATTTTTTGGTGAATAGTAACTTTTATGTTTTATTAATCGCGATTAAAGGTAATTAGTGAAATTTAAGGTAAAGATAATGTTATAATAATATGAAATGACCTTGACACATGTCCTACACCTATTGGATGAGTCATGTCCGACCAAGACAATTCATGGGTCAACTTGGGGACCCCATGGAGCCACTTTGGTAGGAAACTGACATTAAAAACTTTTTATTTACTGTTAAAATAAAAATGTCACAAACATGAGTTGTTTTACTAAAACAATATTTAAACGAGGTTATACAAGTCATATTCTTTACTATAAATATTAATTAGAAATATAAAAGGATTTAATACATCATGATATTTTTTTATAATTTTTAGACATTAAATAAATTAAATTATTTATGACACCATGTTGATGCAACGATTACCTCATTATTTAACGATTTAAATAAAATGAAAAGATAATGTAAAATCTAAGACTTACACATGTCAAAAACCTATTGGATGGGTGTATTTAGAACTCTTATCACCTTATCCTCGAAATATATAATTTTGGGACCTTTTAAATCCGAAAAGCATTTTATGATAAAGTAACCTTTTATAACTTTCCAAGAGTGCCCCTCCTCTCGTCTTATAAAAGGCCCCCACCTATACCACCTTACACACTCCTATAAAGCCTTTGGCTCGGACAACCCCTTCCCATTTGTTCTCTACACATACCACTCTTACTCCTAGATGCATCACTTTAGGCAGAAGTCTTCCCAAGCAAGCCTTTGAGCTCAAATCAAAAAGAGTTACTCGTTTTAAAGGTAGTGTTTTGTCTTGTGTTCTTATGTTTTATTTTGCTTCTACAACCCCCTAAACTCTTTTTATTAATTTATTTTGTAACAAAACCAGTATACTCAATATAATAGGATGTTGTTATAAGAAGTATTCGAGATACACTTACACACACCTACATCTAATGGTTAAAGAACATACTGTTTCTGTGGATGTTGAATTTCTACCTCACGAAACGATGATTGTTCAACACTCATATAACACCTTCAAAGGTGGACATTAAGATGTCACTATATTTATATATGATATATAATATGTTTATGTTTTACTTAATATTCAGTATTTTTCATTTATGGTATACTTTTATGGTTTCCATTATGGGTAAACGCGATATTTTCATTTTAGGAAGTGCAGACTACCGCCCCCTCAAAGTGATTTGAATCGTTAATGCCATATGTGGGATGTATAAAGGATGTAGTAAATATTATTATACATTATATTATACTGTAATTATATTATACCTTTATATAATTATAATTTCATTCCATTAAATACGAAATAGAAATGAAAGTAGCGTTCATGCGTACGTACGACTTACCGTCTCCATGAATGGTGCATTTCATTTCTTACCTCTAAATGTAATGTAATAAATGCATGTATATACTGGATATATATAATATATATGATATCTACATCATGAATATAATTTTGGATATAATGGATATTTCACCACATGAACAACTTGTAATTATAAAAGTTTATTTTTTACTCAAGTACCAAAGATCGACAAAAAGACCGTTATTAACTTAAATAATTACATAATGTTCATAACATGGTAATAAGTGATATAAAAGGAATAATGAACATGGAAAAAGTTCTTAAGAAAATATAAATTAACTCTAGTTTATTATTCAGGAGGTTAAAGAACGATCGAGTCAAGTCGGACACGAGGTAAGGGAACTTCTTAACCCAATTTCTATTATTTGGGTTAATCTCCTACTTTCAAATTATGTCATGATATTATTATGTCCAATCTTGTATTTATACTTTATTTATGTGTACATATAGTTAATACACATAATAGATATATTTTATTTAAAAAAATGATCTTTGTAAGGGACTTCGTCTAAATCTCCATTCATTGAGGCATATTTTGTTTTATACACACATTTCTTTTATACAGTGTATAAACCCCTTTGAATTTTTCATTTATTCAAAAGGAATATTTTTATACGAAGAATTTTACTAAACGACAAAAAGGAATGTTTTTCTTGTCATACGTATGTGGCGACAATGATTTCTCTACCGCCGTGACCATTATTTGAGTTTCGGTTTCCTCTACAAGCCATAACTTTTTTCAAAATAAAAAAAATAAATATCAAGTTTTAATTTTCTTTTATTTTGGTATTGAAAATGGTTTTGAAAGTGATTGTATTATATCAATGTGTTGTATTGATATCTTGTGATTTAAATGTGGAAATGTTATGTTTCTTTTATGTATGTTTTATGTAATACGATTATGTTATGGTTTATGATATGTTTAAACCTGTTCATATGAGGAATGCATTGGACTTAATAAGTGACGGATGGAGCCCGCTATAGCTCCTCGATGCATCGACAGGTCTCATGAGACAAACTAGTGTATTGGCACGAGGCCTTGACAAAATCTTATTTGTAGTCTTGGCACAAGGCCTTGGCTACGTGGTTATGATAGTCTGGAATTATGAATTCCATCATTATGAAAGTGGTTATTGATATTACATGTGATTATTTAACCAGTAGAATATCCTTGTGAATATGTAAATGACATTTTTTCATTTTACTTTTGCCATATTATGTTTAAGTTAATGTTTAAAAGGCTTTTGTTTAGTTATACATTTCCTTAAATGTTTATGTTTATTTATGAAAGCTTCCGCTATGTTGTTATCCTTACTGAGCATCTGATCTCACCCCTTTCAATCTTTAAATTTTTCCAGGATGTGAAGAAGTATTTTAGTAATAACCTGCAGGGATAGTCTGAAGAGGATATGAGTGTGGACTATGGAGACTTTGTTATTGTAGTTTTTCACTTTATGATGTAATGTAACATTTATGAATGTATCTAGTGTTTCCAAGGCTACTAAACTAATCGGTCTTTCGAGACATGATCTTTTTTGATCATGCCAATGTTATGCAATAATGCACCGACTCCGGGTAACTGGGGTCGGGGCATTACAGTAGTCTTATTCTGTGACACTTTATCTCTATGATCTAAGATTTATAATAGTTGTTCCTTATATGAAGGATCGTGATAGAGTGGTATAAACTTTTATTTCAGGAAATTTTAATGATTAGGTATTTACTTTGTTATGAGATATACATGAAACACATCATGAACTTGAGATAGGTTTAGTAGAAGCACTAAGTGATATGCTACCGTCCCTACCCTATCAATAATTTCAAAGGGGACAATATACGTAGGGCTAAAATTAACTTTATTACAAAATATTATAACCCTATACCATGGAAACATTTATATAAAAACCATTTCAATAATATTAAATTACAAATCACGTCGACAATTTTCATCATAACACTTATGTCAACTCTGAGCTGCCTTAACATGCTACTGAATAGTTATGACATTCTCTACCATTTCATTATCTAGATCTATTCCCAATATCTTTCTTTATATAAATTAATCATTACATGTTTATATTCTACACTTATTTATATATATAGATTCATAATGGTTCATCCAAATTCCTGAGTTAAATATATTCTTATAAGGAAACTTGATTAGAGGAAGGTAATGATCCCAACCACATTTGAAATCCATAGAATAATACTTTGGCACACCCTCTAAGGTTTGAATGGTTTTATCAGAGTGAATATCTATCTATGTATGAAACATATTACTAAAACAAATATTTATATTCGAAGGCTATTGAATACTTCTCTAGAACCTCGAGGTAAAACTCACATCCTGATCAGATAAGATGAAAAGTGGTACTCCATGAAATCTTACCACTTTCTTAATATATATTATTGAAATTTGAAAAATAGGAAAATATTCTCTAATATAAATTAAGTGTACTAACATTTTTAAGGTGATAAACTATAACCCATATAACAATATGTCCTTTGGATGTTTTTGGGAGTATGAAAACAAAATCAATGATGATGTTTTCCCATTTTTATTCAGGTATGGTTAATGGTTGTAACATCCCCTTAGAATATTACCTATCGTAATTAACTTTTTGAAAAACCAATTATTGAGAAACATAATAAAAATATCTCTTTTCATTCCATCCCTCCAAAAATAATATTTCATGTACCTATTCATCCTTGTGATTGTAGGATTACTAGAGAATGATAAAATATGGGCCTCATACAAAAAACCATTAAAATTTGGTATGGGTGGGATAAAGACACAATTACTTATCCTTATTATTCCCCCATATTCAAGGTTGAACTCAAGAACATTTCTCACCTTCTTTTTCTGCTCCACATCTTCTTTTTAGGCCTCCTTAATCCTCACATGGATAAATGGTTGAATGTTCATTTGAAAAAGATATTATTTCTCCCCTTCCTTCAATATTTCAAGATCCATCATTTTCAAATTCAAAAATATTGGATCTTTTGTGTTCCTCATCATAGAAAGGTTAGCATGGTCCTTTTAACTCAAAGATTATTCCACCTTGTTTTACTTCTTATAGTGGTAATTTATTGAGAAATGACAATCTTTTTTAGATCCAACTATATTCTTGGGCTCATGTGAATCTCTTTTTGTGTGAAAATATACCATAAACTTTTTTATTAGTATATATGTAAAAATATCTTCATAGAGATAATGACTCATTATTTTTAATGTAAATATTACTGAAACTAACTCAAAATCATGAGGTAGGTAATTTTTCTAAAGATACTTCAATTAACATGTGAATTATTCTATAACCATATAATTTTTTATGATAACACTTCCCAGTACCTTCTTTAATGAAACACTATAAAATAACAAACTTTCTCTACTATAGGGTAGTGTGAGCATAGGTGCACCGAACAACCTTCTTTTTAGGTCCTTGAAATTCCCTTCACATTCATCTCTCCATAGGAACCTAACTCCTTTATAATTTAACTTTGTGAGTTTATTATATAATCATGAGAAATATATCACAAAATTTCAATAATATCTGGCCTACCTAAGAAAAATATAGATTTCAGTTATCATGGTTGGCTTAGGTAATTTATCAATAAATTATTTATTTTAAGGATATACTAATATACCCTCACATAAGGTTATATTTCTCAATAATGAAAATTATGAGGCCAAAATTCCCACTTGGTAATTTTTTCATAAACATTATCTTTCCTCAGGGTGTTCAGAAAAATCATAAATCAATCTTCATACTATTACTTTCTCTTTGAATATAAAAGAATATCACCTCTAACAGTGAACAAAAACCAACCAAGTGAGTCTCTAAATACTATATTCTTTAAATCCATGAAGATAAAAGGGGAACTAGTAAGACCAAATGGAATTACTATAAATTCATAATGTCAATAACATGTATGGAATTCCATCTTGGGTATATCCTCTTTATTGACCCCCAATTATTGATATCCAGATCAAAGGTGAATCTTAAAAAATATTGATCTCAATGTAGTTGATCAAATACATCATAAATATGGTTTAAAGGATTCATGTTATTTATAGTGATCTTTTTAAGTTCTTTGTAATCAATGTAGAGTCACATTGATCAATATTTCTTCTTAACAAATAGAAAAGGTGCACCCTAAGGCGACACACTTGGTAGAATGAATCACTTGTCAAGATTCTCCTGGATTTTCTTCTATAATTCATGTAACTCAGTTGGGTCTATTATATAAGGATTATTTGAAATAGGCAAAACACTAGGTACGAGTTCTATTGAAAATTAAACTTCTTGATTTGGTGGAAGACTTAACAATTCCTCAAAAAAGATGTAAAAAAACGCATATAAAAAATATTTATCCTTAATCTTGAGTTTCTCCCCAAACATCTAAGATATATAACATTACTTTATAAGAATTATGACAAAAAATATGGAATAAATTTTCATTGTATGTCCACATTGATTATCAAATCAATAAATGATCATAGGTTCATTCATAATATAAAATGCGACTTACCTTGTTGGGAAATTGATATAGGATCCATATATAGAAAGTTAATCAATGAAAAGAATCAAATAAAATTCAACTAAAGGGATAATAACATGATTTATAGGAATAAATTTTACACAAATATCAATCATAGAGAATCTATAGACTTGAGATGCGATCAATGTGCCATTAAGAGTTTTCAAAGCTAACACAACATCTAATTGTTGAGTTGATACGGTGATACCCATAAACAATTATTTAGAAATAAATGAGTGTGTTGATCCAGAATAAAATAAGACATTATATATTTAACATTGGTTGATAATTGTACCTTTCTACATGGCATTCTCATAACCCACATCGATAGTCATGATCACATGATATTTAACATTTTCATTAGGCTTAAGTAGTTTTTGACACAGATCACCAAATGAATTTGGATTTTAACACCGATTTTCATAACTTACATAATCTTTTCATTTAAATAATTGGAGTTTGGGTGGTGCATTATTTGGTTTATTCTTTTAATCTATTTCATTAATCAGCATATTCAACACCTTTAAACATTCATGGGATTTATGACCCACATTAAAAATTTAAATAACCTCCATGTTCCATTCAAAAATTTCTATTGATGTTTCTTCCCATATTTCTAACATGTAGATTTGTAGAATTCATTTATACTATGTGATTTATTAAAATTTTCAAGAGACTCAAAATTTCTTTTCATATCAAAATCGTGGGAATGGTATCAATCTCTATTTTCTATTTTAATTTTAAGTGGACATTGAATGATTTATTTTTTGTTATTGAAGTATCTTCTAGAAAATTCATTTATATGAATTGGTTTTTAAGTTACTAAATAATCGATAAATTTTACTTTTAGGTATAATAAATAAACTAGAGGAATACCTTGTAAGCATTCTAACATTTTCCTCATAAGGTACCAGTGGATTCATCATCCTTTTGCTTTAGCTCAAGAAATGTCATCTCTATATTTGTGTAAAGAATACGAGGAATGTACTTTCTGAAGAAGATCCCCTTAAACTCATCCCATTACATGGAATAAATTTATTCCTCTTTCCAAATCTTATGGATAATATTCCACTATTGATCTGATTTTCCTTCCAGCCAAAAAAATGAAAAGTTTTTTCATTTCATGATAATTTTGAGAACAAAAAATATTTTCTCAATGATGTTAATCCATCAAAAAACCACTAGTGGATTAGAAGAACTAATAAAATAAGGTGGATGTTTCCTCATGAAAGATTAATAGTAAATTGTTCCTTCTGATCATTTATAAAATCAACATTATTTATAGCCTGAGAATGCATTGTGAGCATAACAGAAAGACTTTGCACTCCTTCTCCCATAACATTTGGTTTCTTTGGTGGAAAGACATTGCATTTTCCATAACATTCAGCATTTAAAATATTCCTATAGGTTCAAACTATTGAATAAAACCAAAACTATAGTGTGAGAAACAATATTCATAAGGTAAAACCATATAATTATGGAAAATCATTCATAGATGTATAAATTATTACACCTTATTCTATGAAACCCTAGGTTTAACGAAGGTCATTCATGATCGTTACCAAAACATTTGGATTTTATAAATAATTAAACCCATATTGAGGTTTTTTATAAATTATTTCTAACCCTGATCTCCAAATATTGGGTAAACCCTAATCTAATACAAATTATAGCAGCCATAGCTTTTCATAAATAAATATTGCATCTATTTAAATGAATATTCCACACATAAAAATATAATCCACACTAGAAATGTAAGGTATTATAATATTTAGAGGATAGATATAAAATATTATTATTTCATGAATTATCTTCAAAACATCCCATAAATAATTTCCCTTAGTGAACTCTTTAAAGGCATACCCTACTAATAACATTATTCAATACCTTGGTAAAGAAAACATTAGAAAAGGGTGTGATCTGATGCTCAGTAAGGGTAAATATGGTAGATATTAATAAATGATCATGTGAAATCCTAATATAAGAATCAAGGCATGAGATCATGACCATAAATTACAAAATTTATACCAAATCGTAAAAATATCATAAACATGAGTTATGACATAAAACATTATCATTTCAAAAGACATGAATCATAATAATGAGAATTCATTATAAATCTATCATGAACCATAATTTCATTTCATAAATGTGTGTGTGACATCATCATAAGTATAGAAACCATTTTATATGTCAAGGGTAACTACCAAGACCATCATATTAAGAATCAACACCTGTATCCCATAGTGTATTAATAAGATAGACTTGTTTCCCAAAACCAATTAAGCACTTCATCTTGTTACCCATAACTATCTCACGAGATATAATAATTTACACAATGAATTGGAGGGAGATATAGGTCTCACCCATAATATAATGAAAATAGTATATATGAGTTCCACCATATCATAAAAAATTCATCATATTAGAATCCATGAAAATAAATGGGTTTTATAAACAGTTCATTATATCATAACCCATGTAAATTTATTTCATAATTGTTTTATTCAGAATAATAATCCATCCAGAGAAAGAATAATGATGCTATATTTGGATCATACCCACAGTATAGCATAAGTAACATTAAGGGTTGTTTTAATTGATGAATGGAGATACCACTAAATTTTTTTTAATCCTTCTTGAATAAAATATCCCTTGAAATTTCTAAATCACTTTTTAAAACCTAAAAATTGGGCACATAATAAAAAATGAATTTATTTGAAAAGAACTATATAAAATTTTAAATTAATATTAAAATCATTGATGTGTCATTATTTTAATTAATTTTTTTTATTATGTATAAGTTAAAAAATACATTCTTTCTATAATTTTTTCAGCAAAGTCACAAAATATATTGTTTTTGAAAATGAAAAGAATATTCCATTGAAACCATTTTGAAAAAACTTAAAACATCAGTAAAAATGAAATTAAAAAATAATATAATATTTCTAAAAGCAATATAATATTTTTTTAGAAAACAGGGATATGTAATAAAAATATTTCCTAAGAGAGACTTAATCACAAAAAATCCTGAATATTGATGAAATTATGAAATAAAACCCTTAACACTTTAGTAATAATTGAATCATATGCCCCATAAAAGAAATAAAATTATATGTTTATTTATATATCATAATTTTCATGATAATAATAATAAAATACATTTATGGTTTTTATATAAACTACAAAAAATAAAAAAGTGTTGAATATGGCATGTGTCCCACTCAAATAAAAGTGAGATGAAAATCCTATATGTTATGTACTTCCTTTCCTACTTCGAATTAAAAAATCATGTATAATAAATATGGATTTATTTTATATGTATTAAATAACTATATTAATATATATAATACAATTTATTATTTATTTTTGACATCTTATCACCCATTTATTAATAATTTGTTATTAAAATCACTGTTCTGGGTGATAACTGTTTCATTTTCCAAGCATGTTTCAGTTCGACAGTTCCTATACTTATTTATTGATCATGGTTCCATCATTTAAAAAATATTAATAATGGTATAAAAATAATATATATTCATTATATACATATTAATAATCATTCATAATTATTATAGATAGAAAAATAAATTGCACTATTCATGGGGATGGTAGGTCGTACATATGCATAAACACTGCTTTCATTTTTCAACAGATGGAAGGAAAGAATGATAAATTATAATTAACCTTTAAATACAAATATTTATTTCATATATATCATATATATTCTAAAAAGACATCCTAATTACCATCCAAGTAACATTTAATTGAAAAATGAATCACACCGCTTCGTAGAGGTGGTAGTCCACACGTATGCACGAATGACTTTATCGTTTCCCAAAAAATTATATGGTATGAATTTAGATTTTATATTAAAATAAAAGAATTTTAATTATTTAATAATTATAATATAGAAACATTAAACAAATCATAATACCCGTCCATAAAGTATGGTAATGAAAAACAAATTTTATCGCTATGTGGAGATGGTAAGTCGTACATACGCACGAGTGATACATTCAATTTTCATTTGTTGGGAAAGAAGGTGTATAATGGGTTTTTAATTACAATAATAAAATATCATAAAATTTATGATAATAAATTTATTATTTTATAATTAATAAAATATTTTTAGAGAGGGCATGTTTGAGTAGAAGAGAAAGCGATTGGTTAGGAGGATTACCTCTACTTTGAAATGACTCCATTTGATCCCCTTTAAGGGTCTTTAAGGTTGGAATTTTGGGAAGAAAAAAACCTATAAGATGTGGATATGGAATTTTATATGTAAAATTTTGATATTTTGGTTGATATAAATGGATACAATTAATATAAGTAATTTAAGTAGATGGTTCTCTTTTATAATTGAGGTGAGGGGAACTTTTGGAATTTCTAAAAAAATTAAATTATAATAAATTAATTCTCAATTTAAATGCCTCAAAATGCTTATGGATTATAAGATAAGATATTATGGGGTTTTAATAACATAAAAAGATATAATTTAGACAATTTTTGGTGTAATTTTAAACCCTAGAAATTTGACTAACCGTTAGGTAACAAATTTTAATTTTAACTATGGTAAAAAATATTTTAATATTAAATGGTTGAATTTTTAATAATAATTTAAAAAATTGGAAAATAAATGGTAAATTTATGAAAATTTAGATAATATTGTAACCAAATTTTATTAATTAATGTTTTTATTATTTTTAAATAATTTAATAAAATATTATTTTGATAAAATATCATTATTGTCAACTTTGACACTATTCATTTAATTTAAATTTAAATAAATAAATAAAAAGGGGGAATTTGAATATAATAATTTAAAAAATACCTAATATTTAATATATATCTATAAAATTCATTAATAACATTAAATAATTCAAATTATATAACTTTTCATATTTTTAAAATCTTTTATTATATATTTTCATTAATTGAAGAAATACTGCATTGGTGTTAAAAAGAATTTATGGTCATTATATAATTTATAAAAATTAAAAAAAAATTTGTCTCAGAAAAATAATATAATTTATCTCAAAATAGACACTTATATTCATTCAAAAAAAAACATTTTTACCCATGTGGACACATATGATATATTGAAAACAAAGAGAGTGACATTTTGTAACTTTCTTTGATTTAAATAATAAATATGTCATTTCCTTGGAAAGGTGCCTATTAAACAACTCAATTTCATGCCTAAGGTGTTAAGGGTCGAAGTAAATTCTTCCAATAAGAACTATGATGAAAAAATATGGCTTTATCTCTTATTTTAAACATAGATTAACCCGATTTACCGTTTGACAAGGTGATAAATTTTTCCACTGTTACTATTCATATTGACCAAAAATAAAATAGACCAATTTAAAAAATTAAAAAAATCCTGATTGTAAATATTTAATTCATTTTATCTAATTAAATACATATAAATTACATAAATAAATTTAGAAGTAAGTGTGAAAAATTCTATAAAAACTGCTTTTTTGGAAAAAAAACATTTTTAATCATAAAAATGGATTTATTCTTATCCTATGCCTAAAAAAATATTTTTTGAATGTTTAAAAAATTTATTAAATAAAATAATATATAAATTTAGTTTAAATTATTCAAAAATAATGACTAATTTAATTTATTAATATACAAATACATTTCGTGCATAAAAACAAATTTTTAGAAAAAAACATCATTTTTTCAAATGAATTTTGTGTATAATTATAATAATTTGATAACTAATGAATTAATTTAATAAATGATTAGAACATATACATTTAATAATTATGTTATTAGTATTCATACCTTCCAATCTAATGACTAAGAAATATTAAACAAATAATATTTTAATAATGTTACGTAGTTCATCTAAACTCATTGTTGCGTTTGACACAAACCATTAAAGAAATAAAATTATTAAAGAGAAATATTTCAAAAAACATCAGGATTTTTAAAAAAGTGTCTTTTATGAATTATTTTATTTGATTATATCAGTTTCCAATATTATTGGGTGCTTTGAAATCCCTATGAATGTTGATTGAGTTAATGATAAGAGTATCCTTATTGATGTTTCTGTGATGTCTGTTGATGTTGTATAGAATCACTACTTTAATAATATATTTTAATTTTCCATAGGAGGAAGATTCTGGATAAATAAAGTGAAAAAAATCCTTTGGTAGATCTAAATCTTGTTGAGATAGAAATGTGTGTTGTCCAAGCTCTAGGACAAGTAATGAAACCCTTTCCGGATTTGGATCTAATAATGGAACCTTGAAGGGATGAATCTTAGAATTGTGCTGAAGGGTTACTTCACCAAAAGACTCAAACATTACAAGGATCTAATTATCCTTAAGAGACTGAGGATTGGTGGAAAAATATTGAGCTATGTTTTGAATTCTTGGAAATACCAGAAGCTATTAAGGTGAAGTGTGTTACCGTTAATCTTGGGGGAACTAATTATTGATGGTGAGATTTGATGTTGACGATGAAGAAGCATGAGGGATTAGAGTGGAAATATTTTAGAGTTATTTATAATAATAATTTTTATCTATAGACTATTTACATATATAAATCCATGGATTTTCTCGTCCTTCTGTAGTGCGATAGGATTGTGACATAATATGAAAACTGCTTTATTGAGCTTGTTCAGTTTTCTCATGATGTAGTGAAAATAAAAAATTAGAAGCTAAATGGGTTGAGATACATATTATTTATGAAATATGATATAAAATCATCATTTTGATGATAAAATACTCCGATGATGTTCTAGATAGATAGTTAATGGTTGATCTTGACCTGGCTGGTAAGTCAGGATTGGAGGGAGTTCCTTTTTCTCATAGTAGAAGTTTTGTTAGTTCCTTTAAAGGAAAGAGAAATCCTGATGATTCTCATGGTAGTTTTAGATATTAAGATTCATTTAGAACTCCAATATTTCATAGTATAGTCCCTATGAATATCTTTTAGTGCGACAATATTGGGCATACAAAACAGGTTTGCACTAAGGCACCCCAGAAGTTTTGTCACTTCTTTTCTACCCCATGTAGTGGAAAATGATCCTCATTATGAAAAATTAATATATTGAAATTTTATTATTCAAAAACATAGGGTTTCAAGCCACAATAATCCACAATGAATCTTCTTTATGCAGTTAAAGAGTATCTAGAGGAAGCTGATGTGGGTCCTATTACTGTGATATGTACCATAACTGTAGCCTCATCTTTATTGACAACATTATTTAATACTAGTGAATATCTCTCTTTTTTTACTCATATTGAGAATATTTTAAACCTTTCTATAGAACTTTTTTCTTACTTGATGGAAATTACTACACCCCACAAAATGAAGAGAGAGAATAGTCTCTAATACCCCTCTTTTGTTTTCTCTCTATCTAAAATTATGATTACTTAGAAATATCTTATTCTTAACATGAAACCCATTGATGTAATTTTCAAGATGGATTGACTGATTTATCATAAGGCCCATATTTACTCTTATCTTTTTTGGGTCTCCTTTACTATGCCTAATGGGGTGTGCAATGTTTTTTAGGAAGAATGGGACCTGAGGTTGAGTAGAGTAGGGCCACCTTTTTTAGAGTTGTTCAGGATAATATCATTGGTCACTTTTTACTAAGAATTATAATCATTGATAAAATATCTACCTCCAGTCATCATTGAGTTTCTTAATGTGTTTCCATTTGATTTCTCTTATCTTCTACTGGTAAGAGGGGTTAAATTCTCAATTGAGTTAGTTCCTGGTACTCAACCAATATCAATTTCCTATTACTATATAGAACTAAAAAAATTGAAAATGTTAAAGTCTCGGTTAGATGATATTCTATAGAAAAGGTTTATGCACCTGACTGTGTCACCTTATGTGTTTCCTATCCTATTTGTGAATAAAGTTGATAGACACTTCACCTTTGTATTGATTATTGAAAACACAACTGAGTTATAGTAAAGAATAATTACCCATTACCATGGATAAGTGATTTTTTTGACCAACTGAATTAGGATAAGGGGTTTTCAAATATTGATCTTCCATTTTGTTATCACTAGTTGTGATTTAATTAATCCAGAATCTTTAAGACCACTATTAGGAGTTGGTATCTCCATTATGAGTACCTTACTATACCCTTTGGTCTAACCAATTCTCATGTAGTTTTTAGGGAACTGGTTAATTTAATATTTCATGAGTGTCTTGATACGTTTATGGTAGTATTTTTATAAGAAATTTAGGTTTACTATATTTTAGAAGAGTACTATGTGCATCATTTTAGAGTAGTTGTAGATATATTGGCAAATCACATGCTTTATGTGAAGATTCAAAAACACAATATATGGATTTAGGAAGTGAATCTCTTTGGAAATGTGGTATTGAAACATTGTATATAATTTGGTTATAAGAAGTTAAAAGATATTATGACATGGGATCAACCATTTAATATGTTTTAGATTTATATCTTATAGATATTGGCGGGGTATTACCACTAGTTCATTAAAGAGTTTTGAAATTTGGATTCTACAATGATTTCACTCACTTAGAAAGGGGTGAGGTTCATGTGGGATGATAAATTTCAGAGTTATTTTGTTTATTTGAAGTGAATTTTAACTTATGTGTTAGTGTTGACTCTCCCAGTGTATGGGTAAGGCTATGTGGTCATCTATGATGCATCAGGTTCGTGTTTGGGTTTCATCATTATGTAGGGTGATCATGTGGTAGCCTATGGTTCCAGACATCTTAGGACACATGAGAAGTAATACTAAAATCAAGATCTAGAACTCATAGATGTGATTCATTCTCTTAAGAGTTGGTGGAATTACATTTTCATAGAAATTTTTATTGTTTATTCTGACCATAAAATCTTGAGTTATATCTTATCTAAAAAAGATTTGAACCTTCAATAGAGATGTTTGATAGAGTGCCTGGAGTATTTTTTATTTTCACATTTCCTAATCCACTGGGAAGTGTAATGTCATTAATAATACATTGAGAGGGAAAATTTGAACCCAATACATGAAAGAATCCTTAAATGAGTGAAATATTATTGCTCTCTTTCTTAGTTTCATTTAAGAGACAAAGAGGATGTGATCGAGATATTCAAACTAATTTTTCAGTTGTCCTCTTCACTAATAAAGATGATTCTTGATTTGCAACAACTTGATGATGACTTATGTGTTATTAGGGTATCTTTATTTAGTGGGGAGATCATTAGAGAATGGTTGTTCTATTTAAATGGTGTCCTATGTTTTTTGGATCTAGCATGTTGTACCATTGTTTATAAGAAAGGATGTTATGGGGGACTTCCATAATTCCCAATGGTAAGTGCAGCATAGAACCAAAATGATGTTATATGATACAAAATGAATATTTTGGTGGATAGGTATGAGTTGATACATCACTGATTTGTTTCTCATTATTATACATATCAGCAGATCAAAACTAACAACCAAAGACATTTAGGTTTCCTTTATCCCATTCTAGTTCTTACTTGAAAGTGGGATGATATTGTTATGGACATCATGGATGGGTTTCTATATAACCCTATAAATAATATTGTTATATGTTTAGTGATCGATCTACTAACCAAATAGGTTCACATTATTCACATTCTAGATACAAGAAAAGTTGAGTACTTGGGAAATCTCTATGTGAAAGTCATTTTACTTTTTCAAGTAGTTCATTATGCGATAGTCTCCAATAGGAATCTATAATTTACTTATAATTTTTGGAGGGGCCTCTAGTTGGAACCGGTATCCCAGTTATGTTTGAGCATGGAATATCATCTATAGATAGATGTCTAGATAGAATGAGCTGTACAAATTTTCTAAGCGATGACTCATGATTTTTTTCTCAATTTTTATGGAGGTTGGTATACCTATTTGGGAATGGTTGAGTTTTTATATAACAAAAATTACCAGCCTTCTGTTAGGATGGATCCTTCTAAAAACTTTTATGTCCATTGGTGTAAATATTTATTGTGCTTGTTGGAGATTGGTGAAGTTTCTTTGGTTAGAGTGATTTTAGTTGCATATATGATGGAGAAGATTAAGTTGATTCATCAAATAATGGTGATGGAAGAGATCCAGCATAAATGCTATTCCAATCTTCATAAATGACCATTTTAATTTTTAGTTGGTGACCATGTTTTCTTAATATTTTTACCTCGGCTGGTTCCTCAACATATAGGCAGATAGAGAAAACTTTCACTATGGTTTTTGATCATTCTGAGATTATTGAGAAGGTGGGAAATGTGGTTTACCATTTGAAACTTCCACTATAGTTGAATTTCATTTTCAATATGTTTCATGTATCTCAGACTTAGAAGTATCCTTCTGACCCTTCTCATGTCTTGAGTTGGGACAACCTTGATGTGGAACTTGATTTATCCATGACCGAGCATCCATTTAGGATAGTGGATTCCGAGATAAAGTTTATTAATGGGAAAATGATAAATTTGATTTGTGTGATATGGATTCATTATTATGATTCACATGATACTTAAGAGTGTAAGTAATTTATGATAGAGAAGTGGCCTCATCTCTTTGATATTGAATCTTCTTGATGGTATTTTTGAGGATAAAAAGTGTTGATGATGGGGAGGTTGTGACATATTTTTACATTCTTTAAAATATTTCTTGACCATTTTTTTATCATGATTGCATTTTGAATTTCATTGGTATCATTTCTTGAGTTTTTTAAAAAATTTGAAAGCCCATGGGGCTATGCATGGTCAGGACACAGTTAGGGATAACCATGTGGTTTGGATGAGCAAGCCATGCACCCAATGTTGATCCACTCTAAGGGGACAGACAGTTTGTAAAAATATTGGGACCACCCATTCAAACCATGAACCCATGGGAATAGGGGGTTTATATAGTTTTCACACATTTAGTTTAACCATTCATCCAAACTAGGCACCCATAAAAAATTCCTATAGAGGTTCATAGTTAGGTCACACAGTTACTACTAACTACTTATCAAACCATGTGAATAAGTTTTTTAATCCCCAAAAAATTAATTAAAAATAATAGCACCCCATTTTAAGATGATAAGCATCCAATCCATCCTAACATTATTCCTTGGTCATTGGGGGATTTTAAGATGAGGTTTTGACTCATCCAACCACTTCTATTTGTGGATATAATCCCCAATGATCATGTTGGATCTCATTCCCATGAGTAAATATCCTCTCTTATAGTTTATTCCAATATTATATTACCTCCATATTAGATATTTATAAATAATAATGTTTTGATAGATCTAATCTATGTTTTATGGATCTTGATTCAAGGTTCGATCCATTTTCCTTCTTCATCTTCATTATTTGTTAGTTTTCCCATTGCTTGTATTGATTCATTTGATTTAATTATTAAAGGTAGGTGGTTTGATAAGGATTTAACCTATAATTGAAACCTTATATTTATCTAATGATTTGAAATTAGTTTTTAAATGATTTCAAAACATGTATTTGAGGTGATTTTATGTTGACATAATAAGGGAATGGAAATTCTAAAAAACCCCCAATTTAATGAAATTATAATTATTGAGTGGAGTTTGATAAAAATAATGGGTTGAAATGAAAATTGATTTGATGAATTAGTTAAATTATTATTCTTGAAAAAATTGTATTAAATTTAAAAAGAATTTAAATGTAATAAATTTTATGAAAACCTATGATTTGTTTTTGAAATGAAAAGGCATGTTGAAAACTTAAATTTGGGTAATTGAAATGTGAATGAGAAAATTTTTTGAAATTAATTATTTCCCCTTAAATTATTAATATATTGAAACACATGTGAGACTAGGTTGTTAGTGGAATCTATGAAATGAATTCTAGGACCCTGACTCCTTAGTAATGGATTTTCAATAATGGGATCCTCTAATGGGGTGTAGATTGATTACCGTAATGTGCTCCCCTAATGGGATGTGAATGGATTTTACATAATCATCACCCCTAATGGGGTATATATGGATTTTTCATATTATACTCCCCTAATGTGGCGTAGAATGATTTTCCATAATGGGTTACCTAAATGGGGTAGAGATTTATGAGTGTGTACACCTATCATGAGTCATGATGATGATTTAGATGTGTGAGGATCCTATTTCTAGATACCAATATAACACAAGGATTATTTCATGGTGTTATGATGTGTTTTCATTTAATGATTACATTCCATTGATTATGAAATATTTTATTGATTCTAACTATTTTATATAAATTTATATATAAATTATTCATTTTAGATTGTTTTGATATGTCTTCCACCTTTTGAGTTGAATTCATGGTTGGTTGAAAATATATAAATTCCTTTCCTTGAATTGTTTTATATAAATTGAAAGCATAAATGGTTTATTGTTATGGAATTACTTATGTAACACTTTCTGAAACCCTAAAGGGAAATTTACCTCACACCCCACCTTTTTTCTTTGGGTGTTTGTGGATTATCTTATACCAGGTTCATACAATGGGAAAGGGTGGGGGGGGGGGGGTGGAGGGCATGTCACGAGGTTAAGTCCTTAGTCCTGTGATTTACTACCATTTTCTTACTTGCATTTTTCTCCATGGTGGCAGATGTAATAAACCTAGTATAAGGGAAATAAACTCTTATAGGTGGTGGGTGCACTTGACTCATGGGACCTCAAGTGATGGAGTTAACCATTGGTGGTTTGATCTACTTGTTAGATTAATTTCTTGATCATTGATTTAACATAGGTTACATATTTTGATGATGTACTGGTTGGGTATTATTCTACTTATTTAACTATGGTAATTTCTCTTTTAGAATTTTTAATATTATGACTTACGCTCTTTATCTTCTACTATTTGTGGAAAATATCATTACCTATATTTCTTTAATAAAGTTAGGTGATAGTATCCAACCCTTGGGGGTCAGAAATTCCCTTCATCCCATGTCAAGACCGGATTGGGTATTAGTGTACTAGGGAATTTGGGATGGTTCATGACATCATGCACAATGCTAGGCACATAGGATCATATGTTTTCTACCTATTCCTTTCATTAGATAGAGATAAAATAATTAATTTCCTATTTAAATTATGATATGTGATTTTACTACATTATTTATTTCATTATTTTATTTGATCTTGTTTTATTTTATGATACATATGTGGCTATGACTAATGTACAGGTATTAGAGGCTTGGATTGGGTTGTGGGTAGTGTTTAAGTGGCTGAGCCTTGTTGTGAAACCTTGTTTGATCCTATGTTCTGTAACCAGTTTCCTTGTTTAAGTTGTTATATTTCTCTAAGTTTTTTTCTAGAATTTTAGGAAATTATATCTCATAGATTTCTCATGTGGCCAGTTGTACCACCTGTTGTGTTGGAGGATGAAACTGAGCATGATCCTTTGGTTTCTCCAATAGTTCTATAAACAGTACATGTCTATCTGAGACTCTTTCAAATAGCGCATGTTCAGGGTAGAGGATCCCACATGGGTGGGTTGAAGATGGTTAATTACAATCATGAATCATAACTCCCCCAACCCCATCCTTTTATGGAACTCAAGACCCCTAGGATACAATGTATTGGATATGTATCATCGAGAGGGTTTTCGACTTGGTAGAGACCCCAGAGGATTAAAAGGTTAAGATTATGACCATTATGCATTAAGGTGTATCTTGATGATTGTGGGATGTTATGATATAGGTTGGGATAAATAATGGAATGATTTGGGAGACCTTCACAAATCTCATCCTTAAAGAGTTATTTCTAGAAGAACAAAAGCTAGTCCATTCTTGAGATTTCATGAAGCTCCAATAAGGGATGATGAAAATTCCTGCCTATTCAACATGATTTACAAAGATGATTTTCTATGATACTTTTTAGTGGGGAATGAGGCGACAAAGGATAGAATGTTCAATGTTGGTATTCACCCATATTTGATGCGACGAGTCAATAACTTTTATCTAATGACCCAAGCTATAGTACTTTGTAAGGCAGAGATGACCGAGAAGGGATTTGATGAAGATAGAGTTGCAGGTCTTCTTCCAACCATTAGTGGTCCAACTTGTAATTTCTCTAGTGTAGTACTTGTTTATTATTCTAGGAATAAGAAGAGATATTCAAAGGATAGATGATAGCTTAGTGTCTATCTGTTAGAGTAGAGTAGTGGTTTTTCAACTCACTATGGGGTAGATGAATCTACTAGGTGATACCACTATAGGAGGATGTGAAACTTTCTCAAGGAGAATACCTATAATCTAAATACATGTCACTTGTGTAGAATTCTAGGGAATCTTCATTGAATATGTGAAAATTATTCTAGGATGTAAATAATAAGGGAAGGAAAAAGACCTCAACAATGGGTGCATACTCTATATGGGTTGGTGAACCAAGTGACTCAGGAGCATTTGGGGAATCATAGAGTGATTACTGGTAGGGCTTATGCAGTTGATTTGGCATTTGAAGAGTGTGGAGAGGGATTACATAGTGAAAGTTATTTTCATGTTTTCTTCTACACTATCTATTTATTTGTTAGATACAAGAGTTTCTCATTCTTTCATATTGGTTCAAGTAGTTGATGGGTTAGATTTACCATTTATATTATATTCTAAGATGTTATTTATAAATACAACCCTAGGAAAAAAAGTAGAACATATTCATATATATCCAGACTATCTAATGGTGGTTACTATATTTGAGCATTGTTATACCCCAATGTTTAATGATATATTTCTTTTTAAAAAAATTTAGTCTATTTCAAAACATGAGATACATGCACCCCTATACTAAATGAACCGTAATATAGTATACTGTTATAATGTAGCTGTTAAATAGGAAGGTATGAATATGAATAACTAAATCAAAAATATTATATGTTTTACGCATGTATAAATAAATTCCACTAGTTATAAACTGATTATAAATGAAAATAAAAATCATTTAAAATTAAAAGAAATGTTTTTTTGAAAAGTTTGTTTATGCGTAATGTATTATTATCTTGATAAATTAAATTAATCACTATTAGTGAAGGAGTTTAATGAAATTTATATTATATATTCAAACAAATTATTTATCATTATCTATTATTTTTTATAGGCATGACATTATAATAAATACAATTTTATGCATAAAAACTATATTGTTCAAAAAAGTGGTTTTGCTGCATTTTCTATTCTTATATTAAAATTAATTTTTACATATTTTAGAAAATGTATTTGAAAAAATTCACTTATTTTTTTTATTTTTTTCAATATTATTTTAAACTGAATTTTTAATAATTTTTTGAAAAAATTTTATTTTTCGATAAATTGTGATAAATACTGATTTTTATTAAGCATTTCATTTTTTAGAAGTAATTCAAAAGTTGAAATTGTATTCCAAATAGTTTTAAGAGTAAAATTAGTTTAATTATAATATTGTAAATATGATTTTGGTTATTTGGATTAATTTTATGTTTAATTTTGATATAAAAACGTTTTATACTGATGAAAACTTTTTCTTTGGAAAACCACTTTTTCATTATGTCTTCCGGTTTAATTTTAAATTAAATTCAACCAAATTTTTTAATTGAATGAGATAAAATGGATTTCATAATTGGAATAAAAATTATTAATATTAGGTAATAATTTCATCTTATTTTTTTCATAATAAATAGTAAAAACAATAAAAATTTGTTAATACAATTAAGGTTAAAAAAGGATTAAGGGGTGTTAAAATAAGACGAAAAAGATTAAAATGGGATAATGTTTTTTTTATAAATTAAATTTTATTGACATATTTCAACCCTATACCATTTAATATTTACTAATGGTATATTTTGGATACATTCTATTTGAAAAATGAATTAATATATTTTATGATTTCCAAAAATTCCAATGGGGTCCTCTCCCCCACTTATAAAAATACACCCCTATAATCTCCTCTCTACAGATAAATATACTTTTATTTAGGGAAATTTCTACTAAAACACATTAAATACATTTGTCCCCTTAACCTAGAGTTCCTAGTTTGATCATATAAAAATCCTATAAGGCATTATTTATAAACCTAAATAGGTTGTTTGAAGAAGAGGAGGTTTGAACCCATACGATGGAAGTCAGACATGAGGTAAAGGTTTTATACTAAAATCTCATTATTTACTTAGATTATTTAGGATTAAGTTTACAATCATGAAGTATTATGGTTTAAATCTCATGAGACTCATGCATTTTCTTCTCCCCAGGTTTTTTTTGGATATGACATGTTTTCCTTTCATTTTCATCTCTTTAAAAATTAAAGAGACCAAAATAATGTTTTTATGGAAAATAAACTTTGTTTATCTGTTTGATTAAAAGTAATTTTTCTTCCACTTTCATGTTTTCTAAAAAAAGTAAATATTATTTTGAATATTTTCTTATGAATATTTAAATTTATTTTTACCAATGATGGAATTTTACAAAACTTTTTAAAAGGGATCTTCTTGTCATTTCTCAATTAATGTAATTTTTCAATTTTTTTTTATAAAAGTATGAAAAAAATGTTTTATTTTTATTTATATAGAATGAAAATAATTTCCCATTAAAAAAATATTTCAATGATTTGAATAATTGTTTCTAATTTTGAAAGGTTATTTTCAAAGAAAAATGATTCTTTAATATTTGGGAAAATTTTTAGATATTAAAGAATTGATTTCAAAATGAAAAGGTTATTTTCATCAAGAAATATTACAGATATCATTCAAATGTATTTTCATTTTATATTAAAACCTTTAATGTTAATTATTATTTATTGGGGATATAATCCAATTATAAAATCATATTTCATTCTTTAGACGGATTATGATGACAATGATTTAAGGATGATTGTATGAAACCCATTTCTTTTCCATGGGTTAATTATATTATAAAATCCATTTATTTTCCATGGGTTATACTATGATGAAATGATGATATATTTATCAAACCCATTTTCTTTTCATTTATTATGATATGATGAATTATTTATGATCTTATGCTACACATTTGTATGATCTTCATTATGTTATGGGTGGTCTTGGAATTATATATCTTTCCAATGAAATTGATAAATATGGATATCTAATGAGATAAAAATGATTGGAATGGGGATTAAACCTAGATGAGTAAGGGACTTTGTAAATTATGAGAGTTTTGGGAGTAAAATTTACTACTATAATGGTTTAGGGAGTGAACCCAATCCACTATAATAGTCTTGGAAGTGATCCTTGACTTTTATGGAAATGATTTTCCATGCTTATGTTTATGCCACAAACTCATATCTTATGCCTATGTTTTAATTTTATAGATCATGTTCTTTAATTACTTTATGATTGATGTCTTATTAACTACCACACTTTATTACATGACTCAAGATTATTATTTTTTAAACAAATAGTATAGTTTTTAAATGTTTTGATCATGTTCTCATTCCCTTATTCTCATGTTATGTTTAAGTTATCATTGATGTACCCCTTATTTACCCTTACTGGGTATTATATCTCACCCTTTCCTATTATTCCTTTACTCAGGTTATGAATAATGTTATTAAGAATAATATACCTAATAAGGGATTTAGTTATGAATAACTTAATTTCAAATGATGTGGTTCACTTATAAAAAAGTTGTTTATGTATCCAATTTTCCAAATATTCTAGTAATATATGATTCTAGAGTTGTTCATTATGTTATGTAATGAATATTCATATTATAAGATGTAATATATATATATATATATATATGAAATTTTTGGGTTTCAATAGTTGGTATTTGACAAAGGTTTAGTAAAACATTGGAAATTGGGATGAGAAAACTTTTGTGAAAACCCTTCGGATAATTGTATGTATAGAATAATGTTCAAGATTATGGTAAAGAGTAAGTGTGGTTTTCCTAGAAACATTTCGTTGTACGTAAAATTCAAGTGGATGTAGTTTTGGTATAGATGCATCTAGGGGAAATAACCCTGAAAAGAGTTGGTCGATTCGACCCCCTCAATCATTCTGGTGCACGGTGAGTGTTAATATACCATGAAGCTAGTTTGATACTCATGGGGGAAAAGATTAGGTAAATTTTATTTACAAATAATCATTAAGGATTTGAATATATGATGAACATGAATGACCTATGTTAAACCTATGGTCTCATAGATTGAAATAATCTATCATGATTTAAAAATCTTATAAATGATTTTTTTGGATTATGTGGTCTCCATGTATGATTATTGCTGCTCACACAATTATTTTTTGTTTTAGTCAACAGATGGAACCTGAATGAAATATGTTAATGGTGAATGTGATATAAAATGGACTGATTTTACTCCTGATAATCTAAATATTATGGGATATGGAATGAAAATAGCATTGATATTTTTACACAACTTTCTTATGCAATGATTCATTCTAAGCTTCCAAATGATCAAACAAGGGATCAATGTTCTATTAACACCTTTATGAAAACTATTCATCCTTATTTTAGTGGGTTCACTAATCTACTAGTTGATGAGAAATGGATCAATACCATTGAAAATATAATTTCCATTCTCCAGTGTCTGGAACATTAAAAATTTATTTTGGTTGTCTATCATTTAGAATGTAAAGAATTTAAATATTGGTCTCTTATCAAAAATACTAGCCAATAAGAAGATATCATATCCATGGTGTGGGTTGAGATTAATAGATTATTTTTCAATAAGTACTTTACTCATATTATTAAAATAAAAATGGAGAAGTAATTCCTTGAGCTAAAGTAGAAGGATGATGAAACCTTTGATACATATAGAGAAAATTTTACAAGACTTAAGAGTCGTTCTTTTGGCATTATCATTCATCATGAAAGTAAGGTTGATAAATTCTTCAATGTCTTAAAACCAATACTTAAAAGGAAGTTATCTATAAGGGAGTTTAGTATCTATAAAAAAATTGTTATATGTACTATCTTAGTATAAATAAAGATTGGATTTACCCATTAATATCATGATTTTGATAAGAAAAGAAAGATGAAATTGAAAATAAATTATAAAAATCATGGATAAAGAAGATAATACTTCCTTTATTCTTTATGCGTGGACAAGAAAAATGGAGTAAATTTTCTTAAGGGGATTGGTAAATGTTTTATGTGTGGAAAGAAAGGTCATCGGGCTATCAAATACTAAAGTAAAGGGAAGAAGTTAGATAATGACACGAATAGAGAGAAAGATCTATAGATTATGAAACCCACAACCTAGTATTTCAAACACAAATAGTATGAAAATTATACTAACCAGTGATAAAATATAAATGTTAATTATGATGATTTATGTCAACAACCTATTAAGATGAGAGATAAAGGTAAATCTCATTAAATCACTATTTATGATGAGGTATATGATAACAACATGGTGAAAGGTACACTTAAAATATACTTTAGAACTACTTATTTCTTATTTGACTATAGATCTACCCACTCTTTTTTAACTAAATAAATTTCTAAGGGTATCAAAATTCCACCCAAATAATTAGATATTGAATTAATAGTAAAAACCATTGATTGTATTATAACCACATCTCAAGCCTTCCATTCTTATTCAATTGATGTTTTTGGGAATATAGTCCCAATAAATATTATTAATATACTTATGGTTTATTTTGATATCATATTTGGCATGGATTTAATTTCTATAATAAATTCCACATCAATTTCCAATTAATGGAAGTCTTGTTTTACATTCCAAGCCCACCTACGATCATCTATCATTGTGATGGTAAACATGGAATTCTAATGGAAATCAAATCCATTGTATGGGTAATGGTTTCTATTAAAAGGGGAGTTTATCTCATATTGTTGGGGAAAACTAAAAATAAATTTTAATACTATTTAGTGGGAGTTTTTTGATATATTTCAAAAGAGTTTCCTATTATTCCATTGAATTTTGATGTTGGGTTCACACTAGAACTCATACATGGTGCTCCACCTATTTTAAAGACTCACTATAAAATGTACGCGATTGATTTGTAATAATTGATGATGAAACTACATGAGAATCATGAAAAGGGATTTATTTAGACAAGTGTATAACCTTGGGGTGTACCAATTCTCTTTTTTAAGAATAATTATGGATTAATGCAACTATTCATTGATTATCAAGAACTTATCAAGATCACTATCAAGAACAAGTATCCACTACCCCATATTGATGACTTGTTTTATCAACTATGTAGAGGTAAATAATTTTCATAGATTAATATTTATTATAGATATCATCAATTGAGGTTCAAGAAGGATGATATACCTAAGAAAACATTCCATACTAGATATGGAAACTATGAATTTATAGTGATTTCATTTGGTATTACTAGTGTCTCCGATATCTTTATGGGTTTAATTAATATATTCTTTATAGAATTCCTTGATCAATTTATGGTAGTATCTATAGAAAATATTAATATCTAATCAAAGAGAAAGGATGAGCATGGAGATCACTTGAGGATTTTAATCAAGACCCAAATGAAGAAGAATCTATATGAAAAATGTACAAAATGTGAATTTTGGTTGTAAAAAGTTTTATTTTTTGGGTAATATAATCTCAAGAGAAGGTATATATATGGATTCATTAAAGATATAAGTTATTTAAAATTGGACCAAACCAAAATATCTGATGAGATTTGATGTTTTCTGGATTTTTTGGATATTATCAATGGTTTTTAAAGAATTTATCATCACTTTCTAATCAATTAACCATGATAACTTGGAAGAGATCTAAGTTCCTATATATAGATGAATGTGAGAAAAATTTCATGAAACTAAAGATATGATTATTCATAGAACCACTTCTTACATTACCCTATAGTGGATAGGGGTTTTAAATATTTAGTTATGAATCAAAGAAGGGATTGTGATACATTGTCGTGTAGAATGATATGGGGATACCTTATGACTCATAGAAATTGAATGTTCATGAGGAAAATTACCTAACTCAATATTTGGATTTATCTATATTAATTGTTTTATTTTATTTATGGATGAATTATATTTACATAGAAATTTGTGATATATATACTGATCCTAAAATTTTAAAGTATATTTTCAACAGAAAGAGCTGAATATGCAATAGAGAAGATGGCTGGAGAAGATTAAATTTTATGAGAAGTAATTATATTACCACATTGGGAAAGTGAAAAAGTTGGTAAATGATTTTATTTAAGAGGATCATGACATATTATCTATGGATATGATCACAATAGATTGATTATTTTGTATTTTTAAAGTATGTATCATGAAATCTTGAAGTAATGGTAGAAATATTATCTGTCTCAAATGAGTGTTGAACTATCTATCCAAGTGAAGGTTAAATAGGCATAGAAGGAAGATGTAGAACTATATAAGAAGGTGAGAAATTTTATCATTTCTAACCTAGAATTTTATGTAATGATAATGTTCAATAACCTTTTATGTGTTCCATCCATAAAATATTTAAAGGATTAGCTACTGGATGAGGATCATAGTTCATCATTCTTTATTTATCCTATATGTATGAAGATGTGTAAATATCTGAAAGATTATTTCTAGCGGGACAACATGAAAAGATGTATTACAAATTATGTATCTCTGTACTTGGTATGTCAATAATTTAAGGATAAGAAACATAAGTATAAGAGGATATTACAACCATTACCCATACCAGATTGAAAATGGGAATACATCACTCATAATTTTTTATTCGAACTCCCCAAAACATATAAAGGCCATAATTCTATTTGGATTATAGTCTATATTCTTAAAAATTAATAAAAAATTATTGATATTAGAGAATATTTATCTCTTTATTAAATTTATAATATATAAATTAAAAAAGTGGTAAGGTTTAACAGAGTATCACATTATATTTTATCTGATCTGGATATGAGGTTTACCTTGATGCTCTAGAAAAGTCTACAATAGGATCATGATACATAGTTGAGATTTAATACTTCTTACCATTATAATATTGATGGTCAGTTTTATATAACCATTAAAACCCTAGAGTATATGATAAGATCTTGTTCTATAGATTTCAAAGGTAGTTGGGGTCAACACCATCCTCTAGTTGAGTTTTCTAACCACTTTTACTTAAGAATTCAGATGGATCCTTATGAATCCCTCTATGGAAAGAGTTTTATAAATATAATTTTTAGTTATGAATTTGAATAAATAATGCTATTGGTACCCGATATAGATGATGAAATGTAAGAGAAATTTAGAGATTTTCAATATTACATCGAGGTAGGTTAGAGTCGACAAAATTTTTTTGTTGACAATCGTCGGTGAGATTTAGAGATTTAAGCTAGTGAGAAGGAATTTATAAGAATTTATCATTCAAAGATGGTTATGATATTTGTAAAGAAGGGAAACCTAATCCCTATATATGTTCCCTTTTTATATTCTTGATTGATTAGGGGTGGCAGTTTGTTCATTGACACTACCAAACCACTCTCTAGTTCACTATATTTTCCATGTATCTCTCTTAAGGAAGTACAAACATAATGCATCACATGTACTGAACTTAAAGGTCATACCTATATAGTATTATCACTATTATGGAGATTTGTTTTTGAAATATTCTATTTTAGAGATATTGTGCTATAGAACAAGACTACTCATATGGTGAATGTTCTCTGGAGGAATCATAAATTTGAAGAAGCATTGTGGGAACCTGAGGATATGATGAGGTTGGGATATCCTCATTTTTTATATTATAGTAATGTAAATTTTCAAGATAAATTCATTTTAAGGGTTCTATAATTTAACAATAGGATATTTTAGGATAAATTACTTTTTAAATAAATTTAATATCTTCGATAGCTTAAGATACATTGAACCATGAGCCTAAATGAATCATAATATAGAATACAATTATAACCTAACTTTTAAATTTCTAGGTATGAATAAAAATAAGTAAATGAATAAATTTATATTTTTTACACATGTATAAAATAAATTAATTGGTTATCAGTTGATCATAAATGAAAATAAAAATCATTTTAATGTAAAATAAATGATTTTTGAGAATAAAATTTAGGTTTGAAATACGTTATTATCTTAATGAATAAAATTAATCACTATTTGTGAAAGAGTTTAATAAAATTTATATATTATATAATCAGTAAAATTATTTATCATTCAGCTAATGTTTCCCAAAATATGATAAAAATAAGTCCATTTGTATGCTTGAAAACTGTTTTTTTAAATGATTTAATCTTGTTTTTCACATATATTTCATTTTTTTTGTAAAATTAAGAAAATTTATTTGAAAAAAATAATTCATTTTTGAAATAAAAATGTAAAAATTATCTTATATTAAATTTTTAAGAATTTTCTAAAAAGATTAATTTTTCATTGAATAGTGAAAAATACTCATTTTTATTGAAAATGTCCTTCTAGATTCAATCATTTAAAAAGTTATATTTTGTAATAAAATGGTTTTAAAAGTAAAATTGGTTTAATTATATTATTATTTATCCAATATAATTCATTATAATGAGTTATATTTTTAATTTTTATATAATTTTTTTATAATTAATGAAAATGTTTCTTTGGAAAACCAATTTTTCATCATATCTACATGTTTAATTATAAATTAAACTCCATAACTTCTATTAATTTAATTTTATAAAATTAATTCCATATTTGGATTGATAATAATTAATATTTTGAAATAATTTTATATTAATCTTTTTCCACAGTTAATATTAAAAACAGTAAAAAATTGTATCCATGATTAAGGTTGAAATATGTTTAATGGGGGGTTAAACTAAAGAGATAATGGTTAAAATGACATAAACACTTGTAAAAATTCTATTGTATGTCCATATTTCAACCCTATATCATCTAACATTCATTAATGGTCTATTTTGGAGCCATTTGTTGTGAAGAAGATATTAATATATTTTATTCTTTTGAAAAAATCAATGTGGGTCCTCTCCCCAACTTATAAAAGGACACCCGTCTCTTCTTCACTCCACACATAAATATCCTTTTAGTTCAATGTAGAACTAAAAAAACATTCCTTATATCCCTCCTCCCAATATTTAATCCTTGTATTTATTATAAAACCATCCTAGGAAGGCTTTACATATAAACCTAAAAAGTTTATCCAAATAAGAGGAGGTTCAAACATGTATGAAGTCATACCTGAGGTAAGGGTTTTATATTACAATATAATTTTAACTAGGATGGTTTATGATTTAGTTATCAATGATAAAATATTATTGCATACCTCTAAAAAACTCATTACTTTTCTTATCACATTGTTATTTATCGATATTACATATTTTTCATTCATTTTCCTCTATTTAAGAATTCAAGAGACCAAAAGAATTTTTTTAAGGGGAACCGAATTTATTTTACTCTTTGATAATTTTTTTTTATTTCATGTACATATTCTATAAAAATGTTTCCAAGAGTGTTTTTAGTATTTAACTATGATTTTTAAATTCATTTTTACCCATGATTGATTTTTTACAAAGTGGTTTGAAAGGAATCTACTTGTTGTTTTATAAATGAGGTACTTTTTGACATTTTTACAAAAGTCTGAAAGGAATTATTTATTTTAAATTATACAAAATAAACTAAATTTTCAATTGTGATAAAAATTAGAATCATTGAAGATTACTTTAAAATTTCACAAGGTTCCTTTCAAATTAAATTTTTTTCTTTAATATTTGGGTAGTGTTTTAGTTTTTAAATAAGCGATTTCAATATGGAAAGGTTATTTTCCTCAAGATATGTGCAAGATATATTTTAAATTTATTTTCATCTACGATGAAAACCTTTTATGTTACTTATTATTTACCGGGGATATAATCCAATGATACCACACACTTTCAATCATTGTTTGGCTTATGATGATGATGATTTAAGGATGATTCTTTAAAACTTGTTTCTTTTCCATGGGTTAATTATGTTATGAAACCAGTTAGTTTTCCATAGGTTATTCCATTATGAAATGGTATAATATTTATGAAACCAATTTCCTTTTCATAGGATATGATATGATAAATTACTTATGATATTGTGGAACACATATATATGATTTTCATAATGTGATGGGTGGGACTGAAATTATATATCCATCCAATGAATTATGTAAAAATGGATATCTCAGGACATAAATAATACTCAAATGGAGAGTAAAACCAGTTTAGTAACAAACTATATCTACTTTCATAGTCATGGGAATGAACCTTGAGTACAATAATGGTTTGAAGAGTGAACCCAATCCACTATGATAGTCTTGGAAGTGGTCCTTTAATACTATGAAAATGATTTTCAATTCTTATGTGTATATCGAAAACTCATGTATTATTACCATGTTATACTTTCATGGATTATTTTATTTGATTCCTTAATTATTTATGTCTTATGAACTACCAATATTTATTCCATGACTCAAGATTATGTTCATTTATATATAGGGTATAATTTTCAAATATTATGCTCTTGTTCCCATACCCTTATGCTCATGTTATATTTAACTCAGCATTAATATCTCCTTTGTTTACAATTATTAAGAATCACAACTCATCCTTTATTATATTTCATTTCCAAATGTTATAAAGAAATATTTTAAGTATGACTTTTCTAAGAAGGGTTATAGTTATGAACTATAAAATTGTAACATTGATCATTTTGTTATGAAATGAATATCCATATAATAAGATGTAATATATATGTATGAAAACTATGGGTTACTATAAGTATGTTTGGATCTTCAAAATTACAGAGATGTCTAGTTTCAATACGATCCTTTTCATGGACTAGTTGACTAGTTTACATGCATAGATTTACTTTCATTAGAGATGAGTGAATTTTACATCACATATAAGGGAGTACTTCATGTTAACTGGTGAGTGGGACATTGAGGTAGGTATAGTGGTACCATAACCTTGTTATATAGAAGTATTTTTAGAATTTGTGGCTAGTATAATCCTTCCGTGGATCCGGCAATGTCTCCCTCTTCTTTTCCTCCAATGCTAAACTTATTACAAGATATATTTCTAGAGTATTTCTTAGTGTTTCCTCCATAGAGGGTAGTTGAATTTGAGATCGATATTGTTCCCAATGCATGACCCATATCGATTCCACCATATCACATGGAACCATTTGAGTTGAAAGGTGTCATGGTTTATTTTGATAATCTTTAGGATAAATACTTCATCAGGCTAAGCACTTCCCCTTAGGGTGCTCCTCTATTGGGCATCAAGAAGGAAAATGGAATTATTTAACTTTTTATAGAATACCAAAAGAAAAACAAGATCACTGTGAAGAATAGGTATATATTTCCATGAATTGATGACTTGTTTGATCACTTGATGGTATCTCATTGGTTTTTAAATATTGATCCATGTTATGGATATCTTCATCTTCATTCCATAGAGGAATACATAATGAGTAAAGAATTTAGGAGTTGGTATGGGTTGTATGAGTATCTCATCATTCCCTTTGAACTAATGAATGCTCTAGTAGTGTTCATGATCCTAAAGAACAAGGTATTTCACCTGTACTTGGATTCTATTATCACTGTGTTCATAAATGACATCCTAATATATTACAAGATGGTGGAATCACATATGAGACACCTAGATATCATATTTAGTATACTTCGAGCACATCATCATTATTCTAATTACTTAAAGTGTCACTTTTGGATATACGAGGCTTTCTAGTGAATGTGGTTTCTTAATAAGTAATATCTATTGATCCGAGAAAGGTTTATGTAATCAGTATTGGGTATAGTTGAGGAATGTGTTCAAGATTCGTAGTTTTCTTGGGTTGGTTGGGTATTACTGGAGTTTCATTTAGGGATTTTCTTACCTATAAATACCCATGACCAAAATTACCAAGAATTTAATCTAGTTTTAATAGATATGACCATGTAATGAAATGCTATTTTTACTAAAGAAGAGTTATATGTTAACATTGATCCCAAATATTCGTAATCCTGGAGTTTGGTATGTAGTATATTGTGATGTGTCTAAAATTGGCCTGGGAGCTATGATGAGGCAAGGTGATAAGATAATTTCTTATGAGTCTTATTAGCTATGACCCCATGATACAATTTCTATTCTCAAGACATAGAGTTGGAGCCAGTGATCCTTGTGTTTATATGTTAGAGACACTAACTCTATGGTGAGATATTTGTCACGTATGCCAACCATAATATTCTATGTTATATCTCCTCCTGGTGTGACATGAATCTTAATTATAGGAGTTTGGTAAATTAATTTAACATGTTTGAATTTGACATGGGGGTGTGATACTAGGTATGTAAATATAGTTACAGATGAAATGAAAAAGAAGATGAAGGAAGTTAGTGAGTGAATGTCTGATGCTAAGTGGAAGCTCATGGTGTTGTTGACAGAATAAAAAGTGTGTGTAATTAAGGATCAATAGGTAGTGGATTGTGCACCGGTAGAGTTGATATCCTCATTGGTGTAATGAGTGATGGATAGTTATCTAGAGTGTGTCATAATGTATTAGAAGTTGGTTGGAAATTATTTTGTTCTAGGTTGGGATTTGGAAAGCTGTGGAGTGATTATAGTTTATGGAAGGATGATGGTTCCATCTTCTACGAGAGACGATCTGATGATATCCTATCATTATATTTAGTGGGAACTGACCCTAGGGTCCAAAAATATGTATCACAATTTGAAGTGATAGTACTAGTGTCCCAACATGAAGAGAGATGTTTTAATATTTTTCTCTCATTGTCTGACTTGTTAGAGAATCATGTCTGAGAATCAAAGAGTTAGAGGGTTTCTCTATACACATTAATTGCCTATATGAAAGTGGGATGATGTGATGATAGAAATTATGATGGGGTTGTCTAGGAACACAGTATTTCTAGACACCATTTGGGTGGTAGGATATCGACTAACTAAGGTGAATCACTACATATTGATTGAAGAGACGATCTTAGTTAATGAGATAAGAATGCTATGTGTTCGAGAGATCACGTGGCTTCATGGAGTTTCATTGATCGAAGTATCTAAAAATGATTCCATATTCACCTCATTCTTTTATAAAGGCTTACATAATGTGATAAATACTTAGTTGATGCTATGTACAAAATTTCATCTTCAGACCAATGGGAAATTGAAGAGAATGATCCAGACATTAGAGAATATTCATCAAGCATGTATTCTAAATTTTGGAGGTAATTGGGATGATCACATGGATCTAGTTTAATTAAAATATAATAATATATTCCAATACTCGATTTAGATGGATTTGTTTGAGGACCTATATAGATAACCATGTCTTTCAAATTGATTATTTCATGAGGTAGGTGAGTCTTCGGTTTTCGGACTCAGCATGGTATATGCGATCTTAAAGTAGGTTTATTTGATTTATAAATGGTTGTTTATGGCATATAACTAATATAAGACTTATGTTGATTGAATTTAATGACCATTGGAGTTTATTGGGGGTGATAAGGTCTTATTAAGGGTATCAATCAATTAGTGTATATGTATTTTAGGAGGTAAGGAAAGTTGGAACCATGGTACAATGTGCCATTTGAGATCATTGGACACATTAAGAAATTTAATTATTGTTGGAACTTCCTCCATGGTATTAAGGTATGTATAATATATTCAAGGTGTCTCATATTTGGAATTCAGATCTCAATCATGCATATGTACATGACTATTATGATTTTGGTTTAGAGAAGGATATATATTTTGTGGAACTAATTGTTTGGATAGTGAACCAAATAGATATGGTGATGCAAGAAAATAAAATTTATCATTTTTAAGTTATATGGAATCATGGGAATATTTAGGAATACACATGGGATAATAAGTTAACATTCAGGTGTAGTTGCATGAGCTGTTCGAGTAGACATCTGGGGATACTTCTCAAGGATGAGAAGTCATAATAGGGGATAATTGCACTACCTCTATTTTATGTATTCCTATTTTCAACCTTTTAATATATTTCTGAGCATGTTTCTAGTTTTCTAGAGGTATGATAAAGGTGTTTAGGGGTTAGAACTAGGATGAGGTATTGAGGGGGAATATGCTATATCTTTTTGAGCTAATGTAGTCCCACAAGACAATTAGTTGGAATCCACTTATTAGATGATGATTTTATATGGTATAATTGATTCTTCCCTGAAGTCACTGACCAGCTGGTTGATAGCATTGACCAATTGGTGGTTCTCCTAGGTAGAAGCAAATATTACCAACAACCACTGACAAGCTAGGGGAGGAAACCTACTAACTGGTGGTGTCTGATAGAACCCAATGAGGATTCCAGGTTTATAATAATTTTCTTAAAAAAGGACCCAATCACCTTTTCACATTCTCTCATATTCTCTTCAACACCAAGGTCCCTATGGAACCTATCTAGTGATTTTTGGGTGCTCTTCCTCCCTTCCAACACCTCTGTTCAATACCCGAATGATAATTTGATCCTACACATCCACTCCAGTGAGTCATTATTTACTATATAATGATTCTATTATCATTTTATTGATCAAAACTGATTAGATTTTAGATTATTTGATTAGAGTTTGAGGTTTCTTCATAATCTAACAAGGTTATCATTGATCAATGCTATAATTGTCACCCATATTTAAGGAATTCGTATATGCACATCAATTGGATCAAGATCATGGTTGAAAATAGACCATCTTAGGTATGTTTGACCATTAACTAACAATATGTGGTAGTTTTTTATAATCCATGATCCTTTATTTTTGAATCATTTCAAATTAGGTTTTTTTCAAGGATTTAGTAGTTCTTTAAGAATCATATATGAAAGGACTAATTAGGAACTGTGGGATCACTGAAAGGAGGGAGGGGGCGAATCAGTGATATTATCTTTTTATATTTTCTTACTTATGAAACAACTTTTTCCTCCTATTAAAGATATATGACATTGTCCAAAAAAATTATACAAGAACAACCATTGGAACAAAATTATTTATAGGGTTCAATTCTCAATAAAAGTAAGTAGTCTTAGGCATGGTTTGGAAATAATCCAAGACTAGATAATCAAATTGAATAGAATATTTTATATGTGGTCATATAAAGTAATGAATATCCTTACACTTTCATTTCACTAAAATCATAAAAAAGGTCAAATTATCTTTTTATAGATATAATATGTAACAAATATGTTTTTAATAATTTTTATAAACCATTAAAAATAGGATTCAATATATTGTAACAATATATATTGAAATTATTCACACTTTACATTCATGCAAGTAATTATTCTTCACATTCATGCCCAGAAGTAGGAAGGAAAATTATTCTTATTATTCTGTATAAAATGTATTTCTAATCACCAACCCATTAGGTAAGCTCTGTCCAATCATTCATTTAGTAAAAACCTTATATTACCTTCTACAATCGGATATTAATTTTTTATGTTCTATCCATCTAGTCACCTTTACTTCCCAACCATTTGATATCACCTAATATGAAACATTGTTTGATATCATCAAACTCATTCCTCCCCTTAGTATTTTTCATATCAATATTTTAACTCTGTAGGGCTTCACCACTCTAATAAATTGAAATCCTCTCTTTGACTCATCACTCACCTTTATAAAAGAAATGTTTCTATGATAAATTAGGTAAAAAAGGCTTAATTTAAAACTCTCTACTTATTATGTTTAGAATGCCACTAAAAAGAAACCTTTTGTTTACCGCATTGAATGATCCTTAATCCCCAATGTCAAAAAACTACTTCAACATTCCTTAAGACTCAATGAGAATGATAGATAAGCCTTCTGTGATATTTCAAGTATTAAAAATATATATTTATCATTTCAAATATGATATTTTTATGAATCTCTTGTAAATACCTTTGAATCAGTTAAACTTAATACCAAACGTTTTTTAGGTGAAACATATTAGAAATACTTCTATCAGATAACACTCAATTTGATATTTCCTATACAACATTATAGAAACATCTCAGAAGTATTCTAATCAGTAATTTCACCATCTAATTACTAAAATCAGAACACATTTTCCATTTCCTTCACATACCTCACTCTGATAGTTGAGCTTTATACTGAAACATACTTTCGCTAACATCAATAAAAAATACTTATCTGATGACTCAAATACTTGTTTCCAATCATCCTTTAACAAATTTAATTTATAAAACTGTTCATTCTAATTTGATATAAACTATATAAAAGTTAAATCCAATAGAAGAATATTTATGATATTAAAAAATATAATTCATTGTTCTTTGATTGATATGTCTTTTTCTGGTGAAAATCTTCAATATCTTCCCTAAAACATCAAAAATATTCATCGATCTAACAAATTTCTGCAATATCAATCATAATCTTCATTATTTCATGAATACCATGTGGAAATTAGGTTTTACTATTACACAACATTCTTAAATACCATTACATAGATCATAAATTCATACAACCATTATTTAGAAACATCATTAATTTCAAATAAAAACTCTATCCAGACAATACTATGATTGATAGGTTTTATCTAGTGAACCTTATCTGAACATCATTGTTTGAAATTTGTATATACAAACTATTTTATCCCCCTTTCCACTTATACTTGGATCATGAGGTCATTCAGTAATAATGATGTTAGAAACATTAATAATATAACATAATCACTATATTTATTTATTGGACACATAGTCTAATGTATCTTGTAATCATAGTAAGATAAAAATTCAAAAGATTTATTTTGCTGATAATTATTCAATAAATAGACTTCATCATATGGAATCAACCTGGTAAATATTCCAACCATTTTCATTTGATAACCTTTTCTTAAATTCTCAAAAAAATTATGATGTTATTATGTTGGAAAATAATATATAATACTTTTTTAAAAATCTTCTTCATTTATAACAAACTAAACAAACATCCTCCATACGTCTTCTAGTTTCCTCATAGAATCATTCTAGTCCCAACAATATTACCACTTTGAATTTTATTATGAACCCATGAACATAAATCACTAAAACTTTATAACTCATCCAATGGATTATTTATCAAATAATTCTAAGGACAAATGAGTGAACTCAGTGTTGGAAATAAGATTCATTCAAAAAAAAGTACCATGATGTCCATAAGTAGTGAGTTTAATAAAAATTTTCATACAACTTTTAATAATCCACTTCTTACCCTTAAAACTTTAAAAAAAGCATCAATATGAAAGAAGAAATTTTCTTCAATCCACTTCAAAAAACTGTTAAAATAGAAAATAGAGAAACTTTTCCAGAATCTACTTCATCAAACTGTTAAAATAGTTTACACATGCTAAAATCATAACCTACCCATTTTAAAAACTCCCCCTAAATATATTAACTTCATTAATAATATTAATCACACAATAATGGATATATTTTTATTAAAAAATTTCTACCCCTTAGGAAATACAGTCTAAGGAAAAGATGAGAGAGGGGAAAGAATCACATAAATTAACCTTCAATAATGGATGGTTGAATACCCATTATCAACCTAAACTTATGAAATGTTTTCTTTCATAATGAATTAGTGAAAATATCAGCAACTTACTCCATTAGAGGAAAAAAATCTAGATTTATCTCATTCTTTTCAACATGATCTTCAATAAAGTCAAATTTGATATCAATATAGGAATAAGAATATTGCATAGGATTATTAGTAATATTTGTTTCACTTTGATTATCACAACCCAATAGAAGGGAAATATTCACATCTACCATGAAATATTTAAACCCTGTCTTTATCCACAAATGTTATGTTATATATTTAGTGAAAAAAATATTATCTTATTCATCCATGTTGTAAGGTGCCAGTTTTGGATGCCGCCCAGAGACTCCCCGTACCTGGTTAGTCACATGGCCTCAAGCACATTTCCCCAAATTTCAGTGGTGGTATAATAGAAGAAAGGGACTTGGGTGTGATAGTGGGGAAACTATGCCCTCATTGGTAGAGTAACACAGTTTAAGTAAAATGAAAAGCAAGAGAAGAAGTAGTAATATTACCATACAAAAGGAAATAGCAGGAGAATAAAGAAATAAATAGTTGGAGCACATATTTAATGATGCATGATACATATGTCTAAGAAAGTATCCAAACAAGTCACAACGCAAAAATACAGTACTAAACCAAAGTATAAGAGAAATAGTAAACAACTCCACCGCATCGCAAGCCAAAGCTTGTTCCCATGATCTCCAACTCCAAAGCAGTCAAGTACCTGAAGTTGAAGGGATCTTGACTTATCTATACCTGCAATAATATAATCTGTTTGGGACCAAATGCATGGCCCAAACAGGGTGTGAGACCAAATCCTTGTAGGCAATCACCAATATATTTTTTCCTAACAATCAGTGAATATATTTGGTAGGAAATAAACAAAAGAATTGGTAAACAAGGAAGTAGTCAATAGTAAACATCCCCATAGTTTCAAAGCATTCAATACCACATATCAAGTAAGCATATAATCACAAACAGGTAGCCCTTTGGGAAGTACTCACAACCTATCCCCTCTGGTCCTACCAAGCATACACAAGAAACCCTCTGGGAAACACACATAGCCTCACCCCTCTAGTTCAGCTTTAGAATAGACTCTATGAGGAAGAACTCATCGTCATTTCCCCCTATAGTCAAGTGTGATCAAAGAATCTATGAGGAATCACTCACCATCAATTCCCCTATAGTCTTTCAACGGTAACCTATAGGCACTCTGAAGAAGTACTCAACGTCAATTCCCCCTATGGCCTCGTATCATAAGTATTGAACCTCTAAAGGAGTACTCAACGTCAATCTCCCATATGGTCTCACAACCTGATAATAATTATAGACACTCTGGAGAATCCCTTATGTCCATTCTATCTATGGTCTACTAAACCAGGTTCTCACGACCCTATGTAAGTCAAACGAGCCTAGAAATGAAAAGAAGACAAAATAAACCTCAAGAACTAATTTTCTAACCAGTCTACAACATAATAGCATGTCAGATAAAAAATCACTCCATCCTAACAATACTAGGAATTAGAAAAAAATGGCAACCCAATAGGCAAACTAGACCAAACGGTCAAAACAAGAAAACATAGGAAAAACCTCCATAGCATGGAAAAGTAAACCCTATTATCAACAATTAATCACTATCCAATCAAATTGGGGCAAAACAGGAATAAAATAGGGCTAAAACCATAAACGTGCAATACCCCGTTCATGGGTATTATGAACATTTTCACATAATCCTCAAAGACTATCTATAGAAAGGCACAAACCACCTACCTCAGGGTCGAGAGATCAATATACTTGAGTCTCGGGCCTTGAATCACCTTAGAATGTCGTAGATCTACAAAAACGTGTAAAATATTCAACCCAAGATATCTCACAAGAGATAAGGAATCAGAAGATGGTGTTCAAGAAGAAGAGAGAACTCACCAATGTGATTCCAATGCAACCGACAGAGTCCGATTCAGAGAATGAACGCTCGATCGAGGGATCGGTGAAGATCCATGCCGTACAGACACTCTCAGACGAACTAGGCTGAGAAGAAGACAATTCTGTTTGTCAGACGTGACCCCGATACATTTAATGAAAAAAAAATAAAGTACACCACGTGTACTTTAGAGGTACACGACATATACTTGCCTTCACCGGCCCCCGCATTAGGCGGTCTCCAGGTCACCACACATGGACATGTGCATTGCCGTGACACAGCCAAAACTCAGCTACCTGCGGTAACCAGGTACACGAAGAGTACCTATAAAGTACATGGTGTATACTTATGAAATTTCTAGAAAACTCATCTTTTTGCTTAGAAACACCAGAAAAAGGAAAACATACCTGAAAAGAATATCCGGGTTCTTACAAACTTCCCCCCCCCCCTTAAAGAAATTCATCCCTGAATTTCCCTAGCAAGACAGCGTAGAGGAAAAATCCCCGAACAACTCTGGCCACTGCGATCATACATTGATCTCCCTCTCCCAAGTCTTGTACTATACTCATCGGTGCTACCATAGCACTCATACCAGAGGAACATACCATCCACGTAGAACCTTTGTACTGCGATCAACAATCCAGATTGGATGCTCCTCAAACGAGGCGTCCACCTCTAACTCAACCTCTTCGGGTTGAAGAACATGAGATGGGTTTGAGATGTAACGTCAAAGATGAGAAATGTGAAAGACATCATGCATAGCCCGGTACCTTTGAGGTAACTACAACTGATAGACAACCAGACCAACTCTCTCTAAAACCTCAAACGGCCTGATGTACCTTAGCGAAAGCTTACCCTGTCTTCTAATACTCTTGTGGCCCAACCTCGGTGTGACACGTAGGAAAACTTGATCCCCGACCTCGAAATCCAAAGGCCATCTCTGCTGATCAACATAAGAATTCTGTCGAGACTGTGCAGTAGCCATCCTCTTCCGAATTAACTTTATCTGCTATGTGGTCTCCTAGACAAGATGAGGTCCCACCATAGCTACCTATCCTGCCTCCAGCCAACATAAGGGTGATCGGCATGGCCTACTGTACAGAGCCTCATAAGGTGCTATCTGAATAGTTTCCTGAAAACTGTTGTTGTAGGAAAACATCACAAGAGGTATGTGCTTCTCCCAAGAACCACCAAAATCAAGGATGAATGCTCGTAGCATATCCTCAAGCACCTAAATAATATGCTCGGACTGGCCATCTATCCGAGGGTGGTAAGATATACTCAAAAGTACCTCTGTACCCAAATCCTTATGAAGCCCCTTCCATACCTGAGAAGTAAAATAGGCATCCATGTCTAAAAAAATAGAGTGTATAACTCTATGTAAATGTACAATCTCACGAATGTACAATCGTCACAACTCATAAACACTGAAGGTCTCCTTGATCGGAAAGAAGTGAGAAACCTTCATGAGTCTGTCAATGACAATCCATAAAACATCATTCCCTCGAGGCGACCTCGGTAAACCTATCACGAAATTCATCATGACATCATTCCACTTCCACTCAGGTATGGGTAACTGCTACAAAATCCCTATGGGTTATTGATGCTCTGCCTTCACCTGCTGACAGGTGGAACACCTCATGAAGAACACAAAAAAATCTTTCTTCATACTTGGACACCAATACTGACGGTTTAGATCATGATACATCTTGGTGACATGAGGATGAACTACACAAAGTGGGGAATGAAAGTCCTGCATCAGCACCTCGCGCATGTCTGCTGACACCCATACACGCCCATGAAAACGCAAGATATCATCCTCGCCCATGGTCCATCCAAGAGTAGGGTCCTCTCCTCACACACTATCCCATATGACTAGAACTTCAGAATATTATAGCCCCATCATTCGCAATCGATCAATAAAAGTAGAGGTAATAGTTATAGAAGATAGAAATGTATGCCCCTATCTATCGTGCACCTCCAAATTCATCTCAGTGAACAGATTCATAAGCTGTCACTCACTACTGGCCTCCTAAACTGCTTGTATCTGAGTCATCCTGCTAAGTGCATTAGCCACAACATTGCATTTCCCAGGCGTGTAGGTAAGATCAAATTCAAAAGATTGAAGATATTCAACCCACCTTCGCTATCTCAAATTCAGATCATGCTGAGTGAAGATATACTTGAGACTCTTATGGTCTGTGAAAACCACAAAATTCTCTCCCAAAAGATAATGTCTCCAAAATCGTAAGGCATGAACAACTGCTGCCAACTCAGGATCGTGCATTGGGTAATTCCTATCATGTGGCCTCAACTGACGAGACCCCTACATGATGACTCTTTCTCCCTGAATAAGCACTACTCCCATCCTGATACTTGAAGCATCACAGTAAACAATGTATCTATTTCCCTACTCTGGTAATACTAGTATCAATGCTGATGTAAACCTCTCTTTTAGCTCATGAAAGGATGACTCACAAGAATTTAACCACAATAATTTTACACCCTTCTTATTCAAGCCCATCAGTGGTGCTACTAAGAATGAGAAGTCCTGTATTAAGTGCATATAGTATCCAGCCAGCCCTAGAAAACTTCATACCTAAAAGATGTTCTTTGGATACTCTCAGGAAACTACTGCTCTCACTTTCTCTTGGTCTACTGATACTCTTTTCTTTGAGATAACATGACCCAAGAAGTGAATCTGGCCCATCTAAAAGTGGAATTTTGAGAGCTTAGCATATAACTGATTCTCTCTCAGTGTACTGAAAATGATCTCAAGATGGGTTGCATGATTGTGTCGAGTGTGAGAGTACACCAAGATATGGTCTACGAAGACCACCACGAAGGAATCCAAGTATGGGTGGAACACTCAGTTCATCAGTACCATGATGATTGAAGGCTCATTCATGAGACCAAACGACATAACCACATACTCGTATGGACCATACCTGTCCCGGAAGGCTGTAAGAGGTACATCTGATGGTATAACGTGCAATTGTTGATAATCAGATCTCAATTAAATCTTCAAGAACACCCGGGCTCCTCGAATTTGATAAAAGAGACAATAAATCCTATACAATGGATATCGGTTCTTGACCATCAATTTGTTTAGATTCTGATAATCCATGAAAATCCTGAGGGTACCGTCGGCCTTTTTCGCCAATAGGATAGGAGAACCCCAAGGAGAAATACTAGTTCGGATGAAAACCTTAGCTTGCAACTCCTCCATCTACCTATTAAGCTCTTGAAAATCTGGTGTATCCATCTTACAAGGGGGAATGTACACTAGTACCGCTTGTAGAATATGCTCAATAGAAAATTCCACCTCTCGATCCAGAGGAAAACTTGAAAATTCTTATAGAAAGACATCACTGAAACGATCCACCACTAGAGGAATGTCCGTCTGTGAAGTCCCCTGGTCATCCATATATAGACTAGAAATATGAGCTATAACTCCTCCCAACCCATGATGCTCAGGTCCATCTCTGCTTGCATGGACATCCCATTCACCATTAAGAAGAAACGATCTGCCTTCTGGTGATGTGAAACTCACCCTAAAATTATAATAGTCGACAACATCTTGAAAGGGAACTAACCAATCCTTTCCAAGAATGACATCATTGTCTATCATCTCAAAGAAATAGAGATCCCATAAGAAGTGACACCCACCAACCACAATAGCACACTCTTTACACTGACGTACACTAGCAATTCTTGTCCCCAACAGTGTCTCTAGTGTCATGATATAAGCAGAGGAAAAGACATAGAGCCCAAGGCTCTCCACAATAGTAACAGATAAAACGCTATGGGAATCCCCTATATCGAAAAGAGAAGAAGCTAAAACTGAGCAACTGGGTTCGTACCTTGAACTGTAGAGGGTCCAGGATCCTGCTCTTATTGGGCATGCTCTAATGCAAAATTATGACCTACACCATGATCCTGTGACCCTGCCAGACCACCTTGAGCTGGTCCACCCTGTTGTCGCTGGAATCTTGGTGACTAAAAACCTCAACCACGACCTCCACTTTGGCCCAAACGGCCGAAAGAACTCCAGTTCCCAGACTGAGGATAAACTAGTGGTGCTTCTCCAGAACGAGATGTCATTAAAGAACCCCTGTCACCAGCTAATGGTGAGAAGAACTGATAAAAGTGCTGAAGATGACCCATCTTGTCGCAAGATCGGCACTCCACTGGGCCTCTTGGGCAATGTGGTCTCATATGCCTGACCTTCCCACCCTAGTATCATACCACTTGGCTGCCTGAAGGTTCATTCTTCCTACTTAGATCTCCACGTGTAGTCTCCCTACGGTGCATCCTGCTATCAATCAGTGAAACACTAACTCTGGATGCTGAACTGCCCGGGATCACAGCTCCAGAATCCCCCAGATTATGCTCCGTGATTAGTTCTTGGTTGACTATAGAAGATATCGAAGTCAACCTGAAGATGTTTACCTAAGCCCGAATTTTCTGTCTGAGACCATCCTCAAACTTCCTTGCCAGGAACAACCCATATACCTCTAGAAAGGGTGTAAATCACTGCAGCTCGGTGAAGCGATAATATTACTCCATAATAGAAAGAGTAAAATGCTCCAAACTCATGAACTCTTAGGCTTGATCGACCCTCAAGGTTTCTGGATAGAAGTAATCATAGAAGGTATTCTGAAACTCATCCAAGTCCATATCGTATCGGTTTCCCACCTGTGAGATCACATCACACCATCTCTTGTAAGAATCCCAAAGAATATACTTAGCGATCTTGACCCTCCTCTCCGGAGGTGTATCCAGGTGCTTGAAGATCGTCATCATGGCCTTCAACCATGACTCTATAGCCTGTGGTCCTCCTTCCCCTGAGAAAGTGGGAGGATGTTATTGCTAGAAAACTCGTGTCAGCTATGCCATAGATGGGGAAGAATACATTACTCCTCAGAAGGTCTGCATGAACCTCATAAATCCTTCTCAGAACTGTTTATCAACACCTATGTCTGGAATAATGGCTGGTGCCAAGACTGGAACAACTGGTGAATCTGCAGGTAGTCCCTGATCATCCATATCTGGTGTCTGATTATTGCCTTGTAACTGACATACAACTGGAGGATGTCTCGGTGGGATGACTCTATAAGGTTAGTCACAAAACTTAGGTCAAGATTATCAAGTACTGAAAACTAGACGGGTAAGAATGGAGAAGGAGAAAGAAAGAATTCAATTTTTACAAAATATGGATACATGATGTGTATACTTAACTACATGGTGTGTGAAATTAATCCTTTCACATGGGTGTGTAATTTTACCAAAACCGGTCGTGTAATACCCCAAGCACACGATGTGGTGTCCTAACACACAACGTGTAGTTGAATCCTCTTCCAATGCCCGAGTCATTCTACACGACTAAGATACATGGTTCTCCTAGAACAAGACTACCTGGGAAGTTTGTGCCAGACACGGTGTACACTAGATGAGATTTTCCAACCCATTTCGTTAGTGACATAGCTGGATACATGGCTCACACAACACGGTGTGCTCCAGACGGACACGACGTGTACTAAAAGATTTCCACTGACCCGTGTTGTTAGTTACATGGCCAGATTTCATAGATTACACTACAAAGAATGTTCAAGACTTACACGACATGTATTGCTTATGTTTTTATCCACCCATGTCGTTAGTAACATGGACAAACACAAGATCTAAACAAATGGCATGTACGTCTGGTACACAGTGTATTCCACCAAGGTTTTTCCTCAACCCCATGTCTCTGCCCACATAGCCACCGAGATGGTCAGAGACTACATGATGCGTACATAGAGTACACGACGTGTACTTTAGAAAAATTGTTTCTTCCAGAATAGAAGAACACATGGAGTGTATTAAAACTACACGACGTTTATTCTGGGTTTTTCCAGACAGTAAGCCTCAGAAACTACTCTGGAAGCCCAGAAAACACTTAAACAAACATTTAAGTGCCAAATTCCAATCCGTGAGGGACCATACTCCCTGAAAATCAAAGCTTGGAAACTATTACATGTTATATACAATAAAAACAAGGCAATGATCCACCAAATTCTGACCCATGAGGGCCCATAACACCTCAAGAACCAAAGTTTGGTGTTTGTTCAAACAAAACATTACACAATAAATACCCTATTAAACAACACGTATTTTATGAAGGCATCTATAATAAAAACATGAATATCTAGCACAACATCTATCATAATAGCATGCAATCGCTAATGCACCATAAATGGAATGACAAGAATGCATGACATGTGACTCTTAGTAATTACCTATATGATTCATGAGATGTCATACCCTCATCTCATCGGGTTGCAACTGAATTAGAACCTCAACAATAACAACAGTAACATCACAAAACATATGAATCACCCAATGGTGAAATCAAATCAACTATAAAATTGAAAAACCATAAAATTGCAATAAACGAAGTAAATTGGATTTTCTCTATACATGGGTTAGCTAATCCCGGTGACAACTTATTACCAAGTACCTATTTCCATCCTATCCCTAACTATAGGATCCAAACATTAAGTCAAGAAGAAAATAATTCCTCTAATACCACTTTGTAACGTCCCGATTCTAGAAGCCGACCAAAGACAGCCCGTACCTGGTTGGTCACATGGCCTTAAGCGAATTTCCCAAAATGCTAGAGGCTGCCGACTAATAGCGAGGGCCTTGGGTGTGATAGTGGGGAATCTATTCCCTCATTAGCAGAGTAACATAGCAGAAGTAAAACATAAAGTAATAGCAGAAGTAGTAATATTACCATACGAAAAGAAATAGTGGAAGATTGAAGAAATAAACAGCTGAAGCACATATATAATGATTCAGGATACATATGTCTAGAAAAGTTTCCAAACAAGTCACAATGCTAAAATACAGTACCAAACCAAAGTACAAGATAAACAGTAAACAAATCCATGGCATCACAAGCCAAAGCTTGCTCCCATGCTCTCTAGATCCAAAGCAGTCAAGTACCTCTAGTAGAAGGGTGCTTTCCCCTATCAATACCTACAAAAATATAATCTATTTGGGCCCAAAAGCATGGACCAAACAAGCTGTGAGACTAAATCTCATTAGGAAACCACCAAGAGATCTGTGCCTAATAGACAGTAAATATATATGGTAGACAATGAACAAAAGAATAAGTAAACAAGGAAGTAATCAATAGTAAACATCCCTATAGCTTTAAAGCATTCCATACCACATATCAAGTAATCAGATAATAAAAAACAGGTAACCCTCGGAGAAGTACTCACATCCTATCGCCTCTGGTCCTACCAAGCAAACACAATAAACCCTCTAGGAAACACACAAAATCTCACCCCTCTAGTTTATCTTTAGAATAAACTCTCTGAGGAATCACTCATTGTCAACTTCATCTATTGTCAAGTGTGATCAATGACTATCTGACTACGTAATCACTGTCAATTCCCCATATAGTCTTTTAACTGTAAGCTACATTCACTCTGAGGAAGCACTCAACATTAATTCCCCATGTGGACTCATAACGCAAGTATAGTACCTCTAAGGGACCACTCAACATCAATCCCCCTATGGTCTCACTGCGTGATAATAATTACAGACACTCTGGAGAAGCCCTTACATCCATTATCCCTATGGTCTACTACACCAGGTTCTCATGGCCCTGTGTAAGTCAAACGAGCCTAGAAATGCAAAGAGGCCAAAGTAAACCTCAAGAACTACTTGGATAACCAGTATATGACATAACTGCCTATCAGAAAAACAATCACTCTATCCAAAAAATACTAGGAATTGGAAACAAACAACAACATAACAGGAAAACTAGACCAAACGGTCGAAACAAGAAAACATGGTAAAAACCTCCATAACAAGGAAAAGTAAACCCTGTTCTCAATAATTAACCTCTATCCAATCAAACTGGGGCATAACAAGCAAACAATAGTGCTAAAACCATAAATGCGCAATACCCCATTCATGGGTATTGGGAACTTTTTCACATAAAACTCAAAGAATATCTACAGAAAGGCATAAACCACCTACCTCGGGGCTGGGAGATCAATATACTAGAGTCTCATGCCTTGAATAACCTTATAATGTCATAGATCTAAAAATACATCTAAAAAATTCCACCCACCAAATCTCACGAGAGAGAAGGAATCAGAAGAAGGTGTTCAAGAAGAAGAGAGAACTCACCAATACGATTCCAATGCAACCGACAAAGTCTGATTTGGAGAACGAACACTTGATCGAGGGCTCAATGAAGATCCACGCTGTATAGATGCTCTCAGATGAACTAGTTCAAGAAGAAGATGGTTCGGTCCATCAAATGCGACCCTGGTACGTTTAATGAAAAAAATAAAGTACACGACTTGTACTTTCCTTCACCGTCTCGTGCATTAGGCAGTCTCTAGGTTACCACCCATGGTTGTGTGCATGGATGTGACACATTCAGCACCTGGCTACCTACGATAACTGAGTACACGAAGTGTACTTATAATGTACACTACATGTAGTTAAGATATTTCTAGAAAACTCCTCTTTTTCCTCAAAAACACTAGAAAAAGGAAAACATACCTGAAAATAAGATCCAGGTTCTTACACATGTTGAGAGTTACATAATTTTGTTTCATTCTATTCCAACTCACACATATTTATCTCAAAAACAATACTCCACTATAGGTATATTTCCTTTCATCAACACAATATTCCAAATCTACATCTGTATATCCAGAAAAATAAATCTTTCTTAATATTTCATTTTTTATTCTAAAGTTATTTGTGCCTTTGATATATTTGAGATTCGTTTTTTATTCCATGAGATTTGATTCTTTTTTATCACATTGATTCCTAGAAAACAATATAATAGCATACAAAAAATATGTTCTTAAAGCTATTAGATATAACAAACCTTTAATCAATATATTAAACTATTTAGATTTAACTTGATTACCATTTATGTATTTTGAAATCTTATTTACCAATGAAATTGGTGTGAAAAATGGATTTAGATCTTCTTTACCAAAATTCTTTAAGAGTTCCTTATCATACTTCTCTTGAGATAGGAAAACATATTTTTTATTTTGAGATATTTTTAATCTTAGATATAATTTCATTTCACCTAGCATATACATCTCAAAAATATTCTTCATCTCCTCAAAAAAATTCACACATTCCTTCATCATTCTCTATGAATATAATGTCATATACATATATAATCCTAGTGAGGGAAACCTCTTGATATTATTTTATTCAATATTTACTATTAACTATTCTTTTCATAAAGTTCATCTTTCCTAATCTGGGTCTAGTTTAGAATATCAATCTCATAGAGGATTATTTAACCCATACAAAACCTTTTATAGTTTTCCAAAATAGTTTTTATCTTTCCCAATCTTGAAGACACATGATTGTTCAATATAAAATTATTTATCTAGATTTATGTTAAGAAAATATGAGTTGAAACTCATATATAAAATTTTATATCTATATTGTATAGAGAAAAAATAATGATTATAATAGTTTCTATCCATTACACTAGAGAAAAGGTATCAATAAAAATAATTCCTTTAATTTGTGAGTAACCTTTACAAATAATCATGTATTGTTTATTATGACTTCACCTTTTTCGTTTAACTTATTTTGGAACACCCATTTTTTACCAATCACATTATTATTGTTTATTTTGGGTACAAGTTCCCAAGTATCATTCCTTTCAACATGATAATTCTATTCATTCATAGCATCAATCATATCTTGATTATCTAAATCTTCATCAATATATTTTATCTCAAGCTATGAATATAAAGAGGTATGTGATACTAACCATAATTTTATTCTTGTTTGAACATATTTTCATTGATATTTAGTGATGTTTTGGACATCCAATTGACTCCTCACCCTAGGATGAGATGAACATACTTATTACTCATAACTTTAGATAGATGAATTATAATCATTATGTAAATCAATTTCAAAATTATTATTATCATTAATAACATTGTTATTAACTTCAAGCACTTCATCTTACATTTCTTACACTTCTACAATCATTTATGAAACTTTTTTGTCATACTCTTTGTGAACATTAACATCTGCATAGTTTAAAATATTTCATGTGTATTTATGATAATACTCATTTACTTTCTCCATTAGGATGGTATCCAAGAAATATTGCATGAAAACCTCTCTGATCAAACTTTCAAAGATTCTAACCCTTGAATTTTATAATGAAAGGACTACTAATAAAAGTATGGATTTTAAAACTTCGGGTTTCATTGTAATACATCATGTAATGAGTCATAATAGAGTTATACCTACAGAAACATTAATTATAAAGATAAAATAATACTCTAATATCCTTCCTCCAAAAATATTTACAAGTATCATGTTTCATCAACATGGTTTTTTAAATTTACACTAAACAACTATTTATTCTTTCATAAAGACCATTCTACAGTGGTGTGCACAATAGACTAAACACATGATGAATTTCATTATTTTCAAGATAATATTGAAACTTACCACTAATATATTCACCACCATTATCTATTTAATTTTATTTAAAGAGTATCTAAATTGTTTTTATACTCATCTGTAGGAACTATAAAACATTATGAGTGCCATTGATTTATGATTTAAAAACATAATACATGCACTGTGATTAATTTCATCAATAAAAAAACCAAGTACTTATATTTGTTTTTTATTACTTATTCATGGACCATAAATATCAGAATATATCATCTCTAAGGGATGAGTTGAATGTATATCAACTTTCTTATTAACTGTGTTAGTATTCTTCTCTTTCTGGAACATGGTGTAAAAAAATAACTTTTTATTGTCATATCAGGAATGTGAAGAATATATTATCTCTTCATTAGCTTGGTCATTTTCCTCTAATAGATATTCCCAATCCTTTTATTCCATAACTAATTTTATTCCATAATACTTATATTTCATGAAATATATGCACCACCAACTTGAAATAGGTTTCTATTAGTTTATTGGACTCTTATTACAACATTACCATATTATATTATCATAATGAAAAACCATATTTAAAAAAAAACGTTGTTTCCTTCATCAGAATATTGTGAAATTTTCGATAAATTGTTTTTCGAGGAATTAACAAACATATCACTTTGGGATTTTAACTTTTATTCCCCAATTATAGAAGATCCAATGCCTTTGATTCTGAGTGAATCATCATTACCAAAATTCATTGTACCTTCTTTATAATCATTAATTTTTTTCTGAAAAATTCAAATATCCTATCATGTGTATATAACTCCCCTATAGAAATTATAGTTTAATTATACATTGTTATGATTGAGAGAATGTTCAACAACTAATGATTTTTTCCTTCCCTTTTTATTCATTCTTACACCTATTTTGATATTTTTTGTACAATTTTTTTTGATTTGGTAACTTGAAAATACAGCCTTTTAAAATATTTCTAGGTTTATTGTGTCTTTCAAAAATAGTTTCCAAGGGTTTTAATCTATTTTAAATGTTCACACCGACATTATTAGGTTTTATTCTTAGAGTATATTGACTCCCTATCAAACATTGCCTCTAGTTTCTCCTAAATTCATTGTATAATTGATGATTAAACCAACCAATCTTTACTCTATTCCTAAAGCCTCTATAATATTAGTATTAAAATTATAAGTCATGTTTACCTTGTAAACATACCTACTTCCCAGAGTTGTGAGCCTTTTTTTCATCAATTTCCTTACCTTCCACTTTGCGATTTCATTATAAACCAAAGTTTTGGTTACCTCCTTCTATTTTTTTATTCAGATTATATTTCTTCCCAACCTCAATAAACTCCAAAGCGGTATCCTATTTTGATTAAAACATTGAAACCCTAGAAACATAATTCTTTTTAAATCCACTTATTATTGCTACATACATGGTCTTTTTAAAATTCTTTTTCTTTTGAACATATATATATATCTTACCAACCTTTGAAGATAGTTTTATTGATCCTCCTTAGGTTTAAACTTATTTAAATTTTCACAAACTTCTGTTATTGAGTTTTGGACGTTTTTAATTCCTCACTCAGCTTTAACATGTTTTTATTGAACAATTTATAATTCTTTCTTCTTCACCTTCAACTTTTCCTAATGATGGATGTAGAGGTTTTTATTTTCATCAAGAAATTTCTTATGGTCATCAATCTCTTTTGGAAACTTGGATATTTCTTCATGAAAATATTTTGATTATTTTCTAAAATATTTTCTTTCTTAAACTTTTTTTCTCCATCCCAAGTATTAAAATATTTTCAATACATTATTTTAACTCCCAATTGAACATAAACTCAATCTATGCATATTCTTCTTCTATGCTACTAGTATCTTCACTGGTGATCTTTTCATCATTTACTTTTGTAATAATATGTTTTTAGTATCATAATAACAGGAGTTTTCAACATCTACTTCACTCTAGTCATTTTTCTAATGCTTATATTTTTTTATCTTTTTGTATTTATAGAACTTATTTTCTATTCACTATGAATATGACATGGATTTATTTTTATTCTTCTTAAGGGTTTTTCCTGAATTTCAATCATCTTCATCACTTTATTCATCTTACAGTCAAAAAGGAAAATTGTTAGAAAAATCTCCAACAACTCCATAGACCAAAAAATTTATAGGTAATTTTACAATGTACTTACCCATTCCCATTTTCCCCATTTTATAAAAAAGACATAAACAAATCACTATTTTTAATAAAATCATTTTCAGTTTTTGATTTACTGTATGAATTCTTAATAAAATCATTCGTATATTTTCTTTTTTTTTTTGTATACTTAAAAGAAAATTCTTTTTCATATTTCTCATTATTTATGATGTAATTTTCAATTATTATTTAATATGTGATGAGAGTGCTATATAGATCATCTAAAGAAAGAGTTTATAGATCCCTATCATCTATGTATAAAAGTTGGGAAACATAGTTTTCACAAATAATTCATATTATTTTTTCAAAAATGTTTTAATAATCTAAATTCTCAGCAAAAATTTTTAAGGTTCTTACAATATTATTCTCCCCTGTAAATAATTCAGCAAAAAATTCATTATCATCTATCTTAATATATTCATACTATAGTGTGTAGATTTTTAACTTCACTTTTATCACTATAATATTTCCTTCATAGATATTATTTATCTTATCCCATATGAATTTATAAATTGAAAACTGATTAACTATAAGAAAGTAACTTTTAGAGAGAAGAGAAAGTATAGAATTTATCGATCACCCATTATTCTCTAAATGTTTTTATCATCACCTATCAATGGGACACCTTTAGAAAAATGGGGGAATCCATATGTAATAACTTCAATAACATTATACAAAATGAATTAAGATAAATAAACAATCTATATTTTCATATATAACAGTTCTTCCCATTGAATAATAGAATACATTTACTATTCATTGAGTTTTTAATTTTCATAATAGTATCTCTTATTAATAGACATCAGAAAATAGTCAACAAAGGGAAACATCCCTATGATATCACTTTAAAGTAATGATCATGATTTAGGGGATCACTGAGAGGGAGATATGGGGAATCAATGATCTTCTCTCTTTATATTTTCTTATAAAAAAAATTCACCTCTTATTAAAGAGATATAAATTTGCTGAAAACAAGAACAAAGTTCAAATATAAGAACACAAATATTTACAAGGTTCACTAGTTAATAAGATTATCTAGCACTTATAATTGTTTAGAAATAATCCAAGACTATGAAGTCCCCTAAAAACAATATTTTATATGTTGTTACAACAATAAGGGAATATCCTTACATATTCATTACACTATAATAAAAAAATAGTACATTGGATCTTCACATAAATGTAATATGTAACAATTTTTTTATAACAACTATTAGAAACCTTCAACAACATGATTTAGAATATTGTCACTATGATTCTTGAAATTCTTCACACTTTCTATTCTTACAAGTACTTCTTCTTCACTTTTTTCCAATGCAGTAGGAAATAACTATATTATTATACTTCTATAAGAAACATCTATATGATCACCTATTAGTTTGGTAAGATATTTTTAGTAAACTCCATCCAGTACTTTCTAAAAACTTTTATTACTTCTTATATTATATATATATAATCACTTTATAATATAATTTGTATAATATTACCTAATATGAAATGGTTTCCAATATCTTTCAAATGATGACACTATTTACTATTTATCTAATTGACTTTTCAATTCTACAAGGATTCACCCATATTTCTTATATTCTGCACCTTTATTCAACTCAATAATCCCCTTTATATAGACATGGTTTCTCTAAAAATTTCCATACTTAATTTAAAACATCCCTATTATAATTTTTAGTGTCCCACTTAGAAACAACCATTGGTTGAATACATTGAATGATCCTTAAGACTCTTTGTCAACAAACTATTTTATCCTTTCTATAGACCTAGATAGAATTATGGATATATCCTCTATGATATTTTGATCATTGAATGAACATATTTTTATTGTCATATTTGATATCATTACTAAAGTTTTGTAAAAACCTTCAAATAATAAAAACATAGTACCAAATATTTTTTAAATGAATATTTATAAAAATACTTATATATGAAAAGATTATATTTCATAATTCCCATACAATTTTTTAAAACTTACTTGGAAGTATTTTACTTATCAATTTCACTATCAGATTACTTGAATCAAAGAACTTCATCCATTTCCTTCGAATACCACCCTATAATAGATTATAATCATACAAAAATATCCATTCAATAAATTCAGCCAAAACAGTTTGTCCACCGACTTTGAGACTTATATCTGATCATCCTTTAACAACATCACTTTGTTGGAACCATGGTCTTCTATACATGATTTGGAGTGTGGTTTGTGTTTGCTTTCAATCATCAATGGAAGTTTGGATCGTGTAATAGCAAAGAGATCATACCGTTCAAGCACTCAACAGTATTGAAGTTGGCGCCGTTTCCCAGTGTTTGCCAAATTTTTGGGGTCCAAAATTTGGAGGTTGGTGAGCATCGCGAAAAGTGGATTTCTAGGAAGATAATAATTTAATATGGCAAAGGCATGAGTTTCGAGAAGATAGGATTCATGGTTTGGAAATCGCGAATACAGGAAGAATGGAGGCGGTGAGTCTTCGCGATTACGTCAAGCTTCGCGAACGGCAGAGGCTGGAGAGCTTCGCGGTGATGCAGGGCTTTGCAAGGGAGCTTCACGGCGAAGGCGCGAAGGAATGATGACGGTGATTCTTCACAATTACGTCAAGATTCGCGAACGGCAGAGGTTGAAGCGCATTGCGGCGGAGAAGGGCTTTGCGAGGGAGATTCGCGGCGAAGGCGCGAAGGTATGTTGATGGTGATTCTTCGCAACTACGTCAAGATTCGCGAACGACAAAGTGCCGTGGTGCTTCGCGATTTGAACAGAATTCAGGTGGAATCTTTGGAGCTTCGCGATTTGAGATGACGTGGCGTTGACTTTGCGCAGAAGGGTCGAGTGTCGGTGGAATCGCCTATGAATAGAGGCCGACCCCCTCAAGAGAAACATAGAGAGAATTTCAGAGAAAGTCCTTTGCTCTCGGTTCGCAAAGGTCTCTCACGAAGGCAGTGAGCTTCGCGAAAGAGGAGCCTCGCGGAGGCTATTCTAGCTCCGCGAAAGACGTGCTCCCCACGTTGGCTCAGTGAGCTTCGAGAAGAGGCAGAAGCTTCACGATAGCCAAGCATTTCAAAGGCTGGAGCATCGCGAGAGTGCTTCGCGATTGAGCTTCGCGAAATGGCAGGGGCTCTACGAAGTCTTGTTTGAGCTTTGCAAAATTGGGAGCCTTGCGAATTAGGGTACTTTGCGAAGGCCTTTTCCAAAGGTTGTTTTCCCTGTGGATAAGGGAAAAGGGGGTATTCATCAGTGGTTGGAATTTGAATTTTAACAGAGCATTAACTCAGGACTCTGATGCAAGCAAAGTCTCATGTTGAACATGGGACAATGAACTTCATGACCATTAATTGAAGAGACCTTCACGTCTATAAACTGAGTGTGAATTCTCCAACGGTAGTGAGCCAGGGGGAGTCAACAGGAGTGACCCGAGGGAAGCAGTGAGCTATCCCTGAACCTTTGTAAAGGCAGTGAGCCTGGGACAGAGTGACTGTACCCGAACTTTTGTAATCTACAGCTAGTGAAGCGTAATGGATTTTGGTACGACCGACAACCTGTCGGCGTATGCTCCTTGGACGTAGCCCTTAGTGGTGAACCAAGTAAAAAGGGTTGTGTCTTCTCTGTGCATGTGAATGTTTTCTTTATAATCATAATCATCTTACAGGTTCAACAAGTTCCTACCATCATGGGAACAAGATCCATCACATTAGAAGAAAAAGTGGTCACCCTGATTCACCCCTCCCCTCTCAGGGTATCCCAGGGTCCTTCACACTTCACAAATTTATACATTACCACCTAATAAAAATTGTATAGAAGGATTTTATAATAGGCGTAGACTAGTGATATTGAAAAAAATAATTAGATGGTCTTCACCTGATATGAATTTGTCTGATGAAATTCCCCAACATATTCCCTTAGATCTTTAACAATAGTCCCATAACTAAAATATTTCTCCAACTTTAAATGAAAAATTATTATATTTTCAAAAACCTTTACATATTATTTGAATATTGTTTTTTAACCTATGCAATGTGATAATCTACCCTCATGTAGTGAAAATATTTATATAAACATTCTACAGAAAATCCTTTACTTTGAAAAAAAACTACACATCCTAATCTATGACTGATAGGTTTAGTCTAGTGAACTTCCCCTGAACATTATAGTATGAAATATTTAATTATACAAAAAATTAATCACCCCTACAAATTTCACTTTGATAATCAGGTCTTTCAATATAAACGATGTCAGAAACATTAAGAATAAAAACCATTTACAGATTCATTTATATAATGCTCTGACCAATTGAAATTGTAATCATGGTAAAATAAACATTCAGAACCTTCCACATGACAATAATTTGTTCAAATGGTAGTATTCATTTGATGGAATTGGTTAGGTAAATTTCTAACCATCTCTATCTTATCCCCTTTATTGGAATTCTTATCAAAGTAACTTATGTTGGAAAAAAATAAAATATTTTCTAGAAAACCTTATTTGTTCATAAATAGTTAAAAAATGTTCTTAACATATTCTAGCTACCTCAAAAAAGCATCTTAGTCCCAGTAGGATGGTGACCACTAATTTTGAATTGTTTTTTCACACAATGTAAAAATCCCTTGACATTAGTGTATGATTTATATTGTCTCTTTTCATGTTTTTTGTAGTGTGTGTGTCACCTGGTTATCCTTATGTATGATTCTTAATCACATTAAGTGTGTGTATAGCCTTATTGAGACCAATTTATGATGCTTCTTTGTATGTGGATTGTTATGGCCTATGATTATTACCTGATACAATGATATTTTGATCTATAATTGGTATATTATATTGTACATGATGTTATCTATCATATACGGTTGATAATTTAGGTTGATCCTATTCGACTGTCCCTTGAGTGGGATGTGTCATAAATTGGTTGGAATATAATTAGGATATCCCAACTGGTGAGATGTATCACATATGTTTTTATGATATCCCATTGAGGGGGATCTATTAGGTGGATAATCAATAATCATTTTGGTATGGTGATGAAGTAGGTAGACCTGGTCTCTGAGGACTCAACATATATCATATACTTGTGTAATATATTTATTCTTATTTATTCTATTTACTTTCATGGAATGAAACAATATATCTTATGTAATCATGTTAACGGTCATCTATGGTGTCTTATTGAGTCTTTCACACTAGACTCCGTCATTTTAGTTTTCTTTTCATTTTCATCACTAGAGATCTGGAGAAGGGAAAGGTCCTTATGAGGGATGGTTGAGCAGGTTAGTAGGAGGATACATATGTTGCTGGATAGATTGGAGCAAGATTACTACTATTAATTTTGTTTATGGGCATTATCAATTCCATTGTATCCTTTTATTAGTTTGGTTTTTGTATTATACTTTGAATATTTATACTACACGGGATGGTATTTATTGGATATACTGATAGTCTAATGATTTTTTATTTGTTCATTATTTTTTGATTATTCTTATGACTTCCATTATTATAATCTAATGTTTAGTTGGTATCAAGGGAATAATATCCCCTATTTCCTCATAGGACCTTACCACTAGTTAGTGACCTCATACATATGGGGAGGTGAGCATGAGGTGATGTGTAATATGGGAATAGAACTGATGGTTTGGGTTGGGGTGTTATAGAAAAGGTATGTTTTTTTGAATAGTGAATATGTTCAAATCTCTAAATATGGATTAAGGGAACTTGTGGGGGAATGAAGAAGATTATACATGGTGATTTATACTTTATTATTGATCATTATTCCCATTTATTTTTAACTCTTTCATTACAACATGAAAGATGCATTCTATAATTTTCCGAATACATTATTGTAAAAAATTCAAGGACATCCAATTTCCATTAACATTCTCTGTTGATAAAAGAACAAATATATTGTGACATATGATATGATCCACTGATCAATAAGGACTTTCCACTCATAAATAGTTGATTAACCTTGTAAACATTCATATATTATAATGATTGTATCTTTTCGTTATTCTTTATCATTATTATAAATGATCTAATGTCAATCCTTTTCACTAATCAACAATGCGAGAAAAATCATATATATAGATAAAATTTATGTTAGGAGAAATTTACTCCTTATCATAACTCATTATTTATACATGGAATATAAAATTCAAAATAATGAACAGAAAGTGATTTTTATATATATGAGAATTAGATAATGAAACATGAGACGTCTTATTAAAGAGAATCCAAAAATATTGATAAATGTTTAAAAATAATTTATAATGACTTATGAAATGACAATCAAGATTGATCTAAAAAGTATATGTATATAATAATAAATAATAAATGAATTTTTAATAAGATCATGAAATATTTTATACCTATTTATGGATAACTAATCAAAAAACAAACAAAATAATCCACCCTTTGAGTGGGAAATAAAATAAATATATGATATTTTTAAATTTTTGGTCTATTTTATAGACATTCAAAATGTCTCTCAAATATCATATGATTCATTTGTATAACATTTAAATCAACAAAAATTAGAATTTTATAACTTATTAATTATAAGATACATGATTTAGGAAGGAAAATAAGAAATATAGTTATCAAATCCTTGAAAAATATGACTATGTACATGTATTTTGGGATAACTATATGAATAAATTTTAATACTATCAATGTGGGATGCCAAATTGATATTAATTTATCTATTCGTATTTATGATTAATTTTATAACAAAGAGTATCCATATATTATTTAATTGAACCAAAGGAACAAATCACAAGATAAATAATGTCTATTTTTATGTAAATAATCAAAAAATAGATTAATTTTTTATTAATATTAAAAATTTTTTTTTATAATTTTCTAGGAAATCAAATATTTTACATGATGATTTTATTATATGTGATTTAAAGGATAAACCATATCTTCCTATATTATAATTATCATAAGTGATAATACTTGTGAATGTGAATAGATCCAAATCACACTATGTACTAGATTCTCACATTGAAAGAGATTCAAAGAGAAATAATTTTTGTTTATTATATAATTTATTTTAATTTATATGAGTAAAGAAAATAAAATATAATAATGTGATTTTTAATCTTAACTAATGATAAAGGTTTTATCATTCAGGGATTTGTAACAGTTTAAAAATGGGAAATGTTTTAATACTTCATGAATTCATTGAATAACCTTCTTAGTGTACTGAGATACTTGTAAACATCAAGTGATAGAAATGCCCAATTATTTTCATTTAATGATCTCATGTCTTGTTAAGTTATAAAATCCTTGTTTTAATTTTTTATTGATTTTATATCATAATTTTTTACAATTATTTATCTATATCTATCTATAATATGGATTGACTGAATGATAAAAAACTATTCATTATTCTTACAAAATATTAATCCATAGGGAAAAAGTATTATTTTTCTCTGTAAAAATTTCCAAATCATAATTATTCTATGAAATTTGGAAACATAAAAAAGTGTATTACTATTTTTTTTATTCTATTATTTTTATATTCATTGATGTAGAAAATTTTAGTTTCATAAATAAAAAAATTGATTCCATCCTTTTATTAAAATAATTATGATGTGTGAAATTTTTTATTACTCCTCTATTTATTTTGTCTTCAGTATTATATTATATAAAATAATTATATGAACTTATGAATTATTGTAAGTTGAGACATTCAAAACTCACTTTGAAAAGAAAAATATTTATAATTATTTAGTATTATGGAATGGAATTTTAGAATGCTTATTAGACTAAAAATTAAAACAATTAATGGGTTTTAAGTTAGAAAAGAAAATTTGGGGAATGTTAAATATGTTATATAAAAATGAAAATAATTTTTAAGAAGTAAAACTTAAAATATAGTGGTCCATATTTCATTTTTTTATAAATATGGATAATAAGAGTTTTTATAATTTATTTACTCTAGTTAATGAATTTTCATGCACTATAAGGTAATTTTTTTTAAAATAAAATAAATTGAAATAATAAAGAGATTTTTGGGAATGATAAATAAAAAATTAATTACTATAATTTATATAAAAAAAATATTGACAAATTCCAAAATAATTATTTATATAATATATTTATCTATCCTGATATTTAGAATTAATACATGTTAAATATAAATGTGGAATATGTGAAGGAAGGATGAATAATGAATAGTTTGAAAATCATTGAAGAAAAATAAGAGACTTCCAATGATTTAGTGTTTGAAGAGGAAGATGCAAAATTTTATAAAATTTTGTCATATATATCAAAATCAAGAAAGAAAATTAAAAATTTATACTCAATGTATATCAAACAATGAGATATTTTATCTATGAAAAAATGGGTACTTTGAAGTGGAATTATCAAATTAGAGTGATGATAGAATTTATGTTTGTAAGCCATATATTATTCCCCCTATAAAGAAAAGAAATATAGACTATGGGAAGAATAATTGTGAGATTTTTTATAAAATCAGGGATAAATTATATAAATTTAACAATATATATTTTATTATAAATTAAGAAGAAAAAAATTATGAGAGTTTTAATCCTGTAGATGAAAGTTCAATATGCGAAAAGAAAAATTTTATAGATCAAGATGAGAAGATAGAAGGGAACTTAAATTAATTTGAATAAAGAGTATAATAAGAATAAAAAATATATCATAATAATATTTTAGATCCTATTATAACAAAATACTTGAATTTTTATGGAAATCAATATTTTTTAGAATAAAAATCATAATTTAAAATAAAATGAGGTAAATTCATTATAAAACTATTTGAGTACATACACACTATTGGATAAAAAATGTTATTATAGTAAAACATAGAAATATACATAAATACATTCGAATAAAATTATATAATTGATAAAAAGAGTCAATAATTCTAAATGAGTATTTTTATATGAAGAATTATTTAGTTTTTTTTGGACAAAATTTAAATATATATTAATGTTTCTGATGACTATTAAAAATCTATCAAAAAGAGATATCCATCAACCAAGAATATTTAAATGTATTTAAATAAAAGTACTAGAATCCATGGGAAATAAATTTATATTATTAATTAATGAAAATACTATGAAAATATATAATAAAATTAATATACATTATATTATAAATTTTTTCTTATAAAAATAACCATTTCAATTTTAAAAATGTATATGTCTAAAAATAAATTCTATGTAGATTTGGGTATTTTGAAAATATAAAAATTATAATCATATTTAATAAAATCCTGATATGAATTAAAACATTTTAACATTAAGAATAAAAATAAAATAACGCCATAAATAACACAATGTTAGAACCAATTAACAATTTTTTGAGGAACCACACATATTTAGCGATACTTTTGTGACACTATCATTGGAAAAAACTCTCTATTATAATTTTTAATAAAAATATTGTAAATAATTTTTTAATATAAGTTCGCTTGAATGACTTCCCCAAGTCTACAAATCAAATTTGTTTCATTAAAATAGATTTATTGGTCTTGACAATTTATATGTATTGTGTGATAAAAAAATAATTATACTAGAGGGTGTCCAATTTTTTTCTTAACCGAATCATAAAAGTGTTATAATAAATCCACAAATAATAATAAAATATAACGAATAAATATTGGTTATGGAAGTTTAATTTTAGTATCTAAAGTAATAGAATCCATGAAATAATGATAATGGATAATCTTCTCAAATGAGAGATTATAATAATGATATAAAATACATGTACATTTTTAATGAACTATTTTCCATAATTTAAAATTATAGGATTTGAAAATTGTTATATTTAATTATACTAATTTTTATAAAAAAACAAATATTTAATGTTGTTCATTTTTTATGGAATAAAATTCAAAAAATTTAAAGTAATTCATTTATATAACTATGGGAATGAAGTTTCCTTAGTGAAAAATAGGCGAATTGAAACAATTATGAAGAAATAAGTTATTGTAAAAAAATAAGAATGAAAAAGAATATCTTTTTGAATTAATATGCGAGTAAAATTAATATTATGCTAGGAAAAAATAAAATAAATTTTAGCATATAATTTGTGAACATAGTGAATATATTATCCTTAATAAAAAAGATGGTAAAGTGATTTTAAACATTTGTAAAATAAAAAAATTTATAGAAGTGTAATTTATAGTACTTCACAATAAGGGAAGATTACCAATTCATGTAATAATAAAGATATATTAGAATTAATTCACTATTATCTTCATAATAAAATGACTTGGGACCTGCTCCATTATCCTGTTGTGCCTTATACACTACTCTCTTTTCTACATTCACCTGAGTAGACTCACAAAGGTTTTTTTGGGTATTTCCAATTATGGATTCTTTTTTATGTGTTTGTTGTGTTTTTTTGGTACGATACTCAAAAAATCACTCTCAAAGTGTTCTTGCCCAACCATAAAAGTTTATTTTTTTTCTAAAATAAAAAAAAATAATATTATAGAGATATTTACAGAAGGATATAAGTAATTTTATTTTTTGAATTTAAAATAATGACAATTATTTTCTTTATATAACATAACCCCAAGAATTATTATTAAATCTATGTGTTTTAGAAGGGGTCTTAATAATGAAACTAGAATTATTATATAGAAGACAAGAACACAAAATAAAAGTGAATCTATAATAGCATCATTAAAATAGTGTTTGGGAAATCCTAGGTTTTGACGTGAAATTAGAATATATTTCACCCTTAAAAAATAGATATTATGAAAAAATAAGTGTTTAGTGTAAATATAAAGAACTATTTTATTTGAAAATATTAAACCAATATATATATATATATATTAATTTATATCCATATTAAGAATATATCTATTTTAGGGAATAATTATGATATGAATCCTTATGTGATTTGGTATGGAAATAATACTAGTTTAAATATTTGTATCATTTTTGAAACCCATGATTAATCAATATAATTGAGAAAAAACAAGAATTGTTTTAAGAGATAGATGATGTAGGGGAAATTTTGTATTTTCACCTAAATAAAATAGGATATATGGGATTCAATAGGTGTTTTAATTAGGCTAAAGGATATTTTTTATGTCAATGTGTTAAAAATATTATTAAGAAATTAAAAAATGTGTTATTAATGGAAAAAGTTTTGATTTTTTGAAAAATAATTGATTATAGTGAAAATTTAAAGAGATTTAAGAAATTACTATTTACAATACTAATTATACCTTTATAATTGATTACTAGGTTGAACTTGATTCTAATAAAAACTATTTAAAAATAAGAAACTAGGTGGATGATGAATATAAAATATTGGATTAAAATAATACTATCCAAATGTGAATATGATTGAATAAAATAAGTATTTTCCTACTTTTAAATCAATTATATTCAATATTATTTGAATATTTTTTTAAAAATAATCAATGTATTAGTGTTATGAATAAGGAATTTTTTAAGGGCCTATAGGTGGAGACATTATTGATAATAATTATTTATTTTTATGAAATTATAGCATATGGTTTATAGAATCCCCACCAAACTAGTATGACTAATTTTGAGACATCTATTCTTATAACCAGAGGTTAACCCCCCTCCCCCCATGCTAGTGGTTGAAGGCTAGAAGTCAAGGTATATCGATACTATGGGGAGACTATAATATCTACTATATAACTATAAATAATACAAGAAATAATGACAAAACATCATCCAAAAATTAACTACATAATATAAACATTATAGTAATGGGACTACCACAATAAAATATCTAATTCTATAATGAAACATGAACCCAAGGTAAATTTAATTGTATTATATATAAGATACAAGATCACCTAATGGGATGATCATATAAAAAACTTGATACAGGGAAATAAAATAAACGAATTCGATATTAGGTAGGCACCTTTATATTTACATGAATCTATTTCCTCATCCTTATCAAGATAACTCCAGCTTATCCACTTATACTAGGAAAATCATCTAGAAATACATACCTACATATAGTCCACATGTCAACCATGGTTAATATATGTAGTGTGAGTATAAAATATATCTAAAAAACACAAGAAATTCCCTAGTAAAACTCATTATATATATATATAACTTCATGTATAATAAAATAAGAGAAAGATAGAAGTCATTATAAAATTCTAAAATGACATCTGGTACTAAACATTCCACTCAGATGATTTCCCATAGTTCTCTATCCAATGCCGATAATGGGATAAGGTTTCCTATGCACTAATCACATAGTAGAACTATGTTATAATATGACCCAACCCATCAAAACTCATGAGTGAAAAATGGACCACCATTAAGCATTATTTAAATAATTTTGATAATATATTCTAATTAGTTCACTAAGAACGTGTAAATCCAGAAACTAAATAATTATAACCCCTGGAGAACCTCTCGTGATACAAGGATCAAGTATTAGTAAAAAATATTTCAAATATATCCCCCTACTGATAGATGTCTTGAATAAACTTTAACAAAGAGCTCCACCATCATAGAATCATGTCATACCTCAAAACTACTATCTCATCAATGACACATGAACTAATGAAATCACTCATCAATTACTAAATTCTAAGGACATTCTATAAATCTCTGACTGATTTAAATTTTTTCAGTTTATAATTTTTTTTCTCTATGAAAACTAGAGATAACCCTTGGTCTAATCCTATAATGAAGGCCCACTTGTGAGTCACCTTTGCAGTCATTAAATACCTTGTTACTCAATACTAACACATTCCATACCAAAGCCTCACTATGTAAAACCCTTACTAAATGACTATTGAACCATTAAAATTTTAGTTGATCCTTACTCGAGGAATTTAGAGGTTACAAAAGACCTATTTAAAACATCTCACTCAATTATTGTATTCATACCTTATTGAGCTCACTTAAATAACAAATTCTATCCTAGAAAAAATAAAACCCATGGATTACTCAACACAATATTTTGGAACATAGATCATTTCGAAGCTCAAAGATCCCCAAAATCAAAATACTATTTTTTTAAATCTCCATGTATCTCAATTTTAACAATGGATAAGCTCCATATTCAATAAAACCAAAGAACACCAAAAAAAATATGGCATACTGTAGGTGATATACCTTCCTTGTGAACCGATATATATTCAAGAACTCCCTCATAGACCTCTAAACCATATCAATTATGTTTCTAGGATGTATCACTTACAAACCCAAATAATATAAATATACAATGAATGAAATGGTATATAATATTAGGGAAATAATTAGGGCCCACCTATTTTATTTTTTCATTAATGTAACCTCCATGACACAGTGGTTTAGACTATACTATAGTCTACCAATGTTTTCTTCATGAAATAATGTATGAGGTTACACTGTGGTAGTGCATCACAAAAGATTAGAATAGTATTCTATAACATGATGATATATTCTATCAATCACTAAAAATGATAAAAAATTGGTTGATAATTGTGGGATAATGACTGTAAGGTCTTTTAATGAATTACATGAATTCTTAAAACAAAAATATTTAGTCGGGGGATTAAACTGAACATTTCAGGGGAGTCAAAAAGTGATTTTTTTAGTTAAAAAGTCAATTATAATTGGATTGTTTTAGTTTTTAATGTTCTATATGAGTATTTTAGATCTTATACAAGGTATAAAAAGTCATTATGTTAAAATTATGTAAAAAAATACTCAATGATCAATCAATCAAGCTCTTTTTTCTCTTCATCCATTATAAAATATTTTTGTAGAATATGGTGTTGAGATAGGTCATTCCAAAGGATCAAGAGATTTATAAAATCCGTGGATACCCTAGGAGGGAGGAACTCTTTAATTTTTCCTTATTCATCTAGATTAACCACGTATTTAATATTTAGACATGTTTAATCTTCCAAGTGAAAGGTTAATGTATTTATTCATTTATGATTCATTTTAAACACATTGAGAGATTATAAAAATAGTTATTTATTTTAGTTGTTATTACAATACAATTTGGCTGTTGTAAATAATTACAAAACCCATCACCACCAACATCATAATAATAGAAGTTAACTCATCCTATATTAATACTTGATTCATCCTTATTTTCTTAAAATCAAAGAAGTAAAAAAACACTCCCGAATTTGGGGAATTGGAGAAAAAACCACATATTTATGAGAGGAAAATCTAGTAGTGGCATGAAGAAGAAGACACCTATCAAAAAGAATAAATTGGAATGAATAACCCTAAAACCAGAGCTCAATAAAGGGGTAGATTTACTTGAAGAGGAGATAAAGGGTGCGGGTGGGGATCTGGTTTATAATTCCAGATCATCGGGGGAGTGTCTAAATTTTTTTTAACCCAAATTTAAATTTAAACAATTTTTGAAATAACATCCAAATAGGTCACCAGATACTCATAACTAGGACACTAGTTGTATTGTGTTACACATGGGGCCTACTACCCCCTCTACCTAACCATCAGGTACCCCAAACTAGGTTAGTGGGTACTCAATGGTATTTGTTATAACATTCATCATTCTACCAGCAATGTAATTTTAAACAATTTTAGATATCAACCTATCTTAAAATCTATAACTACTGAAATCTGACATAATATACCTAAAATGATCAATAGTAATTGTATTCATACCTCTATGTATGGGGGTCATTTAAACCTCTCCACTATACATATTATTATCCTTGAGATATTTCTATAACATTCACAACCATTATCTAACCCAAGACCATAATTTCAATCCAATTTTATGACCTCATCATAAAACCCACCCATTTCCTAAAAATTATATATAATTCTAAACCTATATCCTCATGGAAGACTATGTATTAAAAGTGCTAATAGATGGTCTCTATACCAGTTTCCATTTAACTCAATGATGACATGATCTCTTCAACACCAAAAAATCCCATCAATTAATGAAGATATCCATTTTCATGAAGCATTAATAACTATTTGATCAATGACATCCATCAAACCCCAATAGATATTTTTATTCTACACCAGTCTATCTCTTTACTAGAGTAAAATGCAGGCATGACCCAATCTCATCCACCCTGAAATATTTATCCTTTCACCAAAGACATTACCTATCATATGGATCCACATTTCATATAAAAAATATCACCATCAGTTATCATATATTTATATCTTGTAAATTTATTACTATGATGAATATTTATTTTAATTATATACTAGTCAGTTATTGAACATACTAACTTTTCTAGAACAATATAGGTAAATGTCAAAAAATAAATAATTTGACCTAACAATACATACTCTCTACTGACCAAATATAACTCAGTTGGTTAATTCCACTCCAATGTGAAACCTTGAACACCGTGGTATAGTTTCACTTAACACATAATAATATATATTTACCATATTCTACTCATTATGAGATTCACATTCCAGAACTATCTACGGGGTGATCCCCATCATATATGATTGTATTTATCTCTAGTATCATAGGATTATATGTGCACATTTTTAGTGGATACTAAAACATCATTAATCGTGATACATTATCATAAAAAATAATCAAAAAATTACAAAATTGATTCATTTTCATAATGACATCAAAATTTTATACTAATTCTATTCAAGATCATGACCCTCTAGGCTTCCACATACACTAACTCTTCAAAAAATCACATTCTTCTAGCATAAATGACACTAAATAATTAGCATGAAACCATAATTTTCATTAAAAATATTCATCTAATCAATTAGTTATTTCTAGAAAGTATTTAATGAAAACAATGACAAGGATACTTTTAACCTCTAGTCACTAACATATAAATCTTATACTTGTGCACTAGTTTATCACAACTATGACAATCCATTAACTTCTTATCACACAAATCATTCACATGGAAACTACTTGCATACTATGATCACTCTAACTATATCTTAACATTTTATTAACAAGAATAACTAGTAGAAAATCCATCATACTAAATATTTTCTCCCCTATTTTTCTATTATCTACCTTTTACATTTTCTTTACAACCACAAAAGGTGAACAAACCTCCACATCAACTATAAATTCTTTTCTGACTACCATGATTTAATTAATAATGCATAATGATATGATAAAAACCAAAAATATATAATCAAGAACATTTTAAAACCAACACGCCTTCATTAATTCACTTCCTTTCAGTGCTAATACAAAGTGGGAAAACAATCTATACTTGGTAGTATACCCATCCACTAAAATAATAATTTTTTGAATCTCCGTAATCACCCATAACGTCTCATGGGAAATGGTCATCCAATAAACTTCCAAAATATGAATCCCCATACTATTTGAGATCCTCATTATAAAATTAATAACCACCAAAATCACTTGAAACTCTTTAAGAGGAATTACCTTCATAAAAGAAATTCAGATATTATAGATCCAATTCTTAGCATCTCAATATCCCTATCCACCACCAAATGTTGGGTTTGCTAACTTTTAAAATTCATGGATAGAACTAACAACAATCTACTTATTAGTACTCATATATTTTTAAATTTATAAAATATAAAGAGTATTCCTACTGTGTATAACAGATTCACTAAGACACTGACCTTGGGAAAATCCTCCATCACCCCAGATCAAGGTTCCAAAGATAATTATCACTCGACCACTTCCTTATAATAACACATTCAACAATAATATATAATTTTTCATGATATCCAATCATAATCCAACATTTAATTTAATTAATTAGTTTACTAAAGACACATCCACAAGTACAATATACGTTTAACTATTTAGTATGAATAATTAGACAAATTTATTTCATTTTTATTCATTCTAATTAATTATGGATTTTTTTAATGTCAATTAAAATTCATCCACATTCCATCATAAACAATAAAAATATAAAATAATAATCATTATCATATCATCCCTGGGATCAAACATCTAATCACCCCAGAATGGTTCCAACCTTCCCACTCTAACCCAAACCAATAATCATTACAATCATTTCTTGTAATTTTAAAATACTCTTAATCAAAGAAGTCCACATAATGAGACTAAAAATTTAACCGACATTAACCAAGAATAGGTGTTTATAAAAAATTATATACCCAACACCTCACATTTATAAGGTACCTCTATATCTGGAAAAACCCTTCACTCTCGAGCTTCCATTACAATCCTGAATAATCTTAAGTAGAAAAATTAAATATCCATGCTAACCATAAAAAAATATGACTCAATAATATTAGTTATATATCATCATGCTCAAGATCCTCACCTAATTTTGAAATATATATCCCCTATAGGCCATACTCATAATGCTGCAACCATGGTTTTAGTCTCACAAAACTCAAGGTATTTTTCCAACACACTATACTAAGATATCTAACCCATTTCATAGAATCCAAATAACTACATAACCTTTCCTATATTCTAAATTCACACTAAAAGATTCCCCCATGGATTATATATATCCATGTAAAACAAATAATTCAACTTAATTAAGGTTTTCTAAACACCTAAGGAATTATATTCCCCAAAATACCCACTCTTAGGGTTTGTTACAAAAGACAGATATGGTATACACAATCAATCATCAAATAACATAATAGAAGAATATGGTAACCATAAGTTCAATTAAGTAAAATTTTACCTATAAATTATACAGTAAAACAATGTATAACGTATTGTGACACTTTAAATTATGGAAAAACTATAATTACATAAACACATATTCAATCACACACAAGAACACACATGATATGTGAATCCTAAGTATCAAATATGATATATAAGTGTATGATATCTTCTAACCCAAGAAAAAGTGTTAAAAAATAAACTATAAATCACACAATATATTCCTTGAAATATTTAAATCATAATACTCAAAAACTAAGAACAAAAATACTACATCCTAGTAAATTGGGCATCCCCCATAAAAGTGATAGTTATGCATAAGAATAGAAATCATTCATTGTTCTAACTAGTATTATCTATATATTACACATTGAAAATAATAAAATGAAAAAAAATATTATAGAAATTTATAGAATCCCTAGCCCACTTATCCTAAACAATGATAGTAATGGAGAGATACAAAACCAGAAGTGCTCCTTTCCATACACCAAAGGATGAAGACCATTAGCAAGGGTCTAACAATACCATGTAGAGATTATTTCCAGTATTATATAACCATAAATAATAGTGGAAATAATGTTTAACCATCATTGAAAAATAAAATGTATAATATATACATTACAATTATTATCCTACCATAACAAGAAAGTCCCATTCTATAATGAAATAAGATCCCAAGGTAAATGTAATAATATTATATATAAGATATAATATCATTTATTGGGTTGATCATTTACGAAACTGTTAAGAAAGTGAAAAATAAATATAGAGAATTCTAATAATGGGTCTTGAATTTTTTATACATTTTTTCTCATAAAATTGAGAAAACTATAGCTCATCCACTAGTTCTAGGGATATCACCTAGACCTGCATGGCATCACAAAGTCTTCATATTGTAAAGGGTGAAAAAATAGTGTGTGAACACAAAAAATCAGAAGGCTATCACCAATGGTGTCTCTAATATAATCCACTATAAATAACAGTGCATGTATGGTATAATGTATAGAATAAAAAATAAGAATAAAATGCCAATATGTTATTGGGTGATAAACAAGACACCCAGATTAGCATACAAACCTACTTGGTCCAATGATGGTAATGAGATGAGGTTTCCCATGATATGACCTCATACGAGAATTAGGTTAGCACATCACCCAAACCACCCAAACTCATGAGTTAGAAAGAGGCCACTTTACAAATTCTAGTTAAAAAACATAGATAATATACTCTATATAGTGCACCAAGTATCTTCACATCCAATAAACTAACGCATATAATATTAGAAATAACCCTCTTAATAGTAGACTCTTGTATTAGTCACATATATACCCATAAGATCCCTATATGATGAAATATAAAAATACAATTCATGAGTAGCCTTAGAGGATATCCTCCTAATAGTAGTCCCAAAAGCTAGTCCCATATAGCCCCATAAGACCCCCCTTATAATATAAGTCTCAGATACTAGTAATAAATAAACATATAAGACCCTTATTGATAAAATGATAAAATACTAGTCACATATAGAACTAGAAGATCCCATTTTGAAAAAGGGATTAAATTGTTTTTCACATATATCCCCAATATATACCTTGTTAATAATAGGTTCAAATACCAGTCGCATATATCTTTTGAAGATTCTCTCCTAACAACGGGCTCAGATATTGGTCACATATATCCCCAGAAGATCCTATCTAAATAGAGGGCTCAACTCCCAATCATCTCTATCCCTAATTGAAGTTATCATCACATATTAGAAATGAAATATTTAGTGTAATAAAGTAATTAAATGGAACATTCTTACAAAATATATCCTTATACTAATCCTATACTATTAACTCCTTCCATAACCTAACCCTTAACATGGATATAAACCATCCCTATATTTTATTGTTCCTTAAAAATTTTATTTTACTAACAACAAAGGTACCCAGGCTATCACTCATCAAATCCCAAATTCTATGTCCATCATATAGACCTAAGAATCATTGATATTCCATCCTCCTTCACTTAGTGGGTTATTTATCAACACTAATGACCACCCTTGGTCTGACAATATAATGAAGCTCCACTTAAAGGCCACCATTCCTTTGATAAACCCAATTTCTTAATAATAGAGACTTTTTACCTAATATCTCGAAGGGAAATCCTCTTAGAGTGACTACTGAACTATTCCAATTTTGGTAAATATTAGGATAAAATATGTAAATGAGTGAAACCATTAGAAGATAAACCATAAAAAATTTGATTATGGGTCATTTTTAAGTTCATCTCCCACCAGGAGTCACACATAATAGTACATCACATCTCTTTAACTATGTTCTCTAGAACAAAGAAATATTGAATTAATCATAAATAACCATAGAAAAAATTCTTAAACAAAATTCATGAATAAAAAAAAGAAAAAAGTGGGGTAGTGTAAAATGATTTTTTTAAATGTTTTAGATTTTCATCCTATATCCATGGGAGAAAATTACAAGTTAAATTTATATAGAAGTAAAATAATTAATACTTGTGACATTTCATCCATGTAGATCACTTTGATAAAGTTATTACATTATAATTCATAAAAACATTTAGCATTTAGTCACATCCCAAATTGGTAATAGAGTCTATTTTGTATTTTAGATTCACCAAACTCTAACATTTGTGGGACTCCATCCATTCATAATAGTAACAAAAAAATATCCTAGAGAAATCCTCCACTAAATGGATATATTTATTAAATCGAACGAATAACCAATTAACATAAACCCTTCCTCACTGAGTGATCCAAATTTTTGGGAATAAACATCTCCATTGAAATCTCCTCCCAATCTACCTATCATCTATTGAAGTCATTCCTCCTCTTCCTCCTTCTGGTAAACTGAATTCTAGAAATCTAATGAACAAAATAGAGACTATTAAAGAGGCTTAACAATCATAAAAATATCCCACCCCATCATGGATCCCTTGGAAACCCCCAAAAATTGAAATTTTTTAAAACATGATGTTCTCTTTCAATATTTATGAAGCACTCTCCATTCTTATTCCAGTTACCCCAATCGCACTGAGGAACAGTTCTAACTCAAACTTTCTTGGATTAGAAACTTAGTTCACATGTCCACAATCATGTAATAATATTATATAGCTATAAACATCTATACTTAAGAGAATTATGGATTTCATGGTATTTCAAGTAGACATTTTTAGTCATGGAATAAAACACTATATTTTTAAGCAAGGGAATAAAAAATTGGATATTATAGTCAAGAAAAATACTTTATAGATTCTTCCCAACTTACAACAATAAATTATTCCACCAATACAACTACTTTTAAACATCCATTATGACTCAATATTATGACTAAATAGAATAGAGTAAAATTATTGACTCCAATATAGACATCCTATTGATTATCACTCTACCAAATATAAACACAAATCTCATTTTACTTTTATGAGTATAAGAATCACACCTAAAATCTACAACCACATAACCATATAATGGTTTATATAGAATAAAATATAATGAGGTATCTTCAATTTATTTGTAATATTTGATTATCCATTTAATGCCTTCGAAGTTTTATTTCCACAGATTTACCATATATCAACTGATAGATCCCACTGATTAAGTAATATATCGATGAGTGTATACCATTAAAAATATTAAACTCCTAAATAATGATTAAAATGTATCCTCTCCCATGTATATAACCTCATATTATATTTATGTAACTTTCTTGATTAAAAATAAAAAGTTCTTATCCCTATGGTTTGAAACTGATTTATATACTTCCATATAAAACCACTCAATGACATTCGAAATATACTCTTTTTGAGACAACACTAAAATTACCATACACCTTCCTCTTTTAATCATTAATCCAAGAATATTATTTTTGACATTGATACACTTCATTTAATAAGGTCCATAAAACTCAAACTTCTATTCCTATACCCATCGAATGCATGCACCCACCAGAAGCATGTCATAAACATACATGATCAGGTCGATAAATCAAACATCCTTCCTCATCATCTTATAATAAAAATGATCTGATTTAATTAAAATAAAACTCTTTTCAAACATGAATGCTTTAAATTTATGGTTATGTTGATGAAATTATTACTTCAAGTAGTAAATACTATATTTAAAATTACACAAAAATTATTTCTTCCAATTATAGTCAAAACCAATTGGTTCATTCATGTAAATATATTCCTCCAAATCACTAGGTTGAAAGATAATATTTAATTCCATTTATATTTATAATAAGTCATCGATAGAAACCAAAGTCAAACACTATATATATGGTAGAATATTTTATAAAATTTTAAAATATCTCAGAGAAATAATCTCCTTATTTTGGTTGAAATCCTTTCACCACTATCATAGATTTATAACTCCTTCCAAACACTTATTCATTTAATAAAACAAAATTAATTTTTCAAAAATGAAATTCTTTCCTCATTATCTCATAGGTCTCATTAGAATACAATGATTCCATTTATTCTTGTATATATAACTTAAAAGTATTAAAATTATTGAGTGATGAAGCATATTTTGGGATCTAAATTTATTATCTGTAAATTAGAAGTAAGTAATTCAAACCATGACAATATATTTGTACTGGTTTTATAACTATAGAAGCCCTATGATATAAGGAACTGTCCTTAAAAATAACATAATCTTGAGTTTTAGTCAAGAAATTACTTCCTTTCATGTCAACTATCATTTCATGTTTAGAGTTTCAGAGACCTAGGCTCTAACTCATATGTAATAGAAGTATAAAATATAGAGTGGGATCTTTCGATTAGTATCAATTTTTTGAATAATATAAAACTTCTAAAAAAAGCATGATTTATTTTCATAAAAAATATTCATGAATTCAAACTTGACTTCTTCCTTTCCGGTACCCATCCTTAAATATTGTGAAGAACATTTAAAAAGATGAGATGAGAACAAAAATATCCCTAAGGGATAAAAACTATGGAACACTATTTGTCCTATGAAAACTTGAAAAATAATATAATGTTTACCTTTATCTTCAATTTTATTTGAGCATATCAGATAAAAAATTTCACATGAAAAACACACACACACACTTTTTCTCAAATAAAATCATTAAAATCAAGAACAAGTAATTAAAACCCTTCTTGGTAACTTAGAGAATCACATTCATAACCCATTTTAAACAAGTGTCAAAAGTAACTGGAGCCCAATTAAATCCCTAAGAGAAACCCTTTGGTAACTCCCTCATTATTTGCTATTAAGAAATTTAAAATTATCCAATTCATTGTAGAACTATCTAGGTACACATATAATTTAATCTATAATAGGATCACCTAGTTCTATCTTGTATTCCTTAACATATAAGCTATAACGAGCTCACTAGTGATATTTGGGATGCTCCATCATATAATAATTAATGGGATCACTTGATGCTATCTGGGCCCACCCATTTCTCATTTATAATTATTATGTAGCATATAATGAATAAAAAAATTTATTCTTTCATGTTTTTATCATTAATCATTAGAAAAATTATTATAAACTCATAATAAAACCACATTTTGATTTCAAAATACCCTTTTCTTTTAAAAACCCATTTTAGTATAAAAAATTCTTTTTCTTTTGAAAAACCATTTTCAATACCAAAATACCCAAATAAAAGAAAAATATATTTTTGTTTAATTAAAGAATAAATCATGAAAATAAATCTAGAAATCAAATAATGGTCACGGTGGCATAAAGGTCAGTGTCATCCCATATGTTAAAAACCTGATATTCCTTTTGTGCGGTTTGAAAACATTATATAAAAAACAAATAAAAATATTAAATTTTCAAATATTTTAAAATAATGCTAAAATAGAAATAAAATTTTCTTTATAAATATTTTATGTCTATATAAATTTTTTAATAATTTTTTTAGAAAAAAATTTTCTTGGAAGAGAAGGAGAGTTTGAAGAAAAACCATGAAAGAATATTTTTAATAGAAAAGTCCCTTATCACTTAGAAATATTTGAATCACTATTAACATGAAATAATAACATTAAAGACATTTAAAAACTTTATAATGGAGATATTAATCACATAACCTATAAAAGGGGACGTATATACACCTCTTAAAAAATATAGGTTCCCAACATCAATAAATGCCTAAATGAAAGAAAATTTAGATAAAGTCCATTACATTAAGTCAGACATGTCATGTGTGTCTCTATATTACTAAGTTATAAACATATTTTTATTATTTACTTTCTTTATAACATTTACCATGTTTATTATTAATTTTATTTCATTAATTAACAATTTATATACAATTACTTAACCAATTAAGTTTAAGTCAAATGTTTTGACCTTATTAATCTTATGTGCCAAAAATGGATTTGGTAGTCCAACTATGGTCAAAGTGGTTATTATTTAAAAATTTCCCAAATAATAATCATTACATAATTATAATATTTTTAGATAAATAATTCTTTTAAAACAAATCACGAAATGTGGTTATGAAATATGAACTAACGTTATGATCATTGAGACGGTATGCCGCATATATGCATGAGTAACATTTCCATTAATCACCGATCATTATGGAAAGAAGATAAGTAATATTTTATCTATCCAAAATGAAAATTATATCATGAATAAAATATTATTTAATAATAAATACTTATATATATCAATTTTCTGATGTGGTGATGAAAAAAGAAATCGCATTTCTTTGAGGAGGTGGTAGTCCACACATCCATGAATGATGTGATCATTTTTTAGTGAGTGAAAAAGTAAACTAAAAATGATATATTTCATTTCATGAATGATAAATATTCTATTAATATCATATATTTTTTTAATATCACATATATTTATTATATTTACCCTTATTACCTTCCACGTAATGTGTTAGTGAAAAACGAATCACATCGCTCCTGGTTGCGGTTGTCTGTAGTACACACACGTGACATTATTGTATCCCTTATGTATTGGAATATAAAAAGGGTGTATATGATATAATTACTCCATAAGTGTATTTTTTTAAAATATAATATATATACTTTAGATTTATCATCATATCTCACTATGAGAGGTGGTAATGAAAAAATGAAAGATACCGGTTCGCAAGGCAGAAGTCTTCCAAACAAATGAATGATGATTGATTAATCCATTTGATGGAAGTATGTGTGGTTTTAGGTATTTAAATTAAAATAAAATCATATAAATATATTTAATATACCTACTTTATTATGTCAATATGGTATAAGAATAATTTATGGGGTGGAGGAAAAAATAAAATAAAAACACTCATTTGGGAGTGTTACCTCTTCTCCATGTACCTCCTTTTGGTTTGCACAAAAAACCTTAATTGATTTTATTTATTAGAAAAATATGGATTATAGTATGATAGGAAGTAATAAGATAATTTATTTAGTCTATTATTGTTTGAACTAATTGTTTTTGATGGTGTGAAGAGTGGAGGTGAGGGGGTGACCTTTTATAATTGAGGTGAGTGGCACACTTGTAATGTTTTGAATGAAATAATTCAAAAATTGTTTTCTTCAAGACAATAGAACAAAATAATGGTAAATTCCCAATAATATAAGTTATAAGGTCCAAATATGGCAATAAAATTGGCGTTGGACCTATTTTTGTTCATTTTTACATCCGATATTCTATGTTTTACTATTAAGTAAACTCTTTTTTTCTTTAATTTCTGTAATTAATTTATTTTTTTCACTAATAATTATGGTTCAAAATTAAGTTAAACTTTTTCAACAATATAAATTATTCTTAATAAACAGATAGAATCAATTTTTCCAAATTCTATTCAATGAAGTGGAAAAATATAATTTAACATTAGTCCCATAGACACCACAAGATAACGACTTTTTAATTAGAGCATTTGTTAGAAATATTTAATTCTATATTAACTATATGACTAATAATAATCATTCTATGAAACTAAATTAAAATTTAGTCATATATAATATATAATTTTTTTATAAAAGATTCAACATTATGGATTTTATTAATTAATTAAAAATGAGATAAATTATACATTTTAAAATAGTTTTTAGAAAAACCCGTTTTAAAACCTAAAAGTAATGTCATACTAAAAACAAATATAATATTTATTAAAAAGAAATTAAGTTTATTAAATATAAATAAATAATACTTTGGTTACTTGAAATTATATTCAAAACATATTTGGACTCATAAGTTACTTAATTTATCAAAAATAAATTACTTTTTTAGAAAAATCAGTATTTTGCACTATTCACTAAAAAAATCAATATTTTATGAAAAAACAAAACATTTCACCCAAATTAAATTATTATATTTTTATTTCAAAAAATAAATAAATTTTATCAAATTCAAATCCTAAAATTAAAAAATAAATCTTTTAAATAAAATTTTATAAAAAAAAATTAGTAAAACTTTTTTTTTGATTTAAAAATTATTTATTATTTTCGTAAATAATATAACTATATAATTAAAATTAATAAATATTAAAATGATTTTTTTCTATCATTAGCTGATTTATTACACCATACCATACTTTTTTAAATTATGTCTTTGCAATTTTATTCACTTATTAAATATTTGGGGATATCTTTCCCTCATAATATTTTCAAATTCCCATGTTGCCTCTTCAACCATATGGGTTTTCATAAAAACATAACTTGGTGAATCACCTTATTTTGAGACAATTTGTCTATATAATCAGTAATCTAAACAGGATATTCTATATAAGAATGGTTCGATTCCTACTGAACTACTTTTGGGCTCAAAACATGAGATGAATCAGGCACATATTTCCTTAACATTAAAACATGAAATACATTGGGCACTTGAGATAAACTCAAAGGAAAAGACACTCTATAGGAAACTGATATGAGTATCTTAAGTATTCCATATGGTCTAATGAACTGCATAATTATCTTCCCCTTTTACCAAAAAATATAACTCTTTTCTGAGGAGAAACTTTGAGAAAGGCATGACCACCTACCTCAAAAAAAGATCTTTCCTCCGATTATCCACATAACGTTTCTACCTACTCTATGCTATCCTCATATGGTACTAAATAAGATACACCTTATCTATCATTTAATATACGAAATATGTTCCCAAAAACTTCCTTTCTACTATATCATCCCAAAATGATGGTTTCCAACACCGATTTCCATATAATGCCTCTAATGGTGCCATATGTGTACTAGAATAAAAGCTATTATTATAAGAAAACTCAACAAAAGAAATATGATGAAAATAAATCCCCTATTAATCCATTAAAAAATATAGAAAAATATATTCCATGGTGTAAATATTTCACTCAGACTTCCCATTATATTGAGAATGAAAAATTGTACTGAAATTTAATTTAGTACTCAACGACTTTTGAATTCCTTTCCAAAAATTGGATTTAAACTTAGGATCATGGTCTATTATAATTAAGAGAGGTAATCTATGTAACTTAACTATATTATTTTGATAAAGTTATGAAATTTTATCTAAAGACCTTGTATCTTGAATGGTAATGAAATTTGAAAATTTAGTTAATAGATCAATAATAACCCAAACCACATTACTACCTTCTCATGTCCCGAAAAATACCAACATGAAATCCATGGATATGTTTTTCCATTTACAATCTCATAATAGAAAAGGTTGAAGCATCCTCTTTGATAACTATCATTATACTTTAACGTTATTATAGGTTAAACACTTCATGGTAAAGTCAGAAATTCCCCCTTTTGTTTTATCCCACCAATAATATTCCCGAAGGTCTTTGTATATCTTAGAGTTGTCCAGATGAATGGAAAATAGAGAACATTGAGCTTAAATCAACAACCTATTCTTCAAATTGAAATCACATGTAACATATACTCTTTTTATAAATCATAAAATACCTTATTTATCAATATTAAAACCCAGAAACTTAACCTTCTTAACAGATTTTATATTTTCCTACAAAGATCGATCCTTTTTCCAAGGTTTCTTAATTATTTCTGAAAATTTTGACTACACTAAAACCGAAAACACAATAGAGGATATCCTTATATTCATAACTTCTAGGAAAAAAATTATCAAATAATTAACCAAATGGTCACACTCAAAACATAACATTTTTAATATATCATTATTTTTTCAACTCAAAGCATCATCCACTTTGTTTTCTTTTCCAGGATAATAATAAATCATGTAATCATAATCCTTAATTAGTTTCAACCATATTCCCTATATCATGTTAAATTATTTATGTGTGATTATATGCTTCAAACTTTTGTGATCCGAATTTATTTTACATTTTACTCTTTATAAATAATGCCTCCAAATATTTAAAACAAAAAACCATAGTATCTATTTCCAAAAAATGATTAGGGTAATTTAACTAATGAGGTTTCAATTAAAATGAAACATAAAAAATTACCTGATCATTTTTCATTAGGCCATAACCATTTCCTTTCAATAAAGAATTACTATAGATAAAAAATTCACTATTTCTGGAACGTAGGTCCAAAACTAGAGCATTGACCAATTTTTTTATTTTATAAAAAAAATCATCACAATTACTTTTAGGTGTATTTAACTCCTTTTAGAGTTAACTTAGATTGTAGGCAAGACCACTGAGAAACATTTTTAACAAAATTCTGGTTGTAACCTACTAATATGTGAAAACTATGAATCTAATTGAAATTTGTTGATATTGGTAATTTTTTTACAACTTTTTAGTAGGTTCAATAGTCATTCCATCTTTAGATGCAATATGTTAAAGGAAATAAAAAAATTTCAACCAAAAATCACCCTTACTAAATTTCATGTACAAATTATTTTCATTTAAGGTTTTCAAATAAATCCTTAGGGGTCTTTCATGTTCCTCTTGAATTTTAGAATATTCCAAAATATCATCAACAAACATAATGAAAAACCTTTCCAAGATCTCATGAAACATTCTATTCATATTGTACATAAATAAATTAGGTGCATTAGATAACCCAAATGGAATAATTAAAAACTCATATTGCCCTTTTCTAGTATGAAAAAAAGTATTCAAAGTGTCTGTTTCCTTCACTTTTAACTGATGGAACCTCAACCTTAGGTGAAAATCTAAAAAATAATAATCTCCCAAGAGCAGATCAAATAAATCATTAATATAAAGTAAATTATAATTTTCTTTAAAAGTTATGTTATTCAAGAAACTATAATCAATATAAAGTCTCATTGAAACATATTTATTTTTAACAAACAAACAAGGAGAACCCCATGGTGAAGTTCTAGGTTGGAATAAACATTTATATAATATATCCTGAAATTTATTTTTCAATTATCAAGGTTCCACTTGATCCATTCAATTAGGGGGGTTTAGAAATAAGCATATCCTCAGGTATTATGTCAATAGTAAAATTAACTTACCAAATAGGAATAAAACTAGGAAAATTATCAAAAAAATACATGTATTCATTTACAACTAGAACACCACCAATTTTAATAGTTTTATTCTTTTCAAAAATATGTTCTCAGTAATTTTCTCTAACATCTATAATTAATTTTTCATCTTATTGGAAAGTTATCAAAGGCATGCAATCAAAAAAAAAACATTATTAACTCTGAAATCTATCTTATCATGATAAAATGAAACCCAATACATATAAAGAATTAAATAAAACTATAATATAGCATGTTTTAATTGATTTGTAGGAGTGACCACCCCACTGAAATAATAACTAGGCTTCTATAATTCCTGGTTTCTTTAATACCTCCTCTCATATTTTCACCAAAAGTTATATCATACATTCATGAAGTGATATTTCAAATTTGTAAAAAATTTCTCATAAATTAAAGAAATCAAAGATCCTTAGTCTAATAGGGTATTGGAATAATTTGAAAACACAGGTAACATACCTATCACAACTTCATTTTACGGCCCAAAATCAACTGTAGTAGTGTAAAATGACTTCTCTACACCTTTATGTTTCCAATCATGATGATTCTATCTTGTGAAATTGAAAATGGACATGAATTATCATTATTAATAAACTCACTGAAACTAAAACACCTCAATATTGGATGGATATTGGTTACCCCATTATTTAGTTTTCCAAGACTCTTTTCTTTATAGTTGCATGCCACGTATCCAAAATTACCACATTTGAAACACTTCCCAGATCATATCAAAAATATCATAAATTTTTTTTACATACTTGGATAATTTTTGGGGATTACCTCTTGAATTATTATCCAATTGTTTCTCTGTTTCCATCCAACTCGACCCCTTCTTATAGTTATCATATTGAGTAACATACGTATCAAAAAACTCTATATCAAATTTCTCAGCAAAATGAACCATATTCTTGTATCTTCTAAATTCTTATACAGAAAATTCTCTTCATAAAATTGGTTTCAACCATGTGTAAAATCTATTAATTTAACTATCAGTGTCCTAAAAAAAATCAGGCACATAACTTTCCGAACTTGTGAAGTTTTATTCATATAAAAATATAGAATCTATATCTTTTTCCTCACTTTTAGGAATTATTTTTCTATCTGTATTCGAACAACCTTTGGAAAATATTTCTACAGGAAAATATCCATAAATTTTTCTTATTCGAAGGAATTAAGATCATATACCTCTCTAATTTCCTTAACCAAAGACCACCCTTGATTAGATTCACCTTCAAAATGATAAACTATAAAGTAACCTTTTGGAATTATAAAAATCACATGAGATCAAATATCTTCTATAGTACAATAATCCATTCTTCAACTATCAAAAATTCAGATGATCAACTAAAATATAGTGGATTCTACCTCATGAAATGATCTACAACAGACATGTTTCTTCATGGTAGATCAGGTTTCTCTTTGTCATGGATATCACCACTATTTATAGCTTGTTCCAGCTAATCCATCACTACAATAAAGTATTCTATTCCGATTCTGACTATATTGGGATGTTGATTTAGAAGAATATTTTCCTCTAATTTCCTTCATACTACTAATTGCATATATGTTTTGTAGAAAAACCTTCTAAAAATAAGTGTTTTAAAAGAATAAACATGGTAATATTTAAATTCAGTATCATTTCCACCTAACCATAAAATAATATATTCAAGGGGAATACTATTAGCATTACCCAAACCTTTAAAGTAGTCTAAACTGTCCTCTGATACCAACTATATGGAGATGGCCTTAAACATTACATAATCTTGAGTTTTAGTCAAGATAATACTTCCTTTAATAGTGAGTATATTTTCTAGTTTACAGTTTTAGATAATTGGGCCATAACTTATACATAATAGAACCATAAAATACAAAGTTGGCACTTATGATTAGTATCCCACTTTCTTATAATATATATTTTTAAAAAAATCATGATTTAATTTCAAAGAATATATTTATGAAATAAAAATTTACTTATTCCTTTCCCTTACCCATCCTTAAATCTTGTGAAAACATTTAAAAACATAGGATGATTGTAAAAAGCACAGTAAGAGATACAAAAATAAGGAAAACCTTTGGTCATGTGAAAACATGAAAACTCTTATAATGTTTACCTTTAACTTTAATGATTATAGAGAATATGCTATAAAAATAATTTCACACAAAACACACACACACACCTTTTTTCTAAAATAAAATCATTAAAGACCATATAAATAAATTAAAAACCCTTCTCAGTAACTTAGAGCATCACATTCATAACCTGGTTTAAACCCATGTTAGAAGTAATTGGAGACTAGTTAAATCCCTCAGGGAGACCCATTGGTAACTCCTTTATTATTTCTTATTAAAACAAGGAAAATTACTTAATTAATCAGAGCTCTATATTGGTGAATCCATAATGCAAGCTATAATATACTCACCTAGTGATATATGGGACTCCCCATCATAAAATATGTAATAGGCTCACATGATACTATTTGGGAGTCCCTATCATATAAGTTATAATGGGATTCACTAACACTATCTAAGAATACCCATTTCTCATGTATAATTCTAAAGTACCATATCATCAATAAATTCTTTTTATTCTTGCTCCTTTTTATCATAAAACATTTTATTTTTTTAAAACTCTTTAGAAAATCATTTTTGGATATCAAAATATCCTTTTCTTTTAAAAACCTGTTTTTATATAAAAATACACTTTTCTTTTGAAAAAACATTTTGAATACAAAAATACCTAAATAAAAAGAAAAAAGGGGGTTTCAATTAATAAATCATGAAATATTTCAATTTAATATAGAAAAAAAATAATTTTCATTACTGTGGAAAATTCATTGTTGCCATATACATTAAGAATAAGACAGTCATCTTGTCGTTCATCAAAACATTCCATATAAAACACATAAATATATTCCATTTAAAATCTCTGAAAATAAAGTAAAACGAGATATAAAATTTAATTTATAAATGTTTTATGTCTATATAATTTTTTTCATAAAAAAATTAAAATAACACTATCATGAAATAGAAATTGAGTTTGAAGGAAAAAGATTATAAGATAATTTTTAAAGGAAATGTCCCTTATCACTTGGAAATATTTGAATCATTATACCCATGAAAGAATAAAATTTAAAAAACTTTAAATATCATGATAATATAGGAATTCATGACATAAAATTTCAAATGGGTTGTATATACACCTGTTAATATAATATAGGTGTAGAATATCAAAAAATACATCAATGAAGGGAAATTGAGACAAAGTCCCTTACCTTGAGTACGATTTTTCATGTGTGTATTTAAATTCATAAATAGTAAACATATATTAATTATTTAATTTTTTGAGAATTTTTCCAAGGTTATTGTTGTTTTTATCTCAATTATTAACATGTTAAATACAATTACTTAATAAATTAAATTTAAGTCGAATGGTTTGACCATATTCGACTTATGTGTCAAAAATGGATTTGGTGGGTTGACTCTGGTAAAAGAGTTCATTATTTAAACATATAATGAATAATAATAATTAAATATTTATCAAATTAATACATCAATTATTCTTTAATACCAATCATGAAAGATGGTTATGAAAACTGAACTAACGTTACAATTATGTAGACAGTAGGCTATACATACGCATGTGTAACATTTCCATTTTTAAATATCATTATAGAAAGAAAAAAAGTAATATTTTATTTTTAAATAATGATAATAATATCATAAATTCCATATTATTTAATTATATATAATTTTATGTATAATTCTTTTGATGTTGTGATGAAAAAAGGAATCACATCACTTTGACGAGGCAGTAGTCCCCACGTCCACGAATAACATTATCATTTTTTCAGTGACTAGAAAGGTAAAATTGAAATGATATTATATATTTTAATATTGATAAATATTTAATTAATTTGATAAATATTTCATTAATATCACATATAATTATTATATTTACTTTCATTACCTTCCACGCAACCCGTTCAAGAAAAATAAATCACATCGCTTCGGGAGGTGGTAGTCCACCATACACATATGTGACATTATTATATCCCTTATGTATTGGAATATAAAAGAGATATATATGATATGATTATTCCATAAGTATAATTATGTTGTAAATATCATATATATATACATTATATCCATCATCATACCTAATCTTGGTAGGTGGTTATAAAAAAATGAACGACATCAGTTTGTGAGGCGGTAGTCTGCCATACACATGAATGATGATTTCATAACACATTTGATGGGAATGTGTGTTTTGAAGTATTAAATTTAACATAAAAATATATAATTATATGTAAGATACTTAGTTTATTAAATAAAAATGGTATAATTATAATTTCTTGGGGTGGATGAAGAAATAAAATAAAAACCCTCATTGGAGAGCACTACCTCTTCTTCGGGTAACTCCATTTAGTTTACAACAAAGGCCTTACTTGGTAGAATTTATTCCGAAAATAATCCTTATAGTATGATATTATGGAATTTTAGATGTGATTTGGGTAGGTATTTTCCAAACCAGTTGGTTTTGAATGTGTAAACAGAGGTGGAGAGGGGTGGCCTTTTATAAGTAAAGTGAGAGAAACACTTGAGGTTTTTTGAAAGAGTGAAGTCCACCCACATTTATTAACATCACCATGACCCAATAATGGTCCATTATCTATTATATAAGGATCATGTTTGAATATGTCCATCTAATGGGTTTTTTACAAGTGTTGGGTTATTTTTACACCTTATATTATATGTTTAACAATTAAGTAAAGAGATTTTTAACTTAATTGTTGTAATTAATTTCATTATTTTTAGTAATCATTATGGTAAAGAAATAATTTAACATTATTAGATATTATAAATTATTATGATTACAAATATTTAACAAATTTTTCAAAATTAAACTCATATAATTAGTAAAATGTAATTTAACATTAATCTTGATGAGGTAGTGAGATAATTGGTTTTTTCAGAAGAGCATTTAAAAAAATATGATTCTATATTAGTTATATGAATAACAATAATAATCATGGTATGAAAATAAATTAAAATTTAATGATATATAATTTATAAATTTCATTTAAAACATCCCCCATTATAGAATATTTAAATTAATTAAAAAGTAGAGACATTTTTTATTTTGAAAGTATTTTTAGAAAAACAAATTTTTATACCCCAAAAAATATATACTAAAAACCAATATAATGTTTATTGAAAATTAATTAAGTGTATTAAAAATAAATAAATAATACTTAGGTTATTTTAAATCATATTAAAAACCTGTTGGTACTCTTAAATTACTTAATGCATTAAAAAGAAAATACTCTTTATAAAAATTGGAATTTTCACTATTCACTAAAAAGACAATATTTTCCTAAAAATCCAAAAACTTCACCCAAAGTAAATTTTTATATGTTCATTTTAAAAATGATATTAATTTGATCAAATTGAAATTATTCAATTAAGAAATTAATTTATTAAATATAAATTATAATAAATAGTTTAGTTAAACTATTTCCTTTTTGATTTTAAAATTACTCAATATTTTTATAACTAATATAACTATCTAATTCATATTAATAAATTTAAAAATGATTTATTATATCAATAACTAGGTTATTACATAATAAATTCATTTTTTAATTCTTTTCAATCTAGTTTTATATCCTCCAATTCCCAAATTTTGGTGTCTAATAATTTGGAGCTCTAGTTTGAAACTCTACAACACTTAAGAATTCAGGTATGTTCCCTACTATACTATATTTTGGAGATATTATTACATCATATAAAATAATTGAAACTTGTTTATTTCTAGTTCTAACAATCATATAAACCTAAAAATAATATATTTATTCTTTTAACTCAACTTTAACCTCTTTTAATTTTTAACCATTGTATAAGAACCTCTCTTTAAAGAAGATGTTTCAAGATATAATGATCTTTAAATTATTTTAATTATAGTGTCAATACCTAAATTTTACATCCCCATATACCACAAATAAAAACAAATTAGTTTGAGGCTCAATATTACCCCAAACCATAGAATCAATGTGAATATATTCTAGACTTATGAAAACATTAAGATGGTGAATTTATACTTGTTTATCTGACCACAATTTCTCAGGAATCTATTTCCAAAATGGTGTTGATTAACTTTGGTTAACTAAGTACATAGTTTAATTTAGTTCTTCTTCGCAAAATTCCTTATATATCCTTGAGTTTAACCTCATGCTACAAGACTTCTCAGATAGTGTTACGTTCATCCGTTTAGCCACACAATTTTGTTTTGAAGTATCATGAATAGTCTTGTCATTATTATTTCTCTTCTAGAAATAAATATTATATTCCCTTCTATTGTATTCACCACTGTTATCAAACCTAACGAATTTATGACTTCTTATGGCATCTCTCTATACCATAGATTCCCACTCAGTGAAAATTCTAGACACCTAAGTCAAGTTCTTTTGAAATTATACCCAAACTTTTATTGTGGTATCATCAATAAAACTGATAAAGTATAAGGGGTCTCCATGATATTGAACTTGGTATGGCCCCCCAAACATCATTGTGAACATTTTCAAGCTTCTGAATGTGAGGTTTCATTCCATTCAAATAAAATAATAATTTTTTTATTCCTCATGTATACAACTCTCCCATGTTTCAATATTAGTATAATCAAGCTTCATGACACCTCTTTCCATAAGAACCATCAGGTTTTTATATCCGAGATGACCAATATGATCATTCCATAACTCTGGACTTCTTGAAGTTATATTTCTATTCATCAAACATCCATATGAACATCTAGTCAGATACAAGGTCCTATCCTTAACTCTTATTCCCTCAACTATTGAACCTCATGAATTTTTTTATACCCCATTAGAAAATTTTATTTCATATTCTTATTTATAAATTTATACCATAAATATAATATTTTCCATAAACATGGGATATGACTTACTTCCTTCAACTTATGATAGTTTCCATTATATATTTGGACATGCACATCACCTTCTTTGATAATATCAAGAACCACATCATCTAACAGGGTAAATTTTTTAAATATTATAGATATATAATGCATCATGAACCCCTACTCTGATGTGTAATATAATGACAAACGTAAATTCACTACCCATGATTCCACCATATCATTAACAATTAACAACAATTTGTTATGATCATCTATTAAATTTAAAGTATTGGATGTTCTGAAACCTGATTCTCTGAAGATCCCTCTATAGTATTTGTAATTTTTATTGAGATTACCCCTCTTACCATAGTTACAAAAAGAAGGTATGGGTCGTTAGATTTACCTTTACTCTAATTTATTGACGTATTATATTTATTTTCACTCAATTTTGGTTGGGTGAACATCATATACCATCTATATCTAATTTATTTCCACTATGTACCAAGACTTACTTATTTATGAGATCATAATTCAGAATTAATTTTATGATAACTTCAAATACTACATTGTATTTTCTGGTAGAACTGATGAAAATAGTGAGCATCATTTCCCAACCCTCTGATTAAGATTATAACAAAATAAACGCCCATACATCATTCATGAAACTGACATTCACTAACTCAATATGATTACTAATCATGTCAAAATTATTAATATGGTCTATAGTTATAATTCATTCCATTTTCTAATTCCAAATAGCTTATTCATCATAAATACCTTCTATAAATCTATTGGTTTCTAATATATGTTTATTGGGGAAACCATCAATTTTGATGTTTTTTCTTCTCTCAAGTGTTGAAAGAAACTTTCCTTTCCAATGAAATCCTGATCAAATTTATCACCTTATGTTACAATCTCTCCCATTAAACCTTTTTAAATTATTTAGTGTGATTCTAGTTAATGGAACTTCAAGGTCTTTTAGGATGCTAAAATTTTTCATCTCCATCCTCCAAAATCCATAATCCTTTCTATAAAACTTATCAATCCTGATATTTCTATATTATGATTCTACTATAGTGATGTAGTAACATTCACTAAATCTAATAATTACAAGGTTGAAATTGATATGAATATACCTAAGTATGGTGTGTTTTATCCCTTAGTATGAACCAATCATTGATACCACTTATTTGGAGAAAAAAATTGAAAGAGTAAAACCACTAAAGGATAAACCACTAGAAATTGGATTATGAGTCAAAAAAAGTTTGAATCCCTCTAGAAATCATGAATAATGGCATGCTACACCTCCCTAACTAAGTGCTCCAAAACTAAGGAAGCTATAAAGAATCCTAAATCAAAATTCACAGTATTCCATTTAACACACACCATCATAAAAAACAAGTAAAGGTAAATTTAAGGAAAATTAAAAAGAAACAATTTTATTTATGTGGTTTAGATTTTATTCTTATGTCTATTTGAGAACATTGAATGATGTATTTCTTTGGGAGTATAAAGATTTCATCTTATGACATTCTAATGATGTGGATCGCTTTGAGTAAGTAATTGAATTACGATTCATAATATGCATCAGTAGGTGGTCCTATCCCATATTTACAATGGATTCTATATAGTCTCCTAGTTTCACTAAACTCCTATATTTTCAATCCTAAATACATAAAAAATAGAAACCACTAATTTTATGTCACAATCCTCAATTAACTAGAAATATTACTAAACTGATTGAATCTCAATTCACCAGAAATCCTTCCCCACTGAGTGATCCAATGTGCGATGAAAAAAACATCCATTTTTTGTTACCTAGATTAACCTATTGTATATTTATGTCTCAATACCTCTATATCCTTCGAGTGAATCGAATAAAAAACTTTTAGCAAACATAATTTGGAGAATTTAATAGGATTTAAAATCCTTCAAATTATTGGGACAAGAAAATCACAATAGTGAAACTATAGGTATCTAATCCATTGGAAACAATATTATCAGTCTACCATAGGTTGAGATCCCTCCCAAATGTATGCATAGTGATATACCACACTTCCTTGACTAAGTGGTTAAGAACCTAAAATGACTGAATTATCCATAAATCACAATACATAGACTCTTCTAACAAATATACAGAAGATTAAAAAACAAGAAAAGAAAACATTGTCAAAAAGTAAATTGAAACTTTTGGTTTAAGCAGATCAAATATTCATCTTATGTTCCCAAGAGAACACTATAATATACATTTCTATAGTAGTAAAAAGATTACAATTTGTGACATCTCATCCAGGTGGTTTAATTAGAGAAATTAGTTTCATTATAACTCACTATACACATTAATAAGTGGTGCTACCCCATATTTATAATGGAGTTCAGCTAGTATTCTATTTCCACATACCTCTAACATTTTTTGGACTCCACCTTTTCAAAATAATAAATGAGGATCTTCTATTTAAATACTCAACTATCTATCCATATTCTGTAAACTAGTCTTATCCCCATTCAACAAACACCCATACAAACAAGAGATATAACTTCTTATAAACAAATAAATCCATTAGAAGATCCCTCAATCAACCTGTAATATATTTTAGGATCATTTAATCTACATCCTTTAAGCTAGTTGAATCCAAAACTCTTGGTTAAATTAATTTTATAGCATTTAAGAGGCTTCACTATCATAATAATTTCCGACCTTAAGACTACTTCAAGGTTTCCTGAGAAAAGTACAATACTTAGAAACTTTTATATCTCATCCTCCTTCTATACAAATATAGTCCTCTCATTTTTTCTTATAATTACCCTAATCCCATAGAGGTAGAGTTCTACCTCAAACTTTCTTAGATCATAACCTTAGTTTATATGTTATCTATATTTTTTTCAGTAAACATCTATATCTCTAACTCTCCATCCTCATGAAACTTCCATATGTAACGGTATATAAGGTTGATATGTTTAGTCCTGAATTGAAACACCATAATTTTAACCATGTAAAAATCACTTTGGATATCACTATAATGAAAAATAAATTCTCCATTCCTCCTATGTTATACTAATAAATACTTCAACCAAACTATTTACTCTATTACATTGTTTATAGCTAAATATTCTTTTTTCCATGGTAGAGAGTACAACTACTAACAAAAAATTACTAAAACAACAGATTTACATTCCTCTAAATGTAAAAGAATGTAATTATTCTTTTAAGAGTATCGATATAAACCCAAAATCCCTATCTACATACACTTAAAATCGAACAAATAGCTTGAAACATATGGTAGTATATTTGTTGGGAAAAATACCTCAAGGTATCATTGAAGCATTTTTGAGGTGATTGTGTTTGTTAACAAAGTAGACCTCCATGTTGTATTTGTTGACAGAGCAGACCACAATGTTAATTATGTTGAAAAAGGGGGTTTACATGGTGATTTGTTGAGTTCCATAGATATTTTTGACAACCTATGTTGATAAAGAACTATGGAAAAAGAGTGGACGATCTGGAGGCAGTACAAAAAGAAAAAATCTAAGGTGGCGCCATTTTCTAGTGGTTTTTAAATTTTTAGGCCTCAAAATCGGAAAATAGGGAAACAAATTTTGGGAAATGTAAGTTGCGCTCAAGATCTAGGGTTGTTTGGAAATGTGTGAGTAAGACATGTTTTGGGATCAGAAAGTTGAAAAATGGAAAAGGCATGTTGCACGCGAAAGATTTGAAGATGTGCACGAAAGATGGAGCTGCGTGAAAGAATCTTGCACACAAGGCTTGTTTTGGGATATGAACATTAAAAAATGGAAAAGGAATGTGGTGCACGACATATTTGTGCATGGGAATGAAAGAGGAGGTTGTGTGAAAGAAACTTGCGCACCCAATGCGATGTCAAACGGAGTTTTGCGAGCTATAAGAGGAACTTTCACAACAAAAGTTGAATCTTCCATGAAAGGGTAAAGAATGACTATAAATACAAGGTGAACCCCTCACTCAAAATAGCTCGAAACATAGAGAAGAGAAAATCCAAGCACTAGATCACGTAATAATTTCAAAAAAAGGGAGTTGCATGAAAGATTTTGAGTTGCATGCAAGCTAAGAAAGTTGTGCGTAAGATTTGAGTTGCGTGAAAGATTGATGTAGCGCGCAAAGGGTGTTTCATGAAAAAAGTGGAATCTTGCTCTCAATGCATTAAAGTTGTGCTCAAGATGAATAAAGGGTTCTAAAAAAGATTTCAAGTTGCCCGGTACACCCAATGCAAAGAGAGGTTCATCTATGGGTGAATGTAGGACGTCAACAGAGCATCTTTCAACAGTTAAGAATGCAGATTTCATTAAAAATATTGAAGATACCTACATGTCTGTAAACTATGAGTGGATATTCTAAAGAAGTAGTGAGAACACTTCAATTGAGAGAGTAGTGAGATTTCATATCGTGATTGGTTATAAACCTGAAGGGACATTGAGTCTGCTTCAAACTTTGTAAAAAGGAGTGTGATTTTAGTGAAGTTGGTACATCGACACATTGCCGATGTATTCTCCTTGGACGTAGCCTAGTGAGGGTGAACTAAGTAAAAATACATGTGTCCTATGCATTATTTTATTTCTATCTTTGCTATGGGAAAGAGAGAGAAGAGAGTTTTTCTTAACAGCGAAGCGATATCAATAGGGGTAGTTGTTTTAATCTATCATACCCTGATTCACCCCCTCTCAGGGTATCCAACCTAGTGGACCTAACACTCTTCTATTGATTTGAGATATTTAAGGAACCATTTATTGACTTCTGAATGTTATTTCCCCAGATTTACCACATACTAGCTGATAGATCCAACTAAATGAGAAATATATAGGTGAGTTCATATGGTTGTATACAATAAACTTCCTACCATCAAAGAAAATGGAACATTTTTTCTGTATATCACCACCTATTTCATTTATGGTTATTTACCCTTTTAAAACCTATTGATATCAACTATAGGAGTTAGAATTAATTTACATATAGTCATAAAAACTATTGGATGATATTTCTAATGTACTATCATTGAGACAATACTAAACTCACAATACTCATATCTCCTTCAATTCTCTTTCCAAGAATATTATTTAAAAAATCAAGATCCTTTATATCAACATTTCTATAAAACTTACACTTCAAATCCTGAATTCCTTGAAATCATGTACCCATAGTAATCATATCATCAATATACAAGAGTAGTAAGAAAAAGAGACCATCCTCCCTCACAACATAATAGAAATAGTGATATGACCTACTTTATATGATACCCATTTCAACTATGAATGAATAAAATTTATAGTTTCATTAATGTGGTTCTTATTTTAATCCATAGTGACAACATTAATGAATATAAACCATGTACTTATTATAATTAACCATGAAAATAGTCAGTTTAATTATGTAAATATTTTCCTCCAATTTATTATTAATAAACAATGTTTTTGCATCCATTTTTTATAAACATAAGTCATCAATAGAAACCAAACTCAAAACTATTTTTGATGCTAGTATGTTTTACTACCATTGAAAATATTTAAAATAAAGATACTCCCTATTCAATTAAAATACCTTCACCACAAACCTATAAGTATACTTCTAACATTCGTTAACTTTTTCCATCAATATGAAACCCCATTTATTATCAATCACTTTGTTTCATTAGGATAAATCTGTTAGCTCCCATGTCTCATTGGAATGCAATGAACACATTTCTTCTTCAATAGATAAATTAAACTTATAGGAATACCTAGGTATTTACACTAATTTATGTATCTAAAGTTATCCTCCATATGTTATTATTTATTAATGAAATTCCTGACCATATCTTTCTAGTGGTTGACTAACTCTAGATGACCTACATAATTCAATATGAAAGTTTACTTCATCCAGTGATCAATCCTCCAATGCATGAAATTACAGTGTATAAAATTCTAGAGTTCTCATTCCTAGCTCTATATCCTTTGATAATTTAGGTGAATCTATTACTAGTCTATCTTCTAGACATCCTATGTCATTATCTAAACTCACAAGAACTAGAACATTTCTAGTGTTATCAACCATATCAACATGAGTTTTACCTATTCATTATTTTAAATAAATATTAAAATCTAATAACTTCTAATCAATATACGAAAACCTCTCATTAAAGAGAATATTTCATTCTTAGATGATTATCCAATAATTATAAATCTAGATCCTATAACTAAAGTACTCATATCCATAGGTCATAAATTAAAATTTTAAGACTTTACCTATAGCTTATCCCTCTTTTTAGCATCAGTGTGAAAGTATTATAGAATTATGATGAATTTCAAAAGATGAATATCTAGTGGGTTATTAGACCATGACTAATCAAAAATATACTACCCCTCTAGTTATAATTGTCTTTTATTGAGTAAGTACACAGTTAAATTTAGTGCTTCCACCAAAATTTAATTATAAATCATAGAGTAAAACCTCATGATATGTGCCTTCTCCGTCATTATTCCATTCATTCATTCATCCTCACAATTTTATTGTAATGTACATGGAATAATTTTATCATTAATAATTCCATTATTCTAGATGTACTACTTAATGTACCCTCCACTGTATTTACCATCACTATCCATCCTAAGAAATTTGAGCCTTATTTTGGTCTCTCTTGACCATGGATATCCATTTAATGAAAAAACAAACACTTCAAATTTATTATTAAATAAATATACCAAATTTTTTATTTTTGAATAATAATAAAAATTACAAAGTATAAGGAACTACCATTATATTGAAATGTAGATAAACCATATATATTGATGTTAACAAGTTCATGATTCTAGCAGTGAGGATTCCTTTTGTTAAAATAAAATCAAACATTTCCCTATTTTCTAAGCATAGAGCTATGAAAAGTTCCAACATCAGTATGATCATGTTTTAGTAAAAACTTTATCACAAGAATATCCATGTTATTTTCAATAAGATGGACCGGAAATTTTTTCCATAACATTAAAATTCCAATAGTTTTATTTCTAGGCATTGGACATCCATATGAACTTTTTGTCAGATATAAGGTCTCATTCTTAACTTCTCTTTCCCTAATCATTGAATCTCATTTAATTTGATACAAACCATTATTTAATCTAATTCCATATCTTTAATAATATATATATATACCCTAGAAATAATATTTTTCAATAAACCTATGATTTTCCTAACTTATTTTAAATTAAGAAGGTTCCATTATATATTTAGACAATTGAATAATACTTTTAAACTGATTAAAGAGACTCATCATCTTCTAAGTGTACCTTAATGAATTTTAATGATACATAATTTTTTATTTAACCATTCTCAAATTTGTAATTGAATAACAAACTAGAATCAACTACCCATTATTCTACCAGATAATTAACACTTAATAAAAATATGTTTTTTGATTCTACTAAACTTATTAAATTAGAAATTCTTGAAGCTAGTCTTATTGATCTCACTATACGGTCTTTTCAATCTTTATTGATATTCCCATCTTACTATAGTGGCCACAAGTAGTCCTGGGTATAATATATCTACCCCTACTCTCATCTCCAGACTTATTTTATTTCTTCTAAAATATTTTTTAGTTGGATGAACATCCTATACCTTCCATATTCAATGTATTTTCAATAGGTTTCAGAACTTCCCTCCACTCAAGATCATTATTTAGAATTAATTTTATTATAACTTCAAATAATATATTTTATATTCAATATAACTACTACCAATATTGACCATCAACTCCCTAATACTTGTTAGCAACAATGACTAAAGTAACACCTGTACATAATCTATGAAAGTAACATTCACTAACTCAATATTAATCTTAATAATGTTAAAATCATTAACATGGTCTGCAAGTGGTCTCCCATAAACCATTATTATTCTGAACAACCTCCACATCAAAATCACATTGATTAAAGTTGTATATTTTTTATATAGGTATGTCAGGGAAACCATTAGTTCTATTGCTATTCTTCACTCCTATGATGAAATAAAACTTACTTACCAATGAAATCTTGATAAAAAAGATTTATTTATAATATGTGAAGTCCCATTCAGCCTCTCAATATTCTCTAGCTTTATTTTATTTAATGAATATTTTAGGTCCATTTGTATGAGATAATATTCTATCTTCATCCTCCAAAAACCATAGTTTATTCCTTCAAACTTATCAATCATAATCTTCAAATCGTATGGTTACATTTTATCAATTAATAAACTCCTACTTAATCTAATTACATAAAGGTGGAAATGAGCACACATGTGCATATCGAGTGTGATTCTTTTTTGGAAACTATTATTTAATACCACTTGTTGGGAGAATACATGTGCAAGGATAAAACTACCAAAAGTTAAACCACTATAAATAGGATTATGATTCTATTATAAGATCATTTACCTATAGTATTCACATACACTGGAATGCCACAACTCCTAGAAAAATTGATCTATAACTTAGGAAGATTTAATTCACCCTAAATCACATTCCAAATAGTCTTTATACAAACACACACATGCATATAAAAAAAATAAAAAGTATAACAATGTTAAAGGTCACTCTTGGTTTATGTGGTTCAGATTTTCATTCCATATCTATGGGAGAACATTGAAATTTATATTTCTTTAGAAGTGTAAATATTAAAAATTATGACCTATTAGCTAACTAGATCACATAAATGAAGTAATCAAATCACAAATCACTATAAAGATAAGTAGTTGGTCGAACCCAATATTCATAATAAAGTGCAACATGTATTCTAGTTACAATGACCTCCTAAAATTTTTGGCCTCCATATATTTCCAACAATAAAAACTAATATCTTATAAAAAATATACAATTTTATAGATAAATTTGGTAAACTGAGTGCATCACCATTCACCAAACACTCTTACTCAATGTATGATCCAAATTTAGTTTTATAAACACTTCCATTAGAAGTTACTACTAATCATGAAATAGTCTATTGAATTGTCAATTCATCTACTTCCTTATGGTGAACTAAATCCCAATAATTTATGGAATTGAATCTGGAATATTGATGATACTTCATAGTCCTATCAATTGGTATAATAACCTTGACTAACAGTCTTGCCTCCTACCCTTGGTGGGTTCTTTTTCTATGCTGAAAACGACCAATGTTTTAATCATATATTCAAGTTCCACTTATAAGTCACCCTTATAGAAAGTGGATTAACCTTATTTTGTAAAACTAGACCCTTTTTACCTAATCTATCTATAAGAAACCCACTCTAGGTATCTACAAACTCATTTCAATTTTGGAAGTTCCCCTAGACAAGGAAGTGTGAGGTTATATTAGGCCAATTTAAAGCATCTCACTCAATCATAGGAGATAAAACCCATTGACCGTGCTCATGTCAAGTAAACCAACATAGGAACACCATAACCCAATGATAACTCACCACACATAATGAAATATTGAAAATAAATATCCCAGATTCTTCCTAAGCTCACTAAGTCGCAATCCAAACACATACACTCTCCCTGAATATCTCTCCAAAATATAGACAAGCATTCTCTTGACATAAAAAGGGTATGTAGAAATAAAAATGACACCCCAAGTGTGGAACCTTACCTGTGGTCCTAGAGATTCTCATCCACACCTCCATGGATGTTTGATCCTAATTGGAAAAGTTTCTAGGACATTGTACTAATGAACCAAAATTACTCTATTATCAATGAAATAAACTACATATAAAATAACCAAAAACACTATAGACCACATACCTGATACCAAAAGAATTTAACTTAATTAATTTCATGACTTGATTCCACAATGTTTTCTTGAAATAAAAGAAAAAGATAAAAACCTCTAATTAGGGTACATGAGGAAAGGAAAATTTTAACAGTGAGTAAACTATAGTATAAGAGAGTAGAGTAAGATACATACTATAAGGGATCCAATGAAACTAATAACACTAAAAACAATGATTAATTATGAAATAAATATAATTTAGAAGGAGATAAATAAAGGATAGTTGAATTTAATTTATTGTTTAACATGAGAGAGGGAGAGGTGAGAGTTTATAAATTTTAAAACTTAAATAATAATTTAATTAAAATTAAAAAAACACCAATGAATACACCATGAACTTAGTGTTCCCCCACAAGTTACCTAACGCCCACTGAATACCAGGTCACGAGACAACATATATTCAGTGATCAACTTGGGGATTAATACCACCTGTCCCTTTCCACTGATTTCTTATTACATTGCTACAAGGTTCCTAGTGGAATATTCTTGAATTATAATAATCATATACAAAATTCCATTTCATCTATTTTTTTCTCTTAGCATCTACCAACAACTTCAATATCTAAAAAATACTAAAATATACATTTATGGATTAAAATTAATAACAAAAATACTTTGGAGTGTATGTTTTATTAGATTATTTACAGTAGTTAATCCATAGTGAGTTGAGAAGATAATGTGAGGTCAAATTTTCATCCCAATAAAAGTTGAAAATAAGTGATTTTTTCTATTTCCTTACTACATAGGTGACATTTTAAAAGTGTTAAATCAAATTAAAAACCATTTAATATACCCCATGGAAATTTTTAATGTTAATGAGATGGAATATATGAATTTTGGAATGAATCAGTTAAGGATTTGATGTTTTTTAACATTTCTGATACTCTACTAGCTACATAGATCTCCAATCAATTCGAAATAAATTAGTTTCATTTCATTAATGATATATAGGAATGTTCATTAAAACCAAGATATATATATATATATATTCTGAATATAAAATTTTATAAGTTATGGACCTATCATTTATGTATTCCATGTCTAGAAACCTATTTGAAAAAAACCTATTTTATGAATTCAAAAAGACAAAATAGGGAAAGAGTAAACAATATTAACTCATAACTTTTAATTCTTTTTTGTAGAAAAATTTGAACAATGATATTTGGAGTTTCATAGATAAGTAAAAATATATAATTTTACAAGAGTATAAAATGATGATATTTAAATCAAATATAAATATAGCTTAAACAAGTATATTTTTAGTTTTACAGATAAAGTAATGCTTGAAATAGGGAAGGTATATCAAACATTATCCTATTTGTAGTGAATTTAACTTAATATATTAAGTAATACCATAGATGAGTGTTTAATCCTTTAATGTGTTATTAAATGTTTAATAAAACTATATAAATATTATTTTAATATTTTATATTATTATTATTTTTTAAGGATTTCTACTGGGATTCATGTTGTAGTGTCTACATATTTCCCCACAAATGATCATGATCCTATAGTACCACATTACTAATTCTTAAAGGAGTTAATCTTATCACAACCTAGGTTGATGGTGTCTGATCCTTATCTGAATATTATGATGAGATACCAGCCCTTCCTTATATGGATTCTTTCATAGAGTTCATTCCCTAGTATTGGTCTACACATATATTTAGGACATGCTCGTGAATTCTGTTCCTAGTTCTATTCTCATTTGAACACTAGTTAATTAATTCATTGGATACCTTAATAGGGAGAACACCTTATAATTAATAGGATGAGTCGTCATATATAGTCATACATTGTTGGGAACATTTATAATCTAAAAATGTCTTTCCCATTATGGTACTTGAGGCCATACAATGTTTTCCCAAAGAGAATATTGGGTTTAAGACCTGATGCACCCTAAAATCTTCATTTAAGTAATCTTAAAAATCCCACATATTAAATTTAGTATTATTTCCTAAGGTAACCTTCTCTCATCACCTAGGGAAACTCATGATCATCACATGAGGTATCCTATGCTCAAACCATAAGACAACCAATGCCTATCAGATAAAGAATGGGTATAATCTTAGTATCATCACCAAAATTAAGAAGAGATCAAATATCACCACCTATACTTATTATGATAACCACATAAGGCATCCTAGGATCAACATACATTGACTGAATCTTAGGATCTTCACCTATGGAATGGGAAAAGTGATCCTATGCTCATCACATAGGATTATTATGATAATAAAATAAGTAATCTTAGTATTGTTACTTAAGGAACCCTAGGATTATCACATAGCGTTGGGATTATGATGCCTCATATGGGGGGGTGGGGTCTTACTATTATCGCATAGAACACATCACACTCATCACATGAGGAAGGGATATACTTAGGATTCTTACCTAAGAATGTACATAGGTTAATGTATGTTGGGGATACCCTATATTTTAATGTGCTATAGTGACTCATGGTAGGTTTGGTGTGATGTTTGATATACTCTATAAATATGATTAGGATTTAGAGATATCGCCTCTGTAGGGGGAGATTGAATGATGGTAATGTCTGAATTATACCTCAAAAGGTTTTGTAAGTATCTTACTAGAATATAGGAATAAAAATCCATATAGTTTGTGGTGCACACTTTAGTGTTTAAATATAAGATGATACCATGGAGTTTAATGATATACTGTCAATATGCTTATATCACAAAATGAGTGTTTTTTACGAAATTATAGGGCATATGATTTAATTTTTCCCTAGAGACTTGGTCCAGTTAGAAACTAATAAGAAGGAAGGTAGAGTTAGAGATTACACTTATTAGGAGGCTTCAGGTCTCTATTGGGATCTAATAGAGTATCAATATAGAGGCCCATGTTTTTTATACATAAATATTAAATCAATTTAGATATTAAATACATAAATATATAATCCATGCTAGAACTATAATGGTTTAGTTTATTTATATACTAGATGTAAAATAATATAATTTTATGAAAAATCATTAATATATACCTTATAGATCTTCTTTCATAGTAATCTTTATAGGAACACCATACTAAAAAATTTCCTCATAACATTGGGAAAGGAAATAAGAGAAAAGGGTGACATCAAACTCCAAATAAGGCTAAAATGGGAGATTTAAATTAATGATCATTTGAAAGCATAAGATATGCATAAAGGTATGATATTATGAACATAACTTAAAAAATCCATTCCAAATATGAGAAAGATCATAAACATGAGTTATGGTATAAAACATTATCTCTTAAAAATACATGAATCATAAAAATGAGAACCCATAATAGCTCAATCATGAAACATAATTTCATGTCATAAATGTGCGCGGGATATAATCATAAGTATATAAACAATTTCATATATCAAGGATAACTACCAATACCATTATATCAGGTATCAAAACCAATTCCCTATAATAGATAAAGTATGTCAACTTATTTTAAATAAAATATCAAGTACTTTAACTTGTTTTCCATTACTATCTCATAAGATATAGAGGGAGATATTGGAAACAAACTTAAACTAATTAAAACCATACATATGTGTTCCATAAGGTCAAAAAACATTCATTATATCATAATCCATGAAAAGAAACGGGTTTCATAAACATTTCATCACAGAATATCCCATTGAAATGAGATTCACAATTTTTTTCATAATGATCATAATCAATACAGAGAAAGAAAAAGTTTGGTATCCTTAGATATTATCCCCAATAAATCTTATGTAACATCAAATTATGACATATTAGATGGAAAATAATTTTGAAAGGCCACTTGGAATAATTCTCGAGGAAAATAACATTTCCCCTTATTTTTTTATAATGCACACTTATAAAGGAAACATTTTTATTTGAAAAAACCCTTGTAAACTTGTAAATGAATCTTCAATTAATTAAGGTATCATGATATTGGGGAATTCTATTGATGTAATATAACATAAAAAAATTCCTTCCATACATTTTTATGAAAATTCATAAAGTTCCTCATTTTGTAAATGACAAAAAGATTTATTTCAAACCATAATGTAAAAATTAAAACATGATTAAAATAAATTTCAAAAATCATTGGAGAATAGTAAAAAAACATATTTAATTATTTTTAGAAAACATGTATATGAATAAAAATATTCCCCAGTAGAGACTTAAATATAAACAATCCCAAAATTTGGCGAGATTGTGAGACAAAAACCTTAGCACTTTGATATCTTTTGAATCATAAGCCCCATGAAAGAAAGAACCTTATATGATTATGTATATCTCATAATTTTAATTATATTAATTTAAAAATTCATTATTGGGATGTATATACATTATAAAAAGGTAAAAAGTGGTAAATATTGCATGTGTACCACTAAAATAAAAGTGAGATTAAAATCCCTTACCCCAAGTATCAACTTTCGACATTCACATTAAAGACTCATGTATAATATAGAAGGATTTATTATAAATTTATTAAACAAATTTATTTATTTCTATCATACCATTTATGATTTATTTAGGATACTTATCACCCATTAATTAATAATTTGTTATAAAAATCACAGTTCTTGGTGATAACTGCTTCCTTTTCTTAGAATGTTTCAGTTTTGAAACCCTAGAATTTATAAATTGATCACATTTCAATAATTTATAGAGTTTTTTTAATGTTATAAGCTTCAAATATATTCGTTATATTAACATATATAATCATTTATAAAAATTATAGATAGAAAAATGAATTACAACATTCATAGAGACGGTAGGTCGTACGTATGCATGAACATTGTTTTCATTTTTCAACAGATGGAATGAAAGAAAGGTAAATAATAATTCAGCTACAAATAATAATTATTAGGTCATATATATCATACATATTCATCAAAATCTTCATAATTAACATCCAAATAAAATATATATGAGAAATGAATCACACCACTTCGTAGAGGTAGTGGTCCACACGTAGGCACGAATGACGTTATCATTTCTCAAAAAATAGGATGGTAAGAATGTACATGTTATATTATATTTAAATAAGTTTAATTATGTCGTATTTACCACATATAAACATTAAACCCATCATAAAACCCATCCAAAAAACATGGTTATGAAAATTGAATTGTGTCACTATGTGGAGACGATAAGCAGCACATACACACGAGTGATGCTTTCATTTCTTGTTTAATGGGAATGAGGAAAAATAATGGTGTTTTAATTATAATAATTAAATTTAATAATATTTAGGATACTGAATTTATTATGTCATTATAAATACAGAATATTTTGAGGTGGTAAGGAAGAGTAGAAAAGAATGTTTTTGGTTAAGGCAATTATCTCAACTCCTTAGATCTCCTCTAAAGGGATCTAGGGATGGTATTTTGGGAATAATAAAACCTCTAAGATGTATATTTTTATGTTTAATAAGAATTTTTTTTTGAAAATTTTTAAGATATAAGGATCAATTTTGTGTAAATAAGTGAGGGATACTGTTCTATTTTATAATTGAGGTGAGAAGCACTTTTAGAATTTTTCAAAAGATTAAATTATAATAAATAAATTCTCTAGGAAAATACCTAAAAATGGTTATATATTTTATGATAAGTTAGTATAGGGTTGTAATACCATAAAAAATATAATTTATAAATTTTTGGTGTAATTTTAAACCTTTTCATTTTGATTAACCCATAGTTAACCAATTTTAATTTTAACTACGGTAACAAGTTTTTTAATATTAAAGGGTTATAATTATTTATTATAAGGTAAAAAATGGACCATAAATGAAACATTTATGAAATTTTTACCTTATAATTAACACCCTATATTATTAAAAAAATTATGATTTTTTTAAAAATTTAATGAAATATTATTTTGATAATATCTCATTATGGAATGTTTTGGCACTATTCAATTAATTTAAATTTAAATACATCATGAAAATCGTGGAATTACTATATAATAATTTAATAGAAACATATTATTTCATATAAATCTTTAAAATTCACAGGTCACATTAAATAATTCGAATTATATCACTTTTAATATTTTTAAAATCATTTATTATATTTATTTTATTAATCTGATAAATACTACATCAATTTTAAAAATAAATTAAGATCATTATATAATTACTAAAAATTAAAAATCATCTTATATAATTAAAATAATTTTATTTATGCCGAAATTGAAACTTATATTCGTTCATAACAAATTATTTTCCTACATGGATGCATAAGAGATATTAAAAACAAAGTGAGTGACATTTTTTTATCTTTCTTTGATTAAAATAATATGTAAGAAATTTTTAGGGACAAGTGTCCATTAAATAAATTTTTTTTAACCTAAGGTGTTAAGTTTCGAATTAAATTTATCTATTAATAATTATACTAAAAAATTATGGATTTAACACTTATTTGTAACCTAGATTAACCTGATTTACCCTTCATTGAGGTGATAAATTTTATCGTAGTTACTATTCATATTGACAAAAAATAAAAGTGGAATAATTAAAAAATTTGAACCTCTTGATTCTAAATATTTAATTCATTTTATATAAATCATTACCTGTAAATTTAATAAATTGAGAAAAAAAAGAGATAAAAACTTCTTTTTATAAAAAAACACATTTTAATCATTAAATTGGATTTATTATTTCCTACACCAAGGAAAATATTTTTTGAATGTTGAAAATATTAAATAAATTAAATCATATATAAATTTAATTAAAATAATTCACTATTAGTTATTACTTTAATTTATTATTTTGAAAAATTCATTACGCACATAAATTTTTTTTTTCATAAAAACATCAATTTTATTTTCAAAAAATATTTGTTTGAAATACTAATCATTTTATAACTAATCAATTCATTTTATAAATTTTCAGACCATATATTTTTGATAATTTAATTATTACTATTCATATATGCCAATAAAATGTATTGGATATAGAAGGCACATAATATTTTAATAATGTTACATCGTTCGTCTAAGCTCGTTAGTGTGTGTGGTGTAAGACACTAATGAAATGAAATTATTTAAAGAGAAATATTTCATAAAATATTAGGGTGTTATAATCATTTGTTCTTACACATATATTTTTTCTATCATCATGTACCTTGGAGAAACACTCATGGATGCTTCCAAAACAATGCTTGGTGTGAAAGGACTGGGGATTAGGTTAAAAAATTCCAGTTATGAGTATGGATTATTCAAGAGGGAAAATATATTAGATGGGTGTAGGACACAAGAGACATCAAATTTCATAAATGTGGGTTGTGTGAAAGGATGTATTTAATTTTACCACTCTGGTATGTGTTTTGGGAAAGTTATATGTTATATTTAACCATGATTTGTGTGAAACATTGGGGTTTATGTGAAACTTCTTCTTCACATAAAAGTGTTTCATGAAAACATATAAAACACAATATAATACTTTCAAGGGATAATGTTATGTAATTCATAGAAGGTTTTCACCTATGAGGATATATGTAAATCATTACAATTTCATGATTCATTAAATTAAATGTTACCTAAGATGAGATCTTTTCCCTCGAAGTCCAAATGTCAACCCCAAAAGAGAGAAAGTAGAGAGATATTTATAAGCCTCTAGCTCACGGTAGGTGGTCATTCATGCAATATTTTTATGAATATGTAAGTAAGATGTTATGTGTCTCACTGAATACAATTCTAAAAACTTCTCCATGTGTGAATAAGAGAGTTTTGAAGTTCTCTAGAACTTGGTTAAAAAACATTGAGTTATACAAATATTTTCCCTTTTCTACTAAAATGGATGCATCACCCTTATTTTTATCAAGATTTATATTAGATTCATCTTTTAGTACCAATAAATACACTCATTAGAATGTGTTCTGACAAGGAAGTTGAGGATTGAATTATGATAAAAACATAGGACATGTTCTCCCCCTATTTTTCATTACTCTGGAAAACTTATTGCACAAATCAGGTCAAACCTCAACCTATAAATCTGGGGAAACCCTTTGAGAGGACCACAATCCATTCATGATAGATTTAACGTTTCCCTATTTTCATTAAAATCACCTTTACATGAGAGTCATTCATGTAAAATACCTGTCTTTCATGATAATAACCCTTATATAAATGTTCATAAGTGAAAAATTTTCCATTATACAAGTTCAATGAAGAATATTTTCATGATTCAGACTTCTTTAAATCATTGGACATATGTTATGGGATGGTATACTTACAAAAACAATGAGTTTCATAAACTTCACAGATATAATATTTACACGCTCAACCAATGGATTCCATTAGAGTTTAAGCTATGAAAACATGAACATATGTAATGTATTAGATCCATCATATTGGAACAATAATATAAATCTTTACTGAACTCAACAACCAAGCTAATTTGTTGAAGGAGGAATAGAGAGACAAACAACCAAATATAAATCGTTGACTACATAATATCTTCTTTTGGGATAATTTATAAATCACACCTATTGACCACAATATGCCTTGATATTGGTTCTAAAGCTCATATGGGTATGTAGAGTGGAATATGGTCACTTACGATCATGCCATTAAAGGCCATGACCTGACAGTATCCCACACACACTTGAACTTGATTCAAATATTCAACATCCAGGATCCAAAAATTGAGGTTTCTTTATGAAAATACTCTAATTAAACCATAGTGGGATTGGTGGATGGATTCTAGGGCTAGATAAACTGTAGATACCTCTCTTCAATGAGAATATTATCTAATTAATTATATTAGGTGTATTAGGTCTACCAAACATGTGTACAGTTTAGGGGAAATATTCATCGAGTGGGGTAATATAATGCAGTGTGAGTTTTATAGTTCTATGTTTATAGATATTTTTACCTAATACTAGAATTTTTGAGTTACTTAAATACTAACACCGACACCTTCCAACTCTATCATAGGGAGGTATAAATCATCTTGTGGGACTGATTTCGCATTGGAGGTATCCCCACAATCAAATATATTTATGATGAGTTCCTACAAGAAAAGAACACCTGAGATGACCTAGTATAGATTCCCCACTTTGAAAAGGTATTGTTTGTATTTTTTAGTGGAAAAGAGAGTATAAAACCTCCCATATAGTAAGTCATCCCATTCAAAAATTAGTTATAATTCTTCCATCAGAGGCACGATGATTCAATATTGGGAATTCCAAAACAATACTCAGGGATACAGTTTTGTGGAAGGCATAAGTCCTAATAGATTATTTTAGAGGAGGGGTTATAGGAATAATGAGGATTTAGCTTCAAGGATTGGGTCCCATATATTATGCTAGCAGTATTCTTAGAAACATTACATAGTGGATGGTTTCTACCATACAAGGATACACACATGGGAGTATGAGCCAAGATGTTTATCATGTTATCTATGTTGGAAAGTGGGTAGAGATAAAACCATGCCATTATAGTGTTATCAATGATATAAAAATTTTGTAACACATCTATAAAATGAATTCACCCTTATAAGTTTATAGACCATTACAACTCTTATATAGGAGGATAACTATACACATCAAGGGTTAAAAATACCTGAACCCAATCATCCCTCTTAATAGAAAATTAATATTTGAATTTATGAACATTATGGGGATCTGACCTCTAAATTATGAGTAAGAAAAAGTGATTATCAAGGCAGTGGTTTATGAATTTTTCAAATTCCACACATTCCCCAATTATAATATGGATATTTTTGTTGATCTCTAGGTTGGTGATGGAAATAAGGCATATCGTATGGCCTTTTTTTGTGAGACACTGAATGCATGTATGGATAGAAGCATATTATATGAACCATATAACCAATACTAGTTTTCTCCCCAGTTGTTTTGTCTCTAATGAATTATAATTATGTAATACACATGAGTGAACCATGAATGTTATCCCATGATTCTTTAGTATACTTCATGTATGCCCATATGTGAGGGAAGAAATGACTAGGCTAACCTTCCACCAACCGATTCTATAATTGGATTTCTATGAACAGAACTAGATGGAAGAATACATAGGTAAATATTGAGGTGTATGGTGATTTTGGAGGTTCTATGAGATTAGGATCGGAGGTTACTGAGTATGAGGTGTTCTATAATGTGTGAATCTTTTCAACTAATATAGGGATCTCAAGACGAGGTAGAGGAAACTATTGAGGATGTTTTGGGGGCTCTCACTCCTCCTAAAGGTAGGACCTCTGGAGTAGGTGCATATAGGAGATGAAGGATTCATATGAAGTGGGTCTAGGAGAATGATGAGGCTTTTAGGATGATTCATAAATCTCTTATCATATCTATGATTAAGAGAATACACCCTTCTATTTCAATGATAAATGATTCAGTCTCCACTATTGAAAAGGAAAAATGGGGCCACTACCGATGATACTATAATAATCAGTAAACATGGGGGGTACTTTAGTACAAATTTATGGACCTTATTAATCCTAGGCATTCCAAAGCCAAGTTTTCATCATCCTATATTGAATTTGTGTCATTCATCACTAATATGTAGAAGTTTATTTACTCTATAAGCTAAGAGAAACCACTAACTAATTAGGAAAAAGTAATCTTTGTCATATCTCCTCTCAAAGATCTCATAGGGACTATTCAATTAAAAGATGTGACACATAATGATTTTTATGATTAGTATTCATATAAAATAAGTATAATATTGGGGTATTATAAGTAGTTCTTGGGGACTCTCTCAATAAATGATTTATAAGAACACTAGTAGGCTAAGGTTATCACACTAGTATTGGATACTTATGACCCCTATTGGTTGTTGGGATTTACTAACTTTATTTACATAATTTGTAAAATGGTTTAGAATTAGGTAAGAAGGGGAGGTATCTGATGAACCATTAGAGATTCAAACTTAGATAAGGTTAGATGAAAACCCCCTTAGAAACCAAGAAGTAGTGGAAATTACACCTCCTAACAACGTGAGTGTTCTTTCTCCAACTAGTTAGGAACATCTTCCAGCTAAGGAGATTGTCCAACTACCATAGATAATGTAAGTTAGTCTTCTATATTCCCATTTTATTTTGATCATATGTTATTTTTATACTCCAGAATTACTTTCTTAACATTTTCCTATGAAATATTATAAAGTGACCACTGATATAGAGGGGTATTAGATGGTGGATCCTTCATGTATCACCTTTTCCATTGATTTACTACTAGGCATAATAGACACACAAGGTGAGGTATTTGGAAAGATAGTTCATATTATGGAAAGTGATCCTATTGATGTTCTTATGAGATATATGTATTTTACTTCCATAATATCTATTTGGATTTAATATTATCACATGTTTAAAAAAATTATTCTATATAATAGTGCATTATAAGGTGACCCCTTTATATGATTAAAAATGTTATATTCCAAAGGGTTTTGAGGATCCTTCCACTTCCCTAGTGTTTAGAGGGTTAGAGTTGCCACCCGAAGCACCTAGTTTTAGTGATAGAGATCTCATCAACACATCAGGGGATGGATAAATCTTAGATGCATCAAATGTGAAAGTACTAACTACTAGGATTTTGGAGTACCATCTAGTTGAATAGATGTAAATTAGGGAGATGGTGATTATAAATGAGGTAGTAGTGGAATAACCTCTCAATGAAGAGGGATATGATGACTCAAGTATTCCTCTTAACATGAATCCTTTCCACTCATATAGGATTCGTGAGGTAAACCTAGAAACTAATCTACTCATGGCTTTCCAAGAGTACAAGTCTAGTACTAATGAAATAGATAAATCAGGACTATATGTCTCTAATGAAATCCAAGTGATCTAGTGATCAGAATGGAGTAATATTTTTAACTTCATCACCCATACAATATTAGACATTGTGATGGACTAGGTGAGATTCCATCACCATTGGCAAATGAGCCTAGAGAGTAAAGGATCCAAATATCATCCTCTTGTCACAATAGTTCATGGAGTATTGTATGAGAAGGAGTATATGGAGTGTCAACAATTTGAATCCTCTATATATGTGTATATCTTTTAGGGAATCTATAATCTTTAAAAGAAAAAAATGAGACAATTTGACTAAACGAGGAAGTACATTAATATGGGTTGTTATCTGTCACGACCCGAACTCGGGGCCCGTGCCGTGACTACCCCAAGCCCGCCTTCCATAGGCCAGGGGCTGGCGACTAGCACCAAGACGTAAATCCCGACAAAAGGGAAGACATTGCCTTTGTAAAGTAAACAAGCACCACAAAGTGAGCAAGCAGAAAAGGTAAACAATAAGTAAAAACTGGCACGACAGTAAGTGCGGAAAGGTAAGTGGGCCAGAATACAAACCCAAACTGAAAGTAAAGTAAAACTCAAAAGGGGAAAACATCAACTGAAAAGTAAAGCCACAACGTCGAGCCGTCCACTAGAAGTCCCACCTGAAGGGTGGGTACAGAAAGCCTCCAATGCTCCTCGAGTTCAGCCGACTGCTCCGAGAACGTCCCACCCAGTGGTCCACCTCTAGGTACCGTCCTGCTCCACAAGCCTCCACTACGATCAGCGTTGTCCGTCATCTGCAACCAACACAACGTAGTGCGGGCATATCCCATGCATGGGTGAGTATAAGCTACTCAGTAGGGACCCCGAGACCCCCGAAGGTCTCCCAGAATCCACAAAGGATAAACCACAGAGGAAAGATACAATCACGAAGTAACATCAGACACGACTTAGGTATATGCCCATACATATACCTAAGTCTTCAAATTCTCGCTCGGCTCCAACATCCGAGCTCAAGTACAACCCAGTCCACACAGGAAAGCAAAACGTAAATCCACACCGGATAGCATGACACAATCCACATAGGAAAGCCAAACGTAAATCCACATAGGATAACAAACAGGATTTAGCTCACACAGGATATACTTCTTTGTAAGACGATAGAGATGATCAGATGTAGCCACTGATTCATCTAGCCGTTGGACCCACAAAGGATCGGTAGGTACTAACCCCTGCAATGACCCAAATAGGATCGATCATGAAGTACAAACCATAGCTATAGGGAAACTCCTTCTCCATCAAGTACAGTGGTTATGCCGCTACAACCAAGCGCTTCCTTCTAACCTTGGACTGTTGTAGTACTCCACCTATCGAGTACTGTGGGCCTGCTGCTACAACCAAGCGCTTCCCACCATGGGTCTGCTGCTACAACCAAGTGCTCCCCCTCATAGCCTCTAGAGGTACTTCTTCTGTTGAGTACCACGGGTTAGCCGCTACAACCAAGCGCTCCTCTATCGTGGGTCTTCCGCTACAACCAAGCGCTTCCCCATGCTGCTACAACCAAGCGCTCCTCCGTCGTGGGTCTGCCGCTACAACCAAGCGCTCCCCCATGCTGCTACAACCAAGCGCTCATCTATCGTGGGTCTGCCGCTATAACCAAGCGCTCCCCCTCATAGCCTCCAGAGGTACTCCTTCTGTTGAGTATCGCGGGTCTGCCGCTACAACCAAGTGCTCCTCCGTCGTGGGTCTGCTGCTACAACCAAGCGCTTCCCACTGGGCTATCCGTAACACACCGAGTCATTCGATCAGCAGTCGTCAAGTCTCAACCGGCTATAGGGTTTCCGCACACAACATGCTCGTTCCGGGAGGGTCCACTCCATGAGCCGAGAGGTCGATGCATCAATTGACATGTAGTACAGTGTTGATGTATCCCAAGATTTACCTTAGTGGTAACTGCCGAAAACACGGAGGATTTCCGTACTATTTCCATCATCGTCGCAGTCGCAGCCAGCTCTAGGGTTCCCGCACACAGCAAACTCGTTCAAGAGGGTCCGCTCCACAAGCTAAGAGGCTGATACATAAATTGACAGAATTCCGGAGTTGATGTATCCAAAAGTTCCATATCTTCAACAGGAACGCAACGCAACAGACGACGCGTCAATCAGACGCTCGGTCTGAGAGTTATTGGCTTTTTCGTCTCAGGGGGCCGGTTGGTTTTTAAGGCAAAACCAACCCGACCGAACTCCACCAGCGTCCAAACCTCGGGCGGAGTAAGCCAAAAGATCCGTCTCACTTAGAGGAATTCAACAAAGTCTACGGCACGTCAATCGGACGTCCGAAGCTCAAGCTATGAGCATTTCCGCTTCGAGGGCCTGGTTGGTTTCGTGGACGAACCAACCCGGATTAAGCCAACGTATTCCGAAACCTTGAGTGCGATATACCGAAATGACTGTCTCGATCCAAGGATTGTATCGCCACTAACGGCGCGTCGTTTGGAGGTCCGTAGCTCAAGTTATGAGCAAAAGACCGAAAAGGTCCGGAAAAGGGGGGTCTGGGCCCGAACCGACCCGGCCCAACCCCCCCTGGGTCGGCCCGGCTCGGGTCGGCCGAGCCGGCCGAGCGGAGGAACCACGGGGCGCTGCCCCCATGGAAAGAAGTGCTGCGGCCCCGCGTGGGGCCGCGCTGGGTCAGCGGACGCGACTTTGCCGCGTCTTGTGTGTCACCGGACCCGCGCGGTCGCGGGTCGGGTCGGCCGCCGCCTCCGGCCGCCGGCGCCTCCGCGCCGGTGACCCGCGCCGTCGGTGGATTCCGCGGGCCACCGGAGTTGCTCCGGTGGTCCGAATCCACTTCCGTCTGCGCCGTAGCTCCGCCCGGGTCCCATACTTCACTGTCTGGCCCTCAATTCGCCATTGCGGCCCCGTTCGTCATCGTCCGCCAATCCGCGCATTAACGGAAAGCTGTGGAGGGTTGTCGGGCCGTGTTGGTTTGGCCCGCACCCTCCGCATTAGGTGATAACAATCAGGAATAAATATTCAACACATGAATAACAAGAAAGGAACAATTTTAATAGAATTAAAATTGAACTTTGATCCGGGTTCTTTATTCTAAAAGAAACAACCATGGGAATAAAGATTGTTCTCAAATAAAACCCCTACCTCGCCGTAGTCGTCGAGCGTGCATTCTTCACAGAATTGATCGTCGGGGTAGGAGGTGATCGTCGCGTTGCAGAAGGGCATCGCGTCATCACGGAAGGGCGTCGCGTCGACGATCTCCGAGGGGTAAAGAAAACATACGGATTTAATTTAATGAATTAAATCCATGTCAAGTATAAAATCCACAAAGGAATTAAAAGGTCCACAATCTCTTACCTCAACTGGATATTCTAAGATTTGTCGCGGAAGAAGGAACGTCGTAGAAGAACGTCGCAGGAGGAGAATCATTGGCGTCGCGGAACACGGCATCGCGTCGTCGATCTACGAGGGTTCGGCGTTCTTCGTCTCCTTTTGTCGAAGGCCGGCGTTCTTTACGTTCTTCGCGTTCTTCACGTTCTTCGCGTTCTTCGCTAAGGAGGTTGAAGGACTTAAGGTTCTGTCAAATCCTCTCAAAGAACAACACACAAGAAGAAGAATGTTGGTCTTATTTTATTACATGCCAACAAACGAAAAACTAAGTTAATTAACGACCCATTAATTCATAGAATTAATTCAACGAATAAAACCGCCCAATTAATAGGAGCGTTTAATTGTTTAAGAAAACGCCCCAGTTGACTTTTATTTAATAGGGTTTTTCGCGGGTGCGTTACTTAGCGGAAAAGAAACGGTGGGGCTCGTGCGGGCCCCACCCCACAAATATCATACCAAGAGGGTAGGATATTTTGAATTGTACCCTATCCGCTTTAACTCAGCTTAAGAAGCTTTAAGTGGATTTTAAGCGGCTTAAGTGAAATAAAATAAATTTTGTCGTACCACATTATTTTATTTCTTAACTTAAAGCCCAAAAATTAAAAACCACACCCGAGCAAACGCAACTCCAGAAGAGGTGTTTCTAAGAAAATACCGGCACTGCGATTCCATCGGTGCCCTCAGAATTCGATTCCGAGCACCAGTTTAAAAGTTAGAAAAACCCTCTCATTCGTTCACTGAACTTACCCAAGCCAAACTTCGGAAAATGATTCCGGGCACACCGGGCCTCGGAATCAGGTGCCGTCAGAAACTGCGTTCTTGTAAAATTCCAACGAAAATTAAGAAAAAAGTTTCCTTGAAATTTACGGGTCTTTACATTACTCCCACCATAGGGCTTTACGTCCCCGTAAAGCTTCACCACAAACTTAGGGATACAAAGGCGGTACTGGGCACATATCTGAGCCTCCCGCTCCCAAGGGCTCTCCTGGAGGTTCTCGTGCTACCATCTGATGCGCACAAGAGGAATCGATCGTCCACATAGTACCCGCTCCTATCGATCCTCGATCCCCACCGGGACCTCCGCAATGGTCGCCCCATCATCAACATCCAGCTCCCCATGGTCAATGATGTGTGTCTGGTCATGCACGTATCTCCTCAGCTGAGATACGTGGAATACGTCGTGCACCCGGTGCAACTTAGGTGGTAGAGCCAGGCGATAAGCCACCTCGCAAATCCTGTTGAGGACCTAGAATGGTCCGATGATGCGTGGAGACGACTGCCGCCTCGGCTAAATCTCTGTAATCCACGTCGAGGTGAGACACGCCAGAAGACATGGTCGCCATCCTCGAACTCTAGTGGCCTCCACCTTCTGTCAGCACAAGACTTTTTCCGGCTATGAGCTGTCCTCATCCTCTCATGGATGACTTGGACCTTTCTGGTCCTACAAGAGCTGCTGAGATTTCTTCTTTGCCGATAAGAGAAATCTGGTCTCATCCCCGGGATAAACCAAGTTCTTCGCCTAATATAGTCAATCCTGACATGGATGATACTAATCCATACCAAGGATGACGTCGTAAGGCCTCGACGCTAATACCAAGAGATCCAACCGTTACTCTCGCCTCCAAGGGTTGAGTCACACTGTCGGCATCAGTGTGTGGTAACTGGGTCTCCTCCAGTAGATGTATCACAAGTGAGGGTCAAGTCAACAGTCTAAACTGGAACCTCTTAGTAACAACACAAAGGAGGACATGAATGAAAACATCACAAAGGTATGCGTACTTTTTTTTATTGCAGCTCATAATACAAAGACACCACACAACAACAACAAGGAACTAGAAGTACAAAAGATGTATCCACTAGTTCCGCTCCTATCCATCTGCTCCCAGAGCTCCATGATCGAAGGCCTCACCTGCCTGAAGCTGAGATCTCCCATGTCCACCAACTCCCTACGGTCGGGGTGGATCTCCTGGTGGTGGTGGTGGAAACACCTCGAAGCGTCGTCCACCTCCCGCTGCATGGCCAGCTCCCCTGCCACGGTCTCCTGCTCCATGCGATCCGCCTCGATCGAACCTCTGCCTCTGCCTGGGAGGTCCTTCGTTCATCTTCTGGTCATCCGTATGTCGGGTCGGACAGTCACGAGCCATGTGACCAACCCCGCCACAGGAGTAACATTGTTCGCTCATGGTAAGTCGTTGTCCACCCCGGGTGCCTCGCACAATCAATCCTGTGTCACACGGTCGACCACCGGTAGGTCTAGTCCTCTTGGACCCCTGCGTCATCTGTCTACTGCCTGCTGCAGAAGACTCTGCCGCATGCCGGCTAGTGGTGGGTCCTGCTGTTGGAGACTGCTCAGCAAGGAAACTCTCCACTAAGAGGGCTCGCTCCAACACTCCTGTCTGTGTTAGAATGCTGTGAGAAACAACTGAAGCTCTGATCTCTCGCCTGAGCCCCTACTCTATGGTTAGGGCCCTGAAGAATGGGTCCCGTACCTTGTCTGTGGAATAGCGCGAGAGATCGGTAAACCTCGCCTCGTACTGGGCTACTGTCATGCTGCCCTACCGTAGTTGTAGTAGCTCATGGATGCGCACCGCTCGGAGGGTGGTTGGGACGAAATCTGAGCGAAAAAGGCTCTCAAAGTCCATCCAAATGAGTGATGCCTCATCGTGAACCAAGAGCATCAATATCCACCATCTTCCTGCTGCCGCATGCAGGAGGCTCACCGGAAGGACCACCATAAGGTCTACTTGTGTCCTCACTAACCGGAAAACTCGTACAACCGCCTCCAGCCAGTCCTCGGCTGCCTGGGGGTCCATCTCTCCACGGAACCTGGGCGGTCTCTGGCGCTGGAACTCATGCAATGCACTGAGGCGACGTGCATCGTCAGCGGCTACGACTGGAAGCATCGGTTGCTCGGCGGGTAGAGCTACTGCCGGTGCCACTGCTGACAAAGGACCCTGCACCGAGGCCTTGTCGCTCGGTGGGCTGTCATCACGCTCGACTCTCGGAACCCTAGCTGGCTGCCATCGTGGGGCCATCCTGAAAAGGAAACAGGTGCGCCACGGTCAGAACAGTATACCTGGTGAGATAACACAAGTAATCACAAAGAAAAATTGAAACACACATGCAATCAATGTTTTCGTGCATTAAGTCGAAAATCAGAAGTCAGGGTCCTGGTGTACGGATACGTCAGCCGCCGCACCAACACTGGACTCCCTGGACTGATAACCACACTTAATACGCTTAACACTATTTCTTCACATAGAATAAAGATCAGAGTCTACGGTAGAACTGAACTCCTCTGATACCAATTTGTCACGACCCAACCTCGGGGCCCGTGCTGTGACTACCCCAAGCCCGCCTTCCATAGGCCAGGGGCTGGCGACTTACACCAAGGAGTAAATCCCGGCAAATGGAAGGCATTTACTTTGTAAAGTAAACAAGCACCACAAAGTAAGCAAGCAGAAAAGGTAAAAAATAAGTAAAAACTGGTACGACAGTAAGTGCGGAAAGGTAAGTGGGCCAGAATACAAACCCAAACTGAAAGTAAAGTACAAATCGAAAGGGGAAAACAGCAACTGAAAAGTTAAGCCGCAACGTCGAGCCGTCCACTGGAAGTCCCACCTGAAGGGTGGGTACAGAAAGCCTTCATTGCTCCTCGGGTCTAACCGACTGCTCCGAGAACGTCCCACCCAGTGGTCCACCTCCAGGTACCGTCCTGCTCCGCAAGCCTACACCAAGATCAGTGCTATCCGTCGTCTGCAACCAACACAACGTAGTGCAGGAATAACCCATGCATGGGTGAGTATAAGCTACTCAGTAGGGGCCCCGAGACCCCCGAAGGTCTCCCAAAATCCACAAAGGATAAACCACAATGGAAAGATACAATCACGAAGTAACATCAGACACGGCTTAGGTATATGCCCATACATATACCTAAGTCTTCAAATTCTCGCTCGGCTCCAACATCTGAGCTCAAGTACAACCCAGTCCACACAGGAAAGCAAAACATAAATCCACACCGGATAGCACAACACAATCCACATAGGAAAGAAAAACGTAAATCCACATAGGATAACAAACAGGATTCATCTCACACAGGATATACTTCTTCGTAAGATGATAGAGATGATCAGATGTAGCCATTGATTCATCTAGCCGTCGGACCCACAAAGGATCGGTAGGTACTAACCCCCGCAATGACCCAAATAGGATCGATCATAAAGTTGAAACCATTGCTATAGGGAAACTCCTTCTCCATCAAGTACAGTGGTTATGCCTCTACAACCAAGCGCTTCCTTCTAACCTTGAACTGCTGTAGTACTCCACCTATCGAGTACTGTGGGCCTGCTCCTACAACCAAGCGCTTCCCACCATGGGTCTGCTGCTACAACCAAGCGCTCCCCCTCATAGCCTCTAGAGGTACTCCTTCTGTTGAGTACCACGGGTTAGCCGCTACAACCAAGCGCTCCTCTGTCGTGGTTCTACTGCTACAACCAAGCGCTCCCCCATGCTGCTACAACCAAGCGCTCCTCCGTTGTGGGTCTGCCGCTACAACCAAGAGCTCCCCCATGCTGCTACAACCAAGAACTCCTCCGTCATGGGTCTGCCGCTACAACCAAGTGCTCCCCCATGCTGCTACAACCAAGCGCTCCCCCGTCGTGGGTCTGCCGCTACAACCAAGCGCTTCCCCTCATAGCCTCCAGAGGTACTCCTTCTATTGAGTACCGCGGGTCTGCCGCTACAACCAAGCGCTCCTCTGCCGTGGGTCTTCTGCTACAACCTAGCACTTCCCACTGGGCTATCCGTAACACACCGAGTCGTTCGATCAGCAGTCGTCAAGTCTCAACCGGCTCTAGGGTTTCCGCACACAGCATGCTCATTCCGGGAGGGTCCACTCCACGAGACAAGAGGTCGATGCATCAACTGACATGTAGTCCGGAGTTGATGTATCCCAAGATGTACCGTAGTGGTCACCGCCGAAAACACGGAGGATTTCCGTACTTTTTCCATCATCGTCGTAGTCGCAGCCAGCTCTAGGGTTCCCGCACACAGCAAGCTCGTTCGGGAGGGTCCGCTCCACAAGCTAAGAGGCTGATACATAAACTGAAAGAAGTCCGGAGTTGATGTATCCAAAAGTTCCATATTGTCAACAGGAACTCAACGCAACAGATGGCGTGTCAATCGGATGCTCGGTCTGAGAGTTATTGGCTTTTTTGTCCCAGGGGCCCGGTTGGTTTTTAAGGCAAAACCAACCCAACCATACTCCACCTGCATCCAAACCTTGGGCGGAGTAAGCCAAAAGATCCGTCTCACTTAGAGAAATTAAACAAAGTCTATGGCACGTCAATCGGATGTCCGGAGCTCAAGCTATGTGTCACGACCCGCCCTCGGGGTCCGTGCCGTGACTACCCCAAGCCCGCCTTCCATAGGCCAGGGGATGGCGACTAGCACCAAGGCGTAAATCCCGGTAAAAAGGGAAGGCATTGCCTTTGTAAAGTAAACAAACACCACAGAGTAAGCAAGCGGAAAGTAAACACTAAACAAAAGCAGAGTACAACTGAAAGTGCGGAAAAGTAAATGGCCAGTATACAAACCCAAACTGAAAGTAAAGTACAAATCGAAAGGGGAAAACAGCAACTGAAAAGTAAAAGCCGCTACACCGAGCTGTCCACTGGAAATCCCACCTGAAGGGTGGGTACAGATAGCTCCACTGCTCCACGGGTCCCGCCGTCCGCTCCGAGCACGTCCCGCCCAGTGGTCCACCTCCAGGTACCGTCCTGCTCGGCAAGCCTCAGCTAAGGTCAACGCTATCTGTCGTCTGCAACCAACACAACGTAGTGCGGGCAAAGCCCGTGCAGGGGTGAGTATATGCTACTCAGTAGGGACCCCGAGACCCGTGAAGGTCTCTCAAATCCACAAAGGATAAACCACGAAAAAAGGTACAATCACGAAGTAACAACCGACACTGCTTAGGTATATGCCCATACATATACCTAAGTCATCAATTTCAAATACGCTCCAACCTCCGAGCCCAAGTACAACTCAGTCCACACAGGAAAGTAAACGTATTCCACACAGGAAAGCAAAACGTAATCCACACAGGATTGCACAACACAATCCACACAGGAAAGCAACAGGATTCAGCTCACACAGGTATACTTCTTCGAAAGACGATAAAGATGATCTCTGATCCATCTAAGTCGTCGGACCCACGAAGGATTGATAGGTAACTAACCCCCGCAAAAGACCCACACAGGATCGGGCCCACGTAGGACCTGTAGGCGCTGGTTCACACAGGACCGCTGAGCGCAAAGACCCACACAGGATCGGACCCACACAGGATCGGGCCCACACAGGACCTGTAGCACTGATCCACGTAGGATCGCTGAGTGCTGAAATCGTCGTCGTCGAATCCACACAGGATCTCTGTACTGTCGTCGTCGCAGTCACAGTAGCAGTAGTAGTAGTAGTAGTCACAGTAACAGTCGCAGCCAGCACTAGGGTTCCCGCACACAGCAAGCTCGTTCGGAGGGTCCGCTCCGCGAGCCGAGAGGCTGATACATCAACTGTCACAAAGTCCAGAGTTGATGTATCCAAAAGTTCCGTATCGTCAACAGGAACTCAACGCAATAGACGGCCCGTCGATCGGACGCCCGGTCTAAGAGTTATTGGCATTTTCGTTCCCGGGGCCCGGTTGGTTTTTAAGGCAAAACCAACCCGACCGTACTCCACCTGCGTCCAAACCTTGGGCGGAGTATGCCAAAAGATCCGTCTCACTAAGAGGAACACAACACGGCTGACGGCACATCAATCGGACGTCCGTAGCTCAAGATATGAGCGTTTCTGCTCCGTAGGCCCGGTTGGTTTCGTGAACGAACCAACCCGGCCGAACTCAAAGTAATCCGAAACCTTGAGTGCGATATACCGAAACGACCGTCTCGATCCAAGGATCGTGTTTCCGTAGACGGTTCGTCGATCGGAGGTCCGTGGCTCAAGTTATGGCCAAAAGACCAAAACTGATTCGAAACGGGGGGGTCCGGGTCCGGGCCGACCCGGCCCGACCCCCCCTGGGTCGGCCCGAACCGGGTCGACCCGACCCGGGTCCGACCCGGCCCGGCTGGCCGGCAGCGCGGCGGCGCGGTGGCCTGGCGCCGCACGGAGGCAGCGCGCGGGGGGAATCAAGCCCCCGCTTGATTGAAGAGGCGGCGCGGCTATATGCCGCGCCCTTTGAAAAAAACTGCCCCCCACGTGGGGGCCGGCTTGAAGAAAACCGGGGGGCCTCCTGCCTCCCTTCAAGGAAACCGCCCCCCTCTTAAATGAGGGGGGTTTTTAGAGCTGGCCGGGGGAATTTATTTCCCCCGGCCTTTGACCTTCCGGCCGGCCAACTGCCGGCCGGTTTTCTCCAACGGGACCGGAAAATCCGGTCCCCTCTTCGGCTTCCGACGCCGGCGGCCCGGCCGCCGGTCTTCTCGTTCCGCCGCGGCCCGGAACCGGCCGTGGTGTTCGTCGTCCGGCGCGGTGCGACGGCACCGCGTCCCTCCGCCGTGCCTTTGATTTCCTTCAACGCGGCGCGACGGCGTCGCGTTCTTGATGATTCTTCCATGGCGCGCACGCGACGGCGTCGCGTAATATAATCGCACGATTAACCGCGTGGTGCGACGGCACCACGCCACCTTGTTTCCACCCGCAAGGTAAATCAACAAGAACGATGGAGGGGGTTCGGCCGTGTTCATGCGGTCCGGCCCCCCTCACGTTAAATGATAACACAACTTAAAATCCATACGTTAATCATGCATGAACCACGAACAAGGATAAATAAATAAACAAAATACAACAACCCCTACCTTGGGTATAGGTTCGGAGATTTGTCAACGTTCCGCGAAAGACAACGTCGCGGAGGTCGGCGACACGGTAATCGTTCGTCAAATCCGATGACGAAGAGGTACGTCCGAAGAGGCACGTCGTTGGCGAAACTTCTTATGTCGACGAAGGGAGTCCGATGAGGAAGTGGCGTTCCCTCTTGTTGACACGGAAGACGAAGAAGAGAGGAGCGGCGTTCTTCATCGGAGCTTGAGCGTTCTTCGTCAAGTTGAGCGTTCTTCGTCAAAGATTGAAGAAGGAAGAAAAAGCTCTCAAACCTCTCAAGATGAATAAACAAAACTAACCAAATAAAATAAGGTTCCTCCTTATTTTATTTACCAAGCCAAGGAATTCAAAAGTTCAAATTCAAAAACATAACACTTAATTAATTATACATGTCATGTGTAATTAATTAGATGTTAAGTTAACAAACTTTTAAGAGGGAGAGAGGGGAGTTTAAGGGGGAAGATGAGAGGTTTAGGTTCGTGTGGGTCCCACCACACTTAATCCTCTCAAGGGAGGTTAAGTGGGTGTGGGTCCCACCCCTAACTCCCTTTGAGAGGAGTTAACCTACAAAAGTAAAATAAAAAGAATTCCTCATTTTTTTATTCAACTTTTTATAATTCTCCCAAAAACTAACTTTCGTCCGGCAACAAACGCAACTTCCAAAAAGGTCTCTTTAAGCGAATATCGGCGCTGCGAGTTCATCGGTGCCCTCAGATTTCAATTCCGAGCACCGGATCAAAAGTTAGGAATTCCCGCTCGTTCGTTCACTGAACGTACCCGAGCCAAACTTCAGAAATTGATTCCGGGCACTCCGGGCCTCGGAATCAGGTGCCGTCTGAAACCGCGCTCTTGTAAAATTCTAAAGAAAATTAAGAAAAAATTTCCCTTGAATTTTACTGGTCTTTACACTATGAGCGTTTCCGCTCCGAGGGCCCGGTTGGTTTCGTGGACGAACTAACCCGGCCGAACCCAAAGTATTCTGAAACCTTGAGTGCGATATATCGAAATGACCGTCTCGATCCAAGTATCGTATTGCCGCTGACGGCGCATCATTCGGAGGTCCGTAGCTCATGTTATGAGCAAAATAATGAAAAGGTCCGGAAACGGGGGGTCTGGGCCCGGGCTGACCCGGTTTGGCGCGACCCATCCCGGCGGGTCGGCCCGGCTCAGCTTGGCCGAGCCGGCCGAGCGGAGGAACCACGGGGCATTGCCCCCCGGAAAGAAGTGCTGCGGCCCCGCGTGGGGCCGCGCTGGGTCAGCGGACGCGGCTTTGCCGCGTCTCGTGTGTCACCGGACCCGCGCTGTCGCAGGTCTGGTCGGCCGCCGCCTCCAACCGTCGGTGCCTCCGCCCCGGCGACTCGCGCCACCGGTGGATTCCGCGGGCCACCGGAGTTGCTCCGGTGGTCCGAATCCACTTCCGTCTACGCCGTAGCTCCTCCTGGGTCCCATACTTCACCGCCTGGCCCTCAATTCACCATTGCGGCCCCGTTCGTCATCGTCCGCCAATCCGCGCATCAACGGAAAACTGCGGAGGGTTTTCGGGCCGTGTTGGTTTGGCCCGCACCCTCCGTGTTAGGTGATAACAATCGGGAATAAATATTCAACACATGAATAACAAGAAAGGCACAATTTTAATAGAATTAAAATTGAACTTTGATCCGGGTTCTTTATTCTAAAAGAAACAACCATGGGAATAAAGATTGTTCTCAAATAAAACCCCTACCTCGCCGTAGTCGTCGAGCGTGCGTTCTTCACGGAATTGATCGTCAGGGTAGGAGGTGATTGTCACGTCGCGGAAGGGCATCGCGTCGTCGTGGAAGGGCGTCGCGTCGACGATCTCCGAGGGGTAAAGAAAACATACAGATTTAATTTACACGAATTAAATCCATGTCAAGTATAAAATCCACAAAGGAATTAAAAGGTCCGCAATCTCTTACCTCAACCAGATATTCGAAGACTTGTCGCGGAAGAAGGAACGTCGCAGAAGAACGTCGCAGGAGGAGAATCATTGGCGTCGCGGAACACGGCGTCGCGTTGTCGATCTCCGAGGGTTCGGCGTTCTTCATCGCCTTTCGCCGAAGGTCGGCGTTTTTCGCGTTCTTCACGTTCTTCGCGTTCATCGCGGAGGAGGTTGAAGGACATAAGGTTATGTCAAATCCTCTCAAAGAACAACACACAAGAAGAAGAATGTTGGTTTTATTTTATTACATGCCAACAACAGAAAAACTACGTTAAGTAACGACCCATTAATTCATAGAATTAATTCAACGAATAAAACCGCCCAATTAATAAGAGCATTTAATTGTTTAAGAAAATTCCCCAGTTGACTTTTATTTAATAGGGTTTTTCGCGGGTGCGTTACTTAGCGGAAAAGAAACAGTTGGGCTCGTGCGGGCCCCACCCCACAAATATCATACCAAGAGGGTAGGATATTTTGAATTGTACCCTATCCGCTTTAACTCAGCTTAAGCAGATTTAAGTGGCTTTTAAGCGGCTTAAGTGAAATAAAATAAAGTTTGTCGTACCACATTATTTTATTTCGTAACTTAAAGCCCAAAAATTAAAAACCACGCCCGAGCAAACACAACTCCGGAAGAGGCGTTTCTAAGCAAATACCGGCGCTGCGATTCCATCGGTGCCCTCAGAATTTGATTCTGAGCACCAGTTTAAAAGTTATAAAAACCCGCTCGTTCGTTCACTGAACGTACCAAATCCAAACTCCGAAAAATGATTCTGGGAACACCGGGCCTCGGAATCAGGTTCCTTCAGAAACTGCGTTCTTGTAAAATTCCAAACAAAATTAGGAAAAAAAATTCCTTGAAATTTACGGGTCTTTACATTATCTCTTTTATAGAAGAAACCCTCCACCACCAGGAGTCTTGATTAGTGACGGACATGGCTAAGTTGGCTTGAATACCATACTAAGTGTCATAATGTGAGGCTAAGTAAGGGAGGATGTAATTTTTAGTGGTTAATGTGAATCTATAGTTTGAAGAGGAAATTTATGGGATAAGAAAGATGAAACAATTATTGAATCATTATTGAAAAGGCTATCCTTGGTTGGGCATTCTATCTCCTAGGATGAACCGTGAGACAAATTGTATCTAAAGAGATCCCCCACTCTATGGATGAACCCATTATTATTTCTAAAAATACATGTATTACTTGTTTGAAATCCCTATGTTGATGTTGTTACCTCAATCACAGTAATAACCAACAAAAAATCTCAAATCCCACTTGAGCCATGCTTGGTGAGGGAAACAAGTAGTATATAAAATATTATCCAATAACATGAGAATTAATAATATGGTTTGATGGTATGTGATCAAAATGTTACATCAACAACTAAGAAATCATTTGAATATTTTTGAACCAGATTAGCGTGTTTAAAATTGTTTAATTACCAATAAATATTTCAGATGCATGAGGCATAACACTGAGGGTGTTAGAATTCAACTTAGGAAAAGTGATAGTGGGGAAAGGTAAATTGTGAGTACAAGATTTTGAACCAATTAATGTAGGAGTTAGATATATTAAATATGAGCATTGAACTCATTCAATACATGATTCCCCTTAATATAATACTGATATGTCTCTTCAAGGATATGAGTGGGCTAGACTTTGGATTGTTTTTATGTCAACATAGGATAGTTTGTTTTGAGATAATGAAAATTGTTTCACCAGGGTATGTACCTTGGATAAGAGGTAGGGATTTAGAGTGTTATTCTATCATCGTTTTGGTTCCAATTTTAGAATGAAAGAATATAATTTTTCAAATAAAAAGGCTCGAAGTGTTTTGGTAAAATCAATGGATGATCAAGAATTGTTCGACCAATCTTAGGGATATTCCATCATGCATCAATCATACCAATGGTGCATACCAAAAAAATGGGAATCAGGTGGGATTGTTGGGGAAATGATTTTTTTAACCAGGTGAGAGATAATAATTTGAAAGAAGGGACCAAGGTGGCACCAAGTCTGCTTAGTTCAAGGTAATATATCTATATCCCATGATAAACCATTTATGATTGTGTGGATAAGATTAAAGAATGTGGTAACCTATATAGAAAAAGGGGGAAAGTGAATATGATATTATTTTTAGCCTAAGAATCACTAGGATCAAGTTAAAGGTAGGTGCATACAGTTCAAGGTCATTTTACTTAGACCATGAAGCTACTTATGTTCAAGGATACACAATGTTGTCCACAAGAGGATAAAAGTTTTTGGTAATGTAGTTTAGACTATATATTTATAGAAAGACATCAATTTGGTTCCAAAATGGATTAAATGGAATCTAATAGAGGGTATAGGGACTATATTGATGAGTATGAGAAAATGAGGTTTATATCTGGGTTTTATACATAGATATGGATGCTACTATGTACCCCATAAGTGATGAATCAAGAAACACATTGTTCTAAATTAGGTGTGGAAGATAGAAAACACCAAAGTCAAAGAATTTTTTGGATACCTACACTATACAAGGTGTGTCATCTCAAGCAAGGATCAAGATATCAAATAGATTTAGGCCATTTAATTGGTATAATACCATTCAGTATCCTTTTAGTGGTAAGTATTTTAAACATATAGTTTTACATCATATGTGAGGATGATAAGGGGTTATATTAATCATTATAATGAGGAAATTTCCCCAAATCCCTAAGTTCATGTGATCTATGTTCAATGTTAGAAGTAAGGGTTCATGGAGGGCCACTCATTCCACATGATATTACACACATGGATAAAAATATAAGGTTCATAATACAATATTGACCACTAACAAAACCCTCAATTATGTGGAATCCATCTTTCTAGAATGTCCTAAATCTAGTGCACCCTTCTAATATAACAAATGGTTTGGATATGAAAATTTAAGGATGTTAAGACTACACTTTAGAAGAGGAAAATGGATGTAGGTAAATCATTAAATCTAGTTTTGTATTTTAAAAAGTGGTTATATATTGGATGAGGACAAACATTAACCAAATTTTAATTATATATTCCACTTCCATATCATTAAGATTGTAGGAAAACAAAAAAGGGTGAACTACATACTATATCTTTGAAACACTGATCCCACCAAGTTAGTTATGAGAGTCCCCCAAGATCTATACCCTGGGTAATAAGTAGACATTTGGACTATTGTGATGTCATCATAGGATAGTAAATTTGGAAATAAAATATTTTTGGGAAATTTCAAACTGTAAGGAAAAAAGTGTGTATATAAAGGAAAAATCTCAAGGAGAGGTCCAAGAACCCCTTGGATACACCATAGTGTGTTTAGATTAATTATGGAATGAACCTTCCTGTATGTATTTATGAACTCTCATGATACATATGAAATATTCAACCATGCTATGGGGATAAACTTGTTGGTCCCTAATGATATTGATATTAGAGTCAGCTAAAATAGACCAAAGGGGGACACTATTTACCTAGCTTGGGAAAACAAACCTAACATGAATTATAAATACCAATATTGGTATGAATAACTTCTGTGGAAGTGAATATAATTTTAGGTAATATGGATTGGATAAGGTATGGTTTCTTATATAGTAAAAGTATGGGGAAAACCCAAATGTGAATTGGAGACCTGATTTCATTATAGAAAAACCATGATCAATGTGCACACAATTTAATGCTATGAAACTTGGACCATAGGGGCCGGACTTTTGTGTTCATGGAACCAAGACCAAGACCATGTAGTTTAACATCATGTAATAAGGATAAGAAACTATTTACTTTGAAGTAATAAATATAAGTTTTTTTGGGAGAAAAGGGGAAAATATTTTCTCATAATGTTTTCTAGACTAGTGGTTATATTGAGTAAAACTAGGCTTTTTCTGGGGTTATACAATTCTTTGTTCCTCTTACCTTAGTTAGTTTAGTGTCATTAAAATAATAATATTGAGGGATATGGTTTAAGGTTTCAAAAAAATTGACATGGAGGTCATTGGGGTATATGTTCATGCCACTTCAAGAAAGGGCGAGACGATCCATCTAAGAGGAGTGATGGGGAAAACCCTATGTGAATGAGAAATCAATGTTTGGAAATATCAAACCAAAAAGGGGTTAATGTTATTAATGGTATTATTTATTGAACAAAGGGTGATTTTTTCCATATATAAAGTGGGAATGGATAAACACTATGTTAATTGAAGAGACTACATGTTAATACAAAAATTCCTCAAGGTGGAGGGGTGGGGGGATGGTTCCTATTTTGAGGTTAAGAAATTTGATCTTGTGGAGTAGTTCACATGAAACCTTGTGAGGAGTAAACATGGAAAAAATTAGCAACCACAATTCCTATATAGAAGACCTCTTTTGGGTGTACACAAATTTTAATTTATTGATTCTTGGGTCATGTACTTTTGAATACAACAATACCATAACATGTAATAGTTTGAGAGATCTCTAAAAAGGATCTTGTGGCACTAATATCGGCAAGGTGTGACTTGCGACATGTGAAAGGGACCATTATGGGAGATCCAAGTAGCACTGTATATCATGTGGAGTGGGAATCAAGACACATTTAGTTATAGGCGGAAGAAACTTATTCATAGATTTTAAGAACATATGAAGGATGAGGAAAGAATGGGTTCTCTAGTGGAAAATAAGAGCTAAACCCTGATAAGGATTAGTTTAAGCCTCATTACAAGGATTGATAAGACAATAAACATATATGTATGGATGAACATATAATAGAAGATCTATATATCACTATATATCCTATAATTTATGAGGAAACACATAATTTTAGAAGGTGTTGTGTTAGATTAGTTTAAGCCTCATTACAAGGATTGATAATAAGATAAACATATATCCATGGATGAACATAGAATAGAATATCTATATATCACTATATATCCTATAATTTATGAAGAAACACATCATTTTAGAAGGTTTTGTGGTAGAAGACTAAAACTAGGGAGAATCTCTTAAATGAGGATACAAAGCATCACATATCTTTGGGTAATATGATGTGGATAAACTGTAAAATTTATCGTTAAGTGGAAAAGATATTGGACACAAAATATGAGGTCATATAATCAGAAAAAAAATATACTATGCCATTTAAATTAATGGAAATAGTAATAAAAGGGGGTGATATTGTCTATACAACATAAAGGGCACACAAAAACCTGATGTGGACCGAAATCCCAGTGCTACACAGACAACATCAGAAGGGGAGAAAGAGGATATGTATTTTAATGTCATGAAACTAGGACTAAGTGGTATCCCTAGTCACAAACATAGTGTTCCTTGAATGTATTGGGAAACAATCCAATAAAACCCATTAAACCATGTGCGTGATTCTTGTTGTGGGAAACAAGGATTAGAAGAAGACCACCCATGTAAAATGAAGGTGAATAGTATTGGTGAATGATTTATGATGGAATATTACATTGAGCACTAAAATAAATATTTCAAATTATAAAACTGACTGGGGGAGACCCCCAAAAATTATTTTCTTCACTAACGTGCATAAGTGCATGTGAGGATAACAAATAGGGCCTTAAAATTCCACCAAAACAAAAGAGGTTGGATAAATTTTAAAATATAAATTCTATAATTTGGGTTATATGTTAATTAAAAATGGTTTTTGGATGATTTTATACCATTTTTAACTACAGGTTCAACTACCACATCATTAGGGATTGGAAGAAAATAAGGTGTACCATTGAACATGTATTTGAAACACTAGACCTATTATGTTGCTTCCAAAATCCTCTAAGGCATGTAAACTATGTGAAAGGTGGTAATTTATAGAATTAGGACATCACTATAGAGGAGGATGTTTATAAATAAAGTATTTATGGAGATTTAAATCCAGGAAGACTAAAAGTGTGAACATGAATTGAAAGGGGAGTTTGAGTTGAGATCCAAACTCTAGGTGCTATATAGCCATGCTTTGATCACATACCACATACATGTAGATTTATGGGAGGATCAAACCCATATCCTAAGAGGAAAACTATCTTTAGTATGATGAGGATTAGGTTCCCAATGGGAGGGAATAGATAATTAGGAAAAGGCAAGGGAAATGAGATAAAAATGGAGTCTGAGCCTGAGATTAGAGATCCAATATACACTATGCATCCAAAGAGATGAGAATCAAGACACAAAATTTTTTAGGGAATAATGAAGTAGGATTTTGGAATTAAAGGAGGAGATATTATCTTTGGTGACTAATATTAACTGATTAAATTTTTTGAGAATCATATAGAAAGTTGTTAGCTATATAGTTTATGGTCATGCTTCTAGGACTGAATTTGGTATAGTTTAACATTGTGAATCCAGAACAATGATATTATTATTTAACATCATATGGTGAGGATGATGTGCTACAATGTTTAAGGTCATGGGACTTAGACCTTGTGCCCTAGAATTTAGGTTTTTGTGAAGATTTCATATTCTAAGTAGTTTAATTTCAAACATAATGGACTTCAATATGAAATTTTAATATCTTGTAGTGAGTACATATTCCTAGAAATTTAATATAATGCATAATGGAAGTATTATTTTCAATTTAAAGTATTTTATCTCAAAAATTTGCGTCATGAAATTTATAGTGTACTATATGGACTATGACTATCTATTTTAATTTATTATAGTGAGGATGTATTTTTTATAGTTTGTAGTAATGTAGAATAGAATTCTACTATATAGTTCAACGTTTTGAATCTAAATTTTTTGTTTCATACAGTTTATGGGAATATAAATTGGGAAATGATTTTTATGTATATCTTTTTTCAGTGGAGACATTGGGAATTGATGTGAATGTTATTTAAAGTATTTTTTTAAAACCTTTCATTGGTGAGAGGTGAGTTATGCTCCCCATCCATAGTGATCAATGAGTATTCTCAGTTATATTAGGCCATGTGAATGGTGAAGGACCCCTCCCATTTCAGATCTAGCTTAGACAATTTCATTTATATTGTCATCAGTTTTCTCAATTCTAGTACTATGTCACCATGGATAATACAGTTTTAGTGTAGATTATTATTGAATGTCCATGACACATGGCTCTAATAGACCTTGATTTTTGGTAGCAGTTGGAGCCTTATCTCATAGAGGGATTCTGGTTTAGATAAATGGACCATAAAACATTTTTAGAATTTAATTAGTAAAATATGGTAGTCCAAACTTATGGAAACTGAATCTAAATGGGGAATACTACTTCTATTCCATTTACTGGGGAATAAGTATTAAGTTGGGTGGAAGTCCATGTCAGCATCTTCTATGCCCATATAGAATTGGAGAGAGGCATGGGAAAAAATTTCTTATTTTGATATACTATATTATGTGGACTGTTAGAGAAGTTTTTTTGTTGAATTCCTTAATCAATCTATTAGATGTCACATGATAGAGGTATGTGTGACTGGAATGGATATTATACTTTTCATATAGCTTCTTTAACTCTATGACTCAAAGGTTGGTTCCATTGTACACGAGAATGATGTGTAGGATCTAAAACTAGTGAATTATAATGGATTTTATGAACTCAATCCTGGGTTTGGCCTTGACCATCTTGAAGGTAATTTTTTCAACCCACTTAAAAACGAAATCAATGGTAGTAAGGATGAACCTAAAACACCCTCAGGTTGTTACTAGTTGGTAGGGACCCATGGAATTAATTCCACACAAAGTGAAGGGCCAATATTACTTGGTGGTGTTGTTATAAACTAACCTATATTTTCCTTATTATTTTATTTTATTTATTGATATTTAATTTTTTCCTTACTTCTCAGGTGAAATCCCCATGGATTTTTTAATTTTTGGGATTTTTTTATAAGTTTAGGGTTAGTGCATGGTTATTTATATACATACAACCTCCCTACATAAAATGTATAGATCATATCAGTAGTTTTTTCATGGTTTTCTAAAAAACTGTAAAACCACATATATGACACTATTTGACAATTCCCAAGTCATCCATTGAGTCCGTCACGGTAAGCGTAAATTTTTAAAAAACATGTCGGAAAACCATGTAGACTATCTATGTCATTAAAAACACAAAATTATCTCGTACAAATCCATATATTTTAAACCCTAATCATCTTTTCTCTTCTCATTCAGTCTTTAAATCCCTAATAGTTTCTCTCTATAATTTCTCCTCCCACTATGTTGATTTAATGAATTTATTTGAGGTTTAGTTAGTGAATTATTGAGGTAATTTTATCTCCTCCTTATCCTATTTTATTATTCATTATATTCTCTATTTTCTAATGTTCTATTAAGGCGATGAAAATATAGGTATTTTAGTAGCTCAATTTTTATTGGGGTTTCTTTCTGTTTTATGGTTTCTTTTATTATTGTTTTATTATTTATTCCTTCTTATGGTGGTTCGATCCCATGACCTCTAATAGTGATGGATCCAAGGTAGGTTTCTCTATGTTTAATCTTTTAATATAGAAACCATGATTTATTGTTGGTTTTTAATATATAATTTATGTTTTTTTATAAAATATATTAATTACACTTAGTAAATCTTGCTAATGTATTATTGTTATCATTTAATTTCACTATATGTAAAAGGGGATTCTTAATTTTAATGTAGATTTTTTTTATAATTCCATGAACACCAATTATTTAACTAATTTCATTTTCCAAATTTTAATGGGATCCCTCCATTTATGAAGATGTTTTTTCATTTTAACAACTTTCTATAAAGGTTTGTTTCATTGAAAAACGGGTACTCGGTTCTTCTTAAATGGGCTGTTCAAGATACTTAAATAAATAATATTTTATAATGATCATGTTCTTTAGTTTTGAAAATACATATTATAATATTTTTTCTCAAACATTTTCAAAGGAAAGGTTTTAACATTTTAAAATGATTTTCAAAAGTGATACACTATAATTATTCCCCTTATCATTAATAGAAAATTAAATTTTTTTTAATTATATGATGATTTTTCTGTAGGGGTTATGTTTGTATTAATTATTGTTTTTGATGGAAAATAAGGGGAAGTTTGGTGGAGTGAATTCAAAGGTGAGTATGAACCTATTTATTAATTGATATGATTGTATTATTATGTGATAATAAATTTTATCACCTCCATATATATGTCCTGGGTTTTTTAGAAGAATTTTAAGTATGTTGATGTCATTTTTTATAATAAATCTTTCTTTATTTTCTTAAATGGATTAAAAATTTTAATGATTTCAAAGGCTGAATCCCACTGTCCTAAATTTCAAAGTTTCATTATTCTTTTTTTTCAAATTTTTGTTGAAAGGTTTTTTATCAACAATATAATATTTAATTGTGATTTCATTTTAATATTACGTCAAAATATTTCTTAGGTAAGGTTGAGGGTTTTATTCTGTCTAAATGACAGTGCGGTGTAAGTGGTGATTTGATTTATGGTGTATTTATGAAAAGAATTTGTTTGTTTTTTATAAATGAGAAAAATGTATTTTGGGGGATCATTTGATATTTTTTAAAGGGGGGTGAATTTTAATTGAGTTTCTTTTTTCAGAAGAAAAAACTTGTTTTAAATTATTGGTTTGATGTTACTGGTTTTTAAGTGAAAATGATGTTTCTCTAATGGTATTTTAAACTTGATAAGTTTTATATCTGGTCAATATTTTTGATTTATTTTGGATTTATTTTATTTTAATTTTAGAGTATACTCTATTCAGTTATGTTTTATACTAATTTGATTTCTTCCCCCTATAATGGTTATAATATGAAGAGTGAAATTCATACTTTTGCGATTGTCCATAGGGTGATGACCTTTATAATATAGAGGTTATCTCATTTTAGTGCAGTGATTATTATATGTTTTGGGAATAAATCTAACCAAGTATAGATTAGATGAAAATTTTAATTTAGTTCTTGTCTGTATTTTTTTGGGGAATCTCATAGAATTTCTCTTTATATGATATTGATCATTTTTAAAATGTTCATATATCTATGATGAGTTATTTATTTTTATTTCAAGGGTATACTAACCATGTAATGATGATTTTATTTTTAGGGGGTGTGAATTGGATGTTTTTTGTGTGTTCTAGGGTAATTGGGACAAGCATTACTCCTTGATTAAGTTGTGCCCTAGATGGTATATTATTTATTTTGATAGAATCACCAAGATCTAAGGTTCTAATAATGTTTTCCCAAGTTTCTTTTCCTCATTCTTTATAGAGATATTATTTTTTGTTCTTGTTCAGTAATGTTTTATTTAGGTATTTAAAACCATATATTGTCATTCCATACATGAACAATATTTATTTTATTTACTTGAGATGGTACTAATCATGGGTTCTTATCTTTAGTGGAACATTCAAAATCTAATGGAAATAGAATCATATTATTTTATTTCGGAATGTGAGCGGAATTAATCATGAACCTTTATTCTGTATTTAGTTTTCTTATATATTATATAACTTTAGCTTACTAGTTTCTATGAGTAGATGAGTATTTTAGAGAGTATATGTGTTAGTTAAATCTTCAATGCGGTGGGGAGACCACTATAGGTGAAACTTTTATATAATTATAGTTTACTTTTACCTTGTCTATGATTATATATCTTTATAGAAAGTTGTAATATTTTTTTGGGGACCAATTCTGTGATTCCTTCCAAACTACTCCCATCTAAAGTAGTGTTACTCCCTAATAATTGGTTGTTATTGCAATATTTATATAGGAACTATGATCAAGATTTAGTATTCAATCTCATTTTTTCCATTTTGATATGGGGTGGTCCTTATTTTATGAGGTAGTGATTGAGTTTCTTATTTGGTGTACCTTTTAGTTAGTATCTAGTATATCGATATCCATCACTAGATTCTATGGTGTTTATTTATAATAATAATAACTAGGAGTTTGTGTCATGTTTGATTTCCACATTGACGATAAGATGTCTATTTTTTGGTTTCCATATTAGAAGATATCCATTTTCCTTAGTTTTGTGACTAGTATCTTTGATGAGTAAGTTGAACCTATTACATTCTTGAACCAACCATTAATCCAAGACTTTTTTGGGGAATACAATTTTATGGTGGAGAGAATTATCACATGGCCTCCATTTTATTTTTTATTTTTTTTATTTTTTGATAATTAATTATGTCATTGTGTTTTGGGTAAAATATCCATTTAATTTTCAGATTGTTAGGTTTCAGTATTAGGTTCATATTTTTCACATAGTTAGTCTTAACCGTGTGGAATTCCCATGAAAAAACTACAACTCATCTCAATGGTGATCACGTTATTGGTTAATAGTTTGGTAAAATGTTTAGCTAAAAGAATGAAAAATCATTTAGGATATCTAGGGAGGCCCACACAATTGGCACATGGTATTCCAAACCATGTAGACAAACCACTCCGCCAGTCTAAGTCATTAAAAATTTGATACTACCTCCCCACCCCTCCTTCAATTTTAACTCCAAAACCTCCCTTATCCTCCCATTTGAGACATATGACCCAAAAGTAACTAACTATAATTTATCCTTCTTCTTATGAAGATTTCATGGATCTTCTTTGGGTACTTATTAGTGATTTCTTAAGATAATATCATCCCCTCTTTCTCTTCACCTCTTCTCACTTTCCTCCCATATCTCAAGCACTAGTAAGATCATAGAGATCTACATACTTTTTTTTCTTGTTTTTTTGTTGGGATTTATTCTTATTTGAGGGGATATATTGTTCTTATAGGCTTCTTCATTCTCCATTAAGGTGTTTCAACATAATGAATTATAAATATGAAGGATCCAAGGTTTTCTTATCTATTGAAGCTCTAAAATTGAAATAATAATTTCATGTTGGGTTTTAATAGATACTTTAATTGTTTTATAAATTTTGTTAAGTTATTTTAGTATTTTTTTTATAAAGGAAATTAGTTCCCATTGAATTTTAGTAAATGTGAAAGGGATATTTTTCAAAATATTTTTTTAGAATTTCATTCACACTGTGGTTTTAACTAATTACCCAGTTGTATATTTCAAAGAGGTTATTCCATTTAATAAGATCTTTTTTTATTATTGTAAAATTCCATAAATGTTTTTTTCAAGGATAAAGGTATTTTTGGTTCTTCTTTATATTGTAATTTATTCTACTTAAAAATATGAGATCTAATAATGATCACATGGTTTATTTTTCAAAGGATATATTATAATATGGTTTATCGACTGGTATTTGAAGGCTTAGTTAGAACCTTTTAAAATTATTTTATTGACTAATACCCTTGAAAGCTGCCCCTTATTATATATTGTAATGTAAAATAGTTATTAGTTTTGTGATGATTTTACAATAGGGATATGTTTTGTATTAATTATCTTGTTTGATGGAAGATAATGTGATATTTATACGAAATATGTTCAGAGGTGTGGGTGTGATTATTCCTTAATTGATATGATTATAAAATCATGGGATAATTGATTTTCTAACTTCCATTTATATATAATGGGATGCCTTGAAATACTAGGTGGGAGACTTAGAAACACCTGATTCACTAGTTTATGATCATTTCCCTCACAAGTGACCCTATGGTGAGATTTCCCTTGAAATGTGCCCCTTATTATACAACCTATAGTACATGCTAGATTTTTTGAAAGAAAATCTAGGAATTCCACTGACATATGTAGCTTATGTTTCCACCACTGCCCCTAAGGAAGCAAGTGAGTAGTAAGAAGTTGTTAGTAGAAGGGAACAAAATTTTGATATTTGGATGACTTTAAAGGTAATCAAATGAACTCATGGTATTCTGTAAGAATAGTTAAAACATCCAACTATTCCACATTAACAACCATTATAATACAAATGAAGTCATCGGCCCCATAAACCTCTAAGGGCTAGAATTTTAAAAAGTGGCCTAAATGAAAAGGAAATGAGAAAGTGTTGGAGGATGAACCTGAATCAAGGCCAAATTTTTCTTCAACACTCTCAAATTTTATTCCCTTAGATATGAAAGAATAGGAATCACCCCACCAAATGGCACCACCAGAAACAGCTAGTTAGAAAAATTCATCATCGGATGAGGAGTTAATTTTTATATCCATTAATTTCATCCATTTAATGTATCCCTTCTCTGATGATGAATATGAATATGAACCCAAGTTAACTATATCCAATTAGGGAACTAGAGGAAGAGGCCATAGGAGACAAGGATATTGAGGAAGGTGCATCTGTGGTAGAAACCAGACTGCTAGTCACACCATTTCTCGGACTATCAATGTTGAAAAAACTCATGGAATATCTCTTCAGTAACTTCACCAAGAATAGTGGAATCCTCCTATATTTACAAAAAATAAACCTGAACCTATCACTATGGATTATCAATCAAAATAGGAACAAGTGTATAATAACCCTCGACATGTCAGTAGACCTACTATTGTCAACATACTAAGGACAAAAGCACCTAAAGCTTCTATTTTAATGGTCAATCCATCAACATCAAATATTGAGGCCCCTGATGTTCCTATAAAAGAGTATCCCCACCCATGGAAGAACATCCCTTTAGACCATAAATATGACATCCTGAAACAATTATCCTTGGTACTGTCCATGAAATCACTCCTAGATGCCCTATGTTTGTCAAAAGAGCTCAAGGAAGCACTCACAGAGGCTTTTCTCATCCCTTAGGAGTTTGAAGCCGAGGTTTCTGCTGACGAGTTCTATCCGATGCAGATCGATCTTGTGGAATTCCATATGGTTATCTCCTTCATATATAAGGATAAATATGATGTTATACAGGGACACATCAGACCGTTGTATGTATTTGTAAGGATAAACAGTCTCGATGTTCGAAACGTCTTCATTGACAATGACTTTGGAGTTAACATAATTTCAGTATGAAAACTTCTCTATTAGAGATGTAATGAGGATAACCTAGAACACTCATCTATAAAACTGTAGGTTTATGGAAAAAGGGAGTAGAATAAATTGTTCCAAATCAAGATCAAGGCTCAGTTTTGAAACCTCACAGCTGACTCATAATTTTTGGTGGATTGGCAGAATAGGATATCCAAAGTATTTCTGGGAATGCCCTGGTTACATCAACAAGCCAAAATCCACTCATCATACCATCAATGAATCAAATACTTCATTAATAGAAAAATCATGATGTTTCATGCTGATAAGGCCCCATTTGAATCTTATGAGTCACATTATATCAATGCAGGATTCTATCAAGGGAAAGGGAAACAAACCCAGGTTCTTGGTGTTGATTGGTTCACCACTTAGAATGGCCTGGAAATGATCTTGCCCAACCTATTTAAATATCTCAGTAATGAATATGTGTTACCCATCAATAAAGTATAGCATCCGAGTCCAGGTTTAGGCACACATTCAAAAATATTAATTATTTCATCCATGACCACTGAGTCCATAAGTGTTGAAAATTTTCCTCACTCCCTAGGAAATGGTGAAATCTCATATGAAAATTCCTTCATTCTATACTTAGATCTCTCGAAAATTCTTGTCTCACTAATTGAGGTAGAATAGGTTGTCTCGTCACTTAAAAGGATAAAGACACTCCTTATGCATCCCTCACTCTCTTCTATCCAATGTTTCAAGGAAACCCCACATTGTTATCTAGGACAGATAAAGTCTCTTCATATTTTGAATATTATGATATTGACTCATCTCCTGACTATGGCAAACTTATCCCAAGAATTTTTTCCCTAATGGTACAAGAGAAAGAAGATAAAGGGATGTAGAAGGAGAGGAGAAGGGCCTTAGGGATTCCACTCTAGTAATTTAGGAAGTCGTCTCTACCACCATTGATTAACTCATAGAAATAAATATGGGTATAGAAGAAGACCCAAAAACTACCTTGATTAGTGAAACCATGTATTCCATAGATAATGAGGTATATACCTCCTTCATGAAGTATCATTGGGATGTATTCACCTGAAAAAAATATAAATTCCAAGACATGATCTTGAGGTAGCCACTCACCATCTTGGATTACCGAAGGACCACCAAGGTAATAAACATAAATCTAGAAGGACACACCAGACACATTCTACTAAACTTGAGGCTAGAGTTGACAATATCACCAGATATAAATTCATTATAGTGGTCCAAAATCTCAAATGGATGTCCAATATAATCCCCATCAAGATGAATAATAGTTAAATAAGAGTTTTTATTGAATTTAGAGATCTCAATTAGTGCTACCCGATGGATGATTTCCAAGTCCTAATCAAAGAACTACTATTTAATAAAATAGCTAGATATCATGCTCTCCTCTTCATAGATGAATATATAGGAAACAATTAAATTTGAATGGACCAAAGAGATGAATAATTCATCTCCTTTAGGGCCCCTGGGGAGTTGTTTTCTATCGATTAATTCCCATTTTATAGATTAATATTGGCACTACGTACCAATGTCCCATGCATTGTATCTTCAAACCCTTCCTGGGAAAGATAATTAAATGTTATCTTGATGATCTTGTAGTTAAATCTTGGTAGAGATCTAACCAACTGGATGATCTTAAGACATTATAGAATAAATTTAAATAGCATCGCCTAAAAATGGACCCTTTGAAATGTGATTTCGGTGTTACCTCAGGAAAATTCATCAGCTTCATTGTATGCCATCGTGGCATTGAATTCAATGATAAAAAAGGATATCCTTGGAATTTCACCTCATATAAACCTCAAAATATTGAGTGAACTCTAAGGAAACTTAGCCTACATCTCATTCTTTATATCCATCCATGTAGGTAAATATATTACCTTCACCAGTTTGATGAAAATTGGGGTTATATATCAATGGGATGATGATTAATAGGAAGCATTTGATAGCCTCAAGAAGTATCTATTAATCACACTTGTGCTGATGCCACATGTTGAAAAAATTCCACTAATTGTTTATGTGAAATCATTAGAGATATCTCTAGGCACCTTCCTCATGCAAAAGAATGATACTGGAAGTGAAAAATCTACTACTTCCACAACTAAACCATGATAGATGATGAGACACATTACTCTGATATCAAGAATAGATTTCTGGGGATAATATTTGTAGTCTATAAACTGATTCACTACCAGTAGTATCATAGGGTCTACCAGGTTTCTCGTGGAAACCCACTCAAATACTTTCTTATCCATTTGATGTTAAACAAATGTCTATCATGGTGGGTGGTCATCCCGTAGTAGTTTTAAATTTAGTTTGTGACTTAGAAAGTGGTAAAAATCCAGGCATTATTAGATTTCAGGGTAGAGCACCCTCAGCATAAATGACTTCATTGGATACTGAATTACTCAATGAAGATGTCTTATCTATTTAAGAGTACCCCCGAATGTGGGATATATATTTTGATGGTGAATCCAGAAGCCTGATAGGGAATTGGATTGAAGACCCTAGGCTCAAAAAGTGGGGTCGAGAGTCATGATCGTATCTCTAGTGAAGACATTCATACATCACACCTTCCCAATATCATAGGGGTTCATGAATAATGAAGAAGAATAATAGACTCTCATTACAGAGCTAGGAATGTCACTTTAGGTACAAGTCAATGATTTGAAGATAAAAAGTGATTCAAAACTGGTCATAACACAAGTTAACAACGAATATGTTATCAAAAAGGAAGATTTAATCTCCCTTATAAACCAAAACTAGGGAATAATTGATTAATTACCTTTTGTAGAAGAAATTGACTCACATATCTCAGTCAAAAAATTCCCAAACTGATGCATCAAAAAATGTAACCATAGATCTAGTTGATCCAAAGAGGGATGGAATATTCATCAACATTGGGCACCATTTGATGGCCACACAATTTTTTCAAGATAGCATAGAAGAAATCATTGAGATTAGTAACTTCCAAAAACTGTATGGTCCTACCACCAGCTGGATGACACCCATTCTGTACTACCATCAAAGGGGAGATCTCCCACCAGAAAAAGGTGGGAGAGATAAAATCCAAAGAAGAGCAATTAATTTTTTTATATATGATGGCCTAAATCACTAAAAGGTTATCTATCAGTGGGGCCTTTATTAGGTCCTTCTTAGAGAATTGATGGAGAAGGGACCACTGCTGTCATGATAGATGTGCACATTGAAGCCTATGGTGCACAAGAGTCAGGACTCAAGCTTTCCCACCAAATCAGAAAGATTGGGTACTATTAGACCACTATAAACCAATACTACATTAAATTCACCAAAAATTTCCATTCCTGTCAGGTTCATAAAAACTCCATTCATTAACCCCCAGAGTAGCTACACATAGCCAAGTACTCCTGGACATTTTCTATTTGGGTAATGGACATAATGGGACAATATCCTCCTGTTGCAGCCAAGAAATTCAAGTGTATTATTAGAGATACAAACTTCTTCTCCAAATAGGCTGAAACTATACCCCTAGAAGAATTCAGGTAAAGGAAAATTTTCATCTTCCTGAAATCCAACATAATCACCATATTTGGTGTCCCTTATACAATACAGATGTATAGTGGAACCAATTTCTATTATGCCGAATAAGAGAAGCTATATCCAGAGTACAAAATAAAGTCCAACCATTCATCCTGATACCATACAATGACTAATGGATAGATAAAGGCCTTCAACAGAACCCTATAGTTTATACTCTAGAAAATTTTAGATAAGGACAAAAATTACTAGCCTGAAAATATCCAAATTTCTCGGTGGGAATACCGGACCATGACCCAAACTACTAAATCATAAACCCTATACTAATTAGTATGCAAGATATAGGTGTTCTTTCCCATAAAATCTTAATTTCCGTTGCTCCATATTACAATCTGTGGTCAATTATCAATAAATGATCAATCCTATAATTTTTTTGTATTATTGGAGTGATTAGATGAGAAAAGATTACATACCTTCCATCATGTGGAAGTACACCAAAACCGGATCATGCGAGACTTTAAAAAATGTTTTTTCTATGATCTCTCCTAAAAGGAGATATGGTGTTGGTCCTCTAGACTCTGATGATACTCGGAAAGAAACATATAATGTTGGAATAGAAATGGAAGGGACCTTACACAATACATTAGGTCTACTACAATAGAGATTATTATCTGATTTCAATGGATGGAAAACTCACCACGGCTTCCCCAAATGCAAGGTTATTAAAGAATTATTTCATATAATCACAAGACATAATCATATTGGTCACATGATGTTAAACTACTTGGAATAATCATCCAGATGTAATTATGTTAAACTACATGGTAAATCATCCCATCAGAACATCCTTAAACTATATAGTATGTTTTTGTTGCAAGACATTTAAAAGGCATGACATTGTTGTCCATGTCGTATGACAATAAACTACATAACATCAATGTCCTCACCGCATGATGTTAAAATCCATGGGAATCTTCATTTCAATAAGAGATTCATCGTACACGAGCTAGATCTATGTGAGAGAATGTTGAAATACCCCTAACCCCATGTGAGATTTAGATCCACATTGGGGATCTTTCTCAATGAATGTGTGTGGATTGATTCCTTACACAGCAGGATACATAGTGATGCAGAGACACCTTGTGTTAGGCCTAGTCGTGAGTTTACTTCCATTTTTAAGATGATTTTCTTACTAGCCTTTGGACTTAATAACTCTTTTAACACCATGATTTGGTTTATCATTAGTGTACAAAATCATCCTTCCCATAAAAACAAGACACAGTCATCCTAATCACATGAAGTTAAACTGTAGGTTACATCATCTTAGTTTCCTAAAATTAAACTCCATGTCAGGTACCATCCCAACTTCATGAAGATAAAACTAGATAATACCCCTAGCTTAGTTTCATGACGTTAAAATATGTAGTATTAGTATTATTTGGGGAAATTACCTCAAGTTTCCATCTCAATTTTTTTGGGGTGATTATGTTTGTTAAAAAATCCAGGTGACTATGAATCAGTATGGTTAGTGTTGCTAAAGCAGATGCGTTTAAGGTGAAAATTTTTCCAATTGTTTGCCAAATTTTATGGGCATCAAAATCAGAAGTTTATTTTATGGAAAAGGAAGGTTTTCTTCAAAATTAGTTCATGAAGCATAGTTTTTAGACCACACAATGTAGTTCATGGATCGCAAAGGAGGTTTGAAAAACTAATAAGAAAAATCAGTAATGGAATATTTTTACATAGAAGAGCTATACAAACCACAAATCATGATATATAGATTGTGTAGTAAAATCTATTCACTGGAGGTTCATAGTTAGAGTGAGACTTTCAGTTTATGGGAGGATCCTTGTTTGTGGATTTGAGGTAGTTACTTGTTTCTGTAAGACATCGATTTTTGTAAAGGATAACGATGCTATGTGGACCACATAGTACATTTTGCGGTGAAGGCTATAACACATGGATGTTTTGGGTAATTAGGATTAGTGGGTTTTAGGGATATATTTTTCTATATAAATACCCTTAATCAGATAATTCCTAAAAGATAATTTCATTAGAAAACATCATCTCTCTAGGAAGAGTTCTATGAAGTTTGAAGAACTTCATGGTATAGAATTCCATAGAGGAGAATATTTTATGAGGGAGGATTCCACGAAGGGTGAAGTGGTTCATTGGAATAGTTTGTGAAATGGTTTTGAAGGGCTCTGTAGCCCTCAAAGGAAAAGGGGCCGTGTAGCAGAGGTAGATAATGAGGCATAAACTATCCAAAAATCATGGTTGTTCCATGAAATGAAAGTAGGTCCACAAACCACTCACACCACACGGTGTAACGTAGTTTGTGGAGGATTCAAGAAATTTCATAGAGGATTCAGGATAGTTCACGAATAGACTAAAATAGTTTATGAAAGCAATTTTCAAAAACTAATAGTATGTGGAAAATAGAGATTTCAATAGAGCATCTACCTATAGTTGAGAATTTATTAATTATTGATGATAAAAGGAACTACATATCCATAAATTTTGAGGGGTTCCTTTATAATGTAGTGAGAAAAGAAAGTGGGATAAGGGGATCCTTTCCACCGACATTGATCCATCTAAAGAGATATTGGGAGTGACCCTTGGGAAACTAGTGAGCTAACCCTAAATATTAAAATGGCAGGAGCCTGATCAAAGAAGTGATCTACCTAGAACTTTTAAATTTAATAGTGTGCCTTAGTGGATTTGGTACATCAACCCATTGCCATTGTATTCCACTTGGATTTATCTCAGTGAGGGTGAACTAAGTAAAATTTCTATTTCTCATGCATGATTTCATTTTTGTTCACACATTTCTATGGAAAAAATTGAGAAGAGTGTTTTCTTAACAAAAAAATAGGATCCAAAGGTGAAGTTGTATTAATATGTCATAGCCTGATTCACCCCCTCAGGGTATTTAACCTAGTTTGGATAATAGTGTTCCTATATGAATGACCCTAAAAGGCACATAACAACACCCCACCTGCATGACAATAAACTGTATTGTGATAGAATCCATGTTGTGTGACATTAAACTGCACACCCATCTGTGTCCTGGACGCATGATGATAAACTGCATGGTGCTAATGTCCTAATTTCATGAAGTTAAACTAAAAATCCATCATTTTCCCCAATGTACAATGTTAAACTATGATTCCACTTCCCAAAAAATGACATTAAACTTTGTGATTAGTATAAAATACATAACCTTAAACTAGAAACCCAAGTCAAAGCATCACAAATAAAAACTATATGAAATAATTCTCAGGAATGTTTATGGGGTGGGTGGGCTACTTTGGTTCTCATTCACATCAGGTTTTCATGCCACCTCATTATGCATATCCCTATTTTGGAGTTATTACCCCTTGGTTTGAACTCTATGACCTTAAACTTGTAGCTAACATCCTCAATGCACAATGTTAAACTGCAATACCACCTTAAACAAGTGTAGGATACCTATCAAACATATAAGAGATTATTCATACCCCCTGATATGAACATGGGATGCCTCACAATGATTTTGGGATGACTCAGTTCCCTTACTAGAGAGGATTTCCCCCACCAGTGTTGGTATCTTACCACGATGTGTTCAATAATTATGTAAGACTTGATTCCTATCCACACATGATATGTAGAGATGGTTGGATTTTCCATCCTAGTTCAACTAACCCAAAGGTAAAGAAAAATAATTCCCCCTCCTTGCAGGTGGGATAGACCTATGTAGGGATATTTCCACAAAGAACTACATGTGGCTTGATTCATACCCTTACAGGATGACATAGTGATGCCCAAATCACTATTAATAGGTCCAACCATGATGATACTTATTTCTTGACAAGTGATCCCCATTATTATAGAAAGGCATTAAACTGCATGGTTCATCAAGAACTATGTGTTTCTTGATTCTCATTCTATGGTATACATAGTGAAAACTATACCTATGTCCTAGTCCTAGCCACAGAATACAAAAAATTCCCTCTCCCCTATATACATACTAAATTAATGCAGGGGACCCCAATGTGGGTCATATTTAGAGGTCCATTTCAATCAGATTTCCCATCCTTTCACATGATTCAACTATGTGTAGGGAATCACATCAATAACCACACGTGTCTTGATTCCTATCAACACATGATATGTAGTGATGCCTGGATTTTTAATTTCAGGTCCATTCGCAACATTCCCCATCTTTCACATTGGGTTACTTTTCACCTCACTGTATGAAGTTTAACTACAAAAGGTCCCATAAATACATTTGGATTGATTCTTTTCCCACACAGGATATGTAGTGATGTCAGGATCTCCAATCCTAGGTCCAACCATAACAATCAAAATAATCAATGGGAAAATTTATACCCTCCTAGTGTACATGCTAGACCTTCATAGGGAGACAGTATAATAACTATGTAGGGATTGATTCTCACCACAATGATATGCATAGTCTTGCAGGGATATAAAATCCTTGTTTAGCCACCTCAAAATAAAAAACCCCCCATCTCTCATTTTTTATTATCACCACTGTGTGGTGGAATAAACCTTTTCCACCCATTTTTTCTCACACCGATCATAGATCATGTGGGATTAATAGTCTTGGTAAGGGATTACCTACATGGTTAAGGTGTATCAATCCACATTATGGTTTCTATGGTCCTAGTTGAAATATATTAAAATGAAAACTAGTTGATTTCTCTTCATGTCATGGAACCTACATCCTTCTCGCTTGATGTTAAATTGTATGGAGACTGTCCTTCCTGCATGACATTAAACTGTATTGTTCCCCAAGAACTACATGTGGTATGATTCTCATTTTTAAATGATACGTAGTGATTCTTAGACCTCATGTCATAGTCTCTACCATGGGTAATAAAGCATGTCCCCATCACCTGTATACAAAATATATATATACAAGAGATCTGAAGTTTGGGTTCATCCTTCAGAGATATATCAAGGAAATAGAAATGGACACCTACATATGATTCAAATCTACGTATGGAATTTCACACTTCATGTCCAATAATGGTCAAAATTATTCTTTTTTATTATTACACATTCCTTCCAAATCATTATACTTTATTCCCTAGGCAATTTTGGATCTCCAAATCCTCCAACCATTGAAAACAGGTTTGGGGGTAAGTGTCCCGAGGAAACATTTTTGTAACAATGAACAATATTCCCCAATTGGATCTACATAAGTTTCCAACAAAAAAGGAATGTCAACCAAAGGAAAACTCAACCCCATGAGAGGCCTACTCTATCTCCGTAATCCCCAATGGAATATATGACCCATCTCATTTCATCAAATCTTAAAAATCCATGAATCATGGCTTACAATTTCATTCCCCCTCACGTTTGAGGCATGTCAAAACATCTTATTCTAATGAACATCCTATTACACATTATTTCCATGAAAAATGGTCCAAGCCATATAACCTAAAACTAAAAGACCCTATGTCTTCCATGCTGTATAGTGTTAAACTTCACGACTGATTTCCTAGTCATAAGTAACTAAACTACATGATATTTGGAACTATGTGTAGCTTGATTCCTTCCACTGTATGATGTATAATGAAACCCAAAAATCCCATCCTAGGTCCAATCATAGTAAATGTTAAAAATTATCTTTCTATGTGAATGGTTAAAACATATATGGGTAATCCCATAAGAACTACATATGGTCTGATTATATCTTTTATGAGATACATAGTGACACCCAGATCTTATATATCAATCTTTCCATAAAAAAATTCTCCCTCTATATTATACATGAGATGGATCTACCTGGGGGTCCAATAAAAATCTCGCTTCACTTGGGAGTTATTATTCAAAATAAAATGAAACATTTCCCACAAAAAGATTCAATATATTCATGGGGAAACATTCCTAGGACTATATATGGATTCATTTTTATTTTGATGAGGTACGTAGTGATGCCTAATCCTTATGTCTTGGGCCCAGTTGTAATAAAAATAATTCCAATGTATGGACTATAGAAGCGTAAGGGGAATATTTCTATCCATCCTCGAAAAAAATTGACATGAAATACTCCTTTCATATTCAGTTCATTCCTTTTATAAACAAAAAATTGTGTTTAGGAAAGTCCAAATCCCCATAAACCTCTCTGAACATCGGAAATGGAGGGTTAGTGTCCTGAGGAAACCTTTTTTTGAATATGAACAATACTACCTTGTTGCATATGCATAAGTTTCCCACAAAAGGTCTATCATCTGATGGAAAATTCTTCTTCAATAGAGACTTTTGCAACCTTCGTACGCCTCAACAATGTTTTTGTCACATATCACCTCTTGGATTCAGAAACTCCCATATTATATCTTACCACCATTCCCCTTCATGCATGAGTATGATGGAACATTCATGGATATATTACCATTGAAATGGAAAATTCATTATCACTTGGTCAAGGCTATGTGACCTTCAAGATTAGACCATGAAAGTCCTCTACATAAGATATTAAATTTTGTGGTCCTCATCCAAGATGTATGACAATATATTTCACCATGATCGATCCCTCCTTTATAGAAGCTAAATTCTTGTTGGAGTGCTTCCTCATTCATGGCCAGTGTTGATACAGATGCCCTCAAAATTTTTCAGGCTTTATTCCCTTAACTAGCCACCCATTGTAGTCTTCAGAAATATGAATTTTCACAAATTACCTAGCAATCAAAAATGAAGGGTCAGTGTCCAGGAGAAACCATTGTTTGACTATGCACAATATTCCATAGTCCGATCTTCATAAGATTCCCAAAAGAAAATTCCTATCAACCAAATTCAATTTTATCCCCAAAAGAGGCTTCCTCTACCTCCATATGTCCTGACAATATCATGTTAGAAACCATTCTTATGGTTACTTATAACATACTTTCCCCATATCATGTATTAGTTTTCAAATTTAAAAAATAAGGGTCAAAGATTCCCTCATTATTTTATGAATAATATTAGGACATTATTAGACAATAACCCTTATTAGGGTCCTCACCTTGTAATTCATGTTTAAAGCAGTTTGACCTAAAATTTCATTTTCATTAGTCTAATTTTCAAGACTCTAGATTTCTCTTAAAAGAGAGACAAAACTCATTAAGTGGAAAACCCAAAAATGGAATCCTACACAAAATTTTAGTAATATATTTATAAACCTATTCCTTGTAGGGTCTAGGAAATAATTGAACAATTGAAGAAAAGATACACAAAACATGATATGTCTTAACCTTCAAAGGGAGGCCTAATAAAAATTCAAGTTATGCCCACTAATCCCAAACCATAGTAGACTGAGGAAAAAATAATTGTGGTAATAGAAATCACATAATGTTTGTATGGTTTTTCATATGAACTTATAAATAGTCAAAACTAGGCTTGTTGAGTCCCTCGACTTAGGAAAAAATTATTGAATTATCAGATCATTCATTCAAATCAGGACTACCTTCTACATCAGAATAGCCTCCTATTCATCCCGACTAGAACCCATTTATATGGGGGTCTTTTGTTATGTCCCTAAAAATTATACATTAAAGAATAATAGGATTACATTGATTTGAAATAGAATAAGAAAAAAAATCTGAATATGAATTTAATGATTTTTTAAAGGGAGTAAATAAATAAAGGATGTGTTGATCCTATGAAGCACAAATCACTTCATAGACTAACGCTCTGCATGGTATTCTGATGCTATGTGAATCACCCTATGAATGGAATGGTTCGTGGGATGAGGCAGACTACCAATGCCTATAAATTAAACCACATTTTTATGGGGCCAGATGATGTTTTTTCCCTCAAAAATGATTGTCCCCCATGCAAAAAATGGTTCACAAGACGAGATGGTACCACCAACTATCGTGAATGAAACCAAGTTTTTTTGTGGATGAACAAAGATTTCTACCCCACCGAATGACTACACCCATGAAAAAAATCATTCAGAGGAAGGGGAATACTCCTTGGTCTCTAGTAAAATTAGCCCCACAACCCACCATGGATGATTGACCATGACGGTACCTGATTCCACCATTACTCAATAAAACTATTATGGTGAATGAAAAGGGAATGAAATGATGAAAAAATAGAGATCACAGGAGGATATCCTAGATAAGAGCTGAAACACAAAGATTTCTATTCCCAGCAGGTAAAAATCCTCAGAATAGAATTAAGGATGAAATAATAAATCATATAGCTATCCATGAAACATAAGACACCTTTATAGACACCATTCCATGATATGCCAACAGTTGACCCATTTGCATCCCTGCACCCCACATAATAAAACACTATGCTAGAGGAGGCCTGCCCTATGTAGAAAATTTCTACGTGGGAGGAACCCAGCCCCATGTATCAAAACACTATGTGGCATGCTATGCAGAAAGACCCCTGGTCCAAAAGTAACTATGATACATGGATGGTAACCTCACATGCATGGAAACATGCTATGTGAAGGGAACCTCATCTTGTATAATAACATGCTACACAGAATGTGTCATATTATGGTGTTCCATGATCCAACTCTAATAACTCCCTTCTATAGCATCATCGGGCCCCATATTTGACCCTACCCGAACCAATCCAACAATATTAGGCCAATGCCTCTTCTGAATCCACCTGACATGTATGACCAGATCATCAAGGAAATCATCTTTCCCCCTTGAGTCTACATACTCGTGGTAAGTGGAGTCACATGTGTAACATACTCAAAAAAGGGGACCCTCTGAATGTATTCAATTCTATATTCTCATGGTAATGATGGGGTTTCTTACCTTGGAGGTTCTCACATGAACCTACCCATTCTAAGGATTATGGGGAACCACTGGCCTTACCCTTTGATAGGGGCCGTTACTCATCATTCCTCCCTTACTCGAGAACCAGAAGGCCATAATTCCTAGAGTAATCCCCTGTCCTTTCTTGAAAGAGGTGAAACTCTTACTCATCTTTTCCAACCCAGGATGTAGCCTGATGGGTCACTAGCTATGACTATCCTCAAAGTTAAAAAAATAAAAGTGGATACATGTATATACAAATCCCTCTCCCTATCCCTATGGGATTCAACATACATCCATCAGAAGATGGAGTAGATCATGTGATATTAAGATCTATTTCTTCCTATTGTTTCTTACACCAATCATAACTCACATGGGTTTAGGGGTTAGCGGATATCATGACATCTATGTGGTCCCAAACCTCAAATGGGCCTCCTATACTCTATAAGCCATGAATCAAACATGATACCTTCAAAGAACCATATTATCGTTGAAGAAGAAACCCATTAGTGTATCCCCTAAGAGTAATCCCCAAAAATATCCACTCAATTGAGCCTCGTATAAGGTATAAGACCCAATATGCCCCCTCGAATGGGCCTCCTCCACAGGTGTAAGACCCAACCTGACTGAACTACATGGGATTTGATTCCTAACTAACTAGGATACGTATGAAGACACCCCGAGGTCCAAACCCAACACCCAAATACACCCTAATGTTCTCTAGGACACATTCATGGTACGGTCATATCCTCTTGGGAGACCATATCTCCTCTTGGTCCCACATACTGCCTCAGTGTATGTCTCACACTATCCTTGACCAAACACCTTCTTCCTGGACTTCTTTACCACATGGAATTGAACTTCATGGTTTGGTCCTCGTCACATGACCTCAAAATGTGACGTGTCCTATTAATTGGCATAGAATTACATGGGATCTGATTCCTATTATGAGGATATGTAGGAATCACATCTTATTGGTTCGATCCTAACATAAAAACAATTTCTATCTCCCATGGTGATGATAAACATTAGAGCACCCACTGCATGGTTTAAAACCATCATCACCTTAATAAATGGTTAATGGAAATATTATCCTGTATAAAAAGTGGAATGTGGATGGGGAACCTTGGATACATACATATCCCTCCATTTTTGGATAACCTTGGATAAATATAGATGATTCTAAAACCATGTATGTTTTTAATTGATCATCACCACTGGGTGATCCATGTATACATACTTGGGAATGAACAAAGGATTCCAAAACATATCTTAAATCTATAAGAGAGACCTAGAATAGGCAATAGTTCCCCCCAAAAGGGTTTAAAGAGCCTAAATTTCCATCCTCTCAACTAATATGAGTTCTCAAGTATCATAAGCTAAGTTCACCAATAAATTCATTCCTTTAGAAAGTAGTTCGACGAGTCTTCATGAACACAAGATCCATTGGAAATTTCCAATTGTAACGACCCAATGGTTATGAGTAAATTCCCCTTTCAATTTAATTAAATGTATTATTATAAATTATGGTTATAGAAAACACATGAACTTATTTGGTTTTATTATATCATTTCATATTTAAATAAATTTTAAAATATATTCCATTTATAATATAGACGTTGAACAGTAATCACATGATTAGTATAAATATAGGATTTTAACTAATCTAATCGACATAGACAATGGAAGTGATGGCCTCAACCAGTAGGATCGTACCCTATGAATCCCATTTATCTGAGATTATAAGGGAGATAGGATCACTGTGATTTTACCTTGACCAAGCCCAATATTATATCCAATAACTTAATCATGAGCAAAACTATTTACTAGAGAAGTTCAAGATCATCGAGATCATATCACAAATGATGTATGCTGAACCACCCTATGAAAATCTCAACACCATGTACCTTACCCATATGGGTTTCTCTGGTGTATTAAAGGGATATGTATCAAGTCCATAACAATGTGAATATTTATATTTTATTTACATTAGAATAATGTTCACATATTCTTCTTATCGTTACTTTATAAATGCTTTTTATTTTTATACAATAAAATAAAATTTTTAATTTTAATTGGTATTTAATTTCAGTTAGGACATTTATTTGGATGAATTAATTTATTTTTGAAATAAATAATATTTTAAAAATATTTTATTATTAGAAAAAATTTATCAAATATAAATGATCGTATAATTTTTAAGAATTCTAATGATGCAAATGTGATGTAATAAATAATATAATTTATAACCACAATAAAATAAAATTTTTAAATTTAAAATAATATGACATTATGTTTAATTTATTAATTTTATAAAGCCATTATGAATCCTTCAAAACCATTAATATATTTTAATGTTTTAAAATAATTTTTGTAAGAGTATGACTCACTTACACATTAGAAAGTGTATTATTTTATTAATTTCAAAACTTAGCATAAAAAATAATTAAAACCGCTACCTTTTGGTATAAAACATGGGAAAAATCATGTTAAGGTTTTCGGTCTTGGTAATTTTATTATATAGTCCAAAACCTTCGTTTGGGAAATGATAATGAATTCCCCACTCTTTTCCTATAAAAAATCCACCCAATAGACCTCTCATATTAACTAAAAATTATTTTATCACATCTATAATTTGACCTCCCCTATCTATAGTCCTCCCTAAATCCCCATAATCTCTCATGAAGCTCCTCCCAGGAATTTGGAGTCACACACTCAAGTAAGTTATTTCTCTCTTCTCATTTCCATTCAAGCACCTATTTTATATTAGGATTATTAGTTTCAATTTTTGGTTATTTGGGTATGTTTTCCTACAAACCCATTAAATTACATTTGATGTATAAATAATGATTTTCCTCTTTAACTCTCATTATTCCCTCTCATAAACCATTATATACACTTGTTTCTGAGCCGAAAGTTTTTAAGGGGTCCTCTCATTATCCTATGTATTAAAGTTTCTTTATTATCTTCTGCATTTTATTCTCAATTCCTAATATATGGAATATATATTTACATTTACCGATTATGGTTTTCCAAATGATTATATACACCTTTCTCTCTCATCAACCAATTTTATTAATTTTTATGTGATGTTGTTATGCAGCTGAAATTTCACCACGATTTTCTATGAGAAAACAATTATATAGTGAACACTATACCCATTTCCTATAAATGGTATTCACCTTTATACACTAATAAATATTTAACTTATTACTTACAAATATATATCCAAAATTCTCAATCTTTGAATAATATATGATGAATAATTCATCCTTGTTGTTTGATCTATGTGTCAAACTTAAGCATGAGGATGAAATGAATATGATGGGTACACCCAAAATTATGTATCAGTCCAATGCATTGGGTAATGTTTAGTCCCTTGAGACATCATTTTGGGATACAGAGTGAACCAAATTAATTTATGGGGATTTTCCATCATTATTTCTTGGAAGTTATCCTTGAGCTATGTTTATGATGCAGTTTATTAAGTTGTTGCCGCAGTTCCCATGTGGCCTTTATGATTATAAAGTTATATAAGGTCTCATTATTCATTTTTATGATTCGTAATTATTTTATACCCCATTTATATTCCTATTTTATAACATTTAGTACCTCTTCCCATGTTTATTCCCTTAATGGGATTTACATCTCACTTCTTTCTTATGTATGTCCCCATGTTTTCCCATGCAATTTTAAGTGCGAGCATGTTAAAGACATTTTTAATAAAGATGATGTTTTTTATATTTTAAGTTGTTATGTAATATACTAATTTCCCAAAAATGATATACATCTCTATATTCTATGTAGTATTAAGTGTAATATTATTTATCAAACCATTCATTAATTTGTAATAAATAGAAGGGTTGTTATAGTTGGTATCAAAGTAAATGTTTAGTTATTTTTTGGTGTAGGATTAGAAAACTCTTTCGAAAGCCTTAGGGATAAGACTATGTATAGGAAAACATCCCTAAATTTTGGTAAGTATGGGGTAATTTTTTATCAATAAAATAAATCCATGTCTAGATACAACAAGTGGATGTGGCTCTAGCATATATGTACATAGGGGTAAAACTCGAAAACACTGCATTGAGATAGACCCGGTCTAGAAATGGCGCATCAAAATGGGCCTTTTTTCACACCTATTTTGAAAATCCTGGGGGATATTCTTTGTTAAATTCATAATATCATTTCAAAACTTTATTAAGGGAACAAAAAAATTACCATAAGTGTATATGTTAGAAAATAGATCATGGATAACATATATTTAAGCCTAGAAATTCACATGTTAAGAAAATAAATATAATTTATAAGTTATTCTTTAAATTTAATTTAAATATTATTTATGTGTCTAATAGATTAAAAATATTCATCCAAATTTTTTTCTTTATTCCAAAAAATGGCTGGAGATTGGAGGAATCTAGTAAACTACCAATGTGAAGGCCCATGTGATGATTAAAAAAAAAGGATATTCCAAATTAGATTGGAGATCAAGTAGGAAATATTATGATTATGCCAAAGCAAATATAAAAAATAATGATTAACCAATCGTGAATTTTCTAATTCCCAAGGATATCAAGGAATAGGAAAATGAAAACTCATGGAAGTTTATCTAGTAATGTTGATTAGGGAAAGACAACCCAATTTCTTTTGTGCAACAAGTGTGAAATGAGGCACCAAGGGAAATGTCACAAAGGGACTGATAGATTTTTTTGTGTGGAAAGTCACCAAAAAGTATCCAATTTCCATTCCAAAATATAGAATTTGATGTTTGAAAAAATAGTCCAATATAGGGCTCCATATACAGTTCTATGTCATAAATGTGGAGAGGTTGGGAATTATCAAAGGCAATGATCTATGCTGAATGATAACAAGCATGATGACCATCAATAATCTCAAATATTAAGAAAACAAGGTAAGTACTATGATGAGATGGTTCATGATTACTAAAGTACATGTAAAATCTACTCCAAATAAGTTTATGTCTTGTTTTATTTCAATTTATTCCCTATGATCATACCTGGTATGTTTTTTGAGAACATTGAGTCACCACTTGAAATGATTTTATATCATCAAAGAAAACATCTATGATTATATATCACATGTTGATGTTTTTAAAAATGCTCTTCTTGAAAATGATATTAGTTTCTATCTAGAGTAATTTGATGCAATTATGGGTATGTATTTTCATTCCCTATATAGATCCAACATAAATTTCCATGAGAAGGAAATCACTCTCTGTATTGTGAATTGTCCTTTGATTCTATACCAATACAAGGACATGGATGAATATTATTTAGAACTAAGATCTTAATAAAGGATATTATTTACATATGGTCAAGAATATCTAGCTTAAGATATTGATTCCAAAGAATGGATATTCCTTAAATAAATTCCCATTATGTGGGAATATGATGAAGAGTTTCTGGAAGGATTTCTTGGTCTTCCTCCTAGCCGAGAGGTACAATTTTCATTGGATATTATACCTAGAGAGTTTCCATTATCCAAGAATCCATATAGAATTGTGTTGTGGAACTTTATGAGCTAAAGAAACAACTATGGGAGAATTTGGATAAAGGGTTCACACACCTAAGTTCTTCACCATGGGGTGCACCATTCCTCTTCATCAAAAAGGATTGTCCAATGAACCATTGCATTGATTATCATGATCTTAATAATATCACGATAAAGAACAAGTATCCTCTTCCATAGATTTATGGATTTTTTGATCAGCTATGTGGAGAAAAATACTTCTCCATTGTGTATCTTCTATCAAGATATTAAAAATTTAGGGTGAATAAGGAGGATATACCCAAGAATACTTTTCCAACAAGGTAAAAGCACTATTATTTCATAGTAAGGACATTTGGACTCACTAATGCTCCAGAAATATTCATAGAATTTATGAATAGCATATTCAGATGTTATGACATCTAATTTTTTATAGTATTTATAGATGATATTCTAATACACTTTAAAATAAAGTAGGACCAAGAGGATCATATGAGCATTGTGATAAAGACCTTATGAAAGGATAAGATTTAGGAAAAGTATAGAAAATGTGAGTTCTAGTTGAAGGATGTCTCATTCTTGGTGCATTCCATCATACACAATGGGATATCTATATACAATTCAAAAAAATATTTAATTTATGGATGTTTGAGGACAAAATCTATGACAGATATGCAAAATTTTCTTGGATTTTCTGGGTACCATCGTCGATTTGGGAGAAATTTCTCATGATTTTCAAACCCTCTTACCAATATAACTCAGAAGGGAGTCACGTTTTCATGGAATGATGGATGTGAAGAGAGATTCAAGGAGTTGAAATGGAAGCTTATAACTGCACATGTACTCAAACAACCCAAAAGTTGAGAAATTTTCATGGTATTCAGTGATTCTTTGAAGTAGGGATTGGGCTGTGTGTTAATGAAGAATGAAAATGTTATAGGATATTCTTCAAGCTAGTTGAAATTTCATGAATTGAACAACCCACCACATGATATATAGTTGGAAGCAGTGATCTTTTCATTAATAATATTGAGAAATTATCTCTTTGGGGATATGTGTGAAATATATACGGATCAAAAAATACATAAGAATATATTTACATATAATGGGATGAATATACACCGATGACGATGCTTAGAGCTGATCAAGGACTATGACTGATCAATCCACTACCATATCAAGAAAGTGAATAAAGCGGTATACAATCTAAGTAATAAAGTTCAAAGAATTTTATCATTAATGATAATCTAAAAGGACCCAATCTTCTTGTAATTCATAGGGTTAGATATGGGAATTATAAAGGATGGAACATCATCAGTCCTTTCGAAAATTATTAATAAACTATCCCTTATGGAGAGGATAAAGGATGCTCAAAGGAATAATGTGATAACTTAGAAGAAAGTGGAAACTATAAGAAAATAGAAATAATGTAATATACATCAAGACGTAATGTATGTCAGCAAGTGAAACCAAAAAGGAAAAAATCAATGGGGATGAGGCAACCATTACCCCTAACTACATGGAAATGGGAAAAATCACCATGGACTTTGTCATTGGGATTACAAAGACATCAAGAGTAAATAATGCTATATATGTTGTGGTGGATCATCTTACAGATACTGAACACTTAATTATGATTCGATATTAATTCTCAATTGATCAACTTTCAAGGTTACACATTAGATAAGTGGTAAGGATTCATGGAACACCACTATATATTGTATTCGATTGAGACCCATGATTCTCCTCTATGTTCTGGAAGAATCTCCAACATGTTGTAAATACTGATTTGAACTTCAACACGTACTATCACCCCCAAACTGATGGCCAAACATATAAGAATATCCAGAAACACGATGACATGTTGGGAGCATACTCAATTGAATATAAAGGACAATGGGATCAACATCTTCTTAAAGTCAGGTTTTCATAAAATAATAGTTTCCCCTCATGAATCTAAATGGATCTCTACGAAGCCATTTATGGGAATAGGTGTATAACACCTGCATGCTGGGATGAAGCTGGGGAATGAAAACTACTAAGTCCTGAAATTGTTGAGGAAATAGTGGAAAAGTTTAAGACAATTCAGAAGCACATCAAAAATTCTAAGAGTTTATAGAAGTTCTATACTGACAATCGTTGATGGTACCTAGAGTTTGATATTGGAGAAATTGTATTCCACCATATATCTCCATGGATTAAATTCATAAGATTTTGGAATAAGAGAGAGCTTAATCCAATATACATCAGTCCCTTTGAGATGCTTGATTGTATCAGAGTGGTGGCCTATCGACTAGCACTCCCACCTAACCTATATCAGTACATGATGTATTCAATGTATCCTTATTGAGGAAGTACATACTAGATAACCCACATATACCCCATAGGTGGTGTCATTTGATAATAATTTATCATATGAAGAGTATCTGGTAAAGATCTTTGATTGTAGAGATAAAGTTCTACAAAATAACAAAACTCACATTGTTAAAGTGTTGAGGAGAAACCAAAAGATTGAATAAATTATATGGGAAATGGAGGTGGTGATGAAATAAAATCACACTCATTTTTGTTAGTGTGGGAAATGAATGTTTTGAGGGTGAAATTTATAATGGGGGCAGATTGTAATGAACCAAACTTTTATAAGTAAAATTTTCCATGAAATTTAATTAAATGTATTATTATGTATTATGGTTATAAAAAAATTAACTTCTTTGGATTTATTATATACTATCATATTTACATCACTATTAAGAAAAATTGTCATTGATAATAGTGATCACATAATTAGTATGAATAGAGGGTTTTAAAAATTCTAATTGACATGAAAAAAGGAAGTGGTGGCCTATACTAGTAGGATCTTACCCTATGAATCCCATTTATCAAAGACTTAGAGGGAGGTAGAATCATTGAAATTTCCCAATGAACAAGCCCAATCTAAGATCCAACAACTTATGAATGATTGAAACTATTTACAGGTGAAGTTCATGCTCATCTAGATCACGACCCAAACCATGTACGTTGCACCACCCTATAGAAATCTCACCGTCATGCACCTTACCCTTAGGGAGTTTAGAAGTGTATTAAAGGGATATGTATCAACACCATAATAATATGAATATTTTTATTTTATTTTCTATATAATAATATTTATTTATTCTTCGTATTATTACATTATAAATGATTTTCATTTTTGTACAACTAAACACAAATTGTATTTTTAATTCATATTCAATTTAAAATAATATGTTTATTTTGATAAATTAATTAATTATTAGAATAAATAATATTTTAATTAAATATTTCTTTTAAATAATTTTTAATATATATAAATTATCATATAATTTTAATGATTCAAATGAAATTTTTATAAGGGTTCAAAAACTGGTATTGTAAAAAAACCCATTATTTATCAATAAACGAAGATTATTATTTTAAAAGTGAAAATAAAAATATTTAGAAAATTAATTCTATTAAATGAATATTATTTTTGGAATCATAATTACTAAATTATATAATAGTCAATTTTCCATAATTTTCTAAGATAGTCAAATTTTCGGGTAAAAATTAAATACCGTATAAATACACGATGTGTATTATGAAATCATAATGACCAAACAGTGATGTAATAAATAATATGAATGGTATCCAAAACAAAATATATGTTTAAACTTTTAAAAAAATTATTTTATGTTTATTTTATTAATTTTATAAATCTATTATGAATCCTCTGAAACCATTAATATATTTTAATGTTTTAAAATCATATCATTTAGTGTATGACTCACTTCCACATCAGTAAGGGTATTATTTTACTAATTTTGGACCTTGTAATTATAAAATATTTAAAACCACTACAATTTGGAGAAACAATGTGCAAAAAAAATGGAACGTTTTGTGGTTTTGGTAATTTATTATATAGAGTCTGAAATATATGTTAGAGAAATGATAAATAATTCCCCACTATTTTCCTATATAAACCAACCCAAAATCCCACTCCTCTTCAATAAAAATTCTTGGAGAATATCCATACTCTTCCATAACCTATATAGAGTCTTCCAAATGTTTCAAAAGCTCTCATTAATCTCCTACAAAGCATTTTGTGTCACAAATTCAAGTAAAGTATTTCTCTCTTCTCAGTTCCATTCAAGCACTTCTTTTATGTTAGGATTCTTAGTTTCAATTTTTGGTCGTTTAGGTATGATTTCCTAAAACCACATTACTTTACAATTTATTTATAAATTATTATAGTTCCCTTTCACTATAATTAATACATGTTATGAACTTTTATTACACCTGTTACCAAGTCTAAATTTAGTAAGGGATCATCACAATATCCACATTTTTAAAGTTTCTTTATTATCTTATGCCTTCTATTTTAAATTTCTAGTGTTGGGACACTTATTTCAATTTCCCTGTTATTTTTTATTTTATTTCCAAATTATAAGAGATTCCTTTAACTCTTATCAACCAATTTTATGATTTTTTATGTGAGGTTTTTATGCTGCTGAAATTTCCCCATGATTTTCCATGCCAAAACAATTATATAGTGAACAACATACCTATTTCCTTTCAAGGGTGTTCATATTTATACAATAATAATTCATTTAGTTATGACTTAAATTTACTTATTCTACACTTATAAATTATGTAGTAACATATTATGAAGAATGAATCAATGTTGAATGATCTATGTGGCACACTTAAGCATGAGAATGAAATAAATGTGATGGGTGTGCCCAGAATTATATTGTGATATAATGCATTGGGTATTGTTTAGTCTCATGAGACATCACATTGGGATAGGGATTGAACATGATTACTTTAAGGTAATTTTTCTATCATGATTTATTGTAATTTATCCTTGAAATATGTTTATGATGATGTATTTTAAGTTGTTTCCATATTTTCCATGCGGACTTTATGATTATCATGCTATATCATGTCTCATTGTTCATGTTTATGATTCATAATTCTTTTATAACCATATTATATGACTATTTTATAACATTAATTACCTCATGAAATTTTTACTCCCTTATTGGGATTTCTAGGTCACCCCTTTATTTGATATATCCCCAGGTTATCCTATGCAGTTTCAAGTGCAATCATGTTGAAGAAGATTTCAACTAAGATTATGTTTTTTTTTGTTCTAAACTGTTATGAATTGTACCTATTTAAAAAAGACACTATAATTATCAATATTTTGGGTTGTATTAACTGTAATATTGTGTAATAAATCCTATATTAATGTGTAATAATGAAAATGGTTATTACACTAGCTCCACAAACAAAACTTGTTAGAGACCATTTGAAGATGGTGTACCCGACTCCAGTGATTGCAAACAATTAAACCTCTTTTAATCAATCTATGAGTGAAAATGGTTTTCATTAGAAACATGAAGTAACTTCCCTAACCAAGAATTTTATTTTAATTAATTCTCCACCCCATCAATTTTTAATAAACCATGTCGATATAATATCCTCAATAACCTCAATGTACTAAGATGTTATTATGTTCAAGGTATAACCTAAATCATTATCTTCTTCCATAAAATTGGATATGAAATAATCATTCCAATGTATGGAGTACTACATCATAGTGAACCAATATTATTCATTTTTCATCACCACCATTAATGGATGGATATAATGATTGGATAATTGTTTATATATTATATTTATGATAACGTTGCTCTTGTGTATAGTGGACTACCGCATCACAAAGTGATGTGATTCATTCACACTTTATATTGAAGGTAATAAGGTTATTTTTAATGAAAATATATGATATATACAATGTAAAAATTATTCTATAATGGTAATATATTATTTACCTTCTTATCGTTCATTTCATCATGAAAATAAAATATGCGTTCAAATATACGTATCATCTACCATGTCTATGAATGCTTTACTTCATTTTCTATCTCTAACTTTTATGGATTTTGATAAATAAATATATAATAAATATATAATATATTTATATCATGTTTAAAATTTTGGAGATTATTGAACCATGATCAAATTATAAGGAACAAAAATTACAAAATCAAAACATGCATGAAAAAGAAGTTTTGTTTTCCAAAATGTGATTTGAAGAATGAATTATTGATAAATGAGTAATAAAATGACATAAGTAAATCATAATTGGTATGATATATATAATTATTTATTTATAATATATTTATAATATACTTGTATTTATTATATAGGATGTTTGAATGTGTATTACAGAAGTCGAGACTTAATGTAAGATATTTCTAGTATCTCTTTTATTTATGGGATACATATAAAAATTCACCACTGATTTATTTTGTCTAATATATATACTTCCCATATGTAAATTTATATCATGATTATATTTCTTTTATAGATATTTAATTTTAAATTTTATGGTATTCTTTATTGGGCCTTATGATTCAAAATATCCCTAAAGTTGTAAGGGATTTCCATATAACTTTTTAATTTTGTGATACACTTTTCATATTCACCACATATTTATTTTAGGTGGTGTATATACTACCCATTAATGTATTTTATGATTATTATTATAATACTTATAGGTATTTACCTATTCATTTTGGGGTCTCTATTTCATGGGGTTTACTATTCAAATTTTTCCAAAGCGGTAAGGTATTTTTGTCCCAATTTTCCTTCTTTGATAAATATATTATATTATGCACCTATATTATTTTATGAGGTGTATATACAACCCATTTTACATGTAAGATTATAATATTTTTTATTCTCATGATATTTTATGTTTCATTTAATGTTATTCTTTCACAGGGAATATGATTCAATGTTACCAATGTGGTAAGGGTTTAATGTTACAATCTCATTATTTATCAAACTTTTTTGTGATTATGCTTCCAATGATGAAATATGATGATCTATATCTCAATAAACTCTTTTATTTTCTCATACTCTAGTTATTTATAGAGAATACATGTTTTTCCTTCATTTTACTCTCTTTATGTACACAAGACTTGAAAATAATGTGTTTAATAAAAATTGTCTTTATTTCATTCTTCAGTTGAAAATCCTTTTCATCCAAAACCATGTTTTATAAAAATGTTTTCAAAAATATTTTTTAATATTATAAAAAATATTTATAAAATAAATTTTTACCCATTTTTACTTTTTGTTATCTCTTTTGAAAGGAATCATAATGTTACTTTTCAAAAAAGACTCATTTTTTCTTTAATAAAAAAGCTAAAGGAATCATTATGTTAATGTGTAAAAAATTAATGGAATTTATATCCCATAAGAATAATCAATTTTTTAAATATTTCTTTATATATTTCAAAGGTAATTTTCAAATGAAATTATTTTTAAAATATATTATGTTAAATTTTTTATTTCAATGTGGAACTGATATTTTACCTAAGAGTATTTTTAAATGAATTCTGAAGATTCCTTCATATATTTCCAAGTTCATTTTCAAATAAAATGAATTGAAAATGTTTTATGTTTTAAAAATAGTTTTCAAAGTGGAAACATTAATATTAGTAATAAATGTTCCAAGTGATCTTTCAAAATCATTTTCCATCTAATATTAAATCCTTTGATATCACTTATGGTTTACTGGGGATATGATCCAAGGATAACATTCTTATTATTTCTCTAAATGGTTTATGATTATGATGTCATGATTATTATGAAACCCACTTATTTTTCTATGGGTTATTCCGTGATGAAATAATGAAATGAATATGAAACCTATTCCTTTTCCACATGGTATGCTATGATGAGATGTTTATGAAACTCATTTATTTTCATGGGTTATGATTTTATGAATGTTTTATGAATACCATTTCTTTTCATTGGTTCTGATATGATTAATGTTTTATGATCTAGTGGAACAAATATGTATGATTTTAATTATATGATGGGTGGGGCCTATGTCTCCCTCCAATGCATTGGGTAAAGATTTATATCTCATGGGATAAATAGGACTGGAATGGGGAGTAAACCTGGTTCAATAAGGGAATATATTCACTCTTATAGTCTTGGGAGTGAACCTTGACTACTATGATAGTTTGGGAAGTGAACCCATTCTACTAAGATACTCCTGGAAATGAACCTTGAAATACTAAGGAATTGTTTTTCTATACATATGTGTATGACAAAAATATATTCCTTATACTGATATTATTTTAATATCCAAAATTTTTAATGATATTAAAACCTTTTTTTATAATAATTTAGGAGTAATTTATTGTAAAAAATGTACATTTTCTATAAAAAACACTTAATAAATTATTTAGAGGCCTTTCATATGGATAAAAAACATGTTAACACCATAGAATTTTGCAATGAAATATTTTCAGAGTTAGGTACCGAGTTAGCATGGGATTTCAGGGCCCATTGAGCATCATCTCTAAAAGGACGATAATATTAAATATATTATATCACACACATGAAATTTTCCAAAATAATGGAATATATCCCAAATAGTGTCTCAGATAAGAAATATTATACCACTATCAGGTCCTGAATGTGGGGTTTACCCTTAGTGAGACATAACATATATATGTGTAGAGAGATTGGATATATCACACATGAGGTTAATTTATTTAATATTTTCATTATATGATTTTTGAAAAAAATTAAATATCTTCTGAATGGTGTATCATATGAGAAATCAGATACCCCCATTAAATTCAAAATACAATATTTACCTTAGATGTGACATAACATTTGTGTGTGCTGGGTGTTTAGTTACATCACACACACGAGTAATAATATTTGGTATTTAAATCTTATTTGGTAGTTAAAATAATAATTATATTATTATTATTATTATTATGATTTCTGAATAAAATAATGGATATATACTTTTATAATTAAATATTGTTTTATGGTGAAAATAATGAGTGAGCAATGTAATAATAATGATATTATTATATGTTCAAAATAAATGTTTTTGTGTTATCAATAAATAATTATTAATCTATTATCAGTTTTATTTGATGGTTGTTGTTGAAATATTAATGGTGGAAATGATAATGGATATTTGATAAGAATAAAAAATTATTGTTATTGTTATTGTTATTATTATTATTAAATTGGGAAAAATAATACTGATGCATATATATATATTGTATGTATATATATGAGATATATATATATATACATGTGTGGCTGTATATATGTGTACATAGATGTGTGTGTTTGTGTATATATATAACATGAATATATATGGGTAAAATATATATGTATATATATACATATGCAGGTGTATATATGTATATTTAGATGTGTATATAGATTTAAATATATATAACTTATATATATATATATGGGTTAAGAATATATATATATATATGTGTGTGTGTGTGTGTGGATATATATATATATATGGACATGTTTATATATATATATAATTTTTATAAATAAATTAATTTACATATATATATAGATGAACTTTTAAATATTATTAAAGTATGAATTTTATGATATATTTGATTAAAGGTCAAACTTTTTTAAGAGGGTGAAATAAATAAATAATTATTTGATGGGGGCATGGGGTACCACATAGGGAGGTGTGGAGGAATAATTGGTGCACCCACAATGCCTAGAGGAAGAGAGAAAATCAAAATGAATTAAATATAATAATAAATGATATAGAAAAATAAATAATAAAATGTGCCATAGAGGAGTCAACTAATTTTAAAACAAAGTGGGAGTGCACTGAATCACCCTCTCTCCCCTTATAAAACATCTACTTACCTCTTCATCTCCCACTCTCTTATTTTTATTTTTATTTCATTTTTTTATTCTTCAAAGATATCCCATAGATATCTTCACTGATACTAACTATATTGGTGTGTTGTCAGTGTAGTTGGGTTTTCCTCCATGGGAAGAATCTAGATACTAATTTTGATTTTAAGGCAATAAGGTATTTTATTGAGGTATAATTCAATACTTTTATTAATTATCGAATATGTTGATAATTATAATATAAAATTCATTGTCTAGGAAAAATATCTTAGTGGTGCGATTGGACTCAATTAGTGACCCTTTTCATCAGAAATTCATTTCACATAAGTAGGAATCCCTTGACTTTATCACATATTATATTACAGGTTTTTGGTATGGTTTTTGGCATGTTTGTGTAGTCCATGATACCTATGTTTGATGTTTGATCACATGAGTTGAGTGTGTAGTATTTGACCTTTGCTTGTGTTGCTTACATATGGATTATTATGACTATGGTTATTGTACTTTATGAATTGATGTGATCCTGATATGTCATTTTCATTATGTATCTTATTCATTGTATTTTCCCTACTGTAGTTGATCATGCATGTTTGTCCTATTAGCCCAACCTGTGAGATGTGACATATGCATGAGACTATCCTTCAAGGTGGATGCGCTATACTTGGGTCTACATTTACATGGAATACTCCAGTCATTAGGATGTGTCACATGCTAGGGGTTATCCATATAGGAGGTATGTGCTAGACATGGGTCAGTATGTGATTTTGACACATGTTTGGGCTATCCACTTGAGATAGATGTTCTAGAATTGGGTCTACATGTACAAGGAATATCCCTACTATAAGAATGTGTCACATTCTTGGGGATATCAACTTGAAAAGGATGTGTCTATTTGGTTACTGATGTTTCATCCAGTATTGTGAAGAAGTATGTATTTTAATTCCAATATGGTGTTGAAGCTGGTAGAGTTATTCCCCGAGGACCTGGAATGTGCTTGGTACTTTTCTGATTTATTATTTTTATATATGAACCCTATTTATGTTTATAGAAGACACTTTTATATTTTATCCACTGTTTTTAAGTGTCATTGGTGGTGTATTTCTGAGTATTTTACTGCCACCCTACTCACGCATTTCTATGTGCATATAGACAGCTTGATTAGAGACACGCCAAAGGGGAAGGGCCTTATGGTAGACAATTGAGAAGTCAGAGTTGGAAGATGTAGATATTGCTAATAGAGTTCAAGTGCGACACCAAATATTTATTTTACTTGTTGTATTTACTCCTACCATGGATCCTTGTTTAGTATGTATATTTTTTTACGACTTGTATAAGATATCCAATTTCCGTATTTTTTACTTTGGTTATTTATTTATTATATAGTTTTCACTTCTTCTGTGCACTCTGATTGAGTGTATAGTCTTCCCATGCTTCTAATTGAGACCATCACTATTAGATGAAACCCTCTATTGAATGGGGAGGTGTGCCTGAGGTCACATGGTATTATATCTTGGACCTGGTGGTTTGGGTCAGGATGTTACAAAATGGTATCATAGAATCAGTATTCACTAACATTTCTTTTCTCATTACCGAGATTTGGTACAAGATAAACAAGAGTTAGTATAGTTGGGACTCGTGTATATGAATAATGTCAGTGTATTATTAGAATTGATTTATGGACCTATGAGTTTCCTATAATGTGGGAAATCTTGTTTTTTACCATTGATTAAATTCACATTGGGTGATGCACATGATATTGATATATGATTTATGGGTTCATTTTGTGTTCATGCATCATGACTAGACACATTGGTTTACATGACATGTATATATACCTAGAGTTGTGTATCATATTTGTTATTTAATTAAATTTCTTTTTTATGCTACCTTTTCAGGATAGATTTATAGATTATACAATTTCATGGTGTTAACATGCTATTGTGATATATCTAAATTGGAGTTAATTAGTTGAAATAATCATGCAATTGTGTTAGTATATATATGATGATTGTGACTAATAAGTAGGGTTGAAGACTAGGGTTAGTACAAGGAGGTGTTTGCCTAGGGTTAAGGGTACACTCCTTGGAAGAAATTTTGTGATCCAATAGACTTGATATATTTGTTTATGTTCCTAATTTTTCCCTTGTTATGAAGAAGTGAGAATGGGAGTATGATGTTCAAGCTCAGTGTTCTGAGTTGTTCAAGTAATAAAACTAGAGTAATTATTGGGTAAGAGAACTCATTAGAAGATAAAATTGTAATATACTACATTTTTAGTGATAATAAAACCCTCTTTGACAAAAATATATGATTATTTTTATGTAAAAAAACTAATTTTTCAATAAAAACAACTTAATAAATTATTAAATGTATTTTTATAAGGTTAAAAATAATATTAAAACATTTTAATATTATATGGAATATTTTTAGAGTTATCCACTGAGTTAGTATGGGATTATATGTCCCGTAGAGGCTCAGCATTGAAATAATAAGAATATTAAATATATTATATCACACATATGTGATTTTTCTGAAATTAAAAAATTTCTGAAAAGTTGTGTCTCCGATGATAAATCTGAAATCACCATTAGTTCTGGTATGTGGGGTCTACCCCATGTATGACATAACATATGTGCACGTCGGGTGTTTAAAAAATTCAAATGTGAGATCAATTTAGTTAATAGTTTCATTATAATTGTTTTATTAAAAAATGAAATTTAATTGAAATGGTGTCTCATATGAGAAATAATAGACTACAAATAAATAAAAAATAATGGGTTTACCCTAGGGAAATCATAACATTTGTGTGCATCAGACATTTATATACATCGTATGCAAAGGTATTAATATTTGGTATCTAAATATTATTATACAGTTAAAATAATAACAAAAAAAGTAATAATAATAATATTTTTTATGCCGAAGGAAAAATATGGAAGTTTAATAACCTAATTAATAATTCTGTTATGGTGAAAATAATGTTTGAGTAAAGTATTAGTGGTGATATTATTGTTTTTGTAAAAAATGTTTTTGTGTGATTGATAAAAAATTATTATTCTGTTATTAGTTATTAATGAAGGTTTTTGTTGAAATATTTATGGTGGAAATGATGATGAATATTTGATAATGATAATAAAATATTGTTTTTTTATTATTATCATTAAATTAGAGAAAATAATATTGATGTATATATATATATAATGTGTATACATATAGAATAAAAATATATCTATATATATACATGGGTGGGTGTATATATATATACAGATGTGTGTGTATATAACATGTATATATATGGGTCAAATATATATGTATATATATACATGTGCAGGTGTATATAAGTATATACTGATGTGTGTATATATAACATATATTAATATGCGTTTAGTGTTTAAATGTATGTATATATACTTTAGGGTATATATAGGTATATTCTTATGTGTTTATATATATAATGAATATATATATATATATATATGCATGTGTGTGTGTGGATAATCATTTTAATATTTTTAATGAAATACTTTTATGGTATATTTAATGAAAGGTTAAATTTATTTAATAGGATGAAATAAATAAATAATTATTTGAAGGGGGTATGTGGTGCCACACAGGGATGCATGGAGGAATAATTGGTTCATGCACAATGCTTGGAGGAAGAGAGAAATTCCTAATGAATTAAATATAATAATTAATAAAATAGATAAAATAATAATAAAAGGTAGTGCGGAGGAGTCACTCTATAGTAAAACAAAGGGGGGTCACACTACATCACCCTCTCTCCCTTTATATCATGTCTATCACCATATTCCTCTCCCTCTATCTTATTATTAATATTTTTCATTTTATTATTCTTCGAACTTCTTCCATGGATATCATCACAGATATTAATTGGATTTATGTGTCATCGGTTCTATTGGGTTTGTCTCAATAAAAAGAATCTAGATCCTATTTTTTAGGACAATGAGGTATCATATTCAGATTTAATTTAATCCTTTTTTTATTATCACTGTTGGTGATAATTCTAATAAAACAATAGTTGTCTAGGAAACATCTCCTAGTAGTTTTATTGGACTTAGTTAGTGACCCTTATCATCAGAAAATAATTTCACAAAAGGTAGGAAGACATTTAATTTAGTGCATATTTTATTATGGGTTGCTGACATGGTTTTTCTCATGTGTGTGTATCCCATGAGACCTATGTTTGATTCTTGATCACATGAGTTATGTGTGTGGTCTTAGACCTATAATTTTTTTTCTTACATATAGAGTATGATTAATATGATTTTGGTAATTCTTGACTTGACATGGTATTGATCTGTCACTTTCATTGTGTACTATATATGCTTTATTTTGTCCTACTTTAGTTGATTTGTAGGTTTGGAATATTGGGATAGCATGTGAGATGTGACATGTGTATGAGACTATCCTCTGAGATGGATGTGCTGGACTTGGGTTGACATATACTTGGACTATTCTAGTCGGTGGGATGAATCACTTTATTGGGTCTATTCATATAGGAGGGATGTTCTAGCCTAGAGTAAACATGTGAGATTTGATACATGTTTAGGCTATCCACTTGAGATAGATGTTCTCTACATGGGTTAGTATGTACATAGATAATACCTATCATGGATTATGTCACATGCTTGGGAATATGTCATCTAGGATGATGTGTCTAGCTGGTTACCGATGTTCCACCTAGCATTGTGCCGATGTAGGTATGTTTCTCCTGACATGGTTCCAGAGTTGGTAGAGCTGGTCCCCGAGGACCCGACAAGTGTTTGGTACTTGTGTGATATATTGTTTTTATATCTAAACCTTGCTTATGTTCATGGATTACACATGAATATTTTATGAAATAATTTTATGGTTTGGTGGTGGTGTCCTAATGAGCCTTTTACTCACACCATAACCAGTAATTTCTATGCGCTTGTAGGATTCATGACCGGAGACTAGTAAAGGGAAACTGTCTTACGGTATATGGTTGAGCAGTTAGAGATGGATGATACAAACATTTCTAGATTGAGTTTGAGTGGGATGTCAGTTGTTTCTCTTATTTGCTTTCTTTACCCCCACCTTTGTTCCTTTTTAAGTTTGTTTATTTTTTTATAAGACATGTATTACATATTTTGTTTTCATGAGTGTTACTATGATTATTTATTTATTATACTGTTTTATTTCATATATGAACTCTAATAGATGTTATAGTCTCCCTATGGTTCTACTCCAAAACATTTCTGCTAATCTGAAATCTCTAGCATATGAGGAGGCACAAGTGAGGTATTGTGGCATTATGACTTGAACATGGTGGCTCAGGTCGGGATGTTACATGTATGATCTTAGGGATCATGTTCTTTGATACCATTTTATTAATGTCTTATAAACTGCCAATATTTATTCCATGACTTGTGTTTATGATATATGGTATGTAGGTTATGGTTTTAAAATGATATTATAATGTTATCATACCCACATTCTCATGTTATATTTATATATCCCTTCTTTATCTTACTAAGTATCTGAGATCACCCTTTCTTTTGTTTCCATTACCAAGGTTATAAAGAAAGGTTTTAAGTTTAGTATGTATATGAGGAGTACTAAATGGGAATATCTTTGTGGGAGACATTGATTATGTTTCCTGAAATAAAAAGATAGTGAATCTAGTTAGCAATGACACTAAACCTATACGGCCTAAATTCATGCATTCGTGAAAGGTATTGAATATTCATAAAAAAAGATGTAATATTTATATATGATAATTTTGGGTCATTACAGTCTATATCCAAGCAATGGTTTAGTTATCCATTGGAAACTATGATGAGAAAACATTACTGAGATCCCTAGAGCTATTTATAAGGATTTTTCTAGGGATACCTCTTAGGATACAACTAAGGATGAGTCAAAATGTAGGAAAATGTCATGAAATTTTGATAAAGGATAGAGAGAGTGGTTTCTAATGAATTATATCCCTATCTAGATACTACATGTTGATATGGATCTAGAATAGAGGTACCTAGAAATAATAACTTTGAAATGGACACACTAAGATGGACTCTATCACCTCCTAGTGAAAGACAAAATTACTTACTGCACACCTTCTATGATACTCTTAGGGATATTCTTTGGACATTTATAGTCTTTTTACGAACCATCTTGAGGGATTTAAATAAAGACCATGAATAAATAGGTTATCCTAATGTTTCATAGAGTGAAAATAATTTTTCATGATTTAGACATCCTATAAGTGTTTATTCAATATTATGTGGTTTCACTCTATGATTACTTTTACTTACACTATGCCTTTTGGTTTTAGTCAATTGAGGGAACTAGAAATAACTGGGTTAACGTTGAATGCGATAGATAGTATGTTGAGATCAACCAAATGGGGTGATGACTAGAGTGAAGGATATTGTGATTATGTATAATCAGTGATCAATATTTATGACTAATAACTTTAACCTTAAACAACTATTAGACTCATCAAAGAATATAAGGATATAGTTTTCTAAGAGATTAAGTGGTGGATACCCTGGAGGAAATAAGACATAGTATACTATATGTCAAGAATGTGAGAAGAATCACTCTAGGGAATGTCTCAAAGGAATGAGAATATTTTTTATTTGTGGAGATGAAGGACATAGAGTACATGATTATAGGGGAAAATGAAAAGTTTAGTTAATTACCTAGATGATAATAATGGTTTCAATAAGGAATCATCCATGTATGAATGTTAAAAATGTTGAAAGTATGGTAATTATAAAAAACAATGTCTCACAGGGAAATATTATGAATAGAATCAGTAAGGTGGTACGATTAGTGGGTATACTATTGATTATGAGGAGACCAGAAATGACATATGAAAGGTATGGGTTGTTCTAATTTTTTTTATGTTAAATGTAAGAATAATGATTAAATTTAGGTTGATGAATGTTAATACATGATTGATATTTCATATTTTAGGAAAGAGGTATTATAGAATAGGATGATAAAGCCTAGTTAATTGTTTAAGAATGAAATGAAATGATTTAATTGTTTTTGGGAATTCAATAATTATTTTATATGAATATGAAAAATATAAGGAATGTAATATAAAATATTTTCATTAAGGATTTGTAAGAATTTGTTCAATGGTATTGATGACCTTAAAATTTTTGACTTAATGTTAAGGTAATATTTTATGAAAAACACATGATTATGGGATGATAACCTTTAATATGTTCCTAATGTTAAAAAAATGGTGTTTAGTAAGGATAAACATATTATTGATATGGATAAAGTAAATTGAGTAATATTGATCACCTCATAATTTATTAAAGATTTGTTGAAAAAGTTGTTTATGTTATCATTGATGGAGTTTAAATAATTATTAGATTTACATAATATAATCAATAAAAAGTGGTTTTATTCAATGAATTATGATGTATGCATTTTTTTCATTAAGTTTTTATGCTATTTATGGTTATTAATAATATTCAAAAAGATATAAAATCAATGTATTCACATATTTGTTACAAGAAACTAATAAATACATCATGTAGTTTATGGGGTTAATGATAAGTTGATATAAAAAATGTAGTGATCTTCTTTAAAAAAATTGGATATAAATTTGGTTATACATGGAGGTGAATTTTGGTTAACTATTAATCAAATTGATTAAGGTAAACATTGGATGTTATTGGATAACTTCTGTTAAGAGTTAAAATTTTTATAATAACTAGAGAAATAATGAATGGATTATCATTATTTTGTGGATATTATGATCCAATAGTTATTTAGGAATAAAAAATTTTCATCTTCATTTATTGGTGTAAGAGATGAAGTGAAAATTTATCAAAGAACAATCGAAGGATGAAATTGTGCTTATGATACAATAGAAAGCGAATCACTAGGTATATTAATCCCTTTGAAATTATTGATCATATCAAGATGGTGGAGTATCAATCGGTTCTTCCACTGAACCTTCCTTAGGTCCACAATCGGTTCCATGTATCTCTTCCAAGGATGTAATTACTTGATCTTTTACATGTTTTTAACTAAGAATTCGTACTGCAAGATCATGATCTTTCTTATAAAGAATAATTTTTTGAGATTTTGGATTTTACAAAGAAAGTTATATAAAACAAGACCACTCACCTGGTTAAGGTTTTATATATAAACCACCAACTTGAGGAAGTTATGTTTAATCCCAATGATGTAATTAGGCATTAGTATCCTATTTTTTTATTAGACTGATTTATTTTTAGGATGAAATTTATTTTAAGGAGGGGGGTAGATTGTAACACCCTAATATTTTGCGGAATATATATTTTTTTCAAATAATTTATATCTTTATTATATTTCTAATTATATAAAACACTGATATTAACTTTCAATACATGAAACACTGATTTTAGCTTGAATTACATGCATTACTGAGTTTATCTTGCATTACACGTAACATTTTGTTTAAACGAAACAAGACATACTATTGTAATATTATTATTTAATATGATAGTTATCACCTAACTATTGAAATGGTGGTTATTAGTTGGATTAAAAAAATATTCAAAATATATGGTTTATGCCAGTATATAAAAATACTTATTTATTGAACGATTATTTATAAATGAAAATAAAAACTATTTTCAAATAAAGTAAATATTTTTCCAAAAATCTATTTTCATGCACACAAACATGTTTTACCTTAATAAATTAAAAAATCACTTTTCATGAATTATTTTAATGATGTTTATATATTATATTTTTAATTAAATTTTTAACACTCATCTAATGTGTATTCTATAAAATATATAAGAATAAATCCTATTTTATGCTTAAAATCTGTATTTTTATACAAAATAGTTTTGTCAAATTTTGAGTATGTATTCTAAAATTAACTTTTGAAAATTCATATATTTTATTTTAAAATATAAAATTTATTTTTTAAATTATAATTAAAAATTTATCATTGCTAAAAATTTTGAGAATTTTCTGAAATGATAAATTTTTAGATGAATAGTGAAAAATTCATGTTTTTATTATGAATTTTTTTTTTATTTTATAGAATTTAAAAACTTAAAAATTATTTTAAGATTATTTTAAAAGTAAAATTACTTCCATTATATATATATATATATTAATCCAATTTAGGTTATTGGAATCAATTTTTTATTGAATTTTGATATATAGCCTTTGTATACTTTTGGAGCTTTTCTATTTGGAAAACCGAGTTTTCCTTACATCCGTGGGATTAATTTTAAATTATAATTTCCACTTCAATGAATGTAATTTAGAAAAATGGTTTTAATATTTTGAATTAGAATGATTTATATTTTTTGAATTTCATATTTATTTTTTACAATTCTGAATAGTAAAATAAGTAAAATGTTATTTTTACGGTTAAGTGAGATTGGGTTTACTAAGGGTTAAAATAAAAAGATAAAAGGTAAAATGATATAAAAACTTCTCCAAAACAAATTTTATGTCCATATTTAGACATTATAACCCCTAAAGATCAATAATTTACCCTTTTTACCCTTTTAAAATTTGAAAAATGTGGGTACACCTTTTTCTTTTAAAAAATTACAAGTGTGCCACTAACCTCACTTATAAAGTCCACCCTCACTCCTATTATCTATATACATAAAAATGAATTTGTTTTGAAAAAAATAAAAAAGGACTTCACTAATTCTTTCAAATCATCCTATAATCTTAGTTTAGTAACAAATCCAACCTAACAAGCCTTTGGGTGCAAACCAAAAGAAGTTGCCTAATAAAGAGGTAACGTCTCTAACTGAGTGTTTTATTTTATTTATTCATCCCACTAATTCAATTATTATTAAAATATGATGATATAATAACCTAATTATATTCCATATACTAAGGTATTATTATTTTAATGTAATAACCTAAATCATTCTCATATTCCAATAATTTTGATATGGAATCATCATCCGTGTGTATGGCAGACTACAACCTCATGAATCGATGTTACTAGTTTTCCATAACCACCTCACATGGATGGATATAATTATGAATTAACTATACATGAATATATATATATATATGATATTTATAATTTTATTATGATTTTTAAATTATTATATCACATATACCTTCTTACTTTCCATTCTTTTGGAATATGACATTTTCACTCATGTGTACGACAGACTACCGCCTTGGGAAGCGATGTGATTCATTCACACATTAAATGGATAGTAATAATTTAGTTTTTAATGATAATATGTGATATATATTTCATTAAAATACTTATTTAATAGAAATATATTATTTACCTTTCTCTATTTCATTCCACTATGAAAATTGAAACAACATTCATGCATATGTATGACCTATTATCTCCATGAATAATGTATTTCATTTTCTATCTATATCTTTTATTAATTACACTAAACAAATATATAATGAATATATATTATATTTATATCATGGGTTAAAAAATTATATTATTGAACTTTGATCAAAATAATAGGACAAAAAAATTAAAAATAAAGCATACATGAAAAACAAGGTTGTTATTACCTAAAACATGATTTTACGAAGGAATTGATGACAAATAGGTAATAAAAGGTCATAAATAAATAATATATGGTATGATATATATACATATAGTTATTTAATATATTTATAATAAACTTATATTTATTACATAGTGGATTCGAATGTGTATGAATGATGTTGAGACTTAAAGTTAGTGATTTCTTGTCAATTTTTTAATTCTAGGAGACAAATGAAAATTCACCACTCATTTAATTTGTGTGGTGTATATACTATCCTTTTGAAATTTTATATAATAAATACAGTTATTTTTGATATATTTAATCTTTTATTTTATGTTAATATTTATTTGGTATTATGATTCAAAATATTACTAAAGAGGTATGGGATTTCGCTCTCACTTTTTAGATCTCTAAGACACTTGTCATATTCACCATGTATTTATTTTATGTGGTGTATCTAATTATCGTGGATTAATTTTATGATTATTATCATGAAAATTTTGGGGATTTAAATATCTATTTTAGGGTATCTATTTCTTGGGGTTTATGGTTCAAAAGTTACCAAAGTAGTAAGAGATTTCAGTCTCAATTTTCCTTCTTTGACCCATATGTTATGTAATGAACCTATATTATTTTATGATGTGTATATAAATCAAATTATATATGTAATACCACGAATTTATTTAATTTAAATATATTTTATGTTCAATTTAATTTTATTCTTTCATGGGTCTTACGATTCAAAGTTACCAAAGTGGTAAGGGTTTTATGTTACAATATCATAGATTATCGGGATTATTTATGATTATGCTTCCAATGATGAAATATAATGATATATATCTCAATAAACACATATATTTTATTATCATATGGTTATTTATGGATAATATATATTTTCCATTCATTTTCATCTCTTTATGCACTTAAGAGTTTATAGGAATATTTTTATGAAAATTCATCTTTATTTCTCTCTTTGGTTAAAAATAATATTTAATCTAAAACCATGTTTTCTAAAAATATTTAATTTTATACAATATAAAAATGATTTAATAATGGATTTTTTACCCATTTTTTAATTTTTATAAAAAAAATTGAAGGAATATTTATGTTTTTTCTAATGAAGTTCCGTTTTTATTTTATTTTTTAATTATTATTTTCTATGTTTCAAATTTAATATTTAATAAAGAATAATTTTAAAATATTTTATGGTTAAAAAATCAACGGGAAAAGGATATTTTCCTCATAAAAAGTTTTAAGGCATTTATAAAGATTTATTTATTAGTTTACTAGGTTATTTTGAAATAAAATAATTTTGAAAATGCTTTGTATTTTAAAAACTGAATTTCAAAATGGAAAGGATATTTTCTTCAATAAATATTCCAATTTCTCTTTCAAAATAATTTTCCATCAAAGATGAAATCCTATGATTTTACTTGTGATTGTTTGTAGATAAAGTCCCATGATAACATTTTTATTATTTCTCTGAATGGTCCATGTTTATTATTTCACGATGCTTATAAAACCCACTTATTTTTCCTTTGGTTATTTCATGATGAAATAACAAAATGATAACAAAAAATGTTTCCTTTTTATAGGTTATGCTATGATGAAATGTTCAAGAAACCCATTTATTTTCATGGGTTCTGATATAATTATTTTTTTATGAAGACCATTTATTTTCTGGGGTTTGAATATGAATTTTTTTTATGATCTCTTAGAACACATATGTATGATTTTAATTATGTGGAGAGTGGTACCTATATCTCCCTCCAATTCATTGGGTAATGATTTATCTCTCATCTGATAAATAATACATTAATGAGGAGTGAAACTAGTTTAGTGAGGGACTTTATCCACTATGATAGTTTTGGGAGTGAACCTTGACTGTTATGATGGTTTGTGGAGTGAACCCAATTCACTATGACAATATTTGAAATAGGCCTTGAACTATTATGGAAATTATTTTCTATTTTTATGTGTAGGACACAAATCTATGTTTTCTCTCAATTTTATTCTCTCATGGAACAAGTTATTTGATCCATTTATATTAATGTATTATTAACTTCCATGATTTATGATATTACTCACATTCATGACCTAAGATATATAGGGTATGATTTTTTAATTTTTTCTCATATTCTCATACCCAGGTTCTCATATTATATTGATATCTCTCTTGTTTACCCTTACTAATCATCAGAGATCACCCTTTATTATGTTTCATTTCCCAATATTTTGAAGAATGATTTTAATTAGGCTATGTCTTTAAAGAGTACTAAATAGGAACTTCTTTGTGAGAGACATTAAATACCTTTCATGAAATAAGAAGATAGTGAATTTAGTCACCAAAGGCACAAATCTTATATGGTCCACCATAGTGTATTTTTGAAATATATTGAATATTCATATAAAATATGTAATATTTATGCATGAGAATTTTGGTCTATTTCACCTTCATATTTTTTTTATTTTTTCTCTGGTTATAATTTATAAGGAACCTTCTTGTAGGTTTATCTCAGTCATGCTTAGAATCATTCCTTTATCCCTCATAGTGTTTTTTGTATGATTACCTAATTTTATATCCAAATTTTGAATAATTTTTCTATTTTATTTAATTTACATATCATACATTGTGATATTTTAAATTTTACTCAAAAAAATTATTTATCTTTATTTGATTATTGTCTATATTGTCCAGATTATCCAAATTCCATCAGTCACTTGATCATTTTTCATAAAGCATGATGTTTGGTTCCCATTAGCTTATTTATCAATTATTTTTTAATATAAATTTTATTGTTACCCTTGAAAATTATATTATCCAATTTATTTAATTTTTATATTTTACTTCCATGATAATTTGGACTAAACATTATAATATATATTTTATGTATTTCAGAATAATTATATTCTCACAGGTTATATCCCATATTTTTCAAGTATCTCACTTACTCAAAAAACTACGGTGATGTGTCTTTTGAAATAATATTAAAATTAATGAAAATAATTTAACCACGAATAAACATTACATATTAATTACCTTGTTCATTATTAACATATTTTTTGAAATAATATTTTTTATTTACTTTCTAAAATCTTCAATTTTAGTGTTTACATCATACTTATCTTTCAATTCATATTCAATTACCCATATTCCACTAATTTACTTCTATGTTTAGTTAATTTCAATCATATTATATATATGTTTAATATACACTACTATTTTGAAACTTTAATGAAATATTTTATCAGAGTAAACTAAGGTTTATCCCACTAAACTAATTTCTTCATTGAATAAAAACATTAACAGTGAATGTGATAATTGATTATGTAGTTAATTGTTAATAATAATCTATGAATTACCCCCATGCTTCATTAAATGCTTTCTTTTATTTCTATATCAATTTGGATGTTAAATCTCTCAAGTCCTTCGTGCTCTATGTTGGGTATAATTTAATTTATAATTCATTTTTATGATCTTACCATGGGATTAATGAGTTACTATCTTGTTTCAACAACCACTTCCTTACTTATCCATCCATATAATTTGATAACCTTATCAGTCTATGATTTTATTATATTAATCAATTAATTACAAGATGTTTCATATTAGTTAAAAAATATTTGATAAGGAGTATTGAATTCTTAAAAGAAATCCCTTGAATTCATCTAAGTATTAATGATGGTGATTCTTCAGTTCATAGATCCTTGCATTTAACGTTAATATCTTACAAGATTTATTTCTAATGGCTCATTGAAATTGAATATCTATAAGCCTTAGTGTGATTATTTCATTCAATATATTTGAATAATGAAAGTGCTTATATTCTATTTCAAGATTCACATTAATAGGGTTGAATACTTCAATATCTTCAGTTTTCTATCTCTGCATCAGTTAAAATAACATTCTATATCGAGTATGAGGGACACTCAATCTACAATAGGGTATATCTCTCTATCTATCCACCTATATATGAAAAAAATAAATTATAAGTGTACTATTTGGTAATCTATAATTTTTTTTGAAAATTATATTGAACTATATAAAATTTTTATATTTTAAGTATTGAATTTATACTAAAGTATAAAAGTAAACCATACCCATTTAAATAAATGGATCCAAATATTCTGGAATTTATAAATTTTTTTTTTGTAAGTAAACATCCCTCCTATAGGTTCACTATATGTTATAACACATTATCCAAGATATTACTAGTTCATTTCATTAGGGATAGGCTCAATGTTTTTATAATTCAGTTAAATTATCATAAAAATAATTTAAGAGAACAATTATTATAATAATGAGAGTGGTGTTGTGATATAATTATGTATTTAAGGATTGATAATAATAGAGTTAATAAAAGATAAGCACAAGATAAATAATTTTTATTTATGTAATTATATTGAGAAATAGTGGGGGTTGTTTAGCTTTATTTTTATACTCTTTACTATTAAATTAATTAATTATTTAATAGTATCAGAACATAAAATATCAAGTGATCACTTAATACACTATTCGTGATTTAAACACAGTTATAGATCCTTATAAGGTTTCATATTCTAGCTATAATAATGGAATTTAATTAATATTTCATTATTTAATAGTTATTTATCATCTTAAGAGATGATATTTCTTTAATAAACTAATTATTTTTTCTATTACACAAGTTAGATTTACACTTTCACCCATTCACCTAAATATTTTAAATTATACACTAGGTGATTAGATTAGTGGATCAATAAGAATAATAAAATAGGATTAAAATATATTGATTTATTTAATCATCTATATTAATCAATAACTATACCTCACCGAACCCCACAATTAAATTTTCCATATATACTCAAGATCATGTTATAAAAAATAATATTAGAGTAAGGATTCATCTCTAGAATGATTGGTTGGGTTTCCTCTTCAGGTGAATAACTTCTCTAAAGAACTTATAGAATTTCTAAATCTAAACCCAATTCTCTATATCTCATAATTTCCTATTATACTTATTCTCCCTTTCTTTGATCAATATATATAAGCATCATGTGGTAGGATCATTCCACATATACTTCATGTACTAAAAATCATCATTTCAACCCTTGATCTTTTTTTATCCTATCCAACATGGTCTATATTCTATCAATTATCGAATGATTTCTATTTTTACAATTCATAATTTAAATACATGATTTTTTTAGACAATATTGTATAATGGGAATCCCTTTTCTCCATAAGACATACATATTTTTTACTTTCCCTATAAACTCATTATGTTGGCCATAGTAGATGGAAACAGGGTGTATAAATTTCCCTTAAAAAATTCAAGAAAAATGGAAAATAAAAATTCAAAATAAAAATGAGTTTAAATTGATATAGTGATAATGATATAAGATCAATGAAGATATAACTGATAAATCTGATATGTATAAATAAATAGATTATGATAAATAGAAAATAGTCGAATTGATTTTTTTTTAAATTATGGTTATCGATGTATAATGATGAGATGTGTAAAATAAAAGAGGGAGGGAACACAATTTGATGAGGAATTCAGAATTATGTTATCTTAATCCCATATGTCTCCACCCCTCATAATTTGAGGTCAATGTTTCTTTATATTGATCTTAGAGGTGATCAATATTAATTTCCACCATAATTTGGGTTTGGGGAACCCTTACGATAATCATCTATAACCATAGAACTCATCCCTCACTGTTGCATAGTGAGAAACCATTGAAGAAGGTGATGAGAAGTGAGTGGTTTGGTTTTGGAAAAACTGTTACAATTCCACTCCCGAATCTTTTGAAATTATATTACAATTTTGGAAGATAGATAATGAGAAGATGCATGATTAAATCCTCTAAGAATGATGGATAAATGAATTTGGATCATTAAAGGGTCTACTAGAGATTAACTTTTGAATTAATGGTCATAAAGGCATCGATGGTAACCAGTAGATGTTCAAAGATGCCAAAGGAATCCTTTTATAGGACCCAAAATGGATGTGAATATTTTTGAATCATTTGAGTTTCATTGAAGCTAAATAAGACCATAATTATGGGTTTTTAGAGATAATAAATTCACTCCTAGAATAACTTCCCTGATGCCACTGGATACTTGTTAGCCTCCCCCAGGTAACCGGTGTACTACCTGGAGACCATTACTGCTAGAAATTCCCCACTGGTGAGCTGGTTCACCTCATTATATGGTTGGTGGGTCTCCTAGAGTTGGGGGATCTTCTTCCTTCACCATCGGTGGGCCAACGAGTCTTCTTCACACTGGTGGTTCTTCACATATGGTACCATCTAGCCTATTCCCCATACTATCTAACTGGTGCATCAGACATAACTCCATATTATTTATGGCCACCCTTGATTCTTTATAAATCCTTTTATTGGTCGTTAAAAGTAAATTCTATTATCTATAATAAATAAAATATATATTTCTAAGGCTCCAACAAGAACATCACATCACCTTTGAATAGACATTAAACAATTAATTTAGACTATTAATTATGTTAATTGGAGTTTAAAATATATAAATGGAAATAAATCAATGAAATAGTTATAAATTAAATAGAGGTTTTATGATCATGAAAATATCAAGATATATATATATAATAATCACCCCCTCTCTGATGGTCAAAAACACTTAATATAAAATGATATATCAAAAATAAAATATAGTAATATAATTCATGTTATTAGGTATCAATATATTAAACATGTTTAAGTATTAAAAATAAATATTACATAAACAGAAATAAAATCTTTAACTCAAAATTTAATAACCCCTTGAAACATAATAAACCAAATAACAAACCAATTTCAATAAATTCTACCCATATGATTGTTTTTGCAAAAGAAACTACCCATTTTTCATAAAAATGATTTTTTATGAATATTTTAGCCCTTAAAGTCTCTAAAAATCTACCCCTTCATAATTATAAAATAATAAAACAATGTTGGGAGATGAGAAAATTTAAATGAATTTTTTTTAAAAATAAATAATGATTTAAAAAGTGATTTGAAAAATGACTTGAATAGGTTTTGAAGAAAAATAATTTTGAAAAAACCTCTTATTCCATAAGATAACACCTAATAGTATAGACTGAGAGGTAATTTTTAACCAAGTTTTTAAAGGATAAAAAAGAAAAAAAGATATTGGGAAATGAAATAATGAAATCAAGAGAAGGAAGATAGAAGAATAATATAAATCTAAAAATTATAAATTCATTTTCCATTATGTTAATTAACTATTATAATGGGGTTTCCACCATTTATTTATTATTTTATAGAAATATATTTGAAATAGGTCCTTTGAAAGTTTATGTATACCTCTTAAGGATCACTTGACTTACATTTAATCAAATATACCTCAACAATATTGTTTAGAGAGACTAGTATATGTATAATTTTTACTCATCATTAACCATAATTTAAGATATATAGAAACAATATTTTATAAAAAGTAGATCAAATACACAATATAGAGACTATATATTTTATATAATAAATTGTAATATTATTAGTAGTATTTTCAAATCCATACACTAGGTAGGTGTGGAATTTAGAGGCTCCAAGAGCCTAAAAATAGTGATATGAATATATTAAATATTTCATATCATGTGTATGAAATTTTATAAAAATGTGGAATAACTCCCAAATAGAGACTCGGAAAAAAAATATGAGATTTATGCTGAGCTGGAACATGTGTTTTCTATATGCATGAAATAATTATTTATGGTGTTCAATTGGAAGGGACTATTAGCGTGGTGCTAAATGATGGTGGTTTATTAATTGAATAAAATTAATTAATAGACCTACCATACCACATTTGAATTAAATCATATGGAAGGGTAGGGGATGCTTCCTCACATCATGATGTATGGGAAAATTGAGGGAGAGGGAGAGATATGAGGAAATTCTATATTTTTTCTTTACGGTGATTGACACCGGATCAAGGTACAATAGCTTCCAGGTGTCATGTGGGACCCAAAGCATTTTCATTTCCCCATAAGGTAGGAATAATTGTAAGATTTATGTACCAATCCCTATACATTCATCGTTTCAAGGTTTCATATACCTTATATGACTTATTTATATCCCCTAAGGATTTATTTGTGGGTAAATAGTAAAAATAAGGGGTTTTGGGAGGATCATTGTGATTTCCCAGTTGGAAATCCCAATCACATGCTGTGTAGTGATGAAGAACACATGGTATGTTCTTCATGTTTGTAGAATTTTATCTTTGTGAACTACATACTAATTTCTAGGGGTACATTCGGTGTAGTGAGACTAGGCCATGTGGCTGAGAAAAAAGGGAATGTATTCTATGTAAGGGGACATGGCCATGAAGAAGTACACAGAAAATCCCTGAATGTATGCGTGCTCATGGACATGTCCAAGTACAATGGAATGAGCCATGGAACACAAGAACATGATTTTATACACGATAAAAACCAATGACATATTCTTGGTCTGGTCCATGATGTACACACCCTGTAATGAGTGTACTCGCCGTGTAGGATGACATGCCTAGCCATTAGATGTTTGGGTGAGGAAACTCCAAGGTGATCAGGTGGTGCTACACATTATATAACCACTTGTACATTTCATGAGAAATCTTACATTTGAATTACCATGAGGGGACATGGAAAGTGTTTGGCCTTAAGAGACATGCCATGTACCCTAGGTGGACCCACCCAGTACTCCCATCCGTGACTTCTCCCTTACTCATATCCATATTTTAGAATCATATATATTTTTATGAGTAGAAATACTAAGTATTATTTTTATTTAAAATGTGACAGTTTCCATGATTTTGGCTTGAGATATACAAAATGAGATTATGCTTGTGGGAAATTTTATTAGTGACATGTAGATTAGTTCTGGTTATGTGATTTCTCTTATTCCATCCCTCTAATGGTATAGTGTGGTATTATGATTTGAGAATTGGATAATGATCCCCTCTATAAGACTTATTTAGATATAGTTCATGTATCCCTTAATAAATCTGGAGGTGAAATCCTTTATCCCAATATCTTACCTAGGTAGGGTATGTGGAATCATCATGACCAACTTACACGGGTGTACAATACTCAACATTGAGGGTGTTCTATATTGGATTTGTGACATCCCTTAGTTATCCTGGTTATAAACCCATATCAAAGCTTTGAGATCTACACTCTTTCAAATTGGGTTCAAGGTATCCCCTAATGGTCTTGGGTATTATCCCAAATCTATATGATTATATATGATGAGTTACTTTACGGTTTATGGATTCCCCTATGAGATGTGGGTGTGATTCCCTATCTAAGTATTGAGATCCATTGGGTTCCAAAATGACTTTATTTAGGGAAAGAAACAATGAGAAAGTTCTCTTAGTTGAATTCCATCTTGTATGGTGGGGATGTGTCATCATCTTAGTGATTCATGATGAGTGAGATCTCTAAGATGATTTCCATAATTTATGGAAAATGATCTTCAATTGAGTACTCTTATATGATATATAACTTTGATCCTCGAGTAGGATCCTATGGCTGGCTATATTGGCTAAGCCCTCTATGAGAGTTGGAGTCTGTGATGAGTATATCTAGGTCATTCTTGGAGTACTTGTGGTTATCTATCATGTGTTGATTGACATACCATGTGTTGATGATATTACTAAGAACCTTTATCTGTGTTAGGTAGATGTAGAATCCTTTTCTCACTCACTTGGGTTTTTTGTACCCTTCAGCTATGGGTCAAGTTGAATGTTTTCTTTTAGTTTATACCTTTTTATTTCGGGTTTTTTAGTCCACTAATGGGAATTGTTATACTAAACCCTTTATAGGATTTTCCTATACATTTCATGTCTTATTAAGATGATGGACCTTTTGATGGATTCCAAGGAGGGCCAAGAGTAGGTGGAACAATTTGAGCTAGATAGATCATGGTGTGTACCATTGGTTTCATTCGATAACAGTCCCCTCCATCTTATCAGGGTGGATAATTTTACAGTTTTTGGTGAATTTTCATGATTCCTTTTTTCATTATAGAATTATTTCATACTACGAATGTAGGATATTGATTTATTCATGTATTTGGTATTAGTTGTATTATTATCTCATCGATATTGCATAGAGATGGATGTGTGTACATGTGTATAGTTTCCATAGGATAAGGCCTCCCATGCAAGTGATATTCCTACTAAGTGATGGTATTTAACCCCTAGAATATTGGAGGTGGTCTTTGGGTAGTCGTACCTGGATTATCACTGGCCAGGAAGGCCCAGGTGGTTTGGGTCATGACATAGTGTTTTTAGATCAGTTATACCTGAGGATCGATGTTTTGAGTTTTTATAGATGTGATGTTTTGTTTGGGACCTAGTGAATTAGTGTTAAAGTGTACCGTGTTTAGATTTTAGGATAGATACTCCAACTTTTTGTGTGGAAGTAGACATATCCATTCACTATGACGTTGATAAACTTCTTTATGACTCCACACATACTGGAATGAGTTGTAGGGAAACAGTGGTAAATGCATCATATTGGAATGGGTTGTAGTTCCCATGTTCTTCTTGAGTCAACTCCCTAAATATAATCTTCTCCCATGGTACATCATGATCATTTCAGGATTCATTTGTGATGAAAGCCGACCAGGATTCCATAGTGGGATCTTGATGATGATCCAAATAGCGATGATGATTTAGTTTAGGGGTTTACATAGGAGGTGGTGCCTCCAGGTGTTTTTCTAATCATGCCACCAATTATTGAGCATAATATTTTTTCAGATATACTATACAAGTATGTGGGAAAGATGAGAACCCTCTATGAGTTTCATAGTTAGATACCTCCCTAGTTTTGGGGTGATGATAAACCCTAAGAAGCTGATGAATGACTTGAGGCAGTCACGCACATTTTCCACCTTGTGAGGGAACCTCCAAATCAGATGATGGTGTTGGTTTTTGGTGTAGTGGAAACACCTTTGGTAGGAATTAAATTAATTTTTTTTTAATTTATAATTTCCCAAAAAAACTAAAGAGAGGATCCTTTAAATTAAATTTACAATTAATTTATGTAGATTAGGATTAAATAATTACCTCATCTAAGGATCATTTCCTCAATTATGTTGTCAATATTTCAAAAACCCTTTCATATTATCTCCATTGTGTTGTAAGGATTTATGTGTATATTCCCTCTTGTAGTGATCCACATATGTTCATTTGATCTCTGAGTAATTCCATTTGAGTTCTTGGTGCCAACATGACAGATGAAATTTCTTGTGTTGTTCGTCTTGATCGCTCAAAGATTCTTCTCAATTGAATGAGTTATTATCATTCTTGAGATGAAGATAGGATGTATTTTTGATAGGGAGAGATAAAGAAGTATATTGTGCTTAATGAATCTCTATTATCAATTTTTTATTAACCCTACACAATAGTCATAACAATCTATCTATATAGCTGGGTTCAGGGTTAAAGTATTATTAAATTGTGCACCGATTCATAAATAACATTATAATATTTATCAAACCCCTTTCCCTATAATAATAATAATATTATTATTATTTTATTTCATGTGCTAACTTGGAAAATAAAAAATATTATTTTACCATATTGTAAATTTATATTTATAACCAGACATGGCCTAGATCCATTCTAACTCTTCAAAATTTACTAAATACCTGAATAAACATCCTATTCATTAATAAGTATCATTATACACAAAGCTGTGAATAAATACTTATTAAATATTTAATAAAATAATAAATATATTTTATTTATAATCTAATGAATAAATTTTTATTTAATTTATTCGATCAACCAAAAATGAGTTATATTATTACTCGGTATGGTGAATTATATTTAATCCATTAATTTAATTAAAATATAATTTAATCAAGATCAATGAAAATACTAAGTGTGTGACCCTAAATGATCATTTTTCTTTGAAATTAGGTAGGTATTCCTAAAGTGCATGTTTAGTATCAGTAAATGGGTCAAGGAACCTAAGGGAAAGAACTTAATTTCACAATGTCGACAACTACATAAAAATGATCACTGTGTAATATAATATCTTTTTCACAATATCTCATCAAGAAGGTTTCACATCCATATCCCCAACCTATATTCTTGATACATCTTTCTTTGACAATCTAAAAGAAACACATTGTTTCACCATGGATATTGTATTTAATTTAAAGTTTATATTCTACCCAATGGGTTGAGATATCGACTTCTATAAATAAAGAATGAAAAAAATCCTTCCTCGATATATTCATTAATAAAACATCACTCACGACGCACCTAATTTATCCAACTTCACAACAAATTGTTATCACAATGGCTTAGTAAGTACGCCTATGTTTGGTAGTTTTAAAATGAAATAATAATAATCTCAATGCCTGAGGACTATTACACTTTTTCATAGATAAGAATATCTGAAGACACCTAAATATGCATAATTCAAAATTATGGGTTTGTTATCAAAATCTACCTTCATGGATATTACCAAATGAGATCTTCATGAGAATAATTCTTATAAACTTATGAGTAATCACACCTAGAAGTCATGTTTTTATGTCCCATCATAGATCATTGTCTAGCCATAGAAGTATTTTTAAGAATATCATCATGGAATGCCATGGTTTTTAACTTAATGGGGAACTGGTATGACCTTATTAATGTGATCGACACTCTAGAAAATCATCACATCATTGTTATGTATAAGAACAATCAATACATGATAATATATTTTTATTAATATTAATTTCATTAAATATTCATGTAATCAAAAGTACAAATTAGTTGGTTATAGGGAACCAAATCCAAAAAACTATCACTTGCACTAGAGTCAACTACTTAGGACTGGTTAGTACTCACATGAAAAACATAATTCGGATGTGTATGGATATAGCCTCTAGGCCGACCATGTTTCATTATAGGTTTTTTAAATCCATGTGTCTTTGTAGAAAATATATTTCCTTCAACATTACTATTTTTTTAAAAAACCCCCCATGTAGTGATATAACCGAGTATCCACCTCTTGTTTCCATGTCATAATCCTAACATTCAGACTATATCCATAGTCAAAGCTTATCATAAAATGGTAAATATATTTATTTTCGTCTGAACCAAAATAAAAATAGGATGTTTCTAAAACCACTTCTTAAGCTATATAAAAAGACTCAATGTACTCATATATTATAGATATAGAAATGACTAGCTGTAATAATTATTTCTTGAATATTTCATTTTCTTTTTCTTAGATACCTGCTCAAATTGAAATAAATGAGGACAAGTGTTCAATTCACTCAACCACTAGTATTCCCACTTATATAGACACCATGAAATCACCATGTTCTACATTTCATGGTACAATTGTATAGTTATAATTGATTTCAATGTAGTTATGCTATATCTTTTTGATATTCACATAAAATGAATCATTCATTAGTAATATCATATGTGAGTACTTATCAGGGAACATGAGATAAATTCATATCACTCAAGATTTTGAAATTATATTAATCTCAATAATCTCTTCGTATACCTTTTAATGTTTTTATATATTGATTATATTCCAACAACAACTAGGTATTTAATTTTTATAACTTGTATTTCTCAATACATAGTTAATATATTTACTATGTCTAAATTGAGAAAACCAGTGGATCTATATTCTATATCTTGTTCCCTAGAACATATTTTGTAATTTAAGTCATATTTGGAGATATTTCATTCTTTAGTATTAACAAACTAGTAAGACACAACATTTTTTTCCATATTTTATCAACATATCTATATTAAAATCATATTGTTCTCTCACTAACCATATAGAGATAAATTTGCCTCATTAATTTTTGAATGTGTATTCTATGATCACCATTAATTATTTATTCATAAAGTAATTTGTCTAACACAAATATCTTTTTGGAATTTATTGATGTCATTGTCCCTTTTATGTTAATCCTATTAGACATATAACATAGGGACTCCTTTTGGTTTTTTCACATATAGATCTGTCGTAAGGTTTTCTCTAAGTTAGGTGGACTTGAAAATAAATATCCCAATACGATGATCAGAGAAATATTCTATGATAAAGTATAATTAAAATTGGATTTTAGTTATAATCATTGGTGTATAAGTTTTATCATATACCCGATCTTTCGAAATAAATCATGCATTATTGGTACCATCTTGTACCATCCGTGTCTAGTTTCTCTTAGACACTCACCGACAATATCACATCTTTGAAATATTAAAAATATAGAGTCTTAGAATCTTGATACATTGAGCCTGTTTCTTGAATATACACATACTTTTCAACCTTATCATATTTCAATTTACCTTTTTATTGTAGGAATATTTATTCTGAAAGATTAATACATGTATCACCCACTATAGTGAACATCGACCACCTATTTTGAAAAAAATTACAACAAAATATGTGTCTTTGGAACTACTACTCCCAATAATCTCTGTTGAGTCCTATATTCCAATGAAATAATTTGTGAATCAATAGCTTTAACTCATAAAAAAAAGTATTCTACCACTGTTTTTGAATATATACGCATCCATTATAAAAATATATTTAGTCCTGACTAGACGTTAATATCTTTATTGGCCATAGGATTATTAAATCACATGAACCTTAGCATTTTTATTTTCATTTGTACATAAGGATAGATTTTAACAAATTATTTTTTAATAAAAACATGTGGTAGTGTCTTAATAGATTCTTATAATTTCATAATTGATAAGATATCCATTAGAAAATATAGTTGGCATATAGTAAGGTTTGGTGATTTTATTTGAAAAATATGTATTGCATGAAATAATGGAAGATTTGAAATATATATAAAAATAATCATTTATCTTCATTTTATGACCATCACGACATTGATGTGTATAAGGAAATGTGAGTTATGGGATTACCTTTACTCTACATATAGGATCAATGAATACATGGATAAGAGTTTCTCCAAAAATCTAGATTAGAGGTTCATTAATATTCACTAAGTTCACCCTTTTACTTAGCTGATCATTTATAAAATTTTCTAGAGAAATATAATGAAATATATTAAGGTACTGTTTTCATTAGAATAGTTTATCCAGACATTATAAACTATCTTCAAAATAATTTTTTCATACCTTTAATTCTAAATGATTCCTTATCTAAAACATGATAAGTAGTTTTTTTATTCCTAGTGTCTTATCTCAATTAACTATATATTTTTTATGGTTATAAATAATTCGACTAAAATAATAATTATTTAACAAATAATTATATTTAAATAATTGGGTAAGATCATTATAGTCTATATTCATCCTTCCTTATGATGGAAAACTAAGATTCAAGAGATACTGAACAAATAGTTTAGTATTGAAGTGCCATAAAAAATTTAAACCAAATGTGAGATAATCTCTCATTGGGTCTAGACATACATTATGATAATTTTTTAAGAACACATTGCATAGTCAAATCAACCCATTTTGGAAATTAGAAGTAGTGATATCCGCTTAGAGGATACATGAATCACCATTTCTTAGCTTCTCTTGAGTTCAATCCATAACCTTTATATTATTGTTCATTTACAATATTTAAATACATGTATATTTAAATAATATTGTATTTTATAAAACATTGGTGAATTAAAACATGATTAATATACCTAATATGGATTCAATGGATTGATTCTTCAATTCATTGAATTTTTTTCCAGTGACCAAGCTTTCCACATAATAAGTGAATAGATTTCTATTCATTCTAATACCTTAAAATCCTTTATCTCTTTAAAGGTTTTTTTGAAGGATCTATTTTATTTATATTATCCATGGGATCTTAAACCATTACTTTCAAAATTTTCACCAAAAATGGTGGAGATGTAGGTTTAATCAAATACATATCTACTTCATGATGTATGGACAAAATTTTATTGATCAAATTATCCATTTTGTTTATTTAGGATTACAAAAATAAGAATAATATCAGTGGTAAGGATGTTAAGATAAGATTAATGGATGATTTATTATACATGTGTAATATTAATTTATCTAACTGATCCATGTACCCCATCATTTCAAAATAATGATTAGTAACTAGATTAACTTCTTCCAGTTTACGCTCATATAGTACATTGGAAATCTTATTTATTTCTATCCTTTCATTCCCTTTCTTAAGAGAATGAATATGTGAAATTATTGTGTAAGTATTAATATATTTATTTTTTATTATCAACTCTCTATATGTAGTTGATAAAATAATACAACTAATATAGGAAACATCCTCAACATATCTTTGGTAGGCATCCTTCTCATCTTCACTCATTTATTTGGGTAGCAGAGAATGAATAGGGGATTCTAATACATAATACCATTTTTCTAATCATAATTCATTTCATTAATTATTTTTCAATATCTAAAAAATTGTTTTTTAAAGGACATACCCTTATTTAAGGAAATGATGCATTAATTTCATGATTTTATTTCAATTTTCTACAATACTTAAAACCATTGATTAATAATTTACTTGATTAAAAATTATGTGATAAATAATAATAAATAATTTTACTATTTCTCTCGCTATTTTGTAAATTCTCAATATCCCTCACTATTAAAACTTGAAAGTCTAGTTTCATTGACATTCTAGTGGTAAGGATCCATATTTACTTTCTTATAATCTTGAAAAAGGCCGTGAAAATTACAAGAATATATTTAAGTAGGATTTCTTTCAAGGTGTGGACTTGAATCTCCTTGATCTGCTGAGTGGACTCCTCAATCCAAAAACTCTGACTTAGATTTCCTAAACACTTAGATCAAAACTTTTATTAGAATGATTTATGATATTATACCCAATTTATATTTAGGTAAGTCAAACCACTATCTAAGTTAAGGCTTCCCAATTATTAAAGGGGTCACTGAAAGAGGATAAACCATTACATAAACTATGATTTAATCTTAAATTAGACAATGGAATGAAAATTCTAACTTAATATTTAGTTGAGGGATTTTATTTTATTATGCATACATTTTATCTTATTTTAACATTTACATAACTTGTTAATATTAAGTGAATTTTACCTAATTAATTATCCATGATGTATAAAACATTAACGCATGATCTATTTATTTAAATTATGCCTTTGAAAATTAATTCATTAATATATGTGATATCGATCTTTCATCTATTAAATAAATAATGCATAAGATATAAATAAATAATTAATTAAACCACCAGAGCATGATCTTATCAAGTTGTTGATTTATTGAGTAGACAATAAATTAACATTTTACTTAGGGGAATAACTCCTTTTTCTATTCTTGTCACGAGTTACATCATTCCACATGTCCAACTATGTATCTCCTAAGTTGGAATTATTATGATTCTATATAGAACCACCTCAATGTACCTTAGGATACTCCATTAATTTAAAGTATTTATTACTTAAAATAATGTGAGAGGAACCAAATGATTGGTTAAAGGAGATTAAATGAATAACCATGGACAATAAGGTCCTACATATTAGTAGAGATATGGATAACTCGTGGGCCATATAATTAATTTAATAATTAATAATTTTAAACCATGGAATAATTTAATTTAAATAAATTCCAAAAAATACAGAGTACTTTTTCCATCTCATGAGAAGTCGAGCATGCAACAAATATGAAAAAGTAAATAGATGTCATTCATCCATTATTTATTATTTATTGTTAAGATAAACATTATTTCATTCATTAATTAAAAAATCAATTAATTAATCCCCTTTTATCTTAATTTCCACAAAAATTCATTTATAGATGACCATTATTAATGAAATTCAAGTAAATTAAATGTTAGAACTAATAATTATAGATTTATTTCAATTAATTAATTGTGTATTTAAAATTTTTTACACCCATTTTTAAATTTTCAAACACAATAGGTTCCAATCAATAAAATAAGGCTTTAATGTTGGAATTTTCAAATTAATGTAATAAAATTATACTATTAACTGGGAAGCTACATGGGATGTACTTATGAGTTACATTCCATGTATTTGAGTTTCCATGTATCTGGGACACATGCCTGGGGCTTTAGTGTATTCCTTGGTTCGACTAATCCACATATACAAGCCAACTACAAACCATGTATCACTCATTCTTTGTTTTTTAGTAACTAACCAAAAGACTCATCATGTTCTTCAAATATGAAACTACATGACATGTCCACCAGATACATGTCATGTGTTCTGCTTTCCATGTGTATGTTTGAATCACTTAATGGATCAATGTATATCTTGAACTCAGGAAATGATGAATTAAACATTGTGTACACCGCATACACATTGTGTATATCATTAATGATCTAGTTTTTCAGTCTCACATGGTCTGATAATGTTTATAGAAAAAGATACATTAATTATTCTACTAAACCATTTATACTAAATGACATTAATGTGTGTTACACACCATGTAATATAACATTTCACATGATAGATAGGCCCAATCAATACACAGTGTGTAATAAATGCACCACATGTTCTTTATTACTTTGTATTTCAAGTATTCCACAACATAACTGGGTGTAGTTAACATGGGTACAGAGTCTGTACTTAGGATACACACCGTGTTCTTCCATTTTATCAATCCAAAATACCTTACAATTCATGCAGATCCTGTGGTCATTCTTCATTTGGTCTTAGGCCTTTAAGAAAATTATACAGTGAACAAAAATGATTAATATGTCGATAGCATGTTAATTTAAATTGGATTAAAGAATGAATAATGTGAAAGAGAAATATAAAAAATATTTAAAATTGAATAAAAATCAAATAAATAATTATAAATTTAAAATTTAACTACTTTTATACTAATTTTTAGTTCCATATACAGTGGAAGATCCTTTGGTGGGAGTTAAATTAAAATTTATTCTACTACAGGGTTTTTGGAAACCCCATAAGAGGATCATTCATGTTAAATTTTTATTAAATTTATTTATATGGGGAATAAATTGTTACCTCATCTTATTATCCTTCTTCAATGATGTTATTTATTTTCTAAAAACCCTTTATGATTACCTTTGTTGTGTTCTATGGATTCAAGTGTATAATCTATCTAGCAGTGATCTACATGTGCTCTATTGATCTCTAGGAAATGCCAATTTATTTCCAATTTATAGAAATGTAAATCAAATTTCTTGCATTGTTAATATTTATCACTATAAGATCCTTTGTACTTGAAGGAGTTGATATCATTATTGAGAGTAATAGAGGTGGAATTTTAGAGAGAGAGAAATTCATTCTCCACAATTATTCTCTATCATAAAATTTTGATTAATCCTACACAATGGACAGAACCTTCTATTTATATAGTGAGGGTTTATGTTAAAATATTATTTAATTGTTTGATGACCATTAGAACAATATTATAATCTTTATTAAACCTCATTCCCTAAAATAATAATAATAATAATAATATTTTATAGATTGTGCTGTAACATGTGTAGTAACTATTATTATTTTATGGGCTTGTAAATTAAAAAAATTCACCGAACAAGGTCATGATTATTTGTAACTCTTAAAAATTTATTCAATACCTGAATGAACATTTTATGAATAAATAAATATATTTATCCAAAAACTAGTGACTAAAAATTAAAAAATATTTAATAAATTAAATAAATATTTTTTTCACAATCTAGTGACTAAATATTTATTTAATTTATGTGATCAATAAAAAATAATTAAAATTATTCAACTATATCAAGAATAATATTTATTCCATTAATTAATTTTTTTTATAATTTAATTATGATCAATGAAAATAGATAGTGTTTGTCCCTCTGGGATTGTTACATATTGGCATTTGACATGTACACCTAAATTCTCAGATTATTATCTAGCTACGTGAAACGACACCCAAGAGAAATAACTTAATGCCGTAGAACTGAAAACCACATGTGAACACTATCTATGTAATATAATCTCTTTGTAACAATATATCACCAATATGTTTTCACATTAGTTTCACCAAATTGAATTCTCAAAAAACCTTTCTTTGACTATATTAAATAAACATGTCATTACACCATGGGCATGGAATTTAATGTGATAGTTCTATTCCAATCAAATGGATGAGATATCAGTTTCCATAGTGATGGAAGGGAAAAATATTTTCTTGACTTATTTATTAACTACACATCACTCATGACACACCCAATATATCGATCTTCTCAATGAACTATTATTCTCATGATTTCCGAAATAAATTTATGCGTGCAAGTTGTAACATGTAATAATAATAATGTTAATGTAAATGGACTGTTACACACGTTTAAAAATAATAATATCTAATGACACCAAAACATATATAATTCCAACTGGTAGGAATTTTCTCATTATATCACATCTTATAGATTACTAAGTTAGGACATCATGATAATAATCCTCATTCACTTGTGAGTAATTATGCCTGAAAGTCATGATCTATGTGTCCCATCATAGTACATTATCCGGCTGTAGAACTACTTTTTAGAATATCTTCATGGCATTTCAAGGTTCTCATCATAAAAGGGGACTGCCAGGACTTGATCAATGTGACATTTACTCTAAGATATTATCATATAAATATTATATAGAAGAATAATAAATATGTGATAAGATATTTATATTAATGATCACTCCTCTGAATATTCATGTTATCTAAAGTACAAAGTAGTTGGTCTTAGGTCCCGAACTCTATCATGTGGTCCTAGAGGACAATCTAATTTAGGGATCTATGGGGTGATGGTAGAGTCTTGTGTCTTAGATATATGATGAGTTGATGATAAAATATATAGAGTTTTAGAATCTTTTAAAGGGAGAGTTATATATGGATATATTTCAAGGGTTGCATATCCAAGAGATTTTGTAGCATCAACATGGTATAATTGCTGTGGTTGTGTATTTTTCAAAGTTCACTAACCAATTGAGCCAATATGTGGATATCAAGATCCATTTTATGAGAATAGAACTTTGATCTAGGATTATTCCAGGTTATCAAGGATATATTGATATCTCTTTTCATTGCTACTTTTGCTGGAGTTCTTGAGTAGGCCTTGGTAATGGAGATATTTTTGGCTGAGAAGACATTAACTATTGGTGCTGGTTGTGGGAACACAGGAGATAAAACCAAGGAAGATTGTTGTTGGTAGAAGGATCAGGTATTTGGGTATGCTAGATACTTCAGGATGTGATCTTAAGATAGATGTTCTGTAGTTTAGGTCTCACATGCCGGTTCTAGTAAGCTAGGAGAGAGACAGTGGTTCTCTTTTTATGGTTGTGGATATCCTATGCAGGATTTCTTGACCCACTATGTAACTGATAGGGATATGGTTGATGAACATCCCTTACGAGGACTAGTTAAAGAGATATAAGTTTTACATATTGGTATATGATGTTGTAGAATTGTGGGTAGAGAAACAGGTGGTGGCAGACAATTCAATATGTTTCCACCACCACCCCCATGTGGTCCGTCCCAGGATTGAGGAGATGGAGGAAAGGGGTGAGGAATACTATATATTTTATAATCCTATGACCTAGATTATCCAAGGATTATTATAGGTACAATATATATCATTTATAATTTTTAATTATTACTGATAGACACAAGTTTGAGCTACTCTATTCATTCCACTTATTGTTTGATGATTTTTATAGGTGATGCGGGGCATCACTGGAACCTAGTGATGGTGATGTTTGGTGTGGATTTAGAAACAAAATAAAGATGGATACATTTCCAAATGATAATTTTATTGTGAAATGATTCAAAACCTCAAGGGGGAGTCAGTGCTACCCAAAGAGGATAGTGTCATGGTGAGGCAAACGAGTTTCTTTGACATGGGTGTTCAAGGAAATTTGGCGTGCTATGTTGTTAGAGTAGTACCTAGTTAAAGTGAATAGGTATGCGTGGGAATGAATGATCCTTATGTAGAAAGGGATTCTGGACTAAAGTATCATGTATGGTTTTTCTTATGAATTGTGGCTTCACTTCCTCATCTATAGTTTCATAGAGTTAAAAGCCACTTTTCCCAAAACAAATCCCCTATTTGGGACCTAAAGATACCAATTGAACTCTTTTGTTATGAGACATGTCTTTTGATGCTCCCATAGAGAGGACCAATGATCATTCACTTTTGATAATTGGGGGAAATAATTTAGGGTAGAGATATATATTTTCATGGGAAGTTCTGTAGTAGTGATGAGACCCTATAACGTCTTCCTCGGTATGGACTTGTTGTCTACCATCCTTCTCAGTTTCCAGCTTCACGCGTAGAATGTAGTGTGGACATGATGATGGGATTATATTTTTCTTTATCAAAGAGGGTACATAGGTAGAGAAGGATGAGCTCATTCATAGGATATTATAAAAAATTACTCAATAATTGGAAAGTATTACACTTAGATCGATGAATGTTATAATCTCTCAGCTTTCTGTAGTGGAAGTGGAGTAAGCGGAAATATTTCCTGGGGATTTTATAGTTTTACCTCCACACCTAGATTTAGAATTCGACATAGTCTTTTATGTAAGGAATTCCCTAATATCTATTCTAGTTTGTCAGATTTATCCCATTGAGCTTCATGAGATAAGGGTGTAGTTTTATGTTCTATAGAAAGGGGGATTTTCAAACCCATTGAGTTTACCAAGGTAACCCTATTTTTTTCCAGGAGGTGCATGAGATATTGAGGTTAGGTATAGATTGAATTACCCTAAACTAAGTGATTTCTAGGAGGGTTATCCACCCCGGAGAATAAATGAATTCTTTTCCTAATGGATATTGGAAGGGTGGTTCTTGGATTTAACCTTAGGGTGGTTTATGACTAGCTCCAGTTTCTAGAGGAGTTTTCACCCAAATAGAATGTCTAAATCCAATATGGTTATTTTGAGTTTATAAAGATAGAATTCACCATGATTTCCTCTCTAGTAGTGTTTGTGGGACTTATGAAATAGATCCTCAACCCTTGTTGGATCAGTTCATAGTACTCTTCTTCATTCATACTATCTTTTACATGACATCAGAGTTTAGCACATGATAAATTTTTGGGTGGCTCTAGATATACAATGAGAGTTCCAATTTCATGGCGAGATCTCATAAAGTGATTTCTAGATTCATGATATCTACTTATTGTGGTATGTTTTATTTGACATGGTCGTGATTTTGGAACTAAAAGAGGTTGAAGCTATGATAGCTTGATATACACACAAAGGTGTTGCTATAATATCAAATAATCATAGTGAGGTTTCCATTATGCTATTGTTGAGAAAATTAATGGATCAGTTCATCTCTTTGCAGTTAGACATTAAGGGTGAGGTAGATGTTGTCACACGATGACTCCAGTTACCTAGAGTTGGTAGATTATTTTATTACATTATCATGATCATAATAAATCAAATCTCAAAGGATTCATTAGTTTATTAGCCTTGGAAAAAATAGATAAAAACATATGTTTTACATTACAAATCGAAATTAAAAACAACATATTATACCCTTTGTAAAATATCAGATCCATTATACTATCCCTACAGGATAATCATAATATACTTCTTCCCATCCTAGGGGAAAAGAAAAATAAGAAAAGGGTGAACTCAAATACCGAGTAAGGATAAAAAATATAGGGGAATCTATCAGAAATAGGAAAACAATTTATGGAAAGGTATAAAAATAAAACTTAATCCTTTTAAACAAAATTTTCACCATAATATATAGATAATAAATCAAATAATTTCATTTAAATATTCACATGGATATTATACTAGTCAAATAATAACATGAACTATCAATAACTAATCTCATAACGAGGTAATGCATAATGTCGGATATCATAACCATACCATCAAGACATCGAGCCAAGACCATAAATAACTATACCGTCAAGACCTTGTGCCAAGACACTAGTTTGTCTCGTGATTCCTACAGATTCATCAAGGGGTTATAGTGGTATTTTCCCATCACTTACTAAGTCTAATGCATTCCTCTTATGAAAATGGTTAAAGATAATATAAATATTCATATTAAAACAAGCATATGAAATGTTAATACTTTAACCATAAACCATATATGGTATCAAAATAGAACATCCATATTAAAACATATCATAAACCATTCAATACAATATGGAATATTTTATCATAATTAATAGAACTCTATTAAGAATAAAATCCAACAAAGGTTGTTGACATAGATGAAAATAAACTAATGAAATCATTAAAACTCTTTCAGAGAAGTGTACCTTTTTTATAATGAAAAATTCACACAATTATAAAATAAAACATTTTAAAAAAAATAACCTTATAAGCTTGTAGGGGAAGCTTAAAAAGTTAAGGCATCTAGATGGTGGAAATAGCCACTCACAACCTATAAGTTAAAAAATATTATTTCCTTAATTTGTCAAAAAGGTCATAAAGTACCTCATTTGGAAAATGATGGAAAGATTCCATTCAAACTATTTATAAAGAGTAAAACATGGGTCAAAATGAATTTAAATAATTTTTGATAATATTTTTAACTTTTTATGAAACATGTATATGGATGATAAATATTTCACAGTAGGTACTTAAGTATAAAAAATCTTGGATAATAATGAGATTGTGAAATTAACCCTTACCTTGACCTTTCCTATAGTCGAGGGTGAGTTGGAATTTTGTATAATGGTTAAATAATATTATTATATTTTACCAGAACCAAATCCATATTTATGATATCATATATGATCCTCTTATATCATTTTAATAATATTTCAGTATTACCATTGTTTCGGGTGTTAACTACTTCATTTTCCCATTCCAATTTATCATATAAGTCATGTATGTTATGTATAGGATATATATTTTATTCATATATAGAATAATATTAAGTTCATAGAAATTATATTTACTTATCATAATAATTTTATAATCATTATTGAATGTTTATCGTGGAGAATTAATCTCATCACGCAGTGGAGACGGTAGGTCATACATAAGCACAAACGACAATATTATTACATTGATGGTTAAATGGTATGGAATTGGATGATATATTAATTATAAATATTCCTTATAATGTTATATTAATTATTTATATCCATTATTCTCATCATTATACCCATCCAATTAATGCAGTGTTGAATAATAAATTACACCATGACGTGGAGACGATAAGGCGTACATACGCATACATTGTGATATTGTTGTTCGTATGATGTATAAAATGAGTAATATGGTTTTTACATGATTATAATAACAAATCAGTATATGTATGATACTAGATTTATTATTTTTATATGGAAAAAACATAAAAATAGGAAGTAGAAGAAGAAAATAACTTTGAATGATGTGATAAAAAATTACCTCTTTTTTAGTTATCTCTTTTTGGTTAGTAAAAAAGGACTCTGTAGAATGGATTTATTCCCAATGTATGGCCTCTAGGATGAAGTGAGAGAATTTTTTAGGGGAAATGGGTAGGGTTCAGCTGAACATAATTTCTTTATATGTCTGAATCAAAGATAAGGAAGGGTGCCCATTTATAAGAGATGTCAGGGGCATTTTTGGAAGATTATCAAATATTAATTTATTACAAATTTTTTTACAGTTTAAAATAGCTAAAAAGTGATTTATTTCGTGTATAAGATGAGGATGGGTATCAATAATCCCATAAAATTATTTTTATAAATGTTTATGTCCCCAAATTAACCATATATTTAGGATTTAACCCTTAGTTAAACAGTTTAACTGTTACCATATTTACTAGTCCTTTTATAATATATGGTTAATATATTTAATATAAAATGGAAAAAGAACCCCAATTGGATAATTTATGACATTTGTTACATTATAATATTTATTTTTCCAATCCTGATAATTCTATGAATTTTATAGCATTTAATTAAATATTATTTATTTTAAAGTATCATTTATGTCAATTTTGATACTATTCAAAATTCACATTTTCAAAAATATGAAAAAAACATGATAACTTAATAAAAATAATTCAATATGTCTCTAACATATCTAATTTATCTATAAAATTAGTTTATGCCATTAATTAAATCAAATTATATTTATTTTTATATTTTTAATATCATTTAACTGATTCTTCCTTTAATAATTCAATTACTGCATCATTATTGTGTCACCATTTAATTTAATTATTTATTTCCTAAAATTATAAATAAATTAAAATTATGTATATAATAATTTTATTATTCTAAATACTATTTACAGTTGACCATATTACTCATATATACTCATATTAAAATTGATATAGTTATTAAAATTTGAATGACATTTCTAACTCTTCTTTATATATAACATAATAAATGACTTAATCTAACACAATTGTCTTAAAAATTATCATATTTTTTAAATAAGGTTTATTTTGGTTAGAAAAAAATTTTCTAATGAAATTAGGACAGGTATTAGGGTAATATTATATAATTATAATATTATTTTTACCTTTAATTACCATATTTACCTTTAACTGTGGTAAATAAAATTCAAAAGTTGCTATTCACCAAAAATTATTTTGATCATATTAGAACATATTTTTTATAATTATTCCAACCATGTATGTCTATTTTTTTAAATTCTATTTACATAAGTGGTAAAATTATGTTTAATGCAAATCCACAGATGTGGTTAGAATGAGGGTAAAAGAGACGCTCAAAAGTTTAATAAAGTTATTATATCCAATAATTTTATAAAAATGGTTCCTATGGCCTACATTAGAATAATATATTTATTATGTATCTATTTTTACTTTAAAATAAATTTAAATTAAAATAGTTATTTAAATGAAAAATTTTGTTTTTTAACAATAATGCAGTATTTTTCACTATTCATCAAAATTGAAACTTTTCCCAAAAATACCAAAAAAATAACCCTATAGTAATTTTGATATTCCAAATAAAAAATGAAGTCTATTTTGAAAAATAAAATTTATAAAATTTATAATTTGGTTAATAATATTCATAACCACTTTTTAAAAAATTAATTTGATAGGCCATGGTGCGCTCAAACATGATGTTATGTGTAGCGTAAGTTATTGAATTATTTAAAATGAATCATATCATGGAAGTTTGGGGTGTTACATTATTACCTCATTCAAATAATTGAATCCTCAACATTCCTAGAATATCACTTCATAAAATTATTTGAGTGATTCTTCATCATATGTTCTTTAGCTTCCCACATCGCCTCTTCTATTTTATGGTTTCTCCAAATAACTTTTACCAGATGACTCATCCGATTTCTCAAAACTATTTCTCTGGTATCAAGAATCTTGATAGGCTCTTCATAATAATACAGACTAGCTTCCAGTTCTATTTCTTCATAGTTGAGTACTTGTGTTGGGTCTGGCATGTATTTCCTTAAAATTGATATGTGGAACACATCATTATCTTTGAAGAGACTTGACGCCATTGCCAAACGGTAAGCTATATATCCAATTTGTTCCAAAATCTCAAAAGGTTCAATGTACCTAAGACTTAATTTACCCTTTTTCTAGAATACATGATCTCTCACTTGAAATTCAAAATCCTTCCTTCAATTATCAGTATAGATCTTGTTTCTACATTGAGATGTTTTGATATGGTTCTAAATATTTTTACCTTTTTCATTGTTTCCTCAACAAGTTCTTGACATACGAGTTTTCTTTCACTAACATCATCAAAAAAAGTTTGTGTAGAACATCTCTTTCCATATAACGCTTCATATGGTGCCATTTGTATACTTTAATGGAAGTTATTATTATAGGAAAATTTTACTGTAGGTAAATATTTTTTCCACTTACCTTGAAAGTTAAGTGAGTAAGATCTCAACATGTCTTATAATGTTTGAATAGTCCTTTATGATTTTCCATCAGTTTAAGGGTGGTAAGCAGTGCTCAAATGAAGCTCAGTATTTAGGGCCTTCTAAATAATTTTCCAAAATCATGATGTAAAATGAGGATTATGGTCAGAAACAATCAAGAAGGGTACACCATGAAGTGTTACAACATCATTAATGTAATGTATTTATAAACATTCAAGTTGTAAATATTTAGTTATAGTGAGAAAATGTATTGATTTGGTAATATGTTCGAGAATAACTTATATCACATCATTTATTCTAGGGGTCTTTGGGAGCCCCATGACAAATTCCATCGTAATATCATCCCACTTCCACACGGGTATAAGAAGAGGTTGCATGAATTCTATAGGATGTTGTCTTCCAGACTTTACCTATTGAAAAAACAAACATCTCGACACATAATCTAAAATCTCCATCTTCATGTTGTCCCACCAAAAATGTGCCTTCAACTCAATGTAAATCTTAGTTCAACCAGGGTGTATAGAGAAATTGGAGCTATGAGTATCATTCAACAATCAACTTTTTAGCTCATGTATAGCTGGAACACAAATCCTCTTCCCAAATTTCAAAATACCATCTTTAAATATAAAGTCAATAAGTCTCACATCATCCACAACTTTAATTTTCTTTTGAATCACCTCATCATTATATTGATAACTTTTTATCCTTTCCATTAAAGATGGTTTGGAAACCATTTGAAAAATTAGTGATGTTTCACCTTCCATGATAATTCCCATGTCCATCCTTACTAGATCCATGAACATAGGATTCTTTTAAACTCTCATTTTGTTTATAACATCATGGTACTTTCTACTCAAACCATATTCCACCATATTTTCCTTCCCTAGGTGGCAGTGTATTATGCAGTAATAATCCTTGAGTAGATCAAGCCATCTAACTTGTCTCATGTTGAGTTTTTTCTGTGAGAAAATATATTTTAAAATATTATGATCAGTATATATCTCCCATATTTAACGGTAGAGATAGTGCCTCAATATCTTCATAGAAAATATTACTAGTTCTAACTTAATATCTGGAGTTGGGTAGTTTTTTTCATGAATTTTTAGTTTCTTTAATGCATAAGAAATAACCCAATAATTCTGCATAAGGACACAACTGAGTCCTTTCCTTGATACATCACTATAAATCACATACCCATCATTTATAAATGGTAAAGTGGAGATACAAGAATTGACTAATCTTATCATAAATTCATCAAAACATTCTTCACAATATTTTTTCCAAATTAATTCAACCCCTTTATGTGTGAGCTTGGTTAACAGGTTTTCCAATCAAAAAAATTCTAGACGAAACAATGATAGTAACATGCTTAAACCAGAAAACTGCATACCTTGGTTATAATCATCGGTTCTGGTCATTCATAGATTTCCTTTGTATTTTTAGGATCAATTTATATTCCATCCTTTGAGAAAATATGGCCTATAAAATAAATTTCCTACAGTAAGAATTCACACTTGCTAAAAATCCCATAAAATTCATTTCTTCTAAGAGTCTTCAGAATAATCCATAAGTGGTTCTCATGGACTTCATGGATTTTGAAGTATACCAATATATCATCAATAAATACTATGAAAAAATCATCAAGATATTCCTTGAACAATATATTCATTTGATCCATGAAAACAAGTGGTGAATTAGAAAATCCAAATGGAATTACTATAAATTCATAATGGACATACCTCATTCAAAATGTTGTATTTGGAATATCTTCTCTTTTACACATAAATGATGATATCCATAAGGAAGGAAAATCTTCCAGAATTTTGATCTCCAGGAAGTTGATCAAATAAATTATCAAGGCAAGGTAGAGGATGCTTGTTCTTTATTTTAATAGCATTGATTTCTATATAGTCAATTAAAAGCCTCATTGATCGATCTTTATTCTTAACAAAAAGGACCGGGGCTCCCCATGGAGAAACACTAGTGTGAATAAATACCTTATTACTCAAATCCTTTAGTTTTTTATTTATCTCTACTAATTTCATAGTGTCTATTCTCTAGGGAGTTTTTAATATTGTAATAGCATCAGGTATTAAATCAATAGTAAAGTCAACTTCTTTCTCTAGAGGATGTACCGGTACATCCTTTAGAAATACATCAATATAATCCTATACAATAGGTATATCATCAATTTTAATATTTATTTCTTCATCCCTATATGTTTTTTCCTATTCCTCTCCAAGAATATCATTTAGTAAAGCTACTTGGGGTGAATTTTATAAGAATCTGGTGATGAAGTTTCTGCTATAAAGATAATGGATTCTACATCTTCCTCACAAATTTCAACTTCCTTCTTCCTACAATAAATTTTCACATCATATTTTGATAGAAAATCCATATGGACGATTATATCAAAGTCAATCATAGTTATGATGATAAATTTAGAATATAAATCGCATTTATATTCCATAATGGGAACTTCCTAACACATTATTGTTGCAATGATACTTACCTTAGGGTTTTTGAATAATAAATTGCTTGTTAATGTGAATTGGAAATATATAATTTTTGAGGAAAACAAGAAGATATAAAGGAATGTGAGGATCCATAATCAAAAAAATATTTGGTAAAATTTGAGGAAAGGAAAAAATTACCTTCCACCACAACATTAGGAATGTCAACCTCAACACTTGTGATCGTAAAAGATTGTCCTTGCTCCCTTGGCCTTTTCTGGGCCAAGTTTCCTTTATAATTAAGAAAAATTATTTGAATAGTGTCTCATATATTTATAATTGTAGCATTGAACATTGATAGATTATTTATTCCCCTTGTAATCACAAAATTGGTGGGGTTTTTATCCACAATTTTAACAAACTATCATCCCCTTAAAGCAAGTATTGGGGTCTTTCTTCCTACAGTTACTGCTAGGTGGAATGTCTGATTTTCCCTTATTCCCCTTATTTAATTTTTGAGAGTATTCATCAGCTATATTCTTATCCTTCTCTCCTTTAAAGTCATAAGACTTAGAGAATTATTTTTCTCTCTTGATAGCACATGAGACTATATCTTTGTAAAGTGAGAAAGGTTGTGAGACCAATTCCCATAAGAGGAATGGTTTTAACCCATCAAAGAACCAATAAATCTTACTTATTGGGTTATGTATATAGTATTAAACATGTCTTTCTATCCTTTGGAATTTATCTTCATACTTTGCAACATTCTCATCCTCCTTCTCCTTCAGAATTATAAATTTATTCTCTGTATCTGCTCATAGATCATGAGGAAAGTATTTTTTCTAGGAAGAGTTCTATAAATTACCTCCATTCCATATTTTTGACCTATTCATTCTCCTTCCTGTTTTGAATTAATGACCACCATTGATCTTCATATCCCGATAAACAATAGACTGCAATAACAACTTTTTCCCTTTCATTACTCCCCAAAGAAAGAAATATTTTCTCTAAGGTACTTATCCACTGGTCAGCTGTAAAAGGATTTATAGTTCCATTGAATGTTTGGATTTTTTACCTCAGGAAGTAGTCTAACATTGATCCTCCTCATTATGGATCAGGCTACTCCATACATGTAAGTTTATTATTCATAACCCGAGTTAGTTTTCCTAGTATGGTTATAAGATGTTCAGTGCCAGTTATATCACCAGCTCCACTATCATTATATTTTATAGGAAAAAATACCTACATGGATTATGTGTGTTGATATAGTTTACATTCTTTCTACTGTGATCCATTTCTAAAAAATGGCATACACTATATTAGGTTATGAACCATAATAAATAATTCCAAATTAGTAAAATACTTAACAAGAATTTAAAGAATTATGAAGATCTAATCCATTATCATAAAAATGGATATTTGTGGAAATATTTAATCATAAATCCTTCAAAATAGTTTCTAAAGAAAATGTGAATTATCCTAAGCATATACTCTAGGAGTGTTATATTAGGTGCATAGTAAGACTTGTTGTCGTGTACCGGGTTACCGCGAGCCAATCTCGGAACACATTTTCAAAGTTAGTACTCCTAGGTACATTTGTGACAAAACCACATCCACTTGTAGTATCTAGATAGGGAACTATTTTCTAGGAATACCCACATAATCACTACATTACCAAAATTCTAGGATGTTCTTATCTACTTATCCTCAAAGTCTATCTTAGGTTAATGTTCCCTAATCAAGGTTTTTCTAAATATAGTTTCTAAGGTTTGTACAGAACTTCCTATCATAGAAACTGTAATTCCCCCACCCATGTTACCTAGATTCGGTGAATTATTTTATTACATTGGCATGATCACATGAAATCAAATCTTCAAGGGCCGATCAGTTTAGTATCCTTGAAAAAACTGCATACAAATATTAGTTTTACATTACATATTGAAATGAAAAAAAACATATTATCCCCTATGAAAAATCTCATATACCTTAGATTATACCTACAGGTCAATCATAATATACTTCTTTGTATCATGGGGGAAAAGAAACATAAGAAATGGATCAGTTCAAATGCTCAGTAAGGATAATCAATATATCCAAAGCTATCATAAATAAGCATAAACATTTAAGGAAAGGAATAAAACTGAAACGAAAGCCTTTTAAACATAATATTAAGCATAATATGGAATGAATAAATCAAATAGTTTAATTTAATCATTCACAAGGATATTATAATAGTTAAATAATCACATGTAATATCAATAAATAATCTCATAACAAGGGAATGCACAATTTAGGACATCATAACCATACCATCCAATCCACATGACAAGACCATACATAACCATACCATCAATGCCTTGTTCCAAGATACTAGTGTGTCTCATGAGACTGACCAATGCATCGAGGGGATATAGTGAGATCTTCCCATCACTTACAATGTCCAATTCATTTCTTAAATGAAAAGGGTGAAACATAATATAAACATTAATATTAAAACTAGCATATGAAATATTAATACTTTAACCATAAACCATAAATGGTATCAAAATAGAACATCCAATTTAAAACATATCATAAACCCTTACATACAATATTGATGATGGTGTCATAATTAAATAACCCCCATTAATCATAAAATCCAACAGAGGTTGTTGACATAGATGAAAATAAACTAATTAAATCATTAACACTCTTTGAGAGAAATATGTCTTTATACTTTGAAAAGGTCAAACAATTATAAAATAAAACATCGATTTTTTTTAAAAAGTAACCTTATAATATTTTAGGGGAATATTCAAAATTTCAAGGTGTCATGACAATATAAATAGTCTCTCATGCCGTATAATCTAAAAAACATCATTTCCTTAATTTTTAAAAAAGTTCATAAAGTAATTCATTTGGAAAATGATAGAAATATATATTTAAAAAAATATATAATGAGTCAAACATTTGTAAAAACGACTTTAAATAATTGTCTATAATAATTGGAAAAACATTTTATGATACATTGATATAGATGATAAGGATTTCCCAGTAGATATTTACGTATAAACATTCTCAGATAATAAAGAGATTGTGAAATTAACCCTTACCTTGTACTTTTCTCTAGTTGAGGGTGAGTTGAAATCCTGTATAATGGTTAAAGTATGTTAATAAATTATACCATAATCATATTAATATTTATGATATCATATAATATCCTCTTATATTGTTTTAATAATATTTCAGTATAACCATTGTTTTGGGTGTTAACTATTTCATTTTCCCATTCCAGCTTTTCATGTAATTAATATTTTTAATGCATAGGATATATATTTTATTCATATATATAATTATATTAGGTTCATAAACATTATATTTACTTATCAAAATAATTTTATAATCATTCCTGAATAGTTAACATGGAGAATGAATCTCATCACACTGTGGAGACAGTAGGTCGTAGGTATGGAAGAGGGACGATATCATTCCCTTGATGGTTAAATGGTATGGAATTGGATGATATATTAATTATATATAATAATTATAAAATTACATAAATTATTTATTTCTCTTATACTCATCATTATACCCATCCAATTAATGTAGTGTTGAATAAAAAATTATAACACAACGTGGTGACTGTAAGCCGAATGTACACACATATGGTGATATTATTATTCATATGATGGATAAAATGAGGAATATGGTTATCTCATTATTATAATAACATATCATTATATGGATGATACTGGATTTGTTATTTTTAAATGGAAACAATATAGAAAGAGGAAGTATAAGAATAAAATAACTTTGAAAGAGGAGATAAAACAATTACCACTTTGTCGGGTATCTCTTTTTGGTTTGAACAAAAGTACTCCTTAGAATGTATTTATTCCAAAAGTATGGCCTCTAAGATGAAGTGAAGGATTTTGGGAGTAGAAATGGTCAGGTTTGGTCAAACTAAAGGGCTTTACATGTGTGAATAAAATAGAAGGAGGGTTCCCTTTTATAAGAGAAGCGAGGAGCACTTTTGGAAGATCTTAAAATATTAATTTATTACAAATTGATTTTCGGTTTAAAATAAAACCAAAGTGATTTATTTTGAATCTAAGATAATTATGGGTAGAAATAATCTCATATAATTATTTTTAGACAAGTATATGTTACAATAATAACCTCATCTTTTGGATTTTACCCTTAGTTAAAAAGTTTAACTTTTACCGTGTTTACTTGTCTTTTTATAATATAGGGTTAATATAGTTACTATAAAATGCCAAACACACCCCAATTAGATAATTTATTAAATTTTGAACATTATAAAAGTTAATTTTCTAAACCTAATATTTATATGAATTTTATAGAATTTAATTAAATATTATTTATTTTTAAGTATCATTTATGTCAATTTTGATACTATTCAAAATTTCAATTTTTTTAAATATAAAATCAACATGATAACTCCAAAAAAATAATTCAAATATGTCACTAACATGTATATGTTATCTATTAAATTATTGGATGTCATTAATTCTATCAAATTATATTTATTTTTATATTTTTAATTTCAATTAATTGATTCTTCCTTTAATTATTCAATTACTACATCATTATTTTGTCTCCATTTAATGTAATTATTTATTTCTTAAAATTATAAATAAATTACCATTATGTATATAATCATTTTATATTTCTAAATAATATTTATTTTTGAGCATATCAATTCTATATTGTAATGTTAAAAATGATACAGTAATTAAAATTCGAATATGAAATTTTTAACTATTCTTTAAATAAAATATTATGAATGTATTAATCTAACACAAGTGACATAAAAAGGATAATATTTTATAAATAATGTTTATTTTTGTCAAAAAAAATTATCCAATGAAATTAGGACACGATTTAGGGTAATATTGTATTATTATAATATTATTTTTACCTTAAATTACCCTATTTACCTTTAACTGTGGTAAATAAAATTTGAAAATTACTATTCAAGTTTTTTTTATCCTATTAGATCATATTTTTTATACTGATCACAACCATTTATTTAATTTTTTCTAAATTCAACTCACAAAAGTAGTAAAATTACGTTTAATGCTAATTCGCAGATGTGGTTAGAAGGCGGGTAAAAGAGACGTTCAAAAGATTACTAAAATTTTTATATCCATTTCTATTATAATAATGATTAATATGACCTAAGTTAGACTAATATATTTATTATTTATCTACAATAAAATTAAAATAAATTTCAAGTAAAATTATTATTTAAATAAAAATATTGGTTTTTTTACAATAATGATGTATTTTTCACTATTCATCAAAAATTGAAACTATTAAGAAAAATAACAAAAATTCAAAATATGATAATTTCGACATTAATAATTTAAAAATAAAGTCTATTTAAAAAATAAAATTATATATTTTAATAATTTGGTTAATACTATTCATAACCGCTTTTTTTAAATGGCTAGTTTGATAGGTCAGGGAGCACTCTAACTCGATGTTGCGTGAAAGAAAAGCTATTGAATTATTTAAAGGGAAGTTTATCGTGGAATATTGGGGTGTTACATGTATAGTGCATCTTTAGTTTATTCCTGTTACCCCTCCACTTCTATAGTGAGTTTGGGAGGCACAACATGAAGATATTTTTTAAGATGTATCTCATGACCAGATATCCACTGGATAAGTTTTTGATGAATTTTATTAAGGTTGAGAGTATTTAATTCTTATAAGGATGGATAATGAGACCCATTATTCCATTAGATGAGGTGATTATGAGGTTTATTTCCCTTAGTAGTACACCCAGGAGTGGGGTGGTTGTGCTGATTTCCTTTGCCATTGAGTTTGGTGGACAAGGGTGTGGTGGATTAATGCTGAGTAAGCTCTTGATGTATTACTGATCAGTAGGTAGAGAACAATGTGACTGTGTGGTAGTGAAATAAGGAATCAAATTTTTAGTTTTTAGGGTGGGTATTCTATGGAAAATGAGAGGCCCCGACACAATCTGAGTGACCATGGACTAAATCACTAGGATGGCCCACATCCTAACTATCTAAGAGAAGAGCTTAGTAGAGAGATTGGGATTCCGATACATGCAAGAGGATTTTGGTGCTTAGTTTTTGTTGAGATCAGTATTTTACAATATATAGCTATCAAGGGAAAGTATACAATTCCAATTTAGGAAAAAATGATTTAGGCTTGCGTGTTGACTTGGTTACATTGTTGGGAGGATCACCTTACCCTTAGAGAAGTTATCATATTATAGCAATAAAAATCCCAAAATCATTCTATAACCTTTTATGTCTATATTAAGAGACCTTGTAGGTCAATGTTTTATTAGTCGAAGCCAGTGGAAGAAAATACTTGTAGGCCTAGAGTTGGTTCTAGAAATAGTTTTTGTGGGTGCAGCTCATCTAGGGATGGAAAAGGACTATTGGGAAATGTTAAGAGTGATTATTAGATGATGATGATGAAATTTGGAGTTTAATGAGGATACTTTGTGTTTTGGGATATCTAAAATTGTTGAGGTTTATATAGAGTTATCTGAGATTGAATACTATCTATAGAGTTCATTGACCCTTTCTCCATCATTTGTATGGGTTGGTAAGGTGGTATTATATTGGACCTTGTGATCACAGTTTGATTAGGTGTTGGTGTTTTCTATTTTTTTGCATCTTAGGAGATATGTGCATGATTCATTTCACAATGAAGACCCAGGTGAGTTGGGAGTTAGGTGTGGAGTTTATTTTTGTAGGTACCCATTTATCTCTCCATTTATGCATTTTTAAGATTTTATATTCCTTACATGACTGATAAAGATCCCATAGGGGTCTATGTGTGGGTAAATGATGAAAATAGAGGTTTTCTGGAGGATTCCTAATCACACATCATGTAGTGAAGGATTACACACTGTGTTTAATTATCATCTAGGGAATATAATCTTTGGAACTACACGCTGTGTACTAGGGGTACACGCTGTGTACTTGGGGTACACACCATGAAATTAGACTAGGTCATGTGGTCGAGTACAGAGGTAGGGATTCCATATAAGGGTACATAGACCTATGGAAGTACAGAGTTAGACCCTAAGTGTACAAAGGCAAATAATATGACTTGGTACATGATCATGAATAGTGATAAACATACATAGGCTACATTACATGGGCATATCCAAGGACACAGGCTTAGGTTGGGAAAAGTGTCAAAAGTTGTGTATTGAGTGTACATGGATTGTAGGACGACATAACTAGATAGGTATTGTATGGGCGAGGACACATAAAAGTGATCAAGTGTCATTAAATGATATATAACCACTTGTACATGTTGTGTACTTTTTTAAACATTGAGTACCATGTGGGGAAATGTCTAGGGTTTAGCCTCAAGAGACACACCTTGTACCCCAAGAGGAAACATTGTGAACTCCCCTCAGTGAATTTTTCATTTCACATATATGTCTTCAGGACTTGGATGAATTTATACAAGTATCCTATCCTAAGTTGGATTCCATATAGAACAGGATTTTGACCATAGTTTTTCTGTGAGAGATGCGATGTAAGGTGATTCTTATGGGGAACCTTTGTTAGAGATGTAGATATTTGTGCAAGTTATCACTTTCTTTTGGTTAGTCCTTCTGAGGGTATAGTGTATAATTATGACTTGAGCATAGGATCTTGATACCCTCTTAGATATTGGTTCAAATAAAATTCATTTATCAATCTAATAATTTTGGGTCAGGATCCTCTATCACATCATATTCCCTGAGTGGGGTTTTGGGGAATATTTGTGACCAAATTAAATAGACATATGATCCCCTACTTGGTGGGTATTATAGATTGAGTTTCCGGAATCCCCTAGGAGTCATAGGTGTGATCCCATGTTTGATTGTTGATAACACCAGTGTTTTGGGTTGGTTTCATGGTGTCCCCTAGCTATCCTGAGTGTGCTCCTCTATCTGAGTATTGAGATCCATTGGGTTCTAACATGAATTTCTTCATTTTAGGACTTGATGATTGAGTTATATCAGATACATTACATTAGGTATGGTAGGGATGTTCCAATATCTTCATGATGTCTGATTGGTGAGATATCTTGGATGAATTCTATCAGGGATGGTAAGGCTTATATAGTGAGTACTCTCAGACAAGAGATACCTTTGATCCTTGAGTAAGATCCTACAGATAACTGTATGGTTAAGAACTCTAAGAGATATGGAGACTATGATGGGTATATCTTTGTTACTAAATTAGTATTTGATGTTATTTATAATATTTTGGTTGAAATACCTTATGTTTATGAGATGAAAATTCATGTATAGACATGTCATGGAGATGGAGATTACTATTCTCTCTCGCTTGGGTTTTCTATACCCTCTAGATATAAGTCGACCCAACTATTTCTTTTTAGTTTCTCAATTTTTATTTTGGTGTTTTGGGGAACCCAATATAAATTTTCATACTCACCCATTCATTGGATATATCTAAAAATTACATGTATTATAGTGATGACATGACTTTTGATGTAATCCATGGAGGACCAAGAGCTGATGGAGAATAATGAACTAGACAGAATGATGTGTATACCAATGGTTACATTTGAGGGTATACCTCTCTCTCTCTGAGTAGGTTAGAACCTTTTATAGTTTTTTGGTGGGGTTTTATTCTTTCCTTGTGCATTCAAGTGCTCTACCATACTCTTATTTTTGGATATAGATGTATAAATGCATTTGGTATCGGTTGTATTATTATCTATACATTGTTTCATAGAGATGGATGTGTGTCCATTTGTAGAGGTACTATAGGCTAAGGCCTCCCATATATCTGATATGCCTAATCGGTGATGGTGTACATCACCTGACCTATTGAAGGTGGCCTTGAGGAAGTCTCACGTGACTTATTACTAGTCGGGCGAGCCTTGGTGAGTCGGTTAATGACATAAAATATCTCATTTAGGTTTTGAAAAAAAATTAAAAATATATTAATTGTAAAATTTAGTTTAAAATAGTTAATATATGATAAAAAATCATTTTTTAGAAATCGTGATTTTATTATTTAAAAATAAGAAGAAAAAAATGATTGTAAATTTAATTGGATAATAAAATTCTCTATTAAGGAAAATTTCATAAGTAAATAGAAATAAGGATCTAAAATAAATGAGAGAAAATCAAATATAAAGGATCATATCCAAAAGAGAATAAATAAAAATAAATCAACATTAGAGAAAACATTTAAAAAATCTCAAGATATTTAAAGTAAAAAAATGAGAATCTTAATAAAACCATTCATAACTCTCTTTTAATCAAATAAAAATAGTAATGGGGAAGGGGACGAGTGAAAATATTAGCAAGTTGATATTTTATCCTAACTAATTATAAAAATATATCACTTTTTTGGAAGTGATCTCTTAGGAAATGTTTCCTATGGTAAATTTGTTTGGATAAAGAGTAGTGGATAGTATTTTTAGAGATATTTATATCACTATTGTTATAAAAAGTAATAGGGATATGTTCATATATAAGACTAAAGACTACAAGATTTTGTTTTCTCTATATTATTTGGGTCTAATATCTTTTAGAGACATTGTATTCGAATTCAGTATTAGAAATAAACTGAGTTATTTTTCTTAATACTCCAGAAGATGATGTATTCTCTTTTTAGATGGAATATATCACTTGTACTTTTCCTATCTTGTAGGTAACCACCAAAATCATCATTGGGAAAAGTAGTTAATCCAAAATATATATCTTCTAGATATAACAAGTGAATATTATTACTACCTTTTAAATAGTGAAAAATCCTTTTGATATATTTGAGATGATATTCCTTTTGATTTGAATGAAAATAAGAACAAAGAAATAATTGAACAAGATGTCAGTATAGGTCATAGTAAGATAAAGTAAACTTCTAATCAAACTTAAATAATTTTTTAGATCATCTTATCAAATTCATCCAAAGTATGTTATAGGTAATACTAATGGGCATGCTAATTTACCTAGTTTGATCCATTCCAAATAATTTTAATTGTTCAATGGTGTAGTTTTATTAGTTTTGAAAAACATCATCATTTATTTGAGAAATTTATCAAATGAGAAAGAAATTTAGTTCAACATTAAAGTTTATTTCAAATTCCATTTTAATTAAATAAAAAATTACAAACAAATATAATCACCGGTAGATCCAAAAATCATATCATTAGTATAAATTTAAATGAGAAATAAATCTTTTATTATGTGTTTTACAAAAGGATTCCAATCATATTTTCACACCCTGTTTTTTTAAATGATAAATTTATTTAGTTAAATTGAAAAAATGATTAGGAAAAATTGGATTTCCAGAATAAGTGGTTATTTAAAAAATATTTTGTTGATAAATTTTTTTAAAATGTAACTTTTCAAGAAGGTACTCTAAAAGAAGGGTGTGAATCCTAGAAATCAGTCTTGGCATTCGAGAAGGATATTTCCCCATAGACTACTTGGGTGCACTGGTTTCTTATAAAAATATTTGTATCCATGACTTTGACAAAGAGACTGAAAAAATATTGTGTAGAATCCTGAATTAGAAAAACTGTTTTCTATCCTTTGGTGGAAGAATTTCTCTAATCAATAGTGTATTATCTTCCATTCAAATGCATATTCTTTCCTTGCTCATAGTTCCAAAGGGAGTTATTGGGTTCATGTAGAAGTTTATGGCTATGTTTTTTTGGAATGATCATATGGAGGGAAGAAACCAGTAGGAAGCTTGGGAGAGGGTTTCTTGACTAATTGCAATAGGTAGGATCAATGTCAAGTCTGTAGTAGAGACTATAGAGGGCATTTATACCAAGATCACTTGGGAAGTGGTGTAAGGGAAAACTCTCTTGGGGAAAACCATGTATGGTAGATGTGGATGTGGATTGGGGAGACAAAGAGGAGGAAAGTTGGCTACATGGGAGATGGTTTAGCCTTATATCCTAGACCTGGAACAAAAATCATGCTGAATTTTGTGTATGGGATACTTCAACATGTTGTAGTTCAATTGGGTGTGATCTATACATGGGTTCCCTGGACTACCTATATCAGACATTACTTCTAGAAAGGAGTTTGTGAGCCTAAACATCATCCATTCCATCTGGAATAACAAACAACATATTTTCTTTGATTCTATTATCATGAATTCCGAACAGGATCATTTTGTTTTTATGGGATCTTCCTTGGGTTTATTCCCCTATAAGGCCTATTGGGAAACTCATGTGACAGAACATAATATGGATGTTTATAATGAAATGTTGTGGATCATAGAAATTTATTTCGAGTTTAACTTCCTTGTTTGGAGAGTGCGACACAACAGGATGCCGAATGATGACAACATAATGTGCTTGGGGGTGTGCCTCACCTCAATGTGCTATTGTTCAGGTTATAGACATCAGAAATGAATATGCACCTCTTCTTTGATAGTGACTGAAAAACATCATGGGTCATATTCATCAGCCTCACAAGGTGGTATCTATATGGGGTCATGAGAAACAACTTCTTTAATCAGTGGTTCCATGTGGCGGTGAATAGCGGTCAAGATAGAATGACTGGTTCGCTCATCCATGCTTCTGGATGTTGATGCTTCTAGAGGGAACAAAATGAAATCTGACACAATGGATCCATAGGTAGTGTGGTTGGTCTAGTGAACAAAATTAGAAGCACCATTTTCTACTTAACCCATATTTTCAAACATTTTCTGATTACGCCTTCGATCAGACTATTTATTTCTAACTCTCTGGCCCTCCACACTCACTATAGCAGACCAGGTAAATGGGGTCACTGGAATCCTCACCTGAAGGGTTTCAAAATAAATACAAATAGATCTTGCATCATGGGTCTAATGAAGGGTAGAGGATTTGTTCAAAACTCTATGGGTTTGGTGATTCTAGTATATTCTGCCTTCTTTGTTTGTGGAAATTCTATTTAGGTGGAGGCACTTGCAACGATGATGGGTCTAAACCTTTTCTCTCAACATAATATCTAGTTTACAGTAGTTGAAACTAATATGAATGAAATTTAAAATTCCCTCTAGGACCATGGGTCAATACCATGGTCTAATGTGTATACTATCATGAGATGCAATAAGCTAATGCACAAACATCCTAAAATATCCCATACATGGCATGAAGGTAATTTTGTTTCGGATTTCTTGGATTTCCATGCTACCTATGGTGTCCAAATATCTTTATTCTCAAGTCTTTGGTCTCTTCCTCTGAAGTGTGTGAATTTGGTCCCTAAAGATTCCATGGGTCTCCATAACTTTAGGCCACAATGACTCCCTTATCCCCACTTCCCCTTGTCCCCCATGTAACTTTATCACTTTTTAATAAAAAAATTTCGTCCAACTAACAAAATTTTAATGCATTATAATCGAGTGATGGGTGAAAGGCTTCCACATATTTTATTCCTTCTTCTTAGTTTTAACCTGTAGTAACTAAAAAATATTTACTGAATGTTATATTACGAGGATCATAAAACTTGTTCCTAAAAACACATCCATATCCTATGAAAATATGATCATTAATTATTTATAGAATATTCCATACAAGACTTTTAGTGAATTTATTTAATTATTATTATATGTAAAGAACCTAATTTTCATCATTAAGGTCGTCATTGATTTTTTTGGGTTCTAATTTAGAGAAAAATGAATTATGTTCAAACTCATTTTAGAATAATATTATAGTATGAGTTCCCACTATAAAATATCTAATGACATTTTTAATAGGATTGGTTTTAATTGTATAAAATATTTTTCTAAATACATTAATGGAGGTTGTTCTTATTCAATAATTTCATTCATTTGATATGGATATTTTAAAACAACATTTTGAAAAAAAATGAGAAATTCGTTTGAGAGAATATTCATCAAACACAACATGGATTGATTCTTCCAAAATTTTAGTCCTTTTTTTAAACACTAGAAATTTATTTATTGAGTTGGAGTTCCCAAGAAAGATAAAATCATTTGATTTAGACTAATATTTTCGTAGATTTTTTTTGTTGAGAATAAAATAATTGAATCAAAAAAAAATAAATATGACCCCAATATGATTTTAATTTATCTAATGTTCTTAAGGGATCATTTTGAGAAAATTTCTTAAGAGAAAAATATTAATGATAAAGTAGACAGTATTCATGGGATCAACCCAAAAATAATTTGGTAAATTAAATTCAATAAATCATTTGAGTGCTTCCATGGATAGTTAAATTAAACCTCTATAATACCATATTTGTTAGAGATTTTTGAAGTAGAAAAATAATGATTATTTCCTTAAAAGAAAATAAATCATAATTTTCATAATTTTTGAATTATCTTCTATGATAACTTTGAATAAAAATAAATTTAAAAACATTATAATTCTAAACTTTTTTAGAAAATTGATGAATGATTTACCAAATTCACTTTTATAATATAATATATAAACAAGTTAATATTTTAAAGTTTTTGAAAATAATAAAATAATAGGATTCTACTTTGATACATTCATCTTGAAAAGGTCTGAATAAATCAAGATGGATTAATTCAATATATTTTTAGGAGTAAATACATTTTCTAAATTTAAATGAGTATTTTTGTTGATTACTATATTATATTTCTTTACAAACCATTTCATATTTAAAATTTGGATTTGGTATATCTCATACTTATTGATAACATTTGAGTTTGACAAGTGAGGGTGTGATATAATGACCAGGGCATCTATTCAAAATCCATGACTCACTAAATTTTCTAGTAAATAATTTTATTATTTTTCTACTGAGATATTTTATATTGATTTTATAAACATTTTGAAAATGAGACATGATAAATAAATGATATACCATTGAGTTAAAATATTTGGAAAATTTATTTTGGAAAGAAATTTTAAAACCACTGTAACAAAATTAAATATAGATTAAAAAAGTATTCTTCATGTAATTGATAGAAAACATTTTTAATAAGTGTTGAGTTTCAAAATCCAATGTTACCTTTACCCATTATCTTATCCTCATTCCTTTCACTGAAGGTGAGGTGACCTCCATATAATTTATTGATTTGATTGAATTCAGAGAGGTATCCACACATTTATATCAAGAAACCTCAATCTAGGTACCATAATTCTTCTTGTGATTTTCTCAAAACACAGTTTTACTATAAAATAACATGAATATTTTTTTTTGCATCTAAATAAACATGGGTGTTCTAATTTTATGTATTAAATTCATTTTAATCTATATTTTGTTATTATAAGATTTTATTTTTGGAAATATTGGCTGAATAATGAAATTATTTTTGTCTCATATACCAGGAATTCATGAAATTACATTCATATATTGAATGGCCAATTATATTACAATAACAAATAAATTTATCATTCAGGTATCCATTAAAAAAATTAGTTTTTGATGGATTTCTTGAGGTTCTTGCATGATTTGAGAAACCAAGACCAACCTGTTATTTCCCATGACTTTTATGGCCCAAAATTTTATTAAGATTATATTCACATTGAGTTAATTTGTAAATATTGATTTTAAAGTTTTTTATGGTATATTCAAACTTATAAACATCCAATTTATCACTTGATTTTATTTCATATTTACTTATTTATATAATAATAAAAGAATATGATTTTTTTGTATTGATCATGAACATATTTTAGTTCTTAATTATTATGATGGATTGATGAGAATTTATAAGATAAATAGGGAAATAATTTGGAGTGTAATAGGAAGAAGAAAAATATTAATAGGGGTACTAAACTAAATTCCTTTATTATCATTTTGAGTAAGGCATATTGAACTTTATCCTATTGAATTTATTAAGGGATTTGAGTCTATGTAGTCAATAATTTAAATTTATATTATAAATTTGAGTGGCTTATTACCATGTGAATTTTATTTAATATTCTTTTTGTTGATAAATAATTTTATATTGATGTGGAAGTTTTTAATACAATCATAACATGTCACTTTTAGTTTCACATTTTGAATTAGATTCTCAATTTGATAGGGAAATTTATTCCTCTTAAATAAAATTTTCATATTTCTTGAGTTGATAAAATTTTATAACTTCACCTCTGGGTGAATAATCATTGGTAGTATTGAAGGAATTTTTTCTTAATTATTTGGATTCTTTCCTTCTTCTCAACTTTTCACTTTATTATAATTTCATATGACATTAATTATCTAATAATTTCATTGATCTTTATTTTTATAAATCTTTCCCTTATGGAATGAATGTGACTTTAGGTTCCCAATTTCATAAAAGGACTCGAAATAGTTTTTTCACTAGTGTTTCTATAGAAAAATCATCACTAATAGCTTATCCATCATTAAAAAATTCAGTTAACCACATAAATATTGTAGTAATGGAATCATTAGGATGGATTTAAAAACATTCAAAATATTGTATAAGAATATCCAATCTTGTGTCTTTAACTTTATTAGTTCCTTAATGGGAAACATCTAGTAATTTCTATATATCATGGTCCATTTTACATAAATAAAAATAATGGAATTAAATTTTATCAAGATAAGAATGTAAAGTATTCATAGATTTTTATTTTAGTTCAATGTTTTTAATATCTTCGATAGTTAATTTTTCTTTACGTTGGTTTAGTGGAATATATTAATGTATATTTTTTTAAAATGGTATAACTTATAATACTAAGAATTTTTAACATATGAATCTTCCATTAGTAATAATTTATTCTATAGAAATTAAGAGTATGATTATATGAATTAAATGGAATAAAAAAAATATAACATTTAATTAAGTTAAGAATTAATTTTTAAAAAAGAAATTTCAAAAACAAAATATTTTTTAATAAGAACAAAAATAAACCTGAAATAAAAACTTTTTTTACATTAGATATAAAGATAGGGTGTGAATTACACTTTAAAATTTAATGTAAATATAAAATTAAAATTAAAATTAAAATTATTTTGAATTAATAAATCAATAATGAGATAAGATCAATGAAATGATAATTGATAAATTCTATATATTTTAATACTGAAAGTAATCATGGTGGAAAATGATAATATCATATTTTTAAAATCTTGTTCATTTATATAAAATTATTAAATGTATAAAATAAAAAATAGAACAAACAAAATTTGATAATAATATCAAAAATAGTTCGACATGATACATTATGTCGCGACCCCTTGAGTTGAGAGGTTAATGTTATTTCACCATTTATCTTGGCCACAATCGAGAAATATTTCCCCAACAATTTTGGATTTTGAGTACTCTAATGATATTTATTAGTAGCTAAGAACCTATCCATAACTTTTTTTGGGTGATAAATCATTGAATAAGGTTATAATGACCGATATGTTTTCTTTTGTAAAAACCATTATAATTTTGATCCCTAATATCTCAAAAGGATATTTTAATTTGGGAGGAGAGATAAGGAGAAGAAATAGGAGAATATAATTTTTGAATGATTGATAAATGGAGTTGGATCTTTAGAGGATCCACTATAGCATACATTTTTAATGAAGGATTTGAGAGGCATCGATGGTAACATGTAAATGTTCCACGATGCCAAAAACCTTATTTTATATGTGTAAAAAGGGATAGAAAGCTTTCAGAATTGTAAGGGGTTTATTAATTTAATACCATTCAAAAATATTTAAGTGTTTTATGAACTTTTATAAATAATTTATAGTGTCACACTAGATGAACTGAAATAACTCTAAAAATTGAGCACTTGAGCCTACATTGGTGTTATTATAGTTAATGTTATATGTTTATATATCATTGGTGAGGTAGAATAAAATTAATATTTCATCCCTTATAGTATGTTGGGGTGTTTATATAAAATTACCAAAACATTTATAAATGAAATTCTTTTTTAAACGAGTGAATGACTTATTATGAAATGAAATTATTGAAAACACATGCACAACATTGGTTATTTTATACTGTTATAAGTTATATACAATTGGATTCAAAAATATATTAAGCATCATAACAAGTGACATTATGGCCATAATACAGTGACTATAGAATTATTATATATATTAGGATATAGTAAACCCATTTGACATAGGCAAAGTAAGCGATGGATTCGATCAGTAGGATCATACCCTATGAAGCCCATTTATTGGATCTTCCAAGGGAGATAAAATCACTATGCTTTTATCTTGAAAAATTCCAAGACATGATTAAATAACTAAACGACAAGAGATACCATTTATGGGGGGAAGTTTATGATAATTGAGATCATGGCCGAAACCATGTTCACTTAACCACCCCATGAAAATCCCACCATCGCATACCTTAGTCCTAGGGAAGTTACTAGTGTGTTAAAGGGATATGTATCTATAAAATGAGAGTATACATATTTATATTTTTAATTTCTATAAAATAATTATTCTATTTATATTTTATTACACTTTAATGATTAAAAAATAAGTTTGATGAAAATTATATTTTGATATGATGAAACGAAAATTATTTTTTTGGAAATATATGGTTTCAATCAAGACACTATTTTTAATGAATAAAATAATTGTTATATATAGATGGTATTTTAATAATATATTATTATAAAATAATATTTATTAAATATAAATGATAACATTATTTATGATGTAAAAAAATATTTTTATAAGTGTCGAACATCTATTATTGTAAAAAACATGTATTTTTTAATATATGATGTCTTTTATTTAAAAATATAAATTAATATATTTAGAGAATTATTTTGGTTAAATAAATATTATTTATTAATTCAATTTTTTAAAATTATCCAATAGTGAATTTTTTATAATTTTTTGAGATAATATATTTTTTATTTAGAAATTTAACAGAGTATAAATATACAAAATGTATTATGACATCATAATGACCCAAAAATGATGTAATATAATTCATAAATTATATCCATGTGAAAATATAAATTTAATATATAAAATATTGTGTTTATGAAGTTATTTTAATTTTTTTTGAACCATTTATGAATCCCCCATAACCAATATTATATTTCAATGTTATAAAATCAATTATTTACAAGCGTTACTCACATCCACATCACTAAGAGTACTATTTTAATGTGTTCAACACATAGAATTATAAAATAAAGAAATAAATTTCTCCATGGAATAAACTATGGTAAAATAAATTCGTATGCTTTGTGGATTGGATTAATTTATCATATATCGTCCAAAACCAAAGTTTTTAAATTAATAAAGAACTCTCCTCGTGTTTTCTATAAAAACCAACCCAAACACAAATTTCTATCCACTAAAAACATATATTTAACTAATTTAATCTAACCTTACTTACCTAGAGCGCTCCCAAGGTTCCCAAAGCTCTTAAGAAGATCCCCCAAGATTTAAGAAGCACCCTCTAAAGGTAAGGGATCTGTGACTCTTTATTCAAGAATCTTTATTGTATTATTCTTTTTGATTCTGAATTTTTCATGTTATAAAATGTTTTTACACATTTATATTACTTTAAATATTATTTTCATGTGATGATATACCGATTTAAAAATCATTAAAACCTTCCATGAATCTTTATGTACCCCCCATTATGCTACTAAAATTATCCTTTTATTTTTCCATTCCAAACATTTGTGTAGTGAATACACATCACTATTTCAACTCAATGGTATTAACCTATATATATCTATAGTTACTTTATTTTATTATGTAATGTATATAAACCACAATACTTAATCATGGGATTAAATGTGATGAAATAAGATTCTATATTGAATGATCTACGGGGCACACTTATGCATATACATGATATGAATGTGATAGCTGGGCCCAAAATTATATAGCACTCTAATGCATTGAGTAATATTTTTATCTCATGAGATTACATGTATGGTTCATGGGAGGATATTCTATGCACACTGTGCTATAATTTCTTGGTATTCATCCTTTACTTATGCTTCTATTGTCATGTTGTATGTTGTTTCTATATTCCTATCTTACCATTATCTTATCATCATATATCAGGCTTCAATGTTCAATTTTATGATTCCTGCCCCTCTTATATTACCTTGATATTCCTATTGAATAAAATGTATTATTTCCATCTATTTTTTATTTCATTATTCATTTACATGGCTTTATATATCACCCCTTCCTTCTGTACATCGCTGGGATATTCAATGAAGATTTAGAATATCCAAGGAATATAATATCTTGTTTTGGAGTTTTTAAAATAATGATGTAGTACCTTTGTTTTATGTTATCAGCTCATGTAGCTAATTTTCCAAATAAACTGGGACTCATGATGTTCTAGGGTTGTGTTATGTATACAATTATGTCATAGATCATTAAATAAAGTGTATTAAATAAATGGGTTGTTATATTCATCATTATAGTATAGTTTAGTTATTTTTAGTTATTATGATAAGAAAACTATTGTGAAATACTTATGGATAAGGATAAAGATAATAAAAAATACCTAAATTTTTGTAATGTTTAGAGTGTGTTCTTTTTAATCAAATATATCATGGTCTGGATAATACAATTGGATATGGTTTTCACATAGTTGTACCCAGGGGTAATTACTCCAAAAAAGGAATATTGAGTTGGAATTGATCATCACATAGTACAAAAATTGGGCCTTGATAAACACCTAGTTTTAAACTCTTTGCGTATATGATCAAGTAAATTAAAAGGCTCATTATGAACTATTCATAAAGGTAAAATTCCTATAAAATTTTATATTAAGAAATAGATAAAGGATAACTTAGATTGAATACTAAAAATTCATAGGTTATGGAATATATTTCATTGATTAGTTATCCATTTAATGTTCATGGTTTACCATTTATGTGTTTAATATATTAAAAGCACTCATCCTTAATTTACCTTTATTTTTAGTTAATGCCTGAAAATTGGAAAAACCGAGTCAATAAGAAATGTGAGGGGAAATGTCATGACTTCCCAAATGAGATTCCCAACCCGATGGGAGTAAGAGTTTGGAATTTTATAAAAATACATTATCAATTAACTGATGTTTTGAAAAAAAACTTGAATTGTGAGGAAGGATCGATTCCACCCAAGAAAGAGAAAGTTGCAATTTATACCTTTATGATACAAAGGCCTTGGAATTTCAATGGATATACGGATCCTTTAATCCTTGAACAATGGATTGACTCTACTAAAAATATATTCTCTATCCTTAAATGCTCTATGTAAGAGAAGATCATGATAGATGTTTATAGTATAGAGGGAGAATTTGTCAATAGTTTAAATTTATATAAAAAAATTAAATCTCTTAGAAGAGGTCCATACAATGGAATGGAAGTAATTCCAAAACAATTTTTTAGAAAAAAATTCCACACACTCTCTAACTAAAAATGGATATGCCTTTATTTAGACTAAAGAAAATGAATGATGAATCCATCGGGTCATATAAAGAAAACTTCAAAAGACTTTCATGGTATCACTTCAGATTTTTAATCACCCCAAAAAGTGTAGTTTTCCAATTCTTTGGGGGGATAATACTGAGTCTCTAAAAATATTTGGAAATTTTAGACTTTCACATCTTTGAGGAAATTGTGTAATGTTCCCTAAAAGTAAAAATATAGATCAATAAATCTCAAGGGTCTCATAGATTTGGAAATAAGAGGTATATAATGGATTTTAATTTTTGTGGAGTGATGGAAAAGTATCAGGGGGGAATAGAAGTCCAAAATACTACTTTTCAAAAGTTTGAGAAGACGTATCATGGAAAATAACTGAAGGGGATAAGGAAAAGTTTTAAGTGTAGGAAGGAAGGAAACCTAAAAAGTAATTGTCGATGGCATAAACCCAAAATTGGGATATTAGAGAGGAAATCTTAATTCAATGCTAAACTTGTTGTCCAATGTTCCAACTACAAGGAATAAGAACACTATGTGAATATGTTCACTAAACCTTGGGTTGTCGATGATAACTAATGACAACAACCTCCAGGCCTAGAGAGATATGGAGAGATTATTTCATCACAACTTCTATGGTGGATGTCAAAAATTAAGTTAAGATATGTACATTATTTATTAATTCAAGGATAAATAATTTACTATATAATTCTAGTTCTGTACATTCTTTCATATCAAAACAATTTTGGAATAACTATTTATACACCACAACCAAACATGGAAGTAGAGTTATTGAAAAAAAAGGAAAATGGGGAATTGTTTCATCCCAAGACCATAATTCCCCCTATAAAAACTTATGGGATGAATATATCATAAAAACTTATAATACTCCCTTTAGAAAAATTCAATACTATATTGGGTATTGATTGGATTTCCTTATATAGAGTCAATATAAATTATTGAGGGAAGAAAATCACCCTCCATGTCAGTAATCTTCCTCCAATTCAATGAATGTCTAGAGAGGAGGACGAATCATATTTGTTATCATTATCTCAAGCATGATCATTATTTTCTTATAAGAAAGAGTATCTATCTAAAATGATTGAGTCTAAGGAATGTATCATCCTAGATGTCATTCCTAATGCATGGGAAATTGAAAATGTGTTCTTTAAGAATTGCCAAGTCCTCCTTCCAGCTGTGAGGTTGATTTCACAATTGATATCATAACCACAAATTTTAAAATATCTAAGACACCATATTGAATGGCCATTTTTTAACTTTAGGATATGATGAAGAAATGACAGGAGAATCAAGATAATGGGTTTATATTCCCAAGTGGATCATTGTGGGGTGAACTAGTCTAGTTCGTCCGGAAGAAGGATGGGTCAATACACCTCTATGTTGATTATCATGTGTTTAACAATAAAACAATTAATAATATGTATTATCTTCTATAGATTAATGATTTTATTGGTCAACTATTTTGGGCCAAATAATTCACCAATATGGATCATTGGTCATGATATTACTAAGTAAATGTAAAGAATAATGATATCCCTAACACTACATTTCATAAAAGGTATAGGCAATACATGTTCATATTGATTCCATTTTGACACACTAATTATATATAAATATTCATATAATTGATGAATATAGTCTTTTGAGATTACCTTGAAATTTTTTAATTAGTCATTATTGATGATATTATTATGTACTCTAAATAAATGGTGGAGCATGAGAAGAATTTAAATTCTATAATGAAGACTTGGAATATGGAAAGGTTATTTTTGAAGTAATGTAAATGTGAGTTTTGGATGGAGCATATTATATTCCTAGGGAATGTTGTCACTAGTAAATGGATATCCTTGGATCCTTAAAAAACACCGACCAACCATTGTAATGGAAATTCATAGTTTCCATGAATTGGATAGGTACTATCATAGATTTGTGAGAAACATATCATGATTTTCAATTCCACTAAACAAAATTAATTAGAATGGTATGTAGTTTTTTAATGCATACCTTTCATGGGTCATGTTCAAAAGTAATTATAAATTTTCCAAGTGCAGCATTGTTTCTAACCAAGATCGTCTCACTTGAGGAGTCTATCAGTTTTCTCACCTAATTTTTCTAAATCAACTATTCTTCTTATTTATTTTGGTTTTAAGTGTTTAATTAAAACAATGAAAATATATTTTTAGTTTTTGCTTTAGTGATATGAAATATGGAAATTTAAAATAGCATGAAAACTAAATAGAATAGGTTAATGAAGAAATGACTTTGTCTTGGGGTTTGGTTAAAGATTCAATCATTATTATCTTTTATATTGTTGGTTTTAGTTTGATAATAAAAACGTGAAATCACATGTTTGGACTACTATTATTTATTTATAAATATTGGAATATCATTGAATGCCTAAGCACTCTCAATTCCACCTCTTCTTTTAATCATGGTTTGTGACACTCCTTAGTCTAGGATTTGTCATCTTATAGGAATCATCTCAATCAATTTCGTTTCATCCATTGATTTGTTCAACTCCTATCGTATGAATAATTATCCAATGGAGGGAGAGGAAAAAAAGGTTAAATAAAAGAATAGAAAAAATTGTGTTGCATGTCATTGGTGGGAAGTCATCTAATTAGATACATTATGCTCACCATTAATTCTACTCAAATTTATCACAAAAATAAAATTAAAATTTAAGGAAAATTTAATAACACCTTCATATTCCCTCGGCCCAAGCCTTGGGGTCAGCTTCTCATTTCCCAGAGTAATAGATCACAATGGTGGAAATGAGAAGAAGAAAAAAAGAAGAGAAAAAGAAATAATAAAAAGAATGGTGGGTGAAAGAAATACAATAAAAATGGAATAATGGTAGATGAATAGAGATAAAGAGATAAAAATAAATAAAATATAGATTAAAAATAATGTTAAAATAATAATAATAATTAATATTATTAAATTTAATATAATAAATTTTAAAAAAAGGGGAGAAGAAAAAAAATTTAAAATAATTTTAAATTAAGAATTTGAAATAAATAATAATATTGATTGTAATAATAAATAAAATTTATTTATTATTATTACTATTAAATAATAAATTAAATGGTGGAACAAAAATTAAAAGATGAATGTATTTGTTAAATAAATTTAAAATTGAAATTACAATTTAAAAAATGAAACTAAAACTAAATCTAAAATAAAAAGATACAACAAAGAAGAAGGTAATAAAGAAGGTTGCAGTGCAGCAGGCCCAAGCATGGTGGGAGATCTCCCTCCTTTATCCACTAGATGCCATCTCTAAGGAGGAAGGGCCTCCTTATATAGGTAGAGAGGTAGGGTATCACCTCCCTCTATCTTCAATGCTCCCCCACCCCCTCGATAATTGGGGGGGTCTTCATCCTCTCAGGAACACACCCGAGAGCCATAGGTGTAGCATGCTACATGGACTACTTATACATAATTTACATGAAAAATGGACGATGGTGAAGATGGGCGTCAAGCAGTGGGTGGAGGCATGGAAGAAGTGGTGTGGAGCATGAGACCTCAGGATGTGGTGATGGAAGTGGGGAGAAGTGGAAGTCCTCGGTTGTGGAAATGGTAGTTGCACCAATAGGTTGTGGTGGATGACTGAGATGGTGAAATAACATGAATGGGAGTTGGGGGTCCCACATAGAAGGGTGAAATTGATGCCCACCTCTTCCTCATACCTTCATAGTTGTCGGAGGAAGCCAGTGATACAAGAGGTGAGGGTAGAGGACAATGAAGATCAGAGGCGATGATGGTGGATCTCGGGCACAACAGTTGTGTTCACTTGGTGAGTTATGATAGAATGGATGGTAGTATCTAACCGGGAGCGGTTGCAGAGGTGGAAGATCCATGATGGAGCAGTGGTGGAGATGAAAGGTCTGGTGACATGATCAATGGATGTGGAATATTGAGAGTGGAGGCGGATGTTGTCGGGTGAGGAAGTGTGGTAGAGAAGAGCAGGGTTTGGCAGATCATATAGGCACTACATTGGAGTGCGGTGGATCCCACATCCCACATCAAAATTATGGGACATGGAGTGAGGATTTATAAGCCTCATCACGACATCATCTAGAAAATTAATTCTGGATGGAGCTGGAGGACTCCTACCGTCGTGTGTGGCCCACCCCATCCACTATGAAGCCATCCTTTCACCGCTGCATGGAGCTGCCTTGTGAGTTGATGCATTACTTTCTGAATTTATGTTGCTGCTTAGATTTTATCCCTTTGATCCCTGTGCACATGCATGATGCCCCCGTGCACCCATCGGGTCTAGCCCTCCTAAGGAGATTCATAGTCGGGCGACCCCACTGTGGGTTTCCTTATTGGAGTGAGTGATCCTTGGTTTATTGATGCCCAAAGTGGTGTAATTTTTTCACAAATTAAATAAAAATATTTAGCTAAATTTTTATAAATATACAATGGATTCAAAAAATAAAAGTTCATATTCAGCATAGCCTTTTATTCATTTTAAACCATTTCCATTTCCTTTTCTCAAATTACCCATTATTTACAAATACATAGGAAATCAAGGCCTTTAACAAATAAAATCATCAAAAAATAATCATAATTTGATTAAAAATAAGCACATAAATTTTCACTCTCAAATACCCCCATTTAAACCATGCTTATCTGAAGCATAAAATCTCAACATGGAAGATCCGAGGTCACCATTTTTACAAATATTCAAATTTCAATGTAACAAAATCAAATATTGTTCAATGTTAAATTAATTTATCAAATGTCACATGAAATATCAACCCAATTTCCCATTTTTCAATGAAATATTCAATTCATGTATTTTACATTTTCCCATTTAAAAATGATGGAACTTACCCTTTCATTCATTCAATCTCATAAATTAATTACTATTAAACATATAAAATCATGATTTACCTCACATAAATCTTTTAAGTCATCCCTCATGGTAAAATTTATGTATATTTATGCTCTTATCCCAAGAAAATTCTCACTATCCATATTCTTGTAAAAATAACCACCTTCTCCACTTTGTAAAGACTATAGAAACCTAAAATCATGTTGGATTTTTAATTAATATTCAAATTTTTATTATCCTTAAGGTTTTTAGGAATTGATGTTTTAAAAATAATGCTTAAGGAGGAGTTTTATATCTTAAAATAGAAATCATGATATTCAAATTAAAAGTTTAATGACATTCTCCCCTTAAATTAATATCAACTCCCAACATTCCAAATGTCGAAATTAAAGATTGTGATTAGTTTAATCATAATGAATTATTTTTTCCCACTCTTGAATATATATATTTTTATTTTTATACATTTTTTTCAAAGAACCTTTCCATTTTTTTTATTTTTTCTAAAGATATGATTAGAATAAACCTCACATCCACAACCTAACTAGATATGATAAAAATCTTTGGTCTAGTAGCAGTGATTTTAGGATTTCCCAAATCAAAACCCATTATTATCATTTTTTGTTCCTTTTTTTCATTTTGCTTTTATATATTCAAGAGTATAAAGAAATATATTAGAATGAATTATTCCTTAACCTTTTACAATTCCCACAATAAGTATAATATCCCCGCTCTTTATTTCACATTTAAACATGCTTTATTACAGGAAATTACACTTAATACAACTCCAAGTATCGAGAGGTATAATGCCTTTATAAATTAGGAACATTACACTTCAACTAAATAAATTAAAGAAAACATCTTTATTTCAAACCTCTTTGACATGACCAACTCATTCCAGCGTATTTAACACTCCACGGGATAACATGAGGTTTTACAAAAGAAAGGGGTGAGCTATAAAGCCCAGTAAGGGAGTAAAAAAGGATTGAAATGAAGAATACAAAACATGTTAGGAAATATTAATATCAATGGATCATAAGAGAAACATGAGCACACAGTCATGATATAGCATGATTACCATAACATGGAAATGTAGCAACAACATACAACATGATATTAGCATGAGCTATAGCTCATTGCACATGGATTAGCATGAGTAAACCCTCATTGCACATGAATTATCATGATTAAACTCTAATTTCACTTGAATTATAACGTGTAAAACCTTATTTCACAAGGAGTATCATGATACTAAACATTACCCAAAGCATTGGAGCACTATCAGGGTGCACCCTTTATAAACATTTCATTGCAGGTATAAGTGTTCCACATAGATCATATAACATGGAATCATTCAAAATAATAAGTTATTACATTATTATAGAATTTTGGAATACATACATGTAAGTACCATTAAATAAGTAAATGTTCATAAAGGTGAATACCCTTTATATAGAAACTGGTATGGTACTCACTACACGGTGATTTTGGCTTGGAAAATCACAATGCAATTTCAGTAGCATAATGACGTTATATAGAAATTAATAAGTTGGGTTGATTAGATATAAATGGGTATATAATAACTTATACCTTGAATATATGGTTATGGGATCATGTAACATAATATCCCAACATATGAAATGGAATTTAGATTCATAATATGGAATAAATGCTTGAATGGAAATAAGAAAAGAGAAATCCCTTACAGAATTTTGGCATGGTAACAGGTTTACTCTAAAGGCATTAATGAGAGATAAAGTGGTATATCATCATTAAAACATATGGAGAACATTATGGTGGAGGTTATAAATCATACCCAAACATTTTTAATTGAAAATAAAATGGTATAACAACGTAAAGAATCTCGGATAAAAATGAGGAAGGAAGGTATCACTTACAGAAATTTGGTATAGTAATGGGTGTACATAAGGGTTCATAAGAGGGATAGATGAGAGTGAAAGTGGATCTAAAAATTTATACATAAAATGGGAAGTAACATTTATATTTAATAAAATATCCCCAAATAGGAATAAAAGAAATTAAAAGACATAACATGATAAGAATGCTTGATAAAAGAGGATGGTGGAAGATCCCTTACCGAATTTCAGTATAGTAACGGGTGTTCTTAAAGGACCAAAGGGAAGGATGGATGAGAGTGAAAGTAATATCTCATAATATATAAACAAATGGAATGTATGGGGGTCATGGAGAATCATAACCCTACATATAAATATGTTACTTAAGAATCATAATGTAAACAAGTATCTTGAATGGAAATGAGAAGAGTGAAATCCCTTACGGAATTTCTGCATAGTAATGAAATAGGTACGGGTTCGAATTAGAGTGGATAAATGATCTCAAATTAACAAAAAAATATGTATAGTAGGTAAGTGATTAAAAAATATTTACAATAAAACCAATTGAAATTAAAAAGGATGAATTCAAACAAGGTTCTTGAATTGAAAGGAATAGAGGAATGAGAGTATCCCCTACTTGGATGTGTGACTCCAAAGGATTGGGAGAGGCTTCTTGGGAGCTTGGGGGAACCTTGGGAGGACTCTAGGGAGTGGATATAAGAGTGTGGACGAGCTCCAAATTGTTTTAGTGAAGGGTAATGGGATATTGGGTTGGTTTATATAGGAAATGAGAGGGAATTATTTATTATTTAGGTTTTGGACACTACACACTAAAATATTCCAAACCACAAACAATCCCATGGTTTTTTCAATGGTTTCTACTGAAATGGAGTGGTATAAAATATTTTATACGTCCAAGGTCTGAAAAAATTAAATTATTTGGATTGTTTATGTGGAGGTGAGTCACATTCTCAGGGAAATCATTTTAAAATGTTAAAATATTTTATAAGTCTTGGAGGGTCCCCTAAGGTATTATAAATTTACTCAAAAAAATATAAAATCATATTATTTTAAAGTTAAATAATATTTTTGGCGAATATCCCTTTTATATTATCTTATTACATCACTACTGGGTTATTATGATGTCATAAAACACATTATACAAATATTTGGTATTTAATTTTTACCCAAAATTTTCATTGTCTTAAAAAATAATGAAAAATTCACCATTTGATAATTTCAGCCTTTGGATTCCAAAAATAATATTCATTTTATCTAAATTATTTTCTAAATGTTTGAATTATTAATTTTAAAATAAAAAATGACATTTATTGAAAATTGACGGGGTTTAACAGAAATAGTTTTCAAACCTTAATAAAAATTATAATTGACTTCATAAAAATTATATGATAATTTATATTTAATAAATTTAATTTAACATTAATTCTTTATTAAAATATTATTTAATTAAAAAGTCCATTATTTCATCAATATAGATTTCTTAATTGAATTTTAATATTAACCAAAAATACTATTTGTGCCTTATCGTATCAAAAGATATATTTTTTTCAAACTAATTACTTAACAAATTATAAAGTAAAAACAATAATAAATAATTATATTGAGAATTTAAAATAAATTTAAATATAAATATTAATACTATTAGGGTTACTTTGATTCTCTTTTTTGTCAATTTTTTTACTATTAAATATCATATTTTCCTTTTATCGTGATAATTAATATTTACTAAAGTTACAGATCATATTTTTCAAATATTAAGTAGAAATTATTAGCTAATATTAACTGTGATGATGCAAAAAATGGAATAAATTTTATAAAAATAATTTTAATTTAATATAAAACCTGTATGTATTATGGAAAACTGTTTTCATAAAAATACATTTTTAATGAAAATATGAGTTCACTTTAACTCTATAACTACTAATATTAATTTTATTATTTTCAATTAATAAATATAGATATAAAATATAAATATTTAATTTAATTAATTTATCATTATTTTTTATTTTAATTAATTAAAAAAGGAGATACATTATGTATTTTAAACCAGTTTTCAAAAAATGCATTTTTAATCCTAAAAATAAACTCTTAATAAAATCCAGTATAAATATTATTTTCATGTAATTAATTGAATTCAAAACAATTAAATAATAATTATAATACCTTGATATCAAATTAATTAATTTATCCAAGGAAATAAAAATTTTATGTAAAAACTATATTTTCACTATTCAAAAAAAAATCAATATTTTCCAAAAAAATACCAAATTATTACCCTAAGTAAATTTTGATTTGTTGAGAACAAAAATTGATTTTATTTGTCAAATTAATTTTATATATTTTATCTAGAAAATAATTATAATAAAAATCATTTTTAATGAAAACATATTTTATAAAATATAAAGACATTACCAAAATTTGATTGAATAATCAGTAAACATTTATTAATATATTTATGACATATATATTTCATAAATTATATCATACTATTAATATCTTAAAATTTAATGTAAAGGTTAACATGGTCATATTTAAATAACCATTTTTAGGTTCAATATTCTGTATTGCAATGGCTTTCAAACATAATTTTTTTAAAACTCGAAACGTTACAATAATCACCTCGCACTTCTTACAAACAATGAAAATAATCCCATTTACCATTATTCTTTTCACCCCCAATCATCAACTTTAAAATATCATTAAAATACTAAGATGAGGATAGGAATATATAAATATAGCTTGAAACATTGTTTATTCCTCAAAAGGTCATTCATGGTCTCTATGGGCTAAAGAATGATTGATGTAACAGGTTTATCTTTAATATAAGTGGTTATAAAAATACTCCTCAATAATTTTAATTGTTTTTTTTAATATTCATATAATTTAAAATTTTACATTAAATTTCTAGTAGGTGGCATGTGCAAAGATCATTCAAGAAATATGGTCACGACAAAATAGGAAGTACTTGGTCTAGAATATTCTTGGGAATGGGACATATGTTTAAAGATAATCACTCAAGGAACGATTAACAATAAAAAATAAATTCACAAAAATTTCAAAAACTCAAATCATGAAAAATGGTTGGGAAATTTAATTTACATGAATCAATCAATTTCTTCAAATCATGAGTCCACATTTTAATATACATGCTTCACTTTAATAATTCAATTCTCCATTTTACTAATTCAATTGTATTAACATTGAAATATAAAACCTGGAATAACAGGATTCCTAAGAAAATCATGTCTATTATACAAGTAATTTAAAACATGAATTCAAGTGTGGTTATACAATTTTCCCTTTATAGTTCATTACATGTTTTTGTAAAAAATCTAAGGAGTTTAAAAGAAAAAAACTAAAAGTGAACTCTCTTTTGAAATGAAACGTATTTCTCTTCCTTCACTTTTTTGGATTTTCTTCTACCAACGTGAACCTATAAAAGAAAACAACTCAATTAAGCACAAGCATAATGTCATTAAATATAAAAAAGATATGAGGGAGTGGGATGAATGTTGAACTATTTCCTATGAAATGAAATTGAAAAATAAATTCCAAGAAAGAATTTAAAGATAAATCTTGATATGATCCCCTGAGTGGGTCTTGAATTTTTACAACCTCTATAGATAAGTACCAGCTATTATCTAAAATCAGATGGTGGATTAGTATTCATTGATTTGAACCACCACATATGGGTTTTCCTAGCTTGTGCTTTTGGAAATTCAAAACAATTGGGAGTGATGCAAAATTCAATTTAAATAAAGTCAGAAGAGACAGAGTATGAGTGAAGATCAACATTATATCTTGGTTCAAGTTCAATAAATACCATAATGGTAAGTGAATCATGGAGTAGATTCTCAATTGATGGGGGAAAGTATTCAAGATCCTCCATCTTTACTTCAAATTCCACCACTTGGGTGGTTTCTTTATTTAATATTATTGTCTCTTCTTTGAAAGTGGTGGGGAGATCCAGATGTTCCTCACATTCATTCCAGAATTCATCATGTTCTTATTGATCTACCATATGTAGCTCAGTAAGGCAAGTCTTCCTCTTTTTCCTCATAAAGTAAGAGAAGTGGATCATCTTCTGGTTCAAGTTCATACTTATGTTCAGGTTCTTCTAATGATGATGGGAGGTATTCAGTTATCCAATCCATCTTTCCTTGAAGATCTAGCACCTTTTCATAAAGATCTTGAATATCGTACTTGAGTTTGTATTTTCCCTCATGCTCCAAGAAATATTCTATTGAAACTACTTCAAAAGTTTTGGGAGGAACTAATGAGAATTATTATTTTGTATTGTCCACTTCATAATATAAATTGGGAAGTAAAACTAGAATTCAGTGATCTCTATAGCCAATCCTTCAACCACTAATTTCTTGAGTTTATCATTTATATCCTAGATGATGTCCTTGAATTCCTCCTCTTTGAAAATTTGGCTTCGGTCCCCCCTGATCTATCTAGACCATAATTAAACACCATCTTCTATAGTCTAAGGGGATTCAACAATTGGTTCAAGCACCTGGGAGTACGTTTTGTTAAATGAATTGAAAAAATTGTCATATGAAAACAAAATAGAAGTCTCTTTTTTAGTTTTTTTATAAAAATCAAAGAAATTTATCTAAGATTTGAAAATTGAAAAAATAATTGAATAGCTAAGTGGCTCCCCAACAACAACAACAATTTTGATGCACTCATGTCGTGAGGCATGATAAAAAGAAATTATATTTTTTCCTAGGGTATCACAGTGGTTGACCAGGGTCATCTCCCCTGAGGAGACTTTCAATTTTCTCACCTACATTATCTAAATAACCTATTTTAATTTCTTTTTAGGTCTGAAGTGTTTAATTAATACAATGAAAATATATTTGGGTTTTTTTATTTAGTGACATGCAATATAGAAACATAAACTAGCATGCAAGCTATACGTAATGGGTTAATGAAGAAAGGACTTGGTATTGGTATTTGGCTTATGGTTCAATCATTATTATCATTTATATATTTTATTTTAGTTTGATAATCCAAAAATGAAATATATTGTTTGGAAAAATATTATTTATTTATAAATTATTGAATATCATTGAATGCCTAATCACTCTTAATTTCTCCTCCTCCTTTAATCATGGTTGTTGACAATCGTTGGGCTAGGATGTGTCACCTTCCGAGACCCATCTTAACTGATGTTGTTTCATCCATTGATTAGTTCAAATACTATCATATGAATAGTTAACCAATGGAGAGAGGGAGAATGGTTTAAATAATATAATAGAAATAAATTGAGTTTCATGTCATTAGTAGACATTCATCTGATTAGATACATTTTCCTCACCATTCATGCTACTCAAATTTATCACAAAGATAGAATTAAAATTCAAGGAAAATTAAAGAACACATTGACCTCCCCTCAGTTCAAGCCTCGGGGTCAGCCTCTCATTTTCATGAGTAAAATATCACAATGGTGGAAAAGGCAAGAAGATAATAAGAAGATAAAAATAAATAATAAAAATAATGTTAGATGAAAGAAATAAAATAAAAATGAAAGGATGAGGGATGAAGAGAGAGAGAGAGAATAATAAATAAAATATATAAAGATTATTTGGATTATGATTATTATTTTTATTATTAAATTTAACTGAATAATTTTTTAAAAAAAAGAGCAAAAAAATAAAAAAATTTATAAAGAATGTGATATTATTAATAATATTCATAATAATAATAATAACAAAAATAATGATAAATTATTATTATTATTATAATTAAAGAATAAATTAAATGGTACAATAAAAATTAAAATGTGAATGTATTTATTTAATAAATTGGAAATTGAAATTGAAATTTTAAAAATTGAAAAATAAAACTACATATAAAAAAAATAAAAAAAAGAAGGGGTGGGGGGAGAAGGTTGCAGTGTAGCAGACCCGAGCTTGGTGGGAGATCTCCCTCTATCATATACTGGATGCCATATTTAAGGAGTTAAGGCCTCCTTATATAGGTTGCAAGGAAGGGTATCACCACCCTCTGTCTTCAAAGTTCCCCATCCCCCTCCCTCAAGAATGGGGGGGTCTTCATTCACCTGAAAACACACCCGCGAGCTGTGGGTGCAGCATGCCGCATAGACTCCTTCTACACGGTTTGAATGAAAAATGATGAATGATGCAGCATGGATCTGAGTAGAGGGTGGCAGAACAACCTGAGAGGTGTGGAGTAGTCAACCTAGGGATGTGGCAATGGTGGTGGTGAGTAGTGGAAGTTCCCAAACGATGCAGTGGTGGAGACACTTGGAGGCTATGGTGGTCGATCGAGATGGTGTGGTGGCCTTCATGGGTCTTGGGGGTCATGCATGGTGGGGAGACATCAGCACTCACCTCCTCCTCCATCCTTCATAGTTGTGTATGAGGCTCGTTATGCTAGGGGTTGACGATGCAATAAGTGAGGGTAGAGGATAACGAAAATCATAGGCGGCGATAGTGGCTCTTGAGCACAACAGTTTTGGCTGGTGTGTGAGGTGTAGTGGCCTAGATGGCAGCAGGGGCTTGGGAGCGGTCAAGGATATAGCAGAGCTACGGTGATATGGTGGTGGACATGTGGGTTCCGGTTACATGGCTGAAGGAGGGGGAGGGCTAAGAGAGAAGGTAGAGGTGGCCTGGTGGGGAATTACAGCTGAGCGGAGCTATGTGTGGTGGTGCCCAGTGGGGTCATGGAGGAGCGCGATGGAGCCCGCATCCCACATCAAAATGGTGGGATGCCGAGTAAGGCTTTATAGGCCTCCTCACAGATTCACCCCAATAATGAATTCAGACTAGAGCTGAAGAACTCCTACCACCGTGCATATCCCAAACCATCCACTATGAAGCCATACTCATGTCACCACAAAGAGCTTACATGTGCACCAATGCACGCCTTACTGAAGTTATGATGTCCAACAAATTTTATCCCTCTGGGCCCTGTGCACATGCCTGATACCCATATACACCCATGCGAGCTGGCACTCTGGAGGGTCTCTCATGGTGGGGTGACCACACTATGGATCACCAATGTGGAGTGAGGTCTTCTTGGTTGAGGTCTAACCCAAGTTGTCTAATTTTATTACACAAAGTAAATAAAAATAGTTAACCAATTTTCCATAAATATACAAAGGATTCAAAAAATAAAAGTTCAAATTCCGCACACCCATTTACTCATTTTAAACCATTTCCATTTCTTTTTCTCAAATTAACCATAATTTACAAAAACATTGGTAATAAAGGGTTTCAAAAATGAAAATCATGAAAAAATCATTAAAACATAGTTAAAAACAAGAACATAAATTTTCTATATCATTTTCCTATAATGAATAATGCACGAAAAGTTTCAAAGAGATGATGAAGAGGCTAATCAATGCACTAGTACACACAATAACCAATAGTATGAAAGGATTTGTGATCAATACTGATGCATCCAAAAAAGTACTGGGTTGTGTAATCATGTAATATTAAAAATTGATAGCCTATTACTCCCACCAATTAATGATCCTTTGTTATAACTACCTAACACAAGATCTAGAATTGGTAGAAATGATCTTCTTGTTGATGATTTGGTGACATTATCTATATGGTGAGAAGTGTGATATATATACTTATAATAAAATCCTCAAGAATATATTAGAAAAAAATGAGAAAAAAAGTGTTAATTAAGTTGGTTATAGCTAATTAATGATTTTTTTCAATCCATTACTATCATATAAAGGATAAAAAAGTCGCAAATTCTTGAAGTACAATAGATCCTAAAACCATTTCCATGATGAGGATTTAAATGGATCCAATATTATTGGACATGAAAAGGATAGACATGGGAATAATAAAAGTATATTTATCCTTCCTTTCTCAGATGATTTCTCAACCATCCATTCTTGATAGAGTCAAAAAGGCCCAGAAAATTAATGAGGAGCTACAGAATAAGATAAAAAATATTATGGAGTTAAACTTTTCTAATGATGGAATTATAGGGTCTGGAACCCTGATATACATCCCATCAAAACTATAAAATAATATGGATATTCATAATGTTTCGCATTTCCCATCTTTATTTATTTATCTCAGAAGAACTGTGATGTATGGAGATCAAAAAAAAAACATTTGGTGGGATAACATGAAGGTTGAGATTGTAAAAATTTTTTCGTTATGCTTGGCACTCCAAAAATTCAAGTAAAATAAACATAAGTCAAAGGATATGATTAAACCATTACCCATACCAATATGTAAGTGGACAAAATAAACATGTATTTCAATGCAGGTCTCCCCAATACACCTAAAGAAAATAATTCCATCTAGGTGGTTGTCAATTGTTCCAATTCGTCACCTGTCATTTTTATCAAGTAATATTTCTCTATTAACCAAATCACCAAGATATATATAAGTTAATTGGTAAGACTACATAGAGTTAAAATATCTATTATATGAGATTAAGATCCAAGGTTTACCTCAAGGTTATGGAGATGCCTTTATTAAGAATTGTATACCGAATTGAGCTTTAACACTACTTGTCATCCTCAAATGGATGGTCATTCTGAAAGAACCATTAAAACATAAGAGGATATGATAAGATCTTATTCAATGTATTTACAAGTATTTTTGGATCTACACCTTCCCCTAGTGGATTTATCATTTAACAATAGTTTCCAATATTGTAATAAAATGGAACTATATGGCGCTCTATATGGGAAAAGGTTTTGAACTTTGAAATTTTGGAATGAAGTTAGAAAGTAAAAGAAGATGAGACTTGGTCATATCTAAGAGATGAAAGGTAATTTTCAAACCATTCATCTTTATATTAAATCCATGCAAATTCCATAGAAATTTTGATCAGATAGTCATTGATGATACTTTGTGTTTGAGGTTGAAGATAAGGTGTTCCTTTGTATATCACCAAAGAAGAAACTCATGAGGTTTGAGAATAAGGGAAAACTTTTCGAAGATACATCAACCCCTTAGATATCCTTGATTATATTAGATATATGTTCTATTTATTATAATTACCATATAATCTATCTCAATTTACTAATGTGTTCCATATATCTGTCTTGAGTATGTAAATACCAGATCCCACGTAAGTACTGAATCAAAGGTGGTACCATTAGATAATGAAATTTTACATAAGGAGAATCTTGTGAAGATCATAGATTATATAGAAAATTTTATATGAAATAAGTAAACCCATCTAGTCAAAGTTCTATAGAGAAACCACAGGTATGTAGAAGCGACTTGGGAACCAGAAAAGGTGATTAAATAGAAGCAGCCTCACAATTTTTAATGTAAGAATGAAATTTTGAGAGTGAAATTTCTAAAGGGGAGAATAATGTAACTACATGAACATTTATAAATAAGATTATAATTTTTAATATGAGTGAATTCCTTGTTATGAAATGAAATTATAGAAAACACAGATACTATTGGTTATTTTGTACCTTTATAAGTTATATCCTATTGGAATTAAAATACCGTTAAGAATCATAACCATTGGTAGTACAACTATTATACTGTGATCATATGATTAGTATATATATATATATAGGGTTATGATAAATCCATTTGACACAGACGAAGGATGTGATGACCTTTACTTGTAGGATCGTACCCTATGAATCCCCTTTATCAGATCTTTCAAGAGAGATAATATCAATGTGCTTTTCCCTTAAACTAGCCAAAGATGAACTTTAATAACTAAAGAATGAGTGAAACTGTTTATAGGAGAAGTTCAACCACATAGATATCTTGACCCAAAACATGTTCATCAAACCACTCCAATATAATCTCATCATTGTACACATTACTATTGGGTTATTCACTTATTTAACAAAGGGGTACCTTTTATACCATAAAGTATGAATTATATATATATATATTTATAAAATAATTCTTATATTTATATTTATTACTTTATAATGATTAAATAACATGCTTGATAAAAATTATAATTTTATATGATGAAAAAAAAAATTATTTTGGTAAATATATAGTTTTAATCAAGACACTCGTTTTGAGGATTTCTAAAAAAATGGAAAAATGTATATTATTAAAATATTATTATTATATATTATTTATTAAATATAAATTATACTATAATTTTATTAAGTCAAATGTAATTTTTATAAGGTTTAGATAAAAGATATTTTAAAAAATACCAATAAATTTCAATAAAGGGGTATTTTTTGTTACAATGTTTAAATTCTCATATTTATTGAATTATTTAAATAAACTAACTATTAATTTTTAAATTAGTAAGTCAAAATTATACAACATTTTTGTAATTTTCAAAGAGAGTTTAATTTTTGGATAATAATTAAATACTATATAAATATAAAGATATATTATGACTTCATAATTTCCCATAAGAGTTATAATATATTTCATAAAAGGCATCCACAACTAAATATAAATTTTTCTTATAAAATGAAGTTTTTTTAATGTTATTTTATATATTCTATAAATAATTAATGAATCATTTCAAACCTATATTATATTTTAAGGTTTTAAAATCAATTATTTATAAACATGACTCACTTCCACATCACGAATTGTATTATTTTAAGCAGTTTAGTTCTTATCATTATAAAATAATGAAATAAATTCCAATTTGGTTTAGACTTGGGAAAATATTATGGTATGGATTTCAATTTGGATTAATTTATCTTATGTAGTTGATTTTATTAATATTTTCATGACTTATTATAAACTCCCTTTACTGATTTTATATGAAATGTGCATAATTTGTGTGAAATATTAATGTTTTTATACTAAGTATAATTTTTGAGCATTTTTAGTAGTCTAATTCAGCCAGTTTACTATTTTATTTATAACTTTCCCCCTGTTGATCCAAATTGTATAGTTCTTGTTTATTAGGATTTATAATTCAATATACGATATTTCATTAGAAGGGATCGTGGTCCAATTCTGCCATTTGAAGTCTCATATAGACCACACAAGAGGGCCTATAGAATATGTGATGAAACTGGACCAGCCATGAAGGTTGAATTACTGGGCTCAATCTAGAAGTTAAAATTCCAACATTATCCTCCAAGTTTCTTGGGACAATGTATGTATTTTTTTAAATATTTCAAGGCCAAAATCTAAATACCAGGGGGCCAACTGATTCATTTAAACTTATCCCACCATTCTGTTCAGGAATTAAAATCAGTATAGTATTATTGACATGTCTCCTGATATAGTCACAAAATCAAGCTGAGATTTTTTAGTGTGAAATAAGAGATATAGGTGTGCGAATTTGTTGAAGAAAGAATTCATATTTGAAGGCATATTCTTATTCCAAAATCCATTCAAATTTTGGCCATAAAAAAGCATGGACTGAAATGGAAAGTTTAACTTTGTTTAATCAAACCACCTTAACTTTGGATCCATAGGTCCAAATGACACCACATTTTGGGTGAAGTCTTCCACCATTATTTTCTAAAACTTTGAAGAAGGAGATATTTATAGATTCGGCTGTCTGGATGTCTAAATAGTCGAGCCAAGTGGAGGAAAAGATTGGGAATGCCAACAGTCCACTTCCTTAGGCTATAAATACATCCCCCTCTCCTTTAAAGGGGTTGGAAATTTAGAATAGAGGAGCACATATTGGGACAACCAAAGAATTTAAAAAGGCTTTAGAGGACCTTCCATACTGATGTTTTTACTTGAGAGACCTTTCCTCCTCTCATAGTTTTCATTTACTTTTGTGTTCTTCTTTGTTGTAATCTTGTAAGTATTTCTTTTTTAATTCTACTTTAATGAAAGATTCTGATTAAAAATCCCCTATTCTCATCCAGATTATGTGGTTTAATATTATTTTTATTAAAATAGTTTAAATACATTTTAATCCTCTTCCCTTATATTTCTTTCTCATTCAATCTAAAGTTCGTTTTTAATTCCCTTCATCGTTTGTGTGTGTGTTCGACGCACCACTATTTTATTATCCCTTTATTTTTCTTATCTTATTAATTTATCATCATTATAATTATAAGCATATTACTAATCATTTAAATAGATGAGTAAATCTTCCATTTGAGAGTGTTATAATTTGGGGATATTAAGATATTGGGAGCCTTTCCTCAATGAGTATTCTTTGAGTTAATATTGTGTATGTTGAACATTAGATTTCATGGATTAATGACATGTTTTGTTTAATATGTGCATTCCATGGATTATTGGGACCTAAAATACACTACCATAAACAAGTAATGGTAATTATTAGAACCCTAAGTTATGTTACGTCTTGGATTAATTCTTTAACACTTGGGAATTCCGATCAAAATCATCTTGTGATGTGGGTATTAATTTAATGAAATATAAAGCAAAGATCAAGGATATCATAAGCTTAAATCCCCAATAATGAACTCACCCCAAACTTGATCAATTTATTAAATCAAGAACCATCCAAAAATTATTTCATAAGCTCTGCAAACAAACCCCCCAATCAGAATACAATTAACTAAAAACAACCGATTATAAAAAAGTATCATCACCAAGGATTCGACCCGAGTGTGGCCATACACATTTGCAGAGCATCAGAAATTTGACCAGTTGATAGGCGATAATCGGCCACAAATTTGAAATGGGACCATTTTTAGGGATGGTGCTTTATTTAGTCATTAGTTTTTTGTTATTGTAAAAAACAGATAAAAACACAAAATTCAAAAAAAAAATTGAAAAAAAAACACTAAGAAAAACCCGCCTTCTTATAAAAATCATAAACTGAAAAAAAAATACAAAGAAAAACTCATCTTCCTCTTTCTTCCAACATTCTCTGAATTCTATGTAGCCTCCCAAACAATCCCTCAGATTTTTTTGTCCCTGAAATTGAGTGAAAACATCTCCAAATTAGGAGGAACATAAGAGATAATCCACTAATTCAAGAAGCAGTCCTTGTCCAACCAATTGAATTAGATATGGCCAATCTTAGGGAACAAACACTTAAATAACTCGCTTTCCCTGATATGAATTACTAAGCCCTTGGTATTCAATATCCAAACAGAGAGGCTGACTTTGAACTCAAATCGGTTTTGATTCATCTTCTCCCTTATTTCCACAGGCTAGCTGGTGATGATCCACATCTCCACCTTAAAGAGTTCCAAGTGGTGTGCTCTACCATGAAGCCTCAAGGGGTTTCTAAGGAAAAAATAAAACTTCGAGCATTACCTTTCTACCTAGATGAATCTGCCAAGTCATGGCTCTACTACCTTCCCCCCGATTCTATAACCCCATGGAATGACATGAAGCAACTATTTTTAGAGAAATTATTTCCTGCTTCTCGTACTGATTCTATCTGAAATGTAATAGGTGGAATTCATCAATTCCCAAGTGAATTTCTCCATGAGTACTAGGAGAGGTTAAAAAACTTTATGCAACCTACCCACACCCCCAAATCCCTGACCAACTCTTGATCCAATACTTCTTATGAGGGGTTATTGGTCATGGACAGAACTCTCATCGATGCCACAAGTGGTGGTGCTCTTTTTGATAAAACTTCTACAACTGCAAGAGATCTTATAAGAAACATGGCTTCAAACACTCAAAAATTCCACACTCGAGTACATTCTCAAGTAAAACAATTCCAAGACAATAAATCCATAGGGCCAAACAAGATGACCAAGTGGATGAGTGAACTTACAGGTCTTGTGAGACAACTATATGTGGCTATCAAAGCCCCAACTTCATCTTCTGCACAATCATTCTTTCCTGGACCTGTCAAAAACTGTGGAATTTGCAACTCTTCAGCTCATCCAATAGAAACATGTCCACAACTTCAAGAGGATAAATTTGATTCATCTGGAACAATGAAGCTTAATGAAGCATATTCTCAGAGGAACACCAACCCTCATCTATCAGGTCAGTACTTTAGAAACTTCACCCAAACTCACTCTGAGCCCTTCACTTATTCATATAACCAAGGACCAAGGTATGGTAATTATGTCTCTAATCCCCCTCAATTCCCTCATCAAAACCCAAACCAGTTCTAATATGGTCAAGGTGTTGGTAACTTCCAACAAACTTATCCTTTTATTCCTCAACCTCAAAGGAACAATCCTCTTCCAGGATTCCACTATCCTAGTGATCCTTCTCAATTCCCAAACCTATACAATTGCTTTCCCAAGAACCAAAATCAAGGCAATACCAATCTAGGACAAGCCTCTTATTCCAAGCAACCATGGGAAAGTGTAGTTGAAGACCTTTCCTCATTCACCCATTCTAGTCTTAAAAACATTGAAACCCAAATTGTTCAACTTGCATCCCACCTTAGTCAGTAGGAACCATCTAATTCTTTCCAACTTCCAGATCAACCATTACCCAAGCCCAAGGGTAATGTAAGTGCAATTGCACTAAGATCAGGAAAGAAAATTGATATGCCTTAAGATAAGTCATTGAACCCCCTTTAAATGTTGACCTAGAAAATGAAAAGGAAAAAAACTTGAAAAGGAATCTGAATCCATTCCCTCACCTCTTTCCATTCCACTTAGGAACCCAATTCCTTTTCCTCAATCCATTTCTAAGCTGAAGAAGTCATTTGAACCTGATCCTGAAATGCTTTACATGTTTAGACAAGTTGAAGTCGACATTCCTCTCTTAGATTCCATAAAAAAATTCCTAAGTATTCCATGTTTCTCAAGGAGTTATGTACCCATAAGAGGCAACTTAGGACCTTAAAATATGTTTCCACCCAATAGTCTATTCCCATAAAATTCAAAGATCCAGGGACCTTTATGGTTCCATTTCAAATTGGTAGTTCCAACTTCGATGATGTACTGATAGACCTAGGAGCCTCAATTAATGTCATGCCCAAATATATCTTCTCCAACCTTGGTCTAGGTCCCTTACATCCAACAGGTGTTATCATTCAGTTATCCAATCAAAGCACTGCTAGTCCTAAGGGTATAATCGAGGATGTCCTTATTCGTGTCAATGATCTTATCTTCCCTACTGACTTATATGTCCTTGACATGGAAGGTGAGAAAACTTCTTTCCAATCTCCTCTGATTTTAGGAAGTCCTTTTCTCATGACATATAAAACCAAAATTGATGTCCATTCTAGCATCTTATCCATGGAATTTGGTAACCAACAGGTCAAGTTCAATATTTTTGAATCCATGTGATACCCATCAGAGAATGAATCTGAATTCTCTATCCATTCCTCTAAAACTCTCTCTAAGAGTGTGTTGAATCCCAATATATCATTTCCTTCTTGTTCTACTGATAGAGGAGTTTGTGAATATTTCATCCACATTAACCAAATCATAAATGGAGAAGTTGATGTTAATATTACAATTGCAAACTCCATTGATATAAAGGATCTTGAAAAATATTTAGAATCTCATCTTTCCTCTGACCTCCACTTATCCCTCTTGGATGTTAATGAGTAAAATGAACTAGAATGCTCAGTTTTTTATTCAGATTAGTTTATCCCACATTCATCATTTACTATCTGTGATTCTGAAAATTCGGTTATATGTAAGGTTAAACCTAAACAAATGTGTTTATCTTGTCCCAATGAGAGTGAAGGTTGTGTGAATTGTTCCCAAATTAATAAAGTGATCCCTGGTGAGGTTGAAATTAACCATTCTTTAGGGAACAACATTGATATAAAGGATATTGAAAATTTTATTCAGTCTTATGACTCCATTGATCCTCATTACTCTACATCGGTAAGTGATGAAATAAATGAGTCAAAAACAATTGGGATCTCATACTTTGGTTTCATGTTATTTGAACCATACATAAATGAAACATTATAATTGAGACATCATTCGGAATTTCCAAGAATATAAAACCATCACTTGGTGGATAAAATCATTCCTCACATTGAAGACCAAAGGGAGGATAGTTATATGCTATTTCCACCCCCATTCAATTGAAAGATAAACAATAAGGAAGGGATCAAATTATGTAATGAATCATTAGGCCTCCCAAAGGAGATGTTTTTCTGGATGCACACTGAATTTGAGAAGATACAATGGCCACCATTGGACTACAGGCAGTTCACTTCAACTGTCTAGCTCTAGACAAATAAATGCAGCGCTTCATGGGAGGCAACCCATGATTAATTTTAATTTTATGAAATTTTAATTTCTATTTAGTTTTTCATTAGATGCATAATGATTTTTCTTTTTCAGGTAACATCACACAATCCCGAAACCACATCGACACCCATTAAATCCCTAACTTCTGCAGTCGACCCACCACTGGATGGAGATGGAAACCCACCAAATCCAATCCAAGGGGTACCTCTTTCCCTTTAAACCCTCTTCTCTCTCTCTCTCTCCTTCCTCCCTTATTCTCATTGTAGAGACCTGTATCTTGACGTACATATACATTACATTACTTTTTCAGAATATTTAGTACATAATAAAAACACACACCCACAAGGATCGTAATAGTTTAGTGTCTTTGGAAACTCAGAATATAATCTTCTAATCGTGGTGAAAGATCTTCAACATCTCCCATAAAGATCTTCCTTTTTTTACCTAAAACCTTTCTTTATATCCTGGGGAAAATAAAACATAAAAGGGTGATCTCAAATGCTCAGTAAGGGTAAACAAAAGAAATACCAATCACATCATATTCATAAGAACATAACATTTTGGAAATCTTAACCTGCAAAAGAGAGCATAATTTCATAACATGGGATAAATCATGGCAGTGAAATGTAATCACAATAATCATAACTTAAAACATGAAACTTTGTGGCATACACACATAATCATAGAGAATCATTTCTTGTTAGTCAAGACTCATTGCCAAGACTATCTTAGTGGAAAAAGTCCCTTTCTGAACCGAGTCACCCTCGTTTCAGTCCTGTTTCATTGAACCGGTATAACCTACCATTCCAGCCATGTCTATCTCATGAGATATAAAATATTTACCCAATGAATTGGAGGGAGATATAGGTCCCACCCATCTTATAATTAATCCTTTCTTATGTGTGCCACATAATCATAAATCATACATCATCGCATAACACATGTAACAAAAATGGGATTCTTGAAACATCATGACATCATAAAACAAATCACATAAGGTAAATGACTTCATAAAAATAATTCCCTCACAACATAATCAAATCAATGTGATAATAGGGATAAAAACATAACCCCATATTATCTTAGATGGAAAATAATTTTTATAAAACATTTGAACTCCATTCTTGAGGAAAATATCCTTTCTAGTTCAAAAACACTTTTCATTTCTTAACATGTCATACAATTATAATATAAAATAAGTTGATTAAAAATAAACTTGAAAACTTTTAAAGGAATATTCTTGTAAATAATGTTTTAAAAATCCATTCATGTCGTATAAGTTAAAAAAAGAAAACATTCTTCTCATACTTTTGTCGGAAAAGTCAAAAAAATACCTCGTACGAAAAAACAACAAAAGATTCCTTTCATATATTTTACTAAAATCTCACCGAAAGGTCAAATTGGATTTAAAAAAATATTAGGTGGATGGAAATAATATTACATATTGATGAAACATGGATGTGGATGATAAAATACACCCTAGTAAATACCAAAGTATAAGCAATCTCGGATAAAAATGAGATTGTGATATTTCCCTTACCTTAGGTCCGATTTGCTTCGTAAGTGCCCGAACCTCTTGTATAATGATTTAAATAATTCCATTTACTTATTACAGAATCATATTCATTGTTATTATATCATATATGGTTCACTTATGACTTTATATTACCCGTTCTTTTGTAAATTCATGTTAAAGTAGCGTTTTGGGTAAAATCGTCTCATTTTTCGTTCGTGTTTTAACTTGTAATTATTCATATGATTACATAGATCATTATTACTTAATTATAGAATATAAAACATGATTTATATATAATATATATTCAGAATATACATATATATAATGGATCGATAAATGGAATGAAATACACTGTTCATGGAGACGGTAGGCCGTACGTACACATGAACGCTGTTTTCATTTCCTTATTGAATTGAGTGGAATTAAGTAGATGACATACATATATATACACATAAATAAAGTAGATTTATAATGTCATATATTTCATTATTATTTCTTATATATAAATTATAATCATTCTTAAATGGTTAACGTGGAGAATGAATCTCATCGCGTCGTGGAGCCGGTAGTCTGTACGTACGCACGAGCGATGATATCATTTCCATAATTATTGAATTGAATTGGAGTGGATGAAACAATATATCAGAATCATTATGATGTTATAATAAGTATGTATAGTTATTCTTTACACCATAATACCCATCCATTTAAGGTGTTGGTGGAAAAACAGATTACACCACGGCGTGGAGACGGTATTCCGTACATACGCACACGCGGTGATTTTGTTTTCCATAGGATGGATAGATGGTGAAATAGGGTTGTTTAATAATTATAATAACATATCAGTATATGAGTGATACTGATGTTATTACTTCATAATGAAACAACCTAAGAAGAAGAAGTGGAAGAAGAAATAAAGTTGAAAGAATCGGTAACGGAAATTACCTCTTCTTTGAAGCGCCTCTTTGAGACCTCCTCTTAGGGCACTAAAATTGGTCTTTGAGGAATACCAAAACCTCTAGGATGTCGATAAGGAAGTGGAGAGGAGAATTTGGCAGGGGTTGGCCGAGCTTGAAGGCTCAAAGTTGTGTGAGGAAGAGAGGGAGGAGGTGCCCTTTTATAAGGGAGGAGAGGGGCACCTTTGGAATAACTAAAAATATTATTTTATTATAAAGTCAAGTTCGGTTTTAAATAGCTCCAAATTGATTTATTTCGAGGATAAGGTGGGGATGGGTCGAAATACTCTCATCCAATAGAATTTATACAAGTTTAAGTTCCTATTTTAACCTTATCATTTAGATTTAACATTAAGTTAAATAATTTTACTTTTACCGTGTCTTCTTGTGTTCTTACACTATAAGGTTAATAAACATACTGTATGAAGCCAAAAAAAACCCAAGTTATTTATTATTAATATATATAACCTTATCTAAGTCATTTGTCCGAACCTTATATTTTTAGGAATAAAATAACAATTAATAATATAATATATGTTTTAAAAAATATTTTATGTCAATTTTGACACTATTTAGTAATTGATTTTTGTGAAAATCATAACTAAATGATTAGTTCGTAAAAAGTTAATTAAATCACTAATAACATGTCATATTAACCTATAAAAGTAGTGGAATTCATAAAAAGTCTCAAATTATATTTATTTGGGCATTTATAACATCAATTATGTCAATATTTCATTAATAAGATAATTACTGCATCATCTTTGTGTCATAAATAAATTAAATTATTTGATGTCTAAAAATTACAAATAAAATACCATTATGTATTAAATATTTTTAGCTTTATAATGAATATTTAAAATAGAATTTATATTATTTATAAACCTATATTAAAAATGTTTTAGTAAATAAACATGGATTTTAACTCTTTTAACCCTTCTTTAAATAAATTAATAATAAATGTCCTAATCTAATCCAAGTGGGACTAAATGGTGATATTTTATTCCTAAGTTTGTTTTTGGTCGAATTACACATGTCCAATAGAATTAGGACATGTTTTAGGGTAATAATAATATCATTTCTACCCTTAATTACCCTATTTACTTTTAACCGTTGTAAAAAAAAGTAAAAAGTTACTATTCATCAAAAAATTATTTTCATCTCATTGAACCACATTTTACTTACTGACATCAACCGTGTCTCTCAGATTTTTGAAATTACACTAACAGAAGCGGTAAAATTATGTTTTATGAAAAAATCAGTTTTTTAACTACCACTTAGTGGTTTCACTATTCATCAAAAATTGAAAGTTTTCAGAAAAATGCCAAAAATTAGGCCTAAGCTATATTTGATATTATGAACTCAAAAATAATTTCTATTTTACCAAATTCAAAACATATCAGTTGAATTAATTAATTTAAAAATTAACTCCCGTCGTCAAAACAAATAGCGTGTTCTTAAGAGATAATAACTATCAAAAGATTGACACTTGTTTATGTCTGGTTTAAATGTGAAATTACATCCAATGACCAAAATTGTATTAAATTGTAAAAATATATTCTAAATATACTTTAAAACCACTCAAATTAATAATTTATCACTATTAATTATTTCGATTGAAAATGTTGTTTTTAATTAAAATTTAATAATTTTCACTATTCATCAAAATATGAAAGTTATCCGAAAATCACCAAAATTTCACCCTAAGCTAATTTCTATATTACGAATCCAAAAATAAATTCCATTTTGAAAAATAAAATTTAGAAAATTTCAAAAAGTGGTTATTACTATTCATAAAGGCTAGTTTTAATAATATTTTAATAGCATATTGTTGTTTAGTGAAACTCGTTATTGCGTACTACACAGGCTATTGAGGAAGGTCGTGATTGCGTGTAATGCAAGGCAAGTCAATGATGTGTGTTGTGCAAGCTCCTTTTGGGGTAGCATATAACATAAGACATTAATGAAATTAAAATAATATTTTTCATAAAATCTCGGGGTGTTACATTCTACCCCCCTTAAAATGAATTTCGCCCTCGAAATTCGTCGGGGTTATAAATGGTTTACTACTTGAAAGTTTCTTTAATAGAAACCCACATCGTAAAAAGGAATACCAAAACCAATCTTTAAAAACCAAAGTATGAAATGTAACGGTTACCCAAATAAACTAATCACTGGGTTTCCACATAGGTGAAAATATGGATATGGAAGAAAAATCTAACCATCATGTTCTGAGGGAGAGTGGTAGAGAACATGGCTATGGAAAATCCAACAATCAAAAATCCATAAATTTGTGACAATCTAACGTACCATCTGATTAATCAGATATAAGAGCACTAGGACAACATTTTTGGTTTTCAAGATCATTTCCCTAAAGTTGAAGAATTTGAATTAGAATAAATACTTACTTTATTTTGGTACAATCTCACTGTTGTTCGTGCCTTGAACAATTTCTACTTCATCTCTTAAATAAATGAAGCTGAATTTGTTATTCATGAAGTGTTAGCAGATCATGTGATAGAATGACAGGTCATTCCATCTGTCTCAAACAAAAGGTTAGAAAAAGTTATTAAATATACATAAGTCATTCTATAGTGAGATTAATCATATATGGTTCCTAAAATGTACTTATACTTCATATATCATACTGCTTAATATAATAAAACTAGTTTCTACTAAACAGAGACTTCCTGTAGGCCAATGGTAGGCGAAAAAGTCCAGTCGCACTTCAGTTGTGGGTTCGATTCCCACAGCCTTGTCCGACGTGATGGGTTGTCGCCCGTCCTGCAGGTTGTCCTTTTTCTAAAACAATATTACTATAACATCCCATCAATAATATCGAAAAAAACTTCTATCCTTAAACAATACTAACTTATGTCCAACATAATCCATTCTAGTCTTTAGGCTTATCCATAATACTGTAATCCATTCTCATAATATAGTGAAAACGATTACCCGAGATTTAATACCATCGTTGATCCCCATATATCATAAGATATGTCTTGTTGGTCACATTCCAAACATTCAAAGGCCTTAATCATGTATTCTCTTGAATACCCATTGAACCATAGTGAAAAGTTGAATGCAGTTAAAATTTAACACTTTTCACATACCAAAATCCTCAAAATTCTATATACTCAAACCATGATATCACTTAGTCCTTATATCAATCATGAGCTCATGAATTCTGTTAAACATTTTGTTTTCTCGTTTTCCCTTCATTATGCGCATATCATCTTATTTCCAAAAATATCTCAATCACTTTGAATACCACATTAGACCAATACATAAATAGTCCAATACTTTATGATACAACATTATTTTGGAATCCCATTACATAAACACTTAATCATTCCACCACATCATTGTCATATTCAACATCTCAAATGGTGATCGCATGTGACTTCCCTTTGTCCTTTTCCTTAAGTGGTTGCTCATGTCGATCATCACTAACCCTTGGATTAGGGCATTTATTAGCATAATGACCCATTTCCTTGCACTTGAAGCATTGAAGTGTTGGTGGTGCGTTCTCTGTAGTGTTTTCTTTATTCACATCATTAGAAACCCTTTTTCCATTACTTCGACACTCAGCTGCTCGATGACCTTCTTTTCCACACTTAAAACATTTTCTAGTCCCTTTAAGACAATCTCCACCATGCTTCTTTCCACACTTTGTGCATAAGGAAACATTCATCTTCTTTTCACCATTATTTTGAGATTTCTCCTTGAACTCCATCTTTTGTTTCTTTTCAAAACCATGAGATGGATATGTAACACCAACTTCCATTTCTACCTTCATAGCACAACACACAATTTCTTCATATCTACTGAAGTCTCTTATAGCTAATGCCCTTCGAAGACTTGGTTTTAAGCCACTGAAAAATCGATCAACTTTACTTTCAGGTTGGATGATAATGCCAGATGCATACCTTGCAAGTCTTGTAAAATTCGCTTCGTATATACCAACAGATTCATCATCCTTCTGCTTCAGCTCAAGAAACTCTTTTTCCATCTTTGTTTGAAGAATACGAGGGAAGTAATTACTGAAAAACAAGTTCTTGAACTCATCCCATTCCATGGACTCAATTTCATCTCTTGGCCTTGTATTCTTGATAAGATTCCACCATTGATCAGCTTCACCTTCCAAACGATATACTGCTAAGATGACTTTATCATGCTCAGAATATTGAAGAACTAAAAATATCTTTTCAGTGGTACTGATCCATTGTTCAGCAACAAGTGGATCGGAAGACCCACTGAAAGAAGGTGGACGTTGCCTCATGAAGGACTCAATAGAATATTGTTCCCTTCTCTGCTCATTTGGAAGTCCAGAATGATTCATAGCTTGTGTAAGTATAGCAATAAGATTTTGCACTCCATCTCCCATAACATTTGTTTGTTCAGGAGGGCAATCATTGCATTGTCCATTGCATTGATCAACACGGTTCATTCGGGTTCTAGCCATCGTCTAAAACCCAAAAAGAATAGTGTGAGAGGAAAAAATCATGCTAGGGAAAACAACATAATAATGGGGAAGTACCTTCAATATCTAACATCTTAGGTTTAATTCTATGATCGTTAGCGTAATTCTAGTACTATAACCTATACGTATACTTAACCTTAGGGACATCCCAAGACATACCTTAGAAATATCTCTAGGGATCTCACTAACGTTTTCGCATCCTAGTTTCCAAAGGTTGACTAAACCTTTCCTCTGATACCAACTGTAGAGACCCATATCTTGACGTACATATACATTACATTACTTTTGTGTAATACTTAGTACATAATAAAAACACACACACACAAGGATCGTAATAGTTTAGTGTCTTTGGAAACTCGGAATATAATCTTCTAATCGTGGTGAAAGATCTTCAACATATCCCATAAAGATCTTCCTTTTTTTACCTAAAACCTTTCTTTATATCCTGGGGAAATGAAAACATAAAAGGGTGAGCTCAAATGCTCAGTAAGGGTAAACAAAAGAAATACCAATCACATCATATTCATAAGAACATAACATTTTGGAAATCTTAACCTGCAAAAGAGAGCATAATTTCATAACATGGGATAAATCATGGCAGTGAAATGTAATCACAATAATCATAACTTAAAACATGAAACTTTGTGGCATACACACATAATCATAGAGAATCATTTCTTGTTAGTCAAGACTCATTTCCAAGACTATCTTAGTGGACAAAGTCCCTTTCTGAACCGAGTCACCCTCGTTTCAGTCCTGTTTCACTGAACCGGTATAACCTACCATTCCAGCCATGTCTATCTCATTAGATATAAAATCTTTACCCAATGCATTGGAGGGAGATATAGGTCCCACCCATCTTATAATGAATCCTTTCTTATGTGTGCCACATAATCATAAATCATACATCATCGCATAACACATGTAACAAAAATGCGATTCTTGAAACATCATGACATCATAAAACAAATCATATAAGGTAAATGACTTAATAAAAATAATTCCCTCACAACATAATCAAATCAATGTAATAATAGGGATAAAAACAGAACCCTATATTATCTTAGATGGAAAATAATTTTGATAAAACATTTGAACTCCATTCTTGAGGAAAATATCCTTTCTACTTCAAAAACACATTTCCTTTCTTAACATGTCATACAATTATAATCTAAAAGAAGTTGATTAAAAATAAACTTGAAAACTTGTAAAGGAAGATTCTTGGAAATAATGTTTTAAAAATCCATTCATGCCGTATAAGTTAAAAATAGAAAACATTCTTCTCATACTTTTGTCGGAAAAGTCAAAAAAATACCTCGTACGAAAAAACGACAAAAGATTCCTTTCATATCTTTTACTAAAATCTCACCGAAAGGTAAAATTGGATTTAAAAAAAATAGTAGGTGGATGGAAATAATATTACATATTGATGAAACATGGATGTGGATGATAAAATACACCCCAGTAAATACCAAAGTATAAGCAATCTCGGATAAAAATGAGATTGTGATATTTCCCTTACCTTAGGTCTGATTTGCTTCGTAAGTGTCCGAACCTCCTGTATAATGATTTAAATAATGTCATTTACTTATTACATAATCATATTCATTGTTATTATATCATATATGGTTCACTTATGACTTTATATTACCCGTTATTTTGTAAATTCATGTTAAAGTAGTGTTTTGGGTAAAATCGTCTCATTTGTCATTCGTGTTTTAACTTGTAATTATTCATATGATTACATAGATCATTATTACTTAATAATAGAATATAAAACATGATTTATATATAATATATATTCAGAATATACATATATATAATGGATCAATAAATGGAAAGAAATACACCGTTCATGGAGACGGTAGGCCGTACGTACGCATGAACGCTGTTTTCGTTTCCTTATTGAATTGAGTGGAATTAAGTAGATGACATACATATATATACACATAAATCCAGTAGCTTTATAATGTCATATATTTCATTATTATTTCTTATATATAAATTATAATCATTCTTAAATGGTTAACATGGAGAATGAATCTCATCGCGTCGTGGAGCCGGTAGTCCGTACGTACGCACGAGCGATGATATCATTTCCATAATTATTGAATTGAATTGGAGTGGATGAAACAATATATCAGAATCATTATGATGTTATAATAACTATTTATAGTTATTCTTTACACCATAATACCCATCCATGTAAGGTGTTGCTGGAAAAACAGATTACACCACAGCGTGGAGACGGTATTCCGTACGTACGCACGCGCGGTGATTTTGTTTTCCGTAGGATGGATAGATGGTGAAATAGGGTTGTTTCATACTTATAATAACATATAATTATATGAGTGATACTGATGTTATTACTTCATAATGAAACAACCTAAGAATAAGAAGTGGAAGAAGAAATAAAGTTGAAAGAATCGGTAACGGAAATTACCTCTTCTTTGAAGCGCCTCTTTGAGACCTCCTCTTAGGGCACTAAAATTGGTCTTTGAGGAATACCAGAACCTCTATAATGTTTCTAGGTAAGTGTAGAGGAGAATTTGTCAGGGGTTGGCCGAGCTTGAAGGCTCAAAGTTGTGTGAGGAAGAGAGGGAGGAGGTGCCCTTTTATACGGGAGGAGAGAGGCACCTTTGGAATAACTAAAATGATTATTTTATTATAAAGTCAAGTTCGGTTTTAAATAGCTCCAAATTGATTTATTTCGAGGCTAAGGTGGGGATGTATCGAAATCCTCTCATCCAATATAATTTATAGAGGTTTAAGTTCCTATTTTAACCTTATCATTTAGATTTCACATTAAGTTAAATAATTTTACTTTTACCGTGTCTTCTTGTGTTCTTACACTATAAGGTTAATAAACATACAATAAGAAGCCAAACGAACCCAAGTTGTTTATTATTAATATATATAACCTTATCTAAGTCATTGGGTAGAACCTTAGATTTTTAGGAATAAAATAACAATTAATAATATAATATTTGTTTTAAAAACTATTTTATGTCAATTTTGACACTATTTAGTAATTGATTTTTGTGAAAATCATAACAGAATGATTAGTTCGTAAAAAGTTAATTAAATCAATACTAACATGTCATATTAACCCATAAAATTAGTGTAATTCATAAAAAGTCTCAAATTATATTTATTTGGGCATTTATAACATCAATTATGTCAATATTTCATTAATAAGATAATTACTGCATCATCTTTGTGTCATAAATAAATTAAAATATTTGATGTCTAAAAATTACAAATAAAATACCATTATGTAGGAAATCTTTTTATATTTCTAATTAATATTTTAAATAGAATTTATCTTATGTATAAACATATATTAAAAATGTTTTAGTAAATAAACTTTGATTTTAACTCTTTTAACCCTTCTTTAAATAAATTAATAATAAATGTCCTAATCTAATCCAAGTGGGCCTAAATGGTCATATTTTATTCCTAAGTTTGTTTTTGGTCGAATTACACTTTTCCAACAGAATTAGGACATGTGTTAGGGTAATAATAATATCATTTCTACCCTTAATTACTCTATTTACTTTTAACTGTGGTAAAAAAAAGTAAAAAGTTACTATGCATCAAAAAATTATTTTCATCTCATTGAACCACATTTTACTTACTGACATCAACCGTGTCTCTCAGATTTTTTAAATTCCACTAAAAGAAGCGGTAAAATTAACTTTTATGAAAAAATCAGTTTTTTTAACTACCACTTAGTGGTTTCACTATTCATCAAAAATTGAATGTTTTCAGAAAAATGCCAAAAATTAGGCCTAAGCTATATTTGATATTATGAACTCAAAAATGATTTCTATTTTACCAAATTCAAAACATATCAGTTGCATTAATTAATTTAAAAATTAATTCCCGTCGTCAAAACAAATAGCGTGTTCTTAAGAGATAATAACTATCAAAAGATTGACACTTGTTTATGTCTGGTTTAAATGTGAAATTACATCCAATGACCAAAATTGTATTAAATTGTAAAAATCTATTCTAAATATACTTTAAAACCACTCAAATTAATAATTTATCACTTCTAATTATTTCGATTGAAAAACTTGTTTTTAATTAAAATTTAATAATTTCCACTATTCATCAAAATATGAAAGTTATCCGAAAATCACCAAAATTTCACCCTAAGCTAATTTCGATATTACGAATAAAAAAATAAATTCCATTTTGAAAAATAAAATTTACAAAATTTCAAAAAGTGGTTATTACTATTCATAACGGCTAGTTTTAATAATATTTTAATCGCATATTGTTGTTTAGTGAAACTCGTTATTGCGTACTACACACGCTATCGAGGAAGGTCGTGATTGCGTGTAATGCAAGGCAAGTAAAGGATGCGTGTTGTGCAAGCTCCTTTTGGTGTACCATATAACACAAGACATTAATGAAATTAAAATAATATTTTTCATAAAATCGCGGGGTGTTACACTCATTTTTTTTACCACTTTCCTCAACACATTTTTAATTAGTCTTTCTATTTTTGTGGGTGTGTAATTTAAAAACAAAAAAAAACTAATTTTTTTTAAAAAAAAGAATGAACAAGAGTCATGATTACCCACATTCCAATTTTAAAATTTTGTCCAAACATTTTGGGGGAGTTAAAAGACATGGTTGCATCTCAAAAATTTGGTATTTTCATCATGAATTTGGCTAAATAATTTTGTGTTAAAACCAAAGAATTTTGAATGCTCAATTTTTTATTTGGAAATTTATTTTTCCCAACCATGAGAAAAACCATTTTATTTCATTCCAAGGCCACCTATGGTGATCTTTTTAAAATGTGTGTTTTCAACCCCATTTGTGAGTCTTGAGTTTTGGACTGTCGAGATGAATTTTCTACTTTAGTGTGCATTAATATGATAGAGGCATTTTCTGAACCACATGAGAATCATAATAGATAAATATCCTCCTATTTACCTTACATTAATCCTCCTTTTGAAAGCCATGTTGAGCCAAAGAAAACCTTGTCTTTGATAGCCACATTACAATCCCAATACCATTTCCCACCCAACATCAACATGGATTTTGATTGCATAATTTTTTTGAAATTTATGTGGGGGGGGGGAATGGATTTAATTTTGGTTACCCTTTTTTTATTTCACCATATTATCATATGATTGAGGTAAATCATCCATTTTAGTGTGGAGGAGAGGTTATCCTTCAGTGGGGTTTGGGAATGTATATATTCTTATGACAAATTGTTCAAATTTTATTTACAGGTGTTCAAGAAAAGAAATTAAAAAAATTAAAAAAAATTAAAAAAAAATTAAAAAAAATTGGGTTGTGTCTTGGGTTGGTCAAAATTCAATATTTCTCAACCTTTGAGGTTGTTATAACTATTAAAATTAGTATCAGGAGGAGATAAATCATTGTTTGGGATATTAGTGTGAGATTTTTTTCAAGTTCAACTTTCAAAAAAAATGAAAAAAAGAAAAAAATCACACTTGCATTATATTCTTATGTCATTATGAGAAGTTTTGTGTTTTATAAATATTTTATCTTCTCATCTCTTTCATGTTTACTTCCACTTTTATGTCTTAGTTTACATTTTAATTCCCTCGTAAATATGTGTTTCCATTTCCTTTCATGTATCATTTGAAAAAAAGGTGCATTTCTTTTTCCATGTTAGTGTTTTACCCCTCTTCTTCTCTCTCTTGGACATTATATTCCTACCATCCCATAGCCACAGAAAAACCCCTTCAAAATACCTCTTGATTTTGAGCACTTTAGGATATGTAATGGAAGCTAAGATCTATTTCAAACTCTAAGATTTTCGATTTTGGTTTGTGAATGATAGAAGCTCCATAAATTAATTTTATCATCTTGAGAGGTGTGAGTTTTGAGTGTCCATATTTTCCATTTCAAAATTTGAGCATAAAAAAAGAGTTTTTTTGGAAAATTGTTTCTGTAAAAATGTGAGGTGTAATTCAATATGGATGAGTGAAATAGTATAAACCTCATCTGATTGGAGAAAACAAGATTTTAATATTTGTTGGTGAGTGAAAATGATTTTTTCATGTTTCTATATTTGTTGCACATTAGGACATGCACAAGACTAAGTGTGGGGGAGTTGATGTTATTAATATTTTCATGATTTATAATAAACTCCCTTTACTGATTTTATACAAAATGTGCATAATATGTGTGTAATATTAATGTTTTAATACTAAGTATATTTTTTGAGCATTTTTAGAAGTACTCCAACTGATCCAGTTTACTATTTTATTTATAACTTTCCGCCTGATGATCCAAATTTTTTGGTTATTGTTTTTTAGGATTTCTAATTCAATATAAAACATTTCATTAGAAGGGATCATGGACCAATTATACCATTTGAAGGCTCATATGGACCATATAAGAGGGTCTACAGAATCTGTGAAGAAACTGGACCAGACATGAAGATTGAATTACTGGGCTCAATCTAGAAGTTAAAATTCCTTCATTCTCCTCAATGGTTCTATAGACAGTGTAAGTAGTATTGTATAAAAATTTCAATGCCCAAATCTAAATAAAATGGTCCCAACAAATTTAATTAAACTTATCACACCATTCTGGTCGTGAATTAAAATCATTACAATATTCATGACATGTATCCTGATCTATTCACCAAATCAAACAAAGATTTTTCACTGAGAAATAGGATATATAGGTGGAAGACTTTTTTTAATAAAGAATTCGGATTTGAAGGCATATTCCTATTCAAAAATCCATTCACATTTTGGCCATCGAAAAAGGAGGGATTGAAATGGATAGTTTAACTTTTTTTAGTCAAACTATCATACCTTTGGCTCCATAGGTCCAAATGACTCCCAAATTTTGAATAAGTCTTCCAACATTAGTATCTACAACTTTTAAGAAGGAGATATTTTGATATTTGGATTTCTGGATGTCAAAATTGTCGATCCAAGTGGAGGGATAGATTGGGAATGCCAACAGTCCACTTCCTTGGGCTATAAATACATCCCCCTCCTCTTCTTCGAAGGGGTTGGAATTTCAGAAGCGAGGAGCACATATTGGCATGACCAAATCCTTGCCAAAGTCTTGGGATTACCTTCCATACTCATGTTTTCACTTGAGAGACATGTCCTCCTTTCATTGTTTTCATTTACTTTTGTGTTCTTCTTTGTTGTAATCTTGTAAGTCTTTCTTTTGTAATTCTATTTTAATGAAAGTTTCTTATTCAATATCTCTTATTCTCATCCACATTCTTTAGTTTAATATTATTTTTCTTAAAATGGTTTAAATACAGTTTAATCCCCTTCACTTATTTTTATTTCTCATTCAATCTAAAATTCATTTTTAATTCCCTTCATCGTTTGTGTGTGTGTTCGATGCACCAGTCTTTTCTTATCCCATTATTTTTCTTATCTTATTAATTTATCATCATAATAATCATAACCAGATTACTAATCATTTAAATTTCTGAGTAAATATACTATTGCAGTGAGTTATAATTTTGGGATATTAAGTGATTGAGAGCCTTTGCTCGATGAGTATTCTTTGAGTTAATATTGTGTATGTTGAACTTTATATATCATGGAATAATGAAATGTTTTGTTTAATATGTGGATTCCATGGATTATTGGAACCAAAATTACAAAACCATAAACAAATAATGGTAATTATTAGAACCCTAAGTTAAGTTACGGGTTGGATTAAAGCTTTAACACTTGGGAATTATGATCAAAATTATCTTGTGAAGTGGGTATTAATTTAATGCAATATAAAGAAAAGCTCAAGGATATCATAAGATTAAATCAAAAATAATGAACTCACCCCAATATTTATCAATTTATTAAATCAAACATCATCCATAAATTATTTCATAATCTCTAAAAACAAACCCCCCGAATAAGAATACAATTAACTAAAAACAACCGACTATAAAAAAGTATCATCGTCGAGGATTCGACCAGAGTGCTGCTATACACATTAGCAGAGCATCGGAACTTTGACCGGTCGAAAGGAGACAATCAGCTGCACATTTCAAGAGCCAAAAACTTTGTTTAGAAATTAATAAAGAATTATCTTCACTTTATCTAAAAAAACCCACCTTACCTGTCATTCCTCTTCACTCGAAACTCTTTAAGCACAGTGTTACTTTTCCATTGCCTCTCTAGAGCCCTCACAAGGTTCCCCCAATCTCATAAGAATATCCTCCCAAGAATTTAGAATAATACTATCAAGGTAATAGATCATCTTCTTCTAATATTTACTGAAGCACCTTATTTATATTGTTCCATTTGATTCATAATTTTTCATGTTGGGATATGTTTTTTCATATAAATTTTATTTTATATGATTTAAAAGTTATGATATTCCCATTTCAATATCATTAACAACTTCAATGAATCTTTACATACCCCTATTATGATTCCCAAATTTTCCTATGATTTTTCCATGAAAAACATTTGTATAGTAAATAACCATACCAATTTCCACTCAGCGGTACTCACCTCATTATATCTATCATTAATTTATTGAGGAATTCTTCATATATAACACATTGTACTTAATAATGGGATTAAATGTGATGAAATACGGTCCTATGTTGAATGATCTATGTGGAATACTTATATATGTGAATGATATGAATACGACGGGTGGGCCTAGAATTATATAGATCTCTAATACATTAGGTAGTGTTTTTATCTCATTAGATTCCATGAATGGAGCATTGTAGGCTATCCTAAGAACACTATGTTATGATGTCTTGGAGTTTATCCTTTACATATTCTTATGATTCCATGTTTTATGTTGTTTCCACATTCTTATTGAATTCATGTTTTCATCTCAAATCATGCTACAATGATCATGATTATGATTCTCACTCCACTTCCATTACCCTTATATTCGGATTGACTCGAATGTATTACCATAATAAAGTTATGAATTAATTATTCTCTTAATAGGATTTATAGCTCATGCCTTTCTTATGTATATCACCAAGTTATCCTGTGTAGTTTTAGATGTTCCAAGGAATATAAGGGCATGTTGTTGCGTTTTTAAAATAATGATTTTTTGCCCATGTTTTATGTTATCATGTCAGGAACCTAATTTCCCAAAGTCAGTAAGAATTATAATCTTATGAGGTTTTATTATGTTTATCTTTATGTAATAAATAATTAAATAATGTGTATTAAAGTTATGGGTTGTCTTTATTTTTATCATGCATTGATGGCTCAAACTAAATTTATTTTGGCACTACCTTAAGATGTGACACTGAAGAATCAGTTATGATTTTCTATCTAAGGTGACTAAAATTTTAAATTCCATTAAAAAAATCATTGAACCACATATTACCTACCCATATTAGTGTTTTATTAATTTTAAATCTATTAAATAATTTGGTTGATAACACTATGTTAGGATGAAACAATTATCGCATTGGATATGAAGCAGTCTTAGGGAATGTTATCATATAATTTAAAGGAAAACACTATGTTAGAAATTCAACGAATTCTATTCGATTATGCTGATGTATTATTAATATGATTAACAAGATGCATTGTTGATATTACAAAATTTTCTTAAACAAAATGTGGGGCATCAAATGTCTTTATCATACTATTTGGTTTTTTTAGGCTATATAGGAATAGTGATGCATCCCTAAGACAAGACATGCATGGTTTTGGACCTCTAACATTGTGTCATTAAATTAAACCCATGTGGCATCCTAAATTAAAACATCTATTGTTTCACCATAAAAAAATTACATATTTATTTGAATTATCTATTTAATATTCCATGTGCCCCAATACTTGCAACAAATCCCATTAAATCATTGGTGAATTAATTTCAAATGAACCAAATGTGTACTTTTTGTTGAATTAATTAATATCAATTCTTGACTGTTATATATTAACCTATTATTCCCAAATCTACCTAAAGTATGAAATCCACTATTAAACTATTAATTTTTAGAAAAAATTAATAAATATGAATGAAAACCCACGTAAAATATTGATATAATTTTATATATTATGAGTAAAGGAGTTGAATATCTAGTAAAGTGTTTCCCAATATAATGTTTTCATTATGTCATATTATTATGGATTATTTTTTGGTTCTATTTGGAATTCTATAGTTTATATTCATCTTTTATAGGTGAATTAGTGAATTAATTGGAGATTATGAAGTATAAAACCATGATGTGGTCATCAAAACCATGTTATAATTAGTTATGAAATTTTTTTCGTGTTTCTTCCAATTGGTACAATGAAACATATTATTCCATATTTCTAAGTCACAGTTTTTAAAGAGTTTCAGAAATATGATATGGTTTTCTAAACCATGAGGTAATGGAGAGTAGATATACATTAATTTAAATGAAATTCTATTATAGATTTTTTGGGTTAAGGTAGACCACAATGTAAATTACATATTTTTCCTTTAACTATGTAAAAATGATGTGTTGTAGGAAGACACAATAATTTTTTTTAGAAAAAAAATTAAATTATTATAAATCTACCCAAATATTTTCATTTTTTCATGAAAATTCTCTATAAAACTATGATAAATCAGTAGTAAACATGATAGTATTTTAAAATATTATTATAATTCCATGAAGAAAATTCTTAATTGGAGAGACCAAATCTATGATTAAATCACCCATTAGTGAGATTCATGATCTATATCTTGGAGTTTTCCTAATGGAATTATGTTTTCCTCTGTATCTCTTTGTAATTGGTGTGTAAATATAATGGTCATGATTTTAATACCATGTATAGTTATTTTTGGAGATGGATTACATGATTTTTTGGCCTTCGGGTAATTTTTATGGCCTTTGTGCCTTTAGGAATTTAAGCCCTATATTTTGGGCCTTCAGTTCCAATAAAGGTTTCCTCTCAACCAAATTTAAAAGTGTGGTTATATAATAAATGAAAATTTTAAATAGAGGTAAAATTTACATATTTTGGTTGATGTAATAATGGGTGATTTATATAAATAATATGAGAAATAATGACAATTATACTGAATTAAATGGATATATATAGCAGTTGAACAAACATGGAAGGATAAAATAATTGACAAGGATTGAAATTTCATTTTTGGGATATGTTTTTCCTTTACATTTCTATGATGAGTGGCATGTGGTATTCCTTGCTGTTTATATAGATGTGGGATGTTTTTTTCCAACCATATAGATAATTTTTTGTTTTTACAATAGTATCACTACATAGTTGTTATTGGTGTAGTTTTATGATCCTCATTATAGTGACATATAGTTATTATAGTTGTGGGTTCTATCATTATAGGTGTATATAACCTGAGGTTTTAATTAAATTTTTAAACGTTAGTTGTGGTTATGTGTGATATAGATGAGACTGTGTATGAAATTCAAGATGATTCATTATTAGTTTACACATTTTTCTATACTCAAATATTATATATATATATTATTTAATAAGGCTTTAGTGTGCTTATTCAATTTACACATGATAGTTCAAAGTAATAAACTAATGATTATAATTATATACTAACCCAATTATTCTCTATTTATTTTTTAAAAATATAGGATTATTATCTTAGTCTATTCCAGACGAATTTAGTTTGATCACAATATGATATAGATGGTGAAATAAGATTCATGTGATGGAGTTTTATATTTTTTAGCATTGAGTTGTTTGGATTTTATGTGTGACATTGCTCAAGAATTTATTTATTTGAACATCTATATTTGATTTATTATTTTATGGTGGTTGTGATAGTTTTTTAATTAATATATAGATAATTCATTCCATATTTTTTATTTATACCCCTAGTGGTAGACACCAACTTATGACATATTGGAGGAGAGCTTCAGTGGTCACTCTCAATATTGATTTTGGTTTAGAGGGAATGTTTTTGGGTTAAATACCTAATAAAATGGTATAAGAGTGAGTATTTTGGAATATAGTTTAGATTATACACTAATTAATATTATATGGATTGATAATTATATCGTATTACTTGAACATAGAATGTATAATATACCTGGTAAGCATCCTCATATAATAAAGTGACCTTATGATTTTTTGTACATTTATAATTTTATTGTGAAATTTTACTAGAGGGGTGGTGTATCACCAGTCATGTAAATATTTAGGTGTAGATTTATGCATCTTATATTCACAAGGAATGAGGATTTTATTTTTCATAAATCTAATTTTTATTATGATTTATCTTGAGGTAGTGTGACTAGATATATCAACATTATCTTAGGATGAGAATTTTTCTTGAATGTCGTTTAGCCTCACATGTGACAAAATCATAAAGATGAGGATAAAAGAGTGAAAAAGTAAATTATGGTTGTATGTCAATGAGAGGATCCTATAATGATGGAATCTAAGAGGATTACATTATGAGAGTTTTATCAGTAGAACAAATTAATTATGAGGCTTTCATTTTTATAAATAAATAGAGTGATGGATAGAATAAATTGGTATCACTTTTTAGCATATCAATAAATTCAACAAGAATGAGATTTCAATTATATAGATAATAAAGCACATAGAACCCCAAATTGGTGGTCCTTATATGAGAGAGATCATGATATATCTATTGAAAAGTGGATCTTGTTTGAGGATATATTCCTGAAATAGTTTTTAATTCTTCTCTTTAGTCAAATAGAAAACAACAAATCCTATCTATTCAAAAAGGGAACTATAGTTTTTATATGAATGGATTAATGTTTATGATCTTTTTATGAAAATACCCTTTTTTTGGTAATGAAATGTGGACAACTCACCAATTTTATAGGGTGATTTGATTATAGATTCAATAGAATGTGTGACTATTTGCATTGAAGACTTACATCATGGTGTTAAGAAAGTAAGAGGACATTGAGGCAACCTTTCAAAGGATCAATTCTATACATGAGAGTGGGAAAAATACTTATGTTAGGTATATATGGGAATATAGGACCTTCAGTGTCATGAAGCTTGGTCATAAATGTAATTCCCCTTATATGTGTTTCATTGTCGTTAGTAGTTTACACCCCTTATGTGTTAGTGGTGTTGTGAACTGTTATTATTTCAAATCTATAGTAAATTGATAGTTTTTGTGCCATTAATATAGGAAGGTCAATGTGGGATCTAGAATATTGTGGTGGTGGATGGGTATCCATATCAACCATAGTATCCACTTTAGCTCTTTTAGAAATAACAACACTAGTGAGCTCAAGGACCACTATTTTATGGTTTAAGTGGTAGAGGTTAGCTTCTTAATATTACTCATTATCTACGATAATTTAATGCTTTGATGCAATGAGGCTGCATAAAACTTGAAACTTAAGTAATGAATAAGGAATCATGAAAATTTATATTGTGGAATTTTATGAGCTCATAGGTCTTAAAGTGGTTTGTGGTTCTTTATGAATCCTCAGGACTCATTACTTCTTTTTTTATTTTGGTGATCCATATAAATTTTGTTTCCTCTAATAAAGTGAGTTGGATAGAATTAATAATAAAGAGACTTAATTACCCCCTTGATATATCTTATTTCTTATAATAATAGTTTAGTCTAGTTGATTTAGTTAATGGATTCAAGTTAGTGACATGATGTGACTATATAAAATAAGATCCATTCATGTTGTAAATACGAGAATATTATTCCATAAAAATCATATATTGGTCTTATTTTGTGTGGTATAATACTTTTTACAACTATGGGGTATTTATTAATTCTAATGAGTGTAGATATCAAGTGGTTTTAATTGGATAAGGAGATCATAGGAATAGTTTTTGGTTCACTAAACCATAAAACATTATATACACACTTGTAAATTTAATGATTAGTAAAACTAAATTTTGTGGAAAGAATATTTTGAGGGAATTAATAGGCTCATATTTGATACCAATGTTTCATTAACATGTGGCTATTATAGAGATTTGGGATTTGAGTGTTTATATTGGTGATTTATTTTTGAAGGGTTTCATTTACATAATTTTGTCTCCATATGGATCATAACTATTTTTTAAGAGTGTTGTTGGAGGTTTAATGTTTTGTATTGATTTACATAAATTGAACCAAGTGATTTTTAAGAATAAATACCAACTATTGAGTATTAAAAAAATATTTGATAAACTAAAATAATCTTATTGGTTATAAAAGATATATTTATAGTTGGGATACCATTAGATGAGAGTCAATGAGGAAGAAATCTAGACTACTTTCTAATATTGATATGGGAATTTTAATTTTATTATGATTTCCTTTTGAGTTTCCAATGAAATATCAATGTTTATAGGATTAATTAATTATCCATTTAGTCTATATCTTTATTGCATCATGTTGGTGGTTATAAATGATATAAATGTTTACTTGAGGACCAAGGAGGATAAATATATGGATTTTTGGGTGGTGTTTGATCTCCTTCCTCTATATCAGTTTCACCAGAAGATATCAATATTTATATCTAGGGTGTAGAATGTTCACTTCCTTAAGATTTTTTTTCTAAAAAGTATTGGTGGTGATTATTATTAATATTTAGGAATCTAATTAACTAAAATTTTAAAATAATGAGAGAAGTTTAAAAGAATGGATCTTATAATCATAACATACTTTGTTTGGATGGATGTTATCAAATGATTGTACTTCATCTCTCCCAGATTTAATTACTATTTTCATATTTGATAAAGAAATTTCATTCTATCTCATGGATGTCATAATCTTGTTAATCATTTTTGAGTTAGTGGATAATTTGATGACATCCATTCGATTTGTTTGTTTATGGAAGGAGTTATGAATGAGGTTTATTTTAATTATTTATATCATGTATTGTGGTGTATATTAATATAGGAGTGGATGATTATATTTATATGCCCACACATGGTGAATATTAAAGGGGGTGGGGGTAAATCAATCAAGTCTTTTTAGTTTTATTTATAAGATTTATTGAAAATCGATATTCATTAGTTAGTATAGTAATTGATCACCATGACGTAAGAGAGAGACACACACACACACAAAGCTAAAGAAATCATCATGGGACACATGATGTACATGTTTTACCATAAAATGAAAATGGATACATCATTGGAAATATTTGGAAAACCCATGACAATATTATACACTAAAAATAATCAAGATAAATAAAAAAGAGGCATTTATCCTTGAATTAATAGTAAAAAAATATCTTCTAACAATATTTAGGGATCACTAAATTCATATAATTTTAGAATAGGTGTGAAACCATCAAATTCATCAAAAAACATCAGTATTTGCATAATTTATTCCTATATTCTTCTTATTATACCCTCCATATTTATATTTTTCATCTTCTATCCTTTTATCTGTTTATTCCTGAAATACACCCGTAATATACACTAATTTTATTAATATTAAATTCTTTAGTTTTATTATTGAAATTTAATTTCCAATGAAACTTCCATAAAATTCATCTTTAATCTTATCCCTAGAAATTATATTATTTCATATCTAACTTTATGATATTAAATAAATTTTTATGATTTTGTTTAGGATCCCTATATGGAATATACCATTCCATATAAATAAAAAACACTTGAAAATTTACTTTTGAAAAAACTATATATTAGTGAGACTGGACTAACATGTTTTTTCTCTCAAATTATTCGAACAATATTAAAATACTATTTTAAACACAAAAGAACCTGACCATATTTGAAAAAAATGTTATAATCCTCACTATTTTTATCTTATCTATTAATACATTACCATAAAATTATTATGGTTAGAATAACAAAAAATTCTTCATTTTTAAACTATGACTAATATAGATACACTATGACATGGGGGGTCTTCCATTTTTTTCATCATCTTGAGCCCAAGACAGGTTCTACTAGAACCATGAAATTATTTATCTTTCCCATAGTGAAGAATTATTTTTTTTCACAATCCATGGTCATGACTATGATATATTTCCATGATCCTTCACAATATATTTTTCTAATTAATAAAACATGGAAATGATTATTAACATTGTTCCATGTCTTTATTAAAAATGAAAAAAAAGATTCCATAAATTACTCTTAAACTCTAAAATTATTTCATCAATGTCTATATCTAAATGGACTTCAAATATCCATATAAACAATCCTTATAATGTTAATAAATATTAATCATGAAATTATAATAATTTATAAACAAACTTCTATAGATTCCATTACAAACCTCAACTTCCACAAATGGATTCAATAATAACCCAATTTTAATTTATATCATAATCCATTTGTTATACATATCCTTCATTTTATTTCATTTAATTCACATAAAATATAAAATATTTTATTAATACTAAAACTATGAGATCATACTAATTTTAGGAAATAATATTGACTAAAAATAAATCTTAAGGTTATCAATTCTCATCTCAAATACACTCACACATCATCTTATCACATCCAAGATCTTCTCATTATTCTTTTATAATGGTAATTTTGCCTGTATATGATACAAAAAACATAACTACTATAGATATAATTAATAAATGTAGTAAAAAATTTTGCAAATTAAATAAATAGCCTTATTTAAATAAATTCTTTAGTCACAATTAACCACATGGGTACATTGAACTCATAACCCCCTATTTATTTTTTAACCCCCCCCCAAACAAAAATCCTCCATAAAGGATTCACCGTTATTATGTATAATCCTATAATTTTAATTTATTTTATTACATATTTATTTTATAAAAACAATACAATGACAGAAGAGATGGGGATAAAACATAATACCTTATCCTTGATAATATCAATGTTGAACTCTCATAATTAACCCCATTTTTTAAAACTCAACCATAGGAATTATTTTGATAAAATAATTTAGCCCTTGTTAATTTTTAGGAATAAAATACTCCTTAAATTGATGATTATATATATTATCCTTGGTAAAATGATACCAAATATCAATTTCTTTTGTTCATGAATTTTGAATTGGATTTATTTAATGATTTTTGACACTTCGATTATCATATGTCACCAATAAGGGTATTTTCAAGTCCACATTGATATATTAAAGATAAATTCTTATATAAATTAATTTATTTGCCTCTTGGGTGTATGAAATATGTTTTTAATCCGTTATTCTAAAGGTAATGTAATTATAATTCATACTATACCATGAAAAACACTTTTATTCCAAGAAACACACACTAAGTAACATGTACTTTCAATCATCAATGCTTCCAACATAGTACTCCTCAACATAACCAAATATATGGTGCTTTAATTTTAATTTATAAATAAAAAACATTTTTAGTGACTTTGGTAAACCTCAGTATTCTCTTTTTTTAATGGAGTGAGACTCTATTTGTGCACTTTAATAATTTTCACATAGTGTAACAACGTAGACATCATCTGACCTAGAATCTATCTAGTAGAGTGAACATTAAATTATTTTTATAAATTAATTTTGATCAACCTTATTTTTATCTTTATATTTTAAAAGATTAATTCCCATTCATATTGAGGAAAAACTTTCATATCAACCTCAATTACAAACTTATTTAGAAATTATTAAGCATATATCTTGATAGAAATTAATATATAAATATTCTCTTGAGAAATTCAAAAACATAGGAACTATATAATCTCTATAATCATTAGACCCCCAAAAATATCCTTAATTTGGGTAGTAAATTCCATAATCACATCTTATTAATTTATAATAAATATAATATAATAAATATATATGATTATAATGGTATATACATCCTTTATTTCTTTGATTTAAAGGTTTTTATCAAATACTACTTTGTTAAAATTTAGTGACATGAATAATGATTAAAGAAATGAATAAAATTGTCTTAGAACTTATTTAGACTAATAAAGAACCTTTTTCAACCTATAAACATATATTTCATTATATATAAGAATGAAACCTTTGGTTTGAGCAATGTATACTTTCCCCCTTAAGTTTAATATTAATATTTGATGACTCTACATTCATTTGGAAAATCATGTATCTACTTTGATCAGTGATAATGAGAAATATAATTATAATTTTGATCCTAAAAACTAGAAAAAATGTCCATTCAAAGTTAATACCTTTAACATGAGAATAACCTTTATTAATAACCCTTTCCTTATTCCTCATTGCTTCTCCTTTCTCATTCAGTATGTTTCTAATTATCCACATTTACCAAATAACATCCTTGTTTGTCATATTTTTAATAAACTCCCAATTTTTTTATTCTTGGTCTAATATAATTATTTTTCAATGGAATTAATGCCCCATTGATTTTTCAATTCATCATCAACACTCCTCAATTTAATTTAAGAAACCAATAAAGTATGGGATGATTTCCCTAAAGACAACCTAGATTGAAATAATTTCCCATGATCACTAATGATTTTATGAACATATACCTAATTTATAAAACTTTTATTTTCTAAATTTATTCATTATTCATAATTAGATAAGTCTTAATAAACATCTTCTTAATATCCATCACTAAAATTCTCAACATTTTCAGAATTCTCAGAAAATATAACAATATATTTTGTATTTTCTTTTTCACTATGATTTGGAATAATTTCATATCTATACTATTTAGAGGAGTATTCAATCACCTTATAATTGTTCAAATAAAAAATTAAACCAAATTATTTATTGTAATTAGGATATCCCCTTCTATTATGTGAATAACTAATAAATATTACATTCAAGCCTCTTTTTTTTATTTTTTTCCGTTATTGATACCTTAAACCTTGATAACATGTTTTATTCCTAATACCTACTAGTTTTACAATATTCGATTCTTCGTATAATACATATCATATAGATACATATCAAAATTAGGATGATATAAAAACTTGATTTTAATTTGGACTCCTAATCAATTATCTCTAAAAGGTATATGTAGTACATAGCTCAACTAATATTTTTTGTGTAATATCCACTAAACTAAATTTTATCCAATAAATGAAATAATTTTATTGTGGAGTATATTGGAAACCAATATATTGATAAATACCATGATTTTATAAATAATTTTCAACTATTTAATTAGTGCACTCATATACATTTTCTAATATAATTCAGTCTCTGGAATGTGCACATCCCTAATCTACACTTCTTTGAGAACATGTAAACGTATTCATGGAATTAAATTTATGTTTCATAAACATAACACATGACATCCAAGATAATTAATCAATAAATGATATAAAATACCTATATATATTTATCAAATTCTCATTTATTTTCCCTTAACCAATTAAATGAATAAGCTATCGTGGATGATAAATTTGATTCCACACTTTATTATATGAAGGATTGAAAATATTCTACACATATCATGTGGAAAAATACAATTTATTTCTCCCTACCATATAATAATATCTCATATATTTTCTCCTCAAGTTATCTTATTCATTTTCTTTTGGATAGTGGGACTAAGTCTTCTATTCCACAAATCATTCTCCTCCTTCATGCTCAAGTAGCAAAAATGTTTTCTTCTAAAAAATTAAATAGGTTTACTTTTATCCCTATACTCATTTTATAAAATATATATACTTTAATATATTTACCAAAAATTCACATTTCCAATATATCACTTCATTTTTAACCAAAATATTGTGGAATACTCAACCATGTATGTTTTAACCACCAATAATGAGATTACTCTTTAGGTCCAACATATTATATCTAATATATATTAAAGAAATATGATTATAAGTGGTACATCATTATGAAATTTTAATTAAACATCATTTAATTTTTTAAAATTAGTGAGAATCATTATATCCCCCCATAATATGTGATGTAAGTCTACTATCTATAGTCCATGAATACCATTTTATATAATTTATGAATGAAATTACCACCACAACTGCTTTATCCTTTCAATTTTATATTGTATTCTAGAGAATATGAGCATTTTTCATACTCAACTATAAAAAAATTATGTATTTTCATTTATCTTTCATCTAACCTAGTTGGTGACATATTTTATAGACTTTATTCAATGTTTGGTATTATTTCTTCACTAGAACTCTGGAATTCTCATTAAATATATAAAATTTCCATTTATGAGTGTTTGGTCCCCCCCTAATATTTTACCATTAAAATATTATATAAATATTTTAAGATATTATTTAAGGATAATTATTTTCCATATTACTATAGCTTCTATAGTGATAATAATATAAAAAAAATGAAAACTTCGATAAGAAAAATACTAGTTTTGAATATTTAAACATATCCTTTCCTTAACCATTTTGATCCCTAATATTATCTCAATTTTATGAAAAATAATTTTTGGTAAAATATAAATGTCCATATTCATTTTTTGTATATTCTTTGATTTTTTTTATATTGTCATTTGTACCTGATTTCTAATCCAAGTTAGCATTTTTTAATTTTAAAGTGCTTTGAAAATCACCTTTTGAGGATACTTTTTTTATTTACTTTCACTTTAATTTTTTCCATATTCTCTCTAGCTTCACAAATATCTGAATACATAAAATTATTTTCTTTATTATTAGAATGATCACCAACATCCTTGGATTATCCAAATGTATTCCCACTAAATAGTGAGTTTTCAACAACTTCTTGAGGTACTTTTACAAACTTATTATTCTCCTTATTAAGCTTAGAGACATTTTAAATACATTCTATGAACTCTCACATAAATAAATTCCATTTCTATTTCATCATAATTATTATTAACATCATCCTTATCAATAGTTAATTAATTCTAATTAATTTTTTAAATAAACAACTTCTTATCTATATCAATTTATGATTCAACTTCTATCTCATCATTATATATTTTTTCATCATGAAACTTATATAAGAAATTAATCTTTTTGATTTTTGAGAAACTTTTACCCTCTCCCTTTGATAGAAACTATTGTTAAATGGATTTAGAAGTTTTTTCTTAGAAGATATTCAATGTGACTCTACTTACTATTTACATTAGTCTTAATTATACTGTGTATAATTTGAAGAAATATTTCCAATAGATCCACATTTAAAGAGAATTAATTAAATGTTACATCATTACTTTTCATTCCCCTTTCAAACATTTATTGAGATAAATAAAAATAAATTTTCAAATTTCATCTTAGCATTTTCATCATCATCAAGATATTTATCTTATTTCTTTAATTCTACTTGAACTTTCTTATACATTAAGTCTATAAAGATATATTTCATTTCAACCTTCCCTTTTTTCTTGGTAACACCTCCTTTTATAATGTCATAAGTAATTATAATTATATATAATCATCTAAGTTAATTCTCTTTAGATCATAGTTATTTTATATTGATACCATGGAATCAAACTTTACTATTAAGATATAAAGTATATTCATAAGTATCATGGAAACCATAAGAGTCTCTCTAAATCGACTAATAGTTTTGACCTCATCATTGACTATTTTAGAATAGTCATCAATATATTCATCTTAAAGAAAAATTTTATTTATCCCATATGTAGTGAAAAATTACCCATGTTGGGGGTGAATTGAGTCTATTTAAAAATATTTATCAATTTATCCTATCATACTTGAAGTGTATCAAATCTATTATTTATCTTTTTAAGTGAATAATTCAACAGAATAAAAGTACAGTAAAGATACATAAAACAAAATGTTTTTATGAGAATTTGGGATACATTAAAATTTCCTAGTACACTCTATAAAAACATAATTTTAATTGAGTGAATTTAGTAATATATTTTACCTAATAAAATTCCAATTGATTTGAACAAGTTTTCAGTTAAAACAATAATAATTTTACAAAGACTTTTGATCTTTTACTAGGAACCTAAAAAACAATGTAAAATTTATTTACCCTTCCATAAATGATTAAGACAACCTAAAACATCTCCTATAGAATATTATAAGTAGATTCCACTAAATCAACAACTAAGTTCAAGAATTTTTCACTATAAAAAAATATATCTGATATGGAATTTGATCCAAGATTTAATAAATAATTGCAATCACTATAAACTAATTGTAGATGAGAATTCCTATAGATTATAAGTCATCAGTGTGTGGTATATCCAAATTGATCCTCAATATAAATGATCTTTATTGAGTAATGTAGTAAATATTTAATAATTATTAAGTTCTTTGGGGATTTTATCTTCTCCTTCTTTCCTCTCAGTCATAAAATATGATTTAGCAACAAAATAAAATAAAATGTAATGCTTTTGTGATATATCACACAGTTTAATCCAATATATATAGTCAAACGTATATATATTTACATAAATATTATTTCTATATGTTTCAGTTCTCTTTCCCTTTTTTGATAATTCAAAATAATTGAGTAAAAGCTTCCATAAAATTTTCATTGAAAAAACATAGTTGTAGAAGCTTATTGTTCAACTGAAAATTAGAAACATATTTAAATATCAATTTTAATTTCCCAAGCCATCCTTTGATATTTTAGCATCTTTCATTTTTTAATAGCTTAAAAATATCTCCATAATCTATCTATATTAATTATAAAATTGGAATTTGAATTTAAAATTACTTTCCAAATGTTATATACAACAGTAATAAAAAACTTCCCAAGTAATAATGATGGTTTTAGAAACATCTTAATTTTTAAAAATAAGAACTTCAGATAAATAATTTTCTAAATTATCTATTTTCTTTATATAATACAAAAAAATTAAGATTCATCGTATGATCCTTCTTTACATCTCACTTTGTTTTCATATTCTACAGATTCACAAACAATCTTCAAGCATTTTTCGAAGCATTAAATAATTTATTCTTCTATATCATAATATTTTACTTCATATGATCACATTTAATAAGAATTTCAATTCATATATTTTTCATTTCAAAATAATTTTCCACATTTCATAATACATTACTATATTTCATATGACTTTACATCAAAGCATAAGAGTCTATCCTTTTCCAAAATACCAATCTCCTAGTGATGATCTTCTATATATCAAATGTAAGGTTTTATTATAATCTATACAAATGAAAATTTCTCAATATAAAAATTACCCAACCATATAATAATTGTTCTAAATGAATAATAAAATAATAATAATTAATTCATCTAAAAGGTAGAGAATAAATAATAATAATAATAATAATAAAGTATAAATATATGTGAGAATAATGTAATTATCAAAGAAACAATTAAATATCAAAATATAAATAATAGAAATTATCCACTCAATACTCTACCCAGTTTTATTAATTTAAAACTCAAGCTTACACTTCCCCTTTTATAAGGATCACAATGGTTAAGAAAAATAATCATAGATCAAGTAAAAATAAATCACAAAATAATATTTTATACATATACTCCACCTTTAAATCATAAATATATATAATATAAATAAATAATATCCCATAAAAAAACTAAAAAGAATCAGGTTTATGAAAAAAATATCCTTAAATAATAAAGTAAACAGGAAAATATTGATTTAAATTAATAAACATATGTATAAAAAGATGCTCTAACATAATTAACATTATTTATTATGTGGATACCAATAATTATGAAAAAATGTATTAAACATTCTTATTTAATATGTAAACTATATATACAATATTCTTAAATATTTAAAAAACGATCCACTAAACTCAAGCATGTTAAAAAATTTATCAGTTGTAAGATATAAAAATAATATAGTAGAAAACTCTTTGGAATAATATAAGCTCTATATACATGAATAGATAGAACAATGAAAAATTAAATAATCCATAAAACATGGAAAATTTATTCAAGGGAATAAAATATAATTAATTAAATATGTAACTAAAATGATATATTATTGCAGTAAAATAAAACATTTAAGCACATGATAAATATTTAAAAATTGATCCTCTATAAAATGAGTATAAATATCAAAGATATTCAATGAATTAAAACATAATTTTTTTATCACACATCATGAAAATTTAGTACATTTAATGTTAATAAAGTATATAATAATACATGAAACAAATTATTAATAATTAAAAAAATAAAAAATTAGTTCCAACTAATAAATAATTTTTTTAAAGGGTATGCATGTCAGTGAAAAGTTAACAAAATAATTTCAGCAATCATTTTAGCATATAAAATAATAAGTAAGATAAAAAATGTAGAATAAAATGAATAAATTAGTTATAATATATTACCCTTTATATGTAATAGTTAGTGAATATATTACAATTATCATAATTAAAATGGAAGTGGAATAACAAATTATTGGATTTATAGCTCAAATACACTTGTAGTTATATGATAATGATAAATATATCTTCAACCATCCGGTGTAATTTACATGATGACTATCAAACTTTATATGGATAAGAAATTTAATAAGTTTTCATATATAAAGAATCCACTACAAATAACTAAGCATTTAAGTTCGTGTGGATTATTCCTTAAAACATCAAACATAAGTATTTTTTGTACCCATACACTTTTGGGTCCAATAAAATTAGAAAAAATATATATAGCTAACTAAAAATGATTATTTTGAATAATATTTCAATATTTTATGTTGTATATATTTTTAAAATTAGGCATGAATGACACAAAAAACCATGGAATTATAAAACAATAGTAATTAACATAGTGTTTAAAAATTCCATAATGAAAAATTTTCACAATAGACATGAGTTTAATTTTTTACCAAGAAAATAATAATATATATATATATTATGTTATTCACTATTAATTCCATGTACAGTATTTCTTGTAGTTCCTTTAACTATACCACAGATATTCTTTAAATAATCATCAATTTTAGTAACAACACTATTACCTAATTTCATAGAGTTAATTATGATAACAATTCTTTAATTATATTATCATTTTATGAAAAATAATGAGTATATTTATCAAATTTATAATTTAAATCCATAATATTATTTGATAAATAAGAATTTTCATAATGAAAAACAACATAATGTTTTATAATCTTCTAAATTGTTTATTTATATTAGAAAATTTATCTTCAATCATAAAGAAATATCCATTTAGCTCATCCAAAGAATGAATTTAAATTTTATTTTTTAGAGTAGGAGACATATATTTAACATTTTTGATTCAAATGATCCACATTAGAGTTTAATTAAGATTTATCACATGAATCCTCAAAATTTATACAAGTATCCTTAATTTTTTCATTCATCTCCATTTTTAATATGAATTTATAGAATTCATTTCATATTTTAGTTCAGTGAAATCAGGTTAGAGATGTCCATGATTATTTTATTCATTGCAACTAACCTCTGGGTTCTTACCATTTTTTGTGATTTTTTCCCTCTTATACAACTTTTAAAATTTTATATAAAATTATATATGTTTATCAATAGAAATAAAACCACTAGAAAAATAATTGGATGACTGAAAATATACATCATTAGAAGTAAAAAAAAGATTATCATTTTCATTTCTAAAAAGAATTTAATAACATCATTCTACTTGCAACTTATATTCATACATAATTAGTATTATAATCAGATTCTTTATTTTCAGGTGTTTAATAAGTGTGAATTGTCTAATAGTAATAGGTATTACACTCTATTCAGTTAGTAGAAATATTATAACATTAAAGTCCTACTCTTAATCTAACATTGTGGATCCTAGGGAATAAACATTATTCACTGTTTTAGTGAGTCATTCATCTATTTGAGTGATATTCTCACTATCATACATCCTGAATGTATCAAACCTAATATTTTCAGTATTATATCATAGTTGTCTAAAATTATTTATTTATTTGTATGAAACTATAATGGTTTTCTATATACTATATGTTATATCAAACTGAGAAAATCTATTAAATTTATCATATCATAATCCAAAGATAATTTCATTTATATACTTTAAATTGAAATCATTCATATCTTATTATAAATAAATACATTTCTCATGTTCAAAAATAAAAAAAAGGTATAATAACATTCACATAAACTTTAAATTCAATATTCTTTAGGTAAATAATCATTCCTATCATCCAACAACAATAATTATCACCATTAAAATAAGTTGTTTTAATCATATATATATCATGATATAGCTTCTCTATGATAATCCATAGCAATATTTATTTATCTGTTTATTTTTTTATATAAATATTATTAATAATAAAAAGTTAATACTTTGAAAATAAGGATTTAATAACTGTTTTTATCCCAAAAGTTTCCTAGATAATCATCCAAGATGGGGGGGGGGGGTAAATTGTGTCCTTTTAAAAAAACCGACTAACATAATTATTCACTATTAATGTGTATTAAGTATGTACATTATATTTTTATGATATAAATGGAGTGGAATAAAATTAAAGTAAATGAAAATGGCACACACATTGTTTATAGTGATTTTGGGGCTATAAAAACATCCCCTAGTCCACTCCACCAACACTTTATGTGATGTTAGTGGTTCTTTTTTAATCATTTTCTTATGGATATCCCGAAAAAGTGAACTTAGTTGTCACTTAAAATAATAAATTTTTTACATAGACTTCGTATCATTTTACTATGGACCTTAATGACTATGTAAAAGTAGTGAAATCTTCCACATGTTTACATACATAATACACTTTTTCTATACTGACTGAAAATTAGCTTTTTTATTTTCCAAAAACATTAAGGAAATATGAGAACCCATTAAATTAAAAAATAAAAATCTTCAAACACCATAAGATATAGTTGAACCATTGAAATATATTTTAATCTTATTGGAAGCCTTATTCAAAAATAAATTCCAATGAATGACATTTACCTCTATATCCAGGTCATCTTTGATAAGATCTTCAAAATAATAGGCCATCTTATCCCACATTAGGATGTAATCCTCAAAATTTAACTTCTATTATTTTAATCCTCTAACTAGAATATGATATTTCATATTGATCCACTCAGTCTACTACTAATTATTTTTAACAAGTAACAATCACCCATTTATTTTATCAGCATCCTCCTACATGGTATCAAAAAGTGATTCCTCTATCATTTCTTCATCAGAAATGATAATAAGTTCTGATAATTCCCCCATTTAATACATCCTCATCCCGATCCATGATGACCTCACTAGAAGATATGTTCTCCACCACTGAGCCTTCCTACTTATGATTATCCAAAAAATCTCCTTCCTACTCCTGGACATTATAATCACCAGAAACAATTTTATTATTTTTATGGCATTGTGCTCACATTCCACCATCTTAGAATTTGAATTTTTGGAAGTTCATGTATCAATAGTTTTGGGAAAGTGGGAGTAGTCCTTTCACCCATTAATTTTATTTTTTTTATTTAGGATAAATCTTATTGAATCTCAGTTACCCCTCCAACCCTTCCACCTTCTCATACAATGTATTTCTTTACCCAGAAGCACTTTCGCACTATGTTATGACCATTGAAAATAAGACTCTTCACTATATTCTACTCCTTAAAGTCTCAGTTCTTCATTATAATCCCTTACCCAATCAACCTCATGTCACTAATCCATCCGTTAAATCATCAAACATTCAATGTGATTTCCATGCTTGAATGTTGGCACATCTTCTCCAAGGATTTTCTGGAAAACATCCTATCCTCTAAAGCCTTCAACTACTGATCCTTGCATCATGTTGCACCTCTCACCATAACCACATGGGACACCAATGCATGTCCATGCCAAAAATGATTTTATTCCATTGATCCATACTTTCCACTATTTCTATTTCCAACAAGCATTTCATCCACATAGGATGTAGCCTTGGGAGCATTGATGCTTTGAGAAAGTCCTTGTGATATACACACCTCTTCCAAACCTCCATATGGGGCTTTCACCACCAAATTTTGTCTTGAAAAGATCTATCCATATCCTTACAAAGTCATCCATGACTTTCGGATTTGAGATCGAATGGAAAACCTTTTTTAGGGGAAGAACACACCCCAATTGGCCTGTAACCTCCACATAAGTGGACTACAAAAAGAGTTGGATTTGGTCATGTGAACCATCTAACAAAGCATATTCCTTTAGGCCATTTGATCTGGTATCATGAGGACCTGAATCTAGAACTGCATCCCTCATTTGTTGATATACCTTAAGCTCATGACAATATACTACCTACTAATGGCCTAACCACGTGAATAAGGAACAAAAATTCACATAAGTTTTGAAAATAAACAGTTATTTATAAGAGAACTCTTCACCGAATTAAATCCAAAAACAAATAATGGAATTATTGATACAAAAACATAAACACAAATGCAGGGAGAAATAGGGTGAAGAATACCATTAGTTCGACTATTAGAACAAATGAATTGGACAATAAAATTCCCTAACATTAAATGTATCGAAGGGTTCTAAAAAGGAAGTGGAAGATTAGTTAAATGTACCCAAATATTTTTGTAAGAGAACCATGATTCATGTGGAAGTTATAGGGAAACTATAAAATAATGAATCTATATCCTATACATACTCATGGTGTTGTGGACCAATAATTGATCAAATTAGTCTCTGAAAAAAATGAACCATAAAATGATTTTTAACAAGAATCCCAATTATCGCAAAGTATTGTAATCCCAAGGCGTTAAAGATAAATCTATCGAAAAATTCCATATATTTAAGTCGATGATTGAAGTGAGAAACCATAGTCAGATCCAAAATCGATGAGGCATTAGTGAACTTTGAAGTCAAAGGCGACAGTTATAGGAATCCATTGAATAGGTATGAGACTTCAGGGTAAAGTGAAATAAGAGGAAATGAAGGAAGATATTTAGGATTTAAGAAGGGGATGAAAGGATGTGGTGGTGGCCCCTTGAAAAGTGATGGATTTCCCTATCCCAAGAGGAGGGGAGGGACTAGATTGAGGACCATTTCTGTTAGTTCATGATGAGAATATTGAAGAAGTGGGGGGATTTATATGTTATTTTTCATATAGATAAGTATGAGTAGACACAAGCTAATATAAAAATGAGTGGAAACAATTTTCAATTAAGCAAAAAGATATGATATGTAGAGTTTGAGAATATGTTTGGTTATAATAATCAACAACTAATAGTTGATGGATCTTCTTTAATAGAGTAATTACTCAAGGGGAAGTAGATTCAACTTGACCTTTTTTTATGTGTTATTCCCTTAGTATAGTCACAACCATAGAATGATCTTCACATTCTCACAATCATAATTATTATCCTTCTTTATTTTTATTCATAAAATATCATTTAGATTTGCTATATAATAATTGAATATATAATTGTTTTATCTCGTAGCCTCATCCAATTTTCATAGAGAAACATATATATAATAAAATTTATATCCATAATAGTTCATTGAACCTTTTTAGATGAATCAAAATAATTATGTCAAAGATTACATAAATTTATCCATGAAAAAGAATATCCAATGCAGATTATTCTTCTATAAAAAAAATAGAACCATATTTAAATATCCATTTTAAATATTGTAATTCATCAACCTAGATTTCAACATCTTAAATTTGTGTAATATCTTCAAAATATATTCATAATTTTCGATATAATGGTCACATAATTTTAAATTTAATTTAAAATAACTTTCTATATATAATAGATATCATAAATAAATAATTTCCAATTAAATAATGATAATTTCTTAAAAACCATATCATCTAAAAACCATATAATCTAATAAAGACTTTTTAAATTTATAAATGTTTCTTACAACATACCAAAAATGTTATAATTAATTATATGATTCTTTTTTCCATCTCACTTCCATTTCCAATTTTCAAGATTTACATATCATTAAATGAAGTTGAAAACATAATCATCAGGTATATTTCTTAACTATCAATAATCCATACATTAATTTTATAAGATTATACATCATAAGAGTCCATTATTTAAAATTTTAATTTTAGAAGACTTTTATTTTGTAATACTTCAATTCATTTAATAATAATTCACTGTATTTTATTGGAAATTACTTCAAAGTGTAAGATTTTTTATATTTCAAAAATCTTAATCATTGAAAACTAAAATTCCAAATAACAAACATTATATTTTTCTCTAATATGTAATTATATAATTGATTAATATAAATATTGAGAAATAATAATACAATAATTATAAAATAATAAAAATAAATAGTTAAAATATAAATTTCAATAGAATATATTATAACAATAGAGAATAAATAACTGTAAAGGTAAAGTAATTATAAAAATAAGAAATAATTATCAAAACACAATTAAATACAAGGAGATACTCAATATATATATACATATATATATTGAAACACTATACACCAAATCCTTCATTTTACTTGTTTAACTTTGAAATACTATTCATATTCATCATCCAACTTATCCCAAATTTCATTATCATCATGGTCCCCATGACATCGTAGAATTACTTCACTAAAAGAGTTTAATATATTGGATCTATAGCATAAACATTATTTTCATGATTCTTTATACCAAAAATAGTTATTTATACACCTTCCAAATAAGTAACATAGCTATTTTTAGTAAATTAAAGTATATCTAAGATAATTAATAACATGTATGATAATGTACTATCCTTCCATATACAATCATTCTTTCCACCAAATTTTAGAATATATTTGTTATTCAATAAAATAATTATCTATTATAAATATTATATTTCTTTAAATATTTAGTTATTAAACAAAAATATTCAAAATTCTTGTTATTTATGAAGGAAATCTATGACATTATCAACAATCAATTAAGAGGATCATACATTTTGAGAGTTCATTGGGGGTGATTAATTTAACAATTGTCACATGAAATTTATATATTTCACCATAACCGATCACCACCCCCCAAGTTAGGGTGATTGGTCACCTTACTGCAAGACACATTCACAACAAAATGAAACAAACATAAAGAGACACCTAATATATAAGGTTCCCCATTAAACATGAATGTCTAAAACCCATAAATATTCAAGAAAAATGAAATCATATGATCCATTAGAAACCATCAAGATTGATAAAATGAGTAGTTTTTATCCTTTAAATAATAATATGATAAATATCTCATGATAATATTTTGTGCTTCCATAATTATCATAATTTTAGAATATGTGTGAAATCATCAAATTATTTAATAAACATTAACATTATAATGATTCTATATTTAAGAACATAAACTGATGTATACTTTTCTTCCTATATTCTTCTTCATCTTATTCCATTTATCATCATATTATTCCTCTTTAGTTTTTTCTATCTTAAATTATACATTATAGTGACTAAATAAATCCATTTTTTTCAATAAAATTAAAAAAAATTAGATTTTATTTTTTATTTTTTAAAAAACATATAATCAAATTCACCTAAAATATATTACCTTTGATCATTAATGGTATTCTATCCACCATTTGCATTCTCAGGACAAGTTAAAATTCAGTTTGTGTATCCCACGCTGTATGTTCAAATCCACATAAAAAACTCAAAACTATTGTTTGTTAACAATTTATGTTAATGTGAGACTGACCATAATGTTTTTTATGCCAACTTCTATAAATCATTTTGAATTATTCCAATTAACACTAAAACCATTAAAATCATTGAAAAAATATAATGTGGTTTTTACTACCTTTTATCATCTTAATATAACTAGGGATATTATTTAAACATGGTTGGATGAACACAAACATGTTCATTAAAAAACCAAAACCACCTTAGATACAACAAGATGTGTTGGGTCTTCTATTTCTCTCCCTAGCCACATAAACTAATTTGTTCTACTAGAATCATGACATAGTTTAGATTCCCTAAAGAAATCATGAATTTTGACAGAAACCATAGTCATCACTTGAAAATATTTCCTTGATCCTTGATAACGTTTTTTCTAAATATATAAACCATAGAGTAGTTTGGTTGATACCATGGCATGTTATGATCGAATTCACTAAAAACCCTTCAATCCTTCACTCTTCAACCTCAAAATTATTTTTTCAATATTAATCAAGCTATATGGACATCAACCTACCTCAAAACCCACCCATCACATGTCGATAAATATAATTCATGTGTTGAAAAAAAATTCATCATAATCATAAAAATCATCATATAAAATTGTTAAATTATAAAATTGGATTCAACAATTTTCTTATGGGTGAAGGAAGTTTTTTCCTCATGAATGAAATTATACAATTTCTGATCTTGATTAGGAAACTATTGTGTTTTCCTTAAATCTATTGATTCATTACTAACTTTGATCTTTCTTTATTGACTTAAATAACCCCAAAATTTGTTTTATATATTCTATCAGTGGTATTTATGCATACACCAATAGATATTGGTAGAGTTATATTAAGATGGTGTTTTATAGTTCTCTTATAATTTCCAAGAGAATAATTTTTTAACTTAAGGAAATAAGATAGGGGACTTATGGAAATACTTTTAAGGAATTTAGTGATGAGTGAATAGTGATGAAACAACATTAAACATTTATTTTGGGCATGGTATATATTAGTGGTGGAGGTATTCTATATCATAAAATGGTGAGACATCTCACATTTTGGTAGTTAGAGGGCTCCGAGATAGGATACCATGAAGTGGAGGTGTGAGTGAGATCAAATAATTGAGGTAGATTCACTTAATGGAATAAAAAAAGGATGATTGAAATTGGGTATTGTTTTAGGGGATGTTTTATATTCCTAAGAGAATATAGGAGTTCATATTATATGAGTTTATTATCTCACCCTTTACTATATATTCGTGCCTTTTAATGATATAACATATGATAAAAAAATAAGTTATAATATCCTAGAATAAATAATTGAATGATTAATTTTGTATCTAAATGGTTTACAGGTCAGTAAGTAAAATATTGGAATTAAGTTTTAATGGGTTTATTGCAATTCTAAACTAATATTAAGTAAAATAGGAAATATTTATCGATAAAAACTGTGATTGGATAACCTCTTTCATCAAAGAGTTTGATTATATATCCATTATAGTTGATAAACATTTGAATAAAAACTTATTTATTTACAATCATGGTATTGAGCTAGGTGGTTATTTTGTAGTATTTATATGAAGATGGTGGGGGAGAAATCATAGAGTCCTTGTAATGATGGTTTGATAAAACAATAATTAGTATTAATTATATGTATTTAAGGGATTGTTGCATTATTTTGGTACCCAATTATACCTCAATACTTCATTTCACCATCATTAAAATGGTCAAACTAAGAAAGTGATTTAGAAAAGAGAGGATATCCTAAGATTATATTTTTTTTATTTTGGTAAATCATGGGTATAGAATTTTTCCTGGTTGGAGATTCAATTTAATAATATTTTTATTCCTTCATTTTTTGGACACTATTTTAGGTTCTATATAGGAGACCACATGTTTTTCCTCAGTGTTGGGTTAGTGTTGGTAAGATAGTAGTGATTATAAATGACTTCATATAATACCAAACAAAATTATATAGTTTATTTTAGAAAAGATGATAGTTTCACATAATAATTATAAATAAAATGATAATCAAAATTTGGAGGCCATTAGATTATCATATTAGTGATTATGTGTTCATGAATTTCTATCTCCAGTTTAGACTGGCCAGATGTAGTCATAATAACATGATTTCTCTATTTTTAATGGATATTTTTTAGTGATAGGATTTTTGGGGGATATAAAATATTGGTTGTATCTTCCTACAATATTTTATAAAGTCCATTATTCATCCATGTGTCAAAACATTTAAGATATATCAATGAATAATATTATGAAATATATTTGTGTGAGTTTGATATTGAGGAAGATGTAACATTTGTTCAGTGGCCCACAATGATCATGGATTATGAGGATAAGGTTTAGTGAAGTTGAGTCATTCACATGGTTTTTATCGAGGATTACTTTTTTGACGGAATGAATGTGAGTGTGATATTTATATGTGATAGTTAATTTTTTTATTTTATTTGAGACTTTATTTTTTAAATTTTGTTAAGAATTGAAATGAAAATAAATTTACTTTTTAGAAATATTATATTAAAATTATATTTATTGAGTCTATTTTTTTTAATAAAGGTCCTGTTTTAGAAGTATCTTGTGTAGTGGTTATGTTTTCAAGTATATAAGATTTTCATTTTAAGTGTGTTGAAAATCCAAAGACATATTTTTTGAGAGGTGAATTATTTGTTGGTTTTAATTTGAAGGTGTTAATTTTTTTTTGTGATTCCTAATTTTGATGATGAAAGTTGATTGATAGGTATTTAAAATATAGGGATAGTGTATTCTATTTTTTTTTTTTGAGTTTTGTAATAGTTAAAAAAAGAATCGGGATGTCGAGAGTTGAAAGTGATAATAAATTTAACTTGATATGAAATCCATGACACAGATTAGTAAATTAATTCATGGTCCATTATAGGAATTTGTTTATTAAATGTTGATGTAATAGAGAGAGTAAATATTTAATAATTTCATTTGAAGAAACATTTTATAAATTAATCCATGGTTATATTGTGATCATAAAGGGTTATAGGCATGGTTTATAGATGAATTAGTGATGAAATTGAATATCGGTTAGTATAAAACTATTATATGATTATATAAACCATACTAGAGTGGGTTATGAATAAATTCTTGTGTTTTAGATATTAATGGTGATTAAAGTAATTATGTCATAGTTTTACTCTATGGTTTTTAGATAGTTTATAAAATATGATGTGGTTTTATAAACTAAAAAGTTCATAAATTTTGATATTCATGAATTTTAATTAATATATAATGTAATTTTCTAAGATAACTACTACTAATATATAAATTTTATATTAGTAAATTTAACAAAGGAAACATTTAATGGTATATATGTCCACGCCTTGTTTTTGGGAAAATATATTTAAATTTTGGAAAACTGCAAAAACACCATTTTTTCTTATGATACATATCAATGAACATAAGATAGATTGACTTGTGACATGAGTAATATTTTTAAATATCAATATTATCCCTTGGTAGAATTCCTTAGGGAATAAAATCAATCAATTTTTTAATCTTTGGTAAGAAGTATTCATGATCTATATATAAGTGCTATATTGGTAAACTCATCTTATACCCCATTGCTCTTATTAATTAGTACATGAATATATGAATTATATGATTCTTTTCATTGATAAGTATTTGTATAGTTATAGAATCTGATTAAAGAATGATCACCTCAAGGATAAATATTTTTTCACATATGAGATTAAAATATTTCTTTTTTCTTTTTTTGTATACTGGGTGAATTTTTATATTATTTTTATTATGGTGATGAATTATTGTTTTGAATTACCTGATTCTTATTAATAGATTAACTAAATTTGTATTTCTATAAATTGAGTTTAAATAAGCATTGTGTAATAAACCAATTGAGAAGGATGGAAAATATTACAATTGGGTGGGAAAATTTGGTATAGAGTAACACTGTTAATAGAAAAAGAATAATGTGGGTTAATGTAATGAGAAATTATGGAAGGTAAACTTATTTTAGTTTATTATTATATGGTTTGGAATTGTGGTTATGATGATATAAAATGATTCAATTTTTGGTCATGGTAAATATTGTGTGGGGTGATGAAGTTTTGTAAACCTTGATAATTGAGTGGGAAAATTTAGTTTTGTGGTAGTAAAATTTTAAAAGTTAAACCCTTATTTAAATGTAGAATGTTGAGGTTTGAAGTGTCTTATATGGTTTTGTGGTGATGTTATAATAGTTTGGTATATGTTTTGGATGCTAATTGTTGTGGTTGATTACTCAGGGAAATAAAGAAGTTAAAGTTGGTTTTGGGATGTGTAAGTAGAGGATAGATGATATTTTTTTGGTGAGTTGTTGTGATTATTATTGTTATATATATTATGGGAACATTTTATGTTTATGTGTAAAATTGATATTCTTTCTGAATTGTATATGTGGATTTTATGTTATGGAATTTTGATAACATTATTTGGCAGGTGACACTGTATTTTTTTTGATGGATTTGATATTCCAATACATTAATTTCATCAGCGGTATTTTTTATTTCCTAGTGTTGATTTATAAGCGGGTGTTGTATTACCACAAGTGGTATTTATATTTTTATTATATCTAAATTACAATAATTTTTTCATTGTAGATATATGGGAATTTTTATGGTAAAAATAGTTATTATGTTTATAACTAATATCATTGGATGTGTGGATAACATGTGGTGGAAATTAATGTGTTAGTTTTAGCTTCGTGGATGTAGTGATGAAGATGAGTTTGTGTATGACATGCAGTAGATGTTTCACTTTTTTCCTTATTTTGTTCAACATAATTAATTTGTATTTATATATGGAATTACTGAGGGTTTACTATGCCTATTCACTTGACATAGTTGAGGTCATATGAGGATCCTAATAAATATACATTCATGATAACCCCATTTTTCACTATTATTTTCTATATTTATAGAATAGAGTCAAAGTATAAACTAGAAAATGTTTGTTCTATAATGAGGTGTTCTTGATATTATATGAAGAGCGGTGTGATAGGGTTTCTTAGGTAGATATTTATTTTTTTAGACAATACTCATGCATTTATTTATTTTAGTTATTGAGGATAGTCTACAATTTTATATTAGTTTAGGGTTTTTTATTTTAAATAAGCATATATAATATTATATTCATGTTTTATAACCTAGGTAGTATTCTCCACTATATTACGTATTAAATTCAAGATTTGGGTGCCACTCTCGATATTGTTTCAAGATTTAGATTTTTCTTAATAGCACTAATACATGATAGTAATTATTTATTAATTGATCATTATCCCATGAAATGAATATTGATTCATAATATAATATGATTAGTTTTCAACCCATGATATATAATCATGAGTATAAGTATTTTGTTTTAAAACTATTCCATCACAATGTAATAGTGTTTTTATTGAATAATTTAATATCTATACCATGATAATTAATTTTATGTGTCATTTTTAATCATAAATAAAATATTTTATAAAAAATTATCACATTTATATCATATTATTGATTTAATTTATATATGGATATAGAAAAAAGGAAATTATATTCTTGTGAGGAAGAAGAAGGGGAATAATTACATTATTTATTATAAGATCTTGGATATAATGACTTGAAAAGATAGAAAATTTTATGAGTTAAGGAAATCAAAATGTTTGATATGGTTTTACCTATAAGGATAATTTGAGGGTATTAATTTATTTCACCTTTGAAATAAAGTAATAGGGATTATTTTAGCATTATATCAGTGTATGGAAATTTAATGATCAAAAAATATGGCCACCTAGGATATCACAATCCATGTAAAATTAGTATGTTTACTTTTTACAAGAATCTATTTAGAATATTATTATCACTATCCAAGGTATAGTGATTTGAAGAGGGGGGCCAAAAAATGTATGGAATTGTAACACATCTGTTAAAATTTCAGTTGAATCTTATGGTGATAATAGGTAAGAAAACCCAAAAAGTTCATTGATTTGATATTTTATGGAAGTGATGAATATATAGTTTTTACTAAAAATGATCTTGATACTAATCAAGGATATATAAGACTATATTTTTCTATTGTAACGGAGGTTTGTGTGTTAGAAAAAAAAATTGTAAAAACATTACAATTATATAATCCATGTACTTCATAAAAATAATTTTGACATGGAATCATATATTTATTTATTATAAATTTTAAAGACTATGCTTTCACATATTTATATATGGTGTAGATAATTGATATAGGGAATAAAATTGTTCCCTTGGTGAGTGAATGTTAATGCTTGATGAAAAATATGGTTTGGTGGATGAGTCTTGATGTTTATTATCTTGGAGTCATCCATATATTAATAGGATTTTGAAGTATATACATAAATATTGGATGGAATGTACTCTTACTATTACGAAGTTTTACTTTTTATTCATATGAATTATGGTACTAAAAATGATTTATTATTTCATATACTAAGATATATTGTCTAAGATATATGAATTTATCTCATGTTTTTAAAAATCATTGAAATATTTTAATTTTAAAATCCTGTTATACCTTTATTTAATATATTTTATACCTATAAATATCCACTTTTTATTGATTCTCTTAGGAGAAAAAGTAGTGTTTTTAGTTGATAATAAAGGTATCCCTAATTACTATTGAGTCTACATTGTTATGGACTTCCATCATACATATTGTTTTGTTCTTACCATATTTCTTTTTCTATGGGACTTCATTACTTTTTTCTCATTCTCTCTTCCATGATTTATTTCATAATTTCACTTGATTTTGGTTCATTGGGTTTAATCCCATTTTTTTCATTGTAAATCCTTTATTTCATGCACTGTGATGCTTCATCTCCTCTTTCCCCTATCATTTTCCTTAATGGGGTGATATTTTTAGAGAAGGATATATACATTGAAAGTGTATAAATACCTTGAAAAGTTAGTAGAAAATTATTAAGGATATTAACCATTATTTTGAATAAAACCATTATTGTTCACCCAATTCACACAACCAATTCAACTTTTTCATAGAAAATTCATACACACATCAACCTACACACCCACCTACAAATTCTAGAGAAAATTTTCCCACGGTCCTATATTTTATTATGAATAAAACCCTTTGGATCCCCATTTAGAACCATTTGGATGATGAAGAGACATTCCAGAGCATCGATCACCATATTCTCATGTCTAAGTATTTAATTTAATCCATTTATCTTAATGAATCTCAAAAACAAAGGAAAATAACCAAAATAGGGGGAAATTAGGTTCTCCAAAGGTTAAAACATTCAAAACCGTTGTGAGAAACTAATTCCTCACTTGTTCTAGAATTCTAGAGCAAAGGTACATTACTAGGGTATATTTTTGCTATCCATTCATACAAAAGGCATATTTAGAACACCCTAACCATTAGATTAAATCCTCACTCATGATCGTTCACTAAGGTACCACTTCACACTAGTATAACTAGGTCTTAGCTTCTCCCTAGTATCATATGGGTTCAATTTCACCCTATTATCACTATGGTGCTATCCCACCCTAGTTTCATCACATGTTTCTATTTTTCAATACAATCACTATGGTAAAGAAACTTGTCTCTCCCTTATTAGAGTAAACCAACTTGGATAATATTTACCAGAGAGAAGCTTTTATGAACCAGGATGGGCATCTTTTGGACTTATCACCCGACTCGGTATGTGATAAGGGCTGAGAGGAATTCCCGATCTCCAAGGTAGGAAATTAGCACCCAACATCAATTTTATCATAGTGGGAACAATTTTTCTCAATGAACTTTGGAAAAATAAACAAAATGGAGCACATAATAGAGAAATAATAATAATAGATCATCAATAATATTACATAACCAGATCCATATACAAAATAAATAGAACATAATGAAACTAAATAAACTAAAACCAAATAGGAACCCAACATGATATCCACATGACCTCATAGTCACCACAAACCATAAGACCAACCTACACCAAAGGCTAACCTAAAATCGAAACCTGAACTAAAAAAATAACTTGGTTATACTGTTTTTTATTGGCACAAGTAGGGTGTGAGCATAAATAGTTTAGTAGGTAAGTAAAAAAATCCAATACATTTCATTTAAACATTCCAAAAATTCTATTTTGAAATACATATATAAAGTAGGGATTTACTACAATTTTATTTAACTAAACACATATTTCCTTTATAAAAGAGTTTTCTAATACAAACTGATTTCTGTATTTAGAACCTAGTTTAAAACCCACCACCAAAAGAAGGAACCAGAATAGGTGATCAACCATTTATTCCATGAAATAAATAAATAAAAAAAGAAGAGAGATAATAGAAAATAAAAAAAATGAATCAGAGTAAAGTGAAACCTATAGATATAGTGATGGGAATTTCCTAAACATCCCTAAAAGCAATACTTGGATGTATTATGATCATACTCAACTACCAACTTATGGTGCATCTCCATAGTCAATAACCAATTGGTTTCTCTAAACTAACCTCGCCAGTGGAACATCTGACCTGGCCTCTTAGAAAATCCAATGGGTACCAACCCATCTAATTGGGGTCAATAAGAAACCATCACTCAATCCAATAGATGAAGCCTACGAATCCCATGATAGTAGTACATGGTGAATGAAGAGGTCCTCACCCGTTTTACATAATCCAAAAAACCCCCTAAAATTAATCGTGCTTGTCTATCCCAAACAATGACACCGCCTATGTGATGAACATCTCAAAGAGGGTCTACCATAGAGTTTACCATCATACATAAATCTATATGAAATTTCTAATCAGGCCTTCACATCATATGAGTTTCAACACCACCTTCCAAAATCCCACAAGGTTCCAACTGGTTCTTAGAAATTATAAATCCAATTCCACTTCCATCCCGTTTTGGAAACCAAGGATAAAATGTCATTTAAGTTCTGAAGATACCAAATGGTCCATTATGTCATTTAGTAACCAAAACCCATACAAGGTACCAAAAGGACCATGATTTTAACCACACAATGTTAAAACATATTAGAGTAAATTTGAAACCATAAGACCATTTAGGTTAAAGAAGGATAAGAGGAATAAAAGAGATTGGTAAAAAGAATTTTGAAAACTGGGTTTTAAAAAAACGAAATGTAAAAAAGAAAGCCATTATCATTTGGGAGACCATTCTGATTTGAACCCCAAGAACACATGGATATTCCCACATCTAATGGAATGCTTGAATCATCCCAAATTACACGAGGTTTCAATTTAAGAAAAAAAATAGAACCTTGAATACCATTTCACACATGACCATCAAACTATAATGAAACACCAAAACCCAAAAAAACTTAATTATAATGAAAAACAAATTACTAACTCACAATAAACGTCCAAAACAACACAAGGTACCGAATTTCTCATTCAAGATAAAATTGGAATTTCATTGAACACATTGTGTATGTATACATATATGAATAACTTTAAAATTCATTGAAACCCCATTCTAGAAAAATTTCCACCATAGAAATACCAAATTCATTTACATTAACACATAAAAGAAATAATGTTTTCAAATTTCAAAATCATTTAAGAAATCTCAATCATTAATATAATATTCTAGAAAGAAAAATAATAGAAACACATACCTCAACGATGTGTGCGTGGAAGAAAATATTTAGGGAAATAAGAACGAGGATTAAGGGATGATCCACACACCTTAGGCTCAAACAAAACACCCAACATGAGATAAAACTCATACAAGGGTTTGTCCAAGAGGAAACCAATATATGGAAAAACCAATCCAAGAGAGTGAGAAGAAGAGATGGGGAAAATACTAAAAAAATCAAAGGTAACTTACATTAAAAGCTTGGAGGATAAATCGCGGTTGGAGAAGAGCCAAAGGGATAAGATTTATGGATAAATACCATGTACCAAAAATGATCCAAGGGGATGAGGGCTCAAATTGGTCTAAAAATAAGGGAGTGTAGAATAGAAAATTTAAAATTATAAAACACATGGGAAACTTTTACTATTTGGATACACGATTTTCCAAACCATGTGCACCCTACTGGATAGAAGTAGAACCCAGATGGTTTGGTCACATTGATAGAGAAACTATGTTTGAACTATGAAAATTGGATATGTCAAATTGAATATACTCCTCACATGGTTTCCTCACGGGTTCCCTTAACAGTGTGCAAGCTATTCACCTTATCCATCAAATCAAAAAGGAGGCACACTTTTTCTCCTTATCCTTCCATGGTTTGGTCCAAACCATGCTAAAACATTTCTAGGAAAATAATTCAAGAAGAAAAGTAGTTGGAAACACCCCTATCCTTCACATTCTACATGGATAACCCCCAAACTCTGCACACTAACCATATGTAGGTAAAAATTCCCCTGGAGACTCTAAATCATAAAACTTTCCACTAGAAACTCTACCTGAACCTCAAAAAAATAACCAAAACCAAGAAAGGATAAACTTTGGTTTGGGTATGATAATTATCCCAACCGCAAAAAAAAATTCCCTTACAAAGTCACCAACCTTAATAAGGAACTAAAATAAAGATAACACTAAATGAAATAGAATGAGACCATGATCCTTGGTGTGACCTTTCACTCCACAAATCACACTTGAACAGATATAGATAAAACTACAAGGAGAATCATTAGAATTGAACAGGAAATGGTTTTCCCGCCGTAGGAACTCATCTTGAACAGATAAACACCACATCACTACTACATGCCAGACCAAGGTGGTAACTCCCAACATAAACAAAACTCCAAGACATGAAAAAACCCCATAGATGGAACTCAGAGAAAATAGGGAACCAGAACACATTTCATCATTTCCATAAGACAGATGTATCTTCAAAATAAGTGTAAGATAAAAATAAAACCAATCCATAAGGAAGATAACTATTTAAATATTTTCTACCACAAGTTACAACCACAAAACTACACAAAAAATAGACCACTAGGATTTTGGAAACAAAAGAGACTATCAAATGAAATGTTAAACCTTCTCAACTGTAATGTTAGAGAAAAAATTGTGTAGACGCTGGAAAAGTCTGTTGCTCCTCAAACGAAGTTCTGAGTAAGGAAGGAGAGGTCATATTTGGAGTCAGAATCATGTCTTGGAAGGCCCGAAAGCCTTGCGCGAAATATCGGAGGCCCGCGCGCAATATTGGATATGCGCGCGCAATCCTTCAGGGATTCGCGTAATGGGACGAGTCGGCGCGTAATTTTCCACGCCCGACGCCCGTGTGCGGCCCTATTGCGCGCCGGGCCCCTATTTCGTGCCCGAGCCGAATTGCGCGCCCGCGAACCGAATTGCGCGCCCGGGGTTGCCTATAAATACAAGGCGACCCCCAACGTTTTGAAGGTTTCCAGAATTCGAAGGGTCGCTCGTGCGCGTAATCCCACCCCCTCCGCGCGCAATGCCGATCTTCAGGTAACCTCCTTTATTTCGTGCAATCCAGCCTCGGGGTTCACCTTCGCGCGCAACCCTTTGGCTTCTTTCCTTTGACCAATCCCTCACCCGAAGGCCTTCGCGTGCAAAAGCACCCTCTTGCGCGCAATTGCCCCCCGGGTGCGCGCAATCCAGCCCGATTGCGCGCACCCCCTTACTAAGTGGCCATTCGTTAAAGAATGGGCCGTTGCCCCCGTGCGCTATCAGAGGCCTGGTGCGCGCAATCTTCGTCTTCCGCGCGCAAAGCGCTGGCCCAATTGCGCGCCAGCCCGCCCAATTGCGCGTCGACCCGCGGTATTGCACGCCAAGCTCCTCTTTTGCGCGCAAACCGCCGGGGCCGCCCCCTTTGACCCCCTGAGGGTACCCGCCTGCGTGATGCCCGATGATCTTCATCCCGGGTGCCCACACCATGCGTTGTCTTCCCGTGCGGCCCTCCAGGCTCGCGCGAAGTGACACGGACCCATCGGCGGCAACACCTCGTCCCGCACAACGTTAAACTGCATTCGTCCCGCACGACGTTAAACTGCATTCATCCCACACGACGTTAAACTGCATTTGTCCCGCACGACGTTAAACTGCATCCGTCCCGCATGACGTTAAACTGCACCTCGTCCCGCATGACGTTAAACTGCACTTCGTCCCACATGACGTTAAACTGCACTTCGTCCTGCAGGACGCTAAACTGCACCACGTCCGCGCTGCAAGACGTTAAATTGCCAAGCATCTTCGTCCAACATGACGTTAAACTGTACTTCATCCGGCAAGATGTTAAACCGTCCGCCCCGTCCTCAACACACGACGTTAAACTGTACTTCGTCTGGCAAGACGTTAAACCGTCCGCATCACCCGATCTCGTGCCTCGCACGCAGGGTCCCCCTCCCGGTTTGGATGTGGCCCCCACCCGCTCGTCTCTGTAGGGATGTCGGGATTTCCCCTCTTTAGGGAAGATTTATTGGAGTGGCCTTCGCCCACAGGGGTAGGGTACAAACCCCTAGTTTCTTGTGGGGGACTGCACATGTGTATCTCCATTGTGCTTCCCCACTGTCGAAGCCAGTAGAGGGCGTGACAGGGATCGAGGTCTCTCACCCTCGGCCCAAGTCCCTCTTCAACTGAGCTTTGCTGCACTCAGGTTGCCTCAGTGCGTAAGTCCTGACAGAATGAACTACGTGGACTTTGATCCATGTCTCCTAAACAGGGTACGTAGGAAGCCTCCCTGAGGTTCAAGCCCACCACCTAGTCGTCCCGGTCATATTCACGTCGGTTCGTCCATCAGTGGACCCCTCCCGGGTTCACATTCGCGTCGATTCACCTATGAATCCGCCCTTGTGGGAGACTACACATGTGTATCTCCATTGTGCTTCCCCACTGCCGAAGCCAGTAGAGGGCATGACAGGGATCGAGGTCTCTCACCCTCGGCCCAAGTCCCTCTTCAACAGAGCATTGCCGCACTCAGGTTGCCTCAGTGCGTAAACCCTGACAGAATGAACTACGTGGACTTTGATCCTTGTCTCCTAAATAGGGTACGTAGGAAGCCTCCCTGAGGTTCAAGCCCACCACCTGGTCGTCCCGGTCGTATTCACGTCGGTTCGTCCATCAGTGGACCCCTCCCGGGTTCACATTCGCGTCGATTCACCTATGAATCCGCCCTTGTGGGAGACTGAACATGTGTATCTCCATTGTGCTTCCCCACTGATGAAGCCAGTAGAGGGCGTGACAGGGATCGAGGTCTCTCACCCACGGCCCAAGTCCCTCTTCAACTGAGCTTTCCCACACTCAGGTTTCCTCAATGCGTAAGTCCTGACAGAATGAACTACGTGGACTTTGATCCCTGTCTCCTAAACAGGGTACGGAGGAAGCCTCCCTGAGGTTCAAGCCCACCACCTGGTCGTCCCGGTCGTATTCACGTCGGTTCGTCCATCAGTGGACCCCTCCCGGGTTCACATTCGCGTAGATTCACCTATGAATCTGCCCTTGTGGGAGACTGCACGTGTGTATCTCCATTGTGCTTCCCCACTGCCGAAGCCAGTAGAGGGCGTGACAGGGATCGAGGCCTCTCTCACCTTCAACCCAAGTCCCTCTCCGACTGAGCTTTGCCGCATATGGGCCTCTTAGAGTGTAAGCCCCAAACACCAGCGTCCAGCATGACGTGGAACTGTGATCCACCCGGCCGTTCCATCCCCCTCTGTGCGAGGTGGTTCGGTTCAATCCTCCACCCGGCAGCCTCGACCTCCTCGTGAGTCGTCTTGCCATCGTCCAGCATGACGTTAAACTGTATATCCGAACTACGCTGACCTTGATCCGCGCTAACGCGCGGTACGTAGGAAGCCTCCACGGGGTCCAAGCTCTTCACTCCACTATCCATCCTGATCCTTACCCGGGCCGCCACATCCCGGTGGGGTCATGCCATTTCATTCCACTCCACTTCACTCGGGAAGCCTCCCATGTGCTGGCCCCAGCGTCGGAGGTTCCCCACAAGGGGTTCTGTCATCTGATCCACTCCTCGTGTTGATCAGTCCGTTGTCGTCCCCGCGGGACATTAAACTCGCGGCATACCCCGTGTTAAACATGGGAAGCTGAGGAAAACCTCAGGTAACGCAGTTCCCCGCACCCAGCACGGGATGCCTTAGGCCATCACGCCTTCGAGAAGCCCTATTAGGGACGGAAGGCAGACATGCAGAGCCGCAGTGTTAAGACACGCCCCCAACACCTAGAGCTACCCGGTCTCCTCCCCGCAGGTTGCTGCCCCGACCAGACTCCTTGGAGCGTCTGGGCGGAAGCAGCGTAATTAACCGGTGTCCATGAAGATATGGCGCCGGGAACGAGAATCACGAACATTCATAAATCTATGAGGGAGACCCGGATTAGGCGACGAGTTCCGAGGAGACGTCCATGGAAGGAGGATCCGACATCCCATCATCCCGGTTTCGATCAAGGAGCAGACGTCCCTGAATAAGGGACGAATGCCGCCCGCCTTTGGAAAGCGGGACTGCGGGGCCACAAGTCGTGCTCCCATCCCCTCGGATCGACGGGAACATGCGCGAACGCGTCCTGGTGGAACAGCGTCGGAACAGAAACCCGACACACATCCGCACAGAAACAGAAAATGGTGAACCCGACGTGAAACTCTTCTAATCAATACGAAGACCGATAGCTTTTAGAGGTGTTGGAAGACTAGCATGTTTCCCGACAAAGCATTCAGCATCGGGGCACGGAATCTGCCAGGGGATGGGGAAGGGAAATCGGGCAATCCGTCTCACGACGTCGATGGCCTGGGTTCCCCCCACGGAAGGCGTCGTGGCACTAATGATCGGTTGTCGATTCCTTTTCCTGTCAGTATTAATGGGTTCTTCTCCCTATTTTCAGGAATCAGGTCGCCCGATCCAGTGCCCGATTGCCGCCCGCCCACTGGCGCAGGGGTAGGGGAAACACCGACGCGGCTACTCCGCGCGGTCCCGCCCGTTCCACAGCCGTCCCAGTAGCCGCAACTGCGGGACAACCACGCCCTCTCTCCCCCTCGGAGGTCATCCAGATAAGGGTGATAAACACCTTGGTGCGGAGATATGAGGAAGAGGGAGTCATCCTCACCAGGGACATGGCTCGCCTAGACCTCGAGGAAGCTGCACCTCGCCACCAAAGCCGCCCCCGAGGGCCGCGCAGGGAGGCACCACTGCCTACCTCGACGTCCAACCGATTCGGGAGTTTATCCCCGGAACGCTCCGACAGCTCCTTCCCCTATGCGGATGAGGTGGAGGATGTCCGGGACCGCCCTATCTGAGATTCGCTCCAGGGATCCGTGATAAGGGCTCCTGTCAGGCCACGTCGACACCGCCGCCAGGCTTCTCAAGTCGAAGAACGGGCTCTCCACCTGCCCGCGCCGCTAATCCCGACTCGTCTGTCCCGACGCCAACGTCAGGCACGAGCGGAAGAGGACGCCCATCTTAGGGCCCTAGAAACAGCGGCCGCGTTGGCCCAAGCCACTGTTGGCTCCAGTCACCGGGCCCCTGCGCATCCTGAGCAGGGGCACTTCTATGCCCGACCTGGATCGAGGCCCCAACGGCCCCAAAGGCAGGTTGGGTTGACTCTCCCGGTTGCTGGTACAGGAAATAGCCACCGCGTACCACCTCGCGTTAGCACTATTCACCAGTAGGGTCTACTCCGTGTGGCCGATCCAAGAGGCATGGGTGATCCCACCTTCTGATCCCGGCCCGGAGGCCTTCTCGGAAGCATCTCTCCCCGCGTCCCCTTTGATATCTGTCCCGGTGCTCCTTGCACCTTGGTTTATAGTCCTCTTGGCCCTAGCACCAGTGCGGCCAGAGGACGCCAGGACAGAGATCATCCATGCCCCGAAGAGGCACCCAGGGGCAGGAAGGCGAGGCGTTGACGTAGAGGGAGGAATGTTAGGGAATTCCGGACAGAGATCCGACCGGTTCGTTTCTCTGATACAGAGGCTGAGTATGATTCGGCGACAGAGCCCTCCCCCCGATCCCGCCAGTCAGGGGCAGGGGTAGGAATGCGGCACGTCAGCCTCGTACTCCCCGAGAGCGAGATTGATGTGATCCCCGCTTCTCTCCGAAGGTATATCCGGAGTAGCGAGGGCCTGGTAGACCCCCAAGGATCCAGCTTGCGGTTGGTACCGGCCCCTCCGGAAGAACCTTCTTCCTCGATCGGAGAAGCCGGAGACCTTTTCTGGGGACCGACGGTCAAGCCACGATCTAGTGCACCCTCGGCGAGCACCGACGCTACGGCAGGATGTTCGCTCGCCGGCCTATCCTATCGTGATTTGGTAGCTGGGGCACCGCCACCCTCAGAGGGCGGCCCGGGATATGGAGGCCAATCGGCCTGCTCGCCGTATTCACCGCCGGCCAGCCCGCCGGCCCAGCGGCCCGCCTCGGCACCACTGCCGGTTCCCCGTCCATTCCCAGTCGCTGAAAGGGACCAAGAAGACCTGGGTCCCGAGTTTGAGTCGTGGAGCTTCTGGACCGTCCTTGCAAAGGGTCACTTCCCTGAGAAGTTTTGGCCAGTCGCAGGACCGGACTTTGATGCACCAGAATCGCTCACCCCGGATGAGTTCGAATGCTTCCGCCGAACTCTCCGGGAGACTCACTCCCGTCTTCACCGCCTACAAATGCCATATCCCAGGAGTCAAGCACACCTGGGAGATATTGGCGAGCAGTGCCGTCAGATCGACCTGGCCACGCTCCCCGCGGTTCGGCACCCTGGGTCATTTGGGCACCACGAGGCCCTCCAACAACGATGCGTTGAGTGTTTTCAAGTACTCCGCAAGGTTATCGAGGAAGCCACCCCCCACGTGTATAGCCGTGGATGGGGGCAGTACGCTGCCCTGCTCTTCATTGCGATTCGCCGACAGCCCGATTCGCTGGGTGGCCCTGAGGGTACATCCCTAGGGACGGAAACAATCAATATGGCTGACCTGTCGGGAGAGGGGGACGACTTGGAACTTCTCGACGAGGGATCTCTCCCTGAAGACAAGCCGTTGTTGGATCCATCGGTGAGATTTAATCGTCACCAGAGGAACCTCCTGGGTCTCCCCACACCCACTGAAGCACTGACGTTGAGCCGAAACGTCAGCAAAGGTAAAGAGCACGGAGGGGCTATAAAGCCCGCCGACCCATCTGCCTCCATGCAGAGGGCAGAGGAGGATCCCGAAAAGGCCACGCTACGTCAACAGCTCGCCGAGCAGAAGAAGCTAGTTGACCAGATCCTCACCGAGCGCACTGTAGAGTGGCGGCCTGACTACGGTGATCCTAGGTCAGGATAGCAGGGACAGGAACAACCGCTCCTCGACGAGACTCTCCCGGGCGACTGTGATTATGCCGTGTTTGCCGACAGGGGAGAGGCCATTGCCTATGGCTAGAGGGCGCGGTATGTTTCACCACACCCTCTCGAGCGGCGTGACTACCTGAGAGACCCCGCTCGGATTCCTCCCGCTGCCCCAAGGGCTGCTCCGCCCGCTATCCCACGAGCTGCCGAGTTCGACGACCCGGTCGACGACCCGATTGAAGAGCCATGCAATGCAATCGTGGTTAGAGGTCCTCGCCAGGACTGGAACCCATGTCCGGATGATCCGATGGTGGCACTCATCGCCCGCTTGGAAGCCTTGGAGACTCGGAAAGTGGCTATCCCACCGGACGGCAAGCCATACCCAGCATGGGTGGATGACATGCCGGCACCTCAGGGATTCGAGAACCCCACTTTTTCCCCCTTCAACGGGACTGGAGATCCGCCACAGCATTTGTCCCATTTCAACTCGAGGTGCGGGCCTATGTTGGGAACTCCGGCGCAGCAGAAGGCCGCTAAGCTTCGCTGCTTTGTCCAGACACTGGAAGGGCCAGCATTTTTCTGGTACAACCAGCTCCCCGTCGGGTCGATAACTAGCTGGGAGGACCTTCGTAGACAGTTCCTCTACCAGTTCAGTTCCACGACCCGGAAGACGAGTATCGCAGACCTCTTGAAGTGCAAGTAAATGCCTGATGAGCGAGTCGCGGATTTCTTCGCCCGATGGAAGAGTCTCACGTATTCCCTTGACATGCCATTGACTCAGGAGCAGTTGCTGACAATGTGCGTCGGGAACGTCAAGATCGAGCTGGTCCCTTCCTTGATCACTCAGAATTACCCCGGAGGGTTCAGGGACTTCTCAGACAAAGCTCAACGTCTTGAGGAATCCCTGCAACAGGCCAGTCAGGCACACCCGCTGCCTCATATGATCCCTGCAAGGAGACTCAGCAGGGCTGAGCCCGCTGATGTTGCCCAGATAGAGGCCCCCAGGCAGTTGGAGCTTCTGCCGGTGAGGCCAGCTCCACAGCCTCACCGGAATCCGCCTCCACATGATCAGTTCCCGGCCCAGCAGCGACAGCCCCAGAACCGGCCGGCCCCTCCGCGTAATGTACCGCCACAACCCAGGAGAGATAATCAGGGTCCACCTCCTCGGCAGGCCCCTCCAGCCCCTCGTCAAGACCACGCTCCCAGGGCCCCGCGATACCTGACTTACTCATTTCAGGAGGATCAGGTCCCCGGTTATTTCCGGAGCGACCTGGAGCAGAGGATTGTGCGACTGCCTGAGTGTTGGAGGCCAGAGGAGGCACATCTCACGGATAACCCCCACTACTACCCTTACCATCGGGCCCTGGGGCACACCATCCGGCGGTGCTACGTGTTTAAGGACTGGCTCCAAGACCAGATTAACAAAAATGTAATCAGGTTGGGACCAGCTCCAGCACAAGTGGCAGGTGTTTTCGTGGGATCAGGTGACGATAGTGGCGACGAGGAAGAATGGAAGCTGGTCTCCGACCGCGGATCCCAGAAGTATAATGACTGGATGGCCCGCAAGACGATCATTCGCGCCCATGGAATCATCCGTGCGTGCTTGAATCAGCCTGAGCCCCCAGAATCTGCGGGTGCTGCTCCGGCATCATCGTCCCAGCCTGCCTCTTCCGAGAAGAGCAAACGGCGGCGGCGCAAGGAGGAAGAGCGCGCCCCGCCAGTTCCGCAACTATCCCGCACTCTCGGCGATTTCATGCCCCCGGAGATGGGGGTCCCTCCTCGGATCCGCCCGGTGATGAATGATTCGCCCGATGACAGTGTTGGGTACGCTTCGGTTAATACCGTCGAGCTGGTAAATCCCTTCTCGGTTCCCGACGTTGAAGAACACCAGGTGGACCTCCCTAGTTTCCCCAGTCGTCGCCACCGTCGGAGGAACTGCAACAACAGGAGTCGCTGGGGCACGACAGTTGGTACCTCCAGCCAGGCCGTGCACGCCACTGAGACTAGGCAGCAGGCTCAAAACCGAGCTCAGCGCACGCAGCCCCCCCATCCGGGGATGACGGATTCGCCTCCGCCACTATTTGTGGTGTGGGACCAGGAAGAACCGCCTCAGCCGCATCGCAACCAGCTCCGTCCTGCCACGAGTCCATCCCAGCCTCCTGGCCCCAGTACGGTGACTACTTCCTGGGCTTCAACCAGTGAACAGCGATATGCGCCAAGCACCAGTCGGCTGTCGGTCCAACCGGCAAGGCCCGTCATGCCTCCAACCGCAGAGCAACCTCCTGCAACCAGGGGCTCGCGCTTGGCAAGAAAGTATGATGTCCTAAAGCACTTGGCCGACATCCCAGCAAGGCTCTCCATCCTTGAGGCTCTGCGCCTATCACCTGAGATGCGCGAGGCGCTCGCTGAAGCCCTGAAATGCCCCCTCCAGTTTGAGACAGAGGTCGCAGCTGTAGAGGCCTTTCACGCCGAGGCGATTGAGAACGTCGAATGTCATGCGGTTATCTCGTTCTCTGGTAAGGATGAAGACCCTCCTATACAGGGGCACATTCGTCCGATGTATGTTACGGGCCAGTTCAATGGCCTTGAAGTCTGACGCTGTCTTGTCGACACGGGGTCTGGGATTAACTTGATTCCAACTCGGACGCTCCGGAGATTGGGGTTGTCTGAGGATGACTTGATTCCCTCCGACCTCAGGATCCAGGGGTACGACCGCACCGAGCAAACTCCGGTCGGCAAGATACGTTTGAAGACCCAGTTCGGTGACCTGGTTGCCAACACCGAATTCATGGTAGTCTCTCAGGACACTGCGTATAACGCATTGATGGGCAGGCTATGGATCCATCTTCATGCGAAGGTTCCCTCATCATACCACCAATGCCTTAAATACTCCCTTAATGGTCGAGTAGGCATGCTTCAGGGAGATTCCTCTCCTTTTGCCTCATGTGAAGCCCGCTATCTGGACGCAGACTATTACAAGAGCAAGGATAAGCAGATCCTGACAGGTGGGGTTGAGCCTGTCGCTGTTGGAAGTGATCCCTGGGCAAGTTTGGATGACGCTTACGTCCTCCCGATCCATCGGTTGGATGTAGCCATGGTCTCGACGGCCTGTGAGTCTCCTGATGAGATGACCGCGACCACCCATGCCAGCACCAGCGGCCCAGCAGGATCTGGTAGCCCCAATGCAGTTTCCAACGCAGTCTCTCCCGTGGACGATCCCTCCCCGAGTGGAGAGGACGTGGAAGATGCACCCCCAGCCTTTGAGGAGGGCGTCTCCGCCACGGTCGATGAGTTAGTACAGGTGAACCTGGGAACCGAGGCAGATCCAAGACCCACATTGGTCAGTGCCGCCATGCCCTCTGAGGAGCGGCAGCAGTACGTGGACTTCCTCAGACATCACCGTGATGTGTTCGCTTGGGGCTATGACGAGATGCCGGGGCTAGATCCTCAGGTAGTCGTCCACCGCCTTGGTCTCCCGGCGAACCATCGTGGGTTCAAGCAGCCTCCCAGGAAGATGCACCCATTCCACGGTGCCATGGATAAGGCCGAAGTTGACAAGCTTATCAAATCCAAATTCGTGAGGGAAGTCCAGTACCCCAGATGGCTGGCCAACATTGTGCCGGTCAGGAAGAAGAACGGGCAGATCAGAGTCTGTGTCGACTTCTGCGATCTCAACCGCCACTGTCCGAAAGATGATTTTCCCCTTCCGGTGACAGAGCTGTTGATTGACGCCACGGCAGGGTTCCAAGCCCTCTTCTTCATGGATGGATACTTCAGATACAACCAAATCCGGATGGCCCCTGAGGATGAGGAGTTCACTGCCTTCAGGGCCCCCCAAGGTATCTTTTGTTACCAGGTCATGCCCTTCGGCCTGAAGAATGCAGGTGCCACCTATCAACGAGCGATGCACCGCATATTCAAGCTACTCCTCGGCACACTGGTGGAATGCTACGTCGACGACTTGGTAGTCAAATCGCGCCAGCATCAGTACCATCTCAAAGATCTTGAGAAAGTGTTCGGCTTCCTCCGGTCTCGCTGCCTAAAGATGAACCCGTTGAAGTGTGCCTTCGGGGTCACCTCCGGGAAGTTTCCTGGCTTTGTGGTAAGATACCGGGGTATTGAGATCGACCCAGAGAAGATCAGGGCGATTATCCAGATGCCTCCCCCAGGCAACATCCGGGAACTGCAAGGGTTCCAAGGCCACTTAGCCTATATACGCCGATTCATCGCGAATCTGGCCGGTAAGTGTAAGCCCTTTTCTCTGCTCATGAAGAAAGGTGCCACCTATGTATGGGATAAGGAGTGTCAGACCGCTTTCGGGGAAATCAAGCAGTACCTGCTTCAACCTCCGGTTCTGATGCCACCTGTATCCGGGAAGCCGCTGGTCCTTTATGTGACTGCCCTGGAACGGTCCCTTGGTGCCCTTCTCGCCCAGAAGAACAATGAGGGAACAGAGAATAGCCTCTATTACCTTAGTCGCATGCTCCTCGATGAGGAAGTTAGGTATTCCCCCATCGAGAAGAGCTGCCTGGCGCTCGTATTTGCCGTACAGAAATTACGGCACTACTTGCAGCACCACGAGGTACAGTTGGTTTCTCGGGTATACCCGTTGAAATATATCCTGAGCCGGCCTATGTTGACCGGCCGTCTAGCGCGGTGGGCTGTGATTCTCCAGCAGTTCGACATCTGGTATGTGTGTCAGAAGGCCATCAAAGGGCAAGCATTGGCAGACTTTCTGGCTGCTCACCCAACCTCCGCGGATCAGCCGCTGGATCTAGGCTTTCCTGATGAAGCCGTTCTCTCGGTCGATCGTGCCGATCCATGCTGGCAGATGCACTTTGACGGTGCCTCCCGGAGCCCCACCGGTATAAGACTCGATAATCCTAAGCTCAACAAAGTGGGCTTGGGTATCGTCTTCATTACCCCGGAGCAAGCCGCGCTGCCATACTCTTTCCTGTTATCAGAGGGTTGTACCAACAATGAGGCGGAATACCATGCCCTCATCACTGGCCTCGAGTTAGCTCTCGAGATCGACGTGCCCCATATATGTGTGAAAGGGGACTCCGAGCTGGTCGTTAAGCAGATCAATGGCGACTATGTTGTCAAGAATCCGGAACTTGTGCCATTGCTGGAGTGCACCCTCCTCCTGATGGCCCAGTTCCCTTCTCGGCCAGAAATTGTCCATATTCCCTGGTCGCAGAACGGTCGAGAAGATGCTTTGGCCAGCCTTGCTGCGTCACTCGCGGAGCCTGAACAGGACAACCTGATCGTCCGCGTGACGCACTGCAGGCTCATCGCTCCCGTTATCCCGGAGGGAGATCGCGGCTCGTCGGTAAGTAATCTCATCATGGTTTCCCCTGTGCCTGGAGCCCCGAGTACCACAGATATGGCTGTTGAACCAGCCCATGATTGGAGGACGCCTTTGGTTGAGTACCTCCAACATAGCACTCTCCCGTCGGATCGGGCCGAGCGCGAGCGAGTTCGACGCCGTGCATCGCAGTTTGTCCTCCAGAGCAGTCCCGGCCTGGAGCAGATCCTCTATAGACGCGGATTTGATGGTGTTCTCCTCTGTTGCCTTCAAGGAGTTGAGATCCCACGAGTCATGCAAGAGGTTCATGCTGGTTCATGTGGTGCCCACCAGACTGGGCCGAAGCTGTCCCACCAGATTTGGAGGTTGGGATACTTCTGGCCCTCCATGATCCATGACTGCATCGAGTATGCCAGGAAGTGCCATGCGTGCCAGGTTCATGCGAACTTTGTGCATCGGCCGCTGGAGCCTCTCCATACCACCAGGTATTCTTGGCCATTTGCAGTCTGGGGGCTGGACGTTGTGGGACCTTACCTGCCGGCGACGGCTCGCCAGTGCCGGTTCATTCTGACCGCCACGGAGTTCTTCTCCAAATGGGCAGAGGCGATTCTGCTCAGAGAGGTCGAATCCTGTTCTATCGCTAACTTCGTGACCTCCAACATCATTTATCGATTTGGAGTGCCTCACGCTATCCTCACGGATAACAGAGCCAATTTCCGAGCAGCCAAGATGAAGAAATTGTACGCCAAGTACAACATTCGCTCGAACCATACATCTCGCTATCATGCACAGGCGAATGGACAGATTGAGGCATTTAACAAGACCATCTCTAACATTCTGCAAAAGATGGTTGGTCAGAACAAGAAGAGTTGGCCGGACAAGCTCCCCAACACCCTCTGGGCTTATCGGACGACAACTCGCAATTCCACCCAGATGTCCCCTTATTCCCTGGTGTATGGAGCTGAGGCCGTCCTGCCCATCGAGATCCAGTTACCGTCCTTGTGCACTGCGGTCTACGACCAGCAAGCGCCAGACAGAGCTGCTGAAACCCGTCTAGTCGAGTTGGAAGCACTGGATGAGAATAGGCTTCGCGCTTTGCACAACTTGGAGAGGCATCAAAGCAGAATGGCTCGAGCTTTCAATAAGAAGGTTCGCCTCTGCTCCTTCCTGCAGGGTGACCTAGTACTGGCCCTAAGAGCACCAATGATCCCCGGCAGGAAGCCGCCCAAGTTGGAGCCTAAGTGGTAGGGACCTTTTGTCGTCCACAAGGTCTATCCCAATGGCGCGTACTCCCTAGAGACTATGGATAGTGAGCGTGTCACTCCTCCCACCAACGCTAGGTTCCTCAAGCAGTACTTTGCCTGAGTGTACTCTATCCTGCATGACGCTAAACTACACCACGTCCGCGCTGCAAGCCGTTAAACTGCCAAGAATCTCCATCCTGCATGACGCTAAACTGCTCCACGTCCGCGCTGCAAGACGTTAAACTGCCAAGCATCTCCGTCCTGCATGACGCTAAACTGCACCACGTCCGCGCTGCAAGACGTTAAACTGCCAAGCATCTCCGTCCTGCATGACGCTAAACTGCACCACGTCCGCGCTGCAAGATGTTAAACTGCCAAGCATCTTCGTCCTGCATGACGCTAAACTGCACCACGTCTGAGCTACAAGACGTTAAACTATTCAGCATTCGTCCCGCACGATGTTAAACTGCACTTCGTCCTGCATGACGTTAAACTTCACTTCGTCTCGCACGATGTTAAACTGCATTCGTCCACGCTGCAGGGCGTTAAATTGCATGCTCCATCGTCCCGCATGACGTTAAACTACACTTTGTCCCGCACGACGTTAAACTGCACTTCGTCCTGCATGACGTTAAACTGCCCTTCGTCCCGCATGACGTTAAACTGCCTCTCAAGAACTACGTACGGCTTGATTCCCATCCTTATGGGATACGTAGGACCGCCTGTATGCTTGTGTTCCAGGTCCAGCCCCGTCTCTTGGTTGATCATGGGGATCTGTCGTCCTTTGGTTGCTCTCAAGGTGAGTCCTCCTACCCTTTCCGGTGATCTGTTAGCATGTTTTGGGGTACTCCAGTCTATGACCTGTAGTGTCGGATTCAACCCGACAAGTCCTGTGTTACTTGTTGGGCCTCGCGCTTCCTCTTGTTTGGGCCTTCCTGGGAAACAAATCTATATGAATCCTGCGCTTTAGCGGTTGATGCTCGTTTGCTTTCCTCATACTAGGCTGACGCGATCGGATGTTGTGTTGCGAATATGGTCAGCAACGTTCTTGATCGCCATGTCAACTCTTTCAGGCTCTGAACATTGGTTGCGCAGTCCTTATCACACTCCGCCTCAGTGCGTTGTGGTGGGAACTCGACACTCTTCATACTGACCCTCAGTACACCTCTACGCGTTAGGCAGGACAAACAGGGTAATGGTGCCATTCGAGGCCCCCACGATATGAGCACCAATGATATATGCTGATGTCCTCCCTAAGCGCCATGTGTAGCTAGACCCTCGTCCCCATGAGGAGGAAGGAGTTGCCCGAACAATCGCGTTCTGGGCCCAGCATAGCTGGAGGATAGCATCTCTGCCCCTCGGTTGATAGACATATGCAGGCCCCTATCCCAGGATCCTTCTCCTGGAATTGTGCGTGATCGTAGGGCTAGGATGTGTCCCCACCTCCGCTGTGTCCGCCGTACCGCAATAAGCGGATTCCTCCATGGTTCGAGCCACACGACCTTAAACTGTGTTGCCTGGTCTTACCACACGACCGTAAACTGTGATCGTCTTGGCCGCCCGACGAGAAACGGCACTGCATCGTGATGTTCTCCTCAGGGGACACTCACGTTGGGCGCTGGTTAATAACCACACCATTTATCAATGCCTTTCATGGCTTGATTATTGTGGCGACACCAGGGATTTCTTAATCACAGGCATGTCGCTGCACAATGAAAAACCATCCACCTTTAAGGACAAACAAGAAATATAAAATACCACTTCTTTTGGGTGCGAGGGCCAGACCCGCACCCCTCCCCGCGCTGGTGCCCGATTGTGTCGCGCCGCGCCTCAACAACTATGTGTGGCTTGATTCCCATCCTTATGGGATACATAGGAACGCCCGGATGCTTGAAACTTCGGGTCCAGCCCCCCACCTCTTAAAGATTCCCCCTTCTCTGGGGAATCCGCTGCCTTCGGGTCACCCTCAAGGTGCGTCCTTCGACCCCTTGCAGTGGCCCACTGGTGTCAAGAGTACTCTGGTCTATTTCCAGGAGGGTCAGGTTCAGCTTGGTCAGGTTCCTTCCACTTTTCAGGCTTCATGCTCCCCTTCATTCGGACCCATCACCTACGCCCTGGGTGGAACCCCCCGTGAGCGGTCTGGATACAATGCCTCAGTGCTCTCCCGCCGATCCGGGCTGGTGCCCCCAAGGGCCTTGGGCAGCAAATCGATATGAATCCTGCGCTTGAGCGGTTGATGCTCGTTTGCTGCCTCATTCCATCAACGGTCAGTGCGATATTGATGCTGCTTTTCCGCCACGGTCGGCAGTACCCCCATATCGTTACGTCGGTGCCCCCAGTCCTTGAGTGAATGGCTGCATGATTCACATTACGTTTTCCACCCCCCATTCTGACAAGGAAAAATCTCGGCACTCTTGACACTATCCCTCAGTGCATCTTCACATATCCAGGGGATAGGACCACGATGTGGCGTACTTTGAGGTTTTTATGGTCCGAGCTCTAAGACCTTAAACTAAGATCTGCCCCTATGGTCCGAGCTCTATGACTTTAAACTAAGATCTCCCTAATCGGGGTTCTACGTCCCGCATGACGTTAAAACTGCACTCTCAGAACTACGTGTGGCTTGATCTCCGGCCTGATGGAGTAACGTAGGAACGCCCGGGCATCTCGACTCGGGTCCAGCCTCAGGGATCGCTAAGTCCCACCCCTCCTCGTCGCCGGCCGTCTGGCCTGGCTTCTGGTAGAGTGGTGCGGTTGTGATATTCTCCATGATTCAGCTCGGGATGCCCCATTGCAATGATGGGAAGTGACAGTTTCCTCGTCAAAGAGGTTCTGTCTGAGAATTGGGGTGATTCACGACCAGATTAGTGCATCCGCCTAATACGCTTTCCCCACGGTGGCACAATTTTGGGAGTGTTAGATTCTGTCCGAACAAATCATCACTTCGCCCCACGCTTCGCATGCTCTTTTGATTCGGATTTCCACCCTTGTGTCTGAAGGAACCCCCAAAGCGGTATTGATGATGACATTTGATCCGCCTCCTGCAACATGGATGATGACCTTCGGTCCGTCTATTGTAGTAGTATGGTTGATTGATCCATTGTCCTCTTACCGTCTTGGGCATTTCCTGGAAGGCCGACCGTCGTGGATTTCTGAATTCGGGACATGCGATTCACCCTTTCTCATTTCCCTATGTTCTGATAAAATCTTAACGCCCCTAGAGTTGTCCCGCTCGTGTGTCGGAACAAGTTGGGGGGATGGTACATTGATTAGGTCTGAGGTCTCCCTTCCTAGGAATGACCTCTCTCTTTTCCTTAGAAATCCAGGCCCAATTGTGGATGCCTGAAGCTTGGTTAACGCTCCTGCAAGACAATGAATTGTGTTTGAGCACGTTAAGCCAAAATATGAAGATAAATATATTGGTTCATACAAATGGATCGATGTATTGAGTATCGGAAGAAAAATGTTCTGGGAATGGAAAAAACAAATCCCCTAGGGATTAGCGTGCTGAATGGATCTTTCCAACGCCGCTACCCTTTGGCTGGCGGCCTCCAGAGCTGCTTCTCGCTCTCTGCATGCCCTCTCTTCATCGGCGGTCACAGCGCGCAGCTCGCCGATCCTGGCCTGTGCACGCTCCCGCTCGACTTGAAGTGTGACCGTCTGGTGGCCCGCCTCCGTCAGCTGTACCTGGGCGTCATCCAGATGGGCCGTCAATTGCTCCACAAGCTCAGTGCACGCTGCGACGAAGGCCTCCTTCTCTGTCGCCTACCCTTCGAGGCGCCGGACATCCTGCTCCGCCACGAGGAGCGCCCGCGTGTTCTCCGACATGTCCCGACATTGTGCGACGTCAGCACGCCGGCGGCTCTTGTACATCTTTTAGGCCATGAAATCACGGACCGTCAGATGGAGGCATCGAGCATCAGCTCCCCCGGCACACAGGAAGTGCAGCCAGGTTTGAAGCGATCCCATGCGCCCCAGCCACTCCGATGAGGGTCGCTTGAGGAAGCGCTGGATGCACTTCCACCCCCTGCGGCGCGTTATCCGGCTCTCCTCGACCGCCTCCGCGTCCGAGTCATCCATCCCCTCGGGGTCGGCAGGCCGGTAGGCAGGGAAGGCATCCAGCAGGTCTGCTGCAGGGTCCTCCCCTAGGATGTCCTCACAGGGGATAGGTTCCCCAACATCTGGGCGACCTTCTTCTCTCGCCCCAGCGGCGTTGACACCCTCGTCAGCCCCCGACCTCTCTCCGATGGCAGCACCGCCGGCGTCCGCTGCCCCCTTATCAGCAGTTGGTGGGGCCGGCTCGGTGAGAGAAGTCTGTTCTGGAGAAGGCGGCATGTCTGTCACTAGTCCACTCATGGATGGCCCGGGTTCGACAGCCCGACGAGCCTCCAGTATTAAGATCACTGCGCAAGGCATGCCGTGGTTAGTCACGGATCGTCAACGACCATCACCAACAGTAAAGTAAGAAGACTTACAAGAATCCAGAGCGTCATCTTCCGCTGTCCCGGCCGCCGCAGGAGCAATTGCAGCAGGGGACCCCTCAGCGCTTGTCAATTCAATGATGGGTGTCTGGCCCCCGCCCTGTCCTGCTGGCGCCTCTCCTACTCCTACTGAGGATGCCTGACCAACATCCGTGCACTCCTGAGGAAGGTGAAGAAATGAGTTAGAAGCTGCATGAGAGAATGGATGAAGCAGGTTGAGTAGGGATAGAAGTGGACCTCGAGGAGCTCAGTGATATCGATATTGTCAGATCCGGCCACCTCGCCGCTCTCCCGCGGGCTCCCCGGATGGTACCTTCCCTCAAAGCCTTCATCCTCCCCCGTCTCCTCCTCTTCCTCGGAGTCATCGTTACTATCATCTTCCTCCGGCGGCATCTGTTCTGGAGCAGGCTCTAGACCGAGCATCACCTTCACCAGAAGGGACGGCTCCGCACGCTGACCACGTTGGCGTGCGTACTCGTCCATGGCCGTCAGATACGCATACCGCCGGTGGAAGTTCACCCTGTCGGCGACCTGAAGGCGCCCGACCTCGGGCAGATGGATCCATTCTCTGGTTATCTTCTGCCAGATGATTTCGGTCCCCAGCGACTGTCGTAGGGTCATCCAGGCCGACCACAGCGCTGGGAAGACTGCATCGTGGGAGGGTTCGAGCAGACGCCTTATCTGCTTCCCGTGCCGCTCCCCGACCACCGCATGTGACCCCTCTCTGGGCGCTGAAGTCGTGGCGGCAGCTTGCGATGTGCCCGCCGCCGAAGTCCCTGCCCGCGCCGGCTCCGCTGCTTGGCGCGCCTCCGTTCTCCCCCGCGTAGCGGCGCCTCGCCTCCTTCCTTGACGCCCGGTCTCCGCACGGGTGACCTCGAGCCGCCAAACTGGCTTCCGTAGAAGCCCCTCGGGGTACGCGATGGCCCAGTGTTCGGCGTACTCGGTTGCCAAGCCTGCGTCAACCCCGGTAGGAGGGAGAGTGATGACATCGCCAGAGCCGAAAGCGGCGAACATTAGCTACATCTGGCGAAGGACGCAAGGGTTCGTCTCCTCCCGGACAGCAGCGAATACCCTCTTCGGCATCCGTTGAAGGCGCCCGAACTGCCTGGCGAACCGGGTTGGCACGTAGGGCTCACAGATCACCTTCCCGTCGATTCGAGCCACGAGCACCCCGCCCCGCATGCTCAGGAAGTATTCGTGCTGCTCCAGCAGACCCTGCCCATTGTCGATCATCTGGCCAACGGGAGTGGGGAACGGGCTGAAGTTGAAATTGGCGTGATTGACAATCTGAATCCTCACGCCCTCCTCATTTAGGGTCATCAGAGCGACCCCCACGATGTTCAGCAGGGAGGGTCGCAGGCCGTTGCCCAGAGGAATGACGGCGTTCAGAAACGTGTACCCACCGAGGTGAGCATCCACCCAGCCGTGGAAGAATTGAAAGGGCCCAAAGATCCTTTGTGGTGACCCCCCTCGCGAGATGCGTCCCAGGATGGCGTACAGCTTAGCCAGCACTGGGACCCTGAGGTTGTATCTTTTGTTGGTGGCCATAGCGCCCGCCATCACCAGAAGGGGAATTTCGCGCCGTCAATGGCAATTTCGCGCATGAGATCTTGGAAGCTTGTCGCGCGGAAAGCCTGTGTACGGCATGAGGGACCCAGGGCCCCCATTTATAGGCGAGGCCGGGTGTCCGCGCCGCGCGGAAAGCGCTTTGCGTGACCACGGCAGCGAATTTCGTGCCCGACGCCCTTTTTGCGCGCCAAAGTCCCGCGCCGCCCAGGACTTCGACATTCCGGTGTCTCCCTCGGAACCCGATCGTTGCGACCTCTCACCGATCAGATTCCGAGGGGGGGCTTTTGTAGACACCGGAAAAGTCCGTTTCTCCTCAAACGAAGTTCGGGGTAAGGAAGGTGAGGTCATATTTGGAGTCAGAAGCATGTCTCGGAAGCCCCGAAGGCCTTGCGCGAAATATCGGAGGCCCGCACGCAATATTGGCTATGTGCGCGCAATCCTTCCGGGATTCGCGCAATGGGACGAGTCGGCGTGTAATTTTCCATGCCCGACGCCCGTGTGCGGCCCTATTGCGCGCCGGGCCCCTATTTCGCGCCTGAGCCGAATTGCGCACCCGCGAACCGAATTGCGCCCCCGGGGTTGCCTATAAATACAAGGCGACCCCAACGTTTTGAAGGTTGCCAGAATTCGAAGGGTCGCTCGTGCGCGCAATCCCACCCCCTCCGCGCGCAATGCCGATCTTTAGGTAACCTCCTTTATTTCGCGCAAGCCAGCCTCGGGGTTCGCCTTCGTGCGCAACTCTTTGGATTCTTTCCTTTGACCAATCCCTCACCCGAAGGCCTTCACGCGCAAAAGCAGCCTCTTGCGTGCAATTTCCCCCTGGGTGCACGCAATCCAGCCCGATTGCGCGCACCCCCTTACTAAGTGGCCATTCGTTAAAGAATGGGCTGTTGCCCCCACGCGCTATCAGAGGCCTGGTGCGCGCAATCTTCATCTTCCCGTGCAAAGCACTGGCCCAATTGAGCGCCAGCCCGCCCAATTGCGCGCCGACCCGTGGTATTGCGCGCCATGCTCCTCTTTTGCGCGCAAACCACCGGGGCCTCCCCCTTTGACCCCCTGAGGGCACCCGCCTGCGTGACGCCCGATGATCTTCATCCCGGGTGCCCGCACCATGCGTTGTCTTCCCGTGCGGCCCTCCAGGCTCGCGCGAAGTGACACGGACCCATCGGGGGCAACACCTCGTCCCGCACGACGTTAAACTGCATTCGTCCCGCACGACGTTAAACTGCATTCGTCCCGCACGACGTTAAACTGCATTCGTCCCGCACGACGTTAAACTGCATCCGTCCCGCATGACGTTAAATTTCACCTCGTCCCGCATGACATTAAACTGCACTTCGTCCCCCATGACGTTAAACTGCACTTCGTCTTGCAGGACGCTAAACTGCACCACGTTTGCGCTGCAAGACATTAAACTGCCAAGCATCTTCGTCCAACATGACGTTAAACTGTACTTCGTCCGGCAAGACGTTAAACCGTCCGCCCCGTCCTCAACACACGACGTTAAACTGTACTTCGTCCGGCAAGACGTTAAACCGTCCGCATCACCCGATCCCGTGCCTCGCACGCAGGGTCGCCCTCCCGGTTTGGATGTGGCCCCCACCTTCTCGTCTCTGCAGGGATGTCGGGATTGCCCCTCTTTGGGACGATTTATGGGAGTGGCCTTCTCCCACGGGGGAAGGGTACAAAACCCTAGTTTCTTGTGGGGGACTGCACATGTGTATCTCCATTGTGCTTCCCCACTGCCGAAGCCAGTAGAGGGCGTGACAGGGATCGAGGTCTCTCACCCTCGGCCCAAGTCCCTCTTCAACTGAGCTTTGCCGCACTCAGGTTGCCTCAGTGCGTAAGTCCTGACAGAATGAACAACGTGGACTTTGATCCCTGTCTCCTAAACAGGGTACGTAGGAAGCCTCCCTAAGGTTCATGCCCACCACCTGGTCGTCCCGGTCGTATTCACGTCAGTTCTTCCATCAGTGGACCCCTCCCGGGTTCACATTCGCGTCGATTCACCTATGAATCCGCCCTTGTGGGAGACTGCACATGTGTATCTCCATTGTGCTTCCCCACTGCCGAAGCCAGTAGAGGGCATGACAGGGATCGAGGTCTCTCACCCTCGGCCCAAGTCCCTCTTCAACTGAGCTTTTCCGCACTCAGGTTGCCTCAGTGCGTAAGTCCTGACAGAATGAACTACGTGGACTTTGATCCCTGTATCCTAAACAGGGTACGTAGGATGCCTCCCTGAGGTTCAAGCCCACCACCTGGTCGTCCCTGTCGTATTCACGTCGGTTCGTCCATTAGTGGACCCCTCCCGGGTTCACATTCGCGTCGATTCACCTATGAATCCGCCCTTGTGGGAGACTGCACGTGTGTATCTCCATTGTGCTTCCCCACTGCCGAAGCCAGTAGAGGGCGTGACAGGGATCGAGGCGTCTCTCATCTTCGGCCCAAGTCCCTCTCTAACTGAGCTTTGCCGCATATGGGCCTCCTTAAAGTGTAAGCCCCAAACACCAGCGTCCAGCATGACGTGAAACTGTGATCCACCCGGCCGTTCCATCCCCCTCTGTGCGAGGTGGTTCGGTTCAATCCTCCGCCCGGCAGCCTCGACCTCCTCGTGAGTCGGCTTGCCATCGTCCAGCATGACGTTAAACTGTATATCCGAACTACGCTGACTTTGATCCGCGCTAACGCGCGGTACATAGGAAGCCTCTACGGGGTCCAAGCTCTTCACTCCACCATCCATCCTGATCCTTACCCGGGCCGCCACATCCCGGTGGGGTCATGCCATTTCATTCCACTCCACTTCACTCGGGAAGTCGCCCATGTGCTGGCCCCAGCGTCGGAGGTTCCCCACAAGGGGTTCTGTCATCTGATCTACTCCTCGTGTTGATCAGTCTGTTGCCGTCCCCGCGGGACGTTAAACTCGCGGCATACCCCGTGTTAAACATGGGAAGCTGAGGAAAACCTCAGGTAACGCAGTTCCCCGCACCCAGCGTGGGATGCCTCAGGCCATCACACCTTCGAGAAGCCCTATTAGGGACGGAAGGCAGACATGCAGAGCCGCAGTGTTAAGACACGCCCCCAACACCCAGAGCTACCCGGTCTCCTCACCGCAGGTTGCTGCCCTGACCAGACTCCTTGGAGCGTCTGGGCGGAAGCAGCGTAATTAACCAGTGTCCATGAAGATATGGCGCTGGGAATGAGATTCACGAACATTCTTAAATCTATGAGGGAGACCCGGATTAGGCGACGAGTTCCGAGGAGACGTCCATGGAAGGAGGAGCCGACATCCCATCATCCCGGTTTCGATCAAGGAGCAGACGCCCCTGAATAAGGGACATATTCCACCCGCCTTTGGAAAGCGGGACTGCGGGGCCACAAGCCGCGCTCCCATCCCAGCGGGTCGACGGGCGCACGCGCGAACGCGTCCTGGTGGAACAGCGTCGGAACAGAAACCCGACGCACATCCGCACCGAAACAAATTGAACTGATGACTCCAAAACCCCCAAATATTGTTTAATATTTGAGGAGCTTCACTCTAGGACCTATGGATGGAGCCATAATGTCATTATTCAACTAGTTCCCTACAGTTTGGATCTAATAGTTTCTGTCTAAGATTTTCTCTTCTGGTTATGTTGTTTGCAGAACTTCTCCAAGTGACCCAAATAAACACCTCAGCAAAACGATGTTGGAGGATTATGATAATATGACTTTGAATTCTCAAAACCTTCCACACTAAAATAACATAAGTGGATTATCTTAAGAGTGAGAAATAGGGATTTAAAAAGGAGAATTATTAGGAATAAGTACCTTAGGAACACCTTTATCACTATATAGGGAACATTCACGAATACCCACCTCGACAGACTACACTCCAGTAACCAAATCATCTATAAATTCTTCATCCACTAACATCTCAAACAAAACCTCCTTGATAAAAGAATTCACTCCTCGATCTCTAGATGAAGACCCCAAATGAAAGGAGTATATTTTCACTAATCCTTCGATGTTATCTCTAGAGAAAAAGATATTAGATCATAAAAATGATCAATATAGGCCTTCATAGTTTACTGACCATGGTGAACACATATGATCTCTACCACTTTAATTTCCTTACCCTATTTAGGAATGATCCATCATATAAAAGTGATATTAGAATCTTATTATAACATGATAACTAGATATGATTATATGACGATCACCTTCCACCAATCAAAACTTAGTACTTCAAATAAAAACAGAATAATACGAATCCACACAACTTCAAGAGTTCCCAATGATATAGAAAAACCTTTTAATTTATCAAGGCACTCTGTAGATAATAATATACCATTAACACCATGGAAGAAAGGGAAAAAATTAGAAGAAATTGACTTCACTACTCCACTAGTAGTTTGTGTGGTTCCAACAATTAGAGAGACTTTCCAGAAACCACTGGGAAGTTTCTAGGTGGCATAATCTAAATAGCATAAGGACACAAAACTGAAATCAACACCAAAAAAATAATAAAAGAATCCAAAAAACCCAAATCATGATCCAAACACCATAAAATGTATCAAAAATCCATTTAAAAACCACCACTTCCATTCCATATACACTTTCCCAAAATTCCCAAAATCCTATTCTAAACCAATTATATACACCAAAGCCCGATTTTTAACAAAATTGATCCTGAAATAATTTCATTTGAAAATAATTTTCCAGAAACCATTTCCTTTTGAAAATTAAATCACACCAATGAAAATTGAAACAAAAAACAACTTACACTAAAATCATATGATAGTAAACTAGTATCTATGAATTACCCAGTGACATGGTTACTAGACCATGCCCCAAGAAAGTTCCAACTAATAAGAATATCCTAAATAATGCTCTTAGGATCTACAAGGGTCATTACTCCATGTGAGACCACAAAACTACATTGGATCACTTCTGTTTGCATCCCTTATCAATGAAAAAAAAAAGATTCAAATCCAAGATTACTCCTGGAAACTCAAGGCTCAGGATAAGTAGTTGTTCATGGTGTCCTTCCCATACCTACCTCTAGAGTCCCAACAGTCCTAATCTTTAGTCCTCATGATGCCCCAAATAACAAATGGATACTCTGATACTATTTTTTCACAAACTAGTTTAGGATATCATTTGTCTCGGCACCCAAACCTATTGGCAACAAGGCTCGAGTGGCATTCCCGATCCTCCCATGCTAGTGACTAGCACAGAGAATAAAAGTTATCATAGTGGTAATGAGTTATCCCAATAAACCTATGAAAAAATAATAAAATAAATCATGGATTAGGGAACTAATAATAATAGAGCATCAATAAAAATACATAACCAAATTGGTATTCAACTACAGCAGAACAAAACAAAAATGAGCAATATTAAAACCAAACCTGAACCCAAAATGGTCTCTATGAAACCTCTTGGTCACCAAAAACCATAATACCAACTAGTCAAAAGGCTATACAAAACTAGAAACCAGATCTATAAAATATCTTGGGTCTACTGAAAATGAGTGGCACAAGTAGGTTGTGATCATAAACATCTTTGTAGGTAAGTTCCATATATTCCAAACATTTCTTATTCTAAAACATTTCAAAATTACCAGATTGAAATACATATAGAATGTACTTCTTTTACCATTTTAAAGAGTCAAATACATATTTCCTTTTTTAAAAAAATTCCCCTAAAAACTGATTTCTATCCATAGAACCTAGTTTAAAACCCACTACCAAATGAAGGAAAAATAACTAGTGATCATAGATATATTCCATAAAATATAAAGAAATAAAAAATTATTATGATACTAGAAAAGAAAAAAACAAGGGCTATAGAGTAAATAAGAACATACAAATATAATTATGAGAATTTCCTAATCATCTCTCAAATAAATCCTTAGATATACTAATATCAGGCACACATACGAACATATGGTGGGACTCCATATTCAATAACCAATTGGATTCGCTAAACTAGCCTCACCAGTAGAACATCCCACCATGCCACTTAGAAAATATAGGGGATACCAACACGTATAATAGGGGTTGATAAGAAACCACCACTTGACACTCTTGATGACACCCATAAATATCATGATAATAGAAAATAGTGAATGATGAGGTCCTCACATGTGTGGCATAAACCAAATAACCCATAGATGCCACCGAGTTTTCTTAGCCCAAAAACTGAAACAACCTATGCGAGACCCCCTCCAAGGATGGACTACTATAGAGGTTCACGTCACACATCAATCCATATACATGTTCTATCATATCCTTCACATCACATGAGTTTCAAATCCACTTTCCAAAATACCACAAGGTTCCAAATGGGCCTTAGTAATTATAAATTAAATTCCACTTCCAACCCATTTCCAAAACCAAGGAGAAAACAACATTTAAGTTTGAAAGATTCCATACGGTCCTTTATTTCATTTAGTCACGAAACTGAATTCCAAGGTTCCCAACACCCCATGATTTCAAGGATAAAATTTGAAACCACATTTTTGACATTTTGAAACAAAATCACCATTTAGAGCAAAGTAGGAGAAGTGGAAGAAAATAAATGGGGAAGGTGAATTTTGGAAAATAGGTTTAAAAGGGGAAATTTACAAAAGGAAGCCATTATCATTTGGGATCCCATCCATATGTGCACTCCATGCACACATGGATGCTCTCATATATAGTGGAATGCTTAAATTGTCCCAAATTACATGAGGTTTTCATTTAATAAATAAAAATATCCTTGAAAACCATTTCCCACATGAGCACCAAACTATAAGGAAACACTCAAACCACACAAAAATCTCAATTCTAATGAAAAACTAAATTAGTAACTCAAAAGAAAGGCCAAACACAACCCAATGAGCCTAATTTTTCATTCACGGGTAAATTGTATTTTCATAAAAAATGATGTGTACTTATACATAAAGTCATAACCTTAGAAATTCATTGAAAAAAAAATTTCATAAAAAATTACCATACAAATACCAAATTAATTTACAATAACACATCATAAAAAATGATTTCAGCTATGAAAATAATTTAGGAAAGATTAAGCATCAATAGAATATGCTTGGATGGAAAATAATAAAAAAATATGCCTAAAATATGTATACAGGTAATGAAAACATAGTCAAAGGAAGAAAAAAGATGATGAGATGATATACACAACCTAGTATAAAATAAAACATCTGTCATTATCCAACCCTCACCCTAAGGAATGTCCGAGAGGAATCCAAGAAAATAAAAAACCAAAGCCAAGAGAGAGAGAGAAGGAAAAAACCCAAAAAACCAAATGGAATATACCTTAGAAGCATGGAGGATAAATAATGGATGGAGAAGGGCCAAAGAGGGAGGGGTTTGGGAGCCCTTTCTTGTTCCAAAAACAAGCCAAGGGGGGGAGGGCTTGAATAAGGGTTAAAAGAGGTGTGGATAGAATATTAATGTTAATATTTTAAAACACCTGGGAAACTCAAACTTTTAGCAGATGGTTTTCCAAAATTTGTGCCAATAATGCATACCATATGGGAGCTAAGGGACACCCACACAGTTTAGCCACATGGTCTAGTAATGTTCCAACCATGAATATTGGATCATTCAAATTAAAAATTCTCCTTGCATAGTTTTCGCACAGTTTCCCTTAACCATGCATAAGCCGTGGGACTTGTTCCATACACCAAAAAGGAACCAAATAGTTTCTCATTTACCTCACTTGTTTTTTTCCCAAACCATGCTCAAACTATTCCAAGAAAACCGTGAAAGAAGAAAAACAACTAGAAATGTCTTCATTTGTCACATGTTTCACGGTTGACCCCAAACCGTTCACACAAACTATTCATAGTCCAAAAATCCACCATGAGACTCAAAAACTCAAAAAATATACTAGAAACTCATCTCAAACATACACCAAAAATAGTAAAACCAAGAAAAAGATAAAATAAGGGATAACCCTTGGTCGGGGTGTGACATGAATCTTCTTCGAGATCCCAAAAGGTAAAACCTATGTCTTCTTGTTCCACATTAGGCTATCATTAACACACTAGATTCAATGGTAGAACTTCCCTTTACCGAAGTCTCCTAAACAGTCATCTAATAATACATGAACCTAAAAGTCCACTATACATAAAATATCATGGTATTCACACTAGCATAAACCCTATCGATATTTTATTCCCTTGATAAATAGAGGATTTAGAATTTTCCTCCCAGATAGGTAGAACCCTTTGGGTATTCAAAACCACATATTCTTTAGATAATGATGGTCCCTATCAAAAGGAAACAAGAGTAGTCACTCCAGGATCAATTTGTTTCTTACAAACCATGATTTCAATCAATTATCCTTGTAAGCTTGGGCTCCATTCCTAGGGGTCATACCCAACCATGTTCCTATTGATGATTTCATTACCTTTAATCATCAACATTTCAAGAGAACAAATATCTATGTTGTATAAATCCATGAAAAATTAACACTCATGTTCTCCTAGTTCTCGAATAATAAAATGAGACTCCACTTTTGTGTAAGCTCCAATCATGGATTCATAATAGGAAAAAACCCTTATCCATCCAATGAGACATGACCCTATCCGGGAATCAACAATTTCTAAAAAAATATAAATCCTACATTATCTCCTCTTTCAAAAAAAACCTAATCACATGACATTAAAATGTATAAAAATTTCTAGGTTATGTGATATTAAATGATAGAAATCCTTCTTTACCACATGATGTACAACTTTTTAGAATGATACATATAAGAAAACTTAAGCTATGGAACTAAAAAAATATATGGTATTTTGTTCATATTGATTAGGATACATAAGATGACTCCCCATGGATAAAACCCAACATAATCAACCTTGCATATCCAACCTCACGAGGAAAAACTTCTAAAGCCATATATATATCATTTTTTTCTGGGATATATTTCTTACATGTTTGTATGTCCTTTCTATAGAGATATATTACCCTATAGAAATATCATCTTTTGGACGCATTCCTAATAAATTGATATCTAAATAAATGGGGTATATCAACATGAAACTAATAAACCATATTGTAGGGACATATTCCCTGAAAAAAAACTTCATCAAAGGGTTATATTCACTTTGAAATAAACTAGAAAGGGTCTCTCATGTGTAAGTCCCAGATGAACGGGTGTGAGGAACCTTTCATCTCATATTTAACTAATCAAGGTTGTAAACCTTAACTGTCACCCTAATATTACATTCCAAAAAACCATAAAAGATAAATTATGTCTTGTTAATTGGAACTGAGTTATATGGGTTCCAAATATTTTCACAAGGATATATTTGAATCCTTTCTTATGGGACCAATCCCAACACCAATAAGGATTACCTCATCCCTAAAAGATGACAAACTCTTGAGTTCCCAAAGAGTTTCAGAGTAGGAAACAATTCCCCCTGAACATGTGATCTGATCCTAACCACCCATCATACCAGCCAAATTTTTTTCAAAGGATTGATGGTGAAAAATAATAGGTACCACCTACCTTTGGAAAGTAGGTTTTCAGTGACATTAATTCCAAAATTGTATAGGCACCATAGTTCATCTAAGTGTTTTTGTTAAAAACAATAGTGAAAAAAATGGGACATGTATTTGAAAATTGAATAATTGAGTTACAATAGGCATCTTGAATTTTGTTTCCCAACCATGAAAAATACATTTATAAATAAAAATTTTGATCCAAAATTTGAATAAATCAGCCATGAAATTGATTGATCCGACAAGATCTCACTTGTGAGGTTTCATTAATGGTTTTTCATATTTATATTTTTTGATCCTTACAATAATTTTTTAAAAAGATTCCATTTCAATCCAAAATTAATTATACCATCTGGGTGAAAAATATATTCTATAATAATTTTCATAAAAATACTCCATGATGAAGAGCATTTCATTTCCAACAATGTACCTTTAAAAATAGGATACAAATGAATTAGTAAATGAGTACCACCGCATTAGAACTATTCGTTCCTTAGAGGTAGTCTAAGAGTTTCTCCAAGAGATGTAGCCATAGGTTTCACCCCATTTAAAGATAATGAACATGAATTTCAATCATGTTTCACCTATTTCCACCTCTAATCTATTTAGAATCATTTCACCTATGTGGGATAATTCGTACCACAATTTCTTAGAGAGGTAGCGGAAGAGGCCACCTATGTACTCTATATCATCCAAAAATCATCAAAGAAGGATTTTAACATTATATAACGCTGATACCAATGTCTTAAAACTTAAAATCCATTATATAATGATAGAGAGGTTTCTTGGGATACCCTATCTCAATCTAATTAGGCCTATTATTTTAGAAAACTCTCCCATTGGGTGTAACCAATGCACCATCACATGGAATAGGAAAATTTCCTTATTCCTTATAAAGAAAATATTCTGAACACCCTAATGGGGAAGAAGGATCATACTCATATTCCTTACTTCCCATATTATTCCAATCAATATATCCCAATTGTAAGTGGAGTGCCATAGTTGAATCATATTCCAACTCTCATAAAGGAATGTGAGCCTATCCGCATTAATGCTATAATAGCCCATCGGTATTTACTAGAAGTGATGAAGGGGCATGATAGTATCCCAACATATGCTATGTAGAGTTTCTAGTATATCCTAGTAGTATTAGTAGAAGATATTTGTTAGTATATCTTGAGACCCAGTAATGAAAAGGCCTATATTCCTTCCCCTACCAATAGAATAACTTGAGAGCATACCATAAGAGCTACCTAGGTGTATGATCATACTCTTATTCCTATTAAGGTGTATAATATTAATATTTTTGTTAATAATAAGGAATTTTACTAGGATCATATCTGCATTATCACATTGGTTCACTGTAAAACTTTGGAATCTACTTCAAGGAAGGATTATATACAATTTACAAGATGACGAAAATGTAATTGTTATAACAAAAAAACAAGCCAAGGAAAATATATCTATTATGTTCTATCCCATATCTACCACCAAGTATGAAATTAATAAAACACTACGTAAAGAGTGTGTAAATTATCTATATATAAACCTATGGAAAAATCTTCGTATTTTTAGATAAAAACATTTCTCTTAATGGTAGCAAGCCATTTATGTCAGAAATTTGGTGAGATATACCTCCAAATCAATATGGATACCCATTTAGATGCATGAAATTAAGATATAAGAAATTATTGTAAGGGTCCTCGATAGTAATGACTCAACACCTTGAAGGTTCTGTTACAATTAATCATTTATCACCCAACCACTGTACATATTAGTGGTATTGGTGAACATGGAGTGGTGCATTTTACTTCAATCAATAGTCAAAAAGGCCCACCCAAAAAGGCATAATGAAATTTAAATATCTTCGTTTAGTCCTAAATCATATTATATAAATATTCCAATTGTTTTTACTAGTATGGAATTTACATCCTCAATGAACAGAAATTACACACTCAACATGTGAGATCTATTGACAGATTGTTGGATTGGGCTTCGAAATAGGTGGAGTAGGATTCAAATCTTATGATGACAAGACCAATAATTGTAGAGAAACAATAGGTATCAAGAAATTAATTCTTATAGAAAGTATTGTATCCAAATATTTCCTGGGAAAATTGGAAAATAGAAATTCCACTAAAGATAGCCACCATAGAAGTAATACGAGCACCGCCCAGCCCCCAAGTCTGGGGGGATTTTCAACATTTCTAAACCATGACCACCCTTGGGATCATAAAAACCAAAATAGGTATAGAATATCATGGTGGAATAATAATTCCATCCCTAATAAATAGGGATATTGTCATTTATATCACCTCCTCCTCCTTCTAAATAGAAATCAGCCTTCTCAGGAGTTTGGGATGTTGTACCCCAAAGTGTAAATATTTTAATGATCACAAAAAATTCATATTTTTTCTTACCTGTTTCATGATTTTTAATGTTTATTATGTTTTTTATATTAAATATAAAGGTATGGATGGAATTCAGCTAAAATATGGATTCAAATTGAGTTAAAAGTGTATCTTTCACTTTTGTTTTAGTGGGACAACATTAGACATCCAATATAGTGCCACTAGATAGTTAGTGGCATGAGAATCATCCTATTAGATTGTAAGAGTATAGAGTAAAGATAGTTGGATATATCAATAAATATATAATACAAATAATCCCACCATTTACCCATGGGAGGCTTCCAGGTTTCTAGTTCCATTATAAATGCTAGTCCAAGGAGGTATTTATTAGTGTTAAGAAGTGCTCCATTCGGGTGTAAATTTCCTTGGATTGAGTCCTTTGACCCTGTAAAATCTTGGAGCTAATAAATTTAGGATTATGGATGAACTAATATTCATGAAAGCATTATTTTATTCAATAATAATTCTCCTTGGCCTTTCATGGATCTTTAATCCTTATGTTCATCAATGTTCCATCTTTTTTAAAGGGATTACCTTGGGCAGCACAAGCATTAATGACTTTTTAAAAGTTGTTTTGATCTTAATTTTATCTATTATTTCATTTTAAATTTATTATTTATTTTATAAACCATTTACACGAAAATGTAATTGATCTCTCTCTCTCACCTCATTTCACCTTCTTATCTTTAGTGAGAGTTGATAATGAGTTGCAACAATTTTTCCGAAAAGGAAAACCATATCATTTCACCATAAATATATCATTATTTGTTGGATACCATTTAAACCAAGGGTTTATTGGTTTCTTAATTTTTATATTCAAAACCAAGGTATTTATTTTTTGATTATTAGTTCTTGTTAAAACTATTTTTTATCAGTTTCTTTTCTTTTCTATTCAAAAGGAAGATAATTTTATGGTTATTGATTCCCATTTAAATCATGGATTTATATAGCCACTCATGTCTTTTTAAGGGTAGGATACATATTGGTATCTTCATGTAGTATTTATGAAATACATTATCTAAGTGTACATTTATTATTAACTTATTGCATTTACTTTACACATTTATTTCTCATTATTTTTTTTAAAATTTCTGTCAGTATTTACTTGGATTATATTTATTGATTTAATTACATCAAATTATCTTTTATATAATGGATTTAATTATTTTTTTTAGTTTTTAAAAAGGAAATTCAGCACTCTTCTTACCAAAATCATCAACCAACATTTTTTTTTCAAAGGTTACCTTTGAAAATTCTTCAAAAAATATTTTGGAATATCATTTTAAATTTATACTAAAAATTGGTATAAAAGGTAAAATTTGATTATATTTCAAAGTATCTTTTTGAAAATATATTTATTCCCCAATACCAAAATTTGGTATCAAAAGAGAACTTTTTTATTTCCAATTATTTTTTCAAAAATTATTTTTCATTTTCAAAATATATACTGATTTTAAAGTATGAATTTATTATGGAATCTCATTTTTATTCACTTGCTCTAGTTTTTTATGGTACGAATTATTTATATTGGAAAACTATAATATCAAATTTTCATAGAATAATTTGATAACATATTTTCAAAATGTAAATTCCTGATTATAATATTAAAATTGATATAGAATATATATGGACTCCCTAAGAAATTGCATTTATTGAATTAGATTGAAAGGATGTGAATTATTTACATTTTAGATAGGATCATAATACTTTTAATCAATTTTCTTATAGTAAAATGGATTCTAAAATACGGAAATTATTAGACTTCATAGAATACTCCATTTCTAAAGTAAAGTAATTGAGATTGGATATGTATCATAAAGGTTTTGGAGATTTATCAATGCATGAAAATGAATATATTAGTAGCATGCTTACCTTTTTCCCCAACATTTTAAATTATAGAATATGTCTCGATAGTGAATTGTCCATAGGAATTATTGAGATAAAAATATGATGGGTTTTAACTAGTTCCTATGCTTCCAATGTTATAGAAATCCAATAATCCAAGTATATAAAATCAATGGATGATTAAGAATTCACAAACTCCTAATGACTTATAATATAATGACTAAACTCCATGTAGTTAAATAAGGCATGAAATTTAAGGAAAAAGAACAATTCTTGTTTCAAAGTAATATAAGATGATGATTCTTCCAAAGAGGGAATTGATGATGAATGAAAACTTTTAAAAAGTATCAAAATAGTGTTCAAACTCCCAAAGAAGAAGATATCATCCTGACATTCCAAAAAGAAAGACTTAATCAATGTTCTGGAAGTGATGTGATAAAAATACAACTAAAAGGGTAATATCAGACTGGATTTCCCAATCTACAAAAATATGTTAAATTAAAATAATAATGGTAAGAAATATCTAATTTTTTAAATTGTATTGATTCCTACTCATCAAGTGATTAAAGATAAAAATTCGTCATGGCACATCTTAATGAAGGTAATTAGGGTAGTACTCTAGTGTCTCACTCTTATTCTACCACCCATTCCTCATTCTAATCCTATTCTTCTTCAAAAAAATAAGTTTTGGATAATGTGAATATGGTTGTAAGAAAGTAAAATTTTTTATATTTAACTTGATTGTTTTTTAAATATATTGATAAAAAAATACAAACATGTTTTGATTCAAAAAGGTCATGTTTAGAAATAAAAATACTATTCGTTTTTGAAATTTAAAAATCAACCCAATATTAGCGTAATAAAAACTAAAATCAAGGATCTAATAAAGTTTCTTTCAATGTTCACCCTAGGTGAACAAAATCTTAATATGTTCCTTATTTATCATTGTGTTAAAATAAATTCTAATGGTTTTAGTTTTTCAAAATGATAATAAAACTTATTCAAAATATACTACCCCAGTTTTAAATGGTGTTTCTTGAAATGAATTTTGTAATTATTTTCATAAATATAATCAATATATATTAATGTGATTGAAAAAAATATAGATATGGAAGAACCAAATCAATCCATATTTCTTTATATATTTCTCAAAAATATAATCAAGTTTGTGTCCATGAATATTTAGTTTCCAATGTTGGTGCACCTAAAATTGTTTCCATTCTAAAATCATATTTTTCTAAGATTTTGAGACCCTCATGTATACCAAAAGGAAACAAATATTGATATATTATGGGGATTATATACATACCTTAATTGATCTATCATATGGTTATTTTTAAATAAAAGGATGATACATCTAAAAGAGAGATTCTTTTAAAAAGTAAAAAATGGACTTGAAATATAAAATAAAAATCTAGGAAGAATCAATTTTATAAATTTTTATGTGTTTCATTTAGTGGGACTTGATTTTATGATATTTTATTTTTTCAAATTTCCCTTATCAAATCATCATTTTAGTGATATATCTTTATTTTATATTATCAAAATATTTTTTTAAAAATAATCCATCTCTTGGAATGATATTTTTTAATTCATTGAAAATATTTTCTTATTTCTATAAAAATCATTATTAATGGTTTAAAATCATTATTTTTGAATGTCTTGTTTTTTAAATAAGTATTTTTGTTAATGTAATGACTTAATCAAATTCAAAAGATTTTTTTTTATGATTTAATAGAATATTGAGATTAATTGTCTTATCTTTATTTTATGTTTAATTTATATCCCTCTTCTCCAAAAAGGTCCTTGTTGATAATTTCAAAGGGGAAGAAGTTTTTTGAGGGAAATAAAAGATATAAATAAGTTTGTTTTAAATGGTTTTTCATTACCAGTGAGAAAGATTAACAAAGGGGGAGATGTGGTTCCATGAAAATTTTGTAAGATCATCCCTTTTACCATTTTCCTCTTTAATTTGTTTCTTTTAATATCATGTATTTGTGATCATCAAAAAGGGAGATACTTTTATACCCCAATGCATAATTTTTCTTAATGAATAAAAAACTCTCACTTATTATTATACCTTATTTCTTATTGTTAAAAGTTTATTTTGTTCTTTTCTATAGATGTTTAGTATCAGAAATGCATCTTAACTAAAAAATCAAATCAGGTTCAAAGGTCCTATTAAATTTATGGTGTAGTAGGGAAGCACCAACTAATTAGTGCATTGGAAATAAATAGTTGGTTGAATTGGAATTATCCTCTCGACCATCTTGATTTCACTAGCTAGTAGTTAGAGTTGCACCCACCAGTATGTGTCTAGAAGCAGCTACTTCTATGAAACCTACTAGCTACCCAGTAGAGGATACTAGTTTTCTGGTGGCCTTGGGACTAATAGTATGATGTGTTATTTATTATGGTAAAAAAAATTTCTTTTCAGGTCTTAATTGGATTGGTTTGATTCATTAAAACAAATTCATACTTGGAGTCTATAAAAGGAGTCTTATAGAGGCCTTAATCATCATCTAAGCATTTTTTATAGAAGAGAAGTCCTCCAAGATCATCTATATCTCATTAATCCTAATTTACTTAAATATTATATCATTTTCAAAGTAACGACATAAGGAATCACATGCTTGAATGAAATTATTCAAGAAACTTCAAGCATCATTTGATATATTAATTCTTTCTTCCATCTTATTCCTTCTTCATCATCCCTTGAGACTTTATTATTTTTTATATAACTACTTGGTGCTCAATTGTAATATATATCTCCCTCACACATCCTTACACCTTACAATATTTAGTGATAGTTTCAATGTAGTGTTTTTTTCAGAAATTAAAACAATCTATTTTTTCTATCTATATCTCGATGGTTCTTGGTTCTTATTAAAACCAATGGTTAATTTGATTTCTCACCATTTCCATTCCAAACTATGGGATATTTTTTTTTGGTTCTTGGTTCCCATTAAAAAAGGTTTCTTGATTTATTTATTATTTTTAAGTAAAATAATGGGAATTATTTGGTTCATGATTCCCATTAAAATTAATGGATTATATACCCTCTCATGTATTCTTAAGTAGAGGAGATGTATGTGTAGATTCATTTACTTTTATCAAAAACCATTATCGAAGTGGTCTTTATCTATTTTATTTTTCCATATATTTTTTATATCACTTTGACATTATTTCATTGTTTAAATTTCAACTACACTTTTATTTGAATATATAAAGTTCTTTATTTTCATCATTATTTAATTTATAGGATCAATTTTATTATTCAGTTTAATTTATAAAATTGAAATTCTCCTCTTTTATCCATAATCTTCGACCAGCATGTGAAATTTCATAGCATAAGACCTTATAATTCCTTATGTAGTGAGATATATCATTATATGTGGGGATGATATTAGTGCTCCCATTGGGGGATCCACTGGGACCTCCTTCCAATGTTCTTTTTTAGTGGGGTATTGAGAAGAAAGAGCCAATACTTAGTGGGCTTGTAAGCTGAATTAGCCCATAAATAATAGAAATATTATGTAAGATTATAATATGTCCTTTGATAAATTCCCGAATGATGATGGATCCTCTTATCCTTTGTATTATGTAATTATTCTTGAATCATATTATGCATCAGTAAATTTCATTAACATTTCAACCAAATATATATAGGATAATGATGTTGAAGAATAAGAGAATTATGGGGAAGACACTATCTAAAATATTGTCTTTAATAATACAATTGAAGAAAGATTAAATACCAGTCACCAGAGGCATACACATAATATGGTATCTCCCTAAAAAGATTCATTCCCACCCACTTGATGATATTTAACCAATGAAGATGAGAAAGATGTGGGTAAATCACAATAACCATATGAGGAGATTGAAGAAATTGTAATGAAGGAAAATATCAATTAATATGAAGTCAAGCTAGAGAAAATGAGATGACTGATTTCAAAAATACTCAATGGAAATATTTTTACTGAGTAATACTCTCTTACAAAAGTCTATATTTCTCATATGATTCATGTCAAGAAATTAAAAAATTTGTAGCCTATGTGAGTAGATCATAGCTATATAGTAGGATCTAGGTAAAAAAAATTAGTGTATATAATCTTAATATTTAAACACTGTCAAGATTTTAATTCATTAGGGTAGCGACTAAAGCCATGTTTAGGAGGATACCCTAGACCAACTCATACTAAATACCCACAATGGAAATGGGATGGATGACTAGGTCAGACTTTACCAATCACCTCTACTAGAGTCTCCACTTATTTGATATCTAGATAGAACCCCACCACATAAATTAATCTATAGTTTCTTGATTTGAAGCCATAGAAGGACATTAAGAACTAGTGAAACCAAAAAGGAAACTATATCCTGAATAGTTTTAGAAAAACTCTCATATACTAAACATTGTAAATTTAATTCCCCCATACAATAATGGAAAAAAACCCATAATTTAATTTTACACACTTCATATCATGATGTTACACCATTATGGGTTAACATAGAACAAAGAAACAACAATATATTGGTTCTTTATAAAGACTAAAAAGGGATAACATTTTCCTAGTATGAAAACATAATGAATAGGTCTGTAATAGGTTGATAGGATCTCTTTTGGCAATTTCTTATTCAATGCGTCTCTATGATGTGGAATAAAATGATCCCAAATCTCTCATATTAAAATCTACGTAAGAATTATAGTGTCATAGACTTTTCTACTATAATTGATGGCTTGAAATATTCCTTGGATATGGAACTCCCCCAAAATCAAATTTTATAGATATCCATAGAAAAAATAATGGGTTATTTGTAAACATTGATGATTTTATTAAAATAACTAGGAAGATTATGAGATTCCATTATAATGTCACAGAGGTTAGAATATGACATTGTAGGAACTACAGAAAAATCTTGGTCGACACTATTAGCTCAAGGAAAGAAACCAATTTGTGTAGAAGTGGTGATTGGTTTTCTTAAACTAGTATAAATGACCACTCTAGCCCCTAGGACAACCTAATATAATGAAATTAAATCTCATAAGTATAAGAAACAAAAAAAACACCTTGTTCAAGAGGGGAAGAGTGAATACAGGCATTTAAAACACAAATACTGAAAGAACAAGATAATTTCATTCATAAATGAGAAAGAACTCATATATTATACTACCATTTCAGAGAATAATTGTCTCAAATTTATAGAACCTAGGAATCTGAATGATATTATCATCATAGATTATCTTGACTATAATTCCTATAATAAAATGTTAGGTAAAAAATATAGGTTGTTTTTTTCCATTAAATATTCTCTTCAAAAAATGATTGTCTTAGGGAAAGTTGATTTGGTCAAACCAATGACACAATAATCATATGTATCTACCAATATATTCAAATAATAGGGTGAATGAATGAAATTATTGAAGAAAATGATTAAATTCTAAACTATTTAATGACACAAAAATCATTTAACTAAGCACATTCTATCAATAGGGAACAACTGAATCAAATAATAATATCTCAAAATTTGATTAAAGAGTTAGAAAAATATTTTTATTCAAAATATAATAAAGTTTGAAGAAAAAATATCTAATATAAGAATACATTTATGGAAGATAATTCATCAGTACCAAAACCATTTCATACCCTCTCTAAGTTTACTCCCCTTGCACTTGGTGGGTTAGAACTATTCTTCCAAATGAGATTATGATAATTATCCCAAAAAATGAAATTTTTATAAGAGAAGAAGAGTGAAAATATGATTTAGTAAATTTCATTCACCTATAAAATGACTTATGAAATTAAGAATATGTATATGAACTATGACCTTCAATTCATAATCGAGAAAAAGACCATAGGGTTTAAGGAGGCCGAGGAAGATGAGGTTAGAATGGATATTGTTATTCAAGCACTATTCAATCTATTTACATATATTTTGTAGACATTCAAAGAAAAAATCTATATTAGGATCAATAGTGATACCATTTAAATCATATTAATCTAGTACTCATTCATTTCTAATCATATTGGACGACCAGTTTACAAAAGTGAAATTGTTTGATCAAAATGTTCTAAGGGTATCTTAATCCATCCTATAAATATTAAAAGTGCCCCTAATCCTAGATAATTGGATGGAGACACTGATATATAATTATCCAATCCCCAATCCAAGGAGGAACATCATTATAATAATAATTGTCCCGAAACTAAGAAATATTACATCCTAAAGCAACTCACTATTATCCCGGATAGGATCTCAATCACGGAATCCCCTCATATTTGAAAACCCCTCTTTATTTCACATTAATACATGATATGGTAAATAATATTACACTTAATAAAACCTAAAATACTGATAATTTTAGTGTCTTTTGGAATTATGTATATATAATAATGTCATGAATATGGGATACAACAACAATGTTATAAACTTCCTTAATAAGATACTGGAATTTCCATGGGTTTTAAAAAATCATGGGATAGCCTAGGGACATACATAAGAAAGGGGTGAGATATAAATACCAGTAAGGTAATAAAAATGGAATAAAGTAACACATGTAAGACATTAGTCATACCAATTGGGAATAAAAGGAACATGAATAATAAGGAGTGATATAGAATGATAATCATAACATGGGAAATGTTACAAGAACATAAAACACTGCATCATAATCATAGGACATGGCCAAATCACCAATACATATTGGTGGAAAAATTTCAAAAAAGGAATCAGGTTGACTCTCTATCCCAACATGATGTCTGATGAGACTAAACATTACCCAATGCATTTGATTTCTATATAATTTTTGGCACACCCGTCACTTTCATTTCATTCTCATGCTTAAGTGTGCCACACAGATCATACAACATGGATGTAATCATCATAATAATTTATTAAATAATGAAGGTGTGTGGAATAAATAAAATTAAGTACCCATTAAAATATGAATAATTTCATAAAGGTGAACATCATTGATAGGTAATCAGGGTGGTATTAACTACATAATTTTTTTGGCATGAAAAATCGCGGTGAAATTTCAGCAGCATAACAATGTCGCTTAAAAATTAAAAAAATGGGTTGATGAGAGCGAAATGCGTCTCTAATAATTTTTTAAAAAATTTAAATCATAGGTACAGGTAAATACATGTCTCAATAATAGTAATTGGAAATATAAGGTATAAGATAATAAATAAACATGAATAAAGAATAAAATTTGAGGATCCCTTACTTGAGTATGTGACTCTAAATGTTTGGGAGGGGATTCCTAAGAGCTTGGGGGTGCCTTGGGAGGAATCTAGAGAGTTTAGGTCAGAGTATGTATGTGATAAAAGGAGTTATAGTGAAGATAAATGGGAGTTTGTGTGGGTTTATATAGGAAATGAGGGGTATTTCTTTATCATGTAAGTTTTGGACTCCACAAAATAAAATAACCAAAACCAAAAAATCATAATATGTTTTTTTTACAATGGTTTCTTCCAAATTGTATTGGTTATAAATATTTTCAAATAAAAATGGCTGATATAAATAAAATAATTCCCTTGCTTATGTGGAAGTGAGACACACTCTAAAAGAAATGATTTTAAAACCTTATAATATATTAATGATTTTGGAGGATTCATAATGTATTTATAAAATTAATAAAATAAACATAAAATCACATTATTTTAAATTTAAAACATATATTTTTCTGTGGATACAATTTATAATATTTATAAATTTTTTTTGGATCATTATGATGTCATAATATAGAAAGTATATTTATAAGGTATTTAATTTTTAACTGAAAATTCGACTGTCTCAGATAATTTTGAAAAATTTACCATTGGATAATTTTGATGCTCTGATTCCAAAAATAATATTCATTTTATTGAAAAAATATTTATAAATATGAACATTTTCAATTTTAAAATGGTAATCACCATTTATTGGGAATTGCTGGTTTTTTGACAATAACAGTTTTTGAACCCTTATAAAAATTACATTTGAATTCATAAAAATTATATGATAATTAATATTTAATAAAATTGAATTCATAATAATATTTTATTAAAATATGATTTGTTTCAAAATCCATTAATTAGTCAAATTAAATTCCTTAATTGAATTTGAATATTACCCAAAAATAGTTTTTTTAGGTTTATTATATCGAAATAAAAATCATTTATAAAGTATCCACAATAGGGTGAAAATATATTCATAATTATATAAAAATAATTTACATAATCAAAATTCTAGGTTATTGATATATATCCCTTCAATACACCATAAAATTCCCGAAGAGTAACGTGTGTGAGGGTGAGACCTTCATGGGGAGGTTCAACATACATGGTGTGGGTTGTGATCTCGATGAGCCCAAACTTCTCCCATAAACAGTTTCTCTCATTCTTGATTTTTTGGATCACAACTTGGCCATGGTGAAGGAAAAATCCCAGTGATTCTATCGCCCTTAGAAGCTTCGATAAATGGTTTTCATAGGGTACAATCCTACTGGTTGAGGTTATCACTTCATTTGTCTGTGTTAATTGGATTTTTTAAAACTATATATTTTTACAAATAAAGTTATCACCATTAAACAACTATATTATCAATTGTAATCATTATTAATGGTATTTTAAATCAAATTGGATATAATAAAACAAAATAAGTACATGTTTTTTAAATAACCATATTACATAATAATAAATTTAATTAAATCATAGAGGTAATTTCATTTAAAACCATTTGGGTCATTAAAATATTCCTCCATTATGAAATTTCACTAGGGACATTTTCATTCCCCACATTAAAATAGATCTGGGTAACTATGTTCCATCACACCGTCTGATTCCCATGTCACTTATTCAAACATCTGGTCTCTCTACAACAATTTGACCAGATATATTGTCTTATTTTGTATAACATTTTCTCTATAATCTAAGATCATCACTGGCTGCTCCTAATATGATAGATCATTATCCAATGGTACCACCTCTGAATTGAGTACATGTGATGGTTCTGGTATGTACTTTTTCAGAAGAGATACATGGAATGCATCAGGTACTTGAGATAATTTAGGTGGGAGTTTCACTCGATGGCCCACCACTATGATTTGATTAATGATCTCAAAGGGACCGATGTATTTTGGACTAATATTTTTATTCTTCCTAATTCTCATCATTTTCTTATAAAGAGATGTGTAGAGGAATACCATGTCTCTATCATTAAACTATATGTCTTGCCGATGATTTTCAAAATACCTCTTCTATTGACTCTGAGCGTCCTTGACATGATGATGATTGGTCTTAACATTTTCCACCATTTCCTTAATCATTTCAAGGCCTAGCAGTTTTCATTCCCCAACATCCTCCCAATATGAAGGTGTTTTTCACCTTTTCCCATAAATGGCTTCATAGGGAGCCATTTGGATGGTAGAGTGAAAACTGATATTGTATGAGAACTCAACAAAATGGAGATATTGATCCCATCCTCCTTTGAAGTCAATTGAGAATTTTCTCAGCATGACCTCAAGTTTCTAGATAGTCCTCTCAGATTGGCCATCAATTTGAGGGTGTTGAGAAGTGTTGATGTTCAAATCATTATTTAGATCATGTTGAAGTCTTTTCCAGAACATGGATATGAACCTCAAATATCGATCAGATACAATAAATATTGGTACTCCATGTAGTCTCACCATTTCTATGATGTATATCTATTCAATTTTATCAAGTGGGAAATCCACTCAAATCACAATGAAGTGTGAAGTCTGTATAAGATTATCTACTACAACCCAAATAAAATTGTTTCCTCTGGATGTCTTCAGATGTTCGATGACAAAGTCTGTGGTGATGTTTTCCCATTTTCATGTAGGTATGGGTAATGGTTTCGTCATCCCCTTATATTTCTACCATTCCACACTCACTAGATAACATATAATACATCTTGATGTATATTATCCGATCTACTTTTTCATACTGTCCCAAAAATAGTGTTCTTAGAGATCTTGATACATCATTATGCTTTTAGGATGGATAGAGAATGTTGAGATATGTGAATCATCGAATATATCTTTCTTTAACTTATGACTTGACAGTACACATAGTCTTTACCCAAATCTTACAAGAACTTATTCATTAATATTAAACTCCAAGGATTTACCATTTCATATAGTTTCTACTTTCTTATAAATTCCAACATCATAACTTTTATCATCCTTTAACCTCTACGGAAGATACGGTCGAGCAATCATTTTTGAAATGATTGATTATGTTCCTTTTCTTATAATTCCCATGTCCATCCTTTATAAATATAAGAAGACTAGATCACTCTCAATTCTCATCAATGATAGAATTGATGGATACTTTCTACTTAGATCATCCACCACTTTATTCCCTTCAATAGGATGGTAGTGGATTGAGCATTCATAGTCCTTGATCAGCACTAACCATCTTCGTTGGCACATATTCATCTCTTTCTAGGTGAATATATATTTGATACTTCTATAATTTGTATATATTTCACACTTCTCCCCAAAGAGGTAATGCCTCCATATATTCAAAGAAAATATCACTACATCCAACTCTTAATAATGTGTTGGATATATTTTTTTGGGAAATTTCAAGTGCCTTGAAGCATAGGATATGACTTTTTCATTCTACATTAACACAAATCCTAATCCCTTCTTTAAAGAATCGTTGAATACTACTAAAATTTATCCACTTGTGGGTAGTGTGAGCATAGAGTAATTGATAAGACTCCTTTTCAGCTCCATGAATCTCACTTCACATTAATCATTCCAAGTAAACTTGACTCCCTTCCGAGTTATCTTGTTTAGAGTTTTTTACAATCATGAGAATATTATCACAAATTGATGATAATATCCAAATAATCCAAGGAAACTACGGATATCTGTCACATATGTTGGCCTCATGCATCATTTAATTGCTTCTTTTTTGAAGGTTTCACTAATATTCCATTAATTGTGATGATATGTCCCAATATTGGGACTTACTTTAACAATAAATTACATTTTTTGTACTTTGATAATGTTTCTCCTTTCATAAGTACTTTAACATAGTGCTCAAATTCTCCTCATAACCCCCCTTAGTTTTGAAGTATATTAGAATTTAATCTATAAATACTACCAAATTGTTTTTAAGGTAATATATAAAGACTATATTCATAAATTAAATTATGATTTTTGGATAATTTGAGAGTCCTAATGGCATTACTGTTAACTCATAGTTCTTGTACCTTGTATAAAAAGAGGTCTGGGGGATATATTCCTTCTTCAACCTTACTTGGTAATATCCTGACCAAAGATCCACCTTAGTGAAGTATTTTTCTCCACATATACGATTGAATAATTCATTAATATGTGGAAGAGGATAATTGTTCTTTATCATGATCTTTTTTAGTTCATGATAATCAATGAAAAATCACATTGACCCATCCTTTTTCTTAACAAAGAGGATTGGTGCACACCAAGGTAAAGCACTTGGGCGTATGAACCCTGTATCCAAATTTTCTTATATTTATTTCTTCAGATCATAAATTTCTATAACATTAATTATATATGGAGTGTTGGATGATGGGAATTCCCTAGGTATAATCTGGATTGAAAATTCAACCTCTCGGCTAGGAGGAATATAAAAAAATTCCTCAAGAAACACATCAGCATATTCCCTCACAATAGAAATTTCTTATAGGATGGTTATTTACATAAAATCAATCATTTAAGATAAATATTATTTCTCATAGGGAAATAATATTCATGCTTGAGATGTTGGTGCTAAATAAGATTCATCCTTCTCCTTGCAATTGTACATATTCATGGGTCGATTCGCATTAAAGAGAGTGATTTGATTTTCATAGAAATTTATATTTCCTCTATATAGGAAAAGTCAATCCATACCCAAAATTGTATAAAATTCCACCAAAGGGAGTATGACAAAGTTATTTGTGTAGTTCATCCAAAATATTATGACATGGGAGGAGTTATATACTTGGGATGCAATAATTTCCCCATTTTTCATTTTCATGTATAACTCCACTTCCAAGCTTTGTGGTTCTATTTAAATAGTTATACTAAACTATCATGACATAAAGGAATGTGTATAACTATAATCTGATAGTACATTCACTACTCTTGAATGAATAAATAGCGTACCTATCACCACATCATTTTCTAGATCCACCTTAGTTGTTTTGATAGAAAAATCTCTCCCTTACATTCTTGTAGGTTGTTGGTTGTCTCCAAAAAACCCTTTCTTAGTGCATTGGCTTTCAAAGTTCCTTGGTTCCATGTAGTTGAAGAAATGAAAAAAGATCCGAGGGTTGAATGGAGCATTTTTTTCCTCCACCACATTAGCGGGTTTCTCCTATCAGCAATCACTAGTTAGATTCCCTTTCTTCCCACACCTAAATCATTTCCTCGTCTCACTTAAGAAATTTCTGGGGTTCTTCTTTCTACAACATTAATAAGTGAAATGTTGAAATTAATTGGCAGTATTATATTTCCCAATTGGACCACCGTAATTAACTCCACTTTCTATTTCTTATCCCCATGATACCCTTGATATTTTCTAATCACAATTTTTACTTTGAGGGAATAATGGACAATTTCATCATAGTTACCAACGTTAAGGATCACCAGGTATTTTCAGAGAATAGTTTTTAGACTACCAAAGAAGTAGTAAACCTTGAATTTTTGGGTAACAGCAAATATGGAGGTGTATCATGTGAGTCTTGTGAATTTTTCCTCAGAATCCCCAAGAGATTCATCATCTTTTTAGTTGAGGGAAAGGAAATCTCATTCCATTTTAAGTTGGAGAGTGAGAAAAAAATATATATCAAAAATCATTTTCTATAATTACTTCCACCAAATCACTTTGTTCTGTTACTTAATCTTCATATTTATGATATATATCCACCACTGATCAGCTTATACCTCCATTTGACAAACAAACAGTAACACCTTTTCTTGTTTGGAACATTTAAGGATGGAGAAGATCTTCTCAATGGAGCAGATCCATTGTTCCACGATTAACGGATCAGATGATCCATTGAATGTTGGATGCATTTTTTCATAAATGAATCAATTTTATCTTTTTATTTCATAGGAGACTTTCAGTGATCCCCTTGTTCTATATTTCTATTCAGAACCTAAGTCAGTTGAGAGAGTATCATCATGAAGTTAATGATTCCTAATCCTACGTGGTTGGGAATCTTGTTGGGACAGTCATCACATTTCCTTTAACATTGATTTTTTACTCGATTCATCATATTTCTAGAAATTGGATTGAATAAAATGAAAATTAGGGGTGAGTATTTTTTAACTATTAAACACATAAACAAGAATTTAGTGACATTAAAGGATAACTTATAACTTACATTTATTTCATTAACTTATCAATTTCTAGTATTCAATATATTTTATCCATGATATATTTCCTAATATATATTATTATGTGAATTTTTTATTCTCTTAATAATGGATAGTAATGAGGTTATAAATTTTCCAAATCATACCCCAACTAGTGTCAAACGCGATGCAAATTAAGGCATGTTGTCATGTACTAGGTTACACTGATTTAGGTCTGGCACACCTTGTAAGAGTTATTACCACTAGGTACATTTTTACTAGAACCAAATCCACTTTTAGTATCCATAAAGAGGTGTATTTTTTTAAAAACCACTTAATATGTGCTTACCAAAATTTAGGGATGATTTCTTACACTTAGTCTTATCGCTGAGGCTTTCGCAAGAGTTTTCTAATCCTAATCCCAAAAACAACTGAACTTTTCCTCTGTACCAACATTGATAACCCTGCTATTTATTTAACATTAATATGCAATTTATTAAATAATATTACACTTAATACAATCTAGAATATTGATAAGTCAAGTGAATTTTTAAATTAATTACATATCATAACATATTGAACATGGGATACAACAACAATATTAAAAACATCCTTAACATGATCCTAGAATTTTCATGGATTATAAAACTGTATGGGATAACCTGTGAACATACATAAGAAAGAGATTGTATATATATCCCATTAAGGTAGTAAACATCGAATAAGGTAGTGCATGTTATAAAATAGGCACATAAATGGCGAATACAAATAACATCAATAATATGGCATGATATAGCATGATAATCATAACATGAAAAATGTGGCAACAACTTAAAACAATACATCATAAACATAGGTCAAGGATAAACTGCCAAAAAATCATAATTAAAATGTACCATAATGGAATAAGGTTAACTATTAATCCCAAAATTATGTCTCATGAGACTAAACATTACCTAATGCATTTGAGCACTATAAAATTTTGGGCGCAACTATCACTTTCATTTCAATCTCATGTTTCATTGTGCCACATAGATCATACAACATAGATTAATTCATTATAATAATTTATTACATGATAAAGGATTTTAGAATAAATACATATAAGTACCAATTGAAAGAGTTATATGTGTATAAAAGTGAACAACCTTTTTAGAAAATGGGTTTGGTATTCACTACACAATTGTTTTGTCTTGAATATCACGATGAAATTTCGGCAGCATAGTGAAATCGGTTAAAATTCAAAAAATGGGTTGATGTAAGCGAAAGCGGTCTCTAAAAATTTTATAACCAAATAGAAAGTAATAGGGACATGTAATGACATTTCCCAACAATATTAATTAGAAATATAAGCCATAAGATAATAAAGAAACTTGAATAAAGAACATAAGGTGAGGATTCCTTACCTGAGTGTGTGATTAAAAATGCTTGGGAGGGGATTCTTGAGAGCTTGGGGTGACTTGAGAGGACCATATAGATTGGAAAAATGTTTATGGATGTGATAAAAAGAGTTATAATGGATATAAATGGGATCATGGGTGGGTTTATATTGGAAATGATGGGGATTTCTTTATTATTTAGGTTTTAGACTCTACATAATAAAATAACCAAAACCAAAAACCATGCCATGGTTTTTCCCATGATTTCTACCAAATGAGAGTGGTTATCATTATTTTATAAGTCCAAGGGCCTAAATTAATAACAATAATTCCATTTCTTATGTGGAGGTGAGTCACGCGCCTAAAAAATGATTTTAAACCCATAAAATATATTAATGATTTTTAAGGATTCAAAATGGATTTATAAAATTAATAAATTAAACATAACATCAAATTATTTTAAATTTAAAACATATATTTGGTATTTTATACCCTTTATAGTATTTTTCACATCCCTTTTGGGTCATTATACTTTCATAATACACTATTTATATTTATATGGTATTTAATTTTTACCCGAAAATTTGAATGTCTCTGAAAATTATAAAAAAATAACTGTTGGATAAATTAGATATTCTGATTCCAAAAATAATATTCATTTTATCTATGTAAATTTTCTAAATATTTTAATTTTCACCTTTAAAATAGTAATCTACATTTATTGAGAAATGATGTTTCTTATGAAAATAACAGTTTTTGAACCCTTATAAAGATTACATTGGACTTTATAAAATTTATATGATCATTTATATTTAATAAAAATTATTCAAAAATAATATTTTATTAAAATATTATTTATTTCAAAAATCCATTAATTCATCAAAATAAAATCTTTAATTTAAATTGAATATCATCTAAAATACTATTTGTGTTTTATTATCTCATAATAAAAATCATTTATAAAGTATCCATAACAGGATGAAAATTTATTCATAATTCTATAAACAAAATAACATACATACTCATAATTATATAGTCTTAATATGTATCCCTTTATTAAACTAAAAAATTACTTAGGAGTAATGTTTGTGATGGTGATACTTTCCTAGGGTGGTTTGGCATACATGGTTTGGGTCATGATCTCGATGAGGTTGAATTTCTTCTGTAAACAATTTCACTATTTCTTAAGTGGTTGGATATCAGTTTGGGATTGGTCAAGGTAAAATACCAGTGATACTATCTCCCTTGTAAGATTTGATAAATTGTCTTTATAGGGTATGGTCTTACTAATTGACGCCATCACTTTGTCTATGTCAATTTGATTTTTTAAAACTCGATAATTATATTGATCATGTGATCACTGTACAACGACTAAATTATCAATAGTAATGATACTTGAAAACAGTTTAAATCCAATTGGATATAATAAAACCTAATAAGTACATGTTATTTCTATAACCATATTTCATAATAATACATTTAATTAAATCACAAGGAAAATTATATATATATATATTAGTTTAGTTTATCACATCATCATTACTAGAAACTCCAATAACAACTCATTGAATCCCTTTTAATCACTCAAGAATTAAATATTGAGGTTGATATTTTATAAGAATATTATTCAAAGAACCATTCCAAAGAAATTCATGGAGTTATCTTTTTCATAGTACATGATCATAAGATTAACATTCAGGTGCAAATCGAACTCTTGAATATATTTGGAAAATCAAATAACATAGATATCTGTTAATTATTAATTTCAAATTCATATAGAATAAATATCATTCCAATAAGTACACTTCAAGGAATATGATCTAGTCAAACAAATCCCCCCCCTCTAACATGAAAATTTAAGGGTATGTTATGAGTGAGTTGAACCTTTTTCATGATTAATATCAGAGAACAATTTAAAGACCCCATGTACAACTCTGATTTTATGGTTGTTCCCCAAGAAATGAAATTCAATGTCCTATTATAGATATCATGGATTTATATGGCCAAAAAAGTTTCCTCTTCATACCATTAGTTCCTTAAGTACATTGTCTATTAGTTGGATGGAGAATTGTGTAGTGATAAAACTCCCTTTGAGTCATGTGAATCCTAGTATATAGAGATGGAATTATATAATAGATAGGGGAATAAAAATTGTTAGATTGTATCATCCTAATCATAAACGCCAATGGAAAAAAATATTCCCCTTTTAAACAACTTGATGGACTCAAAAAATAATTTGTGCATCCCATCAACCATATTGATATAATTTCACCTGATTAGAGTGATACTTGATATGTTTCTCTTATGTACCACTCTTTTCTGAATAGTATGATTGATACAAGGATAATGGAACTAGTATTATCTAATAAAACTATAATTAAGTCTTATAATGAGTGTTGAAAATCAGGTTTAGGAATCATAACACCCATTCTTGGGATATCAGCTATACCGATAAAAATTTATTCAGATGAAAATTATCTCTTATATTATTTTGAATCCCTAAATTAGTTAATATCATCATTATACTCCACACCATCCATAATATCCGATAATTACCCCAAATCTTGATTCCTAGGATTTGAAAGCATCATTATCCATTGTTTATAGTAGAGAGTCGTGGGATAATGCTTTAAATTCCCTTGATAATAACACCCTTACATCAAAACTTTCATAATATTGTGACATTCCCATGATGTTAGTGGGGGATAAAAATGTCACTATTTTTTATTATAATTCCAAAAAATCCCCCATAAAATATTTTCAAGGTTCAGGAAATTAAATTTGAGGAATATACAAGAATGTATCTCAAATATGCCCCCACCAACATTTGATGATGGTGTTTAAACCACTATTGATGAGCTTTATGAAGTAAATATGAGAACAAATGTAAAACCAACTACTACATTTATTATTACCACTATGAATTCATAATAATGTGGATACATTTACTTCCTGAAACTACACTAAGACATGTTTCCTTAAAAATATATATAGATTCATTTCTTAGAACCTGATGTTGCTACTCATCTCCTAGGCCTGCCAAAGGAATACCAGGGTTACAAATAGGCTCATAGGAAAATTTAACATTATCATACCACTATGGTAGAGGGTGAAGGTTACAAGATAATTAATTATAACTTCATTTAAGAGGCATAATAACCCAAATAGATTTCTAAAATCATCCTTTTTAAAAAGAAAAATGGGAAAATTTTGGTTTTCATCAAATATAGGGATCTTAACTGGAATTTCCCTATGGTTGATTTCCTAGTCCCAATTATGCTTATAATGATTAATGCAGTAAAATGATTCCAATCCCTATCCTTTATGGATGAGTATTTATGGTACATCTAAAAATTAATTTCCTCTAATGAGGAAGAGGAAACCATTTTAGAGCACATAAAGGGATGTTTTTTATTAAGTGATTCCATTTAATTTGAAAAATGTAGGAACTTAAAATCAATGAGATATAAACCCTATCTTTAAGCCCATCTAGTGGAATTTCATGAAAGTTAAACTTAATGATATTGTGGTAAACTCCCAAAAACACTATGATCATGTGACCAAACATGAGATAGTTTTAATAAAACTATTAAAGAACAAATTTAAAATTAATATCTTAAAATTTTCTGTTACGGTGACCTCAAAAATATTTCTCATATTCATAGTGTGTTATTATGACATCAAAGTAGACCCTGGAAAGACAAATTTGATCCTTAATATTCCACTTATATGAAATGTAAATGTTTTGACTTGACTATATGGATATTTTGGCAGTATCATGTTGTTTATTTCCAAACTCACCAAATAATTATATGACTTCACAAAATTGATGAAGAATGGGGTACGATATGAATTGGTTGAATATTTTCAAGAATCAATCATTAGTCTCTAGCAGTATCTTCTAAATCCATTAGTATCAATGCATTTAGTTGATAGAACCAATCATATTATAGGTTGAGTGTTACACTACTAATGTTATTCTGACATATCTAATATATTATACGTTTTGATTCTCATAAAAAAACTTTATTATGTTTCGAATAGATCTCTAATTATGTTTTCTTAAAAAAGTTTCAATTTAATTATTATTTACTGATATAAATTCTTCCCAAAATTGAGGTTTTTATTATTCTGAAAAAACTCCATTAAATGAAATATTTTTCTTTGTGAATTAACTTTTGTGATGATCTACCTAGGTGAATTTACATATGTGATGGATTTTTACTACTTAAATTAATTTAGAAAGTGAATATACCAACATTAAATATTCTAGAAAGTGTTATTGACTACGATGATATGATTGTTACACTAAAATTTTGGAACATAGATCTTTTTATATAGATCCATCACCTACATAAAATTTCCAATTTCTTATATTTTCTTATAAAAGAATAAGCTATAAAGAGGATTCAGTTACATTAAATCTAATATGCAATGTATTTGGATATATGTATCTTTTGGGGGCATGAAATTAGGAATTTGGATGATTCTAGTTCCTAAACTATTCATATACATGGATTGTAACTACATGATCCAGTCACATATAAATATTTTAATATGTGATTATATTTTCCTTAAGTGATATAAACTTCAAGGAATTTTTCTTTGTAACGTCTATTTTGAATAAATACTGCTGAAACTGAAATTATTTATTAACTTTGAAGTGTTTTAAGGAAAACTCAGTTCTTATTTTGAATTTTTAGAATTTGTGATGATAAAATATCTTATGGACATCCTTTTCAAAATATACAAGTTAAAAGAATTGTAATAATGACCACCTTATTGATTTTTCTGTGATTTTGGCTGAGAAAAAAAATAAACATTGATCTAGAAATGTTTTGACTTTTTTATTAATTTAAATAATGTAACCATGATAGAATATATGTATGAGGGTATAGAAGGAAAGGAAAAATAATAAGTGTACATGTGTGTAAGAAAATCAAGAGCTCAATTTTTTTGAAGTCATCAACTTCTTCCTTTCACTGTAAAAATAAATTTTTACTCAAAATAAAGGTTTCTTCTACATTTTGGTTCTCTTATACTTACAAAAATCATCTTTGGATTTAAATAAAGTTATTATTATATATATTTTCTATTCCTTTGTAAGTAAACACTCCCTTCACTCAGTTATGATGGTGGCTATATTATTTCATGTAACTAAATCCATAAAAAATATTCCTTTTCAGTAAGTGAAGGATGATTGAACTCGAGTAGGGTAGTCCATAGAAAAAGGGATAGACATAGTGAAAATCACCAAGCACACTAAGAGAGTGTAGGTGGAGTGGACTAGGAGGTATTCATGGACTGAACCATTATAAAATCTAATTTGTTACTTTCTTTCGTTTTGATTCATTTTTTATATTATAGTTCTTTGTATTTTAAAATATCTACATAAAAAAGGAAATGAAATTTTAGAGATCAATTTGACCCCTGTTGATCTATTTTATAACTTATATGGGAAAAAAATATTTAATTGAGTAGTGACTTAGAGTTCTCAACCTTTAACAAGTTAAAGTCTCTGGATATCTCTCTTCTATTATTGTCACACCCAGTTTCTCATGTCTTGGTTTTCATTTGGTTTTTTGGAAATACCAATACTTTTTTTGGGATTTGGGTGAGAATAATATTGACTTTTGAACATCCATATATGTCTAATAATCCTACCATGGTTACCCAATAGATTGTTTGGGTGTTTTGCGAGAAAAGGGTGGTTACTTCAAGATTTGGACCAACCGTGAACCCATTTTCAGATTTAAAAAAATTGTTTCTTTTCTAACTCCTTATTTTTTCAACATTTTTCACTCATTATACTTGTCACTTAGCCTCCCCTGGCCTATTAAATCCAAAATATCCTTTTATAAACCTTATGAATTTTTAATCATGATGGATTTGGGTTATTTATTCAAGTATTGGGCCAGCCCGGGATCCCATTTCTATTTTAAAAAAATAAATTGATTCTTTTATATGTTTTTCATTTTTTAATATTTTTTAGTGATTCCACCTCCCACTCGATTCAAATAACCCTAGGTGAACCCCCCAAGTTCCATTTCACATATTTGAAGCTCATATTCATTAGGGATTAGGGAGAATTTACTCAATATATCTCAAATCGTCCTGATTTGAAGAGGTAATTGGTTTCTTTTATAAATGATTATTTTTTACTCTTTTCCATAAAATATTCTTTACCTAATTCTTCCAAACCTTAGGATACTCTACAAGGAGTTTAAAGACATTACCTTTCCTATAAGAGTGTATATATAAGGGAAGAAGAAATGTTTTCTTGTTTCTAATGTGAGATTCCTTCTCCTTTCTCCTCCCTCTTCCTCCTCCTTCCATAATTTCTTGGTTTTCTCTCCCACATGGTAATGATCGACCAAGTTTTATGTTATCTCCTTATTTTTATGGTATTTTGTTTCTTTTAGGGATTTTATTCAAAGATATAGAGTGTTGGGAACCGTGACGGGTGATATCGGGTGTGCATTTCCTTTCTACCACGGGTTTTAGGTAGGTTTCCCATTTCACATGTCCTTTTTATTTAAGATTCATATTTTTCATGGTTTTTATCACCCTATAAAAATTCTTAGTATTTTTTTATAATAATTAAATAAATATATATTGTGAAAAAAGTGGCGATTATGCCTTATGTTTGTGAAAACTAGTGTTATTTTGTTATAAATTTTCACACTAAGTGTTTGTTTAAATGTTCTGTTATATTTTTCAAATGATTTGTGATGATTAGAACCTAGTTTAGATATTTAAATAAATTTTTGGCATGAAAATTTGGTTCTATATCCATTTTATTGTTAAATATAACTTGTTTTATTAAATTTTGCAAGCCTCGTTTTCAGAAAGTGCCTGGTTGGCTTTTGTGTGCACAAGGTAACATAAAATGATTTTTAGCTTATTAAAATTGTTATAATCAGGTAAATAAATATTTTTTGGGTTCCTTATGTGGGATCCATGCTGTTTTTAGTTTTAATAAAGAATATGTTTTTATTTTTACCGTGTTTTGGCTTGTGTGGCCAAGGGAAGGCTCGTTTGGCAGTTTTGTCAAATTGATAGTGCATTGGTAGTACAATATAAAAATTTTCATGGCATTTACCAATGTTTTGAATCTGAAAATAGTATTTTGGTGTACTTATATTTTTTTACAATATGGATTTATTTTTAAAAAAAAATGGGTTTTGTTGTATAACATGTTTGGGCCCTAGTTGCCCGAAAATGGCCCGTTTTCCATCCTTATAAAAATAGATGGGATTTGGATGTGTAACATGAATCTTTTAAGAAATTTATGAAAGTAGTTTTCTGCTTTAAATGGTGTGTATAGACCTATTTATTAAATTTGAAATTTTTACCTTTGTAAAACATTAGTTGTGAGAAACGCTTAAGGGCCCTTTTGGAAACTTTGTGGAAAAAAAATCGTGAAATTGTTTATTATAAAAAACTCATGTGGATGTTTCTCATGTAATGATTGTATGTATATTATGGATGCAATTTTCTTAATGATTAATCCTTTTGATCCATTATAAGAGTTCCTTGGGTTGGAATCATTATGCTTCTTTTTATTAACAGCATGAGATCGGTCCTTAGAGTGAATCGGGGTGATGTCTTTTGTGAATTATTATTGTATATATATGCTATGAATGGATGGTCAGATGAAATTGGTTGGATCACCCCCATTAGATACTTGAGACATGGGAACTTGACCTATTGAGAGAATACTCTATGAATTATTATTGTACTGGTAGGTAATGGGACTAATCAGTGGCCTATAGTAGGTGGATATATTAGGTTTATTGCTATGGGATTTTCCCTTGGCTTGCCTGAGAAATGATGGCCACGTGTATTGTGTTTTTTGATTTCATCACGTGTGACATGTAAATGGGTATTAGGTTTGATTTATTGGTGTCTTCAGTATTATTCTTGATCTCTTGGGTTCACCCATGTTTATTTGTCTTTCAGTTGTTTGCAGTGATGAATTTGATGCTTGTATGTATATTTATATTTCACTTGTTGTGTGATTAGTATCATTTTTTCTTTTGTATTTTTTTTCTTGGAAAGTGGTGGGATTTTTTTGATAAGAATTATGAAAATGGTTTTCAATTGAAAGTGTTTTATCATCTTTGTAATAATTTGAAAATGTAAACATCACTTTCCCATTAAAAATGTTATTGGCACACTAGTTGAACGTGTAACGCCCCGACCCCAGTTACCCAGAGTCGGTGCATTATTACATAACATTGGCATGATCACAAGAAAGATCAAATCTCGAAAGACCGATTGGTTTAGTAGCCTTGGAAACACTAGATATATTCATAAGTTTTACATTACATCATAAAATGAAAAACTACTACAACAACATAATGTCTCCATAATCCACACTACTATCCCCTCATACTATCCCTGCAGGTCATTCATAACTTACATCTTCACATCCTGGGGAAAAATAAAACATAGAAAAGGGGTGAGCTCAAATGCCCAGTAAGGATAACAATATAGCGGAAACTTTCATAAATAAGAATAAACATTTAAGGCAATGCATTACTAAAACAAAAGCCTTTCAAACATGAACTTTCAACATGGTATGGCAAAAGTAAAATGAAATAATGCCATTTACTTATTCACATGGATATTCTACTAATCGAATAATCACATGCAAAAATCAATAACCACTTTCATAATGTTGGAATGCATAATGCCAGACTATCATAACCACATAGCCAAGGCCTTGTGCCAAGACTACAAATAAGATTTTGTCAAGGCCTTGTGCCAAGACACTAGTTTGTGTCATGAGACCTACCGATGCATCGAGGAGCTATAGCGGGCTCCACCCGTCACTTATTAAGTCCAATGCATTCCCATATGAAAAGGTTTAAACATAACATAAACATTCGTATTAAAACTAGCATACGAAATGTCAATACTTTCACAATAAACTATGAATGGTATAAAAATAGCACATCCACAGTCAAACATATCACAAAACCTTCAATACAATATAGAAGTTTTGTATCATAATAAATCAACTTCAAATAATCTTAAAATCCATCAAAGGATGTTGACATAGATGAAATCAAAATTCTTTTTAAAGAAATATCTCCTTTTATTTTGAAATCATTTAAGATCCATATAAAATAAAACATTTTCTTTGAAAATATTCTTATAAGCTTGTAAGGAAAGCTTTGAAGATTTTATAACGGCGTAAAATAACCGCACCCGCCGTATAAGTTAAAAAAAACATTCTTACCTCAATTCTGTCGAAAAGGTTAAAAAGGACCTTGTTTTGAAAACGACGGAAATATTCCTTTATAAACCTCTTATAAAAAGTCAAACAAGGGTATAAATGACTTTAACCCATATTCTTGTAAATAGTAAAAATGTTTTGAAATACATTTTTAAGAAACATGGATGTGGATGATAAAGATATCCCAGTAGATTATTACGTATAAACAACCTCGGATAATGAAGAGATTGTGAAATAAACCCTTACCTTGTACTTTTCCTTGGTTGGGGTAGGTTAACCTCCTGTATAATGGTGAAATAGTTGTTATTAAATTATACAAGAATCATATATATTAATATGATATCATATATGATCTTTTAACATTGATTTGTTAATAATATCTTAGAATTATCGTCGTTTCGGGAGTTAACTTACTCATTTTCTTTAATATGTTTTGTTAAATAAGCCATGGTTGTTGTATCTTATTCATATCCAGAATGATATACAGTCCTTAAACATCATTTTTAAATCATCAAATGATAATTATACTTGAATGGATACGATGGAGAATGAATCTCATCGCGTTCGTGGAGACGGTAGTCCGTACGTACGCACGAGCGACAATATCATTATTTTGATATTAAAATAATATATAAATGGATGGTATATCATATATACAGAATCATTAACATGTTATATTTATTATTTACATGAGTTACACATCATTATTATACCCATCCAAATAATATTATATTGAATAACAATTACACCACGACGTGGAGACGGTAAGCCGTACGTACGCACGTATGGTGACATGTTATTCAAAGGGTGGATAGAATACTGAATATGATTGTACCATATTTATAATAACATCACAGTATAAGTGAGATACTGGAGTTATTATTTCAGAATGGTAAGAACAAAGGAAGAAGAAGTGGAAGAAGAAATGAACTTAGAAAAAGGGTGGTGAAATCATTACCTCTTCTTCGGGTTCTTCCTTTTGATTTGATCAAAAGGGCTCCTTAGGTTGGCTTTCTGATCAAACTAAGGCCTCTAGGTTGTAGTGAGGGATGTTGGGAGAGTATTTGGGTAGAGTTTGGCCGAACCAAAAGGCTTTGAAGGTGTGAAGAAATGATAAGGAGGAGTGCCCTTTTATAAGAGGGGTGAGGGGCACCTTTGGAAAAGTTAGAAATATTAATTTATAATAAATTCATATTCGGTTTACAAAGGCTCCAAAGTTGACTATTCAAAGGATGAGGTGGGGATAGGTCGAACACAACTCATCCAATATAATTTAGACAGGTTTGGGTACTTATATTAACCTTATCTTTAAGTATTAACTCTAAGTTAATTAGTTTCACTTTTACAATGTCTCTTTGTATTTTTATATAATATGGTTAATAAACTTACTATATACATCCAAGCGACCCCCAAGTGGTCCATTAATGATTAACCTATCATAATATAAGTCTCTTGGCCGAACCTTAGATTTTTAGGAATTTAATATCAATTAATAATATAATATTTGTTTTAAGAACTCTTTTATGTCAATTTTGACACTATTCAATAGTTGATTTTTGTGAAACTCATAACAGATTGATTAATTCTAACAAAGTCAATTAAATCAATCCTAATATATCATATTATCCTAGAAAATTAGTTTAATTCATTAAAAGTTTCATATTATATTTATTTGGGTATTTATAATATCAATTATTTTAATTTTTCACTATTATAGTAATTACTGCATCATCATTGTGTCATAAATAAAATAAATTATTTAATGTCTAAAAATTATAAATAAAATATCATTATGTAGGAAATCGTTTTATCTTTCTAATGAATATTTATAATCGAAAATCCAACATGTATAACCCTATGTAAAAATTGTGCTTCTAAAAGATGTAAGCTTATGCCATTTTTATTTTTATTTTAACTTTATTAATATAATGTGTCCCTACCACATACAAGTGGCTCCAAGGGGTCCCCAAATTGACCCAAGGATGCTCATGGTCGGGTATGTGTCCACCAATAAGGTTAGGACACGTTTTAGGGTAATTTTGTATTATTATAATATTATTTTTTAACCCTTATTTACCGGATTTACCCTTTAACCATGGTAAATAAAATATTTACCGCAGTAATTATTCAAAATGTCTAAAAATAAAAGTTACCTATTTACACAATTTGAACATCCTGATTCCAAATATGGAATCCATTTTCCTAAATTCAAAACACATAAGTGGCAGAAATTAATTTAAAATTAATTCCCGCTGTCAAAACAAAAAGCGTGTTTTTAAGAGATAATAACTATCAAAAGATTGACACTTGTTTATGTTCGGTTTAATTGTAAAATTATGTCCAATGACCAACATTATATTAAATGGTAAAAATATATTCTAAATATACTTTAAAACCACTCAAATTCATAATTTATCACTATTAATTATTTTGATTAAAAAAGTTGTTTTTAATTAAAATTTAGTAATTTTCACTATTCATCAAAATATAAAAGTTATCCGAAAAGTACCAAAATTTCACCCTAGGATAATTTCGATATTCCGAATCCAAAAATGAAGTCCATTTTGAAATATAAAATATATATGATTTCAAAAAGTAGGTATTACTATTTACAACGGCTAGTTTAATTAGTTGTGGTGTGTGTTAGAACTCGAGGTTGCGTACAACACACGCTATCGCATTATTCGAAGGGAAACGTACCGTAGAAGCTTGGGGTGTTACATTCTCCCCTCCTTCAAATAATTGCATCCTCGCAATTTCTAGGGTATTACTGCATAAAAAGACTCGGGTGGTTCTTCATCATAAGTTCCTCGGGTTCCCACGTTGCCTCTTCCATCTTATGATTTCTCCACAAAACTTTTACCAGACGCGTCGTCCGGTTTCTCAGTACTTGTTCTCTTGTATCAAGAATCCTGACGGGCTCTTCGCAATAAGACAGATCGGGTTCCAGTTCTAATTCCTCATAGGTGAGTACATGCGTTGGGTCAGGCATGTATTTCCTCAACAGAGATACGTGGAACACATCGTGAACTTTGGAGAGACTTGGCGGCATTGCCAATCGGTAAGCTACAGCCCCAATTCGTTCTAGAATTTCGAAAGGTCCGATGTACCTGGGACTCAATTTACCTTTCTTACCAAAACGTATGACTCCCTTCCAAGGAGATACCTTCAAGAAAACATGATCACCGACTTGAAATTCCAAATCCTTCCTTCGATTATCGGCATAGCTCTTCTGCCTACTTTGAGCTGCTTTGATGTGATTTTGGATTACCTTCACCTTTTCCACCGTTTCCTCCACCAGTTCTGGGCCTACAAGTTTTCTTTCACCAACGTCATCCCAACAGGTTGGTGTACGACATCTCTTTCCGTATAACGCTTCATATGGTGCCATTTGTATACTCGAATGGAAGCTATTGTTATAGGAAAATTCTACCAGAGGTAAATATTGATCCCACATACCCTGAAAATCAAGTGAGCAAGATCTCAACATGTCTTCTAAGGTTTGAATAGTCCGTTCTGATTGTCCGTCTGTCTGAGGGTGGTAAGCAGTGCTCAAATGAAGTTCAGTATCCAGGGATTTCTGAAGACTTTTCCAGAATCTTGAAGTAAAACGGGGATCACGATCAGAAACAATCGATAGGGGTACACCATGAAGTCTCACAACTTCATTAATGTATAGTCTTGCTAGACGTTCCAGGGGTAGATCTTCTCTTATAGCAAGAAAATGTGCTGACTTGGTAAGACGATCAACAATAACCCATATTGCATCGTTCCTTCTAGGAGTCTTTGGTAGCCCCATGACAAAGTCCATCGTAATATTGTCCCATTTCCACTCCGGTATGGGAAGAGGTTGCATGACTCCTCCAGGCTGTTGCCTTCCAGCTTTGACTTGTTGACAAACCATACATCTTGATACAAAATCAGCAATCTCCCTCTTCATGTTGTCCCACCAAAAATGTTCCTTCAAATCTCTATACATTTTGGTGCTCCCAGGGTGTATAGAGAAATTGGAACTATGAGCGTCATCCAGCAATTCCCTTTTCAGATCAGGTAAATCGGGAACACAAAGTCTCTTCCCGAATTTCAAAATTCCATCTTCATACACAAAGTCTCTCAATCTCCCATCATTCACAGCTTTAATCTTATTTTGGAATTCTTCATCATTGGTCTGGGAACTCTTAATCCTTTCTAGTAAAGATGGTTTGGAAACCATTTGAAAAAGCATTGATGTTTCACCTTCCCTGGTTATTCCCATGTCCATCTTCTCTAGATCCATGAAAATTGGGTCCCTTTCAATTCTCATCATGTTCAGAACTCCATGGTCTTTTCTTCTCAAAGCATCTGCTACTTTGTTTGCTTTCCCCGGGTGGTAGTGTATCGTGCAATCATAATCCTTGAGTAATTCAAGCCATCTCCTTTGCCTCATGTTGAGTTCTTTTTGTGAGAAAATATACTTCAAACTCTTGTGATCAGTATAAATCTCACATTTTTCACCATAGAGGTAGTGCCTCCATATCTTCAAAGCAAAGATCACAACTGCTAACTCAAGATCATGAGTAGGATAGTTTTGTTCATGAATTTTCAACTGTCGTGATGCATAGGCAATAACTCTATCATTCTGCATAAGGACACAACCAAGTCCTTTCTTTGATGCATCACTATAAATAACGAACCCATCATTCCCCGATGGTAGAGTCAATATAGGAGCATTGACTAATCTTCTCTTCAGTTCTTCGAAACATTCTTCACACTCTTTTGTCCAAACAAATTTAACCCCTTTACGTGTGAGCTTCGTTAATGGGTTTGCCAATCGGGCAAAATTCTGGACGAAACGTCGATAATAACCTGCCAAACCAATAAAACTACGTACCTCAGTTATACTCGTAGGTGCTGGCCATTCTTGGATTGCCTTGGTCTTAGAAGGATCAACAGAGATTCCATCTTTAGAGACAATATGGCCAAGAAAAGAAATCTCCTGAAGCCAGAATTCACACTTGCTAAACTTTCCATATAATTCATGCCTCCTCAGAGTCTTCAAGATAATGCGCAAGTGATTTTCATGATATTTGTAGGTTTTGGAGTATACCAAGATATCATCAATAAATACCACCACAAATTCATCGAGATACTCCTTGAAAACTCTATTCATCAGATCCATGAATACAGAGGGTGCATTAGTCAATCCAAACGGCATTACAGTAAACTCGTAATGCCCGTACCTGGTTCGAAATGCTGTTTTCGGAATGTCTTCCTTCTTTACACACAACTGATGGTATCCAGATCGAAGGTCAATCTTTGAAAAGTATTGAGCTCCATGCAGTTGGTCAAATAAATCATCAATACGAGGTAGGGGATACTTGTTTTTATCGTTATAGCATTGATCTCCCTGTAATCGATACATAACCTCATAGATCCATCTTTCTTTTTAACAAAAAGAACAGGGGCTCCCCATGGAGAAACACTAGGGCGAATAAATCCCTTATTACTCAATTCCTCTAGTTGTTTCTTTAGTTCGACTAGCTCTACAGTGGCCATTCTATAAGGGGTCTTCGATATAGGCCTTGATCCAGGAATCAAATCAATAGAAAACTCAACTTCTCGTTCTGGAGGATGTCCAGGTAAATCTTCCGGAAATACATCTACAAATTCTTTCACAACAGGTACATCCTCTATTTGAACATTCCTTTCCTCACCGATAGTTACTTCATTCTCTTCCTCCCCAATAATTGAATTAAGTTGAGCTATTGGGGGTGGGTCTAAATAAGAATTAGGTGGTGACGATTCTGCTCTAAAAATAAGGTGCTCCCTATCATTATCATCATGAATCGTAACCTCTTTCTTCTTACAATAAATCTTCGCATCATAGTCCGAAAGCCAGTCCATACCGAGGATTATATCAAACTCAATCATAGGTATGACGATGAAATCAGCAGATAAAGAAAATTTATGTGCTCTAATGGGGACTGATTCACAAAACTTTGTTGCAACGATACTTCCCTTAGGAGTTTTAACTGACAACTCCCTTATTAAATCAAATTGGAAATATCTAATTTTCTTAGCAAACTGGGAAGATATGAAACAATGCGATGATCCAGAATCAAATAATGCATTTGCTAAACTTGAGGAAACCATTAAATTACCTGCCACCACGTCTTTCGGAGTTTCTACCTCAGCAGTAGTGATAGCATAAGCCTGGCCTTGATCCCTTGGCCTTTTCTGAGGTAAGTTCTCCTGACGCTTAGGACATGCATTTGCATAATGCCCCATCTCCCTGCAATTGTAGCACTGAACGTTGGTAGCTTCCTTCTTCCCCTTGCAATCATGAGCTTGGTGGCCTTTTTCACCACACTTGTAACAGACTCCCATTCCCTTCAGGCAAGCACCGGGGTGTTTCTTCCCGCACTTACCACAAGATGGATATTCAACCTTTCCCTTCTTCCCCTTATTTCCATTCCCAGATTGATCAGCAGGTCTCTTCTTCTCTTTCTTTGCTTTAAAGTCATAAGACTTAGAGAATTCCTTTTCGGTCTTGATAGCACATGAGACAATGTCTTCGTACGATGAAAAGGATTGTGAGACTAATGCTCGACGGAGAAATGGTTTTAACCCATCAAAGAAACGATCAATCTTACTTCTTGGGTTGCAAATATAATCACCAGCATACCTCGCTAACCTTGTAAAGTTAGCCTCATACTTTGTGACATTATCATCCTCCTTTTGTCTCAGACTCAGAAATTGCCTTTCCATATCTGCTCGATGGTCGCGAGGAAAGTATTTTTCTAAAAACAGATCTTTGAACTCCCTCCATTCCATGTTTGATACTTCATCATCTTCCTTCATGTTTTGAATCAATGACCACCATTGATCAGCATCTCCAGTGAGGCGGTAAACTGCCATGGTAACTTTTTCCCTTTCACTACTCCCCAAAGCCTGAAATATTTTCTCTAGGGAAAATATCCATTGCTCAGCTACTAAGGGATTTGTACTCCCATTGAACGTTGGTGGTTGTTGTCTCATGAATCGATCTAACATTGATCCTCCACGCTGCGGATCAGGGTGCTCCATACGGGTAAGGTTATTATTCATAACCTGAGTAAGTTGTCCCAGTATGGTGATTAGCTGATCGGCACCAGTTGCATCACCAGCCCCACTATAATTATCTTGAGCAGGAGGGCAATCCCTACATGGAGTGCGCGCATTGATACGGTTTCCATTTCTTCCACTAGGCGCCATTTCTAAACAATGGCATAAACTAGATCAGTTTATGAATCAAAATACATAATCCCATACTTATAAAACACTTAACATAAATTGAACTATTTATGGATATAATCCATAATCATAAAAATGTTTTTCTTTGAGGAAGTATATACTCATAAACCCTTCATAATGATTTGTAAAGATAATGAGAGTTATCCTAAGCATATCCCCCCGGGAGTGTCGTAACCAAGAGTGCACCAAGGCCCGTTGTCGTGCACCAGTTCCCGTTCGAGTCTAGCTCAAAGCGGTGTTTTCGGGTTTTACCCCTAGGTACATCTGTGCCAGAGCCGCCTCTACCTGCTCGTATCCAGACAGGGATGTATTGCTCGGAAAACTCACAAAATCTCTACAATACCAAAATTCTAGGAAGTTCTTCTATACTAATCCTCAAAGTTCATCTTAGGTCTACGTGCTCTAATCAGAGTTTATCTAAATCTAGCTTCCAAGGTTTGTACTAAACTTCCTCTGATACCAACTGTAACGCCCCGACCCCAGTTACCCAGAGTCGGTGCATTATTACATAACATTGGAATGATCACAAGAAAGATCAAATCTCGAAAGACCGATTGGTTTAGTAGCCTTGGAAACACTAGATATATTCATAAGTTTTACATTACATCATAAAATGAAAAACTACTACAACAACATAATGTCTCCATAATCCACACTACTATCCCCTCATACTATCCCTGCAGGTCATTCATAACTTACATCTTCACATCCTGGGGAAAAATAAAACATAGAAAAGGGGTGAGCTCAAATGCCCAGTAAGGATAACAATATAGCGGAAACTTTCATAAATAAGAATAAACATTTAAGGCAATGCATTACTAAAACAAAAGCCTTTCAAACATGAACTTTCAACATGGTATGGCAAAAGTAAAATGAAATAATGCCATTTACTTATTCACATGGATATTCTACTAATCGAATAATCACATGCAAAAATCAATAACCACTTTCATAATGTTGGAATGCATAATGCCAGACTATCATAACCACATAGCCAAGGCCTTGTGCCAAGACTACAAATAAGATTTTGTCAAGGCCTTGTGCCAAGACACTAGTTTGTCTCATGAGACCTACCGATGCATCGAGGAGCTATAGCGGGCTCCACCCGTCACTTATTAAGTCCAATGCATTCCCATATGAAAAGGTTTAAACATAACATAAACATTCGTATTAAAACTAGCATACGAAATGTCAATACTTTCACAATAAACTATGAATGGTATAAAAATAGCACATCCACAGTCAAACATATCACAAAACCTTCAATACAATATAGAAGTTTTGTATCATAATAAATCAACTTCAAATAATCTTAAAATCCATCAAAGGATGTTGACATAGATGAAATCAAAATTCTTTTTAAAGAAATATCTCCTTTTATTTTGAAATCATTTAAGATCCATATAAAATAAAACATTTTCTTTGAAAATATTCTTATAAGCTTGTAAGGAAAGCTTTGAAGATTTTATAACGGCGTAAAATAACCGCACCCGCCGTATAAGTTAAAAAAAACATTCTTACCTCAATTCTGTCGAAAAGGTTAAAAAGGACCTTGTTTTGAAAACGACGGAAAGATTCCTTTATAAACCTCTTATAAAAAGTCAAACAAGGGTATAAATGACTTTAACCCATATTCTTGTAAATAGTAAAAATGTTTTGAAATACATTTTTAAGAAACATGGATGTGGATGATAAAGATATCCCAGTAGATTATTACGTATAAACAACCTCGGATAATGAAGAGATTGTGAAATAAACCCTTACCTTGTACTTTTCCTTGGTTGGGGTAGGTTAACCTCCTGTATAATGGTGAAATAGTTGTTATTAAATTATACAAGAATCATATATATTAATATGATATCATATATGATCTTTTAACATTGATTTGTTAATAATATCTTAGAATTATCGTCGTTTCGGAAGTTAACTTACTCATTTTCTTTTATATGTTTTGTTAAATAAGCCATGGTTGTTGTATCGTATTCATATCCAGAATTATATACAGTCCTTAAACATCATTTTTAAATCATCAAATGATAATTATACTTGAATGGATACGATGGAGAATGAATCTCATCGCGTTCGTGGAGACGGTAGTCCGTACGTACGCACGAGCGACAATATCATTCTTTTGATATTAAAATAATATATAAATGGATGGTATATCATATATACAGAATCATTAACATGTTATATTTATTATTTACATGAGTTACACGTCATTATTATACCCATCCAAATAATATTATATTGAATAACAATTACACCACGACGTGGAGACGGTAAGCCGTACGTACGCACGTATGGTGACATGTTATTCAAAGGGTGGATAGAATACTGAATATGATTGTACCATATTTATAATAACATCACAGTATATGTGAGATACTGGAGTTATTATTTCAGAATGGTAAGAACAAAGGAAGAAGAAGTGGAAGAAGAAATGAACTTAGAAAAAGGGTGGTGAAATCATTACCTCTTCTTCGGGTTCTTCCTTTTGATTTGATCAAAAGGGCTCCTTAGGTTGGCTTTCTGATCAAACTAAGGCCTCTAGGTTGTAGTGAGGGATGTTGGGAGAGTATTTGGGTAGAGTTTGGCCGAACCAAAAGGCTTTGAAGGTGTGAAGAAATGAGAAGGAGGAGTGCCCTTTTATAAGAGGGGTGAGGGGCACCTTTGGAAAAGTTAGAAATATTAATTTATAATAAATTCATATTCGGTTTACAAAGGCTCCAAAGTTGACTATTCAAAGGATGAGGTGGGGATAGGTCGAAAACAACTCATCCAATAGAATTTAGACAGGTTTGGGTACTTATATTAACCTTATCTTTAAGTATTAACTCTAAGTTAATTAGTTTCACTTTTACAATGTCTCTTTGTATTTTTATATAATATGGTTAATAAACTTACTATATACATCCAAGCGACCCCCAAGTGGTCCATTAATGATTAACCTATCATAATATAAGTCTCTTGGCCGAACCTTAGATTTTTAGGAATTTAATATCAATTAATAATATAATATTTGTTTTAAGAACTCTTTTATGTCAATTTTGACACTATTCAATAGTTGATTTTTGTGAAATTCATAACAGATTGATTAATTCTAACAAAGTCAATTAAATCAATCCTAATATATCATATTATCCTAGAAAATTAGTTTAATTCATTAAAAGGTTCATATTATATTTATTTGGGTATTTATAATATCAATTATTTTAATTTTTCACTATTATAGTAATTACTGCATCATCATTGTGTCATAAATAAAATAAATTATTTAATGTCTAAAAATTATAAATAAAATATCATTATGTAGGAAATCTTTTTAGCTTTCTAATTAATATTTATAATTGAAAATCTAACATGTATTACCCTTATGTAAAAATTGTTCTTCTAAAAGATGTAAGCTTATGCCATTTTTATTTTTATTTTAACTTTATTAATATAATGTGTCCCTACCACATACAAGTGGCTCCAAGGGGTCCCCAAATTGACCCAAGGATGCTCATGGTCGGGTATGTGTCCACCAATAAGGTTAGGACACGTTTTAGGGTAATTTTGTATTATTATAATATTATTTTTTAACCCTTATTTACCGGATTTACCCTTTAACCATGGTAAATAAAATATTTACCGCAGTAATTATTCAAAATGTCTAAAAATAAAAGTTACCTATTTACACAATTTGAACATCCTGATTCCAAATATGGAATCCATTTTCCTAAATTCAAAACATAGAAGTGGCAGAAATTAATTTAAAATTAATTCCCGCTGTCAAAACAAAAAGCGTGTTTTTAAGAGATAATAACTATCAAAAGATTGACACTTGTTTATGTTCGGTTTAATTGTAAAATTATGTCCAATGACCAACATTATATTAAATGGTAAAAATATATTCTAAATATACTTTAAAACCACTCAAATTCATAATTTATCACTATTAATTATTTTGATTAAAAAAGTTGTTTTTAATTAAAATTTAGTAATTTTCACTATTCATCAAAATATAAAAGTTATCCGAAAAGTACCCAAATTTCACCCTAGGATAATTTCGATATTCCGAATCCAAAAATGAAGTCCATTTTGAAATATAAAATATATATGATTTCAAAAAGTAGGTATTACTATTTACAACGGCTAGTTTAATTAGTTGTGGTGTGTGTTAGAACTCGAGGTTGCGTACAACACACGCTATCGCATTATTCGAAGGGAAACGTACCGTAGAAGCTTGGGGTGTTACAGAACGAATCTAGTTTTAAAAATTGATAAGAGTAAAGGGTTGTAATTTGTTTTGAATAATCATGTAGAGAACCATAATTTTATATATTTTAGTTAAAAATTGAAATTGATGTTTTTTTATTTTAAATAATGTGAGTTGGGAATAGATTAACTGGCTAGAGTACTAAGTTTTAATACTCATGTCTATAGTTCTTTTGGTTTTTAGACCTTGTGTAGGTTTCATCTTGAGTTCGAACACTATGAGAGACATGTGATTGTTGTGTTTTAGAGTGACTAGTGGGGTCACATGGAGTTAGTTGTTCATCAGGTCTGTTCGATTTAGTTTTATTATTCAGTTGTGCTTCAAGTTTTGTTGTATACATGATGATCAGTTTAGTTTTTATAAATGTGTATTAGGTCATCCATTTATTTCTGCTATTTATTGTATTGTTTACATCTAGGTTAAATTTTTCCCTTTTCTACTCTAATGATGCTCGACACTAGTTTCCAGCCCATGGGGATCGGGAACCCCCTTCGGTCCATGCCACAGATTAGTTCGGGTGCCTGGTTTGGGGTCGACCCGGACTGATTTGTGACAAAATGGTATCAAAGGAGGTCGGCTCCTAGCCGACCATTATTTTTAGAGTTCCCTTTGTTATTTGGGGATGTGAAGGTAGATGGAGTGGTATTTTCGGTACTTTAGGGATTTGTTGGGGAAGAGCGTTGTGAACTCTTTGTCATTCTAATCCTCGGGTTTCCATGGGATGTCTGGCTTCATTTTTGACTTTGGTTCTTGTTTATTGTTTGGCATTGGGACATGATAAGGGAGTTGGACTAGGGGTCTATATGATCTCATAGGGCCTGGAAAGCCATGTGGTGTTGGGGAATGGTCCTTAGAAGACTCTCTGTGTTGGTGGTCTTTTGACATATGGTCGCCAACCATATGGTCAAGTCACCCACTAACACTAGTTCCCTTTTTGTGGGTATTTTGGACCTTTCTTGAATTATGAAAATTATTTTGAAAATCCTTGCATGAAAATTGTAAAATTGGGTTTTAATTGAATGGTTAGATTTTGAAAAGTTTAAAATGGGTTTTCAAAATTTAATATAATAATGGTTTTGTAAAGTTAGGTTTTTTTGAAACAAATTTTGGGGATAAAATGGAAATTATTTAGCTTGATTGATTTTACTTAATATAAATGCATTAGTTGTTGAAATGAAATTTTAGGAAAGATTGGATTATTTTAAATTGATTCTATATTTTGTTGTAAATGGGATATTTCGGGCTGTTGAAAAGTGTTTTAATATGATAAATCTGTTTTGGAAAGTTGTTTTGAGAGGTTTGTGTTTTTTGAAAAGGGTTCTAGTCTTCATGGCTATCGGATTTTGAAATTATACCTTGCTGAATTTTTGAAAATTCGTTTCTGACTTGGTGATTAGTGTGCCTTTTTAAGATACATGACTTTTGGAATGATATTGTTTTGTTTTTTTTCCTTTGATGTTTTTATGGGTTCTCACATGAAAGGTTTTGTGGATATATGGATCGATGGCCGGTATGGAATGGTGGTTGGGTTCCTAGGGTGGCACAGAAATGTGAATGTGAGTGAGACTTGATGAAACACCATTGGTGAATGTGAAAATCCACCAAGTTATTTTTTTTCACAAGTGTTTTGAGCTAAAAATAAATTTTGGTGTTTGTTATAAGATGATGGTTATGTGACAGGTTTTTTCTATGTATTAGCATCATTGTGTATTTTATATTCATCCTTACGATCTAGAATTCATAATCTTGTTTTTTCATGAGAGGGGATCTTGTTGGTGGGTTGGTTTTGGGGAAATGGTCAGTGGGTATCTAATGATGCATTGGTTGTTGTGATGTGGCCACGAATGGTTCTCTATTGGAAATATTTCCACATGATAAACCTAAGTATTTCATTCTTGAGTTTCGTAGACTAAATCCAACTCTTAGAATGATGCCTAAGCCTGTTTGTTGAAATAGAGAGTTGTTTGGGATCGATTTAAAGTTCCTTCCAATTATGGTGATTCTCTCTATTGTAGTTATTGTGCTCGATGATTTTTATTGGTTTTTGTTTGTTCCTTGTTCATTTTGCTCCTTGTTCGGAATGATAAAATAATATCGTATATCTCTATGTTCCTATTTGGGAAAAAGTGTATTGTTGAGGAAGAGAGTTTTGTGGTGCCTCTTGATATGTTTTTTCTACTTGGGTGTGTTATGTGGAAGTGGGTGGAACTAAGGGAATGATTTATGGTTAGGGATTAGTAGCTCCAGACTGTGAGGTAGTAGATTCTTCATCCATCAGATCTCCAGCCATAGGTCTCGAAGAGAAGTCGGCGCATAGTTAGGAATCCCGATGGTGTGTGAACTCTGGTAAAGTGTGGGCCTCCACCATTTCGGTGAGGTAGTTACAGTATTCTATTTTGTGATATTTTTCACTATGAAATCTCTCTGGTCACATGTAATGTGGTGGACTTACCCATCACACAATGTCTCTAAATATGTTATCAGGAATTAAAGTTCCTGATTCATTTTCTTGAGTGGGATTCCCAGGTGAATCAGGTGAGGCCTTGAGTGGGTAGTTATTGGTTGTGGTTTAGTGGTCCAATCATTGGGACCCTCCCTTCCCCTACCCAAGTGGTGGGAGGTTTTGGTCCATGTGAAATATGTTGTCACAATTATTTTTTCCTTTTTTTTCAGTGGGTGGTTTAAATGTTCATGTTGTGTTCCTATTAAAATTTTAAAGTGTCTAGATTAGTGTGAATCACTGAGACGAGGAAGGGGTGAATCAATGATCCCCTTAAATCCTTTTACTAATTGATTCTTTTAAATTTATCCTCTATGGCTGGTTAAATACTCGATCCAATCTTCTTGTGTCTCTCAGCATTACCTCAAATGATGGTATGAAAATCAATCCACTAAACACAAAGGATTTACAAGGTTCGGTTCAAAGACCTACTCCTTATTGTGTTGTTTATTTTCCCCAACATAGATTCTCCACTATAATTCATTGAGTAATTAAAATGGTCAATATAGATTCCCACTGTATCTCTCTGGAGTCCCACATGAGGTTCTTTATACTACTGCACACAATGTTACCAGAGTCCCACTAGCCTGTTTTAGAGTCCCACTAACGACTTAATCTCCTCCCTGAATCTCATACGGGTCTTCTAGATCTCAAGTCACACGACCATCTTCCTTATTTATTCTTTATTGATTCACTATGGATAATATTATTCTCTCTCCATATAGTATTTCTAAGTCACACTTTCATGTGTATCTCTTCCAGAGTCTTCAAAAGCCTTTGATAATGTCTGTTAGCCTTTCTCAATAATTCTGATCAATTTTATGATTAGTCCTCTGTCTCAACAATGCCCAGGAAATTATTACTGCTTCTAATTAATACCCAGACTCACTATTTTGTGTGCAAGTGTGTCACACAACTTCTTCAATAATTAAAGAATGATTCTTCATAATGTCAGCTCAGTCTTCCTTCTTGGACTCTCAATAACTAAAAACTCAGATAGAAGAACATCTTTAATTAAGTCTAGCTTCTATCTCAACTCACATTTACTTCATGCATGGATTTCATGGGATCCAATACCTCTTTTATCTAGATATCTCAATGATTTTCACACTCTCATGTGTTCATGCATGATTGCATGCATTGGTCTCTTGCTTTTGAACATGCACTATATTCTCTTATTTTCTTAATATGCACACACACTTTTTATTCTTTCTTTACGTGTGCATGTGCATTCATGCATGCATGCACTCTTCATTTTGTTCTTACTTGTGTGAAAACCTTTATGGGTAAAACAATTTTAGAATGCACACAATCTCTACTCTTTATCCTTTTCTCATTCTCTTATTCTTTTGGGTCTTAGGACACACACACTTGTTCTTTTTAATTAGGGTTCAAAGGGTGTATTTTTTTTTATTTATTCCTCTGTCTTCACATGTTCACACACAATCCTTTCTTAATCTGTGATCTTTTTCAAACTCGAATGGGTGTGTTCAATTTATGTCTTTTTCTTGCACACTTGGGTATCTCAATTCATGCATATTCATGAATATGCCTCATGAATGCATTCTCCTCTCATCCTTGTGAAAACATGAAATGTCGTGTTTCTTATTCTTCTTCAAATAAAGCATACATAAACTTAAAACTTCATGAAATCAATATCTTATTCAATAACCCCCTTAAAATAGTACATATCAAAGGTGAAATCAGATGGTGTTCTTCTTCTTCGCACAAACAGGAGGGAACAAGGTTCTCCACCTTTGCGCTTAGAGTGCATGAGAGTCTCCTTCTCAGAACCTAAGAGGTTCGTGGGTATATCACTGTAAGGCACTACAAGACTATGTAGCACTGATTGTGTACCCATGGGATCACCTCCTCATGAAAACAGAATAAGGGTTCAAAAAAATGGTCACGTGATCGTGGGTTTTTTTCGCATAGAGGTGTGGTTTTCTTTCATGAGACATCATTGAAAGAGTGTAGCACCTGTCGAAGGATTGTAGTTCTTATTATTCATGTAGAAAATATGCGTGTAATCCTTTTTATCACAATGCTCTATTTTTTTTTGAAAATAGGAGCTCTCTCAAGATTTTCAACAATTGAGCCTCTGTCGATGGCTCTTTATTTATAGAAAAGAATCATTGCGTATCTACGCATTAAAATCTGAGGGGTTGAAGATTTTAAATCTCATGATCTTTGGGATTGAATTATTCAAACAAGGAATCGATATATGGTGCATATCTCAGTTTTTTACATTCAATGAGGGCCTTATTCTCTGTGGTTTTATCCACATGTGCTTGCATTTTTGAATGCATGCAAATCGTCTTCACCATGAAAGCTTGATCGAGGAGATTTATTCCTTTCCTCGGCAGCTTCGTGTTTCCTCGGCCTTGTTTGAACTCTTCATCTCGATGCATTCATGCAACTTTTAATGCATGCATGAGTTTTATTCTTCCATACGATCACTATGCACTAAATTTGAGCATTAATGGTGGTTGGGAGCTCGATCTCAGTGGTTCGATAATGGTAGTGGTGAGAAACATTATCAGGTGGATCTCCATGCATTCAAAGGTTAAAAATGATGCCACGACTGTTGGATCATCTCAGATTAATCATGAACAGTGGTGATTAGATCATGGGATGCAGGATGGAGTGTGCAGTCGAGATCTCACATAAGATCAGATGAGCATCCAGGATTACCTCCGTGTTTTTTAAACCCATCCCACATCAAAACGGAGACATAGATGCCGCTCATTTATAATACAAGCCACCACAACCACAACTCATAATTCTTTCCCTCCCTCCACAGTATTGTCCCGTACTATGTTCTCCCTTCAGGTTCTCTCTTAGCACCCACTCAACCTCCTCTAGGTGCACTCCTAGAACCCACTATTCATGCTTACCGCACAGGTTGATCACCATGCTCGCACACCTATGGGCTTATACCCGGCCCGCACTCTACCACATGCAAGGCTGGCCTTGAGTTCTTCCCTCATGCATGGTTGACCCTTAGGTCCCACATGTTCTTGAGGATGAGGCCCTCTGCTGGCCTCCGGGGTTGGATTATTTTTTATCAAAGGCACACAAAAAATAGACTTTGTTAAAAAAACTATAACCAACATGATATTCCATTTTTAAATACCAATCCCTTCTTCGTTATCTCTAAATTCTAAACCACAAACCTTCTTCTCTTATTCTTCTATTATTTTTGGACTGAGGATTAAAAAGATATTCTCCAAAACATCATCACTCTTATCTTAAGATCATGAATCCCAAAGATCTTCAATACATTCCTTTTATCCAAACATGGATGATGCATGGGCCATTTCTTCATTCCTCATGAATTTAAAGCATAATGCATGAAAATATTTGATTCACAACCTTCATCCAATTATAATTCATTGGATGGATCTTCAATACTTCATCCATATAGTGATTATGGATGGATCTTCTTTCTCCTCGTGAAATTGAGTATTACATGGTCTTCTTTTTGATGGTGTAAACATTTATCCCATTGATACAAGTATTTGGAACTTTGGATCAGCTCAAAAATCATCAGAATTGTTATGGAGAATGTCAAAGAATGACATACAATTTTATTTCATATTGATTATCTAAGTGACATAGGATTTGGAACAAATTCTCCTCTTCAATCATTATCATCACTTCATCACTACCTTTCCATAAACATATTGACACCTGATTAACAATTTACTCCTTATTGATCTCTTATTGACAACAAACGCAACATATTTATCTACAATCCCCCCTTTTTATTTTTTTTATCAATATCACTTAAGAACATATTTAAATGGGTCAATATGTGTTCCATGCTTTTCTCCTCCTTATTGGAAACGAAATTCAATGGTTTTGTGGGGTCCTCTTCAAAAACATGGTATCTTGCCTTTTAATATTATCTCCTTGAGTATTTATTTGAGAGGGATGATGTCACATTGTTTACTTATCAAATAGACTTTAGTAAATCACCTCTTAGTCTACTTGGGCTAACCTGGTGTAGAAAAAAAGAGAGATATGACCAATGTTTTCAATGTTGTCCATAAACAACCATATTTGTGAAATAACGCTCAGAATGTATCAACTCTTATTCGAGGGGTTGGAAATAGTCGGATTTATCAATGAAATGATAAATCCCTATCATACTTCACCAATCAGATTAAAAGGTTCAAGTGAAAAGACAAATCTCCCCATTTCATCCCATATTTTCATCAATCAATTACTCCCCCTTAATTAATATGGTAAATACAATTAAGAATAAGGGATGGAAGTGTGATTGGAATACCACAGTTTCAGCTTCCTAAGATGATATGAATTTCAAAATTTGTTATGACATAATCCTTGATATCATCTCCTTCATATTTCTCCCCCTCAAGGGGTTCACTCCATTTGATTTACCATGGTGGAGAATATCATCAAATAATCTTGAAGATTTTCATGTTGATAATCTTACACAGTGGATCACTTCAAGTAATTATCAATTAATGAAAGATGATTCCAACTTGTAGTTAACCACTTTGTTCATTCAATTATCATTTTGAGAATGACCTTTATATTAAGTTCCATGCAATGTAAGCACACATGTACAATAAAAATATAAGGAAAAAATATGGAACACTTGTGAGATTCTTAATAGAAGAAATAGGGATGAGAATTTTCTCTCACCCCAAAAACTATTTTCCATGCAGTTCTAAAGTGTCTAGTACTCTTCATGTTAGTGTTTCCTCAACATTTGAAAGTTTGATCTTTCATTATCAGCATGGACTCTTTATATTCATTCACCTTCAACTTGTGTGTATTTTTTCCATTTCTTCTTCCAGTAGTGAAGTAGCATCTATTGGTGCAGGTTTTTCAATTTTCAATATCTCCATTTGGCCAGGTAAAATAGTTAAACAGTTATTTTCATGATGTCCATCCTTCTTGCACCTTCTAAATAGTAGTTGTGAGACACTTGGGTTATCATGTGCAGAAACCCCCCCCCCCCCCATGAAATTCAAATATTCTTTCATGTGGAATAACATGTTTTCATTTTTTATTTAGCTTTTGCTAGTAATTCATTTTCAGATTTCTGTAGTTATCTAGAAGTTTTCAATTGATTAGGTCAGATTACAAGACACACCTTGTAATTTTATGATTTTGGTCTTCCACATGGATTCTTCATTGTCTTAATTTTTCCTTTATTAGGTAGATTATTTAGATTATCTTCAAGAATGTCTTCAGTCAATCTCATATTCTTCTGTACTGATTATCCTTTTAGTTTCATCTTGCTTTCATTCATTTTCATGGCATGTTTGCAGTGATCCATGGTATGTCCTTTATTTCCACAATAGAAGCATATTTTATTTATTGAGATGACATTCTTGGAATACAACTTGAACTTCATCTTGGTAATAATTTCATTCTCTATTTTCTTGACTTCATTGTATTGCATATTCCTAACGGAAGACTTTTCTACTAATTTTTCGTTCTCCTGCCTTTATTGTGGACTATGCTTCTTATCAACATATTCCTAAGGCATGGTAGGACTAATCCAGAAATCCTCATAACTGTGACCACTACTATTGAAATTATCACCGAAGTCTTCCAGATACTCAAATATCTTCTTGATAGATAGATTCTTCTTCATCTGTGATTTCTTCTTTTGCTTTGCTGGTTGCTTCATTTCTTCATATCTATTTTCCCTGAATGTAGGAAATATATTATTTGCATATGCAAGAAAGTTATGCCAGCAATCATTGGACTGATGCCCAAACTTCCAGAAACCCTAACAGTAGCCAATAAATCTCATTATTTTTCTTGTAGTATCGACATGGCTAGATCCAGTGCTTTGTTGTTTTTGGAATTGTATTTCTTTCTTTGAAGCATCTATTTGGAAGTTGTTCTTCTTAATCATTCCAACATCCATATTTGAATTTTTGATGGATGTATCAACATTTTTATCAATGAACATCTTCCCAGATTTTAGCTTTGAACATGTACTTGCAGATGCAACTGCATTAGTAGAAACAGAAATAATTGTGTTGTTGTAACACCCGAAGATTTTATAGTATGTTATCTCCTTAATGTAATTCAATACCTTGTGTTACACACAACACTGAGTTCAAGCGAACCACCACTTACCAAACTAGCCGTTCAAAAAACAGTTATGAATAGTATTAACAACATTTAAAATCTTATATACTCTATATAATTTTTACATCCATATTATGTGTTTCTTAGACATAATATAAGAACAAATTCATTTTTTTAGATAAAAGAAGTATTTTTAAAAAAATGCAATTTTACCGCCTTTTAATGGTGAATCCATTTTTAAACCAATATTTGACACTTTTATATATTCAATTTAATGAAATTAAATTCTTTTTTAGAAGTAAGACATAAAAATTTATTTTGGATTAATTTTTGGTACTTTTCTAATAACATTCATATTTTGACAAATAGTGAAAAATACTATGTTTTAATTGAAAAAAATTAATAAAAATAATTTATAGTGTAAAATTATAAATTTGAATGGTTTTTAAGTATAATTATATTATATTTTAATCATTTAAAACAATTTAGGTCATTATAAGTAATTTCACATTTAAATTTGACATAAACACATGTCAATCATTTGATGGTTTTTACTTTTTAAAAACCCGCTTTTTGGTTTTGACAGTGGGAATTAATTTTAAATTAATAAATCCAACTTCTATGTTTATAATTTGGTAAAATAGACTTCATTTTTTAATTCATAATATCAAAAATATGTTATGGTGAATTTTTATTATTTTTATGAAAACTTCCAATTTTTGATGAATATTGAAAAACACTGTGTTATTATTTAAAACCAACATTTTATTTAAATAAATATTTATTTTAATTAAATAAAATTAAGATAAAAAATATATATAATACCTATATAATTTCAATGAAATTCATTGGATTCATTTTATAATAAAATTATATGTATAAAATTTTATTGAACTTTTTAACATCTTTTACCCACCTTCTAGGAGAATTTACAAATTTGCATAAAACATAATTTCACCACTTCTGTGACTTGAATTTAAAAAATCTAACAGACATAGTTCATATTATAAAATAGAATTTGGTTTAATAAGATGAAAATTATTTTTTGTGAATAGTAACTTTTCACTTTTATTTACCATGGTTAAAAGTAAATAGGATAATTAAGGGTAAAAAGTGATATTATAATTACCCTGACACAAGTCCTAATTATATTTGATAAGTATAATTCGACCAAAAAAATCCTTATGAATAAAATATGACCCCCTTTGGTTCACTTAGATTAGATTAGGACATTTATTATTATTCTATTTAAAGAATAGTTAAAAGAGTTAAATTCATAGTTTAATAACTAAACCATTTTTAATATAGGGTTATATATAATATAAATTCTACTATAAATATTAATTAAAAATATAAAACTATTTACTACATAATTGTATTTTATTTATAATTTTTAGAAATTAAATAATTTAATTTATTTATGACACAATGATGATGTAGTGATTGCCTTATTAATGAAATATTAAAATAATTGATATTATAAATATCCAAATAAATGTAAATTGAGACTTCTAATGAATTAAAATAGTTTTATAGGTTAATATGACATTTTAGGGTTGGATAAATAAATTTTATTCAAAGGGATAAAGTTTTTATGACTTTAATAAAATCAAATACAAAATAGTGTCAAAATTGACATAATTGAGTTTTTAAAACAAAAACTATATTATTAATTGATATAACATTCCTAAAAATATAAGGTTTGTCCAAAGGACTTAGATAAGTTTATATATATTAATAATGAACCACGTGGTTTCTCTTTTCTTGTTATAGTAAGTTTTTTAACCATATGATATAAAAATACAAAGAGACATGGTAAATGACTAACTATTTAACTAAGAGTTAAATATAAAAGATAAGGTTAATATGATGACCTAAACCTGTATAAAATCTACAGGTTTATAGGCTTTCAACCCATACTCATATTATCCTCAGAATAATTTATTTTAGAGCCATTAAAAACCGAAAATTATTTTATTATAAAATAATATTTCAAAATTTTCCAAAAGTGACCCTCAACTCTCTTATAAAAAGGGCACTTACCACCTCCAAAGCCTTTTGTCTCGGCCAAACCCTGCCCAAATATCCTCCTAACTTTCCTCCCTTCATCCCAAAGGCCTTCCTTTGGTCATAAAACTAACCTAGAGACCCTTTTTGATCAAATAAAAAGAAAGAACCCAAAGAAGAGGTAAATATTTCATCACCTCTTTCAAGTTCTTTTCTTCTTCCACTTACTCTTTCTTTGTTGTTTCCATTATAAAATAATAAATATAGTATATTCTTCATAATTTAATGTTATTATAAAAATGGTACAACTATATTCATTATTCTACCCATCATATGAATGACAAAGTCACCATACGTGCGTTCGTACGGCTTACCGTCTCCACGTCGCGGTATAGTTTGTTATTCAAACGCGTCATTATTTAGATGGAGATAATAATGATGTATAATTGATGTAAATAATAAATATAACATGTTAATTATTCTTTATATATGATATAAAATTCAATTATATATGATTTCACCTTCAATTGAATGATATTGTCGCTCGTGCGTACGTACGGATTACCGTCTCCACGACGCGATGAGATTCATTCCCACATTCACCATTCAACGATGATTATAAAAATATATATTATTAATAAGTATGTAATATATGAAATAATAATGCTACTGGATATATATATATATATATATAAATGTATTTACTTACATATATCTTATTCACTTACTTTCTTTCAATATGATATGAAAACGGAAACAACGTTTATGCATATGTATGGCCTACCGTCTCCATAAACTATGCCTTACATTTCATATATCTATCTATTATAAATATTTATATTCTAAATATATATTATATATAAATCAAGGTTTATATTTTGGATGTATTTATATGATGATCTAAATGATACGATCAAGAATAACAAGTTGAAACATGTACGATAAAGAAAGTGATTATTACCCAAAATGTTAATTTAACATGGAAATAATTATTAAATTGGTTTTATAAATTCATAAATGAATCATTTATGATATAATAAATATAAATATGGTTCTCGTATAATTTAACAACATACTATGGTCATTATACAGGAGGTTAAACGTACCCTCGATCAAAGGAAAGTGCAAGGTAAGGGTTAATTTTACAATCTCTTTATTATTTGAGGTTGTTTTTACATAAGTATATACTAGGAAATATTTATTATCCATGTCCATGTTTCATAAAATAGTTTTCAAAGGTATTTATTTTAAGGGAATTTTTACTAAAACATAATTTTAAATGTTTTAAATATTTATTCTTCTAAACCTTTCTCATTAATATCCATGTTTTCAAAATGGTTTTGAGGATTTATTTATATAAACATGAATGATTTAAAATGTTAATTCCTTTAAAAAGTATCAAAGTGGTATGAGACACTTTGATTCAAAACTATATTTTAAATGACTTCCTTTATATGAATTTTAATTGATTTCATGAAGAAGGGATATTTCTCTCAATGATTTTTGCAGATCATTTTCAACTATTTAAACATCCTTAATGGGATATTATTCTTGATCGAGGTTGATTTATTTTGATAAAAATCTTCCATATTGTATTGAAGGTATTGTTATATGTTTGACTTTGGATGTGTTATTTTTATACCATTCATGGTTTATGGATAAATTATTGACATTTCGTATGCCAGTTTTAGTACGAATGTTTATGTTATGATTTGTTGGTCAGAGTGGATACTCAAGAGGGGGGGGGGGGTGAATTGAGTTCCAATTAAAATTTCTGTTAAAAATATATCATTTAAAATACCCCAAATTAAATAACAAGTTAAAATGTAGTGAATTTGTAGTAATTTAAAGGGTCAGTTAAGTTCTCAAGAGATTGATTAGTTCTCATTTAATCTAATCTGAAGATTAAATAACTCTTGAAACTAACATAATGTTTTACAATACATAAAAACATTTTCTAGTGTAACTATCATAGTAACTTTAAAATAGATTTTAATTTAAAAGTACATTGCAATGGAATATTCAATATAGTTTAAAACAAAATAAATAAGCACGATAGTTTTAACCAAGAGGTTTAGTCTCAAGATGAGACTTAGTCCTCTCAAACAGTTTATATAAACATGATCCACACCCTGGATCTGGGTTTTAATATAGTGGTCAGACTGTCTAGGTCCTCTGACCTCTACCACAGTTCTTCGTGGGAAAACAAAAACAACATCACATAGGCTGTCCATGTCTTAATTGACCTCTACCACTATCCATAGTGGGATACAAGAGAGTTATATAAGTTTTGTGTGAGGATTTAGAAATCCTCCAGTTTAACACTGGAGTCAGTGTGTGTATGGAATATACAGAGTACACACACTGCTCAAAAAGTTGGTAAACGAATCACTGAGAGAGAGTAGATATGAGTTTAGAATGCTCTAGTTATTTGAAGTGTAGCTCCGGACACCTTTTGATTAAACAAAAATGATTCTCAGTCCTTCTCTGGTTTTTGTCTTGAAAACAGAGTGTCGTCTTCTTCCTTGATTTTCAAATTTAGTTTGATCAGCTTGAGTGTATGAAGAGATTGTTGTAGTTCTTCATTCCTTGACTAAGGTTCACCTTGTGTTCTATTCTTGTATGAATGTCCTCGTGTATGTCCATTGTTCTTCGAGTAAGCGGGTGTATGGATGTCGCCTCTCTATTGTGTATGTTTCTCACTACAGCTCGATCATCCCTATATTCATTCAGATCTAGTAAAGGGAATGATTACTTTATGGAAGGTACGAGGTACGGTTCCCTGACATCTCAAAAACCATCATTAATTAATAGAAATTTCATTAAATTAACCAAATATGACCATTATTATAATTTAAATAAAGCCTAAAAGTTCAAGCAACAGAATGCTTGTAACAGGCAACTTTTATCTGTAGATGTTTTTCTCTGTAACGGTAGCTCCTTGTACTGGTCTCTTTGTGTAGCGGTAGGTCTCTGTGTAGCGGTGAGCTCCTATCGGTAGCTCTTTGTTCTTATATCGGCAACTCGTTGCATCAATAGACTTGTGTAGAGGTGACTTCCTTATACTAGTGGACTTCATAACGGTAGACTTATACATACCGGTAGACTTACTCTAACGGTAGCTCTGGTGTAACGGTAGCTCTATGTGTACCGGTGACCTTTCTGTAATGGTAGACTTGCATACCGGTAGGCTTATACATATCAGTAGACTTACTCTAATGGTATCCTTTCGGTGTACCGGTAGACTTACATACTGGTAGACTTATACATACCGGTAGCTCTGTTCTGTACCAGTGACTAAGTGTCTTTTTATTCATTCTATTCACAGAATGAGTTAAGTTAGAATACAGTGAAGCATATACACATTTAATTAACCAAATAAATTAAATATATCACGATAAATTTATCATTTGGACATATGTTAAAGTATTTATATTTTGAGGTTCAAAGTACTTAAACATTAACTAAAATAATGCAATGTTTAAATAATAAACATCATTGGAGATTATCAAAGCATATGGAAACATAACTGAGATTATCAAAACAGGTGAGGTCAACAATATCCCCCTTTTTGATAATCACAACTTATGATATCATAATTTCAAAACAAGTATTAATGTATCATAGTAATATACAATGGATTTTATTTCTGAGTGTCATTAATGTGAGATTTTAAATGTATTAGAGGATAAATAGTATTAAATTCAATTGTATTAGAGGTAATAATAAAAACAATATACTGGAATTATTAAAGATATCTCCCACTTTGTTAATTTCTCTTCTCTCTGTGAGTCAAGGATTTCTCCCCCTTTGTGATTAGCAAAAAGAAGGGTGAAAAGAATGTATCAGAGAAAACGTGGAATAGTAAAAATAGAAATAAAGGAAGTATAGAGGAATAGTAAAACATAGAGAAAGAGATTCCAAAAAGTGATATATAGTAATCAATCAAGAATACAAGATATAAAACCAGTACAAGAAATACATAAGATTCCTATCAAACATGGATAGACCCACTCAATATACTTTTTTAATGTCCACATTGTATTTGAATTTAGGATCTGAGGTTGTATTAGGCTAAGAAGGTTGAGAATAAGACTGTGGAACTCTTGTAAGGATTAAAGGTGGAGCAGCAATAGATACATGATCAGATCTGTAAGGTATATGTCGCTGAGGAATAATAGGTGTTAAAAGTCGAATAGCTTGAGTTGGGGTCATTTGGAAAGCAGAAGCTGAAGCTGAAGATCCAGAAGCAGATGCAGGCAGAGCAGGAGGCACTATTATTGGCTGAGCATCAACATGTAAGAAAGGAAACAACAAATTCCTAGATTCCATGATAATTCCTCCTCCCCTCTCCATAGAAGACAAAAAGTCATCCTTGTTTTCTAAAAACCTATCCAAAACTGGAGTCAACTCCCTAATCTTTCTTACTTGTTCTCTGAAGGCTTGATTTATAAGAGTTAATTTCATATTTTTCAAAAAGAAGTTTGAAATGGTTGGTCAACTGATTCTTGGTATACACTTTCTGAAAATAAGAATCAAATTTATCTTTGACCTCTTTTTGAGAAGAAGTGGCCTCTCATAATATTCTGAAAAAATTTCCCTATATCCCTAGTGGTAGTCACCACTTGAGTTAGGGCAGATGTGTCCACAGAGCCACTTGTTTATGCTGAACCGAGCTCCTCTTTCATCAAAGCTCGAATTTGATCCAACTCTACAGAAGGTCTGGAAGCAAGAGAACCAAGAGAAAAAAACACAGTTTCCTTGAAACGTTTAGTTTTCCCACTGATAAGATTTTTCACAAGAGACTCATGGGTGCTGACATGTTGTTCCACTGAAGTCTTAAATTCCTCAAAAACTGAAACCATCTGGACAACTACACTCTTTAAAAAGGCCAAGTCTTTGTCTTCTTGATATTTAGAGCTCATATAAGACTCTATAGAGACAAGTGACTTCTTTTGAGATTCAACATTCTCTGCCAATCTTGAATCTTGATTTTGGCAGTTCTTGACTTCATTCACCATATCTGCCACAGTTGTTGACACAACATATCCAAGAGAGAGTTCAAAAGATTTTTCCATTTTGTTCAGCTCTTCATCAAGATAGATCTTTAAGTCTGCAACATATGCAATCCAGGTCTCCTTCAACTCATCCTTTAATGATTCAAGATCATCCTTAGTAACTAGATTTTTAGTCACAACTGCAGGTACTCTTTCGGATAAAAGACTATCCACAGAGTCATTCATAAAAGATTGAATGGATGATATCAAATAGGCTTCCATTCTTCTTATATCTTCTAAAAAACTAATCTTTAGCTCAAACTTTAACTTCTCTAAGTCAGATTTTCTCACAATATCTTCAAGTAAGGTCTTTTAGAGGATATTATAATTGACACGAGGTCTACTGACAGATGTCTCATCCTAAGAGTGAGGGTAATCTAATCCAAGCACTACGAAACCTGGTTCTTCTACCCAGTTCTCAATCCCACCAGCTAATGAAACAGTACCATGTCTGGTAGGATGCTCCCCATCAATATGTTCATGCTCTTGTAAATGTACATCAATAGCACCCTGAGCAGGTAAGTCTTCCTAAGAAGAATTACCCAAAACTATTTCCATTTCTCCAATAACAGGAGGCTCCACAGGAATAGGTAAAGGTCTATATACTTTAACAACTTCCTTATTAGTCATTAAGGAGTGCCCAGTCAGTGGACTGAGACTCATGCAGGCAGAAGCAGATGCTTCAGTTTTAGATTCTTCTACTTCCTTATTCTCTGGAGCAAGTTTGTCTTCCTCATCAATAGGAACTTCTATATTGCTCTCTTTCAAGACTGCTTCCTTTCCAGATGATACAACTTCATTAACAGTACTTGGAGGAACGTCCGGATCCCTTCCATCTTCAACAGAGGTCTCATCTTCTTCAGAATCACTATAGGATGGGATGGCCTCACTAGGTCTTAGACCTAGATCCCTCTCATCCTTTGGCCTAGAAGGATGGTCCATAGGACTATATTTTTCATATAATTTTCCTTCATCATTCACCCACTGCTTCTTCTATGAATTCCAGTTCACTTTCACAAACTTGCATACTGTTCGAGTAATGAAAAAATTATCCTTAACCACCATTGTCACATCCTGAGACTCAACCACATTCTTTGCTTTGATCATAAAAGATAGCAACTTTGCGAAAAACAAAGCATTGGTCATGGATTTTGGTCTGGTCATGTCCTCTATTTGAATCATCAACAGTCTGCATAGGTTGACATTCACTCCATGCCTCAAAAGATACAACATGTATATGTCTTGAAACTTCAGGGTGGCAAAATCCCCTCTCCTGGGATTAATCACATATTGGATAAACTTGAACAACAATCTGTTCTCACCTTCCATCCCTACTGCAATCACTTTCCTTGGAGTTCCATTTCCAGTTACCTCAAGTAGTGCATCTTCATATCCAAAATGATCACTTGCTGCAGGTATGTACTTAGAAGAAAAGCCATACTCTCCTTCATGTGGTACTATAAGGTGTTCAAACCATTCACTAGATGAGAAAGATATCACATTACCATTCACAAATGAAATCATCCTATTCTCCTCTTCTGACATCTTAAAACGAACATTCACATAAAATTATTTTACCAAAACTGGGAAGTACGGTCCATTGTTATTCACAAAACACTCGAGCCAACCCTACTCCTCCAATATCTTCATGATTAAAGATTTTCTAGATAACAACCATTCAACACAGAGCTCTTTTTCAATCACTATATCCGTCTTGGTCAGATGCAGGTTCACGAGCTCTCTTCTTTCCTTAACAGTGCCACTGCCACTAGTTCCTGAATTGAATTTTTGCTGCTTAGAACTTGGTGCATCTCCTTCACTGAGCATCAGTCTCTTCACACGATCCATTTCCACAACCAAAGACTTAGGGTTCATAAGAAGTCTAAAGGTTTGGGTTTGCAAGATGATGAGAATATGAAAAGGTATAGTTCACAGTGGATTGAGTAAGGTTTAGACTTGATTTTATATCATTTAGGAATTAAAAAACGATAAAACACTAAAATGATTTGTCTTAAAAAAACAACGTGATATGTTATACCAGTGAGAATTTTAACGGTAATCCCTACTGGTGATAATGGTAACGGTGAGGTATTCCTAACGGTGAGGTTGTCTAATGGTGAGGTATTCCTAACTATGGGGTTGTATAACGATGTGGTATTCCTAACAATGGGGTTGTCTAACGGTGAGGCATTCCTAAGGGTGAGGTATTCCTAATGGTGGGGTTGTCTAACAGTGAGGTATTCCTAACGGTTTATCATTCCTAACTCATGTCTAATGTATCTTAACCTATCTGAACTTAAAGTCTTGGTGAATATGTCAGATAATTGATCTTCAGTACCTATAAATTAAAGAGTAATATCACCTTTTTGGTAATGATCTCTCAAAAAGTAGTTCCTTACATCAATATGTTTGGTCCTAGAGTGAGATACAAGGTTATTTGAGATGTTAATCGCACTAGTGTTGTCACAATTCATTGAAACATGTTTAAAATCATATTCATAGTCCAACAAAGTGTGTTTCATCCACAAAATTTGTGCATAGCAACTACCAGCAGCTATATACTCTGCTTCAGCAGTAGACAATGAAACAGAATTCTGTTTCTTACTACACCAAGATACTAATGATTTTCCCAACAGATGACATGTTCCAGATGTGCTTTTTCTATCCAACTTACAACCAGAAAAATAAGCATCTGAATAACTTATTAAATTAAAATATTGTCCTTTTGGATAAAACAAACCTAAATTTTCAGTATGTTTAAGATATTTTAAAATTCTTTTAACAGCTAGCAAATGAGATTCTTTAGGATTAGCTTGAAAACTTTCACACATACATACACTAAACATAATGTTTGGTCGACCAGTAGTAAGGTAAAGAAGACTCCCTATCATACCTCTGTAGTTGGTTTGATCCACTGGTTTTCTAGTTTCATCTGCATCCAACATAGAAATAGTACTCATAGGTGTATCACTTTCCATAATACTATCTAAACCAAATCGTTTTAAAAGATCTTTTGTATATATACTTTGATTTAAAATAATACCATCTTTATTTTGAAAAACTTGAAATCCAAGAAAATATTTGAGTTCTCCCAATAAACTCATTTCAAATTCATTTTTCATACTCTTTGGAAAATCAGTGCATAAAGAATTTTTAGAAGATCCAGAAATAATATCATCAACATAGATTTGTACTATTAAAACAACTTTATAAATTCTTTTGATAAAGAGAGTTGGATCAGAAATCCCTTTAGAAAAACCTTTTGAAATTGGAAAATTACTAAGTCTATCATACCAAGCTCGTGGAGCTTGTTTTAAACCATATAAATCTTTAGAAAGTTTAAAACCTTGATTTAGAAAATGAGGATTAGTAAATCCAGGTGGTTATTCAACAAAAACATCTTCAATTATAAAACCATTTAGAAAAGCACTTTTAACATCCATTTGATATAACTTGAAATTCAGATGAGTAGCATAGGAAAGTAGAAACCTAATAGCCTCTAATCTAGATACATGTGAAAAGGTTTACTTATAGTCTATTCCTTCCTCTTGACTGTATCCTTGTGAAACTAGCCTTGCTTGGTGCATAATGATATTTTCTAATTCATCAACTTTGTTTCTAAAAACCCTTTTAGTGCCTATGGTCAAACTGTCCTTAGGTCTGCAAACTAATTCCCAGACTATATTTATTTCAAATTTATTTAATTATTCTTGCATATCCATTAACCAAAATTCATCATTGATTGCATCATTGATATTTTTAGGTTCTAATTTTGAAAGAAAGGCTTGATGTTCAACCTGATTTCTTAGAGAAGCTCTAGTCTATGTCCCTCTATCAAGATTACCTACAACAACATCTAAAGGATTATTCTTTTAAATCCTAGTTGATCTAGTAAAGGTAGGACTTGAAATTTCAGGTTCTTCTCTAGTTTTGGGTTCACCAGGAGAAGATTCTGGAATATTTCCAGAACTGGTTGTCTTTACAATAGGTTCATTGATTTTATTATTATGGTCCAGAATAAACAGATCTTCTTTAAGATTTTCAAGAGAAGACATAGGTTCATGCGGATCATTTTCATCAAATTTGATGTGAACAGATTCTTCCACACATTTGGTTCTTTTATTAAAGACTCTATAAGATTTACTGGTTATAGATTATCCTAGAAAGATTCCCTCATCACTTTTAGAAGAAAACTTGTCAAGATTATCCTCAGTATTGAGAATAAAGACTTTGCAGCCAAAAACTCTGAAGTAACTAACTTTAGGATTCCGATTATTCCATAGTTTATATGGGGTATTCTTAAGAACTGGTCTAATCAAGACTCTATTTATAATATAACAAGTTGTATTCATAGCTTCAACCCAAAAATAAACAGGTAAGTCATACTCATTAAGCATAGTTCTTGCAATTTTCTCAAGGGTTATATTTCTTCTTTCTACTACACCATTATGTTGAGGTTTTATAGGGGACGAAAAACTGTGACTATAGCCATTGTGTGAGAAGTAAGATTAAAACTAATGATTTTCAAACTCACGACCATGATCACTTCTTAGGGTCTTAATTTTAAGTCCACTATGGTTCTCTACAGACTTGGAATATTTCATAAAATAGGAACATGCTTCACTTTTGTGAGAATGAAAGTATACTCAAGTGTATCTAGAAAATTCATCTACTAAGACATAGACATAGTGCTTCCCATTTAAACTAGAAACTCTAGAAGGTCCAAATAAATCATTGTGAACTAACTCGAGAGGTTGAGAAGTTGAAACTTCTTTCTTTGATTTAAAAGAAACTTTATTTTTCTTTCCCTTTTGACAGGGATTACAAACTTTGTTAGTTTGGAATTCAAGTTTGGGTAGGTATCTAACTGAGTTCTTCCTAGTCAGTTTTCTAAGTGAATGAATTTTTCAATGTCATAATCTTCAGATACACAACCAAGACTCTTTATGAAAAGCATTTAAGAAAGTAAGTTTTTGTTTAGCTGAATAATTCAAATCAACTGCATAAACATTTTCATTTCTCATAGCAGAAAATACTAAAATATTTTTCGAATTAAAAATATTACAAGAATAATTTTCAAATTTAACATTGAAACCATCATCCCACAACTCAGAAATAACTAAAAAATATATATTTTAGTCCATCAACAAATAAAACTTTAGAAATTAAAACTGAATTTGTGTTACCAATCTGGCCTAAGACGATGATCTTTACTTTTAAATTATCACCAAAGGTGACATGTCCTCCATCAAACTTTATTAAACTTTTGAAACATGAGTAATCTTTAGTCATATTCCTTGAAAATATGTTGTCCAAGTTCCATATCTTCTTATGGAAACTCTTCAAGCAAGTCTCCTATAAGACAGGTTTAAACAAAAAATGTTTTTGGTACCTAGATTTTCATGGGTCCAGACAGGTTAGCAAGCAAAACTTTTGGTACCCAGATTTGTCTAATGGGTCTCATACAATCAATATATTCAAAAGATTTTGAAAGATAAACTTTGTTTGATCTATAACCATTTTAATAAATAGTTGAAGCATATGAATTTCTAGAACTAGATCTAGTAGAATTCTGTCCAAATTTAGGAATAAATCTATTTTTAGTAATCTATCTCTATCTAGGTTGATAGCCTATTCCAATGGTATATTATGGTGCCACTTGTTTTCCTAGAATTTTAGTTAGACTATTCTTTCCATTTGTGAACTTTTCTAAATATTTTCTAAGTTTCTCATTTGAAAATTTAAGTGGGGTATTTTCATTTAACAGTTGGGAATTCTTTTCATTTTCTATATCAAGTGCAGATTGTACGGTGCTGGTTAAATCATGATGTTTCTTCAAGGTCTTATACTTGTAATTCAATTCATTACAGGTTTCTTCTAGCATATTACAATATTCAAATAATTCTTCACTAGATATATTTTCAGATTCAGAATCAGAATCAACTCCAGAATAATATGAATTTAAAGTAGGAGAATCCAATGTTACCTCAGATGTGTTTGTCATGAAACACATATTAGCTTTTTGAGATTTTTCATCCTTAGTAGAATCATAATCACTTGAACTGCCTTCAGAATCACTCCATGTTTCTTTCATAGCTTTCTTGTACTTATTGCCCTTATAGTCATATTTATTCTTGAATTTTAATTTTGGGCATTCTTTTTTTATAGGTCCTTTTCTTTTGCATTCATAACTAAAAATTTCATCACTCCTATTAGACTTTTTCCAATCCTTCTTCCAATGACCTTTGTTGTCATATTTTCCTTTGTAGTTTGATTTTCTGAATAATTTCTTCTTCATGTATAATTTCTTGAATCTCCTATGTATTTGAGCCATCTCTTCATCACTGTCAGATGTACTCTCTTCACTTCTTGAACCATCAATTTCACTTTAAATTTTCCCTTTGTACTTATTTTTTGAAGCAGAATTCTTGAAAGATACATATTTCTTTCTTGGTTCATCATCTTCTTCATTGTTTACTTTAAATTCTTCTTCATACATCATTAACATTCCAATCTTATCCTTAACAGGTAAAGCACCAATATCACAGGATTCTCTAATTGAAACTGATGTACCTCTGCATATTTTTGGAACACATCTTAGTATCCCCATGATTTTCTCTTTTGCAGGAAAAACCTTTCCCAGTGAGAGAATTGTATTAACTATCTCATTGAACCTGGGATACATGTCAGAAATTGGTTCATGAGGCTTCATTTTAAAATTATCACACTTAATAGTGTAGGTATTCAATCTCATTTCTCTAACATTAGTTGTTCCCTCATGGGAAATAGCCAAGGTATCCTAGATTTCATATGCAGTTTTACAAGCTGATATTTGATTAAATTCTTCATCTCCTAAAGCACAATACAGAGCATCCATTGCTTTACAATTATTATTGTAAGCTATTTCAGTAGGTTCTTCCCAAGTAGTTATCTTAGTTTCTGGAATCTTAAACTAAGTCTCTATAGCAGTCCAGATATCAAAACCCATACTTTCTAAGTGAATTTTCATTTTTAGTTTCCATTGGGAATAATTAACACCATTAAATAAAGGTTTCTTGTTGGTAGCAACACCTTTTAATATATTATCCATAATTAGATTTTATCAAATAAATTAAAAGAGATAAAATTTAGAAGTAATAGAAATTTAATATCTTTAAGATACAACTAAAATCAAAGTTGAAAAACAGATTATTTGTAAATCCTTTAAGAATAAAAACATCTGATACCAAATGTTGATCGGAGTGGATACTCAAGAGGGGGGTGAATTGAGTTCCAATTAAAATTTCTGTTAAAAATATTTCTATTAAAATTCCCCAAATTAAAAAACAAGTTAACTGTAGTGAATTTGTAATACTGTAAAGGGTCAGTTAGGTTCTCGAGAGATTGATTAGTTCTCAGTTAATCTAATCTTAAGATTAAATAACTGTTGAAACTAACCTAATGCTTTACAATAAATACAAACACTCTCTGGTTTAACTATCAGAGTAACTTTGAAATAGATTTGAATTTAATATTACTTAGCAGAAGAATATTCAATATAGTTTAAAATAAAATAAATAAGCACAACAGTTTTGACCAAGAGGTTCAGTATCAAGATGAGACTTAGTCCTCTCAAACAGGTTATATAAATTTGATCCACACCCTGGATCTGGGTTTTACAACAGTGCTCAGACTATCTAGGTCCTCTGACCTCTACCACAGTTCTTCATCGGAAAAAAAAAACAACAACACATAGGTTGTCCAGGTCCTACTTAACCTCTACCAATATCCACAGTGGGATACAAGAGAGGTATAGAAGTTTTGTGTGGGGATTTATAAATCCTCTCGTTTAGCACAGGAGTCAGTGTGTGTATGGAATATACATAGTACACACACTTCTCAAAAAGTAATTAAAGGAATCATTGAGAGAGTGTAGATATGAGTTTAGAATGATCTAGTGATTTTAAGTGCAGCTCTGGACTCCTTTTGATTAAATAGAAATGCTTCTCAGTCCTTCTGTCGTTTTTTCTTGAAAACAGAGTATCGTCTGCTTCCTTGATTTTTAGGTTCAGCTTGATTAGCTTGAGTGCATAAAGAGATCGTTGTAGTTCTTCATTCTTTGACTAAGGCTCAGCTTGTGTTCTCTTCTTGTATGAATGGCCTCGTGTATGTCCAGTGTTCTACAAGTAAGAGGGTGTATGGATGTAGCCTCTCTATTTTGTATGTTCCTCACTACAGCTCAATCTTCCTTAAATTCCTTCAGATCTAGAAAAGGGAATTAATACTTTATGGCAGTTATGAGGTACGATTCCCTAACATCCCAACAACCATCATTAATTAATAGAAATTTCATAAAATTTACCAAATATGACCATTAGTATAATTTAAATAAATCATAAAATTTCAAGAAACAGAATACTTGTAACGGTCAACTTGTATCGGTAGCTGTTTGTCTCTGTAATGGTAGCTCATTGTACCGGTCGCTTTATGTAGCGGTAGGTCTCTGTGTAGTGGTGAGCTCCTATCAGTAGATATTTGTTCTTGTACCGGCTGCTCCTTGTATCGGTATACATAAGTAGTGGTGACATCCTTATTCCAGTGGACTTCATAACGGTAGAATTATACATACCGGTAGACTTACTCTAACAGTAGCTCTGGTGTAACGGTATCTCTCTGTGTATCGGTGACCTCTTTGTAACTGTATACTTGCATACTGGTAGACATATACATACTGGTAGACTTACTCTAACGGTAACCTTTCGGTGTATCGGTAGACTTACATACCTGTAGACTTATACATACCGGTAGCTCTGTTCTGTTCCAATGACTAAGTGTCTGTTTATTCATTCTTTTCACAAAATTAGTTAAGTTTGAATACATTGAAGAATATACACATATAATTAACCGAATGACTTAAATATATCATGAGAGATTTATCATTTTGACATATTTGAAAGTATTTATATTTTGAGGTTCAAAGTACTTAAACATTAACTAAAATAATGCAATATTTAAATAGTAAATATCATTTGGGATTATTAAATCATATGGAAACATAATTGATATTATCAAAATAGGTGAGGTCAATATGTTTAAAACTTTTCATATGTGGAATTCATTGGACTTAGTAAGTGATGAGTGGAGATTGCTATAGCTCCTTGATGCATCGGTAGGTCTCATGGGACAAAATAGTGTCTTGGAACAAGGCCTTGATAATATCTTATTTTTAGTCTTGGCACAGGGCCTTGAATATGGGGTTATGAAGTCTGGAATTATGCATTCTATCATTATGAAATTAGCTATTGATTTTACATGTGATTATTCGATTAGTAGAATATCCATGTGAATAGGTAAATGTCATTATTTGATTTATCTTTTATAATATTATTCTGATATTTAATTTTAAAAGGCTTTTTTTAGTTTTATTCATCTCCTTAAATGTTTATGCTTATTTATGAATGTTTCCACTATATTTTTATCCTTACTGAGAGTCTGATCTCACCCCTTTCTATGTTTTATTTTTCCCAGGATGTGAAGAAGTATTTTAAGGTTGACCTATAGATATAAGCTAAGGATATAAGTGTGTTCAAAAGGGGAAAAATGTTGTTGATGTTTTTATTTTATAATGTAATGTAAAACTTATGATTGTATCTTGTACTTCCAAAGCTACTAAAATGATCGGTATTTGAGGACATGATTCCTTGTATCATGCCAATGTTATGTAATAATGCACCGACTATGGTTAACTGGGGTTGAGAAGTTACAGTTGGAATCAGTGGAAGATTAGTACAAACCTTGGAAACTAGATTTAGAAAAACATTGATTAGAGAACACTACCCTAAGATAAACTTTGTGGATTAGTATAGAATAACTTCCTAGAATTTTGGTAAAGTATATATTTTTTGAGTTTTCCAAGAAATATATCCATGTCTAGATACGAGATGGTAGAGGCAGCTCTGGCAAAAATGTACCTAGGGGTGAAACCCAAAAACACCACTTTGAGCTAGACTCAAACGGGAACTGGTGCACGATAATGGGCCTTGTAGCACTCTTGGTTACGACACTCCCGGGGGATATTCTTAGGATAATTCAAATTTTAATTAGAAGCCATTATGAAGGATTTAAGCGAAAAATACTTCCTCAAAGAAAACATTTTATGATTATAGATTATATACATAATCTTTTCAATTTACGTTAGGTATTTTATAAGTTTGTAATTATACATTGCAATTTATAAACTAACCTAGTGTATTCCATTGTTTGTAAATGGCGCCTAGTAGAAGGAATGAGAATTCCAGCAATACGCACGACTAAAAGATTAAGAAGGATAATATCTTTCATGGTATTAAGCCAACATTTAAAAGGGAAATAGTCTCCCATTTATTCTCATCATATGAAGAAATTTTATCATGTGTTAATAGATAAGTAAACAATTCTCGAAGTCTTATGGCTTTGAAAGGAAGCAAGAGAAGAAATGGATGGAAGAGAGAAAGATTGATAAAAAGAAGAGGGGAAAGAAGGATTTTCCCATATGTGATAACTGTGGAAAGAGTGTCCATGGTAAATTCTTGAAGGGAATGTGATTTTGTTATAAGTTTGGAGAAAAAGGACACCAAGTACGTGATTACAAGGGTAAGAAAAAGGTTTCAAATGTATAATGCTTCATCTTCATGGAGTTGGGACACTATGCGAAGCAACGTCCAAATCATTAGAGTATACCCCAAATGCTTCTATTGGATAATAATCAGGTTATGATACAACCGAAGATGAATAGGAATGATTAGATTTTTTTATATTGTTAATAAAGAATTATTTTATTTGAGTATTGTATTAATGATTTACATGTTATAATAATTATAGAGTATAAAAGGATTGTACTGAAGTACTATTTCCTTAAGGACTTGAGATTGTGTGGAACCAAGAAAAGTGACTCAATAAAAGGTTAATTTTTTTAGAAAATATATGTTTAAGAGAAAAAATAAACCATAATGTGGTTCTGAAACCAAGGTAGTGATTTTGTAATAATATATGACTTATTTGGAAAAATTATATTGAATATTCTTAACTACCTTGAAACTGATTAATGATTTGTATAATCCATCATTGTTGGAGTTTACAACATTTTTGGATATAAGGAGTATATCCAGTATTATAAAAGGAATAAGAGAGGAAGAATGTAATCAATAAGGTTATATGGTAATTCAGGGTGTTATAGTATTTTAAAATAATCAATGATGAAGGTATTCACATGTTATTATGTGGAAAAAAGGATCTTCATTGTGTTCACCTTCCTTATAAATTTTGGTATGTGAGTTTGGACAGAAGTATTTTGTATAATTCTAAAGTTTGGAATCGATTAAGTTTGAAATTGGATACTATTGTTATGGTTAAATCATATCTTGAGATTATTTTTGGATTTTCATAAAAAGGACAACCCGGAGGTCGGGCGACAACCCGTCATGTCCGGCAAGGCCGCAAGACTTGAACATGGAACCGAAGGGCGACAGGGGTGGATCACCTACCACTGGCATACATGATGTCCGGGTTTGTATAATGTAGAATTTTTTAAATAGTCTTAAAAATGAATTATAAATTCATTATTTTTGGAACCCTATACAATTAGGATAAATATAATATTTTTTGAATTTTAATATCATTTAAAGTGAAAGAAGAGTTTGTTATAGGAATTAGTTGAAGGATGAAACTCTACTTGTCAAGTATATTTTTTCCATATTATTTTGAGAATAAATTAATTCTTAAACTTTAGGGAATGGATCTTAAAACCAAAAATTTGTTATCCCAATACCTTATGTTTTTTTAACTAACGATAATTTAAATCATCGTAGATTGATGGCTTTGAGGCCCTAAATTTTACACTTGTTTGTGATTGATGACCTCAATCACTCTCTATAGATATTTACATTTTTCCTCCAGTTATGTGTCTCTAATTTCCACAAATGTTCTTCTAATAGAGATCATAATCTGGTGGTGACTTTTTCATTCTCTTTCCCTCTTATTAAGATTAATTTTATTAACCCAATTTTCAATGTGGGTTTTCCGCAAAGGTATTTTTCTATTTTTAACCTTTTATTTTCAAAGAACAATTTCAAATTATGAGGATGAAATTTATTTAAGTAGGGGAGAATGTAACACCTAAAAATTTCATAGTACATTATCTCAATAAAATAAATCAATACCTTGTCCTACACAAAACACCGAGTTCGAGTGCACCACAACTAACCAAACATGCTGTTCAAAAAATTGTTATGAATAGTATTAACTTAATTTTGAATCTTATATTCTATTTATAATTTTAACATCCATATTATGTGTTTCTTAGACATAATATAAGAACAAATTCATTTTTTTTTTCAGATAAAAGAAGTATTTTTCAAAAAATGATATTTTACCACATTTTAATAGCGAACCCTTTTTAAAACCAATATTTGACACTTTTATAATTTCAATTTAATGAAATTAAATTCTTCTTAGAAGAAGGACATAAAAATTTAGATTGGATAAATTTTTGGTACTTTTCTGATAACTTTCATATTTTGACAAATAGTGAAAAATATTATATTTTAATTGAAAACTACTTTTTTAATGGAAATAATTTATAGTTTTAAATTATTCATATGAATGGTTTTGAAGTATAATTAGATTATATTTTTATCATTTAATACAATTTAGGTCATTATATGTAATTTCCCATTTAAATTTTACATAATCACATGTCAATCTTTCGATAGTTTTTACTTTTTAAAAACCCGCCATTTTGTTTTGACAACGGGAATTAATTTTAAATTAATAAATACAACTTATATGTTTTGAATTTGGTAAAATAGACTTCATTTTTGACTTCGGAATATCAAAATCATCTTAGGGTGAATTTTTGGTATTTTTCTGAAAACTTTCAATTTTGATGAATAGTGAAAAACACTGCATTATTATTTAAAACTGACTTTTTATTAAATTAATTAATTATTTTTTTAAAATTTATTTTAAGTCAAAATAGATATATAATACCTATATATGTTCAATGTAATTCATTGGAGTCATTTTGTTATAAAAGTATATGTATAAAATTTTATTTAACTTTTTAACCTCTTTTACCCACCTTCTAGTATCATTTACAAATTTGCATAAAACATAATTTTACAATTTCTGTGAGTTGAATTTCAAAAATATGAGAGACATAGTTGACATTAGAAAGTATAATGTGGTTCAATAAGATGAAAATAATTTTTAGTGAATAGTAACTTTTGACTTTTATTTACCACGGTTAAAAGTAAATATTATGGGTAAAAATGATATTATAATTACCCTAACACATGTCATAATTCTATTAAATAAGTATAATTTGACCACAAAAAACATTAGAAATTAAATATTACCCCCTTTATTCCACTTGGATTAGAATATTACATTTATTATTATTTTATTTTAAGAAGAGTTAAAAGAGTTAAATTCAAAGTATAATAATTAAACCATTTTTAATATAGGGTTATACATAAGATAAATTAGACTATAAATATAAATTAGAAATATAAAAATATTTCCTAAATTATTTTATTTTATTTATAATTTTTAGATGTTAAATAATTTAATTTATTTATGACACAATGATGATGTAGTAATTACCTTATTAATGAAAAATTAAAATAATTGATATTATAAATATCCAAATAAATGTAAATTGAGACTTATGATAAATTCAAATAATTTTATAGGTTAATATGACATGTTAGGGTTGGTTAAATATATTTTATTCGAAGTGATAAAGTTTTTATGGCTTTCAGAAAAATCAAATACTAAATAGTGTTAAAATTGATATAATTGAGTTTTTAAAACAAATAATATATTATTAATTGATATAATATTCCTAAAAATTTAAGGATCGTCCAAGGACATAGATAAGGTTATATATATTAATAATTAACCACATGGGGTTCTATTGTCTTGTTATAATATGTTTATAAACCATATAATATAAAAATACAAAGAGACATGGTAAATGACAAACTATTTAACTAAGAGTTAAATATAAAGGATAAGGTTAATTTGATGACCTAAACATGTATAAAACCTATTTTTTGAGAGTTTTTCAACCCATACCCACCTTATCCTCTAAATAATTCATTTTGGATCCATTATAAACCGAAAAGTATTTTATTATAAAATAATATTTCATGATTTTCCTAAAGTGACCCTCACCTCTCTTATAAAAGAGAACATCCACTTATCTTAATTTCACACCTCCAAATACTTTTGGATCGTCCAACCCCTACCCAAATATCCTAAAAACATTCCTACCTTCATCCTAGAGTCCTTACATTGGTCATAAATCCAACCTATAGAGCCCTTTTGATCAAATGAAAAAGAAGAACCTGAAGAAGAGGTAATTATTTCATCACCTCTTTCAAGTTCTTTTCTTCTTCCACTTCCTATTTCTTTATTGTTTCCATTCTAAAATAATAACTCTAGTATATTATATAAACATTGATGTTATTATAAAAATGGTACAAACATATTCAGTATTCTATCTATCATATGAATGACAAAGTCACCTTACGTGCATACGTATGGCTTACCGTCTCCACATCGTGGTGTAGTTTGTTATTCAGACACTTCATTATTTGTATGGGTATAATAATGATGTATCATTGATGTAAATAATAAATATAAAATTTTAATTATTATTTATATATTATATAACATTCAATTATATATGATTTCACCTGCAATTGAATGATATTGTCGCTCGTGCGTACGTACGAATTACCGTCTCCACGCCGCGATGAGATTCATTCCCACATTCAACATTTAAAGATGATTATAAAAATATATATTATTAATAAGTATGTAATATATGAAATAATAATGATACTAGATATATATATATATATATATATATATATGTACTTACATATATCTTATTCACTTACTTTCGTTCAATATGATATGAAAACAGAAACAACATTTATGCATACGTACAGCCTACCATCTCCATAAACGGTGCCTTACATTTTATATATATCTATTAAAAATATTTATATTCTAAATATATATGATATATAAATCAAGGATTATATTCTATATGTATTTAAATCATGATCTTAATGAAACAATCAAGACTAACATGTTTAAACACGTACAATAAAGAAAGTAATTATTACACAAAATGTTCATTTAACATGGAAATCATTATTAAATGGGTTTTATAAAGTCATAAATGAATCATGTATGATATAAAAAATATGAATATTGTTTTGGTATAATTTAACAACATACTATGGTCATTATATATGAGGTTAAACGTACCCTCGACCAAATTAAATTGCAAGGTAAGGGTTAATTTCACAATCTCTTTATTATCAGAGGTTATTTTTACGTAAGTATCTACTGGGAAATATTTATTATCCATGTCCATGTTTCATAAAAAAGTTTGAAAAGGTATTTTTTAGGGGAATTTTTACTAAAACATCATTTTAAATGTGTTAAGGATTTATTCTTCTAAACCTTTATCATTAATGTCCATGTTTTCAAAATGGTTTTAAGGATTTATTTATATGGACTTGAATGTTTTAAAATGTTAATTCCATTCAAAAGTTTCAAAGTGGTATGCGACACTTTGATTCAAAACTATCTTTTAAATTACTTCCTTTATATGGATTTTAAATGATTTCATGAAAATGGATATTTCTCTCAAATATTTTTACTGATCATTTTCAACTATGACAATATCCTTTATGGGATATTATTCTTGATAGATGTTGATTTATTTTGATAAAAATATTCCATGTTGTATTGAAGGTTTTGTGATATGTTTGACTGTGGATGTGTTATTTTTATAACATTCATGGTTTATGGATAATGTATTGACATTTGGTATGCGAGTTTTGATACGAATGATTATGTTATGTTTAAGCCTTTTTATATGAGGAATGCATTGGACTTAGTAAGTGATGAGTGGAGCCCGCTATAGATCCTCGATGCATCAGTTGGTCTACAGAGACAAATTAGTGTCGTGGCATAATTCCTTGAAAAAATATTATTTTTAGTCTTGGCACAAGGCCATGACTATGTGGTTATGAAGACTGGAATTATGCATTTCATCATTATGAAATTGCCTATTGATATTACATGTGATTATTCGACTGGTAGAATATCCCTGTGAATAATTAAATTGCATTATTTGATTTATCTTTTCCATATTATTTTGACGTTTATGTTTAAAAGGATTTTATTTTAGTTTTATACATCGCCTTAAATGTTTTTGCTTATTTATGAAAGTTTACACTATATTGTTTTCCTTACTGAACATATAATCTCACCCCTTTCTATGTTTTATTTTTCCCAAATTGTAAAGAAGTATTTTATGGTTGACCTACAGGGATAGGCTAAGGATATAAGTCTGTTCAAAAGGGTACACAATGTTTTTGTGTTTTTATTTCATGATGTAATATAAAACTTATTAATGTATCTACTATTTCCAAGGATACTAAATCGATCGGTCTTTTTGGACATGATTCCTTGTATCATGCCAATGTTATGTAAAAATGCACTGACTCTGGGTAACTGGGGTTGGGGTGTTACCGTTGTGGGATACCTTTTTCTTGTAGTATGTTTCCATTGTATTAGAGGATGATTTTATATTCCTCTTGGAATCATATTTCTCAATGAAATCTTGAGTGGCAACATATATTTTTTTAGATTTTTGGGAAGTTCTATCTTGGAGTGATTTCTGATTTTTCAATCTCACCTCCATTTCTAAACATTTCATATTGAGATAGTTCTTCTCATCCTCAACTGATCTCATCTTAATTTCCCAATTCTCCTTCAACTTTTTTATTTTTTATGCATGAACATGTATTAATTATTTCACAGATATGTAAATCTCCTTTATCTTGTTGGATTTTTCCTCTAGTAGAGCAGCCTTGACAACCAAAGAAATTTTTTGCAACTTTTCAAAATCATGGAAGGACTCTGCAAATAACATTTCAAGGAATTATTTCTCGAAAATATTACCCTGCAATTTTTCATTGAATTCATCATATCAGTCATACCAAAGATAAATTTTTTCTTCCTTTGCCTTCAAAAATTTTGTGATAGTGTTGGATAGACCAACCCTTTTATCCAATGCCTCTTCCATGGAATTAACTTCTTCTTCCAACTATAATTTTTCATCTTGAAGAGATCTAATGCTTGCAACAATTTGGATTTCCACTTCTTTAGGGAATTTTTTCAGATGATCTTTGAGTGTAGTCTAAAGAACACTAATTAATCTATCATCATCATAGCTTGAGCCGTCTTTATTAGAAGAGTCATACTAATAAAAAGAATTATCACATGTTTTACCTTTCAGATTGCCTTAAGTAGAAGGTGTCTCCCCATTAGTAGTAATATTCTTCTTCATCTTCCTTGCCTATCTCTTTTATCTGTTCTTCTATGTCTTGGAAGATATCTCCATTTGAGGTTGTTCACTCATCTCCTCAAATCTTCACTTCATAAAGACTCCCTCATATCTTTTAGAGGTGGCCTCTGCTCTGATACCAATTGAAGTCCCGGATTAGTGTGAATCACTGAGAGGGGGAGGGGTGAATTAGTGATCCCTTTAAATCCTTTTACTAATTGATTCTATTAAATTAAACCACTAAGGCTAGTTAAAGAATCAATCCACTCTTTTTGTGTATCTCATCCTTACCTCAAATTATGTTGTAAATGTAAAGCCACTAAACACAAATATTTACAAGGTTTGGTTCAAATACCTACTACTTGTTGTGTTGGTTATTCTCCCTTACACATATTCTCCACTATAATTCCATGAGTAGTTACAATTTTTGATGTAGAGTCCCACTATATCTCTTCTGAGACCCATAGGAGGTTCTTTAAACTGCTTCACACAGTGTTACCAGAGTCCCACTGACCTACTTCAGAGTCCCACTGAAGTCTTCTTCTCCTCCCTAAATCTCACAGGGGTATTCTAGCTCTCGAGTCACAAGAGAAGTTTTCTTCTTTATTCTTTCCTGATTCATTGTAGATAATATTATGATATCTCCAAATAGGCTTGCTGAATCACACTTGTCTGTGTATCTCTTCAAGAGTATTCAACAGCCTTTGAAAAGGTTAGTTGGCCGTGCTTAATAATTCAGATCACTTTTCTGATCAGTCCTTAGTCTCAACAATTCTCGGGAAATTATTCCTTCTTCTGATGAGACTCGGCCTCACTATTGTGTGTGAAAGTGGTGCACACAACCTCTTCAAGAATTCAAGAGTGATTGTTTATAATTTCACCTCAGTCAAGCTTCTTGGAATCTCAATTACTGAAAACACAAATAGATGAACATCTTTAATTATGTCTGGCTTCAGTATCAGTTCTAATATACATCATACATAGATTTCATGGGTTCCAATACCCCTTGTATCAGGATATCTCAATGATTTTCATACATGCATGTGTTCATGCATGATTTCATGCCTGGGTCTCTTGCTTTTGAACATGCATTGTCTTTTCTTCTTTTCTAAATATGCACACACACTTTTGATTCTTTCTTTACATGTGTATGTGCATGCATGCATGCATTCACTCTTCCTTTAGTTCTTCCTTGTGTAAAAAACTCTATGGGTAAAACAATTTGACCACACACACAATCTCTACTCGTTCTCCTTTTCTATTTCTCTTCTTCTTTCGGGTCTTAGAACATGCACATTTTTTATTTTTAATTAGGGTTCAAATGATGTGTTTTTTATTTCATCCTCCTTATTCACATGTGCATACACAATCCTTTCTTGATTTGTGCTCTTTTTCAAACCTGAAGGGGTGTGTTCAATGTATGTCTTTTTCTTGCACACTTGGGTGCCTCAAATCATGAATATGCATGCATATGCATCATGCATGCATTCTCCTCTCTTACTTGTGAAAACATGAAGCCTATGGTTCTTCTCCTTCAAATAAAGCATACATAAACCTCAGCCTTCATGAAATAACCTTCATCTTCAAAAACAAACCTCTAAAAAATATTATATATCAAAGGTGCAAGAAAAAAGGTCTTCTTCTTCTTCATGAATACCAAAGGGCACAAGGTTCTCCTCCTTCACACTTAGGGTGCACGAGAGGCTCCTTAATAGAACCTGAGAGGTTTTTCGGTCTTTCGCCGCATGGTATTACAAGGGTGCATGGCACCGGTTGTGTACCTATAGGATCACCTCCTCATGAAAACATGTTGAGGGTTAAAAATAATCGTTCTCATGCTCATGGGTTTCTTCACACATAGGTGTGGTTATACTTTGTGAGACAACATCGAGAGTGCGTAGCACCTGTCTAAGGTCTGTGGTTATTCTTCTTCACGTAGCAAAGCTACATGGAAACCTTTTTAGCACGATGCTCTATTTTTTGGAAAATTGGATCTCTCTAAAGATTTTCAACAACCAAGAATTAGTTGAGGGATCATTATTTATAGGCAATAATCATCACATATCTACGCATTCAAATCTGCAGGGTGGAATGCTTTTAAAGCTCGTGGTCTTCGGGTTTGAATTATTCAAACATAGGATTGAGATATGGAGAATATATTAGTTCTTTCCATTCAACATGGGCCTTCTTATCTACAGTTTTATCCTCGTGTACATGTATTTTTGAACTCATGAAAATCGTCTTCACTGTGAAAGCTCGATCAAGGATATTTCTTCCTTGCCTCGACAGCTTCATGTTGCCTTGGCCTCATTTGAACTCTTAATCCCGATGCATGCATGTAACTTTTAAGGCATGCATGAGTTAGATTCTTCCAGACGATCTCCATGCACTAAATTTGAGCTTCAACAGTGGTCAGGAGCTTGAGCTTGATAGATTGGCAATGGAAATGGAAAGTAGTGGCATCAGGTGGCTCTCCGTGTGGTCAGAGGTTGAAGACGACGCCACGACCATTGGATTAGCTCATATTAATCACAGAAGATAGGGATTAGATCCTGGGATGCGGGATGGAGCGTGCGGTCGAGATCTCACGTGAGATCATATGAACGGACATGATTACATCTAAATTTTTTAAACTCATCCCACGTCGAAATGGAGACACAGATGCAGCTCATTTATAGTACATGTCGCCGAAACTACAACTCATAATTCTCCTCCTCCCTCCACAGTACTTCCATGTACCATGTTCACCCTACAAGTACGCTCTTGTCACCCACTCTACCTCTTATGGGCATGCTTCTGGTGCCCACTATGCATCCTTGTCACATGGGTTGATCACTGTGTGTGCAGACCTACAGGATTATACATAGCCTGTGCTCTTCCTCATGTGGGGCTGGCCTTGAGGGCTTCCCTCGGGCGCAGTTAACCCTCGGGTCCCACATGTGCTTGAGGATGAGGCCCTCAGCTAGCCTCCATTGTTAGATTATTTTTAGTAAAGTCACACAAAAAATATACTTTGTTAAAAATGAAGTATAACCAATATGATATTCCATCTTTAAATACCAATCCCCTTCTTCATTATCTCTAGAATTCCAAACCACCAACCTTTTTCTCTTCTTCTTCTATTCTTTTTGGATTGAGGATTCAAAAGATCTTCTACAAAACATCATCCCTCTTTTCATAAGATCATGAATCCAAAAGATATTAAATATATTCCTTTGATCCAATAATAGATGACACATGGACTATTTCATCATTCCTCATGCATTTAAAGCATAATGTATGGTAATCTTTGATTCACAGACTTCATCTAATTAGATGTTGTCACGAACCGAATCTGGTCGCCATCAAACCCGCACCAAACCCGGCTCATGGAAAGACCTGAAGGGCGTTCCCCATACCCACGGGCTGGAACAAGTGCCCGGGTATCATAAAAATTCATTTGGGAACGATTTACCCGATTTTGGGTTCATAAGATAACCAAAAACAAACAACAAACCAAATATGAAATATTATGCCAAACAAGAATTAATAAAAATTCAGAACTTAGTATATGAGTTTAAACAAGAGACAAGAGGTCCAAAGGTACATAAAAGTAGCAGAAAACAGCCCATCAGACTCCACACGACAAGGGGTCATCACCCACAAGCCGTCTCCACAACACCGCACCATCGAGAGAAACTAGCAACCCGAACCGCCATCGCCCAAGGATTTTCCTTTGACTGTGTCAAACATGATCAAGTCTACTTACACCCAAAGGTGTAAGTAGGGTGTGAGACTAAGCCCAATAGGATATCACCCAAGGATTTCATGTGATAGGCATTGTAAAATAAAAGGCTTGCAAGAGTTATAAATAGATAATAGTGGCATTTATTTCTAAAAGTGCAACTTTGAAAAGAAAATAACTTTCAATGGGGATAACTATAAAGAATCAGTGAAATTGAATAAAACATTCAAGATGCTGGTTTTCACATCCTAAAATACCATAAAGAAAGTTTAAATGCCAAAAAGGCCACGAGCACCAAGCGTAGGAACCCCCCCTAGGTACTAGTTTGTTGTGAGCCCCAAGTACCTCGTACCTCGGTGAAAGTAACCATAACGAAATTCGTTCTCGTGCACGAGCCACTAGTAGGGAGCATACCCATAACCTAGTGGTCTCCAATCATCTCCATTATAGTTTTGTTAGTGTTATCCATGTCAGACTTGCTAAGGGAACCATGGTCAAAACCCCTCCGTTCACTAGCGTACTAGTACACCTTAGCCAACCTAGATACCCGGGTTTCCCGTATTGTGCTCAAATAGTCACCACATGCTACCAAAATCAATATTCACATATAAATATGAGTTATGGTCACACACATTCAAAATAGTATCTACACCTTCTTTTCACCTTTTGCATAACTCAATAAACCATTTATAATTTCCATAAAACAATTTCAAGAAAATTAATCAAATGTTGCACATTAAATTCATCTAAAATCCCATATTTAAAACCAAATGGAGACCAATATTATACCAAAACATAAATTTCAGCATCAAAACATTTTTATAAATCCAGTCCCTGAATTATAAAACAACACCAAGAGGCACAATATGGGTTACACATGTAAAACACCCATTTTCACACAAGATTGGCACTTAAAAATCTACCACTTTTAAAATTCTACCCAAATCAATTTTTGAAATCAAAATACTGAATTATGAACATAATGGAAACCTAAATACAACAAGCCAACTCATTATACAATACCTACATATGAAATCACCAACCAAAAGAGTCAAAATCCCCAAATCCTTGTGCGTCACTTCAACCGTACCTCCGCCGCACCACAAAGGAGTAAGATTGAACCTAAAACCAGAGGATTGGACCAAGAAACTCAAAACTAAAACCCTAGGTACGAAACCCCATCTTCTGGACATTTGGGGATTCAATAAAAAAGGAAGAAACCCTAAGAATAAGGGAGGAATAAGAAAGAGAAATAACTTACTTGAGAAATCTGGACGTTTTTTGGAGCTTCAGAAGTTCGGCCCTAAATCGCGATCCATATGAGCTCCAAAGAGGCGAAAACGAAGATGGGGGTGTGTCTGGGTTCGATGGGAATGTGTGAGAGGTTGAATCACCGAAAAAGGATAAAAAATAAATATTTTATGAAAGAATTAAAAAACAATTTTAAAACTGGAAATGTGCTTTCGGGTTGGCCCAATACCAAATTTTATCACCCAAATCCATGATTCTAATGAATTTTTAAGGGGCCCAAAATTACGTTTTGGTTTTAATATTTAAATGAAGGTAATTTTGGAAGTTGAATGGTTGAAAAATGTTGAAAAACGAAGGAGTTATTAAAGAAACAAAATATACTTTCAAAACTGGAAATGGGCTCTTAGGTTGGCCCAAATTTTGGAAACCCACTATTTCCTTTAAAAATGCTTGAAAAACCACCAAAAAAAATCAAGGATGTAAATTAAATGAAAAATACCTCTAAATATTTCATGTATGTGACAGATGTCATATGATGGATCTTCACCTGTTTATCCACTTAGTGAATATGGATGGATCTTATTTCCCCTCATGAAATTTTGTATTAAATGTTATTATTTGTGATGGTATAAACATGTATCACTTTGATACAAGTCTTTGGAACTTTGTATCATCTTAACAATCGTTATAATTGTTATTGAGAATGTCCAAGAATGACATCTAATGTCATTTAATATTGATTCTCTAAATGACATAGGCTTTGGAACAACTTATCCTCTTCATTCATTATCATCACTTCATCACTACCTTTCCATACACATATATACACCTGATTAACAATTGACTCCTTATTGATCTCTTATTAACAAAAACACAACATCATGCTCTACAAGCATGGTAGGTTGTTGTGGGAGTGTTTCGGTGGTCCTATGTGGGAGAGACCCATTCCTAGTTCATTTTGAATTCTTGTTTGGTAATTTATCATTGGTTCTTAATGCTGGGGATAACCACCATGGATCTTGTAGAGTTTACCCCTAATAAATTTTCCAGTGATAGTTGTTTTATAATGGTGGGTAGTCCATTCCACACTCCCATAGAAGTTTTGGTTCTCATGAGTGCTCTTTGGATTGGGTGATCATTAGGTTCATTGGGAGAAGGCCCAACAATCTGGTTCTTGGCTTGAGAGTTTGGACAATGTTGATAAGGAATACTTAGGTGTGGTTCTTTAATATGGAAAGTGTTATGGCTTCCTGTGGGAAGAAATCTTTAATGGTGGGGAGAATTGTCACACTTTGTTTTTCATGTCTTGGTTTTTATGTGGTTCATTTAAAATAATGATTCTCTTCATGGGTTTTGGGTGAGATTAATGTTCAGTTTTGAACTTCCATATTTTTTTAATCATCCAATCATGGGTACCCGATATCTTGTTTGGGAGTTTTTTGAGAAAAGGGTGGTTACTTCATGATTTGGGCCAAATGTGAGCTGATTTACAGATTTAAAAACAAATTTTTGTTTATATTATAACTCTTTAGTTTTTCAACATTTTTCACTCTTTAAACTTCCAAATTTTCTTCCCCTGACCTATTAAATCCAAAATATCATATTCTACCCCTTAATAATTTATAATCATGGTGGATTTTGTTTATTTATTCAGGTATTGTGCCAGCCCGTGAGACCATTTCCAGTTTTTTAAAAAATTGATTATTTTATATATTTTTCATTTTTTTATATTTTTTAGTGATTCCACATCTTACTCAATACCAAGAACCCTAGGCTCACCCCCATGTTCCATTTCCTCTCTTTAGAGATAAAATTCATCAGGTATTTGGGAGAACTTCTTTAAAGTGTCTCAAATCATCTATATTGGAAGAGGTCATTTGTTTCCTTCATAAATAATTATTATTTACTATTTTACCCCAAATATTCTTCCCCTAATTATTCTAGACCTAGTGAGCCTCTCAAAGGAGTTACAAGCCATTCCCTTTCTTCTAAGGGTGTAGATCTAAGGGAAGGTGAAGATTTTTCTAGTTTCCAAGGTGATATTCCTTCTCCTTTCTCCACCCTCTTCCACCTCCTTCCATTATTTCTTGGTTTTATATTCCCCATAGTCTTTCTCAAATAATAGTTATGTTATACATATATTTTTATGGGGTTTTTGTTCATTTAGGGAAGGTCTTCATTGATCTAGAGTCTTGGGAACCATGGTAGGTGATATCGGGTGTGTGTTTCCTTCTTGCCATGGTTTTGTGGTAGGTTTCCCATTGAACATGTACTTTTTTTTAAGATTAATATTTTTCATGGTGTTTTAACCCTATTAAAATTCTTAATATTGTTTTATAATCATTCAATAAATATATATATTCTTTAAAGTGGTGTTTATGCCTTGTTTTGTGAAAACTAGTGTTGTTTTGTTGTAAATTTAAACACTAAGTGTTTGTTTAAATGTTATGTTATCTTTCAAACCTGGTTTGTGATACTTAAAACCTGGTTTAAAAATTTAAATAAATTTTTGGCATGAAAATTTGGTTTTATAACCTTTTTAGTCTAAAATGGAACTTGTTTTATTAAATTTTACATGCCTCGTTTTCGGAAAGTGCCCAGTTGGATTTTGCATGCACAAGATAATATAAAAAGGTTTTCCTAGATTATGAAAAATATTTACATCATGTGAATAAATGTTTTTTTGGGTTCCTTATTTGGGTTCCATTCTGGTTTTGGTTTTCATAAATAATGGGTATTGATTTTTAAGGTGGTTTGGCATGTGTTTCCAAGGGAAGGCCCGTTTGGCACTTTTGTAAAAATGATAATGCATAGGTTGTACAATATTAATATTTTCAAGGTGGTTAATATTGTTTTGAATCTTAAAATGGTATTTTTGGGTAATTATATGGTTTTACAATGTGGATTTTGTTTTAAAAACAAATGGGTTTTGGTTTATAACATGTTTTGGCCCGAGTTACCTGAAAATGGCTCGTTTGGAATCCTGATAAAAATGGTTGTGCTTTGGATGTGTAACCAAATTTTTTTAAGTAATTTATGAAATTTGTTTGCTGTTTTAAATTCTTTTTATAAACCTATCTATTAAATGTGAAAAGTTTCCCTTTGGAAAACATTAGTTTTAAGAAATGCTTAAGGGCCCATTTGGCAACTTTGTGAAAATAATGGTGAAATTATTTATTATGAAAAACTCCTATGGATGTTTCTCATGCTAAGCTTGTATGTATATAATGGATAGGATTTATATAATTATTAATCCTTTTGATCCATTATGAGTGTTACTCAGGTTGGACTCTTTATGTTCCTTTTGATTAATGGCATGAGATCAGTCCTTGGAGTGACTCGGGGTGATGTCTATTGTGAATTATTATTATTATTATTATTATTATTATTATTATTATTATTATTATTATTATTATTATTATTATTATAATATACATACTATGATTGGATGCTTATATGGCATTGGTTGGATCACCCCCATTAGATAATTGAGACATGGGAACCAGGAATACTGAGAGAATGTTCTATGAATGATTTTTGCACTAGTAGGTTATGGTACAGACCATTAGTCCATAGTTGGTGGATATATTAGGATTATTACTATGGTATTTTCACTCGGATTTCATGAGAATGGATGATCGAGTTTATTGAGTGATTTGATTTCAACGTGTGTAAAATTTCAATGGGGATGAGGTCTCATATATTTGTTTCTTATGGATTATTCTTGATCTCATAGGTTCACCCCTGTTTATTTGGATTTCAGTTGCTTGCTGTGATGAATTTGATTCTTGTATGTACATTTACATTTCCCTTATTATGGGATTACTATCATGACTTATTGTGTATTTTTTTCATGGAAATTGGTTGTCTGGTTTTGATAATAATTATGAAAATGGTATTCAAATGAAAGTATTTAATCCTTTTTGTAAAAATATGAAAATGTAAACATCACTCTCCCCTTGAAAATGTTATTGTAACACTAGTTGAAAAAATCTAGTTTTGGAATAGAATAAGGGCAATGGTTTGTAATTTGTTATGAGTAATAAGGAAGAAAGCCTTAATTTTATATATTTTAGTTCAAACTTGAAATTTATATTTCTTTTATTTTAAATAATATGCATTGGTAATAGATTATTGGTCTAGCATACTGAGTTTTAATACTAACGCCTATAGTTCATTTTGTTTTTATCCCTTATACAGGTTTCAAAATGAGTTCAATCACCTTGAGTGATGTGTGATTGTTGTGATAGATAGTGACCTATAGGGTCACATGGAGTTAGTTGGTCAGCATGTCTGGTCTGTTTAATTGTATAATTCAGTTGTAATTCATGTTTTGTTTGTATACATGATGATCAGTTCCGTTTTTATAAATGTGTATTGGGTTTTCCATTTGTTTCCGCTGTTTGTTTTACTATTTATATATGGTATAAATTGTTACCTTGTATACTCTAATGATGCCTGAAACTAGTTTCCAGCCTGTGGGGATTGGGAATGCCCTTCGGGCCATGCCATGGATCGGTTCGGGTGCCTGGTTCAGGGTCGACCCAGACTGGTTCGTGATAATTATAATGGATATATTAAATTATAATAGAGAAACAATTACTATGGTTAGGTATACCTAAACTAATGGATTAAACTATTGGTGTTTGAAGGATTGAATGATGGTTTTTTCTACAAAATAATGATTTAATATCTATTAAGGGCTATAAAAATCTTGAAGGAGATCCAAAAAATGGAATGTCATTGCTGAAGTATAATATAACCAAATCACCAGATCTGTGAATGATATCTGGAGTTTATTAGCTTAAAATGAATTTAATAGAGTCTATTAATGTACTAAAACTCATGAAATGTGGAAAAATATATATATAGTCTATAAAGGAATTGATAAGGTTTGGCAGTTAAGACACAACACTTCTTATTTGAACTTTGATACTTTCATAATGATATGCGAAGAAATCATAACCTAGAAGAATGAAATATTGAAGAAAAAAATAAAATAAATATTATTGAGGTTCTAATAATGTTACATGCTATGAGTGCAAAAATATAGAAACATTAAACAATAATATCCTCAATTTCAATACAAGAATAAATCTGAAAAAAAAATAAAAAAGAAGTTTTATTTAAAAACCAAAGGAAAAGGATATTTAAAGACTATTTTTAGTGCTTTAGAAGAATATATTGATGACTCGTCTTTAGAATATGAATCTAAACTATCAAACCAAAAATTATACATGTGTTATATGGCTTAAAAACATGAGGTAAATTATTTTTATTATTCTGGGTAAGAATCTAAATGTGAAACTAAAAATTACTCATTTCTAAAATAATAGGAATATTGTAAAAGTATAGAAGATACAAATGAGTGATTGAAAAATAAAAATAAATCTCTTATAAAATCTTATGATATTTTTAAAATTGAAGAAAATTCCTTAAAAAATAAAATCTCAAATCTAAATACAAAACTAGATATAATTTGTTTTCATTTCTACTAAACATGATGATAAAATTAAAGGTATAAAAAATGAGTGTAAATCTTGTAAACATTATAAAAAAATTACAAATTTGGTAATTATCTTAACCAAATACTTAGAAAAATATATCAAATAGATAATGATTTGGTTCATGTAGTTTTGGAAATAGTCCCAATATATATCGAAATGAATTTATACCTAGTTATAATAAGAAAAAACAATCGAAAGATACTTTTTTTACTATGGAGAACATTAACAATATTAAAATTCTATTACTCTAATAAATCATCAATTTTTTGGTAGTAATCCTAAATTTATTTCAACGAATATGTTTAAATTCATTGTAGGATTTTTTTAGACAACATAATAAGACTGGGATTCAAAAATCTTAAATCACTAACTTTGTAAGACCCATGAGCATATGGGTATAAAAGAAATTATTGTTTGAATTATTTTTATAGGTAAAAATATAAAAAGAATAGTAATGAGAAGTAGTGCATATATATTGGATTCTCAAGTAATATGATTAGTGATTTCGTAATCATTCACTCATTATGAAAAATTGATGGAGTCTATGTATCTTCTAGTGAAAATAAAAAATGAAATATTATTCATGATGGATCAATTGAGAATAAAAATTCATTTCTCATCAATAATGTTCTTTATCTTAAAGGATTTACGAATAACTTGATAAATATTTCTCAACTGTTTGATAAAGGATACATTGTAATTATTTATAATAATGAATCTTCTATCTCTAAATAAAATTCACTTAAAAATACAGCACTATGATCTAAAAATGTCTAAACATTAGTACTTGACTCACTGATTAGATAAAATATATACTACTCAACTGATAAAATAAATGAATATTGGATTTTTCATAATATGCATGGGCATTATAATATTTATTTCTTGTAAAAGTTATATAAAATAAATATGATTTATGATTTTCCATACTTAGGTTAGATAAATAGAATCTTTTTTTGCATCCCAAATGTGTGAGAAACATAATTCATATTTTAAAGAAAATACCAAATTTTCAACTTCTATAACCTCATATCTTATTCACATAGATTTTTAAACCTTTTATAATAACATTTTTAGAAAGAAAACCATTTTTTTGTTTTATTTAATGATTTTTCCAGATTTACATGGGTTATATTTTTGATACTTAAGAGTGGATGTTTTCTATTATTACTATTTTTTAAAGATATTTACAAAAAAAACACTAAAATACTTTCATTAAGATGTGACCATGGGGAATAATTTTAATACCATGAGTTTAGATTATTTTATTCAAAACATTAAATCAACTGCACCTTTTCTACCCTTAGGTTACCCCAATAGAATGTTGTTGTTGAAAGGATAAATATGTACTTATATGAAATATCAAGGACTATGTTATGTGGATATATAATTCCAAAAAGAATTGGGTTGAGGCTATTAATATAGAATTTTGTTTCATAAATAATTATCTAATCAAGAATATTTTAAAGAGGAAACCCTATGAGGCATGGAATAATATAAAACAATAAGTTAAATATTTAAAAAATAGAATAAAAGAAAACATTAATAACAATAATGATAATCTCAATAAATCTGAACCAAAGTCTATTAAAGGAATCATTATTGGTTGTTCATAAATATCTAAATCAAATAGAGTTTTCAATAAAAAGTATATGATTTAATAAGAATCAAATCATATGATGTTTGATGAAAGTGATATTTTTTTATAAAACAAATGTCACAACCCGCCCTCGGGGTCCGTGCCGTGACTACCCCAAGCCCGCCTTCCATAGGCCAGGGGCTGGCGACTAGCACCAAGGCGTAAATCCCGGTAAAAAGGGAAGGCATTGCCTTTGTAAAGTAAACAAACACCACAGAGTAAGCAAGCGGAAGTAAACACTAAACAAAAGAAGAGTACAACTGAAAGTGCGGAAAAGTAAATGGGCCAGTATACATTCCCAAACTGAAAGTAAAGTACAACTCGAAAGGGAAAACAGCAACTGAAAAGTAAAAGCCGCAACACCGAGCTGTCCACTGGAAATCCCACCTGAAGGGTGGGTACAGATAGCTCCTCTGCTCCACGGGTCCCGCCGTCCGCTCCGAGCACGTCCCGTCCAGTGGTCCACCTCCGGGTACCGTCCCGTTCTGCAAGCCTCAGCTAAGGTCAACGCTGTCCGTCGTCTACAACCAACAAAACGTAGTGCGGGCAAAGCCCGTGCAGGGGTGAGTATAAGCTACTCAGTAGGGACCCCGAGACCCTTGAAGGTCTCTCAAATCCACAAAGGATAAACCACGAAGAAAGGTACAATCACGAAGTAACAACAGACACTGCTTAGGTATATGCCCATACATATATCTAAGTCATCAATTTCAAATACGCTCCAACCTCCGAGCCCAAGTACAACTCAGTCCACACAGGAAAGTAAACGTATTCCACACAGGAAAGCAAAAAAGTAATCCACACAGGATTGCACAACACAATCCACACAGGAAAGCAACAGGATTCAGCTCACACAGGAATACTTCTTCAAGGACGATAAAGATGATCTCTGATCCATCTAAGTCGTCAGACCCACGAAGGATCGATAGGTAACTAACCCCCGCAAAGACCCACACAGGATCGGGCCCACACAGGACCTGTAGGTGCTGGTTCACACAGGACCGCTGAGCGCAAGGACCCACACAGGATCGGGCCCACACAGGACCTGTAGCACTGATCCACGTAGGATCGCTGAGTGATGTAGTCGTCGTCGTCGAATCCACACATGATCTCTATACTGTCGTCGTCGCAGTCACAGTAGCAGCAGTAGCAGTAGTAGTCACAGTAACAGTCGCAGCCAGCACTAGGGTTCCCGCACACAACATGCTCGTTCGGAGGGTCCGCTCCACGAGCCGAGAGGCTGATACATCAACTGTTACAAAGTCCAGAGTTGATGTATCCAAAAGTTCTGTATCGTCAACAGGAACTCAACGCAACAGACGGCGCGTCGATCGGACGCCCGGTCTGAGAGTTATTGGCATTTTCGTCACAGGGGCCCGGTTGGTTTTTAAGGAAAAACCAACCCGACCGTACTCCACCTGCGTCCAAACCTCGGGCGGAGTATGCCAAAAGATCCGTCTCACTAAGAGGAACACAACACAGCTGACGGCACGTCAATCGGACGTCCATAGCTCAAGATATGAGCGTTTCCGCTCCGAAGGCCCGGTTGGTTTCGTGAACGAACCAACTCGGCCGAACTCAAAGTAAACCGAAACCTTGAGTGTGATATACCGAAACGACCGTCTCGATCCAAGGATCGCGTTGCCGCAGACGGTTCGTCGATCGGAGGTCCGTGGCTCAAGTTATGGCCAAAATACCGAAAATGATTCGAAACCCGGCGGCGCGGCGGCCTGGCGCCGCACGGAGGCAGCGCGGGGGGCAATCAAGCCCCCGCTTGATTTGAAGGGGCGGCGCGGCATAGCCGCGCCCTTTGTAAAAAAAAAACGGCCCCCACGTGGGGGCCGGCTTGGAGAAAAACCGGGGGGCTGCTGCCCCCCCCCCCTCATAAAGAGGGGGGGTTTTGTGTGCTGGCCGGGGGATTAATTTCCCCCGGTTTAATGCCATCCGGCCGGCCAGCTGGCCGGCCGGTTTTCTCCAACGAGACCGGAAAATCCGGTCCCCTCTTCAGCTTCCGACGCCGGCGGCTCGGCCGCCGGTCTTCACTTTCCGCCGCGGCCCGGAACCGGCCGCGGTGTTCGTCATCCGGCGCGGTGCGACGACACCGCGCCCCTCCGCCGCACCTTGATTTCTTTCAACGCGGCGCGACGGCGTCGCGTTCTTGATGTTTCTTCCATGGTACGTGCGCGACGGCATCGCGTATCAAGATTGGGCGAATATCCGCGTGGTGCGACGGCACCACGCCACCTTGATTCATCCACAAATTTAAACACCAAGAACGAAGGAGGGGGTTCGGCCGTGTTCATGCGGTCCGGCCCCCTCACGTTAAAACACAACTTAAAATATTCAAAGGCCACACGTTAGACACGCTAGATCCACGATCAAGAATGAAATAATTAAACAATAAATCAACAACCCCTACCTCGGGTATAAGTTCGTAGATTTGACAACGTTCCGCGGAAGACAACGTCGCGGAGGTCGGGCGTCGCGGTCGTCGTTCGTCAAATCCGATGACGAAGAGGTGCGTCTGATGTGATACGTCGTTGGCGAAACTTCGTATGCCGACGAAGGGAATCCGAGGAGGAAGCGGCATTCCCTCTCGTTGTTACGGAAGACGAAGAAGAGCGGAGCGGCGTTCTTCGTCGGAACTTGAGCGTTCTTCGTCATGTTCGAAGGTTCTTCGTGTTCTTCGTCAGAGTTGAAGAAGAAGAAGAAAAGCTCCCCAAAAGCTCTCAAGGTGGCCAAAGTGTTCTCACCCAACCAAATAAAATAAGAGCTTATTTTATTTACAAACCTAACAAAAGAATTTCAAAGGTTTGAATTTCAAAATGATTAACTCCAAAATTAAATGACTCAAGTCATTAAAGAGGGGTTAAGGGAGTTGGGAGAAGATGAAAGGTTGGGAGCTTCGTGTGGGCCCCACCACACTTAATCCTCCCAAGGGAGGTTAAGTGGATGTGGGTCCCACTTCCAACCCCCTTTGGTAGGATTTATCAAGTTAAAAATAAAATTTGTTCTTCACGAATTTTATTTAACTTAAACTAAAAACCCAAAAACTAACTTTCAACCCGCAACAAACGCAACTTCCGAAAAGGTCTCTTTAAGCGAATATCGGCGCTGCGAGTTCATCGGTGCCCTCAGATTTCAATTCTGAGCACCGGATCAAAAGTTAGGAAAATCCCGTTCGTTTGTTCACTGAACGTACCCGAGCCAAACTTCGGAAATTGATTCCGGGCACTCCGGGCCTCGGAATCAGGTGCCTTCTGAAACCGCGCTCTTGTAAAATTCTAAAGAAAATTAAGAAAAAATTTCCCTTGAATTTTACGGGTCTTTACATTACTCCCATCTCAGGGCTTTACGTCCCCGTAAAGATACATCAAAACTAGGGAAACAAATGAGGGTACTGAGCACGCATCTGAGCCTCCCGCTCCCATGTGCTCTCCTGGAGATTCCCGTGCTGCCATCTGATGCACACAAGAGGAATCGATCGCCCACGCAAGACCCGCTCCTGTCGATCCTCTATCTCCACCGGGACCTCCGTAAAAGTCGCCCCATCGTCAACGTCAAGCTCCCCATGATCAATGATGTGCGTCGGGTCGTGCACGTATCTCCTCAGCTGAGATACGTGGAAGACATCGTGCACCCAGTGCAACTGAGGTGGTAGAGCCAGGCGATAAGCCACCTCGCCAACCCTGCTGAGGACTTGGAAGGGTCCGATGAAGCGCGGAGATAACTTGCCGCCTCGGCCAAATCTCCGAATACCACGTCGAGGTGAGACCCGCAAGAAGACGTGGTCGCCATCCTCGAACTCTAGTGGCCTCCGCCTCCTGTCAGCATATGACTTCTGCCGGCTCTGAGCTGTCCTCATCCGCTCCTGGATGACCTGGACCTTCTCTGTCGTGGCCTGGACCATCTTCGGTCCCACAAGTGCTGACTCACCAGGGTCTGTCCAGCACAAAGGAGATCTACAAGGTCAGCCGTACAACGCCTCGTACGGTGCCATCCCGATGGTGGAGTGGTATCTGTTGTTGTACACAAACTCCACCAAGGGTAGGTGGTCCTCCCAGCTACGACCAAAGTCGAGGACACATGCGCGGAGCATGTCCTCGAGAGTCTGAATGGTCCTCTCTGTCTGTCCATCCGTCTGAGGGTGAAAGGCTGTGCTCAGACGTAGCTGCGTCCCGAACGCCTCCTGTAATCCCTTCCAAAGCCGGGAAGTAAAGCGATCATCTCGATCGGATACGATAGATGATGGCACGCCGTGGAGCCGCACAATCTCCTGAACGTAGAGACGTCCCAAGCTCTCTACTGAGCCCTGCTCTCTGATGGGTAAGAAGTGTGCCGACTTGGTGAGTCGGTCAACAATCACCCAGATGGAGTCGTGACCTCTGGAAGTGCGTGGAATTCCAGTCACGAAGTCCATATATATGCCGTCCCACTTCCACTCCGGAACCTCCAAGGGCTGTACCAAGCCTGCTGGTACCTGATGCTCTGCCTTCACCTGCTGGCAGGTAAGGAATCGAGAAACGAACTCTGCTACTGCCTTCTTCATGCCCGGCCACCAGTGCTGTCGTCTGAGGTCCTGGTACATCTTCGCCACTCCAGGATGTACCGCTAAAGGAGAAGTGTGAAACTCTCTCAGCACTTCCTCTCGCAAAGCGACTGGTACCATGGTACGTCCTTCAAAAAGGATGTCGTGCTCTGCTCCAAGGGAGAAACCATCAGGTGCCTGTCCCGAGGATATCTGTACACGCCGTGTCTCACAGTCAGCGTCCTCACGCTGTGCCTCCCTGACCCGCTGCAGTAGTGGAGGAGTGACTGTGAGAGACTGAAGGAAGGCTGCTCCATCTCTATCCACGAAGGATATCTGCAAAGAGGCTAGCTGCTCCGTCACCTCCTCAAGTAGCTGAATGCCCGTCCTCCTGCTAAGGGCATCGGCTACTACGTTCCCCTTCCCAGGAGTATAGACTATCTCAAAGTCATAGTCCTGGAGGAACTCGAGCCATCACCGCTGTCTCAGGTTTAGGTCCTTCTGAGAGAAGATATACCTGAGACTCTGATGATCAGAAAAGACTCTAAAGCGCTCGCCCATCAGATAGTGTCACCATGTCTTCAGAGCGAAGACCACTACTGCTAACTCCAGGTCATGGGTAGCGTAGTTCTGCTCATACGGCCTCAACTGACGTGATCCATAGGCGATCACTGCCCGCTCCTGCATCAGAACACATCCGAGTTCGGTCCCTAATGCATCGCAGTAGACTACGTACCCTACTCCCTCCTCAGGCAACCTCAAGATAGGTGCGCTAGTCAATCTCTGTCTCAGCTCCTGGAAGCTCTGCTGACATCTGTCTGACCATACGAAGGGTTTTCCCTTCTTCGTCAAAGCTGTGAGTGATGCCGCAACTCTAGAGAAGTCTGGCACGAATCTCCGATAGTATCCAGCTAGTCCCAAGAAACTCCGAACCTCAGTCACGCTCCTGGGTGGCTCCCATGCTAACACAGCCTCAATCTTCGCGAGATCCACTGCAACTCCTGCCTCAGAGATAACGTGTCCCAAGAAGTGGACCTCATGTATCCAGAACTGGCACTTCGAGAGCTTACCATAAAGCTGGTGCTCTCGGAGTGTGTCTAGTACAACTCGCAAGTGATAGGCGTGCTCCTCCTCTGTCGTAGAGTAAATCAGAATGTCGTCAATGAAGACCACGAAAAACCGATCGAGGTATGGCTGAAAGATCCTGTTCATGAGAGCCATGAACACTGCTGGAGCATTGGTTACACCGAAAGGCATAACCAAGAACTCATTGTGGCCATACCGACATCTGAAGGCTGTCTTCTGCACATCCTCATCTCCGACTCTGAGCTGATGATAGCCTGACCTGAGATCTATCTTCGAGAACCACCGTGCTCCCTTGAGCTGATCAAAGAGGTCATCAATCCTCGGTAGAGGATACTTGTTCCTCACTGTCACCTGGTTCAGGCGATGATAGTCAACACAGAGTCGCAATCTCCCGTCCGCCTTCTTGGCGAACAAAATCGGGGAAGCCCAGGGTGAAACACTGGGTCAGATGAACCCCTTGCCCTGCAAGTCCTCCAACTGTACCCGTATCTCTCGAAGCTCGGCGGGGGCCATCCGATATGCTGGAGTGGATATCGGGGCTGTCTCGGGGTACAAGTCAATATAAAAGTCTACCTCTCTGCGAGGAGGTAGCCCTGGAACGTCTTCGGGAAAAACGTCCGCAAACTGATCCACCACTGCAGGAAAACCAGGACTCTTCACGTCAACTGCTCCAAGGATAAGGCTAGCCAACTGATGAGTGATGGGCTGTCCTCTCCTCCGCGGAAGTCCATCCTGTGCTGCTAAGTCTCCCTTCTCTCTGGTGAAGGTGAACCTGCTCCCGTTGGTGCGTACACATCGCACCTTGCGCCTAAAACAGTCAATCTGTGCATGGACCGTAGATAGCCAATCCATGCCCAAGATGACGTCGTAAGGCCTCGACGCTGCTACAAGAAGATCCCAGCCGAAGCTCTCTCCTCCTAGAGTAAGCTCACACTGCCGGCACCAGTGCGTAATCGTCGAGTCTGCTCCCGTAGGAGTCTCTAGCCGTAAGGATCGAGCCAACGGCTCTGTCGGAATCTCCGAGCTCCGAACAAGGGCAGCGGATATGAAAGAGTGACTCGCTCCTGTGTCTATAAGAACTGCAGCAAGGGTGGAATAGACACAGATAGTACCTCGAATCATCTCGGGTGCGCCGTGGTCGTAGGCCTCTGCTGCCTGGAGCTGTGCCTGTCTCTGCCCGCCAGATCCCTGTGGTCGGGGTGGACCTCCTGGTGGTGGTGGTGGCAGAGACTCAAAGCGTCGCCCACCACCGGCTGCTCATCCAGCTCCTCTGCCTCGTCCGCCTCCTCTCTGCGGACCGCCACGGTCGACCCTCTGCCTCTGCCTCGGTGGTCCCTCAACCGTCTGCTGCTCCTCGGCACGGCGGGTCGGGCAGTCACGAGCCATGTGGCCCTGCCCGCCGCACGAGTAGCACTGTCTGCCTCTCGAAAGACTGGCTCCGCGCTGTGTGCCCCGCACTGCTGAGCCAGTGTCCTGAGGTCGTCTGCCCGAAGGTCTGGTCTGTCTTGACCCCTGAGTCATCCGTCGACTGCCTGCTGCAGATGACTCTGCCACGTGCCGCCCTGCGGTGGGTCTCTGTGCTGGTGTAGACTCAGCAAGGAAGCTCTCGATCAGAAGGGCCCGCTCCAGTACTCCTGTCTGAGTCAGTATGCTGAGGGAGATCAGCGATGCCCTGATCTCGTGTCTCAAACCCTGATCGAAGGTCCGGGCCGGGAAGAATGGGTCCCGTACCATGTCGGTCGAGTAGCGCGAGAGATCGGTAAATCTTGCCGAGTACTGAGCGACCGTCATGCTGCCCTGCCGTAGCTGTAGAAGCTCCTGGATACGCACCGCACGAAGGGTGGATGGGACGAACTCCGAGCGGAAGAGGCTCTCAAATTCTGTCCAAAGTAAATATGCCTCATCGTGCACCTGGAGCATCAGGCTCCACCATCGTCCTGCTGCTGCGTGTAGTAGGCTCGCAGCGAGGATCACCATGAGGTCTGCTGGTGTCCTCACTAGCCTAAACACTCGAACCACTGCCTCCAGCCAGTCCTCTGCTGCCTGGGGATCCGTCTCCCCGCGAAACCTGGGCGGTCGCTGGCGCTGAAACTCATGTAGTGCGCTGAGGCGACGTGCATTGTCAGCGGCTGCTGCTGGAAGCATCGGGGGCTCGGCGGGTAGAGCTACCGCCGGTGCCACTGCTGACAAAGGGCCCTGCACCGAGGCCTCGTCGCTCGGTGGGCTGGCGTCACGCACGACTCTCGGAACCCTAGCTGGCTGCCGTCGTGGGGCCATCCTGAAAAGGAAACAGGTGCGCCACGGTCAGAACAGTATACCTGGTGAGCTGATATAAGTAATCACAAAGAAATCTTTGAAACACACACGCAATCAATGTTTTCGTGCATTAAGTCGGAAATCAGAAGTCAGGGTCCTGGTGTACGGATACGTCGGCCGCCGCACCAACACTGGACTCCCTGGACTGATAACCACACTCAATACGCTAAACATTATTGCTTCACATAGAAAAGATCAGAGTTCACGGTAGAACCGAACTCCCTTTGATACCAATTTGTCACGACCCGCCCTCGGGGTCCGTGCCGTGACTACCCCAAGCCCGCCTTCCATAGGCCAGGGGCTGGTGACTAGCACCAAGGCGTAAATCCCGGTAAAAAGGGAAGGAATTGCCTTTGTAAAGTAAACAAACACCACCGAGTAAGCAAGCGGAAGTAAACACTAAACAAAAGCAGAGTACAACTAAAAGTGCGGAAAAGTAAATGGGCCAGTATACAAACCCAAACTGAAAGTAAAGTACAACTCGAAAGGGAAAACAGCAACTGAAAAATAAAAGCCGCAACACCGAGCTGTCCACTGGAAATCCCACCTGAAGGGTGGGTACAGATAGCTCCTCTGCTCCACGGGTCCCGCCGTCCGCTCCGAGCACGTCCCGCCCAGTGGTCCACCTCCGGGTACCGTCCCGTTCTGCAAGCCTCAGCTAAGGTCAACGATGTCCGTCGTCTGCAACCAACACAACGTAGTGCGGGCAAAGCCCGTGCATGGGTGAGTATAAGCTACTCAGTAGGGACCCCGAGACCCCTGAAGGTCTCTCAAATCCACAAAGGATAAACCACGAAGAAAGGTACAATCACGAAGTAACAACAGACACTGCTTAGGTATATGCCCATACATATACCTAAGTCATCAATTTCAAATACGCTCCAACCTCCGAGCCCAAGTACAACTCAGTCCACACAGGAAAGTAAACGTATTCCACACAGGAAAGCAAAAAGTAATCCACACAGGATTGCACAACACAATCCATACAGGAAAGCAACAGGATTCAGCTCACACAGGAATACTTCTTCAAGGACGATAAAGATGATCTCTGATCCATCTAAGTCGTCGGACCCACGAAGGATCGATAGGTAACTAAACCCCGCAAAGAGCCACACAGGATCGGGCCCACACAGGACCTGTAGGCGCTGGTTCACACAGGACTGCTGAGCGCAAGGACCCACACAGGATCGGACCCACACAGGATCGGGCCCACACAGGACCTGTAGCACTGATCCACGTAGGATCGCTGAGTGCTGTAGTCGTCGTCGTCGAATCCACACAGGATCTCTGTACTGTCGTCGTCGCAGTCACAGTAGCAGCAGTAGCAGTAGTAGTCACAGTAACAGTCACAGCCAGCACTAGGGTTCCCGCACACAGAAAGCTCGTTCGGAGGGTCCGCTCCACGAGCCGAGAGGCTGATACATCAACTATTACAAAGTCCAGAGTTGATGTATCCAAATGTTCCGTATCGTCAACAGGAACTCAACGCAACAGACGGCGCGTCGATCGGACGCCCGGTCTGAGAGTTATTGGCATTTTCGTCCCAGGGGCCCGGTTGGTTTTTAAGGCAAAACCAACCCGACCGTACTCCACCTACGTCCAAACCTCGGGCGGAGTATGCCAAAAGATCCGTCTCACTAAGAGGAACACAACACAGCTGACGGCACGTCAATCGGACGTCCGTAGCTCAAGATATGAGCGTTTCCGCTCCGAAGGCCCGGTTGGTTTCGTGAACGAACCAACCCGGCCGAACACAAAGTAAACCGAAACCTTGAGTGCGATATACCGAAATGACCGTCTCGATCCAAGGATCGCGTTGCCGTAGATGGTTCGTCGATTGGAGGTCCGTTGCTCAAGTTATGGCCAAAAGACCGAAAATGATTCGAAACGGGGGGTCCGGGTCCGGGCCGACCCGGCCCGACCCCCCCTGGGTCGGCCCGAACCGGGTCGACCTGAACCGGGTCGACCCGGCCCGGCGGCGCGGCGGCCGTGGCGGCCTGGCACCACACGGAGGCAGCGCGGGGGGCAATCAAGCCCCCGCTTGATTTGAAGGGGCGGCGCGGCATAGCCGCGCCCTTTGTAAAAAAAACGGCCCCCACGTGGGGGCCGGCTTGGAGAAAAACCGGGGGGCTGCTGCCCCCCCCCCCCCCCCCCCTTCATGGAAACCGCCCCCCCTCATAAAGAGGGGGGTTTTTGTGTGCTGGCCGGGGGATTAATTTCCCCCGGTTTAATGCCATCCGGCCAGCTGGCTGGCCGGTTTTCTCCAACGGGACCGGAAAATCCTGTCCTCTCTTCGGCTTCCGACGCCGGTGGCTCGGCCGCCGGTCTTCACTTTCCGCCGCGGCCCGGAACCGGCCGCGGTGTTCGTCGTCCGGCGCGGTGCGACGGCACCGCGCCCCTCCGCCGCACCTTGATTTCTTTCAACGCGGCGCGACGGGGTCGCGTTCTTGATGTTTCTTCCATGGTGCGCGCGCGACGGCATCGCGTATCAAGATTGGGCGAATATCTGCGTGGTGCGACGGCACCACGCCACCTTGATTCATCCACAAATTTAAACACCAAGAACAAAGGAGGGGGTTCGGCCGTGTTCAGGCGGTCCGGCCCCCTCACGTTAAAACACAACTTAAAATATTCAAAGGCCACACGTTAGACACGCTAGATCCACGATCAAGAATGAAATAATTAAACAATAAATCAACAACCCCTACCTTGGGTATAAGTTCGTAGATTTGACAACGTTCCGCGGAAGACAACGTCGCAGAGGTCGGGCGCAGCGGTCGTCGTTCATCAAATCCGATGACGAAGAGGTGCGTCCGATGTGATACGTCGTTGGTGAAACTTCGTATGCCAACGAAGGGAATCCGAGGAGGATGCGGTGTTCCCTCTCGTTGTTACGGAAGACGAAGAAGAGCGGAGCGGCGTTCTTCGTCGGAACTTGAGCGTTCTTCGTCAAGTTCGAAGGTTCTTCGTGTTCTTCGTCAGAGTTGAAGAAGAAGAAGAAAAGCTCCCCAAAAGCTCTCAAGGTGGCCAAAGTGTTCTCACCCAACCAAATAAAATAAGAGCTTATTTTATTTACAAACCTAAAAAAAGAATTTCAAAGGTTTGAATTTCAAAAATATTAACTCCAAAATTAAATGACTCAAGTCATTAAAGAGGGGTTAAGGGAGTTGGGAGAAGATGAAAGGTTGGGAGCTTCGTGTGGGCCCCACCACACTTAATCCTCCCAAGGGAGGTTAAGTGGATGTGGGTCCCACTTCCAACCCCCTTTGGTAGGATTTATCAAGTTAAAAATAAAATTTGTTCTTCACGAATTTTATTTAACTTAAACTAAAAACCCAAAAACTAACTTTCAACCCGCAACAAACGCAACTTTCGAAAAGGTCTCTTTAAGCGAATATCGGTGCTGCGAGTTCATCGGTGCCCTCGGATTTCAATTCCGAGCAACGGATCAAAAGTTAGGAAAATCCCGCTCGTTCGTTCACTGAACGTACCCGAGCCAAACTTCGGAAATTGATTCTGGGCACTCCGGGCCTCGGAATCAGGTGCCGTCTGAAACCGCGCTCTTGTAAAATTCTAAAGAAAATTAAGAAAAAATTTCCCTTGAATTTTACGGGTCTTTACAACAAAATCAAGCTGATGAGTTATGTTATTCTTTTAAAACATGATTCTTGACCCTCTTTTTGGCTCCAAAATGGATTATGGTGAACTTTATTTGGAATGAAACAATCAATAATGCATAGAAACTAGTGATCTGGAAATTGTACAACCTAGATAGTCTAGAACCCTAAAAAACTACCCTTTAGAGATAGTAATAGGAATTTTAGATGAAGGATTAATAATTATAATAAATATATGAAACACTGTGGAGTTCTCTTATTTTATATCCCAACATGAACCCAAATACATATATGAATCTATATCTGATGAAATTTGGGCATTGACAGAGCAAGAGGAATTAAACTAGTTCAAAAGGAAAAATGTTGGAGAATTAATTAATAGATCATATGATTACCCTATTATGGGAACTTAGTGGGTGTTTATAAATAACAAGTATGATCATATTATGATCATTAGAAATGAGATTAGAATAGTTAAAAAAGTTTACAATCAACAATAAGGGATAAATTTTGAAGAAACCATTTCCATATTTTCTATATTAGAACCTATTAGGATTATTCTAGCCTATATATATCATAGGGATTTTAAATTACATCATCTTATTATAAAATGATTTTTTCTCAATGGTTTTATTTTGGTGTGATTTTATATTTAAAAACCACCTAGTTCTAAAAATACACCTTTTCAAAATCTATTTTCAAATGTACTAATGGTCATTATGTTCATGAAAAAGCCCATGGTTATTGGTATGTAATGTTAATTTCTTTTTTCTCATTAAATTTATTTTTATTAGGTTAGACATATCCTACAATTTTTAGCAGAGCATCATTAAAGGATATTTTAATTATTTAAATATATAATGATAATGTAATTTTTGGCTCAACTAATCAAAAATTTTGTAAATAGTTTTTAAATATTATGCGGAAAGAGTTAGAATTTATAATGATGGGTGATCTATATCTTTATTAGAATTCATATTTATCAAAAGAAATTTTGGAAAGTTATAAATCAAATCAAATTCATATATTATTAAATTAAATGATTTGAACTTGAAAATACAAAGTTATAAGAAACTCATATGATTTACAATATAAATATTGATTTAGATAAAGAGGGAAACTAATTGATAGTATGTTTTATATAGGAATAATTATGAGATTACTCTATTTGTCTTATAGTAGAACAAAAAATATGCTTGTACTATGCCTATGTTCCAAATTCCATGAAAATAAAAAATAATCCGATTTGAAAGATTCCAAAAGAATTTTAATGTATTTGAAAGGCTTAATTTCTCTTTCACTATTTTTTGAAAACATCTTTTTTTTAATTTATCTCGTATTCAAATATTTATTTTTTATTTTTTATTTTCGATAGAAAAATCACAATAAGAATATACCACTTTCTTAATAAATCCATGGTTTCGCGGTTGATTAAGAAGTAACAATCGGTTATATTATCTACTACAAAAGGTTAATACAATACTGCTAGTAGTATTTGTGTACAAGTGTTGTCGATAAAACACACCTTGATAGGCTTTGGATTTAATTTTAATTAAGTACCAATCAAATGAGATAACACTAATTCTATTATATGTTCTATAAATCCCATATTCCATTCTATATAAAAGAATATTGTTCGGATACATAATTTCTTGAGAGAACACACTAAAAAATGTTACATCTCTTTAACATTATTTCTATTGAAAACATGTTGGTTGATATCTTTACTAAGACTTTCTCTCTAATAGATGCGATTTTATTCAAATGGATATAATTTCATTTGTATTTAAATGAATTTCTTTATAAGATTATTAGGTTTTATTTAAAATAAATTTATTCTTTAGTTTTTTATATTTTATATATTATTTTTTATTTATTATTACGTAGTTCTATTAAACAAAAATCTATGAAATGAATTTTTAATACTCTCTTAAATCAATATTTTTGGATACTTTAGTTTCATTATTTAATACTCTTAAATTATTTTATTTTATTCTATTTTTAATTCATTGGATCAAATCCAATAAAACCCTTATGCCTTTAAAACATTTATAGATAACAACCCATACATGTTTTAGCTGGACCTATGAATATTATATCATCACTTCATTACCTTACATGTGATCTCCATTTAATGAATATTTTATATCCTTAAATAGATCCCCTGAATCACTATATCCTTAGCATCCTATATGTAGTTTGAGCATGGTAAAAGCTAAGAAAATAAAGGAGGGTGCCTTAGGACCCTCAAAGAAGGCCAAAAAATTATATCGTAGTACCGAGTGTGCAATGACCCATACATTATTAGTTACTGTTGTTTCCTTAATAAATGTATCTTATATTATATATAATTAAACTCATTCAACAAATAAAAAATGAAAATCCATTTTTCATTAATTAATAATGTTAAATTTGTTAGTAACCAAACCAATTGAAATACCTAATATTATAATTGGACTAAAATATCAAATAATAAATATAGAATGGGAAAATTTGGTTATTTCCAATTAGCTTGGATCATCTCCCCCACAAAAAAAACTATATAAATGAAATATAATATTAGTAAACAAATTGAAATAATATAAAAGGAATAGATATTGAACCTTGAGAGGAATTTTATTGAATAGTTTATTATGAAATAAAGAGGAATTTAAAAGAAGGTAGCATGACTGTTGGCAATACTAACTAGATCATTGAGAATAGTAACCTGATCGTTAGAATTGAAATATAACCCTTTGTCTATATGAACATTGGTCAATAAGATCATTAGTCAATATGACCAATAGTCAATATTACCATTGGACAATATGAATATTGGGACCTATGGACATTGGTAATAATTTGACCATTAGATTTAGTGTTTATTAAAGGTAATGATAAATGATAAATAATGTAGAAATGAGAAACCATGACATCAACTAGTAGATACATGCCATTTTAATCCTATTTACCATAGTGTGGGTGGTAGGTAGAATTCGTAGGGTTTACCCTTAACCAAGAACATAAAGAGATTCAACAATTCAGTCTTGAACAAAATGAACAATGATTGCAATTCAATTTAGTGGATATCACCACTTGGTTAATATTAGCTGAGCTACCCCTTGAAACTACCATCATCGTACACCTTACCCATAAAAATATACTGGTTTAATAAGTGGCTATGTTTGTAGGCCATAATATCATAAAATTTTAATTTCATTTTTATAAATTAAGTGGATATTTTTTAATTATTTTTTATCATTTTGTTTAATAAAATATTCATGACAATAATATGAATTTAATAATTTGATTTTTAGTTAAAAAATGAGAATTAATTTTTAGAAAATATATAAACATTTATAAAAAACTTAGGTATTCTATATAATTATTATTTCCATTAAATAATCTCTTAGAACACTATTTATTTAAATATAAACGATAATATAATTTTTCAATGTCTAAAGAAATTTTTCTATGTGTCAAAAATTTCACTATGTCTTACCAATTAATAAAGAGTTTTTATTTAAATGTTAAAATCCCCATAGTAATAAATATATTTTTTTAAAATAAACATTATATTTTAAACCACCAAATCAATATAAGGTTAGGGTTAATTTTCGATAATTTTTTAAAATAAATTTTTTTTGGATGAATAATAAAAATAAAGTTGTGTGTTTTTGCTATGTTTTTTGACTTCATGTGTATTTAATAATTATTTAATAATTAATTAAATAGAATCCACAACCGAAAATACATTTTTTATTAAAATTATTTGTTTTAATGGATTTAAATTAATTTAGAAACCTTAAAATGACTTTTCAAAATCTAAAATAGAAATTTTTATTTTGAAAACTATATTTTTTTGAAAAAATCAATTTTTCATGTCAGAAATAATATAAATTTATTTATTTCGGTTCTAATACATTAAAATACCATAAAAATGACTCAAATTTCTAAAACCATGAACAAAAAATGTTTCAAAGATAATGGTTTTCATTTTACACAACCTAGAATTCCAAGACAAATATTTCAAAAATACTGAACGGTTCATCCTCTTTTACTCTAAATACCCCTCCATCCCCCATTCCTATCCACTTAAAATTCATAATCCTTTTTATCATGGACATTTTACCTCCCAATGTTTCTTTTTATAGTTTCTTTAAGTCCTCAAGGATCTATAATCATTCTTTAGGAAGAAACTCTTCGTGGTAAGGTAATTCTACACTTCCCCTTTTCCGTTCAAGTACCTCTTTTATAGAATATTTTCTAAATATTGGATTACTATCTTTAAATAACACTTTTTTATCCCATTTCATCAAAAATATTTTTTTATCAATGGTATACCATTATCCTATTCCGTTATTCCATTTCCTTAATCAACATTTTATACCATTCATACTGCCAAATTAATTTCTTGAATTTATCTCTATTATATGATAAGTTTTCATATTGTGAATACCCAGACATATTATATTTTCCATGGGTATTCACCTAGATGTATACATTATTTTTTAATTTAATATTTACATGTTTTATACCCTAATTCTCTTCTCCTGGGTTAAAAATGATGTAAGTGTTTAAGATATTATGTATGTATTGATTTTAATTGAAACAAATTCATTATTCTCCATGTCTTATTGATGTAATGGTTTTTTATCAATGTGGCTCATATGAATTAATAAATATGAAGGGTGTTCCCTGATATCACTCAAATTCATTGGCTAAAGACTCAATATCTAGAGATGACATGTTTTATGATACCTTTATGAATAATGATAGTAATTTTGATTTATTAAACCTTAGTGTTAAAAATGGTGATATTATTATAAATGTAACGTTTTTATATTGCATCAAAATTTCCATGTTATGAATGGTATCATTCCATTATGATATTCCTCATGATCTTATGTTGATTATTTATTGATATTCCATGTGGTTAGATGCAAAATATCTCATTTATTTATTCTCTTATTGGGCTTTATAATCACCCCTGTTGTTTTGATGTATGTCCCCAGGATGTGAGATGTAGTAAATGTAACATAATATGAACCTATAAATATTAGTTTCATGTGTATTATAATTATTTTATGTTATTCTTATATTACATTTAAAATTTCTAAAAAACTAATCCTTAAAATATCTTGTGTGTTATTAAGTATTGTTCCATTTGATAAATGTTTCCTGTATTAAAAAGGTGGTCTTCCATAGTTGGTATAAGAGAACATTTTAGTATATTTTGGGAAATTGGTATTAATTTTTTTTAAGAACCCTATGGATAAGTCTATGTATAAGAAAACATCTTGGAATTATGGTGAAGTAGTAAGTGAGTGGTTTCCAAGACATGAAATTCCTTTATGGATACTATAAGTTGATCTCTAGTAGGCACAATTTTATCAAAGAAAAAACACCCATGAAAAGGTGTATTGGGATTTCACACAATTGTAATGTCCCAGAATTGGTAGCCACTATAATTGGTGACCTGAGCAAGGTCACCACATGACCTCAGGCATGCCTCCTTGTATGTCAGAGGTTTTCGACTTGCTGCATGAGTATATATAGGTACATTGGGGATACTATACCCTCTTATTTGAGTAATATGACAAAAAAAATCCACATATATAACAACCAAAATGAAACAGTATAAGTGATCAATCATAGGAAATGGAAAATAATTAACCATGTAACATATGTTATAAAAATATGATAAATACACTATATGTCAGAAAGTCATATAAATAAAATCCAAAACCAATAATACAAAAAAATCCCAAACTCGGACCCGAGTCCCAATCCGGTCTTGACCACCCATGCTCTAGAAAAATAAACCATTCATGAACCAAAAAATGAGTTCCTGTCCAAAACCAGTACTAGGAAACAATTTTCATCTTCGTAGGTATCCATGTACCATGGCGTCCCGAGTAGGGTGTGAGTACAACTCATTAGACCACCACTAAGGGTGTGTAAAGAAATAATTTCTCAATAAAAAAGTGTGTATGGGAAATCAAATTATAGTAAATAAATAGGTCAATAAAAGAAACATGTCTCAAAAATAAGCAATCATAAAATAACAATTTTATCTATCATGTTCCCTAGGGTCAACCAACCAACTAAACTAGCTCTGGTCACAACCGAAGCCTAATCCATGACATAATACGTTACAAACTTTTAATCCATAGGGGTAATCACTAACCAAACCATTCATCCACTTACCTTAGATAATTAGACCAACAATCAATCTATTTACATATGTTTGGGAGCATAGAACCTTTGTCCAACATCCCAAACCATGCCAAAAAAAGAGCATAGAGCCTCTGTCCGACATCATGACCACAAAACCATGGGAGGATAGAGCCTTAGTCACACATCCTATGTCATAAAATAATTCAGTGGATCTTAGAACATTAGTATTGACCAACCCAAACAAGTAACCTCATTCCATGAGTTATGATAATAGATCCTTAGTCTCACATCATAAGTCAAAAATACATCGGTGAGGCCTACATCATTAGTCTAGCCCGACCCATGGGAGTAGAGACATAGTCCAATACCCCACTCCTACAACATTCCACATGTTCATATTCTACTTTAACCATTCTACATGTTTACCATTTACGTACCATAACCAACTTCAACACATATACCATTTATAGGATATAACTCATTTAACACATTCACATTATACCAAACACCCACATCCTTATTCAATATTTAAACCTAGAGAAAAAATTAACATCAATTTAATTTCACAATCCATGATAATACACAAATAAAATTACTCATTTAAAATCATCATGAAGCCACTATTTATAACATAGACCTTCCTATTTGAAAACCCAAAACATGCCCCATGTATTAATTTCTATTTCTAACCATTAAAAACAATAATTAAGCATTTTCAAAAAAGGTAACACACCCCCATTTCAAATCATCATTTGAAATTTCATAATAATTCACCTTTTAAAATCACTTTTATTTCAAAAACTTCTTTTAAAACATCACTCACTTCCAAAAACATTGATTCCTTCATATAAAACTATAGCCGAGTTAAAATCCAAAACACATCATTAAAAATTTTCATAATCCCCTTGGTAACATTAAAAAACTAATTTATAAACATCCAATTTATCCCATTAACCCTTTTTATATCTCCATTTACAAGTCATAACCCATTCATTTTTATAATTACCCTACCTCAACATTTACCCATTTATTTCACCCATTCCATGGGTTTGGTATACACCTAGGGAATATATAGGTTTGATCCCTCATCATCAATGTACCCACATGGGTGTGTGAATGGTATTACCCATTAATCTAAGTCCACCATTACATTTCTCAACAAAGGATACAAAAACATTTCAAGAGGCAAGTTGGAATAACCACATACACTCAAAGAACAATAAGACTATTGGAAAAGGCTTATAGACCACCTACCTCAAGATCATGGATGATTACTTTTCATGTGAAAATACCTGATTGAAATTAATCTGGCCTCAAAAATTGAGAAGAATGAAACTTAGGAAAAATATTTTTTTGAGCTTCATATGGAGAGGAAACCAAAAACCAAGACTCTTACAAAAAATGGAAGGAAACATAGTTAAATACTTACCAAAAGCTTCAATTAAAACTAAATAACACTCAAAATTCATAATAATAGAAGGGTAATAACCCATAAAGTAGAAGTGGGATATTGATTCTTTACCCAAGCTATAGGGGGTTGAATGGGAAAGAAATTATGGGAGGAAAGTTGTAAACTCAATATGGAAAATGGTAAAAATCCCCTTGTTATGTGTGGCACAGTTGGGCCACATGGTTGGCTAGACCATGCACAAAACGTGTGTCTCACTCTATCCTTGAGGTGACTAAGACACATGGTCTAGCTTGCCACCTGTACAGTTGAAATCCCATGTGGAGACTATGCTCTAGCCTCTGCTTGAGGGGGTGTTGTCCATATAGATTCTTAGGACACTAATAAAACTAATATTTTACACATTTTTTGTATTCATTTAAATTTATTTAATAATAAAAAAGTATCAATTTTAGCTTATATAAATCAATTTTTGATTTTTGATGTGTTTTGTGAAAAATGGTGAAAAGTGCCTAATTTTGGATTTTGGACATATTTTTACATCATGGGTATATTAGTCATTTCTTGAAAAATATAAATTCAAATTAAGTGAATCTTTTTTTAGAATCCTTATTTTATTTCCTCTAACTTTACATTATGGAACAAGGGATGATTTGAGCATCTATAGCCCTTATAAAATCAATGAAGTTGAAGGATTTTTTGAGTGGGCAGTTTGGACCCCACCACCATAATGGAAGTCAATATCAACCTACACACCTCCAATTGTGGGGATTCCACCTAGAATAGAACAAGTACACACAGTTCAGGCTCTATAATTAATTTTAAGGAGTTTTGAATCCATTAATGTTGCAATTGGGTGTTATAATTTTGAAATAAGCTTCCTAGAAACTTCATCCAAAAAAAGAAAACTCTAAAGAAAAATTCATAACTCCCACCTATGATATCCAAATACACTAAATTGTTGAGGATAGATGGCCATGATATTTATGAAAAACATTAATTAATGGTGAAATGCATACAAAGTTCATTTATTGGGGCTACAACATGTCATATTTTAGGGGACAAATTCTGCCTATAAAAGAGGGGATCTCCTCCCTCTCAAATCATCCCGTTTTCCATCCCATTCCTTCAAGGAACCAAGGATGAGATTTCCACCGAGGGAGGCTGGCTGCAAATCTTCTCCCTTTATTTTTAATTTTTTTTATTTTCGTTATTTTAGTTTTAGTTTTTAATTTTAATTTAGATTTCTAATAAATTCATGCATTGTTTTTATTTCTGCATCCACCCATCCACCCTCTTTTCTTCTTCTCATCTTACCATCATGAACTATGATACTCATGATCATGAGTAACAAATCTGAGGAATATCCCACGGGAGTAATCAGGTTCTTGAAACAAAGACCATGTTGTTAATATTCTTTGGGTTAGTTATAAGGATAATTTAGATTGGTTTCAATCCTCAATGTGGTTGTCTAAAGTATAACTTCTTAATATAAAACCATTTTCCCTCAATTGAGGAGGTGGATGGAGGGTGTTGTTGGTGATCTCTAAGTGGAATTTTCATTCGTAATTGGGGTAGACTAAGTTGTGCACACTTACGATGGAGTGTGTTCACTAGGAATATTTGAAGCTGGTCAATGAAGGTTCTCCCTAAAAATTCTCTCGAGAGAACTTCTTTTCTTCACTAATTCCATTTTTTTAGCATTTCTTATTAATTTGAATTATTCATTTCATTATTTTAATTACATGTTTTCTAAAACCTATAAAAACGTTGTTTTTAGTAAATATTAAAAAAAATACATAGATTAGGTGAATTAGAATTAGTGATTGAACTGACTACAATTCTCCTCAAGTGAGACGACCCTGGTCAGCCATGGTGTTGCACCAGGAAAATTAAATTTCTTTTTACATGCCCTTTGATATGCATGAATCATCCACCTTCAATAGTTCTCCCAATTGTGATCTCCCTTATGTAGGACACTCAGTTATGGCACTTGGTTTCTACTAACCAGGCACCAACCATGCTCTCAACATATATTGGCTCATTTTTTCCACTTTTCCATGCCCCAAACCACTGAAACATCCCTGGGAATTGCCCAAATCACTGAAGAAATTAAATGAAACAAAAATTCAAACTGGGGTGCACCTTATCTCAGGATACGGATCATACACAATTATCACCGGGATCACATCAAAATTCTGTGTTGGACACCTTTTTGACACTCTTGGGGTATATTTTTGGTTAATCATATATTTTATATGAACCATTTGAAGTTTATACACGAAATATAATAGTTACCAAATTATATTAACTGAATAACATCATTAACAATATTTTTAGGACTCAAACTAGGTTGAAAATTATAAGATTACTAAATATAACATATTTCCCACTAAATTTTTATTCTTCTATAAAAATGGTGAGAAATAAGAGAAACCTTTTAAATGATCATTTAAATGTAAAATTCAGTGACGACATTCAAAACAAGGTGGAATATGGAAAATAAAACATCACAAAGATGATGGTCAACTATCATATGTTATGAATAATATCATGAATCATGTTGAGCTTTTAGATTCACCTTGAAGGGAACAAATTACACTTGATTCCTTCATGTTTCAATGACCACCTTTCTTTGGTGGACCTTTTGATCCTTTAATTTACAAAGTAATGGATTTCCACTGTTGAAAAGTTTTTTTTAATCCATTTTTCAGAGCAAGAGAAAGTCACCAAGCATTATAGTTCTTAAAAGGAGAAGCTCATCAGTGGTGGATATTGATTTAGATAATGAATTGAAGAGTGTATATTGATTATATAGAGTCGAAATATTTATAGAGAATATTTTTAAATAAGTATCCCCTGTTTAATGAGAAAAAAATGTAGAAGTAATTGATTGAGCTGAAGTAGAAACAAATTGAATCAGTGGGAATATATCATATAGAGAATATAAAATATATGAGTAGATAACATATAGTGATTTGAAGGTTGAAATGGATCATAGAGAGATGCATTGGCCACAAATGTTGAATGAAGAAAAGAGATAAATAATGTCAAAATTAGGGATAAATTTCAATAATGGAAGAAGAGGAAAGAAACAAAAACTTCCCATGTGAAAAAAATTTGTTAAGAAAATTTTGGGGAACTACTTTCTTAGGAGTGAAAAGTGATACTAGTGTGAAATAGATGGCCATATATCTCAGAACTGTCATAGTGAAGTGAATAATCAACATCTAAATGAAAATGAAAAATGAAATATAGAGACCCAAGCTTAACATACATGGATATTACATAATGTTAGATGAATAATTAGTATATTACAAAAATACATGCCTGAGGATTGTAATAGTTTAGTGACTTTTAAAACTTAGAGGAAAAATATTCTTTCTGGGTGAAAGATCTTCAACATCTCCTATAAAGATATCCACCTTTAGAACTTCTACCTAAAACCTTTCTTCATAACTTAAGGAAAAGAAACATTATAAAGGGGTGAGCTCCAATGCTCAGTAAGGGTAAATAAAGGAAATACATAAGAATAATGTGAAACAAAGGTTATGGAACATGAGAACAACATTTGAAGATCATACCTTGTATATTAGAGATCATAATAACAATTTCAAGTTCATAAGACATAGATCATAAGAGGATTAAGAGCATAAGTCATGAAATCATAACATAGTAATAAGACATAGAATTTGTGACAATCACATTTGTTTATAACATTGTGAACATGTATAAGTGAAAATAGGTTCACACATTAAGTTATGGTTAGAAATTAGAACCCTGTATCAACTTATAAACATTCCACCAAGTCCATAAAAAACATTGTGAATGTGTAATCAGGTTCCCACAAACCCTTATGGACATAAAACCAGGTCCATGCATAACTTTGTGAACATTTAATCGGGATCACGTAAAAAAATTGTGAACATGTAATCAAGCTCATGTATAAACTTATGGACATTCTACTAAGTCCATACATATGATTTTGAACTCGTAATAAGGTTCACTAGTAACATTTTGAACATGTAATCAAGTTGACACATAAACTTATGGACATGCAACTAGGTCCATGCATAACATTATGAACACATAATCAGGTTCACACATAACATTTATGTAGGTCCCAGGCGTAGTGGAAGATCGTTGGTGGATGTTCCCACTTGGATTTTTTTTCATTTACAATGATCAATCTGGGATCAATACGATGATAAACACCAGTATCCATTGCTCAAATCACAGAAATAGACAAATAAGAGAAAAGTAAAGGAACCACAAAGGAAATAGCATCGTAGTTTGATTATAATTAATTTAATTAATTGACAAGAAGTACCTCTTATGGTGTTCTTAATTTGTTGATATTTCTGATCACGTTCTGATGTGATTCGTCGTTATGTCATAGAAGAAAAGTGTAGACTTCCTCCAGCGGTGATCCACATGTGCACCATGTATCTCTAGACATCGCCAAAGGAATCTCCGGGTGCTAGCATGGAGAAGCCTTGGCTTGCGTTGTCCCCCTTAGATCGCCTTGATCCGATGGAGGTGGATCTCTCTCGGTCTTGAGAGTGTTCTTGGAGGAAAAAGTTCTTTCGGTCTTGAGATAATTATCTAGAATTGTTGTGCACAAAGATTATATTAAGAAAAGAGTTGGGGTTGGGAGGATATCTATAATCGGGTTTGAGGTTGTAGAGTTATGATAATAAATAAATGCATTACGTGTTTTATTTATTTCCTTAACTCTTTTGAAAACCACATGCAGAGTCATTAATTCCTTGACATGCGCTCGCACTAATTATAGTAAATATCATTTAATAAAATGATATTATTTCCTCAAAATCTAGATTGGAAAAACTACATGGCGTGTAATCATAAATACACGGCGTGTAATCATAAATACACGGCGTGTAATCATAAATACACGACGTGTAGTTATTTTTCATTGAAAACTACACGGTGTGTACATTCAATGTACACAGCTTGTATTTCTTGTTTTCATTTATTCATTTACTTTCCAAAATGAAAAATACACGGCGTGTACATTCAATAATATATATTGTGTACTTGTTTTCAAAATAAATACTACACGGCGTGTAATCTTTAATACATGACATGTACTTGTTTTCATTTTATTCTTCCTCCAACATTAAAATGATTTAGGATTCCTTGAATAATTATTAAACCATGTATGGGAATATTCTTTATTCTACTTGAGATACTTGGATACACAGTGTGTGACCCTCTAGCCCTCTTTCTCATTAGCATTGGGAGGGCTTTCCTAAAGTCCAAGATTACTGTATATCTAGATGGTCGTTTCACCAAAGGTATGTTTTCGGAGTCCCAAATTATATTTACCCTAACTAGTATAGCACCAGGAAGGGGTCGGTCCACAGAGAACTACAAGGTTAATTTATCTTTCTTAATTTAGTTTGTATTTTTGTTTTTAGTGAAGTCAGCTGAATTTAAAATCGATTTTGGTTGGTTATTTGGGTAAAAAAAGAACAATTGGTTTTTAATATTCTTTTAAAAAATTAATTACTAAAATGAAAGTAAAGACGAGAAAATTGGTTTTGATGTAAATAAAGATAGAAATGTGTTGGGGTTATGGATTTGTGATAAGTTGATTTTTAAATAAAATTGCTTATGAGGTCGGGTTGTTTACAATAACCCAACTGTATGGGTTTAATTTGTAATGATGCTTCCTTGATCTGGTAAAATTTAAATTTAGAGCTGATGAAACTAACTCCTTGGTCTTGTAGTTAGTATTTAACATATCTTTATTTGGCTTAGTCCATTTTGAGCCGACGGTTACTTCCAATGGTCGTGGAGTTGTTCATCATTATTCTTCTTTTGTATCCCTGAAAATTATTCCCTTGGTCTGGTACATATTTCCCAGTGATATTATGAAGTGATTTAAGAAGAATAAGAAGAGATTAGTAAAACAAACTCTTTCAGAGAAACTTAATTAAAATTACAAATCATCAGCTTCCACAACTCCAACACACTGGGTGTTTAGTTATACATATTGAAAATAATAAACACAAAACTATTGATACCTGATGAAATCATGCTTGGAACTTTGAAAATGGAATGATTCTTCCGTAGATGGAAGAACAATGGTACGACAACAGAACGTCTTTCCTTCAGAGCCTCACCCCTTTCTCCACAAAATACTACACACACCACACCTTGGTTCGGAGGCCAAGGCCTCCTTTTATAGAAAAATAAACTACACGGTGTGTAGGAATGTACACAACATGTACTTATTTTCAATGTGTTTTCCCCCATTTTCTCCGCTGGTGGGCGGCCTAACACACCGTCTTTGACTTGGAACACAGCGCCACCTGGTCGGTGAATCTACACGGCGTGTAGCGCCGCCATAAATGGCGTGTAGTCCCAAAATTCGGCCACCAACCACTTCTGGAAAGTCCTAAACAGTGTGTATTAGTGGAACACGGTGTGTCTACTTTCAGCCAGCCACATGGGCGTGTAGACTCTTCTCATCCACCAACTACTTCTAGAACAGTATACACGCCGTGTAAACATTAAACAAGGCATGTACTTCCTTTTGGTTACCTGGGCATGTGTTTTTCCTGGTCAACCTGTGTCTGAGCATGAAAGTACACGGCGTGTATATTAGTACATGCCGTGTAGTTGGAAATATTTGCACGTTTTTCCTCCTTTTTGTGCATTTGGCCAAAAACCTTCTGAAAATGAACAATATCACCAAAATCAAAGTATTTTTCCACTAAGAAATTGGTAAATGATGGAAACTTGTTCTTATTTTTCAATAACGTATATGAAAATGTATACACAAATCGGGTGGATCAAACTCCCCCATACTTAGTCATTTTCTTGCCCTCAAGAAAATCTCAACATCAAATTAAAAAGAATCTATATTTTAAAAGGAATAACTTTAGTTAATCATAAATGTAAATAATAAGTGATAGTAGAAAATTTTACAAAGAATAAAAAATAGTTTTAATCTAGGAGATATTCTAATCATGCCTCATATATAATTCAATTAACTACTTTCATCCTCTTTTAACACATATTTCAACCTTTTAAATATAAGCAAGTCACTTGATTATTTACCTTACCAAAAATATTCTCAACACTCAAGATGTTTTTAAACAAATTTATGCTTAATCAAAGATATATACACTCTATCCATAGGTTTGCAATAAATCTAGTTCTCAACTTTAGAAAATTTGACTTACACAAATCATGAGGACTTTTCAAGAAGGATAAGATGTTCTTGTGGCTAAAGGTTGGTAGGTAAAGATATGAAAAATAACTCTGAGGCTTGAAAAAGGAGGCTAAATTCTTAAATAACAATGCATGATATTCAAAATTAAACTCAATGTAAAAACGTCCTCAACAATCTTAATCAAATGATCTTATCACCACCGTCTCCCTTAGGTGAGTTGGAGTCACAAACTAACAAGTGTGTATAAGGACCCTTTTTTGTACCATTTTTTTTATAAAACAAAGTAATCCTATCTGAATTTCCAAAATATAGGTTTGAAACTCTTTTCTCCCCAAATGATCAAGAGTCACTCCCACATACTTTGTTTCTTGAAAATTCACGAATTTATACCTTGTGGGTCCAATCCCTTCTTGTGATCTCAAATGAATATTCATGAAAAATCATAAAATAATTAGGGTGGGAAGGGAAATAGGCTTGTAATATGGCTTCCTATAAAGGCTATTCATGGTCTCTTTGGGTTTTACGAAGATAAGATGTAGGGTAGGCTCAAGATAAATGTGTTAACAATCTTATGCCTCAATCATTTTAATGAAATTTAAAAATTCCTCATGTTTCGAAAAGAAAACTTGAAAATTATGGTAGTTATGTATATTCTATGAATCTATCAAGAAAGAGGGTATTAGAAAGAATATGACAAAGGGGTTAGATTACCTCTCGGTAGTGGGAAAAATAAATTAAGAGACAATCAGGTCATGACTTTCAAAATAATTGATTAGTCTAATCAATGTAATTGTCGGAGGATTACAAGTTTGTAATTTAAAATATATCAGCAATCATTTTAAAATACCTATTAATAAAAATAAGCAGGTAATTTTTTAAAAGTTTTCACTTTCATCTTATTATTTAAAAATATGATTAACCAAAAATATCTTCACATTTTCAAATCTATCTTCTAATAATGATGTCTCCTAGAATCTGAAAAGTGCTAAGACTAAAGAGGTTGAGAGACACCCCCCCATACATAATATCTCACGTGGTCCACCAAGTTCCCAAAAAGAGTAACAAGGTAAGGTGGGGACACAACAGTGGACCAGACCGAGGGGAAGGAACCAAAGAAGTAAACTAAGAAAGAAAAGTAAATAATTGAAAAAATAATACTCCCCTTGTGTCAAGGCATAAGGAAATGATATGTAATGTAAAAGTGCAGCCCAAAACGTGCTAGGTTACCTGTGAGGGGGAAATAAAAAGAACACTGTAAGCAGACATACCAAACATAGGCACAAGAGATCACAAAAATATTTATGCATTGAAAAGCATGTGTCCCAAAACCAGTCATGGGGTCACCTCAGAAGAGGCATCATCTAGTACAAAACTAGCCGGAAGATATGGCTTAGGAGCCGTGGAAGTGGGAGGCTTAGACTCGGCATCTGGAAGGGAAGATGTAGAAGTAGGATCCATAGTAACTAGACTTTGAAAAGGAAGCTCGACATCCCCCCTGGAATGGCAATAGTGGTGGTGGCAGTAGTAGTAGCAGCAGCTGGTCCCACTATAGAGAGAAGAACAGAATACATGCCCAGCACAGTATAAGGTGGTGGAGCAGCAGTAGAAGGGACAGGAGCCGAGGTAGTGGTAGATGGCGGAGGCAATGTAATACCTATAGGCTGAACAATAATCTCCAATAGCTACACCATGCAACCCTGGCGACTGGCGAGACATACCAAATACTGCTCCATCACGGCCAGGCGAAGGGAAAGGGTGAGATCGAACGAGGGTGAGGGGGTAAGTGAGGATGGTGGTGGTATAGAAGAATGAAGTCTAGAAGAATTGGGGTCTGTAGTAAGGGGTGGGGTGAGGAAACTATAGGGGGTGGGTAAGGAGGAGCAGGGGCATCAGCTGGGGCAAGAGGGTCAGCAGGTGGCTGGGAGCAAGCCTGGGCAAGGATGTAGGCTCCCCCTGCTTTCAGACCAATATCATGAAAATAAGCATGAGATAGTCCATCCTATGTGGAGAACCTAATAGGTCATGGGGTAAAGAAGGATCGAAAACCCCAAGGTGGTGGGAGAGGTGAGCGGCGTAAAACCCACTGTTCAGGTTGCCCTAATGGTCAGTAAACATAGCATGAAAATAGGAGGCACCTAGATAAGTGGGGTTCAGGTAGTCCTCATGGATGACACAGGTAAGTAGATCCATTTCACAACCAGTCACGACCCCCATATCCTCATGGAGGGGGAAAAGAATGGTGCTAAAGCACCGGTGGGTAAAATGAAGGATAGGATCGGTGATAATGGTGCTCTTCTGCGAGGTAGGGGTGTAACGGTGGTCAGGCCCAGCAATCTCCTTCCACATAGCCATGAGCTCAGAGTGCTCGGGTCTGGTCAGGGTAGAAACAGATGATGGGGTGATGGGATGGGGGTATAAACCGCACCCTTGCCCAAACTCTGTCAAGGTGAGGGAAAAACATCGGCCGCCCAGCCAGAACCGAACCACTAGCACCGCATCACCAGGTGTCTCCTGGTACTCAGCTCCATCGAACTCGAATGAGGCCAAAAACTCCAAAAATAAATATGGGATTATAGGAGTGCTGACCTGGAAAATAGCGAGCAGGGGGTGTGTCCAAGGAGATCCTCTAACTCTCCCCAGATGCCTAGCTGCTGAGGAACAGTACTGTCAAGGTAGCGGCCGCTCAACGGAATTGGATGGCGAGAAAAGCGCTGAACCCTATCATGTGCTACATCAGTGACCTATAACACTATACAGGGATAGGGAACACCTACAAGTCCCAGCCTAGGTGGAGGTGCAGTAGTAGGAGCTGGCTCTGTGGGTGGATTGGCTGAAGTAGGTGAATGGTCGTTGGATAGGGCGGTTGATGAAGTGCTAGCTGCAGAGGAGGAGATCTCAGGTGGAGTGGCATCTTATAGGTAAGTAAGTATGGTGCTCAGACTAGCCTTAGTGGAGGGAGTTAGGGGTGAAAGTGTGGCCAATGGAGGGAGCTCATAGACCGGAGCGTCTGGGTCTGGCTGCTTTGGAGGTCGGAGTCGAATCCGTCGAAAAATGGGCCTCTCTCCCTCAGTGGTGGAGGCCGGATGCTTCCCCTGGGAAGGATCACGATCTGCCATAACCTGAAAAATAAAGAAAAATAAAACAAAAGAAAAAGAAAAAAACAAATAAAAAAAATGAGAAATCTGAAAAATAAAAGTACACGACGTGTACATCCAGATTACACAGCGTGTAGTACAATATGAGAAGCACCCCGTGTTCTCTAGATAAATACGCTGAGGGAGAAGAAGATAGACCATGTAAAGGTACACAGTGTGTACCAAACATACAAGTCTTGTTCAAACAAAGTGGACATGGTCGTGTATCAGAAACGACACGGCCATGATTCTATCAGTTCTAATAATAAAGGACACTCCGTGTATGGGATAGACACGGTGTGTTATTTATTTGTGGAAGATGTCCATGCGGGGGATAGACATGGGTCCGGCCGAAAGAAATAGGTTACACGGCGTGTACCGAACACACACGTCGTGTATTGGAACATGGGGTGATAGGTCGTGTCAAGTGCTACACACAGAGGGGCCAAATGAAATGATATACACGGTGTGTAAAAAACACACACGTCGTGTACGTGAAAATGGTGTGTGAGGCCGTCTATAAAGGGTACTCGGGCATGATGGGGGAAAGTACACGGTGTGTTCCGAACATACACACCGTGTATAATAAAATTGTGAAGCATTTTGTGTGTGGTCATGTACAAAAGCACACAGCATGTGTTCTTCATTTCGTGGTCGTGTACCACGGAATCCAAATGGTCGGCAGATCCAAAAACATCCTAAATGCTTCTAAAACTTGAAATAGGGAGTGTTTAAGGGAATACCTTGACCGGGGATCGCAATGCAAGAATAATCAGAACCTGAAACGCCTAGAATCGATAGATTTGAGAGTGGTTCGTCCGGGTGGCGTTCTGGAGAAGAAATGGGAAGAAGGGGAGGAAAGGGGGAGCCGCATGACATAGGCTGAAGCCGAGTGGCCCGTGGATTATATAGCCACGGTACATGGCCTGTACATCAGGACTACATGCTGTGTATCCCCATTTTTTCAGAATATATATATATAATTATAATAAACTATATAATAATTAATATTTATTAATTAAAATAATAAAAATGGATAAATAGATATATATACACAGAATTTAAAAATAAAAATATACATGTAATGTAGTGGGAAAATACATACCATGTGTTTAAAAATTGTAAAAAAGAGAAGTAAAACCTTTGGTTCGGTGCTTGGGGCGAGGTTCGAACCGGTGATCGGTCATTCCGAACGGAAGCCCTCATTCACTTGAGCAAAGGGTTTACTGCTGCCCATATTTAATATTTATATAAATTTAATCTATACTTCCTATACACACGGGAAGAAAGAAATGCACGACGTGTGGTTTTTAATTATAAAATAAGGGGATGAAGCAGAGAGATTAGCCAAGTTCGAACCTGGGACTTTTGGATCCAGGGCCGAGACTTTTCTAATCAACCAACTTCATCTGCATGAATTACTTTATAAAGAAAATTGTTCTTTTTATAGGTGTTATTATTAGAAATAAAACAGGGCACAGACGATGTATATTGGAAGACATGCCGTGTGGTTTTATTAAAAGGGTAAATGATAGAAATTGGGTTGTTGTCAGGATTCGAACCTGGGTCTTTTGGAAACTGGGTTTCGATCTTGGCCAACCGACCCATCCCCATAATGGGTTTTCTTATAAGAATATATATATATATATATATACATATATATATAAAATTTATGACACACGCCATGTCAGAAAATATAAAAAGGAGGAACCCCGTGCCGAAGGTAGGTCGGGAGGATTTGAACCGGGGACGGCCCGGATAAACTCTAGTGACCTTACCATCGGCACCGGCATCATCCCTAGTTATATATTAGTTACTCTATATATTTATACTATTAAGATTAAAAACTAAAATTAGAAGTACACGTCGTGTATATAAGTGGGACACGACGTGTAACCTCTGGGTTTCATCCCAGGAAGTGCCTTTGTTTTAGGTCATTGGCTCAACCGACATACCGTTTCTTACTTGAGAGGGGTGGTGGAGATGGTTCTAACAATAGCCACCCTAGACTTTTATGAATTGCATGTTCTCTGGCTCTTCTTCAACGAGAATGTCTGGAATGATAATGTTTTTAGAAATAAAGGAACATACCAGTTCATCCACCAAGAGATCGTCCATGGTAGTTATCGCAGAATAGTCATCATGATCAGGAGATGTCGCTAGCTTAATAGACTTGAGGACAGTATAGGAGACTTTCTCGTCTCCTCCCCAGAAAATCAGATCCCCCTCGTGCACATCGATGAGTGCCTTCCCAATGGCTAGGAAAGGTCTTCCAAGTATGAGAGGTGCCTCCTGATCATCCTCCATGTCGAGGATAATAAAAACTGCATGGAGGATCAATCTTCCCACCTTCACTAGCACATCCTCCAGTAGCACCTTTGTATATTTAATGGATCTATTAGCAAATTGAAGGGAGACTCGGGTAGGCTTCATGTATCACCCAAGACTTTTATGAGAAATATTTTTTTATGTTATATACATCATCAAAAGAATCTTTCACTACACACAACACTAGCTTAGCTTGCTTTACATGCAATCGTGACCTTCCTTGATAGCTTTTGTTGTACGCAATACCGAGTTTCACTAAACAACGATATGCTATTAAAATATTATTAAAACTAGCCATTATGAATTGTAATACCCACTTTTTGAAATTTTATTTTTCAAAATGGACTTCATTTTTGGATTCAGAATATTGAAATTAGCCTTGGGTGAAATTTTCGTATTTTTCTGAAAACATTCAATTTTTGATGAATAGTGAAAACACTAGGTTACTATTTAAAAACCGACTTTTTATTTAAATAATTATCTATTTTATTTAAATTTATTTTATGTAAATATTGATACATAATACCTATATAAGTTCAATGCAATTCATTGGAGTCATTTTATAATAATTTTAGACATATAAAATGTTTATTGAACTTTTCACCGTCTTTTACCCACCAACTAGGAGAATTTGAAAATTTACATAAAACTTAATTTTACCGCTTCTGTGAGTGTAATTTAGAAAATCCGAGAGAGATGGTTAAAATAAAGGAGTAAAATTTGATTAAATAAGTTAAAAATAATTTTTGGTGAATAGTAAGTTTTTACTTTTTTTTACCACAGTTAAATGTAAAGAGGGTAATTAAGGGTAAAAATGGTATTATTATTACCCTAACACATGTCCTAATTATATTGGATAAGTGTAATTTGACCAAATTAAACCTTAGGAAAAAAATATGACCATTTAGGTCCACTTGGATTAGATTAGGACATTTATAATTAATTTATTTAAAGAAGGGTTAAAATAGTTAAAATCAATGTTTAATAACTAAACATTTTTAATATAGGGTTATACATAATATAAATTAGACTATAAATATTTATTAGAAAGATAAAACTATTTCCTACATAATGGTATTTTATTTATAATTTTTAGACATTAAATAATTTAATTTATTTATGACACAATGATGATGCAGTAATTACCTTATTAATGAAATATTAACATAATTGATGTTATAAATGCCCAAATAAGTGTAATTTTAGACTTTTTATGAATTAAACTAATTCTATAGGTTAATATGACATGTTATTATTGATTTAATTAGAATTATTCTAACTAATAATGCTGTTAGGATTTTCAAAAAAATCAATTACCAAATAGTGTCAAAATTGACATAAAATAGTTTTTTTAAAATATTATATTATTAATTTTTATTGTATTCCTAAAAATCTAAAGTTCGGAAAAATGACTTAGACAAGGTTATATATATTAATAATATAAAACTTGGGGTCTTTTGGCTTTTTATAGTAAGTTTATTAACCATATAGTGTAAGAAAACAAGAAGACACGGTAAAAGTTAAATTATTTAACTTAGAGTTAAATCTAAATGATAATGTTAAAATAGTAACCTAAACTTGTCTAAAATCTATTATATGAGAGTATTTACACCCATACCCACCTTAGCTTCGAAATAAATCAATTTTGTGCTATTAAAAACCGAATATGACTTTATAATAAAATAATATTTTAAGTTTTTCCTAAGGTGCCCTCTCCTCCCTTATAAAAGGGCACCTCCTTCCTCTCCTCCTCACACCACTTTGAGCCTTCATGCTCATCCAAACCCTGCCAATATATCTTATAAACTTCCCTATAAAAATCCTAGAGGTCCTGGTCTTCATCAAATACCATCTTTAGTGCCCTAAGAGGAGGTTAAGAAGAGGCGCTTAAAAGAAGAGGTAATGTCCATTACCGATGCTTTCAACTTTATTTCTTCTTATAATTATTCTTCTTTAGTTGTTTAATTATGAAGTAATAACATCAGTATCAATAATATACTGATATGTGATTATAAGTATGAAACAACCCTATTTCACCTTCTATCCATCCTACGAAAAATGAAATCACCGCGCGTGCGTACGTACGAAATACCGTCTCCATGTCGTGGTGTAATCGATTTTCCACCACCACCTTACTTGGATGGGTATAATGGTGTAAAGAATAACTATATATTATTATTGAAAAGTTATATTGATTATGAAATAGTATACATACACTTCAATAAAATTCCACGATCATGGGAACGATATCATCGCTCGTGCGTACGTACGGCCAACCGTCTCCACGATGTGATGCGACTCATTGTACATGATCTTTATTGCATAATTATTATATAAATTAATTGAATGAATAAATATTATATATATTACACTAATACCATTCTAGAAATGAGGTACTTATAACCTAAAATAAGAATAAGAAATTATTTGACAAAACACACATAAGAACAAAAAGCAATAAACACCCAAATAACAAGTAACAATGAAATATTACTAATAAAAAGCTAAGAATATGAACATATATGATATCATAACAGTGATTAAGATTATGGAATAAGTCAATAACATTATTTAAATCATTATACAAGAGGTTCGGACCTGTACGAAGCAAATCGGACCTAAGGTAAGGGAAAATCTTACAATCTCAATTTTTATCCGAGATTGTTTATACTTCAGTAATTACTGGGGAATATTTATCATCCACGTCCATGTTTCATCAATATGTAATATTATTTCTATCCTCCTACAATTTTTTAAATATAATTTTACTCTTCGGTGAGTTTTTATTAAAAGATATGAAAGGAATCTTTTGTCGTTTTTCGTACGAGGTACTTTTTGACTTTTCCGGCCAAAGTACGGGAAGAATGTTTTTTAACTTATACGACATGAATGGATTTTTAGAACATTATATCCATGAAGCTTACATTACAAGTTTTCATGTTTATTTTTAATCAAATTCTTTTATTTTAGAATTATATGACATTTTAAGAAATGAAAATGTTTTTGAAGTAGAAAGGATATTTTCGTCAAGAATGAAGTTCAAGTGTTTTATCAAAAATTATTTTCCATCTAAGATAATATAGGGTTCTGTTTCTATCCCTATTTTTACATTGATTTGATTATGTTATGATGGAATTATTTTTATGATTTTCTTTTATCTTATATAGATTATGTTATGATGGCACGATGTTTAAGAATCTCGTTTTTATTACATGGGTTATGCTATGATGTATGATTTATGATCTTGTGACACACATAATAATGGTATCATTATGATATGGGTGGGACCTATATCTCCCTCCAATTCATTGGGTAATGATTTATATCTCATGAGATAGACATGGCTGGAACGACAGGTTAATCTAGTTCAGTGAAACAGGACTGAAACGAGGAGTGAACTCGGTTCAGAAATGGAATTTGTCCGCTAAGATAGTCTTGGAAATGAGTCTTGACTACTAAGAAATGATTCTCTATGATTATGTGTGTATTCCACAAAGTTTCATGTTTTATGTTATGATTATTGGGATTACATTTCACTATTATGATTTATCCCATGTAATGAAATTATGATCTCTTTTGCATGTTAAGATTTCCAAAATGTTATGTTATTATGAATACGATGTGATTGATATTTCTTTTTTTTACCCTTACTGAGCATTTGAGCTCACCCTTTTGTATGTTTTCTTTTCCCCAGATTAGGAAGAAGGATATTAAGTAAGATATGCCAAAAGGGATTCTAGATATGATAAAATAAAAGTGAGACAGTGTAGATGATTTATGAACTAGTTGTTTATGTTTCCCAGTTTCTAAAGACACTATACCTATACGGTCCTTTCATAGCTTTGTTATATGTTGTAATAAGTATGCTTCAATTCTGAAGTAATAATAATGTATGTAATGTATGGGTCGTTATAGTTGGTATCAGAGGAAAGGTATAGTCAACCTTTGGAAACTAGGATGTGAAAGCCATAGTAAGGACCCTAAGGATAAGTCTAAGCATAGAACACAATATTAGTGTTTTAAAAATGGCCATGAAAAAACTATGATAAGACCTTACGTGTGAAATTTTATTCTTGATTATGTGGTTTTCCTATTATAAGTAGTGTTTCTCACACTATTCTTCTTGGTTTTAGTCAATGGCTGGAACCCAAAGGAATCGTGTTAATGCAGAATGCGACGGGAAATGAAATTATTGTACCCCTGAGCAACCGTACGTTATGGGAGCTAGAATGAAAAATCTTGTAGCCATGCTCACACAACTTTCTCAAGCTATGAATCATGCAGAACTTCCAAACGGGAAAAGGAAGGAGCAAAATTTTGTTGAATCCTTCATGAGGCAGCATCCACCCTCATTCAGCGGGTCTACTGATCCATTAGTGGCTAAATAATGGATCAGTACCACTGAAAAGATATTTTCAGTTCTTCAATGTTTTGAACATGATAAAGTCATCTTAGCAGTTTATCGTTTGGAAGGTGAAGCTGATCAATGGTGGAATCTTATCAAGAATACAAGTCCAAGAGATGAAATTGAGTCCATGGAATGAGACGAGTTCAAGAACTTATTTTTCAATAAGTACTTCCCTCGTATTCTTCGAAAAAAGATGGAGAAGGAGTTTCGTGAACTGGAGCAAAAGGATGATGAATCTGTTGGTGCCTGCGACGCAAATTTTACAAGACTTTCAAGGTACGCTTCTGGTATTATTATCCAACCTGAGAGTAAGATCGATCGATTCTTTACTGGCTTAAAACCAGTTCTTCAAAGGACATTAGCCATAAGGGACTTCAATAGCTATGAGGAAATCGTTCGATGTGCTCTCAAGGATGAGATGGAGATTGGAGTAATCCATCAGTCATATGCATTTGATAAGAAGAGGAAAATGGAATTCAATGTAAAATCTAAAGAGCACACTGAAAAGAAGACTTGTTTTCCCTTATTCTCAATGGGTGGAAAGAAACATGGAGGGAGTTTTCTTAAAGGGGCCAGTAAATGTTTCAAATGTGGAAAGGAAGGTCATCGGGCATTTGAATGATTCAATTATGGGAAGAAGATGTCTAGTGATGTGAACAAAGAAAAGGATACACAGAGTGTACCCCCTACACTACAATGTTACAAGTGAAAGGAAATGAGGAATTATTATAATCAATGACCTAATCTAAGGGTTGTTGATGATGATCGACCTCAAAAAACTCTTAAGGCTAAAGACAAAGGAAAGTCACATGCAATTTCTATCAGCGATGTGGAGTACGATAACAAAGTGGTGAAAGGTACACTTACCATCCACTCTAAAGTAAAAAATGTTTTATTTGATTCTGGATCCACCCACTCTTCTATTTCTGATGTATTTTCTAAGGTTATAGTCATATTACCTCAACAATTAGATGTTGAGTTATCTGTAACAACCCCTAATGGCACAACAATCGCATCAAAAGTTTATAATTATTCTCCGATTCAAGTTTGTGGGAAAGTGCTTCCTACAAATCTTGTGATCATTTCTATAGTGGAACTTGATGTGATTCCTGGCATAGATTGGATTTCTTTATATGGAGCTCATATCAATTTCCAAAGAAGGGAAGTCACATTTCATATTACAAATCAATATATGATCGTCTATCGATGCAAGGATGAACATAACCTTCCAGTGGAAATTTCTTCCCTCTTATGGGTCTTGATTCCACCAAATGAAGGTTATTTACCTCAAATGGTTGGTGAGAAACTCACAATTAAGAATATACCCATTGTACAGGAGTTTGATGATGTCTTTCCGAAGGAATTTTTGGGTTTTCCACCAAATTGTGAAGTTGAGTTTTCAATAGAACTCGTACCGGGTGCTTTTCCTATTTCAAAGACACCTTATAGAATGGCCCCAATTGAGTTGCAGGAATTGAAGAAGCAACTCCAAGAGAATCTTGATAAGGGATTAATACTCCCTAGTGTGTCACCTTGGGGAGCACCTATTCTTTTTTTTAAGAAGAAAGATGGATCAATGAGACTCTGCATTGATTATTGAGAACTTAACAAGATCACTATCAATAAAAAATATCCTCTCCCATGCATTGATGACTTATTTGACCATCTATGTGGAGCTCAATTCTTTTCCAATATTGATCTTGATTCATGGTATCATCAATTAAGGGTCAAAATGGAGGATATACCAAAGACGGCTTTCCGTACAGGGTATGGACACTATGAATTTATAGTGATGCCATTTGGTCTTACTAATTCCCCTGCTATCTTCATGGATCTGATGAATAGAGTCTTTAGAGACTATCTTGATCAGTTTGTGGTAGTCTTTATAGACAATATTCTTGTCTATTCAAAGAGCAAGGAAGAACATGAAGATTACTTGAGAATTGTATCGAAGACCCTGAGAAAGGAGAAGATTTATGCCAAATTTACCAAGTGTGAATTTTGGCTTCAAAAAGTTGCATTTTTGGGTCACATAATCTCAAAAGAGGGGATATCTGTGGATCCAATAAAAACAGAGGTTATCGAAAGATGGTCGAGACCAACAACAGTAACTGAGATCTAATGTTTTCTTGGTTTGGATGGATATTATCGACGTTTTGTGAAAGATTTTTCATGATTATCTAATTCACTCACTAGTTTGACTCGAAAAGGATTTAAGTTCGTGTGGATGGAGGAATGTGAAGAGAATTTCAAGGAGTTAAAAAGAATGTTATCCAGTCCACCTGTGCTCACACTACCTAGTAGTGGAGAGATGATTGTGATCTACAGTGATGTATCCAAGAATAGGATAGGGTGTGTTCTCATGCAAAATGATATGGTGATAGCTTATGCCTCATGAAAGTTGAAAATCCATGAGCAAAATTACCCAACTCATGATTTGGAGTTTGCTGTGGTAATCTTTGCATTAAAGATTTGGAGGCATTATCTTTATGGTTAAAGGTGTGATATTTATACTGATCATAGAAGTTTGAAGTATATTTTCACACAAAAGGAGTTGAATATGCGCCAAAGAAGATGGTTGGAGTTGATTAAGGATTACAACTACTCAATTCATTACCACCCAGGGAAAGCAAACAAGGTGGAAGACGCATTAAGTCGACAATACCATGCTAGCTTATCCATGATGAGGATCACAAAAGATCCAATATTTATGGATTTACAAAGGATGGATCTTGGAATTATAATGGAAGTGTAAAAATCTTATCTTTCTCAAACGAATGTTCAACCATCTATACATGTGAAGATTAATGAGGCATAGAAAGAAGATGTAGAGTTACAAAAGAAGGTGAGAAATGTTCCTGAATTCAACCTTGATTGTGATGGGATAATAAAGTTCAGGAATCGGGTTTGTGTTCCTCCCATCCCTGAATTAAGGAAGGAGCTGCTGGATGAGGTTCATAGTTCTTCATTCTCTATTCATCATGGAAGCACGAAGAGGTATAGGGACCTGAAAGAGTACTTCTAGTGGGATGGCATGAAAAGAGATGTTGCTGAATATGTCTCTCGATGCTTGGTTTGTCATCAATTTAAAGCTGAGAGATAGAAGTCTAATGGGATTTTACAACCATTACCCATACCCGAATGGCAATGGGAAAAAATCACTATGGACTTTGTCACCAGACTTCCTAAAACTTCCAAAGGCAATAATGATATCTGGGTCATAGTTTGTCATCTTAAAAAGTCTGCACACTTCATTGCTATTGGAGAGGATTTCTCTCTGGATCAGCTTTCCAGGATATATGTAAAGGAAGTGGTAAGATTGCATGGAGTACGACTTTCCATTATATCTGATCGGGATCTGAGGTTTACCTCAAATTTCTAGCGAAGTATTCAGCATACTCTGGATACAGAGTTGAGTTTCAGCACTGCTTATCATCCTCAGACAGATGGTCAGTCTGAGATAAAAATTCAAACTCTAGAAGATATGTTAAGAGCTTGCTCTATGGATTTCAAAGGTGGTTGGGATAAACACCTACCATTGGTGGAATTTTCTTATAATAATAGATTTCACTCCAGTATTCAGATGGCTCCTTATGAAGCACTCTATGGAGAGAAATGTAGGACTCCAACTTGCTGGGATGAAGTTGGGGAAAGAATGCTATTAGGATCTGATCTTGTTGATGAGATGGAAGAAAAGGTCAGATCTGTTCAAAAACACATAAGAGCAGCTCAGAGTCGACAAAAAAGTTATACTGATAACCGAAGAAAAGACATAGCGTTTGAAGTGGGTGACAAAGTTTTCTTACGAATATCTCCTTGGAAGAGAGTAATGAGATTTGGAAAGAAGGGAAAGCTAAGCCCTAGGTATATCGGTCCTTTCGAAATATTGGATTGTGTTGGGAAGGTAGCTTACCGATTGATGCTTCCACAGAATCTCTCTCAAGTTCATTGTGTGTTCCATGTATCGCTCCTGATAAAGTACATACCCGATCCTTCACATGTACTCATCTCAGAAGTTGTACCACTGGAGCAAGATATTTCTTATGAAGAACACCCGATAGAGATTCTGGATCGTAGCGAAAAAACCCTATGGAACAAGACCACTCTCTTGGTGAAAGTTTTATGGAGGAACCACCAATTTGAAGAATCTATATGGGAGCTTGAGGATATTATGAGGGAGAGGTATCCTCATTTGTTTGTTACAAAGTGACGAATTTCGAGGGCGAAATTCATTTTAAAGGGGGTAGAATGTAACACCCGAGAATTTTACGAAAAATAGGTTATTTTTATGTTTTATAAATCGTCAAAGGAATCATTCACTACACACAACACTAGCTTGAATTTCTTTACATGCATTCGTGACCTTCCTTGATAGCTTGCATTGTACGCAATTCCGAGTTTCACTAAACAGCGATATGCTATTAAAATATTATTAAAACTATCCATTATGAATAGTAATACCTACTTTTTGAAATTTTATTTTTCAAAATTGACTTCATTTTTGGATTCAGAATATCAAAATTATCCTAGGGTGAAATTTTTTTATTTTTCTGAAAAATTTCAATTTTTGATGAATAGTGAAAACACTTGGTTAGTATTTAAAAACCGACTTTTTATTTAAATAATTATTTATTTTATTTAAATTTATTTTATGTGAAGATTGATACATAATACCTATATAAGTTCAATGTAATTCATTGGAGTCATTTTATAATAATTTTAGACAAATAAAAATTTTATTGAAATTTTCACCGTCTTTTACCCACCTCCTTTGAGAATTTGAAAATTTACATAAAACATAATTTTACCACTTCGGTGAGTGGAATTTAGAAACTCCGAGAGACACAGTTAATATCAAGGAGTAAAATGTTGTTCAATAAGATAAAAATAATTTTTGGTGAATAGTAACTTTTTACTTTTTTTCCACGGTTAAAAGTAAATAGGGTAATTAAGGGTAAAAATGGTATTATTATTACCCTAACACATGTCCTAATTCTATTGGATAAGAGTAATTCGACCAAAAAAACCTTAGGAATAAAATATGACCATTTAGGTCCACTTGAATTAGATTAGGACATTTATTATTAATTTATTTAAAGAAGAGTTAAAATAGCTAAAATCAATGTTTAATAACTAAATATTTTTAATATAGGGTTATAAATAAGATAAATTCGAATATAAATTTTCATTATAAAGATAAAAAGATTTCCTACATAATGGTATTTTATTTATAATTTTTAGACATTAAATAATTTAATTTATTTCTGACACAATGATGATGCAGTAATTACCTTATTAATGAAATATTAACATAATTGATTTTATAAATAACCAAATAAATGTAATTTTAGACTTTTTATCAATTCCACTAATTTTATAGGTTATTATGACATGTTAGTATTTATTGTATTAACATTTTTAGAACTAATCATGCTGTTATTATTTTCAAAAAAATCAATTACCAAATAGTGTCAAAATTGACATAAAATAGTTTTTAAAACAAATATTATATTATTAATTGTTATTTTATTCCTAAAAATATAAGTTTATTCCAAATGACTTATATAAGGTTATATATATTAATAATAAACAACTTGGGGTTCTTTTGGCTTGTTATAGTAAGTTTATTAACCATATAGTGTAAGAAAACAAGAAGACGCGGTAAAAGTTATATTATTTAACTTAGAGTTAAATCTAAATGATAAGGTTGAAATAGTAACATAAACTTGTCTAAAATCTATTGGATGAGAGGATTTAGACCCATCCACACCTTATCTTCTAAATAAATACAATTTTGAGCTATTAAAAACTGAATATGACTTTATAAGAAAATTATATTTTAAGTTTTTCCTAAGGTTCCCCTCTCCTCCCTTATAAAAGGGAACCTCCTCCCTCTCCTCCTCACACCACTTTGAGCCTTCAAGCTCGTCCAAACCCTGAAAATTTATCTTCTCAACTTTCCTAGAAATATTCTAGAGTTCCTGGTCTTCTTTACAGACCATCTTTAGTTCCCTAAGAGGAGGTTAAGAAGAGGCGCTTCAAAGAAGAGGTAATGTCCGTTACCGATTCTTTCAACTTTATTTCTTCTTCTACTTCTTCTTCTTTAGTTGTTTTATTATGAAGTAATAACATAACTATCACTCATATACATATATGTTATTATAAGTATGAAACAACCCTATTTCACCTTCTATCCATCCTACGAAAAATGAAATCACCGCGCGTGCTTACGTACGGAATACCGTCTCCACACCATGATGTAATCTATTTTCCACCACCACCCTACTTGAATGGGTATAATGGTGTAAATAATAACTATATATAATTATTTTAAAGTGATATTGATTCTGAAATAGTATACATACACTTCAATAAAATTCCACGATCATGGGAACGATATCATCGCTCGTGCGTACGTACGGCCTACCATCTCCACGATGTGATGTGACTCGTTCTACATGATCTTCATTGCATAATGATTAAATAAATGAATTGAATGAATAAATATGATATATATTACACTAATACTATTATTTAAATGAGGTATCTATAACCTAAAAGAAGAATAAGAATTTATTCGACAAAACACGCATAAGAACAAAAAGCAATAAACACCCGAATAACAAGTAACAATGAAATATTACTAATAAGAAGCTAAGAAAATGACCATATATGATATCATAATAGTGAGTACGATTATCGAATAATTCAATAACATTATTTAAATCATTATATAAGAGGTTCGGACACGTATGAAGCCAATTGGACCTAAGGTAAGGGAAAATCTCGCAATCTCAGTTTTTATCTGAGATTGCTTATACTTTGGTAATTACTGGGGAATATTTATCATCCACATCCATGTTTCGTCAATATGTAATATTATTTCTATCCTCCTAAAATTGTTTGAATCCAATTTTACACTTCAATGAGTTTTTATTAAAAGATATGAAAGGAATATTCTGTCGTTTTTCGTACGAGGTAATTTTTGACTTTTCTGGACAAAGTACGAGAAGAATTTTTTTTAACTTATACAGCATGAATGGATTTTTAGAACATTATTTCTGTGAAGCATACTTTACAAGTTTTCAAGTTTATTTTTAATCAAATTATTTTATTTTAGAATTATATGACATTTTAAGAATGGAAAATGTTTTTGAAGTAGAAAGGATATTTTCCTCAAGAATGAAGTTCAAGTGTTTTATCAAAAATTATTTTCCACCTAAGATAATATAGGGTTCTGTTTATATCCCTATTTTTACATTGATTTGATTATGTTATGATGGAATTATTTTTATGATGTCCTTTTATCTTATATGGATTATGTTATGATGGCATGATGTTTAAGAATCACATTTTTATTACAGGTTATGCTATGATGTATGATTTATGATCTTATGGCACACATAAGAATGGTATCATTATGAGATGGGTGGGACCTATATCTCCTTCCAATGCATTGGGTAATGATTTATATCTAATGAGATAGACATGGATGGAACGGCAGGTTCATATGGTTCAGTGAAACAGGACTGAAATGAGGAGTGAACTCGGTTCAGAAATGGACTTTGTCAGCTAAGATAGTCTTGGAAATGAGTCTTGACTACTAAGAAATGATTCTCTATGATTATGTGTGTATGCCAAAAAGTTTCATGTTTTATGTTATGATTATTGGGATTAAATTTCACTATTATTATTTATCCTATGTTATGAAATTATGATCTCTTTTGTAGGTTAAGATTTCCAAAATGTTATGTTATTATGAATATGATGTGATTGATATTTCTTTTTTTACCCTTACTAGGCATTTGAGCTCTTCCTTTTGTATGTTTTCTTTTCCCCAGGCTAGGAAGAAGGATATTAAGTAAGATATTCCAAAAGGGACTCTAGATATGATAAAATAAAAGGGAGACAGTGTAGATGATTTATGAACCAGTTGTTTATGTTTACCAGTTTCTAAAGACACTATACCTATACGGTCCTTTCATGGGTTTGTTATATGTTGTAATAAGTGTGGTTTAATTCTGAAGTAATAATAATTTATGTAAAGTATGGGTCGTTATACTTCAGATCGTGGAGTCTGAGCTTTTGGAAAACTCCGAATGGCATGAGGTTGACACTGGCTCCTAAGTCGCACATGGATTTTATAAATTCATAGTGTCCAATTGTACATGGAATTGTAAAGATACCTTGATCTTGGAGATTTGGGGGAGGGAATGTTGTACGACTGTTGATCACTCCTTTGTCAATGCTATAGTGCCAAAATCCTCCATCATCCTTTTATTCGAGAGGATTTCCTTCATGAATTTGGAATATGTGGGCATTTGTGTTAGGGCCTCTGGAAATGGGGTATTGATGTGTAGCTTTCTGAATACTTTCATGAATTTTTTAAACTGGTGATCCAACTTCCTTTTCTTAATCCTCTCCGGAAAAGGTAATGCAAGCTCGAATGGTTTGACGACCTCCATTACATTGCCTGGTTGAGCCTCTGGGAATGGATTTTCGGACGAAGAGGGGTCTGAAACTATACCTTTGTTATCAACAGGGAGTATAGGTGCAGTTGAATTTATGGGTTCCTTCTGATGAATATTGTTTCCATTGCGTAAATTGATGGAATGGGACTCCTCCCTTAGGTTCTTCTCGGTGTTTCCTTGTAGTGTACCAGGTTGTCTCCCTGAGAGTTGGTTTTCTAACTAGCCAATTTGGTTCTCAAGGATTCTAATAGAAGCCTCCTAGTTCTGAAATCTGGTCTCAGTATTAGATATGAATTTTTTCATAAGATCCTCTAACCTTGAGGTATTCTCTTACTGAGGTGGTTGTGTAGTTGGTGGAGGTGGTTGTTGCCTTGGATGTTGCGGGTGAGGGTTTTGATACCCTTGCTGATGGTAGGAGCCCTGCTAGTTCTGTTGTTTCCTTGGGTATGGGTTCTGATATTGTGGATAACTATAGCCAGGCAGTCATTGGGGCAGAGGATTCTGCTGCTGTTGGCCCCATCCTGTGTTCTGGTTTTCATGCCATGCCAGGTTCTGGTATTGTTGATACTGTTTTGACCCTTTTTTTTGAGCAACATAGCTCACCTCCCTTGTCGAAGGGTCGACTGAAGGTCCCGGGCATTCTCCTGGGATTTGGTTGTTACCAAAGTCACTTCATGCTGGATGGTTCGCCGCATGGACTTGAGATGTTCCCTTTAGATTTAGTGCGCCGATATTTTTGGATACGGTATCCAACTGGGGTAGAAAGCATGGTAGTAGAATTAATACTATGCATACCATGTTTTGGGGTCCCCCGCTCGGAATGCCACTGGAAGATGTTGGTAGACATATCTTCTAGTAGTTCAAAAAGTTCTTCAGGGGAATTTCACATTACCATACCTCCAGCAGCTGCATCCACCATGAACTTTGAATTCGTTGTTAGTCCTCCATAAAAGGTTTGGACTTGCATCCAGAGTGGAATTCCATGGTGTGGGAATTTACGTAAAATATCCTTGAAACATTCCCATGATTTGTACAATGACTCTGAGTCGTGCTGCTGAATGTTTTGGAACTCATTTTTCAAGGTTACCGTCTTCTAAGGTGGAAAATATTTGGACAGAAATGCCTGGTCTAGTTCCTCCGAGGTGAGGATAGATCTTTGCGACAACCCTTTGATCCAGTCTTTCGCCTTGTCCCATAGATATAAGGGGAAGATGTGAAGACGAATGGCGTCCTCAGACACGCCATGTTAATGGAATGTATCACAGATCTCCAGAAAGTTGGAGAGATGGGCGTTCGGGTCTTCACTATATAGGCCGTTGAATTGAATGGTGTTCTGGATCAACTGCATAATAGTAGGCTTGATCTCAAAGTGTTGGGCCTGTATCGGAGGATGAAAGATACTTGTATCATCTCCGTTGATCGATGGAAGGTCGTACTCCATAAGAGTACCTCACGGAGGTAGCTGCTGAGGGGGTGGATGTTGCATGTATTGCTGCTCTTAAAGGGAAAAAATATGGCATTTGGAAGATCTGATGCAGTTTTTGAAGTTGGCCATACTAAAGAGGAGGTTGATGTGGTGGATTTTGGTAGTTTCTTGGGAGGAATTCAATAAAGCCTCCAGGTGCCTGCTTCGGTATACCAGCATCGGGAGGCTGCTGGTCCTGGTACGGGTGTTCAGCTACAACATCAATGGCTAGTTCTCCCTCTTCCTTGTTCACCATGGTCAATGGATTGTGGTTGTGTATTTCCACCAATGCATGTCGATGATGAGACAAAGTCCGTTGGATTTCTAGGTCAAGTGGAAAAAGATCTGATGACTCGATGCTCCTGGACCATGTGAGGTGTTGGTTCATGAACCTGTGTTCAGGCACAAACACAATTCAAAACCCAGCCATAAAAGGGAAAACAAAAGATAAATAGAAATGGGATTAGGAAAGAAATTTTTGGTAATTTTTTTTTGTTTTTATTTACAGTAAAATTTGATACAAATTTTATTAAAACAAGAATAAAATTACTCCAACTCCCCGTCAACGACACCAAAATTTGGATGGTCGTTTCACCGAAGGTATGTTTTCGGAATCCCAAATTAAATTTACCCTAACAAGTATAGCACCAATAAGGGGTCAATCCACAGGGAACTATCAGGTTAATTTATCTTGCTTAATTTAGTTTGTATTTTTTAGTGAAGTCTATTGAATTTAAAATCGATTTTCGTTGGTTGTTTTGGTACAAAAAGAACAATTGGATTTAAATCTTATTTTAATAAATTAATTACTAAAATGAAATAAAAAATGATAAAATTGGTTTTGATACAGACAAAGATAGAAATGCGTTGGGGTTATGGATTTGTGATAATATGATTATTTAATCAAGTTGCTTATGAGGTTTTGTTGTTCACAATAACCCAACTCTCTAGGTTTAATTTGTAATGAATTTTCCTTGATCAGGTAAACTTTATATTTAGAGCTGAAGAAACTAACTCTTTGGTCTGGTAGTTGGTATTTAATAGATATTTATTTGGCTTAGTCCATTTTGTGTCGACGGTTACTTCCAATGGTCATGGAGTTGTTCATTGTTATTATTCTTTTGTATCCCTAAAAATGTTGTGCTTGGTCTGGTACAGAATTTACAGTGATATTATGAAGTGATTTAAGAAGAATAAGAAGAGATTATTAAAACAAACACTTTCAAAGAAACTTAATTCAAATTACAACTCATCAGCTTCCACAACCCCAACACACTGGGTGTTTAGTAATACATATTGAAAATGATTAACGAAAAACTATTGATACCTGATGAAATCATGTTAGGAACTTTGAAAACAGAATGAATCTTCTGAAGATGGAAGAATGGTGGAACGACGGCAGAGCATCTTTCCATCAGATCCTCACCCCTTCCTCCACAAAAATACTACAGACAACACACCTTGGTTTGGAGGCCAAGGCCTCCTTTTATAAAAAAAATAAACTACACGGCGTGTAGGAAATTAAACGTCATGTACATATTTTCGACGTGTTTTTTCCCCATTTTCACAGCTTGTGGATGGCCTAACATGCCGTCTTTGACATGGAACATGGCGCCACCTGGTTTGTGAATCTAAACGGTGTGTAGCACCGCCATACAAGGTGCGTAGTCACAAAATTCAGCCACCAAATACTTCTAGAAGTTCCTACATGGCGTGTATCATAGGAACATGGCGTGTCTCCTTTCAGCCGGCCACATAGGCATGTAGACTCTTCTCGGCCACCAACTGCTTATAGAACAGTATACATAGTGTGTAAAAATAGAACACGGCATGTACTTCCTTTGGGTTACTTGGGAATGTGTTTGTCATGGTCAACCCTTTTCTGAGCATGAAAGTACACGGCGTTTATATTAGTACACTCCGTGTAGTTGGAAATATTTTCTCAGTTTTCCTCCTTTTTGTGCATTTGGCCAAAAACCTTCTGAAAATGAACAATATCTCCAAAATCAAAGTATTTTCCACTAAGGAGTAGGTAAATGCTGAATTTTTTTTCTTATTTTTCGATAAAGTATATGAAAATGTATACACAAATATAGCACCAGTAAGGGGTTGATCCATAGGGAACTATCAGGTTAATTTATCTTGCTTAATTTAGTTTGTATTTTTGTTTTTAGTGAAGTCTGCTGAATTTAAAATCGATTTTGGTTGGTTGTTTGGGTAGAAAAGAACAATTGGTTTTTAAGCTTCTTTTAACAAATTAATTACTAAAATGAAAGTAAAGGCGAGAAAATTGGTTTTGATGAAAATAATGATAGAAATGTGTTGGGGTTATGGATTTGTGATAAGTTGATTATTAAATAAAATTTCTTATGAGGTTGTGTTTTTCACAAAAACCCAACTCTCGGAGTTTAATTTGTATTGAAGTTTCCTTGATCCAGTAAACTTTATATTTAGAGCTGAAGAAACTAACTCCTTGGTCCGGTAGTTAGTATTTAACAGATCTTTATTTGACTTAGCCCATTTTGAGCCGACAGTTACTTCCAATTGTCTTGGAGTTGTTCGTCGTTATTCTTCTTTTGTATCCCTAAAAATTCTGCCCTTGGCCTAGTACAGAATTCCCTGTGATATTATGAAATGATTTAACATGAATAATAAGAGATTATTAAAACAAAAACTTTTAGAGAAACTTAATTCAAATTACAACTCATCATCTTCCACAACCCCAACACAATGGGTGCTTAGTTGTACATATTAAAAATGATAAACGCAAAACTATTGATACTTAATGAAATAATTCTTGGAACATTGAAAACAGGATGATTCTTCGGTAGATGGAAGAATGTTGGTACGACGACAGAGCATATTTTCTTCGAAGCCTCACCCCTTTCTCTACAAAATACTACACACACCACACCTTAGTAAGGAGACCGAGGCCTCCTTTTATAGAAAAATAAACTACATGGTGTGTGGGAAAGTACACGTCGTGTACTTATTTTCAATGCGTTTTTGCCCCCATTGTTTTCGCTGGTGTGTGGCCTAACATGCCATCTTTGACTTGGAACACAACGCCACTTGGTTGGTGAATCTACATGGCATGTAGCGCCGCCATACACAGTGTGTAATCTCAAAATTCGGCCAACAACTGCTTCTATAAATTCCTACACTGCGTGTATCAGTGGAACACGACGTGTCTCCTTTCAGCTGGCCACATGGGCGTGTAGACTCTTCTCGGCCACCAACTGCTTCTAGAAAAGTATACACAACATGTAAATATAGAACATAGTGTGTACTTCCTTTTGGTTACATGGGCATGTGTTTTTCCTAGTCAACCTTTTTCTGAGCTTTAAAGTACACGAGATGTATATTAGTACACGCCGTGTAGTTGGAAGTATTTGCTTTCATTTCCTCCTTTTTGTGAATTTGTCCAAAAACCTTCTGAAAATGAACAAGATCACCAAAACCAAAGTATTTTTCCACTAAGTAGTAAGTAAATGTGGAAAACTTGTTCTTATATTTCAATTAAGTATATGAAAATGTATACACAAATTGGGTGAATCAATAGAAATGGGTCAAGGAACCCAAGAGAAATAAGTTGATGCTGCATTGACGTGTGATCTCATACAAATGTTTACTGTGTAATTTAATCCCTTTGTCTCAATATCTCATCAATGTAGTTTCATGGCAGTGTCATAAACCTATATGCCCGATCTGTCCTTCTTTGACTTCAAGAAATAAAATCATCGTGTCACCATGGCCATGGAATTTGTTCGACAGTTCTATTTCAATCAAAGGGCCTGAGATAACTACTTCGATAAATATGGAAGTGACAAATCCTTCCTCGACTTATCCATTAACAACATGTAGTTCGTGAGGCACCCAAAGTACCCTACTTCCCACCAACTCTCTTCATGACAGTTTTTGTTAGCAAATCTAAGTGTACGAGTCATGACAAGAGTTAATGATAATCTTCCAGTCTAAGGACCATTACACACGCTTGTAGATAGCAATGTCTGATGACACCAAGACATACAAAATTGATACTGGCGAGTTTGTTCTCATAATCTCCCATATTGGTGATTACCATGTGCAAACTCCATGAGAGAGAGTCTCATCTTCTTACGAGTACTCGCACATGACATTCTGTATACAATGTGTCCTATCATAGTATGTTATCCAACCGTAGAACATTATTTAAGAATATTGGTATAGAATTTCAATGTTCTCATCATAGCGGGGATCTTCCATGACCTTATAAATGCCACAAATATTCTAGGACATTATTATATTATAGTCATGAAGAATAATGAAAAATATATAATAAGTGTACATTCATGTAATCAAAGTACAAAATAGTTGGTTCTCAGGACACAAACCCTTACAAACTCCCACTTGGACTAGAGCCAGCTGCCTACAAATTTTAGTCAGCTAGACCTCACATGATGATCATGTTTCTGCTGAGTTAAGGATTTAGTCAAGGGGTCTACCATGTTATCTTCCGTGGAAGTACTGCTCAGTAAAACTTCACCTCACTAAGAAAAATCCCTCAAGAGATTATACTTTCAAAGTATGTGATTTTTCTGCTGATGTGACATTGGATCTTTTGCAAGTTCCACCGCTGCAGTATTATCATAATAGAGTGTGATAGGATCTTTACTTCTAGGTACTACATCCAACTCTTGGATGAAGTTTCACATCCATACTTCTTCTTTATCTGCCTCAAAAGCTTCTATATAATCGAACTCTGCTGTAGAATATGTGACCACACCTTTCTTTGAGCTCTTCCAGCTCACTGCAGCTCCATTCAAACTAAAGATGTATCCAGTATGTGACTTCCTATCATCTTGATCAGTCTGGAAACTAGAATCTACATTTACTATGATGACTAGTTCCTCATATTCTCCATAAACCAGGAACATATCCTTAGTACACCTCAGATACTTAAGGATAGTCTTGGATGCCATCCAATGGTGGTCTCCTGGATCAGCTTGATATCTGCCTACCGCGCTTAATGCATAAGAAACATCTAGCCTTGTACATAGCATATCATACATGACTCTCCCAATCGTGGCTGCATAAGGAATACTTGCCAGTTTATTTATTTCCACATGTGTCTGAGGACAAATCTTCTTGGAATGATGAATGTCATGTGACACTAGAAATAATCCCCTCTTGGATTATTCCATACTGTATCTCTTTAGTATCTTTTCAATGTATTTACTTTGACTTAGGCCTGGAATTATCTTGGGTCTATCACAATGGATCTTTATCCCAAGAATATATGATCCCTTACCCAAGTCTTTCATAGAGAAAAATTTATCCAACCATGCCTTCACTGACTATAATACATGTACTTTGTTTCTAACTAGTAATATGTCATCATCATATACTATTAGGAAAAGAACTGCACTTACACTAAACCTTTTGTAGACACAAGGATCACATTCGTTCTTAACAAAGCCAAATTCCTTTACGGCTTCATAAAAATGAATGTTTCATGACCTTGATGACTTCTTTAATACATAAATGGATTTCTATAACTTGCATACCTTGTTGGAATACTTTTGAGTCACAAACCCTTCAGGTTGTGTCATTTAGACATCTTCCTGTAGGTTCCCATTAAGGAATGTTGTTTTGACATCCATTTTCCAAATTTCATAGTCATGGTAAGCAGAAATGGCCAATATAATTTTGATGTATTTCAACATCGCAACTGGTGAAAAGGTTTCATCATAGTCAATTACTTGATGCTATATAAAACCTTTTGCAACCAGTCATGCCTTACAGGTGAAGACTTGCCCCTCCATGTCCATTTTCCTCTTGAATACCCATTTATTAAAACAGGCTTTAAATCATCTGGAGGATCTACCAAATTCCAGACTTGGTTTTGGTACATGGAATCCATTTCAGAATTCATGGATTCTTGCCACTTGGCAGTGTCTGTGCCTTCAACTTCTTCCTTGTAGGTAAGAGGATCATCATTGTCAACCAATAATGAGTCACCATCCTCGGTGATAAGAAAACCATATTGTTCTAGTTCTCTCACCTCCCTTGTGCTTCTATGCAGTTCCTGTATCCCTAGAATAGATTGTTCTTCCACGGGGCTTTGTGGAATCTGTTCTTGTACCAACACATGTGTATCTTGAGCCTCGACTTCATCGAAGTCTATCTCGCTCCCACTATCTCTTTTGTAGATGTGATCCCTCTCAATGAATATGGCATGTATTTCCACTATTACCTTTCTATATGAGGGGTTTTATAGGTAATATCCCCTTGTTTCCTTGGGATATCCTATAGAGATATACTTTGTGCCTTGGGGTGTAAGCTTGTTACCTGAAGAGGCCTTAACAAATGCTTCTCTACCCTACACATGTAAATTTGATAACATGGATTTGTATCCAATCCATAATTCGTATAGAATACCATTTATTGATTTAGTTGGTACTTGGTTTAGTATGTCCGCTGGTGTTCCTAATGCATATCCCCAAAAGTATAATGGAAGACTCACATGACTCATCATTGATCTCACCATGTCCAACAGGGTACGGTTCCTCCTTTCACTAATGCCATTCCACTAAGGCTTGAAAGGAGGAGTGAGTTGAGATAGAAAACCAAACTCCCATAAAAAATCAATGAAGTCCTGATTAAGATATTCTTCTCCTCTGTCTAAGAGAAGTTTCTTAATCTTCTTACAAAGCTGGTTCTCAACTTCATTCTTGTATTCTTTGAACTGATCAAAAAAATCTGACTTATACCTCATTAAGTAAATATATCTATATCTACTAAAATAATTAGTAAAAGTTATGAACTACAAGAACCCACCCCTTTCTTCAAATAGAAATGGTCCACATACATCTGTGTGAACTAATTTTATAAGCTCTTTATCCCTTTCACCTTTCCCTCTAAATGGGGATTTGGTCATTTTTCCTTGTAGACATGCATGACATACACCAAGTGGTTTTAGTTCGAAAGAATCTAAATACCCATCTTCATGTAATTTTGTCAAATTTTTCTCATTGACATGACATAGCCGATGATACCGAAGTTGGGTGTGGTATGAGTCATGTGAATTAACTCTATCATCAATTTCCATTACTTGGTTTGTGTAGTCTAACACATAAAGGTTGTTATATAAATGTGCACTACCAAAAAAATGTTATCTTTATAAAAGTAGAAACATTCATTTTCAAAATAGAATATGAATCCATCAGTATCTAATGTGGATACTGAAAGAATTTTTTTAGTAACAGAAGGCACATAATAACAACCCTTTAACACCAAGATCATTCTAGTTGGCAATGTGAGGTGGTAGTCCCTGACAGCTATAATAGCAAGTTTGGATCTGTTGGCTGCTCATAGATCTACCTCCCCTCGATCAATCATCCTGAATCTACTTGGTTTTTGTATTTTGATACATATGTGAGCACCACAAACTGTATCTAAATCCCAATTTATAGAAATAGATATATTGAATTTGATGACAAATGTACATGAAGCTTCCCCTTGCTTCCTTGGATGGGTGTAGTTTTTCTACTTGTGACCCCTCTTGCCACATGCGAAACAAATAGAATCCTATTCTCTTGCCTAACCTTTGATCTTCCTTTTCTTGGAAGGTCTTGAAGAAGCTTTGGGATTAAAGATCTTCTCCTTCCATTTCCTTTTATTTACCATAAGGACAGAAGGTTTTTCACGCTTCATATCATTGTCCACTTGGTGAATAAGGATAAGAAGATCAGATAGATACTTCTCAATGTTGTTCATGTTAAAATTTACAATAAAGTTAGAGAATCTCTAGGAGAGTGATGAGAGAATGAGATTGGTACCCAGTTCCTCGGGGAGTTTAAACCATAGAACCTCCAAGCGCTCAATGTATACAATGAGCTTGAATACATGACGTCCGGCTGGTGAACCCTCTCTAATCGTTCTCTAAAAGAGAGCCTTGGAGATCTCAAACCTTTCCTATCTTGCTCTCTCCTGGTATAGACCACGGAGGTGCTCGAGAATGCTATAGGCATCTATGTCTTCAAGAGACTTCATGTGCTCACTTGGCATTGATGATACCATCAAACATTGAGCGTTGAGTGCATCTCTCAAATTTTGATCAAAGACCAGGAAATATTCATCACATTCCCCTTGGGCTGGAGAATCAGGAAGTGAGGACTCCAGCACATAAAAATTTCATTCATGGCGTAGGATAACCCGAAGGTGCCTAAACCATTTCTAAAAGTTACTGCATGTGTGGATATTGTATTTATCTAGACTTGATCGCATAGAAAATGTTGTTGACGATCTTGTCATATTGATTCTACAAATTAAAAGAGCAGATTTATCAGTACCTTTTGATTACATTTTATGAAAAATAATAAATGAATTTATTAATTCTCTCACTATTTTATCAAATCTTAATTTCCCTCACCATTGAACTCGGAATGTCCAGTTTGTTTTACAATATAGTGGAAATGATCTATATTCCCCTTCGCATAACCCCTACAAGGGTTGGTCAAGCTATTTGAAGGTATTTAGGTAGGCAGGTCTTTTCCAACTATGAGCTTACAGTTCCTTGATCTATTGAGTGGACTCCCCAATCCTGAAATTCTGACTTGGATTTCCTCAACACTTGCCTCTATTTTACAACAAGTCTAGCAAGGGATACTCCTCTTGATGTAAAATGTTTAAGTCAACCTGAAACCTTCATAAGAGCTTCCTTTATAAAAGTAAGTTTCCCAACAAGGGTTGGTCAAACATATAGTTTTATTGAGTCTTGCCCTTAATCAAGCAATGGAAGTCTTGGTCTGAATTAATATGGAATTTTAGGGATTTTATTCTTTATTCATAGTTTTTCATTATCACATGCTTGTTAATATTAATTGATGCTTACTTAAGTGATTAACCTTGTTCTGATAATGTTTACGCATAGTCCGGTTTTTATTTTATTCCATCTTTGCATGCTTTTCTATTTCATTAATTATTTGAATGCGACAACACATACATAGTAAATAAACCATGAAATCAGATAGAAATAATATAATACGGCATGATCATGAGATTCTATTGGCTAGCTTATCTAGTGGTTTGATAAGCTAACCCTGACCTAGGGTAAAACACCTTGAACCGATGGTTCGTGTTTTTCAGCTCCCACATGTCCACCCTTTCATCTTCTTGGGTTGGTTTCGCCTCAACTCTGGATTTTGAACCATTTCCACTGGCTTGGGAGATCCTCCATTACATGGGGTTTACATTAAGTAAAGCATGGGAAAACATTCCCTACATTTTATTGAAAGAAGTCTCATAGGCCAACAAATTTAAATTAAAAAATTTAAGTGAAACCATACACACATACAAAAGGTCTTTTGTCTAGCTCATGATCATACATAGTATGCAATGACATTTACGCATATTTAGCATTAAAATTATTTTAATTATTCTATTATTCAAGATATGTTGTTCTTGAATTAAATTAATTATGATCTTATAATTAATCAAATCTTTATCTTAAATTCCTTTCTAAATTTCCTTGAGATTCATCTCATCCATATTCCTTGTACAGGTCTTTGTACTTTTGGAGGAAACCAGGTGAAATTCAATTTTTGTAAAGTACATGGCGTGTAATATAGCCTACATGATGTGTATTTTTCACCCTTTATCTAAATTACATGCCGGGGGATTTGGAGTGTTTTTTTTACTTTGGAAAATTTGGATTACACATCATGTAGATTAATCTAACACAATGTGTACTTCCTTGTTACATGGTTACCGGCCTAGAAATACCATATACACGGAACACGACTTATCCTTGTACACAGTTTCACCTTGACCAGATCAGACTACACGACATGTTGATTCAACATACACGCTGTGTATTCTAATTTCCACGTACCATTCAATTCTAGTCAACACAGTGTGATAAACAGTTAGGTATACTCAATTCACATGGTGTGGTTTAGAGGACTAGTACCGGTTCGTTGAACCTAAGTACACGGCGTGTAGTTTTCACTACACTTCGTGTATTCTTGTGTTGTACAGACAGAAATAGTGGATCCTCTAGATGAGTTCCTCATTTTTAATTTAATAAAAATTAAAATTAAAATCTCTTTTCTATGATGTGAATCGAGAAACGAAGGAGGAAGAACAGATCTCATTCATTCAGTTTCATAGAATGATTTTATCTTGAATTGAATCAAATATAAATGCGTAAATCATCAATGAAAATTAAATAACTATAATCAACGTTGTGACTCTCTCTGATACCACTTGTAGGTCCCAGGCACTGTGGAAGCTCGTGGGTAGATGTGCCCACTTGGATTTTGGTTATTTTCAATTATCAATCCAGGATCAATATGATGATAAACACCAGTCTCCATGGATCGAATCACAAAAATAATCAAAGAAGAGAAAAGTCTCGGAACCCTAATGGAAATATCATCACAGGTTGATTATAATTAATTTAATTAATTTACAAGAATTACCTCTTCTAGATTTCTTACTTCATTTATATTTTTGATCACGTTCTGATGTGATTCTTCATTGCATTGTAGAAACCAAGTGTAGACTTCATCTAGCGGTGATCCACATGTGCACCACGTATCTCTGGACGTCGCCAAAGGAATCTCTAGGTGCTGGCATGGAGAAGCCTTTGCTTGTGTTGTCCGCCTTAGATCACCTGGATCCGATGGAGGTGGATCTCTCTCGGTCTTGAGATTGTTCTTGTAGGACAGAGTTCTTTCAATCTTGAGAGAATTCTTCATAATTTGTGTGCACAACTATTCTCTTAGGAAAATAGTTGGGGTTGGTAGGATATTTATAATCGGGTTTGATGTTGTAGAGTTATGACAATAAATAAACATTTTACACATTTTATTTATTTCATTAAATCTTTTGAAAACCCCATGTCGAGTCATTAATTCCTTGACATGCGCCCACACTGATTATAATAAATATCATTTAATAAAATGATATTATTTCCTCAAAATCACGATGGGAAAAACTACATGGCGTGTAATCATAAATACATGGCATTTACTTGTATTTCATTGAAAAATACACGGTGTGTACATTCAATGTACACGGCGTGTATATCTTGTTTTCATTTATTCATTTCCTTTCCAAACTGAAAACTACACGGCATGTACATTCAATAATACATGACGTGTACTTGTTTTCAAAATAAAATCTATATGGCGTGTAATAATTAAAACCATTTTCCTTAAAAACTTATAAAATAATCTTGAAAACATTTTAAAAACCATTTTCGTAAAAAAATTATAAAATAAGATTGAAGAAATTTTGAAAACCATTTTCCTTGAAAACATATAAAATGAGATTGAAAACGTTTTGAAAACCATTTCTTTAAAAATTTCTTTTAAAAAATTCTTAAAAATTAAACATTAAACATGAAAATGAATCTTTAAAGGATTTACATTGGATAAATTTGTACATGTCATACGAGGCCATAGGAACATTACTTTTGGACGGTAAAATGGTGAAAAAATAAATCATTTGGAATGTGATAAGAAGATTATTTTGAAAAAAATGGAAAATTAAAAACGGGTAAATTTTTATTTTAATGATCATAGGATATTATTATAATATTCGTGGAAACCCTTTTTTGAAAACATTGTTTTCCAACCGAAGAGGGGTTAGAGTTCGGATTTCTTAAAAAAATGTTCTTACCTATGTTATGTAAAAAAGAGTATAAATATGGTACCAATACATTAGTATATAATTAATAACCATAGGGGAAGAAAATACATCAATGTACTGAGATATGGGTTGTAGGATTTCATCAAAGGAATCGTAGACATAAACAATCTTGAAAAATAGTGATATTGTTTCAATAAACTCTTATCACTTGGTAACGTGGGATCATGATCTCCATGTACGAAAAAGAAAATTATATGATTATTATAATATCATGAAAATATGTATATTTATGATATCTAATTTAAAATTTAATTATACACACCTCAAAACGAATTTAGACGCATAACAAAACATGAGTGTCAAAGAAGGAAAATTAAGAGAAAACAATTTTACTGATTTGGTAACTTTTGAAACTTAAACCCCATGAAATAAAGGTCATATAATGAATATTTAAATACCTATATTTTTAACTATAATAATAATTAACTACATCCATTCTTAGAATAAACACCACATAAAAGGAATGGGTGGTGAATAAAGCATGTATCTCAAGGAAATAAAAAGTGAGAATAAATCCCCTTACCTTTTTTATTGACTCTCGTAGTATTCATTCAAATCACATGTATAATAAATGTAAATTTATTATAAATATTTTATATAATAATATTCTTATATATAATACCATATATGGTTTGATTACGACCTTATATTAACCACTTGTTAATAATCCTATGTTAAGGTTTCACTTCGTGTAATATTCGCTTTATTATTTTCATGTGTCTTAATTTGTTATATCTTTTGTATTTATACATTATATCATGATTTATATAATATAAACCATGATATATATATAATTTATATAAATAATACATGTATTATAAAAATATGTATATTATATAAGTATGAAACGGAATACACCGTTCATGGAGACGGGTGGCCATACATACGCATGAACGCTATTTCCGTTTAATTGTCATGTTGAACGAAATTAAGTAAAAGACATATATTTACATATAATTATATATATCATTATTATATTATATTTATTATATCATATTTATCTTATATATTCACTAAAACAATCCTTAATACAATCCATGGAGTGTATGAACGAATCATATCACTTTGAGGGTGTGGTAGTCCACACTTCCTAAAACTAAATTATTATATTAACACTAAATGGAAAGTAAAAATATGTGTTGTAAAAGGAATAAATAATATTAAATACACAATAAATAATATATATAATATATATTAACACATTTTCCATCATAATTTCCACCATGAGAGGTGTTAAAGAATATTTAACAATCATCATTTAGTGAGGCAGTAGTTCGCCATACACATAAATGGTATGTTCGTTATCTATTAGATGGACGTGTGTGTAAGTGTAGTTTGAAAAAGTATCATTGAAAAATCATAGAATATTTAGGGTACTGTTTTTTATACAATCATGTAAAAAATAAGTGGAGGGTGTGGTGAATGAAAATAAAATAAAGGACATGAGAGAAGACGTTACCTCTTAATCGGGTAACACCTTTTGGTTTGTGCCAAAAGGATTTCATGGATTTCCTTATGACCAAGGTAAGGATTCTAGGAGGAATATAGGATTTATGTGAAGTGTATTTGTTATATATTGTCTAAAACTAAGAGTTTTTATAGGTTTGAGGATGTGGGAGAGGTGGGCGTCTTTTATAGGGAAGGAAAATTACTCACTTGGAATATTGGAAAACAAATTAGGTGTACACAAGTTCTTACCTACCAAAAGTCATACCAAACAAAATTAAATCAATAATGGAAGTTTTATGACCGAAATATGGCCAAAAAAGGGGTTTTGGACAAGTTTATAGGTCATTTGGGCTCCTAAGATTGAGGTTTAGTCCCTAATTAAAGTTAATTTGACCGTAATCATTGTGGTTAATTTTAATAAATTTTACCAATCATTTTGGTAAAAAAACATGATATTATTTGACTCTAAATATTATAATGATTAAAATGTTTTATTTTATTTTTTTAAAATTCAACTCACATAAGTGGAAAAATTAAGATTAATGCTAATCCAACAGACATGATGAAATTATAGGTTTTAAAGTTGATAGAAGTTCAAAAGTTTATTAAGTTTTTATATTAAATTTTAAAGTGAAATTGATTCTAATTAACTATATTGTATTAATAGATGTATAATTGATCTAATTTGATATTAAAATATTTAAATTATAAATTAACAATAAATAATTATTTAAAAGAAAAGGCAGATATTACCTAAACTGCAGTATTTTTCACTATTCGTCAAAAAAATGAAGTTTGTCAGAAAAATCCGAAAAATTAACCCTAATATAATTTTGGTATATAAATTAAAAACATGAAATTTATTTTATATAATTAAATTTCTAGATGTTCCTAAAATTATTTTTATTATTAAAAGAAGTTTATTGGAGAATGCAGTATTTTTAAACATAAATGACTTTTCCAAAATTTATATCTTTCATTATCACTTTGTTTTATCTATATAAAAAAAATATAAAAAATATTTGAAAATTAATTATTAATATTCATATAACTATGTTTCATAACTATTTTATCATTATCTCATTTAAATAATTATAAAAATAAAATGATGTTTTTCAGAAACATCTGTGTTGCGTGTAACGTATGCCAAGTTGGTGTTGTAGGTAGCGAAAACCTAGTCGGTATTGCATGTAGTAGAAGCCAAGTTGGTATTTCGTGTAACTCAATCCAAATTGGTATTGCGTGTAGTGAAAACCAACTTGGTTTTGTGAGATACGAATGTTTGACTTAGTGTTTTAATATATATATATATATATATACCAATTTCCAGTGTCATGTGAAATGAAAAATATAATAATGTTTAATTAATTTGAAAAAAACAATTCAAAAAACATCAGGGTGTTTTGTGGAATATGGTATAAGTACATACTGAAGTTCAATGATTCATGTGTGGAAATCTTGGTCACTTTTTAAATCAATTTCGAAATCATAAGTAATAAAGGGAAACCACCATTGACCTCATCATGGGACAAGGGAGAAAAGTTAAGATTTTATTTTCACATTGTCTAAAGTAGGGCCTCTAGATAATGTGATGGTAGTTACACTCATAGTTATCTAAAATATAGAAAGTATATTGTTTAAATTTGGTTATATGAATTTTTGTATTTCATCCTTGTTCGAAAAGAATATCGAATCAATCCCAAATATTTTTGAAGTAGAGTTATTAGTTAAAACTCCTTGAGGAATTATTCAATAATAAATGGTGTATAGAAATTTTAGTATCATATTTGGAGAGTAATATCTCATCAAAAATATAGTATTCATTCCCTTTGAGGAATTCAACACTATTCTTGGATGGACTTTCTCTCAATGTATATTGTAAAGATCAACTATATAAGAAATAAAATTTTAAATGTCTTGAATGGATAACCTATAGATAATTTGAAAAGAGATATATTCTAGTATGAACCCCATCAGGTAAAACCTATTATAGTCTTCATTATAGAAATGATTATTGAGGAAAAATAATAAAGATAATGTATAACGATATAAAATTTCCCCATTTTTATAATATATTATCATATTTCTAAAAGAATTACCTAGAAATATACCAGAAAGAGACGTAGAGTTCTTAATTTAAATAATTTCTAGATCCAAGACATTATTAATGATCTTGTATAGAATGTAATATTTAGAATAAAAGGAATTAGAAAATAAAATTCAAGATCTTATGAGCAATTGTTTTATTTAACACAGTTTTTCTCCTTGGGGAAAACTTATTTCACTTTTTAAAAAATTATGGAACAATGTCGATATGAATTATTTATCGATATCATAATGGGATTAAAGTGAATAAAAAATATCATATTTCAAGGATTAATTATTATTTTGACAAACATAGGGGGATAAATTCTCTTCCAATATTGACCGTCAATCGACATATCACTAATTAAAGGTGAATAAATAACATATCCCAAATACATCCATTAAAAAAACATATGGTCCTTATGAGTTTTTTTATTCCCTTCGGCTTGACTAATGATCATGTCATATTTAGAGATCTTATGAATAGAGTGTTTATATATTACCTTGATAAATTTTTGGTAGTCCTTGTTGATGATATTACAGTATATTTGAAAAGTTTCATGGAGGATGAGGATCATCTAATGGTCATATTAACAACCCCGCTGATGGATAATTGTTTTAGAAAACATAGTAAATGTGAGTTTTGGTTACACAAATTTTCATTCTTGGGACACATTGTGACTAGTAATGGAATCTTAGTAGATCCTTCCAAGAAAATGGTCATGGAGGAGTTGTCATATCCTAATATTGTATCCAATATTCATAGTTTCTTTAGTTTAATAGGATACTATAGATGGTTTGTAAAAAACATGTGATGAATTTACAATCCACTATGAAAGTAAACTTGAAATAGAATTATATTTTTCTAGAAATAGAATTTCAAATAATGTTTTTATAAACTGAATAAGATGATGGTTAGTGAACCTATACTAACATTGCCCTCAAATAGAGAAATAGTTTTTATTTATAGTGATTTATCACTAAAAATACTTGGATGTGTACTCATTTAAAATGGAAAAGATATTTCTTATGAATCATGATTATTAAATTCACATGAATAGAACCATAATACACAAGACCTGATGTTATCTTCACTCATATTTTCTTATAAGATATGAAGGTACTATCTTTTTTGGGTAAAAATGTGATATATACTCAACAACCAAAGTTTGAAGTATATATTCAAATATAAATAGATCATCATGTATCAAAAAATTGGATAAAACAAATAAAGGGATACAATTTCTCTATTAAATATAGTCTTGGAAAGGGGAATAAGGTACTGATGATCCTTTCCAAAACAAACCTACAACTCTATCTGTGATGTAGATTGAGAAATACCATATCTTATTGGATATGAAATGTATGGATGAAGATATCATAATGATAGAGAATACATCCTACGTTTCCCAAAATATTTTCCAGAAATCTATCTAAGAGAGGATCAAGGAGGCATAAAGAATGATTTGGAGCTTCAAAAGAAGGTGTAAGTAATAAAGTAAGCGAAGCTTCAGAAGTTCCACATCGATGAAGATGGTATTGGTGTGTTTTGGACTAGAAATTATGTTCCTTAATCACTTAACATAATGAAATAACTATTTTTCAATTCACACAACACATCTTTATCTACCAATCATGTAAGTACCAAGAAATAACATGATCTTCAAGAACACTTTTGGTGGGACAACATGAAGAAGGAGATCACTGAGTATACCTTAATTTTTTTATGTTAATTAGGTAGGGACTAAGACCCCTTTTTTTAAACAAATAAAATATAATGTTCTATTTTTAATATGTTTAAGAGATATCCTTAACATGACCTGTAGGTCTAGAGGACCATAGCCCAATGGAAATAACCCAAAAGCCAAGTGGCCCAAAGTCCAAAACATGCATGTGAAAACCAAATTGAGAAGTTATCATTATTTTATGTCACTAATTAAACGTTTTGACACCCCATTATAGTATAACTTAAATTTCTTGGTATGTTAGCAAGTTTAAGAAGTGTGATAGATATCCAAGGTGATGATGCAACCATTTCCCATAACAACATGGAAATGAGATAACATCACCATGGACTTTATCATTGGTCTCCCAAATACATCCAATGGAAACAATGTGATATGGGTTATGGTGGATTGAATCACATATCTTCCCCCTTTATTTCTGTTCTAGATGATTTCTATTCTGACCAAAATTCCATGATATACATAAAGGATGTAGTGAGGTTGCATTTTGTTCGACTTTACATCATTTTTTATCAGGATATAAGGTTAAGTTTTATATTTTATAGAATTCTTCAATTATATTTTATAGAATTATTCAATATACTCTGGATACTGAATTAAATTTCAAAATAACATATCCCCCCCAAACTATGGGGAAATTTTAATGTAAAATTCAACAACTCAAAAACATGCTAAGAGTATGATTAATGGAATTTAAAGGTGGATGGGATGAATATCTTCCATTTATTGAGTTTTCTTATAAAAAAACTTCTATTAGAGTATTAAAATGGATCAATACAAAGCCATATATTTTAAGTGATGTAGAATTACAAATTTTTGGGATGAAGATGGTGAATGAAAGCTACTTAGTCCTGATCATATATAAGTGATGACATAAAAGTTTTAAGTCATCCACCAGTATATAAAATCTTATTAAAGTCGGAAGATGAGATATATTGATAATAATAAAAGAGACATGGAGTTTGATTTTTTATATAATGTATTCCTCTAAATATCACTATGAAAGAGAGTTATGTGGTTTTGAAATAAAGTAAAGCATATCCCAAGGTACGTTGTTCCCTTTGATATCCTTCATCACATTTGATTCATGGCCTATCAGGTAGAACTTCCACAAAACATGGATCAAGTTCATGATGTTTTCTACATATCACTCCTGAGGAAGTACACACCTAATCCCTCACATGTATTGAATCCAAAGGTGGTGCGATTGGAGAATGACCTTTCCTATGTAGAGAAACCAATTAAGATCATAGACTATCGAGATAAATTTTTACACAATAAGAAAAATCGCCTTGTCAAAGTGTTGTGATGAAACAATAAATATTTAGAGGAAAAATGGGTAATGGAGGAAAAAATAGGGAATAAATACCCTAATCTATTCTCAATAGAGAATATGGGTTGAAATTTCAAGGATGCAATTTATTAAAGGGGAAAAAATGTAATGATTGGTATTTATTAGTGGATTTGTTTCCTAAATAATTTTTTTGTATATTATGTAGCGTTATACTCATGAAACAAATATAAAAACAAACAACACATTTTTTCCATTTATGGATAATGTTACATTATACTATAAATAAACCCATTAATATTCCAAACATTACGTGGTAAAAATATATAAAATAATAAAAGTAGAATGCATAAATTTAGATCTTACTAATTTTCTAAGATCCCCACCTCATAGAAATAATATATAAAAGAAATAAAATTTCAATAAAGCAATCAAAATTTTAGTAAAGTAAAATATATTAAACCTTTATAGTATTTTTCGTGGATAGTGTATAAATAAGTTATGCGGTATCTATAAGAGGTAACATGACTATTGGGAATTGTAACCTGACCATTGGGAATAGAAACCTGAACATTTGAATAGTAATCTAACCATTGGTCAATATGATTAGTTTTCAATATTACCATAGGTAACTATGACCATTAGTAATAATGTTACTATTATATGTAATATTCCAAAAAAGGTAATCAAAAATGATTTTTAATAGAGAAAGGGGAAATGTCCTCAACTAATAGAGTCATTCATTTTGAATCCCACATGTCAAAACATGGGATGGAGGAAATGTCATTATAGTTTGACCTTTACCCAGATGAATTTGTGCTCCAGCAAGTGAGGCTTGATTGAAATTGACTATGGGATAAATTCATGTTATTGGAGATCATCATTAGGTCAGTGTTGGTTGGGCCACCCCATGAAACTACCATGCTTTCACACATTACCCTTAGGGAATATACCTATATAATAAGGGTATATGTGTCTAGAACTTAGTATCATAAAATTGAAATTTCCTTTGAATAAATGAAATGGTTATTTTTTCAATCCCATTTTATGAATTATTTTATTTAATAACATATTTTTGAAAATAAGATGAATTTTATAATTTCATTTTTGGATAAAAAAAATGTATTTTAAAAAAATATATACACTTTTATTATATAATCATGTATTATATATAATTTTTATTTCCATTAAATAGCCTTTTAAAACACTATTCATTTAAATATAAATGATAATATAATTTTACAATGGCCTAATAAATTTTTATATGAATAAAAAATTTGACTATGTCATAAAACTATTAATTTTCAATAAATAATTTGTTCTTATTGAAAAGTTAATATTCTCATATTTATAACATTATTATTTTCAAATTTAATTTATCTTTGAAATTTGAGTGTAGAAATTTGGATAAGGTGTTGTTATGAGAGTTTAATAATGTAATTAATTTTTTAGTGAATCATAAAAATATTATTTTATATGTTCTGTATATTTTATGACTTTATATATCTCTAATAATGATTTGATAATTAATTAAGAGAATATAAGAAATAATTTGTGTAATTTTGTTAATTTTGTTTATTTTTATGGATTTAAATCAATTTCAAAATCTAAAAATGACTTTATAATGTCTAAAATAGAAATTAAGATTTTAAAAACTATGTTTTGTAGAAAACATAACCTCTTCATGTCCCATGAAATATTGAAATATTTATGTCAATTATAATAGATTAAAATACATTAAAAATGATATAAATGTCTAAAAACAAGAGAAAAAACCATAGGTATGCCAATGGGTTTTCATTTTCCACAACCTATAATTCCAAGACTTGTTTCTTGGAAATTATTACACAATTACTCCTCTTTTATGATAAATACCCGCCCATAACTCATTCATATCCACTACAAATCTAGAATACATGGTGTCATGGAAATTTTAAATGCTAAGGAGTCCCTCCAAGGTTTCCTTTTGTCCTAATGTTTCCATCCTCAATTTTTAGGAAGAAACTCTTCACAGTAAGGGAATTCTCTACATCATCTTTTCCACTCATGTACTTATTTTATAAAATGTTTTATAAATTTTGGATTATAATATTTTCATTCCCCTTTTAATTATACCATTACTTCCAAAATAGTGTTCTGTCAATGGGATACGTTCATCACCTCCCATTATTTAATTTATTTATTCCATATTTTATACTCGTAATGCTGCTAACATCATTTATTGAATTTAATTCTATTATATGAGAAATTTTAATATATTGAATTCCTAAACCTCTTAATTTCTTCATGGGTATTCAACTAAATGTAAACATGATTTATGTACTGTAGGATTTATATGTATTAAATCTGTATTACCTTCTCATGGGTTAAAAATGCTGTAATTTTCATGTCACTTATGTACGCGATGCTTTTACATGAAACACAACCATAATTCTCATGAGTTATTAATGAAATAATTTATTATGATCAATGTGGATAACATGAATTAATATATATAATTGTTTCATCCTAATAGTTCTCTAGTGAATTAACTAACGAATTAATCTATAGGGATGACATGTTTTATGATACCTTGGTGAATAACCCAAGTAATTATGATTTATGACACCATGGTGTTAAAAATTGGTGATATGATTATGAATTTATAATTTTTTATGTTGTATCCACATTTGCATGTTATGATACATGATATTTCAATTATTATTTTCCTCGTGTTATTATCCTCATGGAATATTGTTTTTTTTTGGACACATGCTAAATGTCTCCTTTTTTTATTCCTTTAATGGGATTTATGCTCACCTGTTTCTTTTGATGTATGTCTGCAGGATATGAGATGCAGTACAAGTAACATAAGATGAACCTATGAATATTACTTTTAAGTGTATTAGAATAATTTTATGATATTCATATATTATACTTATAATTTCAAGGAACTAAACCTTAAAATATCATGTTTTTTATTAAGTGTTGGACCATGAAATATATGTTTTATTTATTAAAAAGGCAGGATGCCATAGAGTTATTCTTACTAATGCCATCAATCATTCCTAGTTCAATAGAATAAAGTTTATTTTGAAGAAAGTATTGATTTTTCAATGTTGGGAGTTCCTTTTTTATAAAAGGAAAAGTGTTTTTGTGTTTGAGAAAGAAGTTTACGATTTCTATACAAATTCATGGTTTCAGTTCTCTCATAGAGGGGATAAGACTTCTTCTATAATAAATAGAAAAAGTTTCCAATATCCTATGAATTAATAGGTGAAATTATTCAATATACTTAAAATAAATCTATAATTCTATCCAAACCATTATGTTTCAATATAATATTAGATGATTTAAGATCATCACCTTCTATTTTTGGGACATCTATGGTTAAAAAGAAGCTAGTTGAAAACCTAGATACTGAAATGAATTTAATTTGTAAGTTCATTAGAACTAGTATTTATCAAATATAGGGATAGTTTTAGAAGGTACTATTTATAGATATGTGTATGATTTATCAACTATTTAATGGTAATAATGTTATCTTACCAATATATATGATGTTCCTCAGGCATCATTTCTTACAAGTAATGGAAATGATGACTTATTACCCTTTTATTAATAAAAATTATATTTTTATTAAATAAATTATTGGGGATAAATGAAGGAGATGTTCTCAAGTGTCAAAAAAAGTAATGCACTCATATCTACTCTTCTAAAAACAGTTGGAACTCTTGAGATTCTTACTCATGTAAGCTAGTCGTAGTTGGAAAGGAAGGAGAATCTCAACTAGTTCAACTACCTCCTATACCTACTAAGGGGTAGATTTTCCCCCCAATCATCCTAAGGATGAAAAAACCATTGATGTGGATAATTTTATGTAAGTATTTGTGGAAAATAATATGGAATATATAAATGAACCTATTTAACCTACTGATGTGTTAGTTGAAGAGAAACCAGATTCAGATTGAAAGGCGCTGTCATGGGCTCTTTCAAATGATATGTGATTGTTGGTTACATAGGTGCAGCAGAGTGGCTGACCAAGGTCATCTCTCAAAGAGGAATTAATTGAAACAAATTATTAATGATATTATGAAAATAACATAAAAGAAAAGAAAAACACACTACATAAAAATGATGGGGGATTTGTTTACCAATTATAAACCTTGATGAAATTTGCTGGAAGAAGATTGTATTTTTTTGTTTTTATTTTTGAAATGAAGTTCGATTAAAATGACACAACAAGAATATTTTTTTTATAGAAAATATTTAAAAGGAATAATCTATCTAACTCTACCTATTAAATCAATTATTTTTAATTATAATTTAAATTAACATCCACTTAATTATAATCCTATAATTTTTTAACCCTCAAACCCTTTGAGGGTTAACTTAACCACAAAGATAAAATTACTTAAACCCTAGGCTAGCTTCGGAACATGAAATCTCATCACCCTAATTTGATTGATGTTCTTAGGTTAGATTATGGTTGGTGGTTAATTTGAGAACATATACACTTTGGAAATGAGGATTAATTGTGTTTAGGGATTATATTTGAACTCTGCAAATTTATCATGGGTGGTCTTTTATTACCGATTAAGATCACACTATCACAATTAACACAACTTCTAACATCACATGTTTTTTGTGTTAATTGTTAAATTTCTGTATTTGTTTCATTTAAATTAAAAACTCAATTAATATATCATATTAATTGAATTACAATATCTCATTTATTCAAAATAAATTAATGAATAATATTAGAGGTAGATCAATTACTAAAAAGAACTACTCTTTCATGGGTGGTGTAGTAATCATAGAAACATTTTGCATGTGCAAAGGTTTAGAAAGGGTAGAACCCAATCACATTTATACTCTTGATTCCAAACCAATTATTAAGATTAATATAAGAATAAACTATACCAAAAAAAAGATAAGAGAACAAATAAAAGAATAACAAAGAAGTTTATTATGAAAACATAAACATTACAACATGAGGAAGAAGAATAAGAGGGCATTGACGAAGGGATCCTTGCTTCAAGAGCTACCCTTATTGAATTTCTTGGAGAATTGGATTGTAACCTCTTCTACTCTATCCTAAACTACATAATTCATGTCCCCAAACCCAAAAAAATGAGAAGAACACAAATTTATAGAGTGGGGGGGGGGCTAGGTTCAAAGTGGTTTCAAGTGTGAATGGGGAATCTCAACCAAATATATTATGCCAAAGTGCACCACCCATTTGACCACAAAAACACGTGAATAATCTATTCTTACAGAAGGATGATTCGTATAAAAATGATTCCTTCAGTGCCTCTAAATATTTAGGCCTAATCCAAGCTTGGATGAATAAGTTATGGCCCAAATACAGAACTCATGTCCAATCAAGCGAGTCCCGCCCAAATTTGACTTAATGGTGCATTTTCACCAACCAAATGTATGATTTAGCTCCAATGTCCTCAATGGAAGTTGTAGAAAATATTTTCAGTAAAACATTTACAAAAAAATAATTTCATATAATTCAAATAATTTTATTTATGTTGTAAATACTATAACTAAGTTTTAAAGGATAAAACAAGAATTTTCATCAATTTTTCAAATGAATGATCTAATCACAAATATTCCAAAAATTAAAACATTTAACACAATGTGAGGAAATTATATCATTTATTAGAAACAAAATATTCAATAAAAATGTGTTTTATCAACTCTCCCACACTTACCCTTTTGCACTCCCAAGAAAAACCTCTTATCACGTATTCCAAAAAATTGTGTCTAGTAAACATCAATATCAAAACAAAACAAATATTAAAACCCATATCATTGAGATCCAAAAATTCCAAAACAAGAAAAAAAAAAGTTATCATGCCTCATAAAAAAACTATTATTTCAAGTTCTCCATTTATATCATTCAACATATTTCCACTTTATTTATCCTCCCATGCACAAAACACTTACCTCACTTGAATTTTATCTTGTCACACAAATGTCAGTTTTTCAGTAATGTCTTTATCATCCAAACTCATAAAAGCACCACCATAGGATTTATAAATTCCTAAATCACCACCCGATATGAGTCAAGGTCATATTTTTATCATGAGGACATTCTAAGGTTTTTTTGTGGCATTCGGCCGGTAGGATTTAGATGTAAAACATTCTGAGGATGAATGAGTGGGGCTTGACTCTTTTTGAAGAAAAAATGCAATAATCTAATTTTCACTTAAGTATGGTCTCCTCCTAAATCCCCATATAATCAATTCATGTTCATAATCAGGAAAAATAAATGAATTTTCACACCATTCATCATTTTAGAAATAAAAATGTCAATCTTTTCAAACATGATTTTTCTTAAAAGCACCAGATAGGCACAACTTTATTTCTCTATTAGAAGCTCTAGAAAGTAACATCTTCACTTATCATGAAAACTCCAGAAAAGGAACAACTTTCAATATAATGATTTTATTCAAAAGAAAACACATCTCATCAGAATTTAATTTTCCACCCAAAGTATCACAGAATGTGGTAGCACAACACAAGATAGCTTCCCCCACACTTAATATTAACTAGATTATGAAATTTCACTTCAAGAGTTGGTTAGATACAAAAAATTGTCTTGTAATGTGGAAAAAATAACAGGTTTTTCATGGATTTTAAGGGCTACAAGGATTAAATGTTCAAGTTAGGCCATTATAAAAAATGATTCTTTGAAATATGAGCTTTAATACCAAACAAATTCCTCAACCATTTAAACATAAGTACCTCAAACCATGAATTTTTTATATGAATAAATCAAATTCTAGTTAAATCATGCATGGTTTGGTTCTATCAATAAATGAGGTAAATATAAAAAATATGAATATAATGGTTCATAATCCACACAGGAAAGTGATTTCATAAATAAAGACAGTGAGATGTGGCATAGGATTCAAAATTAAAAATACTTTTAATGAAATTACTAAATATTTGACATTAAAACAAAGTTATTTTTCGCATTCATTTAAGCTCAGCCTCATGGGATAAATTGTTTCACTTATTGATATGAATTTAGAAATGGTGATGAGAATCATTTCAGCTCAAACGATTCAAAAAAACACAAAAAAATTGAAAAATAAACACACAAAATTAAAAAAACACATTTTTTTAAACTAATTGAAAAACAAGAAAACAATTCAAATTACATAACTAAAAGGTTCCCTCCCCCACACTTAAAATATAGAATTGTCCTCAATGTAAACCCATCATATGATATATGCACTTGAAATGTATAATTTTGAGTAGGAAAAAGATTAAAGAAGTGAAAGGGTTAAGAATAGCCTAATATACATAAGTGGTGATGGGGTCATGTAGTGCGATGAAATCCATTGCATCAGTAGGAAGTCCCTAAATGTATTTCATCAAATGTTTCCCATTGATTTTAAAGATCCTTTTTGTGTCCTTGTGTGTGATATCTACTACACCATAAGGAAAAACATTAGTCACAACATAAGGACCTAACCATCTGAAATGCAACTTACTAGGCATCATCTTCAGTCGTGAACTGTAGAGAAGGTCTTTCTCTCCAACATGAAACTCCCTTTGCTGGATCATTCGATCATCAGTTGTTTTTGATCTTTCCTTATAGAGCCTTGAGTTCTCATATGAAGACAATAGAATCTCCTCAGGCTCGTGAATTTGCAACTTCCTTTGGATTCCATCTTGTTCCAAATCCATGTTGCATTTCTTTATTGCTGAATAAGCCCGATGCTCAACTTCCATGGGGAGATGACATGTTTTCCCAAAAACAATCCAAAATGGGAACATAATAATGGGTGTCTTTTATGTTATCCTATAAGTCCGAAGTGCGTCATCTAAGCCCTTGCTCCAATATTTCTTATTCCGCTGCACGATTTCTCCAAAATTTGTTTAAACACCCTATTTGAACCCTCAGCCTGGCCATTTTTTTAGGGTGGTTTGGAGTTGATGTTTTGTGTATCACCCCATACTTCCGAATAAAGGAAGAAAAATTCTAATTGTAAAAGTGTGTCCCTTGGTCACTAATGATAGCCTTCGATACTCCAAACTTGCAAAAAATCTGTGCTTTGACAAAGTCCAAAACAATATGAGAATCATCAGTCCTAGTGGCCTTAGCCTCCACCCATTTTCTCACATAATCAAGAACAACCAAAATATACAAAAACCAAAATAAACTAGGAAAAGGACCCATAAAATTGTTTCCCCATACATCAAAAATCTCACAGAATAATATGGGTTGTTGGGGAATATCATGTCCCCTAGAAATATTACCAGTGTGTTGGAAACGTGAGCACGACTTACAAAACACATGAGCATCATGGAATAAACTAGGACAATACAATCCAGAGTCCAAAACATTCCTAGCTGTCTTTTGGGGTCCAAAGTGTCCACCACAAACAATTGTATGACAGGATTGCAGAACAGACTCAAACTCATGATTAGGAACACACCTCCTAATCACTTGGTCACTACACATGTACCATAAGTAGGGATCATCCCACACATAAAATCTAGACTCACTCTTTAACTTTTGGACTTGATGTTTCTTTTAATTTTATGGAATTTCATATGCAACAGGTTAGTTCACTAAATCAGCATACCGAGGATGCATACCTGATATAGAATAAAGATTATCATCAGGGAAAGTGTCTTGAAGTTGTACCTGGCCCAAGGTGTTATCCTCTCGTGTGTGAGTAAGCCTACTAATGTGGTCCACCACCAAGTTGTATGACCCCTTCTTGTCCTTTATCTCAATATGAAATTCTGGAAGAAGGAGCATCCATCGGATAATTCTGGGCTTTGCATCCGAGTTGTTCAAGAGGTACCTCAGAGTTGCATGGTAAGAAAACACAACTACTTTAAATCCCAATAAATATGAATAAAATTCATCTAAAGCGGATATGACAACAAGAAACTCCTTTTATGTGGTTGTGTATTTTTATTGGGCTGAATCTAATGTCCTCGAAGCATATGAGATCACATGTGAACATATTTCCAACGTTTGAGGTAAAACAGCTCCAACTGCAAAGTTGGAGGTGTCACACATAATCTCAAAAGGAATCTCCTACTGTGGGGGTTGTATGATCGATAGAGTGGTCAGTCACTTATTTATCTCATCAAAGGAAGTCCTACAAGAATCATGAAACACAAAATCAGAATCCTTTTGAAGTAATCGTGACATAGGAAGAGAAATCTTACTGAAATCTACGATGAAGCGCTGATAAAATATTTCATGTCCTATGAAATATCTAACATCACAAACACATGAAGGATAGGGTAGGGATGAAATAATATCAACCTTAGATCTATAAACATCTATCCCAAATTTTGACACAAAATTCCAAATGACAATTCCATGATCTACCATGAAATGACACTTTTCAATGTTTAAGACCAGATTCTTCTGAATACAACGATTCAGAACCTTTCCCAAACTAGAGATAAAATCATCAAATGAAGACCCATACACTATAAAATCAACCATGTATACTTCAATGCAGGTCTCAATAAAATCCAAAAAAACACTCACCATGCATCTCTGGACGGTACGTGGGGCATTCCAATGTCCAAATGGAATCCTTTGGTAGGAAAACATACTGAATGGAAAAGTTAATGTTGTATTATCCTGATCCTCCAGAGAAATAGGGACATGAAAATATCCAGAAAATCCATCCAAGAAATAGTAGTATGTTTTCCCAGCTAGTCTCTCAAGCATCTGATCAATAAATGGGAGGGGGAAATGGTCTTTGCGAGTGGAATGATTTAGTTTACTATAATCAATGCACACACGCCAACTGTTTTTCACCCTCATTGGAACTAAATCATCTTTCTCATTTTTAACAACTGTAACACCACTTTTATTAGGAATAACTTGAATAGGAATTACCCACTAAGAATCTGAAATGGGATAAATTATACCTAACTCGAGCAATTTTTGAACCACTTTTTTAAAAACTTCTAGAAGGGTTGGATTGAGTCTCTTTTGTGGATGCCTAGCTGGTTTATCCCCATCCACCAAAAGAATCCTATGCCTGAAAATGGAGGGGCTAATACCTGATATGTCAGCCATGATCCACCCGATTTCCTTAATATTATCCCTCAAAAGATTAAAAAGTTTATCTTCATGTTCAAAAGGAAGATTATTAGCAATTATAATAGGTAATCTCTCGCCGCTCAACCAGTATGAGTATTTGAGATTCGTTGGAAATGGATTGAGCTCCAATGATGGGGGTGGTGTATGGATGGAGACATTGAAGGAACTGAAATATGTACACAAATAACATCAGTATCAGAATAGAAATCATCATAATCAGAGAATAAAGCATTAAATCCATCAGTATACTCAATATCCATGTCATAATCAGAGTTCAAATGATCTGAATATGATTCAATTTTAAAATCAAATCTTAGAGATTCTTGTTCATTAGAAATAGGTGTGGAAGTATTCTTAGACATCAAACTAGAACAAATACTCATAATCTCCCCAATCTTAATATAATAAAATTCCATAGGGTTTTTATTTAGTGGTTTAAAATGGGAGATAAGAAAAGCAAAACGGTCTTCTGAGGGGTACTTCATGGAGTCCATAACATTAAATACCACAACAGCATCCCTAAACTCCATGGAAAGTGTACCCTCATTGACATTTATGATAGTTTTTGCAGTTTTGAGGAAGGGTCTACCTAAGATAATGGGAGCATGGGAACTTACATGATCATACTCCATATTAAGCATGTAGAAATATGCTGGAAATATCATGTCTCTTACCTAGACAAGTACAACCTCAAGGAATCCCACTAGATAATTCATAACTCTATTTTCCAACTACACCACTACTCCTGTCAGCTTCAACTCACAAACCTGCAAAGAAGAGAATATAGAGTGAGGCATCACATTTATGGAAGATCTTAAATCACAAAGTGCATCAGAAAAGTGTAACTCCCCTATAGTGCATGGGACGGTGAATGTCTTGGGATCCTTGCACTTTTTTGGAATTGCTAGAGTTGGTGTAATTAGTGCTGACACATTCCTTCCAAGATTGATCCTCTCATTTCCCTTAAGCCCTTATCGATTGGTACAAAGTTATTTTAAAAATTTGGAAGACCTTGGTATTTGTTTAATTGCTTCAAGTAAAAGGATGTTGATCTTCGGATGCTTGAATGTGTCCATAACCTCTTTTTTCCATTGCCTACTCAATCATCTTCTTGGATTGTACAACCCTATTTGGAAAGGGAAGGGGTTTAAGAATAACATCATAAATATTTTTCATAACTTTCTCTATATCCTTGGGTCTCTCAATAGTTGGTGTGGAATGAGGATTTTCTGGAGTTGAGGTGAATCCAGGAGGAATGGTAGGTACAGATGTATCATTCATTTTCTTTCTACTTCTCAATGTGATGGCACTAACATTCCCCTTGGGATTTGGAGTAGGTTGGGAAGGAATATTTTGAGAGTTCATACTTACCAGTTCATGGAGGGAAGTGGAAATCTAGATCATTTGTGTCTTCAACTACCTCAGCTTCGAACCTTGACTTTTCATCTCATTCTGTTGATTAAGAACAATTTTCTTCAAAAGGTCATCAGTGTTAGAATCTACCTTGGGAGGGGGATTCCATTGTTTTTGGCTTGTTGATGTTTGGGCTTCAAATTTCCTTTGGGGTTGTTGGAAACCCTTTTGGTTTTTTGGAGGCTGCTAGAAGTTTTGTTGAAAGGGGGGCCTGATGCATACCTCATGTCTGATTGATCCTTCCACCCTTGGTTGTATGTTGGGGAAAGGAATCCAGATTATTTGGGGGATATTGTTGTTGTTGCTGCTGATATGGTCTCCCAGGAAACACTACTGTAAAATCATATATTTCTTGTTGTTGGGGGAAACAGTAAGTTGGGTGACTTGTCTCGGTGCAAATGCCACAAGGCCTTGAAAGAGGGGGTGTGGATGTCTTTTGTTCCAAAGCAATATGCCTCACCATAGTGGTCAATTCTTCCAACATAGTATCAATCCAATGATTTTCAAGAGAGGAAGGACTTACTTGAAACACTCCCCTAACATGTGGTGTACCTAGATCGCCAAATTATTGGGAGTTTTGTGTCATCTTGTTGATCAACGCACATTCATCTACTGGGGTATTGTCTACCAATGCCCCTCTAGTCGCGAAATCCACCATGCTTCAATCCATAGGTGTGAGTCCTTCGTAGAAGTACTGGATGAGTAGTTTCTCACAGATTTGGTGATGTGGGAAGCTTGAACACTACTTCTTGAATCACTCCCAGTACTCATACATTGACTCCCATTGTGCTTTATTGATCCCTGAAATATCCATATGAATGAAATTGGTCCATGATGTGGGAAAAAATATCTATAAGAAAAGACATTTCAAATCGTTCCAACATGTTACATCTTCAGGTTGTAAATAATTCATCCAATCCTTTGTAGCTCTATCAAGTGAGAATGGGAATGCTCTTAATTTGATTTAAACTTTAGATACATTTCTTTGTTTAAGGGTTGAGAAAAACACATTGAATTATTTAATGTGTTTATTGGGATCCTAACCAAAGTGACCATGGAATTTTGGAAGAAATGTGAATTAATCTAGATTTCTGTTCAAAGTCTGATTCGAGATTTTGGTATGCAATACAATTTGTTTGATAATTAATATCAGGTGCAGACAATTCTCGAATGGTTCTATTAATTTTATTTCCATTATTTTCAACCATTGTTTCTTGATTTATGGTTTAATTTTAATTTCCTCCAATTTCAATGTTCTGAGAGTGGAGGAATTCTCCAACTGGTTGAATGTTAAAACTTCCCGTAGATTTAGAATGCATGATTCGAGCCCTAAGGCTATGTTCAATATTAGGTTCAAGATCGAAAATATCCTTGGGATTAGTTTGTGTCATAAATCAAATAAAAATGAAAATAATAAAAATGGACCAAAATAAAATAAAAATGAGAAGGTTGATTTGATGGTCCAAAATGAAGAAGAAAAAAATAGAAGGAGAAGAAGAAAGAAAAAAATCAGATTGGGTAAAGAAGAAAGAAAGAAGAGAAGAAGAGAATAAAATGTAAAATAAAATAAATACCTCTAATTGGTTGAAATAAGTGCTTGTCTCCCCGACAATGGCACCAATTTGAAAGGCACTGTCATGGGTGCTTTCAAATGATATGTGATTATTGGTTACTTAGGTGCAACAGAGTGTCTAACCAAGGTCATCTCTCAAAGAGACAATAATTAAAACAACTTATTAATGGTATTATGAAAATAACATAAAAGAGAAGAAAAGAACACTACATAAAAAGGATGGGTGATTTTTTACCAATTATAAACCATGATGATGTTTGTTGTAACAAGATTGTATTTTTTTTAAATGAATTTCGATTAAAATGCCACAACACAAAGATGTTTTTTAGAAAATATTTAAAAGTCATAATCGATATAACTCTACCTCTTCACCCAATTATTTTTAATTATCATTTAAATTAAGATCCAATTAATTATAATCCTCTAATTTGTTAACCATCAAACCCTAAGGGAGTTAACTTAACCACAAAGATGAAATTACTTAAACCCCAGGCTAGCTTCAGAACATGCAATCGCAGCACCCTGCTTTCATTGATGTTCTTAGGTTAGCTTATGGTTAGTGGTTAATTAGAGCACATATCCACTCTGGAAATGAGAATTAATTGATTTTGGGGATTATATTTTAACTCTACAAATTTATCTTGTGGGGTCTTTTATTACCGTTTAAGATCTCACTCTCACAATTTACACAACTTCCAACCTCGCGGGTTTTTGTGTCAACTATTAAATTTCTTGATTAGTTTAATTTAAATTAAAAACTAAATTAATAGATCATATTAAGTGAATTACAGTATCTCATTTATTAAAAATAAATTAATGAATAAGGTTAGAGGTAGATCGATTACTAAAAATAACAACTCTTCCATGGGCGGTGTAGTCATTGTAGAAACGTTTTGCATGTGAAAAGGTTTAGAAAGTGTAGAACCCAATCATGTTTATACTCTTGATTCTAGAGCAGTTAGGAAGATTAATAAAAAAATAAATCTTAACAAAACAGAATATAAGAGAAGAAATAAAATAATAACAAAGAAGTTTATTATGAAAACACAAACATTACAACATGAGGAAGAAGAAGAGGGCTTCAATGAAGGGATCCTTTCATCAAGAGATACCCTTATTTAATTTCTTGGAGAATTGGAGTGAAACTTATTATCTTATGCCCTAAACTTCCTAATTCACATCCCCAAACCCACCAAATGTGAAAAACACCAATTTATACAGTGGTGGGGAGGCTATGTTAAAAGTGGTTTCAAGTGTGAATGTGGAATCTTGGACAAATATTTTACGCCAACTTGCGCCACCCATTTGACCACCAAAACGTGTGAATCAACTATCCTTCCAGAATGATGATTCTTATGAACATGATTCCTGGAGATCCTCTCAAAATATGGGCCTAAACCAAGTACGAATGAAGATGTTATGGCCCAAATAGAGAACCCATGTTCACTCAAGCGATTCCGGACCAACTTTGACTTCATGGCCCATTTTCACCAACCAAATGCATGATTTAGATCCAATGTCCTAAATGAAAGTTGTAGAAAAATATTTCGGGAATACATTTACAAAAATCATAATTTCAAATAATTCAAATAAAATTATTTACGTTTGAAATAATATAGTGAATTTCTTAAGGGTAAAACTGGAATTTTCATCAAATTTTCAAATGAATGATCTAATCCCAAATATTCCATAAATGAACATAGTTAACACAATTTAAGGAAATTATATCATTTATTATCAATAAAATATTCTATAAAATTGTGTTTTATCCCAGATGCACCTGATGTTTCCAAAATTCCTAAAGTGGGAATTATATATGTAAAAATGGAGGATGAACACACTAATACTGATAACCATGAGATTCCTTAAGAAGATAATGTATCTACTAATATATAAGTTTTTATACCCAGTAAATCACCAAATCTTGTTGTGAATTTTGTTGCAGATATCCATATACTTGAAGAAATTGCTAATGCAGAAGCCTTGCGTAAGAGCCTCATCCCAGTTAGTGAGGACTCAGTAAGTGCATCCAAGAGACCCAAGTTCAAACCCTGGTGGAGACACATTTTTGGGTTACTGTAGATGGAACTGTCTGTAACATTAACTATAGAAGTACTTTAGAAAACACTATAGCAGACATTGTTATGTAATGTAGCAGCCAAAAATATTCATTTGTTTGGGCTTTTGGGCCACCGGTTTGGGCCTCGGGTACTTTAAGTCCTTCGGGCCACCCAAGGCCTTCTAAACTGTATGGATTTTGGGCCACCTCAAGGCCTTTGGGCCACCTCCAGGACTTCGGGCCACCCCAAGGCCTTTGGGACACATAAAATTGTTCTTAAGGATTAGACAAACTCTACAAGGAGCATACTCAAGATGAGGATTCAAAGCAGGTGCATTCACCAGAGAAGAAGCTAAGATGATTTTTCTGAAATATAGGGTATGGAATTGCCATTGGGACCAGCCTATGATTTCATAAGAAGCCTAGTTGAACAAGCCATGTGAAGGTGGAGAGCTGATATCACGATGAAAAAAGATAGGGAGGAGTAGTTCCAAGTATAGTCTTTATGTTTCCTAAGTCCTATGGGTCATGTAATCTCTAAGCATACAATCCTTATAAGGGTTCCCCTAACCCCTTGAAAGGAGGGTTATCAAAAATCAATAATAATTAAATAAGGCCTTCCGGCCATTCGGGATAATGTAGAAGCCTTTGAGAACCCTAATAATGGGATATCTAATTCTATTATCTTTAAAAGGGTTAAATAACTTTTGGATAAAGCTTTTCCATCTAAAACTTAGGATCCAACTTCATTGAATAAGAAGAAAGATAGATCTGGATTTGAAGAAAAATCAAAAACAATTTCTACTAATACTTTCAATGAATTTGAAAATATCAAAGGCAACATTATTGAGATACAGGATGATATAAAATCCACTCAAGATGAGTTAAATAAAATTCATGATAATTCAGTTTCTAATAATTATTTTCACAAGATTATAGAACTAAATTTCTCTTAAAATTAAATTCTAAAGGTGCTATTACTTGATCATCCATGTTTTAATATTTCATAAAAACGAGTTCTTATGTTCTTGAAGATCTATATTGTTGAGAATAAGGATAATTGTGACACCAAATATGAGTTTAATGGGATAAGATTAAGAGAAGAATCTCAGTATAAAATTTCCTAGTCTCTATCTCCTAAGAAATCATATTCATCTAGGAAAGAAAAAAAAATGAGTGACATATGATCTAAATGATGGATTTCAATGATTGAAGAGCATGGTGAATTTTCAATTAAGGGTTCCCAAAAATATTCCACAAAATGTATCTTCTTTTGGCCATGTAACAAATTAGGATCTTTACTCATAATTTGTAATGATCTCTTTAGGCTTGATACATATTAATGAATGGCTACTAACTCTTTTGGGTGATTTAATCTCATCAGTGTTGTTGTGGGAGTATAGAAAAGAATAACTCTCAAAATTTCAAGAATTCTAAAATTAGGTTTGAAAAGGATGTCTTGAACTAATGACCATTTTGTTAGTCTTATTAGTTATTTTGAGAAGAGTGTTATATATATCCAATCTATAGTAAATACCACCTTTGTTCTATCTAAAAGTATAATATGTTAGTTAGATAAATAGAAAGGTCCTATCAGAAAAAATTTCCAAAATATTTAAATCTAATCATAGTAACTCCATGTAGTTTCTCATAATATATCTACCTTTTCACCTTTTCATGAAAATCCAATTCTCATGTTTCTACCAAGGGAAAGGAAATATTTTCCTATAAATAAAATCCATCAGTAATTGTGCTTTGTGTACCCACTACTCATACCATTACGTAAAATTCTCATCCAAAACATGTTTTACATAGTGTTGTTCATCTTGATCATGTTTTTTAAGAATAATTATAATATTTATTAAAAAATTAGAATTTGATGATATTTTTGTAAATATTCAAACTTATGTAGAGAATGTTAGGTGGAAATTTCCTAAGTAGTCTAGTCTTCCATAATACACCTCTTTATATCTTGTTACTTTCTCTTATTATATATTTTCAACCACTAAAATTGATTCTTTCTAATGTGTGTTGAACTAATATCATGAATATATTTCTAAATAAAATTGGAAAGCCTATTAAACTACCCCCAACATATGTAAACACAATATTATTAACCAGATTGATATGTGTATGTCGATGTCTTATTCTATCTTAGAGGATGAAGATCTATTTTCCCTATATTACTCAATTGGTACACAAGTTCATGGAAGAAGTTTGAAAACAAATTGATATGTATATCTTTTAATAGAAAGATAACCATATGGTAGAAGAGGATTCTTCCATATATTCACTTCCTGCTACTTCCTGGTCGATGATGTTCACTTCCTCCAGAAGGAATGGCTGTAAATACCCAATGCCCAATATCCTATTTCTGATGATTAAATTATTAAATTGGAATAATATATAAGAGATTTCATCCCAAAGGAATAAATAGTATTAAATTCTTGGTAAACTAGATAAATAATTAAATATCACATTATATTTTATACCATAAAATAAAACATAGTGAATGTAAATATTCTGCACCCTTGAACTCATTCAGAGATTTATTCTTCATATCCTAGGGAAAGGAAAAAAATAAGGGTGGTCTCAAATTCTCATCAAGGGTTACATATAGTAGAATCTTCCATGAGTAAATAAGGCTTAGTAAAAATTTTATAGTAAATAACTGATAACACAAGACATTTAATTAATAACTTGGGAATGAATAATAATATGGAAATAATAAATGCCTATCAAATAATTCTATATAACTAATCACATAAGCTTGAAACATATCCATGTATATCATAACTAATAAAATAATCATATAGGAATAAATAACTCATCACATAATAAGGGAATTCATAATGTCATACATCATATACACGTCGTCAGGGCCTCATTCCAAGACATCTCATATAAATTGGTATGGCCTCGACTAAATACCCAAGCTAGTGTGTCTTATGAGACCTATCGATGAATAAAGGGGATATAGAGAGCCCCTCCCATCAATTAAAAATTTTAATGAATTCATCACATGAAAGGGGAGAAACATAATTGATGTTAAAATTTTTATTTAAAAACTAGAATTCAAAATTTTAAAACATTCCCCAATAAATATAATCATAAACCATGTAGAGTAATGCAAATAGTGACATAAAATTGGTACATACCCTGTAAAACTGATTATAAACCCTATGGATAAATAATAAAGATGGTATCATTACAACATATCACCATTATATCATAATTAAAATAAGTTTTTTTATTCAATAATGAATATAAATACCATAAACATTTCATGAAAAACGTTCTTGAGGAAAATACCCTCTTCACTTTGAAAATAACATTCTAAAAATAAAAATTTCCAAAATACTAGGGGAAAATATTATTTGAAAAAAATAACTGAAACTATTAATTAATTATTCATGTAAATTAGTGGTCTTGATAGATGGAATATTTCATATATGCTGAGTGTGTTAAAATTAAATTTCTTTCACATTTTCAGTATGAAGTGAGAAAGTACCTTGTTCAGAAAATGACAAGAATATTCTTATTAAACATTTTTAAAAATTCAAACATGGTAAAAATTAATTTAATATATCATTGGATAATATTAAAAATATTCATTAAATCATTATATAAAAAATATGGATATGGATGAAAATCATTTTTGACTGAAAATAGAAATATAGTTGGATTTTCTTAAAATCATTTTCTCAATATTTTTAAGTACCAAAGAGATTAAAATGATACTATTACATCAACAGTTCATGAATATCTATAGGAGAATAAAATATATTTGTTTTAAGATATAAATATTAAAATATTTCCCCTAGTGGAGACATTAACATAAATAATCTACAATAATGATGGGATTTTAAAATAAACCCTTACCACTTTAGTAACAATTGAATCATAATCCATATAAATTAAAGTGACTTATATGGATATGCATACCACATGATTTTAATTAAATGAATCATAAAATATATTCATGTGAAGTGTTGGCCTCCTCTAGTTTTAGTGCTCACAAATCATGTTTAACTATGATAATTATCATTTCTTAAGATACAATGTGTTTAATCACGTTTAATTATAATTTTAACCTCTAGTGTTAGTGTTTAAATCATAATACAACACTATAGATTTTGGTTAAGTATGAGAAACTGATAATTTTCGTACCAATAGAAATGTTTCTGATACCTGAATCACCGATACAGAAGCTACCAATGACATAAGCTGATGATAAGTTGAGTCATCGATAGATGTTTGACCTACCAATAGAGCGACTGACTGTCACTCCAAAGTTTTCTAATTATGAGCTACGAAAAGCTAAGATATCAAAACATCACCAACCGACATCTGAGCTACCGATAACCAAGCTACTCACATATCATCTACCGACAACTCGATTGATCGATGTAAGTTTGACCTACCAATAGAGTGATCCACCGATAATATTATCTACCAACAATAATGATCTACCAACAGAATGATCTACCAATAGACTGAGTCGTCGATGATAAATCTCTTAAATTATACCTTACTTCTAATAGTAATATTTATGAAACATAGTACTGTTAATTATATTAATGATCTTTCCTATCTTCTGTAGACAACATTTAATGATGTTAGAGACCAGTAAAAGGTATGGGGGTACCAAAAAACATTTTGTGTGTCTGTATAAATGGAATATCTATATCATAGAGAAAAAGGGGATACCGAAAAGAAAATGTTCAGGAACCAAAGAAAAATCACAAGATTTTCCTATATTTCATACACTATGATACTAATAAGAATCAGATGATCGCAAATCTCTACAATAACAACTTAGATGACCAAAACACATCGAGGAATCTTCTACCTCACTGTAAATATAAGACAGAAGAAAAACTGACTCTCTATTCTTTTGTCTATTTCTAGAAGATGACTCCTACTTCATTTGTACCTTTATAAAAGAGTCTATAATCCTTATATAACATCACCCATATCATTCTAAACCCTATTCTCATTACATTCCTCTTCCTGTGCATATTATTTAAATTTTGAGTAGTGTGCGTATCTCTATTTAATAATCACACACTAACTCCTCTGTGAAACTAAAAGATACATAGATATATTTATCAACCTATCTTTTCATACTTTACATTCTCACATATAATAGTGGAAGAGGTCACTACATGTCCTTTCTATTTGTTTGTTTGGTACTCCAATGTATACTGTGGAAGATCTCTAGTGACCTGGATAGTTTGTGTACTATTTTTACCCCAATTCAGTGTGTTGATCAATTTTATTTAATATAAACTTCTTAGTAGTAGGAGATCACCACATTGAGAGTATTAGGTCTTGTCTTGATACTGAACCTCTTGTTTACTTTTTTGTGTGTTTTAAGGTTTTGTTTTCAATTTCATTGTAATTATTTCCAAAAACCTAAATTTTCATTGATAGTTAATCTTAGATAGTGTTTATATTATAATTTTATTTAGTAGACTATTTTCAAAAGTTAAAATAGTAATCTATATTTTTTTAACTGATAACTAATCAATCACTGATAAATCATTCAAACAATCAAATATTTATAAATCTTTTACATTGGTCAACAGACCTTTATTTGTTTTGAATTTAGTGGATTTTTTTCAAAAAATATTTTTAGACTGAAAATTATATAGGAAATCAATTCACCCCCCCCCCCACATTTTAGTGTCCTACTCAATCCAAAATTTGGTATCAGAGGTGTTTTAAAAGATTTTTCAAGCACCTTTTTCAACAGTTATTTTAATTGTGCATTTAAAGATGTGTAAATTTATGTTAGTTCTAAATTTTATGTTCATTAAAACTTGTATATACTATTTTAATATTGAAAATATATAGGAAGATGTTACTACCAACAGACCTCTCTATTTCAATGGGACAAATTATGGCTAGTGGAAAATTAAAATGAAAATTCATTTCGAAATTATGGGTTTTGAAATATTTTCTTCAATTATAGATGAATATAAAATTCTTACTACTACTAGGAACACTTGGGAGGGTACCACTAAGACATCCTAAAATAATAACTATAAAGCTGTGAATAACTTATGCTTCTCTTTAGGGGATGGATAATTTAATAGGATTTCTGCATATAAAACAACATTTGATGTTTTGGATACACTGGGTATTTCACATGAAGGAACCACTAATGTCAAAGAAATGAGACTTAATACATATACTATTAAATATGATAACATTAAGATGAAGCCTAATGAACACATTTCTTACATGTAACTCAGGTTCAATAAAATTTTAAATATGATGGTCTCTCTGGGAAAGACAATCACATCTAAGGAACAAGTAATGTGAATTCTCATATGCTTACCAAAAAGATGGAGAGGAACCTCAGTGTAAATAAGTGAATCCTCTGACATCAACACTCTACTTGTAAAGGATATAATAGGTAAACTAATTATGTATGAAGAAAAATTAAAGTTAAATGGGGAGGAAGATGATGAACCAAAGAGAAATTTTGTGGCTTTCAAAACAACTTCCTCCAAACAAAAAAGAGAAAGTGAACCTTTATGTTGAAAGTTCTAGAAATGAAGAATCAACAAGTGATAGTGATGAGGAAATGGTTCAGTTGTCCAGGGGATTTAAGAAGTTTAACAAAGGAAATAATTTAATTATGAATCCCAATTATAAAGGAATATATGACAACAAGGGATACTGAAAAAATGATTGGAAGATATGAAAATACTAATGGAATAGTATGTTGTTAGTGTAAGAGAAGAGGACATGAAAAGAATGACTATCCTAAATTAAATTCTAAAATAAAATATGAATATAATGATAGAAATTACAAAAAAACCAAGGAATTCCACCGAGAGTGCTTTTGAGGATAGCTCTATTGGCTCAGAATCTTCACATGATGAGAAGGCTGACAAAGACAATATGTGTTTCATGAAAAACACATTTGATGAAACTCTAGAATCATCTATACAGAATTCTTATTATTCTAGAGATGAATCTGATTATAAAAATACGACAAATGAAGAAATGTTTGAATACTATAAAATTATTGAGGATACATATAATTAACTAAATGATAAGTATAAATATCTTAAGAAAAAACATGTTCAAACTATTTCTGTTAAATCTGAACTTACTATTGAAATAGAAAATAATGCACAATTGCTCAATGAGAAAAATGAACTTAAACTATCAAATGATCAATTAAAAAAGGATTTAGATAAATTTAAAAATGGTAAGGTTACTTTATTTAAAATTATTTGAAAATAAGTTTCTCTAAAATATAAAACTGATATTGGTTATCAATGTAGAAAAAGAAGTTTTGTTAAAAACAATTTTGTTTCAAAATCTGGAAAATTTGGTTTTGTTCCCAGAGTTGGGAAATCTACGACAACATCCAGTGCCAGAAAATATTTTACAGCTTCTAGTTTTTCTAGACTAAATAGAGTTTATATATATAATAAATTACAAAATTCTTATAGGAAACCCGTGAAGAAAATGTGGGTTCCCAATGCTTTAATTATCAATGTTACTAGACCCATGCAAGTCTGGGTATGAAAATGTTTTCTTGCTTGATTTATTTTTATAGGAAAACTATCTAAAGAGTTCCTATAAAATCCTGTGGTACATGGACACTGGGTGTTCAAGACATAAGATAGGGTATTAATTATACTTTAAGAATTATATCAGGGTTGATGGTGGGAATGTCACCTTTGCTGACAATGAAAAAGGAAAAATAATTGGTCTTGGCCAAATCGGTTTTAATTTCTACTGTTGTTTTTATTGATGGTCTCAAGTATAATTTTATTACCATCTCACAATTATATGATGACGTATTTCTTTTTAAATTTTAAAATGATTCTAGTATTTTTTTTAAATTTTTCGAATGATTTAGTATTCACTACTTATATAAATGAAACTATTTATACTGTGAATTTGGATTCTTTAGTTTCTCAAAATGTATCTTGCTTAAGTTACTTTCACAAAGAGTCCTGGATATATCATAGGAGATTAGGACACTGCAACATTAACTCCATTAGATATCTTATTATGAAAGGACCTGTCAAGGATCTACCCAAACTTGAGTTTCCAGATGAAAAACTCTATAATCCTTTTCAAAAAGGAAAGCATCAAAAAATATCTTTCAAAACAAATAAATATGTTTTAACATCACAACATCTTTATTTGGTTCACATCATTTTTTGGACATTTTAGAGTCTCTAGTTTAAATGGGAAGCATTATTTCTATGTTCTAGTAGATGAATTTTCAACGTATAATTGGACTTTATTTTTGGATCACTAGAGTGAAGATTTCACTAATTCACCAAGTATGATATAATTGTAAAGAACATAAGTGGTATTAGAATTAAATCCTTAAGAAGTGACAATGGTCCTGAATTTGAAAACCAATACTTTGAATCTTTTTTCACACAAAGTGGATATAGTCATAACTTCTATGCTCCTAGGACACCCATGTAGAATGGTGTTGTAGAAAGAAGGGACATAACATTACAATAAATTACCCAAACAATGCTCATTTAGTATGACTTACCTCTTTACTTTTGGGTAGAAGTATTGAATAAAACTTTTTATATAATTAACATAGTTTTAATCAGACCTATCCTTAATAAAACTTGTATGATTTATGGAATAATTGGAAGCCTAAGGTTAATTACTTTAATATTTTTTGCTGTAAAATAGTTATCCTCATTACTAAATATAATCTTGACATGTTTTCCACCAAAAGTGATGAATTAATTTTCCTAGGTTATTCGACTTCTATAAAAGCCTATAGGGTCTTCAATAAAAGAACTAAGTGTGTGGAATAATTTGTACATATAAAATTTGATGAAACGAATCCACATGAACCTAAAACCTCCCTATAAAATATTGAGGATGATCTATCCAATCTGGACAAAAATGCTACACCTTCTAACTCTTCTGTAAAGCAAGAAGCAAAATCCTCTAGTTCTGTAAAATTTCCAAATTTTGATAGTAGTGAACCCGAACTTGTAGAACAACCAAAAATAACTATCCCTTCGTTTTCTAGATTTTTTAGAACCCTTATGAACCATCCCATAGATGTTATAGTCTAATACTTAGATAAAGGTACACAGAGTAGAGTTTCTCAAAGGGATCGGGTTTAACATCAAGCCTTTTTGTCACATCATGAGCCTAAGAACATCAATGATGAATTTTGGGTAATGTATATGCAAGAAGATTTGAATCAGTTTGAAAGAAATATTGTCTGGAAACTTGTTCATACACCCAAATACACATTGACTATAGGCACTAAGTGGGTGTTTAGAAACAAAATCGATGAAGCCGGTACCATAGTGAGAAATAAGGCCAGACTAGTTGCACATGGATATAGTCATGAATAATGAATTGACTATAACGAAACTTTTTCACCTCTTTCTAGACTTGAAGCAATTAGAATTCTGCTAGCATATGCAGCACATCTCAATTTCAAACTATATCAAATGGATGTTAAAAGTGAATTCCAAAATGGGTATATAATTAAGGGTTTTTTGTTGTACAACCCCTCAATTTTATAAACCCTCATTTTCAAAATCATGTTTTCAAATTATCAAAATCATTCTATAGTATATAAAAGGCTCTAAGATCATGGTATGATAGGCTCAAAACTATTCTTATTTCTAATGGTTTTACAAAAGGCATAGACGATCCTACACTTTCTATAAAAAGAATTTCTAAAGGTGTTTTTTTGGTTCAAATATATGTTGATGACATTATTTTTGGATATTCAAAAAATTATTTATGCATTGATTTTTCAAAAAACATGAAAAATGAATTTGAAATGATTTTAATGGGTGAACTCAAATTATTTCTTGGATTTTAAATTTTTGAAAATAAAGAAGGTATTATTTTAAATTAATGTAAGTACACTAAGGATATTTTAAAACGGTTTTGATTTGATAGTATAAAAATTAGTGATACTACAATAAGTCCCACTTGTAAATTGGATCTTGATGAAAATGGAAAAACTGTTGAACAAACCAATTATAGGGGATGATTGGAAATCTACTATACTTAACTACTAGCCGAGATAATATTATGTTTAGTGTGTGTATGTGTGAATGTTTTCAAGAAAACCCTAAAGAGTTGCATTTAACTGCTCTTATAAGAATTTTCCAATACCTCAATTATACTAATAACATAAGACTGTACTATCCCAAGGGACAACCATTTGACATAGTTAGTTATTCTGATGCTGATTTTGGTGGCTATATGTTAGATTGAAAAAGAACCTTTGGAACATGTAACTTTTTTGGACAGTCTCTAGTATCATGGTGTCATAAAAAAGAAAAATTCTATTTCATTATCTACCGATTAAGATGAATAAATTGCTACTGGTAGTTTTTGTGCTAAAATGTTGTAGATGAAACACACAATTCTAGATTATGGATATCAGTTTAGGAATTTCCCTATAAACTGTGATAACAAAAGTGTGATTAATATTTCTAAGACTCCAGTTTCTCATTCTAGAACAAAACATATTCATGTAAGACATCACTTTTTAAGGGAACATTATCAAAAAGGTGATATAACTCTTCAATTCATTGGAACATAACATCATATTGCTGATAATTTTACTAAGACATTAAATTCTAAGAGTATGAGTTACATCAAACATGAGTTAGGGATGATAAATGTTTGAGAACCTACCAATGATGTGTCAACGGTGATGTCCTACTGATGATGATTCACCGATGATGTATCGCTGATGTGAGTCACTGATGATGTCTCACAGATAATGAATCATCGATGATGTCTCACTGACATGACTCACTAATGATGTCTCACCGACGTGACTCACTGATGATGTCTAATTGACGTGACTCGCCGATTATGTCTCACCGATGTGACTCGCCGATGATGTCTCACCTAAGTGACTCACCGATAATGTCTCACCAACAGGTCTCAACAATGTTTCTCACCAACTGATATTTTATTTCTCTATTTGGAATTTGAAAGAATGATGTTTTATTTGTTTTGTTTTGTTTTAACCTGTACTTAGTATTTTATGTTTTCAAATCAATAAATGATAAAAATTAAGGTTTAATCCAATACATTTTACCCTCACAATTCTACCCTCAAACCTGTCTCTTCAGATCTACTACCCTTTTCTATCTAACTGAAACCATTAAACCTCAATCAATGGCTTGTGACATTCCCATCCATCAAGGATATGAGGATGAGTCACATCTATCTAAGAGGCAAAGAGGTTAATCTTTCCAACCAAAACCACATCTTTTCCATATAGAACTCATGAATCATATTGTGACCCATGATAATGAAGTATATTCTAAATGAATATTATTGAGTAAGTCTCTTATTCTAAATTTATTGAAACCCCAAGGGTGGTTAGAGTGGTTATCCAACAATGAGAGGTCGTATAGTCTGAGGTTGGTATATAATTTTTACCTGTATGATTATTTTATACTGGAAGGATATGAGTTGTTTTTGGATAAATTTGATAGCGGATGGAAAGAGGGTGTCTTTTTCATCTAATCATTGGTAAGAATGTCTAATGGTACCCCATGAGGGTGTTTGTGATGACCATTAGGGGAGTGATCCTCCAAAAATTGATCTTTTTAATCATGAGGTAGTTTTGGCTGAGCAGATAGGAAATGGAGAATATAGGATACCCATTTCTACAGAATTTTATGGTGATAGAAGAATTTTGTTCAAATTAATCCTGCATTAGTTATGTCCCCGGAAAAGGGACTTTTCTTCTCTTAGGTACCAGGATGTATTTTTACTATATCTATTGAAGAAAAGCTATAAGTTAAACTTGTAAAAATATTTTAGGATTTATATTAGTAAAATTATCAAGCCATGTTTCAATAGAAACTATTTATTTTATCCTATAATTATATCTTCCATGTTAAAGGATAAGGGATTTGTAAATGTAGATTAAGATACAATCTCTACTTGTGATGAAAACTATCCCAACAAAGTTATCTACAAAAGAATAAAAATTAATTTGAATCCTTGGAAGAAGATGTGGGTTGGAGATAATGACAAGTTATATGAAAAATTTGATCTTTTTTAGCATCCCTCAAGGCTGAGGAATATGGTTGACCCTGGTCTAGGACCAGATGAAGCTGGTGAGTATTCTGATGAGGATTTGGCTGAGGAAGGTCAAGGAAATGAGTCTCCAATAGATGATAGGAGTGATCCTGAAATTGCTGGTAGTCTATTGAGGATGTCTTATGGTCCGGAAATTCCACATAGATCTCTACCTTATAAAGAACCACTTATACCATATAATGATTGTGATGAGATAGAAGAGTCAAAAAATGATGAGTATGAGAGTAGATCTAGTATTGAAGCACAATTTGGTGTAGAAGAAAGAAGTGTAAGTGAAGAAGATGATGAACCTGGGGTTGAGGATGAAGCTAAGGATGATGATGGAGCTAATGAAGATGATGGAAAATATGAAGTGGCTGAATGGGGAAATGAAAGTGAAAGAAAATACACATAAAGTGATGATTCAGATAGTGGATCAGATGATGGTGATGATAACCAAGGTCCAAGTGGAGATACTATTGATTTAACCCTAGATCAGACTGAACATGAGAATCCTGATGGTCCTTCCTTGGTGGAACAAAAACCTATTACAGAATCCCATGGGGCTGCTAAAAAATTTGTGTTAAGGAAAGGGCTCTTGATCCTCATGATGAACAAGCTATGGTTGAAGAGAGAGCTCCTTTTTCCCATGTTCAGGTGGAATTTTATGTTGTAAGGGATGTTTATGTGACTCTAGTGAGGGATATCATTTGTTCATGAAACAGGCCATTAGCTGAGGGGAGAGAAAAGATAAAAGAGAAAATGTTGATGTGTTTTGTCCCTTGAATAATATTATAGTACTTGTGTGGAGGAGGAACCTAGGGTATGTGACTCTTGGATTAGATTATCTTAATGTAGAGGAGATGAATACTCCTACTCTTGTGGTTGGATCAGAACCTATTGAATATATCACAAAATTTGATTATAATGGCTTCAAGAAGGAGTTGTTGGCTGTTATTTGATAAACCCCTTCACATCCACCTTATCAAATTCCAAGAATCAGTGAAACAAATGTTGAGATTATTATTGAGAGATTTGTATCTTTGGTTGATCCAAGGTTGATCCCACTATTGGAAGATATTTTAAAGAAAATCATAAAATGAGAAAGTAATTGTTTTCTATGCTATCATCCATTAATAAGTCGATATTTTAATATATAGAGTATTTGGATAGAGTTCTAAAAGTGTCTGAAGATACCTCTTCAGAGTCTTTTGAGGATGATTCTCTTACTCCTACAACTCTTGATCTAGCCAGGTTGATGTATGTTTTCACAGATGTAGTGAATGATTATTACACTTCAATGACTTCTCCAACTCTAACTCTTGGTTTAATATAGTTAATACTATATATTAGAGATATAGTAAAAGGTGAATCCAACTAAAATGCTCGTATTTCTCATTCTCCCGATGATGAGGTGGTCAGAAGTGTAATTCGAGTGGAACTTCAAATTGTGATGGGTGGAACATACTAGGATAGTCTCTCTAAAATTATCAATAACTACAACCATGTGCATGACATGGTAAGATTTTATTAAAAATAATAAATAGATTCTCCGAAGGAAATTACCAAGAAGATATAATTTTATTTTAAGAGGATTTACACCCAAAACCAATTGACCTATCATTTTAAATTTTTAGTGGATAATTTGAGGTTACCTTCAGTAACTCAAGCATTCAAATAGAAAGTTAAGCAGTTGAAAGAGTTTAATCCTACCCTTGAGAAGTTCATGGAAAATAAAGACGATTTTGAGAAGGAAATGACGTATAGTGGTGAGGTCATCAAATACATTATCAGTATGCTCAAGTAGTACTTGCATCATCATAGCACAACTATTTTTGTTCCAGCTGTTGCTGCTATCAGACCAATCCTACTTGCTTCTACCTATTCATCTTCTCCCCTTTTCTCACCTTTGACCATGAACCATGCGTAAGCTCTCAACTAGATTTGATCTGTCATCCAATAGGAACTCATATGTCCTACTTCATTTTCTAGATTGGGCCTTGCTCCTTCAGTATTTACTGGAGTTACTATTCATTCTCTCGCTATACACTCAGTGCCTTCCATCAATATTTTATAGGGATTTGACATACTATTTTTATTGTACAGTTTTTTTATCCCTTGTACTTCTTGATTAATGGAACACCTTTTGTGAATAAATCTTATTGTTAGTTCATTATATGTTATTTATTTTTTATTCAGTGTTTCCATTTTGATAATCCCAAAAGGGGGAGAAATAATATGGAATCTCCCTTAAATGGAGCATTATATAAAGATTGAGATGAAAAATAAACATATAATTGACAAATTCTATTTAACAACTAATTTGTACTTGTGTTTCTTTTAAAATGTCATCTCAATAATCTATGTAATATGTTAATAATTTCTTTCTCTGATTATCATATATAACTTAAATTATTGTGGTATATAATTCAATGTTTTTTTATCATCAAAAAGGGGGAGATTGTTGTCCTCCTCCAGTTTTAATTCCCACAAATCATGCTTAACAATGATAATTATTATTTATTTTGATACATTGTGTTTAATCTTGTTAAAATATAATTTTAACCTCTAGTGTTAGTGTTTACATCATAAGATAACAATACAGATTTCTGTTAAGTATGAGATACTTATACTTGTCCTACCGATATACATGTCATCAATACCTGGATCACTAATATATGAGCAACCGACAACATAAGAAATCGATATGCTGAGTCACTGAAAGATGTCTAACCTGCCGACAGAGCGACTGACTATCACATGGAATTTTCTTAAGTATGAGCTACTGAGAGCCAAGCTACCGATGCATCACCAACAAATAGTCGAGCTACCAACGCATCACCTACCGACAACCAAGATACTGACGCATCACCTACCAACAACAGAGCTACTGACGCATCATCTACTGATAGCTCGATTGACCAATGCAAGTTTGACCTACCAACCGAGTGATCCACTGATATTCTGATCTAACAAGAGTAATGATCTACTGATAGAATGAGCTATCGATATACTGAGACACCTATGATCTTTCTCTTAAGTTTGAACTTAACTACAAGAGTCATATTTATGAAACTTATTACTGATTTTTATATTAATGATCTTTTCTATATTTTCTATAAAAAAAATTAATGATTTCATAGACCAGTATGAGGTACGAGGTAACAGAGAACATGTTGTGTGTATGTATAAAGGGAATATCTGTATTAGAGGAAAAAAGTGGTGACCTGGAAGTAAATGTTTGTATACTAAAGAGAAAATCACAAGTGATGCCTATTGTTCATACATGAAGATACTACTATGATCCAAAAGAACACAAATATCTGTAGTAACAAGTTAGAATAAAAGAACACTGTGTGGAATCTTTTGCATCACTGGGAATAGAAGACATAAGCAAAAGAGACTATTTATTTTGTTGTCTGTTTATAGAAGATGACTCCAACTTCACTTCTATTATTCTGAAAGAGTCCAGAAGCCGCATAGAACATCGCACATAGCATTCTAAACCCTATTCTCATTACAATACTATGAAAGTTCATATTGTTTACATTTCGAGTAGTGTTACCATCTATTTTTACAAACACGTATTGAATCCTATTCTAAACTAGAAGATACATAGTTATCATCATCAAACTATCTTTTCATACTTTACATTCCCATGGATAATAGTGGAATAGGTCCCTGCATGTTCTGTTTATTTGTTTGTTTTTTACTCCACATATACTATGGAAGAGGTCTAGTGACCTGGATAGTTTTTATACTATTGTTACCCCAATCTAGGTTGTGGATAAAGTTTATTTAATAAAAAATAATTTGTGGTAGGTGATCACTAATTGGAGATTATTAGGTCTCATCTTGATATTGAACCTCTTGTTTACTTCTGTTGTGTGTTTCAAGTTTTGTTCTCACTGTCTTTGAAATTATTTCAGAAAACTTAACATTTCATTGATAGTTAATTTTAGATAGTGTTTATATTATAATTTTATTTTATAGAATGTTTTCAAAAGTTAAAATAGTAATATATATTTTTTTAACTTATATCTAATTAATCTTTGATAAATCATTTAAACAAGAAAATCTTTTATAAATCTGCTACTTTGGTTAACTGTCCTGTATTTGTTTTGGATTTAAGGGTTTTTTTTAAATAATATTTTTAGATAGAAATTTTGATAGGAACTAAATTCACCCCCTGAGTATCCTACTCCATCCAAAATGAAGTATATAAATTAAACAAATAAATATGTGGTCAATAAGGAATATGTCTCACAGAACTCAATGTCACCTGAGCAACCCTAACCTCAGGTCTGATTTCATTCATATATTTTTGAATCTCCTATATAATTAATATAAGTTTATTATAAATATATTAAAATAAAATAATAATTCATATCATACTCTATATAATTTAATTATATATTTTTGTCACCCATTTATTAAAAATTCATTATTAAAATTAATATTTCATGTAACAACTACATTGTTTTTCATGTATGTTTTGGTTTAGTATTTTTGGTCCTTGTACACTGATAATGGTTCAATAATATCCAAAATTTTAAACATGATATAAATATTAAATATATTCATTATATAAGTATTTATAATATTTCATAAAATTTTGAGATATAAAAATTTGTTACATGGTTCATGGAGACGGCAGGTCATATATATGCATTAACACTATTTAAATTTTTCAATAGATAGAATAAAAAATACATAAATAATATAAAACCTTTAAATAATAAGTTTTATATCACATATATAATATATATTAATTAAATATACCCTTATTTACATTCACTTCAACATAAAATGGAAACTGTATCGCATCGCTTTGTGGAGGCGGTATTCAACACATACACACGAGTAGCACTATATTATTTAATCATATTGGAATATAAGATGGTAGATATGATATTAATATTAAATAATTATACTTATGTCATAAACATATTCTATAATTTAAATCTGTCATTATATCCAACCATTAAAGGCATTGATGGAAAATGAATTACTTCGGTTCTTGAGGAGGTAGTCCCACATAGACGTGGTTGAAAGTTTTATTTCCAAATTGATGGAAAATGGTATGGATTTAGGTCATTACACTAACATAATAATAATATTTTATAAGGAATATTATAGTGATTTTATTTAAGCATGGTTAGGGAATATTTGGATGGGGAAGCGGAGCAAATAAAATGAAGATGCATGGTTAAAAATGATAACTCTTATTCAGAGAACATCTTTAGGTTTATACCTAACTTCTTCCTAGGATGGTTTTATGATAAAAAATGAATCCATATCATGGGTACTCAATTAATTAACTTATCTAGGAATTTATTTTTGGAACCAAAGGGCTCCTGATGTGTGGAGAGGAGAGGAGAGGGGGTGTCTATTTATAAGTGGGGTAGATGACACACATGCAATTTTTGAAAAGAATAAAATATACACATGATTTTCGAACACAAAATGGCTCTAAAATAGACCATATTTTATTCTTATATGTGATAATGTTGAAATTTTTCCTTTAAAAAGAAATTATGAATGTTTTTAGGTTATTTTAACCATTATATTTTTTACTTTAACTACCAGTAAACCCGTTTTATCCATAATAACAGTAATTGATTTTTACCGCTTTTATTATTCCTTATGACCAAAAATTAATTTTGAATTTTTACCTAATATAAATTTTTATAATTAAAAATATTGAATCTATTGTTTCAAATTCAAATCATAAAAGTGAAAATTGTAATATTAAATGAAACCTGTCAGCATGTTGAAAAAACGGTCTTCCAAATGAAACAATTTTCTTTGTATAAAAAGTTTTTATATAAAACATAAACAAAAAATTGATTCAAATGAACTAAATTAGATTAATAATGTAATTAAACTATTTTAATTTTAAAAAAAATAAAAAATTGTAAAATTGTAAATTATTTTAAAATAAAATTTTTCAATAAATAATCATTATTTTTCAAAATTCATCTACAATATGATATTTTTATAAAATTATAAAAATTTTACTCTAATAGTATTTTGAATTTTTTATTTAAAAAATTATTTTAGAATTTCAAATTAAATATTATAAAATTGGAAAAAATTAATTTTAAAACAAGGGTGGAAAATAGGAGAAAACAACATTTTAGAAAAATACTATTTTAAGCATAAAACTAGATTTATTCTTATCTTGTTACTACAAAAACTATTAGATGAATGATAAAATATTTTATTGAATATAGAATATTTAAATTAAATTAAAATCATTCAAAAATAGTTACAAATTTAATTAATTAAGATAAAAACACATTGTGTGCATAAAATTTTTTATTTTGAAGAATATTCCTTTTACTTTTAAATGATGTTTTATTTTCATTCCTAAAAAACTGATAAAAATAGTTTTATTTTATACAAGTATAAAGAATATAATTTTAATGATTTAGTTATTATTATTTATACCCACTAATTTAAAGGCCTGTTAATAGTTATCACATTAAATAATAATATTTAAATAGTATATCACATTCTGTTTAAACTCGGTGATGTGTGTGACACAAGCTATCGAAGAAATAAAATATATTTAAAGATAAATACATTATAAAATATAAAGGTGTTAAATTATCCAAACCATTAATAAATTTTTCACTTAAAATTTGGTCTTGAACTCGAAAATCAAGGGTTTCCCCTTGAAAAATACCTTTGTTAAAATTTCAAGTCATAAAAAGGGTTAATAAAACATCATATAGGTGATAGATAAATTCATGTATGAAGTTCATATTGAATAATACATTACTATGAATGTTGAAAAACATTATTGGGAATTTAAAAAATGGACATGGAAGTAAATATTAATACCTAAAAATTATGGATTGTGATAAAGATCATTGATCAAAATACAGTGAATGATCAAGAGAAATTCAATGACCATAAAACCATAAATTGATGAGGTGTGAAAAAACCATTTGATTTCTTGGAAATGAAGGTAAAGGTAAGAAATATTTTTTAGATCCTTTTCATAAAGCTTAGGGGTTCCTTTAGTATCATGATATAGAATAACATAAAATATACATATTTTTAATCTTATTATTTCATAATCAAAATTTCACCTGTTGGTTATGATTTAATGAATTTCCACTCCATCCCTTACTCAAGAAGTGAATATATAATATGTTTTTTCTTGTCATGAAGAAATAAAATTTAGTTATAATGCATCATAAGATGTATAAAGGAAAAAAAATATTCCAAATTTCTTTGAATATTAAAAAATACTGAAATAGTTACTATAATGAAAGATATTACCCAAAACGAATAAACCATAATATGAATAAATATTATATTTTACTTCAAAAATTTCCACCAATGGTTCAATATAGATCATTCCACAAATAAACTACCCTACTTACTAATTAACCTCAATAATATCATCTTTAAAGAATAATTTTTCTTAAAAGCTGATCTCTCCAATTTTAACATCAACTATGAAAATTTTTACAGCATTCTACCCAAGTAATCCATTGATTTAATAATAAATGTTATAGATACTTAAACCCAATAAAACATCTCCTAAAATATCATTAACAACCTTGAAATCAAAAATATTTGATCCTATAATTTTTTTACAAAAACAAAAATAATATTTATCCATAAAAATATTTTATTAGAAACAATTTTATATTATCCAATACATAACATAGGCCAATGGTAGGCATTCCACCCTTATTGCTCTTCAGTTGTGGGTTCACACCCCATAGCCATTCCAGATGTGACAGGTTTTCCTAGAGCTTATGGGTTATCCTTTTTCTAAAACTATATTAATATAATTCCTAAAATGTTTCCAAAAATATGATAAAAAACCACAAAAATAAAATTAGTCATCAAACCACTTTTTATCCACAAAGGATTTCTGTACGTCTTATTTTTCACAAAATCATATAATCTTAATTGAATATTATTACCTTCAAATTATTGACCATGTTAAACATAATGGTTATAAATAACTATAAACATGTATCCAAAATATTTTAATTCGTTATCCCTTGAATAAATTTCTCACTAACAACTATACTAATATCAGAGGTTACATTACTATAATGTCCCCCAAAATAATCTTAATCATATTAGACGTAAATTAATAAAAACGTCAAAAAGGGGTGTCCAAGACTATGAATATATGATAAACTGTAAACTAATAAACCAATGATGGTATCTATAGCTCTTAATTTTATCATTTAACACCCCTAGACCTTATTATTTATTTCCTTTTAAATAAATTCAATCTCTTAAATAGCTTGTGATTCATGCAACATTAGGTTTAAACAAAACAAGATAATCTATTAAAACATTATTTAAACATAACCATTATAATCTAGCCATTAAACTAGAAGGTATCTATAGAAATAAAAATATACCAAAAATATATATTTTTTAGGAACATTAATGTTTAACTTATTAATTGGAAATCAAAACATGAATCAATTGAAGGTAAAAGAAATGTTTTCTGAAAAATGTATTTTTTTCAACGAAAACAGTTTCATTTAATCTAGGGAACTTATGATAAAATTTATTAATTTTTATATTTAGAAAATTTATAAATTTACTTTATTTTTGAAATCATCATATCAATATTAGCTTATGATGACTTTTTCTGATTTTTTCTAAAATATTTAATTTTTGATCAATAGTGATAAATATGGGATTTTATAGAAAACCTCATTTTCATTTTTAATATTTAAAAAAGTTAAATTAAATTAAAAAATTGGTTTTAAATTATGAATATAACAATTACATTAAAATTTAACAAATTTAGGTCATTGGGATCAATTTTTTGTTTAATTTCAATTTAAAAACATTCCATACTTATGAGAATTTTCTTTATGGAAACCCATTTTTCTTTTAGTCTACGTGTATAATTTTAAATTCCATTATGAAACTTTTGTCAATTTGAATTGGAAAAATGGATTCTGTATTTTGAATCATGAATTTTTTATATTATACAATTAGTACAACATAATTTTTGACCATTATTAATACTAAATGTAGAGAAATTTTATTACCATAGATAGGGTAAAAACAGAATTACCTGGGGGTTTAAATTAAGAAAATAAGGGTTAAAATGACATACCAACATTTCCAAAACCCCATTTATGAACATATTTAGACCTTATCATCTCTAAGGGTCAATAATTGTAAGGAACCATGATTTTCAAACATAGATATCACTTATTTTTAGATGAATATTCAATAGATTTCATAAACTCACGCTTGACGACTGTAATAGTTTAGTATATTTGGATACTAGAAACACAATAATATTATTTAATGAAAAAACTTAAATATATCCCAAATATATATTCTCATATAGTACTAAAATTATTCATAACCTACCTAATCCTTTCTTCATAACCTAGGGAAATAAATATAAAAAATGGTGATCTTAGATGCTCAATAAGGGTAAACATAAGAGATATCAATCTATGATCATTTAAAAGCATAAGATAATTATAATGGTATGTGATCATGAAAATAACTTAAAATTTTCATACCCAACCTGTCATAGACAATAAAAATTATTCATTTCATAAAACATTATCATTTAGAAAACATGGTCCATAGAGTGTGAAATCATCATGTATCAATCATAAACCATAATTGCATGTCATAAACATGAGGTTCCAATATAAAAATATAAAAAAATCATATTTCAAGGTTAACTACCAAGAATATAAAAAAATGTAATCAATATTTATCACTTGTTTCCCATTATGTATAATGAAACACCTATATCCCATAGTGGATCAAGATTCACATGTTTCCTATAGTAGATTAGGACTCACCTATTTCCCAAAGTGGATCAATCCCATCAGCTTGTTTCCCATTTTTTCTTAGAAGATATAAAGATTTACCAAATTAATTGGAGGGATATATTGGCCCCATTAGTCACATAATGAAAATGATGCATGTGTGTTTCACAATATCATAAAACATTAATCATATCATATCCCATTAAATGAAATGGTTTTCATAAACATTTCATCATAACATAATCTATGGTGAATAAATAAGCTTCATAAAAATTTAATCATTTCATACTAATATAACCCATGGTAAAAGTAGTGTGTTTCACAATCATTTTATCATTGTATAAAACCTGGAAGAGAAATTGTTTTCATAAAAAAATTTCCATCATAAACATAAACCATTCAAAGAATGAATAATAATTGTATCCTTAAATCATATCCATAGTAAAGAATAATTAACATCAAAGGATGTCATCTTAGTTTTAAAATGATTTTTAAAGGCTACTTTGGACATTTTTTGACTATAATATACTTTTCACATTAAAAAAAATTAAAACTCAAAACATTTTTGATATAATTTTCTTTTTAAAATAAACTTTGAAAATTTCTAAGGGAGGATTTAAATATCATTTAAAACATTTATTGAGGAAAATATCCATTCCAATTTAGAAAAGACTTTGTAAAAAATAATAAATTTTCAAAATTCTTTTATTTTAAAATGAAAATTTAAAATTATAATGGATGATTTAAAACATTTAGTGGTCATGAGGATAATATATTATGTACATGTCGTTCAAGTTAAAAAAAATATTCCTTTCATATTTATGATTAATGATAAACAAGCATTATTGTTTTTAAAAATACATGAAGATTAATTTTAAAAAACATTTTAAAAGTAACTGATGGGTAAATAATTTTTTAATAAATAATTTAGAGAATGTTAAAAAAATTGAATTTTTTTTAGAAAACCGGGATTTTGGAAGAAACACGGTTTTCTACCAAATAGTGAAATAAAGGTGAATTTTCTTAAAATATTCCTTTGAACTCATGAGTACATAAAGAGTGTAAAATAAAGGTAAAAAATTTATTATCATGAAATAAAAATTGGATAAGGAAATTTATGATTTTTTTGAGATGGATCATAATATTTCATTATCAAAAGCATAAACATAAATAGTTTTAATAAATGATGAGATTGTAGCACAAAATACTTACCACTTTGGTATCTTGAATCATAATCCATGTGAAATAATAAAATAAAAGTAAACATATAATATAATTACAATAAATAAATTGATGATATCACATGTCAAAGTGTCTCTATATGCACCTTATAAAAGAAGATTGGTTCATATCATAATGTATGTTCTAAGGAAGACAAATTGAGACAGAAAAATATAACTGCTTTGTATCTTTTGAATTGTATACCACATGAAAGAGTGATCCTCAAATGGATATTTAAATTTAAATAATTTTTTGTAGAATCATAATAAAATAAATTCATAAGATTTATATACTCCACATAAAATAAATAGGCGGTGAATATGACATGCATCTCACATAAGTAAAAAGTGGGATGAAAATCCATTACCTTAAGTCTCAACCTCCTTCATAAACAATTAAAAAGACTATATAATAAATATAATTTTATTATATATATATTAAATAAACATACATATATTTATCATACTACATATGGTTTACTTATGACCTTTTATTACTCCTTTTTCAATAATTCATTGTTAAAATCACATTTTGGGGAATAACTGCTTTGTTTTTTGTGAATGTTTTAATTTTTTATTTTTGGTCCTATTATATTTATCATGGTTAAATAAAATAAATAATTTTAACCATGATATAAATATGATATAAATTAATTATAAATTTATATATAGTGATAAATAATATTTAGGGATAGAAAATGAAATACATTGTTCATGGAGATGTTGGGTCATACGTACGCATGAACACTATTTTCATTTTCCCAACAGAAATAAATAAAGAAATTTAAATAATATATTACTATTGATGATTCTTTTTTATGTCATATATATAACATATTTTAATTAAAACAATCCTTATTATCATCCATGTAAATCATGAACAAATCACATCGCTTCGTGAGGCAACAGTCCTCCATACACATGAATGACACTACTGTCTTTCCAGGGAACAGAAATTAAGAAGTAACAGTTAATATCATGATTAAAGAAACATAATAATAAAATAAATATAATATATAAAAAATAAAAACACCATTATATCCAACTATGTGAGGTGGTGATAGGAAACAAATAACATCATTTTGCGAGGCGGTAGTCCACCATACACATGTACGATGAATTCATAACCCATTTGATGGAAGAGGAGAATTATTTGGGTTATTAAATTAAAATAATATCACATATCATATTTAATATAATAAATTTATCATGTCATATTTTTTTAATAATAATTTAAGTAGGTGGAGGAAGAAATTAAATAAATCTCCCGATTAGGAATACTACCTATTTTTTGGAAAACTTCTATTGGTTTTCAATAAAAGTGTTCTTAGGATGGATTTGTAACCAAACTAAGATATCTAGGATGATATGAGGTACATAAGGAAATAGTTTTCTCAGGTATTGGATGAACCAAATGGATTGGATGGTGTGAAGATAATTGGAGTGTTGGTGGCCTTCTATATGCGAGGTGAGTGGAACACTTGTAATTTTTGAAAATAAAAAGGTGTACCCATGTTTTTAAAAATCCAAAATGAACCAAAATATTAAATTCTATAAAATATAATATATAAAGTCGAAATATGGAAATCCAATGGGTTTGAGACATGTTTTGGTCCATTTTTAACCCTTTTCATTTTAGTTTAACCCCCATTGAACAAATTTTTACCTTAACTGTAGTAAATAATTTTTACTCCTTTTACTATTTATTATGCTCAAAATATATGTTGAAAATATTAGATAATATAAATTATGTAGATTCAAAATACAAAATCCAATTTTATAAATTCAATTTACATAATTGAAAATTTTTAATTTAAAATTAATTTTTCAATCATGATGATATATCCATTTTCCAAAGAGAAAATATTCCAAGGTTAAAATATTTTTTATATAAAAATTCATTATGAAATTTGTTACATTAAAATTAATTGGATTAATATATATATATATATATATATTAACCAATTTTACCTTTAAAACTATATTAAAAAAATTGTGCTTTTAAATGTTTCAATGGAAATGACACTTCTTGGTAAAAACTGATATTATTTACTATTCATCAAAAATTTATCTTTTTATAAAATTCTCATAATTTCAATCCATGATAATTTTGACTTGATTATTTAAAAATTAATTTTATTTTTCCAAATAAATTTTCAAAAACTATAATAAAAATTAATCTAAAAATATGTGTGCAAAAGGAAACATAGAATCTTTTTAGGGAAATACAGTTTTTATGAAAAAAATTAGATTAATTATTATCTATTTTATAGGAAACACATAAGATTAATGTTAATAATTTTATTGAAAATATAATGTCAGAACCTGGTTCTTATTCTTGAGGTACGAGTTTCTTCTTTTCCTTTTTCCTTAATATTTTTTGAGAAAATAAGGAAAATGGGGGAAAATCCCAAATTTTTTGGGTACACACCATGTACTTTTGTACATACCGTGTACTTTAGCACAGTAGGATGAGTACACAGAGCATGTAGGCCTGTTAGCGATGAAGGGTGTAAAAACCAACTACACGTCGTGTACTAGGTATTTAAACGTCGTGTAATCAGTTGCCAGGTGAATAGTAAGGTGGCAGAGGTGGCTGTTAGCTGAGAGAAAGTATACGCCGTGTATTCAATAATACACGATGTGTACTCATGTCGACAGATGAACAATGTCTTGGTGGAAAGGACCTTCCATGGGAATATTTTAAAAAAATGAAAAGTACACGCCATGTAATTGAGAGTACATGCCGTGTAGTTTGTTTTTTTCACTTAAAAATGGAAGTAGCCTCCTATTTGAATAGAATAAGCTTAGAATGCCGGAGGAGCTCAGGAGAGGAGGTAGGATCTTGGGAGAGCCTCTGACCACACACCAGGAATCAGATTCTTTTTTCGTCGATCATTTTGGAACCGCGCGGGTAAGAGATTCCTTCTCCTTGATCTGTTTTTACCAATTATTTTCCGAGGGGAAGTTATTTTAGGTTGAGCATGTATTTTTTTATCTCAGATCTACACCATTATCATGCGTTTCGAGAGGCGTCATTCACGTATATCAATCAGTGGGGGTCAAGGTAGGTGGTATGATGTTATATTCAACGGTTGTGTTGAAATTGTGTATCGTAGTTCTATGAACCCATGTTTGGAGTGTCGTATGGTTATGGAATTTTCTGAACGTTGTCTAGAATTGCATAGGTAAGCTCTTGATAAGTTAAAACTGCTGTTTAGGATCACTTCTTGGATCCAGGACCACCCCGGCAGTGCGTTCCTCTGTTTAGCCATTTGGCCAGAATACCTGTGGGTATACTGTGAATTTTAGCATGCTCTAAAATTTCCTTGAGAGGAATTGTATATAATTGACTGCTTACATGTTGGGATTATCCGGATTACTTGTATAGCCCGAGGGTAGTGTTCGTATAGCCTGCAGAAAACCTTTCTCATGCCAGTGGGCAGTAGTTTCTGTGCTCGTGGGTAGTAGATTCTATGCATGTGGGAGACACCTCGTACGCCAATGGGAAATATTCTTTATGCATGTGGGCATACACCTGTGGGTTTCAATTCTAATTACCTGAGGGTAAGGATTGTATGTATGAGGACAGTGTTATCATGAATATTCACCATGGTGATTTTTATATGTTATACCTTCCAAGTTAAAGCAAATTCTTTTAATGGTTAATTTAATGTTAAAATGGAAATATAACTGGTAGAGTTAGTTACTTTTGAGTACTGTTTAGTTTATTGCAATTACTTTTCTACACTACTGTTGCACATTTTCACTAATAGGTGGGTATGGTCCTTTGTTGGGTTCCCACTGGGATTTATTTCTCACACCTTGTTTGGGTCATGTCTTTGGCCCAAAAAGACTATATTGCTGCAGGTGTCGATAGGCGAAAGTGTTCCTTTACAGGTACATGATTGTAGCAGAGGAGTAGGAGAGCATGGGACCGAGCTTAGGCTTATGATGTTGTTGCGTTCTGTTTACTCTACTTTGTTTTGTTTGACAGTACCATTTACATTGAGTTTTATTGTATTTTATTGCAGTGTATCCTATTCTGCCAGCTTTTATAGAATTAGTGACATGCTGTATCTTTGTATATATGACTGTTGGTTCTCTCTTTTACTTCAGTTGTCCCTGTCAGTTGGATATTGTTTACTACTTCCTATGTTGTATGTAATTATTATTATTTTCTGCTACGCTAAACTTTGAAAAATGAGGGCATAGTTTCCCCACTATCAGACTTGGGCCCTCACTGCTAGTCATCAGCCTCTAGCGTTTGGGGAAATGCGCTTGAGGTCATGTGACGAACCGAGTTCAGGGCACCCGTTGTGTGGATTCTGGATCTGGGATGTTACAAAGTGTTATCAGAAAAGGTTATTTTCTTTGACATACTATTTGGATCCTTTGTCAAGGATTGGACAGAAATGGTGGTTAGTAATAATTTGTGCCCAGAATTAGCTAACCTGTGTACAGGGAAAATCCAATCTACCTCGTTATTGTAATTTTCTGATTATTGCAAATTTGACAATTGATTCGATTTTCACCATTGGGTGACACACTTGTGATTGTGCTATTTATATATTATACATGGGTTCTATTTAGTTGCAACCCGAAAAGATGAGGGTATGCAATATCATGCATCATTTAGGAACATGCTAGAAATCACATGTCATGCATTCTTTCCATACCATATAGGTGCATTGGAAATTGTATGTGTATTGTAATGGTGGATGTGCTAGAAGAAAATGTTGTTGTGATAGCTGATTTGATAAATACATTCTATTTGATAGGGTATTGTTGTAAGAGGTTGTTGATAGGATGAGCGCCAAACTTTGGTTTTTAGGGAGTATGGGTCCTCGATAACTGGAATTTGGTGGATCATTGATGAGTTTACTTTATTATAACATGTATAAGATGTCAAGCATTGATTATCGGGGAGTATGGGCCCTCACGGATCAGAATATGGAACTTAGGAGTTGTTCAGTGTTTTTTTCTAAGTTCCGGAGTAGTTTCTGAGGCTTACTGTCCAGAAAACCCAGTATACATGTTGTGTAGTGTCAGCTGTGTAGCCAGCCATGTAGTGAGCTACACGGGTCGGTCTAGGGATTCTTTGAACACACCGTGTCTTTTTGGAACACGCCGTGTATTGTGACCTAGGTACATAGGTTGTGGGAAGAACAACACAAGCCGATGAAATCTTGTAGAGTACACATCGTGTCTACCTCCGAACACGCCATGTTGTTTTGTTGTAGGAGATCAGTGTGGCTTAAGCCGTGTAAAAGGACTCGGGCAGAGAATAAGGATTCAAGTACACACAGGGTGTTAGGACAACATGTTGTGTAGTTGGGGTGATACACGACCAGTTCTAGAAGAAGTACACGCCCACCTGAAAGACTTAAAGGAATACGTCGTGTAGTTAATATACATGTCGTGTAGTCATGTTTTATAAATCTTTAATGATTTCTTTCTGTTGTTCCATTTTTCGTCTCCTTGTTTTCATTATTCGATAAATCTGGATCTAAGGGGTGTGTTTGACCTTGTAGATTCATGCCACCATGATGACCACCGGTTGTTCACCAGGAGAGAGGTGACAATTATACTCCTGAGATGGTTGGCCATGGTCTACCAGTGGATCCTCCAGTAGTGCCAGATGTGGTTCCATCCATTATACTAGACACAAGCACAGATGCGCAGTTCCATGAAGGCTTCATGCGATTCATGCAGACCTTCCAGGGAGCACCGCAGGCTGCCACATCTATGGAAGAGTTGACATGTATCTTCCAATAGTAGCATCCGCATACGTTTTCAGGGGACGGCGGACCACAGGCTGTGGATTCATGGTTGGATTCGATGCATACAATATTGGAGCATCTTGAGACACCTCCTGGGAGGGGGGTCAAGCTCGCTACATACGTGTTGTGTGATTCTTCCAAGAGGTGGTGGGATGTTACCACCCATTATGAGCATCACCATGACATGGTATGGGAATATTTCCAGGCATCCTTCTATGACTTCTTCTTCTTGGAGATGCTGAGGGCAGATCAAGCTAGAGAACTCATGAATCCACAGTAGGGCGCCATGTTAGTGATGGATTATTCTGCCCGCTTCACCGAGCTACAACATTTTCCACCTGTTCTGGTAGGTGATGAGATGTTGATGGATAGATGTTTAGAGGATGGTCTTCAATATGACATCCAAGCACTGGTGAATGTTTTCCAGTTGCCTACAGTGCATGTTATTGTAAAACAGGCATTCATTACTGAGCATAACCTATGGGAAGCTAGTGGTGTGGGCCAGGGTGGTTCGACACCAGTTTCTAGTACTATTTATACCAGTAAGAGGAAGAATAAGATATATTTCTCTCACGGTGGTAGTACTACCCATAATAATACTTCAGGTTTCTAGGTCATGTGCTACCAGTGTGGTAGAGAGGGGCACAAGAGACCTCAGTGTTCACGTGACCTAGTGGAGTGCCGAGTTTGCGGCAGGATGGGTCATCTCCAGTGTTTTTGCAGGGAGTTTCCACCAGTGGCTAGTGAGAGGGATTGTGTGTAGACTCCGGGTGCGGGAGCAGGACTAGCAGTCTCTTACCAATCAGGAAATTAGGGTATGTTGGGGCGTGTAGACCGAGATGGTGGTCGTGTCCGTGGTAGCCAGACACCATGATCTTAGAGGCAGTAGGGCGGGTTAGCTCAGGGTAGTCAGGCTATGTCGTAGGGTCGCGACACTAGATAGTCATATGCAGTGCAACAGACCCAACAGGAGCAGGATCTTGGACCTTCCACTATCAGAGGTACTATTCTAGTAGCTTCTGTTTTATCTTCAGTAATTTTCGATACTGGTGCTACACATAGTTTTATATCTGTGGCCATTGTGGGGAGCCTTGGGCTCTGTGTTTCTTCTTCTTCTTATGTTATCATGACACTAGAAACACTGTTGGAAGTGAGGACTACAGGTGTGCATTAGTGCAGGGAGTGCCCCCTAGAGGTTGGTGGGTGTCACTTCTTATGGGACCTCTATGTCTTAGAAATGATAGCTTATGATTTCATTCTTGGGATGGACTAGTTGGTACCCTTCTGAGCCTTTGTGGATTGATATCGTCATAGGATGAGTTTCACGTCACTAAAGGGTATAGAGTTTCTATACAAAGGCAAATGGGATATCCAGGCGAGCTGAGGTAGACCCGAGCATCGTGGGTGAGGTGGAGTGATAGCCCAGATTGCGAGTTTATATCTGGATGATCAGGGAACTTGTCAGAAGGATTTCCCTCCAGTAGTTTATCATTTCAGGTATGTCTTCCCAGATGACTTTTCAAGCCTTCCTCTGGAGCGATAGGTGGATTTCTCTATTGATTTAGTGTTAGGAGGAGCACTAGTGTCCATTCCTCCTTATAAGATGGCTATACTAGAGTTGCAGGAGCTCAAGAGGTAGTTTGAGGTGTTGCAATAAAAGGGTTTCATCCGACCCAATACTTCTCCTTGGGGTTCTCATGTCCTGTTTTTGAAGAAGGCGGATGGTACCCTAATACTTTGTGTGGATTATCGAAAGTTAAACCAGTTGAAAATCAAGAACCGATATCCCTTACCGAGGATTGATGATATTTTTGATCAACTTCAGGAAGCACGAGTGTTCTTGAAGATTGACTTGAGATATGGATATCATTAGTTATGCGTTAGACCATCGGACGTACCGCTTACAACCTTTCAGAGCATATATGGTCTATACGAGTACTTGGTTATGCTGTTCGGACTCATGAACGTGCCAGCAGTTTTCATGGATCTGATGAATCGTGTGTTCCATCCTTATCTTGATTCTTTTGTGGCAGTCTTCATAGATGATATCTTGGTGTTCTCTCACACTCGACACGACCATTCCACCCATCTTGAGATCGTAATGAGTACACTGACAGAGAATAAGCTATATGCTAAGCTCTCAAAGTGCCACTTTTGGATGGACCAGATTCACTTCCTGGGTCATATTATTTTCGAAGTAGGAGTTGTAATAGACCTAGAGAATGTGAGAGCAGTTGTTTCCTGGGAAAATCCAAAGAATGTGTTTGAGATACGGAGTTTCTTGGGACGGGCTGGTTACTATAGTTTTTTTATACAGGACTTCTCTCGCTTAGCAGCGACGTTGATGGTTTTGACTAAGAAGGGTGTGAAGTTTGTTTGGTCAGAAGCTTGTGAGACATCCTTTCAGGAGCTGAAGGGTAGGTTGACTTTAGCACCAGTCCTAATACTTCCATATCAAGGGAATATCTATACAATTTACTGTGATGCATCATGTATTAGGTTGGGTGCAGTGTTGATGCAAGGTGATCGAGTTGTTGCATACGAGTCTCAGAAGTTGAGGCAACATTAGAGGAATTACCTGACCCATGACCTTGAGTTGGCCGTAGTTGTTCACGCAATGCACTGTTGGAGACATTATCTCTTCTGAGAGAATTTTGTGCTTTTCACTGACCACAAAAGTCTCAAATACATCTTTACACAGTGTGAATTGAACCTGAGACAACGAAGGTGGGTCGAATACCTTTAGTCCTTCGACTTTGAGCTTGCCTATACACCTGGTAAGGGTTATGCAGTAGCTGATGCACTGAGTAGGAGGACTCAGACACAGGTAGTGCAGGAGGCCAGTAGTGAGTGGCATCTTATGGCTTTGTTCTCTGAGATGCATTTGGAGGTGCATGATAATTAGGGGAAAACCTATCTTTCTTTCTTAGTTGTGATGTCTACCCTCCTGGATAGAGTGAAGATGAGATAGCTATCGGATTCAGAAGTCCTAGTTCTACGAGAGTCTGTGGAAAGTGGGGACCCTCCTCCTTTATGGATGATAGGCGATGATGAGGTACTGTGTTTCCTTGGACGAGTGTGGGTTCCAGGGGATATACGCGAGCAGCTGATGTGGGAGTTTCATGCTTCAGCTTGGGAAGTTCATCCCGAAGTTACCAAAATGTACCGTGACATGAGACATCAGTATTAGTGGCCTGGTTTGAAGAGAGAGGTAGTTGGTTTGGTTACGAGATGTTCCACCTATCAGAAGGTGAAGTCAGATCATCAGAGGCCAGCCAGAATGTTACAGCAGTTACCCATTCCAGAGTGGAAATGGGATGATGTCACAATGGACTTCGTGACCGGATTGCCGAGGTCACCTCGAGGCAATGATGTCATGTGGTTTGTTGTGGATAGACTCATGAAGGTAGCTCACTTTTTTCCGATGAAGGAGACCTTCGGTGTTGTCGACCTCAGAAATTTGTACATTCGAGAGGTAGTACGCCTTCATGGGGTCCCTCATTCTATCGTTTCAGATAGGGATGCCCATTTTACATCTCGTTTTTGGAACATTTTTCAGAGGGCACTGGGTACACAAGTGATTTTGAGCACAACTTTCCACCATCGGACCGATGGCTAGTCAGAGCGTACAATACAGGTGCTAGAGGTCATGTTGCGTGCATGCGTCCTAGACTTTGGGGGCTCTTAGGAGAAGCACATACCCCTGGTCATGTTTTCCTATAATAATAGTTTTCAGGAAACTATTGAGATGACACCTTACGAGGCTTTGTATAGTTGGCCTTCCTGATCGCCCTTGTGCTGGTTAGAGGAAGGAAGAGTGGCTTTACTAGGACCATGTCTCGTGTAGGAGAATTCTGAGCAAGTCTAGTTGATTCAGAAGAGGATGGATACTACACAGTCTCGTCAGAAATCTTATGCTGATCGCCGCAGACGACCCTTAGAGTTTGTGGTCAGGGATCAGGTTTTCTTGCGTGTTTTCCCGAGGTTGGGACACAGACAGATCAGGAGATAGGGTAAACTTCCACCAAGTTATTTGGGGCCATTTTATATTCTGAAGAGAGTCAGGTCGGTTGCCTATGGGTTGAAGTTACCATGGTATTGGGCCATGCACGACTTCTTCCATGTATCTCAACTGAGCTACTATCATTTAGACTCATCTCACGTCTTTTAGCCCGAGGAGGTTGAGATTTAGGTCGATGCATCCTTTGAAGAGAATCTGATTCATATTGTTGATAGGAGTATTAAGGTTCTCTGAGGCCAGTTAGTTCCTCTCGTTTGAGTGCTATGGCAGCATGGCCGAGTGTAAGACAAAACCTGGGAGTGGGAGACTGATGTACATGCTCAGTGGCGGGAGTTTTTCAAGGTTGTATCTTCACCACTCTTGGAAGGGAAATTCAGGGATGAATTTCATTAATGGGGGAAGTTTATAAGAACCCATCTCTTATTCTTGAGGTACATGTTTCTTATTTTCTTTTTTCCTTAAGTGTTTTTGAGAAAATAAGTAAAATGGGGGAAATCCGAAATTTCATGGGCACACGCCGTGTATATTTCTACAAGCCATGTATGTTGGCCATGTGGGATGAGTACACAGGGTATGTAGGCCTATTGGTGAAGAAGGGTGTAAAAACTGACTACACATCGTGTAATAGATATTTACATGCCGTGTAATCAGTCAGCAGATGAATAGTAAGGTGGTAGAGGAGGCTTCAAGCTGAGCGACAGTACATGCCATGTATTCAGGAATACACGTTGTGTACTCATATCGACAGATGAACATTGCCGCGGTGGAAAGATGCCACCATGGGAACAGTTTAAAATATGAAAAGTACACACCGTGTACTTGAGAGTACATGCTGTGTAGTTTGTTTTTTCACTTAAAATAGGAAGTATCCTCCTCTTTGAACAGAGGAAGCCTAGAACACCAGAGGAGCTTGGGAGAGGAGGCTGGATCTTGGGAGAGCCTTCGATCACACACTGGGAATCAGATTCTTCTTCCATCGATCTTGTTGGAACCGCGCGGGTAAGAGTTTCCTTCTCCTTGATCCATTCTTACCAATTCTTTCCCGAGGGGATGTTATCTGAGGTTGAGCGTGTAGTTTTTTATCTTAGATCTGCGCCATTCTCATGCATTTCGGGAGGCGTTTTTCATTTATATCAATCAATGGGGGTCGAGGTAGGTGGTCTGATGTTTATTGTCAACTGTTGTGTTGAAATTTTGTATCGTTGTGCTACAAACCCATGTTTGGGGTGTCGTATGGCTATGGCCTTTGCTGAAAATTATCTAGAATTGCATAGGTAAAATCTTGATAAGATAAAACTGTTGTTTCGGATCAATTCTTGGATCCATGACCACCCTGGTGGTGCGTTCCTCTATTTAGTCGTTTGGCCAGAATACCTGTGGGTATACCGTGAATTTTAGCATGCTCTGAAATTACCTTGAGAGGAATTGTATATAATTTCTTGCTTATATGTTGGGCTCGGCCCGGTAACTTGTATAGCCTGAGTTCAGTGTTCATTTAGCCTACAAGCAACCTTTCTCATTCCTGTGGGCAGTAGTTCCTGTGCCTGTGGGCAGTAGATTATGTGCCTGTGGGAGACACCTGATACGCCTGTGGGTAATATTCGTTATGCCTGTGGACAGACACCTGTGTGTTTCTATTCTGATTACCTAAGGGTAAGGATTGTATGTCTAAGGATACTGTTATCATGAATATTCACCATGGTGATTTCCATATGTTATACCTATCAAGTTAAAGAACAGTCTTGGCATGGTTAATTTAATATTAAAATGGAAATATAACTGGTAGAGTTAATTACTTTTCTGTACTGCATAGTTTATTGGATTTACTTTTGCACACTACTGTTGCACATTTTCACTGATAGTTAGGCATGGGCCTTTGGTTGGTGCTTATTGGGATTCATTTCTCACACCCTGTTTGGGTCATGTCTTCGGCCCAAACAGACTATATTGTTATAGGTGTCGATAGGTTCAAGGGTCTCTTTATAGGTACATGGTTATAGCATAGGAGTATGAGAGCATGGGACTGATCTTAGGCTTGTGATGCTGCTACATTTTGTTTACTCTACTTTGTTTTGTTTGGTTGTACCTTGTACTTTGAGTTGTATTGTATTGTATTTCAGTGTATCCTGTTCTGGCTACTTTCATAGAATTAGTGACATGCTTCATCTTTGTATATATGTCTGCTAGTTCTCTCTTTTCCTTCAGTTGTCCCTTTCAGTTGGATACTATTTACTACTTCCGTTGTTGTATGTTATTATTATTCTTTTCCATTGCGCTACACTTTGAAAAATGAGGGAATAGTTTCCCCACTATCAGACCTGGACCCTCACTGCTAGTCGGTAGCCTCTGACTTTTTGAGAAATGCGCTTGAGGTCATGTGACCAACCGGGTTCGGGGCACCCGTTGTGTGGCTTCTGAATCCGGGACATTACATATAATATAGAAATTAAATTAAAAACATTCACCAAAAATTATTATTTTTTAATTTCTTTATGTAAAACACACATGTGTGCAAAAAAATAGTTTTTTCAAAAAAAAAGAATTCCTTTATTTTTAAATAGTTCTTATTTTTAATTCTAAAGAATGGGTCACCACATAATTCATTTTATATACATATGAAAAGCTTATATTTTAATAATTTAGTTAATATTATTCACACCCACCATTCCATCAACTAGTTGATAACTATCATATTAAATATTAATATTTTAATAGTATGTCATGTTTCGTTTGATCTTAGTGTGCCATGTAATGAAAAATATCTAAAAGATTAAATTTATTTTTAAAAAAATCAAAAAATCGTGGGTTGTTACATTTTATCTGCATTAAAATTAATTTATCCCACTAAATTCATCAATTTGGTACCAACAACTAAGGATATTTTGGTCAAATTATATCCATAGTTTCACACATAGCTTCCTCAAAATGGTTATTTCACCACACAACATTGACCAGTTTAGTGATATTATTTCATAGAACCATTTTTATTTGATCTAGAATCTATATTAGTGGTTCTTAATAATAAAAATCATTTTCCAGTTTTACTAACTATGACTAAAATACATGTGATGGACCTGATATGTATTTCATTAGGAGACATACATGGAACACATCATGAACCTAAGAGAGGTTTGCTGGAAGATCTAGTGAATTGGATATCATACTGATATAATCAATATTTTCAAAGGGAATAATATAACTAGGGATTATATTTCCTTTGAATCATAATCAAAATTTCATCATTTGGTTGTGCGTTGATCAATTTTTACTTCATCTCTTACTCTATGAAATGATGAATATTTTTTATGCCTGGAGAACTAACGAATCACAAGATCCATAATAGAATGATAAACTTAGAATAATTTTATGAGGTTCTAAAAGAAATTAAATTTTATCCAAATATATTTTGATCCCTTTGAAATTCTTGAATGTATTAGGATAATACTTATCATTTGACACTTCCACTAAATGTCTCTTAAGTTAACAATGTGTTCCAGGTATCTCTCTTGAAGAATTAAATACATGATATTTCACATATACTAAACTCATATGTTTTACTAATATAGAAAAATATCTCTTATGTGGAATAACTGGTGTAGATTTTCGATTATAGAGAGAAAATTCTTTGAAACAAGACAACTCACATGGTCAATGATTTGTGGTGAAATCATAAAATCGAGGAAGCTCTGTGGGAACCTATGGATATAATGAATCATATATATCCTAATTTTGTTGTTAAAAGGTTAGAAATTTTGAGGGTTAAATTAATTTTAAGGGGGTATAATGTAACACCCTCTTATTTTAAGAAATATGTTTTTAAAAAAAATTAGTTTATTCGATAGCTTGCGTCACTCGCAACACAATGTTTACATGTATCGTGATGTAATATTAAAATATTTTTATTTTATGTGGAACTTATTTAATAGCTATTTTATTGATATGTATAAATAGGAATAAATAAATTATGAAACATTTACGGTTTAAATATGTATGAAATGAATTAACTTCTTATCAAATGATTAGAAATAAAAATAAAATTATTTTAAAGTAAAAGATATATTTTTCTAAAAATCCGGTTATATGAACTCAATGTATTTTATGTTATTAAATTAAATTAATCAATTTTTTTGGAATTATTATAATAAAATTTATATATTTTATATTAAATAGATTTTTTGAGATTAATTTAATATATTATTCTAGTCATGGGATACGAATAATATAAGTTTTATGCTTAAAAATATATTTTTCCAGAAAGCGATTATTTTTGGGTTTTCACAATTTTTTTAAAATTAATTTACTCCACTTATATAATTATATTTTTTCTAAAATGGAATCCATATTTTAAATTATGAGGATTAAATTTGTTAAATATTCCCCTTTATTTTTGGTCAATATGAATAGTAGTCGTGGTAAAATTTATAATCTCCGTAAAGGAAAAATCGGGTTAATCTAGGCTAAAACTAAGTGATAAGGCAATAATTGTTCATCATAATTCTTATTGGATGAATTTAATTATGACATTTTTTATCTTTGTCTCTAAATTTATTAGTTTTATGGATACTTTTCCATGAAAATGACCTTTATAATATTTAAATCAAATAATGTTATAAAATGTCACTCTCCTTGTTATAAAATATATCCTATGAGTCCATATAGGGAGAAAAGAAAGTTATGAATGAATCTAAGTATCTATTTTGTGAATAATGAAATTATTTTAATTTTTGGAATTTATTTTTAATTTTTAGTAACTATATAATGACCTTAAATGCTTATGAAACACCGATGTATTATTTCTCTAATTAAAAAAAATATAATAAATGATTTTAAAAATATAAGAGCAATATAATTTGGGTGAATTAATCAATTACATGACCTTTTCAAATTAATATGACATATTATTTTCATTTAAATGTATTATATTTTAATTAAAACTTTGTCTTTATGTCTTTTAAATAAAATTAAATGAATTGTTTCAAAATTGGGATTAATGATTTTTTATAAAAAAATTATTTTATTAAATTATTTAAAAACACTAAAAATGTCAAAATAGGGAAAGGGGTAATATATTGTCTAAACATTCATCCCATTATTATATATATCAATTTTTAAACTATTTTTCTTGATAATTACTTTAATATATTTTAAACATTTATGAAATTCCAAGAGTTCCCCTCCCCTAAATTATAAAAAGGGCACCCTCTTTTGTCTTCATCGCACTACATTTATACTTATAGATACAAAAAAACTCTATAAATGACTCTTATCTACTCCCATAAACACATTATTTAGGTTTCTTCTTCTCAAAATACCAACCCTAGATCCCTTGAGAGGAGATCTACAGGAGTTGTTTCAAAGGAGAGATAATGGCTTTAACCAATCACTTTTTTTAATTGTTCTTAAAATAATCTAAATATGTTATATTATTTATAAATTAATAAATTTAGTATCCTCAATATATTTAGTTATTATTATTATTAAACAACCTTTATTCGTCCTATTTGCATCAAATGGCATGTGAAAGTATCTATCATGCATATATACAGATTACCTTCTCCATGTAACAATACTATTAATTTTCCACCAACATCATTCACGAGTGATTATTATTATGGATTTATTTTTATTTTATATAATATTTATCAAATAATTATACTTATATAATGATAATATCATATCTGTCTTCTTACCATCCAAAATGTTTGAAAATGATAATGTCGTTCGTGCATAAGCGTGGAAAACCACATTTATAAATCCATGTGTTTTTTTAATTTTCATTTCACATGGATGGTAATAAAAATGGATTTAAATAATATATAAGACACATATGATATAATAATTACTCTATAAATGTGATTTATTATTTAATTTTATTTTTTTCCTTCCGTAAAAAAATGGAACAATGTTCATGCATACGTATGACATACCGTCTCCATGAATGGTGTAATTCATTTTTCTATCTATAAAATTATGGGTGAAACTATTTATATATATATATATATTGAATATATTTTATATTTATATCATTATTAAAATTCTAAAAATTAATTATCCCTAATAAATGTACAATAATGAAAACTTCTGAATAGATTTTGGCATGAAAAATGAAGCAGTTTTAAGATAAATAGATATTTTTATAAAATATAATAAATGGGTGATAATATGCCACAATTAAATCATAAATGGTATTATATATATGAGTATGGTTCTAGAATATATTTATAATATATCTATATTTATTATATAGGTGTTTTGAATGCATATAAAGAAAGACGAAACTTGAGCTTACGGAATTTCATCTCACTTTTGTTTCTATGGGACACATGTCATGTTCACCACATGAATCTATTATGTGGTGTACATACTAATAATTATTATTTATTATTATTATTATAAATAAAAATATGTGGATATAAAAATTCATTTAATTTTATCACTTTCATGGGGATTATGATTCAAAATTTACCAAAATGGTAAGGGATTTATGTTTTAATCCTATTTTAACAAGTATTATTTATGAATGAATTTACATTGAGGAAATTATATGATCCATATTTGACAAAAATAATTTCAATTTCATATTTTATGGTTATTTTTGGAGAATAAATGTTTTACTTTCAATTTCCACGCATTAAGTGATCAAGATATTGAAAGGGAATTTTTAAGGAAAACATGCCTTATTTCTCTTTCGAGTAAAACATTAGTTTCCATTCCATATCCCTATTTTGAAAAAGGGTTTTAATTTTTTATATATCCTCATATGATCATTTAAATACATTTTTACCTATTATTTAATTTCTAAAAAAATATTTAATGTGAATCTTCTTTTCATTTTACAAATGGGTCAATTTTTGTCTTTTTACCAAAAATGTGAAAGGAATGTTTTCTTTTATCTTATATAAAATGAATTTAATTTCTTTTCATCAAGGACACTTAATGTTTTGAATCTTCATTTATATGTTTATAAAGTTATTTTCAAATAAAAAATTTACCACAATATTTTTTAATTTTTTATAAATTAAACATGGTTTTCAAAGTGTAAAGGTTATTTTTTTTGAAGTATTTCAGTGATATTTTAAATAAATTTTAATATATGAGAACATAATTTAATTTTAATTATGATTTATTGATTATATTATCAAATGATACCATTATTAATATTTATCTGTATGGTTAACATTTATTTTCATATGATGCTTATGAAACCCATTTATTTTACATGGGTTATACTATGATAAATTGATGAAATTTTTATGAAACAATTTTTTTCATGGGTTATGATGTGATAATATGATGAATTTTTTATGATATTATGGAACAAATATGCATGGTTATCATTATTTGAGGTATGTTTATTTTATAAACTATGGATTTTGTTTTCATTATAACCAATGATGGTGGAAATTCTATAACAAAGGATGATGGTAATGTTATAAATTAGGACGAGTGGACCTAAATTATATATACCTCTAATGCATTGGGTAGTGATTGATATCTCATGATATAAATAGGAATATAATGGGAAGTGAACCTAGATTAATAATTGACTTTTCCCACTATCATATTCTTGGGAGTGAACCTTGACTACTATGATGTAATGGGTAGTTAACCCAATCCATTGTTGTAGTCATGGAAATGAGGCTTGACTACAAATGAAATTATTTTCTATTCTTATGTGTGTGCCATAATTAGCTGAATTATGTCAATTTTATACTCTCATGGATCACATTATTTGATTCTTTTATGATTCATATCATATGAACTATCAATATTTATTCCATGAATCAAGATTATGATTGTTGATATATATGGTATGATTTTAAAATGTTATTATGATATTATCATACCCTAATTCTCATGTTATGTTTAAGTGATTATTGATAGCTACCTTATTTACCCATAAGTAGAACTTGAGCTAAACCATCTTCTGTTTACTTTCCCTGGGTTATAGTGAAATTTATAATGTATGATATGTATAATAAGGGTGTTAATTATTAGTAACTTAATAAGAGACACTTGTGAACCAATTATTTATGTGTTCAAGTTTCCAATGATACTAGACCTATACAGTTTTGGACTGGATTTTACTGTTAGGTAATGAATATTCATCTAATAATATTTAATATCTATGTATAAAAGTATGGTTCACTATACTTATAATAAAGGAAGTTCTTGAACATAATAGAAGAGGGAGAGAATCAAATAGATATTTCACCTCCGTTGCGGCTATACAAAAAATTTATTATAATGGGTTTAATGAGAGGTAAGTGTTGTATCCCATAAATATGGAATAATTTGGATATTAAAGTGTTAATTATGAGAATATGAAATAATAATCAATTTAGACTCAATTTAATTATCATATAAGAAGTATTTAAATCAAAAAGAGGGTACGAAGAACCCTTACCTTGCTATGTAGCTTATTAAAGCTTGGGATGACTCCTTATTACCATAGAAACTCTTTGGTAGATATTTAAAAAGGTATGGGGAAGGTAACATTGGGATAAATTCTTTTTATAGAGAGTTATGAGAGAATTTGAGAGAGTGAGATCCTTTTAACGGTGAAAAGGAGAGGCTTTCCTTAAAAAATATAGTTAGGTTAGGGTTCATAATAGAATCACATGGGGTGTTAGGTGGATTTGATGAGTTAGTTGAATTAGGTGGATAAAGGGTTTTTGAGGAATTTGGATATGAATTAAACACCTAAAAAATATTTCTACAAGTTTTATGTTACCTTTTAATTAAAAAAATATGATATTCTGTATTCCCTCATTTTTACCCTTATTAATCTTTACTAAAAAGTAATCATGGTAATTTTTTTATTAATAAAAATATAATATGACACTTATTACCAAATGTTTACATGATGAATCTGATTTTTGTTTCCATTTAACCAAATTAAAATTAAAAATAGTAAAAAATGACTTTAAAATTGAAATATATAATGTATTAAAGAATTATTTTGGAAGAAAAATATGGTTTTAATCATAATGTTTTTTTGATCTTATTAAAAATTGATTACAAATTAAATGTATGTTAATTAATTTTTATATATGTTTAAAAATAATAATATATTCTTAATTTATAATATATTCCTTAAATTTTACAAATAGACAATATTTATAAAAGTATACTTCTTTGATGAAAAAATAGTTTTACCACGATAACTAATATTAACAACAACAAAATAATATTATGCTAAAAATAAATTGGGTAAATTAATATATTTTATCCTGATGATTAAAAATATTTAAATCATTTAATCTGATTCTATTTCTAAAAGGTGTAAAAATTAATTTTAATAAAATCATGCATAAAAACAATTTTAATAAACTTGTATTTTCTAAGAATAAAATGACTTATCTTTTATTATACCATTTTATATAGTTTCAATAATGTGGTAACTTATAGTAATACATTACAATTTAATGGATATAATATAATGGTAATATATAATAATTTTGTTAAGGTAACATGGTTTTTTTTAGTTCAATGTTGTGTGCAAGACACGCTAGTCAATCAAAATTTAATTAAAGAAAAGTAATTGTAGGAATCGTGGATCATTATAAAAATATATGTCTATAAGAATGATAAATATACATATAACCTAAAATGATGAAATATATGACATTGAATAAGAAATCATAGACATGATACAATAATCAAGAAAAATTGATAATAACATAACTGTGTTTCATAATATAGAATTGTGGCATTGCATGTGAATGTGGAATAAGAGTGCATAACAAATATAATCCTAGGATAAAAATTACATAGTGGATTAGGGATCATGAACAAACCACACATAAAATAGTGGATTAAAAATAATTATCCTACCTCCCAAAATATAGTGGATAAAAAAATCATGATCCTACCTCCCATAACATAGTGGATTGAGAATTACAATCCTACCTCCAAAGACATATTGGATTAGGAATCATGACACTTCGTCCCATTGTAGATTAAGTATCATAAATCACATGGAATTTTTATCTCATGAGATATAAAACCATAAAAAATGAATTATAGGGTTATATAAGACCGCACCCATCATTATTCATAAAAATTTATTCCATATGAAATAAATCATATAGCATGTTATGAAAAACCTCTAGAAAGAAATGGGTTTCATGTCATTTCTAAATGGTATCACATTACATGATATAAAAAATATATCGGTCGATGACAAAGGTAAATATCTCAAAATAAGTTTATCATAAAATCATATAAAAGGTGATCATAAAATTTAAAATTTTAGATATATAATTTTTAGATATAGATATTAAAATAGAGACCAAAAAATAAAAAATGTTTTTATAAAAAAAATTATCATATTTATAAAGATATAATGTTATGAGTCACCATAAAAAGTATTTTAATAGAGGAAAGAAGATGTTTTCAAAACATTACATTAAAATATATCCCAATAATGGATCCTTTTATAATACATAATTGTTTTTTGAGAAAATTTGGTGTGAGATATAAAATATATAGATGTTGAAAAGAATTCCTTTTTAATATTTCAATACACCTTTATTGAAACCCACATCATTAAAATATTGATAATGCTTCCTTTTTAAAATTGGTAAAGAGAAATTTAATGATAATAAGAGATAATATATATTTGGGTTTCAAAATAATAAATGATAATTTTGGTGGGATGAAATAATATGGAAATGGATGAGAAAGTTCCATTAGAAAGGATGGGAATTATTCCTAACAACCGCTTTTTTTTATGAAGAAAGAAATCCATAAAAGAATAATACATTGATGTTAAGATAAAAATTCAATATAAAATTGGAAGGAAATGAAATATAATATCATCATGGGATGAAATAAAATAATCTCATAACCCCATGTCCAAATAATAATGATTATGTCTTAGGGAAATGAGTTGAATTAAGAAAACACTTTACATTTTATCTTCACATCCATGAAAGCGCTTTAACCTTCGGTAAAACAATTATAAACATTTTAATCAGTTATTTAAGACCCTTATTGATTTTTTTTCATTTGTAATATTTAATTATAATCATTTATTATACATTTTTTATTTAGTTATCTTTTATTTTCATCATTATATGTTAGTGATTTTAATAGTTTTCACGTGATTTTCAATTTTGATGTTAGTACTCATTCTTTCATATTAAGTTCGTAATTCCTAAATTATTTAATATATTTTAATATATGTTCCGTGATTATTTATAAATTTATAATTTCATTATATTATATTTTATGTTAAGTTTAAAGAATATGAAATTGATGCAGATCTTGTTTTGATAATTTTTAGCAAAAAAAATTGTGGTATATTAATATTAGTTTGGATATTAATATAACACCTAATTTATCTTTATAATATCTTGATCATGTTATATATATATGATTTTTATTCATTAAAAAATTCTTATGACCTCCCATTTAAAGATGTGAATATAAATGAAATACATTTTTCATTGAGGTGGTAGTCCGCACATAACACGAGTGATCTTTTCATTTCCAAATGGATGGGAGAGAGATATATAATAGTTGTTAAATCAAAATAATAATAGTTTAGTACGCTAATGATTATAATTTAATTATATTAGTATGTATATAATAGTTTTTTAGGTGTCTATAATAGAAATATAAAAAAGAAAATATTAAGTAGTGGATAATACTCATGTTGAGGGATTGAATCTTCTCTTAAATGACCACCTAGAAATGGAGGTATTGGGATAATTTATTATAACTAGGGGTTTCCAAATGAGTAACAGGGTCCGAGAGGATGTAAAATAATTCTAAGTTTAGATAAATGTTTATGTAAAAGTGTGGATTGAAGTGGTTGGAAGTTAGATCCTTTTATAAGTAAAAAAGATGGACATTTCCTTGAAAGATAAAGTTAGGTTAGGGGTAAAGATGGAATCACAAGGGTTCTAGGTGAGTTAGGTGAATAAATGTTGATGCGACATGTGGGTATGACTTTTTTAAATAGTAATGGTATTCTAGAATGTCTAAATTTCATGTCTATTTATTAAAATTTGATCCATGTTAGATTACTTTATTTTTATCTATTAACATTGATTAAATATTTATTATGGTGATTATATTTATACGAAAAATTATAAGATGAAACTTCTTAAAAACTGATAGGATGATTTTAAATTTTGTATTCATTTAATCTAATTAAATTTATAAATATTTTGAAATTACCTTTTACATTAAAAGATAATATATATATATATATGAATAAATCAATTTTTTTAGAAAAATGTATTAATAGATATTTAATATTTTTATTTTTATTTCCAATCAATTACTAATTAAATGAGTGTTAGTATGTTTTTTTACATATTTGACCAAAAGATTAGATCATCAAAAAAATATCAATTTATTTAGATAAAAATTCTATAACATTTATAAAAACTATTCTTAAAAAACTATTTTATCGAGGTAACTATTATTTACTTTGATAACATATTTTATTTTGTTAAAAATAGAAATGATTTTAAAAAAAATTATATTATGATTACAAATATGAAAAAAATATACTCAATTTGAAGATTTAATAAAAATAAATACTAATATAGTGCGCCTAGCACATAATTGTTTTTGGAAAAATATAACATTTAAGCATAAAATTAATTTATTCTTATTACTTTCCATGTAATAATTATTGTATGGGTGTTTATTTATATTATTTTATATATTATCAATAAATTTCATTAAAATACTTACTTAGTATAGATTAATTAAAAATAAAAAACACTTTAAAAATAGATCTTTGGAAAATATCACTTTTATATTAAATAATATTCACCAAATACCATTAAAATTAATTAATTTTATTTAAAAAAATTAATTTTTTTAACCCATTGATATTAAAAAAATTAAAAAAAAGTAAATTCATTATATCATACATTAACAATAATGATATGTAACGTATAAATATATTTTTATAAATAAAATTTTTAATTAAATATTATATTTTTATTTTAGTCTTTTTTATTTTTGTTTTGTATGATTTTACATTTTTTAATACTAATAAACCAATTCATTATACCTATCGAATACATGTATATCTACTGACTATATTTATAATGGTCATATTTAAATCTAATATATAACCTAGAATACATCACTAAAATCATTCATCCTATTCACTCACCTCTCTCTCAACATGCTTGTAATAGCTCTATTTCTTAGTACTATTTTGTGATCAAGGTTATGATCTTAATAAAAAACCATGATGATAATGGTTTTATGTTAATGATATTTGTATATACATTAGATTTTATTCCTTTTGTACTTTTCTTAATGATTTTTGTTATTGTATCTTCGTAATTTATTAATTTTTAATTTTTATTTTAACATTATACCACAATAAAATATATCTTGGTTTATTTTGGTTTAGTGTTTTATCTCAAATAAGTTTTTTATTACATAGTGGTTATTAAAGGTAAATACAGACAAAAATCATAAGGTGTTATATTAGAATTGTGATAATGGTTAGGTGGAACCTCCTAGTGTCAAAACAAGTTTTTGGAACTAGATTTGATGTTTTGTGGAATTATTAATGATTTCATCACAATGGGGAAATTCTTAAAAGTTTCATTTTATGATTTATGAACTAATCTTTGGCTTGTTATAATTTAGTAATAACCTAAGAGAGATTCATTTAGGAAAGTGCAATGGGTCTAATGGGTTTAGACCCCATGGGAGGCGAGTGTAGTGGTTTGTTTTCATTTCAAGCTATTAAAATTTTACCTTAAAGTTATAATTTGAGTATTGGGAATTTTATTTGTGTGAGTTAATCCTTCCATGTCTTGGATGATTGGAAAAGTAACTTTTCTTTTATCGTTAGTGGTTTAGTTACTAATAACATTCTTATTTTTGGAAATTTTTTATGGGTGGGTGGAAGGAGGCTGTTAATAGGTCTTAAGTATATTTGTAAAAGGAAATGTTGGGTAGCTTAAGGAAAATCCCTATGGATTTTTATTTTAGTGTCTTGATGAGCTAGATATAATTCTATATTAGTGTTAGATTCAAGGGTTATATTGATTATGGGTTAAACAGTGTGCCTAGGGTAGGTTCTAATAGGGAAATGACCATGGCACTCTAACCATGATGTTGATATAGGATATTGGGAATGGGAATCTAGTAAGTATTTTGATACTATATTTGTAAAAGCTATGAGTTTTGAAATTACCATTCAGGTGATAGACATGAATAATACCAGCTAGTTATATCCAAGATAGATTCAAAGGAATCATGTGTTAGGGTCTCCTTGATTGAAAAGGGTATGTTTAACAATTTAGATTACTATTATTTTTGATTTTTTTAATGGTATAAAGGATTAATTGATTAAGCTCGATAAGTAATGAATTTTGATATAGGTAATTGGTATATTACATTAGTAACTTCAATTGGCATATGATATTCACTTGGTGGTGTAATAGATACTAACAGAGAGCTATGGATTGGGATAATATATTAGTTATATTATTGTGATGTTATTCTATCCTTGATGTGATGTTTTTTCATTAATAGTTAAATTTTTTATAGTGGGATCTCATGTTCTTGGGGTCGGTAGTGAACTAGGTTACCCTATTCCGGTGTGTGATTATAGAGTGATTTCTAGACTCTAACTATTTAGATACTACTTGGTGTATGATTTTTGTGGGAGATAGTGACTCCAACTATTAAAATGAAACCTTTTTTATGATTCCTAAAGGTGTTTTCCACACCCACCAATTGGATTCTTCCTAATGTATGACTACAAATGGAGAAGATACTATTAAAATACATAATATTTAATGATTCACCATGAAGATGGAAACTCCCGTTATTTGGATGCAGCCCAATATGTGATCCTTAATAGATCTTAGGACTCCCATGATTTAGATGCTGCATGCATATATGATATTAACATGAGATTTAATTTCAGAGATTTAGGTACTAACAGTGAAGTGTGTAACCTATTGTGTGAGATGTTATCTTTGGGAAGTCGGATATATAATGTCCCTTCCCTAATTCAAATTATAAACTATGGTATAGTATACTATATTAGAGTCCAAAAATTTCTACATATACTAGTTTAAAGTATGATAGATTCATTTTACCAGTATTAGTTTAACCAAGTAACGTTGTGTAACATGGTGTCCGGGTTAGCATATGATGGCAAGATTTTATTGATTTCATGTTTTCTGTTAAATATTTATTTATTTTTATCCTAAATATATTATTATATCATAGTATATATTCGGTGTATTTTGGGTATTAACCATCTATTTTTTCATTCTCACACCCTACAAATATAATCTGATGGAATTGTGGCCCATATGTATGCAATTCTGAACATAGGTTATTCTTAGTTAGTCTATAGTTTCTATATGAGGATTAGATACAAGTATTAATAGAGTCTCAGGGTGTCATGGGGGATATTCATATAGTAATTTTCTTCTTTCGTTTTATTTTGTATTTGATTTCTCTAGTGGGAAATTCCTTTGGTTTTGGTGTATCATCCATGACCTATTTAGAACATTTGATATAGTATGGGTGTATGTCTATTTTTGTTATGGTTAGTTTGTAATTATAATTCTATCATGTGTTCTCTGATATTCTATAGGGAGGTATGATTGAGGTCACATGGAACATCCAAGATGATATCTATTTGGTCAATCCAAGTAGGGGAATTCAGAAAGCTATTAGATCTATGTTTTGAATATATTAATTTTTTGGGACATGGTATACAGAGATAATAATCGTCCGAGATTGGGATAGTAATCCGGCTTGTTTTTCATAAACACATGTTTAATGAAATTCCAAGTTATCTGGGTTGTGGAATTGGGGGTTTTGGTTTTCAATATTACATTTGAGTTTTTCATTAATATATGATACAACATTTAATTACAATATTATTTTAAACTTGGACCTGATGAAAATAGGTGTGTGTAGCACAATGTTTTACTGGACATGTGCATGATTTCTTATGATTGAAAATTCGCTCTGAAATTAAAAAATTTTTGAAAAAAATAAATTGTGAATGAAATTTTTTTAATGGAATTTAGTTAATTAAAACATCAATAATTAGTTACTCTATGTGTTCTTGAATAACCTATCAAGGGATAATTCATTAACTAAAAATGGCTGTAATGGTTTTTCATATGTTATTGTATTGATATTTTCTTATTATAAGGATATAGTCACCATGTGAATGTGGTTTATAATAGTCCTTATTAGGAATTTTGGGCATTATATGCCTTAGGTATGGCTTGGTGAAATCAAGGTATCCATGTGATATGGTTTGAGATAGGAATAAGATTAATTGGATGGTTAGTAACTTTGATAAAAAGATAAAGGAATGTGGAATGATTTGGGTTGATGGGATGTAAATCACTCATAGTAATTGTAGTATCATTATTTTATTGATAGGTTAATATAAATTATATTCCTATACTGGTTGAATCAGTATGTGGGTTTCCTTGGGTTAGTAAGTGATATCCCTAGATGGTATGATATAAGGTGAGTATTGAATGGGTAGATGATTTGAAATTTTAAAATGACATATGAGTGAAAAAATCATGAGGTTAGTTTTTTTATGTGTAATTTATTGAGTAATTTGGGAAGAGAATTGTCTTGTAATTATTTTTTAGTGATACATTTGATATTAAATGGATTAATGATTAGTTGTAGAGGTGGGTGCACCTATGATCGATGAGGAGTTATAACTTGTGAAAGTATGAGTCGACATATATGACCAGGTATTATAAGAAAGTATACTTATTTTTTATTAAAAAGTGGGAAAATTATGTTTGGTAATGAACCCTTGGTAAGGTTATTTAAAATTCACTCTAGTTATACTATAAAAGGGGTGAGTGATCGAGGGACCTCTAAGGTGAATTTATGACATCTATTGAAAATTTGTGTTTCTTATATGTGATGAACCTTGATATATGGGTTATAAATATGGATCATGCATTGGGTCATTTGAGAAACTCATGGGTTTCTAAACCTTTGTGATGTGGTAAAAATTGGAATGATGTCTAGGATTCTTTAGTCCATGAGTTCTTAGATTTGATCTATAGGATTGTATTGTGAATACTTAAATTATCACCCAAGTGGTGTGATCGAGAATAATATGTAACCTCTTTAGTGTTAATTAAGGGGTAGATGAATGATACACACAATGAGAAATTGATGATTTTGATATCTTGAAGCATGTCGTAATAAATTATAGGATTGGTTTCCATCTATAAAGATATGGAAAAATGAGAATCTTGAGATTTCTCGTGGAGCGAGAGAGAGTCCTCTATGGATGGAAATATAGTATTTTATCAATGACGGTTAAATTTTTCAGTTCAGGTTATGTCCTTTGCGACAACTATGTTTGGTAATGGGCCAAGGGTAAGAACACATAGTGGTATATTAGGAGACTATTGTGTCTATTGACCTTGGAATTTGGTGTAGGGTGAGTATATGGGAATGTAACGATCATACCTTAAGAGAAATAATTGTCAAGTAATGATTGTATTTTGGAAAATCAATACTTGGGAAGAATTTATAACCTAAAAATTATGGTTTGGATCATACCATGCACTACTCATGGGTGTATCCCTTCTTATAATAGAATTTATTGAACATAAAGGGTGAAATTTTGGGTAAACTAGTATTAGTAAATGGTGATGTTTTTTTAGGTATTAGGTATAAGTTGGTTAATTACATCTAGTTAGTAAGTTTGGTAATGAAATTGACTTGGTATGTTGTAACTGGTATTTTTCTTTTAAAAAAAATTCTATGGGTACTCTTATAATGTGGGTCATTATATAAATCACATTGAAAATTATCCTAAAGTGAGAAGAATCACATGTGTAATGAGACTGGTATGTAGGGGTACATAACTGGATGGATTGGGGAAGTGTAGACCATGCCTACCTAGATAGGGCCTAAAAATGCCTATTCCATTTAGGCATGCATTTAAGTTGGGATTAAAGAATTGAATTTGGTCTTGTGAGAATTTTAAGCAGACTAGTCCACTGGCCGACCTGCATTTTTAGTCAAGACTAAGAACAATTTTTTGTAAATTAACAAAACAATAAATATTAAGTAATATTAAATATTAAACACATTATAACTATCAAATAAATGAAAATTTGTAAATATATATTCATCTCAAAAATAAAATATATACAAGTATTTTAAAAAATTGAAATTAAATTTGAACATCATTAAAATAAAATAAAAATTATTTATAGCTCGTGGGATGGGATGCATATTTTGAAGCCAGTATGCCTGTCTTTTTCATGAAATAATTTATGCCCATTTAAAATGTGGTCCATTTTTTCAAATCTAGCCCACCCAATAAATGTGGGTCTATAGGTTTGGTTCATAGGCCTGAGGCCCATAATGAACCCTTACCATTAGGTGGGTGATTGAGAAGCCACATGGGATATTTGGGTTCATGAAACCCAATCCCATATAGTTACTTAGTGAATGGAATATATTGGAATTAGTTGTGGTGTTTGAGTATAGTTAGTATATTTGGTAATTTAATCAGGGTATAATTTTATGATCAGTTTGAATGGGGATCAGATCAAGAGTATGTCGATGCTTCTATGTAAGTTTCATTGGAAGGATTTACTAATTTGAAGTATTTCTCAAGATATTGTAAAAATTAATAGTGGTTAGATTCATCTTCTGATTCTTGAGTGATTTTATGATGTTTCCTAGAGTTAATAAATCAGGATTAGAATGGAAAATCTAGAATTTTGAGGTACACACCATAATATTTCATTAGAATTTTGTTAGTGGAAGTATATATAAAGATTTTAAGGTTTGATTGGATATGATGTCATGGAATTGGAATTGAATACATCATTTTGGAAATGACTTGTGGGTATTGAAGCCAATATTGAGTGTTTTTTTTGAAAATCTAGTTTTTTATCATGTCTATAGGTAGTAGATCTATATCTAGTCTAAAATCATGAATGAGAGGTGGAATCACATATTGGTCGATGGACTAGGATTATATGGATGTTTTTTTATGATTCTTCATGATGAGAAGTTGTATTATGGGAATTTTGTAACAACCCACATCATTTATTATTATAAAGACTAGTGAAAAACTGTGTGTTAGAGAATTAGGATCCGGATAAAATAAAATTTTATCATTTGGATTAGAGAAAGGATATTTTAGACATGTTTTAGATTCTAAAATTGTGTTTTAGAGGTGGTTAAGTAGGTGCAGAAGGACATAATCAATAATTTGGGGAGGTTTTTAATTTATCAGTCATAGTAGGGAATAACATGTGACCATCATATTTCTTGTAGAGGCCCAACAAATGGTTATTGTTTTGGTTGGGAAGTGGGAAAATCTCACTATCCCAACCATAGGGAATCTTGTGGTAGTTCATTGGATGTTTAGTGGGAAGGGTAACCCTCTTATAGTAACTCACTATAATACATAGTTTACATTATCAGAATCACATAATAGTGTTTTTATCATTTTTATTTTATTATGGTTTAGACATATTATTATGATGTTGTTGAACCAAATATATCGCTCGAGAGGCTCATGGAATACATTTTTAGATTTCTCCAAATTTAGGTATCAGTGGCTACCAAATTATGTAAACTGAGTGAATAGTGTCATATGGAAAGAACACTAGTTCTATTTAGGTTCCATTGGATGGTTGGGGACTCCGAAAAACTACCCAATGGTGTCTAGATAGATAAAAAAATAGTCATTTTTTTGGAACCCTTGTAACTTAATTCAACCCCAACAACTCTATACAACCCTAAGAGGCTATAAAACGTTCCAAAATATATTATACGATATAAATACACCCCCTTTAGTCCTTGTATTGAAATATTGATCATGTATATCCTTCTTGAGCGCATTGTACTTCATTTTTAACATTTTCTTGCTCCTATTTACTGTTATAACACATCATCCCACTCATTCTTACTCTAAATTCTTATTAGAGGACTATTTTAATGTCCCAGAAATTTCGTATAATTTTTTTAATTGTACAGAATTATTTTGAGACCGCTAAATCTGACTGTAAGCGATTTTGAGGCCCGGAGTGCCCAGAATGACCCGTCAGAGTTTTTTAAGATTTAATTAGCTCATATAAGGAATTTTCCTAAAAAAGTGGAAAAAACCTTAAACGGTTACTCAGATCAAAAATCTAAGGGCACCTTTGCGCTCAGGATGGCGGGTTTACCATAGGCGCGACTTAAGTTTAGCCGGCGTGGGCAGCCTATGAGAAAACCCGAAAGTGGAATAAATGTAAATAATATAATTAAATAAAATTATTTTATTTTTCAAATACTTATAACTCAGGAATGGTAACATAGATTAAAAATTGGAGACCACCGATGAACCCATGAGAGTATTCTTTCTTTAGGCGGATAATAACTTTGGCTAGCGCGGGTCCCCAAATAAAGTTAGTTTTTTTCCATAAATAAAATAATTAAGTGAATATTATTTTATTGTAAATCTCTAACTTTTAAACAGTAACTAGGATTGGAAATTTGAGAGTACCATTGGGTTCTTTGGGGAATGTTTCACTTAGGCAGAGCCTAACCTTGATCAGCGCAAGACGAGGGTGACTATTAATAATTTTCTAAACTTTTTTTCGGGTACGTTTAGTAAACGCCTGAGCAGCATTTTGTAACATTTGAACTGGTGCTCAGAATTGAATTCTGAGGACACCATTGAACTCGCACTGCCGATATTCGCATAAGAAGACCATCACCTCAACCATAATAGGACAAGGGTGAAAAGTAGTTTTTGGACTTTTTGTGGGAGAAAATAAAATAAACATGCTTTATTTTATTTTTGAAATTGAAACCTCTCATTTTGAATTTAGTGTTGGGGAACACCCAAACTCTCTTTCTTAATGGGAGGTGACCCTTGTAATTTCTCATAGTTAATGTGCCAAATCCAATTTAATTAATGTGGAAACCTTGATTAATTAATAAAAATAATTTATTAAGTTGGCTTCTCACATTGCTTGAGGTTGGAAAAATCATTGGAAAAAGAGGAGAGCCTTTGAGAGAAATTTTGGAGGATCATCATCCAACGAAGAACCACCCCAAACAAAGAACGAGGATGATGCACTAGCCCATATTGGAGATGTGTTGCGGGAGCGAAAAATGTCGGCGTCCCCTTCATCGACTTCATCTCATTCCACGCGACATCTCAAACGAACGTCAAGGTAGGGGTTTTAATTACATGTATGATTAAATCTTTTTGTTGATTCTTCATAATATTGATTCACAATAGTGCTGGACACACAAACATGGCCATTATCCCGCACTTATACCTTGCCCCTTTTTCTTTTGTTTTTTGCGCATTGTCCGTGAGTTCATCAATGCCAAATAATTAATAACGCTGGAAACACAATGTCTCGTTGAGTGTGACATACGGACCGGGAGATCTTGACCCAAGGATCATGAATATGCAAACGTCATAATCTTCAGGCTTGGAATGAAGCTGTGATGGCTTATGGAAGAATGCGGTGGTCAGCACCTGGATGACCACGTGGAAGGAGGGTGGTGTGCGTCCGTGCCACTGGAAGATGAGGTCACGGCCCATTGGCCACGGTGGATCAGGGTGGCTGCCGACATCCATCCAACTGCGTGGCGGAGCAACAATGCGCTTCCATGCTACCGGAGTAGGAGGTTTTCGCCGCTTGGCCAGTACAGAGGTCGGAGGGTGGCCGACACCCAACCGGCCACATGTAGAGCAGCGGCGCGAGTCCGCGCCTCCGGGAGGAGAACTGTCCGACATTTTTGGAAGAACGCGTCGCACCAAGAGGGACCTCCAGGTAGTATCGCATGCCTTCAAGGTGACCTAACGGCCATTGGGGCATTCAGAATACCTGGGGGAACCTCCCCCAGAAGTTGCGGCTAGGTCGGACCCCACCATGACGGGCCACCTGACCACGGGCTACACCGCGGGCCACGCCAGCAAGATGGTCGAGGCCGCCCCCCTTCACGGGTCGGGACAAACCATAGCACAATGGGCTGGGCCTGCCTTGGCCCAGGCCAACCAGGTTGGACCCGAATCGGGACGAGTCAGACCGAACCCGAGCCCATCTGGACCCAGTTTCACCTTTGGGGCCATATCTTGAAAACCGGGCATCCGTTTGACAAACCATCTATGGCACTAGAATCCTTGTATCGAGATGGTCCTTTAGGTATACTCCACTTGATTTTTAAATAAATTTGGAGTATGTTCGGGTTGGATCGAACCCAGAATCCAACTGGGCCCTCAGAGCATAAACACTAATAACTTACAGACCGTGCATCTGATTGACGCGTTGTCTATTGTGTTGGGTACCTTATGGCATGATGGACCTTTAGGATACTTCTTCATGGAAATTTTTGTTGGATGAGGTATGAATGATGGTTTGAGGAGCGGTTCTCCCAAATGTGCTATTAGCGGGAATCCTATGGCTGGCAGTGAGGCAGAGGTTGCAGACGAATCATATGAAGGTTAGTTACCTATCGAATCTGGGCGGGTTGGATCCTGTGTGGGTCATTACTGGGATCAGTACCTATCGATCCTGTGTGGACCAACACTCAGCGATCGTGTGTGGGTCAGCGCAAACCGATCCGGTGTGGGTCAGATCCTATGCGGGTCAACGCTCAGCGATCCTGTGTGGGTCAGCGCATACCGATCTTGTGTGGGTCATATCCTGTTTGGCTCAGTTCTGAACGATCCTATACAGGTCAGTGCATAACGATCATGTGTGGTTTTGATCCTGTGTGGGCCAGCAGAGGTTAGTTACATATCGACTCTGGGTGGGTCGGATCTTGTGTGGATCATTGCGGGCGTTAGTACCTATCGATCATGTGTGGGTCTGACTCCGTATGGTCAGCAGTAGTGCCTCTTGACAGAATAAAATGATCTAGCTTCATTACTAATCACTTGTTCTTCTATACTTCACTAATACCTAGTTGGAGCTGAGACTTTGTTTGAACTAAGACTTTTACCTTTGTGGTACTATCTTTGTGGTGATACCTGTGTGGTACTTTTACCTTCTTGGTATTATCTTCGTGGTGATACATGTGTTGTGTTTTTACCATCGTGGTACTATCTTCATGGTGATACCTGTGTGGTCCTTTTACCTTCGGGGTACTATCTTCGTGGTGATACCTCTATGGTACTTTTACCTTTGTGGAACAATCTTCGTGGTGATACCTATGTGGTACTTTTACCTTCGTGGGGTAACCCTTGTAGTGTTACTTGTGTGATACTTTTACCTTCATGGTGTTACATTCTTTGTGTTACCTTTGTGGTATTCTTCCCTCATTTATGATATGTGTATATCTTCATAACTTATGTGTATCTATGGGTATATACCTAAGTAGAGTTGATGTCTTGCTTGTTGGTTTTCCTTTGTGGAACTTTAGGAGACCTACAGGGTCTCGGGGTCCCTACTGTATATCGTTATACTCACCCTTTTATAGGATTTTTCCACACCTTGATGTGTCTTGGGCAGACGATGTACAACATTGATCAAGGCTAAGGGAGACAGGGCTGGATGGTACTCGGAGGTGGACCATTTGGTGTGATGTGACGCCGGGACTACTAATCGTGAGTTGTACCTACCCTTTAGGTAGGATCCATGGTGGATGATCCAGGAGATGCTTTTCACTTTTCAGATGTATTTGTACTTTAGAGTTGTACTTGTACTTTCAGTTGGGCTTGTATTCCAGCCCCTTTACTTTCAACTCTCTTTTTACTACAACAGTTTACTTAGTGGTTGATTCTTGTTCCATTATACTCTGTGTGTTTGTACAGTTTTAAAGGAAATGCCTTCCAGTTTTAGGGATACGCCTTTCCGGTGCTAGTTGTCAGCCCCTGGCCTATAGAAGGTGGGATTGGGGTAGTCATGACACATGCCCCAGGGAACGGTTCGTGACAACTATGAATGTACTTCAAAGGGTTTTTATAAATAAACATCTTCTATTTATTTTTCTTGGGTTCTCAATACCATTGGGTGTGAGGGTTTGGGTGATCCCTACCATTGGTTTTTGTGGTTTGGGTTCTCCCTAGCATTGGGTTCAAGGGGATTAGTGTATAATGCTATTAAAATTGTGGGGATTTGGTTTCTAGCCAAAATAACTAAATTATAGTGTTAAAAATGATTTTCTTGATAAATACACTAAAAATAAAGGTTCTTACTTCTTGTAAATGGGTTTCTTGTCTACCGCTAAATCCAATGGGTAATGGGAACACTCAAGAAATTAAGAGGAGGTGTAGGGATCCCTTAGTGGATTATTGTCGAACTCCATTATCAAATCTTATACATTATCAATTATTTTATATTTTTATAGTTCTTAAATCTTAAAAAAATTCAAATTAATTTTTTTAATCTCGTCCAGTTTAGATTTAATTTCATAAATTTTTTTAATAGGAAATTCACCCCCCCCCCCAAATTCCATATTTATTCAGACTAAAAATTGGTATCTTATCCAACCCTGATTTTAAAACCATAATTGTTTTAAAATAAATTTCATTTAAGGATACCCTCTACCATTAATCCCTAAGGTTATTTGGAAGAACACTCCATAGTAAGATCCACTTATTTTTATGGAACTGATTACGGTTATTGGAATACTAGAAAGCCTAATTTTATTAGATGCATATGATATCCGGATTGGAAACAAATTATTCATGGATATACCCCCACCAATGAGTTAGAGGAAAATTGACTCTTAATGGTATAACCAGTCTTGAGATTGATGTAAAATCTAAGAATATTATACATTATTGATTTGATATTTTTGAATTTAACAAATTTTACATGTGTAAAACTAATCATGAAATTAGGAAATTATTTAAAGTTTTACATGATGGTACTGATGAAGTAAAGGATACTTGGCTGTATATATGTCAACAAGATTTTCAAAGTTTCATTATACATCCTAATTACCTATGTGATTACAATGGAGAGGCTTTTGAAGAATGTCCTTTATGTCTTAGATAGTTATTATGAACCTAAAGTAATGGAAATAAAAAAATAAAAATACATAAATAAAATTTTAGTTTAATAACTCATCGCTTCGCTGATTACCTATGAGATTACAATGAAGAGGTGAGGGGATAAGGAATCCTATGAATTGAATCAGAAGAAAATTAAAGTAAATTAATTTAAAAAAAAGTAATGTTTTTTGGATGAATTATGTTTTTCCATTAATTTTATGTTTAATAATAAAGTATAATTTATTTTTTAAGTATATTATATTCTAATTCAATACCCATATTTATGTTTTTAAAGTATATATATATGAATAGTCCCAAAAATAACATTAGTGATATTTTAGGTTATATAATATTTTATTAAACTATTTTAAAAATAGAAATAGGAAAAGTGGAATTTGAAATGGAATTAAACTTATTGAATATACCTATTTTAAAAAAAATTATCTTAGAAGTAAATTTATATCACGTATTCATCAAAAAAATAATTACCAAAATCAAAGATAAAAAAGAGGTAATGAGGGGTAAAACTATATAGATAAAGGTCAACATGACCTAAAAATGTCTAAAATATATTTTATAGCTTTATTTAGATACTATATCATCTTAAATTATAAATTAGTCCAATTTATAACCAATTTACCATGAAGGTTACTTTATAATATTTTAACATTTTGAAAAATTACAAGAGTGTCCCTCCCCTAAATGTTAAGGGAACCCTTTTATCCTCTCTTCATCATGCCTTTCGAGCACTCTATATCATCCAATTATAAGCCAATTTTATTACTAAAATCCCTACCCATGTTATAGATGTGTTATTTTTATAATAATACCAACCTTATAGGGATTAATGTGTAAAGAAAAGGATGTATTCTGAAGAAGATTTAAAGATTTTAACCAAATGTTTTAGTTTTATTTCTTCTTATACCACGTTAGAAACTCATATAAACATTGTTATATAGTAAAATTAGTGTCTATAATATATTGATATGTTATTGTGTTAATTTCATAACCTTAATCCATTTCCTTCTTCCATTAAATATAAAATGAAACCATCAGTCTTTTGTATGACGAACAACTGCCTCGTGAACCAATGTATTATTTTCCATCACACCCTATTATGGATGGTTATAATGATTTATTTAATGTATATATTTTATAGTAATTACATAATTATTAATATATAAATATAATATATCATATATTCTCTTACCTTTCTATCCATTGAAAAATTATAATGCCTTTATTGTGTACATGTGGATTACCACCTCCATGAAGCATTACAATTTATTTCCATCACTATATAATATGGTTAGAAAATATAACAATATTTAAATGATAAAATATAATATTTATGATATAATAATAATTATATAAATATTACATTATACTTAACTACTTTCTCTCAGATTTATTAAAAAAATGGAAAAGTTAGTTGTGCATACATATGGACTACTGCCTTCATGTTGTAACATAATTAGTTTTTCATAACCACCATAAATAGTCAGCAATAAAAGTATAATTAATATATAAAAATGATTATTTTAATAATATTATTATTCTTTAGATTATGGAACACCTAACGCTTTTATCATGGTAAACATGCGTAAGTCCTTTTTAAAATTTTATCCGAACATCCACAAAACGCATGACGTGGATATAACCGATTAAGTAATTAAAAATGTCACTGAAATAAATGGTTTAATGATAATGAATTAAACCTAGAAAATTTTCTTCCTAATTTAAATAAATAATATAAGTTTAATATTTTTTTAGTATAAAGAACTTACAAGATGAGTCAAACTTGAGGTAAGAGACACTTTAACATAAAAATATCATTATGAATGATTTAATATTTTATTTTGAATTTTTTTTATTCAATGTACATATTAGTTAAATTATTTTATGGATGTATTTATATTTAAATAAATTATTTATAAATTATATTTTATGTATATGTTTACTTTTAAATTTTTTAAATGGAATGTTTTTATGTATTTTATACGGAATATTTTGACTTTCATTAAAATAAGGAAAAATGAATGTTTTATTTTAACATATACGATGTCAATGGATTTTCTCACTACTATAAATAATACTGTATATTTTTATTCCATTATAATATTCAATGTTTCCTTCAAATTAAACCCATATTTCTATTATTCCAAGAAGAATTTTCTCATGCATCATATTTTTCACATAGGTTCACATGAAATATTTCTATTATGTGTGATTAATATTATATATGATGTGTTTAAATATTTAAAGTTTTAGAAATAGTATAAATGGATTTTTTCCATATAGGATCTTGGTGGAAATCTACTTAGTTAGACAGCCTTGTTTACATTCTTCTATGATAGGCCATGTGGACTATGCCATGATGTGACTTGGGGATGGTGAAACTAATATAGTCCCTTTTACATAGGATGTTCATTGAACCTTAGAAGGTTATAATATGTACTAAATTCATTGTTAGTAACATTGGAAGGTCTCTATGGGAATTTTATGCCTTAGAGAGGGACTATTATGAGAACCCTTTAGGCAATCGATGCTCTTTTCATGACCCTAGTAGAATGTATTTGGTACTAAATGCCTCAATGTTGACCAATATAGGTTAATGTGGGTATAAATTTTTTTTATAGTATACCCTTCATGGGTTTATTGTTTTTAGGTGTGGTTAACTAAAAATTCATATCAACCTACATGGTTTTTTTCCATCAAGATTGTTACAGAATTCTACTTAACTAAAAATAATTTAAGGTTATCTAATCAGATAATAAAATTTTATGATGAAAGGAACATAAATTATCCTGATTTAACAAATACCTCAGGGGGTATTACTGTATATGGATGTATGGTGGGGTCATTTCATCATATTTTTACGTTGACATCAGACCCTCTAGGGAGAAGCCTCATATGAGGGTTCTCATATAGTATTAGTATGTGGTATTCCAAATCTTGTTATGTAGTTTTGAAAATGATTAAGGAGTTATGATCCTCCAATAAATTAATATATTATTAATGGGTTTCACTTAAATGGGATTACAATTACAACTTATAGGGTGTTTTACCCCATAAATTTGTATTGATAACCCATATAACTTAACCCACATTGACATGTTTTGACCCTATTAGGTCACTGTTATCTTTACCTAAATTTGAAATCCCCTCCTTTACAGCTGGTTTTCGTGTGCATTAGGTGTCGTGTGATAGTTGAGGTGGGAATGAGGATCTTTCCCATGTGTTAAATTAAAATAAGACATGGAATTACATGGGAAATATATAGAATATGTGGTTTTTCCTACTAACCCTGATGTGAGACCAAATTATTAGGGCTAAGTGAGAGACCTTGAGGACCCTATATTAGACTTTTACCCTAGTGAGTTGATGTTTAGTTTGATCAAGTGCAACCCACACGAGGTGTTATCCCAGGATGGTAGTTTCCTTTGAGGTGAGGCATAAGTAAGTTCTTTGGAATATGAGACTAATGTATAGAAGCTGCTTGAGGTTTTTGGAACAAGACAGATGATGCCTTTGGTTTATGAGGAATCACCTAGAGTTCTTTGGTATCAATACTGCAATAGACGGCTGGGAATGTTTGGGAGCCTAGCCCAATTGACCAGTGGGTGTGTTGTTAGTAGCATGGTCAGAGTGTGGGTGGACACTCATGACTGTAATGGTGTTAGGTGGAGTATAATCATGTGAATGAGGTTAATACACCATGGATTGAGGATGATCATTTATGTTTCTAGAATGATTTTGTGAGGTGGATGGTCATTTGATGAATCAAGGCAATGGTGAGGTGCTTGTTTTTTGAGAGGTGTTCGTAGGGGGATTCTAGTGTGTCGAGACTAATATACCAGGGAGCACAGTCTGCTTGGACTTGATGATAGATAACATATGGTAGCATGAGTTGGGTCTTGAATCAGTTGGTATGGGATTATATACCCTTTTCTTTAGACGAGATAAGATAGGCATGTTGCGGTTGTGCATGGGTACACATTTAAATCATGAATCGATGGAGCTTAATGAGATGTTTGTGGGAATGGTGTCCTAGAGCATTAGGTGAAATAAAAGAGGTTCCCATGTGAAGAAGGTGGTTTTGAAAAATGGAATGTAGTTGAATCGATCTCGGACCATGACACACATTATCATGGAAACATGGTGTTAGGGTTTTACATTTGATGGGTGTGGCTCAGGAGAAGTGACACACATTTTGTAATAGACCCTATTAAGGTGACTCTCAATTGTGATTGGGGTTGGACATGATATATGTTATGTTTGAGGATGAATGTGGCATGACGTGTATTATTTAGTAACTTGTTTGGTAATTGCAATGATAAGAATAATCTTAATGTGGGAAGTGTAATATTATCCATTGGCGTATGAACATCATGTGAAAAGATTTGTGGGAGTGATACCAATCATTGGAAGGTAATTTTGTAATTTTGAGGTAGGTGTATTATACATGAACACAAATGGATTCCTTATTGAATTCTAGGTATGCTTAGAATATAGTATCATGTAGAGTCTAAGCATGGGAGTCAATCTCATGATGGTCTTGAGGTGATCCAAACGTGATCAGATCGGTGGTATATTATTTTTGTGCTATATAATTATGATATAAATGTAAAGTTGATTTTTTTTCTAGGGAATACCACTGGAAGTCGGATATTTGATTCAGTGAGTGTATATTAGAATGATCTTGAGATGCCTATGAGGATAAATTGATTGTGATCAGGTGTTGATGACACATTGATGGTTGGGGCCAAGAGTTATTGGTATTGTTCATTCAGAGATGTTATGACTAGGGTTCTCATGTGTGATTAGATATGGTAATATAAAAACTGCATTGAGAACATCATTTGGAATATTATGGGAGTGCATCCGGAATTGGTCAGGACATTTCAAGGAAAGGTCATCATGCTTATGTTTTGAATGCATGATAGAGGCACATCCATTCTAACATGGAATCTTGAAATGAGAATGGTTCAATTGTTTTGTGTTGATTTATCATGTTTTTTTTAGTTTGGTATTTGGGATCCATGTTGGGCACTTTTTTAGAATGGTAGAAGTGTGTTTTGATAAGCAGTTTCGATGGTGGGTAGTGTCGTGACTCAGAATTAACCTTGTTATACTAGGTCCTATGGTGGAGAGCACCATAGGATGGTTGATGAGTGAGATGAAAACATGGTCATTTATTAGTACATACGGCCTTGAGTAAGCATTGTATTAGTTTCTTAGATGTGGATGTGAGCATTGGCTTGGGGTTTGGATGTTTATGTACCAGTAGTTAAAAGTGACACTTCGGTAGAATATTGGGTGGTAAGAGATAAAATACAGTTATTTGAGTAGGAATTCATGATCGAGGTAGTTCGATATGTTTTAATGACCTAAAATAATTCTAAAGGATGATAATTATTTAGTTGGGTACGTTGTAAGATCTCATATCCATATGAGTTGAATATTTCAAAATGAATTTGAATTTTCAATTACTAGTTGGGTTGAATTTTAATCATAGATTTAGAAAATAATTTTGAGACATTAAATGTCTTTAGGTTATTTTTTATATGTGGAATGGGGATCATGTTTTCCTCAAGTACTTGGGTAAGACTAGGGGCTTCAAGTGGTGTTTTGAGAATTTTGAAGAATTTCGGCCAGGGAGCATGGTTTGGGGTGCATGATTTAAGGGAAATCGTGCGACAACCTGATTCCAAATGAAATTTTATTTCATTTTATTAAGATCATGGTTAATAAAGACCAAAATTATCATACATAAATATTACATCTTAATAGATGAATATTCATTACCTGACATAACGATCCATGCTTCAATTGTTTAGGTCTAGTTCCTTTAGAAACTTGGACCCATAAAAAAATAATCTATATGTGAGCTATGACATCTCCTAATATGTTATTCATAAATATCACCCTTTTCAGATATATCATTCATAATATCGTTCATCATAATCTGGGGAAAGTAAACAAAATAATGGGTGAGATCATATGCTCGGTAAGGGTAAAAAAAGGGAGATATCAACATATCATGAGCATAAGGGTATGATAACATGATAAAAACATTTAAAAACTAAACCCCTGTTGACGCTCCTTTCGTCACAAAATATAAAGATTGGAAAAGGGGATTATCATAACTCAAAGTGATTCAACCTTTGGACAAATATCAAAAATTGAAAAAGGAAGGAATAAGAAAAATGTTGCACAAGGGTCGCGCAAGTTCTACAATGGTCGTGCAAGTACACTTGCGCGCCGCAATGGTCGCGCAAGTACACTTGAGAACCCAAAGTGATAACCACCCGGGGTCTTCTCCAGCCTATTAATAGACCCTATGGGCCCCCCATTTCAGGAGGAGAATTTTTCTAGAAACTCAGATTTGAGCTCCCGGTGCCCTAGTCTCTTCTCAAAGCTTCCGAAACACTTCTATGGTAATTTCTTACCTAGAATGGAAGATCTAAAGAGGGGGAGGAAGGCCTAAGTGTTGAAACTCATCAACACTTACGCGCTTGAGTGGCCAGTCCTTAAGGAAAATGTTCACACTTGCGCGCTGCATAACTCCTTCAATAGAACTTGCGCGCCACTCTTCTGGAAGAACCTCAAGATGATTCTAAAGGCTTTAAACCAAGAGTCTCTCAATTATTACCCTGCTGGTTAACCGTCGCACAAGTACTCATGTGTCGCGTAGGTATACCTGCGCAAACAGGACTTGCGTGCCCATGCATTACCTGCGCGCCTTCCAGGACTTTTGTGCCCCCTACCTTTTTGGGTGCCCTTCTTGCCCATTTCACCCCTCTTAATCCATTCCACCTCTCCTATTCAAGATTCAGTCTTCAAGACACTCTTCAAATCCATTTATGGTATGATTTCTTGATTTGACTTCCTTATCCGAAAGGAATTCTGTGGAATATCTTTCAAAACTTAATGATTTACACATCTTTATGTCACTAAAGATTGAGATTTCATTCATTCAACCTCATCCTTTAAGATGAGAGAACTCATTAACCTGGGCCTCCTTTTCAGGAATAATCCCCAGTCATAATTCTAAATATGGGCCTCCTTTTTAGGAGTAAGCCCCAAGTCCTCATTAATTTGGGCATCCTCCTCAGGAGTAAGCCCCAATCATAATTCTCTTAACCTGGGCCTCCATGTCAGGAATAATCCTCAGTCTCAAATATGGGCATCCTCTTCAGGAGTAAGCCCCAAGTCCCTTATTTTTTCAAGTCCCTTAACCTGGGCATCCTCTTCAGGAGTAAGCCCCATCTTAATTTCTCTTAACCAGTCCTAATTTACCTTTGATCTAGGATTCCTTCTCATGAGTAAAAACCCAATTATAGGTCCTCTTCTGATTTGGGTCTCCTTTTCAGGAGTAATCCCCAAGTTAGAGTATTCAAATCTCCATGAAGCACATATACCTTTATGGACCCTGTTCCTGGATTTCTTCCCTGAAGTAAATCATAATATTCATTTATCTGGGCAGTCATACATAAATAAGTCCCACATTATTTCTTATGATTGTATCTTTCATGGCACAATTGTCTGATTTTTACCAATACCTCTTGTTTCTCACACCGAGCATGACTCACGTGAGCTTAGAGTGTAAAAGTAATTATGACATCCTTATTTGAGACATAAATCATAAACATCATACTCCCTTACTCGAACTACATGGGTTATGATTCCTTTTCTAAACAAAGGATACATAGGTAGCCCGTCTGCGGGTTCAATCCCAACTCTGAAATAATTCATGTCCTATGAATGACAATAAACTTCAAGTGAACCACTGAGTGGCTTTAAAACCAGTATGGTCATTATAATGACTAAGAGACTTTTACGTATCAAAGGATACCATTGACTAAGAATATCTAACAAATACAGATGATTCTCTATCAATGAAGAACCTCTAATACATATAAAAGATTCTCTAAATTTCCTACATATCGATCATTGATTTTCAGATCTAAAGGAAAGCTCATTTTATACTTGGTAATGTAATAAGGATTCACGAACATAACTTAAATCTATAAAGAGAGTCCCAGAGTAGACAATAATTCCCTTCAAAAAGGTGTGAAGAGTCCGACCTCCCATCCTCTCGACCAATGCAAATTCCTAAGCCTCATCAGTCCACAACTAATGAGTGTCTACCTTTGGAAAGTAGGTGAAAATGGATGTGGAATCATTGGCGGTTTCCGGTTCTACGAACAAACCCGTTAGAAACCGATTGGAATGTTTGAACCTTCAATCAAGGAGGTCATCCCCAAATTCCGAGGGAAACAAAGAATGGTGAACCTGACCTGAATCCTTAACCAAGTTAAAATGATGTATTACCTATTTTTTAGGCCCCTATTTAAAACTCAATGAGAGGGCCAAAAAAAACAATCATTGACTTATGTGCTCATAAAAAAGATTTAGTGGATGAATTTATCTTGATTACGTCTGTTATATCAAACAGGCACTCTTTTCCAAGATCTTCTGCATTTCCAGAATGGCTGCTCTCAAGTTCACACTTGTGAATACCGTTGCTGTGAATGCCACTGCTGCTACTCCTACTAGATCATCGTCCGCTCTGAGGATGACATCACCTACTCAATGTCTTCAACGCTCGGTATCAAATGCACTGGTTAAGGATTATCGTCAACATAGTACCATCCCAACTCTGGAGGCTTCCCAACAAGCCCTCCAAGTGAACAACTCACACCGGTCGTCTGGACAACGATGACCAGTGATCAAGAAGCAGGTGGTGCTAACTACTGTCTCTAACCGTTCCGAGTCGTTATCCCCAGAACGCAATCACCATTCACTCCCTTATTCTGGGGAGGTGAATGAGCAGGTCCCTCAGGGCCTTAATTCAAGCAGATAGGAGTCCTTCCCGAGGGCTCCCACAAATAATCACTGCCAGACTCATGCGGTAGTGCGCCCTCAACATGATGAGGGTACCAAATCCAGGCATTCGGCTCGGGTTCCTCGAACCCGAGTAGGCAAGACGAATCACCAGAGGTGAATTACGATTAACAGTGAGTAGGTTATCATCTTTTCCATCTCCGGAGAAGTCCACCAACCTAACATGGTGGCAAGAAATGAGCGGGCACACACACCAGACCGTTTTAATTCCGCTGTCCAGCAGACTTGTCTGGCAGCATCATGCCAATCCCGTTAGGCAATTCCGGCGGAGTATTATAGACAGGAACATACACCTGTTTATATGTCATCAGTTAGTCAGCAGGTTCGTCTGACTACATATGATGGATCTTGTCAACCACGTTCGGCGGAGTGCAATTAGCAGGCACATACACCTGCTAGTATTGATCAAGCCTACCAACAGTCTCGCTTGGTAGCATTCGGAGAAGTCAGTCGAAACGCTCCAGCGAAAAATAGGAGGCAGACTCAAATCTCTGCCCCTACACATGAGTACTGTCAGGATTCACTGACAGGAAAAGGAGGACAAGAGAAGGCACACACACCTACTCCAAGCATGGAATAGACATATATCCCCGTTCCGGAAGCTGAAGTCATGAAGCATATTCTATCAATGGTGAAAGATCAGAAGCAAATTCCTACTCATATCCTGGATGCCTGTCAATATATTATAACAGCTTCAGTGGCATCTCAGGAAAATACACATCAATCTATCTCTACCAGTGGAGTGACACATCAACAGTTCACTCTAGAACAGACACACACATCTGTTCCAGTCCAAGAGGGTAGTGGGGAATACTCCCCCATATCATACGGACAACCAAGTCATGCACATACACCTGATTTGAGTGGAGATCGTCAGCCTAACCTGACCATCTCTTCTGATCAGGCACATACGCCTGCTTAGAGCAGTCACTTTCATCAACAAGTGGTTTCCAAAGTGAGTAAGAAGGCGTCTAATAAAAATACTTTCCCAGCACAGTCAGGAGATCAAGATCCAATCTGTAACAGGGCCTTGCTCGATGATGGAGTTATTGAAGCCCTCGGAAAGTTATCTATTGGAATTCAAGATTCTACTCCCTCATTTATCAATAGTGGGAACATTAATTTCAATGGTCTTCAACAGAAACTTCCTCATGAAGGCTTGCTTCATTAAAATTCAGTCGATATCGAAGTTTCATCTTCAGATGAGATCCACAAGAACCCTCTGTGTGGTCAGGAGACCAAGGAGCAAGAGATATCATCTTTTGTTATAACCCATTATGGTGGTCCTCCCCATGATGATGAATTTCGCTGCGAAAGTCCTCTCCGCAGTAGTGATGCACATTGCCCGGAAAATGCTCCAGTGGACAATGTAGTGCTGAGAAATCCCTCTTACCTTGAGGCACTTTCAAATGTGAAACCATTCATGTATGATGTTTCATCACTGGCAGGTGAAATACTTTCTCAATCAGAAGATATCCTAGGGTTTAGGTCATTCTCTAAACCACCCCTAAGTCATGCATCTTCTATTTTGATCAATGATTTCTTTACCAATATTGTTGAATCTGATGAAGCAATAAGGAAACACCAAATTTAGTCAAATCATGTAGAAGAAACTTCATTGAATGAAAAATAGGAAATGCTGAAGATGAGAAAACAACTGGAGAAATGTGAAGTGCCAGTCATGTTTTGGCCTCTGGCTGACTCCCAGTATGACATTCCAGAAATGTTGACGAAAGATGGAATTCATGATATTCGTCTCAACATATGGAAAACTCTTTTTCAGTTAAAAAATAAAGTATTATCTTATGATAAATATGAAAATCCTTTTAAGATAATAGAATGGTTACAATGCCAAATTGACTTGGAATCTCTATCAGTCTCTCGATATCCGAAGCCTGAAAAGCAGCAGAGAGCCCTTCAGCGTTCATGCCTTGGTTCACTAAGAAATTTGCCTCAGTTAATTGCTAATGCCCCATCTGGTATTCATGTTAGAGGATGGGGTGTTCATGGTGCACTACATTTCACGGTGCTCTCCAGTCAGCAAAGCCCGCCTAAAATGGTCTCATGCAATGTTATTTCTCATGGTCGTCCATAGTTAATGGGCTTTGTTTGTAATCAAAATCTTGCCCAAGAACAGGCCTCAACTAGTTCCTCTCAAAATCAAGAATACAGAGAACAAGTTGTTGAATTACTCCTGCATCAAGCAAACAATAATATTGAACAGGCCTCTCGTATAGAGCAAGCACATAATCAAGTGACAGAAGTTTCGGAAATCATCCAACGGTCTTTTGAACCAAGTGATAAAAGTGGATACAGGTTAATGCATCCAGCTAATTTCTGGACTAAGGTTCGCAAGATCAGGAGAACTTTTAAGAAAGTCTCATACATAGCATGTCAAGAGCCACCCCAGCTTACCAGACTGGGGACTCTTTTAAACCAACCCTCAGAATCAACAAATAACATTCGAGGAGTTGAGCGGGAACAGCAGGAACAGCCCCAGTCCACCAGACTGGGGACTTTTTTAAATAATCAATCCCCTCCTCAGAGAAACTCGGTCTTTTCTCAATAGGAGAAGAAGCCTCAAGAGGAATGAAGAGCCAAATTATCAGGAGATTACCTCCAAATTACGGTTCATCAAGAAGTTCTTGAGGGATAGAATCAACCAAAGGAAATGTCTCATCAACGACATTGAAGAAGACAATATCACAGAAAATCTTATAGAAGGGATGTGATGTGTTATGCATCAATCAATGTCATCAATTCTGTTGTTGCTGATCCACTAGAGGAGGCTCACTCAGGGGACTCAGATGAAGAGGTTTCTGCTCAAGAAGATGTACACATCGACACAAATGAAGAAGGTGTACGTACACGAAATCAAAGGGTTACTCAGAACCTAGGTAATCCTTCAACAAACCCACTTCCCCCTCTCCAAAAAGGATCCATAAAAGGGAGGGGAAATAATCAGGTTACATACCCTTCCTCTGGGGAAGGCCAATCCCTCTCATTAGAGAAAAGGTTTACACAACAGGAGGAAGAAATGAAGGAATTAAGGAGGTTTAATGCAGAACTACTTCAGGGTAGTCTTCTTCTTAAGCATGATGGAGTCAGTCAGCTGAGGGAATTTGTTGCAGCTACTGAGATGGGTCAAGAATATCCTCCCCTATCAGTACACCCTCACAGGTCTAATCCTATGGGTCAAGTGCAACAACAGTTGGAAATGCTACCATCAGTTGCAGCACCAACCACCACATCTTTCCAAGCTCCCGTCATTGCACCTACCCAAGTCTAAGTTCAACCGGATGTTTCTCAAAATTTAATAACTACCATTGAGTCATTAATATCTCGGTTAGAAACTATGGATTGGAAAAGTGAACAGGTTCAACTAGAAAAGAAAGCTTACCCTAAATGGGTAGATTCAATCTCTCCCCCATCAAATTTTGGGAACCCTATATTCCATATTTTCAATGGATCAGGTGATCCTGAACAGCATTTGACGCATTACATGTCTTGTTTCGATCCTATGATGGGAACTCCGGAGCAGCAAGAAGCAGTGAAACTCAGATGCTTCATGCGAACCTTGCAAGGACCAGCTTTTTTCTGGTATACAAGCTTGAAATCCTGGTCAATTACCGTATGGGAAGATCTCCGTCAACGATTTCTTCTTCAATTCAGCTCAACTTTTCCAAAGACAACAGTTTTTTATCTTAAAAACTATAAGCAAAGGGATAATGAAAGAGTCTCTGATTTCATTTCTCACTGGAAGGGGTTAACATATTCCCTGAGCCTAGAACTCACTCAAGAGGGACTGTTTCCAATCTGTGTGGTAAATTTGCATGACGAATTACGCATGTCGTTGATCCTTGTGAAATACACAGGAGGGTTTCGAGACCATACTTCAATCGCTTAGCAGATTGAAGATTCCCTTATACCGGCTAAGGCCAAGTCTCGTGTAATTCCATCAGCTCTAGGAAGGAGAATGGCTAAAGAAGCAACTGCTACATTTATGCTTAAACAAGCACATGTACCTGTTTCTACTTCAAAACCTTCATCTTCTCAAAGGGCTCCACCTCCTGTGATCCAACAAAAAAGGCCATTTCATCCAGATGATAAAAGAGATCAAAGACGAAAACAATTCGAGGATCTGAAGAGAAAAACATACTCTTTACGAAATGAACATGTTTTTGGTTACTTCATTTCGGCTCTGAAAAATAATCTGGTTCAATTGCCAAGGCCTAAGAGGCCAAATAAGGAAGGAGATGAAGACCATCCCAGTTATTTCCCATTTCATCTAATGTTCGGGAATCCCATCTAGGAGTGTTTTGTCTTCAAAGACCTCCTACAAAAGATGGTCGACTCGGGACAAGTCAAACTGAAAGGTTCTTCAGCTCAGGTAGCATGTTTTACTGCTACAGTTCCAGAGGAGGAAGGAAAGTGGAAAGAAGTCAAAAGAAAAATTGCACAGAAGTATGATTATTGGATGGTCATAAAGAAAATCAACCTAACTCATGCTATTTTGCAAACACAATTAAAGAAACCGATTGTGTCTTCTACCATGAATATTGCGGCAAAACCCTCTTCGTCAGAGGGAAAGTCCTCAAAGAAACGGCATGATTCAAAGAAATAAAAAGAATCAGAAGAAGATGAGTTTTTTTCAAAGCCTAAGTTGTCTTTGAATCTGGTAGACTTCATGCCACCTACTTCAAAGCCGCGGGCACCGCCCCACCAAACGGCACAGCCTAAATAGGCTAGTCAGGAAGAGTCATCATCGGATGAAGAATTGATTTTCGGTTCTGTTAATATGACTCAATTAACAGATACGTATGCCCGTTTCAGTTTCGATTATAATGAGCCCAAATTCCCTATATCAAATAGAGGAATTAGAGGAAGTTCCAGAGGCTCAGGATACAGGGGAAGACATGGATCTTTCAGAATCCACTATTCTAATTCTACCCCTGCTAGAACTGTGTACGCAACAGAAACTTGTGGTAGAGCCCTTCAGCGAGCTCAGCAAGAACAAGAAAGTTCTTCTACCAGTAGAAAATTCAGTCCTGGCATAGTTATTTTGGAAGACCGGTTGAAGGTTCCATCTTCTTCCACTCAGCAAGTAAATGGATCTAATCGGTCTAATCTTCCTAAACTAGGAATATTGCCAACTCCTATCCCAATACAAGATGAATCAACTTCCAAAGCATCTGCTTCCAAGGTAACTTCTAAACCACATATTCTTATTGGGAAATTCAGACCTTTGGATCAAAAGTATAATTTATTGAAACAGATGGCCCAAGTACCAGCCATGTTATCAATTCTGGATGCTCTGAATCTGTCAAAAGATCTTCAGGAAGCACTCATCGAGGCTTTGTCAAGTCCTCAGGAGTTTGAAACTGAAATTGCTGCATAAGAAGTATATCGCATAGAGAATAATCCTACAGAATGCCATGCAATAATATCTTTTACTGATGAAGATGATGTTGTGCATGGGCATATTAGACCTTTGTACTTATCTGGAAAGGTCAATGGCGTAGACATCCGAAGAGCTTTCATTGACAATGGTTCAGGAGTCAACCTCATGATCATTCGTACACTTCATCGATTGGGCCTCACAGAATCTGATTTATCTTCTTCTACCATGATGTTACAAGGATATGATAAAAATGAACAAGAAAAACTAGGTGAAGTTACACTGAGAACTCAGTATGGAGATCTTGTATCAAATTCCTATTTTATGGTTGTTGATCAAGACTCAACTTTCAACATCTTGCTTGGAAGACCCTGGCTACATCAACATGCGTCTATCCCTTCATCATACCATCAATGTCTCAAATATTGTTTCGATGGTCAAGTTGGGACATTGTATGGTGATAAGGCCATGTTCAAGACATGTGAGTATAAATACATTGAGGCGGAATTCTATCACATGAAGGGAAGGGAGAAATCCACAGAAAAGGAAATTACCAAAGTTAATGCTCCATATGGTTTGGAGAAGATTCCAGTAAATCCATTTACACATGTGAGTAAAGATTATGTGTTTCCTATTAGTCAAATTGACAAGATAGACCCAAATCAAAGTACTCTTATGGAAAGATCCATAATGTCAATTACGGCAATTGAGCCAGACAACATGGGAGAAATTGGTAACCCACCAAGCAGTGATGAAAGCACAAATGGTGACGTCTTCATTTCATCTGTTGAAATCCAACAAGTCTATACTTCACCAATTAGGCCAGAATAAGTTATAGAAACATCGGAGGTGAACAATGAAGTCGATTCTCAATCCATTATCTCCTCTTTATTATCCAAATAAGACCCTTTGTCATCAATCGGGGCGGAAATTGAAGCTTCTTCTTCAAGATATGCAAATTTTGACATCTCTTCTGATCATGGAAATCCTGCTTTATCATCTACTATGCAAGTTGAAACGGAAGAAATAACACATGATGAAGAAGAAGAGGAAGATCTCAGAGATGCTCCTCCAGCATTTGAAAAGGGTATCTCTACCACTGTGGATGAACTCAGAGAAATAAATCTGGGTACAAAAGAAGATCCACGCCCCACTTTAATCATTGCGGCCATGACTCTTGAAGACAAAGAGATGTATATTTCTTTTCTAAAGCAAAATATAGATATATTTTCTTGGAACTATACAGAAATGCCTGGGCTTGATCCTGATGTTGCTATTCATCATTTGGGTTTACCAGAAGAACATCAAGGATTTAAGAAAGTCGCGAGAAGAACACACCCAACTTATGATTCCGAAATTGAAGCTGAAGTGGATAAGCTTATAAAATCTAACCTCATCAGAGAAGTTCATTATCCCAAGTGGTTGGATAATATTATCCCTGTAAAGAAGAAGAATGGACAAATTATAGTTTGCATCGATTTCAGGGATCTTAATCGGCATTGTCCTAAGGATGATTTCCCAATTTGGATTACAGAACTTTTAATTGATTCAACAGCTAGCTATAAAGCACTTTCCTTCATGGATGGATATTCTAGATATAATCAGATCTAAATGGCCCCAGAAGACGAGGAATCCACAGCCTTCAAAGCCCCTCAGGGTGTGTTTTTCTACCGGGTAATGCCCTTTGGCTTAAAGAATGTAGGTGCAACATATCAGCGTGTCATGAATCGTATCTTCAAACCCTTCTTAGGGAAGTTTTTTGAATGCTATGTAGAAGATTTGGTGGTTAAATCCAAACAACGTTCAAATAACTTGGCTCATTTGGAAATCATATTCTGCATGCTTCGACAACATAATTTGAAGATGAACCCCTTAAAATGTGCTTTTGGGGTAACCTCAGGAACATTTCTCGGCCTTGTTGTATGCCATCATGGTATTGAAGTTGATCTTGAGAAGACCAAGTCAATCCTTGGTATGTCACCTCCTCAAAATTTGAAAGAATTAAGAGGACTTCAAGGACACTTAGCCTATATTTGGCGTTTCATCGCCAATTTGGCAGGAAAAAGTTTACCCTTCACCAAATTGATGAAGAAGGGAGTCACTTACCAGAAGACTAAAGAATGTCAAGAAGCATTTGATATTCTCAAGAAATACCTCTTGAGTCCACCGGTACTCATGACACCTGTTGAAGGAAGACCACTTATCCTCTACGTGACAGCTCTAGAGCGATCATTGGGTGCCTTTCTTGCTCAAAATAATGATGTTGGGAATGAAAAAAACGTTTACTATCTTAGTCGAACTATGCTTGAAGCAAAAACCCAGTATTCAAGTATTGAGAAGTGATGCCTGGTATTAAGAAGTTCAGAAGTTGAGGTACTACATGAAATATCACGAGGTCTAATTGGTATCTCATAATAACCCGCTCAAATTCATCCTTAGTCGTCCAATTTTTACAGGACGTCTGGAAAGGTGGGAAGTTATTTTGCAGCAATTCGAAATTCAGTATATGTCTCAAAAGGCGATAAAGGTCCAAGCTCTGGCTGATTTCCTGGCCGAACACCCTTCAGTGGAAGACACATCTTCAGATATTAAACTCCCTGATGAGGAAGTCTTCTCTATTCAAGAAAGTCCTCAAGCATGGGAAATGTATTTTGATGGTGCTTCCAGAAGTCCAACAGCGAGGAAAATGGAAAATCCTAAATTCAACAAAGTTGGATTAGTAATTGTGCTCATTTCTCTAGAAAAGGAAGTGTTACCTTATTCCTTCTTATTGTGAGAAGGTGGTGCCAATAATGAAGCATAATACCAAGCTCTCATCGAAGGCTTGGAATTAGCGCTTGAAGCACAAGTGAATCACTTAAAGGTGAATGGTGATTTAGACCTGGTAATCAAACAAGTCAATTGGGATTATGCCATCAGAAAAGAAGAACTAATCCCTTTGTATGATTACGTCAGAGAGTTAATGGAGGAATTTCCTTCAGAACCAACATTTTCTTATGTCCCAAGATCAAAAAATGCTCAAGCTGATGCACGGGATAATATAGCCACAGCTCTGGCAGATCCAAATCAAGACGATACAACCATCAATATTGCCCACCGTCGTGCAATTTCACCTTATGTTCGAATCAGAACAGAGAAAATTAATGAAATTAGTCCCATTCTTGAACCGTATGGTCATACTACAGGATGGATGTCACCTATCAGAGAATACCATCAAAATTGAACACTTCCACCTGATAGAGCCGAGAAAGAACAAATCTGACGACGTGTGGTCAATTTTACTCTTTATGATAGCCCAGATCACCTAGAGAAAATTCTCTACAAACGTGGTTTTGATGGAGTTCTCTTCCGATGCATTGATGGTGAAGAAATAATGGCTATCATGAAAGAAGTGCATGTAGGAGTCGGTGGTGCCCACCAGTCTGGACATAGACTGTCTGATCAGATTCGAAGGCTTGGATACTTTTGGACTTCAATGATACAAAATTGTGTTGATTTCACAATGAAGTGTCATTCATTCCATGTACATGCCAACTTCATTCATCAACCTCCAGAGTTTCTTTATACAGCTAAATACTCATGGCCATTTTCCACATGGGGAATGGATGTGGTGGGACCTTACCCTTCAGCTATGGCCAAGCAGTTTAAGTACATTCTTACTACTACTAACTTCTTTTCTAAATGGGAAGAGGAAAAACCTCTCAATGAAGTCAGTTCTAAATGTGTTGTTAGATTCATCAAGTCTAACATCATTACCAGATTTGGTGTCCCTCATACCATATTGACAGACAATGGCACAAACTTCTGTTCATCCGAGGTGAAGAAATTGTATCAAGAATACAACATAAAATCCAACCATTCATCTCAGTATCATGCAGCAGCCAATGGAAAAATATAATCCTTCAACAAGACTCTTTCAAATATATTGAAAAAGATGGTGGATAATGATAAGAAGTCATGGCCTGATAAACTCTTTCATGCTTTATGGGCTTATCGGACTACCACCTGCACTGCAATGCGGTCAACTACATATTCATTGGTATATGGAATGGAAGTAGTCTTGCCAATTGAAGTTCAACTACCCTCACTCAGAGTTTCCATTTGTGATCAATCATCTACAGATGAACAATCTCAAAAGCGATTGAATGGATTGGAATGGTTAGATGAAAAAAGATTGTATACTTTGCACCACTTGGAAGTCTACCAGAATCGAATAACATGAGATTTTAACAAAAAAGTTTGTCTTCGTACATTCACTCAGGGAGAATTGGTATTAGTTCTCAGAACTCCAATGATACCAGGAAAGAAACCTCCCAAGCGTGATCCAAAATGGGAAGGACCTTACTGAATACATAGGGTCTACTCAAATGGAGCTTATTCATTAATCTCTATGGATGGAGAACTCATCACTACTCCAACCAATGCCAGATTTTTGAAGAAGTATTTTTTATAAACACAAAATATATCATCAGTGGTCTGGTATGACCTTAAACTGCACCACCGTCTAGCAATACGTTAAACTGCATCATCAATGGTCCATGCATATGACCTGAAACTATTCTCACTTTCGTCCAACATGACGCTAAACTGTATCGTCCCTTTTTCGTCCAAAATGACGTTAAACTATGAAAAAAGTCCCTAATACGTCCAATAGGACGTTAAATGGTGTACTCTTTTGTCCTTACTGCATGACATTAAACTGCACAGTTGTTTTTTTCGTCCAACATGACGTTAAACTGTGTTGTCTCCATTGTCCTAACTACATGACACTAAGCTGTACAGAATGTCCTTTGATATGTCCTACATGAAATTAAACTGTACTTTTTCCCTGCTACATGACGCTAAACTGTGCAGCACCAAAAGTCCTAACTGCAAGACTTTAAAACTGCATAGTCCCTTTATATGTCCAACATGACATTAAACTGTGCATCGTTAAGATTGTTGTTACCTCTTGTTTCTCACACTGAGTATGACTCACGTGAGCTTAGAGAAAACCTCAACCATAACACTCTCTCTGGGCTACTAACCATGTGCAAGTCCCAACACCATCATTTTTTAGGTCATTTTCCCCAAGAAAAACTTGACCATTAATTCATTCTTTAATTGAACTATGCGGACTTTGATCCTTGCCTTCTAGGATGGGTACATAGGCAACCTCCCAAGGTTCATGCCCAAAACCAATATTTTCACATCAGTTCACCTCCATCTTATATGATGTTGATTCATGAAACCGTCCTCTAGAATCAATATCTTTACATTGTTTAACTTTCATCCTTGTTATACGACGTTAAACTATACAACACTTTTGTCTAGTATGACAATAAACTACAATATTCTTTGATACCTTCACTTGAGAGGGAATCATTATTTACATTGATTTTCAATCATGTTTTATTCCAAAGACTACGTGCATACATGGAAATACCTAAACCTTTTATCTTGGGTTAAACCATCATTGCACTAATGTCCCCTTTCACCCTTCACATGTACGAACCAAATATGTACAGAGGGTATTTCTAGAACTATGTGGGATAGATTCCCATCCTTATGGGATACGTAGGAACGTTTGAGTGTCCCTCGAATCCATCCCCAAGTCTTTTGGGCCTAACCCCAAATTCCACTTCTAGTCCTTCAGCAAAAAGGTACCCATGAAAACACACACTGTGTATTTCTTACAATGGTCCGAGCTCTATGACCCTAAACTAAGGTCTCCAATCCTTTTTTCCCACACGACGTTAAACTGTAGTTTAAGAACTACGTATGGTTTGATTCCCATCCTTATGGGATACGTAGTGAAGTCCAACATATCAATTCAGGACCCAGCCACAACATGATTATGGTTAGCATTGATTTGTGTATCTTTGTATACATTGGACAATACCCATATTTATTTGTCATAATCCTAACCTTAAATATTTTCAGATCTTCATAGTCCTTTTCTTGACTTTTTGTCACAAGAATGTCAAATTTCAGAGATTTCTTTTACCTGACTATGCATCACGTGCCCTTAGGCGGCCTTGTATAAACAGTCCACATAATAGACTTGTCAGCAGAAGGATACTATTATTTGACTATGCAGCCAATTCCCTTAGGTGGCCCTGCATAATTCAACCCCCTAATGGGCTTGTTAAATAATGGTAACTTCATTCTTGGGAATAAAGCCTCTTTTTTCCTTATTGGTCTTAAATGACAGTATGTAGGGATCCGCAAAAATAGACATCCTTAACATATTTGTCCCATATCCTTTTTCATGATATGAAAGTATTCAAGTCTACGGTTTATATTCTCCTTCCCTATGTTTGGGTCAGACCTTTGTAGGAGTGATATCCACCCAGTTCTTAGATAATCTTGTTTGGAAATATCTTCTCCATATTCAAGTACCTCTTTCTATAAAGCAAACTCTATACTTTTTAAAATATGAATCTCAATAAACTTTCACTAGCTTTTAGCACCAGGAAAGTAAATTTTTGAGAGTTCTTTTGCCTGACTATGCAGCACGTGCCCTTAGGCGGCCTTGCATAAACAGTCTACATAACAGACTTGTTAGCCAAAAGATACTATTTATTTGACTATGCAGCCAATGCCCTTAGGTGACCCTGTATAATTCAACCCCCTAACGGGTTTGTTAAATAATGGTAACTTCATTATTGGGAACTACTTCTTCTAATTCCTTTTATCTCTTTTTCATATCATTCCTCATATCCAAATATTCTTAAGTCATAGTTTACATTTTTTCCCTCATACCTGAGTATGGTAATATGTTTTCAGATAAATTGTAAAGGAATTGACTCAATTTTAATCCATTTCGGTCAAAGCTATTTCGACCTTAAACATTATCATTTTTATTTCTGACGTGCATGACTTTAAACTGCCCACAAAAGACAAAGGAACTCTGAATAAAAGTCATGTTCCATCTCACTAAACATACATTTTGTATGATTTAGGTAATATTGAGAAATTAAAAGGTTCAATGTTTGTAGGGTTATTTACATTAATCCTAGTAAAAATCAAACTATGCTTTCTAGGCCCATTGGCTTAGGTAAAATTTAAAGCAGGTAGTAGGAAAATACGTGCACAAGTGATTGAAGATGAAAGCATTCATTCTATTTGATGCACAATAATTAGAAGGACATCCACAGATTGGAGTCTCTTCTCTTTTCCAAGAAATTAAAAAATACTGTCAACATAAGTCTTCAATTGATGAACCACGTCTCGAGCTTCATCAGCAGATACTTTAAGCTCATGCACTCAACCATCTTCACTCTTTTTAGCCTGATGGAGTTCTTTCTTAGCATGCACAATGGTCTTCATACCATTCGTTTGAACTCCCTCTAGTGAATTATTGATTTGGTCAAGTTCCCCAGTAACAGCATCTAATAGTTGCTGAAGGTGCATCTTCTGGAAAACTTTTTCTTTGATCTTATGCTTCAGCTCCTTCATCCTGACAGCATAGTCAGCCTCAGCTTGGATTACCGCAACCTCAAATTCACCGATGTTGACGGACAGTTTCACCCTAGTAAGATCTTCATGACACTTTTTCTCCTGCTCCCTCCTGAAGATGACTTGTTTCACCGCGGTATGGATTTCTTGATATCCAAAACCGCCAAGTCCTAGCATGATGAACTGGGACGAAAATCGAGGGATCTTCAATGATAACTCTTCTAAAGGCACCTCATATATGATTTTCAATATGTTGTTACATGCCTTGCATCGTGATAAGATGAGAACCTTAAGAACCTCTGGGTCTGATTCAATATCATCATCACAGGGGGGAATGTAATCTGGGATTAATGCACTTAAGGAAGTTCCATGTTATGCTCCCCCCCCTGACCTGTGCTTCTTCACTTTCAATTATCATTGGTACAGAGGCTGGGGCCTCACCTCCAGATCTAGACACTTCAGTTGATGGCCCTGCATAATTAATTGAAATCTTTGGTTAGTTTAAAAGGATAACAAAAGAATCGATTGTCTTAGAAATTAAATACAAATCACAAATATTGTTATCCCTTACTCGACGGTAGATCAGCTACCTGAGAAGACTCCTCCCCATCTTTCCCAGTCTCAACAAGATCTTCATGATGGTTCTCAGGAGGGTTTACTAGGTTTATCTCTACTTGAGCTAATGTTTATTCAATAGTAGGGTTGACATCAATGCTCACACCCTCATCATGCATTGGTAGTTCAGTAGCTTCTATGGATGGAACTACATATTATTTTCAGTCATGATTAGTAGTGTAAATTATAATAAAATTTATTGGGCGAAGGATAACACTCACGCCCAAGGTCTTCTAAGTCACATGATAACTTAGAATGATCATAAAATTCTTCAAAAGACATTCCATGATTCATCATTTAATCCAATGATATTTCAGAATCCTGGTTAGTCTCACCAGTGGGAGCATTTGATATGTCTTCTTGACGACTTACGTCCTGCAGCCCCTGACCCTGGACATCATCTTTGGATAAAATCACGGCATCAGTTGCAACAACCGCCAGAAGCTCTAATGCAAGAGTTAAAGATAAAGTATCACAGAATGGAAGTCAGTCAGTGTTTCGTTCAACATTTTTATGAATCATTGTTGACTTACCAGAAATAGGTTCTTCTCTTCTTGCAAAAAAATCAGGAGGAATACTGGGAATAGATGCTAGCTCTTCTCCAGAAGCATCCAAGTCAGCTTGAATATGTGATTGTTCCACAACACCCTCTGTAGTCCTCAAAGGAGGATCAGTCCTTTCCCTTAGAGGGAAAATTGAAGAAGCCCCTGAAATACCAAGGAAAATGATAAATCTTTTCATGGTTTAGGACTCATGATTATCTGAAGAACATACCACTACTAATGAAGCATTTAGCAATGGTCTTCTTACTTCGATGTTTTTGCTTCCTTGGCTTTTTGGGAGTATCAGCAGTCTCCATTATAGGTACCTGGATGGGAGAGGGGAAAGCCATGTGCAACTCCTCATCCATGGCCTTCTGGCCTAGAGATATCTCGCCTGGTTTGCGAGGAGATTCAGGAACAGCCCCGATGGTAGTACCACCAGGGCTATCCTGTGGAGAAGGAACCTCGGTAGCTTTGGCAAGCTACAAGATGAAGAAAACAATTTCCTTGAATAAGAAATCTTTGACTGAAATTAAGTTGCAAAGCAAATAAGGAAAGAAAACTTACATCTTCAGGAGCCACATACTCATGCCACTCCTCATCAGTGGTGTCATGATCCATCATTTCCTTCACCCTCTTGGTGATATGGATAGAATCATTGGTGGCATATATGTAGGCCTTCAACTATTTGACATAGGCTCTTACTTCATCAGTGTTATCCTTGAAATGAATATTCGTAGGAGTCTGAAGAGTCCCTATTCCAGGAAGACGTAACCCTTCACATAACTCCATCCAGATAGTTTCAGTATCGCAGTATACATCCCTCCATGTATGGATGGCCTCTGGTTGTAGATATGCAGGTGTAATAGAAGGTTGTGAAGAGGGTCCTACAACCTTGGATTTTAATTTATTTCTAGCTCCTGCAACATTAGAAAGAGAATGAAAACTTGTTACTCTATAAAGTTACTTGAAATTAAAATTTCCTCAATAAAGTAACTCACCAGGAGTTGATGGAGTGTCTCTCTTGATTCTGAAAAGGGGATTATATATGGCACGGGGCCATTTTGACACATGTTGTATCTCCTGAGAATCTGATGAATCAGCCTTGGTTGAAGAACTCGGTGAACCAGCTTTAGGAGTGGAAGAATCACCTACCACCTAAATTGTTTCTTTCACAATGGTTCTCTTCTTCTTCCCAAACCGGTCAATAGGTTTATTCAATATGGCCTCAGGATGTGACGCTATCCAGTTTTCATCATACCATACTGTCAAATTGCTTACCGCTTCAGTATTTGGTAAGTGAAAGACTGCCCCAGTCCTTTCCATATCAATGAGCAACCATAGTTGCCGAGAAACCATTGGATACTTCTCTGATCTGATGTGCACTGGAGGAGATACAACTGTTGTTTGCAGACACTTGAATTGGCATGCAAATCGATATGGAGCATAGGTCTCACATATAATTTCCCCATCAATTCCAGTGGCCAATACACTATCTCTGCAGGCCAGCATATAAGACCTCTCTTCCAAGATGGATGATCCATCATCAACAAATCACCCTATCAGTGGATTTCCATAGGGAAAGAAGTGGAATTCTTTATGCATACCGATCCTTGGCCTAATATCATAAGCATTTAGGTACAAAGGACAAATTCCAGAGAAGGCCTGAACAGATGTCCTGAAAGAACTTCCGGGAATCTGTATTTTGTTTTGAACATCATATGTCCGGAAGTGAGTGGTGATCCATCCCCATAAAACATGGAATGGTCCCACTAATATCAAAAGAGACTTACCCATATAGACATGGAGTAATCTCCTATGAATCTTTTCCAAAACTGGGGTAGCCAACCCCACCATCTTCCTCTCAGCCAACTTGGCTGCGATAACGAAGGTCCCTGGCCTGACACCTCCCTTCGAATCTTTAACTGGAAAAAGATAGACACTGAGACATAAGGCTAAAAAGCCTTCCAGATGGGTCTTCTTAGGGATTTTATGATTCACTTCATACCCCCATTTCTCAAACTCTCATGCTTCCAGAGTTGGCTAGAATGTGCCAGGAATACCTCTCTTATCTACTCTAGGGCAGCTAGTAGGATGAGTACAGGTGGGCCCCTTTTCTCTATTCTTCTTGAGAAACACATTCATCCATTCCTCTGGATGAATATCTCTTCTAGAATAAGTCTTTGAAGTCTTTAAGATTTTGAGCTTATGATAAATCTTCAATAACTCTCGAACCAATTCTAGAGTCTTCTCTGGATCATTCATGGTTGCCTTTGGAGGGACGAATTCGTCATACATATCACCCAAGATTGGAACCCCTGAGATCTTGTAGACATCCCACAAACTAATGCCTACTTCACCATGGGTCAGATGGAAAGAATTAGTTTCCGGGCTCCAGTGGCTAACCAATTCTGGTGAAAAATTATCATTCCTATAAACATTTGTCTGCCCAGCCTAGACAACTTCATAAATTGCATCTCACTTCAGATCCTCGATAAACTCTTCACAATTTTTTTGCACCCAATAAGCCCACATACAAGTTGACTTCACCCCTCCTCCATCATAGAATTCCCATTTCTCCTTCCAGCCTTTGGATTTATCCATATGAGAGTTTCGAAAGACTGAAGGATAACAATGTGGTTGCAGCTCAGGCTTGTGAAGTTTCAGATCTGAAGCACACGAGCTATGATGCATTTTATAAGCTTTCTTTAATGTTCCAGTATTTGAAAATGTTCCTGCAATTGAGACATTCGCTGAAGAAAAGTTGGTATACGACTAAAACCAGGAAGGCGGGAGATAGTTATTTGCCTCTGGAATATTGACATCTTGCAAGTGACCATAGACATATAGAGGCAGATAGATGTTGTGTGGGAAATCACAACGATATTTTTTTATATGCTTAGCCAAGTCTGGAAGAGTGCTTTCGCATATGGAATAGTAATCCTGGCCAACGATGTCCATCATCTCATAAATTCGTTTACTCGCCAGTTCATCAGCCATTCCGATTATCCTTGGAGCCATTTGATCTGCACAAAAGTTGAATAATTAACTCTTAAAGTTTGTTAATTTTTCATAAAATTTGTGAAGGATTTGAAGAAATTGACTAAGTCATTAAGGCGCACAAGTCCCATAGTTGGCGCGCAAGTATTCTTTGGTCGCGCAAGTATTGGTCGCGCAGGTAACACCGCGCAAGTATAACTACCTTAACATCAGTGTGACACAAGAAAAATAAGAGTGGACGAGAAAAAGCCGAGAGCCAAGCTGCGCGCCGAGAGCAAGAAGTCCGTGAGAGCGGAGTGCGTTGCGCAGAATGAAGCCCCCTATTTATAGACGCGGCCATGACCCTGTGCACTGTACCCTGTGCGATCAAAGGTCGTATCCCTACACGCCGGATCCTGCGTGCCCAAAGCTCATTTGCGCGACCTACCCTGAGCGCCCCAATTTCCTTTTGATTCTCGATTTCCTCAAAGTCAAATCCTTATTTCTTTTGGATCCAACTCTGAATGGGTAATTTTGTTGACACTCCTTTCGTCAAAAATCTAAAGATTGGAAAAGGGGATTATCTTAACTCATAGTGATTCAACCTTTGGACAAATATCAAAAATTGACAAAGGAAGGAATAAGAAGAATGTTTCACAAGGGTCACGCAAGTTCTACAATGGTCGCGCAAGTACACTTGCGCACCGTAATGGTCGCGCAAGTACACTTACGTGCCCCAAGTGATAACCACTCGGGATCTTCTCCAGCCTATAAATAGACCCTGTGGGCCCCCCATTTCAGGAGGAGAATTTTTCCAGAAACTCATATTTGGGATCCCGGTGCCCTAGTCTCTTCTCAAAGCTTCCGAAACACTTCTATGGTAATTTCTTACCTCGAACGGAATATCTAAAGAGGGGGAGGAAGGCCTAAGTGTTGAAACTCGTCAGCACTTGCGCGCCTGAGTGGCCAGCCCTTAAGGAAAATGGCCACACTTGCGCACCACCTAACTCCTTCAATAGAACTTATGCGCCACTCTTCTGTAAGAACCTCAAGATGATTCTAAAAGCATTAAACCAAGAGTCTCTCAAGTATTACCCTGCTGGTTAACCATCGCTCAAGTACTCATGTGTCGCGCAGGTATACCTGAGCGACCAGGACTTGTGTGCCCACGCAGTACCTACGCGCCTTCCAGGACTTGTGCGACCCCTGCCTTTTTGGGTGCCCTTCTTGCCCATTTCACCCCTCTTAAGCCATTCCACCTCTCCTATTCAAGATTCAGTCTTCAAGACACTCTTCAAAGACATTTATGGCATGATTTTTTTATTTGACTTCCTTATCTGAAAGGAATTCTGTGGAATATCTCTCAAAACTTAGTGATTTATACATCTTTATGTCACTAAAGATTGAGATTTCATTCATTCAACCTCATCCTTTAAGATGAGAGAACTCATTAACCTGGGCCTCCTTTTCATGAATAAGACCCAGTCATAATTCTAAATATGGGCCTCTTTTTCAAGAGTAAGCCCCAAGTCCTCATTAATTTGGGCATCCTCCTCAGGAGTAATCCCCAATCATAATTCTCTTAACATGGGCCTCCTTTTCAGGAATAAGCCCTAGTCTCAAATATGGGCATCCTCTTCAGGAGTAAGCCCCAAGTCCCTTATTTTTCCAAGTCCCTTAACCTGGGCATCCTCTTCAGGAGTAAGCCCCAATCTTAATTTCTCTTAACCAGTCCTAATTTACCTTTGATCTGTGATTCCTTCTCAGGAGTAAAAACCCAATCATAACTCCTCTCCTAATTTGGGTCTCCTTTTCAGGAGTAAGCCCCAAGTTAGAGTATTCAAATCTACATGAATCACATATACCTTTATGGACCATGTTATTGGATTTCTTTCCTGAAGTAAATCCTAATCTTCATTTATCTAGGCAGTCATACATAAATAAGTCCCACATTATTTCTTATGATTGTACCTTTCATGGAACAATTGTCTGATTTTTACCAATACCTCTTGTTTCTCACATCGATCATGACTCACGTGATCTTAGAGTGTAAAAGTAATTATGAAAACCTTATTTGAGCCATCAATCATAAACATCATACTCCCTTACTCGAACTACGTGGGTTTTAATTCCTTTTCTAAACAAAGGATTCGTAGGTAGACCATCTGCTAGTTCGATCCCAACTCTGAAATAATTCACGTCCTTCTGAATGACAATAAACTTCAAGTGCCCCACTGAGTGGATTTAAAACCAGTATGGTCATTATAATGACTAAGAGACTTTTACGTATCAAAGGATACCATTAAGTAAGAATCTCTAACAAATACAGATGATTCTATATCAATGAAGAACCTCAAATACATATAAAAGATTCTCTAAATTTCCTACATATCGATCATTGATTGTTAGATCTAAAGGAAAGCTCATTTTATACTTGGTAATGTAATAAGGATTCATGAACATAACTTAAATCTATTAAGAGAGCCCCAGAGTAGACAATAATTCCCCTCAAAAAGGTGTGATGAGTCCGACCTCCCATCCTCTCGACCAATGAGAATTCCTAAGCCTCATCATTCCACAACTAATGAGCGCCTACCTATGGAAAGTAGGTCCAAATGGATGTGGAATCATTGGCTGTTTCCAGTTCTATGAACAACCCCGTTAGAAACCGATTAGATTGTTTGAACCTTCAATCAAAGAGGTCATCCCCAAATTCTGAAGGAAACAACCCCTCATATCATAGATCATAAACATGAGTCATGGAATAAATATTTGAAGTTAATATGAAACTAATCATAATATAATTAATGAAAATAAACCATGAGAACATAACATTGGCACAAGGCATAGATTTTTGACATATATAAGCATAGAAAATCCTTTACATAGTAGTTCATGTCTCATTGAAAAGACTATCATAGTAGAATGGGTTCAATCCAAAAACCATCATAGAGGTTAATTTTTTTAAAAGGTTGGGACTGAAGCCTCATTTATTATTAAAGCAAAGAAAAGACCTCTTTAAACTGGGTAAAGGGAGACACATTAAATAGCCCGAAGGCCCAGTGGGAAATTAGCCTATTACATGGCCTGTAGGCCCAAATTTTTTGCCCAAGGCACCTTCTGTGAATAGTATTGATACAATACCTACCGCTGCTATAGTACCCTACCACCGCTACAGTAACCTGCCGCCGCTACAATGCCCGTTGTTGCTATAGTGCCGCTACTGCTACATTGCACTATGGTACTACTACAGTACCTATGCCCCATGGGTTTTGAACCCCTATTTTTCATGTAGGATTATGGGGTGCTTACCACTAAGCCAAACCCCAACTATATTATAGTAGTTAATGTTTACTCCAAATACTATCATAGTGGATAGAGTCTCTAACTAAATTGGGATCACTCCCCATTCCAATCTTTTTTGTCTCGTGAGATATCAATATTTACCAAATGCATTGGATAAAGATATTGGTCCAACCTATCACATATTTAAAATCATAAATATGTATAACACAAGACCATTTCAGCATTTCATCATATTAGAACCCATGAAAATAAATGTGTTTCATAAAAATTTTATCATAGCATAACCTGTGTAAAACAAATTGGATTTGAATCACTTCATCATTTCATCATAGCATAACCCATGGGAAAAAATTGGTTTCGTAAACCTTTTATACTGATATAACCCTTGGAAGAGAAATAGGTTTAATAAAAATATTTTCATCACAAACATAAACCATTTAAAAAAATAATAATAATGGAATCCTTGGATTATATCCCCATTAAATCATAAGTACATCAAATTATGACATCTTAGATGGAAAATGATTTTGAAATAAAAATTTATTAGAATGTTTCTTGAGGAAAATATCCATTCATTAAAAACCACTTTTTTTCATAAAAAATTTATAAAATATTATTGGAATTATTTTATTTGAAAATAACCTTGAAAATTTATAAATTATTATTAAAATAAAATAATGGTAATGATATTGTGAATTTTTTCATGTCATAAACATTAAAACAAATATTCCTTTCATGTTTTTAATAAAATACTAACATGCATTGTTTGGAAAATGATATGAATAACCCTTTCAAAAAAATCTATAAAAATGTAAAACATGGTTAATAATGTCTCTAATAATTTTTTTTAATAATTATAAATAATATTTTTGATAACCTTTTTAGAAAAAATTATTCTGGAAGAAAATTATTTTTTGACTAAAGGGAGAAATAAAGATGATATTTTTAAAAAACATTACTTATAACTATTGAGTACATAAAGATAGGAAAATGATGGTAACACACTTATTCTCATGAAATAACCATATTAGAAATAAAATCATGAGTTTATTTTGAGATATATCATAATATTTCATTATTGGATTCATAATCATAAATACTCCTTATAAATAAGGAGTTGGTATCATAAAACCATTACCGCATTGGTATCATTAAAATCATAGCCCCCATTAAATAATAAAATAAAATGAAAATTTTAATATCATGAAAACAAGGAGATTCATGATATAAAATTTAAAATTGTAATTATATAAATATCATAGAAGAAGACAGGTTCATAATATAACTTATGTCCCAAAGAAGGCAATTTGAGACAAAAATATCTTACCATAAGTCTCGAATTCCATCATACATGTTCAAAACTCATGTACACTAAATATAATTATAATATAAATCTATTAAATAACCATAATTATATATATCATTCCATATATGACTTACTTATGACCTTTTGTTTCTCATTTATTAACAATTCCATGTTAAAGTTAGGCTTTGGGAAATAATTGTTTTGTTTTTCATGTATGTTTTGATTTTTAATTTTTTTTGGTCCTATTACTTTAATCGTGGTTACATAATCTCAATAATTTAAAAAATGATATAACTTTCATATATATTATGTATATATGTATTTGGATTAATCCATAATAGTTATATATAGAAAATAAAGTGCACCGTTCATAGAGATGGTTGGCCAAACGTACGCATGAATGCAGTTTCCATTTTCTTGATAGAATTAAATAAATAAGGGTAAATAAAAAATTAATGTTAAATAATAATTTTTATATCATATATATCACATATTTCCATTAAAATCATCCTTATTACATTCCCTATAAATTGTAAATGAATCACATCGCTTCGCGAGGCGGTAGTCCGTTGTACACACGAGCAGTGCTATCATATTCCCACATAATTGAAATTATGAAGTTATATGTGATATAATAATTAAATAAGTATAATAATATCATAAATATAATATATAAACATTTAATCCAACATTATATACATCTATGAGAGGTGGTTATGGAAAATGAATAACATCGGTTTGTGAGGAGGTAGTCTGTCGTACACATGAATGATGATTTTGTATCCCATTTGATAGAAGTGGATATAGTTGTAGGTAATTCGCTTCAAATTTCAACATATAACTATAATTAATTTAATTAGGTAATTATATCATCATGTTTTAATAATAATTTAATGATGTGGATGAAGGAATAAAATAAAACACTCAGTTAGGGACGTTACCACTTCTTCAGACAACTTCTTTTACTTTTTACCAAAAGACTTCCTATGATGGATTTATGAAAACTAAGGACTATAGGATGAGGGTAAGTAATTAAGTAAAAAAATTACATATTTTTCAAAATGAATTGTTTTTAAATTATACAAAATATAAGATAATGGGTAACCTTTTATAAATGAGGTGAGTGTCACACTTGTAATGATTTGAAAATAAAAAGGTGTACCCATGTTTTTCAAATGAACAAAGGATAACAAAATGGAACATTACTTATAATTAGATATTATAAGGTATCAATATTTCCATAAAATGTGTTTTGGACAAGTTTTGGGTCATTTTTAACCATTATATACTTAGTTTAACCAATGGTAAACCCATTTTTACCTTAACCGCGGTAAATAAATTTTAATGTTTTTACTATTAATTATAGTAAAAAATTAATTGTACCTAATTATATAATTTAAATTATTATTATTCCAAATATGGATTCCATTTTTCAAAATTTTATTCAAATAATTTGAAATTTTTAGTTTAAAATTAAACTCATAGACACTACGAGAAAGCTGATTTCAAAAGGGTCAATTTTCAAAAGTTATGAAAGTGTTTATATAAAAATTAAATATGAAAATGATTAAAATGGAATAAATGTTATTAATTTATATATAATTCAACTAATATTAATTTTATAACCATTTTGAAACAAAAAAGTAACCATATAAATTTTTTAATTGAAAAGGCAGTTTTGAATAAAAACCAGTATTTTTCATTGTTCATCGAAAAATTAAACTTTTTAGAAAAATTAAAAAAATCACCCAACATAATTTTTAAGTAATTATTTAAAAAATTAAGTTTATTTTATCAAATTAAATTCATAAAATAGTTAAAAAATAATTTTATTATTGTAAAAAACATTTTTTGAGAAAATATTTTGTTCAAAACATATAGACTTTATCGAAAATTATGTACTTTTTACCAATATGTTTTCATTATATAAAACCATAAAACATAATATTTGAATTTTTTTATTCTAATTAATGACACATGTTTAACATCAAGGCAATAATTTTCATGTTTAATTAATAATATTAATAGTTTGTTGTCATTCAGTGAAACTCGATGTTTCATATAACGCAAGATATCAAAAAAAATTAATTTATTGAGGAAAAAATAAAATCATAAAAAATAAAGGTGTTTCAAGGTTATCTTAAAACATTGGAACACATTTAAGTTCAAAACATGAAATATTTATGAGGGAACTATATGAGTATTTCAAAGGCTACATAGGGGTTTTCATGGTTGGTGAATGGTTTGGAAAACCATGCGACTAAATTGTGCAAGGTGGGATGCCTTGGAAAGTTGGGGCACATGGTTTGGCCAACTATGCAACCAAAACATGTAACTGATTAAATGAGAGAAAAGTACCATTTTTCCTCCCAATATTCTTAGAGGCAATCCCTCTCTTTCTTCCTGCCTCATATGAGCAAGCTCCTGGCCCCCTTCCTTCTCCTCTCTAAGCCCTGCTAAAGGGGGTGTATTGTTTTTTGTTTTTTAGGCATTTTAAGCTACAATATTAAATCTTATAGTCTTACATATTCTTCTCCTATTAACTTTTTTATTTACTCATTTAGGGATTCAATTCCCAATCCACTAGAGCATGGTGGAATCATTTGACATCATTGGGGATTTTACTCTGCCTTTAGAGAGGGTGACAAAGGATGCTATCTATAAGTAGCAGCTCATCGTTTTGACCAAGGTACATTGAAATATAGTTTTTCCTTAGTTATTCATTAATATTGAAATTTTTTAATAATTAATTAGTGGCATAGTTTCGGGATTTTTTTGTCTGGGGTTCAGGGGTGTGTCGGGGGTAGTCATCACCCAATTGCTCATAGATACGATTATTGTCGGACATTTAGCGAGTTATCCAAATTTATGCTAAGTTAGAATTTATTTAGTTAATTAATTAAAATTTTGATAAATAGTTAATTATTGATGTTTTATTTGAGTAGGGTACTCAATACATTAAGAAAATATCAGTTAATCATGGATAAAGGGTGTTCAAGCTTAGACAAGCCTTGGGAGCTATTGTCGACCCTTATACATAATTTTGAAAGCTATGTATAAGGTAAGTGGTCAATTGTACTTTCTCCTTAAGTAAATTTCCCATGTTTATATGTTATATGGTTTTCTCAAGTCTCTCCACTAACAAATTATAAGGACTTAGCCTTATAACATTACATAATCTAGAATTAAATTAATAATTCACATTGGGAATCCTTTCAGGTTTAGAGTTTTAGAGAATTATGACATAACAATTACATTACATCTCAAAAATTACAAATTAGACACTTCTACTCAGTTTCCATTTTTTTCATCAAATAAAAACTCTTGAAAAAATATTCATGTCTAGTTCCATATTTTAGACAACATGACTTTTCCTTGATCCCATCCTTGACCCTATTAATCTTTAAGTCCTGTGAAAAACATTTCAAAACATGGGATGAGCATAAAAATGTCAGTAAGGGTTTTAAAACAAATAAATAAAACATTAGTTCATCAATACATAAATAACATATACTCTTTAACATACCACAGGAAATCATATGATTTACGAATAAAACTTAGTAATCACAAATCATAAAGGTAACTTGTGGCATCCATAACATACTTATGTTGTAGCATTCACAACTATGTAGGGTGTTACATTTGGAATACCCATCACAGTATATTCCCTAAATCTCCTAGGAGAAACATTCACGTTTACCTCCATCATGTTACCCAATGCATTGAAGATCTATCTCGGGCTCACCCTCCCTAGGTTTATCACAGAACCGCCTATATACGTAAACAATGCCCAAGAACCATAACATATTCATAACACATAAAACAAACAAAAAGAAAAGATTGCATTTCCCCATTTCAACCACAATAAATCATTTAAATATATTGACACAAAAAATCTATTATCAAAAACATTTTCAATATAAAAATACATAAAAGAGTTTATGGTATTTATTTTCCTTTTAAAAAAATTATGTCTTGTTAAAGAATCCAAGGATCCAATAATACTCGCCGCAGTGAAAAAGGCCATTGTCACCACTTACATTAAAAGAAAAATTATTATTTTTTCATTTAGTAAGACGACTCATAGAAAAATCTTCCCTTTGAATGAAATGAAAATTAAAATATTTTTATATACTGTATAAAATAAATTCATGTATAAAACAAAATATGCCTCAATGAAAAGAGATTGAGACGATGTCCCTTACCTCGTATCCGACTTGACCCGTTCGTTCTGTAATCTCCTGAATAATAAATTAATGTTAATTTATACTTTCTTAAGAACCTTTTTCAAGTTTATTATTCCTTTTATATCACTTATTACCATGTTATAAACATTATGTAAACATTTAAGTTAATAATGGTCATTTTGTCGATATTTGGGACTTGAGTCAAAAATGAACTTCTTATAATTACAAGTTGTTCATGTGGTCAAAATTCCATTATCTCCAGAATTATATTCATGATTTAGATATTATATATATCATATATATCTAGTATATATATTTGTATTTATAATAGTACATAACATTTAGAGGTAAGAAATGAAATGCACCGTTCATGGAGACGGTAAGCCGTACGTACGCATGAATGCTACTTTAATTTCTATTTCTTATTTAATGGAATGAAAACATAATGATACATAGGTATATTATAATTATAGTATAATATCATATATAATTTCATTAATTCCTTCATGTATATGTTCCACATATGTCATGAACGAGTCATATCACTTTGATGGGGTGGTAGTCCGCACTTCCTCAAATGAAATTATCTTACTTACCAACTATGGAAACCATAAAGGTATTATATAAATGAAAAATATAGAAACATAGAAACAATATAAATATAATATATATCACATATAAATACAGTTCCATCTTAATTTCCACCATAACAGGTGGTAGTAGAGGATTGAACAATCATCGTTTCGTGAGGCAGTAGTTCGCCGTCCACCGAAACAATATGTTCTTTACCCATTAGAAGGAGGTGTGTGTAAGTGCAGTTCTTATACTTCTCATAAAAACAACCTAGTATATTTAGGATACTGGTGTTGTTATAAAATAACGTAATAGAAAGTGGTTTTGGGGTTGGAGATGGAAAATAAAACAAAATAACTTAAGAGAAGATGTTACGTTTAAATCGGTTAAATCCCTTTGGTTTGAACCAAAATGTTTACTTGAAGTTCCTTCTTCCTAAGGTAATAATTCTATGTGTAATAGAGGGATGTAGGGAGATTAATTGGGTAGAGTTTGGATGTTCCAAGAGGCTTGAGAAGTGTGATTAATTGGTTAGAGGTGATGGCTTTTTATATGGGGGACGAGAGACTCTTTAGGATAGTTTGAAATAATTAATTTATTATAAAAATATTCTTGGTTTAAAAAGGTCCAAACCTCATTAAATTCAAATATAAGATGACTATTGTCCAAAATAAAATCATCCAATAATAATTGGATAGTTTTTGAATATTTTTTAATCTTTATAATCTTATTTATTTAAATTATTCATTAATGAGGTAACACTGCATCATTATTATATCATAAATAATTTTATTTATTTGGTGTCTAAAAATTATAAAAAAAATACCATGATGTAGGAAATATTTTTTATTTCAAATTAATATTTATATTTGAATAGGTAACTTATATAATCCCATGTAAAAATTAATTTACTAAAAGATATATGTTTATGTCATTTTTGTCTTTAATTTAAATTAATTAATATAGTGTCATTATCACTCCCAAGTGGCTCCATGGGGTCCCAAAATCGACCCAATGATTCCCATGGTTAGAAATTTATCATCCAATAGTATTAGGACACATTTTAGGGTAATTTAATATTATTATAATATTATTTTTATACCCTTATTTACCATATTAACTTTTTAACAATAGTAAATAAAATATTACCGAAGTAAATATTCATAATGTATAAAAATAAAATTTACATATTTACAGAATTTTGTACCTCATAATCCCAAATATGGAATCTATTTTTCCAAATTCAAAACATAGAAGTGGCATAAATTAATTTAAAATTAATTCTCATTGTCAAAACAAAAAGCGTGTTTTTAAGAAATAATAATTATCAAAAGATTGACACCTGTTAATATACAATTTTAACAAGAAATTACTTCCAATGAACAATATTGTATTAAATGGTAAAAAATATAATCCAATTATATTATAAAATCATTTAAAAAGATAATATAATCATATAAATAAATTAGATTAAAAGGAAATTTTGAATTAAAATGCAGTAGTTTGCACTATTCATTAAAAAATGAACATTGTTAGAATGGTACCAAAATTTCAACCAAAGTAAATTTTGATGTCTCGATTCTAAAGAAGAATATTATTTTTTTCAAATAAAACATATAAAAGTGAAAAAACTATATTTAAAAATGGTTCCCTATAAAAAGGAGGTAAAACAACCTTTTAAAGAATATTAGAGTATTTATGCTCAAAATCAGATTCTTTCTTATTTTAAGGCTCAAAAATTTATTGGATAAATGTAAAATCATTTAACAAACTTATTTATTCACATTGTATTTAATTCTGTCCATTTATGCTAATACAACAGGTAGGCATTAACTACCATTTAAAATAATATTATATTATTATTTTTTAGTATGGCCCAACGTTGTGTGCAACGTAAGATTTCAAAGAAACTCGTTGTTGCGTATCGAGTACGAAATCGAACATATAATCCCCTTAAAAAAATAATATTTAATTCACAAATATTAATAAATATGAAAATGTTATATTCATTATTTAACTGGGATGTTACATCCTTCCCCCCTTTTGGGAATTGCATCCCCATAATTCTATTCACTTCTCAAATAAGTGGGGGTATTTATCCTTCATAGCATTTTCAGATTCTCACATTTCCTCTTCAACCATATGGTTTTTCCACAAAACATTTACCTGATGAATTACCTTATTCTGCAACACTTTCTCCCTACGGTCGAGAATTTGCACTGGTTGTTCCTCATAAGAGAGATTCTCTTCCAACTAAACTACCTTTGGGCTCAAAACAAGAGTTGGATCTGGCATATACTTTCTCAACATTGAAACATGAAAAACATTGTGAACCTATGATAAAATTGGAGGTAAATACATTATGTATACAACTGATCCAAATTTCTTCATAATTTCATAAGGTCCAATTAAACTTAGACTCAAATTTCCCTTCTTACCAAAACCCATAACACTTTTCCATGGAGAAACTTTGATAAAGACATGATCACCTACCTCAAAAGAAAGATCCTTCCTCCGATTATCTGCAAAAATTTTCTGCCTGCTCTGAGATGTTCTCATGTTCTTCTGAATCAACTGAACTTTTTTCCATCTATTCTACCAATTCTGGTCCCATAAGTTTCCTTTCACCTATTTCAACCCAAAAAGTTGTACTTTGAAACTGCTTCCCATATAATTCCTCAAATGGAGCCATCTGTATACTGGAATGACAACATTATTATAAGAAATTTCAACCAAAGAAAGATGTTGGTCCCAACAACCCTAATAATTCATCAAGCAAGCACATAACATATCCTCTAATGTTTGAATTGTTTGTTCTGATTTCCCATCTAATTGTGGAAGAAAAGTTGTACTAAAATTTATTTTAGTACCCAATGACATCTAAAGGCCTTTCCAAATGTTAGAAGTAAACTTGGGATCATGATCAGATATAATGGGGAGGGGAACTCCATGAAACCTGAATATCTCTTTAACATACAATTTAGAAAGTTGATCTAGATATTGAGTATCTAGAATAGAAAGGAAATGAGATGATTTATTCAATCGATCAACAATAACCTAGATTACATTATTACCTCTAGATGTCTTTAGTAATCCCAAAACGAAGTCCATGGATATATTTTCTCAATTCCACTCTGGAACCAGTAAAGGTTGAAGGATCCCTTTCAGAAACTGCCACTCTAATTTAACCTATTGAAAAGTCAAACACTTCATAGTAAAGTCAACAATATCTCTTTTTATTTCATCCCACCAGTAATACTTCTGAAGATCTTTGTACATGTTAATACTGCAAGGATGAACTGAAAACGGAGAACTACGAGCTTCACATAACAACTCATTGTTCAAATGTGAATCACAAGGCATGAATAATCTCTTCACAAATCTCAAAACACAATCATTATCAATGTTAAAATCAGGAAACTTTCCCTTCTGAACCAACTCTACCTTTTTTCGAAACTCACTATCTTCCTTCCTCACTTACTTAATTATGTCTGATAGAGATGATTTCACTGACACATGAAACAAAACAGAGTAATTTCCTTCACCAAAAACTTCTATTCCAAAGTACATCAAGTCTTTAATCAAATGATCTTATTCCAAACATAACAAGGTTAATGTAGAATTACTTTTTTTGGCTCAAAGCATCATCCAATTTATTTACCTTTCCCAGATGATAAAGGATCATGAAATCATAATCCTTGATTAATTCTAACCATCTCCTTTGTCTCATGTTTAATTCTTTTTGAGTGAATATATACTTCAAACTTTTGTGATCTATATATATTTCCCACTTTACTCCATACAAATTATGCCTCCAAATTTTTTAACCAAAAATAACAGCCACTAATTCCAAATCATGTGTAGGGTAATTTAACTCATGAGGTTTCAACTGACGTTAATCATAAGCAATTACTTGATCATTCTTCATAAGGACATATTCAATTCCTTTTAATGAAGCATCATAGTAGATAACAAAATCACCATTTCTGGAAGGCAATGCCAAAACTGGAGCATTCACCAATCTTCTTTTAAATTCTTGAAAACAATCATTACATTCTTTTGACCGGATGAACTTAACACCTTTTCAAGTTAACTTAGTCATTGGACTCGATAACCATGAAAATTTCTCAACAAACCACTGGTAATAACCTTATAAACCAAGAAAACTACGTATCTCAGTTATATTTGTGGGTATTGGTTATTTTTCAACAACTTTTGTTTTAGAAATATCAACAGTTATTCCATTTTTTGAAACAATGTGACCAAGGAATGAAATTTTTTTCAACCAAAACTCACACTTTCTGAATTTCCCGTACAGTTTCTTTTCTTTAAAGGTTTTCAAGACAACCCTTAAATGAATTATGTGTTCCTATTTACATTTAGAATAAACCAAAATATCATCAAAAAACACAACCACCATTTTTCACCTAATTCAACATAGCCATCACTGCAAAAAAACTGTTCAATTCTGATTCTGACCATCTCAGGATGCTGATTTGGAAGGTCATTTCCCTCTGTATTCCTTCATTACACAGCTTCCCTTTTTCGTCTAAGAAAAACCATTATAAACACTGAAATATCTTAATTTAAGAAACATGGTAATCTGTAAATTCTATATCATTTTAATTTTACCGTAAAGTAAAAAACATTTATGGATATTAATTTAACAATATCATAACTTCTAAAGTTCTCTAAACCGACCTCTAATGCCAACTATAAGTACCCATCCTTAAAAAATTAGATGATCTTGAATTAAATTAATAATTCAAATTGAGGATCGTTTCAGGTTTATAGTTTTAGAGAATTATACCATAACTATTAAATTACATCTAAAAAATTACTAAGTAGACACTTCTACTCAATTTAAATTTTTTTTATATAATAAAAACTCTTGAAAAAAAGGTTCATGTCTAGTTCCATTTTTTAGAAATCATGACATTTACTTGATCCCATCCTTGACCCAATTCATCTTTAACTCCTGTGAAAAACATTTCAAAACTTGGGATGAGCATAAAAAGCTCAGTAAGGGTTATAAAACAAAGAAAGAAAACATTATTTCATCAATAAATACATAACATATTCTCTTTAACATACCTCATGAAATAATATGATTTATGAATAACACATAGTAATCAAAAAACATAAAGAACTTGTGGCATCCATAACATACTTACATTGTTGCATTCACAGCTACGTAGGGAGTTACATTTGGAATACCCATCACAGTATATTTCCTAAATATCTTAGGAGAAACATTCACATTTACCTCTGTCATGTTACCCAATGCAGTGGAGAGCTATCTTGGGCTCACCCACTCTAGGTTTATCATATAACCACCCATATACGTAAATAATTCCCATGAACCATAACATATTAATAACACATAAAATAAACATAAAGGAAAGATAACATTTCCACATTTCATTCACAATAAATAATTGAAATATATTGACACAAAAAATCCATTATCAAAACCATTTTGAATACCAAAATACATAAAAGATTATATGGTATTTATTTTCATTTTAAAAACATTATGTCTTGTTAAGGAATCCAAAGATCAAATAATACTCGCGGTGGTAAAAAAGGACGTTGTCACCGCTTACATTAAAAGAAACATTATTTTTTTCATTTATTAAAATGCCTTGTATAAAAATATTCTCATTGAATAAAATGACAATTCAAAGTTTTTTATATACTGTATAAAAGAAATTCATGTATAAAACAAAATACGCTTCAATGAAAGGAGATTGAGATGAAGTCTCTTACCTCGTGTCCGACTTGACCCGTTCGTTATTTAATCTCCTGAATGATAAACTAATGTTAATTTATACTTTATTAAGAACCTTTTTTAAGTTTATTATTCCATTTATATCACTTATTACCATGTTATAAACATTATGTATTCATTTAAGTTAATAATGCTCATTTTGTCGATATTTGGTACTTGAGTCAAAAATGAACTTCTTATAATTACATGTTGTTCATGTGGGGAAAAGTACATTATCTCCAGAATGATATTCATGATTTAGATATCATATATATCATATATATATATATGTATTTATAAAATTACATAACATTTTTAGGTAAGAAATGAAATGCACTGTTCATGGAGAGGGTAAGTCGTACGTACGCATGAACACTAATTTCGATTATATTTAATATTTAATGGAATGAAAACATAATGATAAATATGTAAATTATAATTCCAGTACAATATATTATATAATTTCATTAACTCCATCCTTTATATGTTCTATATATGGTATGAACGAGTCATATCACTTTGAGGGGGCGATAGTCCGCACTTTCTTAAATGAAATTATCGTATTTACCCACTATGGAAACCATAAAGGTTTTCTATAAATGAAAAATAAATAACCATATAAACAATATAAATATAATATATATCACATATAAATATATTTCCATCTTAATGGCCACCATAATATGTGGTAGGAGAAGATTTAACAATCATCATTTCCCAAGACAGTAGTTCGTCGTCCACCGAAACAGTATATTATTTAACCATTAAATGGAGGTGTGTGTAAGTTATATTCGAATAATTCTCATAAAAACAACCTATTATATTAAGGATACTTATTTAGTAATAAAATAAAGGAATAAAAAGAAGTGAGGGGTTTGGATAAGGGAAATAAAACAAAATAACTTAAGAGAATATGTAACCTTTAAATCGGGTACCTCCCTTTGGTTTGAACCAAAAGGTTTACTTGAAGTTCATTCTGTATAATGTAAGGCTTATATAAGGAATATAGGGATGTAGTAAGCTAAATCAAGTAGTTTTTTGGCTATCCAATAGGCTTTAGAAGTGTGAGGAAAGGTTTAGAGTTGATTTCTTTTTATAAGGGAGAGGAGGGGCTCTTTAGGAAAGTTTGAAATAATTATTTTATTATAAAAAGGTTTTCAGTTTCAAAAGTCAAAAACTCCTCAAATACGAATCTAAGATGACCCTTGTCCGACATAAAATCATCTTATAATAATTGGACAGGTTTTGAATAATTTTTTAATCTTTATAATCTTATTTATTTAAATCATTCATTAATGAGGTAAACACTGCATCATTATTGTGTTATAAATAATTTTATTTATTTGATGTATATAAATTTTAAATAAATACCATGATGTAGGAAATCTTTTTAGATTTTAGATTAATATTTATGGTCTAATAGATAACTTGTATTACCCTATATAAATTGTTTTTTACTAAACGATATATGTTTATGTCATTTTTGTCTTTACTTTAAATTAGTTAATATAAAGTGTCATTATCACTCTCATGTGGCTCCATGGGGTCCCAAAATAAACCGAAGGATTACCATGGTTGGAAATGTGTCAGCCAATAGAATTAGAACACATTTATGGTAATTTAATATTATTATAATATTATTTTTTTACCCTTATTTACTAAATTTACCCTTTAATCATAGTAAATAAAATATTTACCGAAGTAAATGTTCATAATGTTTAAAAATAAAAGTTAACTATTTACACAATTTGTACCTCATGATTCAAAATATTGAATCCATTTTTCCAAATTCAAAACACAGAAGTGGAAGAAATTAATTTAAAATTAATTCTCGTTGTCAAAACAAAAAAGTGTGTTTTAAGAAATAATATCTATCAAAAGAATGACACTTGTTTATGTACAATTTCAAAGATAAATTACTTCTAATTACTAAAATTGGAAGAAATGGTAAAAATATAATCCAATTATACTTTAAAACCATTTAGAAAGACAATCTAATCATAAAAACAAATTATATTAAAAGATATTTTTTAATTAAAATACAGTATTTTACACTATTCATTAAAAAATTAACATTATTAGAAAATATCAAAATTTCCTCCAAATTAAATTTTGAGGTCCCGATTCTAAATAATAATATTATTTTTCAAATAGAACATTTAAAAGTGACAAAAACTATATTTAAAAAGGGTTCTCCATCAAAAGGTGGTAAAAAGGCCTTTTAAAGAATATTAGAGTATTTATCCTCAAAATCGGATTCTTTATTATTTTAAGCCTCCAAAATTTATTATAGAAATTTAAAAACATTTAAATGAAATGTATATTCATATTGTAGTTAGTTATATCCATTCTCACCAATACAACGGCTAGGCATTAACTACCATTTAAAATAATATTAAATTATTATTTTTCAGTATGACCCAACGTTGTGTGCAACATAAGATTTCAAAGAAACATGTTGTTGCATATCGAGTAATCCATCGAACATAAAATCTAATTTAAAGTAAAATTAATATTTAATTCAAAAATATTAATCAATATGATTATATTATATTCTTTATTTACCTGGGATGTTACACAGAGAGGGACCCCAAATAAAAAAATTGCTTAAATAAATAAATTATACTACATAAATGACTATATTTTTTTTAAATAAATCTAGAGACGTAACCTATATATCTATATATATAGAAAAATTATGAGGGCCACTTCAGTCCCTGGGCACCAACTCAATCCCACTTTTTTATAGGTTGTGGCAATACCATGGATTAATGCCTTAGATTTAAATGAAACCAAATAGGGATCCCTAGTTGAACATGGCTGAGAGATACCTATTAGACCTTGATCAATGTGACATTGTGACCTCCTTAATGAGGATTTTTCCTTAAACTACTATGGTTTTACTTGGGGGTTATTCCTGACCCAGATACCAACCACCCAATTTCATTATGTCGTTAAGTTCCTAATGTGTTAGAGGCTACATCTTTGAGGTATTCTTCCTCTTAGAGATGTCTTTGGCCTTAAGATATTCCTCGGAAGGGTCCATGAGTGGGGTTCCCCAATAATGTTACTACCCTTGTTGGGAATCATTGGGAATGGGTGGTGATAACCAAGGTTATCCCATTAATGTATGGTTTAACCAGTGGCCACTAAGGGTTGCGACATAATATGATTGGTTCAGGCATTCGACCTACCATATGGCTTCAAGATAAATATTAATTTATTTATCAAAAAAAATTAACTGAATATACATAGATAATTATTATTGAACTTGTAGTAATTTATGGTCATTTCAACCTCAACTACTTGTATGGTTAGCAACTAAGGTCACTTAGTACCTGGCCCTACCTATCAATTAAATTTGATGTCAGTTTCATCTACATCCTAAATATGAAAAATAAATATGATGTAAATGGTAATAATCATATGTATACTATTAATTGTGTATTTGGTTATATGAAATAATTTAAATATCAAGTTTTATGCCTTACTGATTTATATCCAACTCGTACTTAATAAATATGGTCATTAATTGTAATTTAATGTCGAATTAAAATTTATTAATACTTGTGAACCCTTGGATGTATGGTGAGCTCAGGATCCCATATCTGATGATACCACTTTCAGAATACCTAGTTTTTTTTTGGGATTCCTCCTTACCCTATTAAATTTTAGAGGATGTTGAGTTCATCTCGAAAACCCCTCTTAGATAGTGTATAATCTAATATTCCTAGAATGCAAGTATATAGGTGATACCAGAGGTTGTCGGGTGGTCGTACTTCCTCACAACACATGATGTTTGATACATCTACAAGGTTGAATATGATCACATTGATTGATTCCTAGGATATTGCCTAGGATTGGGTGGATTTATCATGATTACATTATACATAGATCTTTCGGAATATGTTATGGAGCCAAGGATTGATATATGTTGATTTATTGTCTCGTATCGAGAGAGTATTAATTTTATTTTTTCTAATGGTCATCCCCTTAGAAATTCATTCCATATAATAAAGTATTTATTACTTATGGATCAAGACCTTGGAATATAACATCATAGTAGAATATGAAATGTTGAGATGTTTTCTAGGTTCCACTGATTACTCATGGATTGATTGGTAGGCCTAGGATGCCTAGGATCCTACTCAATGTCTTACTTATAGAATGATCATCTTGTACTGGGAATTATATCTTATATTTAGTGGAGATAGGTATGGGTAGTTCCAAGTCTAGGACTTGTATTCCACTATGGTGACATATCTTACTCACCGATATCTTAGGCACTGGACAAAGCAGGCATGTTCAAACCTGGGTAACCATTTGGCATGAGTTACGACATCAGTTATTTAATTATTTCTCAGTAGTTAACTTTAATTTTTATTATTATTTAATTGATATTTTCACATATACATACACTATTTTACTATCCATGTATAGGACATCATTGGTGGTTCCCTATTGAGTTTTGTATACACTCCCTACACGGGCTTCCATTTCACCTGAGTACCTGAGAAGATGTTCACTTGGTTATAGGCATGGGTTGGACTGGGGCCTGGGACTGGTTGAGTAAGATGGCATAGATGTTTATTTTAATCTTGGGATGAGGTAAGACAAGGGGATTCTATGGAGAGAGTGTTTTATATTCTTTTATTCTGGTCTGTGTATATAACGGGACATGTGGGCCATCATTGTATATATGACATGGTTATTTGGGCCTCACCACATTCAATCGCTATTTCCTATTAATATTTATCTACTTACGCTTTTAGTTTATTTATGATGGATTTTTTTGTAAAGACCCAGAATTTCCATGAAAATATTTTTTAATAAATGGGAATTTTATGAGTCTTCGAAAATTTATGATGCATGATTCCAAGGCCCAGAGTGCTCGGAATGAATTTCTGAACATTTTTTCGGGTAGGTTTAGTAAACGCGTGAGTAGGTTTATATAACTTTTGAAAAATTGCTCATAATTGAAATCTAAGTTCACTGTTGAACTCACAGCACTGGTATTCACTTAATAATAATTTCACCTCAATGACAGTTGGTCGAGGGTGAAAGATAGTTTTTGGGTTTTTCGTGTAAGAATAAAATAAAAATAAAAGTTTATGACTTTTTATTTTTATTTGAAAAAACCTTGTGGGTATTGGGAGGTGGGGTCCACCAGAACTAAACCTCCACGTGGAAGTTGATAAGTGGGGACCACCATCCCTTAACCACCCATGAGAGGTTACGGTGGTGGGGACCACCCGAACCTAACATCCCATGAGAGGTTATGGTGGTGGGGACCACCTGAGGCCTAAACCTCTTGAACTTCCCTCATTATGGAGAAAATATTCTCAACCCCCCTCATTAATGTGGAGGAGCCTCTTGACTTCTTCCATATTAATTGTGCCAACGCACATACCTTTAATATGCCTACCTAGTAAATTGATTAGGCTAATTTGAATTTGTGCCAATGAACTAAATAGAGAACTTAATATATTATCCTTGGAATCTTTGGTGGAATTGGGAGGAAGGATATCTTGGGAGAAATATCTTCCATGAAGAACGCTCCACCGACGAAGAACACTCTGCCAACGAAGAACGCCGAACCGTTTCGACCTTCTTCCTCGAGACTTCTTCCTACGTGGGACGTCCTCGTCTACAGCGAATCAAAAAATGTACTACCTTCTTGTTCCAAAGTCATCAAGTGAACTAGGTAGGGTTTTATTTCTATTTTATTATCTCTTTCCATGTTCTCCCCTTATAATTATTTTGTGGTATTTGGAATAAAGATTGAAGAGGGTTGTAGAAAATGATGTTTTAAAATATCTTCCTTACACGTTCTTGCTTTGTTCTTTGTGAACCGTGTGCTACCACTCTAAACGAGGAGGGTGTGGGCCAAATTAACATGGCCCGACACCTCCGCCATTCTTCTTTGATGTGTTCTTTGAAATGGAGGAAGGTGACGAAGCCGACGAAGGAAACAACTCCGCCACCCACGACCTCTGCAACCCCCACCGCCCCGTGGCGCTTTGCTTTCCCGGCCGAACTGTCCCTACGCCCGGTTGAGCCACCCGCGGCCGGAACGAGCCGCCATGCCGCCCCAGGATGAAACGCCTTACCGCATCACTACCATACACCATGCCGAGCCGTCTCGCCACCGCCATCCGCCAAGCCGTGCCACTGTTCGGGCCGAGCCAAGCCGCGGGGCCGCCGTACCGAGCCGCCGTCGTGTTGATCCGCCGCGCCACCCCAGGCCGAACGCCATCGCCGCGCCGCCACCGTGTCGCGCCATCGCACTACCTACATCCGCCATGCCAAGCCATCGTTTTGTCATCGCCTGCCAAGCCGGACCACTAGCCCACGGACGGACTGCAACCGCACTGCCGAATCGTCGTCCCGTTGCCGGACCGCCGCCCCTCGCGCAGTCGGACCGCCACCACGTGGTCGGTCCGCCTCCCTGCGGGTAGACTGCCATCTCGTGGCCGGACCACCTCCTCGCAGTCTCGTTCCATCCTCGACTGAGGTTCACCAGGCTGAGCCGAGCCGCCCCATGCCCTTGCGGAACCCCTCGGCAGTGCTGCCCTAGCGACACTCTCTACGGGCCCTCGCGATCTGTCAGGCCGAACCTAATGGGCCGGGCCACACTGTGTGCCAGGACAGACCCAAAGGGTTGGGCTGGGATGACCCGAACTGGGTCAGCCCAGGCCGGGTCAGGCCAGGTCGGTCCTACCGGGTCAGACCGTACTTGGGCCCACTACAACCCATTTTCATGCTTTTGGCCATAACTTTGGCACCAGACGTCCATTTGATGAACCGTCAGTAGTGCTATAAATCTTGGAGCGAGGCAGTCCCTTTGATGATACCCTAATTTGTTTTGGATTGATATGGGGTATGGTCAGGTTGGATCGATCATGAATCCAACCGAGCCCTCAGGACAAAAAGGCTAATAACTCGCAGACTGGGCGTCCGATTGATGTGCCATCTATTATGTTGAGACCCATATGACATGGCAGAGCTTTAAGATACTTCTTTGTGGGAATTTGTGGCAGTTAGAGTATCGAACAGTAACTTGTGGTGCGGATCCTCTTGGAGATGAGCAAGCATAGTGCAGAGACCTAGTGGTTGGCTAAGACTTAACGACTACTGACTGTTTCGACTCAGAGTGACTCGGCTGGCCCAGTGGGGAGTGCTTTGGTGACTCGGAAGACCCACGGTGGGGAGCGCCTTGGTGACACAGCAGACCCACGGTACTCGACAGGAGGATTACCTCAGCAGTCTACGAGGGGGAGCACCTCTATGTGATGCAGAAGACCCACTATGGGGAGCGCCTCTGTGTGACGTGGAAGACCCACGATACTCGACAAGAGGAGCACATCAGTAGTCCACGGTTAGTTGGAAGCAGTTCTGTGTGACGTGGTAGGCCCACTGTACTCGATAGAGGAGTTCTCCAGTTGCCGAGGTTTTTGACATTGTGTTCAAAATGTTACTTGATATTACCCCTAGAATAAATCCTGGTTTGAGCTGAGTCAGTATCTCCGTGTTTTCCTCATGATTGAGAGGGATTACTTGATAACTTAGGTATATGTATGAGAATATACCTAAGTAAGGTTGTCTGTTGATTTAATACTTTGTGGTTTATCCTTGAAGGATTTTTTGAGACCTAGAGGGTCTCGGGGTCCCTACTGAGTATCGTTATACTCACCCCTACACGGGATATGCCCACACCTTATTATGTTGGATGAAGATGATGGAAATCACTAACTGAGGTTGAGAGTACCAGGACTGGACGGTTCTTGGAGGTGGACCATACACTGTGTCGGTACGTAGAGGAGACGGGTGGATGTGGAGTGATGAGGAGGCGATCTGTACCTACCCTTCAGGTAGGAACCTCGGAGGACGAACCATCAGCTGACTTTCCCTTTTCTTTATTTGTATTGTATCAGAGTAGTACTTGTACTTTCCAGCTGGGCATGTATTTTGGTTCCATTTACTTACTGCACTCACTCTGTTTACAGTTCAGTTTACTTGTGTTCCTATCTTGTTGTGTGCTTGGTTACGTGTGCTTACAGGTTATAAAGGCAATGCCTTCCCAGTTTTAGGGAATACGCCTTTGGTGCTAGTCTCCATCCCCTGGACTATGGAAGGCGGGCTTGGGGTAGTCACAAAACGTGACCCGAGGGACGGGTCGTGACAAATTGGTATCAGAGGAGTTAGTTATACCACAATACTTAAGACTCTGATCATTATTTTTAACGGAAATAGTGTTATGTGTAGTGAGTGTGGTTATCAGTTTAGAAAAAATAGTGTTGGTGTGGTGGCTAACGTATCCATACACCAGGACCCTGACTTCTGAATTCTAACTCAGTGCAAAAAAACACTGATTGCGTGTGTGTTTTCAAAAGTATTCTTTGTGATATTTTGAGTCATCTCACCAAGTATAACTTTCAACTCACTAGGTATAACTTTTGACCATAGTGCACCTGTGTCTTTTCAGGATACCTCCATGCAGACAACTAGCTAGATTTCTGAGAGTTGTATGCACTGATATCCCACCAAGCGATGAGGCCTCAGTACAGGGCCCTTTTCCAGTAGAGGCACCAGTGGAGGCACTAGTGGTACCACTCCCCGTTGGGCCATGGATGCCACCATCCCCAGCAGAAGACGGTGCACGCCGCTTGAGCGCGTTGCACGAGTTCTAGTGCCAGAGGCCACCTAGGTTCAGGGGAGAGACAGACCCACAGGAGGCTGAGGATTGGCTGGAGGCTGTGGTGAGAGTTTTCCAATAGGATGGGACACCAGCCGATCTCTTGGTGATCCTTACTACCAGCCTTCTACAAGCAACAATAGTCATATATTGGAGCTTGATGCTCCAGGTTCATGACGAGGTGACGCTTCTCTGGGAAAACTTCAAGAGCCTGTTTCGGGCATAGTTTGTACCAACAACCCTTCATGCATTGCGCATACAAGAGCTTATTCATCTGCAGTAGGGCAGAATGACTGTGGCTTAGTACTCATTGAGGTTCACAGACCTCTTACACTACTCCACAGATATGGTGCGAGACCCATTCTTCAGGGCCCGGACCTTCAAGCAAGGACTCAGGCGGGAGATCAGGGCTTTTATTAACTCACTCAGCATCCCAACGCAGGCAGGGGTCTTAGAGAGATCCCTCTTGGTGGAGAGTTTCCTTACTGAGTAGTCACTATCAGCGATAACAACTACCAGTCGTTGCACAGCGGAGTCTTCTGCAGCTGGCAGCAGGCAGACGTCACAGAGGTCCAAGAGGACCAAACCTACAGGTGGACGACCGCATGACTAAGGATTGGTTGTGTGGGGCACCTAAAGCAGATCAATTCATTCTAGGAGTGGGTAATGTTATGCATGCGGTAGGTAGGGTCACAGGGCTTGTGACTGTCCGAACCGTCGTTCAGATAATTAGCAGAAGGTCGAAGGACTGCCCAGGCAGAGACAGAGGTTCGACCGAGGAGGTCCGCAGGGAGTAGGAGGACGTGACAGAGGATCTTTTGATGCAGCTAGTGGTGGGTGACAATTTGAGATGTTACCACCACCACCACCAGGAGGTCCACCACGACCGCAGGGAGCTATTGGATATGGGTGAGCTTATCTCCAGGCAGTTGAGGCCTCCGATCATGGTGCTCCAGAGATCATACGAGGTACGATTTTTGTCTACTACACCTTAGTTACATTACTTATAGACATAGGTTCCAGTCGTTCTTTTATTTCCACTACCCTAGTTCGGAGCTCAGAGATTTCGACAGAGCCATTGGCTCGATCCTTATGGCTAGAGACTCCTACAGGAGAGGATTTGATGATTACGCACTGGTGCAGGTAGAGTGAGCTTACTTTAGGAGGCGAGAGCTTCGGTTGAGATCTCCTATTAGCGGCATCGAGGCCTAAAGAAGTCATCTTGGGTATGGAATGGTTATCTACAGTACATTCTCAGATCGACTATATTAGGAGAAAGGTGCGATGTGTCTGCACAGATGAGACCATGTTTACCTTCACCGGCGAGAAGGGAGCCTACGCAGTGCAGATGGACTTACCCAGAGGAGAGTGCATATGATCAATCATCAGTTGGATAGCCTTACCCTCGGAGAAGTTGATGTGGAGAGTCCGAATTATCCTGCAGTGGTGGACCAGTATGCAGATGTTTTCCCTGATGATGTTCTGGGTCTAACTCCTCACAGAGAGGTAGACTTTTACATTGACTTGTAACCTAGAATGACACTAATATCTACACCAGTGTATCAGATGGATCTCGTGGTGGTTTGCGAGCTACGGGTACAACTTGAGGACTTACAGGGGAAGGGATCCATTCGGCCCAGTGTTTCTCCCCGGGCATCCCTGGTTCTGTTCGCTAAGAATGCGGATGGGAGATTGAGGCTTTTTGTTGACAACCATTGCCTAAACCAGGTGACCATGAAGAACAAGTACCCACTCCCGAGGATTAATGACCTCTTTGATCAGCTGAAGGGATCATGATGGTTCTCGAAGATAGACCTCAAATCAGGCTATCACCACCTCAGAGTGTGAGATGAGGATGTGTAGAAGACAGCCTTAGGATATCAGTACGACCATTATTCATTCTTGGTTATGCCATTCGGTGTAACCAACGCTTCAGAAGTATTCATGGGACTCATGAACAGGATATTTCAGCCATACCTTGATCGCTTTGTAGTGGTCTCCACGACTACATTCGGATCTACTCGACTACTGAGGAGAAGCATGCCTAACATTTTCAAGTAGTACTGGACACACTTCGTGAGAACCAGGTTTATGGTAAGCTCTTGAAGTTCCAGTTTTAGATCCAAGAGGTTCACTTTCTAGGACATGTCATATCGGAGTTTGGAGTTGCAGTGGATCCAGTGAAGATTGAGGTGGTACTTTCTTGGGAGCCACCCAGGAGTGTGAAAGAGGTACGGAGTTTCATGGGTTTGGATGGATACTATCTAAGATTTTACTAGATTTATCTAGAGTTTTACCACCACTATCAGCCTTGAAGAAGAAGGGAAACCCCTTCATGTGGTCGGAGAGATTCTAGTAGAGTTTTCAGGAGATAAGGTAGATGTTAACTAGTGCCCCCATCTTGAGGCTTCTAGAGGAGGGCATAGGGTACATAGTTTACTGTGGCACATCAGGAATCGGGCTCAGATGTGTCCTGATGCAGGAACGAGCAGTGATCGCATATGGTTCTCGGCAGTTGAGACATCATGAGAAGAACTATACTACCCATGACCAGGAGTTAGAAGTAGTGGTTTTCACCTTGAAGATGTGGTGTCACTACCTAATGGGTGAACGTTTTATAGTATACTCTGATCACAAGAGTCTCAGGTATATCTTCTCTCAGAAGGACCTGAACCAAAGACAGTGTCGTTGTCTTGAGTTCCTCCAGGACTATGACTCCAAGATATTCTATAATCCAGGGAAGGGGAATGTTGTTGCAGATACACTCAGCAAGAGGTCTGGTATACAGCTGCTAGGCAAGGCGACAGAGTAGTTGGCCGCTTTGAAAATATCCTTTGTGGATCGTGATGGAGCATCTTTCCTTCAGTCTCTTACAGTCACTCCCTCGATTCATAAGTAAGTAAGGGAGTCACAACATGGGGACACTGAATGCGAGGCTCGATGTGCTTAGATATCCACACGGCAGGAACCTGATCAATTTTCTGAAGGCGGGGAGCACGTCATTCTCTTCAGAGGGTGTACCATGGTACCAGTGTCACTTTGGGAGGAAGTGTTGAGGGAGTTCCACACATCCCCTGTAGTGGTACATCCTGGTGTGGTGAAGATGTACCGAGCCCTTCAGTATCAGTTTTGGTGGCCAGGGATGAAGAAATCAGTGGAAGATTTTGTATCATGATGCATCACTTGTTAGCAAGTGAAAACTACTCAAATCCAGTAGATGTCTTTTGCCGATAGGAGGAGGGAGACCATGTCCTCCTACGGGTCTCACCTCGATGAGGTTTGTATAGCTTTGGATGAGGGGGAAATTTATCTCCTAGGTTCATGGAACCCTTCCAAGTCCTTAGCAGAGTTGTCGAGGTAGATTATCGCCTAAATCTTCCACCTCAGTTGCACTGGGTTCACGACGTCTTCCACGTATCCCAACTGATGAGATACGTGCATGACCCTTCTCACATCATCGACAATGGTGAGTTGGGAATTGACGATGGGGAAAGGTTTACGAAGGTTCTAGTAGATATTGAGGGTTGACAGGATCAGGTCCTTCATGGGAAGTCGATACCTCTGGTGTGCGTTCGCTGGCAGCACGGGAACCTCTAGGAGAGCACATAGGAGCAGGAGGCTCAGATTTATGCTGAGTACCCCCACTTGTTCCCTTAGTTTGAGTTGTAGCTTACAGGGATTTAAATCCCTGATGTGGGAGAATGTAAATACACAGAATTTCAATGTAATTTTATTTAATAAATGAGAATTTTACGAGTCCGTGGAAATTTACGGTGCGTGATTCCGAGGCCCGGAGTGCCCAGAATGAATTTCTGAACTTATTTTCAGGTACGTTCAGTAAACGTGTGAGCAGGTTTTTCTAACTTTTGAACTGGTACTCAGAATTGAAATATGAGGGCACCGTTGAACTCACGGTGCCGGTATTCTCTTAAGAAGACTTTCACCTCGACGATAGTTGGTCGAGGGTGAAAGATAGTTTTTGGGTTTTTTCATGTAAGAATAAAATAAAAATAAAGTGTATGGCTATTTATTTTTATTTGAAACACCCATGTGGGTGTTGGGAGGTGGGGTCCACCGGAACTAAACATCCATGTGGAAGTTAAGAAGTGGGAACAACCAGACCTTATCCTCCCCTAAGAGGTTATGGGGGTGGGGACCACCCGAACCTAACCTCCCATGAGAGGTTATGGTGGTGGGGACCACTCGAGGCCTAAACCACTTGAACTTCCATCATTATGTAGAAAAACCTCTCAGCCCCACTCATTAATGTGGAGGAGCCTCTTGACTTCCTCCACATTAATTATTCCAATGCACATACCTTTAATATGCCAACCTAGTTAATTGATTAGGCTAATTTGAATTCGTGCCAACAAACTAAATAGAGAACTTAATCTATTATCCTTGGAATCTTTGGTGGAATTGGGAGGAAGGAGCTCTTGGTAGAAAGATCTTCAATGAAGAACACTCCACCGATGAAGAACGCTCTACCAATGAAGAACGTTGACCCCCTTCGACCTTCTTCCTCGGGACTTCCTTCGATGTGGGACGTCCTCATCTACGGTGAATAGACGACCATACTACCTTCTTGCACCAATGTCATCAAGAGAACGAGGTATGGGTTTATTTCTATTTGATTATCGCTTTCCATGTTCTCCCCTTATAATTATTTTGCGGCATTGGGAATAGAGATTGATGAGGGTTGTGGGAAATGATGTTTTAAAATACCTTCCTTACACATTCATGTTTTGTTCTTTGTGAACTGCTTGCTACCACACTAAACGCGGAGGGTGTTGGCCAAACGAACACGGCCCGACCCCTATGTCGTTCTTCTTTGATGTGTTCTTCGAAATGGAGGAAGGCGACGAAGGCGATGAAAGAAACGGCGCCACCACCAACGGCCTCCGCAACCCACGGCGCCCTGCGGTGCTTTTCCCTCCCCACCAAATCGGCCTTGTGCCCAGCTGAGCCACCCGTGGTCGGACTGAGCCACCATTCTACCCCGGGCTGAACCCCCTCACCGCGTCGCTTCCGTCTGCTGTGCCAAGCCGCCGCGTCGCCTCCGTCCACCGAGTCGCGCAGTTGTCCGGGCCGAGCCGAACCGCGTCGCCACCGTCAGTCGTGCTGAGCCGCTGCGCTGCTATCGTCCACCAAGTCGAACCACCATCCCATGGCCGGACCGCCGCCCCATGGCCGGACCACCGTCTCGCCACCAGACCACCACCCCACATGTAGCCAGACCACCACCCCACAGCTGGTCCACCTCCCCGTGGCCGGACTACCACCTCGCGGTCAGAAAATTGCCTTGCAGTCTCGCTCTGTCCTCGGCTGAGCTTCCCTGGGCCGAGTCAACACACACCGCACCCCTGCGGCACCCCTCGGCCGAGCCGCCCTTGCGGCACTCTCCGCGGGCCCTCGCGGCATGCCGGGCAGGACCCAGTAGGCCGGGCCAAACATAACTGGTCGGCCCGCACCGTGGGCCGCACCAGACCGAATGGGTTGGGCCGGGTTAACCCGAACCGGATCAGCCTAGGCCGGGTCGGGCTAGGTTGGTCCGACTGGGTCGGACTGAACCCGGGCCCACTGCGACCCATTTACATACTTTTTGCCATAAATTAGGCACCAGACGTCCGTTTGACGAACCGTCAGCGGTGATAGAAATTTTGGAGCGAGACATTACCTTTGATGATAACCCACTATGTTTTTGATTGAGATGGGGAATAGTCAGGTTGGATCGAGCACGAATCTAACCAGGCCCCCAGGATGAAAATGCTAATAACTCACAGACCGGGCGTCTGATTGATGCATTGTCTGTGACGTTGAGACCCCTGTGATGTGGATGACCATTGAGATACTTCATCTTGGGACTTCGTGTAATTTGGAGTATCGACCAGTAGCTTGTAGAGCATATCCTCCCAGAGACGACCGAGCATAGTGCAGAGACCTAGTGGTTGGCTGAGACTTGAAAACTGCTGACTGTTTCGACTCAGAGTGACTCGACTGGCCCAGTGGGGAGTGCCTTGGTGATGCAACAGTCCCACGGTGGGGAGTGTCTTGGTGATGCGGAAGACCCATGGTACTTGATAGGAGGATTACCTCAGCAGGCTACGAGGGGGAGCACCTCTATGTGATGTGGAAGACCCACGGTGGGGAGCGCCTCTGTGTGATGTGACAGACTTACTGTACTCGACAGGAGGACTACCTCAGCAGTCCATGGTTAGTGGGAAGCACCTCTGTGGGACGTGGAAGGTCCACTATACTCGATAGAGGAGGAGTTCTCCAGTAGCCGGTGTGTTCAATGTTGTGTTCAGAATGTTACTTGATACTACCCCTAGAATAAATCATGGTTTGAGCTCAGTCAGTATCTCTATGTATTCCTCGTGATTGAGATGGATTACTTGATAACTTATGTATATATATGGGCATATACCTAAGTAAGGTTGTCTATGGATTTCATACTTTTTTGTTTATCCTTGATGGATTTTGTGAGACCTAGAGGGTATCAGTGTCCCTATTGTGTATCGTTATACTCACCCCTGTATGGGCTATTCCTACACCTTGTTGTGTTGGATGAAGACGAAGGAAAATGATGACTGAGGCTGAGAGTACCAGGACTAGATGGTACCTGGAGGTGGACCATACGACGTGTAGGTATGCAGAGGAGATGGGAGGACGTGGAGTGATGATGAGGCGATATGTACCTACCCTTCAGGTAGGAACCTCAGAGGATGACCCAGTAACTGACTTTCCCTTTTCTTCAGTTGTATTGTATCACAGTTGTACATGTAATTTCCAGTTGGACTTGTATTCTGGCCTCATTTACTTACTGCACTCAATCTGTTTATAGTTCTGTTTACTTGTGTTTCAATCTTGTTGTGTGCTTGGTTATATGTGCTTACAGGTTATAAAATCAATGCCTTCCCAATTTTAGGGAATACAACTTCGGTGCTAGTCGCCAGCCCCTGGCCTATGGAAGGCGGGCTTGGGGTAGTCACATCACGGGCCCTGAGGGATGGGTCCTGACATTTTTTCAGTTATTTATTCAGTATTATGCACATTGATATGGGGGCTATAGTCTCTCCATAGTACCAACATAGACCACCACTGCTAGTCAATAGCCTATGGAATACAAGGAGGTGCACTTGAGGCCCTGTGGAAAACCTAGACAAGTTACTATTCATAGTGACCTTGGGATGGGATGTGACACTGTAGGATATGAATGGTCCTCGCAGACTAACCATTTTTCTAAGGATGAAAAGAAATACTAAAACACAACTATGTATCCAAATATTATGGAATACTTCCCCAAAACTTCATGGTAAACCTCATATCTTGATCTGATAAAATAGATTATAGTAATACATGAAACCTTACAACTTCTTTAATATATATCAGAGAAATATGATCAAGGGTGAAATCTTCTTGGATAGTAAGGAAATGTGCTGACTTTGTATGGTGATCAACTACAACCCAAATACCATTATGGCCTTTATATTTTTTTGGGAGTCCAAAGATGAATTCTATGATGATGTTTTCCCATTTCCATTTTGGTATGGGTAATAATTATAACATTCCCATATAATTATATCTATCATACATAACTTTTTGAAATACGAAGAACCAAGATACATACTCTTTAATATCTCTTTTCTTGTTGTCCTACCATAAATACTCTTTATTATCATGATACATCATTATACATCCAAGATGAATAGATAAAGAATAATTATGATATTCTTCCAATAACCCATTCTATTTTGGTATTTACATGGCACATAAATGGTTCCAAAACCTTTTCATTCAATTACAATCAAGTTTGAACATAGAAAAATTTCATAACTTCTTTTTTAGTAGAACTTCTTCCATCTGTGCCACTTTAATATTCACATGGATAGATAGTTAAACACTTATTTGATCAAGATATGATTTCTCCCCTTTAAGATTTCGAGGTCTATCCATTGAAAATTTATTAATATTTGATCCTTTGTGATCCTCATCATATATGATCTAGAATGATCCTTTCAAATCAGAGCAGTATCCACCTTGTTTTCTTTCCCAAGGTGATAATGTATTGAGCAACCATAATCTTCAATCAACACTAACCATTTTATCTTTCACATATTAATATATTTCTGGGAGAATATATACTATAATATTTTGTGATTAGTATATATGTCATACCTTTCCATGTAAATATAACACCTATATATCTTTAGTGAAAATATTACCACTACTAACTCCAAATAACGAGTTAGGTAACATTTCTCTTGAACCTTCTATTGTCGTAACGTATAAGATATCACCCTATCATTTTGCATAAGAACACATCTCATCCCTTTTTTTGATACATCACTATAAAAAAACCCTTAACCATTGTATGGTAGTGTGATTACTAGTGCACTGGCCAACCTTCTCGTCAATTCCTTGAAATTTTCTACACATTCATCAGTCCAAAGGAACTTAACTCCATTTTGAGTTAACTTGGTGAATGGATTAGATAGCTATGAAAATTTATTTTTAAAGGGTTGATAATATATATCCAGTATAATATAAATATTTATTTTTGTCATATTGTTTGGTCATGACCAGTATTCAATAACTTTTTCCTTTGATAGATCCACCGATATACATGCACTTTAGATTTTATGACCCAAAAATGAAACTTCTTATAGCTGAAATTAAAACTTACTAAAATTTTCATATAGATTCTCCTTCATTAGGTTATTCAGTACGATCCTCATGTGATCTTCAATTTCTTCCTTGATCTTGGATTATAAAATAATAACATCTATAAATACTACCACAATCTGATCAAGTTTATCTTAAAATACATTATCCATTAAATCTATGAATACATATAAGGAATTAGTTATACCAAATGACATCACTATAAATTCATAGTTTCCATACCTTATATGAAATGTTTTATTGTGTATGTATTCACTTTTGACCTTCAATTGATAGTATCGATATCCAAGATCAATCTTGAAAAAGTATTTACCACCTTGTAATTGATCTAAAAAATCATCATTATGGGGTAGATGATACTTATTCTTGATTTCGATCTTGATATATTAGCAATAATCAATATAGATTCACATTGATCCATGTTTTTTTAAAAAAAATAACAGGTGAACCCCATTGGGTTTCACATGGATAAATGAATACCTTATTAATATCCTCCTAGAGTAGATTCTTAAATTCCTGAAACTCAATTAGATCCATTCTATATAGAGTCTCTAAAATAGGTGTAGCACCCGGTATGACTTCTACTAAAAACTCAACTTCATGAATTGGTGGGTGAATATAGAATTATTATAGAAATATATCATTAAACTCTTATACAATAGGTATATTCATATCTTTATATTCACCCTAACCTTATGATAAATATTCTCCCATTTAATTAGAATAAATACCCACAAAATGGATGTAATTTCCATTGGAAGTTCATATTTATTCTACCACCAATAAATGATCATAAGTTGGCTCAGAATGTAAAATGTAACTTCCCTTCATCAGAAATTGGGATGGGATTTATATAAATAAATCCAATAAATTCCCAAAATAACATAAAATTCAACTAATGGATGAGATTTACAGGAACCACCTTTCTACATACATCAATTAGATAAGAATCATAAAGTAGAGATGCGAACATCCAACAATCTGGAGTTTTCAATACTAATTCAACATATAATCATTGAGGTGGTAATGTTATAACAATACCAAATTCATTAGAAATAAAAGAGTGATTTAATCTGGAATCAAATAAGATATTAGTATTTTTTACTATATGGTAAGTGTACCATTCACCACCTTTTTATTGCACCCTAAATCAGTAATATATATCACATGTGATTTTCCTTTTTCACTAATATTAAGAGGTTTTTATCATCGATCCTGTCCATTAAATCTTAGATTCTTTCACTGGTTAGAATAATGCACATACTCATTTAATTTAAAACTCTAGAGTATGAGTGGTTAATTTTTTGGAGATTTCACTCCATTAATATCATTATATAACTTCATTTCATTACTTTGATATTTGATTTCCCAATAACCTTCCTTCACAAACTTAAATCATTTACTAGTCCCCTTATGAATATTTTCTCCATTCTTATTTTCCATAAATTTTTCATAAAGGAAGACTAATATTCTTCCCCCCGTGATTTTTATTACTAGAATTACCTTTGAATTCCATCTTTATTCTCTTATCAAAACTATGAGATTTATGGGTGAATCTGACCTCTATTTCTACCTTCAGAGAAAAGAGAATGATTTCTTCATAGATACTGAAGTATCTTATGTATAACACCCAATAGAGACTTGGTTTTAAACCATTGAAGAATTAATCAATCTTGATTTCAGGTTGGATGATAATACCATAAACATACCTCACAAGTTCTAAGAAATTTTCCTCATAGGTACTAATGGATACATCATCTTTATGATTTATCTCATGAAATTCATTCTCCATTTTTTGTAAGAATAATATTAGGAATGTATTTATTGAAATATAACTATCTAAACTCATATCACTACTTAGAGTTAATTTCTTCATGTTGCCTCATTTTCTCGATAATAGTATACCATTTATGAGCTTTTCCTTGTAACTAATAAATAGACAAAAATAAATTTTTCATGCTCCAAACATTGGATAATGGAAAATATCATTTTAATGGGGATAATACATTAATTATAAATTATTGGATCATGTGACTTACTTAAATAAGGTGGATGTTTCCTCATAAAGGAATCAACAAAATATTGTTCTCTCCTTTTCTAATTTCGATGCTTAGCATGATTTATGGCTTGAGAAAGTTGTGTAATAATAGTGATGAAATTTGGTATTCTAACTCCCTTAAAATTTGGTTTCTCTAGAGGGAGATCATTTAATTTTCTATCACATTCAACATTAATATGATTCCTTTTAGTTCCATCCATTGAATAAAACCATGAAATATTTCTTGAGAAACAATAGTAGTAGTGATAAACTACATAATCATAAAAAAATAATTTATTGGATGGATAACTAATGACACCTTATTTTCAATAAATAACACCTTAGGTTTAACCAAATTCATACGTGGTCATCTTCCATTTATATTTTTTATAGTGGTTCATAATGAAAATATTTATTAACCTCAATATATCTTCAATGAGTGTCTATCCAAGTGTGTAGTCTTAGGACCACCCATCATGCACTGATGATGATCGAGTTAATACCCAATATACCCTATTGAGAGTTTTAACACTAGGTGTATCTATGCCACACCCACATCCACATTCTAGTATCCATATAGGTATTTATTTTTTAAGAAAACTACAATCATTTCTTTACTATTGCTAATGATGTTATCTTATACTTAGTCTTATCCTAAGGGTTCTCGTTAATTATTCTCCATCCTAGTTTCCAAAAAATAACTAAACGTTACTCTAATACCAAATGAGGTGACCAAAACCTTTCATACATAAATATTGTATCTTATTAGATGAATGTTCATTATATAAAATTATTTTCCATTCCAGAACTATAGAGGTTTAGTGTATTTGGAAACTTGGATACATAAACAACTGGTATAAAAAAAATCTATGTCATACCCCACTATTTTCATAAAAACAAGCACCCTTCTTAGACATATCATACTTAAAACATTTCTTTGTATCCTATGGAAATTGAAACATAATAAAGGGTGATCTTAGATGCACAATAAGGGTGAACCAGGGATATATCAATGATCATTTAATCATTACATGAGTATAAGGGTATGAGAACATGGGATTAACATTTGAAAAATAATACCTTGCAACTCATATATTATAATCCTGAGTTATGGAATAAATCTTGGAAGTTCATAAGACATGAATCATAAATTAATCAAAGAACATGATCCATGAGAGCATAACATTAGCATAAGATCATATTATCAATGAGTGAAATAAATTGTGACATAATCAAAATCATAGAAATGTTATGTCAAGGATACCCACTAAGACATTAATCATAGGTTAGGCTTGGGCTAACCACATGTGTGACTACTTTGGACCCGTGATAACTTTCAATGTACCCTATTTTGGGCTTGGGATAACCTCATATATACCCTTTAAGCTTAAAAATCATTCATCTTTTACCAATTAAATAGATATATATAATGAGCCCACTTATCACATAGTCATAATCGATCTATATATATCCCAAAAGGTCATGAAAACATTTATCATTTAATTATACCTTAGACCATAGAAAAGAAAATGTGTCTCATCAATATTTCATCATTATAACAATAATACATCCAAATAAAGAATATGGACTGTATCATAGGATCATATGTTTAATGAATTATAATTAAAATCAAAGGATGCTATCTATAGTGACCCAGTCTTAACATACATTGATATTGCATCATTTTAGATTAATACTCAATACATTACAAAAATACATGCCCAAGGAACGTAATAGTTTAGTGTCTTTGGAAACTTAGAAATAAAATATTTTATCCAAGTAAAATATCTTCAACATTTCCTATAAATATCTCCACCTTTAGTACTTCTACCTAAAACCTTTATTCATAACCTGAGGAAAGGAAACATAATAAACGTTTGAGCTCAGATTCTCGGTAACGGTAAATAAAGCAAATGCATAAGCAAAACATGAAACAAAGGGTATGAAACTTGAGCATAAAATTTTAATAACATACCCTACATATTAGATATTATAATAAATATTGGTAGTTCATACGATATATATCATAAAAGGATTAAGAACATAAATTATGAAGTATATCCTAGTAATAAGACATGGAAATTGGGTCATGGAGATTTTTTTATAACGTTTTTAACATATCTAAGTAGAAACATGTTCACTCATTAAGTAAAGGGAATTAAATCAGGCCCCCTCATCAACTTATGGATGTGAAACTAGGTCCATGCATAACTTTTTGAACATGTAATCATGTTCATGCATAACAACATGAATATGTAATCAGGTTCACATATAATCTTATGGACATGCATCCAAGTCCATTAATAAAATTTTGAACATATAATAAGGTTAACTCATAACATTTTGAACATGTAATCAGGTTCACATATAAAATTATGGACATGAAACTAGAGCTATGCATAAAATTATGAACATGTTATCAGGTTCATGCATAACATTTATACTTGTGATTCATCCATTATTACCCAATGCATTGTATGGAGACATAGGTCCCATCCATCTCATAATAAAAGCATTCATACAGGTTCCATGAGATAATAAAACATTCATCATATCATGACCCATAAAAAGATATGGGTTCGATAAACATAAAATCATAACCCATGAAATGAAATGGGTATCTTTAACATTTAATCACATAATAACCCATGTAATAGTGATAGGTTTTATAATAATTTCATCAAAGCATAACCCATGAAAAGAAGTGGGTTTCAAAAGAATATAATCTGTGAAAGAGAAACAGATGTCATAAGAATAATTCCTTCAAAACATAATCCACTTAAGAAATAATATGAATTAAACGATTGGATTATTTCCTATAAGGGAATGAGTAACATCAATGGATGTCATATTAGAAGGAAAATAACATATAAGGATATTTTGGAAACATTTTTTGAGGAAAATATGCTTTCTCCTTTAAAAAATCTCTTTAAAACATAAAAACATTACGAAACCATTTCCTTTGAAAATACATTGAAAACATAGAAATAATGCTTGAAAACATTTTTAAAACCATTTTCCTTGAAAACTTATTAAATAATCATGAAAAAAAATTGAAAACCAATTTCCTTGAAATCTTATAAAATAATCTTGAAAACATTTTGAAAAATATTTTACTTGAAAACATATAAAAGGAGATTGAAAACGTTTTGAAAACCATTTAATTTAAAATATCTTTTAAAAAACTTTTCTTAAAATTTAACCTTTAAATGTGAAGAGATATCTTTAAAGGATTGATGGTGGATAAATCTGTACATGTCATACGAGGTAAAAGGAATATTCCTTTTACATGGTAAAAGGTTAGAAAAATGCCTTGTTTAGAAAGAGACATGAATATTACTTTGAAAAAGTTGGTAAAAGAAAAAAGGGTAAAAATTTATTTTAATTACATATGAGATTAGTTGAATATTCTTGGAAACCCTATTTAGAAAACATGGTTTTCCAATCGAAGAGGGGGTAAAGTCAGGATTTCTTAAAAAACATTCTTAATTATCTTATGTACCAAAGATTATATATATGGTACCAATACATGGGTATGTCATGAATAACTATAGTTGAATAAAATTCATGAATTTATTGAGATATGGTTGCAATATTTCATCAAAGGATGCGTAAACATAAACAATCTTTAAAATCTATGTGATTGTTTCCATCAACACTTATCACTTGGTAACTTCGAATCATATCATCCATGTAAAAAAGGAAATTATATGAAGCATATAATATCATGAAAGTATAGATATTCATTATGTGTCTTTTAAAATGTAATTATACACACCTCAAAATGTATTTAGGTTCCAAACATAACATGGGTCTCAAAGAAGGAAAATTGATACATAATTATTTTACTAATTTCGTAACTTTTGAAATATAAACACCATGAAATAAATTTCATATAATTTATATTTAAATATCTATAAATTAAACTATAATAATAATTTATTACATATATGGTATGTATACACACCACATAAAAGGAATGGGTGGTGAATAAAGCAAGTATCTCACAGAAATAAAAAGTGTGAAGAAATCCCCTTACCCTGTGTGTTGACTCTCATTGTACTCGTTCAAACCACCTGTATGATAAATATAAATTTATTATAAATCATTTATAGAATAAACTTTTTATATATAATACCATATATGGGTTTATTATTACTTTATATTAGCTTCTATTTAACAATCCTATGTAAAGGTTTTACTTCGGCCAATATTTTTTTTATTATTCGCATGTGTCTTAATTTGTTATATCATTAGAATTTATACATTATATCATAATTAACAAAATATAAAAAATGATAGAAATATAATTTTTATAAAATATATGTGTAATATAATAATATATAGAATATATAAGTATTAAATGGAATACACCATTCATGGAGGTGGTAGGTCGTACGTATGCATGAATGGTATTTCCATTTAATTGCCTTGTTTAAAGAAAGAAATTAAATTACATATATGTATATAAATGTATATAAATATATCATTATTGAAGTATATTTATGATATCATATATATATATACATTAAATATTCACTAAAACCATTCTTAATACAATCCATGTAGTGTATGAATGAATCGTATCGCTTTGTGGGGGTGATAGTCCACACTTCCTCACATGAAATTAACGTATTAACACCAAATGGAGAGTAAAAATAAATGTGTTTTAAAAGGAATAAATAAGATTAAACAAATAATAAATATAATATATAATATATATGAACATGGTGTCCGTCAAAATTTCCACCATGGGAGGCAGTAATGAAAATTGAACAATCATCATTTAGTGAGGCATTAGTTCACCACACACATAAACAATATGTTCGTTATCCATTAGATGGAGGTGTGTGTCAATGCATTTTTAATAATTTTCATAAAAAACACTAGTATATTTATGATATTGGTGTTTTAATACAATCATGTAAAACATAAAGTGGACTAGGGTGGCGAAAGAAAATAAAAGAAAGGACTTGAGAGAATACATTAGCTCTTATTAGGGTAACTCATTTTGGTTTGTGGAAAAACGCTTCCTTGGAATGCCTTATGCCCAAGGTAAGGATTCTTGTAGGAAGATATGATTTATAGGAAGTTTATTGGGTAGATATTGGAAAAACATAATAGGTTTTATAGGTGTGGGGGTGTGGGAGAGGTGGTTTCCTTTTATATGGAAGGAAAAAGACTCACTTGGAATTTTTGAAAACAAGTTTGGTGTACACATGTTATTACCTTAAAAAAGTCATAAAAAACCAACCTAAATAAATAACGGATGTTTTATGACCTAAATATGGCCATAAAATGGGTTTAAGAATGTTTATGGTTCATTTGGACTCTTAATATTAAGTTTTATTCCCTAATTAAGTTTAATTTGACCCTAATCGTTGTTAATGATTTTAATCACTTTTCCAAATCATTTTGGTAAAAAATAAATATGATCTCATTAGAATATAAATATTATAATGATTAAAATTTTTTATTTCATTTTTTATAAATTAATCTCACAGAAGAGGAAAATTTTAGATTAATGTTAATCCCACAGACATGATGAAATTACAGGTTTTAAAAGTAGAAAGAAGTTAAAAAGTTTATTAAGTATTTATATTCAATTTCAAAGTGAAATTGATTATAATGAAATAAATTGTATTAATATATGTTTAATTTATCTAATTTGACCATAAAAAATATTTAATGTATAATTTAACATTAATAATTATTTAAAAGAAAAAGTAGTTATTACCTAAAATGCAGCATTTTTCACTATTCATCAAAAATTGAAGTTTCTCAGAAAAACACAAAATATTCACCCAAAGATAATTTCTTTTTTATGAATTAAAAAATGAATTTTATTTTATCAAATTAACTTTCTATATGTTTTTTATATTCATTTAATTTGTAAAATCGGTTCATTCGAGAAAACGATATTTTTAAACATAAAGGACTTTACCAAAGATCATATACTTCATTATCAATATGTTATATTTATATAAAACAATTATAAATAATATTAAAAAATTGTTTATTACTATTAATATAACTAATTTTAACAGTTGTTTTATCATTATCTCAATTAAATAATTATAACAATAAAATGATGTTTCATAGAAACATCTGTGTTGCGTGTAACTTACGCCAAGTTTGTGTTGCGGGTAGTGGAAGCCAAGTTGGTATTTCATGTAGGGCAAGCCAAGTCGGTGCCATTTGGAAGGAATTTTTGACATAGTGTTTTAATATAAATATATATATATAAAGACCTATTTCTAGGGTTGCGTGAAATGAAAAATATCAATAAGATAAAATAATTCGAAAAAAATTCACAAAATCTAAGATTGCTACATTACACCCCCCTTTAAATGAATTTGTTCCCCAAAATATGTCTAGATTATCAAAGGTTTAATACATGAATGTTCCATTCATAGAAACCCACATAGTAAAAATGAATACTAAAACTTCACTTTAAAGGGAATGTTTGGACCATAACGGTTACCCAAAGGAACATATAGTTGGGTTTCTATATAAAAGAACATAGGTTGGGAGGGAATATTTGACATGAAGGAAAAGTTTAAATATTTATAAGGAGTTATTGAGGTCATCAATCAAAAAATTGAATGATAAAAGAAAAGTTTAGGGCCCCAAAGTCATCAATATTTGGTGATTTAAAAGGCCATGAGGTCAACAAAATTAAGGTATTAAGACAACACATTTTCTTTTGATAATTATTCTAATGATGAGTAATTATTTTATTCACCAAGAATATTAGGAAATATACTTACTTGACATATTTATATAATCAAAATTTCATTCTTTAGTTGTTATTTTATCAATTTCTAATTCATCCATTACTTCGTGTAATGGATGTCCATAAATTAACTTTTAGGCCTGAAGTACTAAAATACACTTTTAGCAGATCTTATGGCTCATAAAAGAATGAAATGTGTAACTATTTATCTATAACTATTATCAAAATTGAATATTGTTATTATATTAATATGCAAACATAAAAAGTAAAACTATTGTTTCATCATAAATAATTATTCTTCAAAAATAATTATACATTAACCAGGACATTGCGTAGGCTGGTGATAGATGTGAAACCCTTATCATCATTCGGCCATTGGTTCATGACCCAAAGGCTTGTCATACATGATTGGTTGTCACCCAACATACAGGGTTTCCTTTTATAAAACCATACTAATATAATTTCCAAAATATGGTAGACATCCTTGAAATATGGCTAATCAGTAAATAGCCTTTTAACCAAGGTTTTCAGTACAATCTCAATACATAAATACTTCCTCTGAAGTTTAACTTAAAATTTTCATGAATGGATAACTTTATAACCCTTCTAAAATATTAAAACAGAAATACATAGAAATAAAGTCACAGAACCTTCTTAACATTGATCCCCCATATATCACAAAGTATCTCTTGGTTGTCACATTCAAAACATGTGAATACCCTCATCATATATTCTCTTGAAACATGGTAATAACCTTAACTACCATAAATCCTTTTTGAAAACATGCATGCTTCCTTAATATAATGATTGATATATATATTCTTTAAATCCAATAAGTTGTAAACTTCATCCTTGATGACAAAGACTACTTGGTCAATAATCAGTTCTAGGGTAATCTATTATGTCCAATTTACATATCCTTATCCAGTATATCTTTATCCAAACATCATTATCTCAACAACAGAAATTAATTAAGGGTTACTTTCCCTTAATCAAAATATCACCATTCCATGAAATCATATTTCTATGTCTTCATCACCATACACCATTTAGTTTCAATCCATAATGAAAACGTATACTGAAAATAATCATATTTTTCATGATTCATATAACAAAATATTTGATTTCCAAAACATAAATACTTTATTCCTCAAACATTATTCTTAAACCATTACTTATGCCTTATCAAATTATTTCTTAATACCACTTTAGTAGAATATGATATATTAATCATTTCTCAAGGTTCCTTAACCTCAATATATTCATTCTTATTGTGTTTAATGTAAACAATACTAGAAGAACATCACATACCTTTCACATGATGTTTGACATATCTTTATCTTCAGAAGTATAACCAATACACGTACCACCTTCCTAATTCTCTTTATTAGATTTACTCTTGGGAAATAGATTCTCATAATTACCATACCTTCCAAATCTGAAACATTAAATGTGAACCATGTTCCTTAGAGTTCTCTCCATTGAATAAAACCAGAAGGCATAGTGTGATCTTTACTTATCATAGTAGAAAACCACATAGTCATGAAAGGAATAACTTATAGGATTTCTAAATCATGACACATTATTTAATATATGACACCCTAGGTTCATCGTAGATTATTTATAGCCAAATTATTTTTAAATAATTCATTATGGTTCTTGAAGAGTTTGTTAATTACCAATGCATATCCCCCAAGAGTGTTAAACAAGGTGTGTAGAAAGGCCCATTATCATGTACCAGATTACCCCAATTTAGGCTTTGAAGATCTTGTTAGATTTTTTTAACTATAATGACACAGTCTTAACATATATTATCATTACATAATTTTTACAGAATACATAAAAATTACACAAATTGATGCTTAATGTCTGTACTATTCTAGTGGCTTTGAAAAGATGGAAACATAAACACATGTACATAAATTAGATACAATATCTATGACTAGGTTCTTCTTTACTAGTACCCTTCTTAGGAATATCAAAAATAATAAATATCCTCATAACCTATGGAAGTAAACCAAAAAATGGGTGAGCATAAATTCTAGATAAGGGTAAACAATGGAGACATGTAAGAATAATCATGGTCATAAGGGTATGAGAACATGATCATAGAAAGATAATATCATAAACTGCATATCGAAGATCATATACATGAATCATTTCATAAATCTTGCCAGTTCATAAGAATCGAATAATAAAGAAATAAATAACATAAGACATGAAATAATAACTTAGGAATAAAACATGGAATTTTGGTAGACACATAATCATATAATACGATTTCCATAGTATACAAGTCATCACATCCAAGACCATCTGAGTAGTATAAGTTAACTCCCCATACCATCTTGGTAGTTATGGTTCACTCCCATGGCCATCTTGATAGCATGATTTCACTCCTCATACCATCTTGGAAGTCATGGTTCACTCCCATGGTCATTTTAGTATCCAAGGTTCATTCCTAAGATCATCTTAGTCTATCTCATGAGATATAAATCTATACCCAATGCATTGGAGGGAGATATAGGTCACGCCTATCTCATAATGAAATCATACATACATGTGACCAAAGATCATAAATTAGCATATCATAACCCGTGAAATGAAATTTTTATTATAAACATGTAATCATATCATAACCTATAGGAAGAAGTAGGTTTTATAATCAGTTGATCATAAACATAACCTATGAAAAGAAGCGGGTTTCAAATGCATATAACACGTGAATGAGAAACGGGTTCCATAAAAATGATGCCATAAAAACATAATCCATTCAGAGAATGAGTATGAATTGACAAATGAATAAATTTCCCATTAAGGCATGAGTAACATAAATGGATGTTATCTTAGATGGTAAATAATTTTGAAATATCTTTTAAAAACATTTCCTAATGAAAATATACTTTTTTGTCTGAAAGAATTATTTTTATAACAGAAAACCTTTCGAAAACCTTTTTCTTTGAAAATATATTTGAAAAATTATAACTAAATATTTGAGAATTATCAAACATTTTTAAAATATTTTTTTCTTCTAAAATGCTCTCCAATGATCTTTTGAAAACATTTTTGAAAACATTTTCGAAAATATGGTTTTGGAATATAATAGATTTCGAACCGAAGAGAGAGACGGTCGGATTTTACATAAACACATTATATAAAGTATAAAAGAGTGGAAAAAATGTACTAAAATATAAGGATATCTAGTAGAAATATAGTAAAAGGAAACTCATGAGAGTTCTTGATAGATGGACAATAATATTTCATCAAAGACGCATAGTCATTACCAATCTCAAAAAGCGATGAGATTGTTTCAATAAACTCTTACCACTTGGTTACTTGGGACCATACTCTTCATGTATTAAAAGGAAATTACCTGAATCATAAAATATAATGAAAATAAGGATATTCATGATATAACATGGAAGTATATACACCTCGAAAAAGTGTTTAGGTTCATAATAATACATGAGAGTCAATGAAGGAAATTTGAGGCAAAACGTTTTTACCGATTTGGCAACTTTTGAAACTTAAACCACATGAATGAAATATAGTAAAATGGATCTGTTAATACCCATATATTTAATTAAAATATACATATAATAAAATCATGGGAATTACATACACCACACAAAATTAAATAATGGATAACATAGTGTGTATCTCATGAAAATAAAAAGTGAGAAGAAATATCCTTATCTTGTATCTTGACTCTCATCGTACTCGTTCAAACCACATGTATAATAAAAATAAATTTATTATAAGTATTTTAAAAAACCATATAATTATATATAATACTATACATGTTTTTATTATGACCTTATATTACCCTCTTGTTAACGATCCTATGTTAGGGTTTCACTTCGAGTAATATTCATTTTGTTCTTCGCATGTGTCTTAATTTGTTATATCAATGGGCCTTATACTTATATAATGATTTATAGAATTTAAACCATGATATAAATACATTTATATAAATTATATGTGTATTATAATAATCTATATAATATATAATTATGAAATGGAATACACCATTCATGGAGACGGTAAGTCGTACGTAAGCATGAATGTTGTTTCTGTTTTTATTATCATATTGAGAAAAATATATAAATGACATATATATATCTGTGTGTGTGTGTGTCTATAATTATTAAAATATCATTATTATATCATATATATCATATATTTTCATTAAAATCGTCCTTAATACATTCAATGTGGTGTGTGAATGTATCACATCACTTTGAGGGGGCGGTAGTCCACACTTCCTCAAACGTGATTGTCATATTAACACCAAATGGAAAGTAAAAGGAATGTCTTTTAAAAAAGGAATAAAAAATATTATAGTAATAATAAATATCATATATAACATACATAAAGAAATTTTCCAACATAATGGCTACCATGAGAGGCGGTAAGGGAAATTGAACAATCATAATTTAGTCAGGCGGTAGTTTTCCGTACACATAAACAATAAGTTTGTTATCTGTTACCATGGTGGTGTGTATAAGTGTAGTTTCAATACTTATCATAAAAATATACTATTATATTTATGATACTATTTTTTATACAACCATGGAAAAAATAAATTGAATGGGGTGTAGAAATAAAATAAAATAAATGACTTTAGAGTAGATATTACCTCTTGATCGGGTAACTCCATTTGGTTTGTGCCAGAAGGCTTCCTTTGATTGAATTCTATAAAAGGGAAGGATTATAGGAGAAATATAGTGATTTATTGAAGTATATTGAGTAGTTATTGGCCTAAATTAAGAGGTTTTAGAGGTGTGAGGAAGTGGGAGAGGGGTGGCTTTTATAGGGAAGGAAAAGGACTCACTAGGAATTTTTAGAAACAAGTTAGGTGTACACATGTTCTTACCTAAAAAAAGTCATAAAAACTAAAAAAACTATATAATTTAATGTTTATGGATGAAATATGGTTATAAAATGGGTGTTTTAATTGTGTCTATGTCATTTTGTTGCTTAATTTTATGGTTTAGTACCAAATTAACTTAATTTGGCCTTAATCGTTGTGATTAGTTTTACTCACTTTTACTATTCATTTTGGTAAGAAATTAGATTGGACTTATTATAATATAAATATTATAATGGATACAATGGTTTATGTTGGTTTTTCAAAATTTAAATCATAGAATTAGAAAAATAAAGATTAATGTTAATCCCACAAACGGGGCGAAATAACGAGTTTTTAAAGTAGAAAAATGTTAAAAAGTTTGTTAAGATTTAATATTCAATTTCAAAGTGAAATTTATTCTAGTGAATTAAATTTTATTAATAGATGTAGTATTTATCTAATTTGACCTTAAAACAAATTTATTATATTATTTATCATTAATAAATAATTAATCAAAATGATAGTTTTCAACTAAAGAGAATTAGCTTTCACTATTCATCAAAAAATGAAGTTTCTCAAAAAAACCAAAAAATTCAACCTAATATAATTTCAAAATTTTGAATTCAAAATAATTTTTATTTTTGAAATTAAATTTATAAATATGTCTAAAATTAATTTTATTATTAAAATCAGTTCATTCGAGAAAACAGTATTTTAAAATATAAAAAGACTTTACCAAAAATCATATCTTTCATTATGAATTTGTTTTAATTATATAAAAAATTATAAAAAATATTTTATAATTACTTATTAATATCCATATAACTATTTTTAATGGATATATTATAATTATTCAATTTCAATAATTTTAAAAAATATATCTTTCATCGAAACTCAGTGTTGTGTGTATCGTACGCCAACCCAGTGTTGTGTGTATTGTACACCAAGTTAGTGTTGTGCATGACATAAAAAAGGTCAGTTCTATGTGAAATTAATGTTTAACATGGTTAATTGTTGTAACACCCCAAGATTTCATAGTGTGTATTTATTCAAAATAATTCAATAACTTTCACTACACGCAACACCGAGTTCAAGCGCACCATGACTTACCAAACAAGCTATTCAAAAGAGGTTATGAATAGTATTAACTAAATTTTAAACTTTATATAATCCTTATAATTTTAGAATCCATATTATGAGTTTCTTAGACATAATGTAAGAACAAATTCATTTTCAGTATTGCACTTTTACCAACTTTTAATAGTGAACCCTTTTTAAATACAATATTTTAAACTTTTTGACTAAATGGGGACATCAAAAATTTAAAATGAAACATCCCAAGCTTCCACGATACGCTTTCCTTTGAATAATACAGTAGCGTGTGTTGTACGCAACTTCGAGTTCTAACACACACCACAACCAATCAAACCAGCTGTTATGAATAATAATATCTAATTTCTGAAAGTATATATATTTTATATTTCAAAATGGACTAAACTTTTAGATTTGGAATATCGAATTTATCCTAAGGTTAAATTTTGCTACTTTTCGGATAACTTTAATATTTTGATGAATAGTGAAAATTACTAAATTTTAATTAAAAACAACTGTTTTAATCAAAATAATTAATAGTAATAAATTATGAATTTGAGTGTTTTTAAAGTATATTTAGAATATATTTTTACCATTTAATACAATGTTGGTCATTGGACATAATTTTACAATTAAACCAGACATAAACAAGTGTCAATCTTTTGATAGTTATTATCTCTTAAAAACACGCTTTTTGTTTTAACAACGGGAATTAATTTTAAATTAATTTCTGCCACTTCTGTGTTTTGAATTTGGAAAAATAGATTCCATATTTGGAATAAGTATGTTCAAATTGTGTAAATAGGCAACTTTTATTTTTTAGACATTTTGAATAATTACTTCGGTAAATATTTTATTTACCATGGTTAAGGGTAAATCCTGTAAATAAGGGTTAAAAAATAATATTATAATAATACTAAATTACCCTAAAACGTGTCCTAGACATATTTGTTGATACATGTTCGAACATAGGAATCTTTGGGTCGATTTTGGGACCCCATGTAGCCACTTGTAGGTGATAGGGACACTTAATTTTAATTAAGTTAAAATGAATACAAAAATGACACAAGCATATATCTTTTAGAAAAACAATTTTTACATAGGGTTATATATGTTGTATTTTCAACTATAAATATTCATTAGAAAGATAAAAAGATTTAATACATAATTATATTTTATTTATAATTTTTAGACCTTAAATAATTTAATTTATTTATGACACAATGATGATGCATTAATTACCATAATAGTAAAAAATTAAAATAATTGATATTATAAATACCAAAATAAATATAATTTGAGACATTTAATGAATTACACTAATTTTATAGGATAATATGACATATTAGGATTGATTTAAATGACTTTTTTCGAAGTAATCATTCTGTTATAAGTATCACAAAAATCAACTATTGAATAGTGTCAAAATTGACCTAAAAGAGTTTTTAAAACAAATATTATATTATTAATTGATATTAAATCCCTAAAAATCTAAGGTTCGGCCAAGGGACTTATCTCATAATAGGTGTATCATTAATGGACCACTTGGGGGTCTATTGGATGTATATGGTAAGTTTATTAACCATATAATATAAAAATAGAAAGAGACATTGTAAAAGTGAAACTAATTAACTTATAGTTAATACTTAAAGATAAGGTTAATATAAGTACCCAAACCTGTCTAAATTCTATTGGTTGAGTGGTTTTCGACCCATACCCACCTTAAAATTTAAATAATCCACTTTGGAGACATTATAAACCGAATATGAATTTATTATAAATTAATATTTCTAGCTTTTCCAAAGGTGCCCCTCACCCCTCTTATAAAAGGGCACTCCTCCTTCTCATTTCTTCACACCTTCAAAGCCTTTTGGTTCGGCCATACTCTGCCCAAATACTCTCCCAACATTCCTCAATACAACCTAGAGGCATTAGTTTGATCATAAAGCCAACCTATGGAGCCCTTTTGATCAAATCAAAAGGAAGAACCCGAAGAAGAGGTAAGGATTTCACCACCCTTTTCCAAGTTCCATTCTTCTTCCACTTCTTCTTCCTCTGTTGTTACCATTATAAAATAATAACTCCAGTATCATATATATAATATTATGTTATTATAAATATGGTACAACCATATTCAGTATTCTATCCACCCTTTGAATAACATGTCACCATACGTGCGTACGTACGGTTTACCGTCTCCACGTAGTGGTGTAATTGTTATTCAATATATTATTATTTGGATGGGTATAATAATGATGTGTAACTCATGTAAATAATAAATATAACATGTTAATGATTCTGTATATATTATCTACCATATATTTATATATTATTTTAATATCAAAAGAATGATATTGTCGCTCGTGCGTACGTACGGACTACCGTCTCCACGAATGCGATGAGATTCATTCTCCATCGTATCCATTCAAGTATAATTATCATTTGATAATTTAAAAATGATGTTTATGGAATTGATATCATTCTGTATATGAATAATATACAACATATCCATTACAAAAATGGCTTACGTAACAAAACATATAAAAGAAAACTAGTAAGCTAACACCCAAAACAACGATAATACTAAGATATTATTAACAAATCAATGTTAAAAGATCATATATGATATCATATTAATGTATATGATTCTTGTATAATTTAATAACAATTATTTCACCATTATACCGGAGGTTAAACTACCCCAACCAAGGAAAAGTGCAAGGTAACGGTTTATTTCACAATCTCTTCATTATCCGAGGTTGTTTATACGTAATAATCTACTGGGATCTCTTTATCATCCACATCCATGTTTCTTAAAAATGAATTTAAAAACATTTTTACTATTTACTAGAATATGGGTTAAAGTCATTTATACCCTTGTTTTACTTTTTATAAGAGTTTTATAAAGGAATCTTTCTGTCGTTTTCCAAACAAGGTGTTTTTTATCCTTTTCGACAAATTTAAGGTAAGAATGTTTTTTTAACTTATACGGAGGGTGCGGCTATTTACCGCCGTTATAAAATTTTCAAAGCTTCTCTTACAAGCTTATATGAATATTTTCAAATTAAATGTTTTATTTTATAATTATGTGACTTTTAAATGATTTCAAAATGAATATTTTAAGAATTTTTGAAAGGTACTCTTTATCATGATCAAAATTTCAAATGTTTTAAAGATTTATCTTTCTAAATATTTTTAATTAATTTCCATGTTTTCAAAATGATTTTAAGGATTTATTTATATGGACATGAAGGTTTTGAAATGATATTTATTTTCAAAAGTTCAAAGTGGTATGGGACACTTTGATTCAAAAATCTATTTTAAATTACTTCCTTTATAAATGTGTGACTTTTCAATGATTTCAAGAAAAGAGATATTTCTCTGAAATAGTTTTGATTTCATCTATGTCAACATCCTTGTTGGATTTTAAGCTTATTTTAAGTTGATTTGTTATGATACAAAACTTTTTTATTCTATTGAAGGTTTTGTGATATTTTTTACTGTGGATGTGTTATTTTTATACCATTCATGGTTTACGAAGAAAGTATTGACATTTTATATGCTAGTTTTAATACGAATGTTTATGTTATGTTTAAAACATTTCATGTGGGAATGCATTGGACTTAGTAAGTGACGGGTGGAGCCCGCTATAACTCATCGATGCATCGGTCGGTCTCATGAGACAAACTTGTGTCTTGGCACAAGGCCTTGGAAAAATCTTATTTGTAGTCTTGGCACGAGGCCTTGTCTATGTGGTTATGATAGTCTGGAATTATGCATTCCATCATTATGAAAGTGGTTATTGATATTTCATGTGATTATTCGATTAGTAGAATATCCATGTGAATAAGTAAATGGCATTATTTCATTTTATTTTTACCATACTATGTTGAAGTTCAAGTTTAAAAGGCTTTTGTTTTAGTTGTACATTGCCTTAAATGTTTATTCTTATTTATGAATGTTTTCGCTATATTTTTATCCTTACTGGGCATTTGAGCTCACCCATTTTCTATGTTTTATTTTTCCCAGGAAGTAAAGAAGTAAATTATGAATAACCTGCAGGGATACTATGAGGGGATAATAGTGTGGATTATGGAGACAATATGTTGTTGTAGTAGTTTTTCACTTCATGATGTAATGTAAAACTATATGAATATATCTAGTGTTTCCAAGGCTACTAAACCAATCGGTCTTTCGAGATTTGATCTTTCTTTTGATCATGCCAATGTTATGTAATAATGCACTGACTCTGGGTAACTAGGGTCGGGGCGTTATAGTTGGTATCAGAGGAAGTTTAGTACAAACCTTGGAAACTAGATTTAGATAAACTTTGATTAGTGCATGTAGACCTAAGATGAACTTTGAGGATTAGTATAGAAGAACTTCCTAGAATTTTGGTATTGTAGAGATTTTGTGAGTTTTCCGAGCAATACATCCCTGTCTGGATATGAGCAGGTAGAGGCGGCTCTGGAATAGATGTACCTAGGGGTAAAACCCGAAAACACCGCTTTGAGCTAGACTCGAATGGGAACTGGTGCACGACAACGGGCCTTGCTGCACTCTTGGTTACGACACTCCCGGGGGATATGCTTAGGATAATTCTCATTTTCTTTACAACCCATTATTAAGGGTTTATGAGTATATACTTCCTCAAAGGAGACATTTTTATGATTATGGATTATATCCATAAACTATTTAATTTATGTTATGTGTTTTACAAGTTTGGGATTAGGTATTGTTATTCATAAACTAATCTAGTGTATGCCATTGTTTAGAAATAGCACCCAGTAGAAGGAATGATAACTCCAGCAATGCACATGATCCAAAGAGAAAGAAGGATCATATCTTTTATGGTCTTAAGCCAAAATTTATAAAAGAAAAATTCCCCCATGTATTATCATCATATGAAGAAATAATATCATGTGTTGATAAGATAAGTAAAGAGTTTACTGAGTCCTATGGATTTGATGGGAATCACAAGAAGAAAAGGATGGAAGAGAGAAATATGGGTAAAGGGAAGAGGGAAAAGAAGAATTTTCCCATATGTAATAACTGTGGGAAGAAACACCCTGGAACTTGCCTGAAAGGAATGGGAGTTTGTTATAAGTGTGGAGGAAAAGGGCACAAAGTACGTGACTGCAAGGGTAAGAAAATGGTTTCGAATGTACAATGCTTCATTTGCAAGGATTTTGGACACTACGCGAACCTATGTCCCAGTCATCAGACTATGCCGAAAATGATGTTATTGGATAATAATCAAGTTTCGATACTACCACATATGAAAAGGAATGATTAGAGTTCTTGTGTTGATTATGTCATTTGAGTGTTGTATCAACAATGTACTTGTTATAATAATTATGGAGTATATAAAGATTTTACTACAGTACTATCTCATTAAGGACTTGAGATTGTGTGGAACAAAGAAAAGTGACTCAATAGCAGGATAAATTTTTGGAAAATATATGGTTGAGAGAATGATAGACCATAATATAGTTCTGATACCGAGGTAGTGATTTTGGAATAATACATGATTGATTTGGATGAATTATATTGTATATTCTTGACTACCTTGAAACTGATTAATGATTTGTATATCCCATCATTATTGGGGTTTAAAACATTTTTGGATTGAAGGATTATATCTATTATTCTTTAAGGAATAAGGGATCATGAATATAATCAATAAGGTTTTATGGTAATTCAAGATGTTGCAGTGTTTTAAAAGAATACATGATTAAGGTGTTCACATGTTATTACGTAGAAAAAAGGATCTTTATTGTGTTTACCTTCCTTATAAATTTTGTACTGAAGTATTTTGGATAGTTCTAGTTTGGATTATTTTGATTGCCATAAAAGGACAACCCGGAGGTCGGGCGGAAACCCGTCACGTCCGGCAAGGCCGCGAGACTTGAACCCACAACCGAAGGGCGACAAGTGTGTATCACCTACCACTGACCCACGTGATGTCCGGGATTAAATAATGTAGTTTTTTTTAAAAGATCTGGTAGATGAATTATAAATTCATTTTTTTTGGAACCCAATAAGAATAGGATAAATAGAATATATTTTTTCATTCTATTATCTTTTAGAGTGAAAGATGAGTTTGTGGTAGAAATTTGTTAAAGGATGGAACTCAACTTTTCAATAATATATTTTTCTTCTTCTCTTATTCTATGATGAAATTAATTCTTATACTTTATTTAAGGAATCCTAAAACCAAAATGTGTTATCCTAATACCCTATGTTTTGTTGAACCGATGGTATTTCAAATCATCATAGACTGATTAATTTAAGGACCTCAATTTTACACTTGTTTGTGATTGATGACCTCAATCAATACCTATAAATATTTAGGTTTTTCCTCCAATTATATGTCTCTAATTGCAACCAATGTTCTCCTAATCGAGATCATAATTTGGTGGTGACCCTTTCATTTCTCTTTTCCTCACATTAAGACTAAATTTTAGTAACCCAATTTCCGAGGTGGGTGTTCCCACAAAGATATTTTCTATTTTCAACCTTTTATTTTCGAAGAACAATTTCAAATTGTGAGGACACAATTTATTGAAGTAGGGGAGAATGTAACACCCCAAGATTTCATAGTGTGTATTTCTTCAAAATAATTCAATAACTTGCACTACACGCAACACCGAGTTCAAGTTCACCATGACTTACCAAACAAGCCGTTCAAAAGAGGTTATGAATAGTATTAAGTAAATTTTAAACTTTATATAATCCTTATAATTTTAGAATCCATATTATGAGTTTCTTAGACATAATGTAAGAACAAATTCATTTTCAGTATTACACTTTTACCAACTTTTAATAGTGAACCCTTTTTAAATACAATATTTTAAACCTTTTGACTAAATGGGGACATCAAAAATTTAAAATGAAACATCCCAAGCTTCCACGGTATGCTTTCCTTTGAATAATACAGTAGTGTGTGTTGTACGCAACTTCGAGTTCAAACACACACCGCAACCAATCAAACTAGCCGTTATAAATAATAATACATAATTTTTGAAATTATATATATTTTATATTTCAAAATGGACTTCATTTTCAGATTCTTAATATCGAATTTATCCTAAGGTAAAATTTTGGTACTTTTCGGATAACGTTAATATTTTGATGAATTGTGAAAATTACTAAATTTTAATTAAAAACAACTTTTTTAATCAAAATAATTAATAGAGATAAATTATGAATTTGAGTGGTTTTAAAGTATATTTAGAATATATTTTTACCATTTAATACAATGTTGGTCATTGGACATAATTTTACAATTAAACCAGACATAAACAAGTGTCAATCTTTTGATAGTTATTATCTCTTAAAAACACGCTTTTTGTTTTAACAACGGGAATTAATTTTAAATTAATTTCTGCCACTTCTGTGTTTTGAATTTCAAAAAATGGATTCCATATTTGGAATCAGGATGTTCAAATTATGTAAACAGGTAACTTTTATTTTTTAGATATTTTGAATAATTACTTCGGTAAATATTTTATTTATCATGGTTAAGGGTAAATCCGGTAAATAAGAGTTAAAAAATAATATTATAATAATACTAAATTACCCTAAAACGTGTCCTAGCCTTATTGGTTGATACATGTTCGACTCTAGGCATCTTTGGGTCGATTTTGGGACCCCATGGACCCACTTGTAGGTGATAGGGACACTTAATTTTAATTAAGTTAAAATGAATACAAAAATGACACAAGCATATATCTTTTAGAAAAACAATTTTTACATAGGGTTATATAAGTTGGATTTTTGACTATAAATATTCATCAGAAAGATAAAACTATTTCCTACATCATGATATTTTATTTATAATTTTTAGACATTATATAATATAATTTATTTATGACACAATGATGATGCAGTAATAACCATAATAGTAAAAAATTAAAATAATTGATATTATAAATACACAAATAAATATAATTTGATACTTTTAATGAATTACACTAATTTTATAGGATAATATGACATATTAGGATTGATTTAAATGACTTTCTTTGATGTAATAATTCTGTTATAAGTTTCAAAAAAATCAACTATTGAATAGTGTCAAAATTGACATAAAAGAGTTTTTAAAACAAATATTATATTATTAATTGATATTAAATCCCTAAAAATCTAAAGATCGGCCAAGAGACTTATCTCATAATAGGTGTATCATTAATGGACCACTTGGGGGTCTCTTAAATGTATATAGTAAGTTTATTAACCATATAATATAAAAATACAAAGAGACATTGTAAAAGTGAAACTAATTAACTTATAGTTAATACTTAAAGATAAGGTTAATATAAGTACCCAAACCTGTCTAAATTCTATTGGTTGAGTATTTTTCGACCCAGTACCACCTTAAAATTTAAATAATACACTTTGGTGACATTAGAAACCGAATATAAATTTATTATAAATTAATATTTCTAGCTTTTCCAAAGGTGCCCCTCACCCCTCTTATAAAAGGGCACTCCTCCTTATCATTTATTCACACCTTAAAATCCTTTTGGTTCAGCCATACTCTGACCAAATACTCTTCCAACATACCTCACTACAACCTAGAGGCCTTAGTTTGATCAGAAAGCCAACTTAAGGATCCCTTTTGATCAAATCAAAAGGAAGAACCCAAAGAAGAGGTAATGATTTCACCACCCTTTTCCAAGTTCCTTTCTTCTTCCACTTCTTCTTCCTTTGTTGTTACCATTCTAAAATAACAATTCTAGTATCATATATATACTGTGATGTTATTATAAATATGGTATAACCATATTCAGTATTCTATCCATCCTTTTAATAACATGTCACCATACGTGCGTACGTACGGCTTACCGTCTCCACGTCGTGGTGTAATTGTTATTCAATATATTATTATTTGGATGGGTATAATAATGATGTGTAACTCATGTAAATAGTAAACATAACATGTTACTGATTCTGTATATATGATATACCATCAATTTATATATTATTTTAATATCAAAAGAATGATATTGTCGCTCGTGCGTACGTACGGACTACCGTCTCCACGAACGCGATGAGATTCATTTTCCATCGTATCCATTCAAGTATAATTATCATTTGATGAATTAAAAATGATGTTTAAGGACTTGATATCATTCTGGATATGAATAATATACAACCTATCCATTACAAACATGGATTACGTAACAAAACATATAAAAGAAAACGAGTAAGTTAACGCCTGAAACAACGATAATACTAAGACATTATTAACAAATCAATGTTAAAAGATCATATATGATATCATATTAATGTATATGATTCTTGTATAATTTAATAACAATTATTTCACCATTATACAGGAGTTTAACCTACCCTAAGCAAGGAAAAGTACAAGGTAAGGGTTTATTTCACAATCTCTTCATTATCCGAGGTTGTTTATACGTAATAATCTACTGGGGTCTCTTTATCATCCACATCCATGTTTCTTAAAAATGAATTTCAAAAAAAATTTACTATTTACTAGAATATGGGTTAAAGTAATTTATACCCTTGTTTGACTTTTTATAAGAGGTTTATAAAGGAATCGTTCTGTCATTTTCTAAACAAGGTGCTTTTTATCCTTTTCGACAAATTTAAGGTAAGAATGTTTTTTTAACTTATACGGCGAGTGCGGCTATTTACCGTCGTTATAAAATCGTCAAAGCTTCCCTTAAAAGCTTATACGAATATTTTCAAAGTAAGTGTATTATTTTATAATTATGTGACTTTTAAATGATTTCAAAATGAATATTTTAGGAATTTTTGAAAGGTACTCTTTATCAAGATCATAATTTTAAATGTTTTAAAGATTTATCTTTCTAAATATTTTTAATCAATGTCCATGTTTTCAAAATGATTTTAAGGATTTATTTATATGGACATGATGGTTTTGAAATGATATTTATTTTCAAATGTTCAAAGTGGTATGGGACTCTTTGATTCAAAAATCTCTTTTAAATTACTTCCTTTATAAATGTGTGCCTTTTCAATGATTTCGAGAAAAGAGATATTTCTCTGAAATAGTTTTGATTTCATCTATGTCAACATCCTTGTTGGATTTTAAGCTTATTTGAAGTTGATTTGTTATGATACAAAACTTTTTTATTCTATTGAAGGTTTTGTGATATTTTTTACTGTGGATATGTTATTTTTATACCATTCATGGTTTATGAAGAAAGTATTGACATTTCATATGCTAGTTTTAATACGAATGTTTAGGTTATGTTTAAACCTTTTCATATGGGAATGCATTGGACTTAGTAAGTGACGGGTGGAGCCCGCTATAGCTCCTCGATGCCTCGGTAGGTCTCATGAGACAAACTAGTGTCTTGGCACAAGTCCTTGGCAAAATCTTATTTGTAGTCTTGGCACGAGGCCTTGGCTATGTGGTTATGATAGTCTGGCATTATGCATTTCATCATTATGAAAGTGGTTATTGATATTTCATGTGATTATTCGATTAGTAGAATATCCATGTGAATAAGTAAATGGAATTATTTCATTTTATTTTTTCCATACTATGTTGGAGTTCAAGTTTAAAAGGATTTTGTTTTAGTTGTAAATTTCCTTAAATGTTTATTCTTATTTATGAAAGTTTCCGCTATATTGTTATCCTTACTGGGAATTTGAGCTCACCCCTTTTCTATGTTTTATTTTTCCCAGGAAGTGAAGAAGTAAATTATGAATGACCTGCAGGGATATTATGAGGGGATAATAGTGTGGATTATGGAGACAATATGTTGTTGTAGTAGTTTTTCACTTCATGATGTAATGTAAAACTATATTTATATATCTAGTGTTTCCAAGGCTACTAAACCAATCGGTCTTTCGAGATTTGATCTTTCTTGTGATCATGCCAATGTTATGTAATAATGCACCGACTCTGGGTAACTGGGGTCGGGGCGTTACAATTGCAATATATAAATTAATTCTTAATTTATTTGAAAAAAATGTTTCATAAAAACTCGAGGTGTTACATTCTACCCCCCTTAAAATGAATTTCTCCCTCAAAATTTGTTATTCGGCTAAAAAAATGAGGATAATCCTAATTCATCATATAATAAAGTTCCCAAGTAGCTTCCTCTAATTGGTAATATCTCTACAAAACCTTGACCAGGTTAGTGGTATTATTTCATAAAATTCTCTCTGATTGGTCCGAAATTTAAACAGGTTGTTCCGTGTAAGAAAGATCCTACTCCAGCAGTTTGACCATTGAGTTTAGTACATGTGAAGGGTTAGGTATGTACATCATCTATATAGATACATGGAACACATCATGGAATTAAAAGAAATTTTGAGGAAGTTCCAAGCAATATTCTACCCTCCCGATATGAACAAAAATCTCAAAGGGAGGGATATACCTAGGTCTTAAGTTCCATTTCTTCCTGAATCTCATAACATTCTTCCATGATGAGATTTATGGAAACAACTTTTCACCAAATTCAAATTCTAGATCATGCTAATGGTTATCATCATAAGTTTTATTTTGAATTTGAGCTTCCATGATATATTGTTTAATGGTTCTAACCTTCTCGATTATTTCTTCAGCGATCTCAGGTCACAATAGCTTTCTTTCTCCAACTTCATCCCAGCACGTTGGAGATCTAAATTTCTTCCCATAGAGGGATTCATAAGGTTCCATATGAATTCTTGAGTGAAATATATTATTGTCAAAAAAATAAACTAGGGGAAGGTGTTGATCCCAACCACATTTGAAATTTAACGAACAAGATCTCAATATATCCTCTAGGGTTTGAATCGTTATTTCAGACCGACCATCTATTTGAGGAAGATAAGTAGTGCTGGAACTCAATTCTGTATCAAGTACTTGCTGAAGACTTCACCAGAACATTATGGAAATCCTCATATCCTGATTTGATACAATGGAATGTGGTGCTCCATGAAACCTTACCACTTCCTTAATCTATTTCTTGGAAAGTTGATCCAAATAGAAATATTATCTTATAGAAACAAAGTGTGATGACTTAGTAAGGTGATGAACTAGCACCCATATAGCATTAAATCATTTAGAGGTTTAGGGTAGTGCAAATACAAAATACATAGTGATGTTATCCCATTTCCATTCTGGTATGGGTAATGGATGCAACATCTTTTTAAACTTTTGTCTTTCATCCTTTACTTTCTGGCATACCAAGCATCAAGATACAAGATCTACGATATCTCTATTCATGACATCCCACCAAAAGTATTATATAAAGTCCATATACATATTCATACTTTTAGGAAGAATAAATAATGAATAACTATGAGATTTATCTAATAGATCCTTCTTCAAATCTGGTATGAAAGGAACACATACACTATTCCTAAATCATATCATTCCATCCTGATGAAGGTTAAACTCAGGAACATTTCTATCTTTATTTTACAGTTATTCTCCATCCTTATGTGCCTTCTTAATTCTCACTTGGATAGAGGGTTGAACATTCATTTGAGAAAGATAAAAAATTTTACCTTTAGGATTTCTAGATCCATCCTTCTAAAATCCAGAAATATTGGATCTTTTGTGATCCTCATCATGGATAAGCTATCATGATCCTTCTGACTCAAAGAATTAGCCACCTTGTTTTCTTTCCCAGGGTGGTAATGTATTGAGAAACCATAATCCTTTATCAACTCTGAACATATTCTCTTGTGAGTGTTCAACTACTTATGTGTGAATATATATTTCATAATTTTATAATTGGTATACATATCACACTTTTCTACATGAAGATAATGCCACCATATCTTTAATGAAAATATTACCGATGCTAACTCCAAATCATGAGTTCGGTAATTTCTCTCATGAATCTTCAACTATTGTTGGGAATAGTATATTACCATTTTATTCTTCATAAGAACACATCCCAATACCCTATTTGATGCATCAATATAGATTACAAACCCTTCTCCACTATAGGGTAATGTAAGCATAGGTGCACTATACAACCTTCTCTTCAGTTCCTTGAAATTTTCATTACATTAGTCTTTCCATAGGAACTTGACACCCTTCCAAGTTAACATGGTTAGAGAATTATATTTTCAGGATAAATTCTCCACAAGTCATTGATAATATCTAGCTAAACAAATAAATCTATAGATCTCAGTCACTGTGGTTGGTCTAGGCCAGCATTCAATATCCTCCGTCTTTTCATATAGATTCTCCTTCGATAGGGTCTTTAGTACAATTATCAAGTGATCTTTATGCTCTTATTTTCTCTTTGAATAGATATTAATATAATCTATAAATACTACCAAAAACATATTGAGGTAATATCTAAAGACTTCATTCATTAAATCCATGAAGATAGTTGGGAAATTAGTAAGACCAAAAGAAATCACTATATATTCATTGTTTCCATAACTTGTACGGAATTCCATCTTGGGTGTATCCTCTTTATTGACCCTCAATTGATGATATCCAAAACTAAGGTCCTTCTTGGAAAAGTATTTATCTCCACACAACTGATTAAACAAGTCATCAATATGGTGAATAGGATACTTGTTCATTATTGTGATCTTATTAAACTCCTAATAATAAATACCGAGTTGCATTGATCCATATTTCTTTTTCAAAAAAAGAATTGGAGCACCCCAAGGTGACACACTCGCCCGAACAAATCCCTTATCAAGGTTTTCTTGAAATTTCTTCTTCAATTACTACAAATCAATCGATTCCATTCTCTAAGGAGTATTTGAAATTGGTGTGGAACTAGGTGTGAGTTCTATTGAGAACTCAACTTCACGTTTTAGTTGAAGACTAGGAAAATATTCTAGAAAGACATCCACAAAATCTTGAACAATAGGCATATCATCGATGTCGATCTTCTCCCCACCCATTTGAGATAAACAACCCTTTTGAATGGGAATTAAGACCCACTAACTAGATTTAATATCTATAGAAAGTTCATTCTTATCATCACATCGATGGATGATAATAGGAGGGTTTGAAATATCAAAATTGTCTTACCTTCCTTGACAATTGATGTGGGATTTATGAAAATAAATTCAATCCCCACCTAAGTTGACATCAAATTCGACTAAAGGAATAATGACAAGATTTTAAGGAAGCACATTCCCAAAAACATCAGCCAGAGAGGAGTCATAGGCTTCAGATACAATCATCATACCATTAGGGGTTTTCACTACTAATTCCACATCTAGTGGTTTTGGAGGAATCCTAACACCCTTAAAAAATTCTTTATATGTGAAAGAGTTTATATATCTAGAATCAAATATGAAATTAGTAGTTCTATAGTCGATGGTAAGTGTACCTTTCATCGCATCGTTATCTCACCCCTCATCCAAAAGAGTGATTGCATGAGATTTCCCCTTGTCCCTCATATTAAGAGGTTGCTGACGTCGATCATCATCACTAGCCCTTATGTTTGGGTAGTGGTTTTCATAATTCTTATTCTCCATACAATTGTAGTACTGAATCGTGGGAGGTGAATTCTATGTGGATTTTCCCCGTTCACAACGTTTTCTAACTTCTTACCATCACTTTGGCAGTCAATTTCATGGCGACCTTCTTTTTAATAGTTAAAACATTTATTAGACACATTAATTAAATTTCCTTCATCCTTCTTCCCACACATAGAGAATAAAGGAAAACTCAACTTCTTTTCTTCATGGTTTATATATTTTTCTTTAAAATCCATCTTCATCTTCTTGTCAAAACCATGAGATTGATAAATGACTCCAACATCTATTTAAACCTCGATTAAAAAACACAAAATCTCTTCATACCTACTAATGTCTCTTATGTACAATAGACTTATGAGACTTGGATTTAAGACATTGAAGAAACTATCAAACTTACTTTTGGGATGGATGATAATTCTTAAAGCATACCTCGCAAGTCTTGTGAAATTAGTCTCATAGGTACCAACAGATTTATCATCCCTTTTCTATAACTCGAGGAACTCTTTATCCATCTTGGTATTACGAATATGGGGAATGTACTTACTAAAAAATAAGTCCTTGAACACATCCCAAATCTATGGATTAAATTTCATCTTTCTACCTTGTGCTCTTGATTAGTTTCCACCATTGATCTACTTATAATTCAAACCGATAAATAGCCATAATTACTTTTTCATGCTCTGAACACTGAATAACAGAGAATATCTTTTCAGTGTTACAGATCCATTTTTCAACAACAAGTGTATCAAAAGACCCTCTGAAAGAGGGTGGATGTTTCCTCATGAAAGACTTAATAGAATATTATTCCCTCATTTTCTCATTTTGAAGTCCACCATGATTCAGAGCTTGAGAAAGGTTATGTGAGAATAACAAAAAGATTTTACATTCAATCTCCCATAGAATTCGGTTTCTCAGGAGGAAAATCATTGCATTCTATATCACAATCGCCATTAATGTGATTCATTTATGTTCCAGCCATTGACTAAAACCAAAATCATAAAGTATGAAATATTTATCATAATATGGAACCACATAATCATGAAAAATAACATATAGGATTTCTAATGTATTCTACCTTACATAATCTATGAAACCATAGGTTTATCCTAGGATATTCATAGAAAAATTATATTTAAATATTTCTTGATGGTTCTTGAAGATTTGGTGAATTTCCAAAGCATATCTCTTAGGCATGTCAACCCAGGTGTGCAGTAAGGCTCATTTTCATGTACCAAATTACCCCAAGTTAGGCCCCGAACATAATGTCAGAGTTTTTACCCCTAGGCACATCGGTTCTAGGGCCACATCCACTAGTATCATCCAAATAAGGATGTATTTATAGAAAACCACTCACTCCATCCTTTACAAAAAATTTAGGTAATTTTCCTAAACTTTGACTCATTCTTATACTTATCCTTAGACATATCCTTAGGGTTCTCACTCAGGTTTTCTCATCCTAGTTTGCAAAGGATAACTAAAATTTTCTTCTAATACCAACAATAATGACCTAGTATTGACATGAATCAACATTACAAACCTTTTGTGGAATACATAAAACATTACACAAAGAAATTATTAAAGATCGTACTAGTCTAGTTAATTTAGAAACATATAAACATAAACATAGGTACATAAATGAGCTACCTTATCTCCCACAAGGTTCTTCTTAAATATCAAACCTCTTAGAAACATCAAAAATAATATATATCTTTATAACCTGTGGATGGAAACATAAAAAGGGGTGATCTCAAATTCTCAGTAAGGGTAAACAAGGGAGACATGTAAGCATAATCATTAGCATAAATATATGAGAACATGATCATGGAAAGAGAAGATCATACCCTGCATATCAAAGATCATAAACATGAAACATGGCATAAAGTTTAGTAGTTTGTAAGACATGTATAATAAGGAAATAAAGAACACAATCCATAAAAGCATAACTTAGGAATGATAAATGGAATTTTGGAAGACACAAGTGTATATAATATGATTTCCATAGTAGCCAAGGAATCACTTCCAAGGAAATATTGGTAGTATAGGTTCACTCTTCATACCATCTTGGTAGTCATGGTTCACTCCCATGACCATATTGGTAGCAAGAGTTCACTCCTCATATCATCTTGGTAGTCATGGTTCACTCCCATGGATATCTTATTAGTAAAGGTTCATTCCCAAGACCATCTTAGTCTATCTCATGAGATAAAAATCTTTACCTAATGCATTGGAGGGAGATATAGGTCCCACCAATCTCATAATGAAATCATAAATACATGTGCCAAAAGATCATAAATAATAATATCATAACCCATGAAATGAAACTGGTTTTATAAAAATCTAATCATATCATAACTTGTGGCAAGAGATAGTTTTTATAATCATTTCATCATAAGCATACCCATGAAAAGAAGTGGGTATCAAAAGCATATAACTCATGAATATGAAATGGGTTCCATAAAAATCATGCCATAAAAAAATAATCCATTCAGAGAATGAATATAAAGGGAAGCATTGAATAAATTCCCAATAAAGTCATGAGTAACACCAATGGATGTTATTTTATATGTAAAATAATTTTAAAGATCTTTTAAAAACATTTCTTGAGGAAAATATACTTTTTTCTTTGAAGGAATGATATTATAACGTAAATAATTTAAAAAACATTTTTCTTTGAAAATAGATTTGAAAAGTTATAATGGAATATTTAAGAAGAATAAAAAAAAATTTAAAATCGTTTTCCCTTGAAAATTATCTCCAAGGATCTTTTGAAAATGTTTTATAAAACATTTACAAAAACATGGTTTTTGAATATAATAGATTTATGAACTAAGAGAGAGACGGACGAATTTTACTTAAAAGTATTATTTTAAGTACTGAAGAGTGGAAAAATGGTACTAACATTTGAGGATACCTGTAATAAATATATAGGAATGAAAATCATGAGTTTTCCTGATATATGGATCATAATATTTCAGCAATGACTCGTAGTCATAAACAATCTCGAAAAGAGATGAGATTATTTCAATAAACTCTTACCACTTGGTTAGTTGGGAACATACTCTTAATGTAGTAAAATGAAATTACATGAAGCTAAAAATATCATGAAAATAAGGATATTTATTATATAAAATGGAAGTATGTACACCTCAAAAATAAATTGTGTATAACAACGCATGAAAGTCAAAGAATGTGATTTGAGACAAAACATTTTTTATCGATTTGGTATCTTTTTAAAATTAAACCCCATGAAATAAAGTTAGTAAAATAGATAAGTTAATAAAATTATATTTAATTATAATAAACATAGAATACAATCATGGGCAGTAAATACACCATAGAAAAGGAAAGAGTGGCAAACATAGCGTGTATCTCATGAAAATAAAAACTAAGAAGAAATCCTCTTTTCTTGTATCTTGACTCTTATCGTACTTGTTCAAACCACCTGTATAATAAATACAACTTTATTATAAATATTTTAAATAATTATATAATTATATGTAATACCATATATTTTCAGATTATGACCTTATATTACCTTCGTGTTAACGATCTTATGTTAAGGTTTCACTTTGAGTAATTTTTGATTTGTTCTTCGCATGTGTCTTAATTTATTATATCTTTGATCCTTATACTTATATCATGATTTAAATAGTGTAAAACAAGATATTAATATAATATATATACAATATATGTTTATTATAATAATCTATAGAATATATAAGTACAAACTGGAATACACCATTCATAGAGACGGTAAGTCGTACGTCCGCATGAACGTTGTTTCTATTTTTAATGTAGTATTGAAGGAAAAAATGTAAATGAAATATGTATATACATATAATTATTCCATTAGAATTTTTATATCATATATTTCATATAATTTCATTAAACCCATCCTTTATACATTCTACGTGGTGTGTGAATGGATCACGTCACTTTGAGGGGGTGGCAGTCCACACATCCTAAAAAAATATTATCATAATAAATCCAAATGGAATGTAAAATTTATGTGTTGTAAAAAGGAATAAATAAGATTAAATAAATAATAAATATCATATATAACAAATATATAAATATAGTTTCCATCATAATAGCCTCCATGAGAGGCGGTAAGGAAAATTGAACAATCGTAATTTAGTGAGGCAGTAGTTCATTGTACACATAAACAATAAGTTCATTATCCATTAGATGGAGGTGTGTGTAAGTTTTGGTTGAATCCATATAATAAAAACATCTTAGTATATTTAGGATACTATTTATATTATAAAATCATTGAAAATATAAATTTTATGGGTGTAAAAAGAAAATAAAAGAAAGGACTTAAACATGTCTAAAACCTATTGTATGGGTGAATTTCAAACCCTTATTACCTTATACTCAAAATATATCATTTTGGTACCTTTAAAATCCGAAAATAGTTTTATAATAAAGTAGCATTTCAAGACTTTCCAAAAGTGACCCTCCTACCTCTTATAAAATGCCCGCACCTCTACCACTTTACTCACCCCTATCAAGCCCTTGGATCATCCAATATCTACTCATATTATCTCTCCATATCCCTATATCACTCCTAGAAGCCTCACTTTTGGCAGAAGGCTTTCCAAGGAAGCCTTTGGCTCAGATCAAAAAGAGTTACCCGATTTAGAGGTAATGTCTTCTCTCGAGTTTCCTTCTTTTATTTTCCTTCTTCACTCACACTATCTTCTTATTATTTGATCCCATAATAACACCAGTAACCTAAATATACTAGGATGTTTTTATGATTAGGATTCCACCTACACTTACACATACCTCCATCTAATGGTTAAAGAACATACTATTTCCGTGGATGGCGAATTACTGCCTCACGAAAAAATGATTGTTCAATCTTCTCCTACCACCTCTCATGGTTGACATTATGATGGAACTATATTTATATACGATATATATTATATTTATGTCATCTCTATGCTTATTTATTTTATATTTAAAACATACCTTTATGCTTTGCATGTTGTGAAAATGAGAGAATTTCATATGAGGAAGTGTGTACAACCGCCCCCTCAAGTGATGTGACTCGTTCATGCCAAACATGGAATTTATAAAGAATGTAATTTTTGAACTTATATAACATATATAAAAAAATATTATACTGTAATTATAATATACCTATGTATCATTATGTTTTCATTCCATTAAATTAGGAAATAGAAATGAAAGTAGCGTTAATGCAAATGTACGGCTTATCGTATCCATGAACGGTGCATTTCATTTCTTATCTCCAAATCTTATGTACTATTATAATTACATATATATAATGTATATATATGATATATATTACATATAAATTATTAATATCATTCTGGATTTAATTAACTTTGGACCACATGAACATCATGTAATTATAAGAAGTCCATTTTTTTACTCCAGTTCCGAACATCAAAAAAATGTACATTATGAACTCAGACAATTAAATAATTGTTATATAAAGGTAATAAGTGATATAAAAGGAATAATAAACTTGAAAAATATCCTTAAGCAATTAGAAATTAATTTAAGTTTATCATTCAGGAAGAACAAGGAACATACAAGCGAGTCAAGTCGGACACGAGGTAAGGGATTTCTTATCTCACTTTTAATTCCATGAGATTTCCATTGTTCACCAATTATTTATTACATGTGGTGTATTGTGTACTGACATTAGATATATTTTATAATTATTCTATTTATATTCATTTAATTCTGTGATTCATTTGGTTTTTATTATCTTTTGGTCATACGACGCGATTTATTACAACGGGGTAAGGGGTTTTTATCTCACTTTTTATTCCCGTGAGATTCATGCTATATTTGTCACTATCTCCTTTGAGTGGTGTATTTACTACAAATTATTTTTATATTTGTTCAATATAATTTTATTTATGGTTATTTACATCAACATTGTATGGTCCTTATTTCAAGTGATGTGTGTTTCATAAGTTACCAAACCGGTAAGGGAACCTTTCACCCTTCTCTTTTTAAAAGACTCCTTTTTGTTATGTCTTTTAATTTACATATCATTATTTTGGGATATGTTATTCAATATCCTTATTGATGTAATTTTTATATCCAAATGATGATATACCCTTTTCTCTCTCATCAAATCTTTTTCTGAAATTTTAAGTGATGTTGTTAGGATGTCGAATTTCTGTTAGAGAACTTCCTAACCAAATTTCAATTCTTTGGGTTAAACATATACTTCTTGATTATGTCATGATATTAATATGTGTGAATAAAATATGATTGTTCTACACTATTTATCTAATTATATTGGGTTTATTCTTATTTTTCACACATAATTATGTAATTTATTTATCCTTAATCTAAGGATACTGTCTTTATAAGGGATCTCGTCTCAATTTACATTCCCTTGAGACTTCATCATTGATATGCGCCAATTCACTTTCATACGGTGTATATACTATCTTTTGGCATATTATATCATGAATACCTTTAATCTCATGATATTATAAAGTTTTGATTAAATTCTATCCCTCAATTATTTGTATTGAAGCATCTCCTATTTGGTTAAGAAATCTTTAACTAAAATATCGTCTTAATGATTTAATATTCTAAATATTTCTTATTAATGTCCATGTTTCAAAATGGTTTTAAGGATTTATTTATATGGAAATTACTGTTTTAAAATATTAATTCCTTTAAAAGCTTCAAAGTGGTACGGTACACTTTGATTCAAAAATATCTTTTTTAAATGGTTTTGAAAATGGTTTTGATAAAGCATTGATTACATCAATATATTGAACTAATATATTGTGATTGAAATGTGGAAATGTTATATTTACCTTATGATTATGTTATTTATTATGATTAAGTTATGTTTCTTGGAAATTAATTATGTATATGGGTGGTTTCGTGATAAACCTAGGGCAGGTGAGCCTGAGATAGCTCTCCAATGCATTGGGTAACGTGACGGAGGTAAACGTTAATGTTTCTCCTAAGAGATTTAGGGAATATACTGTGATGGGTATTCCAAATGTGACTCCCTAAGTAGCTGTGATAGCTACAATGTACGTATGTTATGTATGTCTTAAGTTAACTTTATGATTTGTGATTAGTATGTGTCATTCATAAATATTATGATTTCAGAAGGTATTTTATGATTGAAAATTACGGTTTCATTTATTTGTATTTATTGATGGGTTAATGTTTCCTTTAATTATTTTAGAACCCTTACTGAGATTTTTATGCTCACCCCATGTTTCTAAAATGATTTTCACAGGTTATAAGGAAGGGTAAGATAAAGGAAGTATTCAAGAAGATTTATATCAAGAAATGAACCCTTGTTTTATTTAAGGATTTTTTTTACTTTTGTGAAAAATCGGTTAGAGTATAAGTGTCTACATTGTAATATCCAAGTTGACATGTAATAGTTATGGACTAATTATCTACAACTCTAAACCTGAAATGATCCTCAATGTGAATTATTCATTTAATTCAAGATTATGTAATGTTTTAAGGCCGGGGCCTTATAGTTGGTATCAAAGTTCGGTTTAGATAACTTTAGAGGTTAAGGTATTCTTTAAGATTAAGTGATGTTACCATAATGGTTAGGATTTCAGAAAGAGTCATAGTGTTTTTTAGATAAATTTAATGAGTTTAAAATAACAAGAATAATTATATCTTAGTATTATATGTTTATGTTACTAATATACTCACACTAACCTTTTTTGTTTTAGTAAATGGCTAGATCTAGAAGGCACCAAAGTAAAAATGGATGTGAAGAAAGATGTGATAGTTTTCTGAACAATCAACTGAATGATATCGGAGCTGCAATGGGAACTCTTGTGGTTATTCTCAACCAACTATCTGGAGTCATGATTGACCACCTGAACCTTAGTGATTTTTATAAGGCATCATATATGCCAGAAACAAATCCCTACGGAAGTTTAGGTAATAATCATAAAGGTAAGTATGTTCAAAAACCTATGTGTCAAAGATGTGGGAAGAAGCACATAGGAAAATGTTTCAAAGGAGCAGAAAGATTCTATAGATGTGGAAATTATGGTCATAAAGCAAGAACCTTCCATGGAAAAAGGAAGCATCTAGTTGACTCTAGGAAAGGGAAATAAGTTCTTTTTGAAGGATCAATTGAATGTTTTAAATGTGGTGTGCATGGTTATTATGAAAACATGTGTCCTATGAATAATTTTCGGGAATGGGATTACCAAGATCATACAAATATTCGTTTACCAATACCTAATGTCATTCCGATTGAGGATGAAGAAACTGACAACGACCAATGAAAGGTATGGATTATTTCATAACATATGTTTTCCTATTATTGAAATATTACGATATGATTCATGATTTTATTTATAGGAAATAATTATTTCATAATAAGTTGGAAAGGAATGGTTAATGGATCAAGAAGAATGTTGAATGAGTAAGAAGTCAACATATAAGGGATTCAAGAGTTATTTTATATTTTAGGATGGTGAAATTATTAAATGTATTAAGGATCTTTTGATGATGGGATTACATTAGAAGACTTTTTATAGTATGCATAACCCTAATTTTTGATATATGAAAATTTTATTCAAGGAATAATTATCTTTTATTTTATAGATATAGTTATAAAAACCCATTTGGGTTTATATAATCCTTGAATTTGAGGCAATTACAGGTTAATAAATTTTGGGATTAAAAATGAAATTTATTAAATAAACTTCGTGGTTAAATTATGTTATGGTTGTTTTTGATGAATTTATCTCCTTTGGGAATGTTATAAAATTATATAGTTTTTGAAAAAGTACAACACACGGACCGTGTGACAACCCGTCGCGTCGGACAAAGCTACGGGAATCGAACCCACAACCAAAGTGTGACTGGTATTTATCGCCTATCACTGGACTACGTGAAGTCCCTGGTTAGTATGACTAATTCTTTTTAGTTATATGATCTTATGAATCAGGAATAAGTTGATTTTGGGTTATCTATGGAAATGATTAACCAATCATGAAAGATATGTGATTAGGTTAATTACTTTTCAATATGAGACTTTAAGAGTAGCTGATGTTATTTGGAGATAAATGTAAAGATTTACCTTAGAAGACTATTTGATTAAATCCTTCAGTGATTTGGGTTTCAATCTTAGTTTGTATTACTTTGAAGAATTTTATGGATATCTGTTTATTGAATGGTCTTTGACGAACTTTGGATTTTTTTGGACAAATTTTGGAGGTTAAGAGTAGTTTTTCTTTTTGTAAAAGATTATCCTTTTTGGGGATTATCTAATCTTTTACTAACCATTTTGGTTTTGATTAAGGTCTAAATGAAATGGAAAATATATAGTTCATCTTGTGTAGATTATGTGATTCTCTCGAAGTTTATTTTAGCGCTCTTAATGTGAACAAGTCATCCTGAATACTCATCATTTGGAGGAAATATGAGTTTGTGTTATAAATCCTGTAAAAGTTGAAAGTCTACATGACATGTATGTATGTTTCATTATGTTTTAGTTAAGCTCATAAAAAATTCCTCAATGAAATGTAACTTCAAACAAAAACGTTGTTTGTTAACTTTTCTTTCTGGGGAATCAAATACTATTTAACCCATCACAAGTTTGTGATTTTCTGGTGGTTAACTTTCTCCTAATCATGTTTTCTATGACTCTCCATCAGACCTTGATTGTTTTTTTCTCCTCCATATCCTTGTTTTTATGGAATCCAAGTATTTTTTGTCTCACGTGACCTTTGTACTTTTCTTTCTTTCTTTTAAAGTGACGGTTTAATTCACTCCTTTTCCGATGTGGGGCTTTCAATAAAGTTTTCGAGCCCAATTATAAAATTGCGAGGATGCAATTCCCAAAAGGGGGGAAGGATGTAACATCCCAGGTAAATAAAGAATATGAAATTTTCATATTTATTAATATTCGTGAATTAAATATTAATATTACTTTAAAGGAGATTCTATGTTCGATGGCGTACCCAATACGCAACAACGAGTTTCTTTGAAATCTTACGTTGCACACAAATAATATAATAACATTATTTTAAATTGTAGTTAACGCCTAGTCGTTATAATGGAAGGAATGAATAGAACTAACTAAAAATTGATTATATATGTTTGTTAAATATTTTTACATTTATCCAATAAATGTTAGAGGCTTGAAATGCGAATGAATCCAATTTTAAGCATAAATATTCTAATATTCATTAAAAGGCTGATTAACCACCTTTTGATGGTGAACCCTTTTTTAAATCCATTTTTTGACAATTTTTTATGTTATATTGGAAAAAATAAAATCCTTCTTTATAATTGGGACATCAAAATTTACTTTGTGTAAATTTTTGTTATTTTTCCGATAAAGTTCATTTTTTATGAATAGTGAAAAATGATGTATTTTAATTCAAAACCTCCTTTTAATGTAATTTATTTATATTGTTAGATTATCTTTTTAAATAGTTTTAAAGTGTAATTATGATATATTTTTACCATTTAATTCAATGGTGGTCATTGGAATTAATCTCACTTTAAAATTGGACATAAACAAGTGTCAATCTTTTGATAGATATTGTTTATTAAAAACACGCTATTTGTTTTGATAGTGGGAATTAATTATAAAATTAATTAATGCAACATCTATGTTTTGAATTTTGAAAAATTGAAATCATTTTTTAATTTGTAATATCAAATTTAATTTGGATAAATTTTTTTTTATTTTTCTTACAAATGTTCATTTTTAATGAATAGTGAAAAATACTACATTTTACTTCGAAACTGCCTTTTCATCTAATTTAATTATATAGTTATATTGTCCCTTTAATTGGTTTTAAAGTGTAATGGAATTATGTTTTCATCACTTAATTAAATTTTGTTCATTGGAAGTAATTTAACTTTTCAATTAGACGTAAAAACAAGTCAATCGTTTGATAAATTTTACTTCTTAAAAACCCCATCTTTTTGTTTTGACAACGGGAATTATTTTTAAATTAATTAATGCAATTTATGTGCTTGGAATTTGGTAAAATAGATTCCATATTTTTAATCAAAAGGCCCAAATTATTTAATCAATACTCTTTTTTTTGACATTATGAATAGTAACAATGGCAATTATCTTTAATTATCATGATTAATTAGTAATCTGGTAGTTAAGGGTAAAAAAATAATATCATAATAATATAAAATGACCCCAACATGTGTCAAAACCCTCTTGTTTGTGTCATGGCCGACCATGGGATGCCTTTTACCAACTTAGGGACCCCATGTAATCACTTTTTTGTGATAGTGACCTTTTATCATATTATTTTTAAAGAAATGAAAATATAACCAAACTATGTAACACCAAAGTAAAAAAATTTAATTTTGTTTAAATAAATTATCTCTTAGACTATAAATAGTCATTTTAAATATAAAAATATTTCATACACCATGGTATTTTTTTTATAATTTTTAGACATTTAATAAATAAATTTATTTATGACACCATGATGATGCAGTGATTACCTCATTAATGAACGATTTAAATAAAATAAAATGATAAGGTAAAATCTAAGACTTAAACTTGTCAAAAACCTAATATATGTGTGTATTTGGAACCCTTATCAACTTATACTCAAAATATATCACTGTGGGACCTTTAAAATACAAAAAACATTTTATAATAAAGTAACATTTCAAGACTTTCCAAAAGTGACCCTCTTCCCTCTTATAAAAGGCCCCCACCTCTACCCCCTTACCCACACCTCTAAAGACCTTGGATCATCCATCCTCAACTCATATTATCTCTCTAAATCCCTCTCTCACTCCTATAATCCTCACTTTGGGTAGAAGTATTTCCAAGGAATCCTTTAGCTCAAATCAAAAAGAGTTACCCAATTTAGAGGTAATATCTTCTCTCGAGTTTCCTTCTTTTATTTTCCTTATTCACTCACCACTATCTTCTTATTATTTGATCCCATAATAACAACAGTATACTAAATATACTAGAATTTTGTTATGATTTGGAATCTTCCTACACTTACACACACCTCCGTCTAATGGTTAAAGAACATACTGTTTCTGTGGATGGTGAATTACTGGCTCACGAAACGATGATTGTTCAATATTCTCCTACCACCTCTCATGGTGGACATTATTATGTCATTATATTTATATAAGATATATATTATATTTATTTCCTCTCTATGATTCTGTATTTTTATATTTAAAACTTACCTTTATTCTTTTCATGTTGTGAAAATGAGATAATTTCATATGAGGAAGTGTGGACAACTGCCTCCTCAAGTGATGTGACTCGTTTATGCCAAACATGGAATTTATAAAGAATGTAATTTATGAACTTATGTTACATATATAACATATATATTATACTGTAATTATAATATACCTATTTATCATTATGTTTTTATTCCATTAAAGTATGAAATAGAAATGAAAGTAGCGTTCATGCGTACGTACGACTTACCGTATCCATGAATGGTGCATTTCATTTCTTATCTCCGAATGTTATGTACTATTATAAGTACATATATATAATGGATATATATGATATATATTACATATAAATGATGAATATCATTCTGGGTTTAATGAACTTTGGACCACATGAACATCATGTAATTATAAGAAGTCCATTTTTTTACTCAAGTTCCGAACATCGACAAAATGTACATTATGAACTCAAACAATTAAATAATTGTTATAGAAAGGTAATAAGTGATATAAAAGGAATAATAAACTTGAAAAATATTATTAATCAATTAGAAATTAATTTATGTTTATCATTCAGGAAGAACAAGGTACATACAAGTGAGTCAAGTTGGACACGTGGTAAGGGATTTCTTATCTCACTTTTTATTCCGTGAGATTTCCATTGTTCGCCACTTAATTATTACATGTGATGTATTGTGTACTGAAATTTGATATATATTATCATGATTCTATTTATATTCATGGTATTCTATGATTCATTTGGTTTTTATTATCTTTTCGTCATACGAGTCGATTTTTTACAACGAGGTATAGTGTTTTTATCTCACTTTTTATTCTAGTGAGATTCATGCTATAATTTTCACTATCTACTTTGAGTGGTGTATGTACTACCAATTATTGTACTCTTTGTATAATATACTTTCATTTATGGGTATGTACATCAACAATTTATGGTCCTTATTTCAAGTGATGTATGTTTCTTAAGTTACCAAATCGGTAAGGGAACCATTCACCCTTCTCTTTTTAAAAGACTCTTTTTTGTTATGTCTTTTAATTTACATCTAATTATGTTGGGATATGTTCTTATATATCCTTATTGATGTAAATTTTATATCAAAGTGATGAGATACCCTTTTCTCTCTCATCAAATCTTTTTCTGAAATTTTAAGTGATGTTGTTAGGCTGTCTAATTTCTGTAAGAGAACTTCTTAACCAAATTTCAATTCTTTGGGTTAAACATATACTTCTTGATTATGTCACGCTATGAATATGCGTGAATAAACTCTTATTTTTCTACGATTACTATCCAATTATATTGGGTTTATTCTTATTTTTCACTAATAATTATGTAATTGATTTGTCCATAATATAAGGATACTGTCTTTATAAGGGATTTCATCTCAATTTACATTCCATTGGGAATTCATTGTTGATATGCTCCAACTCACATTGATATGGTGTATATACCATCATTTTTCATATTATATCATGAATACCTTTATTCTCATGATATTATAACGTTTTGATTAAATTTTATCCTTCAATTATTTTTATTGAAGCATCTCCTATTTGGTTAAGAACTCCTTAACTAAAATATCGTCTTAATGATTTAATATACTAAATATTTCTTATTAATGTCCATTTTTCAAAATGTTTTTAAGGATTTATTTATATGGACATTACTGTTTTAAAATATTAATTCCTTTAAAAGCTTCAAAGTGGTATGGGACACTTTGATTCAAAAATATCTTTTTAAAATGGCTTTGAAAATGGTTTTGATAAAGCATTGATTACGTCAATATATTGAACTGATATATTGTGATTGCAATGTGGAAATGTTATCTTTACCTTATGAATATGTTATGTGTTATCATTATGTTATGGTTCTTGGGAATTATTTACGTATATTGGTGGTTCCGTGATAAACCTAGGGTGGGTGAGCTCGAGATAGCTCTCCAGTGCATTGGGTAACGTGCTGGAGGTAAACATTAATGTTTCTTCTAAGAGATTTAGGGAATATACTGTGATGGGTATTCCAAATGTGACTCCCTATATAGTTGTGATAGCTACAATGTAAGTATGTTATGTACTTCTTAAGTTACCTTTATGATTTTTTATTACTAAGTGTCATTCATAGATATTATGATTTCAGAAGGTATGTTATGATTGAAAATTATGGTTTCATTGATTTGTATTTATTGATGGGTTAATGTTTCATTTCATTATTTTATAACCCTTACTGAGCTTTTATGCTCATCCCATGTTTTTGAAATGTTTTTCACAGGTTATAAGGAAGGGTAAGAGAAAGGAAGTATTCAAGAAGATTTATATCAAGAAAAGAACTCTTGTTTTATTTAAGGATTTTTGTATTGTTGTGAAAAATCGGTTATAGTAGAAGTGTCTACTTTGTAATATCCAAGTTGACATGTAATAGTTATGGCCTAATTATTTAAAACTCTAAACCTGAAAAGATACTCACTGTGAATTATTCATTTAATTCAAGATTATGTAATGTTTTAAGGTCGGATCCTTATACCATACACTTGTATCATTGAATTGTGTTGGGTACATTCTATGGTGATTTGTTCCCATTCACAAAATTATCTAACTTCTTCCCATAACTTTGGTAATAAATTGTCGGATGACCTTCCTTTATACACTTAAAACATATATTAGACCCCTAAAGGAAATTTCCTCCATGCTTCTTCTCACACAAAGAGTCTAAAAAAACTCATATTCTTTTCATCATGGTTTTTATATTTTCCTTTAAACTCCATCTTCAAATTCTTATCAAAACCATGAGATTTATAAATGATTCCAACCATTATTTCAAACATGATTTAACAATGCATAATATATTCATATCTACTAAAGACTCTAATGGACAACACCCTTCTGAGACTTGGATTTAAGCCACTGAAGAACATATCAAATTTACTTTTGGGTTGGAAGATAATTCCCAAAGAGTGCCTTGAAAGTCTCATGAAATTTACCTCATAGGTACCAACATATTCATCAACCCTTTGCTTCAAATCAAGGAACTCTTTCTCCATCATGGTATGAAGAATCCAATGAAAGTACTTATTGAAAAATAAGTTCCTGAACTCATCCCAATCCATGGATTCAATATCATCTTTCCACCTCGTATTCTTGATTAGAGTTCACCATTGATCTTCTTCACCTTTTAACAGATAAATATCCAAAATTACTTTCTCATTATTAGAACAATGAATAATGGAGAATATATTTTCATTTGTAATGATCCATTGTTCAGAAACAAGTGGATCAGAAGACCCTCTGAATGAAGGTGTACATTTCCTCATGAAATACTCAATACAATGTCATTCATTTTTTTCCTCATTTGGAAGTCTGTCATGATTCATGTCTTGAGAAAGTTGTGTGAGCATAACAATAATATTTTACTTTCCAACTCCCATAGAATTTGTTTTCCTAGGAGGAAAATCATTTCACTGTCCATCCCAATCACTAATAATGTGATTCCTTTGGGTTCCAGTCATTGAATAAAACCAATATCATAAAGTAATAAATAGTTATCATATTGAGGAACAAGATAATCATGAAAAATAACTTATAGGATTTCGAAATTATGACACCTTCCTTAATATATCATAACATAGGCCTATCCAAGGTTGTTCTTATAAAACATCTATCTAAATCGTTCATGATTTTTCATGAAGAGTTTTTGAATTTACAAAGAATATCACGCAATAGTGTTAAACTAGGTCTATAGTAAGGCCAATTGTCAAGTACAAGATTACCACAAGTCACACCCATAACATCCTGTCAGATTTTTTACCCCTAGGTACATCTGTGCCAGAGCCACATCCACTTTTCGAATCCATACAGTGATGTATTAATGGAAACCACTCACTCAATCCTTTACAAAAATTCTTGTAAATTTTCCTAGATGTTGACTCATCCTTATACTTATCCTTAGATATGTCCTTAGGGTTCTCAATAAGGTTTTGTCCTCCTAGTTTCCAAATGTTAACAAAACTTTTCCACTAATACCAATAGTAATGAATCAGTCTAGAAATACATTAACATTTAATAACTTTGGCCGAATATATAAAACAACACACAAAGTGATTATTTCGACCATACTAGTCTAGTGCCTTTGGAATCATGGAAACATAAACACAGGTACATAAATGTTATACACTATCTCCCACTAGATTCTTCTTCACTAGAAACCTTCTTAGACACATCAAACATAATAAATATCTTCCTAACCTGGGGAAGGAAACCTAAAAAGGGGTGATCTCAAATGATCAGTATGGGTAAAAAATGGAGACATGTAAGAATAATCACGAGCACAAGGGAATGATAACATGATCATGGAAAGAATATAATACTCTTCATATCAAAGATCATATACATGAATCCTGTCATAAAGCCCGACAGTTCATAAGACATGAATAATAAGGAAATAATGAACATAATCCATGAAATCATAACATAGGAATGAAAAATGCAATTCTGGTAGACACATAAGAATATAATATTATTTACATATTGTCCAAGGAATCACTTCCAAGATCATCTTGGTAGTATAGGTTCGCTCCCCATACCATCTTGGTAGTCATGGTTCACTCATATAGTCATCTTGGTAGAATTAGTGCACTCCTCATACCATCTTGGTAGTCATGATTCATTCCCATGGCCATCTTTGTAGTCAAGGTTCATTCCCAAGACCATCTTAGTCTATCTCATGAGAAATAAATCATTACCCAATGCATCGGAGGGAGATATAGGTCCCTCCCATCTCATAATAAAATCATACATTCATGTTCCATAATATCATAAATAATCATAACATAACCCATGAAATGAAATGGGTATTAAAAAAATGTAATCAAATCATAACCTGTAGAAAGATACATGCTTCATAATCATTTAAACATAATCATAACATGTGATATGATTCATGTTTTAAAAGAATATAACTTGTTAATGTGAAATGGGTTCCATAAAAATAATTCCATAAAAACATAATCCATTCAATGAAAGAATATAAATGTAAAAATTGAATAAATTCCTCACAAAGGAATGAGTAACACCAATACATTTTATCTTAGATGGGAAATAATTTTTAAATATCTTTTTAAAAAAATTCTTGAGGAAATTATATTTTCTTCTATAAAAGAATGATTTTTAAAACATAAAACCTTTAACAAACCTTTTTTCTTTGAAAATAGATTTAAAAACATATAATGTAAGCTTTGAAAATAATAAATAATTTTTAAAATCATTTTTCCTTAAAAATGATCTCCAAGGATATTTTGAAAACATGTTTGAAAACATTTTCGAAAACATGGTTTTTGAATACAATAGATTTTTGACCGAAGAGAGAGATTGTAATATTTTACTTCAAAATATTATCTTGAGTACCAAATTGTAGAAAAATTGTACTATTATATGAGGATATCTGGAATAAACTGAGGAGAAGGAAACTCATGAGTTTTCTTGAGAAATGGATCATAAGATTTCATCAAATATGTGTAGTCATTAACAATCTTGAAAAGTGATGAGATTGTTTCAATAAACTCTTACCACTTGGTAATTTGGACCATACTCTTCATGTAGTAAAATTAAATTACATGTTGCTTAAAATATTATGAAAATAATTAGATTCATGATATAAAATTGATCTATATACACCTTAAAAAATATTTTAGGTGTACAACAATACATGAGTCTCAAAGAAGGCAATTTGAGACAAAACATTTTTTACCAGTTTGGTAACTTTTGAAACATAACCCCCATGAAATAAAGTTCATAAAATGGATATTTTAATACCCATATATTTATTTAAAATATAAATAAAATACAATCATGGAAAGTACATACACCACACAAAAGGAAAGAGTGAATAACATAGCGTGTATCTCACTAAAATTAAAAGTGATAAGAAATCCCCTAACTTTTTTCTTAACTCTCGTTGTACTCATTAAAACCACATGTAGAATAAATATAAATTTAATATTAAAATTTTAAATAACCATATCATTATATCTAATACTTTATATGTTCTTATTGTGATCTTATATTACCCTCGTGTTAACTATCATGTGTTAAGGTTTCATTTCGGGTAATATTTGCTTTGTTCTTTACATGTGTATTAATTTGTTATATCTTTGGTAATTATAATTATATAATGATTTAAATATTGTAAAACATGATTTAAATAACATTTATAGACATTATATGTGTATTATAATAATCTATATAATATATAAGTATTAAATGGAATACACTGCTCATGGATATACTAAGTTGTACGTATATATGAACGCAGTTTTCATTTTTATTGTCATGTTAAAATAAAGTATGTAAATGGAATATTTATATGTATATATATATATATATCATTATTCCAGTGGAATTATTATATTATATAACTTCACTAAACCCATAAATAATACATTCCATGTGGTGTGTGAACGAATCACATCGCTTTGAGGGGGCGGTAATCCACATTTCCTCAAACGAGATTATTGTATTGACACCAAATGGAAAGTAAAAGGTATGTGTTATAAAAAAGAATAAATAATATTAAATACATAATAAATTTCATATATAAAATATATAAATAGGGTGCCCATCATAATGGCCACCATGAGAGATGGTAAGCAAAATTGAACAATCATTGTTTAGTGAGGTGGTTGTTCAATATACACATAAATTGTACGTTCTTTATCCATTAGATGGAGGTGAGTGTAAGTATAGGTTTAATCCATATAATAATAAAATTATAGTATATTTAGGATATTTTTTTATAAAATTATGTAAAAAATAAAGAGGAGGGGTGGAGAAAAAAATTAAATAAAGGACTTGAGAGAAAATATTATCTCTTGATCTAGTAACTCCTTTTGGTCTGTTCCAAAAGGATTATTTGGATTGCCTTCTGGACAAGGTAAGGATTTTAAGAGGAATATAGGGATTGTTTAAAGTTTATTGGGTAGGTCTTGTCCAAACTTAAGAGGTTTTATAGGTGTGAGGAAGTGGGAGAGATGGTGGATTTTTATAGGGAAGGAAAATGACTCACTTGGAAGTTTTACAAACCAGTTAGGTGTACACATATTCTTTCCTCAAAAAGTCATAAAAAACTAAATAATTGAAGTTTTATAGACTAAATATGGATATAAAATGGTTGTTGGACAAGTGGTTAAGGCATTTAGGCCCTTAATTTTAAGGTTTAGTCCCTAATTTGGCTTAATTTGGCCTTAATCGTTGTGATTAATTTTAATCACTTTTACTAAACATTTTGGTCAAAAGATAACTTGGTCTTATTAGAATCCAAATATTATAATGAGTACAGTAATTTATGTTAGTTTTTCAAAATTCAAATCACATAATAGGAAAAATTAAGATTAATTCCAATCCCATAGACGGGATGAAATAACAGGTTTTTAAAGTAGAAAATTGTTCAAAAGTTTGTTATGATTTTATATTGAATTTCATAGTGAATTTGATTTTAGTGAATTAAATTGTATTAATAGATTTAATATTTATCAAATTTTATCTTTAAAATTTTTTATAATAACGTTTAACATTAATAATTAATTAAAAAAAAGGCAGTTTTTTATCTAAAAAGAGGTATTTTTACTATTCATCAAAAAATGAAGCTTCTTAGAAAAATCCAAAAAATTCACCCTATGATATTTCAGAAGGTATGAATTATTAAATTAATTTTATTTTATCAAAATTAAATTACTTAAATTTTCTAAAATTAATTTTATTATTAAAATTAGTTCATTCGAGAAAACAGTATTTTAAAATATAAAAAGACTTTACCCAAAATTATATTTTTCATTATCAATATGAATTATTTATATTAAAAAATTATAAAAAATATTTGAAAAGTAGTTTTTACTAATCAGATAACTAATTTTAATAGCTAGGTTATAATTATACCATTTAAATAATTATTAAAAAAGAGTTGTTTTGTAGAAACTCAATGTTGTGTGTATTGTACACCAACCCAGTGTTGTGTGTATCGTACACCAAGTTGGTGTTTCATGTAACGTACTATAAGTCAGTTTCATTTTAAATGAATGTTTGAATTATTTCATTTCAAAATTTAAATGAAAGTTTATTTTATTAAAAAAAGGTCCATAAAAACTCATGGTGAAACATTACCCCAAGTACATCTATGCTAGAGCCACGTCCACTTATAGTATCCAGATAGAGATGTATTTCTAGGAAACCACTCACTCTATCCTTTACCAAAATTCTTGGAAATTTTCTTAGATGTTAACTCATCCTTTTAATTATCCTTAGACACATCCCTAGACATATATTTAGAAATATACCTAGGGATATCACTAAAGTTTTCTCATCCTAGTTTCCAAAGGTTGACTAAACATTTCCTTTGATACCAACTATAGTGACCCAGGATTAACATACATAGATATTAAATCATTTTATATTAATACTCAGTACATTTCAAAAATACATGCCCATGGACCGTAATAGTTTAGTGTCTTTGGAAACATTGAAACAAAATCCTATATCTTGGTGAAATATCTTCAACGTCTCCCATAATGATCTCCACATTTAGTACATATACCTAAAACCTTTCTTCATAACCTAGGGAAATGAAATATAAGAAATAGGTGAGATCAGATGACCAGAAAGGATAAATAAATGAAATTTATAAGCATAACGTGCAACAAAGGTTATGAAACTTAAGAATAAAATTTTAAGATCATACTCTACATATTAGATATCATAATAAATATTGGTAGTTCAAAATACATATATCATAAGAGGATTAAGAGAATAAGTCATGAAATAATAACATAGTAATAATACATGGAATTTTTGGAATGCACATTTTTTAATAATATTGTGAACATGTATAAGTAGAAACATGTTCACTCATTAAGTTGAGGGCATGAAATCAGGCCCCCGCATCAACTTATGGATATAAAAACTAGTCCATGAATATCATTGTGAATGTGTAATTAGGTTCACACATGACCTTGTGTACATGAAACCAGGTCCATGCATAAATTTTTTAATATGTAATCATGTTTATTCATAACATTGTGAACATGTAATCAGGTTTACTCATAAACTTATGGACATGCAACCAGGTCCATGCATAACATTATGAACACGTAATAAGGTTCGCCCATAAAATTTTGAACATATAATCAAGTTCATTCATAAACATACGAACATGCAACTAGGTCAATGCATAACATTAGGAACATGTAATCAGGTTCACACATAACATGTATACTCAGGAGTCATCCATCATTACCCAATGCATTGGAGGGAGATATAGGTCCCACCCATCTCATAAAAAAACCATTCATACATATTTCACAAGATAATAAAACATTCATCATATCATGACCCATAAAAATATATGGGTTCTATAAACATCAAATCATAACGCATGAAATGAAATGGGTATCATTAAAATTTCCTCACATCATAACCTATGGAAAATATATAGTTTTCATAATCATTTCATCAAAGCATAACCAGTTAAAAGAAGTGGGTTTCAAAATAATATAACCAAAGAAAGAGAAACCGGTGTCATAAGCATCATTCCATCAAAACATAAACTATTTAAGAAATAATATGAATAAAACCATTAGATTATTTCCTTGAAGGGTTGTTGTAATATCAACATATGCCATATTAGAATGAAAATAACTTATAAGGTTATATTAAAAACATTTATTGACTAAAATATAATTTCATCATTGAAAGATCTCTTTAAAACATAAAACTTTTTGGAAACCATTTCCTTTTATAGTACTTTGAAAACTTATACATAAGTCCAGAGAACATTTTGAAAACCATTTTCCTTGAAAACTTATTAAAGGACCTTGAAAATGTTTCAAGAACCATTTCATTGAAAATAAATTTAAAAAATTCTTAAAAATTAACCTTTAAACATGAAAATAAAGCTTCAAAGGATTGACGAAGGATAAATCCATACATGTCATTTGAGATAAAAAGAACATTATTTTTTCTTGGTAAAAAGGTTAGAAAATTGCATCCTTCATAAAGAGACAAGAATATTCCTTTGAAAAAATTGTTAAAAGATAAAAATGGTAAAATTTTCTTTTAATTATCATTGTAGATTAGTATAATATTCATGAAAACCCTTTTAGAAAACACATTTTTCCAACCAAAGAGGGGGTAAATTTGGGCTTTCTTAAAAATATTTTCTTGAATATCTTATGTACCAAGGAGTAGAAATGTGGTACCATTACATGATTACATAATGAATAATCACATGGGAAGAAAATTCATTTTTTTCTTGAGATATGGTTTGTAATGTTTCATAAAAGGAATAAAAAAATAAACAATCTTGAAAAGTTGTGAGACTATTTCAATAAACTCAATTCACTTAGTAAGTTGGGATCATGATATCTATTTAAGAAAATTAAATTATATGAAGATTATAATATCATTAAAATATTTATATTCATGATATATCATGTAAAATGAAATTATACACACCTTAAAATGAATTTAGGCATATAACAAAACACGAGTCTCAAAGAATGAAAATTGAGAAAAAACTATTTTAATGATTCAGTAACTTTTGAAACTTAAACCTCATAAAATAAAGGTCATAAAATGGATATATAAATAAAAATAAATTTAACTATAATAATCATTGATTACATTCATGTTCAGTATACACACCGCATAAAAGGAATGGGTGGTGAGTAAAGCATGTATCTCACAGAAAATATAAAGTGATAAGAAATCCCCTTACCTTGTGTCTTGACTCTCATCGTACTCATTCAAACTAGATTTATAATAAATATAAATTTATTATACATATTTTATAGAGACATATTATTATATATAATTCCATATATTTTTTTATTACAACCTTGTATTATCCTCTTGTTAACAATCTTTTGTTAAGGGTTCACTTTGGGTAATATTTGCTTTATTATCTGCATGTGCATTAATTTGTAATATCTTTGGTATTTATAATTATATCGTGATTTAAAGAATGTAAAACATGATATAAATATAATTTATATTAATTAAATTTTTTTTATAATAATCTATATTATATATAATTATGATAAAGAATATATAGTTCATCGAGATGATAGATCATACGTATGTATAAAGGCTATTTCTGTTTAATTGTTGTGTTGATAGAAAAAAAGTAAAAGACATATATATATATATATATATCATTGATAAAATATATTTACGATATCATATATATCTTATATAGTCACTAAAACCATACTTGATTCAATCCATGTAGTGTATGAATGAGTGATATCGCTTTTAGGGGGCGGTAGTCCACACTTCCTCAATCGAAATTATTGTATTAACACCAAATGGAATGTAAAAAAAATTGTGGTGTAAAAAGAATAAATAAGCTTAAATAAATAGTAAATACGGTATATAATATATATAAAAATATTTTCCATCATAATTTCCACCATGAGAAGCGGTAAGAAAAATTGAACAATCATCATTTAGTGAGGCAGTAGTTCGTTGTACACATAAACAGTATGTTCGTTATCCATTAGATTGAGGTGTGTTTAAGAGTAGGTTGAAACCATAGCATCAAAAAATAAAATTATATTGAGGAAACTGGTGATTTTATACAATCATGTAAAAAATAAAGTGGAGTGGGTGGAAAATTAAACTAAAAGAGAGGACTTGAGAGAAGACATTACATCTTAATATGGTAATTCCTTTTAGTTTGTGTCGAAAGGATTCCTTGGATTTACTTATGACCAAGGGATGGTTTCTTCGAGGAAGGGAATATTTTTGGGAAGTTTATTGAAAATATATTAGTCAAAACTAATAGTTTTGAGAGGTGTGAGTATTTGGGAGAGGTGGTGTCCTTTTATAGGGAAGGAAAAGTACTCACTTATAATTTTTGTAAACATGTTAGGTGTACACATTTTATTACCTAAAAAAGTCCTAATAAGCCAACCTAAATTAATAATGGAAGGTTTATGACCGAAATATGGCCCTAAAATGTGTTTTGGACAATTTTATATGTCATTTGGGCTCCTAAGAGTAAGTTTTAGTCCCTAATTAAGATAAATTTGACCCTAATCAGTGTGATTAATTTCAATCACTTTTAATAATAATTTTGGTCCAAAATCAACTTGAACTTGTTAGAATATTCATATTATACCAATTAAAGTGGTGTCAGTCAGTTTTTTGAAATTCAACTCACAGAAGTGGAAAAATTATGATTAATGCTAATCCCATAGACGGGATGTAATTATGGGTTTTTAAAATATAAAGAAGTCAAAAAATTTATTATGTTTTTATATTCGATTTCAAAGTGAAATTTATTATAATGACCTAAATTGTATTAATATATTTATAATTTATCTAATTTTACATAAAAAAATAAATTATAATTCAACAATAATAATTATTTAAATGAAAAGGTAGTTATTACCTAAAATGGAGTATTTTTCACTATTAATCAAAAAATGAAGTTTCTCAGAAAAATCACAAAAATTCACCCTAATCTAATTTAGGTATTCTAAATTCAAACATGAAAATTATTTTATCAAATAAAATTACTAGATGTTTCTAAAATTATTTTTATTATTAAAATCGGTTTATTCTATAAAAGGGTATTTTTAAACATAAAGGACTTTAACAAAAATTATATCTTTCATTATCAATATGTATTATATATATAACACTTATAAATAATATTTTAAAATTAGTTATTTAAATTTATATAATATAGTTTAATGACTAGTTTATCATTATCTTATTTAAATAATTATAACAATAAAATGATGTTTCGTAGAAGCATATGTGTTGCGTGTAAATTATTATAAATCGGTGTTGCAGTTAGTGCGAGACAATTCAGTATAGTGTCTAGTGAAATACAAGTGAGTGTTGGATGTATAGAAATCCAAGGCAGTGTCATGTGAAAGGAATATTTGACCTGGTTTATTAATATATATTTATATAAGAACTATTTCTAGTGTCATGTGAAATGAAAAATATCAAAAATATAAATTAATTCAAAAAATATCGGGGTGTTACACTATCATAGATGAAAAAAAATTAAAATATCATTATATAGTTTCTTGAAGAAAATATATTTTTCATTTTAAAATCACTTATTTTAAATATAGAAAATTACAAAATATTCAAACAAAAAATTCATTGGATATAACCATGGAAATTGTAAATTAATCTTTAATTCAATGAGCAATCATGATGGTGGGAAAAGTTTTTCATGTGGCATACGTTAAAACAAAGACTTTGTTCACATATTTGGTAAATATTATCTCATTCCAAAAGTAACAAGAAATTTAATTTTATATTTTTATAAAGAAATTGAAACATAGGAAAAAATTTCATTAATCAATCATAGAATAATAGTAAAAAATTATGGGAAAATTTTTAATGAAAATATGGACAAGTAACAAAAATTCTTTTCTGAAGAGAACAATGAGGTCATTTTTCCTCAAAAATAATTTTTTTGGACTTTTGATTACTTAGGGAGAGAAAAATGAATAGAGAATATAATAAAAATAAATAACTGTAGTATAGTAAAATAAATAAGGTTTTAGATAGATAAATCAATCAATTTGACCCTAAAAAATTTAAGCTTAAACAATCCTGGTAAAAATGAGATTGTAACATAAAACCCTTACTTAAGTCCACCCTTATTCATAAGTGAACTAACCTATGTATAATAAATTTAAGTTTATTATAATTCTATAATAGAACCATATTAATAATTATAATACCATATATGGTCCAATTATAAAATTTCAACACTCATTTGTTAGTAATTATATATTAAAACCGATATTCTCGGGTGTTAGTTGTTTCTTTTTTTATGAACGTTTCAGTTTAGAAGTTCCCATAATTATACTTTGATCGTGGTTCCATAATCTATAAAATTTTAATAATTATATAAATATAATATATATTCATTACATATATTTATATTTATAATCATCTATAAAAGGTGAAGATAGAACAATAAATTACACTGTTCATGGAGGCGGTTGTCCGTAAGTCAGCATGAACAGTATTTTAAATTTATAATGAAAATAAATAATGAAATGTAAATAATATATTATAAATAAATAATCATAATTATATAATTTATATCATATATATTTATTTAATCCCCCTATGTTAGGTGCTAATGGAAAATCAATCATATCTCTATGTGGAGGTTGTAGTCCACACGTACGTAAGCACAATACTTTCACTTCCCATTTGAGGGAAAAGAGTTGGGAAATGATTTTGAAATCATTATAATAAAATATAAGCATATTTATGATACTGTATTAATCATTTTTATTATGGATACAACATTTTTTTATAATGTCTAATAAGAAATAAAATCATAAGGTCCCAATTAAGATTTATACCTCTTCTTTGAGCGACCTTCTTTGGCCTACACCTTAAGCCTTGAAAGATAGATTTAAGAATAATATTAAGGGATATAGGAAAATGTTAAGGATTATATAAAGATTTTAGGATATGTATTTTTCAATATATAAGGCACAAAATTCATGAATATGAGAGGAGAGTAGGTTCCCTTTTATAAGTGTGCGAGAGAACAAATTTTGAATTACTTAAAAGATTTAAATATAATTAATGCCTTTCTCAAGTGCAATGCTTCAAAATTAAAAATTCATAAAATTTAAGATAACTTCACGTCTAAATATATTAAATAGATAATAATTGGACATGTTTGTATGGGAATATTAACCTTATCTCTTATTTTTACCCCCACCCCTCAGTAAATCCGTTTTAACCTTAACCGTGATAACAAATTTTTTTCTTTTTTACTTTCCATTATGAATAAAAATGAAAGTGGGATCAATACCAAATTACCAATTTATGATTATAAATATCAAATACATTTTATAAAATTCAATTTCTATAAATGGATTAATTTAATTTTATAATATAAGTAAAAAACATAATAAAAATTCATTTTTTTTAAATAAGCGTAAAACTAAATTTACTTTCATTAATTTCATATTAAAAACTATAAATTAAATGTTAAAATACTTTATTGACTATATAATATAAAATTTTCATTACAAACATTAATCAATAATGATTTATTTAATTTATTATGATAAAAAACAATGCACACATAAAAATAATTTCATGAAAAATAACAGTATTTAACTCAAAATGATTTTAACTTCATTCCTTACTTTTAGATAACTATTGTATGTTTTTTATTAAAAAATTACCAATACATTTAATTAAAATAACTTTTTAATAGTGATCAATATACATTTTTTAAATAATAATATATAAAATGTAGAAAAAAATCATTTCTTTGAAAAATAATTATTTTAATCAGAAAATGATTTTGTTAAAATTTTAATGATTATTTATTTAGAATTAATGAATAAATTTTAATTGAGCAAAAAATTCCTATACACATTTTATAATGTGATTAATACTATTCATACCCACTAAATCAAGGACTCTTTTATAAATTTATATTATATCACAGGTTCATTAAGACATGGGATTTCATGTAATGTAAGCTACCAAATATTTAAATTTAATTTCAAAGGAAAAACATATAAAATCTTGGGTTGTTACAATAATATCCTATGAACACTAACAACTACCATAGGATATGTGGTGATTCATATGTTTCTTACCTTGGGCTTAGCCACAATTTTTCCACTATAATAATCATTTTGATACTAAGGACACTCCTTATGGTGTTAATCTATTTGGGTGTGTGTTCCCAAAAGTATGAAAATTCCCCTCACTTATGCAAGATCTATATTTACATAGGATCCTTCAACATGGTATTATTTATTCATCAACCAATTACTAGTAAAATACCTCCTTTTCAATATATATGAGATATATTTATATATAGATTCTTTCACAAATTACATCTATCTTGATTCATGTTCTCACGGGATACAAAGAGATGTCTAGATATCCTATCATAGAATCAACCAAAAATTAAAATTTCCTTTCATTCCCTCTTCTATGATAGAATTTTAACCTTTAGTAGTTTAGGATATTAATTATGTTAGTTGAGATACTCCTTCTAGTGACATTCAAAATCCTTGAGTTGAGACACTCCGCTTGAAAACTCCCCCACTTGTGAGATGGATACAAAATCCTTATAGAAATGGAGGAATACAGGAAAGTTCCCAATATTTACCTTATAGTAAGATTCATTTCATTCCAAATGAATCTCATTCTAAGGAGGATCATTTTTTGGAATTCCAAAATACATACCATGCACTTTTCCATGGAATCCCTGACACAGTCCTCATTCAGACAACATAAGTTGATATTGATGGTGATGTATCATCATGCTTGGAGAATAATTGAATAGAAATTCCATGTGTTGTATTATGTCTCACATGAATAGGGGTGTATATTTCTCATGAAAATTTCCCAGTCTACTGATATGGTGTTTAAAACCTTCTTTAGGAAGTGGATTTGAAATGTTTTTGATGAAAGGTTTCTAAGCCTAAAACCCATTTTAATGGTCTTCATTCAACATTTTGGGATCCAAAACTCCTTTTATAGGGGAAACCTATAGATTAGGGTAGGTCATTTCATAGGATTATCTTTGACAATTATTAAAGACCAAAATATTGTATGGATTAAAAGTTGTTGTAATCTAATGTTAGGATTTCTTCATCAAAGAAGTCCAAGCCTCATAGCAACCTACACATTCATATCCATTATTAGTCAGTTTATTCTCAAAGATTCATCACCTAGATATTATATTAGGGTCTTCTAATAAGTCTTATCCAAATTTCTTCACTTAGGGGCTTTCCCAAGTGCTTATCCTAGGTTTTATCCCATGTGTTTCACCCTGGTATTAGCCCGGGTGATTCACCAAGGTCATAAACCATATTATTTACCCATGTATTATCAGATTACTTCTCCTAGGTTCTTTTCCAAGGTTATTCACCTAGGGCATCATATTTTATGATAAATAAGACCCTTTTAATCCTCATTTGACACCTTATGGAAAACAGAGATATGACCTGAAGATCTTCTCACCCTAGTATCACACCAAAGTCTTAAAATCCCTTCAGGTATATTAGATAGTCATAAAACCCTGGTAAGTTAACCAAAATATAGGGTTATTGTGTTTCATGGGGGTTGAAAAATCAAAATCCTACATGATAACCCACTTCCCCTTGGTTCTTTAACACTAGGGTGAATGTCACAGGCTATAACACCATTTTCTCAAGGATATTTGAGAATGACCATGGTCACTAGGGGAAATCCTCACCAAATTTCTATCATTAGGGAACCCTTTAACCCTAGTTAAACTAGGTAACTATTTTTACTTTAACCCTAGTAACACTTGGGATTCATTCGGCCTTACTCCCTAGTGAGACTGGGGCCCCATTTTTTCCTTGTACCCTAGTGACACTAGGGATCCATTTAGCCTTATGCCAAAATGACACTAGGTCGCCATTTTGGATTCACCCTAGTGATACTATGGAACTATTTTCCCTTTCATCCTAGTGAAACTAGGAAAAAAATATTTTGCACTAGTGAAACTATGGAACCATTTTTCCCTTACACCATAGTGATACTAGGGATCCAATTCATCCAGGTCTCACGCCTGAACTCTAGGTCATCTAGATCTCACACCTGGGCACTAATTATCCCCACTCTTACACATGGGAACCAATTCACCCAGTTATCACACATGGGATGAAATTCACCCATGTTTCACACATTGGAACCAACTCCCCCGGGTATCAAACATAGGTACCAATTCACCTAGATACCACATTTTTGCACCAATTCACCCAAGTATCATATCTAGGAAATAATTCACGTAGGTCTCACACCTAGTAACCAATTCAAAAAAGTATCACACCCGATCTCCTTTTTAAATAGGTCACACTCCTACGAATTAGTTCACCTGGACCTCATGCCTAAGATATAGTTTACACAAGTCTCACAACTAGGAAAAATTCACCCAAGTCTAATACCATGTCACCTATTCACCCAGGCACCCCACCTGGGAACCAATTCACTAAAGTATCACACATGGGATCTAATTCAACCAGGTATTATACCCGGGATCCCATACTAGGGATAACTCAATATCCAATGTCTCGTACCTGAGCACCCACACTAAGGTGAACTCATTTTACCAGGTCTCATATCTGGGAGACTATATTAGGGAGGAGCCTCATACGATCCCTCCCAATGGTCAACCTACTTTTTTGGGTCTCATACCTAGGAACCCATTCAACCTAGATATATACATGATCACCTAACCCTACTAAAAATTCCTTTAGATTTGATTATCCTCTTGGTCTTTAAAACACCTTGAGTTGAGATACTCCTCATGGTTTCCACATAAACATTGAGTTGGGATTCTCATATTGGTTCCCTCATATACCTTGAGTGGAGATACTCCTCTGGGTTTGAGATACTCCTCTTTGTTCCCCTGTATACCTTAAGTGGAGATAATTCTCTTGGTTCCCCAAAATTTTAAGAGTTTGGATACTCCTCTTGGTTTCCCATAATTCTTAGAGTCGAGATACTTCTCTCGGCCCCCAAAAATACATTGACATGGATCATGTTCGAGAGTGAACCTCATGTGGACCACATACTATATGTAAGCTCTAATCCTTCTTAACTTCACTGTAGTCTCTAAATAAAGCCTCAATCACTAGTAATCTCATGTGTAATACCCTCTCAGTTTCATCATTCCACCCATTCCATGATAAAATAATCCCACCATGGTAACTCACACATAATTCCCACTCAATACCCTACTGTATGGACTAATAAAATATGGATTTTAATTTATATTTTCTTTCTCACACTGAGAATAACTCATGTGGGATTATAGGTTTAGTTGATAATTCATTTAGTATAATTGAGATGTATCATAAGAATCATAAATTTGTCCTATTATAATGAATCTAAACTATATAGTGTGTGTCCTTACCACATGATGTTAAACTGCATGGATCGGTCCTCACATATAACCTTAAACTATGTCACTCAAACTATGTGAGCTTTGATTCTTGTTATCCAGAATATGTATGACACCTCTTTTTGGTCCAAACCCAACATCCTCAAATATACTTTCACCAATATGATGAGAATATGTTATCCATCAAATATTCCTGAAGTCAAGATTCTCTTTTTGGATTCCTTCATCTACTTTCAGTTTAGATGCACCTCTTGGATTCACCATATCTATCCCTCCAACTAGGTGTAATCCCCAAACATACCTTATTTTTTAAATCATTGACAAAAAGGATGATCATGAAAGGGTCTATCATGTTTAATTCATGCACCAATCATCATTTAGTAACTTAATCCTTATATTCCTAACTACATGATGTTAAACTAAATGTATTGGTATTTATCACATGAACTTAAAAGGTAAAATTTTCCAAATTAAGTGGTACCAAACCACATGGGTTTTTATTCTTGTTCACTCATGATATGTAGGACACCTCTTTAAGGTTCAATCCTAACCCCACAACACATTCTACGTCATGGATGATGATACATTACTGAGTTCAAAGCTATATGAATTAAAACCAAAGAATTATTAATTAATAATAAGAATATAGAGAACCTCGAATACACATAGATTTTCACATATCCACATGGTTTTAATTAGTATTGGAGTAAACAAACCTATGGTGAGATTTGGGAAGGATTCGTGGCACATGAGCCTCATCCTAGTTGGTGAGGACTTTTTATGTGTATCCAGGAGACCCAGTATCAAATCTAGGATGAGGCTAATTTCTAGGTTACTATAGTAGCTACTGTAGTAGGTACTGTTTGGAACTATAACATCCGGAAATATTCCCCCATTTGGGCCTTCAGGCCATTGATTTGGTCCCTGAGTCCTTTATGACCTTCAGTCCACCCAGGCCTTCAGGCCAGTAAGGCCTTCGGGCCACCTCAAGGCCTTTGGGCCACCTTAATTATAGATGAAAACTAGACAACCTACAAGGAACGAGCTTCAAATGGAGGATGATCAAGGAACTTTCACCATAGTAGAAGCTAAATGGATTGAAAGAATGAGATGGTATGACACCTGTCATCAGGATAATCCTGTTCATGCATGGGAAATCCTAGTCGAACATCCATGCGAAGGTGCAGAGCTGATTTCACGATGAAGATATTGGGGAGGAGTAGTTACAAATAGTTAGTATGGTTTGTGTGTAATGTTTGAAGCCTACAAACAATGAATTCCACTAAGGCCTATGGGCCACGTAATACTTACACCTAAGAGCCTTTTAAGGGTTCCACCTCACCCCTGGAAAGGTGGATTATCAAAAATCAATAAAAAATGAAGGCCTCCAGGCCATTGGAGGATGGGAAGGATTTTTGAATATAATTAAATCTATAAGAGATCCTGAGAGTGGGTAATAATACCCATGGAAATGTGTGATGAGCCCAGAATCCAACCCTCTGGACTAATTCGCATTCTAAATTATTGCTTGTAAGAAACCCCAGTGACCACCTTCCTTTAGAAATTAGGCTCACAAAGACATCTACGCCGAATAATGGTGAATGTGAGAGCACATCAAAGTTTCCATTGGAAACTATATAATAATTTTTTAATATATTTATTGAAGAAATTCATATAATTATAAGATAAAAATGAACATGAATACTTCATATGTTTATTGGTATAGAAATTTTAAATTAGTTGTTCTATTTGACATGTTTTGGGTGCCTAAAGATAATGCTAAAAGCTTATATGGGATGATCTTGGTCCAGTTAGCATATGAGATGTCATCACTTCCCACCACATATCATGACTTGTGGAATATTATAATCAATTGGATGAATGAAATTTTTTATAAAATACTAAATGTAAGTCAAAATAAATATTTTTTATTTGATATTCCTATCAAAGCAAGCCTAATTATTTTTTCATATCTAATATGTAAATGTGTTAACATTTTGATGTGTATTGAATAGTTTTGAGTCAAAAGACTTTGAAATGTGTGGGGGAAAAGTGGAAGGAATTTAAGTTTAGGTTGTGGTTTGATTTAAATAACACCTCCTTATGTATCCATCAAATTTATGAAAGGGTACTTGAAGGGATACCTCGAGATCAGTGGAAGTATTTTATAGATATGAATCATTCTTATTCACATAATGTATTTTATATCGTTATACAACATTGATATTAATTTATTAAAAATATTTCATTTTTATTAATAATAAAATCCTTCAAGAGTCTTTTAAAAAATCTCTTCAAATAGGGATAAACAAGTAATCCCACACACAATATGTTCAAAAAAATTCTAGGAGAATATTTAATAAGATAATTTTCTATCTATTTATTAAATATAGTTTCATTCATTTTATGCACTTAATTTTTTCATAATTTTCATTTTTTCTTTGATGATAATGGAAATAAGTTGTTAATGAGGTTGGTTGAGCTGAGTTATTGTTTGATTTTCATAATAAATCCAATGGAAATTACATAAATGAACCCACCATAAACATTGGGGTAAAAAATCTCAATTACAATTCAATTTTTTTAATAAATATATTTGAAAAAAATTTGTTATATTTATAGGAAAATATTAAAGAGACATGGGTTTCAAATCCATTGTAATCATCATTAGTCTCCCACAGTGATTTTATTTCCCATGACATGGGTATGGAGCATACTAGTCTTGTGTGAATGTTGGTTTCTGGACTGTTTACCTCATGAGTATTTTGGAGGAGCTCATCCTCATTTACAATGCTTCCTCCTCCTACAGGTTTGAGTAATGTTATTGCTCATGACCACTTACAATCACAAAAAAATTGAAATCATTGAGAAAAAGAATACATGAGAATGAGACGTAATGGATAGCTCATGATGACTAGTTTCAAGTGATGGGGAGAGCATTGGTCACTCTATTTCAGGTCATGACTGGGAGTATTCTGATGCATATTGCATCCTTGATATAAAAAACTACTTCAATACTAAATCTATTACATTTATTTCAATATGTTTATATTATTTTGATAATTATTGTAAATGTTTTTTATATTATCTAATTAGTTAAAACTAATTTATATTTTAAATTGTATTTAATGTAGACAGAATATGCACTAGAGACTGGTAGCTAATAGGAAAACTAAGAACATGGATCATCTGGGGGAAATTTTCTTGACTTAGGGGGGTAGCGTGGTTGTTGGAATTCCCTTTTCTTATGTTGTATTTATAATGAAAACATATATGTAATAATTTTTAATCATTTGACTTTATTAAAAAGGTTATATGTTTAAAAAAATAGAGTGATATAATTTATGTAAATGTTATATCTTTATGTTTTGTTTGTTTTAATGATGAAAATTTTAAATTTTATTCCCTATAAATATATTTGTATTTTATATTATAGTTGGTAGGATATTTATAAGGCATATTATAATTTTTTTGTAATTAGAAACAATTTTATCTGTCAATACTTATAGACAAACAATTGTTATATGCTTCTAAAGTACCACACATTTATTAGCATTGATTATAAAAACCAATAACTTAGGTATAAAAATAAATACTAATAATAACTAACCATTGTTGATTTATTGGAAGTGATTATAATAGCTTATAATTTATTGGTGGTCGTTATAGTTGACACTAATTTATGGAAAATTATTTAGAAAAAAATTACAACATTCTTTTTAGTGGTTGTTTCACAACCACCACCAATCACAGATTTATAATAGTTTTATTTTATGACAATTGAAAACCAATTACACTAATTAATTTGTTCCACATGAGGATCCATGGAACAACCAAATCAACAAACCTTAATGACCCCTAAAATTACATAGACACTAAAACATACCACTTGGGTCTCTATGATGAAACCCAAGCAACACACCACAAATTCCATTCGAGGTATTTAAAAAAACTCACTGAAACTACACCACATTGAAAATAAACCAATGAAGCTATAATTTCCACTATTCTAGTTGAAATCCTAGCTCAAATAGAACCTCACATCCTCCATCCTTTTCCAAATACATTAAATCACGTTAAAACACAATTGAGGGGATCAAGAAGAACTGAGATCTTATATCAAAAACATATCAAATGATTATTATCCTTGAGAATCAAAACAAAACCTAGGAAGTGAGGGAAGGGAAAGTATATGGAAACCCATGAGATATCTCTCAAGGATCCCACCATAAAATAATCACAAAAAACTCATCATAAGGAAGGAACACATAATCATGCAACATCATCTATCTCATAAATAAAACATGGCCACAAATATTATCTCAAAAAAATCAATCATCAAACAACATATGTTAATGAGTGTACATCTATGATGTGTTACCCAATACACTCCTACAATTCATAATATCATTACAGGACATTAACCTAAGGGATAGTGCGCTCGTACAACACTTTCTTCTGATAGTCCTAAATCTCAGTATTTCTTTCCTCAAACATCACACCATATTTATCCTCTAACTCTCACTGATCAATGACATGGGAATTATCCTGAAGATACCAGTGAAGTTGTGACACAAGAAAAACATCATGGTTTCGTCTCATCTATGTGGGAAGTTTTAACTAATGCACAATAACTCCAACATAATATAACAGCTCTAAAGGTCCGAAATATCTGGGAGAATGTTTACTCTCATGATCAAACCTTTACTACCCACAATGAGGAGATAACTTCAAGAATACATGATCTCTAATAGAAAACTCTATAGGCCACCTATTTGGATTAATAGAAGACTTATGATGATCTTATGCCACTATCATCCACTTGTGAATCACTTACACCTTATTTATCATGTTGTGAACCAAATATAGTCTGAGAATACATAAATCTAAAACTTTGGTACAATATAATAAAGATTAGTAGGGTTGGACATACAGTGCTTAAAATGGAGAGATACCAATTCTAGAGTGATAATTTTTATTATAAGTAAAATCCACTGAAGGTAAGTGAATCACCCAAAAACCTCCAATATATAGAATGCATGCATGAAAAAAGTATTCATAAGTCTATATGGTTTATTCTATTTGAACATCCATATATGGATTGATGTTTTTGAAAAGGAATGTCTAAAATCCAAAAGAACATTGGATACTTCTACAGACACAGGATGTTAAATGGTGATCATGATAAGGTATGATTTTCTTAAGAACCCCACGGAGCTTCAACTAGTCCTCCAAATACTACCTAGATAAAAAATCCACTACACTTGACTCCTTATTCACTAATAAGTGAGATGAATTTTTCAAATAGTCTAAAATCACTAATACTATGTCATATCCTCCCTAATATTGAGGTAAATCGGTGATGAAGTCCATTGAGGTTTCCTCCCACTTACTCTGGGGAACATAAATAGGGTGAAGCAACCCACCAAGGGCACGATGCTCAGCCTCCACCCTCTGTCAGACTAAACACCATGAAACAACTCTATAATAGATCTATTCATCCCAAACCATTAAAACTGAACTCTCAAGGTGAGGTTCTTTTTTTCTACACCCAAATGTACTACCAAGGGAGAGATATGTAAATTATGAATAACCACTTCTTGCATCACCAAATGAATTAAGAGAATCTCCTAGAAGAATACTTGATTCTAATCATCATCAGAATATCCCTCAAAGAAATCACAGAAACAACTCTATCTCTTCAAACCTCATCCTCAAAATCCCCCAGTTGGGATTCCTCCATCTATTGAACTACATATGAATTAACCTTCGATAAATAGAGACACCCTCTACCATAAAATTATCCCATGTCAATGTGCATCATTGATAGATCTTTCATCACTCTCCAAGAATCTTCAGACCCACAAAATGCATCACCATGTGGTTCATACTCAGTGCATATTCCACAAGATTTCATTTTCTTACACTATGGGAAAAAAATGACTGTTTGCGACGGGTTATTTGCGACGGGAAGAAAGCCTGTCGCAAATAACCCGTCCAGGAAGGTATTTGCGACGGGGAAAAGTGCCTGTCACAAGTAACCAATTATTTGCGACGGGATTTCATCCCCCGTCATAAATGGTTTGGCGTGACTTGAGAACCAAACCGCGCGAATATCATTTGCGACGAGGAGATGTCCCCCCCTCGCAAATAGTTTGGCGCGACTTGTGCGCCAAACCCCACGGCTTCCGCGCAAAACCACACAGGGGTATTTGCGACGGGTCCCGTCGCAAATACCCGGCGGCGGTCAATAACTTTTTGCGACGGGATGTTGTCCCGTCACAAAAAGACTGTCGGCAGGTACTATTTGCGACGGGACCCATCGCAAATAACCTTTTAACCGCCGACAGTAATTAATGCGGGTGAGGTTAATTGCGACGGGCCCCATCATAATTGCCACCATTTGCGACGGGAAGCCCGTCGCTAATAACCCTGTCGCAACTAATCTAACTTATATATACCCCCATCCGTTTTTTCTCCAAATCATTCACATCTTGGCCTCTCTCTCTCTCTCTCTCTCTCTTTATTCTTCAGTTTTAAAAAAAAAATCTTTTAGTTGATGTTTATTATACAAAAGCAATCGGAGAGCGTCAATATCTTCAGAATATCAAAGTTTAAGGTATTTATATATTATTTTTTTATATTTATTTTATTTTTTAAGTTAATTTTAATTTTTGTTTATTAGTTCCAATTTAATTAGATTTCAATTGATTTTTATTTATATTTAGTTTTACTAAGAAATTTATCTTGTTAGTTATAATTATAAATATATAGTTATAATTAATATTAATTAGATATAATTAGGAATAATTAGTTATAATTAATATTAATTAGATATAATTAGAAATAAATAGTTATAATTAGCAATAAATAGTTATAATTAGCAATAAATAGTTATAATTAGCAATAAGTACATATAATTAGCAATAAGTACATATAATTAAGAATAAATAGATATAATTAGCAATAACTAGATATAATTATGAATTACTTGATATAATTAGGAAAAACTAGATATAATTAGGAATAACTAGATATAATTAGGAATAACTTGATATAATTAGGAATAACTAGATATAAATAGATATAACTACATATAATTAGGAATAAATAGATATAATTAGGAATAGATAGATATAATTAGTAATAATTAGATATAATTAGTAATAATTAGTAATAATTAAATATAATTAGTAATAATTAGTAATAATTAGATATAATTATTAATAATTAGTAATAATTAGCTATAATTAGTAATAATTAGATATAATTAGTAATAATTAGACATAATTAGTAATAATTAGACATAATTAGTAATAATTAGACATAATTAGTAATAATTAGACATAATTAGTAATAATTAGACATAATTAGTAATAATTAGACATAATTAGTAATAATTAGATATAATTAGTAATAATTAGATATAATTAGTAATGATTAGATATAATTAGTAATAATTAGATATAATTAGATATAATTAGATATAATTAGATATAATTAGTAATAATTAGTAATAATTAGTATTAATTATTAATAATTAGTAATAATTAGTAATAATTAGTAATAATTAGTAATAATTAGTAATAATTAGTAATAATTAATTAGTAATAATTAGTATTAATTTGTATTAATTTTTAATAATTTGTAATAATTATTAATAATTTGTAATAATTATTAATAATTTGTAATAATTAGCAGTAATTAGTAGTAGTTAGTAATAATTAGTAATAATTTGTAATAATTAGTAATAATTAGAAATAATTCGTAATAATTAGTAACAATTAGTAATAATTAGTAATAATTAGTAATAATTGGTAATAGTTAGTAATAATTAGGAATAATTCGTAATAATTAGCTATAATTAGCTATAATTAGATATAATTAGCTATAATTAGATATAATTAGCTATAATTAGATATAATTAGCTATAATTATATATAATTAGATATAATTAGTAATATTTAGATATAATTAGATATAATTAGTAATAATTAGTAATAATTAGTAATAATTAGTAATAATTAGTAATAATTAGTAATAATTAGTAATAATTAGTAATAATTAGTAATAATTAATAATAATTAGTAATAATTAGTAATAATTAGTAATAATTAGTAATAATTTGGAATAATTAGTAATAATTAGAAATAATTAGGAATAATTAGTTATAATTAGGAATAATTAGTAATAATTAGGAATAATTAGGATTAAATAGCAATAATTTGGAATAATTAGGAATACATAGGAATAATTAGCAAGAGTTAGCAATACTTAGAAACAGTTATGAACACTTAGAAACACTTAGGAACTGTTAGGAACACTTAGGAACACTTAGGAACACTTAAGAACACTTAGAAATAGTTAGGAATAGTTAGGAGCAGTTAGGAATAGTTAGAAGTAGTTAGCAACAGTTAGCAATAGTTAGAAACTATTAGCAACAGTTAGCAACAGTTAGGAACAGTTAGCAACAGTTAGCAACAGTTAGAAATTGTTAGCAACAGTTAGCAATAGTTAGAAACAGTTAGCAACAGTTAGCAACAGTTAGCAACAGCTAGCAACAGTTAGAAATAGTTAGCAACCGTTAACAACAGTTAGCAACTGTTAGCAACAATTATCCACAATTAGCAATAAAAATAATTATATTATTAATATTTACAAAAAAACAATATTAATATTATTAAAATAATAAAAAAATTATAAAATATTAAAATTATCAATATTCGCAATAGACTTTTCTCTATTCTTAACATGTTCAAATCTCAAAGGGTCGCCAATTGTCAGGTCATGGGAAATAAAAAGATTGTGTCAGTCATGTCCAATGTAAACTCTATAATTATCCTTGCATGGTTGATCACCTCGCAAGTAGTGTTGCAATCGGAAAAATCAAGTCATGTCTTTCTTATCTGTAAGAATTATCTCACATGAACCTTTACATAGACCATTCTACCTTGAAAATTTAAGGGAAAAATAATGATATCCCCTCAAATTTTTAAGGAAGAATGATCTATGTAAAGTGTCATGTGAGATGATTCTTAGAGACGAGAACATCATTACTTTGGTCGTCCTATTGCAACACTACTTACGAGGTGATCAACCATGCATGTACAATTATAGAGTTTACATTGGACATGACAAACACAAACTTTTGATTGCGCATGACTTGACAATTGACGACCATTTGAGATTTGAACATGTTAAGAATAGAACACAATTTGTTTTGAATATTGATAATTTTAATATTTTATAAATTTTTTATTATTTAAATAAAATTATTATTTTTTTCGTAAATATTGATAACATAATTCTTTTTATTATGAAGAATTAGTAAACGAAATCTGATTGGATAATGAAGGTAAAATTTTTAATCATCTCCACAACGATGATTACCAAATTTCCTTTCATTATTCAAGCAGTTTTCCTTTTGCTAAGTATTGATATGTATTGCTAAATTAGTAATAATTAGTAATAAATTGTAATAATTAGTAATAAATTGTAATAATTAGTAACAATTAGTAATAATTTGAAATAATTTCAAATGATTAGCAATAATTAGGAATAATTAGGAATAATTAGGAATAATTAGGAATAATTAGCAATAATAAGTGTGAGAAAGATGCAATTAAATGAGCTGTAGGACAAAATAATAGCCGTCAATCCACTGGAAATTGTGTCACCCTTAATTAATGATAATTATTAAGTAGTTGTAATTATTTATATTCTTTTTCATATAGTGTTTTTATAATTTCAAAATATTCAAAAACAGTTATGATTTTATAATTTATGTAGAAAAATATGGAATAAGGAAGTCAACGTCAGTCATTATTAGATAATCTAGCTTGGATAAATCAGTACAGAAATCAAAATGGTTCTAGTTTAAATCCTGTCTATATTGAGGGTGTTGAAGCTTTCGTAGCATTTGCATCATCAAAACTAGAATATTTTTCAGAAGGCACAATTAAGTTTCCTTGTAAAAAATGTGCTCTGAGAATGTTTGACACATTTGATAAAGTTGGGGGACATATCATTTGGTTTGGTTTTCAACCAGATTATGTTTTTTGATATCAACATGGTGAATTCATTTCCAGAGAAGATTCGAATAACTTGATTCCAGATCCATCACAATTTCAAAATTTAGTACATGATGTTACGGGTTCATCTGTGCAACAAATAGAAACTCACGATGATATTGATTTAACTCCTGAGTTGGAACCATCCGAATTTTATGAGTTGTTGAGGTCTTCTGAGGATGCATTATATCCTGGTTGAAATATAAGAAAATTATAAGCGGTTGCAAAATTTAATACTATTAAATGAGAAAATTCAATGTCAAAAAACTATTTTGATCAGATACTTTCTTTGGTTAAAACACTGTTACCTGAAAGAAATTCGTTGCCTACAAATTACTATGAGTGCAAGTGGCTGATTCGTAATTTGGGCCATAGTTATCAGAAGATTCATGCATGTCCATATGATTGCATCTTATATTCTGGCGAAAATGAGTCATTGGATATTTGTCCCACATGTGGACAATCGAGGTATAAAGAAGCTCAACCAGGGAAGTCTAGATCGATTCCAGTAAAACAGTTGAGATATTTCCCCCTTACACCTAGGTTGCATCATTTATTTATGTCTCAGAACACAGCATCAATGATTTCATGCCACAAAACTAAGATTTCAACTGATAAAAGCTTGATTCATCCATCTGATGGTGATTCATGGAAACATTTTGACCGTCTACATCCTTCTTTTTCTATAGAAGCCCGAAATGTGTGATTGGGTCTTTCTACTGATGGTTTTTGTCCGTTTGGTTCTTATGGTAGTGAGTATTCATGTTGGCCTATATTTATAACTCCGTACTATTTTCCTCCATAGATGTTGATGAAAGAGCCTTATATCTTTTTGACTCTATTAATCCTAGGTCATCTGAAATACAATATTGATGTTTATTTGAAACTATTGATTGATGAGTTAAATGCAATGTGGAGTGATGGTGTTAATAGATATGATGTTGCTGCGAAACAAAATTTCAAAATAAAAGCTAAATTGATGTGGATGATTAGTGACTTTCCAGCATATGGCATATTATCTGGTTGGAGTACACGTGGTCCGAAATCATGTCCTTACTGTATGAAAGAAAACAAAGCCTTTATGCTGGTAAATGAAAAAAACCTTGCTATTTTTATTATCACTGTAGATTTCTTCCAACCGATCATCCTTTTTGGAGGAACAAATCTCATTTCAGAAAAGTTATAATTCAAAGAGATGAACCTCCAAAGATGATATCAGGTACAGAGTTAAAATCAGTAGTATTTTCATTACCCCCCATCATATTTGGACCAACAGTGAACCAAAAAAAATTAATGGCATTGGGAAAGAACATAACTGGATAAAATAGAGCATTTTTTGGGATCTTCCGTATTGGTCTGATTTGTTGGTCCGCCACATGTTGGATGTTATGCATATTGAGAAGAACTGTTTTTATAATTTATTTCATACAGTTTCAGATACACCAGGTAAGACCAAAGATACTGTAAAGGCACGATTACATCTTGCCCAAATTTGCAGGCGACCAGAACTTGAATTATTTGAAAATGTCAGATCACATAGGTTAATGAAGAAAAAGTAGCTTAAACACTATCCAAAGAGATTCGCTTATTATTTTGTCAGTGGATTACAGATTTGAGACTTATAGATGGCTATGCTTCTAATTTGGGCATATGCGTTAAGAATGGTTATATTACTAGATTAAAAAGTCATGATTGTCATGTTATAATGTAAAGAATTATGCTGATTGGAATCAAGGGTTTGTTGAATTCTATGATTTGGTATTTGATAATAGACATATCATATTTTTTTGAGACATTTGTGCAGTGACAACAGACTACGATGCGCTAAGCCAACTGGAAGAAGATGTTACTGTAATTATATGTAAACTAGAAAAAATCTTTCTGTCAGATTTCTTTGACTCAATGGAATATCTGATATTATATTTTCCACATGAAGCTAAATGTGGAGGTCCAATACAGTTTTGATGGATGTACCCATTCGAGAGATGCATGTAGAAATTGAAGAAAAATATATATAACAAATCATCAGTTGAAGGCTCAATTGCTGAATCTTATTTGCAAGATGAAATTGCTTTTGTATGATCTCATTATTTTGAATCTCAATATCCCTAAAAACAGAATCACATGGGGTGAAATTAGGGGAATGTTAATGCTGAAATGGACAATCAATTAACAGTTTTTAATCAACCAAATCTTGGTTTCGGTGGAGTTCACGAACGATGGCTTTCAGATGATGAACATCACAGAGCTCATACATACGTTCTGCTCAACTGTGAAGAAATGAAATCATTTGTCCTGTATGTGCTTCTATCACTTATTCTATAATTTTGTTACAGTATTTAAACTTATTTTATTTGTAGGTTATATGATAATCATATCAAAAAACAACTTTCAAAAATTACAGCAGCTGCTATTGATGAACGCAGACAAAAAAAAAATTTCTCACTGGTTTCAAAACTAGTAACATAAATTATTGATGGTTTAATATCAATTCTGTTTATTATTTATTATATTGATAATTGTTTTATAAATTTTTAGGTGTCTCAATATGTTGATAAAATTGACAAACGACTGTGTATATTGAGTAACCCACCATCCAAAATGGTTAAATCTTATAATTCATATGTGGTGAATGATTTTTGAATTCATACACTTGGATACGGGGAATCAAAAAAAAACAATGAACAATGGAGATTTCCTGAGAGAATAACATCACCGAGAAACTGAAGTTGACTTTTATGGAATTTTGGATGAAATTATTGAGATGTGTTATCTAGGACAGAATTACATAACAATGTTTAAATGTCGGTGGTTGGATACTGAAAGAGGTTGCATGTTCATCCGACTCATGTAATCGTCGATATTAAATATAAGTGTATTCTGGTAGTAAATGAACCATTTTTACTAGCTCAATAGGCACATGAAATTTATTATGCAAAGTACTGTGCTACTTCAAGAGACTTGAGCGATTGGTGGAGCATAATAAAAATGAAATCTAAGGAAAATCAGTTTACTAAAACTGAATTTGGTTCCGCTGAAGTGGAAGGAATTGAAAATTTTCAAGAGACTACTCAAAATCAATCTGATTCACAAAGAGACGTGAATATCGACGATGACAACCCACAATTAAGGATCGATGATGAAGATGATGTTAATGATGTTACAAATGAATTCGAAATGACAAGAGATGATGAAACTCAAACTCATATGGATATTGATGATGTTGAGGAAGAAGATGAAGACATTAACATTGACAGCTATGGAGAAGAGTATGAAGATGCACATTGAAACAGTTAAATGATGGTTATAATCATAACTAATATATATTTATATATAATAGTTATTTTTAACTATCTACTAACAACAATAATTTTGTGTTTCAGATGGACGATGATTTATTTCATGAGTTGCAGGAGGCTGAGATACCTTTGGAGGATGAGGATATGGGATCAGCTGACCCTCAACTTACTAGTGGTTCTGTAGGTATGCTAAGGGGGAATGATCTTGCACGACTGATGATTCCTGACCCTATCCCCAAGTGGTGTCCACATCTTGGTTTCGATCGATGCACATGGAGGTTTGGTAACCTGTATATTTTAGTTAGATTTCATTAATGTATTTATATATATACTAATTGTTTGATTATTTATTTTTTTTCACAGTTTTCAGTATGTAGCTATTGGACAGGGGAGCACTATATTGCGCAATTATTTTTCTCAGCCATGGATCACGTGGGAACAGATTCCCGTTGATGTGTGACGTGACATGTTCCATCATTGGCTGGTACGTAAATAAATAATATTTATTTTTAAATTTAATTTATTAACAACTTGATATTATAAATTATTTGTAGGTTTTGTGGAATCCTATAAATGATAGCATGCGCGATGCTATCCACACGGCATGACAGGTTTCTATGCGTGACCATTTCCGCCAGTTTTTTTACAATTTGAGAATGACAGCCATTAAGAAAGCAGGGGTGACAGAATTTGATGATCTGTGTAGAGCCCACCGACCAGAGTACATTTCATCTCACATTTGGGATGGATTATGTTTAAACTGGTTGGGTGGTGGATTTCAGAGGAGATCTTCAGTGGGACGACAGAACTGGGGGAGATAGGAGGTGACGCATCAAGCTGGTAGTCGTACATTCAGTTCGCATAAAGAGAATCTGGTAAGTATATTTTTAAAATATTTTATATAACTATAAATATAAATAGTTTATTTTATATTTCTGTAGGCAGTCGAGCATCCCGATATTACGGAGTTCGACGTTTATCGGAGGATGTACAGTGATCCAGCCATTGGAGAGATTAGAGGTGATCGTCAGCGTCAGATTGTGGTTAGTATTATTTTTTCTGTTTAAAAATTAACTATATATAATATTTTTAAAATTTTAATTTTAAATTTGAATTGAAGCAGTCTTATGAGGCTGCGACTTCTCAGACACAGGCTGAGGGTCAGGACGAAATGGCTGAGCAGACCAGTGCTCACCATTTCGATGTGGCGGAATGGATGCAGGAAACTCATTATGGCTTTGATAAGGGAAGAGTAGTTGGCATCGGCTCTCATTTGACTCCGGGTACTTATAATGGTACTGTTGCGATGTCGGCGTCCAGTTCGAGAGGAGCTCATGGAGAGGCATCATCTTCTGGCTCATAGTATCAGGAGAAGTTGCGAGCTCAGGCTGAGCATATAGATATTTTGCAGAAGTAGCAAGAAGAGATGTGTCGGCGGCAGCAGCAGCAGCACGAGGAGGAGATGCTTCGATGGTAGCAGTAGCATCATGAGCAGTTGGAGTACATGTGTCATCTGACTCGTAGTTTAGGGATGGAGTTTCCTCCACCATCCCTTTCAGCTCCTTCACCACCTCCAGAAGATGACCCCCTAGTGATTTTTTATGTTACAAACATTGAAATTTAACATTGTAATATGAATTATTTACATTTTCTGTCTATTATATCGGTAAAAATATTACATAATTTAATTTGTAATATTTTATTATCTTTTTATATTTTTTTGTGAATATCGAGAATTTTTATTTTTTTTATTTTTTTATTGTTTTAATAATTGTAATATTATTTTTTTCATTAATCGTAATATTATTAATTTTTTTTCTTTTAAAATTAATTATTTATTTGAGATGAGAACTTTTGCGACGGGACCCTGTCGCAAATAGTCTAACAAAATATTTTTAAAACCTATTTGCGACGGGCAAGTAGTCCCATCGCAAATCATTTGTTCCGACGGGGCTGTCGCAGAAAGTTATATATATATATATATTGCGATGGGAAAAGATCCTGTCACAAATAGTTTTTGCGGTGGGCCCATCGCAAAAATGTTTATGTACATATAATACATATAATCGGAGGCTTATTTTCGATGGAGATGTTTCCCATCACAAATAAAATTATTTAAGAGGGGCCTGTCGTAAATCATTGTATTTGTAAATCATTTTTTGCAACAGGTCATTTGTGATGGGGCCCCGTCGCTAAAGCCTATTTGTAATGGGATCCCGTCGCAAATAGAACGTCACAATTACCAAGAATTCCAGTAGTGTTAGTGTATCTGAAATATTAAATTTCTAATCCTATTATAATTCCAACCATCATCACTTTTGTAAGTTTAAATCTCATTGAAAAAAGATATACCTCAATATAATGTGATCTGTGAAGAGGAAAAATTGTTCACCAATGAGAACATTCCGCTATAAATTCATAAATAACACAACTGTAGAGGGAAAGGGTTTTCATAAGTAAAAGGATATATGATAGAAATTTCTTCCAATAATATTATAGGGTCATTGGAAATTTGTTTTAGTAATGATTTCCTTACCTCTCTTTCCTAAAGGTAATTAAAATTACTATATAATTTTTTTTAAAGCTTATGATAAGGAAATTAATGTAAAAATGCTTTATTGAAGGAATTTAATGTAGAAAAATGCCAGATCTATGACTGGTCCTGGGAAGAGAAGTCCAAGGTGAAGGGGATAAATACACCTTAGAACCTTAATAAAGAAATATTTATTTGGTTTTCCTACCATTTGAATGAGATTTTTCTAAAATTGGATTCTATGTATTTTACTTTTTATGATTTGGTTATGCATGAAAATTTTATTTTTAGCTCCATATATTATTATCTCTATCAGCACCCAACAATGGATGTGAAATATTGGTCTACGAAATACTAGTCTATCTCGAGTCGTATCACTAGTGTTGGAAGATGAGGTATGTTTCTTTGATTTTTTCATTTATATTTATATTTTTTTAACTGATATAATTATTTAGGGAATGTTGTGTTGTTTCTGGTTTTGTAGTTTAGTATTTTTTGGTTCTGGCTTAGCCAAAAAGTGGCTTCAGAACATAATAAAGGGACTTGGATAGATGGAATGCTCAAGATAATGATTAGTGTAGTTACTCTCATAATGTTATAATTATCAGTATCAATAGTAGATAATTTGTTTATACTTCATCATAACACAATCCAAAATAAGATGTGATTCATTACAGTAAACCTAAAATACAACACCCTCCTCCAATAATAAATAACCAGATCTTTGACCAGCTTCTCATTTAAATACTCAGAAACATATTGGGATTGGTAATTCCAAAAAAAGTATTTCTCCTTCCTATTCAAGGATATCATAAGAGTCAAAATTAAATATAAATAAGGTGTGAACCTCTTATAATAGAATGTAAGATTCATGAAACTCCAAACTTCGAAAATATTCTTGGGGGATTCCCAAGAAACAACTACCTCAATCTTTAAATTATATAAGGATGCTCCACACTATGACCCAATATTTCAAAATAAATAAACCTCATGATCACAGTACTTACACATAGACATCTTCCCAAAAAACTAATGACAATAAATAAATCCTAAAATAGTTTAAAGATAATTTTCATGATCTTCCTCAAACTAAGAAAAAAAGATTTTCATTAATGAAAACCAAAATGAACTAATCTATAAATTCATGAAACATAGAATTCATCAGTCCCATGAATATAGTTAGTTTTCTCATGACACCAAAGGTCATTGCAATGAACTCATAATGACTATAATGACATCTAAGGGAGGTATTCTAAATATCTTCATCATTTACTTGTATCTAATGGCATCCTAACTACAAATAAATCATTGAGATTCATCTATCTCCCTTTAGCTGCTCAAATAAATCACTCATCTTCATAAGAGAGTACAAATATTTACCATCACCTAGTTAAAGCTGAGAAAATAGATACATAACCATTGACTATCACTCTCCTTATTCATGAAAAAGACTCAAGCACCCCAAGTAAACACACTTGGGGTGAATAAAACCTCTTTACAAAAGATACCTAATCTATATATATAGATATTGTAAGTAAAAAGGTGGATTTATATATGGAGACACTGATATTTGAGAAACACTAAGATCCAACTATATCCCAAACTCAATCTCCCGTCAAGGGGGAAGTATCAAAACCTTTTTAGGAGAGACATCAACATACTATTTAATAACCTTGGGAAACACCCTCGGTTGATCCTACACTAATCTTGATAGCATCTCAACCATTAAAAAACATGGTAACCAACACACCTCTGAAAAATATGTGGATATCACTCTCAAATGAGAATAGAATTCCCTCCATTAGTATCATAGAATATATCTCTCTTTATGAATCCATTCACAATATACTACACTGAATAAAACGAGTTCATACGATGGATTATGTTGTATAGTTGTATCTTAAAACATAGTAAATTCAACCACAAGTGGTGATTCCCTATATCAACTCACAATATATAAACATATCATTTAATCTATCTTATCCTCAACTACAATATTTAATTCCAAGGTAATTATAATTCTCACCACCCCAAGTCCAAGAGCATGGATCAGGGATGGTTTAATAAAATAGTGTGTAGATTCTAAAACAAACAATGAATACACCTATGTAAAATATAATCATAAGATACCTTACATGATATATGGATCACCTAGTTCTAGAAACTCTAAGGAATACATCTAATTTCATCCTACTTTGTGACCTCACTCGACTAGATTATGACCAACTCAATGGTCACGCTCTAATCTTTTTCCCTAATGATGAGGGAAATCATGGGATTGTCCTACATCTTCCAAATCACCTATATACTAATCATGACCTAGAGAAGCTTTTTACTATTTCTATAATAAATTGTAATGTTGTAATGACTGTTCTGGAAGAGGTCCACCTACTCCGTGATGATATCTAAGAAAGTTTAGGCACTCTAATTTTAAATGGCGATGACCTCTTCATGAAAAACAAACCACACCTAATCTCTCGATAGGGATATGATAACTATCAACTCTAGTGAAACATGATGAAGAAGGTTGGAAATAAACCCATATGGTCTAAAAATTCATTTAAACCAGAAATTGAGAACCTATGGAAACAAATCTGTACTATAGAGATTCCTGATAACCCATCCTATGAAAACTCATTCCAATATAGTATCCTCTAAATGACCTCTATATTTTCTATCACCTCAAGATAAATCCATAATATTAATTGGGTGATCTAGAATTGGATATCTAGATACAAATACTCCTCAAAATTCTTATCCTTTTCCTATTAATTTTTCAAAAGGTGTAAAGAATATCATAATAGGTTCTTGAAATGGATAGAAAACTCTTACACACTAGAATCCCCTTGGTGAAGAGTAAGAATCTCTACCCAACAAGCCTATTTCATGGTCGAAGAAAGAATTAATTGATCTTGGAACATATCTCAAGAAATATTTGACTCCTCACAATCGTTAAGAAACAAGAACCACCACTATTGAGAATACTCATACATCATACTAACAACTAAGGGAATCCAATTCTCCATTTAAGAATGAATCCAGTTGAAGGAAATCTCTAACTCCTCCAACTAAGACTTGGTCTCCTAATTAAAAATGGAGTCCCTATACTTTTGTGGGCTCTGGTGATAAATTTATTGAACCATATTCCTTCAAGAATAATCATCATCCTAAACTCTACGGTGATTGAATCAAATATCTTGATAATCATCATTAGTAGAAACCTAGCGCAGACATTGACCTAGAGTCATCACTTCAAAACCAAAAACTGTTAGGGGCTCCATAAAACCAAAATATGGAATGCATAACATTAATTAATGCAAATTCATCTAGATTCCCATTTTCTATCAAATTCAAACATAGGTGTAGATAATCATGATGCATGATCCTTACTTAGAACTCTATCCTATAAGAAGCAAGACATTACATATCATGTTTATTAAGATTAATATCATTGATTCAAATCAAAGTGGCCCTAAAATCCAGTGACCAACCCATTATCCCTTATTTATATTGTGTACTAAGTTATACTAATATTGTTTCTCTACTACCCAATGAAATACTATCTAGTTCCTATACCTAATTTTCATCTTTTCTCTTATTCAAACTCCTTGATATCACACTTTTATGAACCCACCCCCAATTTTTACCCCTCCTAGGTAAGTAGTGAAGATGGGAGTGACCCCAAAAGCCTACCTAAAATAGGCCATAGGTTGGAGACTAGCATCAAGGGTATAAAAATGCATAAAATGGGAGGCACTAACTTCAATATTTCCTAGGAAACGATAAGAAAACCACAAATTAACTCCATAGAATAAGTAAAAAGACCATAAAAAATATTAATATTCATAAAATGTTTAAACAAAAGGAAATAAACCATGAAACAATCCTAGGTAGTGACCACAAACACCAGAATCTCCTAAATAAACTCTACGATCCTGTAAAACCCAACTCTATCACTAACCAACTCCCATGGACCTAAAAAAAATTATATATATAGGTTGAGTGAACAATTATACCCAATAGGAACCTCCTTGAAACCACTAATTCAAATATGGAATAAGCATACTAAATCCTAGTGAATCAATAGGGGAAATCAACTTGTTACCTAAGTCAAGTGAACTCAATCCCAACCCTACCAAGAATCAATCACAAAGTAACTTACATAAGTAGGTAAAATAATATCAAAGGCATACATATATAAAAGTTAAATTACATCCAATTTTCCATTGAACTACTCACTCTCACCCTAATTTCTTACATCCTGGAGATATCATCCCCTTTATAATTTATCCTTACCATCCTAGAAACCACATCACACCCACATCATATTTTCATCTTGCAAAAAATGTAGTTCATCACAACAACATCCCATATGATGATCATATATTAAATTTTAAATCCATTACATCCAATATATCATGCACTATACCTTAATCCATTACATTCCATGTATAAGTACTCATGTAATAACTACAATCACTATAGAAAAAATATATGTATACATTATAACATCAAAATACTAAAAATCATGTATACATTTATGGTAAAATAGAGATCCATCATAACCCATACGAGCACATACCTTATACCTACAACATCATAAACCATATATTAAATAATTGGACATTATGATAGTATATCTCATAACCAGTCTAAGGAAACCTACCCTACCTTATACTTGAAATATAGCAAATCTTCCCATATTCTCTTAGAGAATTTATCCCAACTAATTCTTTGTTTAGATTATATATATATATCATTACCATCACTAACACCCCTCTCAACCAATTTATTACAATAAATTTCCATTCCATAATCCTATTAATTATATGTCTCAATTGAATCTAGTCTCAAGTGAAGTTCCCATGCATAGATTTTATTATTTTTTAATACGGAAAACTATCATGATGATAAGAATATATCAATATGTGTTGGTTTAAGTGTAAAATAAGGTGAAGTTTATGTCATATTTGAGTGGATAGATTCAGTGTATAAACCTTATGTATAATTATTGGTGAGTTTTTATTAAGGTAAAATACATGTACTGATGATGAGAGACTTTTCTACAATAGGGTTGAAAGAGTTTGGAATTTCATAGTTTGTGGGAGAGATCAAAGGTCTATATTAATAAATAAAGATTCTAGATTATGTGAAGAATCTATATCCATTGAATGAATATCCTTTAGATGAGTTTTTAAGTTCATTTTTGTTGATTAGGAATCCTTGGATATCGTTTGAAGGATAACTTGTTCAAATTGATTGAAGTCTTGGTTTATAGTTTTAAATGTTAAAATTTGTAAAAGTAATGAATATGTATGATTCATTTAATAACTTTATGTAAGAATAATTTTAAATTTTTGTAAGTTTAATTCTTGACTCTGCGTTGAAAATTTAGTAAATATTGGGATAGTGTAAGGATCATTTTGGGTTTCTATAAGGTTTATATATCCTTCTGATGGTCTTTGTAAGGATGGATGAGGGGGTTCATATGGATTATCCCACCTTTTTAAGGATTATTCCACATCTGTGTAAGGATCATTTTCAGGATATGTATGTATCATTTTTCTACTTCACAAGGATCGTGTTTTGAAAACATAACGACCATTCCTTTGTGAATAATTCACCATTATGAGGATAAATTGAGATTTATAAGCATCAATGAGAGAAACATAATGAGAAAGTATTTTGTAGAATTTGTGAGTTTTCTAAAATGGATTATTCTAAGAAATATTAGAATAACTATTCTAATAAAAATAATTTATTTTATTTTCACTGATCATTAAGGAATTAAATATCACAAATATATTTTTTTGATTCAAACTAAGATCGAAGGGGAACCGGGTAAGGAATAATTTTGAGATTGAGATGAGTTCTACACTAAAGATAAAAATTCCCACATTACAAAAACATGGGTTCATGAACACATGGATAAAGAATTCAAATAAATCTATAAAAGTATATTTTTTGGATCTTTTTTAGAAGAAATAAATCACGAGTCTTAATAGAGTTTTTGAATGATTTTGAATAAGATAATAAAATCAGGATTCTTTTAACCAATTTAAAAGTAGATGAGGATTGAAATAATGATTTTTATGTAGTTCCCATAATTATATTATATAATAAAATGTTCAAGATATTAGGTTGTGAATATATATGTTCAGAAATAGTAGAGAACGTATAAATGATAAAAGAGAGAACTTAGAAACTAATATATTGTTGTATCGTGGAGAGAAGTGAGACTGAAGTTGAGTGATTTTTAGAAGGAAATAGAATTACATTCCCAAGAATTTGAGTAATTGATGAAGCTCTATATCATTGAAGATATAGAGAAGGAGAGTAAGACCATTAGAACTGATTTTGATTATCAGATGTTGAAGTTCTCAAAGAGGGAGCATGCATTGAACTGCTGATCAAGATGGATTGATGATAGAGATTAATTATAAGTGGTGTTGATGTTACTAGGATAAGAAAGGGATATCTTTATTATTATAGTATAAAAACATTTATATTGAGTAGTGGAAATTTATATTTTCTATTGGGACTCTAGAAACGTGCTTATAAAGGGACTCCATGTTGATGGGATTAAGATGATCCTTAGTATAATAACTTGTGTTTATAGTGAATAATCCTTGATTTGGAGGACCAACTGATCATGAAAAGGGGTATGATTTCAAGGCCAAACCTTGTACATACTATTTACCTTGTGTCTTTTATTTCCTAATTAATTTTCGCGTGTCTTTTTAAATCAATAGAGGGTAAATTTAAATCATAAATAATCACTAAGGTTGAATTAAAAGGAAAAATGTTATAAGTGTACCCCTGATTCATCCCCCCAAATGGTACATAACTGACCCAGGCTCTACAATTTATGTTAGAGAAAATATAGGTTCCCTTTGAAAAGGTACAAGAAGTTAATAAGTATGGATAATTAAAATTACATGGGTAATATAGGTTTTTTATACATATGATCGTAAGAGAAAGGACATTTGGATGAATTGAATGTTTCCTTACCTTCTATCACTTGGATTAGAAGCCATAGATTTGACAACAGTGATATTTAAACCCATTAATAAGGGTTATACTATGACGTTTTATAATAAAAAAATATATAAGTGGATGAAAATTTCAAAAATCCAATCGAATTTCATTTTCAGCAAATATTTATACAAAATTCATGGGACTTCAAACTACCAGTCAAATTTGGTATAAATTGGAAAGCAGTTATGAGGGGGATAAAAGGTTAAGGAATAAAAGTTTTGCGAAATAGATTTAATTATTTTAAAATGACTAATGATGAGAATAATGATGAATATTTTATAAGATTCAATGATATTTTAAATAATATTCAGTGATTTGGTAATAATTTGGATGATTCTCTTATTAGAAAAAAGTTTATGATAAACTTTCAAGATATATTAAATATTAAAATATTATCCTTAGAAGATTTAAAATATGTTTCACTTGATGAGTTTCTTAATATTCTTATATCTTATGAAATGATAAATATCCCATCTTTCAATAATTAAAAGATGATATGGCCATTGAGGCTATAAGAAGGTTAAAATTAGAAATGAAGAACTTATAAATATATGTGATTTTAGAAGTAAATAATAAAATAAACAATTTAATAGAATTATTTCTATTATATCAAAGGGGTTTAAAAAGTTAAATTGGAAATGAAATTGTATGAAAACATTATGGTGTTATTTTTATAATGGAACTAGAAATTTTTTAAACAACAATCCCAAAAAAGACAACCAAATTTGAATTAGATGAAGAAGGTGAGAAATCCAAAAATAGAAATGGGGAAAAATAAATAATAAAACCTTTAGTATAAAGAAACAAATTTATAATAAATAAGGAAAATATGATTCATCATCAAAAATCTAATTAGGAGATGAAGTTAACTTTATGTCACATATTTAAAATGGTTTCAATTCTTAAAGTAGTTTTGATGATGAAGGTTAAATAATATAAATGGAATAAATATTGAAGGATGAGTTAGATTCTTTTCATTATTAAAACAAATATATCAAGAAGGATGATAGTAATTTGGTTAATGAAAAGGATAAAATATCTAGAGAAAAAATGAGTAGTATGCTAAGAAATAAGTTACATACAATAATGATATCAAGAAATAAAAAATGATATTATTTGAGTAAGAGAAAATTTTGGGAGATATGGAGGGAAAACTATTTTTGAAGGAGGAAGATTTGTTCAAGAAAAAATCAATATAGTAGCACCTTGAGATTTTTTGAATTATTTTTTTGAATTAATTTAACATTTTGATATTTTTCATTTCACGTGACAGTGGAAATAGGATATATATATATATATATTAAAAAACTAAGTCAAACATTCCTTTCACATAACACTGAATTGTCTTGTGTTACATGCAATACCATCTAGTCTTGCACTACACACAATGCTGACTAGGCTTGAGCTACCCGCAACACCGACTAGGTGTACGTTATACCCAACACATATGTTTATACAAAATATCATTTTATTATTATAATTATTTAAATGAGATAATGATAACCTATCCATTAAAATTATTTATATGAATAGTAATAACTAATTTTTCAATATTATTTATATATTTTATATATATAAAAAACATATTGATAATGAAAGATACGATTTTTGTTAAATTCATTTATGTTTAAAAATATATTTTTCTCAAATGAAATCATTTTAATAATAAAATAATTTTTATACACATAAAGAAATTTAATTTGATAAAATAAACTTCATTTTTTAATTTATAATACCAAAATTAGATTAGGGTGAATTTTTCGTATTTTTCTGAGAAACTTCATTTTTTGATGAATAATGAAATTTTTTGCATTTTATGTAATAACTACCTTTTCGATTAAATAATTATTAGTGTTAAATTTTAATTTTAATTTATTTTAAGGTCACATTAGATCAATTATACATATATTAATACAATTTATGTCATTATAATCAATTTCACTTTGATATTGAATATAAAAACTTAATAATCTTTCGAACTTCTTTCTCCATTAAAAACTCATAATTTCATCCCATCTATGGGATTAGCATTAATCTTAATTTTGCCTCTTCTATGAGTTGAATTTAGAAAAACTAGAATAAACCATTTTAATAAGTATATTATTTAGATAATAATTATACCATTTTTAATTTTTACCTAAATTATTAGTAAAAGTGATTAAAATTAATCAAAACAATTTGGTTAAAATTAAGCTTAATTAGGGACTAAACTTTATTCTTAGGATCCCAGATGACCTAGAAACTTGTCTAGAACCCATTGGATGGGCATATTTAGGTGATAAAACTTACATTATTGATTTTTTAAGGTTTTATATGACCTTTTTTAGGTAATAACATATGTACACTAAACTTCTTTTCAAAAATTCCAAGTGAGTCCTTTTCCTTTTCTCTAAAATAACACCACCTCTCCCACATCCTAAAACCTCTCAAACCTCTTATGTTTGACCAATATCTGAAAAATACACTTCCTAGAAATACTCCCTTACGAAAAGAATCTTTCCCTTAGTAATAAGGAAATCCAAGTAATCCTTTAGGAACAAACCAAAAGGAGTTACCCAATTAAGAGGTTGTTTGAACGAGTACGACAAGAGTCAAGACACAAGGTTTAACGATTTCTTCTCACTTTTTATTTCCATGAGAAGAATTCTTTATTCCCCACCCATTCAAATTATTTGGTGTGTAAACTTCCCATGAATGTAATCAATGATTTTTATAGATAAATTTATGCATATTTACATATCCATTCTATGACCATTATTTCATGGGGTTTAAGTATCAAAAGTTACCAAATTAGTAAAATAGTTTTGTATCAATTTGCCTTATTTTAAAATCATGTTTTTTATGTCCCTAAATTCATTTTGAGGTTTCTATACTTCCATTTTACATGATATATCATGAATCTCCATATTTTCATGATATTCTAAGCTTCATATAATTTTTGTTTCTTGCATATAGAGCACGATCCCATGTTAACAAGTGATAAGAGTTTATTGAAACAATATAATCACTTTTCAAGATTGTTTGTGTTTATGATTCCTTTTATGAAATAATACAACCCATCTCTCAAGAAATTCAAGAATTTTCTTCCCCTCTATTTATTTATTATCTAATCATGTATTGGTACTATATTTCTACTCTTTAGAACATAATATAGTTAAGAAAGTCTTTTTAAGAATGCCCGCCTTTACCACCTCTTTATTTGGAAAACCATGTTTTCTAAAAAGGGATTCCAAGAATATTCTAATAATATCCTATGATAATTAAAATAAAATTTTACCCTATATTTATTTTACCATTGTTTTCAAAGTAATATTCTTGTCGCTTTCCAAACGATGTATTTTCTAACCTTTTTACCATGAAAAAGGAATGTTCTTTTTACCTCATATGACATGTATAGATTTATACATCATCAATCCTTTTAAGCTTTCATTTCATGTTTAATAATTAATTATTAAGAAAAAAATTTTAAAATAGATTTTCAATGAAATGGTTTTCAAAAAAATTTCAATCTCCTTTTATAAGTTTTCAAGGAAAATGGATTTAAAATTTTTTTCGATATTATTTTATATGTTTTCAAGGAAAATGGTTATTAAAATGTATTCAAACCTTATTTCTATGTTTTAAAATTATTTTCAAATGAAATGGTTTCCAAAAGGTTTTATGTTTTAAAGAGTGTTTTTAAAAGAATAAAGGATATTTTTCTTAAGAAATGTTTCCAAAATATCATTTTAAGTTATTTTCCTTCTAATATGACATCCATTGATGTTAATCATGCACTTATATGAAATAATCCAAAGGTTTCATTCCTGTTCTATCTTCAATGGTTTATGTTTTGATGGAATGATTCCTATGACACCCATTTCTGTTTCACAGGTTTTATTCGTTTAAAACCCACTACTTTTCAAGGGTTATAATTTGATGAAAATATTATGAAACATATCTATTTTTACACATGTTATAATGTTATGAAATGTTAATAATACCCTTTTCATTTCATTGGTTATGATTTTGTGTTTATATAACCCATCTCTTTTTATGGGTCATGATATGATGAATGTTTTACTATATTATGGCACATGTATGAATGGTTTTATTATGAGATGGGTGGGACCTATATCACCCTTCAATGCATTAGGTAATTATGGATCACTCATGAGTATAAATTTTATGCATTTACCTAATTACATGTTCATAATGTTATTCATAGACATAGTTTCATGTCCATAAGTTTATGTGTGAACCTGATTACATGTTCAAAACGTTATGATTTAACCTTATTACATGTTCAAAATGAAATGCATGTACTTGGTTTCATGTCCATATGTTTATTCATGAACTTGATTAAATTTCCAAAATGTTATGTGTGAACCTGATTACATGTTCAAAAAGTTATTCATGGACATGGTTTCATGTCCATAAGGTTATGTGTGAACTTGATTACACATCCACAATGTTATGAATAGACCTGGTTTCGTATACATAAGTTGATGTGGGGGCCTGATTTCATGTTCTTAACTTAATGAGTGAACCTGTTTCAACTTTTATATGTTCACAACGTTATAAACAAATTTTCATGCCACAAATTTCATGTATTATTACTATGTTATTATTTCATGAATTATGCTCTTAATAATCTTATGATATATGTATTATGAACATACAATATTTATTATGATCTATAATTTGTAGGGTATGATCTTCAAATGTTATTCTCAAGTTCCATAACCTTTGTTTCACATTATGCTTACAAGTTTATTTTATTTACCCTTACTAAGCATCTGAGCTCACCCATTTTTTATGTTTCCTTTACCCAAGTTATGAAGAATGGTTTTAGGTATAAGTAATAAATGTTGATATCTTTATGGGAGATGTTGAAGATATTTGACTAGGATAGAAGATTTTGTTTCCATGTTTCCAAAGACACTAAACTATTATGGTCCTCAAGCATGTATTTTTGAAATGTACTGAGTATTCATCTAAAATTATGTAACATCCATGTATGGTAAGCACGAGTCACTATAGTTGGTACCAAAGGAAAGGTTTAGTAAACCTTTGGAATCTAAGATGAGAAAAATTTTAGTGAGTTACCAATGTATATTTATAAGGATATGTCTAGGTATGTTTCTAAGGATGATTATAAGGATAAGTAAATGTTTAGGAAAATTTCTTGGAATTTTGGTAAAGGATAGAGTGAGTGTTTTCCAAGAAATACATCATTGTATGGATACTACAAGTGGATGTGTCTCTAGTACAAATGAACATAGGGGTAACAACTCCAACAATATGTTTTGGGCCTGACTCAGGGTAATATTCTACATGGACATAGGCCTTACTACACACCTAGTTTGAAACTCTGGAGGGATATGTATTGGTAATTCACAAACTCTTCACAAACCATCGTGAAGGATTTAAATATATGTTTTTTCATTAATAACCTAGTATGAACCTAGGGTGTCATATATTAAGGAAGCTGTCATGATTTAAACATCCTATAAGTAATTCCTTTTATAACTATGTGTTTTTTTGTTATGATAAGTAATGCTCACACAATACCTTCTAGTATTAGTCAATGGAGAGAACTCAAAGGAACATGGTTCACATTTAATGTTTAAGATTTGGAAAGTATGGGAATTATGGGAATCGATTTCCCAATTGTAAATCTCATAAAGAGAATTGGGAAGGTTGTGTGTGTATTGGTTATACTTTTGAAGATAAAGAGACCTCAATCGATATGTGAAAGGTATCTGATGTTCTTGCAGTGTTTTTTTACATTAAAAATAAGAATCATGAATAGATTGATGTCGAGTAACCCTAATACATGATTCAAATTTAATATTATAAGAAAGTGATATTAAAAAATAATTTTATTAGGCCTAAGTAATGGTTAAAGAATAAATTTTGAGGAATGAAGTATTTATGTTTTGGAATTCAAAGATTATGTTATATGAATCATGAAATGTATGATTATTTTTAGTATATGATTTCATTGGGGATTGAAAAGGACATATCAGATGGTGATGAAGACATGGAAAAATGATGGAATGGAAAGGTGATATTTTGATTAAGGGAATTTAACCCTTAATTAATTCATGACATTGAGATAATGATGTTTGGATAAAGATATAATGGATATGGATAAGTAAATTGGATGGTACAGATTACTTTGGAACTAATTATTGTAAAAATACTCTATTTAATCAAGGATAAAGTTTAAAACTTATTTTATTTAAAGAATATATCCATTAATAATTGGAGTAATAAAGAATGAATGTTTTCCAAAATTATTTATGGTAGTTGAGGTTATTACCATGTTTCAAGAGAATATACAATAAGGGTATTCATAAGTTTGGAATGTGACAACCAAGAACTAATTTGTGATATATGGGGGATCATTGTTGGGATGGTTTCATGAATTTATTTCTATGGTTTTGGATTTTCATCTTTTAGAAGGGTTATAAGTTTATCCATTCATGGAAAGTTTAAGTTAAACTTTTGAGGAAGTATTTATGTATTGAGATTGTATTGAAAACCTTGGTCAAAAGACTATTTAGTGATTAACCTTATTTCAATAATGTCCATCATATTTGGGAAATTATGTTAGTATGGTTTTATAAAAGGATTCTATGTATGTCAAGTTACAACCAATATAGTACGACAAGGCTGCAGGTCCGGAACCCATTACCAAAGGATAATAAGGCTTTCACGCCTACCACTTGCCTATTTAATGTCCTGGTTAATGTGTAATCATTTTTTTATGATAATTATTTATGATGAAATAGTAGTGTTACATTTTATATTTAGAGATTAATTTATTAACCATATCATTTTTTAAGAATATTTATAGATAAGTAGTTATATATGTCATTCTTTTATGAGCCTCAAGATTTTCTAAAAGTGTATTTTAGCACTTCACGAATAAAAGTTAATTTCGGTACATCAATTACACGAAGTAATAGATGTATTATAAATATATAAAATAAAAACTAATGAATGAAATTTTATTTATAAAAATATGTCAAGTATATATATTTCCTTATATTCTTGGTCAATAAAAGAATTACTCAACATTAGGATAATGATCAAAAGAAAATGTTTTGTCCTAATATCTTTTTTTAACTGGTGGCCTTTTAAATCATCACGGATTTATGACTTTGAGGACCTCAACTTTTCATTGATCATTCACTTTTATGTGATTTATGACATCAAATACTCCTTAAAAATATTTATGATTTTCCATAATATCCAATCTTCACTCCCAACCTCAGTTCTCCTATGTGGAAACCCAGTTGTATGTTACTTTGGGTAACCGTTATGGTCTAAAAATTTCCCTTTTAAGTGAAGTTTTAGTATTAATTTTTACGATGTGGGTTTCTATGAATGAAACATTAAAGTATCAATCCTTTGATAACCCAGATTAATTTAGAGGGTGAAATTCATTTTAAGGGGGGTAGAATGTAACACACCAAGATTTTGTGAATTATTTTTTTCGAATTAATTTACCTTTTTGATATTTTTCATTTCACGTGCCACTAGAAATTTGCCTTCATATATATATATATATATATATATATATATATATATTAAAACACTAATTCAAACATTCCTTTTACATAGAACCAACTTTTCTTGTGCTACACACAATACGAACTAGCTTGCACTACATGCAATACCTACTTGGCTTCTACTACCCGCAACACCGACTTGGCATACGTTACACACAACACAGATGTTTCTATGAAATATCATTTTATTTTTATAATTATTTAAATGATATAATGATAACCTAACTGGTAAAAATTGTTATATGACTAGTAATAAATATTTTTCAAATATTATTTGTTGATTTTTTATATAGATAAGACATATTGATAATAAAAGACTTAATTTTTGGAAAATTCATTAATGTTTAAAAATATTGTTTTCTCAAATGATCCAATTTTAAAAATAAAATTAATTTTAAACACATATATAAATTTAATTTGAGGAAATAAAAATTATTTTTTTTAATTTATAATATAATTTAGCTTAGGGTGAATTTTTGGGCTTTTTCTGAGAAACTTCATTTTTTGATGAATAGTGAAAAATACAACATTTTTGGTAATAACTACCTTTTCGTTTAAATAATTATTAATGTTAAATTATAATTTAATTTTTTTAATGTAAAATTAGATAAATTATATATCTATTAATACAATTTATTTCATTAGAATAAATTTCACTTTTAAATTGATATAAAAACTTAAATAACTTTTGAACTTCTTTCAACTTTGAAAACCAGTAATTTCATCCCATATGTGGGATTATCATTAATCTTATAGATCCCACTTATGTGAGTTAAATTTTGAAAAACCTACTTATTTCGATGCTATCTCTCAGGTGTGCATCCTTCGCTTTTGGAGGAAGAACTGTTTGTTTCCCTACATTGCCACTTTCCAGAGGCGGGTGACATCTGTCGATTTTTCAGGGACGTTTGATCCTTGGTCAAAATGAGATGATGAGATATCAGTTCCTCCTTCCATGTATTCCTCCTCAGAACTCGTTACCTAGTCCAGGTATCCATCATAAACTTAAGTTTTTGTTCGTGAAACTCTTCCCAATGTCATGTCTTCATGGACTCCGGTTAATTACACCGCTTCTGTCAGGATATTCCAAGGGGTCTAGATAGGGAAGAAACTTTCGGTAGGGGGAGTAGTCATGTTAGAGATCACTGGCATGTCTAGAAGCTACAACACTGATGCATCTAGGTTTCTTCCACTTATGATAGGGCTTCTCATGGGTATGGAAGCCCGAGGCATCCCATATCGAATACATGAAATTTTATTCCATAGGAATGTCTCTGAGGTTTTCCTCAGCTTCCCATGTTTAACACAGGGTATTCCATGAGTTTAGTGTCTAGTGGAGATGGATCAGACTGATCGGAACCCTGACGGGAGTGAATCATATGGGTGCAACCCCAGGAGGGATTGCTGATGCTGGGGGCTAACGTGTTGTTAGTTACCTGATTACTGCTAGGAGTAGTGAGAAAGCGGGTGACATGATCTCATCGGGATGTGGTGGCCTGGGTAAGAATCAGGATGGATAAGGATTTTAGAGAGTGCATGGAGAGTGAGAGGGAGCCGACGGAAGGGAAATGGTGATGTTGGGCTTGAGCCACGAAGAGTATTCCTACGTATCCCCATGGTAGGGAATCAAAGTCCACGTAGTTCGGTGGGGTGATGAAGCACCTGAGCAGGAAACCTGTGAGAATAGACTTATGGATGGGAATTTGATGAAGTGGAACCTCCGGGTTGGGGAATGACCTTCCTGAATTTCATAGGCTTCAGGTAAAGACCAAGATAAGACATGGGTGATGGGCTTGAACCTCAGGTAGGATTCATATGTATCCTCGAGGAAGGGAATTAAATTTCCAGTAGTTCAGGATGGGGGTATAAAATTGGGGTGTACACATTGGACAGTGACCTAACGGTATACTGGGGCTTATGCATGATTAGCAGCCCGAGTTGGTCGGATTCCCAGGTGGAGGACCAAAGATGTGGGTCCCAGTGAAGGTGATTACGACATCTTTCCGTCGATTGTGAACTATAATGTCTTACCGCTGGTTGGGGATCACAATGGCTTATCGTTGATTGGGGAACACAATGGATTACCATCGATTTGGGAACACAACATCTTATCATCAATTGGGGAACACAACGACTTATCTTCAATTGGGGTTGGTCCTCAGGGAGGCTTCCTACGTACCACATCTGGGAGACAAAGATCAAAGCCCATGATGTTTGAATCGGTACAATTTAACGTCTTATGGGACAAAAAGGGGCGTAAATTTTAACGTCATGTTGGAAAAAGGTGAACCGACGTGAAGGGGATTCAGAAAAGTAGGTGTTGGGATTGAACCTCATAGAGTCTTCCTTCATACCTTTACTAGGAGAAAAGGATCAAATTTTACGTAGTTCAGAATGGTGTATACAGTTTAGCGTCATGCAGGACGAAGGTGAACTGACGTGAAGGGGTCGGGATAAATAGGTGTTGGACTTGAACCACATAGAGGCTTCCTATGTACCTTGTCTAGGAGACAAGGATCAAATTCCATATAGTTAAGAATGGTGGATTGGGGATTATGCTCTAGGGAGGCCCACATAAGATTCTATGGTCAATGCTTACTCTAAGTCCATGTGATTCATGCTTGGTTTGAGAAACAAGACGCAGAAAAGACCTGACAATCACATCGCGAAAGGTGCATCCGCAGGAAGTGGATTGGGGATTACACATGGTTAGAGGCCCAAAGAGGAAACATGGGCATACACGTGGTTAGCTGCCCAGGGATATGGTGATTGGGACAAGATCCAGAATAGAGGCCCGATGGAGAAAAATCTAAGAGGGAGAGGGATAGGATAATGAAGGTCCCAGTTCCCATCTTTCCTCTAGTATTTGGCACCAAATAAGATAGGAGGAGTCAGGATTCTACCTCCAAAAGAAATTCTAGGGGCTTACACCAAGATTGTAAAGAATCAAATCTTGACGTACATGGACATTAAATTACTTTTTCGGAATACTTAGTACATAACAAAAACAGACACACAAGGACCATAATAGTTTAGTGTCTTTGGAAACTTGTAACGTAATCTTCTAATCGTGGTGAAAGATCTTCAACATCTCCCATAAAGATCTTCCCCGTTATTTTTTCTTACCTAAAACCTTTCATTATATCCTGGGAAAAAGAAAACATAAAAAGGGTGAGCTTAAATGATCAGTAAGGGTAAGCATGGAGAAAATAAAACAAACCCTATTCATTTGAATATGACAAACAAGAACATAATGTTTAAACATTGAAATCTTGAGCAATGACATAAAACATGGCAGTACGTAAGGCATAGATCAAAATAGAACATCAATCATGATAAAATAGCTTTTAAATAAAACTTGTAATTTTAGAAAAACATTAAGCACATGATATGATTTCCATAGTAGCCAAGGAATTTCTACCAAGACCATCTTAGTGGACAAAGTCCCTTTCTAAATCAAGTTCACTCCTCGTTCCAGTCCTATATTACTGAACCGGATTAACTTACCGTTCCAACCATGTCTATCTCATGAGATATAAATCTTTACCCAATGCATTAGAGGGATATATAGGTCCCACCCATCTCATAATGAAATCATTATTACTTGTGCCACAAAATAAACATACATCATTCATAATAACCCAACGAATAAAATGGGTTTCATAAACATCATCCCATCATCACATAATGCATATAAAAGAAATGGATATCATTTCATAATAAGAAAAGTGAAACTATGTAAATCATAGAGACATGATACTTGAAATATACACATATGAAATAATTTCATCTTAGATGAAAAATGGTTTTGATAAAACACTTGAAATGAATTCTTGAGGAAAATATCCTTTCTTCTTCAAAATCATTTTATTTTCACAAAATGTCTTGGAATTTTAAAAGAAAAGGATTTTGTTGAAAATAGAATTGAAATTTTTTGGAGGAAGCTTTATGAAAATAAGGCATTATAAAACTGTAAAAATCCTTTCATGCTGTATATGTTAAAAAAACATTCTTCTCGTACTTTTTTCGGAAATGTCAAAAATTACCTTGTAGGGTAAATAAAAGAAAGATTCCTTCCATACCATGGGGTAAAAGTCAAAATGGGTAAAAAGGACATTAAACATACATGAAAACACTTTTATAAAACATGGACATGGATGACAGCAATAAACCCTATAAATACTTATGAATAAGAAATCTCGGATAAAAATGAGATTTGCAAAATTATCCCTTACCTTAGGTCTGATATGCTTCGTATGTATCTGAACCTCCTCTTCTTTGAAGTGCCTCTTCTTAACCTCCTCTTAGGGCACTAAATATGGTCTTTGAAGAAGACCAGAACCTCTAAAATGTTTATAGAGAAGTGGAGAAGAGGAATTGGCAGGGTTTGGCCGAGCTTTAAGGCTCAAAGTGGTGTGAGGAAGAGAGGGAGGAGGTGCCCTTTTATATGGGAGGAGAGGGGCACCTTAGGAAAACTTAAAATATTATTTTATTATAAAGTCATATTTGGTTTTTTAATAGCTCCAAAATGGATTTATTTCGAAGATAAGGTGGGTATGGGTCAAAATACTCTCATCAAATAGAATTTATACAAGTTTAGGTTTCTATTTTAATCTTATCATTTAGATTTAACTCTAAGTTAAACAATTTAACTTTTACCCTCTCTTCTTATTTTCTTACACTATAAGGTTAGTAAACTTACTATAACAAGCCAAAAAAACCCCAAGTGGTTCATTATTAATATATATATATCCTTATCTAAGTCATTTGGCCTAACCAAAGATTTTTAGGAATAAAATAACAATTAATAATATAATATTTGTTTTAAAAACTATTTTATGTCAATTTTGACACTATTTGGTACTTGATTTTTTTAAAAATCATAACAGCTTGATTATTTCAAAAAAAGTTAATTAAATCAATACTAACATGTCATATTAACCTGCAAAATTAGTGGAATTCATAAAAAGTCTCAAATTACATTTATTTGGGTATTTATAACATCAATTATGTCAATATTTCATTAATGAGATAATTACTGCATCATTATTATGTCATGAATTAATTAAATTATTTAATGTCTAAAAATTATAAACAAAATACCATTATGTAGGAAATATTTTTATATTTATAATGAATATTTATAGTTTAATTTATCTTATGTATAACTCTATATAAAAAATGTTTTAGTTATTAAACTTTGATTTTATCTATTTTAACTATTCTTTAAATAAAATAATATTAAATGTCTTAATCTAATCCAAGTGGGCCTAAATGGTCAAATTTTATTCCTAAGGTTTTGTTTGGTTGTATTAAACTTATCCAATAGAATTAGTACATGTGTTGGGGTAATATTAATATCATTTTTACCCTTACTTACCATATTTACTTTTAACCGTGGTAAATAAAAGTAAAAAGTTACTATTCACCAAAAATTATTTTCATCTCATTGAACCACATTTTAGTCTTTGATATTAACCATGTCTCTCGGATTTTAGAAATTCAATTCACAGAAGTGGTAAATTTTCATTTAAATGAAAAAGTCAGTTTTTTAACTACCACTAAGTGGTTTCACTATTCATTAAAAATTGAAGTTTTTCAGAAAAATACCAAACATTCAGCCTAGGTATTAATTGATATTCCGAATTCAAAATTGATGTCTATTTTTCCAAATTCAAAAAATATAAGTGGCATTAATTAATTTTAAAATTAACTCCCGTTATCAAAACAAATAGCGTGTTTTTAAGAAACAAAAACTATCAAAAGATTAATACTTGTTTATATCCAATTTCAAAGTGAAATTAATTCCAATGAACAACATTAAATTAAATGGTAAAAATATTTTCTAATTACACTTTAAAACCAATTAAAAATATAATCTACCCATATAAATTATTTTGATGAAAAAAGTTGTTTTTACTTAAAATATAACGTGTTTTTACTATTCATTAAAATATGAAAGTTATCAGAATAATATGAAAATTTTATCCAAAGTAAATTTTTATATTCTAATTCCAAAGAAGAATTTTATTTTGTCAAATTGAACTTATAGACATGTCAAAAACAAGATTTAAGGTGGGTGCGCCATCAAAAGGCGGTAAAACTGCAATTTTTGAAAAATATATATTTTACACGAAAAATTTATTTTGTTCTCATACCATATTCTAGAAAATGTGTAAGATGAATAATAATGTTATAAAATTCAAAATGTAGTTAATAATATTCATAATGGTTAGTCCATAATAATATTATAACAATATATCGTTGTTTAATTAAACCCGGTATTGCGTACTACACACGCTATCGAGGTAGGTCGCGATTGTGTGTAATGTAAGCTAAGAATAGTGTAGCGTAAACTGCAAGCTAATGCAGTGTTGCGTATAGTAAAATCTAATCTTAGTGTATTTTATAATAGAAGATCAAAGAAATTAAAAATAATATATCTCATAAAATCTCAGGGTGTTACATTCTACCCCCCTTAAAATGAATTTCGTCCTCAAAATTCGTCAGGGTTATAAGTCATTTACTATTCATAGAAACCCACATCGTAAAAAGGAATACTAAAACTTAATTTTAAAAACTAAAGTATGAAATGTAACGATTAAACAAAGTAACTCATCACTGGGTTTCCATATAGTAGAACATAGGTGAAAATATGGATATGGAAGAGAAATCTAACCATCAAGTTTTGATGGAGAGTGGTAGAGAACATGGCTATGAAAAAACCATCAATCACAAAGGCATAAATTTGTGATGATCTAAGGTACCATCTAATTCATCATATTTAAGAGCACTAGGACAACATTTTTGGTTTTCAATATCATTTCCCTAAAGTTGAAAATTTTGAATTAGAAGAAATACTTGCTTGATTTTGGTACAATATCACTATTGTTTGTGCTTTGAAAAATTTCCACTTCATCTCTTAAAGAAATGAAGTTGAATTTATTATTCGTGAAGTGTTAACAGATCATGTGAAAGAATGATGGGTCATTCCATTTGTTTCAAACAAAAGGTTAGCAAAAGTTATCAAATATACATATGTCCTTCTATGGTGAGGTTAATCATATACGATTACAAAAATGAACTTATACTTCATATATCATACAACTTAATATAATAAAACTAGTTTCTACTAACCAGGGACTTCCTGTAGGCCAGTGGTATGCGATAAAGGCTAGTCACAGTTCAATTGTGGGTTCGATTCCCACAGCCTTGTCCAACGCGACGGGTTGTCGCCCGTCCTGTAGGTTGTCCTTTTTATAAAATTACATCATTATGGCATTCCATCGATAATATCGAAAACAGTTCTAGCCTTAAACTAACTTATGTTCAACATAATCCATTTCAAATCTTTAGGCATATCCAAAATACTTCTGTCCAAGCTTATAGTATAAAGAAATCAATTACTAGAAATGTCATCTACCGAGCATGTGAATACCATCATTTATCCCCGATATATCTTGCTGATCACATTCCAATCATGTGAATACCTTAATCATGTATTCTATTGAAAAATGAATACCCATTTAACCTTAGTGAAAACATTAATGCTGTCAAAAGTTAACTCTTTCCACAAACCAAAATCCCAAAATTTCTATATACTCAAACCAGGATATCACTTTTTCCTTATTTTAGTCATGAGATCATGATTACTATCATATTATTTTCTCTTTATCCTTTTATTATGCGCATTTCATCTTCTTTCCTAAAATATTTCAATCACATTTTTTCATGGTTACCAGTACCATATAATTATTGAAAACCAATACATAGATATTCCAAAATTCCACAATACCTTAAATAAGATTCCATTATACTATTTTGAAATCCCATTACATAAACACTTAATCATTACACAACATCATTTTCATACTCAACATCACAAATAGTGATCGCCTGAGACTTCCCTTTATCCTTTGCCTTAAGCAGTTGCTCACGTTGATCATCATTAACCCTTGGATTAGGGCATTTATTAGCATAATGCCCCATTTACTTGCACTTGAAGCATTGAAGTGTTGGTGGAGAGTTATTTGTAGTCTTTTCTCTATTCACATCATTAGCAACCTTTTTCCCATTACTTTGACAATCAACTGCTCGATGACATTATTTTCCACACTTAAAACATTTTCTAGTACCTTTTAGGCAATCTCCACCATGCTTCATTCCACACTTTGAGCATAAAGAAACATTCATCTTCTTTTCACAATTGTTCTAAGATTTCTCCTTGAACTCTATCTTTTGTTTCTTATCAAAACCGTGATATGGATATGTTGCACCAACTTCCAGTTCTACCTTGATATCACAACGCACAATTTCTTCATAGCTACTAAAGTATCTTATATATAATGCCCTTAGAAGACCTGGTTTTAAGCCACTGAAAAATTGATCAACTTTACTTTCAGGTTGGATGATAAAGCCAGATGCATACCTTGCAAGTCTTGTAAAATTTGCTTCGTATATACCAACAGATTCATTATCCTTCTGCTTAAGCTCAAGAAACTCCTTTTCCATCTTTTTTCGAAGAATATGAGGGAAGTACTTACTGAAAAACAAGTTCTTGAACTCATCACATTCCATGGACTCAATTTCATCTATTTTCCTCATATTCTTGATAAGATTCCACCATTGATCAGCATCACCTTCCAAAAGATTTACTGCTAAGATGACTTTATCATGCTCAAAACATTGTAGAACTGAAAATATCTTTTTAGTGGTACTGATCCATTGTTCAGCCACTAATGGATCAGAAGACCCGCTGAATGAAGGTGGACGCTACCTCATGAAGGATTCAACAGAATGTTACTCCTTTCTCTGCTCATTTTGAAGTCCAGAATGATTCATATCTTGTGTAAGTATAGAAATAAGATTGTTCACCCCATCTCCCATGACATTGGTTTGGTCAAGAGGACAATCATTGAATTTTACATTACATTTATCCACACGGTTCTTTCGGGTTCCATCCATCGTCTAAAACCCAAAAATAATAGCATGAGAGGAAAATACCATGCTAGGGAAAACAACATAATAAAGGGGGAGTACCTTCAATATCTAACATCTTGGGTTTAATTCTAATATCGTTAGCGCAATTATAAGAGTATAAACTATACGTATACTTAACCTTAGGTACATCCCTAGACATACATTAGAAATATATCTAGGGATCTCACTAATGTTTTTGCATCCTAGTTTCCAAAGGTTAACTAAACCTTTCCTCTGATACCAACTATAAAGACCCAAAGCTTGATGTACATGGACATTACATTACTTTTTTGGAATACTTAGTACATAACAAAAACAGACACACAAGGACCGTAATAGCTTACTGTCTTTGGAAACAAGGAACGTAATCTTCTAATCATGGTGAACGATCTTCAACATCTCTCATAAAGATCTTCCCCATTTTTTTCTTACCTAAAACCCTTCTTTATATCCTGGGGAAAAGAAAACATAAAAAGGGTGAGATAAAATGCTCAGTAAGGGTAAGCATGGAGAAAATAAAACAAACCATATTCATTTGAATATAAAAAACATGAACATAATGTTTAAACATCGAAATCTTGAGCAATGACATAAAACATGGCAGTACGTAAGGCATAGATCAATATAGAACATCAATCATGATAAAATAACTTATAAATAATACTTATAATTGTGGAAAAACATTAAGTACATGATATTATTTCCATAGTAGCCAAGTTATTTCTACCAAGACCATATTAGTGGACAAATCCCCTTTCTGAATCGAGTTCACTCCTCGTTCCAGTCCTGTATTACTGAACTGGATTAACTTACCGTTCCAGCCATGTCTATCTCATGAGATATAAATCTTTATCCAATGCATTGGAGGGAGATATAGGTCCCACCCATCTCATAATGAAATCATTCTTACTTGTGCCACAAAATAAACATACATCATTCATAATAACCCAATGAATAAAATGGGTTTCATAAACATCATCCCATCATAACATAATCCATATAAAAGAAATGGATATCATTTCATAATAAGAAAATTGAAACTATGTAAATCATAGAGACATGATAATTGAAAAATACACATATGAAATAATGTCATCTTAGATGAAAAATGGTTTTGATAAAACACTTGAAATGAATTCTTGAGTAAAATATCCTTTCTTCTTCAAAATCGTTTTCTTTTCACAAAATGTCATGCAATTTTAAAAGAAAAGGATTTTGTTGAAAATAGTCATGAAATATTTTGGAGGAAGTTTCATGAAAATAAGGCTTTATAAAACTATATAAATCCTTTCATGTCGTATACGTTAAAAAAAACATTCTTCTCATACTTTTGTCAGAAAATTCAAAACGTGCCTTGTAGGGTAAATAAAAGAAAGATTCCTTCCATACCATGGGATAAAAGTCAAAATGGGTAAAAAGGACATTAAACATACATGAAAACACTTTTATAAAACATGGACATGGATGATAGCAATAACCCCAGTAAATACTTATGAATAAGAAATCTTGGATAAAAATGAGATTTTCAAAATTATCCCTTACCATAGGTCTGATATGCTTCGTAAGTATCTGAACCTCCTCTTCTTTGAAGCGCCTCTTCTTAACCTCCTATTAGGGCACTAAAGATGGTGTTTGAAAAATACCAGGACCTCTAAGATGTTTCTAGGGAAGTGTAGAAGAGAAATTGGTAGGGTTTGACCGAGCTTGAAGGCTCAAAGTGGTGTGAGGAAGAGAGGGAGGAGGTGCCCTTTTATAAGGGAGGATAGGGGCACCTTAGGAAAAGTTAAAATATTATTTTATTATAAAGTCATTTTCGGTTTTTTAATAGCTCCAAATTGATTTATTTAGAAGATAAGGTGGTGGTGGGTCGAAATACTCTCATAAAATAGAATTTAGACAAGTTTATTTTTCTATTTTAACCTTATCATTTAGATTTAACTCTAAGTTAAACAATTTAACTTTTACCGTGTCTTCTTGTTTTCTTACACTATAAGGTTAATAAACATACTATAACAAGACAAAAAAACCCCAAGTGGTTCATTATTAATATATATATATCCTTATCTAATTAATTTCTCTAAACCTTAGATTTTTAGGAATAAAATAACAATTAATAATATAATATTTGTTTTAAAAATTATTTTATGTCAAATTTGACACTATTTGGTACTTGATTTTTTGTGAAACTCATAACAGAATTATTAGTTCAAAAAAAGTAAATTAAATAAATAATAACATGTCATATTAACAAAAAAATTAGTTGAATTCATAAAAAGTCTCAAATTATATTTATTTGTGTATTTATAACATTAATTATGTCAATATTTCATTAATGAGATAATTACTGCATCATCATTGTGTCATAAATAAATTTAATTATTTAATGTATAAAAATTATAAATAAAATAACATTATGTAGGAAATATTTTTATCTTTCTAATGAATATTTATAGTCGAATTTATCTTATGTATAACCCTATATAAAAAATGTTTTAGTTATTAAACTTTGATTTTAACTATTTTAACAATTCTTTAAATAAAATAATATTAAATGTCCTAATCTAATCCAAGTGGGCCTAAACGGTCAAAATTTATTCCTAAGGTTGTTTTTGGTTGAATTACACTTATAAAATAGAATTAGGACATGTGTTTTGGAAATATTAAAATCATTTTTACCCTTAATTACCATATTAACTTTGAACCGTGGTAAATAAATGTAAAAAGTTATTATTCACCAAAAATTATTTTCATCTCATTGAACCAAATTTTAGTCCTTGATATTAACCGTGTCTCTCGGATTTTAGAAATTCAGTTCACATAAGTGTTAAAATTTCATTTAAATGAAAAAGTCAGTTTTTTAACTACCACTAAGTTGTTTCACTATTCATCGAAAACTGAAGTTTTTCAAAAAAATACCAAAAATTCCGCCTAAGTATTATTTGATATTCTGAATTCAAAATTGATTTCTATTTTTTCAAATTAAAAACATATAAGTGGCATTAATTAATTTTAAAATTAATTCCCGTTATCAAAACAAATAGTGTGTTTGTATGAAATAAAAACTATCAAAAGATTGATACTTGTTTATATCCAATTTCAAAGTGAAATTAATTCCAATGAACAACATTGAATTAAATGGTAAAAATATATTCTAATTACACTTTAAAACCAATTAAAAAGATAATCTAACCATATTAATTATTTTGATGAAAAAAGTTGTTTTTAATTAAAATATAGCATGGTTTAACTATTCATTAAAATATGAAAGTTATCAGAATAATATGAAACTTTTATCCAAAGTAAATTTTTATATCCTGATTCCAAAGAAGAATTTTATTTTGTCAAATTGAACTTATAGACATGTCTAAAACAAGATTTAAGGTGGGTGCGCCATCAAAAGGCGGGAAAACTGCAATTTTTGAAAAATACATATTTTACACGAAAAATTTATTTTGTTCTCATACCATATTCCAGAAAATGTGTAAGATGAATAATAATGTTATAAAATTCAAAATTTAGTTAATACTATTCATAACGGTTAGTCCATAATAATATTAAAACAATATATCATTGTTTAGTGAAACCCGGTATTGCGTACTACACATGCTATCGAGGTAGGTCGTGATTGCGTGTAATGCAAGCCAAGAATTGTGTTGTGTATACTGCAAGCTAATGCGATATTGCGTATAGTACAAGATAAGCTTGGTGTAGTGTATAATAGAAGATCAAAGAAATTAAAAATAATATATCTCATAAAATCTCGGAGTGTTACAAAGATGGTTTCCCTTCCCTGCAGACAGACGTCGCTCTAGAAAAGAGGATCTCATTCCATGTGAGGAAGATATCACTTCTACGGGGACGAGTGGAAATTGAGAATATTAGAGATGGGTAACCCTGCGTATGATGCATGGTTCAAGGCTATAGTTTAACCTTATGTGCTAAGGATGGTTTTTCTTGGCAGTTTAACATCTTGTATCTCGAATGGGGCTTAGACATGGTTCTTTAGGGTAAGGATGGGACATGGAGCGCACATGGAGGGATGCGCGCAAGATGAGAGGCTGCGTGCAAGATGGAATAGTTGCACACAAACCAGATGGATGTGCACAAAATAAGTATGATGTAGGTGGAACATGACCGCAAGAGGGTTATTTTGTGTGCAAATGACTTGGGGTAAAATAAAATGGATGAGTATCAAGCCCAAGAGGGACCACCCGAAGGAGGAACCCTGGGGGACCTGTCCCACAAGATCCAATACCTTGAGGTCGTAGTGTTTTTCTTGTGGTCATAGAAGAGGTGTATTTTACGTAGTAGAGCATCATTTTGTCTTCTATAACCATCCCCAAATGGAGGGGGTACACTTCATTTTATTGCTGAAAACCCCTTAGGTGATGCACAAGAAGGGATACGTGCAAATGACTATTTGACGTCGCATTGGGCGTGCAAGGGTTTGCACACCATGGAGAAAATTGTGCACCAGACTCTCTTTCTTTTCACCCTTGACATGGCTAGTTTTTTGATAAGGTTTCCATGAAATGGTTCCTTTGACATTTCATTGGAAGTGAAAGGGTTTTCACGCTGTAAAAAATCTTGTGCTCACACCTGGACTCTTGTGCGCCAGTGCCGTGGTGTGTTTGCGGCAGGTCACCACAGAAACCTTCATTTGACGTCGCATTGGGCGGACAAGGGTTTCCTTGCCAATGGGAATCTTGCATGCACCCCATCATTCTTTTGAAAACCTCCCTCTCGCATCATAGAATTATGTGTTCAGTCGCAATATGCCTTTAGTTTTTTCAAAATAGCCCACTCATGGCCCTATCCTAAATTCAGCATCATCAAATTCCCCCCTTAGAATCAGAGATGAAAGGGGACTAGAAGGTCATATTCTGAGGGTCACGGAAAAAAATAGATAATTTTCTAGTTGGTGCACACAAAAATAGTGTTTGGGTGAACAAACCACTTCCACGCACGTGAAAGGTGTGGTCCGTGTCTATAAATATGATGAGGGCCCCCTTAGGTCTCCTACTTTGACTTTTCTATATGAGAAGTTTTTGTTATCATGCACGAAAAAGCTCTGCATCCACGTGCAAGTTTTCATGGTTGATTCTATGTTTTTCACGTACCCCAATCACTTTCGCGTCGTTAGTTGTTTTTGCGCAAAATGGCATTCTTTTGATCCACCATCTGTTTTGCGCATCGATTGTCCATTCTTTCATGCACATCCCTTGGGATTTTCGAAAACTTTACAAAATGGCCGCCCAATAGACCGACACCGAGAGGGAGGCTACTGTAGCTACAAGGAAAACTCAGATGATCACGAACCCACAGATTATTCATGCGAGGTGGGTTGTGTCTAATAATCAAATTCTTTTTGGAATTCTTACATAATCTCAAAAAGATTATGTTCTGATTGATAACCTACTAATATTGTACTTCGTCATTTTGGAGGAGGTGTTGGTGCCTAGGTTTGAAACTGATACAATGCGTTTATGGGCGAAACATGATGATAGCCTTCCACAATTCCACATCACAAACAATGACCATCCTACCAGGGAAACATAGAACACATCCATCTTCATCCTAAATCCAAATACTGGGATTATTGTAGGGATCGATCCAGTTCACGAGGAATATCCCACCCTTTACGCGAGCACCTTTAGAAGGAGCATTACTAATGAGATGAAGGGTTGTCAGGAATGAGACTTTAGGTTAGTGGGAAACTTCACAAGCGAATGGGAATGGGAGTACTGGGTACTCCAAACATGCGAGGAGTTCGGGCCAGATCTGCGGTCTATCTGGCTTTTTGAAGCTATTTGGACATCCCAATTACACTTCTTCTAGCAACATGACCCGGTACCAGAACTATTTAGTTGTTGGTCTCCTGACACCAACACCTTCCACCTCCACCATGGGGAGGTAGGTATCAGTCTGTGGGATGTCCATTACATTGGGGGAATCCCTTTGGAGGGGTACCAATATGATGATTTCCTCCCAATAGGTAACGTCTGGGGGGATAGTACACGCACCCCCATCCTGACATGACATCTATTTAAGCGGGATAAAGAGGAGTTGAAAATAAAATATGTTATGAAGAACATATCGTATCTAAGATGGTTCAGTATTTTTCAAATCTAGGAAAAGGCTATGAAGATTCCAGGTCGAGGGAAGTAATGTCCAAACACATCTCAGAGGAGAAAGGTGGGATCATATTGGAAGGTCCTAGAGGCAGGAGAGTATCGATCATGGGGCTTCGACATAAATGAATTTCAGGACGTGAATATACGATATGTCAGGTTCCTTGATGCATTCTTGAGTAGGTGTCTATTTCCAGTGAGGGATACGAGGATGGGGGTCTGCCCATGGACATTAGTGATGGTCAGGATCATGGTGGTGAAGAACAAGGTTAACCAGGGGGTTCTCATATTGTCTAGGCTATACAGCATTCTGGGGTGTATCTTGAGGGGAATTATTCCCATAAGGATATGTGGGTCATTCTAGATCCTTCATGGTTGGGTTATAGCCCACTATGGGGGGTATGACTTCCCGAATTCCATTCACCCATCAGGTGATCGTATACAACCATACCTCTTGAACATTTCTAGAATCTGTCCACTAACAATCAGAGAAGAAGGGATCAAGCTCAAGATTAGAAGGCATAACCATTTTGAATTTCACCCATTCTAGACCCTAGTTAGTTAGATGGTAGATGATGGAAAGGGCCCATTGGAGTAGAGGGGATACCTACAAAGAATCAGGGGTGGTGTGCTGGTAGACCATATCGATGGAAAAATATTTTTCAAACCGTACATAATGACCAGGTTCGCCAGGCAGTTCGGGTTCATGCAGTGGATGCAAAAGAAAGTTTATATAGAGGTTTGGAAAGAGTTAAATCCATGCATTCTTGTTGGGAAAAAATCCCTCAAGGTAACATTGCATCATTTTTGGGTTGATTGTGTTCATTGAAAAAGAAGGTTTCCATGGGGAATTTTCGAGTTCCAGAGAAGTTGTTGACAATCCATTTTGACAAAGAATGATAACAAAGGAACGGACGATCTGGAGGCGGTACAAAAGAGTAGTACAAGGTGGCGCCGTTTTCCAATGTTTTCCAAATTTTAGGGTCCAAAATTTGGTGGTTGGTGAGCATCGCAAAAAGTGTATATCCTTGAATATCTCATCAAAATATGGAAAAGGCATGAGTTTCACAAATATAGGCTTCATGGATTGAATTTGGTGAAGACAAGAAAAATGTTGACGGTGTTCTTTGCAATTACGTCAAGGCTCATGAATGGCAGAGGTTGTAGCGCATCACGGCGGTGAAGGGCATTGCAAGGGATCTTTGCGGAGAAGGTGTGAAGGGATTGACTATGATTCTCCATGATTACATCAAGCTCCACGATTGGAAAATTATCGTGGTGCTTTGCGAGATTGAGAGAATTTTGACAGAAAGTTCAGAGCTTTGCGATTTGTGATTAAGTGGCATTGACTTCTCACGAAAAGATCAAGGGTCAGTGGAATATCCTATAAATAGAGGACGAACCCATCGAGAGAAGTAGAGAGTTTTCAAAGGAAAATATTTTTCTCTCTGTTTGTGAAGGTAGTTCACGAAGGAAGTGTGCTTTGGAAAACAAGAGCTTCGGGGCAGCTAATATAGCTCTATGAAAGTTGTGATCTCCGCGTTGGCTCAGTGAGCTTCACGAGGGAAGTCGCTCTGTGAAGACTTGATATTCACGAGAGTGCTTCACAAGAGTGCTTCATGAAATGGCAGGAGCCTCGCGAATGCTTGTTTGAGCTTTACAAAATTGGGAGCCTCGCGAAGTATGGTGCTTTGGGAAGGTGTTTCCAAAGTGAGTTTCCCAGTGTTCAGGGGCAAAGGGGTATTCATCAGTGGATGAAATCTAGACTTCAATAGAGAATCTATATATAGTTGAGGATGTATGCATTTATGCAAATGAAGTTACCTATAGGTCTATAAATTGTGAGTGGATCCCTTCCAAGTGTAGTGAGAAAAGGAAGAGGAATAAGGTAATCGTTTCTACCGGCAGTGAGCCACTAAAAGAGAAACAGGGATGACCCTTGGGAAAGCAGTGAGATGACCCTAAACACTATAAAGGCAGTGAGCCTGGTCATACACATGATCTAGCCCGAACATTGTTGGTAGTGATCCTTAATGGATTTGGTATAGCGACACATCACTGTTGTATGCTCCTTGGACGTAACCCAATGAGGGTGAACTAAGTAAAAATCTCTCTTTCTGCCTGCTTGCTTCCCTACATTGCACTCAAAGCATCATCATCTGATAAATATGAAAAGAAGTGGTCATAATAAACACACAAGTGCAAAAAAAGTGACCCTTGTAATAAAGATGTCAATATCCAGTGGGGAAAGAAGAATTTAGAAAAGAATATCCATACCATGATTCACCCCCTCTCAGGGTATATAGGCCCCTATTTGTCCTAAAAATTCTTCACCGACTATGGCTTCTGTTCATGACTGCGAGACTGGGTGAAATCATCACTCTCCCCCTACTAATATTAGCATTGTCATGTCAATAGAGTTGCTGAACACTGGACAATAACATACCCAGAGGCAATTCCATGGAAATGAATCAAGAAAATAAAAGTGGATAGTGTAGAGCCTAAAGAGAGGGGAGGTACACTGAGTTCTACAGGAGAGGTGAGACAAAGAATGGTCCAGGAGGTTAGAATGACACAGGTTGGCACTTCATCGATAGAAGCATCTCAAGGCGAGAATGTTCCTCCACCTTCTGATAAGGGGTGGTCCCACGGGTAACCTTGGGGGCCAGCTAGAGAACTTTCTGGGAAGCAGCTCAGGCACCTCCTAAATCCAATTTCCAATGTTATCTCCCTATCTCTCTAGTATTCCTGGAGGACTTTGCGCAAATCTATTTCCACAGAAGAGTTGTGGCGGAGGGTGGGGTGTACCGAGATTGACTTTCTAGACATAGGAAACATCCAGGCGGTGGATAAGGTAAACTTTCATCGCCGACATGCATACCTAACATCCTTGGATATGTACGCATGCTAGTAGGGGTGGTAGGAAGAGTTGCACCTCCAGGAGAAAGTGATGCTCAGTTAGGAACATGACCCAAAAAAGATGTCATCCAAGGATGGAGATGTGGAGGAGGAAGAAGAGGAAGAGAAAGAGGAGGAAAAATATGAGGAAGAACAAGATAAAGAATAATAATAATAAGAGGTTTCAGGTCTCGGTGGTGAAGGACCTTTAGAAACACCTTCTTTCCAATAAAGCCCCCATGAGAGTGGAAACATTTCAGGCTCCGACACAAAAATGGATGTGCAGCTCAAGAAGACTTTAACCCTTATCTCCACTGGCATTTCCCTTCTCATAATCCTAACTTATCAGCTAAATTTCATCCTTTTTAGGAACACATGGATGATGTAGCCTTGGAAGCATTCCCCATAAGGGACAAAGATGTGCCCATGGAGGAAAGAGAACATCCTCAAGAACCTATCCTAGAAACCAAGAAAGGTGGGTAACCTGCTATGGTTGGAGTAGGCGGTGATGACCTAAAGGGAAGATATAAAGCGACGACCTCTGAGTTTCCCACCGCTCTCATCAATTAGGAAGAGCTAGTGTTGGTGATTGATTTAACAAGTTCCAAGGGATCTCCTATGGAGGTGGCTGCCACCATGACACATGCACTGGATACTACCACACTTGGCTCCTGTATGTCTTTATCTTCGTTGGATCTCATTTTTATTAGACACTTCAGCTAACCAAGATACTAATTCCCAATGCAGTGATTGTGATGTTGGATCCTCAGAAAACTATCAAGTCTAGAACATTTGTAGGATCCCCTCCAATGATTACATTAGCTCTAACAGAGCCAACTACTTGAGCCGCCCCCACCCTAGTACTCAGTGAGCCGGAGGCTATAATCATGGGTGATAATGCTTCCATGGTGGAACTCCAGTTCGATGAGGGTGAAGTTGCTTAAGAATAAAGAATTATAGAAGATGACCCTACTGCTGAACTCCTGGATACTTTTCCTGAGTACAGGCCTACGGACCCTAAAGAGATAGATGATTCTAACCTAGACACGGCCAAGGAGAGCCACATGATGCAGTGCAAGGCATGGAAGTGAATCAAACACTTTCTCAGTTATCCACATGCATAATGGCTAAACCGGATGGGGTCACTTCACACTTGGCTACAATTTCTTTACAATGGAGGGGTAGATTCTCATCATCTTCATATAATGATCCATTATTACATGGATGAGAAAATATAGGAGAATAGCCAATGCTCCAACATCGCCCGATGCTAGAAGGAGTCAGAGAATACCCAAGAATTCCTTAAGGCTGATCAAGAAGTCTGACTCCATGAAGAGAAAGCAAAATAAAGGAAGGAATTTATCGCAACTCACTTGGAGCTCGTTGAATAGTTGAGGGCCCAACTAGAAGATTCTTAGGATCAGGTAGTGCAGGCTAGTCACCAAATGATTGAGCTCCAATATGAACAAGCACGAGTGTAGGCTAGTTCTAATGAGTTATGCTCTATGGCTGCTGATGAAGAGAGGGATCTCAGGGTGTGGGAGTCAGTCATGGAGACTACAAGCTAGAGGGTTGTTGCATTGGAGTAATCCATCAAATGGGATGATCCATAAAGGCTGTATTTTGGCCAAACCTATAAAAATTTCTCCCTTTTTTTGCTTATCCTGAACTACGTGCACAAACTTATTATCTGATTGCTTATTTATTTTCATTATCGCATCTCAATCATAATTGTGTAGTAACTAGGAATCGATCCCAAACCTAGCATGGGTAATGCCCGATGTGAGAAATAGGGGATGGCTGCATCGTTACTTTGTCTTAATATGATAGTGCCAACCAATCTTTAGGCATCTTAGGTATAAAAGAAAAATCCAGGATTCTAGGAAGAAATAGGGAGGCCTGACTAGATAATTAAGTTCTCATAATAGTCGAGTTGCTGTTTTTTTCTAATGTGCTCTAGTGCACGAGCGGAGTAATGCCAGGGGTGTTCGAATCAATCCAAACATAGGGTAATGGAAATTTTAAATCACGATACCCAAAATTCAGAACACTATAGGGGTGTCATGACAATAGAGGATAACTATTGACCATGTTCAAAATATATCATCCCTATTGTGTTAGCCTGAAATGGGGATAACAAATGAGGGTCTACTGCTGACCATGTTCGAAACACGAGACCTGACTCAAAATGATATCTATTAGCCTTCCAAAACATTATCCCAAGATAGTAGGTGAGCCATAGGCCAAGAATCCATACATTAGGGGGGTATTTCAGGCATGATAGAGGATGATGATCCAATAAAGGGTATGCAAAGCATGGAGAGTGGAGTGATGGGTTGTTCGAATGGATTCCAACACTCCTGAAATTATGCCACCATAGTGGAAACACATTGGGTGAGCACATTGGTCTGATCAAGGATCATACGTATTTCTAGGAAGGACCTCTCCGGTGAAGACCATGAATGAATTTTAGTTTTATTTCATTCCAATAAAGATGATAGACATGTAGTTTAAACATCATATGGTGATGATGGTGCACATAGTTTAATGGACATGGGGCTCGGCCCAAGGCGAATTACCTAGACGTTGCTACATATTCCATGAGGATGGAAATCTATCCAAGCATATTTCTTGAGCACAGTGTGATCAAATACCAACATTGGTAAGGGGAATCCTCCTTAGTGAGGAATCTGATGCTTCCCATAGTTAACATGGGGCATCCTAAACTAGTTCAGGGTAGAACTGTAGTTTAACGTCATGCGTTGAGGACATGTGGACGCGTGTATTTGAACTTCATATCGTAGGGAATGGAGTTAAAGGGGATATCCCAAGAAGGGATTATGTGATGTAGTAGTTATAAACCCAATGTGAATGAGGACATAAGGAGTCTGTGCCACACCACGTATCCCCGAATAAAGTTTGTTAGGTCAAGGGACCAAAAATGAAAGTTGGGTTGGGCCCAAGGTAGAGTGATCGAGCATTCCTACATACCTCGTTATGATGAGGATAAATTAATACATTGTTTTAGAAGTGGAATGGTAGGTTACCAATTCCAGGGACAATACTGTCATGCGGGTCCAACCCACACACCAAAAGAAGTGGCATTTGATAGATCCTGTTTGTTCTTTAGAATGGATGTTTTTTTGTGAAGCGATAAACCTAGGGCTGAGTATCCAAGTGTTTCTATAGGAATCAAGCCTTTTTAATTCATTTAAAAATGGTATGGTGGATAACCACTACCAAACATGATGTCCCCTCGAGTGAGGACATTACAATGCAGTGCCATTTTTTGTTGTCCGGCCATGACGATAATGTCATATTTTAGGGTCGTGTGATAGGACCAACCCCCACATTTTAACATTTTTCAGTAAAGATATAACGATTTAAAGTCATTTGAGACTAAGAAACGTTGTTTAAAGTCATATGGCTTTGATATATACATAAGAAACAAGGTTTTAGGGGGGAATACACATGGAGTGATAAAGCATACCTAACATGAATGAGGGAAAAAGTCTACACCATGCCATGTGTAATTATTGGGAGGAAACCTCAGACCAAGGGGATAGAAAAGGCTAATGAAAATGGGGATAGACTCATGGATTAAACATATAGGTGTTCCTACATATCCCATGAGGATGTGAATCAAGCGATACATAGTTTTAAAGGTGTAGTTTAATGTCATGTGGGATAATGGGATAGGAGGGACTAGCTCCTAGAGGGGGAGTATTTGGTGCAGCTATTGCAAACCCAACATGAGTGAGGAAACTAAGTCCATCCAACACCACACCATGAAATCCTACGAAATTCAGGGCCAAAAGTCTGAACATGAGAGTCAATTAGTGGAACTTGAGTTGGACCCAAAGACGAGATGCTCAAGCATTCCTACATATCCCATGAAGATGGGAATCAAGATATACATAGTACTAAGAGATGTGGTTCTTATGACTTGCGGAAAAGATGTAAATAGATCTTAGTTTAAGGTCTTAACCCCCAGACCGTAGAGAATCAGAACTCTTCCAAATGGGCACAAAACTCAACCAAATCCCTAAGCCCATGTGAGATACACTAGATGTGGGAAACAAGGGAAGAGAAGGTTGTTGCAATACGTAGAATACACAAAAAAAGGGGAAATTGGGGTGGATCCCCAAATAACACCTCACAATGGCTTTTTTCTCCTAACGTCCAAATGCGCACTGAGGGATAGAACCAAGAGTGTCAAAATTCCATTTGGACATGATAGAGTGGAAAATGATGTGAATCATGCAACCAATATTTATGGATTGATGGGGGGTTGGAATGACGATGGAGGATAACTATTAACCACGTTCAAAACACATCAACCATATTGTGTGACCTGAAATGGGAACAACAAATGAGTGTCGACCACTGACCATATTCACAATGTGGGACTTGTATCAATTTTTCATTCGAGATCCTCAAGGAAATTGGCCCAAAATGATAGGAGAGCCCTTAGGCTGAGCATCTGTACCAATCGGGGGTCCTTTTGTATGTGAGAGACGATGAAAGCCCAAATAAAGGGGAACTTGAAGCCTAAAAATGGGTGATAACATGTCTATGTAGAATCCAACACTCTAGGTCCTGAACCAGAGTACTCCTGGGAACATTGGTGAACTACCAAAGAGGGCTGAGGGGCCCAATTCAAGAGCATCCATTTTTAAAAGATGAGTGTAAAACTGGGGGAGGAAGATCTCTTAGGAGGGAGAGGTACATGGCGTGTCTGTTACAAAACCATCATGAATGAGGACGTAAGCCCATACCACATGACATACCTCCTCCCAAAGAACTCTTCCCAAGGGGCCATAAATATGAGGAGGTTTCTAAGAAATAGGGCTGGACCCTAAGAATAAATGTATGCGTGGTCCTACATATCCCATGAGGATGGGAATCAATCAAAACATAGTTATGGAAGATGTTGTACGGTTTTACATCATGCGAAAAAGACATAGATAGGGGAAAGGTATCTCGATGAGGAATGTGTAAGGCATGGATAGTAACCTGACACAAATGAGGACATAAGCTCTTACCACACCATACAATCCTAAATGAGAACTTGGTCCAAGGAGATGAAAATCTTTAGTCATCTAAGATGGGGATTCCTAGCCAGTTCTCAGTTTAACGTCTTGTGGTGAGGACGATGGTGATCTTAGTTTAAGTTCATAGGGCCTGGACCATAAATAAATGACCCTTTATGTGGGTATTGCCTTACCAAATATCCTAAGCCCATGTGAGCAATGCTTAGTGTGGGAAACAAGGAAAAGGATTAGGCTCTCCCCAATATATAAGGGTACGAAAACGAGGGAATAAGATCAGGCAGGGTCGATACTAACCAAATCAACACTCCTACCTGAGGTAGACAAACATTTGAAGGGATAGCAGGACAAAATGAATTATTGCACCCAATATTTGGGACATACAAGGTTAGTGCTAACTATGGGGGATATCTATTTACCATGTTCGAAACACATCATCCACATCATATGACATTAAATGGGAACAAAAAATTAGTGTTGATCGCTGACCATATTCGCAATGTGGGACTTGTATCAATTTTTCGTTCGAGATCCTTGAGGACATTGGGAAAAATGGTAGGAGAGCCCTAGATCCTAGCATCCATACCATTCAAGGGTCCTTTTAGATGTGAAAGATAGTTAAGATCCAAAAAAAGGGGATGTGTGAAGCATGAATGTTCCTGTGCAGTTTAACGTCATGCAGGATGACGAAAGAGGTGGAAATCTCCATGGAGAGGGATACATGGTGTGTTCATGATGAACACGACGTGAATGAGGGAAAAATTATTCACCACACCATGTGTTTTGACCCAAGGGTAGATAGTGAAGTTTGGGGCTAGGCCTATAAAACAAATGTCTGGCCATTCCTACATATCCCATTAGGATGGGAATCAAGACATACGTAGTTATGAAAGGGACATGCAGTTTAAAGTCATGCGGTGAGGAAGTGAGAGGATAGAAGATTGATGAGGGGAACATGGTGTGATCATCATAATCCAGACATGAGTTGGGCCAAAGAATCCTACACTACACCATGCAGGACCCTCTAAGTGAACTACACCTAGAGGAATAGTCAAAGAGAAGAGTTTGGGGATGGACTCTAGGATGAGGCATCCGAGAATTCCTGCATATCCCTTGAGGATGGGAATCAAGACATACATAGTCTTGAGAGGGCCATGAAGTTTCATATCATGTAGTGAGGATGTGGGCACGGAGAGATATTAGTTTAAGGTCGTAGAGCTTGGGCCACAATGGTATATCTATTGCTCGCATTTTAACATCATGTAGGATGAGTGATGAGTAGTTTTACATTTTTTAGCTTGGATGAATTTTATTTTTAACATCATGTGGAGAATATGGAACAACTTATGGTCTTGTGGGACCGGATAGATCTTAGTTTATAGTCATAGATCTCAGACCATTTTATAGTTTATCATCATGTGGGATGTCAAAGCGGTTTAATTTCATATAGTACGTAACAGTTCAAGGTCATTTAGGACCGTCAAATACTCAACAAAAGTACTTCTTGAGGAATTTGGCATTGGTGGGAGGAGTTATATGCTAACCATCCATGGTAACTAGGGAGTACGCACCATTAGGGTAAACCTTGTGAATGATGTAAGGTTCTTCCTATTTGGGCTTAATCTTGGGTTGTTTCCTAGAAGGTATCATTGGTGCTCTCAGGTCCAACACTAGGTCACCATGCAAGAAAGAGCGGAGGAGAACTCCCTTATTGAAAGCTCTGGATATCTTATTTTGATGCCTTTCTTGATTGTCTAGGGAATCAAGCATGCTATCATAAAGTGCTTCCAATTCAACTAGATTAATTTTAGCTACCTTTTCTGGTGCTTGATAATAATAGATAGTTTTACGTAATGAAGGAAATTGAATCTCGATGGACAGGACGACCTTTATTTCGTATACCAGGGAATATGGGGTTACCTTTGTGGAATTGCGAGTTGTTGTCAGATAGACCTAGAGGGCATTGGGGAGTTTTTCTGGCTAACTCTTATTGTTTTGACAAAAAAAAATCTACAAGATGTTATAAAGTGTTTTTTTGAACACCTTGATATACCCATTTTCTTGCATGTGATAGCAGGAAGTATGGTTAGAATGGATGCTGTACATGGCGTACAATTTCTTCAACTAGGTTTCCCAAATTTTGGTGCCATTATTGATGAGGATGGCGTGAGGGACTCCAAATTGGTAGATGATGTTGGAGCTTAAAAATTCAATGATGGAATGGGAGTTGACCTCCTTGATAGGAATTAACTTTTCCCACATGGAAAATAAATCCATAGCGGTCAGGATGAACCTACACTGGAGAGTTGTCGTCAGTGGATATGGTCCCTTGACATCGAGTCCCCAGACCACAAATGGCCAAGAGTACATGGTAGTGTAGAGAGGCTCTAGTGGCCAATGTACAAAGTTAGAATGAATTTGTCATGCATGCCACCTCTTTGAAAACTCAATACAATCCCGGATCATGGAGGGCCAAAAATACCCCAACCTCCGGATCTTATGATATAGCTTCGGCCCAGTCTGATGAGCCCCACATGAACCAACATGAACCTCCTATATGACATGAGAGATATCACCTCATTGAATGTAGTAGAGGAGAACCCCATAAAACCCACACTTGTAGAGGATCTTCTCAAGAATATGACCACTCTAGAGGGTATACTATAATGCGTGATTCCATATTCATATGTGCTCGGATTGATCTGTCGGGAAATTATCATGTTGGAGGTACTTGATGAAGGGGGTCCTCCAGTCAGGAGTCACTTCCAGCACTGCATCAGGGGGACCTGGGGTCCTGAGGTGGAGGCACCGATAGTAAGGTGTCTTACCTGTAGGCTATTATCATCATCCGGAGTTACAGGGGCGATAACTCTCTAGTGTGCCACGTGAATAATCAAATCATCCTGACTAGGATCCATAAGAGATGCATCTAGACTTTCCTTAGCATCGGCTTGAGCATTTTGGGATCAAGGTACATGGGTAACTTCTGGTCGAGACTATAACTGGGCCATCATCTGGCAGGTACCTTCCAACAGTGGTATGAGCTATAGATTTCTGACCACATAGTCACCATTGATTTGTTTGATGACTAGTTTGGAGTCCCATTTCAGATGAAAGTGGGGAACATCAATATCGAGGGATATCTCGAGGCCAGTAATGAGAGCCTGATACTCTTCCTCATTGTTGGTATAACCTTTTGACAATAAGAACGAATATGGTAGACCGTCTTGTGATGGCGTGATGAAGACCATACTCATGCCCACCCTGCTAAGTCTATGATCATTGTGTATTTCTCTAGTAGGAATTTGGGAAGCACCATCAAAGTGAATTTTCAAACACGGAATGACTTGGTCTACTAAGAGAATTTCCTCATCAATTAAATCAAGATCCAGAGACTGGTTCATAGGATCCAGATTAGAGGTAAGGAAGTCTGCCAATGTTTGACCTTTAATAGCCTTCTGGGGGATGAACCTGGTGTCGAACTATTGGAGGATTACTGCCCACCAAGATAGATGATCTATCAACATAGGGACGTTCAGGATGTACTTCAGCAGATCCACTCGGTACACTAACTGTATCTCATGGTGCTGCAAGTAATGTCACAATTTCTGCACTACGAATACCAATGCATGGTATCTTTCTTTGATAGAGGAGTATTTGGTCTCCATATCGAGGAGCATGTGGCTGAGATAGTATATATTGTTCTTCATTCCCTCATTTTTCTTTTGCGTGAGAAGGGCATCGGGGGATCATTCCAAGGCGGTCTCATTAAAGATCAGCAACTTTCCAGAAATGGGTGGCATCAGGACCGAAGGATATAACAGGTACTACTTGATTTCCCTGAAAGAAGTCTGACATTCCTTATCCCACTAATAAAAAATTCCTTTCTTCATGAGCCTAGATAAGGTGTTACACATGCTGGACAAATTCGTGTTGAATGAGAATATTTAGGCTAAGTGTCCTTGAATACCTCGTAGCTCCCAAATGTTGCTCGGAGGAGACATCTGACTGATGGCCTTAATCTTCTCTGGATCGATCTTGATGCCTCTATATCTGACAAAGAAGCTAAGAAACTTCTATGAGGTGACCCTGAAAGCAAACTTCAATGGGTTCATCTTCATATGGTGATAACGGAGGAATAAAAACACTTTATCGTGGTCTTTGATATGGTCCTAACGCTAGTGATATTTGACTGCTATATCATCCATGTAGAATTACACCATTGTACCAAGTATTGGCTTAAATATGTGGTGCATGGAACACTGATAGTTGGCACCTACATTCTTTAGACCGAAGGGAATTACCTGGTAGCAAAAAGTACCTTGTGGTGCCTTGAAGTCTATACACTCTTCATCCTCAGGAGAAATTCGAATATGGTTATACCCAAAATACCCATCCATGAAGGAGATGTCCTGGAACCCAGCAGTGGAATCAATAAACAACTTCGTCATGGGAAGGAGAAAATCATCCTTCAGATAGTGACAGTTGAGATCCCAGATGTCGATGCAGAATCTAATCTGTCCATTCTTCTTCCTGATAGTCACAATGCTGGCTAACCATCTGGGGTACTGGAATTCCTTGATGAAATTGGCTCTAATGATCTAATCAACTTCATCCTCGACCATGGTCCCGTGAGAGGGGTGCATCATTCTGGGAGCCTTTTTGAACCCACAATGATTTTTTAGGAGACCGAGGTGGTGGACAGAAACCTGAGGATCTATTACTGGAATCTCATTATAACTCCAGGAAAACAAATCATGATTTTTCTTTGGGAAGTACACATGATTTCATTGCTCTTCAATAAGAATAGTGTCACTAATAAATGTGGGTTTCAGATTCGTCTCACTACCGAGGTTCACCTGTACCGGTTCATCGACCGTTGTAGATACACCGTCCTCAAAATAGAGAGGTGCATCTTCAAAATATTATTCTTTAATTATGGAGGAGGTATCCATAGTGGAAGGAGATTCCTCTGAGTCAACAAATCTTGATGGGAATCTGGTTCTAGCTTGAGCGGTAGTAGACACTACATCGGGGGACTCCCACTATACTGAAACAATAGTGATGAAAGTTGTTGATCTGATCCCATATGGTCTTCAGCCCAAGGGGACATGCTTGATGATATCAAAACAATATTGGCTCATCATTTCTAGATGGTTTATCCTAGTCCGGTGAAATAATAAAATATAGAGTATTATCATTTCCATGGGGAAGACATCCCAATACCTTATGGGGGTAGGGGCTCTGGGATCACCCGAGCCAGATTTGTGTAGGAATACGAAGTAATATTTCTACGTCGCTTAGACTTGGGGATTTACTACCCCCACATTCTATAACAAATGAAGAATTGACCCATATCTAGGTTCATATCCTCCAATTAGTGGATCGGTAAAATGTAGGCATCATCTAGGTCTATCCACAGGTCAGTTGCAGCCATAGTGTGTTTAACCTAATTAGCCTAAATCTTCATGCCTTTCCTCTTGTAATAGTCAACACCCAGGTAGTGGGATTCACAAGAGGAAAAGGGAGACTCTTCACCTTGGAGTATTCCCACTCGACCATTAAGGGAGTACTTAAGTCACTAGTGATATGATGAAGGAACCATCACATGTTGGTGAAGCCATAGCCTACACATCAACGCATTGTAGGCAGTGTTTTGGGATACAACCATGAACTTGATGTTGTCCACCAAGCCACCGAACTAGGTCCTTAAGAATCTCTTGCTGACTAGTGTTTGTTATGTCCTGTCATAACCTCAAATTTTTAGATCAGAGGGGCACAGATCATCCTCAGATATCCCCGTCTTTTGGAGTGTCTGGGTCGAGATTAGGTTGATCCCAGAGATTGTGTCGAAAAAACAGTAATGAAACTCCATGCCATTGAATTGGATGGTGATGTACAGTGGGAGGATGTACCCCTATATTGGAGAGCCTTTATCTTCTCTAGAGAAATAGATAATGGCCTGACATACAGCATGCTTGACTACCTCGACATGGAAGGCTTCTGCGGCTACTACCTCCATCTCAAACTGGAGGGGGATCCTTAAAGGCTCGGTGAGGTCTCCATGCATATCCAATGATAGGAAAAGGGTCCCAAGGATAGAGAGCCTCACAGAAATACTGGAAATATGCTTAAGGATATCATACTTTCATGCTAAGTATGAACTTATGCTTACAAGAGGTTGTTCCACAACAAGGGGTATGAAAGGCCCTTTCAGCTGAACCGGTAGCTGACTGGTGCTTGGCATGTCCCGCTACTCACTAGTGGAAGATTGTGAAGTGACTACTAGATATGGACCAAATGACTTAGTCTGGTCTGTAATAGAGTGTGGTATATCGCGGCGTAGTCAAGGCAGGTCTTCCTGATCAAGTAACACAAATGGTGGTGAAGGAGGACATGATGAAACCAGATGATAAGGTTGCATGTTCTGAGCTCTATGCTAGGATTACTATCTAGTTTTAGTAGAATGCATATCCTAGCTCGAAGTACTGACCGAGGAACTCTAACGACCCATATAGCCATGTCCCTGTTGATTCTGGTGATGGCTAGGGATGTTGGGAGGATCAGTCTGGTGTTCCTCACCATCATACATCATGTAGAGGTTTATCGGCTCCACAGTATTAACCGAAGTGTACCCTTGATCATCAATCTAAGAATCCTCAACCACTAGATGGATTCTGAGGGTAATCTCCATCACATTGGGCATGAAATCACTAAGATTATGGGATGAAGATGACATTGGTGGGGGAATTTGTTTTCCCTTGTGTTTTCAATGCTTACACTTCTGTAAAGAGGGAAGTTGAGACGTTGACGAAGAAGTAATGGATATGGGTGATGCATCGTCTCTTGAAGGATCGGGTCAATTCATATGTGCACGGATGATACCATGGGAACGAGAGAATACCTTACAATCCATCCACTCATCATACTTTTGGGACCCGTGGTTAGGAACCTGGTGCCAATCACCTTCGTTGTCACTACCGCTATTTGGATTCATAAATACACTTTCCACATATGCCAAATTTGGGCCTAACCTGACAATGTTGTTATCAACCTGGTCTTGATGCTATAATTTAAACACATAACACTGTTTGAGGGTGTTCAACAGGATTTGGTGATAGGGGAAGTAATTAAGGAGATCAGTGAGATCCTCTTCTTATGGACTCCTACATTCAGGCAACTGTATAATTCCCTGCTCCAAGGAAATTCAGAAATAACTGGGGAACCGAGCCTCGTTGAATGAGTAGGTTCAGTTTTTCCTATCTGGGAAGGGGGCTCTGGGAGCCTGGCCCTGATGAGGGGTTGGATAAGCCTATCGAGGAGGTGGAACCTAGTTATATCGCCTCGGTGGTGGTGGCGTGTTTCGTAGGGGTTCTTTCCTATTCTGGGGTGGGCATGATGGGTCGGAGGCTATGCCTGAGGTGGAGGCCCCCTATGAGGTTGTAGAGGTGGCTCCACTAGTAACAACTCCAACTGCTTGGGGGCCTCTATTTTTTCCACCATGGCCGGCTCAGCCTTAGCGGCCCTTCTCATGGGGATTGCAAGAGACAACAGACGTTCCTACTTGGATTATTGCAAGGCTTCCTCTAGATGTTGGTCCTTATTAGAGAAGTCTCGAAATCCCTTGGCGGAATTATGAGTAATGAGAGAGAGGACCGATTTAGTTTTGAAAATCCCCACACACATTTTCAATAGTTTTTCTTAATTCAACTACATATCTAAAGAGTAGGTGAGGCCTTTTCACCAAGTGACAATGTCTGCGACGCGCTCGTCAAGTCTCTGTTTCACATGAAGAGATATGAAATACTCATCTTCTAGGTAGTATAGATGAACTGGTAAAGGAACATTCTATGGAGATCTTCTCAGCCGGTGAGAACCCCAATGGGTAGCTGGCTGTACTAGACAAACACAGACCCTTCCAATGTCTGTACGAAACACTGGAGTTTGGTGGCCTTTTACTATACTGGAGTTCCCATCATGGGTCCGCACATTGAGATAAAGTGTGCCAAATGTTGCAGTGGGTCACCTGTCCCATTAAAGGGGGAGAAGGTGGGATTTCTAAAACCCAGGGGTGCTGGCATATCATCAACCCACACTGGATATGACTTGCCATCAGGAGGGATTTCCACCTATTGAGTTTCCAACACCTCAAGGCGATCAATGAGCGCCACCATAGGATCATCTGGGCGAGGATTCATATATTGATGGGGGTCCCTAACCAACAGTGTGTTGTCAGGATCTTCAACATGATAAGTAGGCCCAATGACTTCTGGAGTGGCTGGTGAGATGACATGTGGAGTGACTTGGGAATCTTGAGCTGGGTCCTGAGAATTATCACACCATTCAAGTGGATTTGGTGATACATATCGTGCCATATATCCATAATCTTCAACTTTTATCATGTTTATGTGAGAAGGATGGTCAGGGTCACCTGAGGGAAACTCCCCGGGGGAAAGTTTTATATGCCCCTGCTGCCCCAGCCAAGGATCACCGTAGTCCGGTCACCACTCCATGACACATTCATCAAGGAGTTAATCGACCATCTTTTTACGCTCCATGAGCTGTTGATGCAACATAACCTTTTCAGGATCATTTTCTGTCTTCTTCACTGAGCCAGATGGGTCAGAGGGTCTGATGACCCTGAGATGTTTCTTTTCCCTTATTGGGATTCTGGTTGAGGACTAATGCCTTGGTGGTCATGAGAAGACCCAATATATTTCTCTACTGGAGGGTGACCCTTCCCAATGGATCAAATAGTTGTGGCACTCCACCAAGGATTAAGTTCTCGTCATGGAGCTCTATCTCGTTCTCCCTCTCCGATAGATCATCCATGTTAACCTCAACTCTACCTGCAGTCATATCCTCAATATTTCCTGGAAATTCGACCTGGATATAGATAGAACTAAAATGAGGGGAAAATAATGCCCCCAACCACAGACCTAAACATGGGGGAAAGCCTCCTTGATAATTCTGTGGAGCACTTTAAAGCTCTGAATGCATCATTGATGGAGGTTCTGGTGGAGACTGGGGGACTCAGGGTGCTGGTCCATAGGGAGCACTGCCAAGTCAACCATATGGAATTATTGGTCAATATTGTCAAATTTTTCTTGAATATTGCGGTAAGACACTCACTGATAATAGAGATAGAAGTTCGTAACCCATAGGGTTTGGCGAAATCACATGAATTACTCCTAGGTAAGTGATTCTGACGCACTGATGTTCGTGGTTGCGATTGGCCAAAACATCTTTGGGAAATGATCTACTACAAGGATGTCCCAAAATCTCCTTGGATTAAACTCGGGATCTAGCCCTTGGTTTCCCCACTCATCTACTAGGGGTGGTTGCGGGACTGGTAATGACACTGAAGCGGACCTCTGGGACGGTAGACCGACTAGTGGAGAATACGAAGAATGACATGAAAGTTCATCACATCTCGGGTTGTCCTATGATGAATGCAACGAATGAGCCACTACATATTGGTAATATGGGTTGGTGACCATGACTTCCAGTGTAGTGGTTGTAGTCACTGATGGTGGTTCATGCTGTTTTTCATCCTTTATCGGTCCCCATAATAACTCATCATGATCTCTGTTTGAGGTAGACAATGATCCTATTGACATCAGGGAGGATTGCATGACCATGCCCTAGGAAGGGGAAAAATCTTCCACCTTCTAGATGTATCTATATAAGGATATTGGAATCTGGTGGACCTCACATTTCAGGAGGATGAGGTTGATACACCTCATTCCTACCCTGGCCCTCGACACAGAGGATCAAGGTGAGGGTTCAATTGCCGAATTGCATTCCGTCTCGGAATCAGAGAAGCAGATGGGATTAATTATGGTATGAATCTTCTTGGCGTTCCTTTTATGGTGTCGGAGACCCTCCCTCCTTCCTTAGAATGGCTCTTTAGGACTGGGTAGATTTTTGGCTCGAGGTGGACCTTTGGCCGAATTGATGCTGGGGAGGAGAGGAAGTTCTCCTCGGAAAGCTGGGGTGTGAGGAGCACCTGGAAAAATGTCTAAGGAAACATGGGGAGGACCTCCATGTCCACTAGTTGACTCATGGATGGAATCTATGTGTGATGTTCTAGAGTGGGTAGGACCTCCACTGGAGCTGGTGGGGGCATGTCTAGGGCCTCCATTCTTGATTCATTTGGCAGTATTAGTGTGGGGAGGGTCCTTGTATTGGTCGAGCTGAACACGGGTAGGACCTCCGTGTTGGGTGCCCATGAAGTAATGAAAACCTCCACTTCTCTAACTACTGGGATGAGTAGGACCTTCTTCAGTTGTTTTAAGTACATGTGGAAGACCCCCACACTAATGATTGACCGGACTTGTATCATCTTCACATTGGAAACTTGTGACGGGAGGAACAGCTCCATACTTGTGGTCATGGGTGCAGAAGAGGCTTCTGTATTAGATTTCAATGTAGTAGAGAGGACCTTTACTCGGGTTGATGGTGGAATGGGGAGGACATCCACTCCTAGGTTGGGAGTGGGGAGGACCTTCACTCTTATTGGTGATGGTATGAGGAGAAACTCTGTATTGGATGTCATTGTCGTGGGTCTACCAGTGACGGACGACATGTGTGTCAGCGACCAGGAGAGTCAACCCAGCCAGCCCGTGGGGTGGTTGGGGCCTCGGACTACGCTGGGCATACAATTTCCCTCACTTGTCATAAACATGGGACTGATGGTATGTATCAGCAGTGTCATGGGCCGCAGAAGTCATTGATGTTGATGCCCCTCGGTGGGCATCCTCCTCAGCCTGCACCCGACGCTGGCGTCGGGTTAACCGGACCAGGTCCAGTGGTGCAGGTTCATAGATCACATGCTCCTCAACCCATGGGGATGGGTAGTGGTGCTAATGTAGCCTGGTGGGATCCCTCCTTGGGATCCCCTAGAGCAGGATTATAGCTGGGTCATCCCAGACATCCCTTATCACATTGGCGTAGGGGAATGAGTCATCGAATCATTCCGGGAAGAGGCTACTGAAACTATTATACATTAGAGAGGGGAGTAGTGTATCCATGTGCGGACCTTGGGGTAAATGGTGGTGATAGGGCACATATGACTTTAGGTCTTATCAGGTCATATCTCAGGTTGGGATAATCCCCTCCTCCTCATATCGTCGAACTAGGTCGTTAATCACCCTTCTCTGAATGAATTCAGATCGGGAGATGGGGAGCGGGCACCTAGCAGGCATGGATGTGGAGGTTACCATGGGGGAGATGAGTCCATGCGGGATTACTACATTGACTTCTCCCCTGGCCCTGCATCGGTGGGTGGGCGGTGATTGGTTTCCTATCATGACAGCTTGTGTCCTAAAAAGCAGAGAGATTTAACCATTAGTGCTGAAAGACGGAAGGCAATGTCCAGTTCCCCAACGACCATCCCACTTCCATGGTTGGTAAGAAGGATCCACATTAACAATGTCTCATAATGGGATGTCCAACATTCAATTTCCACAACTTCCGGTGAGTTTCACACTAGGCCCACTATTTTCATGGTGGGACCTGGTGTCGGATAATTGGATCTGGCGACACGCTAATCCACTGATGTCTCAAGCGCTACTAATCTCCACATTGAGGATAATAACTTCATTTAGGGTTCCCCATTTCTATTTTTTGATGCATTCTTTGGGGCACTCATTTGTCTCTTTTGGAGGACATGCTGTTTTTTGCCCTATATTCCCACTTTCCAATGGCGGGCAACATCCGTCGCTTATTCAGGGACGTTTTCTCCTTGATCAAAATAGGATGATGGGATATTGGTTTCTCCTTTTATGGATTCCTCTTTGCAACTTGTTCCATAGTATGGGTCTCCTTTATAGGCATAAGACGTTTTTCATGAAATTCTTCTCAGTTCCATGTCTTCATGGACGCCGGTTAATTACGCTGCTTCTATCGGGACATTACAAGGGGTCTAGTGAGGGCAGCAACCTTCGGTCAGGGGAGTAGTCATGTTAGACATCACTGGAATGTATGGGTGCTAGAACACTGATGAGTCTAGGTTTCTTCCCCTTATTATAGTGAATCTTGAGGGCGTGGAAGCCCAGTAATCCCACATTGAATGCAGGGAATTTTATCCCACATGCATCTCTTAGAGGTTTTCCTCAGCTTCCCATTTTTAACACAGGGTATGTCGTGAGTTTAACATCTAGTGTAGATTGTTTACACTGATCAGAAAACTGACAGAAGTGGATCAGATGGGTGAAACCCCAGGAGGGATCACTAATGCTGAGGCTAACGTGTGGTTAGTCACCCAATTACTACTAGGAGTAGCAATAAAGAGGGTGACATGATCTCACCGGAATGTGGGGGCTCGGGTAATAATTTGGATGGATATGAATTATTGAGAGTGTATGGAGAGTGAGAGGGAGCTGACGCAAGGGCAACCATGATGTTGGGCTTGAGACTTGAAGAGACTTCCAACGTATCCCTATGGTAGGGAATCAAAGTCTATGTAGTTTGTTGGGGCGGTGGAGCACCTGAGGAGGTGACCCGTGAGAATGGATGTATGGATGGGACCCAGAGTAAGTGGAAACTCTGGGTTGAGGCATGACCTTCCCAAAACCCATAGGCTTGAGGGAAAGACTAGGATGAGACATGGGTGATGGTCTTGAACCTCAGGGAGGATTTATATGTATCCCCGAGGTAGGGAATCAAAGTTCATGTAGTTTGGGATGGGGGTATAGAATCAGGGTGTACACATAGGACAACGACCCAACGGTATACTGGGGCTTACGTGTGGTTAGCAGCCCGGGTTGGTCTGATCCCCAGGGGGGAGACTAGAGATGTGGGTGCTAGGGAAGGGGACTACAACTAATTATCATTGATTGTGGACTACAAAGGCTTACCGCTTGTTGTAGATCACAATTCCTTACCGTCGATTATGGAACACAATAGCTTACGGTCGATTGGGGAACACAAGGACTTACCGTCGATTGGGAAACACAACAAATTACCGTGGATTGGGGAACACAATAGCTTACCATCTATTGGGGAACACAATGTCTTACCATCGATTAGGGTTGGACCACTCGGAGGATTCCTACGTACATTGTCTATGAGACAAGGATCAAAGGCCACATAGTTCAATTGAGTATAGTTTAATGTCTTGTGGGACAAAAGGGGGGCCTATAGTTTAACGTCATGTAGGACGAAGGTTAACCGACATGAAGGGGCTCAGAAAAAGTAGGTGTTAGGAATGATTCTTAGAGAGGCTTCCAACGTACCTTTCCTAGGAGACAAGGATCAAAGTACATGTAGTTCGGAATGGTGGATACATTTTAACGTTATGTAGGATCAAGGTGAACTGACGTGAAGGGGTCGGGACGAATAAGTGTTGGGATTGAACCTCATAGGGTACACCTATGTACCTTGTCTAGGAGATAAGGATCAAATTCTGTGTAGTTCAGAATGGTGGATTGTGGCTTATTCTCAAGGGAGGACTAGGAAGGATTCCATGGTCAATGATTACTCTAATCTCACATGAGTCATGCTCGGTGTGAGAAACAGTAGGCAGCAAAGACCTGGAGATCACATCACGAAAGGTGAATATGTGTGAAGTAGAGTTGGTATTACACGTGGTTAGTATCCCAAATAGGAAACCAGGGATTATGCATGGTTAGCGGCCCATGGAGATGGAGATTAGGACTTACTTTAGGATGGAGGTCTGATGGTGACAAAGATCAGAGTGAGAGGGAAGAGATAATGAAGGTCCCAGTGCCCATATTTCCTCTATCCTTTGGCACCAAAGAAGAGAATAGGAGTTGGGATGATACCTTCTTATAAGAAAGGCTAGGGGATTAGACCAAGATTGTTTCCCTTCCCCATTTAAAGACAATGCTCTAACAAAGAGGATCTCATTACATTTGAGGAAGATCTCACTCCCATGGAGACGAGTGGGTGTAGAGAATTTCTGAGACAGGGCACCCCATGTATAATGCATAGGTAAAGGCTACAATTTAACGTCGGGTGCTAAAGATGATGGTGCTTGGCAGTTTAACGTCTTGTAGCTCAGATGAGGCAGGTTCACTTCTCACCCCTAGGACTTATATAACTAGTGCACTCCAACCCTTGGTGGAAGGAAGGCACCAGAAATGTCGTAGTGAGGGGGTGTTGTGGAGTGATTCATTGAAGGGGAAACATTATCATGGCTATGAGAAGAAGAAATATCCATTATGTACCTACACAAAGAAGAATAAAGCTAAGAAACACAACGTGAAGCACCGCCCAAGGGACCTTGAAATCACTTCGTACAGAAATGGAGGTTCGTATGGGAGAAAGGTGTGCAACAAAGGTGTGTTGTTCATAAGAGGGGCTTGGACATGGTGTCTTAGGGTAAGTAAGACACATGGAGCACACATGGAGGGACATGCCCATGACGAGAGGTTGTGCGCACAATAGAATAGCTACGCACAAATCAGATAGATGCACACAATATAAGTCCAATGTAGTGGAAAGTTGCACAAAAGTGGTATATTTTGTGTGAAAATGACTTGGAGTAAAAGTAAATGGATGAGGATCAATCCCAATAGGGCCCATCCAAAGGAGGACCCCTGGGGGACCTGTCGTGCAAGATCTAATACCTTGAGGCCGTAGTGTTTTTCACGCAGATGCATAAGAGGTGTCTTTCATATAGCAGAGCATCGTTTAGTCTTCTGTAACCATCCCCGAAGGGAGGGGGGGTATGCTTAATTTTATATCTGAAAACCCAGAATAAGGCACATAAGAAGGGCTGCACACAAATGATTGTTTGACGTTGCATTGGGTGCGCAAGGGTTTGCGTGCCTAGGGGAAACTTGCACGCACAAATCTCTTACTCTATGCCCTTTCCTTGGATGGTTTTTTGAGAAGGTTTCCACAAAAGGTTCCCTTTTATGTCGCATTGGTCAAACAAGGGTTTGTGCACTGTAGGAAATCTTGTGTGCACACCTGGACCCTTGCGCGCCAGTGTCTTGGCGTGTTTGTGACGGGTTGTCATGGAAAACTTCATTTGATGTATCATTGGGAACAAAAGGGTTTGCATGCCGAGGGGAATATTGCGTTCACCCCCTTATTTGTGCACTCACATCCCTCTCGCATCACAGAATTATCCGTTCAGTCGCAAGATACCTTTGGTTTCTTCAAAAGAGCCCACTCATGGCCCTATCTGAAATTCGACGCCATAACCTACATACACAATTGTAATGAGTATAATATTTAGATCCTAGTGATATAATGTTTATTTTTTAATAAATGGTTAGTAAAAGTGATTAAAATTAATCATAGTTATTAAGGCCAAATTAAGCTTAATTAGGTACCAAACCTTAATATTAGGAGACCAAAAGACCTAGCCACTTATCCAAAACCCATTTTTTGTCTATATTTAGGTCATACACATTATATTATTGATTTAGGATAGTTTGGTATGACTTTTTTAGGTAATAACATGTGTACACATAAATATTTTTCAATAATTCCAAGTGATTCCTTTTCCTTCCCTATAGAGGGCCACCACCTCTCCCACATTCTCACAGCTCTCAAACCTCTTAGGTTCAGCCAAGATTACAAAATACACTTCCCAGTAATCCTCCCTTCCTCATATAATCATTCACTTGGGTAGAACGCAATCCAAGGAAGCATTTTGGCATAAACCAAAAGGAGTTACCTGGTTAAGAGGTGGTTTGAATGAGTACGACGAGAGTGAAGACACAAGGTAAGGGGATTTCTTATCACGTTTTATTTTCGGGTGATACATGATTTATTCAATACTCATTCCTTTTATATGGTGTGTATACTAACCATGGATGTAATGAATGATTCATATATTTAAATTTATAGGTATTTACATATCCATTATATAACCTTTATTTCATGGGGATTAAGTTTCAAAAGTTACCAAATCAGTAAAATAGTTTTGTCTCAATTTTCCTTATTTGAGACTCATGTTTTGTTATGCACATAAATTAATTTTGATGTGTGTATACTTCCATTTTACATGATATATAATGAATCTACATATTTTCATGATATTATATGATTCATATAATTTCTTTTTCTTTTTTGGAGAGCATGATCCCAAGTTACTAAGTGATAAGAGTTTATTGAAACAATATCATCACTTCTCAAGATTGTTTATGTTTATGCTTCCTGTGATGAAATATTACAAACCATATATCAATACATTCATGAATTTTCTTCCCATTTGGTTATTCATGTTATACTCATGTATTGTTACCATATTTATACTCTTTATTCCATATGATAGTTAAAAAATTGATTTTAAAAAAGCAAAAATTTAATCCCTCTTCAGTCAGAAAACCATGTTTTCAAAAAACGGTTTCCTAAAATATTCTACTAATAACCTATGATCATTAAAAGACATTTTTACCATTTTTTCTTTAACCAGTGTTTTAAAAAGTGATCTTATTATTTCTTTCCAAATGAGTCATTTTTCTAACGTTTTTACCATGAAAAAAGGAATGTTCTTTACACCTTGTACTACTTGTACAGATCTATCCACCGTCAATCCTTTGAAGCTTTATTTTCATTTTTAAAGGTTAGTTTTTATGAATATGTTTTTCAAATATATTCTTAGAGAATTTTTTTTCAAAATGTTTTCAATAACCTTTTATAAGTTTTCATGGAAAATTGTTTTCAAAATGTCTTCAATCTTATTTATAAGTAATCAAGAAAAATGGTTTTCAAAATTTTTTAAAGATTATTTTATAAGTTTTCAAGGAAAATGGTTTTCAAAAAAAAATTAACCCTTATTTATATGTTTCCAAATTATTTTCAAAGGAAATGGTTTCCAAAATATTTTATGTTTCAAATAGTGTTTTTAAAAAAAGAACGTATATTTTCCTCAAAAATGTTTTCAAAATATCCTTCTAATTTATTTCCCTTATAAGATCAAATCTTTTAATGTTACTCATGCCCTTCATGGAAATAATACAATGTTTTCATTCATATTATTTCTTAAATGTTTTATGTTTTTTATGAAATTATGCTTATAACACATGTTTCTCTTTCACATGTTATATTCTTTTGAAACCCACTTCTTTTCATGGGTTATTCTTTGATGAAATTATTATGAAACCTATATCTTTTCTATAGGTTATGATTGATTAAATGTTAATGATACAGATTTCATTTCATGGGTTTTGATTTTATTTTTATAGAACCCATCTCTTTTTATGGGTCATGATTTGAGGAATGTTTTATTATCTTTGTGGTACATTTATGAATAGTTTTATTATGATATGGGTGGGACTTATATATCCTTCCAATGCATTTGGTAATGACGGATGAATCATGAGTATAAATGTTATGCATGAAACTGATTACATGTTCATAATGTTTTTAATAGACCTTGTTTCATGTCCATAGGGTTATGTGTGAACTTGATTACATTTTCACAATGTTATGAGTGAACCTTAATACATGTTCACAATGTTATGCATGGACCTGGTTTCATTTCCATAAGTTTATGTGTGATACTGATTACATGTTCACAATGTTATGTGTGAACCTGATTACATGTTCACAATGTTATGTGTGAACCTGATTACATGTTCAAAAATCTATCCATGGACCTAGTTTCATGTCCATAAATAAATACAGGGGACTGATTTCATGTCTTTAACTTAAGGAGTTAACATGTTTCTACTTATTCATGTTCACAACATTATAAAAAAATGTCCATACCACAAATCCCATGTCTTATTACTATGTTATGATTACATGACTATTTCTCTCAATAATCTTATGATATATGTCTTATGAACCACCAATCTTTATTATGATCTCTAATATGTGGGGTATGATATTCCAATGTTATTCTCAAGTTTCATACCCTTTATTTCACATTATGATTACGATTTTCCATAATTTACCCTGAGTGAGCATTCGAGCTCACCCCTTTCTTATGTTTCTATTCCCCAGTTTATGAAGAAAGGTTTTAGGTAAAGTAATAAAGGTAGAGATCTTGATGGGAGATTTTGAAGATCTTTCACCAGGATAGAAGATTTTTTTTTCAAGTTTCCAAAGACATTAAACTATTATGGTCCTTGGTAATGTATTTTTGCAATGTACTGAGTATTCATCTAAAATGATTTAATATCTATGTATATTAATCCTAGGTCGCTATAAATATTCCTTATAGATTTGAATTAGTTTAATGAAATCAAATAAGTCTTTAACAAATCTATTAAGGTTAAATCTAATACTTCTCAAGCTATTGGTAATATGTACCTCAACCGACATGTGAAATATATTCCTAATGATTACTAAGGTGAATCTATTATTCCTAAAAATAAAATTTATTGAAACAATTATGAACCTATTTGAAATAAGAAAAATATTAGAAACAAATTCTAAATTAAAGTAAGAGATAAATATGAAAAGAATACCACTTCCCCCTAGGAAAAGTCGGGAAAAAATTATTGCAATATATAAACAATAATTTTTTAGATAAATATATCATCAATATAGAAGAATATAGTTTCAAAAAATCTACTAGTGATATTGAGTATTTGGATAAAAATCATACTCTTTCTAGTTTAATATTTATTTATAAAGGAAGATGAATTTTCCTAGGGGAGATATACTGAGAAGGTGATGATATATTCTCAGAGAAACCAACCTATAACCAGAAATTTAACCAATCTTCAAACCCAAAACAAATTTGGTTACATAGAAAAAGCTTGTGGAAGTTATAAAAAAGAGGGTAATAGATTTGAGGAGTTAATTAATAGTATATCAGGAGAGGTTCCTTATAGAGTTAAATATAAGGTCATTAAAAAATAAAAAGGTTGAAATTCACAAAATGATGAGTATACTAAGAAATTATGTGAAAATACAATGAATTTGAGTTTCTTAAGAGAGAGTACGTAAAACTTTGGCCAATTCTATCACACACTAACCATTATTTTTCCTTATTAATTTATTAATTATTTGATTTTTCTCCTTATCCTTGAGTTTTGGGTTTAATTTACATGATTTTTCAAATTGTTGGGGTTTATCATGCTATGTGTATGGTTGGTTCATTGTTAGTGTTAACTATGTAAAACCTACATTAAATTTTAGACATTAATTCACAATTGTAGCATGGTTAATGTAATTATGTGGAAAACCCATGTTTTATACCCCAAGTGTTTTCTATAGAGGAGGCATGGATGATGCATGGTTGGGTACGTTGTGTGGCCAAACTATGAAATCTACCTAATTTTCAAAAATGGTAAAATTACATTTCTACCCAGTTTAAATTAATCACCGTCACAAATTTCTCTCCTCCATATTCATGAAACACCAACCCCAAGATCCCTTGGTGTAAAGCCCCTCCTGTTCATTCTCTTCTTTATGGATTCCCCTTCATATTCCTTTCATCATTAAGATTGAATATTCAAGGTAAACACCTTTAGATCCCTTATTCTACCTTCTTCCATTATTTTATCTTGGTTTATTATTCTCCCATGAAACCATGATACCATGTTAGTTTAATTTAGGGTTCAGGGTGAACCTAATTATGGATATTATGTTGTATAGGTCTTGTATACATACCCATTATCATTTTTTGGAATTCCTCCATCATAGGTGACTTGTTACACTTGTATTAAGGTTGGTGTTTCTATGTAACTCATTTACATGGAATGTCTTTGAATGATGATGCTTTCCTAAAATAATTTTATTAAAAATTATAATTACATATTGTGCCCCTTATGGGTGTTATAATGTTTTTCAAGGTGTTCCTAACTTGGAATTAAGGTATTTTCGTAACTTTTATATTTTTTTATTTTAAAATGGATTTCTTAAGAATGAAAAGTGAAATCATAAATTCTTCAATGTCTATTTTCAAGAAAAACATGAGATTGAAGTCATGATTGTCATTGGTGTGATTCTTTAAGAAGATTTTTTCAATTAAATATGGGTTTTGGTTTCCTAAAAAAAATTAAAAGAGAGTTCTTGTTTTTTAAAAAGGGTATTTGTGTTAAAAACTAGTTTTTATGGAATTTTTTAGTTCTTAATTAATTTAAAAAGGGATTTAAAAAGTGTATTTCCATAATGGAACTTTTAAATTTTAATAATATTTCTTGTCCTCCCAATATGGTTTTCTGAAGCCTATTTGGAACTTTCTAAAAAGGAATTTACGTTGATGTTTTTTGATTTCCTCAAATTTTAGACCCCTTGTTTCATATGACTTTTTAGGATTCTCTCTTCAATGGATATAGAATTATTGTTATTATGTAATTCTTGATACTTGTTCATGGATATTAAATGGGTGATTTCTTACAAGGGTATTAGAGGTGATATGAAATTTAATGTTTATAATATATTGATGCATGTGATGATCAATAGCTTATTGATGTTCGCATCTACTTGATTGACTACATGGGAACCTTAGGAACTTAGATAGAGATCTCTATTTATGATAAACTAGTTAGATCACGTGATATATAGTGTCCCCTAATTGTATGGTTTTATCTATATAGGGGTGTTCCGCCTTTAAGTTATGTTTCGAAATGTCGGATGGATTTTGTATTTCTTTAGGACGCAAAAACAGTCTAAAGTTGGTCTCATGTTATGTGTTGTCTAGGATAGTCTCCCATTAGCACCTAGTAAGTTGGAAATTTCACTTTTTCATTGTTAATGAATCTATCTATAGAATTTATACCTTTTACTTTTACATTCCTATGTTTATTTGGACTCTATAGAACCACTATATCACTATTTTTTATTTTAATTTGATTCATTGGTAAATGGTTCCATATTTAATGTAAATTTATTAATTTTATGACATTATTTAAATTTTAAATGGGTTGTTGGAAAGAAAAGGTGCCTGATGTAAAGGATTGGTTTTCATAAATAATCATGGTTCCATTTCCACGGTTCAAAAGTGCTTTTCTTTAAAGTTAATATTTTCACTTAACATTGAAATGAAGTAGATTTAAAAATAGTCATTTTTTGAGGAAGGAAATTTTTCTTATGTTATTTTATGAAATCTCATGTGCATAGTATTTTCTAATTATAGTTTCAAACTAGAATTAATGAAATGTGATTTTTAAGGAATTGTATAGACTATGCAGTGAGAACCTATTGTAAATATTTAACACAAACATTTCAAGTACCGATTGGTGTTTGTAGTACTTATGATTTCTATTTTGACACCATTTTCCCCTTGTTTATTCCTATTTGTTAATTTCATGGTAGAATGTTAATGGTTGGTGTGGGGCCATGTGCCACATGGATTTTGTTTTTTTTAGGTTAGGGTTTGTTTTAGCATATTATGGGAAGTTGTGTATCAATCATATCAACCAATTATATTTATATTTATATTAGTGATGTATATTAATTTGGTTTCTTACTCTATATATTTATATTTTTAGAGATTATTTTGAATTTGAATTTTGGTTTATGGAATTTTTGGTATGATTCTTTTCTTTAAAACTATTTATTTTATATGAATCTTAGTCCAATGTATAAATATACCATTAAATATTCTTATTAAGATTATATTGTTTGTTTAATTATTATTCAATGGTGAAATCATTCCTAATATTTAATTCCTTGATACCTAGGCACTAGTTTTTAGCCTGTGGGGATGGTAATTCTCTTATATCTAAGTGGCAGGTCATGTTAAGTGATTTGGTTGGTTATCTTGGGAAATTTCATTACAAATGGTATCAAATCATATCTTTTTGAAAGACCTAGGTTCTTAAATTTCCCAATTGTTATTTGGGTGTGTTGTTGGTAGTATGGGGAATTGGGTTGTCAAATATCGAGATGTAGTTCATGATTTGGTTCTTGATCAGTACCTTTAATGATGAAATTTGAGTTTTCATGGGTAGTTATGGTTTGAGTCCTTATTTTGGATAACATAATTGATTATTTTTTATGTATTTTTATGTGGGGTTATGGTATTTGAATCCCCAGTGAGTTATAAAAATTATTCCTAAAGTTATATTTTATTTTGGGGTGAAATTAGATAAAGATCTAGGGTTACACGGTTAGACATCATGGTTTGGTAAACTATGTGGAGCCCATGCATGTGGTTATAAGTAATTCATAAGGAATATCACGTGATTAGTGTATGGTCCACCAAACCATGAAACCAAACTATTCACATCCCTTCATCCCTTCCATATTTTTATTTTAGCCTATTTTGATTCCAATTTTCATCTAAAGTGATTTTTACTCATAGTAAATTGATTAATGATGGGTTTTATAATTATTTGACGCTATAGGAGTGTGTTTAAGGTGATGTGTTGTTCTTTATTTTGTTTGTAATTTGTTTTTTGGGGGATTATTTTGGGTGTAAAGTTGATTTTTATAAAGTTTCTTCTTTCAAAATGAAGTTGTTTTTTTATTTTCAAATTCCTACTATATTGGTTATAAAAGAGGAGTTTTTTGTTCATCTGTTATTTTTAAAGATGTTTTTTTTCAAAAATGATGTTTTGGAATGTGTTTTGAAAGGAAAATTGGTTTTATAGAAATGGTTTTGAAACCCTAAAAATATAATGTGAAACTACTTTGATTGGTCTTCTTAATAAAATGGAAATATTTTAAGTGTTGTTTCATTTTCAAAATTTATATGCAGTTATGAAGTGGGTCTTTAATTCACACTTCTATTTTAATTAAGTATGATTTTTTAAGAACTTAGATCGTATGAGTTTGTGGGTTTTTTTAAGATATTAACTAATTTAAACATGCTCAAATGGTAAAAATATGCTCATACCAAGTGGACATATCCTAAGGTTTATCCACATGGTTAAAAATAATTATTGGGGTGTTAAAACACACTTGGGTAACAATACACATTTTAAATAGGGTATGAGGTTGTGTTTTTTTTAAGATATTAACCAAGTGTGTCTGATGGAGGATGCATGGTTGGTTCATGGTTTTTTAACCATGTGGATAAACCTTGGGATATGTCCACTTTTAAAAAATGGTGAAATAACCTTTTACCCTCTTTAAATTGAACAAACTCAAAACTTCATCTCCTCCCTATTTTCACAACACTAGACCTTGGATCCCTAATAATGCATTCCCCCTTTCTCCTACCCTTATTCCTAGATTTTACTTTGGATTATTTCCATGTTTGAGCTGTAATCATAAAGGTAAACACCTTTATATCCTTTCCTCTCCCTTATTTACTTATTATACCATGGGTTATTCCTCTCTTTTAAGAACTAGGTTCCATGTTGTCCAAATTTAGGGTTCTATCCAAATCTAATAATGGGGATTTTAAAGCTTAGGGATTTTATGCATCACACTCATCATTTTTTGGGGTTACTTCATTATCAGAAACATTTTATGATTTTATTAAGGTAGGTTTTTCTACCTAAATCATTCATATGGAATTTATTTTAATTCTTGAGCTTCCCTAAAATAATTTTATATGAAATAATAATTATATATGGTTCCCTCACTGTGTGGTAAAGTTTTTCAATTTATTCCTCACATGGTATTAAGATATTTTCTACACCTTTAATATTTTTTTAAATGGTTAGTTTAATAATTCTAAGTGAATTAATAAATTATTTATGGGGTAATTTCAAGTGAAATGGTAATTTTAATGCATGTTTGACACCAATGTGATCATCTAAAAAGTTTTTTTTTTAAATTAAAGATATGTTTTATTTTCAAAATATATTTTAAAGGATATAGATCTTGATTTAGAATAAGGGTTTTGGTGTTCAAATATTTTTAAGTAAATTGTTGGGTTTTAATTAATTTCACAAGGTATTTTTAAATTTTTTTTCTATAGTTGAACTTTCAAATATTGGTAATATGGTTTAGTATCCCAAGATAGTTTTCAAAGTCCCATTTAGCACTTTATAAAAAGAAATTTAGGTTTATGTTTTGTGATTCTCTAGAATTTTATCCCCCCTTATTTGATATTCCTTATTGTAGTTTCCCTTTAAGGGTTGTGGATTTGTTATTTTTATATAATGCTTTATTATTATACATTGATATGAAAGGGGGTGTTTCTTGTGAGGTTGTTAGAGGTGAGTTGAGATTTACTATTTATGATATATTGATGAATGTGATTATCATTAGATTATTGATTCTCACCTCTACTTGATTGACTAATGGGGAACCTAGGAACTAAGATATAGGTTTGGATTTATTCTACACTATTTATCTGATAAAAAATCTAGTGTCCCTAGTTGAATAGATTTCTAAGGATAGGGGTGTACTCCCTGATTAGACTTATGTGGGTAAATTAGGTTGATTGTGTATCTGTTTATGATATCAGATAATTTGATAGTTGGTTGCATGTTATGTAATGTCTAATAAAGTATCCCTTTAGAACCTAGTGATTTTCTAATGTCTCATTTTCATTGTTAATGGATCTATTTTGAGGATTCATGCCTTTAATTTTTCATCCATTTTTTTATTTGGACTTTACGGAACCACTATACTACAGTTATTTATTTGACATTTCTTTATTTATATGTGGTTTCATGTTGATAGTTTATTTATTCTATGATATTTTTTACTTTTTAAATGGGATATTTAAAATAAATAGGTATTGATGGAATTTTTTTGTTTTTATGAAAATTTGTGGTTCCCTTTTTATTGTTCAAAAGTGTTTTCCTTTAAAGTGAATCCAATTAATTAATATTAAATGTACATAAATTTCAAAATATGTGTCTTGTAAATAAATAAATTATACTTGTATTATTTTATACACTCACTTGTGAAATAATGTTTTCTAAATATTGTTTCAAACTAGCATTATTGATATGTCATTTGTTAGGAATTTCATAGACTTTGTGGTGAGATCCTATTAAGCATGTTTATCTCACACCATGAATACACCAATAGGTGTATACAACTATTATATTTTCATTAGGTTACTAGTATTTACCCTTGTTTATTATTACTGGTTTATTTTGTATGAGGATTTTTCGAGTGGTGGTGAGTGACCATGGGCCACATGGAGTTAGTTTTTACTAAATTTTGGGTTTTTTGGCTTATTCTGTGATGTTTTGTATCGACCATATTATCCTATGGTATTTATAATTTAGTTATTTATTTTTATTTTTTGGTTATGTACTTTGTATCTTTATATTATTATTTATGTGTCTGAATGGTCATTTTGTGTTATGACATATTTGGTTTGGTCATTTTCTTAACAGATTATTTTATATGTATGTTAGTAGAATTTACATAAATATCATGTTAGATTCATGATAAGATTTTATTGTTTGTTTAATTATTATTAAAGGGTAAAATTGGCCCCATAAGTTAATTCCTTAATTACCAATAACCAGTTTTCGACCCATGGGGATCAGAAGTTCCCTTCAGGCCGATTGGTGGGTCGGGTTGGGTGGCATGATATGTCATCTTGGGTTGGTTAATTACAATCCCAATTGAAGTTAGCCAAACCTATGAAGAAATCACAAATAATTTATAGTGATAAAGAAAATAATTTGAGTCCACAAAAATTTATCTAAGATCATGAAGGGTTTTCTAAAATTGATAATCAAAAGACTCAAGAAAATATGTGTGGAAGAAGTGAGTAGACTGGATATGATATAAAAAATTGTGTGACCTTCCTATCATCCTAAGAATATTTAAATATAAGGATTATGAGATCATCTAGTAATTCAATGTATTTAATGTATGAGTTAAAGAAGATAACTCCACATGATAAAGTGGTTCAAGGGAATCAAATGATAAGCTAACATGTAATGTCTAATAATAGGAAATATGGTATAATTTTTTTTTTCTCATGTTGAGATTAGAAGGAATGAGAGACCTTGGTTGAGAGGTAACTGTCATCCTCATTGTTTCAACTAAGGAATTAAGAGGATCCTCCTTATTCCATACACTCTTTTTGTACTAACATGTATGGAATTAAAGGATTTATGTAGTGGTGGATATAAATGAGTTTTGTATACATGGAACAACAAATATGGTTCTCATCATGGAGATTACTAGCTTCCAAGATAAAGAGGAACTGATTCCATCCCTTGAGGGGGAGAAAATGTGAAGATAAGATTCCAGGAGGTATGATAATTCATGAAATATAATATTTATTTACATCTCATTAAAACTAAAGGTTGGGATATTCTAATACAACTTTCCTCACTTGTTTTGATTAAATTAAGTATATTTATAAAGGGGGTGTTGTTTAATTTAAAAACATGGGAGTAAAATTGTATTTTACTTAAACTTTTTAATGGGTTTAATAAACTAAGTGGATGTTATATTTTTTATAAATAATTTTTGAACATACCCTAAAGTCATTTTGTTTATTTTGTATCACATGCACGATTATTTATTGATATACAAGATGTATTGGTTAAATATCTATTCTTTATACACTGATTTTTCCCATGAGGACATCAAGTTGACTAACCTAACTCTCAATTAAAATATTAATGTGGTGTCATCCTTCTTTCAACAAGTGTATTAGGATATAATTTAAAACTAAGTGGGAGAATAATTTCGATGTTTGAGAATCATGGAAGAGGTCTAAATATGAGTGAGTTACAACCCTTATTTACATCATTTTATTTATCATTAAAAAGGGTTAAGATAATTGAGGAAACATATAGACATAATAGAATATTTTTGGTATTGAAACATAAATACAAAGGAAAATATTGAAGTACCCATGAATATATTGTTTATTTTTAAATAAGGATAGTTTCCATGTTGAAAAGAAGAAGTAAACATGTGTTGGTTTAAGTGAAATAATGTGGTGAAGATGTTATTTCATGTCAATGGATATATTTTGTGTAACACCCTTATATTTAATAATTGGTGAGTTACAATTAATGTCAAATACGTTTAGTAATGATGCGAGTATTTTTTATGATATGTTTGAAAGATTTTGGATATTTCTATGTAATGGGGGAGATTAAAGGTCAAAATTTATTAATAAAGATTATGGATGATTTAAATAATATCTATCTATTTAAGGAAGATACTTTAGATAAGGGTTTCAGTTCATTTTAGTTAATAAAGAATCCTTGGAGGTTGGTTGAAGGAGATATAGTTTGAATTGAGTGGATTCTAGAATTATAGTTCTAAAAGGGAAAATATGGAAAAGGAAAAACTACATATGATTAATTAATGATCTCTTTGTAAGAATCATTATAGAGTTTTATAGGAGTCATTGTTGACTCAATGATGAAATTTTGGAAATAAATGATACAATTTAAGGATTATTTAATGTTTCCATATGTATTATGTATCCTTTTAATGGACTTTATAAGTATGGATGAGGGAGTTCATAAGGATCATCCAACTTCATAAGGATGATTCCACATCTGCATAAGGATCATGTATGGGATTTTTAAGCATGATTTTTCTACTTCAGAAGGATCATGTATTGATTGTGGAAGGATAATTCCTTTATGAAAAAACCAATCCCCATAAGGATCAATTGAGTTATGTAAGCACCCATGAGAGTAATTTAAGGATGGATTACTTTGTAAAAAATGAGTTTTATATAATAGATTATTCTAAGAAATATTGGAATGAATATTCTGATAAAAAAATAAATCAAGAAGTTCTACACTGATCTTTAAATAATTAAATATCAAAAAATGTGTTTTTTATTAAATTTTATGTTTAAGAAAAATATAAGGAAGAAACTATAGACTGAGATGAGTTTTTTATTGAAGAGGTAAAGTTCTACATCACAACTGTATAAGTTCATCCACAAATAGATGATGATTTGAAACAAAATTAAAGAATTATATTTTATTAAACTTTTGAGGAAGAAATAAATCATGAGTCTTAATGGAGTTTTATAATGTGTTTCAATATGCGAATAAAATCGAGATCCTATAGATCAATTTAAAAGTAGTTGATAATTGCACTAATTAGATTTATAGAGTTTCAATAAATCCATTATGGAAAAAAATATTCAAGATACTATGAATTGAATATATATATGTGAAGAAAATAAATAATGTACAAATGAGAAAATATAGCACAGATAAACTAATACACTATTGTATTGAGGAGAGAAGTGGGAGCGATGTTAGGAGATTTTCAAAAGGAATGATGCTAGTGTGCATGAGCATATTAGGAAATTAGGAAGATCTTGATCATTCAAGATATATTGAAGGATATCATGACCAAAACACCTGATCTAGATTATTAAGTACTAAATTTCTTAAGGAATTACCATTCATTGAATTACTAAAAAAGAAGTCTTGAAGAGATAGATCAATCCGAAGTGATGATATGTAAAAAAAATGAGATACTAATTATTCTAGTATGAACACCTCTATAGTGGGAGTTGGAAAGATGCATTTGTAATGGTAATCTATAAGTACGAGTAATTGGACTCTATAATTATGGTATTTGGAAGATCCCTAGTGTAACCACTTGTGTTTATAGTGGACAATATGTTATTGGAGGGACTAACCAATCATGGTAAGTTGTAGGATTTCAAGTCTCAACCTTATAAATACTAACATTACAATGTTTATTATTTCCTACTATATTTGGGTGAGGTTGAATAAATAAAGATTGAGTGGATTGAAATATTAATTGGTCATTATGATTGAATTAGAAGGAATAAATTCATAAAAGAGTGCCACGAACTCCCCCCCCCCTGTGCGACCTAACCAACTTGGTCCTAACAATAAAGAGGAGATATACATGATTGTAAAAAACAGTCTGTAGTAGGAAAAAACTAAGTATAGTATCCAAAAACCAGAAAATGGGTAGGACTAACTCTTAAATCATACCAAACATCCCAACATCAACCACATCATAATGAAAAGTAAGTGGAGAATCCTAGAAATTAACCTCTGTTAACTATCCCAAAACATTCCACATAAAGACACTATCTCAACTAAATAAGAAGGAAAAATAGGCAAGTCTATCGCTCAACCTCTTCCAACTTAACCAACCATACCAATTTTTACATGATAAATCAGATCAAATTCCCTACCATAATAAGGTATATATATAGCATAAGATCATATTTTCATCAAAACAAACTAAATGGGAAACTAGGTCATAATATCAAGGAATACAGTATAAAAAAATCAAATCTAGGATTTAAAATAGCCTCAAACATTTATTTCCAGCAAAAAATATTTTTATTTACCATCATTAAATAACCAATTCATTATAAGAAGGTTTTAAAAACAAGAAACATAATAATTAGTGAGCAACTACAGCTAAAATAAACTAATTAACTTACTTAAAACAATACTTTACATGTTAAGAATGCTTAATAAAGAGTGACAGCTCAAATCATTTTCCTCATTCATTATTTACATATCTTAGAATATTTATATTGTTATACATATTTCATTCATGTAAACTATTCCAAGGAATAGTAATGATCATAGTGTTCTAAATCACACTATCTAGAAAATCACTTGAGGTAACTAATCATCTGTATTATATTTTCGTATTTAATCAAAAAAATCCCTTCTAATACCCTTTAATTATTAATACCATATTATTATTTTCATTAAGGTCAATTATTACCATATACCAATTAAAGATAAATCATGTTAATCCAACACAAATACAACAAATAAGAAAATTTTATGAACCCCTGCCTCAATAAAATACTTCCAATATTCCCTAAAAAACAATGTAAGAACAAACATAGTTCCCAAAATCACCTCTCTAAAAGAGAAGTCACAATCCCTAAGGCTATCATTCCACCAAGATTCCTTCATCATCATCAAAAAAAACATGGAAATGAAAGGAAATAGAGCTACTATAGCATGGCATGAGGGATCATGAGAGGGAAAGAAACAAAGGAGAAGAAAGAAACTCACCTCAGATGACCAACAAGTTGAGCTTTAGAATTTATGGGAAATATCCAAGAAAATGGGTGTAAGAGTATTTGAAAGAGAACCATTGGTCACCTAGGGTTTGAAATAAGAGGGAGAAAATAAGATAAATTCAGGACACTTATAAATTTTACATGATATAATTTTTATAACACCATGACATAGTAGGTGTGGTCACATTGTAACAGGTATAATTTTTTCCAAGAGCATGGTGAGTAAGGGGTGTCCACGCCATAATAGATCCAAGATAAACAGATCTTTATAAATCATAGCATGAAACCATCCTCAATATTCCCCATTTAATATTTGGTCAACCCTCAATCTGAAAAACCCAAGGAATGGTTCTGGTGTAGCTGAGAAACTATGCTGCAATAATCCCCAAAAAAGGTGATCCATGGAATCTCATTCCCACAAACCCTATGGTGAAGTTGAGATAGCATGTTTTAGTGACCCTAAAAAAATTCACCAAATGTTAACACCTAGGAATCATGTTATAAGCCAAGAAACATGCCATAATGACACCTAAAATGAAGGAACTACTAAAACCAGTGACTTTGGGATTCATGAAATAAGTCAAGAACCACATTTCAATGTCCATTAAAGAAAATTAAACCAAACTCCTTGAAACTAAACCATATTTTAACCAAACTAACCATGTCACAATTTCCTCCTTCCTAACTAAAATTATAGATCCAACAGCACCTCGCCTCCTCCATCCTTTGCCTGATACCTTTAATCACCAAAAAATACAAAGTAATGAATCAATAATCAGTGATACCATTCATAATATTTTTATATATATTATTATTGAATTATTTTAAATTAGTATATGTTGTTTTTTTTGAAAATTATATTTTTTTGTGATAATTTTTTGGTATTTTTTTATTTTTGAATTTTTTGGTAATTCCTGGAAGTTCTAGTATGGTATTTAGAATTTAATGTGGGGTGGATTTTTTTGAATTTTTTATAATTTGTGATGGTTTAAATTACCATTATATTGAAAATCCTATTATGGGGTTTTAAGCTTCAGTTTAAAACTCTAATACATACTTAAAAATCAATGCTAATCTGATGTCATTTATGATCAACCGCTACAAAATTTATTACTGGTAATTTGAACCCCCCCCCCATAAATAAGGAATGTTTTTTTATAATAAAAACCCACAAAAAAGATAATAAGTGGTTGTTTAAACCACTACTAAATATGAAAAAAAAACATCTTGTTGAAATCATTGTTAATATAAACTTACACTAAAGAGAAAAAATGCTTGTTTAATCTGCTACAAGTTTATGTTTCATACTGGTTTTTTCTAAACATCAATAAATTCTAAATACCATCATGTATTAATTTTCAATGAAAAATGATACAGTTTACAAAACAATTATGGTAAAATAGTTAGTTATTTAAACCATCACTGATAACTATAAAAATTGACACCAATATGTATGTTGTTCATTGTTAATTCATGTTGATTGTATATTTTACCCACTGAAATCTATCATAATATATTTACAATATCATATAATGATATTAAAAGGTTTTTTCAAGGTTTTTAAGTGTTAAACATTTCACGCATGATTGGAAATATATTACAAAGCATTTATAACAAAGTTTCAATGTTCAAATATTTTTGAAACATTTAGAATGATGAAATAGATCATAAGTTTAATGCCTATGAAATGTTTGTCTCTGCAAATTCTTCAAGGTGTTACCTCTAAGTATATAAAATGAGGTTGAAATCATGATATGATTGTACAAGATTTCACTATAGAAACCCCTTCAAGAAATATATCACATTGTCTCTTTTCCTTAAATTCCATAGTTCTAAAATGTTATGGATGAAGATACAATCTGAACCTAATCATTAGGTGATTCATATAATTTTTGGACTATTCTAGAAAGAAGTAGTTTGTTGATTACTTAAAATAAATTTCCATTAGAATCATGTAAAGTTCTTTATGGAATTATATTCAGGGATAAAAATGGTATATTATTTGTTTATGTTATATTGAATCTAAATTAATGGATATATCATATAACAAATGATATTTTAGTGGATTATTTTCACTATGTTTTTATAATAATTTTCCTCACTAAATCCCAACATTTGAATTTCATGGGTTTGAATAAGTTATAATCTAATAATCAGGTACATCATAATTTTTTGGTTTCTTTGTAATTTCATAATGGTATTTCATGATTTTTATTTCTATTTTTTCAAATTGTTAAGTATATTATATTGCATTTAATTATACATGTATAAGAACATTGAATCTAGATAAATGTTTGGGGCCTTATGGTGTTATCCTACCGAGTTTATTGTTCACACCATATACATACTCACATTATGTGAATAAAAATTGTATTCATCATTATGACGGTAAGGGTAATGGGATTACATAGGTAGATAATGTCTGGTTGGTTTATAGATATTGATTTAGGTATTTTTTTTAATATATGTCTAAGGTGTTGTTTTTATTCTTTATTTTTTATTCTATTGGTTTTATGGTATTATAAGGACATATATTTGACTTTTAAATTCCATTTGTATATTTTATAGTATTACATGTAGAGGAAAACCTTTTGGGATTTTATTGGGATATATTTAATTTTGTTTCTTGTTTTTTTCTGTTTATCTCATTATTAACATTGTTTATTATTTTTAATGATGCATTAAAATAATAATTACTCCCTCAATTATTTTATTAAGCCATCAACACAAGTTATCAGTCTTTGATGATTGGATATTTCACTTGAGGCCTTTTGGAATTTCACACCTCTGTCACGGACATATCAGAATGTGATGTTATACTTTATTTCTTTTCGATGATTTAAAAATATTTCATGAACTAATTAATGGATTATATTTTTGTAAATGATTCTTTATTGGAATAAAATATTTCAATAATTGTTTTATCATTAAAAACATAAATAAATATACCTATATTTTTCTTTGAATTGATAACTTGAGTATTGTGTTATTTTTTATATGAATTTTTAGAGAAATTGTAAATTTGATATTAATTGGATATAAAGTATTTAAATAGAATTAAAATATTGTATTGTTATAAATTTGAGTTTATGGGGAATTAAATGGTATTATTTAATACTCGATGAAATGATTTAAATAATACCCATATTTCATTAAATATAATCCCATAGAATTTATTTGAATCAAAATAAAATATGTTAATTTTATTTTTCATATTTCATTGAACATTAAATTTTGTAAGAGGGAATTTTTTTTATAATTGAGTAATATCGGATATACAATTTCAATAAGAATCATTGAAAATAATTGTATTGGTAGTTATACCTCTTGAAGTGTGACTTAAATGAGATTATCACATTACTCCTTGGATGACCTTTATGAATGTGCCTTGTCACCCAACCATTAGAAGGGTGCAGTTTTATAATAGTAAGGGAATACCCTACAGAAATCGTGATGGGAAGTAACAACCCACAAATAACCTTATAAATGTGTCTTTTATCCAATTATTAGACATACATTTTATCCTAATGGTAGTGATTGATACCAAAAATGGGTTTAGAAAAGTCGATAACCATGTTGAGGAGATAAATAAGATACCAAGGTAATTTTGAGTAATTCGAATATCAATTGAATGTGTCATGGGAGATGTTTTCCTGTGATTTGTTATAATATTATCTGATTTTTATTTCAATAATACAATAAGTATTTGATGAACCATATTTTCATCATTGTTTAGAACATCATATAATAATGAATTAGTTATATATAGTGTTGTATTTGTTGATGATGGTTATATACATGATATTATATTTGATAACATGATAGTATTCATGAGTGCCTTTGTGCTAAAGCTAGTGTTGTTGATGGAATTGTCATCAATGAAGAATAAGAGTTATCTTAGAGTTTCCACTTGAAGAGGTGTTTCATGGGGAAAGGTGGTTTAAAGGTATGAAAGGATTACAAAGTATCTCAAGTGAAAATGACATAAGCTATGGAATAATCTTGCAAGAATATTAGAGTAAATGCAGTTTATTTTTGGCATGAATTCTTTATACATGGTGTGGTTCTTTGATGAGAATGATGTGGAGATGACTACATCCCTTGGAAATGGCTGGGATGATGATAGATTCTTACTATTCCATACATGGTATAGGAAATAGGGAATTCATGTCAGGATATTCCATAGTGTGTGATGTTTTAGTATGGAAATCAATGAGTTAGTATATTTTAGATTCCTAAGGGTGTGTATATTGAATAGGTTAGCTGAATAGGAAAGGACATGTTATATTTCAACACGGTAATTTCATACACCATAGTGATATGCAACAGTACCTGAAAAAATGGGTTATAGAAATAGTTCTTTTAGTCATTTTTATATCTTAATGTAATATTAATAAAAATATGGAGAAGAACTTTAACACACCATAATGGATATTGTGGTAGTTCTTACAGAATGGAAATGGGGATTTGAGTTTTAAAATGGTAATTTCCACCACATGGTGTGTTTAGGTTTTACAATAAGAAATGGTATTCCCAAAATGTGCATGGATATATTAATTGTGTTCTTATATATAATTAATCAAAATGGTTATAAGGAATACTATTCGTTATGTATGAATGTTTTTGACCATTTTGTTTTCTAGGTTGTTCTGGAAATGGGCACAAGTTGTTTCACACGGAGTTTCACAAAGTTTTTCTCCTAGATTAATAAAATTTCATGGTTAGGGGTGTTTTTATTTATGGTAGAGTTCATATTTGTGAGATATTTGTTTTTGAAATGGTGGTATTTTCATGTTTTATGAGATTTGAAGTCCAGGATTCGTGGTGTGGATGATTTACTAATTTCAAAACAGTGTGATGGAGGCTATATATGTTGTGGTGGACCAAGAAATAATTACTATCTCTATTTTAAATTTATTTTATTTTGAAAGTTATTAAGAGACACAAATTCAATAATTTTGATTTTGATTTGGATTATTTTTAGGGAAATATTTTTCTATCCTAGTCAGGTTTTTTAGAAAACTTTAACAAGAAAAAACTTGAAGAATTTATCTTACAACGGAGAATTTTTTTTTTAATTTATTGATATAATAATCTCTATAAATATAGGTTATTTCCACTATAAAAAATAAATAGAGAAATAATAAATAGTATAAGGGATAATGGAGAGGAATTCTAGAAATAGGAGAGAAGGAAGGAAGAGATTTATGGAACCTGTTGGCGATTTTACCAAAAAAGGGGAGGAAGTTTTTTCATGGTGATATATATAAGATATTATCAAGGAAATGTGAATTTTTTTTCATATTGGTATTGAAAAATTATTGGTGAAGGAAAATTATAAGGATAATGAGGAGAACCTATTTATATTAGGTCCATCAATAATAATGAGTATTTTAGAATTTTATTATCTTGTATGAAAGAGTGGTTTCTTTTTTGGAGTAGTGGGTAATGAGAGATGAGTGAGGGAGTGTCCATTGGGAGGTGGTTCACCAACTATAAACCATTTGAAAGGTAGTGACCCTTGGATTGGGGTGAACATTCATAAACACACCACTGAAAGTGATTTAGTGTATTTTGGTACATTGGTAAATGACTATTATATAATTCTTGGATGTAGCCCGATGCAGGTGAACCAAACAAAATCTTGATTCTTGAGTACATGATTTATATCTACAAGGAATAAATTGATGTGTGGGTTAGGTAAACATTGGATAAATTGATCTAGGTCAAAGATAAAGTGTACGTTAATTGTATTATCATTATATATGAAGTAGAAATGTGACCCTATTAATAATGAGGCAAATAACTTTTAAGGCAATGAGAGTTTAAGGATTCAGTGGTTTATTTTATAATGAATTTCCATACCTAGATTCACCCCCATATTAGGGTATCTCTCACTAAACCCTCATGGACCTACCATTTATGTATTCAATCATTTATTTATATATTTATGATGTGATATTTACATTATATGGGTGAACATACATATACATGAATCATATATACACCCAAAATCAAGGGACATTACCATGAAGGTATCTTACTAGGTTTAGTTACTCAACATTACATGTAGGAATTTTTGGGGTGTTTAAATATGTATAAATTGATTTTATTCATCGAGACGTAGATAAATGGAAAAATATTAATTAAAATTCCTTTATGATATATGGGAAAATAGGTTATGTTTTCACATAAAGGCACATAGAAATCCTCTTTGAACCACTTCTCAATCATAAATTTTTTTATTTCTGTACATAAATTCATATTAGGACTATGTGAGCCTTTTTTACTAATAAATTTTATATATGTAATGACCCAAACTTTAATTAATGGAAATTCCTATTGATCTTGTTAAATGTATTAAAGTGGTTATATTACATATTTACTTATTTGGATTTATGATTTTGGATTTCAAAATACCATTAAGAATTGTTATCGTTGCTAATACAACCATTGAGCAGTGATCATATGATTATATAAATATAGGGCTTTACCAAACCCAATTTACTAAAATAAAGGAAGTGGTGTCCTCATCTAGTAGAATTTCTCCATATGAAGCCCATTTGTCAGATCTCAGAAAGGATTTGGCATCATTGGGATTCACTCTTGACCAATCCCAAGTCTATCTTCAACACTTTAAGCTTGAATGGAACCGCCTATAGGAGAAGTGGAAGTTGATAGAGTTTACCACCCGAGTGATGTTATCCGAGCCACCCCAAGAGTCTATCACCATCACAAACCATACCCTTAGGTCATATGTGGGAGTTATAAGGGTTTATTTAACAAGACCCTAGCACTATGATTATGTACATTATTTCTGTATAAAGAATATACATTCGTTTTTATTACTTTTTAAATAGTTTTTAAAGCACAAATAGTATATTTTTAGTTAATATTCAATTAAGAAATATATTTTGATGAATTAATGGATTTTTGAATTAAATAATATTTTAATAAAATATTATTACTAAATTTTTTAATAAATTTAAATTATTGTATATTTTTTATGAATACAATTATAATTTTTGGTATGGTTTGAAAGTCGTTTTTGTCAAAACCCATGAATTTTTGTTAAATGTAGATTTTTTTTAAAATTATAAATTTAAATATTTATAAAATTATTTAGATAAAATAAATATTATTTTCAAAATTAGGATGTCGAAATTATCCAACGGTGACTTTTTCATAATTTTCTGAGACAATCGAATTTTTGGGTAAAAATAAATTATCGTTTAAATATATATTGTTTTTATGACATAATAATGACCCAATAGTGATGTAATAAAATACTATAAATGGTATGTTCGGCCAATATATTTTTTACCATTAAAATAATGTGATTTTAGGTTTATTTTATTTATTTTACCAAGCCTTATTGAACCCCCCAAGACTTATAAAATATTTTATCATTTTAAAATGATTTTTTTGAGAGTGTAACTCACCTTCACATAAGTAAGCCAGATATTTTAATAAGTTCTACCATTGTACATATTAAATAATTTTTCCACTCCCCTTTTTGAAAAAACCATGGGCAAAACCCATGGTTTGGTTTGTGGTTTTGATTAGTTTAATGTGTGGTATCCAAAACCTAAATAATATAGAATTCCCTCTCTTTTCCTATATAAACCCACCCAAGACCCCACATACTCTTCACTAAAAGCCTTTTTATATCGGCCAAACTCTACCCTCATCTCCCTATTATCCTTTCCAGTCACCCCAAGCTCCCATTAATCCTCTCTCAATCCCCTCCCAAGCCTTTGGGATCACACTTCCAAGTAAGGGATTTCTTCATTTCTCATTTTGTCCGAATTTCTTTATGTTGTTATGACCTTTTATATTCAATTAAAATTGTTGGGTTATGATTTATCACCTCCCCTATACTTACCTACTTATTTTTTTATGAAGAGATACCCCTTTCTCTCTCATTAATTCCTCCTATGTACTCTTGTTACCATGCCGAAATTCCGTAAGGGATTTCTTCCTTTCTCATTTTTGTCCAAATTTATTTTTATTGTTATGAAATTTTATTTTCAATTAAAAATTTTCAGGTATGATTTTTCACCTCCCCCATACTTTCCTATTTATGTTTTCATGATTACATACCCCTTTATCTCTCATTAAGGCCTCCCAAGTACACCTGTCACCATGTCAAAATTTCGTAAGGGATTTCTTCCTTTCTCATTTTTTCCAAATTTCTTTATATTGTTATGCCTTTTTATTTTCAATTAAAAATGTTAGGGTATGATTTATCACTCCCCCATACTTCCATCCTTATTTTTGAATGATGATAGACCACTTTCTCTCTCATTAATTCCTCTCATGTACACCCGTTACTATGTCGAAATTCTGTAAGGGATTTCTCTCTTCTCATTTACATTCGAGCAATTATTTTGTATTATGAATCTAAATTCAATTACATGTGTTGTGAAATTTATATATATTACCCACTTAATTTCCATTTCATGTACAGATGAAGAGACACCCCTTTCACTCTCATCAACCATTTTTATGAATTCTTATGTCACGCCGTTATGCTGCCGAAATTGCACCGCAATTTTCCAAGACAAATTCATTATGTAGTTAATGTCAAGCCTATTTCTCTATCAAGGGTATTCACCTTTATGTACATTTACTTATTGATTATAGAGTTTCATATACTAATTCAACATTCTTTTATCGTGTAATAAATGATTATGTTTAATGATTTTGTGTTGTATGATCCATGTGGCACACTTATGCATGAAATGAAATGATTAAGAAGTGTGTGACCTAATAGTTCTCCAATGCATTGGGTAAAGATTAGTATAATGATATGTCAAGTGAACTGAGGGTTTAATCATTCTAATTCATGTTTAATTAGGGTTTACTCATGCTCCACATGAAATGAGCCTTGGCTCATCCTAATATCATGTTAAATGTTGATACCAATTTCCATGTTATGATAATCATGCTATATCATGCCTTTATGTTCATGTTTCTCTTATGATCCATTGATATTCCTATTGCCTAACATGTAGTGTATTCTCCATGTTATTCCTTGTTTACTCCCTTACTGGGATTTATAGCTCACTATTTTCACATGTATTTCCTCAGGTTATCCAATGAAATATTAGGTATGAGGGAATGTTGTGGTCATGTAAAGGAAATTTTCAATAAAGATATTATACATTTATGTCTTAAGTTGTCATGTAATATTCATAATTTCCCAAGAAACTAGACCTATCAATCCTTAGAGTTATCTTAAGTGAAATTTTATATAATAAATCATGTTTAATTGTGTAATAAAGATCACGGTTGTTATAGTTGGTAGCAGAGTATAGGTTTAGTTATTTTTTGTATTAGGATTAGAAAACCTCAGTGAAAGCGTTAGGGATAAGACTAAGTATAATAAAAAAATCCCTAAATTTTGGTGAGTATTTATTAAGTGGTTTATCAAGAAAATATATCCCTCTCTAGATATAAGAAGGTAGAGGTGGCTCTGGCACAGATGTATCTAGGGGTAAAACTTGAAAAAACAAATTTGATCTAGAATCGAACATGAACTAGTGCACGACAATGGGCCCTGCTGCACTCTTCATTATGACACTCCCATGGGATATACATTGGTAAATTCATAGTATTATTATGAACCATTATTAAGGGAATTAAAAAAATTCCCCTAAGAATATATGTTGGGAAGTAGATCATGGATAACATATATTGATGCCCATAAATTCATAAGTTATGGAAATAAAAGTAATTTATAAGTAATCTGTTTTTTTCTATGGATTACCTATATATTTTACCCCCAACATTCCTTTTATGCCAGCCAATGTCCAGTAATAGAAGGACTCTGGCTAACAACTGATGTGAAGATCAATGTGATGACTTTTCTAATGAGTTGACCAATCCGATGGGAGCGGGAATTGAAAACATTGTCATGATAAAATCTCAGTTAACTCAAGTTTTGAATAGAATAATGGGTCAAGAGGAACGTTAAACCCCCCCTAAGAAAGAACAAGTCACAATCGAGAGCTTTATGAGACAAAGGCCTCCTACTTTTAATGGGTCATTTGATCCCTCAATCACTGAACAATTGATCAACTCCATTGAAAATATCTTCTCCATCCTTTAATGTTCCAAGCAAGAGAAGTTTCTTCTAGTTTCTAATAATATGGAGGGTGAAGCTGATAAATGGTGGGAATTGATCAAAAATAAGAAGCATGAGTAAGAGATTGAGGCATAGGAATGGAAGGATTTCCAAAAAAAAAATTCTATAAATATTTTCTGTGCACCCTCCGACTTAAGATCGAAAGGGACTTCATTTCCCTCAAGAAAAAAAGAAAATGAATATATCAGAGCGTATGAGGAAAAAATCACATGGATTGCACGATATGTCTCTGGCTTTGTCATTACCCCCGAATGCAAGGTTTACCTCTTATTTTGTGTGCTAAAACCTAGCCTACAGAAAGACCTAGCGATCTGTGACTTCAAGGGTAATGAGGAAAATGTCTGATATTCCATCAAAGTAGAAATGGAGATCAAATAATCTCAAGGATATCATGGGGATAAGAAGTGTAAGGTAGACTTTAATGTTGGTGGTCCGATGGATAAATACAATTTTGCTAATAAAATTCATCACCCCACTTGCCCAAGATGAGGAACGAATAACCCTAGAAATTGCCTGAAGGGGATGAGGAAATGATTTGGGTGTGGAAGGGAAGGGAACCTAGATATTAACTGCCGACAAGAGAAACCCACAACTGTGATAGAGGAGAGGAATTCTCTATTTGACCCTCAAAGTGTTGTTCATTGCTTCAACTACAAAGAACCCGGGCACTTTGCAAACTATTTCTCTAAGCTAAGGGTTTTCAGAGGAAACCAACAACCTCCAAGGAAGAAATGGTGATATTTTTCCATCACTACCGCCAAAGTGAACCCCCAACAATGAATTGGTGACTAGTATGCAAGTTATTCATTCAAGAATAGTGAATTTGTTTTTTGATTCTGTTTCTATGACTTTTTTTAAATCTCGAATGTTTAGTAGAACAATCCCACCACCACCACAAATCATGGAAGTAAATATGTCGTTGATAATGGAAAATGGGTCAATCATTTCATCCCATGAATAAAACTCCTCCCCTATCATAATTTGTGGATTGAACTTCCTGGAGAACCTCACCATACTCCCTCTAGTGGAATTTAATGAAATTTTTGTCATGGATTGACTATCCTTATATAGATCTAACATAAATTACCATGAGAGGGAAATCACTCTCCATGTGGTGAATTGACCCATAATTATATACAAGTTCAAGGAGGTGGATGAATCTTCTTTAGAACCATCATCTCAAGGGTGGATATTACATCCCTATGAGCATGCATATCTGGATCAGATGATTAAGTCTAAGGAAGCAACCATCCTTGAATACATTCCTATTATAAGGGAATTAGCTGAAGTGTTTCCCAAGTAATTGTATGGTATTCCTACTAGAAGAGATGTTGAACTCGAAATTAATCTTATACTTGGGGTATTTCCAATATCCAAGACTCCATATAGAATGGCTATTGTGGAGCTTGAGGAGCTGAAGAAACAACTAAAGGAGAATCTAGATAAAGGTTTTATATGTCCATGTTCTTCACCTTGGGGTGAACCAATCCTCTTCATCAAGAAGGATGGGTCAATGTGCCTTTGTATTGATTATCGTGAACTCAAAAAAATAATGATAAAGAACAAGTATCCTATGCCCCAAATTGTTGAATTTTTCAATCAGCTACAGGTAGCACAATACTTCTCTAAGTTAGATATGTAGTTGGGATATTATCAAGTAAGGGTGAAGAAGAAGGATATCTTCAAGACTGCTTTTTGTACAAGATACGGGCACTATAAATTCATAGTAATTCCTTTGAGACTCATTAATTCTCCCATAATACTCATGGACTTGATGAATAGAATCTTTAGATATTTCCTTGAAAACTTTGTGGAATTCATCATAGATGATATTCTAATATAATCCAAAACCAAGGATGAGCATGAGTAGCATCTATGCACTGTACTAGATATCTTTCAAAAGGAGAATTATTGGTGGGATAACATGAAGAAGAATATTGATGAGTATACATCAAGGTGTCTGGTATATCAACAAGTGAAGGCTAAGAGGAATAATTCTAAGGGGATGATTCAACTATTAATCATACCATCATGGAAATGGGAGAACATCACCATGGACTTTGTCACCAGAATTCCGAAGATATCCAAAGGAAACAATTCTATCTGGGTTGTGGTGGATCATCTTACAAAGACTGTACACTTCATTACAATTCAGGTGGATTTCTCATTGGATCAACTGGCACAGATATACATCAGAGATGTGGAAAGTCTATGTGGAGTACCACTATCAATTGTATCTGATCGAGAACTAATATTCAACTCTTAGTATTGGAAGATTCTTCAACATGCTCTGAATACTAAGCTAAACTTCAATACGGATTATCATCCTCAAACTGAGTTCCAATTTGTGTGGACTATCCAAACACTTGAGGACATGTTGAGATCATTCTCAATAAAATTCATAGGATGATAGGATCAACATATTCCTATGGTTGAGTTCTATTATAACAACAATTTCCACTCAAGCATCCAAATGGATACTTATGAATCACTATATGAGAAGAGGTGCAGAACACTGACATGTTGGGATGAATTTGGGGATCGAAAACTCCTTGGTCCATAAATGGTCGAAGTAATGGTGGAGAAGGTTAAGACCATCCCACAGAACATTAAAGCTATTCAGATTCGACAAAGGAGCTATGCCGATAATCGTCAATGATACCTAGAATTTGATGTTAGAGACATGGTATTCCTCTGCATATCACCGTGGAATAGAGTTATGAGATTTGTAAAGAAGGGAAAGCTTAGTCCAAGGTACATAATCCATTTTGATATCCTTGATCACATTGGAGTAGTGGCCTATCGACTAGTACTCCCACCAAACCTATCTCAAATACATGATTTATTCCATGTATCACTCTTGAGGAAGTACATATCTGAAACATCGCATGTACTCAATCCAGAGGTGGTACCATTGGAGAATGACCTCTCTTATTAAGAGAATCCTAAGAAGATCTTAGATCATAAGGAAAAGGTTCTACGAAATAATAAAATTCCCCTCATGAAAGTGTTGTGGAGATACCACAAGTTTAAAGAAGCAACATGGGATCAGAGGAAGTGATAAAGTAGAGTGACACTCATCTGTTTTAGTGTAGGAAAAAGAAAATTTAGAGGGTGAAATTTCTTATAGGGGGACGATTGTAATGACCGAAACTTTTATTAATGGAAATTCCTCTTGATCTAATTAAATGTATTAAAATGGTTATATAACATATGCACTTATTTGGTTTTATGATTTTGGATTTCAAAATAACATTATGAATTGTTACCATTGCTAATAAAGTCATTGAATAATGATAACATGATTAGTATGAATATAAGGCTTTAACGAACCCAATTTACTCAGACAAAGGAAGTGATGGCCTCATCAAGTAGAATTTCTCCGTATGAAGCCCATTTGTCGGAGCTCAGAAAGGAGGTGGTGTCACTGGGCTTCTCTCTTGACCAAGCCCAATCTGATCTTCAACATGTTAAGATTGAACATAACCACCTAAGGGATAAGTGTAAGTTGATAGAGTTTACCACCCGAGCGATGTTATCCGAGCCACGCCAAGAGTCTGTCACCATTACACACCTTACCCTTATGTCTTATACGAGTGTTATAAGGGGTTAGGTAACAAGACCCTAGCACTATGATTATGTACATTATTTTTTTATAAAGAATATACATTCATTTTTATTACTTCAAAAATATTTTTCAACCATAAATAGTATTTTTTCTTAATATTCAATTAAGAAATTTATTTTGATGGATTAATGGATTTTTGAATTAAATAATATTTTAATAAAATATTATTACTAAATTAATTTTTATTAAATATAAATTAGTTTATATTTTTATATGAATATAATTATAATTTTTTAAGGTTTAAAAGCTATTTTTGTCGAGACCCATGAATTTTTGATAAATGTTGATTTTTATTTTAAAAGTAAAAAATTCACATATTTAGAAAATTATTTAGATAAAATAAATATTATTTTTGGAATTGGGACATTGAAATTATCCAACAGTGATTTTTTCATAATTTTCTGAGATAGTTGAATTTTTGGGTAAAAATTAAATATTGTTTAAATATATAATGTGTTTTATGATATCATAATGACCCAATGGTGATTTAATAAAATACTATAAACAGGATTTTTGGGCAATATATGTTTTACCATTAAATTAATGTGATTTTATGTTTATTTTATTTATCATACAAAGCTTTAGTGGACCCTCCAAGACTTATAAAACATTTTATCATTTTAAAATGATTTCCTTCAGAGTGTGACTCACCTACACATAAGCAAGACTAATATTTTAATATGTTCAGAAATTGGAATAATAAAATAATATTTTCCACTCCTATTTGGAAAAAACATAGGAAAACCATAGGCTAGTTTATGGTTTTGATTAGTTTACTGTGTAGTGTCCAAAACCAAAATAATAAAGAATTACCTCTCTTTTCTTATATGAACTCACCCAAGCTCTCACCTACTATTCACTAAATGCCTTTAGATATTGACCAAACTCTTCCCTCCTCTATCTAGAGTCCTCCCAAAGTACCCCAAGAACCCATGAATCCTCTCTCAATCCCCTCCAAAGCCTTTGGGATCGCACTTCCAAGTAAGGTATTTCTTCCTTTCTCATTTTTAAAAAATTTATTTATGGTGTTATGCCCTTTTATTTTCAATTAAAAATGTTGGGGTATGATTTCATACCTCCCCCGTACTTCCCTCCTTATTTTTTGATTATGAGATACCCTTTTCTCTCTCATTAATGCCTCCCATGTAAACCCATTACCATGCCAAAATTCCGAAAGGGATTTCTTCCTTTCTCATTTTTTTCCAAATTTCTTTATGTTGTTATGCACTTTTATTTTCAATTAAAAATGTTGGGGTTTGATTTCAAACCTCCCCCATACTTCCCACATTATTTTTGAATGATGATAGACCCCTTTATCTCTCATTAATGCCTCCCATGTACACCCGTTACCATGCTGAAATTCTATAAGGGATTTCTTCCTTTCTCATTTTTGTCCAAATTTATTTATGTTGTTACACCCTTTTATTTTAGATTAAAAATGTTGGGGTATTATTTCTCACCTCCCCCATAATTCCCTCCTTATTTTTTAATGATTGGAGATCCCTTTCCCTCTCATTAATGCCTCCTATTTACACCTGTTACCATGCCGAAATTCCATAATAGATTTCTCTCTTCTCATTTACATTCAAGCAATTATTTTATATTATGAATCTAAATTCCATTAAATATGTTGGGACATGTATCTATAGGACCACCTTACTATACATTTCATGTACATATAATGAGACACCCCTTTCTCTCTCATCAACCATTTTTATGAATTCTTATTTCACGTCGTTATGTTGCCGAAATTGCACCGCTATTTTCCAATCCAAAGTCATTGTATAGTAAATACCATTCCTATTTCTCTATCAAGGGTATTGAACTTTATGTACATTTAATAATTGATTATAGAGTTTCATGTATGAATTCCACATTCTTTTATTGTTGAATAAATGATTCTGTTGAATGATTCTGTGTTGTATGATCCATGTGGCACACTTATTCATGAAATGAAATTATTAAGAAGGGTGTGCCTTGATAGCACTCCAATGAATTCGGTAAAGATTATTATCATGATACGTCAAGTGAAATGAGGTTTTAATCATGCTGATTCAAGTGAAATGAGAGTTTACTCATGATTCATGTTCAATGAGCCTTGGCTCATGCTAATGTCATGTTAAATGTTGATGCCACATTTCCATGTTATAATAATCATGCTATATCATGCCTTTATGTTCATGTTTCTATTATGATCCATTGATATACCTATTTCCTAACATGTATTTTATTCTCCATATTATTCCTTGTTTACTCCCTTACTGGGATGTATAGATCACACTTTTCACATGTATTTCCTCAGGTTATCCCATGCAATTCTAGGTATGAGGGAATGTTGTGGTCATCTAAAGGAAGATTTCAATAAATATTTTTTACTTTTATGTATTAAGTTGTCAAGTAATGTTCCTAATTTCCCAAGACACTAGACCTATCAATCCTCAGAGTTGTCTTAAGTGAAATTTTATGTAATAAATCATGTTTAAGTGTGTAATAAAGAGCATGGTTGTTATAATATATACTTTTGTAATTGTATGTATATATATAAGTGTTGTATATAGTTGTGGTTTTTTCTTTCTATATTATTGAGTGTGTTGGATATAAACCCTTGATATACAAACAACTTATTTGATTATATAAATTACAGATAATCCATGACAATTTTTTAATAGAACCAAATTATTTCAGGAGCAAGTATAACTAAGGGATAAATACTGATCCAAGATCTATTTATACCCTTAGTGTTGGTTGCTAGTATTTTATTTTTAGAGGAGCACACCTAAGTTATGTGAAACTATATTGTGGATCAATGGTGAATCTGGCTTGAGTAATTACTAGAAGTAATATTCCCTAAATACTTGTATTATATAGTATGATATAGATTTTAATAGAGTAAAACAACTATATAATAAAAAATTATTAATATTTAAGCTTATGGGAATGTTAGATTTCAAAACATAGTGATGTCGTATAATGGGTATTTGGAATATCATATTATATGTTGTGGTTGAGTTGTAGTGGACGATATATAGTTGTTCAATATTTTTTTGCACTGTTGTGACTCATTTATCCATCCAAATGTTATCAAATTAACATTTGAATATCCCTTTGATATCAACAATCATTAAAAGGTATGGCAGAATTAATGGTTGTAGATTACATGGGATATAATCCAAGCCATTACTCCTACATTTATGAAATGTATGAGTAAATTCATGGCTTAGGGATCATACCTATATCTTATATAAAGGAGTCTATAACTTGGGAAGTATGAGTGTATGATCCTCCCAACAACCACTTATTGAAACTCTCCCCTCCCAATTCTCTTTTCTTTTATCCTTATTTTCTTTTTGGATACTAGTATATCATGAAGATTGAAGAATATCAAAAAAAGTGTTTGGGTGATTTAGTATAATCCATGGATTCACCTCAGAGGGAAGAACCATTTGATTGTTCCTTGGTGATTCTCATCAATAATATAAACAAAGGTGATGATATTAACATTAAAAAATGTAATTTACAAATGTTTTTTCATATCTAACTTACGTATGATTTTTGTTTCAATAGCATGGAAATCTTGGTTTTAAGGTTTCTTTGTCACTTTTATTTCTATGATTAAACATTTATTTGTGCTTAGAATCTTTTAAATGGTATCAGATCCTTTCCATGCATGTTGATTCATGAAATAATTTTATAAATTAAGTTTTTGAAAATCTTAATGTCAGTTGTATTTCCTGTTGTAAAATAATAATCTAAATTTGTTCTGCCAGATTGAATCACAACCTATGATTTGAGTATATCATTTCCAAAAATTTAGTATAGAAATCTTGCTTTTATATAGGTCTTGTCATAATAAATTGGTATATCATATCCTATGACTTCACTTTTATGGTCTTAAAAATATATATTGGCGTATCACTTTTACAATATCCATGGGTATCATAAAATATGACTACTTATCATATTTAATGATCGGATTATCAGTTTTATAGTACAAATGATAGAGCATAATTATTTTACATGATGTGTCTTATCAATCAAATCCTATTTTTGATTATAAATAATTAAACATAATTTATTGAGAATTTTATTTATTTATTTTCAATTATGATTTAATGTATATAATTTATAAATTACTTATAAGTTATAATAAAAGGTATTTAGGGGTTTTAAATAATTTACATAAACATTATAAATTAATTAATTATAAAGTGTTTATAATTAATTAAATAAATTTTATTGAAATTTTTATTAATAAATATTATATAATATTAAGTGTTAATATCAAAATAAATTTTAAAATTTCATGGAATGACATATGATTTACATGTAAATTTATTATATAAAAGTTATAAGTATAATTTATAAAAGTTTTATAAATTAAAAAAATAACGCAAAATATAAAGTGTTTATATTAAAAAAATGTGAACTGTTCATAATGTTTAATTTCAAAGATTCTAATTAAAATGGCCATATTTTGGAATTATTTAAACCACATCAAATTAATTTTGTTGAATTATTTTATTCAAGGTTTAAATAATATTAATATATGTTATTTAGATTATGTATAATTTTTTAAAAAATAGAAATTGAAATGTAAAAGTTTTATATCTTAGGAAATATAATATATTTTAATGTAAATTTCGTATAATGATAAATATGAAGGAGTTTATACTAGAAATAAATATAATGTGTTTATATTTATCTAGTTAGGGAATGTCCATAATGAACTATAATGTGCTTACAATTTATTACTTATGAATTTTTCATAAATATATATATATATATTGTTTGGAAATTAAATAAAGTGTTATTTATTTATTTATTCATTTAAAATAATCATATTTAAAAAAATTATAAAATATAAATATTGTGTATTCTTTAATTTATGTAATAAAATTATTCTTATAAAATTATCTAGCGATGCATCACATTCTAGGTATGACAACATAAGGTTTAGTTTTTATTTACCTTGGCCTTGGTTTATAGTTAAAGTTACTTTTTTTTAATTAGAAGCATGCATACATAAATGAACAAAATAAGAGATAATAAAGATTTCATGTGATGCAAGAGTTATAAATTTAATATGCATGTGATGTATATTAAATTGGTGATATTTTAAATAAAAATGCATATATAATACTAAGTGTCAGATCCCCTCAAAAGAAATAATTTTAATTGAATCAATAATCTTACTAGGAAGGTCATAAAAAGGTTGGGCGCCCTTGGATAGTATTTTATAAGGAAAGGAAGTAATTAATGACCATAATAGGATTAAGTGGTTATTCCTGGCATTTTATTTTGGTTAAATTTATTCAGGAAACCCCAATATGATTAAGTTGCCATAGGAATCGATTTGAGTTTATCCACATGATATATTGGATATCCGTACAACTATCCAAGATTCATATATGACATGATTTGGGTGATTCCCAGACTAAATAGATAATTAATGGTAGAAATTATAATGTAACCCTAAACTTAGTGAAATATGGATCTTAGCTCACTGGATGGATATGGTGCATGAGGTCATCATTTTTAGAGGGAGTAATTGAAATAAAATTCTTTATTAAATAAATATAAAACATGATACTCATCAGATATAATATTTTTTGTAGATAATGGAATCATTATCTTTAATATTGGTCCTGATATCGATATTGGATAATGAAAAACTAAATGGTAGTAACTTCCTCAATTGGTATTAGACCTTGAGAATAGTTCTAAAGAAAGAAGGAAAATTCTAAGCATTGGAGGAACCCCTTCTGAAGAAACTAACCAGTGTATTTGTTCAATAAAAGTAGATAGATGAATATAATAGACATAAGAATAATTGACTATAAATATTAATTATTATACTTGTGACAACAAAAACCAAGGTGCAAAATAAATATCTAGCCATGGATTCTTATATTATGATAGAAAGTCTAAAAAGTAACTATCAAGAATAATATTTTAATAAGAGGTATGTCATAATGAGGGTTTTATTCTAGTGAAAATGGTGGAATGAACCCCAGTCTCAACTCATCTGTGTAATATGATTGGGTAAATAAATGACTTAGATAGGTTTGGTTCACTTCTTAAACATATTTATCCATAGAATTAATTCTACAATATCTATCATAAATGTTCTAACAATTTATTTTCAATTGTAATATGAATGAGTTCAATAAAATCTTTCCCAATATCTTTAATATGTTGATGATGGTGGATCATGTGTTGAGGGGTCCAGGATCATGTTCCATCATGATGGTGCAGAAGGAAAAAGGTAAAAATTTTGGCCTGAAAGAGAAAAAGAGTTCTTAGAGAGTCCAAAGTACTGGTTAAACTAAATAAAATGAATGATATATAGTGATTTCATTATGGAAATACTGGGTATTAGAGAAGGAATTGACCCGAATACACAAATGGTTGTAAGAAACCACATGTACAGTTCACTTTAGGTATTAATGTTACATAATTGAATTCTTTTATTTTGAATGTATTTTGATACCAACTTTATCCTTTACAAGTGTTGTAAATATATATGGGGTTAAAAATAAATATATATTTTAATATAGGAGCTTTAAGTTATATTTCAATTAATGGAGTAAGGAGTTACTGTATTAAATACTTAGATGTAAGAATTACTTAAAGCTAATATGAATTTAGATAAAATATGGGTATTTTTTAAATTCATTTTTCTCTTTTTAGATAGCTTATAAAACATCATTTTTTAATTAATGAGATTTATTTTATTTACACGCATGTTTTATAATTTGAAAAACTCTATAATATATTTTAAAGGAGAAAGGATAAAATAGTTTTATTTGGGATAAAGTGCTTATCCAGGAATATTATGTAATAGGATTTCACCATCAATAGTGGCATATTAAAGTCTTATTTTCAATAAGTACTACAAAAATATATAATACTATATGGAAATAAGTGTTTATTTTCTATGTACTCCCACCAAAATTAAATAAAAGTTATTTCATAAACACCAATGAGATTGTGTATCTTTTCATGATATCCTAAAAGTATGTGGTTTCTAAGAGGCTAGTGGGAGTATGTTTGGACTTATAGAAGTTCATAGTTAATAAATAGAAGATTATTTTTATCAAATTATAGAGTTAATTTCACTCGATATCCTACAAGGTTTAAGATATAATGGTAAAGAAAATATTTCAAAGTAAAATTATATAGTTGTATAAAGTGGATTATGCTTGTTATCCTAAAATGTTTAGGATATATTTCTAATTAAGTAATGTAAAGAGTTTCATTAGTTACCATTAGATTTCAAGGAAAATATTTGATGGAAAGATCTACAATAATGATTATATACATATAAGGGTTCTAAGTAAACAATAGAAGTTATTAACATCATAACATAAAATATTGTAGAGTTAAGGGGTTTAACATTAGGAATATGATTCATAATTCTCACAATTTTTCAAAGTGGATTTATTCATAGATGTTACTCACTAAAGAGTTTAGTAGAAATGTTTTAAAATTTGGAAATATAGGGATATAGAAGGAGTTACATGTATATGTAATGCGTAAAAAACCCTGAAAGTATAGAAAACATAAGGATGATCTTGAAATCTATCATATAATGATATGATATAAAATATCTTATGTAGGGTTTTGTTATGTATTCTTACAATATTTTAAGAATATAAAATTTATCATGCAATGGTTATCTAAAATTTATCATTCCTTCATAATGGTTGTATATATTTATATATAGATATATATTTCCTAAAGTGTAATGATAATTAAACTCTCAAAGTATGATTGATCTATTCCTAACTAATATTTTTCATTTAGTATTACATGTTATGTTGAAATTTTAAGGTTAGTGTGAGTATGATTCTTATATTGGGATACATAATATTCTCATGAGGCAAAAATTTTCTTTTCATTAGATGACCCCTAAAGAATACCACATGCAGTGTCATACACTATGAATTCGGTATACTAGGGATGAATTTTTCATATTTTAAGTCCCCACACCTGAGGTTGGTGAGATACCACACTTGAAAATCTTCAAACATTAATATATTTCTTATGAAAACATTGAGCCTTACCTAATTCAGGGGTGGATGGATATGTTTTTAATAATATCATCAGTTAGAGATAAACCAAGATAAGATCTATTCTCCAATATAATGAGTATGATATACTGTCCCTTTATTGAGACAGTAATAGGAAATACATTTCCATACATAGAAGTTACATAATATGTGATTTTCTACTTAGATTAGGGGAATGTTGTTAGGACCAAGCTAATGACAAAGGTTTTTGTTTTCATGTTTTGTCTTTCATTGTCAAGGAATGTTAAGATGAAATGGTAAATCACATCACATTGTATTTTTTGAAAACTTTGGACAGACCATCGTATTCAAAAGAATCGGACTCACAAATATTTTTCAGAAAAAACATACTCACTTTGTTCAAGAAAGTCCATCATTTCGAGAAGAATTTTTTTGGAAGAAAAGGTTCTGATCCGAGTCACCTTGGGTCTGGTATTTAAAAATATCACAATGAAGGATGGTTCTAATTTTAATCGGATTCACAATGAGTCTGAAAAATAAAGGATCAATTTTGTTGGGAATGTATCTTGCTGGAAGTAAATGGTCATCAGGTTCACTCTGAATTCGGTATGGAAGAAGTAACTGTAATGAGAAAATATGATTCTGCATGACCATGATTAATCAAAAGTGGTGATTCTTTTATGATTTTTATTTCAAATAAACCATAAGTCTATTGGAGAACTTTTGATGCAATTCTGATGAAAGGAAAGGGAGTGTGAAAGAAATGAGGCCAATCATACTCAAAAAGATCATAATCAGGATGAAAAAGGGGGTTTGAAAGAGATGAGGCCAACGGTACAAAGAAAGATTTTAATTAGGATGATCATATTCAGGTTGATTATATCTTGATGGAAATCAAATACAATGTAAGATATCATACTCAGAATGATCATAGTCATATTAATCATAATCACATATATCATATTCAGGTCAGTTGTACTCTGGATAATCATACTCAAGTTGAGTTTGGAAGAATGGAAAGTTATGATGCCTTCCAATTTAAATATGATGATGTTGAATCTATTCTCAAATGGATTCAAAGTCAGGAAGTAATTTATGAAACACGAACAATTTTGGAATGAAGAATGTTTTTAAAACTGAAGTTGTCGACACTGGTCCATCATATTCACCATTCCATCATGCTCAGGAAGAATTGTTTTCAACAAGACTGATGGAAAAGGAATTGACCTAAAGCTGATAAAAATCATAATGATAGAGACCACTCAACAATATAGTCAACTAGGGGTTGAATTATATTGTTTATTTTTTCAATAAGGTCAAAACCCATCATCCTAGAATTGAATTGTTTTTCAAATGAACCAAGAGAATTGCTAAAAAAAATAGCTTGATGCATTGTTGAGGGGGAACTTGAAATTCAGAAAGTGTTTTGTTTTCTTCAATTGGTACAGAGAATTTTATTGAAGAAGATCAGACTCATGAATTGAATTCAGATTTGCATTTGGAAAAGAATAGTATGAATAAGAGATGAAGTTTGAAGAAATTTTGATAAGATTCGAGAATAGTTGAAAAAGTCATAAATTCACCTGTAATTCAAGAGAAATTGAGATTTGGGTGATTTTGTTTGAGTGGGAATGATTTTGGGATTTCTAACAAAATATCTTATGGGTCACCTATAAATGGAGAGTTTACTTTTCACTTTTTCTGATAGATGTACTATCCAATATAGAAGAGAGAGAATCTCCAAAGTTTAATGGAGAGAAAGTAGATTTCGTACTAAGCCTTGGTTGAAGAAGTTTTGATGAAATAAGTGAAAAGAGAAGATACAAGATCACAATTTTGTATTCAGGTGATCATAATATTCAGTTATTATCGTATTCAGTTGATTACCAAATTCATCTTGTCAATCGTATTTGGCTGATCATTGTATCAGGCTGGATAATCAGATCGATATTTTTGTATTGGGATTTACGAACTGTGGAAGAAGGGTTTCTAAAATGACTCGATCATATTTTGTTGGATCTATATCTATTATATTGGGAAATCATACTAGGAAGAATCATACTAAGTTTTTTCATACCCAAAATAGAGGTGATGCATGTTCATCTCTATCATATTCTGAAAAATCCATATATTTTTCATACTGGGGAGAATCCTACCTTGATGAATCTTACCAAAAAGAATAATTTTGGGAAAATAAAACAGGGTTTTCCTTAATAAAGTCCATGGAGGTCTTACCATATTCTTGGTAAGAAATTGAAAATTTGTTTTAAAAGGAATACATTTTTATAGTTTAAAAAATCACATGTATCATGCATTCTTACACAAATAATTTTTTACCCTTTTTGTACTAAGAGGGTGAACACACACTATTGGAATTGTTTACATAGTTCTGCATGAGTGAAAGTCTATATCATAATCTTTTTAATCCAATGAATTATTTCCTGTGTATTTTGTGGTATTGGATCATTTCCAAACCATACAAAGAGCACAGTTATTCTTATTGAATAGTGAACCTTTTAAATACTTGTGTTCCTTTGGTTGTGTGTTTGAATTATTTTCAGTATGGAATGAAATATTTAACTGTATGTGAAGGTTTCTTTAAGAAAATATAAATGAAAAATTATCACTGATTCACTAATCCCCCTCTCATTGATACAATTATCCTGACTGGGCACTTACAATTGGTATTAGAGCATAGGTTCTCTTCACTTATTCTTTTTTGAAGTTTTGAAGAGAAGTTGATGGAGAATTTTAATTGTGTGAATAATAAAGGTATTCTAGTTTTCAATGGAAAGTATTATCATATCTAAAAATATATAATGTTGCTTTATCTTATTTATATTTCATATGATGTTCTCGAAGCCGCAACTGATGAGTTTCCTCCTGTTGATTATAAAACTCCTCTTACATCTATTGATAAGATGAATCTTGAGAATGATTGAATAATGAAGAATGCTATATTATCATTACATTATGAAATTGAATTCTTGAGAGTGAAATGTGTTACCATAAACAATGGTATATGGGAAAAATTGAAAAACTTATATGAAGATAATACAAAAGTAAAGAAGAAAGGTTAAAAATCTAGGGATTGTAGTATATAGATTTGAAGATGAGTGATCAGGAATCTATTAGGGACTTATTTACTAGGTTAAATGAAATTGTCACCATTATCATATGTCTTGGTAAAAATTTAGATGATTCTATAGTTTTTGAAAATATCTTTAAAATCCTTCTTGGAAATTTTGATAAAAAAGTTTCTTCATTGGAAGATAGAGATCCTGAAACATTATCTCTAGATGATTCACATGAAACTCTCATCACTTATTAAATGAGAGGTGAGAAATCTATGAAATTCCAAACAAAATTTGATAGAGAAATATATTTCAAGGATGATAATAATGAAAAGTCATTGAAGATTCTTATTGAAGATGTAGCTGGTGATTATGACTTTGAAAACGAGGTATGTACAAATCTTGATGAAATTTTATCACTTTTTTTGAAAAATGTTAGAATAGGTATAGGGAAATACAAATGGAAAAATCCATTGAATTTTTTTAATGTGGAGGCATTGGTCACTTTATGTCTAATTGTTCTCGAAGAAAGAAAAAAGAGGATAGTGATGAAGAAGAAATAAATCCAAGAAGATCATGGAAGAAATAAGGATACAAATAAAAATTGAGATCCTTAGGGAAGGAAAAAAGTTCTTAAAATCTAAAAGAAAAATTTTCTTGTCTAAAGATAAAGAATAAAAATTCAATGTTGTTTAATCCAAAAAATCAATTGAGAATGGTATTGAAAATACTTTTATTGTAATAGTAAATGATTAAGAATTGGGAATATTTGTTCTGGAGAAGAAGAAAGTCAACTTGAACATCATTTAAAATAAGAGTTGAAAGAATTACTATGAAAGATTAGAAGCCTTGAAAAGAAAAACAAAGAATTGGAAGATGAATATTGATCAATACATAAATTAAGAATGTTTTGTTAATGAGAAAGAGAATCTGGTGAAAGAGATTGATGATTTTAATAAATCTCTTGAAGAAGAAAAGAATCGTAATGATCATCTAGAGGTGAAACTAAAAGAAAAAGAAGAAGGGTTGGAACTTGTCCAACAAAAACATTCATAAGATAAAAATGAAAAGTACATGTTTCAAAAAATTTATCGCTAAAGTTGGTTATAGTTCTCAAAATGAGAAAATAGAGAAGGTTTAACAAAACATACCTTCAAAGGGTGATTAGAAGGATGGAATTGTTTTTTAAAAGATGAATGTTGGAAAAGTTATGTATGTGGATAAGACCAACAATGTCAGGAATTTAGAAGTCTTACAAAACCAAGAGTCTGAAAATGTTTTGAAAAAATATGAATCTGAAAAATTCTCAAATGCCTTCGATTCCAATAAGGTGGAAAATAATAATAATAATCTGATTGATAACAGAAAGGATGGTGGTTCAATGAATAAAGACAAGAAGAATGTTGAGAAATGTATTCAAAATTCCTATCAGTATGGAAGTTTCATAGGTAAATACTATTTATATGGATATTGCTGGTATTTTGGTGAATTCAGACAAATGAAAAATATGTGTTGGTTCAACCAAAAAGATTTTTATTACCCCAAATTTTATGGAAGGAAAAGTTTTAGGGGTATTCATTCTCCTCAAAGAAATAATTATTAAAAGGTTTTTTAAAAGTAACCAGAAAAGGATGGAGTAAGGATTGAAAATTGGTTCCATCACCTGGAAACTATTTTCAAAAGATGTGAACAACCTAGAAAACATTTCAAAATGACGTATTTTTTTATTACCATTGCAAAAATATATTCTTCACAATTCTCAAAGGTAGAAGGTGAATAATTTAAAGGAAGAAGAAAAAGATCTTGTTGTTGAAACCGCATTAAAATATACAAAAGGAGAACAACCTTGGATTCTTGATAGTAGGTGTTCTTCTCACATGATATGAGATTTTAAATTTCTAGAGAATGTGATAGATTTTGAATAAGTAATAGTTACATTTGGAAATGATGAATCCTCCAAAATCATAGGTCTAGGATCATCCATCATTGGAAAAGAAAAGATAAAATCCAAGAACACTTAGAATGTTGATGGGATGAAATGAAATTTACTAAGTGTTTCGTAATTTTGTAATGAGGGTAAAAAATTTATCTTCAGAAAATATGGGTTTGTTGTGAAAATTGAGGAATATGGAAAGACTATTACAAGAGGTTAATGTACAGAATGAAATTTGTTTTAGATTGGTGAAATACAAAACTCTTGTTACATGAGTATGGTGGAATAGAATCTATTATAGAATAAGAAGATTGAAGTAATGTGTCAAATAAATGTGAGAAAGTTATCTAAAAGAGATTGTTTCCAAGATATTCCTTTTTTGAAAAGAATAAGAGATTGGTGTTGTAGTATTTTACAAAAATAAATGATTACAAACTCAGTGCATAAGAAAGTTGATATTTTTTCAAGACAACCCATGGAGATGATTCATTCCGATATTTGTGGGACAATGAGAAAAAAAATAAAAAAAATAGAGATATTTAATTCATCATTTTTATAGATAATTTTACTCTCATTACTTGTCTTATGTATATAAAATATAAATCAAATGCTTTGAAAAATTTTAAAAGTTTCATAAGGAAAGATGAAAACAAATATGAGTATTTTGTGAAGAAATTGAGAACCAAAAATGGAGGTGAATATAGAAGTGAAGAGATTGAAAATTATCTATAGAATCAGGGAATTTTTCATGAGTATAGTTCCCCATACAATCCTCAAAAAATGGATTTACTGAAAGAAAGAATAGAATTTTGGTAGAAATGGGAAGAACTATATTGCACGAACATGGTATTTCTCATTACTATTGGGGGAAATCCATGAGTACTATTATTTATATTCAAAACCAATGTTTCTATAAAAAAATAGTAGGTATGACTTCATACAAATTTTTTTATGAAAAAACTCCAAGTTTGAAACACTTAAGAGTTTTTGGGAGTCCATGTATTATAAAAAGAAAAGGTGGAAACTATGGAAAGTGTGAGCAGAAAGGTGAAGATGGAATTTTTTCTTGGCTATGCTCTAGAAGGACGAGGATATCGTTTTTTTAACAAAAAAAATAGGAAGATTTTTTTTTCAGTTTATGTAAAAGTAACTAAAATATCTGAGGAAGAAAACATTATTCGGAAGACATGGAAGTTGAGTAGGATAAGGAATGTTTTGAAAACAATTCCGATAAGGTTACATAAAATTGTAATCCAAATCAAGATGAAGAATTGGACTAAGTTATTTCTAGTGATGTGGACGATACTCACAAATATCATTCTAGGTTAAGGAAAAAAGTCAAAGATCAGAATATTATTAGTGATCAACATTAAACCATTCAAACTAGAAGAATAAAAAAATGCTCCTACACATACTTCTTTATATTTAAAAGTGTATCCAAATGATGTTAAAAAGCTATTAAGTATCCAGAATGGGTTCAAGACATGAATGAAGAATTGGATTAGATTGAAAATAATGATACCTGAGATCTCATACCAATGCTATAAAACCAAAAAAAAATCATTTGTACAAAATGGGTTTTTCAAAACAAGCTTAATGAAAAAGGTGAAGTGATAAGAAACAAAGAGAGATTGGTTTGAAAAGGGTGTTCAAAAATTGAAGGTATTGATTTTGATGAAACCTTTTCTCCAGTGGAAATATTAGAAACAATCATAATCTTCTATTTCTACGTAACGAGGTTACAAGATCTTTCAAATGGATGTGAAATATGTGTTCTTGAATGGTGATCTTGAGGATGAAGTTTATATTGAACAACCTTATGGGTTTGTTTTTGGGAAATATGAAAGTTATGTGTGCAGATTGAAGAAGGCCTTGTATGGGATAAATAAATATCTAAGTTCATGGTATACAAAATTGGATACATGCTTAAGAAAGATGAATTTTAAGAAAATAAGAGTTGATAAAAATATTTACTTCAGATAAAGTAAAGTGTATTCCCTAATTGTAATTGTTAATGTTGATGATATTATCTTTTCTATGAATTATGAAAAACGATATGAAAGGTTTTCTAAAGAGATGAAAGAGGTATTTAAAATTTCCATGCTGGGGAAATGAAATACTTTATGGGGTTACAAATTTTAAAAAAGAAGAAACAAATCTTTATTTCTTAAGAAAATTATGCCAAGGAACTTTTGAAGAGGTTCGAAATGGAAAACTAAAAACCTCATTCCACACCAATTTTAGTGGGAAAAAAGTTGAAAAAAGATGAAGAAGTAAAAGAAGTTGATCATAAATAATTTCATAAGCTAAATGGAAGTTTGTTGTATTTAACTTCCACAAGACCCGACATTGATTATGATGTTACTTTATGTTCCCGATTTCAGAGTCCTTTAAAATAAACACATTTAATTTCTAGAAAAATAATTCTCATATACATCAAAGGAACAACTAATTTTAGAATCAGATATAATATCTTAGAATGTATTGATTTTTTTGGGTATTTAGATATTGATTGGGCAGTAAATGGTGATGATAGAAGATCCAAATCGGGTGGATTATTCTTTATGAGAAAGAATTGTGCTGGTTGGAATAAAAATAAATAGAATTCAATAAATATAAGTACATATGAATTATAGTATATTTCTTCCACTCAATCCACTACTAAACTTATGTGGATGGAAACTCAACTATAATTCATACTTGTTGAAGTGAAGTTGCACTTGATCTTAAGTTGTGACAATCAAAGTCGATCAATCACTCTAGGAATCCAGTTCAACATTCTTGTTCAAAACATATTGACATAAAATATCATTTCATCAAAGACCATGTGGATAAGAATGAATTGAGGCTGATGTATGTTACAACATCAGAAAAAGTTGCAGACATTTTTATAAAACCTTTACCAAAGGAATCCTTTTTTAAATTGAGGTTGAAAATGGGTATCCAACCTCTTTCTCGTCAAGGTTGAGGTATGTGTCTTTGCCCCCTATCTCATATTACCTTTGGATAGTGTTGTCAAGGGGTAGAATTGAATTATTTCATAAATATATCCTTAAAAGGAATGTAAAAAGGGGGATTTGTGGGTAAGTTGTGAATTTAACATTGTATTGTGTGTGAACTATTCTAACAGTTTTATGGAGTGGTAATAAGAAAGAATTTGTTTTGTATTCCAAAAAATTTGAAGAGATGAGGAAGAAATATTTTGAAGATGTTTTCATAATAACTTCTTTTGGAAAGCATGGTTTTTTGTCAATGATTCTTATTTCCTATAATGAGTTAGCTCACATAGGATTAGAATTATTGATAATTAATTGATTTCTTGATGATACAAAGTTTACTGATTAATGAAACATGGTTGATAAAAAATCTAAATGGGGAGATTGTTATAACCATGTTGAAAAGGAAGGTATTAGTTTTCAAGTTTTGTCTTTTATTATCAAGGATGGTTAATATGAAAGGGTAAATCACATCACATTGTATTTTTGGTGAACTTTTGATTGATCATTATATTCAAAAGAATATGTCTCATAAATTTTTTTAAAAAAATTAGACTCACTTTGTTAAAGAAAGTCCATCATTTCAAGAAGAATATGTTTGGAAGAAAATGTTTTAATCAGAATCACCTTGGGTATGGTATTGAAAAATATCATAATAAGGAGTGTTTTTTATTGTAATCAGATTCACATTGAGTTCATAAACAATGGATCAACTGTATTGGGAAAGTATCTTGCTGGAAGTAAATGGTAACATATTCACTTTGAATTCGGTATGGAATAAGTAATCATAATGGGAAAATCAAATCATTTAAAACTACAATTAATTAAATATTACAATGATTTGATGATTTGTATTTCACATAAACAATAAGTAAATTAGAGAACATATAATGAAATATTGTTTAAAAAAAGGGGGTGTGAAAGAGATGAGGCTAGTCATATTTAGAAATATCGTAATCCAGATGAAATAAAAGTGGGTGTGAATGAGATGAGGCCAATCATACTCAGAAAGATCATAATCATGATGATTGTATTCCGATTGATCAAATCCAGATGGAAATAGATAAGTGAGCTGGATATCATAGTCAAGATGGTTTTAATCATACTAATTGTAATCACATTTATCATATTCAGTTCAGTTGTACTCTGGAAAATCGTACTCAGGTTGAGTTGGGAAGAAAGAAAAGTTATGATACTTTCTAATGTAAATCTGAATTTGTTGAAGTTGTTCTCAAAGGGATTCAAATTCATGAAGGAAGTCATTATACAAGCATAATTTTTGGAATGAATAAAGTTTATGAAGCTGAAGCTATTGACACTGGTCCATCATATTTGACATACCATCATACTCAGGAGTAATTGTTTTTGACAAAACTAATAAAAAATGAATTGAGCTAAATCTGATGAAAATCATGATGACAGAGACCAATCAACAATGTAGTAAACAATTTAAATGGGGTTGAATAACATTTTTTATTTTTTCAAGATGGTCAAAATCCATCATCCCATAATTGAATTGTATTTCAAATGAACCAACAGAATTTTTGAATAAAAGAGTTGGAAGCATTGTCGAGGTGGAGCTTGAAATTCAACGAGTATTTTGTTTTCTTCAATTGGTACAGAGCATTGTATTGAAGAAAATCAGACACAGGAATTTAATTCAGTCTAGAATTTAAAAAATAATAATATGAAAAAGAGATAAATTTTGAAGAAGTTTTGAAAAGATTTGAGAAGAGTTGATGAAGTAATAAATGCACCCGTAATTTAAGGGTAATTCAGATTTGGGTGAATTTTTTTGAGCAGGAAATATTTTGGGATTCCCTCCAAAATATATTATTGTTCACCTATAAAAGGTGAGTGTAGTTTTCACTATTTTAGAATGATGTATTTTTCATTACAGAAGAGAGGGAAGCTCTAAATTTTAAGGGAGACAAAGAAATTTTCCTACTGAGACTTTGTTGAAGAATTTTCGATGAAAGAAGTAAAAGGAGAAGAGACAAGATCGCAATGTTTTCTTCAGTTGATCATAATATTTAGTGATTAACATATTTAGTTGACTACCATATTCATATTTTCAATCATATTTTGATTATCATCATATTCGACTGGATAATCGGATCAGGATTTCTATATTGGGATTTCTGTACTAAGGAATAAGGATTTATAAATTGAATCGATCATATTCTGCCAGATCTATATCTATTGTATTGGGAAATCATATTGGAAAGAATATTACTGTGTTTTTTGTACCCAAAAAAGAAGTGGTTAAATTTCTACTCTTTCATATTTGGATAAAGCCATATATTTTTTTTACTGGGGAGAATCGTGTCTGGATGAATCATATCGAGGTGAATCGTACTGTAAAATCATATTGGTATTTCCTTAACACTATTCAATAAGTTCTTACCATCTTCTGGGTAAGGAATTGAAGAATTTTTTCAAAAGGAGTACATTTTTGAATTATAAAAGAAGCATTGGTAAAATTCATTGTTACCCAAATATTGTCTTACCCTATTTATGCTAAGAGGGTTCACACGAACTATTGGAATTGTTTACATAATGTTACATGAGTGAAAATGTATATCCTACTCATTATAATCCAAGGAATTATTTATAGTAGATTGTGTGGTATTGGATCATTTCCATACCATACCAAGGATGTTTCTATTCTTATTGAATAGTGAACCTTTTAAATAATTTTGTTCCTTGGGATGTGTGTCTGAATTATTTTCATCTGGGAATGAAATATTTAAAAGGAGGTGAAGGTTTTTTTAAGGAAACATAAAATAAAAAGTATCACCGACTCTCCCTCTCCCCTTCTCAGTGATACAATTATCCTAAATGGGCACATACACATTTGATATACATATCTACTATATGAATGGAATATTATGTATTCATAAAATTGGTTAGTTTATACTTAGAGAGTCAATAATGTTTGAGGATACTATATGGGAATGGAATTCACCATGTCCCATGGTAACTTGATGTCCTGGAAAAATTGAATGTATGAAAATGCATGTTATCATTTGATACGACTGGTGGAAATGAGTTTAGGGATACATGTGTTTGATGGAGATCACACCAGATCCCCTTATTGAATGATTAGAATTTAATATTTTTCTAGAGTACACTATTTGATTACATCTATAAATTTACTTATTTATATTTTTTCAATACTAAAAAGGCTTATGGAGTCATTCTTTGTGATTAGTTGAATGGGGATTTAGTTTGACTCAGATATCTACTCTATAAGTGCTTTACATATTTATCCAAAAGTGTTTTGTATGGGGTTTTCACAAGGAATTTCATATGATGTAATACAAGGTTATATTAATTATAGATTTCCAAAAGTGTTTCGGAAGATAATTTATTTTGGATATGATTTCACAATTCATAATATATGATATTGTATAAAGTCGAATGGAAGGAAAGTCTATTAGATTTAGTGTAAGTGGGAGCTTAAAAGGAACACTCCTTAAATCCATGTATCATATGGTACGAAATTTCTTGACTTAGAGTATGAAAACCATATGAAAAAATTGATTAATAATTAATCTTGTAGGAATGTCTTATTTTATGACATATAGATATTGTATTTTTTATTTTGGAATATCATATTACAAGATATAGTTGAGTCGTAATGAAAAATATCAAAATAATACATACTTTTGGCACTATCATGACACAATTATCAATCCAAACATTAAGGAACTAATGTTAATCTCCCATACACATCATCTATCATTAAAATTCATGGGATAATTAATGGTTATAGGTTACATGGTATGTAACTCATACATTTATAAAACGTATGAGTAAATTGATTGCTTAGACACATAGCTCAGGGAGCATCCCGATAGCTTATATAAATTTGAAAATTTTAATGTTTTCTTTATTACTTCTACTACTATGACTAAACATTAATATATTCTTAAAAACCTTTCAAGTAAAATTAAATTCGTATTTTTTTTACATTATTAACCAATTTCCACACATTCAAAATGAATTCCTCTCGTTATAACATGGAAGTTTTCTTTTTTAATGTGATGCAAATACTATTAATGGTCCAAGACTTTTATTGGCCTTGAAACAAAATTCAAATATCATAATAAATTTGTATAGATAAAAAAATAATGAGGACATGATAAAAAATTATATAAATCAATGATACATATTATAATTGTAACATCCACTAATGTTATTTACAATAATTCAAAATTTCATATCGTTGAATTCTTGGGAATGTGGTTAAAGTTCAGGTATGTTATCTAGAATGTTGGATGTTAAAACCCAAATTACCATTATTTTTATTATATTCAGAACCATGGATTCACATCATCCCATTTCTCTATCATCACTAGGATTCATTGGAGTGGAATCTTGGATGGGGGAGGTCAATGCCCAACCTTTAGCAATTGACCCCCTTTCCTTTCAGTTTCTTCACTTCTCTTTATCTCTCTCATTTTGGTGTTTCTTTGTTATTTCAATAAAGTATTCATGGTGAATTACCAATAGTGTGTTTCATGTTGATTTTTCTGCTCATCTTGTATTTCTCTATCCCTTACCAACCATTATCCCCTCCTTTTCATTTTCCTATATTTTTTTCCTGTTGATCCCGATGCTTTCTTACTAGCACTATTGGCTCTTGTAGTTGTTTTAATGACCAAAAACACTCTAATTTATTTATAACATTTTTTCTCAAGTGTATTTTCGAGTTTTAATTAAGTTATTTTGGAAGGAAGGAAACAAAACTAAATAAGTGTTAAAAGTGTTCTTAAAGGGACCTTTCTTAGTCCATCATGGTAGTAAATAACTGGTCAACCACTAGGAGTGAATCAGAAAATAAGTAGAACTTACAGAACCACCTTTATCCTACACCACTCCCTTACCTACCCAGGGGAAGTGAATTTGAGAGTGGGATGAGATTCCATAAGTGTAGCTCCTCTTCCTTACACACTGTCTAGTCAATGTCATTGGGTGACTAGTTGGTGGTTTCATTCTATAACATTATGAGGTATATTAAATGATAATAAAAAAATTTCTACTCTAATCATTAAAGTCTCATCCTAAACATGGAACATCTAATCACCCTATAAATCTATAAATAAATGTATTTGGAGACATGGATATTTATCTGATCGAAGTATGATTCCAATGAAATGCCTCTTGATTACCTAAGATCATATATTCCCCTATAATCATCAATGAGATTCAAAGTTTAATTATTTCTCATCCATTTATAGTTAATATCAAGTGTATACCATCAGAGAAAATTGAGAACATCAATGGGAACCATTAAAAGTTGCGAACTTTATTGAAAATCATCAAACACTAACAATATTTACAGTTCTATCTTTCTTTGTGTCCTAAATATTATTATTCTCTTGAGATTTTTTACTTTCTCTTTGTAACCCCATAGATCCCACCTTTTTATCCACTATCGCTCTCATATTTTTTTTACCATATTATCTTTTAGTGAAATACGATATTGGATTGTAATGAGTTTTCCAAAAAGAAAAATATAACGACCCAAAATTTTGAATAATATTTATTTCCTAAATTTTTGTGTTATTTCATTTTATACTCCCCAAACTATATCCTTTAATTAATGAAGTAATACCATTGTTTTTCAACTGTTATATGACCATTGGTCAATATGACCATTGGAAAAAAAACTCTTAATGTTAAAATTATTGTTAATAAATACAAGTGATCCTGGTTAATTAATACAAAAAGAAGAGTCGATGGCCTCATTCAGTAGACTCGGGCTGTACGAAGCCCGTCTATCAGAGCTTGAGAAGGAGGTAGAATCTCTGGGCTTTGCTCTGGACCAAGTGCAAATTGAACTTCAACATCTGAAGCTTGAACGGAATCACCTAAGGGAGAAGTTCAAGCTAATAGAAATCACCACTCGGGCAATGTTGTTTGAGCCGCCCCTTGATTATATAACCATAGCACACCTTACACTTAGGTCCTATGCAGGTGTTATAAGGGGCTATGTAACGATTCCTTAGATACTTTTTGTAATCCCTCGGTATAAATAAAATTTTTATTTCTTATTATGGTAAAATTTGTGATTTTCAAATGTCTAGATAAATATATGATGAATATTATTGATGAATTTTAGAAAAAGGGTATTTTAAAATTTTCATGTAAAATTTAAATAATTAATAACGTGAAATGATTTTCAAAAAATGGTCTTCTACAGTTGTGATCAGTAAAAAATTTAGAGTCTAATAAGATCAACTTGTTTTTTTAGTGAATAGTAAAGTATGAATAGTAGCATACCTTTATGAAATGTAATGAATAATAATGAATAGTAAAACGGCCAAAAGAATAGAATCTTCACCCATGAATGTATAAATACAATTTAGAAATCTAAAAAGTGAAAAAAACGATCATAGTATAAGTTTAGTTATTTTGGTAGGTCATAAATATTTTATTACCAATTTAATAATTAATTTAATAATTTAAAATGAAAATTTATTTTCATAAAATTTAATCATAAATTTTTACTTTATTGTCTTATGGTTATCTGATATTTTTATGGGACCTTGATTACCTTTTCATGGTGTTACAAAACGAGTTATATATTTAAAGTTTTTTATTTGAAATAAATAATGATTTTACTTAAAAATTAAATTAAAAATATTTATAAAAATATTTTCATAAAATTTGGTTCATTTTTTAATTCAGATCTTTGATATTAGGTTAGGGTAAATTTTTGGGGTTTTTCTGAAACAGTTGAATTTTCAGTGGATAGTAAAAATACAGTTTTGAGTTTCAGGTGTTTAATGACATCATTGATGATGTAATCATGATGTAATAAATCTTTTCGGATTATGAATAGTAATATATGTTATGAGGTGTCCCATGTGGACAATACCAAGGGAAAATACCTTGGGAAAGCCTATGGTTTTGCAAATATCACTGATGAGGTGTCCCTTGGAAATTAATTAAATATTCCCTCACTTTTGCTATAAATACCAAGCCTTTAACTCATTCCTTTAATTCCAAAATCCTCATAAATGAAGTTATAGTCTTTTTACCTCCCAAGGAGTCCTCCCAAGGTCGCCTCAACCCCCAAGGTCCCAACCTTCAATCTTTTGAAGTTACTCTTCACGGTAAGGGATTCTTTCACCCTCCTCTTTTAAGTTATGACTTCCATTATGTTATGTCTTCTAGTTTCTATTTCATTATGTTGGGGTGTGTTCTTATATATTCTTTTTACTTTACATTTCATGTCCAAATGATGAGATACGCTTTCCACTCTCATCAATTTCTTTTCTGAATTTTTAAGTGACGCCGTTAGGATGCCGAATTTTCGTAAAAGAAATCATATCTTCTCTTTTCATTCAAGTTATCCTTGCATGTGGTATGATGTTCAAATATCCTTACCATGATCTTATTTATTTTTATTCTGTAACTATACAATATTATGAGTTATTTATCATTGGTTTACCCTTGTCCCCTCTCTTTTTTAATGTTTTCTAAAAACGCGTTTTTTAGCCATTATGCTCTAGATTTTTTGTCTCAAAATCTCTCTCTTTTTCTCAAGAAATTACTTAATTTTATTTATGTGAATACCCAAACCTATTTCATTTATAGGGGTATTCATCAAGACATTAAATTGATATACTTTATTCTGGAATTGACATACATATAACCCTCACTTCCTTTCCATGGGTTATAAATGACATAATGATCAAGTTTTCGAGAACTTTTAAAACATCACGATTTTGAAATGAAACCCATTAATTTTATTCTCTATGAGTTATATATGAAATGTTTTATATTGATATACATGGATCACATGAAAACAAACACATATTAATGGTGCGCCTTGATATCACTACAATGCATTGGATAAAGAATTTAATCTCTAGAGATGACAAGTTTCACGATACCTTGGTGAATAAACTTGGTAATTTTTATGATTCCTTGGGGATGAACCTTGGTGATATGTTCATGAATGTATAAATTAAATGTTGTAGCCACATATTCATGTTATGGTTCAAGTTATTTTCATAATAAAATGCCGCTACTTCCATTTCTCATGTCTTTATCAAGTTCTTATTGATATCACAAGTAAACGGAATCCCTTGCTTTCCTTATTGGGCTTTCTACTCACTCTTTCCTTTGATGTATGTCTACGGGTTATGAGATGTAGTCGTTGTTCATAGGATGAACTTTTCAAGAGTATTTTCAGGGGGATTTAAAAGAGTGTTTTAAGTTTTCATGTATTTTGTTCTTGATTTCCAAGACACTAGACATTAAATGTCCTCTGTTGGTAAAATGTAATGAAAATTTATGTAATAAATAGGAGGGATGCCAGAGTTGGTATCAAAGAAAAGTGTAGTTATTTAGGGAAATTAGGTATGAAAAATTTAGGAATAACCCTATAGAAAATGTTAAATATAGGAATACTTCCTGATATTTTGGTGAGTATTGAGTAAGTGGTTTATCAAGCAAATACATCCCTGTTTGGATATGAGTATCACTACGGAAAAAAGGCATTTTGCGGCGCTTTAAACCGCTGCTAAATCGATTGGCGGCGGTTTTGAAAAAACGCTGCTAAATCGTGCGTCGGAAAACTATTTCGCGGTGGTTTTCAAAACCGTCGCAGAACGTTTCGCGGCGGTTTTTTAGCGGCGGTTTTTTTTTTTTTAAATTTTATTTTTTTTTATTTTTAATTTTATATATTTATTTATTTATATATTTATTTATTTATATATTTATTTTTCGTATTTATTTATTTATTTATTTTTCTTATTTATTTATATATTTATTTCGTATTTATTTTATTTATTTATTTTATTTATCTATTTATTTATTTATTTTATGTATTTATTTATTTTATTTATTTTTTGTATTTTTTGTATTTTATTTATTTATTTATTTATTTATTTATTTATTTATTTTTCGTATTTATTTATTTATTTATTTATTTATTTTTCGTATTTATTTATTTTATTTATTTTATTTCGTATTTATTTTATTTATTTATTTTATTTTATTTATTTTATTTTATTTTATTTATTTATTTTATTTATTTATTTATTTATTTATTTATTTATTTAATTCCGTATTTTTTTCGTATTTATTTTATTTATTATTATTTTTATTTCGTATTTATTTTATTTCGTATTATTTTATTTTCTTTATTTATCCATGCATGCACATCCCATGACATGCACATCCCATGACATGCACATGCACATGCATACCCATGCAATATAAATAAATTCTGCGTTTGGTGAGATTTGAACCCCTAACCTCTTGCATGTTTTCCAAAGACTTTACCACTCCAGCAAGCTCGTCATGTGTTTAATAAACAGAATTTAATATACTTATATATATTAATTGAGAAAACAAATAATACATAAATAATAAATATAAACTCAATAATAATAAATAATAAATAATAAATAATAAATAATAAATAATAAATAATAAATATAAATAATAAATAATAAATAAATATAAATAATAAATAATAAATAAATATGAATACGAAATAATAAATACTAAATACTAAATACTAAATAATAAATAATAAATAATAAATAATAAATAAATAAAATAAATAAATAATAAATAAATATAAATAATAAATAATAAATAATAAATAAATATAAATAATAAATAATAAATAATAAATAATAAATAATAACTAATAAATAAATATAAATAATAAATAATAAATAATAAATAAAAAATAAAAAATAATAAATAAATATAAATAATAAATAATAAATAGAAAATAATAAATAATAAATAAATATAAATAATAAATAATAAATAATAAATAATAAATAAATAATAAATAATAAATAAATATAAATAATAAATAATAAATATAAATAATAAATATATATAAATAATAAATATATATAAATAATAAATAATAAATATAAATAATAAATAAATAAAAATAATAAATAATAAATAAATATAAATAATAAATAATAAATAAATATAAAAAATAAAAAATAAATAATAAATAATAAATAAATAATAAATAATAAATAATAAATAATAAATAATAAATAAATATAAATAATAAATAATAAATATAAATAATAAATAAATATAAATAATAAATAATAAATAAATATAAATAATAAATAAATATAAATAATAAATAATAAATAATAAATAATAAATAATAAATAAATATAAATAATAAATAATAAATAAATATAAATAATAAATAATAAATAATAAATAAATATAAATAATAAATAATAAATAATAAATAATAAATAATAAATAATAAATAAATATAAATAATAAATAATAAATAGAAAATAATAAATAATAAATAAATATAAATAATAAATAATAAATAATAAATAAATATAAATAATAAATAATAAATAATAAATAAATATAAATAATAAATAATAAATATAAATAATAAATAATAAATAAATATAAATAAATATAAATAATAAATAAATATAAATATAAATAATAAATAATAAGTAATAAGTAAATATAAATAATAAATAATAAATAATAAATAATAAATAATAAATAATAAATAATAACTAATAAATAATAACTAATAAATAAATATAAATAATAAATAATAAATAATAAATAATAAATAAATATAAATAATAAATAATAAATAGAAAATAATAAATAATAAATAATAAATAAATATAAATAATAAATAATAAATAGAAAATAATAAATAATAAATAATAAATAATAAATAAATATAAATAATAAATAATAAATAAATAATAAATAAATATAAATAATAAATAATAAATAAATATAAATAATAAATAATAAATAATAAATAAATATAAATAATAAATAAAAATAAATAAAAATAAATATAAATAATAAATAGTAAATAGTAAATAAATATAGATAATAAATAAATAATAATAATAAATAAATATAAATAATAAATAATAACTAATAAATAATAACTAATAACTAATAAATAAATATAAATAATAAATAATAAATAATAAATAATAAATAATAAATAACCAGTTACAAATAATAGATAATAAATAAATTAATGTATATTATAAATAATAGATAATAAATAATAAAGGAAACACATGAAAAAGTATGAAAAGACGTGATAAGGGATGAAAAATCATGAAAACGCATGAAAAAGGATGGAGAAGCATATGAAGAATGAGACATTAGAAAAAATGAGAACGCATGAAAACTCATGACAACTCTAGAAAACTCCTTAATAATTCAACATAATCATCATAATAACCCATAAAAAACCATTGATAAAGATAAAAAGTCATGGAAACCCAAATAAACAGTAATAAATGGAGCTACCGTTAAAACCCGTCAAAACGGTCACAAAGAGACAAAAACATTGGACTCACATTAACGAAGATAACTTATGATCCGAGAGTCCGTTTTAGATCTGCGACCTGTCAAATCAAAGATCCGGAAACGCTCTTCAACCTGAAAGGTGAAAGAGTCTGAATGGATAGAAGGATCGGAAGTTATGACTATTTAAAAAAAGCTGACGGAGAACGGGTGCTAGAAACGAGACATTGAAAAACATAACAAACCCGATACCCACTAAAAAGGCCATAACATATGATCTAGGAGTGCATGTGGGTGTCGTGACCAGTCAAACTGAATCTCATGGAATGAGCTATGATCTGGCAGGTGGAAGAGGCCAAACTGACACACAGATCAAAAGTTAAGTCTGTTTGAAGACAAGTTCGGCGGGACACTGGTGACGGAAACAAGGTTTTGGAGGCCTTCGGAGGGGTTTTGGGGTCGAAAAACATGCCAGAAGCAAGCTTTTGTCAAACTAGTGCGTAGCTCTCTTCGCTGGCTTCGATTTGATATGTGGTAGAGCCCAAACGGACACCCGGAGCGAAAGTTATGGCCGTTTGAAGTTGGAGAACTTGTTTCAACTTTTTTATAACTCTAATATCATCCACACCTTAGACCGTCTCACGGTTTTGATTATATGTTCCTCTAGATCACTTCATGAGCTTCGATTTTACTGGTCGTGGCGCTTTAACGGACGCCCGGATCAAAAGTTATGGTCATTTTAGTGATTTCGGGGTTTCTCATGTTTTTTTATTTTTTTCATTTCATTTTAGCGGTGGTTTTACCGAAACCGCCACTATTTCGCAGTGATTTTTTAAAAACCGCCACTAATCCTCGAATAAAATTAAAAAAAATTAAAAAAAAAATTAAAAAAAAATAATTTTTTTTGCCGTTTAGCGGCGGTTTTTTCGCGGCGGTTCTTAAAACCGCCGTTAAATGGCGGCCCGAAAACGCGTTTCACGGCGGTTTTTAAAACCGCCGCGAAAAAAACGCTGCTAAATGGTGGTTTCCTTGTAGTGTAGGTAGAGGCAGCTCTGGCACAGATGTACCTAGGAGTGAAAACTCTAACAAGGAGTTTCAAGTTTGACCTGGGGTATCCTGGTACATGACAATGGGCCTTGCTGCACTCTGGGTTACTACAATCCCATGGGATATGTTTGGTTAATCATGAGATTTTTATAAATCATTATGAATGATTTATAGTGAAATGTAATTATTTAAAGCACGAAGTTTTAAGATATAAAATAATTTATAGTTAAAAGATTATTAAAAGAAATAATTTTCTCAATAAGGTTTTATTCTTTTAGAAAATGGTGGGCAATATGATGAACCATAAAAATGGTGACCACAATGGACCATGCACTGACGGCCCTCTGACGGAAGTCGGAATGGAAACTTTCATGTGAATGATGAACCAACTGACTCAAGTTATGGGAAATAAATTGAATCAAGATGAGAGACCGATCTCACCGTTAAGGGAACAACATTCTATTGAGTCTTTTATGCATAAACGACCAGCAACCTTTAGTGGATCGACCAACCCATTGATTGTTGAACAGTGTATCATCTCTATAGAGAAGATCTTTTTTGTACTATGTTGTTCAGAGCAAGAGAAGGTCACCCTGGCTGTCTATCGCTTAGAGGGAGAATCTAATCAGTGGTGGAAACTAATTAAAAACATGAGGCCAAGATTTTAGGTTGAAGATATACAGTGGGAAAAGTTTATAGTGATCTTCTTCAGTAAGTATTTCCCTCGATCGATGAGAACCAAAATGGAGAAGGAGTTTCTCGAGCTGAAACAAAAGAAGAATGAATCTGTGGGAAGCTACAAGATGAAATTCACAAGGCTTTCCCATTACACCTCATGCTTTGTCATGGATCCTAATGGGAAGGTTGATAGATTCTTTAGTTGACTGAGACCTCATCTGTGAAAGAATTTAGCCAACCAAGACTATGACAGCTATGAGGGGATTGTGCGGAGTGCGATGAAAGTTGAACTAGAGTTTGGTGAGACACAATGGTCTCATAAATCCAATGACAAGAAGAGATCGATGGAGCCAAGATTATGGAGGATCTTTGATCAGGGAAGAGAAGGCAAGAAAGTACAACATCCCATGTGTAATAAATGTGGGAAGAAGCATTCGAAGAATTACCTTCTCAAGAGCGGGATATGCTACAAGTGTGGTAGAGATGGACGCATTGCAAAGAATTGTCATAGTGAGGTGAAGCATCAAATTCCCAACACTAACAACAAGGGGAAGATGGTAAAATACCTACCTGATGTTCAATTCTATAAGTGTGGACAACTTGGACACTTTTCCAACCACTATCCAAATCTGATGGTAGTAGAGGGGAATCACCATCAGCATCAGAAACGGCCAAGGGAACAAGGTCGTACTTTTGCAATCACTATCGCTGAAGTAGAAGTTCCAAATGATGTGGTGGTAGGTACACTTTTTTTTATCAAAGATATCAAGTACTTTGTTTGATTATGGTTTTATACATTCCTTTATTTCCTCCAAGTTTTCAAAGAATTTAGAATCAACCCTCGATTTTCTAAAAGTAGAGTTATCAGTCAAGACTCCTGGTGGGATTATCCAAGAATTGTTAGTGTTTAGAAACTCTAGTATTTACATTAGTGAGAAAAATCTTATCACAAATCTAGTAGTCATTCCCATTCTAGAATTATACATTATACTAAGGATGGACTGGATCTCAAAGTTTAATGCTAAGATCAAATGTAGAAGCAAGGAAATCTCAGTAGTCTTGAATGGAAAATCTATAGTTATCTTCCAAGGAGAGATATCTCAACCTGATCTTTGTCTATAAGAACCTCTTATATCATTATTTATGGAGTTGATCAGTGAAGAAGAAGAAGTAATTGAGAGTTTGAGGATATAAAATTTCTCTATCATCCAGGAATACATTGACGTATTTTCTGAGTTACCCGGACCTCCCCCAAAAAGAGAGGTAGAGTTCTCCATTGAACTCATACCTAGATCCCATATGATATCAAAGACCCCATATATGATGAAAAATGTGGAGCTGGAGGAGTTAAAGAAATAACTCCAAGATCTTTTGGAGAAGGGTTTTATCTGACCTAGTGTGTCTCCTTGGGGAGAACTAGTTCTCTTTGTGAAGAAGAAGGATCGATCGATGCAGCTATGCATTGATTATAGAGAACTGAATGGGATCGCAATAAAGAACAAAACCCCTCTTCCAAGAATTGATGACTTATTTTACCAACTTCATGGGGATCAATTCTTCTCTAAGATTGATCTTAAATCTGGTTATCATCAATTGAGGGTGAAGAAAGAAGATATTCCAAAAACTGCCTTCTGATCAAGATATGGTCATTATGAGTTTGTGGTTATGCCCTTCGGACTGGCTAATACACCTGCTGTTTTTATGGATTTGATGAATAGAGTCTTTAAGGGGTACCTTGATTACTTTGTGGTAGTGTTTATTGATGATATTGTGATATATTCCAAAAGTTGCGAGGAGTATGAGGATCGCATAAGGGTTATTTTGCAAACTCTATGGAAGGAGAGGATTTTTGGAAATTTCAGTAAATGTGAATTCTGGTTACAACAAGTTGCTTTCTTGGGGCACATTGTTACCAATAAAAGAATCACAATTGACCCTAAAAAGACAAAATTTGCAGAGGAGTGGCCTCAGCCTACAATAATAACTGAGATTTGTAGTTTCCTTGGATTGTAGGATATTATAGGAGGTTTGTGAAAAGACTTTTCATGACTTTCTAATCCATTAACCAAGTTAACTCGAAATGGGGTCATGTTCATCAAGACAAAGGAGTGTGAGGAAAGTTTCCAAGAGCTAAAGAAGAGATTGGTTACTGCACCTGTGTTAACTTTTCCCTCAAGTGGGGAAGGATTCGTTGTTTTTATTGATGCATCTCTAAAAGGGCTTGGGTGCATCCACATGCAAAATGACATGGTCATTGCTTATGTATCTCGACAGTTGAAGACTCATGAGCAGAACTATCCTTCACATGATCTAGAGTGGGATGTGGTCATTTTTTCCTCTGAATATATAGAGGCACTATCTTTATGGGGAGAAATTTGATATATACATAGACCATCAAAGTTTTAAGTATATTTTCACAAAAAAGGAAATGAACATGAGTCAGAGGAGATGGTTGGAACTTCTCAAAGACTACAATTATTAAATTCATTACCATACTAGAAGAGAAAACAATGTCCATGATGCATTAAGCAGGAAATACCCAGTTATTCTTTCCTTGATGAGGATTTAAAGAGATCCTTTGATTAATGACATAGTAAAGATGGACATGGGAATTATAAGGGAAGGGACATTATCAACCCTAACCCAAATGATTTCTCAACCTTCATTACTAGATAATATCAAGAAAGCTCAGAAATAAGATCCTTTGTTACAGAAGAATTCTGAGGTAGTGAAGGATGGGAAGTTTCCTGATTTCAATATTGACCAAGAAGGGGTACTGAAATTTTTTACCAGACTATACGTTCCATCATTTCTAGAAATAAAGAAGGAGCTGATGGATGAAGCCCATAACTCTACCTCTCTATACATCCTGGAAGCATGAAAATGTATAGAGACCTTCGTGATCATTATTGGTGGGAAAATATGAAATGAGATATTGCTGACTACACTTCAAGGTTCCTGGTATGTTAGCAAGTGAAGGTAGAGAGACAAATTCCTAAAGGGGTATTACAACCACTACCCATACCAGCATATAAGTGGGACAATATCACTATGGACATTGTTACTAGTCTCCCGATAACTTCCAAAGGAAGAAATGAGATATGGATTATTGTGGACGGTCTCACCCAGACTGCTCATTTTATCTCTATTCGAGAATATTTCTCTTTTGATCAACTTTCCAGGATTTACGTGAAAGAAGTGGTAAGGCTGCATGGAGTTCCACTATCTATCGTATTTGATCATTATCCAAGGTTCACATCAAAATTATAGAGAAGTATTCAACATGCTCTGAGCACTAAATTGAATTTTAGTACGGCCTATAACCCCCAAAATGATGGAAAATCTAAAAGGAATATTAAAACACTTGAGGATATGCTTAGAACAAGCTCAATGGAATTTAACGGTGGATGAGATCAACATCTCCCTTTAGTTGAGTTCTCTTACATTAACATCTTCCATTTGAGCATTCAAATAGAACCCTATGAAGCTCTATATGGAAAGTGATATAGAAATACTACTTGTAGGGATGAAGTCAGTGAGAGAAATCTTCTTGGGCCTGATCTTGTGCAAGAGATGACAGAAAAAGTCCACGCCATCCATCATCACATTAAGGCTGCTCAGAGTCGGCAAAAGAGTTATGCCGACAAGCATTGAAGGGACTTCGATTTTGATGTTGGTGACAAAGTCTTTATTTTAATTTCACCGTGTAAGAGAGTAATGAGGTTTGAGAAGAAAGGTAAGCACAACCCTAGGTACATTGGCCCCTATGAAATCCTTGATCGCGTAGGAGCAGTGGCCTATCGGCTTGAACTTCCTCCAAACATATCACAAGTTCATGATGTCTTCCACGTATCCCACTTGAGGAAGTACATACCTGACCCTTCACATGTACTAAATCTAGAGGTGGTACAACTGAAACATGACCTCTCTTTTGAGAAGTAGCCTGTGGAGATCTTGGATCGTAGAGACAAGGTTCTACGCAACAAGATGAGCCACCTTGTTAAGGTGTTATGGAGGAACCATAAATGTGAAGAAGCCACGTGGGAACCAGAGGAGTCTATGAGGCAGAAGTACCCACATATTTTGTCTTCTTAGGGTACGATTTAAAATTTTGGGGATAAAATTTCTTAAGGGGGGAAGAATGTAACAACGCAAACTTTTGAATAATATTTGATTCCTAAATTTGTGTGTTATTTAATTTTATACTCCACAAACTATATCCTTTAATTAATTAAGTGATACCATTGGGTTTTGACTTTTATATAACCATTGGTCAATATAAATATTGGAAATTAATCTCTTAACATTACAATTATTGTTTATAAATACATGTGATCTTAGTTAATTAATACAGAAAGAATATTCGATGGCCTCATCCATTAGACTCAAGTCGTACAAAGATTATCTGTCAGAGCTTGGGAAGGAGGTAGAATCTCAGGGCTTCACTCTAGACTAAGCCCAAGAAGAACATCGACATTTGAAGCTTGAACAGAATCACCTAAGGGAGATGTTCAAGCTGGTAGAAATCACCACTCAGACAATGTTGTCTGTGCCACCCCAAGATTCTATCACCATAGCACACCTTACACTCAGGTCCTCTGTAGGTGTTATAAGGGGATATGTAACGATGCCTTAGATACTGTTTTTAATCCCTTGGTATAAATGAAAATTTGATTTCTTATTATGGTAAAATTTGGGATTTTCAAATGTCCAGATAAATATAAGATGAATATTATTGATGAATTTTGGGAAAAGGGTATTTTAAAATATTCATGTAAACATTAAATAATTAATAATGTGAAATGATTTTCAAAAAATAGTCTTCTATATTTGTGATCAGTAAGAAATTTAGAGTCTAATAAGATCAAATTTTTTTTAGTGAATAGTAAAGTATGAATAGTAACATACCCTTATGAAATGTAATGAATATTAATGAATTGTAAATCGGCCAAAAGAATAGAATCTTCACCCATGAATGTATAAATACAATTTAGACATCTTAAAAGTGAAAAAATGATCATAGTATAAGTTTTGTTATTTTTTTAGGTCATAATTATTTTATTTACAATTTAATAATTAATTTAATAATTAATTTAATAATTTAAAATGAAAATGTATTTTCATAAAATTTAATCATAAATTGTTACTTTATTGTCTTATGGTGATGTGATAATTTTATGGGACCTTGATTACCTTTTCACGGTGTTACAAAACGAGTTATAGATTTAAAGATGTTTATTTGGAATAAATAATGATTTTATTTAAAAAATTAAATTAAAAATATTTATAAAAATATTTTCATAAAATTGAGTTCATTTTTTAATTTAGATCATCGATATTAGGTTAGGGTAATGTTTTGAGATTTCTCTGAAATAGTTGAATTTTCAGTGAATAGTAAAAATACAGTTTTGAGTTTCGGGTGTTTAATGACATCATTGATGATGTAATCATGATTTAATAAATCTGATCGACTTGTGAATAGTAATATATGTTATGAGGTGTACCAAGTGGACAATAACATGTGAAAATACCATGGGAAAACCCATGGTTTTGCAAATACCACCGATGAGGTGTCCCTTGGAAATTAATTAAATATTCCCTCACTTTTGCTATAAATACCAAGACTTTGCCTCATTAATTTCATTCCAAAATCCTCCTGAATGAAGTTCTAGTATTTTTATTTCCCAAGGAGTCCTCCCAAGGTTCCATCAGGCCCCCAAGGTCCCAACCTTCAATATTTCGAAGATACTCTTCACGGTAAGGGATTCTTTCACCCTCCTCTTTTATGTCATGAATTCCATTATGTTATGTCTTCTAGTTTCTATTTCATTCTGTTGGGTGTGTTATTATATATTATTATTACTTTAAATTTTATGTCCAAATGATTAGATACCCTTTCCTCTCTCATTAATTTCTTTTCTGAATTTTTAAGTGATGTCGTTAGGCAGTTGAATTTTCGTAAAAGAAATTGTATCTTCTCTTTTCTTTCAAGTTTTCCTTTCATGTGGCATATCTTTCAAATATCCTTACCATGATCTTATTTATTTTTATTCTGTACCTATACTATCTTATGAGTTATTTATCAGTGGGTTACCCTTTTCCCCTCTCTTTTTAATGTTTTCTAAAAACACGTTATATTGTCGTTATGCTGCAGAATTGTCGTCTCAAAATCTCTCTATTTTTCTCAAGAAATTATTTTATATTATTTTCGTGAATACCCAAACCTATTTCATTTCCAGTAGTATTCATCAATACATAAAATTGATATATTTTATTCTGTAATTTATGTACATATAACCCTCACTCTCTTTCCATGGGTTATAAATGATATAATGATCAAGCTTTTAAGAACTTTTAAAACGTCACGATTTGGAAATGAAACCCATTTCTTTTATTCTCTATGGGTTATTTATGAAATTTTTGATATTGATATATGTGTCTCACATGAAAATAAATACATATTAAGGGTTCTCCCTAATATCGCTCCAATGCATTGGGTAAAGAATTTAATCTCTAGTGATGACAAGTTTCGCAATACCTTGGTGAATAACCTTGGTAATTCGTATGAAACCTTTGGGATGAACCTTGGTGATATGCTCATGAATGTCTAAATTAAATGTTTTAGCCACATATTCATATTATGGTTCAAGTTATTTTCCTTATTAAATTCCTCTAATTCCATTTCTCTTGTCTTTATCAAGTTCTTATTGATATCACAAGTAAAATAAATCCCTTGTTTTCCTTACTAGGCTTTCTGCCCACCGTTTCCTTTTATGTATGTCTCCAGGTTATGAGATGTTGTATTTGTTGATATTATGAACTTTTCTGGAGGTTTTTAAAGGGAATTTAAAAGTTTTTTTTAAGTTTTCATGTATTTTGTTCCTAATTTCCAAGACACTAGACTTTAAAGGTCATATTTTTGTAAAAATTAATGAAAAGTTGTGTAATAAAAAGATGGGATTCCATAAAAACCATCTCTCTTATTACTCATTATCATATTTAGTTTATTTTTTCTTTCAAAAGAACGGGTTAATTTGATTCTTATATTTCTATTAAAATCAAGTATTATATTGGATTCTTAATTCTTCATATCTAAAGAAAGGGACTCTATCTTTTGGGTTCTTGGATCTCTATTAAAACCAAGGGGTTAAATATAATCCTCTCAAGACTTATTGAGGGGAGGATACATAGGGGAACTTCATGTGATATTTAAGATCACCTTTGTCAAAGTGTGCCTTTTCTTTTTTTCTTTCCACATTTATATTTCCACTATCTATATAAATAATTGTTTTATCTTTTTTTAAATATTGATTTGATAATATCGAATTATTTAATGATATATCCATCTATTTTATAGAATTGTTTAAACTTATTATTCTATTTCTAAAATGTAATTCACCCCCCCTATTTCCATCATTTTCCAACCAATAATCACTCATCCAAAATTATTGGTTCTTCCCTAGTTTACATGTTTTGTAGATACCATACCTACGTTGAAATTTTGGTTCAAATCCAACCTATATCCCACCTTTGGTAATGTCTATCCATCTTAGTGGTGGATATTTCAGCCCAAAAATACCTCCCATGGTCTTAAAATGTATGATTTTAATTAAAATATTCATCGGTAGAAAATTATCCATATTTTATGTGGTGTTCTATGCTAGTGGGAACTATATGTGGGTCAGGTCTTGTGTAGTCTAGGATTTACCCACATTTTCTTCTTCTAGTGGTTCTATTTTTTTGTACATGTTGTATTCTCCTTCTCATGGTTGTGGTCCATTATCAGATTCATTCCATCTAATATTATCTAGTCCCCTTTTGGTCTCTTGAACTTAAGGTTTTGGCTGATCCAACATTGGTTCTATTTTATTTTGCATTTTTCTTTAGTAATATCTCCCCAACCCATAGGCCCGATTTAGTATAAAGTAAATTTTTTTGAAAGAAATGGAAAATGAAAATAAAAAAAAGGAAAATGATAAATGAATTCTAATTTATATTTAGTATGGATGAAATAAGAATAGGAAAAGGTATAAATAAATAAATAATAAAATATGAAAATAGAAGTTTTGTCTTGGATTATTGGGACTCTATGAGATAAAAACTTCTAGAAGTTTCATTAATGAATCTAAGGATTACTATATTCATGGAGTTTGATATCATTGTCTATGAAAATATAGATGGTTTTGACAATATTCAATGGTGGATACAAATCAAATCTCCTTTGGATACAATGGGTGGAAATCACTAGCCATTGCTTCAAATCTGATCCATCGCTATAGCTTCTTAAAATCTATTTCATTTAAGATATATAGTTAACATCTATTTTATGTATAGAATATGTGTTCATCATTAAAAATCATAATATAAATTCACTTCTCAAGAAGTATAAATCATGGTCCATATTTTTAAATCTTCCCACTTCAAATCTATTACTTAATATATAGATGCTTCACCTCCGGTTTTCTAGTCACTTCTTCAAATCTACATATTTTTTTCATCAATATCCAGGTGTAGAGTAGTAGTGGTGGTTTCAGTTAGATCAGGGGAGGTGATGGATAGGGAGAATTAGTTGTTCTATTTCCAACCTAAAAAACATAAAAAATTTATTTCTACTTTTGTTTCCCCACATTTATTTCCCTTATACAAATTGAGTCCTTAAGATAGCTGTTAGGATGGGTTTTCAAATGTTTTTTATTTGTTGTAAGTGGTGTATGTTGACTCAATGGTGGTTTTATGAGGGGTTGATACAACATGTTAGTGGTGAGATTTTGAGTTACAAAGGTGTTATTCTAATAGTTGGGGATTGTTTTTGTGGTGTACATTTTTTTATATAGATGTAGGTATTTCATCACATTGTATTAGTGAATGTTATATGGTTGTTTGGTGTTTGGGATTCGATGATGATCAGTGAAATTATCTAGAAACATTTGGGATGTTAGGTGGTTGGTGTGACCTAATAGAGGTGAGGATTTGATGATGGGTCTGTGATGTTGGTTCCCCTCGGTCGGTGTGCTTCATGCTAGTATATTTCAGTGACCAAGGCATGCAAGGACAGGATGATTGACCTTGAGTTCCTTTCAACTATTCACCCCAAACTAGTTCTAATGTGCCTCAAATTTGGTGTTCGTGCCATTTGGGTGGCCCATTTATAGTGGTATTTGGGATTCTTAGTTTCCTTTATATTTAGTTTGAAAGTTAGTTTCCATGTGGTTTTAGGATCTAGACTAGAACTTATACTTGGTTCCCACCAAACCTAAAAGTGGTTTATTTGAAAAAAATTAAATCAAATAGATATATTTTTTTAGGTTTAAAAAAATATAAAAAGGGGTTAAGGTTACCAATATTTGGAAAAAGGGTTACCTGGAAGCATGAACCACATTCATGCCTCATGTTTTCGGTTTTCACAAGAGGCATGAGTTCAATTAATGCCTCATTCTAAGAAAAATATATATAAAGGGAACCACCCATCCACTCATTCTTGACCTTTCAATTTAAATCAAAGATTTTTCATATTAAAATCTATTTTTAAAATTATTACGAGCAACCCTCGGGAAGGTAAAACTGCTTTCTTTAAATTTTAGTTCTTTATTTAGTTTATATATATTGTTTAACTAGTTGTTTAGATTTCTTAAAAAATATATAGATTATATAATTTAAATAATATTAAATTATTTATTAAATTTAAATATGATATTTAGATGATTTAAATGTTTTTGAATGGTTTGATAAATTTATATCAATTATTATATGTAAAAATAAATTATTTTAAAGAAGTAGTTAATTATAGAATATAATTTATAAAAAATTTTAATAAATGTATAATGATCATGATTTAGATCGATCAATGAATATTTGGTTTTTTTATTTTCATTTATAAGTTCTAAAAATTATTTTAATTTTATTTTTTGGTGATTTTTATGTCATTCATTATTCCTTGGTACCCCTAAAATTCTTGTGAGTACTATTGCAAAAAATAGAGATTACAAATGAGATAATAATTTTTAATGTTGAATTTTTATACAGTGGTTTAAGTGGAGTGATTTATTTTTTATTTTATTAGATCAAACTATATGAATATTTCCACCAAATATGTCATTAGATTGTCATTTTTTGATAAATCAGCCCACACCATATAACTCACAATAATTTTAATTTTGCTAATGATAATTTTTAATTTATTATTAATGTGATTGTATTTATCAAATTTATTAATAATTATAAAAAAGGAAACTTAAAATTATTTTAAATTATTTAATTAATTCTAAATTATTTAAAAAAATATATTTGAAAGACATTTATTAATACATATATATTTTCAAAATAATTAAAAGATTAATTTAATTTTATTTTTATTAAATGTTTTATAAATTAAAATTATCTTACTACAAAATAAACTATAGGTTAATTTTTGAAAAATTAAAATAAATACAATATTCAATTTTTTTATTAAAGTAAATAACACACTATGTTTTTGAGAACCAAAAATATTAACTAAACTAAATTTAAAAAAATTAAGATATCATTTCATTTTTATAAAAAAAAATCAAAATAAATTTTTATAAAGTATAAAAATGTGATATTTTATGAATAATAATAAATATAATATTTAATAAAATACTAGTAAAAAATGGGTCATCTACTAAGGGTCAAAATGGGTGGTCACCATTGGCGGTTGTGAATAGATGTTTTTATGACCGACAAATGCATTCATGACTGTCAAAGGTATTTAATGATTTTTATAGTGACCCAAGACTTTTTACACATATTATTAAATGATTTTTAACATATATATCCATTAAATACAATACAAGGATCAAAATTTATAGTGTCTTTGGAAGACTGGGTACATATAACATTAACATGAAAACAAAAATTCTTTATTTTAATCTTATTAATAAGCTCCTAAATCCCTTTGAGAACTTAAAACTAAATGGTATAACCTAAATAATACATATAAAAAAGGGGTGATCTAAAAATCCCAATATGGTAATAAACATGATAAAGAAGCATAATGTGCGAGCCAAAGGTATAACATGAAGTCATAAAAGAGAAGGCTCGTGAGTAATAACATGGGGGCATAACATAAAGAACATTCTATCATAAGATCAAGGAAACATATGGAATGTGTAAAAAACCAAAAAAACATGACGTAATCATAAGTCAAGGATAAATTCCAAGACAATATCACATGGTGGATAATGTCCCATAGTTGATTAGTTTTACTCACTAATTCCACACATAACGTTTTATGAGACAAAAATCTTACCCAATGCTTTAGAGTGTTATCTGGGTGAACCCATCATAAAATTTTAATTATAATGTGTGATAAAAAATTAAATAAACCATAATTAATAACCATGATAATTAACCATGGAAATAAATTTGTTGTATAATATTTTATCATATCATAATCAAATGAGATTTCCTAAAGAGGGAATTTGAGAAATGAACATGATGAATTTATTACCCCATAAAATTAAGGTAGAATAAGCTAATTATATATGTGAGAGACATATAAAAATAATTTATAAAAAATCAATAAAATTAAAGTGATATGTAAAGTGAGTAAGATTGATAAAGATCATAACCCAAAGAAAAATGGTGGTTTGAAGAGATCTCTTACCTTAAGTCTCGTCTATCTTCATGTGAATTATAAACTCTGATATAATAAATATAGATTTATTATACATGTATTATAGAACCATAATCATATACATCTTACCATATATTATTTTCTTATAACATGTTACCACCCATTTATTGACAATTCTTCATGAAAATCATTGTTCCGGGTGATAACTGCTTCGTTTTTCATCCATGTTTTGGTTCAGTAATCTCATTATTTATACATTGATAATGGTTAAATAATATAAATAATTTTAAAATGGATATTAATATCATATATATTCATTATATATATATTAATAGGTAAAAAGGTAGAGATAATATAAATGAATTACACTATTCATGGAGACGGTGGGTCATACATACGCATGAACGTTGTTTCTATTTTCGATGGATAATATGAAAGAAAGGTAAATAATAATAAACATTTAAATAATCATTATAATATAATAAATAAAATATATATCATTAAATCCATAATTATATCTAACTGTGAGAGGTGGTGATGGAAAACGAATTACATCGGTTCGTGAAGCGGTACTCCTCCGTACAAATGAATGACGAATCTGTTTCCCATTTGATGAAAGTGGAGATGGATGTAGGTGATTACATTTACATAATAACGTCTCGGTATATGGAATATACTATTTTTATTATTTTAACATTTTGAAGATTATTTTAAGGCGGTAGAAGAATAAATAAAACTTAAACATTCGGTTAAAGACTACACCTCTTATTTGGACAACTTCCTTTGTTTTACACCTTAATCCCTCTAAGGATGTTATTATACCAAATAAAATCCATATATAATGATTGTATGGATTATATTAAGTTATTTTGATAGGTATTTTCCAAACTAAAATTCATTTGATGTGTGAATAAAAGAGGGTAAGAGGTGCCTTTTATATGAGAGAGGAGGGGCATTCTTGCAATTTCATAAATTATTAAATTAATATAAAATATTTATCAAATAAAAATGGAACCAAATTGATATAATTTTAATAATATATCATTATTAGTCTCATAAATATTATAAAATAAAAATTCTCTAAGTGTAGGTGATGCTCTCACCCTTAGCTTTTTTTAACCCTTGGTTAACCCTTCTGGTGATTAGTTTGATAACAAGGTTTTTACTAGTTAGGGGTTATGATAAGTACTATAAAATAATAGTTGGCCAATAAATGTACCATATTTTAAATTATAAACCATATTGTAATAACTTTTATGAAGATATCATTTTTTTAATTTTAAATCATTTAATAAATTATTATTTATTATCAAATAACATTAATGTCATTTTTGAAACTATTCATTTAATTTGACTTCGAAAACATCATTACAAAAATATAATTTTAATTTAATACATTAAAATATATATAATATTTTATATTATCTAAAAAATAATTTAACATAATAATTCATTCAAATTAAATTACCTGTACTATTTATAAAATCATTTATTTCATTTTTCTATTAATTGAATAAATACTTTTTCGGCATTCTGTTAGAATTTAAGATAATTATTTCATCACTAAAAATTAGAAATAAATTAACATGATAAAAAATAAATTATTTTTAAAATAAATCTGTTATAACTGAACATAGCCTCCTTTTATCCATTTTCCAAAAATTTAGAGACAATAACAAAAAGAGAATGACATTTTTTATTTTCCATTACATAAAATAATATAAAGGTCAAAATCAAAGAAATATTGCAAAAAGTTCCAATATTTTCAAAATTTTAATGGACATGGTAGATATAAACTCATTAAATAGGATATATACACGGTTTATGGTCATTATTTAGTCCTCATCATATTATTTGTAACCTTAATTACCTAATTTACCCATACCATGGAGACTATTATTTACATTGATTACTATTCATAATGACCAAAATTAAAATAGATCTATTTACCAAATTTGGACCTTATAATTATAAGTATGGAATACTTTTTTCAGGATTCAATTTTTAAAAATTACGTAAATTAATTTAAAATTAAAACGCAACAGACAGTGAAAAATATTTTTTCATAAAAAATGCCTTTTAAGAATAAATAATGTTTTTATACTAAATAAAAATATAAAATTTATTATAAATAATATAATTGTTTTATGTTTAATAAAAATAAACCAATAAAATTTTAAAACTAATCCATGATATAATTTTACTTTATAATACTTTTAAATAAAATATAGTTTTCAATAAAAATCAGTATTTTTTATAATTCATTGAAAATCAAAAAATTTATAAAAATATCAAAATTTCACCATAAGATAATTTTGATATGATTATTTAAAAAATGATAACTTTTTTATAAAATAATATTTATATGAATTCTAGAAATTAATTATAATATTTTCTCACAAAAATTGATAAAAACCATTTTTGAAGAAAATGTATCTTTGATAAATAAAATGACTTTACAAAAATTAAGTGAATATTTAATAATAATTACTCAATACATTTATATTGAGTATGGAATTTATATATATATTATAAATCAACTAATCTTATTCATATACGCCAATTTAATGGTTAGGTTATAATCGTAATATTTAAATAATAGTAATTCATGGTTTTTTGGATCAATATTTCATTTCATACATGCTATTGAACATAGTGTTATTTTAAAAAAAAATTGGGGTATTTCATTCTTTCCTATAAATTTTATATTACACACTCTATGGATTCCTCCTATTCCCATTTTTCCTCCATATATTTTTGGTTTTGTTATTGTATTTTGACTAGGTGAGTTATCTTGTTGCGTAAAGAATTATCTATATAGTCCAAGATCTTCCTCAGATACTCCTCAAAATAGAGATCATCTTCCAGCTTTATAAACATGGAATTTAGTACATGTGAGGGATCTTGTATATACTTCCTCAAGACAGATACGTGGAATATGTCGTATACTTGAGATAGGGTTAATGGGAGTGCTAATTGATAAGCCGTAGATACAATTAGATCGAGAATCTCAAAGTGGTTAATGTATCTAGGACATGGCTTACCCTTATTCCCAAATCTCGTGAATCCATTCCATGGAGATATGAGAAGAAAATCTATATTACTAACCTCAAACTCCATGTCTCATTAACAAATTCCATCATAGCTCCTTTGTGGGCTCTGAGAATCCCTTATGTGTTACTAAATTATCTTGACCTTTTCTACCATTTACTTTATGATTTCATGTACCAATAGCATTAATTCACTATTTTCATCCCAACACACAAGTGTTATACATCTCTTCCCATAATATTCTTTATAAGGAGTCGTCTGGATGCTTGAGTGAAAGCTATTTTTGTATGAGATATCAACACAAGTAAGATGTTGATCCCATCATACTATGAATTCCATTGAACATACTATCAGTATGTATTCTAGTATATAAACATTCTGATCAGACTGGACACCAATTTTGAGGTGAAAATCCGTAATGATGTTTAACTTAGTATTTAGATTATGTTGGAGACTCTTCCAGAACATGGAGGTAAATCGCAAATCTTGATAAGATACAATCAATAGTGGCATTCTATATAGCCTCACCACCTCTCTAATATATATCCTTTCAAGTTGATTAAGTGAAAATTCCTCTAAAATTATAATGAAGTGAGTAGTCTTTGTTTGATGTTCCACAAATAAACATATAGTATTATTTACTCTTCATGTATTTGGAAGATCGGTGACAACTTCCATAGTGATGTTTTCCTATTTTAATGTAGGTATGGGTAAGGGTTGTTCTATACACTTACAATTTTTCCTTTTAGAATTAACTTTCTAACATAACTGACTCTTATATGTATATTCCATGATATATATCTTCATATTATCCCACCAATATTAGTATCAGAGATCTTGATACATCTTCGTGCTCCCTGGGTGGATGGAGAAGTTTGAGCTATGTTCACATTCAACAACTCCATATTTATCTTATTATTTTATAGTATTCATAAAAATGAACCAAATATTATAAATCCTTTATCAATTTTTATCTATGAAGATTTCCCTTCTATTATATTTTCCACCTTCTTCTAAATTTCAACATCATCTCTTTGATCATCCTTTGTCTTCTCCAGAGGAGATGGTTGAACAATAACTTGATAGAAGAAAAATTATGTTCCTTATTTAATGATTCCCATTTCCATAATTTTAAATTATAAGATGATTAGATTATTTTCAATTATAATCAATGATAAGGTTTTCATATCTTTTATACTTATATCATCTTCCACTTTGTTTCCTTTCCCATTATGGTAATGGATTGAGTAGTCATATTCCATGATCATATCTGACCATATTCTTTGGATCATATTAATCTATTTCTATTTGAATATATATATTTGTGGCTCTTATGATCCATATATATTTCACACTTCTCCCCATATAGATAATTCCACCATATTTTCATTGTAAAGATCACTGCAGACAACTCCAGATCATGTGTTGGATAGTTCTACTCATAAACTTTAAACTACCTTGAGGCGTAGGATATCACATTATCATTTTACATTAGTACTCATCCCAAGTTCTTCCTTGAATCATCTTTATATCCCACAAAAATTTCCCCACTTGTGGGTAGCATGAGGATTAGTCCAGTGATAAGCCTATTTTTCAATCCATTAAATAATTCTTCACATTTGTTGGTCTAAAAAAACTTTACTCCTTTCCGATTTAGTTTAGTTAGTGGGTTTAAAAATTATGAGAAGTTTCTCACAACTCATCAGTAATACCCATATAGTCCAATGAAACTACGTATCTTTATTATAAATAATGTTCTAGGCCACCCCTCAATTGGATTTCTCTTATAAGGGTCCAGAAATATCCCTTTATTGGTGATAGCATGGATTAATAGTGATACTTACTTCATCTAAAACTCACATTTACTATAGTTTTCATATAGTTTCTCCTTTAACAAAGTCTTTAGCATAGTATTAAAAATCTTATCATTCTCCTCCTTACTTTTGGAATATATCATAATATCATCTATAAAGAAAACCAAAAAATTCAAGTAAATCTCTAAACACTCTATTCGTTATATCCATAAATATTGTTGGACCATTAGTGAGTCTGAAGGGCATCACTATGAACTCATAGTGTCCATACCTTGTTTAAAAGGCTATTTTGGGGGATATCTTCCTTCATCACCTTAAATTGGTAACATACCAACTGATTGTCCACCTTAGAGAAACATTTATCCCTATATAGTTGATTGAATAGGTCTTTAATTCATGGACAGGGATACTTGTTCTTTATCATGATTTTTATGAGTTTATGATAATCAATATATAGGTTCATTAACTCATTCTTATTCTGGATGAAGAGAACTATTTCACCCCACTGTGAAGTAATTGGGAATATAAAATCCTTACCACACCCCATGGGGAAGCACTCGAGTCTATAAAACCCTTTTCTATATTCTATTGTAAATACTTTTTTGGATCTTCCAACTCAATGGTGGACATTTAGTAAGGAGTCTTGGATATAAGAAGATATTCGTGAATAGTTTCAATTGATTACTCAACTTATCAGTTAGGAGGAAGACACAAAAACTCTTCAAGGAATACATCATTATAATATCTCAATGGGAATATCATAAAGTGTGATTCTATACTTTGTATCAATCATTTGATCAAAATATGATTTCACATAAGTCAGTAATATCAATGCTCTAGAATATGATTCCAAGAAAGATTCATCCTTCTCCTTAAACCTGTACAGAATTGGAGAATGACTTGGGATGTGAAGGGTAATATCACTCTCCCAATAGTTGATATTGGGTTTATATAAGGACATCCGATCTATACCAAATATAGTATCAAACTCTACTTAAGTAAGTAAGATGACATTTATGGAATATTCAATCCACAAACAATAACTAGGGAGAAGTTGTCTACTTAAGATAAAATAATTTCTCTATTTTCAATTATCCCAGATAACTCAACCTCTATGTTTTTATGTGGTGTTTGAATACTTATACTAAACTTTCAAGATTTTAAATAATTAATAGAACCAAAATCAAAAAGTACATTTTCTATTCATGAATGAATAACCAATGTACCTTTCACCACATCGTTTTTGGGATCCACCTTACTAGTAGTGATATTATATTCATTTCCTTTATGTCTAAGCCATGGTGGTTTTTATCATTGATTGTCTCAGATAACCCTTTTCTTAGGGTATTGTATTACATTATTCACATGTTTCTTACTTTTGAAACATTTTACCCTAGTATGATTATTGATCAAAACCTTTTTTATTTCATATAATTTGTGGGTTTCTTCATCTCTTTTCAGCATTGATTCACACTATTCTCTACTTTCTCACACATGAAGCATATCCTAGTTCCCTTCAAATAGTTTTTTATATTTTTTCCCACACTTTTGATACATAGGATAATTATTTTTCATTCCTCCATGAGATTTATCTATTGATCCTCCCGAAGACAACTTCATTTTACACTTTTGATCTCTAGTCCTACAAGACCACTGAGAGTCTCCAATATCCATCTAAAACTTGAGTGAAAAATTGAAAATATCTTCATAATTATAAATGTCTTTAATTTCCAAATCTTTTTATATACTTGGATTTAATCCACTAAATATGTAATCCACCTTAATTTCTATATTTATGACAATGTCATAGGTAGATCGTTCAATCCTTGTAAGGTTATCCTAATACTATTTTATAGAATCATATTTCTTTTTCTTCAGTCTAAGAATAGCCTCTATATTATATGATTTTAGAGCTGGGGGATAATATTTATTGAAAATATTTACTTGAATTATTCCCATTCTATGGAATCCATATTCTCTTTGGACTTTATGTTCTTGATTAGTTTCCACCACTGATCGGATTCCCCATCCATGTGTTAAACATCCAACACAACTTTCTCTTATTCTAAGCATTGAATAAAAGAGAATATATTCTCAATAGAATTAATCCATTGTTTTCAAATTATGGGGTCATAAGATCCACTAAAGGTAGTAATCATTTGTCACATAAAATACTCGACTGCAACTTTCTCCTTCTTAGGAGATGAAGGACATTCTAAATGATTAATGTTTCTATTTATAGCATGACTTAGTTAATATAGTACTTCCATGAGGTTTCCATATCCCACTCCCATAAGTTAAGGAATATAATTATGGTAATCATCACATTACCTATCATGTTGTTTGTTGTTTTGTCTTCTCTTATTTCCCTCAATTAACTAAAAAAATAAAAAACAAGGTGAGATTACTTTAACTAAAAACATACAAAATGGAAATTTATAAACATGGATGGAATAAATTATATATGATAAGTATATCCAAAATATGAGTCTCAAGGTTTCAATCTAGGTTGTTCATGGTAATTTTAGTATTTTGTTTTCTAATCTAACAAACTATTCAATTCCTTCATAATGGTTCATAAATATTTTGATAATTTTCTAGAGCATACCCCTGAGGAGTGTCAAACCAAGTGTGTAGCAAGGACTCATTGTCATAAACTAGGTTAAGATCAAGTAAATTCCCAATGCTACCTTTTTATGGTTATTGACCCCAGGTAAAAATGTTCTAGAGCCATATACAATTGTAGTATCCAGAGTGGGATATAATTTCATGGAAACCACTTGCTTTAAACTTCAACAAAATTCCATGATATTTTCCTATACTTAAATATATCCCTAGGGTTCTCACTAAATTATTCTAGTACTAATCACCAAAAATAACTATACTTTCCTATGATACCAAATATAGAGTCCTAAGCCTTTTTATACATATTATTACATGTTTTTTGACCTAAATATCCTTTAAATACAATACAAGGATTGAAGGTCCCAGTATCATTCAAAGACTTGGTATATAAAACATCAACATGAAAATAAAACACCTTTATTTCAATCTCCACAATGATCTCTAAAATCCCTTTGAGTATCTAAAACTGCATGGGATAGCCTGAGGAATACATATACAAAAGGGGTGAGCTAAAAATATATTAAGGTATTAAAAATGATAATAAATTAGGATATTTGAGTCAAAGGTATAACATGATATCATAAAAGAGAGCGATCATGAGTAATCACAAGGAAGCTTAACATAAAAAACATGGTATCATAAGATTATAGAAACTAAGGGAATGTGGTAGAAACACAAGACATGACATTATAATAAGTCAAGGATAACTACAAAAATAACATCAAATGGTAGACAATGTCTCATAGTGGATTAGGTTTACTCTCTAATCCCATACATAACGTCTCATGAGACAAAAACCTTACCCAAGGAATTAGAGTGCTATCTTGGTGTACACATTATAACTTGTTCATGATTATATTTTTTTTAAATAAAATCAATAATAATTCATAATCATAATAATTACCCATGGAAATAAAGGGGTTGTGTAATCTTTCCTCGTATCATAATCAAAGGAGATTTCATAAATAATGCATTTGAGAAATGAACATAAGGAATGTATTAACCCATAAAATTAAGGCCTAATAAGATAGATATGTATGTGATAGATATATATAACTAATTTATAATAATTAAATAACATTAAAGTGAGAGAGAAAGTGAGCTAGCGATAGAAAGATCATAACCCATAGAAAAAAAGGGTGGTTCTAAGAGATTGCTTACCTTAAGTCTCATCTTCCTTCATACGCATTAGAAAGTCCTATATAATAAATATAAATTTATTGTATAATGTTATAAAACCATAATAATATATATTATATCGTATATTATTTTATTATAACATCTTACCACCCATTTATTAACTATTCTTTATGGAAATCATTATTCTGGGTGATAACTGGTTCATTTTTCATGCATGTTTTTGTTTGGTAATAATCTTGGTATTTATAAATTGATCATAGTTACATAATATTGAAAATTACAACCAAGAAATTAATTTCATATATATTCATTATAAATATATTTAAATTCATCCATAAAAAGTACATATAAAATAAATTAATTGCACCATTCATAGAGATGGGAGGTCATACGTATGCATGAACATTGTTTCCATTTTCGAAGGATGGAAAAAAGAAAGGTAAATAATAATACACATTTTTATAATCATAATAAAATAATAAATAACATATAATTTTATTAAATCCATCATTATAACCATCTATGATATGTGGTGATCGTAAATGAATTACATCGGTTCGTGAGGCGATAGTCCACTGTACAGAAAAATGACGATTTTGTTTCCCATTTGATCAAAGAGGAGATAAATGAAGGAGATTAAATTAAAATAATAACATATTATTATATTTAATATAAAGGTTTTAGTATTTCACCTTGTTTGAATATTATTTTAATGATATATAATAATTAATAAAACTGAAAAATTTAGTTAAAAAATATACCTCCTCTTCGGACAACTTCATTTTCTTTGCACCTTAAGCCATATAAGTTTGATATTCTACCAAAAAAAGACCTATATAATTAGTTGAGGTATTATAGGAAGTTATTTGGGTAGGTATTAACTGAACTAAAAGGCTTTTAAAGTGTGATTAAAATAGAATAATAGGTTCCCTTTTATAAGATAGAGGAGGGGAATTCTTAGAATTTCTTAAAGATCTAAATTAATAGAAATTATTTATAATAAAAAATAGAGTAAAATATATATAATTTGAAATTAATATGATAATGAGTCTAATTACTCTCATAAAAAAATTGGACAAGTTTAGGTGATCTTTCCACCATTATATTTTTTTAACCCTTGGTTAACCCATTAGATGATTAACCTGAAAACAAGGTTTTTACTATTTAGGGGTTAAGATAGTTACTATAAAAGAAACTTTGGACTATAAATGGACCATGGTTGATATACTAAACCATATAGCAATCACTTGGTTGAATATATAATTTTTAGGAATTCTAAATCATTTAATAAAATATTGTTTATTATAAATAACATTAATGTCAAGTTTAGAACTATTCATTTAATTTTACTCTAAAAACAACATGAAAAAAAATAGAATTCAATATTATCCATTAACACCTATCTAATGTGTTATTTTTTTGTAAAAAAATTAGAACATAATAATTCATTCGAATTACATTACTTTTAATATTTTTAAAATCATTTATTTCATTTTACTATTAATTGAATAAATATTGTGGCAACATTGTGTAAGTATTTAAGGTAATTATTTAATCACTAAAAATTATAAATAAATTACCATGATAAATTTATAGTAATTTTACAGTGAAAATTAAAAATTATTATATTTATAGGGTTATGATGAAGTCCAATTGATATAAAAGGAAGGAGAGATGGTCTCGACCAGTAGGAACATACCTTATAAATCCCATTTATCAGGGATTCTGAGGGATATAACATCAATGGGACTTTCCCCTGACCAAACCCATGATAAGATTCAATAAATAAAGCATGAGAGAAACTATTTTTCAAATAATTTCAAGATCATTGAGATTACAGACCAAACCATGTACGTCGAACTACCCCAAGAAAATATCATTATTTCACACCTTGACCTTAGGGTGTTCGTTGGTGTAATAAAGGGCTATGTATATAGACCCAAACAATATTAATTTGTATGTATTTTATTTTTTTAAAAAATAATGATTATATTTATTCCTTTTTAATATTAATTTTTAAATTATTAAATAATGAGTTTGAAAAAAAATTATATTTTGATATGATGGTACACAAATTTTATTTATGGGAAATATACATTTTTAATAAAGACAATATATTTTAATGAATTTAATAAATTTTTAAATAAATAATATTTTAATAAAAAAATTATTAAATAATATTTATTAAATATAAATGATAATATAATTTTACAAAGTCAAAAATAATTTTTATAAGGTTCGGAAAACTGTTATTATAAAAAATATAATTTTTCAATAAATGGGGATTTTTGATTTAAAAGTATAAATTATAACATTTAGAGAATCATTTTTATAAAATAAATATTATTTTTTAAATTAGTAAATCAAAATTATCCGATGGTGGTTTTTTCATAATGTTCTGAGACAATCAAATTTTTTGGTAAAAATTAAATGCGGTGTTAATATATATTATGTATTATGACATCATAATGACCCAAAAGTGATGTAATATAATCTATAAAGGGTATACATGACCAAATATATATATATTTACTCATTAAAATAACATTTTTCTTAAGTTATTTGATTAATTTTATAAATATTTAATTAATCTTCCAAAACATATATTATATTTTAATGTTTTAAAATCAATTCTTTATAAACATGACTCACTTAGACATCACCAAGGGTATTAATTTAATGACGTTGATTATTATACTTGTAAAATAATCAAAACCTATCCTATTTAGTGGAAACCATGGGAAACCCCATGTAAATGTTTGTGGTTTTGATTAATTTATCATCTAGAGTCCAAAACCTATATTTAGAAATTAATGAAAAATTGTCCTCTCTTTTGCTAGATAAACCCACCCAAAATCTCATTACTTTTCGCTCAAAACCCATTCAACATAAAATTACACTACATTTACCTCTCTATATCCCTCCTAATTTCCCCCCAATCTCTTAAGAATCACCCTCCAAGCATTAAGAAGCGCCCTATTAAGGTAAGAGATTATCTCCTTCTCCTCTTTAATCAAGCACCTTCTTTATATTAAGACTTTTAATTTCCAATTTTTCATGTTGGGATAAGTTCTTACACATAACTCTTACTGTCCTTATTATTTTAAATTTATGAGATAAAACTTACACTCTCATTCATTCATTTTATGAACCATTATGTACCACTATTATGTTGTCAGAATCATCCTATGATTTATTATGCTAAATAATTGTTTACTAAAACTCCATCCCCATTTACACTCAAAGGGATTCCCCTCTATGTAAATACCCTTTATTTTTTTGGGAATTCAATGTATGTATATCTCAATCCTTAATATTGGGATTAAAAGTTATGAAATACATCCTTGTGTTGTACGATCTATGTGGCCAATAATTCATGTACATGATATAAATGTGATGGGTGTGATCAAAATTATATATCCCTCGAATGCATTGGGTAGTATCATGATATTCCATGTATGGTGTACATGATGTTATTTTATTCATCCTATGTAATGATGTATGGTTTATTATCCTTGACTTATGTTTATGATTTCATGTTTTCTATTGTTTCCATATTACTACGTTTCATTTATGTTATAATGTTATATTATGCTACATTGTTCAATATTATGATTCTCACCACTATTATATTACATTTATATGCTTATTGTATCACATGTGCCACTTTACTTTATTTTTTTCTTGTTTTATTACGTTAATGGTCTTTATAACTCACTTCTTTCCTATGTACATCACCAGTTTATCCCATGTAGTTCAATAAGAATCAAGATAATATAAGGGCGTGTTATGGTGTTTAAGTTTATGTCATTTTAATTCCTTAAAAGTTGTTATTTCATGTTCCACATTTACAAAATACATTGGTCCTCATGATCTTCAAGGGTTTTATTAAGTTTATATTTATGTAATAAATCATGAAATAAAGTGTATTAAAATATGGTTTGTTGTTGTTGGTATTAGAGAAAATTATAACTGTTTTTGGGTATTAGGATTATGAAACATTATTAAAAGTCTTATAGATATTACTAAACATAGGAAAAAATCCATAAATTTTGGAAAAGTATAGATTAATTGGTTTCCAAGAAAATTCATCATTGTTCGGATACTACAAGTTGATGTATCTATGTTAGAGAGGTAGATAGGGGTAATAACCTAAAAAAGGATGCATTGAGGTAGACTCAATTTTCACATAGTGTATGACAATGGACCTTGCTGCAGAACTGGTATGAAACTCCCTGGGGGTATACTTTGATAAATTCACAATCCCATTATGATCTATTATTATGGAAACAAAAATTCCCATATGATTTTATATTAAAAAATAGCTCATGGAAAACTCAAATTTAAACCTATAAATTCATAGGTTAATGATATATTACATTGATGAGTTATCCAATTAATGTTCATGGTTTCCCATTTATGTGTTTAATTTTTTAAAAATAATTGTCCCTAATTTTCCCTTTCTTTAGTCAATGGATGAAAATTAGAGGAACCGAGTCAACAACCAATGTGAGGGGAAATGTGATGGCTGCCCAAATGTGATGCCCAACCTGATGGGTGTAGGAATAAAAAACATCATGAAAATAATTTCTCTATTGACTCAAGTTTTGAATCAAATCATGAATCATGAAGAATTCTTGAATCCCCCAAATAAATAAAAATTTTCAATTGAAACTATTATGTGAGAAAGGCTTCTGACTTTAAGTGGATCCTCTAATCCTTTAATCATGGAAAAATAGATCAAATCCATAAAAATTTCTTCTCCATCCTTCAATTTCACAATTAAGAGAAGGCCATTCTAGTTTTTTATAATATGGAATGAGAAGTTGATCAATGGTGTATGTTGGTAAAAATAAAAATCCCTAAGGGGAGATTGAAGTGATGGAGTGAAAGGAATTCTAAAAGATTTTTTTGATAAATATTTTCCTCAAACTCCCTAACTTAAATTAGAGAGGTATTTCCTTAACATAAAGTGAGAGGGAGATGAATACATCCAGGCGTATGAGGAAAACTAGAAAAGAATTTCAAAATACACCTTCAATATTTTCATTTCTTCTGGAAATAATGTTTTCCAATTATTCGGTGTTCTAAAGTCATGTCTAAAAAAAGATTTATCTATTTAGGACATCGAGAGTGGTGATGAAATTTTCTTATGTTCCCTCAAAGTATAAATGTAGATCAATTAATCTTAAGGTTCTCGTAGGGATAAGAAGTGGAAATGGAGTTTAATTTGAGTGGTATGATAGAGAAATACAATAGTGGAAATAAATTTCAACAACCTACTTGTCAAAATTATGGGAAGAAACATCTTGGAAATTTTCTAAAGGGTGCATGGAAATGATTTTGGAATGGGAAGGAAGGGCACCTCATTAGAAATTTTCAATGGTAGAAACCAACCAATGTGATGTAATAAAGGAATTATCTAGTCTATCACAAGATTATGGTCTAATGTTTCAACTACAAGGAATAAGGACACTATGAAAATCAATAACAGTGACCCTCACTTTTCAAAACATTAACATTACATAACTTATGTGGAATACTTAAACATTATTCAAACATACACCCAAATAATGTAGTTGGTATAGTTCCTTTGGAAACATGGAAACATAAAAATTGGTACATATGTGAGCTACACCATCTCCCTCTAGGTTCTTCTTGACTATCACCCTTCTTAGAAATATCAAGCAAAATATATATAATCATAACCTGGGGGAAAGGAAACATAAAATGGGTGAGATAAAATGATCAGTAAGGGTAAACAAGGGATACATGTAATCATAAACATGAGCATAAGGGTATGAGAATTTTGTCATGAAAATATAAGATCATACCCTCTATATCAAAGATCATAATAGAGATCACGACATAAAGATTGGCAGTTCATAAGACATGAATCATACAGAAATATATAGAATAATCCATGAAATCATAATGTAGTAATAAACATGTAATTATGGGAAACTCATAAGAATATAATTATTTCCATAGTTGTCAAGGAATCACTACCAAGACCATCTTAGTAGTATGGGTTCACTCCCCACACCATCATAGTAGTCATGGTTCACTCCCATGTCCATCATAGTTGCATGAGTTCACTTATCATACCATATAGTAATCATGGTTCACTCCCATTTCAATCGTAGTAGTCAAGGTTCACTCCCAAGACCATATTAGTTTATCTAATGAAATATAAATCTTTACCCAGTGCATTAGAGGGAGATATAGGTCCCACCCATCACATAAATAAATCATACATACATGTGACAAAAGATCATAAATAATCCTATAATAACCCATGAAATGAAATGGGTATCATAAAAATGTAAACATATCATAACCTGTGGAAATATGCAGGTTTCATAATCATTTCCTCATAAGCACAACTCATGAAAATAAATGGGTTTCAAAATCATATTGCCCATAAAAGGCATACATGTTTCATAAGCATCACACCATTAAAAAAATAATCCATTAAAAGAAATAATATTAATGGAAACATTCAATAATTTCTCTATAAAGGCATGAGTAACACCAATTGATGTTATCTTAGATGGGGATTAATTTTTAATGATCTTTTAAAAACATTTCTTGGGTAGAATATCCATTCTTCTTTGAAATTTTTTTATAACATAAAACCTTTTGAAAACCATTATCTTTGAAAATAGATTTTAAAATATATAAAAGGAAGATTTGAAAATAAAAAAAATTAATATCCTTTTTCCTTGAAAATGATCTTCAAGTATCTTTTTAAATCATTTTTTTGATTTTTTTGAAATCATGGTTTTTGAATACAATAGATTTCTAACCGAAGAGAGAGAGACAATCAGATTTTACTTAAAATCATTATTTAAGTACCAAAGAGTATAAAAATGGTACTAAAACACGATGATATCTTAAAAAAACAGAGAATAAGGAGACACATGATATGATAGGTAAAATATATGTATATACACCTTAAAAAAATTATGTTAATAACAAAACATGAAACTCACAAAAATAAAAATTGAGATGAAACTATTTTACCTATTTGGTAACTTTTGAAAGTTAAACCCCATGAAAGAAGGATCATAGAATGGATATGTGAATATCCATAAAATTAAGTATAAGATACATATAATTCAATCCTAGTAAGTAAATTCACCACACAAAAGGAAATAATGATGAAAATAACCTGAATCTCATAGAAATTAAAAGTGAGTTGAAATTCCCCTTACTTTGTGTCTTGATTCCCTCCGTACTCATACAAGATTCCAGTATAATAAGAATAAGTTTATTATAAATATTTTACAAAATAATATTATTATACCTAATACCATATATGTTTTGATTATGACCTTATATTACCCTCTTGTTAATGATCCTCAATTAAGGTTTCACTTCAAGTAATATTCGCTTTGTTCTTTGTATGTGTCTTAATTTGTAATATCATTAGTAATTATACTTATATCATGATTACATAATGTAAATAATTATATAAATATAATTTATATCCATTATATTAATATTATAATAATTTATAGCATAAATAAGTATGAAATGGAATACACCACTCATGGAGACGGTAAGACGTACGTACGCATGAACATTGTTTCTTTTTTAATTGTCATATTGAAAGAAAGTATGTAAATGAAATATGTATATATATGTATGTATGTATTTATATATATATAATTATTAAATTATAAATACTATATCATATATATCATATAGTTTTGTTGAACCCATCCTTAATACATTCCATGTGTTGTGTGAATTAATCACATCACATTGAGGAGGCGGTAGTCCGCACTTCCTCAAACGAGATTGTCATATTAACACCAAATGGAAAGTAAAGAGATGTATTTTGTAAAAGGAATAAAGAAGATTAAATACATAATAAATATAATATAAGACATATATAATTAAATTTTCCGTCATAATGTCCACCATGATTGCTGATAATGGAGAAATGAACAATCATTGTTTCTTGAGGTAGTAGTTCGCCGTACACGGAAAAAGTATGTTTAACATCCATTAGATGGAGGTGTGTGTAAGTGTAGGTTGAACCCTTTTTAAAAAAACATGATAGTATATGAGGTATACTTTTTTTGTCACATAAGAATGGAATAAATAGATTTTATGGGTGAATAAGGAAAATAAAAGAAATAAGCTTCAGAGAAGACATTACCTCTTAATTGGGTAACTCCTTTTGGTTTATGCCAAAAGGCTTCCTTGAGAGGGTTTATGCCCAAAGAGAGGCTTCAAGGTAGAAGTTAGGATTGTTGGGAGGCTAATTGGTAAGATATTTTCTGAACATAAAATTTTTTAGAGGTGTGAAGAATGGGTAGAGGTGGTGGCCTTTTATAGGGAAGGAAAAGGACTCACATGGATTTTTTAGAAACGAGTTAGGTGTACACATGTTATTATCTAAAAACATTCATACCAAACCAAAAAATCTCAATAATTGAAGGTTTATGGACAAAATAAGGATATAAAATGGGTTTTTTACATGTTTCTATGTCTTTTTGGGTCTTATATTTAAGGTTTAGTACTTTATTAACCTAATTTTTCTCTTAACTAATGTAATTAATTTTAATCACCTTCACTAGTCCTTTTTCTTCAAAAACAAAGTTGAACTTATTAGACATTATAAATTATTATGATTAAATATATAAGATCCATTTTTCTAAATTCTAATAACATATGTGTCAAAAATTAATTTAAAATTAATCTCGTTGTCGAGACGACACTACGGGTTTTTATAGTAAAAATGATCAAATGTTTGTTAAGTATTTATATCCAATTTAAATGTAGAAATGGTTCAAATGACCAAAATTGGATTACCTGATAAAAATATTATATAATTAAACTTTGAAATCAAATTAATATATATTTTAACCATATAAATAAATTGAATTAATTAGTAGTTTTGTATTAAAAACTGGTATTTTTTTACTATTCATCCAGAAATGAAGTTTCTCATAAAAATCCAAAAAATTAACCCTATTCTAATTTTGACATTATAAAATAAAAAATGGGGTTTATTTTATAAAATTAATTTCTAAATGTGTCTAAAATTAATTTTATTGTAAGTACATTAAAAATAGTATTTTTAGACGTAGAAGGACTTTACCAAAAATCATATCTTTTGTTATCAATATGTTTTATTTATATTAAAAAATTGTAGAAAATATTTGAAAAGTAGTTATTAATATTCATATAAATAAGTTTAAAGTCCAGATTAATATTATCTTATTTAACAACAAAATCATGTTTCGTTGAAACTCAGTGTTGCATGTATCGTATGCCAACTCAGTGTTGTGTGTATTGTACGCCAACTTAGTGTTGCATGTATCATATGCCAACTCAGTGTTCCTTGTAATGTATGAAAATTTGGTTTTAGTGTGAATGTAATATTTGACTTAGTGTATTTTAAGATGAAAATTTTAATTTATTCGAATATAAGGTCCATAAAAACTTTGGGTGTTACATTTTACCCCCTAGAAATTCATCACTTGGGTAAAAAAGGATAATTAAACTTCATATTATCCTCATGTTCCCACATAACTTCCTCTAACTAGTTGTTTCTCCACAAAACTTTGACCAAGAAAGCGGTCTTGTTTTGTAGAACTTTCTCTAATCAGTCCATAATTTCAACAGGTTAGTCCTCGTAAGAAAGATCCTACTCCAGTGGTATATCCTATGAGTTCAATACATGTGAAGGGTTAGGTATGTAATTCCTCAGGAGTGATACATGGAATACGTAATGGAATTTAGAGAAATTCGGAGTAAGTGACAAGTGATAAGCTACCATTCCAATACGATCAATAATATTAATGGGGCCAATATACCTGGGGAATAGTTTTCCTCTTTTCTTGAATCTCATAACTTTCTTCCAGGGTGAGATTTATAGAAACACCTTTTCACTAACTTCAAATTCTAGATCACGCTAATGGTTATCATGATAAATTTTCTTCCAGCTTTGAGAATCCTTGATATGTTGTTGAATGGTTATAACATTCTCAACCATTTCTTCAATGATATTAAGTCCTAATAGCTTTCTTTCTCCAAACTCATCCCAACACATTGGAGCTCTACATTTATTCCCATAGGGTTCTTTATAATTTTTAATTTTAATGATTAAGTGAAAGCTATTATTGTAAGAAAAGTTAACTAGAGGAAGGTGTTGATCCCAAACACCTTTTGAATCCAGAGAACATGATCTCAAAAAATCCTCTAGGATTTGAATTGTTCTTTCGGATTGGACATCTATTTGAGGATGATAAGTAGTTCTGAAACTCAATTCTGTTTCAAGTGATCTCTGAATAATTTGTCAAAACATTGAGGTAAACCTTATATCCTGATATGATACAATATAATGTGGTACTCCATTCAACCTTACCACTACCTTAATGTATATTCTAGCAATCTGATCAAGAGAGAAATCTTCTCTGATAGCAATGAAGTGTGTTGACTTAGTAAGAAGATCGACAACCACCCATATATCATTAAACCCTTAAGAGGTTTTGGGTATTCCAATGAAAAAATCCATAGTGATGTTCTTCCATGTTCATTATGGTATGAGTAATGAATGCAATATCCCTTTAGAATTTCATCTTTTAGCCTTAACTTGTTGGCATACCAAACACCGAGATAAAAATTCTGTGACATCTCTCTTCATGCCATCCCACCAAAACCATTATTTTAAGTCCGTATAAATCGTCATACTTCCATGATGAATATACAATTAAGAACTTTGATCTTCTTCTAACAGCTCCTTCAAATCTATCATGGAAGGAACACACACATGGTTCCCGAGCCTTATCATTTTATCCTGATAAAGGTTAAACTCAGGAAAATTTCTGACTTTCATTTGTATTTATTCATCTTCCTTATCTACCTCCTTAATATTCACTTAGATAGAGGGTTGGACATTCATTTGATAAAGATAAGATTTTTCTCCTTCCTCCAGGATTTCTAGATCCATCCTTTAAAAATCTAAAGATATTAGATCTTTTTTATCCTCATCATAGATAAGATAGAATTATTTTTCAACTCAAAACATCGGCCACCTTGATCTCTTTCCCAGGGTGGTAATGTATTGAGAAATCATAATCCTTTATCAACTCTAACCATATTCTCCAGCACATGTTCAACTCCTTTTGTGTGAATATATATTTCATACTTTTATGATCAATATATATATCACACTTTTACCAGTAAATATAATTCCTTTATATATTTAATGAAAAAATTATCATTGCTAACTCCAAATCATGAGTTGGTTAATTTTTATCATGATTATTCAACTGTCATGAGGAATAGTCTATTAACATGTTATTTTTCAAAAGAACACATCCCAATACCTTCTTGGATGTGTCACTATAAATTACAAACCCTTCTCCACTACAATGTAATGTAACCACAAGTGCACTGACCAAACTTATTTATAGTTCCTTGAAATATTTCCCACATTCATTTGTCCAGAGGAACTTAAAACCCTTCCTAGTTAACTTGGACAGAGGATTATATAGTCATGAGAAATTATCTACAAGTCATCGATAATATCTAGTTAAACTAATAAATCTACATATCTCAGTCACTGTGGTTGCTCTAGGCCAGCATTCAATAGCCTCCATATTTTATGGATCTACTACTCTTCCATCTCTTGAGATTATGTGACCCAAAAATGAAACCTTTTGCAGCCAAAATTCACACTTTGTAAATTTTTAAAATAACTTTTCCTTCCTTAGGGTCTTCAGTATAATTATCAAGTGATCTTCATTCTCTTATGTTATCTATTAATAGATAATAATATCATCTATAAATACTACCACAAACATATCGTGGTAATCTCTAAAGAATCTATTTATTAAATCCATAAATGTATAAGGGGAATTAGTAAGACTAAAATTAATCACTATATATTCATAGTAACCATACCTTGTATAGAAATCCAACATGAATATATCTGTTTTCTTAACCCTAAATTAATGATATCTAGAATGAAGGTCAATCTGGAAAAAGTATTGAGCTTCGTGCAGTTGATCAAATAAGTTATCAATACAGGGAATAGGATACCTATTCTTGATTGTGATCGTGTTAAACTCCCGATAATAAATTCATAGTCACATAACCTATCCTTATATTTCACAAAAATAACTGGTGCACCCCAAGGTTACACACTTGGTTGAATGAATCCCTTATCAAGGCTTTATTGGAGTTTCTTATTCAATTATTAAAACTCAAATAAGGACATTATATAATGATTCATTGAAATTGGTGTGGAACCAGGTATAAGTTATATTGAGAACACAACTTCATGTTTTAGTGGAACACTGGTAAAATATTCCAGAAATACATCCACAAAATCCTGAACAACAGGAATATCATTGATGTATATATTCTCCACAACCATTTGAGATAAACAAAACTTTTGAATGGGAATTAATACCCATACATTGGATGCAATCTCCAAGAGAAGTTCAGACTTATTTTTACATTGATGGATGATCATAGTAGGGTTTTAAATACCAAATGTAACTTACCTTACTTGAAAATTAATTTGGGATTTATGCATATAAATCCAATCCAAGCATAGGATGACATTAAATTCGACCAAAGGAATAATAACAATATTTTTAGGAAGTAAATTCCCACAAACATCAATAGGAGAGGAATCATAGACTTGAGATGCAATTATCATACCATTTAGATGTCTAACTTATGAAACCTTCTTTAATATATGACACCTTCTTTAATATATGACACCTTAGTTTTATCCTAGGTTATTCATAGCCAACTTATATTTAAATCCTTCATAATGGTTCTTGAAGTGTTTTTGAATTAGCAAAGCATATCCCCCAGGCGTGTCAGACCAGGTGTGCAGCAAGGCTCGTTGTCCTATACCATATTACCCTGAGTCAAACTTGGAACATCTTAACAGTGTTTTTACCCCTAGGTAAATCTATTCCAGATCCACATCCACTTGTAGTATCTATACAGTGATGTATTTCTAGGAAACCACTCACTCTATCCTTCACCAAATTTTCAAGACATTTTCCTACACATTTTCTTATCCTTATACTTATCCTTTAGAAATTTCCTTGGGGTTCTCACTAAGGTTTTCTCATCCAAGATTCAAAATGTTAACTATACCATTTCTCTGATACCAACTACAGTGACCCTCACTTTTCAAAACATTAACATTACATAACTTTTTTGGAAAACATAAACTTTTTACAAACATACACCTAAAGATTATAGTTGGTATAGTACCTTTGGAAATATGGAAACATAAACATTTGTACATATGTGAGCTACATCATCTTCCACTAGGTTCTCCTTGACTATCACCCTTCCTAGACATATAAAACATAGTATATATCATCATAACCTGGGGGAAATGAAACATAAACGGGGTGAGCTAAAATTCTTAGTAAGGGTAAATAATGGATATATATAATCATAAACATGATAATAAGGGTATGAGAATTTCATCATGAAAATATAAAATCATACCCTAAATATCAAATATCATAAAAAAGATCATGGAAAAAATATTGGAAGTTCATAATACATGAATCATAATGAAATAGAGAGCATAATCCATGAAATCATAATGTAGGAATAAAACACGGAATTGTGAAAAACAGATAAACATATAATTATTTCCATATTAGACAAGGAATAACTTCCAAGACTATCTTAGTAGTATGGGTTCACTCCCCAAACCATCATAGTAGTCATGGTTCACTCCCATGACCATCATAGTAGCATGAGTTCACTCCTAATACTATCTCAATAGTCATGGTTCACTCACATGGCCATCATAGTAGTTAAACCTCACTCCCAATACCATCTTAGTTTATCTCATGATATATAAATCTTTACCCAATGTATTCAAGGGAGATATGGGTCCCACCTATCACATAAATAAATCATACATACATGTGCAACAAGATAATAAATAATCATATCATAACCCATGAAATGAAATTGGCATAAGAGACATGTAAAAATATCCTAACCTGTAGAAAGTGACAGGTTTCATAATCATTTCATCATAAGCACAACCCATGAAAAGAAGCGGGTTTAAAAATCATATAACCTGTGAAAGAGATATATGCATCATAAGCATCATTTTATGAAAAATGTAATCAGTTCAAATAAATAATATGAATGGAACCATTGAATAATTTCCCCATAAAGGCATGATTAACTCCAGTGGATGTTATCTTATATGGTAAATAATTTTTAGTGATATTTTAGAAACATTTATTGAGGAAAATATCATTTCTTCTTTGAAATTTTTTTTTATAACATAAAATCTTTTGAAAACAATTTTCTTTGAAAATAGATTTGAAAAATTATAAAGGAAGATTTGAAAACTATAAAATATTCTAAAAAACATTTTTTCTTGAAAATGGTCTTCAAGTATCTTTTGAAATTATTTTTTTGAAAACATTTTTGAAATCATGGTTTTTGAATACAATATATTTCTGGCCTAACAGAGAGAGACGGTCAGATTTTACTTACAAACGTTATCTTAATTAAAAAAGTGAAAAATAGTACTAACACATGATTATATCTTGAAAAAATAGAGGATAAGAAAACTCATAAGTGTTATTTAGATATGAATCGTAATATTTCATCAAGTAAAGTATAAACATAAATAATAACAAAAAATGATGAGATTGTCTCAATAAACTCTTATAACTTGGTAACTTGGGATCATACTCTCCATGTAAGAAAATAAAAATACATGAAGCTTAATATATCATGAAAATATTAAGATTAATTATATAACATGTAAAATGGAATTATATACACCTCAAAAAAGTGTTTTTGTTCATAACAAAATATGAATCCCACAAAAGAAAAATTGAGACGAAACTGTTTTATCGATTTTCCGACTTTTTAAAGTTAAACCCCATGAAAGAAGGATCATAGAAAGGATATCGGAATAACCTTAAATTTAAGTATAAGAAACATATAATTAAATCATTTTAAGTACATTTACCACAAAAAGGAAATATTTTTGAACATAACATATAAGACCCCAGCCTTAAAACATTACTTAATCTTGAGTTACTTCAAGAATACACGTCGAGGATCTTTTCAGGTTTAGAGTTTTAGAGAATTAGATCATAAATCATGCATTACATCCCACATTTAAACAAAGTTGTTACAATAAAAGATAGTATTCATTTTTCCCCATCAACGAAAACATATTTAAAATAAAACATGGATTCTTTCTTGACACTTCCTTGACACTATCATCATATCATGTACCTTTCCCTTGACCTGTGAAAAACATTTCAAAAACTTGGGATGGGCATAAAAAGCTCGGTAAGGGATATAAAAACATGGAAAGGAAACATGAGTACATGTACACATAATAATCAATGAAATCATACTTTACTCATAAAACATAAGCACTTTAACATACCTCATCAAATCATGAATAAATCATTGAAATCATAAGACATAAAGGTAACTTGAGGCATTCATAACATTATTATGTAGGGAGTAACCCTCTTGGTTATGTTTGGAATACCCATCACAGTATATTCCCTAAATCTCTTCGGAGAAACCTTAACGTTTAACCCTTTTGCGTTACCCAATGCATTGGAGAGCTATATTGGGCTCACCCGCCCTTAGTTTGTCAAGAAACCACCCGTCTTCATAATAATGCCCAAGAACAATAACATAATCATATCACATAAAACATACATAAAGGAAAAATAACATTTCCACATTTAAATCACAAGATATCAATACAACACATTGATATAATAAAAACATTATGAAAACCATTTTCAATACCAAAATAAAATATAAGTAAAACATGGTATTTATTTTTCTTTAAAAAAAGGGTATAGATTGTAGAGGAAGCCGAAACTCAAATAATGGTCACGGCGGGGGAGAAGTTGTTGTCGCCACATACGTATGACAAAAACATTCCCTTTTGTTATTTATTAAAATGCTTTGTATAAAAAAGATTCCTTTCGGATAAACGTAAAAGTCAAAGGGGTTTATACACCATATAAAAGAAATTTGTGTATAAAACATAATATGCCTCAATGAAAGGAGATTGAGACGAAGTCCCATACCTCGGGTCCGACTTGACTCGATCGTTCTTTAACGTCCTGAATAATAAACTTGAGTTAATTTCTACTTTATGAATAACCTTTTTCAAGTTCATTATTCCTTTTATATCACTTATTACCATGTTATGAACACTATGTAATTATTTAAGTTAATAACGGTCGTTTTAACGATCATTGGTACTTGAGTCAAAAATATGCTCTTTATAATTACAAGTTTTTCATGTATCCATTATATCCAGAGTTATACTCATGATTTATATATCATATATATCATATATATCCAGTATATACATGCATTTATAATATTACATAACATTTAGAGGTAAGAAATGAAATGCACCGTTCATGGAGACAGTAAGTCGTACGTACGCATGAACGCTACTTTCATTTCTATTTCTTACTTAATGGAGTGAAATAATAATGATATAAAGGTATATAATAATTCAAGTATAATATCATATATAATATCATTAAATTTATCCTTTATACGTACCACATATGATATTAATGAATCAAATCACTTTGAGGGGGCGGTAGTCCGCATTTCCTAAAATGAAGATATCACGTATACCCATAATGGAAGACATAAAGGTATGCCATAAATGAAAAATACAGAAGCTTGAGTAAAATATAAACATATTATATATCATATATAAATATAGTGACATCTTAATGGCCACCTTTTAAGGTGTTATATGAGTGTTGAACAATCATCATTTCTTGAGGCATAAATTCGTCATCCACGGAAACAATATGTTCTTTAACCATTAGATGTAGGTGTGTGTAAGTGTAGATAAAATCCTTCTTATAACAACATCCTATTATATTGATTATACTGGTGTTTTTACAAAATAAATTAATAATAAGAGTTTAGAGGGTTGGAGAAAAAAAAATCAAACAAAAGAACACAAGTGAAAACATTACCTTAAAATCGGGTAACTCTCTTAGATTTGAGCTCAAAGGATTCCTTGGGAAGACTTATGACCAAAGTGAGGCTTCTAGGAGTAAGATAGGGATGTGGATAGATAAAAATATCAGATCTTGGCCGATCCAAAGGCTTTATAGGTGTGGGTAAGGAGGTAGAGGTGGAGGCCTTTTATTAGAGGTGAGGAGGGGCACTCTTGGAAAGTTAAGAAAAGATACTTTATTATAAAATGATTTTCAGATAAAAAGGGTCCCACAATTATATATTTAGAGGATAATCTGATAAGAGTTCTAAATCAACCCATAAAATAGGTTTTTTACATGTGTAGGTCTTAGATTTTATATTATCTTTTCATTTTATTTAAATCGTTAAATAAAGAGGTAATCGCTGCATCATCATGGTGTCAAAAATAATTTAATTTATTCAATGTCTAAAAATTATAACAAAAATATCATGATGTAGGAAATCTTTTTATATTTATAATGAATATTTATAGTCAAAAATCTGACTTGTATAACCCCATTTAAAAATTGTTTTAGTAAAACAACTCATGTTTGTGACATTTTTATTTTAACATTAAATAAAAAGTTATTAATGTCATTTTCCTACAAAAGTGGCTCCATGGGGTCCCCAAGTTGACCCATGTATTTTCTTGGTCGTCCATGACACATAAAATAAGGGTAAGACATGTTTCAAGGTCATTTCATATTAATTAAACGTTATTTTTACCTTAAACTACACTAATTACCTATAATCGCGATTAAAAACTTAAAAGTTACTATTCACCAAAAAATTATTTTAATCCCATTGAACCAAATTTTACTTCCTAATGACAACCATGTATGTCGTATTTTTTGAAATTCGAAACACAGAGGTGGTAAAATTTCATTTAAATGAAAAATCAGTTTTTTTAAGTACCACTTAGTGGTTTCACTATTCATCAAAAATTGAAGTTTTTCAGAAAAATACCAAAAATTCACCCTAATCTATATTTGATATTCCGAATTAAAAAATGATGTATATTTTACAAAATTCATAACATACAAGTTTCATTAATTAATTTAATAATTAATTCCCGCTGTCAGAGAAAATAGCGTGTTTTTGTGAAACAATAAGTATCAAAAGATTGACACTAGTTTAAGTCCAATTTCAAAGTGAAATTAATTTCAACAACCACTATTGAATTAAATGGTAAAAATATATTCAAATTAAACTATAAGACTAATTAAAAAGATAATATAACCATATAATTAAATTTGATGAAAAAGCATTTTTGATGTAAAATGCAGTATTTTTCACTATTTATTAAAAAATGAACATTGTCAGAAAAATACCAAAAATTTATACAATGTAAATTTAAATGTCCCAATCATGAAGCATATGTTTATTTTGAAAAATAGAGATTTTAAAATTTCCAAAAGTTTGATTTAAAAATGGTTTTCCATCAAAAGGCTGTAAAACAATCTTTTAAAAATATTAGTGTATTTCATGATTAAGATTTGATTTATTCTAATTTTAAGCCTCTAAAACACTATCTAATTCATAAATAGACATAGATAAAAATATCTATTATTCATAACTTAATTGGGATGTTACATCCTACCCCCCTTTATAAAATTGTGTCCCCGTAATTTATTTACTTATCGAATACGTGGGGGTATTTAGCCCTCATTGCATTTTCAGATTCCCATGTTGCCTCTTCAATCATGTGGTTTTTCCACAAAAACTTTACCTGATGAATCACCTTATTCCATAACACTTTCTCCCTGTGGTCAAGAATCTGGACAAGTTGTTCCTCATAAGATAGGTTCTCTTCCAACTGAACTACCTCTGGACTCAAAACATGAGATGGATCTGGCATGTACTTCCTTAACATTGAAACATGAAAAAAATTGTGTACCTGAGATAACCTCGGAGGTAAATCCACTCAGTAAGAAAATGATCCAACTCTCTCCATAATTTCATATGGTCCAATGAACCTTGGACTCAGCTTTCTTTTCTTACCAAATCGCATCACACTTTTCCACGGTGAAACTTTGAGAAAGACATGATCACCTACCTCAAAAGATAGATCCTTCCTCCGGTTATCCGCATAACTCTTCTGCCTGCTCTGAGCTGTTCTCATGTGTTTCCGAATCAACTGAACTTTTTCTGCCATATCTTCTACCAATTCCGGTCCCATCAGCTTTCTTTCACCCACTTTATCCCAAAAATCTGGAGTTCGACACTACTTCCCATATAATGCCTCAAATGGTGTCATCTGTATACTGGAATGAAAACTGTTATTATATGAAAATTCAACCAAAGAAAGATGTTGGTCCCAACTTCCTTAATATTCCATCGCACAATCACGTATCATATCCTCCAAATTTTGAATTGTTCGTTCTTACTTCCCATCAGATTAAGGATGAAAAGTTGTACTACAATTTAATTCAGTACCCAACGTCTTCTGAAGGCCCTTCCAAAAGTTAGAAGTAAACCTGGGATCATGGTCAGATAGAATGGATAGAGGAACTCCATGTAACCTGACTATCTCTTTATGATACAAATGAGAAAGTTGATCTAGGGAAAAATTATCTCGTATAGCAAGAAAATTAGCAGATTTAGTCAATCGATCAACAATAACCCAGATTGCGTTATTACCTCAAGGTGTCTTCAGCAATCCCACAACGAAGTCCATGGATATATTCTCCCATTTCCACTCTGGAAATGGTAAAGGCTGAAGCATCCCTTTCGATAACTGCTGCTCTACTTTAACCTGCTGACAAGTCAAACAATTCACAGTAAAATCAGCAATATCCCTTTTCATTCTGTCCCACCAGTAATACTCTCGAAGATATCTATACATCTTAGTACTTCCAGGATGAACTGAAATTGGAGAACTATGAGCTTCACATAACAAATCTCTCTTCAACTATGAATCACACGGAACACACAATCTCTTCCCAAATCCCAAAAAAAAATCATTATCAATATTGAATTTAGGCAACTTACCCTTCTGAACCAGCTCTACCTTTTTCTGTAACTCACTGTCTTGCTTCTGTGCTTGCTTAATTCTGTCTGATAGAGAATATTTCACTGATACCTGAAACAAAATATAAGGACATCCTGCACCAAAAACTTTTATGCCAAAGTTCATCAAATCCTTAACCAATGGATCGCGTTCCAAACGCAACATTGCTAATGAATCCTTACTTTTTTTACTCAAATCATCAACCACTTTATTTGCTTTTCCCGGATGGTAATGAATTGTACAATCATAATCCTTGATTAATTATAGCCATCTCCTCTATCTCATGTTAAATTCTTTCTGAGTGAATATATAATTTAAACTTTTGTTATCAGTATATATTTCACACTTTACTCCATACAAATGATGCCTCCAAATTTTTAAAGCGAAAACTATTGCAACTAATTCCAAATCAGGTGTAGGGTAATTTACCTCATGAGTTTTCAACTGTCGTGAAGCATAAGCAATTACCTGATCATTCTGCATTAGGACACAACCAAGTCCTTTCAATGAAGCATCACTGTAGATAACAAACTCACCATTCCTGGAAGGTAGTTCCAAAACTGGAGCATTCACCAATATTCTTTTCAGTTCCTGAAAACAATCATCACATTCTTTTGTCCAGATAAACTTAACACCCTTCTGATTTAGCTTAGCCATTGGACTAGATAATCGTGAAAAATTTCTAACAAACCTTTGGTAATAGTCTTCCAAACCAAGGAAGCTACGAATCTCAGTTACATTTGTGGGTCTTGGCCATTCTTCAACAACCTTTGTTTTTGCAGGATCAACAATTATCCCATCTTTAGAAACAATGTGACCAAGGAAAGAAATTTGTTGCAACAAAAACTCACACTTGCTGAATTTCCCATACAATTTATTTTCTTTTAAGGTTTGCAAAATAATCCTTAAATGTCTTTCATGCTCCTCTTTACTTTTAGAAAACACCAAAATATCATCAATGAAAACTGCCACAATCTTATCCAAGAACTCATGGAAAATTCTATTCATTAAGTCCATGAATACAGCATGTGCATTGGTTAGCCCAAAAGGCATTACTACAAATTCATAATGGCCATATCTTGTACGAAACGCGGTCTTCGGAATATATTCTTCCTTTACCTTCAACTGATGGTACCCCAACCTCAAGTCAATGTTCAAAAAAAACTGAGCTCCCTTAAGCTGATACAACTTCATTTGATGGACCGACATCTGTTGAAGTAGTTTCAATGGATTTCACCACCCCTTTTTGCTTGTAGTCTAACTACTTCCCATCACTCGAGCTCTTTGTCGGACACTTGTTTGCATAGTGACCAATCTCATTGCACTTAAAACATTTCACCAACTATAAATAGAATTTGGTCTTACCATCACCCTGATGTTTTTCAGTGCAATCACGATCCTTATTCCCCATCTTACCGCATCGGTAACACTTTCCAGAATTCAGAAGAAATTCTCCAGCATGCCTTTTACCACATTTATCACAAACTGGAAACTTAGTTTTCTTACCGTCAGACCTTTTTGAAGAATTATTTCCTTTATCCTACCACCTCGGTCTCTTCTTCTGCTAGTTGTTATAGAACACTTGATCATTGGAAAACTCCATTTCCACCTTCTCAGCACATCGAACAAGCTTTTAATAACTTTTGAACTCACGAGAAGCCAATGCCCGTTGATATTTTGGCTTTAATCCTGAGTAGAAATGATTGATTTTACTATCAAGGTCTCGGATAAAATTTGGAGCATACCTTGCCAATCGAGTAAACCTCTCTTCATAGGCAGCCACTGATTCCTCCTCTTGCCTCAATTCCAGGAATTGTTTTTCCATCCTAAGTCGAACAGCCTTAGGAAAATACTTCTCAAGAAACATACCATTAAATTCATCCCAGTCAAGAGCATCAATCTCACTAGTTTCCCTGATATATTTAACCATTGACCACCACTGATCTGCTTCACCCTCCAAACGGTAAATAGAACGACTAACCTTTTGATTGTCTGAACACCCCATGACATCAAAAATCTTCTCCAGTGCTTTAATCCACCCTTCAGCTAGCAGAGGTTCAGATGATCCTCTGAATGATGGGGGATGTTGCCTCATGAAATGTTCCACCACTGACATGTTCCTCTGCAGTTGATCTGGCTGATCTCGTGCATGGATACCACCACCATTTATCGCTTGAGTCAACTGCTCCATTACTGTAACAAACTATTCAGTTCCAATTCCGGCCATCTTAGGATGCTGATTTGGAAGGTTATTTCCTTCTGTATGCCTTCCTATCACTGTTTCCCTATTTCCTCTGTGGAAAACCATTCTGAACAAACATGTCTTAGATGAAGCAACATGGTAATCTTCAAATGCTATATCCTTTCAATTTGAGCATAAAAATATATTTTTGGATAATCATTTAATATAATTCTAACTCCTAAAGTTATCTAAACCGACCTCTGATACCAACTATAAGGCTCCATCCCTAAAACATTACTTAATCTTGAGTTACTTCAAGAATACACGTTGAGGATCTTTTCAGGTTTAGAGTTTTAGAGAATTAGATCATAAATCATGCATTACATCCCACATTTAAACAAAGTGGTTAAAATAAAAGATATTATTCATTTTTCCCCATCAACGAAAACATATTTAAAATAAAACATGGATTCTTTCTTGACACTTCCTTGACACTATCATCATATCATGTACCTTTCCCTTGACCTGTGAAAAACATTTCAAAAACTTGGGATGAGCATAAAAAGATCAGTAAGGTATATAAAAACATGGAAAGGAAACATGAGTACATGTACACATAAGAATCAATGAAATCATACTTTACTCATAAAACATAAGCACTTTAACATACCTCATCAAATCATGAATAAATCATAGAAATCATAAGACATAAAGGTAACTTGAGGTAATCATAACATTCTTACGTAGGGAGTAACCCTCTTGTTTACGTTTGGAATACCCATCACAGTATATTCCCTAAATCTCTTCAGAGAAACCTTAACATTTAACCCCTTCGCGTTACCCAATGCATTGGAGATCTATATCGGGCTCACCCGCCCTTAGTTTGTCATGGAACCACCCATCTTCATAATAATGCCCAAGAACCATAACATAATCATATCATATAAAACATACATAAAGGAAACATAACATTTCCACATTTCAATCACAAGATATCAATAAAACACATTGATATAATAAAAACATTATGAAAACCATTTTCAATACCAAAATAAAAGAAAATTAAAACATGGTATTTATTTTTCTTTTAAAAAAAGGGTATGGATTGTAGAGGAATCCGAAACTCAAATAATGGTCACGGCGGCGGAGAAGTTGTTGTCGCCACATACGTACGACAAAAACATTCCCTTTTTTCGTTTAGTAAAACACTTTTTATAAAAAATATTCCTTTTGGATAAACGTAAATTCAAAGGGATTTATACACCGTATAAAATAAAGTTGTGTATAAAACATAATATGCCTCAATGAAAGGAGATTGAGACGAAGTCCCATACCTCGGGTCCGACTTGACTCGATCATTATTTAACATCCTGAATAATAAACTTGAGTTAATTTATACTTTCTTAAGAACCCTTTTCAAGTTCATTATTCCTTTTATATAACTTATTACCATGTTATGAACACTATGTAATTATTTATGTTAATAACGGTCATTTTAACGATCATTGGTACTTGAGTCAAAAATATGCTCTTTATAATTACAAGTTGTTCATGTATCCATTATATCCAGAGTTATACTCATGATTTATATATCATTTATATCATATATATCCAGTATATACATGCATTTATAAAATTACATAACATTTAGAGGTAAGAAATGAAATGCACCGTTTATGGAGACGGTAAGACATACGTATGCATGAACGCTACTTTCATTTCTATTTCTTACTTAATTAAGTGAAATCATAATGATATAAAGGTATATAATAATTCCAGTATAATATCATATATAATATCATTAGATTTATCCTTTATACATAACACATACGGTATTAACGAATCAAATCACTTTGAGGGGGCGGTAGTCCGCACTTCCTAAAATGAAGATATCGCGTATACCCATAATGGAAGCCATAATTGTATGGCATAAATGTAAAATAAATAATCTTAAGTAAAATATAAACATATTATATATCATATATAAATATAGTGACATCTTAATGGCCACCTTTGAAGGTGTTATATGAGTGTTGAACAATCATCGTTTCGTGAGGCACAAATTCGCGATCCACGGAAACAGTATGTTCTTTAACCATTAGATGTAGGTGTGTGTAAGTGTAGCTCGAATACTTCTTATAAAAACATCCTAGTATATTGAGGATACTGGTGTTTTTACAAAAGAAATTAATAAAAAGAGTTTAGTGGGTTAGAGAAGCAAAATAAAACAAAAGAACACAAATGAAAACATTACCTTAAAATCGGATAACTCTCTTAGATTTGAGCTCAAAGGCTTCCTTGGGAAGACTTATGCCCAAAGTGAGGCTTCTAGGAGTAATAGAGTTATGTAGAGAGAAAAAAATTGCAGAGCTTGGCCGAACAAAAGGCTTGAGAGGTTTGGGTAAGGAGGTAGAGGTGGGGGCCTTTTATAAGAGGTGAGGAGGGGCACTGGTTCACGCCCAAATTTACCCAAGAGAAGAAGGGTAGAACGGTCCTTGTAGTGTAGCTTGGGTTGTCGATTCCACAGAGACCTAAGAAGATACCTAAGATACACAACCTAAGGGATGGATTTTTGGCTATGAAGTGGCCAACTTGGATCGATTTTGGATGGGTTTTAAAGATATTTAATTTATTTAAGTGAATTCAATTTAAAAGAATGAGTTGATCCTAGGTTATCGCTCGGGGTGGATTGGACGTATTTCCTTTTTAATGATTTCAATTTCTTAAATTTGAGATGGGTTCATTGAAGGAGATAAAACAACATCATCACTTACTGGTTTAATGCCTACACCCTTTAATACTAATCAACTATACACTTGAAGGATCAAAGTTTTGAGCACTTCAAGGTAAAGGTTCGTATTAGTACTTGAAGTGTGTGGCCTTAAATTCAACAAAGACGATGGAGTTTAAAAATCATCAAATAAAAATCCCAATTAAAGAAGTGATTATACATTAATTAGGTGATAAATAACATCCAATACAGCCCCTTTCTACTCCCTTGGATCAACCCATAAGTGGTTTATCCCCTCATTGATCCCATGGTTTCAATGGAAGCGGAAAGTAGACTCATGAGGGAGGAAATGGAGAAGTAAAGAAAACAACAAAAATAAAATGATCACTCCACCGTTGTGTGAATAATTTCACAAGGGTTGGTGTGGATAAATTCACACCTTGATCCAACAGTATCAAAGTTATATAAAGAACAACAGAATAAGAGTATAAGAATAACTTTTATTAAGAAACTAAAGTGAATTGAACAACTTACATGTGAAAGACAAATTTGAGGCAACAAAAATGCAGCATAACATTACAATTGAACAAAGCATCCAAGATCTTCAACTCCTTAACCACCACTGCCTTAAATAGGCATTTTGGGAGCCTTGGGTCGAGCCTCCAACAGTACAAAGCATCTCAATTAATTTTGGTAGGCCATAGGTGGTGGAAAGCTTGTGGAATTTGAACTTTTCCACATTTGACCCGAGGTGGCAGCCAGCTTTCCTTCACCGAACAGACGCGTCTGGTAGACCTTCTAGAAGTCCGAATCAGGGTGGGCTATAGACGAAGAAAATGGATCACCGGATGTCTGCTAAGCGCCTGTAAAATTTTGACCCATTTAGAGTTGGGGATTCCGAGATCTGATCACATTGGTGGACTGTTTTTCTGGACCGCAGAATCTGGCCCAGAATTTTATCTCTAACTTGGGCCACCTAAATGACCAACATGGAGGCCGCATTAGCATTAACTCTTGAAGAGTGATTTGTTCTTGTACATGTCTTATATCATCCCACGAAATTGGGGATTAATTGGGCATGTATGTTGGGCCCCACAGCCTAATCAGTGGGTTGATGTCCAATCTGCCTTCTCCAGAATTGCTTCCTTTCATTTCCAAATATCTCCATCATCCTCCATGAATTCTCCACTGATCCCTGAATCAAACATGTTCATATTTAAGTATAGATCAATTTACAAAAATTTCAAATTAAAATATTTATAATTAAATTCCTTAAAATCAGATGAATCATTGGGTACTTTAAATGATGTTCAAAAATGTACCACATAATAGTGCATTTTAAGAAGGTATTACAATCATAATGTGAAATGATGTTCAAAGTGTAAAATGCACTAAAATGGTGTTTATGAATAAAAAAGAACATGAATATTATGTATATTAACAATGAATATTATCCTCATTTAGTGGCTAATCACACCCTCCAACTTGAGTTTTGCTAGTCCCGAGCAAAATACATCTCAACAATATGAATTTCGAATTCCCTTTTCCAAAAACATTTTAATACACAATGATCACCAAAAAAACTTATACCAAAAAATCATGAAACCCATCAAAATATTTTAATACAAGATAGTTTCATAGGCAGATCTCAATCCCAAGCCCATTCCTTTGATCAAATCCATCATCATACTTCATCCAACTCAATTAGGTGTAATGATGTGTTGTGAATCACAATAGATATGGGGGTTCATTTTCATTCAAGGGAGAAATCATGGAAGCGCTAGGTGGAATCACATTTAATCCTAATATGAGTATTGTTCATCTTTTTTTTTTTGTTTTTTTGCAATATTGCTATAGTAATTGAGATTGCAGTTAATCAAATTAACCCATGTAGCAAGACTTTGCCGATGACTCCCAGACTCAAAAGCCTTAGGGCACCAAGTGAAGCCCACATACTCGGGAATCGTCTCGAGTTAACTTAATCAAAAACAAATTCATATTACCATAAATAGAGATATATTGAAAAACTCAGGGCTAGACAACTCTGGAGTCACGATCCCCAAGTGCCGAAAGCCTTTCATTTTATCAATCCATTGCTCTACACAAATTTTTTTTATATTTTTTATATTTTTTAATAATTTTTTTTTAGTTTTTTTATTGAATACTCATATTATTCATAAAAATAAAACCAGCCTATGCTATTTATTATGGGACCCCAAAAATTAAAATTAGTACCCCACAGTCTAGAGGACGTGCATTGTGGAATTTTTTTATTTGGATGAAAATATAAACGATGAAATATCACATTAGACAGCCACACTTTCCAAAATCTATGCTCATGAAATTATACAAGGATTAAAATCAGAATTAGGGTATGCTAAATTATTTGATATTCAGTTTCAAAGTGTACAATGTGTATTACCATGTTCAAAGTTAAAGGAATTTTTCCTTCCATTTAATTATTTTTTCAAATCATTCATTTTTTTGGACACAAAAGCATTTTTTTTATTTTATCTCCCCCCCAACTTAAAATAACATTGTCCCCAATGTTTGAAGAAATAAAAATTTAAAAGGAGTAGAGTCAGATAATGGAAGTTCAAAAAGGAAATTGAAATTGAGGATCATGGAATCAAATAACCTGGTGGTTGAAGTTGAAGTTCTTGCTGCTCCAATTTAGTCCTTTGATATCCATGTCGCTTGCAAAGTTCCCTAGTGGAAAGAGAAAAAAAACAAACAAAACAAAACAATATATATATATATATATAAGTAAATTATAATTATATATATAAAAATTATAGAATATGTAATCACATTAGCCGTAGGTCAGTGGTAAGTGCGCCCCCCTGTCTCCCTTCGATCCCGGGTTCGAGTCCCCGCGGCTTCGCCGGTTGTGACGGGGTTTGCCCCACGGCCTATAGCGTGGACTTTTTTTTTATTATTATTTTATTTTTATCTTAACCTATAAAATAATAAAAATAAAACAAAATAAACTGATGATACATTGTCTTCTTTTTAAATTTCTGGGTAAGGTATTACTCAAGGATCACACCACGTGACACGGATGAATATGGTGCTCCCCTTTCGTACCCATCCATACTCATTATAGAAGAACATGTCAACAGTTTATTTTTTTTTCAAAATATCAAAATGTCTCATTAAACCTATTTAAAATATAAAGTTGATTAAAAAACGAAATTATTGGAAACTTGAAAACCATGGGTTTCCTCCCATTCAGCGCTTTGTTTAACGTCGTTAGCCCAACATGGACCCTAAATCTATTAATGTGTTCCTTGTTCATAGGTTGGCTCAGTTAACTCAACCTCTATTTCATGTTTATTGAATGATTCAATGAATGGTTTTAACCTTTGACCATTGACCTTGAAAATGTAACCACTTGTGGGATCTTGAATCTCTACTGCCCCATGGGGGAATACATGATGCACTATGAAAGTTCCTGACCATCTAGACCTTAACTTTCCCGGATGTAAATGAAGTTTCGAACTATACAAGAGCACAAGTTTTCCAGGTTCAAAATGTTTGACCTTGATATTCCTAGATTGGTAGGCTTGAACTCTATCTTTATTGATCCTTAAATTTTCATAAGCCTCCATCCTTAGTTCCTCCAGTTCATTAAGATCATATTTCCTTTTTGTTCCGGCCAATGAGAGATCATAATCCATTTTCTTAACTGCCCAAAAGGTCGTATGTTCAATCTCCACTGGAAAATGGAATGCTTTACCATAAACCAACCTATATGGGGACATTCCTAAAATGGTTTTATATGCGGTTCTATAGGCCCAAAGAGCATCTAAGAGTTTCTCAGACCAATCTTTCCTAGAGGGGTTGACAGTTTTTTCAAGAATTTTCTTAATTTCACGATTGGCTAACTTAGCTTGACCATTGGTCTGTGGGTGGTAAGCAGTGGACACTTTGTGAGAAATTCCATATTTTTCCATGAGTGATGAGAATGGACGATTGCAAAAATGAGTTCCACGATCACTTATGATAGCCCTAGGAATTCCAAATCTAGAGAATATGTTTTCTTTTAGGAATCTAATCACAGTTTGATGATCATTGGATTTTGTGGGAATGGCCTCAACCCATTTTGAGACATAATCAACAGCTAAGAGTATGTAGAGGTATCCCCGAGAGTTTGGGAAGGGACCCATGAAATCAATTCCCCAACAGTCAAATATTTCAACCACTAAGATGGGAGTGAGTGGCATTTGATTCCTTTTTGTGATGGACCCTACTTGTTGACACCTAGGATAGCTTTGAAAAAATGTGTAGGAGTCCCTTGAGAGGGTGGGACAGAAAAGAACACATTGAAGAATCTTAGAAGATGTTTTCTTAGAGGAAAAGTGACCTCCACATGCCACACTGTGACAGAATTTAAGGATAGACTCTTGTTCAGATTCTGGAACACACCTCCTAATGACTTGGTCAGGGCAGAACTTATAGAGGTATGGATCATCAAACACATAGTGTCTAACATCAGAAAGGAATTTCCTTCGAGCTTGAGTCCCTAAGAATTTTGGAATGACTCTTGTCACTAATAAATTTGCTATGTCAGCATACCAAGGGCAGTCACTCACAGAGTATAGGTGTTCATCAGGAAACAAATCAGACACAGAAAGGTGATTTGAGTTGTCTTTGAATTCCATCCTAGAGAGGTGATCAGCTACAACATTTTCAACTCCCTTTTTATCCTTGATTGTGAGGTCAAATTCTTGCAAGAGAAGGACCCACCTAATCAGTCTAGCCTTAGTATCTTGTTTTTGGAAGAGGTATTTTAGTGCAGAATGGTCAGTGAACACAGTGATGGGTGATCCTAAGAGGTAGGACCTAAACTTCTCTAAGGAAAACACAATAGCAAGTAACTCCTTTTCAGTGGTGGTGTAGTTGATTTGGGCATCATTTAAGGATTTGCTTGCATAAGCAATGACATAAGGAGTTTTATCACAACGTTGTCCTAACACAGCTCCAACAGCAAAGTCACTGGCATCACACATAAGTTCAAAAGGAAGGTTCCAATTTGGAGATTTCATAATGGGAGGAGAGGTGAGAGAGGATTTGAGGGTTGAGAATGAACCCTCACAGCTTTCTATCCAAACAAATGGAGCATCCTTTACTAAGAGAGCACAAAGGGGATGGGATATTGAACTAAAGTCCATGATGAATCTTCTATAGAAACCAGCATGTCCTAAGAAAGACCTCACTTCCTTGACAGTTTTGGGTGATGGAAGGTGACGAATGATGTCAACCTTTTTTTTATCAACTTCAATCCCCCTACTCGAGACCAGACGGCCTAGAACAAGTCCCTCTTTAACCATGATATGGCATTTTTCCCAGTTTAGGACCAGATTTTTTTCTTCACATCTTGACAAGACTCTCTCCACATTCTGCAAACATCCCTCAAAAGTATCCCCAAACACAGAGAAGTCATCCATGAAGACCTCAAGAAAATCCCCTACCATGTCTGAGAAGATTCCCATCATGCACCGCTGGAAGGTTCCAGGGGCATTGCATAACCCAAAGGGCATGCGTTTGAAGGCAAAGGTACCGAAAGGACATGTGAATGTAGTCTTCCCTTGATCCTCTAGGGAGACCTCAATTTGATTGTACCCCGAGTACCCATCTAAGAAACAGTAGAAGGCATGACCTGCCACTCTCTCAAGGACTTGGTCAATGAATGGTAAGGGGAAATGGTCCTTCTTGGTGAATGAGTTTAGTTTCCTATAGTCAATGCAGACCCTCCATCCACTACTCACCCTTGTTGGAAGAATCTCTCCATCCTCATTGGTTATCACTGTGATTCCAGCCTTTTTTGGAACCACTTGGATTGGGCTCACCCATTCACTCTCAGCTATGGGATATATGATACCAGCTTTCAACAATTTCAGAAGTTCTTTCCTTACTACCTCCATGAGATTAGGATTGAGTCGCCGTTGAGGTTGACCACATGGCTTTGAATCAGAATCGAGAACAATCCTATGAGTCCCAATAAGTGGGCTAATCCCAGGAATATCAAAAAGGGTCCAACCAATGGCTTTCTTATGCTTCCTAAGGACATCTAGAATCATCCTCTCATGATTGGCTTCAAGAGAAGAAGAAATGACAATAGGATGTGTTTGATTTTCCCTAGGAAGGCATACTTTAGTGCAGCAGGAAGTTCCTTCAATTCAAGATCAGGTTGGTTCAGAATTTCAGCAGAAGTTTGGGACATTGGATCAAGATAAATTTCTTTTTTAGAGGTTCAGAAAGGATTGATTCCTCACATGTAAAAGTTTCAGCTACTAGATTGGCTTGATCAGATTTAGGGAAGGAATTTAGAGGGGTCTCTATGAAATTGGTTTCTTGAAAGGTTTCACTGATTGTTGGACCTAAGACTTCATCATAAGAGCAATTTGAAAATGATTCAAGCCAAGGAGATAAACGTCCTTCATATGAACAAAGGAAATCAATCTCATTCTGACTTAAACATTCATCAAATATTCCTTGATGTTCCATGGATTCATTATCAATGCTTCCTATCATGTTTACTTCATGAATGTCCTCATCATCCCCTATTTGTGAGCTTGCATTATAGATGTTCAAGTCTACACTCATGTTCCCAAAGGTGATGGTCATGTTCCCATTTAGGACTCGGATAACAGAGTTGATTGTTGCAAGGAAAGGACGACCAAGGATGATTGGGGTTTGTTCCTTATTTCCTAAATTTGGATGGTTGTCAAGGACAATGAAATCAGCAGGGTAGATGAAGTTTTCAACCTTTACCAGAACGTCCTTTAAAATCCCCTTTGGAACCCTAATGCTACGATCAGCAAGCTGAAGTGTGATAGATGTGGGTTGGAGCTCTTCTAGGCCTTACTGGTAGTACACATCATATGGGATGAGATTGACACTAGCACCTAGGTCACACAAGGCCTTGACAACTTTGCTTTCTCCTAGTTCAACATTGATGTAAGGGCAACCTGGGTCTTTCAACTTAGGAGGAATGGTCCCTTGAATGGTGGTACTCACATTAGCAGCCAAAAGGACTTGGTTTTTATGTGGAAATTTTCTTTTAAATTTGCACAAGTCCTTAAGGTAATTTGAGTAGGCAGGTATAGTTTGGATGGAATCGAGAAGGGGTATGTTCAACTTGACTTGTGAAAATATTTCCCTCAATGTTTCACTCAGTTCAAGCTTGGATTTCCCCCTCATGCATTGGGGAAATGGTGCAGGTTGTGGGGTTGTTTGTTGAAGAGTTGTTTCTTTCACATTGTTATCAGTTTCCTCAGTTTGATCTTGTGGTTCATTTGAATTTTCATCCAAGTTTGAATCTTCAGTTGGGTTCTGAATTAGTTTTTCAGGTTTCTCAATTGATTTCCCACTTCTTAAAATAGTCACAACCTTTAGTTGTTCATGATTTGTTTGAGCACAACTTGACCCTCCCCTTGAAGTTGAGGATGGAACCGCCTGAGTAGGAATGGGTGCCTTTCCTGTTTTTATGGTTTGAAGTTCTTGTTTTAGGGAAGAGACTTCTGGGTTCATCCTCTCCATTTGTTTGCACAGTTGTTCTAGTAGGCTTTGTGGAACAGTTTGGGTTGGTGCTTGAGTAGGTTGGTTTATCCCAGGGGGATATTTTGGAGGTGGGATGGTTTGTTGAAAATGGACCGGTGGCTGTTGGTATTGGATAGGTTGGGTTTGGAACTGGTTATGGGTTTGGTAGTTCTGTTGAGGGTAAGGATTTTGCCCTTGTGGTTGGATATGTTGTTGGTTATCCTTCCATCAGAAGCCTGGGTGGTCATTGTACCTTGGATTGAAGGTGTTTTGGTATTGGGGTTTTTGAAAGTTTAGGGCATTGAATTCCGCTGGGGGTCCTCCTAGAAGAACATCCTTAATGGATGGAAAGGTTTGGCCGTTGTCTGTTTTATGGTCATTTTTGTCACAAATTGTGCAAACAAGGTCTACATTTTGGATTTCATGGACTTTCCTAAGGTCTATCTCTTCAACCTTCCTAGAGAGTGCTGTGAGTTTAGCCCTAAGGCTTTCCTCTTCTCTAAGTGTATGAATTCCAGTGGTTCTTTGTGGCTTTTCAGAATAAGGTGAAGTTCCCCAAGTTTGGTTTTGTTCAGCCGGACTTTCCAGATACTTGTAAGAATCATTTGGGGCCTTGTTTTTAAAAGTTCCATTACACATCATGTCAATGAATTGTTTATTACCCGGACCCAACCCTTCATAGAAAATTCTCACTTGTTCAGGTATGGAAAACCCATGGTGTGGAACCATGTTTAGGGTGTCTTTAACCTCTCCCATGTTTCATAAAATGACTCTCCCTCTTTTTCAAAAAAAAATTGGATGCTCTTTTTAAGTGCAATTGTTTTGTGATGAGGGAAGTATTTTTTGTAGAATTCTCTTTGCAGTTGGTCCCAAGAGTGGATTGATGCAGGTCTCAAGTTGTTTAGCCAATTTTTAGCTCGATCCTTTAATGAAAAGTGAAAGATCCTCATATTAGCAGATTCTAGTTGATGTGGGGGACACATGGTTTAAACAATGTCGTTGAACTCTTTGACATGAAGGTATGGCATTTCTGACTCCATCCCATGAAAGGTTGGAAGGTGGTTTAGGACATGGGGTTTGAATATGTAGTTGGTGTCTCCTATGGAATTGTTTCTAATGCATGAGGGGGTATTGGTCCAAGCTGGAGTGAGGTATTTGTTCATGGTTTGATGAACTACATTCCCTAAGTTTGGAGCTTCTTGGTTTTGGTTTCCCATTTGATTCCCCCCAGGGTTTACAATTTGATTTTGTGGATGACCCTCCATTGGACTTGTTTCATGTTCTGACTTTGGGGTTTCAATAATATTTGAATCTGATTTAAACAATACCTTAGGTGCACTTGACTCCCCTATCCTAGGACTTTCCACCCTAACTAGTCTGTTTGAGAAATCGCGGGTGTAGGCGGACATGCGCCAAAAAAAAGGGAGAAAGGGACAAGATAAGAGATCTTGGGTGAGAGTAGAAGAATGGAGGTGAGGAAAGAAGGTTTTTTTTGGGTCTAAGGTACTTGCTTGGTCCCCGGAAACGGCGCCAAAATTTGGTTCACGCCAAAATTTACCCAAGAGAATAAGGGTAGAACGGTCCTTGTAGTGTAGCTTGGGTTGTCGATTCCACAGAGACCTAAGAAGATACCTAAGATACACAACCTAAGGGATGGATTTTTGGCTATGAAGTGGCCAACATGGATCGATTTTGGATGGGTTTTAAATATATTTAATTGTTTTAAGTGAATTCAATTTAAAAGAATGAGTTGATCCTAGGTTATCGCTCGGGGTGGACTGGACATATTTCCTTTTTAATGATTTCAATTTCTTAAATTTGAGATGGGTTCATTTAAGGAGATAAAACAACATCATCACTTACTGGTTTAATGACTACACCCTTTAATACTAATCACCTATACACTTGAAGGATCAAATTTTTGAGCACTTCAAGGTAAAGGTTCGTATTAGTACTTGAAGTGTGTGGTCTTAAATTCAACAAAGACGATGGAGTTTAAAAATCATCAAATAAAAATCCCAATTAAAAAAGTGATTATACATTAATTAGGTGATAAATAACATCCAATCCAGACCCTTTCTACTCCCTTGGATCAACCCATAAGTGGGTTATCCCTCCATTGATCCCATGGTTTCAATGGAAGCGGAAAGTAGACTCATGAGGGAGGAAATGGAGAAGTAAAGAAAACAACAAAAATAAAATGATCACTCCACCGTTGTGTGAATAATTTCACAAGGGTTGGTGTGAATAAATTCACACCTTGATCCAACAGTATCAAATTGATATAAATAGCAACAAAATAAGAGTAGAAGAAGAACTTTTATTAAGAAACTAAAGTGAATTGAACAACTTACATGTGAAAGACAAATTTGAGGCAACAAAAATGCAGCATAACGTTACAATTGAACAAAGCATACAAGATCTTCAACTCCTTCACCACCACTGCCTTAAATAGGAATTTTGGGAGCCTTGGGTCGAGCCTACAATAGTACAAAGCATCTCAATTAATTTTGGTAGGCCATAGGTGGTGGAAAGCTTGTGGAATTTGAACTTTTCCACATTTGACCGAGGTGGAAGCCATCTTTCCTTCACCGAACAGACGCGTCTGGAATACCTTCTATAATTCCGAATCAGGGTGGGCCATAGAATAATAAAATGGATCTCCGGATGTCTTCTAACCTCCTGTAAAATATAGGCCCATTTGGAGTTGTGGATTCCGAGATATGATCAAATTGGTGGACTGTTTTTCTGGGCCGCAGAATCTGGCCCAGAATTTTATCTCTAACTTGGGCCGCCTAAATGACCAACATGGAGGCCTAATTAGCATTAACTCCTGAAGAGTGATTTGTTCCTGTACATGGCTTATATCGTCCCACGAAATTTGGGATTAATGGGGCATGTATGTTGGGCCCCACAGCCTAATCAGTGGGCTGATGTCCAATCTGCCTTCTCCAGAATTGCTTCCTTTCATTTCCAAATATCTCCATCATCCTCCATGAATTCTCCACTGATCCCTGAATCAAACATGTTCATATTTAAGTATAGATCAATTTCCAAAAATATAAAATTAAAATATGTATAATTAAATTCCTTAAAATCAGATGAATCATTGGGTACTTTAAATGATGTTCAAAAATATACCACATAATAGTGCATTTTAAGAAGGTATTACAATCATAATGTGAAATGATGTTCAAAGTGTAAAATGCACTAAAATGGTGTTTATAAATAACAAATAACATGAATATTATGTATATTAACAATGAATATTAGCCTCATTTAGTGGATAATCAGGCACTCTTGGAATGTTAAGAAAAGATACTTTATTATAAAATGATTGTCAGATAAAAAGGGTCCCAAAATTATATATTTAGAGGATAAGGTGATAATAGTTTTAAATACACCCATACAATATTTTTTTTGACATGTGTAGGTCTTATATTTTACATTATATTTTCATTTTATTTAAATTGTTAAATAATGAGTTAATCAATGCATCATCATGGTGTCATAAATAATTTAATTTATTCAATGTCTAAAAATTATAAAAAAACTATCATGATGTAGTAAATATTTTTATATTTATAATGAATATTTATAGTAAAAAATATGACTTATATAACCCCATTTAAGGATTGTTTTAGTAAAACAACTCATGTTTGTGACATTTTTATTTTAACATTAAATAAAAAGTTATTAATGTCATTTTCCTACCAAAGTGGCTCCATGGGGTCCCCAAGTTGACCCATGGATTGTCTTGGTCGGTCATGACACATCAAATAAGGGTAGGGCATGTTTCAAGGTCATTTCATATTATTAAAATATTATTTTTACCTTAAACTACACTAATTACCTCTAATCGCGATTAAAAACTTAAAAGTTACTATTCACCAAAAAATTATTTTAATCTCATTGAACCACATTTTACTTCCTAATGACAACCATGTATGTAGGATTTTTGAAATTCAAAACACAGAGGTGGTAAAATTTCATTTAAACGAAAAATCAGTTTTTTAAGTACCACTTAGTGGTTTCACTATTCATCAAAAATTGAAGTTTTTCAGAAAAATACCAAAAATTCACCCTAAGCTATATTTGATATTCTGAATTCAAAAATGATGTATATTTTACAAAATTCATAACATATAAGTTGCATTAATTAATTTAATAATTAATTCCCGCTGTCAGAGCAAATATCGTGTTTTTATGAAACAGTAAGTATTAAAAGATTGACACTAGTTTAAGTCCAATTTCAAAGTGAATTTAATTTCAACGACCACTATTGGATTAAATGGTAAAAATATATTCAAATTACACTTTAATACCAATTAAAAAGATAATATAACCATATAATTAAATTAGATGAAAAAGAAGTTTTGATGTAAAATGCAGTATTTTTCACTATTCATTAAAAAATGAACATTATCAGAAAAATACCAAAAAATTTACCAATGTAAATTTCAATGTCCCAGTCATAAAGAATATGTTTATTTTGACAAATATATATTATAAAATTGTCAAAAGTTTGATTTAAAAATGGTTTGCCATCAAAAGGCTGTAAAACAATCTTTTAAAAATATTAGTGTATTCCATGCTTAAGATTGGATTTATTCTCATTTTAAGCCTCCAAAACACTATCTAATTCATAAATAGACATAGATAAAAATATCTATTATTCATCACTTACTTGGGATGTTACATAACATGAATCTCACAAAAATTAAAAGTGAGATGAAATTCCCCTTACCTTGTGTCTTGACTCTCTCCATAATCATACAAGATTCCTGTATAATTGATAATTTTTATTATAAATCCTTTAAATAAAAATATTATTATACTTAATTACATATTTTTTTATTTTGACCTTATATTACTCGCTTGTTAATGATCCTATGTTAAGGTTTCACTTCGGGTAATATTCGCTTTGTTCTTCGCATGTGTCTTAATATGTTATATCATTGGTAATGTACTTATATCAGGATTAAAGAATGTAAATAATGAAATAAATATAATTTATATCCATTATATTCATATTATAATAATTTCTAACATAAATAAGTATGAAATAGAATACACGGTTCATGGAGGTGGTAAGTCGTATGTACGCTTGAATGATGTTTCTGTTTTTATTATCGTATTGAAAGAAAGTATGTAAATGGAATATGTATATATATTTATGTATATATATATATATATATCATTATTAAATTATAATTAATATTTCATATATATCATATAAGTTCATTAGACTCATCCTTAATACATTCCATGTGGTGTGTGAATGAATCGCATCACTTTGAGGGGGCGGTAGTCTACACTTCCACAAACGAGATTATCATATTAACACCAAATTTAAAGTAAAGATACGTGTGTTGTAAAAAGAATAAATAAGATTAAATAAATAATATATATAATATATTACCTGTATAAAAATATTTTTTATCATAATTTTCACAATGATCTGTGGTAATGGATAAATTAACAATCATCGTTTTGGGAGGCAGTAGTTCACGATACATAGAAATTGTATGTTCAACATCTATTAGATGGAAGTTTATATAAGTGTAGGTTAAAAAAATTTCATTAAAACATCCTAGTATATGGAGGATAATGTTTTTTCACACAATAATCAAATAAATTGAGTGGAGGTGGTGAATAAGGAAAATAAAGGAAAGGAGATTGAGAGAAGTCGTTACCTCTTAATGAGGTAAATCCTTTTGGTTTATGACAAAAGGATTCCTTGAGAGGATTTATAACCAAATGGATTATTAAATATATAAGTTAGTATTTTTTAGGATAATTTTTTATATATTTTCTGAAATTAAATGTTTTTATAGGTTTCAGGAATGGTTAGAGGTGGTGTCCTTTTATAGGGAAGGAAAAGGACTCACATAGAAGTTTTAGAAACGAGTTTGGTGTGCATATGTTATTACTTACAAAATTTTATATTAAACCAACCAAACTCAATAATGTATTTTCTACGGAATAAATATGTACATAAAATGGGTTTTTATTATGTTTCTTGGTCATTTTGGGTCTTATATTTATGGTTTAGTACTTTATTAACCTATTTTTTCTCTTAACTGATGTAATTAATTTTAATCACCTTCACTAATATTTTTTTTCAAAAACAAATTTTGAACTTATTAAAAATTATAAATTATTATAATTAAAAATATATAATCCACTTTTTCAAATTATAATCACATAAGTGTTATATATTAATTTGAAATTAATCCTGCTGTCGGGACGACACTAAGGGTTTTTATAGTAAAAATGAATCAAAAGTTTGTTAGGTCTGTATGTCCAATTTAAATATGGAAATGGTTATAATGAACAAAATTGGATTAATTGATAAAAATATTATCTGACTTAACATTTTAATCAAATTAAAAAAAATTAACCTTATTAATAAATTTAATTAAAAATCAGTTTTGAATTAAAAACTATTATTTTTCACTATTCATAAAAAAATGTAGTTTCTCAAAAAAAAATCCCAAAATTTCACCCTAGGATAATTTTGAAATTCTAAATTCAAAAAATGAGGTTTATTTTATAAAATTAAATTTATTAATGTGTCTAAAATATATTTTATTATAAGTACCTTGAAATAGTATTTTTAGACATAGAAGTAATTTAACAGAGATCATATCTTTCATTATCAATGTGTTTTATTTATATAAAACAATTATTGACAATATTTTAAAAGTATTAATTACTTTTCATATAAATAAGTTTAATAGTTAGTTTATGATTATCTTATATTATAATGAAATTATGTTTCGTAGAAACTTAGTGTTGCATGTATCGTAAACCAACTCTGTGTTACATGTATCATATGCCAACTCAGTGTTGCATGTATCATACACAAACTCAGTGTTGAATGTAACATATGAAAAGTTAGTTTATTATGAAAGTAATCTTTTAATTTTTTCATTTCAAGATGAAAATTTTAATTTATTTGAATAAAATGTCTATAAAATCTTAGGGGTTACATCAATTCTATAAGCTAAGGGTTATAGATGAAAACTGAAACTACCCTCCAAGGCCTAGAGAGCTAGGTAATGCTTATGAAATCACAACTATTGAGGTGGATCTTGATAATGAAGTGGTGATACATATGCTAGTTATTCATTCAATAATAGTGAATGTACTTTTTGATTTTGGTTCTTTGTATTCTATCATATCATGAAAGGTTAATAGAACTGTTCAAACACTACCTCAAAACATAGAATTCAAGTTATTCATGATAACAAAAAATGATCCAATTATTGTATCCCAATCATATAACTCATCACCTATTCGATTTTTTTGTCTCAATTTCAAAAGAATACTATATGATACTCCCCTTATTGGAATTTAATGATATTTTCTGCATGGATTGGATTTCCCTATATAGAGCCAATATAAATTTCCAAGGGAAAGAAATCACCATCTGTATCATAAATCATCCTTAGATTCAATTCAAGTTAAAGGAGGAGGATAAATCATCTTTAGTAAAATCATCTCAATCATGGATACTATTTCCCTATGAGAATGTGTATCTTACTTAAATGATTGAGACTAAGGAAAATATCAACATTGAATACATTCCCATTATGAGGGAATTCACTAATGTGTTTTCTAAAGAATTATATTTTATTCCTCTTAGATGAGAGGCTGAGTTCTTAATAGATCTTACACCCACAACCTTTCCAGTATCCAATAATATATATATATATAATGTTTATTTTTGAACTTAAGGAGATGAATAAGAAACCACAAGAGAATTTGGTTAAAGGGTTTATATGACCAAGTACTTCACCATGGGGTTCACTAGTCCTTTTTTTCAAAAATAAGTATGGGTCTATGTGCCTCTTCATTGATTATCGTGAGCTCAATAAGATAAAGATAAAGAACATGTATTATATTCCATGGATTTATGACTTATTATATTAGCGATGTGAAATACAATACTTCTCTAAGGTGGATATTTGGTCAGGATATTATTAAGTAAAGGTGAAGGTGGATATCCCCAAGAATTATTTTTGTATAAGGTATGGGAACTATGATTTCATAGTGATTCTATTTGGACTCACTAATTCTATAGAAATATTCATGGACTTTATTAATAGATTTTTAGGGATTTCCTTTAAAAAAATTAGTAGTCTTTATAGATGATATTCTTGTCTACTCTAAAATCATAGAGGAACAAAAGGATCATTTTAATGTCATACTGAAGACTTTGTGAAAGGAAAATTTATTTTCTAAGTATAGTAAATTTGATTTTTGGATAGAGAAATTAACTTTCTTGGGTCATGTATCACCATAAAAGTGATATTTGTAGATCCTTAAAAAATAAGGTAATTGAAGGATGGAAAAGACCAACATTTGTGATGGAAATATATAGTTTTCTTTGATGAGTTGGGTATTATAATAAATTTGTGAGAAACCTCTCATGATTTTGAATCCCACTAACCAAGATTAATCAGAAGGGAATCAATTTAGTCTAGCTTGATGAATGTGAAGAAAGATTTAAATAGAAAAATAAAAGGATAATCACTACACTTATGCTCACATTACCCACCATTGGGGAAGGATTTATGATCTATAGTGATTCATAAAAAAAAGTATTGGATTTTGTAATAATGAAAGATAACAAATTGATAGCTCATCCCTCCCACTAATTAAATATCAATGAGTAGAACAATCCAACGTGTGATCTAGAATTGGCTACAGTGATAATTACATTGAATATTTGGAAACATTATCTCTATAGGGAGAAGTGTGAAATATATATAGACAATAAAAGACTCAATTATATATTTTAAAAAATAAGATTAATATGTTCCAACATAGGTGGTTATAGCTGATCAAGTATCATGATTATTCCATCCATTATAAAACTGGGAAGGAAAAAAAGTGGCAGATGCTTTGTGTTGAAAGGATCCTAAAACCTGATCCCTAGTGAGGATTTAAAGGGATCCAATATTTATAGAAATTAAAAGGATGGATATGGGAATAATTAAAGGATCTTTATCGAATATTTCTCAAATAACTACTCAACCATATATTATTGAGGGGATCAAGGAGGCCTAGAAAGATGATGAGTTTCTACATAAGAAGGTCATGAATATTTTGTAGTTCAAATTTTTTGAAGATGGATTTATAAGGATTGGAACCCAGATATGTGTCCTATAAAAAAACTGAAGAGGTAACTTTTAGATGATTTACATTAATCATCCTTATCTATTAATCTAGGAATACCTAAGATGTGTAGAGATTTGAAACAAAACTTCTGATATGATAACATGAAGAGGGATATTGTGGAGTTTGTATCTCAATTCTTGGTATACCAACAAGTCAAGGCTTAATGAAATAATTTTAAGGGTGTGCTTCAAAAATTTCCCATACTAGTGTTGAAATGTGAAAATGTAACCATTAATTTCATTTTAAGACTCCCTAAGTCCCCTAAAGGTAATGATTCCATCTAGGTGGTAGTCAATCGCCATACTAAGTTAGCATATTTCAATGATATCAATGAGGATTTATCTCTTCACTAACACATAATGATATACATAATTGGAGTGGTAATACTTAATGGATTTCCACTCTATATTATATCATATTGAGATCTGAGTTTTACCTCAAAGCTTTAGAAAAGCCTTTATAAAGAATTGGATATAGAACAGAGCGTCAGTACTGCTTATGACCCTTATATATATGGTCGGTCTTAAAGGATCATTCAAACTCTATAAGATATGATTAGATAATGTTTAATGGATTTTCAAGGAATTTGGGATCAACACCTTCCCATGGTGGAGTTTTAATCTAACAACCATTTCCATTTTAACATTCAAATGGAACCTAATGAGGCTTTGTATGTGAAGAGGTGTCAAACTCCAACATACTGGGATGAATTTGGGGATCATAGGATGATGGGTGCTGATCTTATCCAAGATATGATATATCAGGTTCAAACCATTCAACATCATATGAAATTCTCACAAAGTCTATAGAAAATATATGAATACAATCATCGATGAAACATAAAGTTTGAAGTCGGAGATAAAGTGTTCCTTTATATATCATCATGGAATAAAATCATGAAGTTTAGGGAAAGGGGAAATATTATTCCTAGATAAATCTCCCACTTTGAGATCCTTCATTATATCATAGTAGTGGCCTATCAACCAGCACCCCCAGCTAACATATCTCGAGTACATAATGAATTCCATGAATCCCTCTAGAAGAAGTACATACTAGACCCCTCGCATATACTGAATCCAAAGGTGGTACCATTGGAGAATGATCTTTCACATGAGGAGCATACAGTGAATATATTAGACCATAGAGATAAAGTTTTATTAAATAAGACAACTCACCTAGTCAAAGGGTTGTGGTGGAACCACAAGTTTGAGGAAGTGGCATGGGAACTGAAAGAGGTGATGAAACAAAAGTATCCCCATCTATTTTAGTGTGTGGAATGAAAATTTTAAGGGTGAAATTTCTGATGGGGGAATAATCTAATGACCCATGTTTTTATAAATTAAATAACCTTTTTAAATAAGTGAATTCCATATTGGAAAATGTAATTATAGAAAACACAAGCACTATTTTGGTTATTTTGGACCGTTATATAAGTTTTCAAATTTAAAAGACTATTAAGAATCATAACTTGTGATATTATATCCATAGTATAGGGACCATTAAAGATTATTATATATATATATGGTTATGATAAATTCCAATTGATATGGAATAAGGGAATGCTAACCTTGATCAATAGGATGGTGCCCTATGAATCCTATTTATCAGAGATTCTAAGGGATATAACAACACTGGACTTTTCCCTTGACTAAACCCAAGTTGAGATTCAATAAATAAAGAATAAGTGAAACCATTTATAGGATAAATTAAAGATCATTGAGATCATCACCCAAACCATGTACGTTGAACCACCCCAAGAAAATATCATCATCACACACCTTACCCTTAGGGTGTTCGCTAGTGTAATAAAGGGATATGTATCTAGATCCTAACAATATGAAATTTCATATATTTTATTTTAAAAAAAATAATGATTATATTTATTTGTTTTTAATATAACTTTTTAAATGATTAAATAATGAGTTTGATAAATAAAATAGATTTTTATACGATGATACAAAAATTGTATTATTGGGAAGTATATAATTTCAATCTAGACACTCTATTTTAATGAATTAAATAATTTATAAAATAAATAATATTTTATTAAAAAATTATTATTAAATAATAATTATTAAATATAAATGATAATATCAATTTATGAAGTCAAAAATAATTTTATAAGGGTCTGAAAACTGTTATTGTAATAAAATTTATTTTAAATAATAGGAGATTTTTTATTTTAAAGAATAAATTATAATTTTTATGTAATTTTTTTGATAAAATAAATATTGTTTTTAAAATCATCATGTTAAAATTATATAATGGTGAATTTTTCATAATTTTTTGAGATAGTCAATTCTTTAAGTAAAACTTAAATACTGTATAAATATGTGGTTTGTATTATGAAATCATAATGAACCAAAAGTTATGTAAAATATTCTATAAATGGTATCCACAAAAAAATATTTTCTCTTTAAAATAATGTGTTTTTAAAGTTATTTTATTAATTTTATAAATCCTTAATGGATCCTATAAAACCTATATTATATTTTAATGTTTTAAAATACATTCTTTATAAACATGAATCACTTCCACATCACCAAGGGTATTGATTTAATTAGTTTGGTTATAAGTCTTATAAAATAATGAAAGAAAATCTTATTTGGTATAAAAAAATGGGTAAAACCCATGGGAAGTTTTTTGGTTTTGATTATGTTATTATATAGAGTCCAAAACATAAGTTTGGAAATTAATAAATAGTTCACCTCTCCTTTGCTATATTAACCAACTCAAACTCCCATTCCTCTTCACTAAAAACACTAAAGAATGAAATTAATCTTACTTTCCCTCTCTAGATCCCTCCCAATTAGTTCCCTCAAGATCTTAAGAAGATCCACCCAATATTTAAGAAGCACCCTCCCAAGGTAAGGGTTCATCTCTTTCTCCTACATTCTATATGATTTCCAAGTGATTAGATACCCCTTCCACTCTCATTAATCCCTTTTATGGACATTTATGGATCGCTGATATACTGTCATAATTATCCTATGATTTTTCAAGCCAAATAATTTTGGATTGAACACCCATATCTATTTCCACTCGAGTATATTCTCCGATATGTACCTATAATTCATTTATTAGGGACTCTAATGTATTTATCTCACACTCTTTAATCATGGGTTTAAAAGTGATTAAATATAACCTCATGTTTTATGATCTATGTGGCACACTTATGCATGTACATGATATGAATGTGACGGGTGGGCCTAAAATTATATATCCCTTTAATGAATTGGGTTATGTTTTAATCTCATGAGATTACATGTATGGTATGTAGTAGGTTATCCTAAGTATGATATGTTATGATGTTAGGGCGGTTAGAATTGACTTCTATTTATGATGTCATGTTTTATATTATTATAGTATTCCTATATTTTCTTTATGTTATCATGTTATATCATGCCTTATTATTCAATATTATGATTATCACCCCTCTTATGTTACCTTGATATGCCTCTTGTATCACATGTACTGATTTACCTTATGTTATGCTTTGTTTATTCCCTTATTGGGCTTTATAGCTCACCCATTTCTTATATATGTCCCAAGGTTATCCATGGATTTTCTAGAAGAATAAATAGATTCTAAGGGAATGTTATGAAGTTTATGTTTATTTCATTGAAATTCCTTGAAATTTGTTATGTCATGTTCTTAATTTCTCAAATACACTTGGCCTCATGAACCTCTAGGGTTGTATTAAGTGTATCTTTTTGTAATAAACCATGAGATAAAGTGTATTAAAATATGTTTTTTCATAAATATGGAACCAACATGCCATATTTTTGAAACATGGATGGGAATGGAAAAACTAAAACAATCCAATGAGATAAAGGAAAGTGTTAGGGTAATATTTTAGTCATTATTATATTATTTTTGACATTAATTACCAGATTTACCAATACTACAATGATAATTATTTACTATGGTTACAATTCATAATTTCCAAAAATAAAAGGGCCCTATTTAATAAATTTGGACCTAATGATTCCAAACATGGAATACATTTTCTAAGATTAAATTTTTATAAGTTGAATAAATTATTTTAACCTTAAAATTCAAAATTTAAAGAAAAATTGTGTTTCAAAAAATGTTTTTTAAATATAAAAAATATTTTTATACCAAGTTAAAGTATAAAATTAATTCCAAATACTTTAATTTTATTTTTTAAAATAAAACGAAACTAATTAAATTTCAAAATTAATCCCAAATATAATTTATTTTTTAAATACTTGAAAATAAAATATATTTTTTATTAAAAATCAGTGATTTTCACTATTCATTGAAAAATCAAACTTTTCCAAAAAATATTCAAATTTCACCATAAAATTATTTATATATTCTGATTTAAAAAATGATATCCTCTTTATAAAATAAAATTTCTAAATGTTCTATAAATTCAATATAATAATTTATACAAGAATAATAAAACCCATTTTTGAGGAAACCATATTTTTGATGAATAAAATGACTTTACTAAAAAATGAGTAGTTATTTACAAAGAATTTAGTATACTTTTATATTGGGTAGTACCCTTATATATATTTCATAAATAAGTTAACGTTATTCATACCCACCAATTTAACGGCTAGTATATAATGGTCATATTTAAATAATAATATTTTGTTGTTCAATTAGGCTCGATGTTCATGTCATATACGCTATCGAACATAGTTTTCTTTTTAAAATCTTGGGGTGTTGTAATTACCAATGAACTTCATGATTTAAAAAGGATTTCTCAACTATCAAAGGTTTTAAAAAGCATAAAAGTCTTTTAAAAATATGAAAGTCTTTCATGGATGTTAAATGATTTTGTGACTACCAATTATTTTTACAACTACTAAAGGGTTTCATGACTTCCAAATTCATTCATTACTTCCAAAGGATTTCATAGCTATCAAAATATTTCATGTCTTATAAATGATTTAGAAACTATCAAAGGCTTTCTTGAATAGTAATGTCTTTATCAATTATTAAATACTTACATTATTTCACCCACACCTATCACTATTTCTCTCACCATTAATCATCATTTTCACTATCACTCACTCATCATCACTCTCCTATCACATTCTCATTATCACCCACACTCACACATCTTATGTGACAATGAGTGTATGATGAACATTTTAAAATTTTATGATATGTGTTTATTTTAAAACTTATAAAATAATTTATGTTATTTAAAAATATATATTAAATTTAATTTATGAAATAATGTTTTTTAATATGTGAGAAAATTAAATGTTATTCTAACATGAATTTAACTTTAATTTCTATAATGAAAGAAATTTCAGTTAAATATAATTTTATTTATGATACAATATGTATAAAATAACAGTTATCTATGAAAAACATGGTAAATGAATTGATGATGATTGATATTGAGACAAAAGATGAATTTTTGATTTAAATGTATATTGTGACTATTTTTTAATCGGTTATATATTTGGTAATAATTATATTTAATTTCTTAATATATGATGGGTGTGTCATCTCCCTCTCTAATAATGTAATGACCTATAAGTCCACAATAAATTTTTATCTATCTCAAACCCCTTGAACTTCTCAATTTTAAATGAGTAATATTGTAATAAAATGAGGTTACATAGGAGTTGGAGATGTTCAGTGTTGGATTTGTACACCATGAAATAAATAAGAATAACAATTATTGAAATTCAAGATAGTAGTGTCTCAAAGTGTTTTCCCTCTAGGCCTTGGTTTGTTTATCATAAAATTATAAACTGATCTTTAAAAAAATATTAAGTTAAATACATGTTTATTTAACCATAACTAATTGAAAAAAATTAGGCATTTGATCATGCGGTATATATATATATATATATATATATATAACTTGATACAAAATTTTATTTATTGTTAATCATGTTTTAATCTATATATTACAATGAAGAAGTAATTTATAATGATTATAGTCAAATAAATAGTTTACCACTAAAAATATTTGGTAATCTTAATGAATGTATGGAATTGGAAGAATTTCATTTGAGGATTCATAGTCATTTAAAATTTATGGTTGATAAAGTAATAACATCAATAATTCAAGTCCTTTTTTTATTTTTTGATGATACTTTTTGGTTAAGTGGGAACCATAAAATACTTAAATACAAAACCAGAAACAACACAGCATACCATAATGAGCCAAATCACTTCCAAAAAAAATAAAAATGAAAAACCTAAAGAAACATACCTTATATTCCAACACCGGTGATCAAACCCTAATAACAACAATCACATATCAACATCCCCAATACAATAACTGCTCATGGAATATTACATATCCTCCACTCAAGGATGAAGATTGGGTGGAAGCCTCGTCATTGTTTTGGTAAAAGTGCAATCATGGTTTAATATAAGTTTATATGGATATTTATATTATTTATGAGATTTAAAATACTTTTATAGAACCTTGTTATGAGAAATATATTAATGTTGGTTCTTATAAACAATATGATTCGATTTCTTATCATGTGACTTTGATAACTGGGACTATATATGTAGATATTGTGAGGTTTTCATTATTAAATGAGGTTATTTATGAACATATCGATGATAATTTCAATAGAAATGTGGGAGACATCTCTTTCTACTCTCCAAATTTAATAAATAATTTCTTTAATGAAAAATTATTTGATGATGTGACAAGATATGAAGTGGGTGTGAAATATGTAGTCAATTGACCTTTAGAGGCTCCTTTATTAGGTATCCAATAACTATGAATTGTTAATCATACTCCATTATTGATTACCCTACTAGATGAAATGTCACATGAATAAAAAAATTTATTAGGATATCATTACACTAAGTATTGAATTCTTATGTGTTTTAGGTAACACATTTTCCTCAACTGATAAAACATTATACGTTGTAAGGGAGTTTGAAAGTAAAAGTGCATTAAAAAATGTGGTTAAGTAATACCACATCGAGCTACATTTTTTATTTATGGTTAATCAGTCAAAAATGGTAAAAACATCATTTTATGTGACAAATATGTGTTAGGATTTAAATTTCACATGCATGAAATTTATGTTAAGCTTTTATATGTTTAAAGATATCTAATAAAAAAATACCACATACTTGAGTGCACCCAATCCTATCGTAACATCATTCTTCAAAAGATATAGAATTTATATCAACTATTATTGATGCGCAAGGATTTTCTCAAATACCCAATTAATATTTTATTATTAACTAATAATACCCTTTAGTGGCATGACCTAGGGTCAATCTCTTAAGAAGACCACTTACATGCAGTGAATTTCTATAATAAAAATTTTTAGATAAATAATATGCTACTAAATAAAAATTAATATAGTGGGGTTTTTTATAATTAAAATGATATATATATATATATATATATTAAAATGAACACAAAAATTCAATACATAAAGATGTTGGTAAAAAAAATTGTTTTCATCCCCATGAGTTCATAGTGATGGTATCATTTTTTCTTTAAAATATGGTAACATTATCAAACTCAATGTAGTGATCAAGACCTCTCACACTAAACCCTCAAATTATAATTTTAATTATCCAACACTTATACTATTCATATAGTATATTTATCTCCCATTTCATCACCATAATTTCACTCAAATTTATGAAAAATTATAATAATGAAAGAGAGGAATAAGCATGAAAAACAAGAAAAACTCAATAACATAGAAATCAGAATGACCGCACACATAAATAAATGTAACCACTACTAAAATTGTTAGAATAAAAAAATTATAAACATTTAAGTGCGATAAACTCAAATTTACACCACTTCCCCTCTCAAACAATAATGATGGCTGAGATAAGAGAAGTGTGGTGGGGGAAACATAAAATAGAAACAAATGGAAGAGATAAATAATAAAATAATATGTTCATGTGTGTGTTTGTGTTTTTGTGTGTGTGCATGTGTTTATAATGAAAAAATGTATCACATGAAAAACCTTACTAGGATACTAAAAATTTGCAACTCCTTTAGAGGGGAGTGGAAATAAAAATTTAAAAGGGTGACGGTGGAATATTTTCACTCCAAATCTGTCTTCTAAAATTTTCCATGTGTTTGGAAAGGTAAATGGTTGAATAATAGAAAGTAGTATTAATTTATGTTTTCACCTATGTATTGGATTATTTTATCACAAAATTTGAGCTTCATTGGTCATCTTTATCCAAATTGATGATCTTCTTGAGAAAACTTTTCTATCTTGGAAGACTATTTGAATTCCCATTCTTCAGATTCCCATGCATTTATGGTCATAAAAAGGGAAGAATCTAGAGTATCCTATATTAATGTAGTTTTTTCCAGTCATCTTATCTATCTCCGTTTAAAATTTTAGCTCTTTTGGACAATTACTTTGTGATATATGCGCTCATTTTCAAAATTCAACCAAATTATGCATAGATTCCAAAGCCCTAATTATGAGATTCATTTGGGCCTCACAAGTTTTGATTAAAATTTTAGTCAAGTTTATTTCATTTTTTCCTCGATAACATTAAATCCTATTAAAAAATAATTCTCAATTTGGAACAGTTTATAAAATATACGGTTAAAATACCAAAGTAAAAAAGCAATAAAAATCCAAATTTAACCTATTTTCAAAACAATGCCCAAAATATTCCTAAAACCAAAAAATGTAACAATTAACCCTAAAATAATAAATTAATGGTATTAAAACATTGGATTAAAAAATAAAATTTATGGAAATATGATCTTCATCAATCCCCTACACTTAAGCATTCTACTCTCGAGTAATCATCTATACTAAGATTTAAACAAATTTTCGAATGTAAAAATAACAACACATCTTAGTTACCCCATATAAGTAAAAAAAATTCCTCTTATATGGATCTAAACTCCCTAATTCTAAAATATTAACAAAAAATTACATTCAATATCATGTTAATCCCTATTTTCATATTCTACGTACCTCCCCATAAATGCATTTCTTTCTTTACTCAAGGACTTTAAATGTGGAGCTTTTCTCATTCTAAATCACATGCATGATCTCTATAGGATTTTGAAAAAAAAATTATCTTCAAACCATGAGACATAAAAAATTTATCAATCATGAGGAATTTTGAAGATTATTTAGGGGATATCAGTTTTTGGGTAAAATTATTTAAAAATTCAATGGCTGAAAATTGGTGGTTAAAATCTTAAATACAATTTCATGAATATTAAACTAAAAACACCTGAAATATACCTCACTCAATTCCACTTAAAAATATGAAACACAACACCCCCGTTTTGAATTTTAGGATAAAAGAGTCAAATAATGAATTTAATAGATGATTTCATCCTAATTCTCTTTTTTCAATATTTATAATTTTTTCTTCTTTTTTTCATTTTTCTATTTTTCTATTTTTTAGAAGATTATATGACAATGAAATATAGTAAATGAATGAAAAAATAATTCATATAAGCACAACGAATAATTCAATATCATTTAAATTTTTAAATTTTTCTATTTTTTTTTATAAAGGGGTGATATTAATAAAATACATTAAATAATTACTCATGCTCATTTTTCTCTGTTCTACTACCTAGAAAAATCTCACACACCTCAAACAACTCTAAAATGGATTGCTTCTCAATGAAAACACAAAAAAGGCCCTCCCACCACTCTCAAAATTGAAATATCCATGTAAAAATATTAAGAGTAAATGTACGTAAGTAATACATGGCTTGAAATGTGGATTTAAAATATAAGGAAACTCATAGATTCTAATTAATAATAAGGGTAGTTTTATATGTGGTATGAAGATAAAATGTGGCTATCCAAAAAAATACCTCAAAAATTTAAAACCAAATCATAAATTTAAAATATTTTAAATAGAAAAATTCCCAAGTTCTTAATCATAATACATGAATCAAGACTCTCATGGAAATTATAAATAAAAAGAATATTCCAAAAAAATATAAACCTCTTGGGTTAGGCAAGACATACAAATTGTATAGTACTAGTGCACATGAGTTTCAAAATTAATTAGTCTTAATTAAATGAAAAGAAGGGAAATTGGGAAACAAAATTCTATTTAGCAATAATTTAAATCTTTAAAAGATTAATTCAATCTCTTTTATAAAAAAATAACAAGTTGGTTTGAATTTTCAAAAGCATTCGATTGATCTTAAGAATCCTAAAAACATTTAAAAAATTAAAACAAAAAACAAAACATGTAAAAGTATATATTTTAAAAGAAAGAAAAATAAAAATAAAACACACAAAAATTCCTAAAAATAAGTTGACATCCCCCCCTCACACACATAATATTTAAATACCCTTTTATTTAATCTAAAAAAATTAGAAAGATAAGGGTAGAAAATCAAAATGGATGGAAGGACACAACCTCTATTTATTTTTCAGTGATAGCCTTGAGTTAAGTGCCAAAATACTACCAATTTAAACCTAAAAGAAATTAGAAACAAAACTTAATAAATTTATTATAAAATAAATAAATAAAAATAAATTGAAAATTTGAAATAAAAAAATTATATAATGTGGTTTAACCCCCAAGTGGGTACTGTTTTTTAACCACCTCCAATTGGCAATTCCATTTGTCACCCAAAATTTTATGGTGGATGTGGTTTGTTTGATTTGAACTACTGAATGCACTTCTTCATAACATTTATCTCTTCACACTATTTATATAGTAACCCATGGATAGAGTAAAACATTTCTATCCCCAGAGAAATGTAGTACATCTTTCAAGGTGGGGGAAAAAGAAAGAATGAGTCCTCTTCTTTTTCAATAAGTACTTACATGGATTACTATTCAATTTTTTCTAAGTTCTACACTATTATTTTTGTATAATTTTTTTTATAAAATTAGAATTCAAAAAAAATAGATTTAACAAGATTAAAATATGAAGAACCAATATAAAAATATTTCCCATTAGGAAATATAGCATTGAAATTGATCTCTTCAAGAAGGGCCACTAGCAACTCAGTCTCAACAAGTGTATCTTAATCATTGTCTTCCAAAGAAAGAGTGAGGTAGATGTATAATGATTTTTATTCTTCAAATATTTAAGGATCACTTGGTGTTTTAGTACCTAAAAAATTATTCTATAATTTTTCCAAAACATGTTGACCTCCCATATATGTATCAGCTGATATAAATTCATTAGGAACCACTTTTAGCAATTGAAAAATGTAAAATGGTAGATCATAAAGTAGTTATATCACATCATCCTTAGGTTATTCATCTATAAATTTAGGTGAAATAAAAATCACTTCTTATTTAACATGTTCTTATTATTATTCCCACCATAAAGATTTGATTTTTTCAATATATGTAAAAATGATCTTCATTTTTTTCTCACTTATTCAATCATTCTGGAATTATTATTCACTTGAAACTTTCAACACGATTCCATTCTAAACAGATCAAAAATATTTAATAGGATGATAATATAAAAAATAACTACAAAAATCCATCTTGACCAATTCAGTTAAAAACGATATGCAATGTAGTTTTTTTTGATTTTTTTTTATTTTCATGAAAAACAGTGTTTGAAAGAATTTGAAATCCCTAAAAATGGATTAAAATTAAAATTAGTGATTTTTCATGAATCCCAATCAATATTTTTAAATTATAGATACACCATAACTGTGAACCTTGGGTAAAATCTCTCAAGTATTTCATTCACATGCACGGAATTTTTATTGTCATTGTTATAAACTAAATAATATTATACAAAATAAAAAAACATATAGTGGGGTTTTATAAAATGAACATGATATATATGTAAATAAATTAAATTAAAAAAATACACAACATAATGAAATAAATAAAGATGTTGGTAAGAAATAAATTTGTTGTCATCCCCAGGAGTTTACTATGATAGTGTTATTGTTATTTAAAATAAAATCTCATTATCCTAGTCAAGGAAGTGATCAAGACCCATCACACTATACCCTCCTTTTCAAATTGTAATTATCCCACATTGAGACCTCTGTATATAGGATAATTATCTCTCACTTCATCACCATAATTCCACTGCACTGTATGTAGCAATATAATTATGAAGGAGAGGAATAAAGATGAATAGGAATAAGAACTTAATAGTGGAGAATATTGGGATACCAAACATAGTAATAACATTAACCATTACTGAAATTATTAGAATAAAACAATGAGAAATATTTAAGCACAAAAAAACTCAATACATTACCACTTCCCTCCTCGAAAAACAATTAGGGTTAATTCTCTACAACCATGGAGGTAATAGAAGTACGGTGGGGGAAACAAAAAATAAAAAAAAGGAAGATAGAAACAAGAAAATAATATATACATATATATATATATATATATCATTTATAAAAGTATTACATCGAATAACCCCTACATAGATACTAAAAATGGACAAATATTTTGATGGAAATTGGAAGTAAAAATTTATAAGGGTGAAGGGTGGATCATTTTCTATCAAAATATTTCTTTTAAAAGTTAACATGTGTTTAGAAGAGTAAATGGCTGAATATTGTACGATGTTATTCATGGATTGTTTTTTCATATTTCATGGATTTTTTCTTACAAAAGTTGAGCTTAATTGGACACATGTAGCTAGTGTTATGATTTTATTACTCAAGAAAACTTTCCTGGACTATAAGACTATTTGAATCACCATTATATGCATTCCCATGTGTTTATGGACATTAAAACGTTTGAATATAAAGTAGAATCAATTAGTTAATTTGTTCCTAGCCCTATTTTATATCTCCCTTTAAAATTTCAGATCATTTGTACCAGTACTTTTTTAGATATGTTCTCATCTTCAAAATTCATCCAAACTGTTAAAAAATCCTAAGGCTCCACTTGTAAGCTTCATTTGGGTCAAAAAATATTAGATTCATAATTGGGTACTATTTAATGAAATGTATACCAATGAACCTGGAGTCCAAAAATAATAATTTCACAATTTGGATCAGTTTTGAAAATTTTGTGGTCAAAATACCGAAGTATATAAAAAAATTAAAAATTAAAAATTAAAAATTAATCCATTTTCACAAAAAATCTAAAAATATTCATAAAAACTAAAAATTTACAATTACCCTTAAAATAATAAATTTATGGGATTAAAACATTAAATTATCTAGAATAGAATTTATGAACATGTGATATTCAATAATTATTGTGAAGTTGATATGAACATGTTGGGACATTTATATATATCTCATCCAGGAATGAATACAACAGTTATTCAAATATATGATATCCTACAACAAGGTTTAGATGAAAAATAAAAATGAAATTGTAAAAGTATATGGTGATTGAGATGAATCATATAAGGTTTTTTACATCTAATATAATTTTTTCCTCTCAACAATCATGTTATTTTTCATCTTGACTATCATGACCCCACTTCCTCCAAAGGTATCCCTTCTAGATTAGTAATGAAGAAATGGAGAGAATAACCCTTGATTATTGCCTATAATATTCCAAGAGTAGGATAATTTCATTGAGGTTATTACATCACACATATGGGAGGTATTACCCTCAAAATGATTTAAGGGTAAAGAGATAATATATAAAACATCAATCAACTTCATATCATAAATGAAATATAAACCATTCAAATACATGAATTAAATTTCATAAAAATTTAATAAAAAATAAATACTAAAAATAAATCATCAATGGTGATCATGAAGCTCTAAAAACTCCTCAAACTAATAATTACTATCTCAACCACCAACCAACTCCTTATGACAAAAAAATTATTTATATATATGTAGGGTGATCATAACATGTATACTCAGAAGCATCCTCCTCCTCAGAAACTCTCATGAAAATTGGGAAATAAACATACTAAAGGGTAGTGAATAAATAAATGAAGATAACTTGTCACCTAAGTAGGTATATTATTCTTTTATTATCCTCACCATTTCTTACTCACAAAATAATGTATATAAGTAATTAAAACTTTATTTCAAATAACACACACACACACACGTATTTGTGTGTGTGTATGATTATAAGGGTATATAACTTCCAATTCCCCATTGGTTTTTCTCTATAATTCCATAATTTCACACAAAATATTTTCATCCCTTCCAAAAGTCATCCCTGATGGTAGTCAGGCCACCCACCTTGATCCTATACATGTCCCAACATCTCATGTTGGAATCTGCCCATATATCTGCATCATAATAATCATCATCATCTTATATGTAACCAAGTGTATGCTCAAAATTCACTATATCATGTCTAAAATCATTATAACTCAGGAAATCATATCCCATGCGCGTACACCAATGGGAAGTCAAATCCACCATGATTGGATACAAGTATGTGTTATACCTCAATCCGTTATAGCCTGCATATAAATGTATAATAAAAATGAGTTTCATTATAGCCCGGATAAGAACACAACCTGTATTGTAATCTATTATAGTATGGGATATGGCTACTCATATATACAGCTAAAGAAAGAGTAAGGTGGAAGGGGAATTCATCCATTGACTCCCTATCTATCATGGATATTAGGAAAACACCCCAAAACATTTGGGTATAACGTCCCAGATTCAGGTGCTGAACAAAGGTGCCCCGAACCCTGGTTGGTCACATAACCTTAAGCGCATTTCCCTAAACACCAGAGGCTACCGACTAGCAGTGAGGGCCAAGGTCTGATAATGGAGAAACTATGCCATCGTTGGAAGAGTATACATAGCAGAATAACAAATATTAAATAGTAACAGAAGTAGTAATACCATACAATAGAAGTAAACAGTGTAAGACTGATAGGAATAAACAACTACAACATTATATATAAATATATGATGTATGTCATATGTATCTAGGAAAGTAGCCAAAAAATTCACAATGATGGAAATAAAATACTTACACCAAAGTACAGAAAATAGTAAACTCCAATAGCATCAGAATCCTCATCTTGGTCCCATGCTCTCTAGCTCTGATAGCAATCAAGTACATGAGGAAAAAGGGTTCTTTCCCTTATCTACACCTGCAACCATACAATCTTTTTGGGTGTAAAAGCATTACCCAAATAAGTTGTGAGGCAAATCCCAGTAGAAAACCACCAAAATATTTGTTCCTAATAGTCATTGAATATATATATATATAGCAGAAAATATGCAGAAATGAAGCAATAAACTAGGAATTACTTAAAAGTAAACAATCCTACAATTTCCAATTACATTCATTTACATTTATTAATTATTCAATCCATTGAATAATGTATCCTCAGGATCTGGCCTAAGTTCTATATCCCCATGTATAATAGTAACCACATATATCTCAGAAGACCATCTAAACAATAGGTAAGACCAAGTCCAAGCTTATGCTTTGTCTTGGAAGACTTTCCACAATCATACAAACATTCATAAGCAACCCTCTAAAAAAGTTTTCATAGTCTAACCCCTCCAGTTTAAAATATTATCAATTCAATAAATAATGACCCTCTAGGAATTCTCACATAGTCTAACCCCTTTAGTCCCATATAGCACTAATCATTTACTAATGACTACATGGGTAGCTCTCACAATCAATACCCATTAGTCTTCTTAGAAAAAATAAACTATAATGACCACCTATCATCTCTTATAGTCAATTCCCTAAGGTCCAACATTCATTTAATAATGACCCTCGGGGTGGATCTCATGGTCTAACCCCTCTAGTCTATGACCACCTGGTAGATCGCATAGTCAATACCCCTGGGTCAACGTAACAACAAATTATAAAAAAATGTCCCTACCTTGGGAAGATCTCACAGTCAATTCCCCTTGTCCATACTTTCACAATGGAAAACACATACATCTCAAATATACAATAACTCCATCCTAACAACACTAGGAATGGAGAACAAAGCAAGCCTAACATGATTTCTAGACCCAACGACCATAAACAAACTAACATGGAAAACACACCCATAATCAAGGAAATAAACCTTATAAATAAAAAATAACCCTTTCTCAAACAAGCACACCATAATAGTTCTTAAACAGAGTTAACTTCCATAACACGCAATACCCTAAACATGAGTATTTTTTACTTTTAGCATATATAATCCAAATACAACCCAATAAAGGAACAAACCACCTACCTCATTGTTGGGATATCACTATAGTTGAATGTCAAACCTTGAATCATACTAGAACAATGTAGATCTATGAAAAGGTTAAAAATGTTCAAACTTGGATAAATCAAGAGAGAGGTGAAATCAGGAAGAGAGGCTCTGGGGGAAGATAGAAATCAATGGTGGGAATCAAATGCACCTGGCAGGGTCTCAATCGGAGCTCGGACAGAGGAATGGTGTGGGTTTGAAGTTCTCGACCATCTCGTCACTCTCCTGTATGAAACACAGGAATAATAAGATTGTTTTGGAGATGAGATGAGACCCCACTCTGATTAATCAATTAAAAATAAAATTAAAAGGCATGTTCATTTAATGTACATGTTGTGTACTAGCCTGAACCATCCCCCACTTTAGGTGGTATGCCAAGTTTCCCACATATCCATGTACTCGGTTGTTACATGGCCAGTACACAACTAAACGCGGTAACTGGGTATATGGAGTGTACTCAAAAGTACATGGTGTGTATTTAGAAAATTTTAAATTCTTCAGTTTTCCTCAAAAACATCCTGAAATCAAGATCAATACCAAGAATGGAGATTCTGGTTCTTAAAATTTTTCCCTGAATTCCCTTCTAAGGGTGGAAAATAAAAAACTTCAATCAAATCTAGCCACTATGATCGTATGTTGGACTCCCTCTCCCAAGTATCATCCGGTACTCGCATGTGATACCATAACACCTGTACCATAGGAACAGACCGTCCATAGAGAACCTTCGTTTTGTGATCCACAATCCAAATAGAGTGATCCTCAAAGGATTCATCCACCTCAAACTCAATCTCCTTTGCTTAAAAAGAATGAGACGGGTCTAAAAAGTAACGTCCTAACTGAGAAACATGAAAGAAGTCATGCATATCCTGGTACCTATGAGGTAACTGCAACCAATAGGTAGCATGACTAACTCTCTCCCAAACCTCAAACGGCCCGACATATCTTGGTGAAAGCTTCCCATGTCTTCTAATCCTCCTATGTCCCAACCTCAGTGTGAAACAACCTAGGTGTGACACATAAAAAAACCTGACCTTCAACCATGAACTCCAAAGGCCATCTCCTTCAATCAGCATAAGATTTCTGGTGAGACTGTGCGATATCCATCCTCTTCTAAATCAACTCCACCTACTCAGTGGTCTCCTGGACAAGACGAGGACCCAGCATAGCTGCCCCTCCTGCCTCCAACCAACATAGGGGTGATCGGTATGAACTATTGTACAAAGACTTATATGGTTCCATATGAATTGTTTCCTAAATATTGCTATTTTAAGAAAACTCGACTAGGGGTATATGTCTCTCCCAAGATCCCCTGAAATCTAAGACGGATGCTCGAAGCATGTCCTCCAACACCTGAATCGTGCACTCGAACTTGACATCTATTAGGGGATTGTAAGTTGTACTCAAAAGTACCTGTGTACCCAAATCCCTGTATAGTCCCTTCTAAACACAAGAAGTAAAACGGGCATCCCTGTTTTAAATGATAAAGTGTGGAACCCCATGCAAATGTATAATCTTAAAGATGTACAACCTTCCAAGATCATACACATTGAAGGTTTCCTTGATCCAAAAGAAATATGCAGCCTTCATGAATCTGTCAACAACAACCCAACCTGCATCATTCCCCAAGGTGACCTTGGTAAAACTATCATGAAATCTATCACAAAATCATTCCACTTACACTCAGGAATGGGTAACTATTATAAAAGTCATGTCAGTCGTTGATGATTCGTCTTCACTTGATGACAAGGGGAATATCTCATAACAAAACCAACAACATCCCTCTTCATACCTAGCCACCAATACTAATAGTGTAGATCTCAATACATCTTGGTGACACCAGGATGAACTGACCAAAATGAGGAATGAAAATATCTCATCAATTCCTCACATATGTCTGTTGACACCCATATGTGTCCATGAAAATTCAAAACCTCATCCTTCTCTACGGTCCACCCAGGAGTAGGGTCCTCACCTGACACACTCTCTCATAGGACTAGGTCTTAGGAATATGATAGAAGCCTCATTCGCACTCGATCTAGTAGAATAGATGTAATATGTATAGAATAAATAAATGCATTCCCCTGTCTGTCATTGACCTCCAAATGAATCTTAGAGAACAGAGTCATAAGCTTCCACTCACTACTGGCCTCCTAAAATGCCTATATCTAAGTCCTCCTACTCAATGCATCAGCCATTGTGTTGCCTTTCCCAAGCATATAGGCAAGCTCAAAGTGAAAATATTGAAGGTACTCAACACATATTCATATTCTTGTGGTCATTGAATACCACAAAATTCTCTCCCAAAATATGTTGTCTCCAATAGCATAAAGAATGCACAACTACAGGTAACTTGAGATCATGTGTCGGGTATTTATTCTCATGTGGCCTTAACTGAAAAGACCTGTGCGCAATGACTCCTTCCCCCTGCATAAGCACTACTACTAGCCCGATACCTGATGCATCAAAGTAAACGGTGTAACTCTCTCCCGGACCCGGAAATTTTTTTATCAATGATGAAGTCAATCTCCCTTTCAGCTCCTAAAAGGCTGAAACGCATGAATTTGTCCATAATTACTTCACACCCTTCTTAGTCAAGCTTGTCAGTGGAGCTGTTAAGCGTGAAAAGTCCTATATAAAGCACTTGTAATAACCAACCACCCCCATATAACTCTGTACCTCAAAGAATTTCTTCAGATACTCCTAGGAAACTACCTCTATCACTTTCACTTGGTCTAATGATACTACTATCTCCAAGATAACATGACCCAAGAAGTGAATCTGGTCTATCCAAAAGTGGAATTTTGAGAGCTTAGAATATAACTGATGCTCTCTCAGGGTAATCAAAACGATCTCAAGATGGGTATCATGGTTATGTCGAGTGTGAGAGTACACCAAGATATCGTCCATGAAGACTATCACAAAAGAATCCATGTAAGGATGGAACACTCAGTTCATCAGTACCATGAAAACAGTCAGTGTGTTCGTGAGACCGAATGGAATAACTAAATACTCATATAGACCATACCTGCTCCTAAAGGCTACAAGAGGTATATCGGATGGCCTAACATGCAACTGACGGTAACCGGATCTCATGTAAATCTTCGAGAACACCTAGGATACTCAAATACGATCAAATAGATCTTCAATCCTCAGCAAGGGATATTAGTTCTTGACCATCAACTGGTTTATCTTTTGATAATTCACACAAAGATTGAGGTTATTGTCTGACGTCTTTGCCAAAAGGATAGGTGAACCCCCCGGAGAAGTACTGTGTCAAATAAAAACCTTTTCCTGAAACTCCTCTAACTACTTCTTGTGCTTCTGTAACTTTGGTGTAGCCATCCTATATGAAAGAATGGACACTGGTTCCACTCCTAGCATATCTCAATATAGAAATCTACCTCTCTATCTAGAGGTAAAATTAAAAATTAATTTAGAAAGAAATCTCTAAAACAATCCACCACTGGAGGAAAGTCCATCTGTGAAGTCCCCTAGTCATCAAGATATAAACTATAAATCTTGGCTATAACTCCTCCCAATCCAGGATGCTTGGGTCCTTCTTTTCTCTCCTGGACATCCCATTCACCCTTGTTTAGAAAAGACCCACCCTCTGGTTATGTAAAACTCACTCTGTGATGATTGCAGTCAATAAAGGCTTGTACGGAGACTAAACAATCCACTCTTAGAATGACATCGAAGTCTATCATCTCTAAGAAATCGAGGTCCCATAATAAGTGACATCGAATAACCTCAAGAGGGAACTCCTTGCACTAATGTACACTAGACATCCTAATCCTCAACATAGTGTATAACATCAAAAAATCCTCATAATTAATGATATAAAGCCCAAGGATCTCCACAACATCAATAGATATGAAACTATGGGAATCCCACATATCAAAAATGGAAGAAGCTAAAACTGAGGCAAATAGAATCATACCTCTAACCATAGATGTTCTAGGATCCTACTCTTGCTGGGTCTGGTCCACTACAAAAGTATGACTTGTACCATGACCCTATAACCTAGCCTGACTACCCGGAGTTGATCCACCCTATTATCTCTAAAAACCTACCGACTGGCTACCACGGCCATGACCTCCTCCTCAGCCTGAACGTCCTGGAAAACTCCAGTTCTGTGACTGATGAGAAATTGGTAGTCCTGCTCCTGAACATGAAGTCATAACATAACCCCTATAACCCACTACTTGTGAGGTCATCTGACAAAAACACTGAGGATGACCCATCTTGCCGCAAAATCATCACTCGATTGGGTCCCTCGGGCAATGTGGTCTTGTATTCCCACTCTTCCCGCACTGGTATCATACCACCTGGATACTTGAAGAAACATCATGTGATAGCTCCCTACAACACTTCATGCTATCTGTCGAAGGAGTACCATCCCTAGATATTGAACCTCTTTATCTTGTAGCTCCCAACTCTCTCATATTACGCTTGGTAATCAGCACTTGATTTACTATATCACTCACCGAATTCAACCTAAAGTCATTCACATGTGATCGGATGTCATACATGAGACCATCCTCAAACCGCATAGAAAAATATAACTCCTCACCTCCCAGAATATGTGCGAGTCACTAAAGATATATAAAATGAGATGAGTAATCCATCACTATAAGAGCACCCTACTCTAAATTCCTGAACTCTTGGGCTCTATTGGCCCTCAACGTCCCAGGATAAAAATAATCATAGAAGGTCCTCGAAAACTCTTCCCAAGCCATATCCCTATGATGTCCTGCCTATAAGATAACATTCCACCATATCTTGTAGGAATCACATAGCATGTACATTGCGAGCATCACCATCCTCTCTAAAGGCGTCTCCAGATGCTAAAAGATAGAAAGTAAGGCCTTCAACCATGAATCTGTAGCCAGTGGTCCTCCATCCCCTAAAAATGTGAGAGGATGGTACTACTGAAACACCCGCGCCAACTCTTCCATATACAGGGAAGGGTGTGGTGCTCCATAAAAGTTCAGTAACATCCTCAAAAGGCCTTCATGGAACTGTTCCACAACACCTTCATTCAGTATAACATCTAGTGCCAAGATAGGAACGAAGGGAGGATCTGTAGGTAATCCCTGATCTACCATTTCCAGTGTCTGATCATCACCTTGTATCTACCATACAACTGGAGGACATCTTGGTGGCATGACTCTACAAGTTCAAGTGAAAACCTCAGTACAATATTACCAATGACAATAACTTAGAAGTTGAAGAAAGGAACCAGAGAAGAAACATTTATGTTTTACAAAATAATGTTACACAGCGTGTATAAAATCTACATGGCGTGTTCCCTTGATATTTTTACATGGCATGTACCTCTACCAAATCTGGTCATGTAACACCCATACAGACGACATGTTCCTCCTAAGACATGGTTTGTACTTGAATTTTACCTCCTTACCAGGTTCCTCGACATGGCTAGAACTACACGGTTCTATCTTGTAAACACTACACGACATGTTAAACCTAGACACGGCGTGTACTACTTGAGTTCTAACCACCTATGTCATTAGTCACATGGTCAAATAAATGGACGACTCTACATACCATGTATAAATGGGACACAATGTTTATAACCTATGTTTCATACACCCTCATCATTGTTCACATGGTCAAATACACAATTTTCTACAACATGGCATGTACAATCTAGAAACATCGTGTTTTACAAAAATTTTCGAAACCCTGTGTCTCCACTCACATGGTCAGTCACACAGTCAAGCACTGCATGGTGTGTTCTCCTAGTACACAGTGTGTACTTAATAAAATTTCTTTATTCTAGGTAGAAGAGCACATGGTGTGTGTTCATAACATCACACAGCGTGTTGTCTCGGTTTCTGGAGAGTAAGCCTCAAAAACTCCTCTAAAACCCTTTAAAACATAAAATTTTGTCTGAGGTATGAAAAATTCCAACCCGTGGGAGTCTATACTCCCATGAATCAAAGTTTTTCATCCTTATTCATATCATAACTTTAAAAAAATCAATTTAAAGTTCAAAAATGATCCAAAAAATTTTGATCCAAGAGGGCCCATAACACCTCAGGGACCAAAGTTTGGTGTCCATCCAAATGAAACTTTACATATTTCAGTACCCTATCAAAATAGAAAGTATTTTGTCATAAAATATATCACAATAGCATACATGTCTAGCACAAAATCTTTCACAATAGCACACAATCAGAAATGCACCCTAAATTGCATGACAAGAATTCATGGCATGTGATCTCTATTAAGTGCCTATATGATGAATGAGATGGTATATCATCATCACATCAGGTTGCAACAAAAATAAGACCTTAATAATATCAATGATAACAGCACAAAACAAGTGAATCAACCAATGGTGAATTCAAATCAACTGTCATAATATTAAAACCATAAAAATTACAATATTCATGGTAACTTAGATTTTCTCTCTACATGGGTTAGAAAATACAAGGAATAGTTTATTATTGAATCCCCATTCCTTCATATCCTTGTTTATAGGGTACAAACAGTAATGAAAAGAATAAAAGAAACTCATTTGATACCACTTTGTAATGTCCTGGATCTGAGTACCGACCAATGGTGCCCCGAACCCTGGATGGTCACATAACCTCAAGCACATTTCCCCAAATGCCAGAGGCTGCCGACAAGTAGTGAGGGCCAAGGTATGATAATGGGGAAACTATTCCCTCATTGGTAGAGTATACACAGTAGAATAAAAAATAGTAAATAGTAACTAATGTAGTAATACCATACAATAGAAGTAAATAGCGGAAGACTGATAGTAATAAACAACTACAACATTATTTATAAATAAATGATGCATATCACATGTATCTAAGAAATAATCCAAATAAGTCGCAATGCTGTAAATAAAATATTGAAACAAAATTATAGAAAACAGTAAACTACAACAGCATCGCAAGCCTCGACTTGGCCTCATGCTCTCCGGCTCTGACAACAATCAAGTACCTATGGAAGAAGGGTGTTTTCCCTTATCTATACATGCAACAATATAATCTTCTTGGGCCCAAAAGCATGACCAAACAGGGTGTGGGACGAATCCCAGTAGGAAACCCCCAAAATATCTGTTCCTAACTGTTAGTGAATATATATAGCAGGCAATAAGTAGAAATTAAGCTATAAACTAGGAAGTACTCAAAAGTAAGCAATCCTATAGTTTCCAATTACATTCATTTACATTTATAAATTATTAAATCCCTTTAATAATGTAACCTCAGGATCTAGCATAAGATTTGTATCCCCCTGTATAATAGTAACCATATACATCTCAGAAGACCATTTAAACAACAGGCAAGACCGAGTCCAAGCTTATGCTTTGGCTTACCTGACTCGTCACCATCATACAAACAATCATAAGCAACCCTATGGAAAATTTATCATATTCTAACCCCTCTGGTTTAACATATCATCAATTCAATAAACAATGAACCTATGGGAATTTTCGCACAGTCTAACCCCTTTGTTCCCTCATAGCACTAATCATTTACAAATGACCACCTATGCATCACTCACGGTCAATACCCCTTGGTCTTCTTAGCAACAATAAATTATAATGACCACCTAGAAGCTCTCACAGTCAATTCCCTATGGTCCAACATTCAATTAATAATGACCCTCTGGGTATCTCTCATGGTCTAACCCCTTTGGTCTATAACCACCCACCATCTCTCATAGTCAATACCTCTGGGTCAATATAACAACAAACTATACAAAAATGACCCTACCTCAGGAAGCTCCCATAGTCAATTCCCCTTGGCCATACTTTCACAATGAAAAACTCATGCATCTCAAATAAAAAATAACTTCATCCAAACAACACCAAGAATGGAAAAAAGAAAGCCTAACATTCTTTCTAGACCTAACGGCCATAAAAAATCAAACATGGGAAACACACCCATAATCAAGGAAACAAACCTTATGCATAAAAAATAACCCTTTCTCAAACAAACACTCCATAATAGGTCTTAAACAGGGTTAAATTTCATAACACGCAATACCCTAAACATGGGTATTCAGCACTTTTAGCCTATATAATCCAAAGACAACCCAAGAAAGGCACAAAACACCTACCTCGACGATGGGAGACCACTAAAGTTGAATGTTGGCCCTTGAATCATCCTAGAATGACGTAGATCTAGAAAAGGTTAAAAAATTTCAACCTTGGATAACTCAAAAGAGATGAGAAAATAGGAAGAGAGGCTCTAGGGGAAGAGAAAAATCATCGGTGGGAATCCAATGCACCTAGCGGCATCTCAATCGGATCTTGGACGGAGGAATGATATGGGTTCAAAGTTCTCAGTCATCTCGTCACTCTCCTATACGAAACACAGGAAGAAGAAGACGGTTCTAGAGATAAGATGTGACCCCTCTTTGATTAATCAATTAAAAAGATAATTACACAGCATTTTTATTTAATGTAAATTCCATGTACTAGCCTCAACTAGCCCCCGCTTTAGGCAGTCTTCCAAGTCACCCGCACGACCATGTACTCATCCATTAAATGGCCAGTACACGGCTACATATGGAAACTGGGTACATGACATGTACTCAAAAGTATAGGGCGTGTACTTAGAAAATTTCAAAATTCTTCTTTTTTTTCTCAAAATCAACCCAAAATCAAGATCCATACCTAAAATGAAGATTCGGGTTCTTAAATTGGGTGTTTGTTTCCCTATCGACGCTATTGAAGTAGCATGTGAAATCATAAAATATAAAATAGTGCCATGCATAAACCACACTAAGGTCAAATACCTTTCCTTATACTCATCTATCTCCATTTTCATAAAGGAATCTCAGCTACCATTTCTAAGGTTTTGTTCTCAAACAAGCATACAAGAAATGAATTCATTATTAATTAATTAATTATCCATTAATTAACATTATTCCATTTTCATTTCCTAGATTACTACTTTAAACCTCTATTTCCTTTCCTTCAAAACTATAAGTCTTGTTTATATTCTCAAGTTTTTCATCATCATCTGTGAACACTGTGAACCATCCTTGTTTATTTATTTGTTCAATTTTCAATTCTTAGTCATCCGAGTTCTCTAGTACTCAGTATAGGAAACCACGTCAGTAGTTCACTTTTCATTCTTATATTCAAACTGATTTGAGTTGTTTGAAACATATAAATAAAATCCAACCATATAGTCACCAATCAGGTATCAAGAAATATTATGATATATTGATGATAAATCCCATCTATGAACTCATATGAACCACTCAGTGTCATTCTCACACCATTACACATAATATAATTTCTCCTGCAATCATCAACAATGACAATCACTACAGCCCTAGGCTCTCATCCCATTTCTCAACATACAATCAACCATTAATATAACACCAGGCCTCTAGCCCATTTCTCGTCAAATCATCCCAACCACACAAGGTTACCAATCAAACACATTGAGGCCCTAAATCCCTAGATCATATATACATTTATAATGTGTTTTATAAACACAAGTTTAATGGTAAATATGGGTATAGCATTGAGGAATTCAATCCTCCCACAATCAACAATAAGATCACTCATCCCCAAACATTTATTCTTAAGAAAACAACCATTTTAATTTCATATTGAATTAACCAATTTATTATGCATAGGTTTTCTACATCAGGAAACATAAAGGCAATTACTAATAAAATATAGAGAAAAACATGGACATGATTTAGACATTATTTCCATGTTTAGTCAATTCCAAGAAGAGCAGTAGTTATTTTTATTATTCATATTATTTTTAAATTATAACATCATAATGTCTTAACATTGTCTAATAGTTTCATGTAATTAACCATATTAAAAAATAATAAAAAATATACACCCAAATAGATAGCACACTATCTAGTAAAAATCAAGAGGAAACAAAAACATAATATAAAATACATAAAATCATAATATCTCAAAATTATTTATTTTATCCCATTAAATTTACAAACTCTCATAACATGAAAAATTAATTATCTACACAAGTGACAATTATCCCATTTCAAAACTTTAATTTCAATAAATATACAAATAATTCTCATCATACATTATTAAGTAGTTTAACACTATAGAATGTGATTATCTCTTTTCTATCTCCTATATAATTTCCACATTTATAAAAGCTTAATTATTTAATCTTATATATGTGATATATTTAATTTCCATTATTTAAATTATCGTCAAAAATATTAATAAATATTTCAACATGCGATTTATATATTCTAAATTTAATAATAATTATCTATAATAAAAAATATTATATCTATTTAAATTATAAAAATAATAATATTATATTAACAATAATTAACTGTGTGTGTTTCATATTATTACACTCCTACAACATCCATATTATAAATAAAATTAATAATATACTACATGTTATTTTATCATTATTCTATCATCTCTTAAATTATAAAAATTCCTAGAATAATATAATTATTCTACAGTATGTGATACATCCAATAAAAAATTCTAACACCAAGTGATTTCTAGATTATCGATCATTATTTAAACTACATGTTATAATCTTCTTATTTACTTAAGAGTAATATTCATTCATAATAATGAAATATCATCCAATTATCCATTTTATTATTTATATATTATTATATAATCATTTTTCATATTTATGGAATGCGAAAGAGTTTTCCAATTTTATCAAATCAATAATTCTTAATATGATATAACTATATTATTATCTTTTTAATGTTAATCAAACATATTTAGACAAGAAAATAAGGCCTGATTAAAATACACTTTCACTTAAAAAAAGGGTTAGTTTTTAGATCTTCTACTTATAAGAAGATTCACAGAACACATTTCACCAAAAAAAAGAGAGGAATATGTATAAAGGCTTAGGAACCATGTAGAAGGGATTCATGTCATTTGATGATTGTTCAAAAGACTCCAAGTACAATGTTTATTATAATGTTTTGAGAGAAATCAATAAGGTATTGAAATGTGGGAATATTTTATATTAATGTATGAAAATTTAGGTTCCACTTGGATATTTAATCCAAACTAAATTCATATTATAATTGTTTTCATTTAATTCCCACACATGTCACTTTTTAAAACTCTTAAACATAAGTGAATTGAATGTTTTACTCTAATCACTTAAAAACAAATTTAAGGCCTTAATTTTCATCATTATTTCCCTTAAAATCATGAAAATAGAATTGAAGGACAAATCGGGATGAAAACATATGTTTTTATGCAAAACCTGCTACCCTTATGCATCACATACACACTATTTAAGGGTAAACTGACTTACCCTTATGAATATCGCGTTCAGAAGGACCCTTATATGAGAACATGCTAACCCTCATGTAGCCATTAGAAATCAGGTTCTACCCTTACATGAATTATAAATAAACCACACTACCCTTGTGAAGAAAAGTACCTAACCTTACAAAACCTTAAAAAATCAATATCACATTTACACAACTCTTAGGATTTTGCTTCTACCCTTATATAACCAAAGGAAAAATCATGTTACCTTTATGTATAGTTTAAAAAAACTACCCTTACACAATAATAAGGTGCTATGTAAGAGTAAAAATAACTTTAAAATATTTAATTTCCACTTATATAAGCTTATAAAAAAATATGAACACAAATTTTCTATCATTTATGAAATTCAAAAAAAATAATTTGAAATAAATTAAATACTTTTTAATTCCTTAATATTTTTACAAATTAAAAAATAACATTTAAAACTTTTAAATTACATTCATAATTTGTAAAAAAAAACAACCCTTGAATTTATGAAAACTCACATGAACCGCAAGACACCCCATAATGATAAACAAAGTCTTATAAAAAAAATTGTACCTTTAACTTAGATATCTCTCAAACAATTCTCATCCTAAATAATTAAAACAAAACTATGAAGGAGTGGGAAAGAAAGGTGGGTTAATTAACCACCTCATGAGACACCTCTCCAAGATCTTATTATATCATGAATGCACCCTACACTTTCAAGGAATAATACGCATAATCATGCAACATCATTAATCAACCTCAAAACACTCTCTAAGGGAAATACCTCTCAAACAAGACCAAGGCCATCGATAAAACTTTGTATCAGGAAGGAGAATAAATATAATATATCTACATGTGTTAAAATAAATAATCCAAAAAAATCAATCATCAAACAATTAGGGAGTTTGAGTGTGCATCTATGACTATTTTTCCAAATTAAAGTCACACTAATCACAACAAAGACTACACAGACTGGCATATAAATTCAATAAATAAGTAATTTATATCCGTCATCACCATAATATAAACATTACAATAGGTATAACCTTTTTTATACAATTACTTCACACAAATTTAAAAGGAATTCATAGAACTCCATTTAGGGGAAAACATCATATCTTTTATTTTAACAATTTTACATATCCATTCTCAAGGAAAACGAAATTTATGCATGATTTAACCTTGTATCATGATTTTAATTTTCTATTTAATTTCAGAATTCCCCACATTCATGCTATACACTTAATTGAACATGGAATAATAAATCATACAGAAAATATTAATACATAACATTCAAATCTTATCATACTTAATATTTCATGAACAAAGTATAATTTCATGCCTACATAATAATTTATTAATAATATTATATATGATAATTACAATAATTTTACAAACGTACTACAACACTTTTACATAATAATTTTTTTCATTCCCAATTTATTTAATTTCTTACTAGACATGCATCATAATATTTCATATTAAAACTAATTAAAAAAATTTAGTATGTTTCCAAATAATTTTTCAAAAACCATTATACATAAAATCCAGTAGGTTAGAAAACCATCAAATGAAAACCTTTTCATCCTTCTTCATAACAATGGTGTCATCAAAAACCTTTTTGTAAAAACAAACCCGATTCATTTTAAAAAATATTCTTTTAAAATGAATGAAAGTTTCATAGAACAATGTTGTCATTTATTTAAGAGAACAAGATTTCAAATAATAAACTTTTCCTAAATAATTTTATTACTAATTAAAAAACCTATATTTCCAGTAAATTAACCAATTAAATTTAACTTACATAATAGAATAATAATTTATTCATCCAATACTATAATTATAAACTTTTACATGTTTCATGTTAATCGATTGATAATTGTGTGAAATTTTAAATATTTCAAACTTGATGTCTAACCTACTATATTTAACATAATTATTATCATATATCTAAAAACGTTACAGGTATTCTTCAAAAAATAGAGAATTAAAGATAACACATAATATGAATCATAAACAATATATGAGGTTAAAATAATCCACTTTATCTAGATTTAAAATTTTCTATGTTCTTAATAAAACTCCATCTACCAAGATAACTCTAACTATTTCCATAAAAGACATAACATTTCAATTAACCATTTAATATAGTTTGATTACATTACCTTCAAGAGTTTTAAATAAACACCACATAATATTCTTTGAAAAATAAAAACACTTAGATAAACATAAATAGAGTTGTTTCAAGAACAAAAATCAATAAAATTCATCTTCAACGCCATGTTATTATCCGCTTTGGGTGGCCCTAACTCACCTTCACATATTTAAAATGCATCATGAAAAATAATGTATCATGAAGGATGAAGTTTCCCATATCATCATATGATTGAATAAATATCATCTGTTAGCAGTAAAAAAAGAAATTAATCTATAAATATAATCATATAAAATCATAGAAACATAATAAATAGTGTCTCAAGTACAATTCACATCATAGAGGAATCTAATTCCCAACATAGATTGAAATAATATAATACTAGGTAGATAAAAAATGAATGATAAAAAATAAAATATCTCCTTTCCCTAGGACCAGGTCCCATATCACTAGGACCAAGAGAATATTATATTTATTAAAATAAATGAAGGTAAACAAATACCCAATCCCCTATACCAAATCTCTAACACGCCATGCACAAATGATAAAATAAGTCTCTCACCCAGAACCATATCTTCACAAATATGATCTCATAGATAAAGTTATGTAATGATATAAATATGGCCATTAAACACCTTCTAATGGACCATATCTATACCTCAATATCAGGACTAGGGAATGAGTTATACATATCATCTCTTAAGGAAATATGAGAATTGGTTGGTTTTCAATGGTTGGAGTGGTACATGAAATTGGTTCGAGTATTCAGTTGTTTTGTTTCAATTAGATATAATTATAGAAACTCTAATCATTAAAGTGAAAGGGATAACAATAAAATAATGAAGATGATATTGGTTATTCACTTAAAAGGTCTCACAACATAACAAGATTAGAAACTTAGAAATCTCTAAGTATAAGGAAAAAATCATTTTCCAACAAGTCTCATTTGTAGTCAATGAATGAAAATCAACCTAAAAATGATCTCAAAATATCCCTAATGAAACATTTGACCCCTTGTATTCTTAAGGAATAGAACCAATAATATTGAACCATCCCACGTGGCACCATCACATCCAAAAAAAGGCCAACTCTCCCTCTAATCATAAATCAAATAGAAGGATATCACTACATCCTACAACCATACTATATCCTATGATTTGAATTGGAGCCCTCATAATTCTACAGACCCTAGGACTGAAACTCTCAGAGTGTCCTCTAATAATCATTGTCATTGAACTCTACTGTGTAGGTATTTGATAGCACATATTGATGAAAACCTTTAGTTATAACTTCACAAGGACATTAACATGGATCCATTTTTAAAAATAACAAACATTATGGACTCCTAACCCAGGACTCAAATTATTTAATGTTAGTTATGAATTCATTTTTAACCTATTTTATATCTTATATAAAAGTTAAACACATTTATAACATACCAAACTCCAAAAACATGGAGTTGGTAGTTATATTACATTATCTGTACTGAATAAAAGGGTTCCCACATGATTGAACAACTTAGTATTCTTATAATACTAGATAAATATATACATTGAATATTAAGAAATAATATACTATATGAAAATTTTGATAGGACATTATTGTCCATTCCATAATATCCTTGAAAATTACACATAGACCTCCTCTAGGTTTCTTGGGGAAAAGAAAACAAATAAGGGTGAGCTCAGATACTCAGTAAAGAGTAGCATACAGTGGAGTCTTACATAATTTAAACATAGAATAAGTGATATGGATATAATAAATGAAAAAAATAATATATAATCAATGGAAAATAAAGTACTTATATATTCATGATAATATATTAAAATATGTATAACAGAAATCATTGATCTCGTACAGATGGAATGCATAATTTCAGACATCAATACTTTCTATCAAGGCCTTGTGCCAAGGCACATATCATATTATTGTAAGAAGTGCACCCCAAAATAAAACCTATTTTTTCTAATGATACATGTCTATGAATCAAGGATATATATAATTCTAGGCCCCACTCATCACTTAATTAAGTGCAATTCATTCCCCATAAGAGTCATCAATACATTTCATACCATTCCTCGAGGAACCTCTTACTAAATAAAACATGGATATATTTATAATCATAAATACAGAATTCAAATAATTCCCCATTTAATATAATAATATGTATATCTATGATAACATACCTTGATCAAAATAGAAGTTGTGTGGAATCATCAAAGTAACATTAAGTACCCTCATCAAAGAAATATAGGAGAAAGATTACTCCCAATATGTTGAGTTATCCATGAAAGGTAGTAATTAGGTTTAGTAGTTTGCATAATTAGGAGACCAAGTTAGTGGTAGAAAATATTTTTTATCATGGTTCACTAATTTCACGTGAATATTCCAAAGCATATCCCCTAAGAGTGTCTCACCAGGTCTGTTTTCTTATGCCCACTCATCGTACATTAGAGTGATGATTGATTCAATACTCAACCAACCCTTTTCAGTATGGTTTCCCATAGGTGAATATTTTACATATACTTATCCACTTACTAGTATCCAAATAGATATGTGTTTTTTAGTAAATTACATACACTTTTAGTTTTGTAAATCATTGGATGGTTTTCCCCCATGGAAAATATTGAGTTTTAAAATGGTTTTGTTAAATATTGAATAAAAATAATATGAGATAAGGATAAAAATATAGACTTTTAAATACCAAAAATTCAATTTTTAATAAGTTAAAAATTATTCAATGGAAATTTATGAACTACACAAAATAAAATGGGTGGTTATTATCACATGAATCTCAAAGAATGAAAATTGAGATGCCAAAAACCCCACATATGGCATGGTAAGAAATTGAATCATAACATATTGAAAGAAATTATTTAAATTAATCTTATAATACCATTTATACTTTTATTTCAGGATATAAAATCTCAAATAGTAATCATATATACACTATATAAAGTAAATTAGGTGTATAATACAAAACATGTCTCAAAGAGAGGAACTTGAGACATAAAGCCCTTACTTATTCTACTGACATCCATGAATGTGATTTTACATCCTTTATCACAAACAGAGATATATTAATCTATTAATTTAGAGCCTTAATGGTATCCATTTTCATTAAAACTCTTAATAAATAGTCATTCTCTATAATAATACTTCTGATTTTCCAAAGCAGGTGTTTATTGTTCTGATTGTTTGTACCAGTTTCATAATAACGGTGTCTGTATTCATTATTATTTAGGAATTTATAATTAAAATGTAATTAAATATATTTTTGGAAATTTTTTATAATAATTGATCATGTTTCAAATTCATTTCATGAGTGTTTTATTCTTTATCCTTGAAGATGAAATCACTAACAAGCATGTTTTGGTGATTCTTGATGATCACATAGTGTTTTATTAATTGAAGGATTAAATATTGATATAATGTCTCCAAAATAAAAAAAACATTATTTACACATTTATATTTTATTATACCAGTAATTATTTTCATGTATTCATTCATGATATAAATTTATAGTATTTTTCAAGTAGGTGGATAAACTGACCCAAACATGAACATACCCTGATTTAATGAATGATTATGAGGTGGTTTTGTTATAATATCACAATAAAAGAAGTATAATGATATTATTTAGTGTTTATTAATTTGATATATAATAATTTTAAGTAATTATAATAGGAATTAAAGGATATGAGAATATTACATAATTTGAATAAAAGGTTTCCCTTTTAGTAAACCTATTTTAAATGATTAAATTAGTGATGATTATTTGTTGATCATATCATTAATAAGTTCAATAATTTGTCATAAAATAAACTAAATTATAACATAAAAATTATATATATTATTTAATAACATCATTGGATCCATCATTTTAAGGAATTGAAAGAAAATGAAACAGGTTGCATCATGAAGGTGGTAGTCTGGACAACGCACGAACAAAGGTTTTGTTTTTATTAATGGATGTGGTATATGATTAATAATTGATAATAAAATTAATATATTAAAAATATACTATATAAATGATACTAATATAATTATATTAGTGTATTTATATTAAATTTGGAAGAAGAAAATTAAGAGGAAAATCCATGTATTTGATAATACTCATGTCAGGGACTTGAATTTTCCTTAGAAGTATCTTTAGAAATGAAGGCCTTATTTTAACTAATTATGACCAGAATATTTTTAATGTAGGAGAGGTTTATTGGATTATAAAAACTGTGAAGTTTAATGGATTAATTTTAATGATATATGAGTCTTGAAGTGGTGAAGATGTTACCCTTTTATAAGTGAAGGGAAGGATTGTTTTGGGAGTAACCCATGCCCGAACACCTAAAGGCCTTATTTTTTTAATTAATTTTTTATAATACCATTTTAAAGGTTTATGGGTAAAATTTATATATACCATGGACATAGAGGCACTAATCCTTAATTAATTTCTATTTTACGCCTAAATACCAAACAACCGACAGTAATCCCCACCCGGCAGATGCTAATTTTTTGCTCAAAAGTGACTAACCTACAAAACTGCTCAGCAAGAAATACCAATTCATGACTACATGGGAATTGTACAGATGGAAAATCCATATCCTCTCATTTATCCATTACTAATTTCATTGTAGGTGTTATCTTTCTTCTATGACCTCATCGGGGACTACAGTTGGGTATTGATCCCCCCTTCCCTTTTCCCAAAGAGGAGAAGCCTCCCCTTCTACCATCCTCACATGTCATCGAGCCACATAAAAGTTTCTCCCATTAATCCATTATCATTGAAGAAATCGTTAATGTCATAGAGGGTCTTTCGATGCATTCAAACCACTACTCTTCCTTTTTCTCTGATTTTGTTCATGTTTTTCCGCCATCATCACACCCCCACAATTTGACAAGCCACCCTTACCATCGGCCGAAGCACGTGTACATCGATGTGTTACCAACCTAAAAGCTTCAAACATGGAAAAAATATAATATTAAAATGATTTTGGGTTTAAAATCACCTCAACCAATCCTTTTTATAAAATTTTCAGTGTATTTGATCTTTTTTTAACTTTTTATATTTTACCCTAATGTAACTTTACCTTGGTAATTAATTTCTAACCTTAGTAATTAAATTTAAGGAAAAATATTAATATTAAAATTTTTACCTGATTTGAGAATTGAAATTTCAAATTTAAAATCATTTAATCAAATTAAATTTCTAAAGGTGTGAAATGTTAATTTTCAAATAAATACATGAAATCCTATAAAATACTTTTTTAGAGAAATGATGTTCTTAATATTTAAATTTAAATATAAGAAGAAATTATCTTCGATACTGATTTTAATGACATAAATTATTTTATTATAAAAAAATTATAAGTATTTTAAGGTAATCCAAAAATAAATCCCCCTTGAAAATACTTGATTCAATGAAAATCCATGTTTTAATTAATTGTAACGCCCCGACCCCAGCTACCCAGAGTCGGTGCATTACTTCGTAACATTGGCATGATCACAAAAGATCAAGTCTTGAAAGACCGATTAGTTTAGTAGCCTTGGAAACACTAGATACATTCGTAAACGTTACATTACATCATAAAGTGAAAAACTGCAATAACAAAGTCCCCATAGTCCACACTCATATCCTCTTCTCACAATCTTTACAGGTCATTCATAAAATACTTCTTCAAATCCTGGAAAATATTAAAACATTGAAAGGGGTGAGCTCAGATGCTCAGTAAGGATAACAATATTGCGGAATCTTTCATAAATAAACATTAACATTTAAGGCAATGTATAACTAAAACAAAAGCCTTTTAAACTTGAACATCAACATAATATGGAAAAAGTAAAATGAGATAATGCCATTCACTTCTTCACATGGATATTCTACTGGTCGAATAATCACATGCAATATCAATAACCACTTTCATAATGAGGGAATGTATAATGCCAGACATTCTGAAACATTTTGTCAAGGCCTCGGCCAAGACGTCTAAAATGATTAAGGCCTCAGCCAAAACCATAAATCAAATTGGGAAAGGGCCTCGGCCAATTCCACGTCTAGTTGTCTCATGAGACCTACCGATGCATCGAGGAGCTATAGCGGGCTCCACCCCTCACTTATTAAGTCCAATACATTCCTCAATGAATAGGTTTAAACATATCATAAACCATAACATAATCGTATCACATAAAACATGCATAAAGGAAACATAACATTTCCACATTTCAATCACAAGATATCAATACAACACATTGATATAATAAAAACGCTTTCAAAACCATTTTCAATACCAAAATAAAAGAAAGTTAAAACTTTGTATTTATTTTTCATTAAAAAAATTGATGGCTTGTAGAGGAAGCCGAAACTCAAATAATGGTCATGGTGGTAGAGAAGTCGTTGTCGCCGCATATGTACGGAAAGAAAAACATTCCCTTTTGTCGTTTAGAAAAATGCTTCGTATAAAAAAGATTCCTTTTGAATAAACGTAAAAGTCAAAGGGGTTTATACACCGTATAAAAGAAAGTTGTGTATAAAACCAAATATGCCTCAATGAAAGGGGATTGAGACGAAGTCCTTAAAAAGATCATTTTTAAAATAAAAGAGATCTATTATGTGTATTCACAATAGGTACACATATAGAAAGTAAATATACAAAATAGGACATAATAATATCATGACATAATTTGAAAGTAGGAGATTAACCCAAAGAATGGAAGTTGGGTTAAGAAATTCCCTTACCTTGCGTCTTGTCCTGACTCGACCGTTCTTTAACCTCCTGAATAATAAACTAGAGTTAATTTATATTTACTTAAGAACCTTTTTCATGTTCATTATTCCATTTATATCACTTATTACCATGTTATGAACATTATTTAATTATTTAAGTTAATAACGGTCGTTTTGTCGATCTTTGGTACTTGAGTCAAAAATAAACTTCTTATAATTACAAGTTGTTCATGTGGTGAAATATACATTATATACAGAATTATATTCATGATTTATATATCATATATATCATATATATACAGTATATACATTCATTCATAATGTCACATAACATTTAGAGGTAAGAAATGAAATGCACTGTTCATGGAGACGGTAAGCCGTACGTACGCATGAACGCTACTTTCATTTATATTTCATATTTAATGGAATGAAATCATAATGATATAATTTTATAATATAATTACAGTATAATATAGTGTATAATACCATTTAATCCATCCTTTATACATCCCACATATGGAATTAACGATTCAAATCACTTTAAGGGGGCGGTAGTCCGCACTTCCTAAAATGAAATTATCGCGTTTTACCAATAATGGAAATCATAAAGTATGCCATAAATGAGAAATACAGAAGCATAAGTAAAACATAAACATATTTTATATCATATATAAATATAGTGACATCTTAATGGCCACCTTTGAAGGTGTTATATGAGTGTTGAACAATCGTCGTTTCGTGAGGCAGAAATTCGCCATCCACAGAAACCGTATGTTCTTTAACCATTTAGGTGTAGGTGTGTGTAAGTGTAGCTCGAATCCTTCTTATAACAACATCCTAGTATATTGAGGATACTGGTGTTATTACAAAATAAATGAATAAAAAGAGTTTAGGGGGTTGGAGAAGAAAAATAAAACAAAACAACATTAGAGAAGACATTACCTCAAAATCGGGTAACTCTTTTTGATTTGAGCCAAAGGCTTCCTTGGGAAGAGTTCTGCCCAAAGTGAGGCTTCTAGGAGTAATAGGGGGAAGTTGGGAGAGTATTTGGGCAGAGGTTGGCCGAGCCAAATGGCTTGAATGTGTGAATAAGGTGGGATAGGTGAGGGCATTTTATAAGTGGAGAGGAGGGGCTCTTTTGGAAAGATTGAAATGTTACATTATTACACAATGCTTTTCGGATTCTAAAGGTCCCACACTTATATAATTCGTGGATAAGGTGATAAGGGTTCGAAATCTACCCATACAATAGTCTTTGGACAATTTTAAGCCTTGCATTTTACATTATCTTTTCATTTTATTAAAATCGTTAAATAATGAGGTCATCGCTGCATCATAATTATGTCATAAATAATTTAATTTATTTAATGTCTAAAAATTATAAAAAAAATACTATGATGTAGGAAATCTGTTTAGATTTCTAATGAATATTTATAATCAAAATTTGGACTTGTGTAACCCCACTTAAAAACTTTTTTAGTAAAACAACTCATGTTTGTGTCAATTTAATTTTAACATTAAATAAATATATATTAATGACATTTTCCAACTAAAGTGGCTCCATGGGGTCCCCAAGTTGACCCATGGGTTTTCTTGGTCGAAAATGACTCATCCTATAGGAGTAGGACAAGTTTCATGCTCATCTCATATTATTAAAACATTATTTGTACCTTAAACTACACTAATTACCTTTAATCGCGATTAAGAACTTAAAAGTTACTATTCACCAAAAATTTATTTTAATCTCATTGAACCACATTTTACTTCTTAATGACAACCATGTATGTCGGATTTTTGAAAATCAAATCACAGAAGTGGTAATATTTCATTTAAACGAAAAAATCAGTTATTTAACTACCACTTAGTGGTTTCACTATTCATCAAAAATTGAAGTTTTTCAGAACAATGCCAAAATTTCACCCTAAGCTATAATTGATATTCCGAATTCAAAAATGATGTCTATTTTAAAAAATTCCAAACATATAAGTTGCATTAATTAATTTTATAATTAATTCCCGCTGTTACAAAAAATAGCGTGTTTCTAAGAAACAATTTATATCAAAATATTGGCAATTGTTTATGTCCGATTTCAATGTTAAATTAATTCTAATGACCACCATTGGATAAAATGGTAAAAATATATTCTAATTATACTTTAAAACCACTCAATAGTATAACTTATCACTATAAATTATTTTGATTAAAGAAGTTGTTTTAAGTATTTTTCACTATTCATAAAAAATTGGAAGTTCTCAGAAAATTACAAAAAATTCAAATTTGGATAATTTCGATATTACGAATACAAAAATGAAGTCCATTTTGAAATATAAAATTTCTATAATTTTAAAAAGTGGTTATTACTATTCATAACGGCTACTTTGATTAGTCGCGGTGTTTTAGAACTCGAAGTTGCGTACAATGCAAGATATTGCATTATTGAATGAGAAGCGTATCGTGGAAGCTCGGGGTGTTACATTCTACCCTCCTTCAATAAATTGCGTCCTCGCAATTTGAAATTTTTCTTTGAAAATAACAGGTTGAAAAGAGAAAATACCTTTGAGGAAAACCCACATCGGAAATAAGGTTAATAAATATATAACATTAAAAGAAAGCAAGATAAGTACAAAGGTCACCCGATATAGACCATTCTAGGATTATATGAAAATATGGATATGGAGGAGAAAAAAACCATCAAGGTCTGATGGAGAGTTATAGAAAACAGGATTAGGAGAAAGTTTAACTAAAAGAAAATCACAAACTTGTGATTGGTTAAACGGTCATTGAATCCCGAGTTGGAAAAGTTAACCGACAACATTTTTGTTTTAAGTTACCTTTTATAATGTTGAGGAATTTATTTAGGAAATTTACTAAGAACGTAAGGGAATATACATAATTGTTATGTATACTTTCATTTGTTAATAAATTTTTACCACAAACCCAACTTTTACTCCAAATGGTAACGGAACTCAAAAATATTCTATCTATCCTAATTGTATAAGGTTCCAAATGTTAACACATACCATTTAGATTAGTAAAATTATTTTGTAATAACCAGGGACTTCATGTAGGCTAGTGGTAGGAAATAAAGGCTTGTCGCACTATGGTTGCGGGTTCGATTCTTGCAGCTTTGTCCGACGCGACGGGTTATGCCCCACCCTGCAGGTTGTCCTTTTCCTAAAACTATAATATTCCAAAAATAATCTTCATAAATTTTTTAACCTTAAACAATACTATCCAAAGATCAACTTAATCCACTCCAACCTTTATAGTTATCCAAAATACCTCTGTCCAGACTTTCTCTAAAAGGTCTCTTAATTCCAAAATCAATTTATCAGATTCCCCAAACAAAGTAAAGTTTCTCTTATTGTCACATAATAAAAATATAATTACCTTCATCATATTAAAACCTTACTGAAATCAACAAGTACTGCAGTACAATCCTTATATATTTATCACATTATTCTAACAACCAGAATATAATCCATGAGTCCAAAAGCACCAATACATTAGTTATTCTGCTTCAACTGTAGTAATAGCATAAGATTGTCCTTGATCCCTTGGCCTTTTCTGAGGTAAGTTTCCCTGACTCTTAGGACATTCATTTGCATAATGACCCATTTCTCTACAATTGTAGCATTAAACATTGATAGCCTCTTTCTTTCCCTTGAAATCACGCACCTGGTGACCTTTTTCCCCACATTTATAACAAACTCCCATTCCTTTTAGGCAAGTACCAGGGTGATTCTTCCCACAATTATCACATAATGGAAAATCCGTCTTTCCCTTTTTCCCTTTATCTGTCTCTTGTTCCACCATTCTCTTCTTCTCTTGCTTTACTTTGTTGTCATAAGACTTAGAGAATTCCTTTTCTGTCTTGATAGCACATGAGACAATATTTTCGTATGTTGAGAACGATTGTGATACTAAAGCTCGACGGAGAAATGGTTTTAACCCATCAAAGAAACGATCAGTCTTACTTCTTGGGTTACGTATGTAATCCGCAGCATACCTCGCTAACCTTGTAAAGTTAGCCTCATACTTTGTGACATTCTCATCCTCCTTCTCCCTCAGACTCAGAAATTTCCTTTCCATATCCGCTCGATGGTCTCGAGTAAAGTATTTTTCTAAGAACAGCTCTTTGAACTGCCTCCATTCCATATTAGATAAGTCATTATCTTCCTTTGTGTTTTGAATCAATGACCACCATTGATCGGCATCTCCAGTGAGGCGGTAAACTGCCATGACAACCTTCTCCCTTTCGCTACTCCCCAAGGCATGGAATATTTTCTCTAAGGAGTTTATCCATTGCTCAGCTACTAACGGATTTGTAGCCCCATTAAATGTTGGTGGTTGTTGCCTCATGAAGCGGTCTAACATTGATCCTCCACGTTGCGGATCAGGGTGCTCCATACGAGTAAGGTTATTATTCATAACCTGAGTGAGTTTTCCCAGTATGGTAATAAGTTGATCAGCACCAGTTGTATCTCCAGCTCCACAATAATTATCTTGAGCAGGAGGGAAATCCCTACATGGAGTGCGTGCATTGATACGGTTTCCATTCCTTCCACTAGGTGCCATTTCTAAACAATGGCATAAACTAGATTAGTTTATGAATTAAAATACATAATTCCATATTTTTAAAACACTTTACATAAATTGAACTATTTATGGATATAATCCATAATCATAAAAAGAAATGTTTTCTTTGACAAAGTATATACTCATAACCCTTCATAGTGGTTTGTAAAGAAAATGAGAATTATCCTAAGCATATCCCTCGGGAGTGTCGTAACCAAGAGTGTAGCAAGGCCCGTTGTCGTGCACCAGTTCCCGTTCGAGTCTAGCTCAAAGTGGTGTTTTCGGGTTTTACCCCTAGGTACATCTGTGCCAGAGCCGCCTCTACCTGCTCGTATCCAGACAGGGATGTATTGCTTGGAAAACTCACAATATCTCTACAATACCAAAATTCTAGGAAGTTCTTCTATACTAATCCTCAAAATCTATCTTCGGGCTATGTGCTCTAATCAGAGTTTATCTAAATATAGCTTCCAAGGTTAGTACTAAACTACCTCTGATACCAACTGTAACGCCCCGACCCCAGCTACCCAGAGTCGGTGCATTACTTCGTAACATTGGCATGATCACAAAAGATCAAGTCTCGAAAGACCGATTAGTTTAGTAGCCTTGGAAACACTAGATACATTCGTAAATGTTACATTACATCATAAAGTGAAAAACTACAATAACAAAGTCCCCATAGTCCACACTCATATCCTCTTCTCACAATCCCTGCAGGTCATTCATAAAATACTTCTTCACATCCTGGAAAATATTAAAACATTGAAAGGGGTGAGCTCAGATGCTCAGTAAGGATAACAATATTGCGGAAGCTTTCATAAATAAAAATTAACATTTAAGGCAATGTATAACTAAAACAAAAGCCTTTTAAACTTGAACATCAACATAATATGGAAAAAGTAAAATGAGATAATGCCATTCACTTCTTCACATGGATATTCTACTGGTCGAATAATCACATGCAATATCAATAACCACTTTCATAATGAGGGAATGTATAATGCCAGACATTCTGAAACATTTTGTCAAGGCCTCGGCCAAGACGTCTAAAATGATTAAGGCCTCAGCGAAAACCATAAATCAAATTGGGAAAGGGCCTCATCCAATTCCACGTCTAGTTGTCTCATGAGACCTACCGATGCATCGAGGAGCTATAGCGGGCTCCACCCGTCACTTATTAAGTCCAATACATTCCTCATATGAATAGGTTTAAACATATCATAAACCATAACATAATCGTATCACATAAAACATGCATAAAGGAAACATAACATTTCCACATTTCAATCACAAGATATCAATAAAACACATTGATATAATAAAAACGCTTTCAAAACCATTTTCAATACCAAAATAAAAAAAGTTAAAACTTTGTATTTATTTTTCATTAAAAAAATTGATGGCTTGTAGAGGAAGCCGAAACTCAAATAATGGTCACGGCGGTAGAGAAGTCGTTGTCGCCGCATATGTATGGAAAGAAAAACATTCCCTTTTGTCGTTTAGCAAAATGCTTCGTATAAAAAAGATTCCTTTTGAATAAACGTAAAAGTCAATGGGGTTTATACACCGTATAAAAGAAAGTTGTGTATAAAACCAAATATGCCTCAATGAAAGGGGATTGAGACGAAGTCCTTAAAAAGATCATTTTTAAAATAAAAGAGATCTATTATGTGTATTCACTATAGGTACACATATAGAAAGTAAATATACAAAATATAACATAATAATATCATGACATAATTTGAAAGTAGGAGATTAACCGAAAGAATGGAGGTTGGGTTAAGAAATTCCCTTACCTTGCGTCTTGTCCTGACTCGACCGTTCTTTAACCACCTGGATAATAAACTAGAGTTAATTTATATTTACTTAAGAACCTTTTTCATGTTCATTATTCCATTTATATCACTTATTACCATGTTATGAACATTATTTAATTATTTAAGTTAATAACGGTCGTTCTGTCGATCTTTGGTACTTGAGTCAAAAATAAACTTCTTATAATTACAAGTTTTTCATGTGGTGAAATATACATTATATACAGAATTATATTCATGATGTAGATATCATATATATCATATGTATACAGTACATACATTCATTCATAATGTCACGTAACATTTAGAGGTAAGAAATGAAATGCACCGTTCATGGAGACGGTAAGCCGTACGTACGCATGAACGCTACTTTCATTTATATTTCATATTTAATGGAATGAAATCATAATGATATAAATTTATAATATAATTACAGTATAATATAGTGTATAATACCATTTAATCCATCCTTTATACATCCCACATATGGCATTAACGATTCAAATCACTTTGAGGGGGGGTAGTCCGCACTTCCTAAAATGAAATTATCGCGTTTTACCCATAATGGAAATCATAAAGTATGCCATAAATGAAAAATAAAGAATCATAAGTAAAACATAAACATATTTTATATCATATATAAATATATTGACATCTTAATGGCCACCTTTGAAGGTGTTATATGAGTGTTGAACAATCATCGTTTCGTGAGGCAGAAATTCGCCATCCACAGAAACTGTATGTTCTTTAACCATTTAGATGTAGGTGTGTGTAAGTGTAGCTCTAATCCTTCTTATAAAAACATCCTAGTATATTGATGAAACTGTTGTTGTTACAAAAGAAATTAATAAAAAGAGTTTAGGGGGTTGGAGAAGAAAAATAAAACAAAACAACATTAGAGAAGACATTACCTCAAAATCGGTTAACTATTTTTGATTTGAGCCAAAGGCTTCCTTGGGAAGAGTTCTTCCCAAAGTGAGGCTTATAGGAGTAATAGGGGGAAGTTGGGAGAGTATTTGGGAAGAGGTTGGCCGAGCCAAATGGCTTGAAGGTGTGAATAATGTGGGAGATGTGGGGGCCTTTTATAAGTGGAGAGGAGGGGCTCTTTTGGAAAGATTGAAATGGTACATTATTACACAATGATTTTAGGATTATAAAGGTCCCAAACTTATATAATTAGTGGATAAGGTGATAAGGGTTCTAAATATACCCATACAATAGTCTTTGGACAAGTGTAAGCCTTGGAGTTTACATTATCTTTTCATTTTATTAAAATCGTTAAATAATGAGGTCATCGCTGCATCATAATGATGTCATAAATAATTTAATTTATTTAATGACTAAAAATTATAAAAAAAATACTATGATTTAGGAAATCTTTTTAGATTTCTAATGAATATTTATAATCAAAATTTGGACTTGTGTAAACCCACTTAAAAACTGTTTTTGTAAAAGAACTCATGTTTGTGTCAATTTAATTTTAACATTAAATAAATATATATTAATGTCATTTTCCAACTAAAGTGGCTCCATGGGGTCCCCAAGTTGACCCATGGGTTTTCTTGGTCGGCCATGACTCATCCTATAGGAGTAGGGAAAGTTTCATGCTCATCTCATGTTATTATAACATTATTTGTACCTTAAACTACACTAATTACCTCTAATCGCGATTAAGAACTTAAAAGTTACTATTCACCAAAAATTTATTTTAATCTCATTGAACCACATTTTACTTTTAATGATAACCATGTATGTCGGATTTTTGAAAATCAAATCATAGAAGTGGTAATATTTCATTTAAACGAAAAAATCAGTTATTTAACTACCACTTAGTGGTTTCACTATTCATCAAAAATTGAAGTTTTTCAAAACAATGCCAAAATTTCACCCTAAGCTATAATTGATATTCCAAATTCAAAAATTATGTCTATGTTACAAAATTCCAAACATATAAGTTGCATTAATTAATTTTATAATTAATTCCCGCTGTTACAAAAAATAGCGTGTTTCTAAGAAACAATTTATATCAAAAGATTGGCAATTGTTTATGTCCGATTTCAATGTTAAATTAATTCTAATGACCACCATTGGATAAAATGGTAAAAATATATTCTAATTATACTTTAAAACCACTCAATAGTATAACTTATCACTATAAATTATTTTTATTAAAGAAGTTGTTTTAAGTATTTTTCACTATTCATAAAAAATTGGAAGTTCTCAGAAAATTACAAAAAATTCAACTTTGGATAATTTCGATATTAAGAATACAAAAATGAAGTCCATTTTGAAATATAAAATTTCTATAATTTTAAAAAGTGGTTATTACTATTCATAACGGCTACTTTGACTAGTCGCGGTGTTTTAGAACTCGAAGTTGCGTACAATGCAAGCTATTGCATTATTGAATGAGAAGCATATCGTGGAAGCTCGGGGTGTTACATTCTCCCCTCCTTTAATAAATTGCATCCTCGCAATTTGAAATTTTTCTTTGAAAATAACAGGTTGAAAAGAGAAAATACCTTTGAGGAAAACCCACATCGGAAATAAGGTTAATAAATATATAACATTAAAAGAAAGCAAGATAAGTACAAAGGTCACCCGATATAGCCCATTCTAGGATTATATGAAAATATGGATATGGAGGAGAAACAAACCATCAAGGTCTGATGGAGAGTTATAGAAAACAGGATTAGGAGAAAGTTTAACTACAAGAAAATCACAAACTTGTGATTGGTTAAACGGTCATTGAATCCCCAGTTGGAAAAGTTAACCGACAACATTTTTGTTTTAAGTTACCTTTTATAATGTTGAGGAATTTATTTAGGAGATTTACTAAGAACGTAAGGGAATATACATACTTGTTATGTATACTTTCATTCGTTAATAAATTTTTACCACAAACCCAACTTTTACTCCAAATGGTAACGGAACTCAAAAATATTCTATCTATCCTAATTGTATAAGGTTCCAAATGTTAACACATACCATTTAGATTAGTAAAATTATTTTGTAATAACCAGGGACTTCCTGTAGGCTAGTGTTAGGAAATAAAGGCTTGTCGCACTATGGTTGTGGGTTCGATTCCTGCAGCTTTGTCTGACGCGACGGGTTATTCGCCACCCTGCAGGTTGTCCTTTTCCTAAAACTATAATATTCCAAAAATAATCTTCATAAATTTTTTAACCTTAAACAATACTATCCAAAGATCAACTTAATCCACTCCAACCTTTATAGTTATCCACAATACCTCTGTCCAGACTTTCTCTAAAAGGTCTCTTAATTCCAAAATCAATTTATCAGATTCCCCAAACAAAGTAAAGTTTCTCTTATTGTCACATAATAAAAATATAATTACCTTCATCATATTAAAACCTTACTGAAATCAACAAGTACTGCAGTACAATCCTTATATATTTATCAGATTATTCTAACAACCAAAATATAATCCATGAGTCCAAAAGCACCAATACATTAGTTATTCTGCTTCAACTGTATTAACAGCATAAGATTTTCCTTGATCCCTTGGCCTTTTCTGAGGTATGTTTCCCTGACGCTTAGTACATTCATTTTCATAATGACCCATTTCTCTACAATTGTAGCATTCAACATTGATAGCCTCTTTCTTTCCCTTGCAATCACGCGCCTGGTGACCTTTTTCCCCACATTTATAACAAACTCCCATTCCTTTTAGGCAAGTACCAGGGTGATTCTTCCCACAATTATCACATAATGGAAAATCCTTCTTTCCCTTTTTCCCTTTATCTGTCTCTTGTTCCACCGTTCTCTTCTTCTCTTGCTTTACTTTGTTGTCATAAGACTTAGAGAATTCCTTTTCTGTCTTGATAGCACATGAGACAATATCTTCGTATGTTGAGAACGATTGTGATACTAAAGCTCGACGGAGAAATGGTTTTAACCCATCAAAGAAACGACCAGTCTTACTTCTTGGGTTACGTATGTAATCTGCAGCATACCTCGCTAACCTTGTAAAGTTAGCCTCATACTTTGCGACATTCTCATCCTCCTTCTGCCTCGGACTAAGAAATTGCCTTTCCATATCCGCTCGATGGTATCGAGGAAAGTATTTTTCTAAGAACAGCTCTTTGAACTCCCTCCATTCCATATTCGATACGTCATCATCTTCCTTTGTGTTTTGAATCAATGACCACCATTGATCGGCATCTCCAGTGAGGCGGTAAACTGTCATGACAACCTTCTCCCTTTCGCTACTCCCCAAGGCATGGAATATTTTCTCTAAGGATTTTATCCATTGCTCAGCTACTAACGGATTTGTACCCCCATTAAATGTTGGTGGTTGTTGCCTCATGAAGCGGTCTAACATTGATCCTCCACATTGCGGATCAGGGTGCTCCATACGAGTAAGGTTATTATTCATAACCTGAGTGATTTTTCCCAGTATGGTAATAAGTTGATCAGCACCAGTTGTATCTCCAGCTCCACAATAATTATCTTGAGCAGGAGGGCAATCCCTACACGGAGTGCGTGCATTGATACAGTTTCCATTCCTTCCACTAGGTGTCATTTCTAAACAATGGCATAAACTAGATTAGTTTATGAATTAAAATACATAATTCCATATTTGTAAAACACTTTACATAAATTGAACTATTTATGGATATAATCCATAATCATAAAAAGAAATGTTTTCTTTGATAAAGTATATACTCATAACCCTTCATAGTGGTTTGTAAAGAAAATGAGAATTATCCTAAGCATATCCCCCGGGAGTGTCGTAACCAAGAGTGCAGCAAGGCCCGTTGTCGTGCACCAGTTCCCATTCGAGTCTAGCTCAAAGTGGTGTTTTCGGGTTTTACCCCTAGGTACATCTGTGCCAGAGCCGCCTCTACCTGCTCGTATCCAGACAGGGATGTATTTCTCAGAAAACTCACAACATCTCTACAATACCAAAATTCTTGGAAGTTCTTCTATACTAATCCTCAAAATCTATCTTCGGGCTATGTGCTCTAATCAGAGTTTATCTAAATATAGCTTCCAAGGTTAGTACTAAACTACCTCTGATACCAACTGTAACGCCCCGACCCCAGCTACCCAGAGTCGGTGCATTACTTCGTAACATTGGCATGATCACAAAAGATCAAGTCTCAAAAGACCGATTAGTTTAGTAGCCTTGGAAACACTAGATACATTCGTAAACGTTACATTACATCATAAAGTGAAAAACTACAATAACAAAGTCCCCATAGTCCACACTCATATCCTCTTCTCACAATCCCTGCAGGTCATTCATAAAATACTTCTTCACATCCTGGAAAATATTAAAACATTGAAAGGGGTGAGCTCAGATGCTCAGTAAGGATAACAATATTGCGGAAGCTTTCATAAATAAACATTAACATTTAAGGCAATTTATAACTAAAACAAAAGCCTTTTAAACTTGAACATCAACATAATATGGCAAAAGTAAAATGAGATAATGCCATTCACTTCTTCACATGGATATTCTACTGGTCGAATAATCACATGCAATATCAATAACCACTTTCATAATGAGGGAATGTATAATGCCAGACATTCTGAAACATTTTGTCAAGGCCTTGGCCAAGACGTCTAAAATGATTAAGGCCTCGACCAAAACCATAAATCAAATTGGGAAAGGGCCTCGTCCAATTCCACGTCTAGTTGTCTCATGAGACCTACCGATGCATCGAGGAGCTATAGCGGGCTCCACCCGTCACTTATTAAGTCCAATACATTCCTCATATGAATAGGTTTAAACATATCATAAACCATAACATAATCGTATCACATAAAACATGCATAAAGGAAACATAACATTTCCACATTTCAATCACAATATATCAATACAACACATTGATATAATAAAAACACTTTCAAAACCATTTTCAATACCAAAATAAAAGAAAGTTAAAACTTTGTATTTATTTTTCATTAAAAAAATTAATGGCTTGTAGAGGAAGCCGAAACTCAAATAATGGTCACGGCAGCAGAGAAGTCGTTGACGCCGCATATGTATAGAAAGAAAAACATTCCCTTTTGTCGTTTAGCAAAATGCTTCGTATAAAAAATATTCCTTTTGAATAAACGTAAAAGTCAAAGGGGTTTATACACTGTATAAAAGAAAGTTGTGTATAAAACCAAATATGCCTCAATGAAAGGGGATTGAGACGAAGTCCTTAAAAAGATCATTTTTAAAATAAAAGAGATATATTATTTGTATTCACTATAGGTACAAATATAGAAAGTAAATATACAAAATAGGACATAATAATATCATGACATAATTTGAAAGTAGGAGATTAACCCAAAGAATGGAAGTTGGGTTAAGAAATTCCCTTACCTTGCGTCTTGTCCTGACTCGACCGTTCTTTAACCTCCTGAATAATAAACTAGAGTTAATTTATATTTACTTAAGAACCTTTTTCATGTTCATTATTCCATTTATATCACTTATTACCATGTTATGAACATTATTTAATTATTTAAGTTAATAACGGTCGTTCTGTCGATCTTTGGTACTTGAGTCAAAAATAAACTTCTTATAATTACAAGTTGTTCATGTGGTGAAATATACATTATATAAAGAATTATATTCATGATGTAGATATCATATATATCATATATATACAATATATACATTCATTCATAATGTCACGTAACATTTAGAGGTAAGAAATGAAATGCACCGTTCATGGAGATGGTAAGCCGTACGTACGCATGAACGCTACTTTCATTTATATTTCATATTTAATGGAATGAAATCATAATGATATAAATTTATAATATAATTACAGTATAATATAGTTTATAATACCATTTAATCCATCCTTTATACATCCCACATATGGCATTAACGATTCAAATCACTTTGAGAGGGTGGTAGTCTGCACTTCCTAAAATGAAATTATCGCGTTTTACCCATAATGGAAATCATAAAGTATGCCATAAATGAGAAATACAGAAGCATAAGTAAAACATAAACATATTTTATATCATATATAAATATAGTGACATCTTAATGGCCACCTTTGAAGGTGTTATATGAGTGTTGAACAATCATCGTTTCGTGAGGCAGAAATTCGCCATCCACAGAAATCGTATGTTCTTTAACCATTTAGATGTAGGTGTGTGTAAGTTTAGCTCTAATACTTCTTATAACAACATCCTAGTATATTTAGGATACTGGTGTTGTTACAAAATAAATGAATAAAAAGAGTTTAGGGGGTTGGAGAAGAAAAATAAAACAAAACAACATTAGAGAAGACATTACCTCAAAATCGGGTAACTCTTTTTGATTTGAGCCAAAGGATTCCTTGGGAAGCGTTCTGCCCAAATTGAGGCTTATAGGAGTAAGAGGGGGAAGTTGGGAGAGTATTTGGGCATATTTTGGCCGAGCCAAATGGATTGAAGGTGTGAATAAGGTGGGAGAGGTGGGGGCCTTTTATAAGTGGAGAGGAGGGGCTCTTTTGGAAAGATTGAAATGTTACATTATTACACAATGCTTTTCAGATTATAAAGGTCCCACACTTATATAATTCGTGGATAAGGTGATAAGGGTTCTAAATATACCCATACAATAGTCTTTGGACAAGTTTAAGCCTTGGAGTTTACATTATCTATTCATTTTATTAAAATCGTTAAATAATGAGGTCATCGCTGCATCATAATGATGTCATAAATAATTTAATTTATTTAATTTCTAAAAATTATAAAACAAATACTATGATGTAGGAAATCTTTTTAGCTTTCTAATGAATATTTATAATAAAAATTTGGACTTGTGTGACCCCACTTAAAAACTGTTTTAGTAAAACAACTCATGTTTGTGTCAATTTAATTTTAACATTAAATAAATATATATTAATGTAATTTTCCAACTAAAGTGGCTCCATGGGGTCCCCAAGTTGACCCATGGGTTTTCTTTTTCGGCCATGACTCATCCTATTGGAGTAAGACAAGTTTCATGCTCATCTCATATTATTAAAACATTATTTGTACCTTAAACTACACTAATTACCTCTAATCGCGATTAAGAACTTAAAAGTTACTATTCACCAAAAATTTATTTTAATCTCATTGAACCACATTTTACTTCTTAATGACAACCATGTATGTCGGATTTTTTAAAATCAAATCACAGAAGTGGTAATATTTCATTTAAACGAAAAAATCAGTTATTTAACTACCACTTAGTGGTTTCACTATTCATCAAAAATTGAAGTTTTTCAGAACAATTCCAAAATTTCACCCTAAGCTATAATTGATATTCCGAATTCAAAAATGATGTCTATTTTACAAAATTCGAAACATATAAGTTGCATTAATTAATTTTATAATTAATTCCCGCTGTTACAAAAAATAGCGTGTTTCTAAGAAACAATTTATATCAAAAGATTGGCAATTGTTTATGTCCGATTTCAATGTTAAATTAATTCTAATGACCACCATTGGATAAAATGGTAAAAATATATTCTAATTATACTTTAAAACCACTCAATAGTATAACTTATCACTATAAATTATTTTTGATTAAAGAAGTTGTTTTAAGTATTTTTCACTATTCATAAAAAATTGGAAGTTCTCAGAAAATTACAAAAAATTCAACTTTGGATAATTTCGATATTACGAATACAAAAATGAAGTCCATTTTGAAATATAAAATTTATATAATTTTAAAAAGTGGTTATTACTATTGATAACGGCTACTTTGATTAGTCTCGGTGTTTTAGAACTCGAAGTTGCGTACAATGCAAGCTATTGCATTATTGAATGAGAAGCGTATCGTGGAAGCTCGGGGTGTTACATTAATTTTAAAAATGTTATAAATATGATTTATAAGTTTAAAAAATATTTTAAAATGCATATATTTATTCTTTAAATTCATATTTTATTATGTAAATGGTTTTTTAAACTTATAATACATTCATATATAATGATAAATTCATACCAATTATATGTTTTGTGAAAATAATATTTTTAAACTAAAACAGGCCTTTCAAAAAAAGATAAAAAATATATACTAAGATAATTTTGATATGATGAATTCAAAAATGAAATTGGTTTGGTCAATTTCAAATAATAAAATTTTTATTTAAAATTAAGTCTTAAATATAGGATTTTTAGAGTGTGCTAGTCTAGGATATGGTGTTTACCTGCTGTAATAGGTTCTCAAGTATTACATTCTCCCCCACCCCAAAAAAATATCCAGGAAAATGGGGTATATATTAGCTATTAGAAAAATGTAGTTATTTTTACCTCAAAGGTTATTTAGGCTCCCATGTTTCCTCTTCTTATTTTAGATTTCTCCAAAGGACTTTCACTAAATGATCCATCAAATTCCACAATATTTTCTATTTAGTATCAAGAATATGGACATGCTCCTCATTATAAGAAAAGTTAGGGTCCAACTCTATCCCCTTATATGTGAACACATGTGTTGGTTTTGGCATTTATTTTCTTCGTTAAAATGCATGGAAGAAATAATGTACTTTAGAAAATATGGGAATGATATCCAATCGATAAGCTATAACCCCAATTATTTCTAGTATTTCAAAAGAACTAATGTACTTATGGATTAACTTCCAATTTTTACCAAATATGACAACACCATTCCCTGGTCAAACCTTCAAAAATACATGCTCCCCAACCTGAAATTCCATGTACTTAATTTTCATATCATTATAGCTCCTTTTTATTTTCTGGTATTATTTAATATGATATTTAATAGTATGTAATTTAATATTCTTCTCCTATACAAGATATGTGGCAACTAGATTTATTTCTCCAACTTATTTTCAATAGGTTGGAGTAAAAACCTTTTTCCATACAATGCTTCATATGGTTCCATCTGGATGATCGAATGGAAGCTATTATAGTATGAAATTTTCATCAAATGTAGATACTAATCCCACATACCATGGAAGTCAAAAGAACATTATCTCAGTATTTCTTCTCAATTATGGATAGTCCTTTTTGACTACAAATAAATTTGGAAATGATAGATAGTTCTTAAATGTATCTTAGTATTGATATCCCATTGAATATTATTCCATAATTTTTATGTGAACTTATGTTCATAATCTGATACAATTATTATAGGTTTCCTATGAAGCCTTACAATTTCATTGATATAGAGTTAAGAAATGTTCTCATGGGGTAGATCTTCTCTTATATATAAAAAATGATCAAACTTGGTAAGATGACCAACGATGACCCATATATTGTCATTATTCCTTATAATCTTTTGGAGTCCTTTTAAAAAGTCCTTTACAACATTTATCCACTTCCATATAGTTATAAGAAGATGTTTCATGACTCACTTAGGATATTTCCTTTCAACCTTTACCTACTGGAATACTAATCATTTGGACACATAGTTTGTAATTTCCCAATGCATACCATCCCATTGGAAATTTTCTCTCAAATCCATATAAATATTTGTGCTACTAGGGTGTACAGATAAATTTGAGATATGTGATTCATCTAGAATTTTCCTCTTTAATTATGGTATAAATATAATATATAACCTCTTCCCAAACATTAATATTCTATCTATATTTATGAAGTTTATAAATTTCTCTCCATTCATAGACTTAATATTCCTTTGTATGTTCTCGCCATCCTACTAGGGATTATCTATATTTTCTAGTAGGGATGGTTTATAAATTTCTTGAAAAATCACGGATGGATGTATTTTTTTGAAAATCACCTTATCTATATTTATCATATCTCTATATATAGGATCATTTTTAATCCTCATCATGGTAAAAACTCTATGGACCCTCTTAATTAATGCATCAACCACCTTTTTTTCCTTCCCATAGTGGTAGTTAATCAAGAAATCGTAGTCCTTGAGTAGTTCCAACCATTTTATCCACCTCATATTGATCTCTTCCTGAGAGAAGATATAATTCAAAATCTTGTGGTTAGAAATATATATCACATATTTTACTATATAGGTAGTGTCTCCAAATTTTTGAAGGAAAAATTATAGCTTCCAACTCAAGGTCATGATTTAGATAGTTCTATTCATGGATTTTTAATTTCCTTGATTCATAATCAATCACTCTATTATTCTACATAAGAACACAATCAATTACTTTATTTGATTCATCACTATATATTATAAATCCATACTTATCTAATTCTAGAGTCAAAAATTGGTGCATTAATCAGTCTCATATTCATCTCTTCAAAACTCCCCTCACATTCCCTTAATCATTTGAATTTAACCCCTTTACATGTTAACTTGGTTAGTGGGTTGGACAATTGGGTAAAATCTTGAACAAAAATTTAATATAAAAGTATTTAAGATAAAATCAAATCATAACCTACTCCCATAAAACTAGGGAAACGTTTTTTTAAGAAATAAACTAATGCTATTACACTCAAACTAGTGACATCAATTTTTGAAGAATCCAGGAAAGCTTTCCATCACCCAGTGCCTCCTATAGGACGATAGCAAAAACAAAAATCCCCCCATCCAAATTAAAGGAAGGATAAAAGAAAAACATGATATGGGGAATGGAAAAAATGTATTCCTTATGAAAAGAATAGGTTATTGGATACTTTATAACTATCATAGAAAAAAATTCCTTAATCTTTATGAACACAAGAAACCTAATGAAGTTAGCCTCATTGAACATCCTGACTACTACCCTTTTTATAAAAGGTTGGGCCACACCATCCAAGACTACATTATGTTCAAATCATTCTTCTAAATCATGATTGATTTCAGATGGGTGATACCAAGAAAATCCCCAGTGAAATTGACCCATTTTTCAACTAGAAAATAATAGGTATAAGAATATTGATAACATTCTTTAGCTATGCATGAATTTAATTTTAATTATTAGAAAAAGATGAAGAGGTTTTATTGGAATCTTTATGTTATTAGGGAATAACTCCATTAACAAATTATATTCTATACACCTCTTTAATTAACCAAAGGGACACCATTAAACTCATCCTCTAGCAATGGATGCAACCGAAGGAAGTTGAATTTGGAACAATAATAAGATTCTCATCTAACCCACATAAATGCCTTGAATATTATAGATTTCTTGTCCTCATCATTCAGGGAATGGGAACTACCCCTCAAAATGGAAACCTCATCTAATTAAGACTAATTTTTTAGTAATATTATTGTCATTCAATTTGCATAACCCCTCTCTAATGATGAATATTCATATAAAATTGAGTTCCTTATACCTAATTGGAGAGACAAAGGTATAATCCATAGAAGATGAGGGAAAATGGGAAGGAAAAATCATGGTCAAGATCAAAATTTTATCCACTCCATGCTTAAGTTATATATATTGTCAAGACCTAAGGGTAAGCACTTCAGTGATCCAAACAAGAATATGTAGACACCCATGAATCCTTCAAGATTAATCCAAGACCAATTTTTTTGGAATATTGGTTAGTGGGTATGAAACTATCTGATCATAAAATATGAGTGGGTAGACTATCTATCCATAATCCATTAGAGATAGGTGTGCCTTTAACTTCCACCAAAGAACCATATCCATCTACCTCAAGCAATTCATATCTTAAGACACATGCCAAGGAGAAAGCCCATACAGGGAAGCCCATACCTGTAGTGTAGAAGTATGAAATCCTAAAATTATTGGTGGTTATATGATACAAAATCTATATTATAGATCATTTTCATCTTTTTAATGAGCTTAGGAAATAACTTGTTGAGGATCTCTAGAGTCCTCTGGAGTTTGAGATAAAATTCAATACATCTGAGGTCTATCGAGTAGAAATAGGTTCAATATAATTCCATGCCACTATATTATTCATAGAGCAAGATTGATTAGACACCATTCAGGGGAACAATAGACCCTTGTATATTTAAAATAATCTATAAAATGTTTCTTATTGATTGGATCTTATTGAAATAGTTCTTGGATTAATCTTATTTTGATCTGAACTTTAAAATGTTGGGAATACAATGAGATTGATTTCCCACCTCAAAATAGATCATTCAAGGGTATGACAAGAGGGAGTAAAAACATCTCAGATTGATCAAAATCAAATACCTATTTTAATACCTAGTGACTAATTTTGAGTTCATGGTTATCCAATAGGACATAGCATATAACATTCTACTCAGAAGACCTTGTCTTCATAGCCATGCAATGGTTCCATCATCATACCTTAGATGCGAAAATTACAACATAAATGGAAAGGTTGGAGAGGTATATAGAGATATAAACCCATTTTAATATTGTGAATCTTAGAAAACAAAGTTGAGTTTCTATAAGAGAGGATTAAAGTAACTAATGAAGAAGAGTGATTCATGGTTTCTTACTCCTGATAGTTTTAGAACCACCCCTGTAAACCCCTGGAGCTTGCTTAATAATGATTATATATTGCTCATAAACCAAATAGAGTAAAAAGTTATATATACAAAGATTCTTTGTATTTTGTAAGCTCCACTATCTCATGTATATATATTAGTTTCCATGCTATCTGAATTAGGCCCATCAAGAGGTAGTCAAGTTTCACTTGGGGCGATTAATGCTACAAGTGGAAATGCCTTGAACAAGATTGATCCTTTTATATAATTGAAATATGAGTAGATTCAAGATCCACAATTTGTATTAGAGAACTCCCATTTAACATAATTAGAAATTATAAATTCCCTAATGATTTATTCGGATGCAGGTGTTACATCTTCTCGTGATGGTAGTAGATAAGAAAGTGAGCATCTCTGAATCACTCCTAATCATAATTCCCATGGATGTCAAGTCCTCAGAGTAACTTCCCATGTTTCCCAAGGGATTATAATTACCCAATATTATCTACCATTAATAATAACACTTCCATCGATGTTGAAATGGAGTATAAAGTGGATGGCCTTAGATATGCCCCTTCAGCATTTGATGAAGGCATATCTACCACCATCAATGAGCTCGAACAGGTAAATCCATTTACAGAAGAGGATTCATGGACCACATTGATTAGTTTCTCCATGAATTTTGAATATAAAGATATCTATCTCCTTCTTGAAATACCACCATTACATGTTCACCTATAATTACATAGAAATATCAGGGTTGGATCCCGATGTGACCACCCATTATCTAGTCCTTTTAAATGATCATTAAGGTTTGAATCAGGTGGCTAAGAGAACATATCTATATCATGATACTAAGGTAGACTATGAGGGATATAATATTATTAAAGATAATTTAATTCAAGAGTTAAAGTACCCAAATTATATTTCTAACATTTTTTCCATTAAGAAAAATAAATGGATGATCAGGGACTACATCAATTTCATGGATCTTAAATCACATTGCCTGAATAATGATTTATGAGTTCTGATTATGGAACTTCTAATCAATGAAACTATATAATTACATTCCATTTCCTTTATATATCAGTACTCATTGTATAATTAGTTCAAAATAGACCTTGGGGATGAGGATACCACCAATTTTAAATCACCCCAAGGGATATTCTACTACCAGGTCATGCCCTTCCATTTGAAGAATGTCGGTGCAACCTACTAATTTTCCATGAATCACATATTCAATACCTTTTTGGAATAATAATGAAATTATGTTTTGAATATTTTGTGACTAATTCTTGAATGTTCTATGATCATCGTAGCAACCTTCAAATAATATTCAACAAATTTTTGTAGTATATCTTGAAAATGAACCCTCTAAAGTGTGCTTTAGGGGTAACTTTAGGAAAATTATTTAATGTCATTATAACTAGTGTGGAATTGATGTTGGACCTAAAAATACCAGTGAAATCCTTGAAATTACTCCCCCTAAAAACCTTAAAGAGTTGAGAGGGATTCAGGGAAACCTTGTCTATATTAGGCATTACATATCCAAATTGGTCAGCAAATGACTTCCCTTCACAAAGTAGATGAATAAAGGATTCACTAATCGATGAGAGTATGGTCACCAAGAATTAATATAAAACCTCAATGGATACTTTCTTCAAACACCGGTTTTAATTCCACCAATAGAAAAGAAGTTGATTAACCTATATGTGGCTGATATAGAGTGATTTATCATCGCCTTTGTTGTATATAAAATTATATAGAGAAAGAAAATAGTCTCTACCATCTCAATAGAAAAATATGAGATATCGAGACCCAATATTCTAATATCAAGAAAAACTTTATTGCACTCATTTTTCACTAAAAAATTAATGGCATTAATTGTTGTATAATGAGGTATATTTGGCCTCTCGTATCCACCCACTCAATTATATCCTAAACTTCTCTATACTGACATGGTGTTTTATAACATCTCAAACCTAGACGCCAATCAATAGTTCCTCGAGCCTGTTTAGTCACATGGCCTCAAGCACACCTCCCCGAATTCTAGAGGATTTCGACTAGAAGCAATGGCCTAGGGTGTGTCTGTGTGGAGACTATGTCCTCATCACGAGAGTGTAAAATAGTGGAATAGAAATAACAGTCAAAAGATGAAATAGATACAACAAGAAAAAACTAATAAATAAACATGATCAAAATATATAACAAATCCATAAGTGTCTCATATACAATGATGATGATACACGTCTCTACAATGAAGCCAAAATAGGTACATTATAGTATAGTGAAATATGTGTATCCAAAATACCAAAAATACCAAAAAGTATAATCTCTGAATAGAATCACAAGCCTAGGCTTGATCTCGTGCTCCTATGATCCTAATAATGGCACAAAATCAACCCTTGAACTCTGGGCACTTTCCACTGTCTCTACCTACATCCAAATAGTCTGTTTGTGTACCCAATGGTGGCCCGAATAGGGTGTGATATACAATCCTAGTAGGTAAACACCCAAAGATCTATACAATTCTAGGTTGTTCAATATAAAAATCTAAAATAGTGTGTAGGTAAATAAGTAAGCAGTAAAATAAAGAGATTATTCCCACGGAATGGAATATACAGAAGTAGTGATACTGAAAGAGCCTCTAAAGGATCCCTGGAAAAGTTGGTAAAGATCCTCTAACAAGGAATGAACAAAAAATCATGAATAAATAATACGTATTTTCCCTTCATACAAATATGTCATACCACCACAACCCTGTTGTATAACCTCAAGTGTCAAAAAACTACAGTCAATCCATTCAACCAAGCACATCACATATTCCACATTCATACCATAAAAGAAAAAGTATCAGACCACGAAGGGCTAGTTCCAAGGTGTAAAAGACCAAGGAATCCTCGTCGAGTCCCAAGAGCATCTCTGTGAAAACACGGCTAGGCACTGGTTGGAGTCCTAGGAGCATGTTAAGTAAACATGTCCTACATGAGTCCAATAAATCCAGATCCAAGGGGTTGCAAGGCCCAAGGCATCCCATGGAATCATGACCCAAGGAGAATACTCAATCCAAGGCATCCACTACCACATTCAATATGTAAGGAACATAATCCAAGGAATCTATTCATTCATTCACCATTTCATACCATTTATAAGATCATATCATATGTCATTTTATACCATATTATTCTACTCACTCATATAACCATTATATCCAAATACAAACAATGAGTATACCCACTCATTAACCACATTCACAATCAAAGGAAACCAATGAGTATACCCACTCATTTATCAAATTGTTAAAAAATCCATTTAAGAAAAAAAGGTTCCATATAAACCATTTAATTGAATGCATCAACTTGAAAAGGAGGTAACCCATCTCCTATACAACCAATTAGATTCAATTATTTTATTAATAATCTTCCTATAAATAAGCATGTGTCAACTCGCCCCATGGGTGGTTCTACAAGGCATAAATAGGGAAAATTCACCTGGCACACCCCATGGGTGGCCTTTGGTTGGGAAACAACCTCCATCTCAACACCATGGAACCTAATTGAATCCTTGAAAGGTCCTATACCATTTAATTCAATTAATCAATTCAATTTTTGGTTCATACTAGAATTTTTGGCAGAGAAAAAATGTTATCTAGGTCTATAAATCACCAAAACCAGTAGGAAAAGTATATACCACCTACCATATCTTGGTAGTAGAGTGTTCGTCTAGCATCAACTCCTAATTCAACTCGTATTTAGAGAAAAAACTGAATAATGAATAAAGAACATTAAATTAGAGAAAATCATATTTTACTTAAATAGCATCGTCAATACCAAGACAAAATGAATAATGGATAAAGAGGAATAAAGTACTCACTGATGCAGATCCAACAAGATGTTCCATACTTGAATTAGAGATCGGGTGGATGAATAGGATCAAATCCAAGAAAAGTCACTCAAGGGAGCTCTCAAAATGCTCCTCTATTGTGAGTAGGATGAAAATTATATTTTAGTTTTAAAATATGATTTTATTATATTTAAAATTATAAAATTACCAAAATTAAAGGGGTTGTATGGTTTGAAAAATTGTCCACCAACCGTGCACGGTTAGCTGTAGGAGAAGGGAACCCGCACGATTACATCATATGGTTTGACTAACCATATAGAAATCATTCTAAAACTCATTGTCAAAATTACATACATTCTCACATGATTGTGAACTTCAAGGTGCATAGTTTGGCCTAACTTTATGAAATCCTCCTTCTCTCTTCCCATGCCTCACATGGTTTATCAGACCTTGCGGCTTGTCCTACATGGTTTGAACTAACCATACCCCAAGACATTTTCACCCCAAAACATGGGTTATGGGCTCCTAACAAACCTCGTACACCCCCAATACACCCTTGACCACAAAGGGTGGGATGTTCTACCATATTGTTAGAGTTTTTTCATCCCTTCGGAGAGGTGGGAGTGGGATTATCGAGCATATAGTTTCCCTATATCGGGTTCTTGGTATTTTTGTGACCAAAAATTCATGGGTAGAGATCCTCTATCTAGTAGGAAACCCCTATAGTTTTTGGGGCATCATTGGGTATAGAAATACCCTAAGTAGTGGGTGGTGATAGTCTGGTTGTGAAATCATTGGTTATATGATCCCATTTGCAAAGGGTGGTGAAAGTAGGGTTATGGAATCATTGTTTATATGATCCCCTACTTCACAAGTTATAACATATGGGGTTCTTGGAATATATGTGTCTAACACTACATGGGAAGAGATCCTCTATCTGAGCAATATGATCTCTCGGATGTCATATTGGGTTGTGGTAGCCCCTAACAGACCCTGTGAGTGATCCCCTATCTGATATAGATCCTTGGGTTAATGGATTGGGTTTTTGGTGTCCCTTAGTGTATCCTAGGAGTGATCTCCTATATTAGGAGATGTGGTCTTGTTTTCTAGACTGGGTTTGTAGTGTCCCCTAATGGATCCTGGGATGGATCCCATTTCTGAGTGATGAGATCTTTCATGGTTCTAGTTGGGTTTGTCATCCCCCACTAGGGATGAGTGATATCCCCTATCTGAGTATCAAGATCTATTATATTCTAGCATGACTTTCTTAGTGGTGATATCCAACAACTGTGTTCTATCATATGTATGCCCCTTGGGATGGCGGTGTTGTGCCATCAGCTTTATGATGCTCGATTTCATTGGTATCTCTCATATGTTCCATAATGGATGGAATCATTATACATGATGGAGTGTATCTCTAATATGAGTGTCATCTGGGACGATAGGGTTCATATAGTGAGTTCTCTTGGTTGAGTATTTCTTTAGAGCCTCAAGTAGAACCTGTCACTGGCTGTGAGGTTGGAGCCTCATGAGACTTGAAGTTTGAGAGGCGTATATCTTGGTATATTTATGAGTTTCCTTGTTGTAGGGTCACTTTATTTGGTTGACACACCATGTGGTGCGAGTTGATTATTCGTGTATAGCCAAGTATGGTCTCGATATGGGGTTTACATATCATTTGGGTATCCTATAGATGGGTTGAACGGTTGTTGTCTTTCAGTTGCTTCCTTTTATTTTGGGTTTCTAGGGTGCCTAATGAGTATTTTAATACTCACCCCTACATGTTTGTTTCCCACATGTGTTGTGTCTTTCAAACCATAATCTTTTTTATGGAGTCCCATTAGGAACCAAAGTAGGTGGAGCTTAGTGAGCTAGACCGACCTAGGGTTTTACTAGAGCATGGCTGAGGATATTTCTAGTGGGTTCATTTGACATTGATTCCCTCCATCTGATCAGGTTGGTCATTTTTACAATTTTATTTTTGTGGGCCTGTATTTTCCATTTATATACTTATATTGTACTCTAGTATTGGATACATGTGTGCATGCATTTATTTTTAGTTTATATATATATTTGCACTGTTTCATGGAGGTGTATGTGGGTGTGTTCATACAAGTAACTTAGGTTAAGGCCTCCCATCCATGTGATATACCTACTTGTCACTGAACACCAACCCCTAGCATATGGATATAGACATGGGGTAGTTATGGATTGAGCCCTATAGGGTCAGGTCGTGACAGAGTGGTATCAGAGTAGGATACACCTTTGGGACAGCTGAGTGTATTTGGTTTAGTGGTGTGATTGGTATGGGTTTCATAAAGATAGTGTTAGAGTTTTTCATGTTCGGATGTGCATATTCATTTTATTTCAGTATGAATCTATGATGACATCCAAACATGGTTCCGCAATAGTATTGTATTAACAATCCACCTTGAGTTGGGGAATCAGTGCATGTCACTAGTTCTAAGGTGGGTTCTACGGGTGGTCTTCCAGTTGAGCCACCACCCATAGAGAAGCAGTTTGTGCCTGCAATCTAGGTTGAGAATGAACGCAGGAAGAGTGCATTGCATGAGCTATAGAGGTAGTGAACTATGAGGTTTTAGGGTGATCCATATTCCTAGGAATCTGATGACTGTATTGAGGAAGTCATGTGTGTGTTTTTTCTTGGGAGGACATCTCTCGATCAGATGGGAGTCCTAGTGGCGAGCCTTCTTTAGGATTCGGTCGGGTGGTGTGGAGTCTGGTGATGTAGACCCATGACGAGGTGATGCTCGCTTAGGTAGATTTTGAGTGGCTCTTTAAGGAGGAGTTATATCTAAACACTTTGAGGTCAGGGCATATCCAAGATATTTTGCAGCTTCAGTAGGATAACATGACCATGGTAGAGTTTTCAACAAGGTTCACAGACCTGTCGCGACACTCCCTGGATATAATTAAGGATCCATTCGTTGGTTCATGGAACTTATATTGGGGTATACACTTGTAGATCAGGGTTTATGTGGTTCCACTATGTATTTCTTCCTACACTAGAGTGCTTGAGTGAGCCTTGGTGGTGGAGAGCTTTCTGGCTGAGCAGACATTGACTATTAGTGTTGGGGACATGAGATCTGAGACCTCAACAGCTAGTATCTGAAAGCAGGATCTGAGATCTAGGTGTTTGAGACACTTTAAGAGGTAATATCAAGATGGAGGGTTTGAGGCTCAAGGATTCTAGACCAGTTTGGGTTAGCTGCAGGACATGCGGTTTACCGCATTGTCAAGTGCGTCGAATTAGATGTTTAGTTTCACCAAAACAAATTGCAGTATAGAAGGAACCCTAGGTCATATCTCGATGGAGCCTTAGATCATTACTTCAAAAATATGGATTTGATTATGAAAATAAAATGAGAATGTGATTCTTTAAAACTTTTGTTTTGATGATTTAAGAATCAAATAGGAAAAGGAAAATGATAAAACAAAGAAGAAATGAACAAAAGCCATTAAGCATGATCATCTCATGGAAATATCTTGATGATTATCCTTCATTTCTTCAAAACAGAGGGTATAAATATTTTAATCCCTAGTTTGTAAAATCTAGAAGTAGAGTTTTACTAAATTTATACTAGGATACCTCCTAGGGTTATGTTGGAAACACAAAATGTTTCACCAGTTACTATTGATGATTGAGTGATTTGTGTTTGACTTCAGAATTGAAACTCACAAAGGAAACACACAAAGAACTCAATATGTTTTCCAGGTTTATATTTTATTTCTTCTTGATACCATGAAATAAATGTACATGTCCTTAACAGTGTTAATCAGAGATCAATTGACCAATATGAATGAAACAAACAGCACAATTAAAATAGGGAAGAAGAAATGGTGAACGGTGTGTGAAACATCACATGAAAGGGTACCCCCAAATAGGATCATAGGAGTTGAGCATGACATACCAGTACATAAATAAATTTAATAATAATATAGTATGATGAAAAAATATAAAAACTTTTAATTAAAAAGATCATTCAAATATTAAAAACATGAAGCTTGGGATTTACATGACACCCCATGGGTGATCACAAGGAGTTTAAAACTCCATTGATATGGGGGTAACCGTAGATGTTGAAGTAAAACATCTCATTGCCTCCAAAACTGATAGGAATGAGTAGAGGAATTTTTTGGGTATCAAAAATGGAAGAACCTTTCCTCTTATTCTAACTTTCAAATGGGGTGCCCAAGGTACCAATTTACACTACGACAAAACACACCTTTAATAGCGTTGGTATTTATCAGCGCTCTAACAAAACGCTGATAAATGGCATATTTATCAGCACTAAATAAAGTGATAATAAATTTAACCTTTTATCATCATGAATTTTTTAGCACTGATAAAAGGAAAACATTATCAGCGCTTTATTTTTAGCAATGATAAAGGTATTCTTTATCAACACTTTATTTTTAGTGCTGATAAATTGTATCTTTTATCAGTTCTTTATTTTTAGTGCTGATACAAGGTATCCTTTATCAGTGCTTTAATTTTAGCATTGATAATGGGTATCCTTTATCAGTGCTTTATTTTTAGTGCTAATTAATATTTATATAAATAAAATGAAATAATGAAATAAATAAAAAATAAAAAACGTGTTTATTGAAAAAAAATTACAAATTTTATTAATTAAATAATTATTGATAAAAACGAATAGATTGAATGTACATTATTAATTATTAAACATTTTATTAATTTGATAATTATGATAATTAATGTTATTAAATTGCATATATTAAATATATATATATATTAAAGTATATAAATATGATTTATATATTACAAAATATTTATTCTCTTTACATTAAATAATCATATGTTTATTGAATAATGGTTTATAATTAAAAATTAATATGAATTAAAAATATTGACTATAATTTCATAGTACATGACATATAATTGAATGTCATTTGATTTTTCAATTTAACATAGATAAAATTTGCATTATACTGATTTTATATATACGTAATTAATGCATTTCTATATACAATTCACAAACACCAAACTTATCCATTTTTTCAATATGGTTAAAGTGTACATATTCTTAATTTATTCAATTTCACTCAATTTTAACATAGAAGCATTCACTTAAAAAAAGATATTCATTAATAATGTTACAAATATATTTGTAAAAAAATATTTATAAATAAATATATTTATAAATGTACAATCACTATATTTATACAATTATATATTTATAATTATAAATAAATAAATATTTTTTTAAAGGTATTTTTATAAAATTAAATAAATATTTATGTATATGTAAATAATTATGTATATTTAAATAATTATGTATATTTAAATAATTATTAAATTTATAATAAATTTACTTAAATAATGAATATATTTACTATATTTATATTTATATTTATTTATTAAATATATATGTATAATTATATAAATATATATAATGATATAATTAATATTTTTTAAAAAAATATTTCTATAATTTGAAATAAATAATTATAAAATTATAATAAATATATTTAAAAAAAATGTATTTACTATATTGATATTTAAACATATTTATTAATTATTTATAAATTTTTACAAAATTTTATTTATATTTATAATTATAAATCCTTTAACAACGCTTCAATAATAAGTGCTGATAAAAGATCTCTATCATCACTTTTTTCGTGTTGATAAAGATGAGGATTTATCAGCGCTAAATAAATCATTGATAAAATGAAGATTTGTCATCGCTCTAATTTTAGTGTTAATAAATATTGGTTTTATCAGCACTTATTTGTAGGTGCTGATAAAATTGTCCCAATCTATTTTAAAAACCAAAACCATTTGTGAACTCATCGCAATATCAAGAGATTTCTACAGAAGCCACCAACTACTGTCACTCATCCTCAGTGAATTGATGTTTGAATCACACCACTCGACTGTTTTTTGTGCTTCAATTGCACAAACATCTCGTCTGATATTTGGTTTTTTATTGCAGTTATGATGTGGGTGTGGTTTCGTATCACTTTCTAGAAATTTCTCTGCCTAAGGTAGGTGGTTCCATTCCCTAACAATTTTAGATAATTTAATTTTCTCACTCGGTTAATTTTAATATGTTCTATAGTTTATTTTGGTGGTGAGAACATGTTTTGGAAATTCTTTTACAAGAATTTCTGTTGAAAATAATTTTTCTAAAGACAAATTGTTAGGTTTCTATATAGTCCTCGTTGTGAAAGATTAGTGGAGGTGTTCAATTAATTGTTTGAGTAATGAGAAATGTGTTTTTGTGGGTGCTTAAGGTGTGCGTGTGTTGAAAAGGGATTTTTGATGGGAAATGGACCATTTTGGGCAAGTTATCCTTGTTGTACACTTTTGAGTTTGAGTTGTGAAGTGTTTAAATAATGAAGAATTTTTTTAGAAATGAAATTTGGGATGTGGAACTGGTTTATTAAATGGTGTGAGTGATGCAAAATGTGTTTTCAAAGGTGTTGGCATACTTTGTGTTGGGTTTGGATTTTGTAACAGAAAATGGCTATGTTTTGCGTGTGTGTTTTAGTGTGATGTTCCATGGATGGGTTTTATGGGTCATTTGAAAGGTGAAAACCATTTTTTTTAAAGGATTATAAATGTGGATAGGTTTATAAGTAAGTTCTTAAAGGAAATTGACATACTTTTTCATGTTTAACATGTTGTAACTTTTTTTGATGTGAATTGTAAATTGTTTTAAAGGGTGGAAGGCATGTTTTGAAAATGATTTCAGGTTGTGTAATTTTTTTTCAAAAAAGGTACTTTCTATGGGATTGGTCGCGAATTGGTATAAACTCTAGTTCTGTTAATTAGAAATGTTTTATAAATTAGTCAATAGATTTATTAAATTATATATGTGTTGAGAATTATGTTCGATGTAGTTATGTAATGAGTTTTATTTTAAAAGTAGAATTCTTATGTGAACTTCGGTTTGTTTTTTATGTAAAGCCTTGCGGTGGCTCTGGGGGTTATTTTAGAAAACTTTTTAAATGAATTCATAACATACATAATAGGTGTGAGTAATGTTTGTGAAATGATTTGTTATGCATATGTTTTCAAATGGGGTTTGGCTGTTCAAGTAGTGGATCACTATGTGTACTTTTTTTGGCATGACTTGTGTTTGTAAATGTGATGTGTTAGTGACATGTGAATGTGAAACTTGATTCAGCACAAATAAAAGGGAATCCTAGGTAACTGGGTAACTTGATTGTGTTGTGTTAGAAAATCTTGATGTTAGCACAGTAAAATCATTTTCCATAGAATTAATGTATTGTTATTTATTTATGTTTAATTCATTTCTTTTTAGTATTACTCACATGATAATTTTTTCTTATATAGGTGGATTATTTTGTTCGAGTTAGGGTGTTATATCTAACTTTCATTCTTCTTCTCCCTTAAAATATTTTCACCCATGAAATGGTGCATTTATCACTTTCTTTCACGTTACATCCACTTCCTTTATAGGAAGAGAAATGATTCTTCCTCTACTTAATCACAGAGGTTATCGTGATGTTTTCATAGTAAAATCATTTTCCATAGAATTAATGTATTTTATAATATTTAAGTTTAATTCATTTATTTTTAGTACTACTAAAATAATAATTGTTTTCTTGTACAGGTGGATTCTTTTGTTCAAGTTGGGGTGCTCTGTCAAACTTACATGCTCCTTAACCCTTAAAATATTTTCACTCATGTAGTGGTGCATTAATAATTTTATTTCAAGTTACCTCCACTACCCTTGCAAGAAGAGAAATGACACTACCTCTTCTCAATCACAGAGGTAGTATTGATGTTTATATACTAAAATCATTATACATATAATTAATGTATTGTTTCATATTTATGTTTAATTCATTTATTTTTAGTATTACTCACATAATAATTGTTTTCTTATATAGTTTGATTCTTTTGTTCGAGTTGGGGTTCTTTTTACAACTTTCATGATTCTTCTCCCATAAAATATTTTCACCCATGTAGTGGTGCATTTATCACTTTCGTTCAAGTTACCTCCACTTCCTTTTTAGGAAGTGAAATGATACTACCTAGGCTCAATCACAGAGGTAATCATGATGTTTTTATAGTAAAATTATTGTCCATATAATTAATGTATTGATTCATATTTATGCTTAATTTATTTCTCCCTATTATTACTCACATAATAATTGTTTTCCTATATAGGTGGATTATGTTTTTTGAGTTGATGTCATTTTTTTGAAGCTACTCATGAAGTGTTGGAAAATCAACAAATAAAGTCAATGGAAATCATGGTAACATTTACATTTATGATTCTTTATGAATGTATTTAATAAATTTTATTTATTTAGTTGTATAAAAAATGTTTGAAATGTCTATAATATAGTGTTTTTTCTCGTATTTGTGTTGTTAATTTCATTTCATTTAAATTATGTATTGGGACTTGTTTTGTTGATATATCTAGTGTGTTTATAGTGCTTCTAGTGCTTTTGGGGATGCGGTGTGTTGTAACAACACACTATAGTGGTGTTGTAGTGTATTGTTATAGTATACTATAATATGACCTTTTCTTAGTGATTTTTAAAGTGCTAATAAATAATGAATTAATCAACACTTCTATAATGATGATAAAAAATTCCTCTAGCGGTGCTTTAAGAAGTGCTGATAAATGTCCCTTTAATCAGTGTTTTTTAGTGATGACAAAAGACCTGGGCTTTTAACGTCACTCACATTGTCAGCACTTTTCTAGCACTGATAAATTCTATTTCTATAATTGTTAAAGGCATGTTTTGTAGTACTGTTATAAGCAATGTGGAAGGTGGTTTTGAGCACTATGATTTTAAGAAACCACTTGGACCATAGTTTTCAGTGGCCATATTGTCTTATATCACTTTTTAGAAAACTAAAAAGTTGTTTCCCAACCTCTTGAAGAACTCCATAGAAAATTTTTCAACATTTAGAGAACTACATCCTGAGATATCGATGAAATATAGAACATAAATTTTGACTTTGTGCAGATTCAGTTCCATGAATGTATTGGTATGGTTATGCCACCATATGGATGAATTGGGATTGTGTGTATTTAGTAAAGTTTTATTATACTAAATTTTGGATCAGAAAACAAAATATCATCCCAACTGGATGCATTTATTATTAGCGGTGTTTAGTTCAGTCCACATATGTTCTGGGATTCCTGTGCAATTTGGCCCATTTTCTTCAACATTGTCCTCAGGCATCCAAATCACCTCCAACTACAATGAAAACATAAAAACAAGTGAAATAGTCTTTTTTAATAGTGATAAATATTAAATTATTGAATCAAACATGAATTGAAATTTTTTATTAAATTTGGAATTTATGATACAAAATTAGTTTAATACAATGGTGTAAGGGTGAAATAAAATAGTGAATCATGGTGTGATCACACCCCCACACCTAAAAATTTTCACTCCTGGGAAAAGTCACTTTTCCAAAAATTATGCATGGAGATATTACCAACTTCATGAAGATTTAACTTTGAATGAAAATTTAATCAGTGATAACAATGTGATCCAAGAAAAAATCACACTAAGGAGTTATTCTCAGTGATCATGGAAAAAATATGTATCATAAATTGTATCAGAAAAAAATTCTAAGAGATGCATGATATCAATATGAGAAAGTAATTTAGAATTTAACTATGTCACTAATTATTCATGTGACTGTGTGACAACCATTTCATTCTATTTTTTCCACTTCCTATCTACTAAATATTGGTTATTTAAAAAAATGCTTAAATGATCATGTCCACTAAACTCGTCCTATGTTATTTGCAATAAAATTTAAATACCCACTCACTTAACCATTCACAGAATTCAAACCTTATGTTCCTGGCCTAGATACCCTCATATATTTTAAATTTCATCAATCCCATCATTTATTATTATTTTTGTTGTTTTTTTAAGTTTCACTTGGAAAAAAATCTCATACTCATCAGTAAACCCTTGTTTGATCTTCGCATGACACTAATTGTAATAGTTATAACATGATCAAAGGTCGAGGAAGAGTGGTTTCTGATATACCCTAGAAAAAACCCATGTTTTTATGTTTTTTTAGATATTTTATTTTGATCTTTATTTTTTAGGGCATGCAATATTCGGATAATAGGTATACACGCATAGGTCAATATGGTACAGTAACGAAACATATTGGATAAGAAATGAATATATGTAAAAATCATATTATAAAGCTGATAAATATTATCTTAACTTATATTTACTTTCTATTAAGTAATAAATTTTCACACATCATGGTTTGATGCAAAAATGTGTGGAGAGATTAAGTGGCATAAGTTTTTCATAAACTACTCAGACAAAGGGTACCATTCTTCTCAAAAGTTTTAAAATGATACAACCATTAATATCATCGATAAAAAACTAATTAACTAGAAAATTTCACACCTAAATATTAAATTTATTCCAAAACACACATTCCATTAGTGTAAATAAAAAAAATTGTTAAAATAACTTGAAATAGGGAAATTCTTCATGTATTTTCAATAACTTTCATGATTAATTGGGCATCATTTTCCATGATAAAGTGGAAATAACTATCCATGATAAATTTGGAATCAAAAATGAATATTCCAACACAAAAGTGATGGGGGAAGGGGGAGAAAACAATACTATCCAGAAAACCAAAAAGATAAAATGAAAAAAGATGATGAAAATTTCTAACTAACCTAGGAATATACCCATCCCCCACACCTAGAGTGTGTAGTGTCCTCACTTTAATTAATGATAATGTGGGAAGGAAGAATAGAACCTATTGGGATTCACTGGTATGTTTCTCCTTGAATGTGGATTTCCTTTAGTGGATGATTTATAAAATCCTCATAAAAGTTTTTAAGTCTCTTCCTATTGACTATAATACTTCGGCTACTCTGCTCATGGAAAACCTATATTATACCAAAAGGGTAAACATTTATAATAGTATAAGGAAAAATCCATTAGGAACGAAGCTTACATGGGTGGAGCTTTAGCATGGAACTTTATATGAGGAACTTCTCCCCAATATGGAACTTTAACTAATGAATCATTCTATCATGGATATCCTTTGTCTTCTCTTTATAGATTTGGGGGTTCTCATATGCATCACGCCAAATTTATTCTAACTCTAGAATCTGTAACTTCCTATGCTCACCTACATTTGAGATATTCATATTACATTTCTTAGAAGACAAATATTCGTGGTTCTCTACCTCCACTAGGATGTGACAAGCCTTTCCAAACACAATCTTGTATGGTGAAATTCTGATCAAGGTTTTTAAATCTGTATGGTCTATCCAAAGTGAATCATCCAAGTGAAAACTTCAAACTTTCCTATTGGGTTGTACCATTTTTTTCAAGATTCCCATAACTTATTGATTTTATATTTCATCTTGTCTGTTAGTTAGGGGGTGATATGTAGTGGATACTTTATAAACAACCCCATACTTACGGAGGATGTTTTTGATGTTGCGATTACAAAAATGTGAACCCTAATCACTAATGATGAATCTTGGAAATCAAATCCTACTGAAAATTTGGGACCTCACAAAATCAAAACCACACAAGAGTCATCAGTCCTAGTTGCCTTTGCTTACACCCATTTAGAGACATAGTCAACAGTTAGTAATATGTACACAAAGCCAAATGAATTTGGAAAAGGCCCCATGAATTCAATACCCCATGCATCTAAGATTTCACAATATGACATGGGCTTTTGAGGCCTTTCATTCCTATTGAATATATTCCCTAGGAATTGACATCGAGTACATGAATTACAAATATATAGGAATATCTATAAAAAAATTTCTAATAAAGTCCTGACTCAAGGACCTTCCAAGCTATACATTGAGAGCCAAAGTGTCCCTCACAAGACAATGTGTGGAAGAATCTCAAAATTGAGGTTAACTCACTATCAGGGACTTACCTATGAACAACTTGGTCACTATAAATTATCCACAAATATGGGTCATCCCAAATGTTCCCTCATGAATCATTCTTAATTCTCTGGGATTGTGAAGTGATAAAATCAGTGGGGACCCTAGGTGTTTCTAGAAATCCAACAATGTCTGCATACTGTGGGGTAAGTTCCATAACATCACAAAGGTTCTCGTGAGGAAAGAATTGTCCAATGGGGATGGATGAGTCAAAACGGTGGTCTAGTGGGGGGAAATCCAACTAATTTTTCCATCTAAAACATTTACCACTCCTCTCTTATCATGAATATCGAGGTCAAACTCTGGGAGGAGGATCATCCACCATATGAGATAGGGCTTCACTTAGGCTTTCTTAAGGAGAAATCTAAGGGCAACATGATCATAAAACACAATGAATTTTGACCCAAGAAGATATGAAATTTTTTTTGAAGGAAAACCCAATAGAAAGGATCTTTTTTTAAGTGGTTATATAGTTTACCTGGGAATGTTAAATGGTATGTGAGGCATATGAAACGGCGTGAGGGGAATTCTAAACCCTTTTGATAAAACTTCCCCAACTGCAATGTTAGAGGAATCACACATAAGTTTGAAGGGGAGATCCCACCTCGGTGGTTGGATGATGGGAGGTGATGTGAGGATCTTTTTTATTGAATTGAATGAATCTTCACAATTTTTATCTAACACAAACTCAATGAGTTTTTGTAATAACTGGTATAAGGGAAGGGAAATCTTACTAAAGTATTTAATGATTCAATGGTAAAAACCTCCATGATCCAAGAAAGATCACATCTCACGAACACATTTTTGATATGGAAGGGATGAAATTAATTCAATTTCTTAATTATCCACTTGAATTAACTCATTTGATTAACATTACCAAGAATTATCCTCTTCTCAACCATGAAATGTAATTTCTCATAATTTTATACAAGATATTTTCCAGTGCAATGACGGAGGAGAAAACCTAGGTGTGTCAAATAGTCATCAAAGGAAGATTCATAAATCTTGAAATCATCCATAAATACTTTTATACAGTTATCAAGGTACTCAGAATAAATACTCAACATACATCATTGAAAAGCACCTAGAACATTACAGAGACCAAAATGAATCCTCTTGTATAAAAATGTTCCAAATAGCCAGGTACATGTTATATTTTCTTGATCTTAATGGGCTATATATATTTGAAAATAACACAAATATCCATCAAGTAAACAATAATTTGACTTACCAACCATTATTTCTAACATTTTTCCAATTAAAGGTTGGGGAAAGTGGTCCTTTTTCATGGCCTGATTTAGTTGACGGTAGTCAATACAGACTCACCAACTATTTTTCATAAGTTTTGGAACCAATTCATTCTGTTCATTTGACACAGCCATTATTCCTATTTTTTATGCACAATTTTCACTAGGCTAACCCATTTACTATCATATATAGGATAGATGATCTCAGTAAAAAGTAATTTACTAACTTCTAATTTTACCACTTTAAAGAGAGTGAGATTCAAATTACACTAATCTTTCCTTATAGGATTATCCTCATAATATATAAATATATGGTGCATAAAAATAGATGGACTAATCCTTGTAATATCATCCAATGTCCATCCTATATCCTTTTTACACTCTCTCAAAATATCAAATAGTTTTTATTCCTATTGTTCAAAGAGGTTATTGGTAATAATGACATGAAATTGGTCAAGACCCTCAAGGTATGTGTATTTTTTTTAATTATATGGAAGTTGTTTTAATTCCAACACTGATGGTTTTTTGATTGAGGGAGGGGATTTAGGGGGCGTGAGTTCCATGAAACTATCTATGTTCTCATGTTTATTCTATATGGATAGATAATCTATTTAAATGAGATATTTATAATCATCGATGGTAAGGGGTACCTCAAAATGAACACATTAATCAATTAAGGAAAAAAATTACACTTTTCTGAACCCACACAACACTCAAAATATGAATCAAAACTCAAATCATCCATGGGTGCAGAAGTGGAAAATGAATCAATGTATGGTTCAAAGAGATAATTTTTTCTGTGTGTGTGTCTTTGGAGAGAACTTCTATCAAATATATAGGAAGAGTTGGGTGATCTTCAATGGGGTGTTTCATAGCTTTAAGGATATTAAATCTTACCTTTTATCCACTGAACTCCATGGATTGTGTACCATTACGAACATTGATGATTGTACTTGTTGTTTTATGTAATGGAATCCTAAGTATGATAGGATCATGTCCTTGTGTTCGAGTATCCTCCATCTCAAGAATGTATAAATCAATGGGTAAAATGATATTCTTCAATCTTATGAGGATATTCTTGATCACTCCTTATGGGTGTGTTGTGATCTGGTTGGAAATTTGAATGATTATGCTCATTAGTTGAAGCTCTCCAAACTATATAGATGTGTACATAGAGTAAGGAATCCAATTAATTGATGTACCCAATTCTATCCTTTCATGAGAGAAGAAGCTCTCCCCTATGGTGAAAGGTATAATGAAAGTGTTTGAATCCTTGCATTTGGTTGGAATTTATATTTGTATTAAGTCTGATACATTCTTTACCAGGATAACCCTCTCATCCCCCTTTAGTCTCTGTGTATGGTTGAAATACTCTTTAATAAATTTTTTGTATCATTGGATTTGTTTAACTATATCCAATAAAGTAATTTTAACTTGTACCTTTTTAAATGTTTTCATTATCTCTTTATCAATATTATTATCAAAAAAAATCTTAGATTTAGAGAGTCCTTGAGTAAAAGGAAGAGGAATGGATTGTTCAATGGAATCCTTAATGATTTTTTTAGCATTTTTTTTTATTTTTCATCATTAGAATATTTTGAGGGTAGGTAAAGATATTTTTCAAGAGGTGGAATACCTATTTTGTAGAAAAATTGAAATAAGAAACTTATTTACCACTAATAAGTGTGATTTCACATACATTACCTTTGTCTTTTGAATTTTCAATAGGTTGGGATGGTATTTTTTCAGAACCTTGCATATTTATCTCACTGATGGTGTTTCCCAATTGTCCCACTTGAGTTTGTAGGTCGTGAATAAAAAATTGTGTGGTCTGTTATAGCTGGAGGTTCTGGGTGTCAATTTGATTCACTATGTCCTCAATACTTGGTTTATATTTGATAGGAGGAGTATTTTTTCAAGATTTTGAAGGATAAGAATATTTCATACCTTGGAATTGTTGATACCAGTTCTATTTAGGGTAGCTCGAGTTGCCTCCTTCTTAGTATTGTGGTTTTGATTTCCCCCTGAGGTTTGTATTTGGGCTGAATGGTTCATTCTTGATATGTGGTGACTGCTAAAAAGGAAACCTAGGGAATATAGATTCACAAGACTTAGATGAATCCTGCTATTTTGGAAACTATTCATAAAAATGAGTATTATTAAGACAAATACCACAATGAAATGGAATAGGAGGAGGGTGTGAATTACCTTGTTCTTGAGCTAATTTTCTTTGAATTGTATGCATCTCATTAGGTTTATTATATATTATTTATTCTAGGTATGAATGACTTACCTTATGAACTCCCTGATAGGGTGTAATTGATCATGTACCAAATTTTTGTTCATTTTGAGCCATGTTAGAATTTAAGTCATGAGTAGTGGAATGAGTTTTATCAACAAGGGAACCACCAGCTGAAATATCTATCATACCATGATGCATGGGGAAAAGACCCTCATATAAGTATTTAACATCCAATTGTTCACTAATTTGGTGGTGGGGGAAACTTGAACAAAATCTTTTGAATCTTTCCCAATATTTATGAAGGGTCTCTCCTTGTGATTTCCTAATGCAATATATTTTTTTTATAATTGATGAAGTTAAATAGGTAGAGAATAAATTCTATAGAAATTGTATTTTTAGGTTATTCAAGCCCCCAATTGTGGTTTCAAAATCGTATAATTAGTCTTTGGCTACAAAATCAAGGGATAAAGGGAAGTCCCTAAACTTAATAAGGCCCTCAGATACATTTTAAGGTTTCATGGTGGTGCACACTATGTGAAACTTATTAAGATTTTTGTGAGGGTCCTCATCAGGAAGACCATGGAATTTAGGAAGTAGGTGGATGAGGCCTGATCTCAGCTCCAATTTGGATTCTTCCTTAGGAAATTGGATATACGTAGGTTGGTAGTCCACACCTAGGGTAGTTAGTTCTTTTAAAGTTTGATTATTTACAGCCATGATTTCTAGGGTTTTATTAGATTTAATTTTTAATTGGTTTGAAACCACTTGAGGTTACACAAGTGGTTTCACAATGTTACTTGATTTTCTTGCTCTATATGGCCTAATTTTTTATCAATGTGTCTTTTCAATTTCTAGGTTAAATTCATGCATTTTTTCTTTTTCTGAACGGGTTATGAAAATAATTTGTGTAGTTTGTTTGTTTTTTATATTATTTTATTTATTTTTATGATGTAATATGTTTAAAATAAAATAAATTAAGAATAATTAAAGTATAATTTCAAATATAATGTCACATTATAGAATTAGAGAGAGATAAGAAGAAGAAGAAGAAGAACAATAAGAAGAAGAAGAAGAAACACACAAAAAAATAAAAGAAATAACAAAAAATAATCAAAAGGGATGGGGGATATCTAAAGGAGTGATAATTAAGAAGGGAAATAAATAAATAAAAGTAAATAAATATCATAAAATTATATTTCATCCCTGAAAAAGGTTCCAAAATTTTATTGTGTTGTCAATCATGTCAAATTAAATGATTAGATTTACCAGAATTTCTATAGTATAGTAGGAACTCTATGCTATTTCTCGATGGAGCCTTAGATCATTAATTCAAAAATATGGTCTTCATTATTAAAATAAAATGGGAATGGTATTTTTTAAAACTTGGATTTTAAATATTTAAGAAAACAATAGGAAAACTAAAGTGATAAAATAAAGTGGAAATGAATAGAATTAATTAAGCGTGATCATCTCAAGGAAATATCTTAATAATCATCCTTTATAGAATCCAAAGAAACGGTTTAGATCTTTTAATCACTGGTTTTTAACACATATAACCATATTTTTACTGATTTAATACAAGTATACATCCTAGGGTTTAGTTGGAAACACAAAATGATTCACTGGTTACTGACGATGATTGGGTGATTTCTATTCGACTTCATAACCAAAACTCACTAAGGAAACCCACAAATAACTCAATGTGATGTCTAGGTTTATATGTTATTTATTTATGATACCATTAAATAAATATACATCTCCTTTACAGTGTTAATGAGAAATAAATTTATGAATATGAACCACACAAACACCGTAATTAAAAGAGGGAAGAAGAAATGGTGAACGATGTGTGAAACATCGCATAAAAGGGTACCCCCAAACATGATAATATGAGTTTAATATGATATAAGAGTACATAAATAAATTAAATAAGAAAAGGGGATGATGAAAAACAACATAAAAACTTATAATTAAAAATATCATTCAAATATTACGAACATGAATCTCGGGATTTACATTATGTACCCCTGGGTGATCATAAAGAGTTTAGAACTCCAATGAAATAAAGGAAGCCATATATGTTGAATTAGAAATTCCCATATCCTTCAGAACTTCTTGGAATAATTATAGGACTCCTTTAGGTATCCAAAATGGTTTAACCTTTCCTCTTGGTCGAAATTTCAAATGGGGTTCCCAACTTTCCAATTTATAGGCAAAGTGGAAGGTGGTTTTAGACACCCTGATTTTGAGAAACCAATTATACCATAGTTTTTGGTGGCCATAAAGTCTTATATAAATTTTTAAAAAATTAAAAAGTTGTTCCCAACCTCATTAATAAATTCATATAAAATTTGGCATCATTTTGACAACTGTAGCTCGAGATATGGATGAAATATAGAACACAACATTTGATATTGTATAGATTGGTTCCTTGAATAAATTAGTCTTGTTGGGACAAAAAATGGAAGAATTGGGATTTGGTGTCTTCAATAAATTTTTATCCCAATGAATTTTGGATAATAAAAAATATATAATCCCAATTATATGAAATTATTATAATAAGTTTGCAGTTGAGTCCCCATATTTTCTTGGATTCTTGCACAATTTGGCCCATTTTCTTCAACTTTGTCCTAGGCCTTCCAAATCCCCTCCAATTACAATGAAAACAAAAAAAAGTGAAATTTCCCTTTATAACAGTGATAAATGTTAAATTATTGAATCAAAAATGAATTTCAATTCATTATTAAAATTTGAATTTATGATGAAAAATTAGTTTAATACAGTCGTGTAAGTGTGAAATAAAATAGTGGATCACGGTGTGATCAGTGGTGCTACGCTTATGACGGTTAGGGACATCTTGGTAGAGATTTTCCAACCTATTTTTATACTGATATGGATATGGTAAATTTATTTCCTTGGTATAGAAATCATTTTAAGCATGATCTGTAGGGAGGCAGATGTGGCGCAGGAGTGGGTAGAGCAGTAGGAGGTGGAAAATTTTACAAGTTTCCACCACCAACCCTAGGTGGTCCACACCAAACTTAGGGAGATGGAGGGAGAGTGTGAGGAAAACTTCATCTCATAGAGGCCTTTGAACCAGAGACTCTGAGGATGGATAAAGGTATGCTCTGTGTCCTTTATAATTCCTTCATAAGTAATGATAAACACTATTGGGAGGTACTCTTTTCTATCCACTTGTTTATTAAGGGTTTTGTTTAGGGTGGCGTGGGTGTCAGAAAGACCATATGTTGGTGTTGTTAATTGTAGATTTTAATTCATGAGGAATAGGGATCCTTCCTTAACTGAGATGTGATTTTTTTATTTGAGTGAAACTGTAAGGGATAGGCAGTGTGACCCAAAGAGGATAGTGTTAAGGTGTGGTGGAAAAGTCCCTCTGACTTGTGTATATGGGGTGGGGTTGTGTGTTGGTGTTTTGGGTGAAGGGATTGGTAAGGCCCAGTGTGTGCGCTTGGGTAACCCTATTTTTTCATTGGTACTCTCGCTTGTTTGGCATCCTCTTTGTATGTGAGATGCTTGAGGTGGTCATGGTGCCGTTATACATGGATTCTAACTCATAAGAATTAGGTACACTTTCCTCACTAAGATGTATTCTTACAACACAATGAAAATCTGTTTGGGTGATTCAATTTTTCCCAAATCAGATATTATTGAGGTGCGGTGGATTATTTCACATGACTTGTGTGTTCGTAGTAGGGTTTTGTTGGTCCATGTGTTAGGTTAGTGAGGTGGTGTACCACTAGACCCTATGACTGTAGATGGACCGAGTTCTTGGTGTTTTCCACCTGTCGCATCTATGGAGAAATGTGACAACGTTGTTTCATGATGCCGACCTTGTTTATCTAGACTCGGTTGTGTTTTATCTTTGAGGTTTCCCTGATTGTGTGATCATTGGCAGCACGAGAACCCTTGGTGGCATTTGTGGTGGTATTGGTAATCTTGTTGGTGTGGGAGTCCCAGTTGAGAGCTCAGTTTCTTTCTACTATGCCTGGGATTTTTTTATTTAGGGATTAAAATACCTGAGGTGGAGAGGGTTTAGTGACTTGTTTTTTGACATGTAAGACTTTTTAATATTTCTAGGAATATTTCCAAATCCATAAGAATAGTCGATGTGGTATTCTAAGGCCTAGAGAGAATCATTGTGGTGACATTGAAAATATTAAATATATTCTATCACACATATTTATTTTATTTGTAAATGTGTAATAACATCTAATAAGATATTCATATTGGAATTCTAAGACTGTGATTGAGTTTGGAATGTCTTATTTACCTTGGGTGCGACCTAAACTTGGTCAACACTGGGTGTGAGGTCGGAGGAAAGTTGGTGGGGAATGTGATGGTGTGGAATTAAATGGAATTATTTATTTAATAAAAATTAAATCACTAACCTCTCCCCCACCCCTTTGGGGTTCATTCCAGGAGGAGTTGAGCCCCCTCTCCCCCTTTCAACTGATGGATGACCCAAGGAGTGAATCGAAAAAATGAGGCATTTTCGATCTCTGATCTTGATGGTGATCACTCCTGAATCATACACCAGCATCTTTCGAGCATCGATTTGACCCCAAACCTTCAGAATTTATCTCTGAGGTATGAGTTTTTGAGTTTTAAGTTTGAATCCCCTTGTTTATACATTTTATAAGTTTTTAGATCCCTTAGACTCTTGTTATGGATCCCTTGAGGGTTTTTCTGTGTGTTTTAGGGTGAACGGGGGTGATCGGGGATGCTTGTAGGTGAATTTCCAATAGAATTTCCAGCTACATGGAATGTAGTGTAGTGTTGCATGATGTGTGTTCTTCTCATTTTGGGAAGATGAGTTTTAGAGACTACATGTAATGTACAAAGGGTTAAATTCCATGTAGTGACCCCATGTCATGTGGCTTGAGGAATGGCTAGGGACGTCATTTGAATGTACATGAACATGTAAAAAGTACATGGCTAGAGTACACATGCATGGGGTTCCAAATACAAACACGAGTAGAGGACATGACCATGAGTCCATTTATCTAGGAAATTCCATGTACCTGGTGGTACATGACATGTGGTGGACACGACTAGATGATTCATGTGAAGAAAATACATGGATGAGGCTTAGGTGAGGTGAGACACACTGTGTGGTCCTACATGTCTAGGAAAACCATGTAGACAGAGGACATGGTCGGGTGTTCAGTCGTGGTCACATGCTAGGTAGAACCCCTTACACACTGTGTAGTCTCCTCTATGAGGAGTTTCTTCCTAGAAAATCTAATCCTACATGGATCAGATTTAGGCTTTTGACTAGACTATCCTGAGCAGTATTCCACATAGAATATGATGGTGTTCGTGGTGTGGACATGGGAATTCAGGGTGTGGTGATATTGTGGGTCACTCGGGTTAGTAATGTTTAGACTAGTAGGGGTTGAGTGACCTCCATTGGTCTATGTATATGAGGGTTTAGTGTGGATTTATGTCCTTATTATAGGAATGTGATCCCCTCAGAAGGATGATCTTGTATTGATTTATAGCATCCCTCTAGAGAGGTCAGGGTGGGATCCTCTGTAGTATTGTTAGAGTTCTTGCATCCCTCTACAGATGCCATAGTGGGATCCTCTAGCATATCATTTCCCTATATCGGGTTCTTGGTATCATCGTGACCAATACTACATGGGTGGCGATCCCCTATCTAGAATGAAATCCCTATATGGTCTATGACATCATTGGGTATAGCGATCCCCTATAGAGTGGGCGGTGATAGCAGGGTTGAGGAATTGTTGGTTATATGACCCCCTACGCAATAAGTGGTGACAATAGGGTTATGGAATCATTGTTTATATGATCCCCTACTTTTCAATTTATACCAGATGGGGTTTTTTGAAATCATTGTGACCAACACTACATGAGCATTTATCTTCTATATGATCGATATGATCTCCAGAATGTCATATTGGGTTGTAGTGTCCCCCAGTGGACCCTATAAGTGATCCCCTATAAAAGAGAGATCCTTCGGTTACTGAATTGGGTTTTTGGTGTCCCTTATATTATCCTAGGAGTGATCACATATCCTAGGAGATGTGGTCCTATTTTCTAAACTGGGTTTGTAGTGTCCCCCAGCAGATCCTGGGTGGGATCCCCTTTCTGAGAGATAATACCTTTCATGGTTTCTGTAGGGTTTGTAAAATCCCCCATTAAGGATGGGTGAGGTCCCCTATCTAAGTATCAAGATATTATAGGTTCTATAATGAATTTATTTATGGTGTTATATAACAATCATGTTCTCTAGTATGTATACCCCTTTGGATGGATTCGTTGTTCTGTCAGCTTTGTGATACCCGATTGAGTGGTATCTCTCATATGTGAAATTACGAATGGGAGCATTGTACCTGATGGAGTGTATCTCTTGAAGTATTCTCGTCTAGGATGAAAGGTTTTATGGATTCAGTTCTTCTATTCTAGTATTGCTTTAGAGGTTTGAGTAGGAATATATTTCTAGTTGTTATGTCAGAAGCTCATAAGACTTGGAGTCTGAGGTGAGTACATCTTGGTGTATTTATAGGTTTCCTTGTGGTGGGATCATGTTCATTGGTTAAAACGCCTTGTGGTATAAGATGACTAGTCAAGTATAGATATGTTTGGTCTTGATATGGGGTTTCTCTCTTTGTTGGGTTCCCTCTAGCTGGGTTGATCAGACCATTTTCTTTCAGTTGATCTCTTTTCTTTTGGGTTTTTGGGGTTCCTATTGAGTATTTTTATACTCACCCTTAAACAAGATTTTCTTACATGTGATGTGTCTTGTGTAGACCACATGCCTTTTGATGGAGTCCCAAGAGGACCCAAAGTAGGCTGAGCTTATTGATCTAGACCGACTGGGGTGCTTACCGAAGCTTTCCCAAGGAGCTCTCTGGTGGTTTTATTTGATAGTGATCCCCTCCATCAGAGTTGGTTGGTCACTTTTACAATTTTCTTTTGTAGGGAAAATATTTTCCCGTTTTGTACTTCTATTTTACTCTAGTTTGGGATAGATGTATTCATGCATTTATTTTATGTTTATATATATCTTTTCATTGTTTCATGGAGGTGTATAATGGTGCGTGCGTATAGGCACCTTAGGCTAAGGCCTCCGAACTATGTGATATGACTACTCAGTGATGGATTCCATCCCTTGGACTATAGAGGTAGGATTGGGGTAGTTTTGGATCATTCCCCATTGGGTTGGGTTGTGAAAAATTCTTATATATGGGATAAATTAATTTAAAAATAAACCAATAAAACACGATGAAAACAATTTTTAGAAAAATGCATTTTTCAAGCATTAAATGAACTTACTCTATATATTTTTCCAGTAATCATCATTATATGAATTTGAATTTATTTAATTCAATATATAATCTTCACATTAAAATCATTCATCAAAATATATTATTTTAATTTATTAAAATAGAAATGCATTGTTCGCTTCAAAAAATTGTCAAAAATTTCCCCTTTTCCTTCAAATGTTTGGTCTTTATTTATATTACATTAATAGCTAGTGAATGAATTATTATTCATTAATTAACAACATATTCCATCAAAATTATAGTTAATTATTGATCATGATACATAATTTATATAAAAATAAAATATCTTGAAAAATAAGTTCTTTTACTTTTAATGATTTTATTCTTAAAATTTCAAATTGAGTACTCATTTTCCTTGGATTTATTCAATAAATTTGTATTAAGGAAATATTTTATTCATATATTTCATAATTTGGTTAGCCCTATTCATAAATTATATTCCAATTCCTAGGTTATATATAGTATAATATTTCACTCATAGTTCTTTTAATTTCATTGTTTTATGTAAAGAAAACTATCAAACACTTTGAAATATATATATATATATATATTCCAAAAATCTTAGGGTGTTACATTAAACCACTTTATAATAGTTTCACCCTATAAATTTTATTACTCCAGTATAAAAAAACAATGATACTTATGCCTCATCATATCCTCAAGTTCCCACATAGCTTCCTTAAATTTATGGTTTCTCCACAAAACATTGACCAAGTGAATGGTCTTTTTCCATAGAACTTTCTCTCTTCAATCCAGAATTTTCACCAGTTGTTCCTCATAGGAAATATCGTGCCCCAATGTTACAACTTCGAAATTAAGTAAATATCAAGGATTTGGTATGTAATTCCTCAAAACTGATACATGTAACACATCATGAAATTGAGATATATTTAATATATCCTCTGGTTCCCATGTTGCTTCCTCAAATTTATGGTTGCACCATAAAAATTTGACCAAGTGAGTGGTCTTGTTCCGTAGAACTTTTCTCTTCAATCCAAAATTTCTACTATTTATTCTTCATAAAAAATATCATACTTCAGTAGTAAAACCTCTAGATTTAATACATGTTAAGTATCAGATATTTACTTCCTCAAAAGTGATATATGTAACACATCATGAACTTGAGAGAGATTCAATGGAAGCTCCAAGTGATAAAAAACTATCCCAATAAAATAAATAATTTCAAATGGGTTTATATATCTAGGGTTAAAATTTCCCTTCTTTCCAAATCTCATAACTATATTCTAAGGATATATTCATAGGAATACCTTATCACCAACTTCAAACTCTAGATCTCATCGATGATTGTCATCATAACTATTTTGTCGGCTTTGAGCTTCCCTGATGTGCTACAGAATATATCTAACCTTCACTATTATTTCATTTTCTATCATATATTCCAATAGATTTATTTCTTTAAATCCATCCCATTACATTGTACTTTTTTACTTCCTACCATAGAGTGATTCATAAGGATCTATTTAAATTCTTGACTTAAAGCAATTATTGTAAGAAAATTTTAATTTAGGTGGGTATTGATCCAAACCACCTTTGAAATCCATAGAATATTCTCTCAAAATAAATTTTAGGGTTTTAATGGTCCTATTATACTAACCATATATCTAAAGATGTTATATAGATAAAAATTTTAACTCTTAATTAAAATCCTTTAGAATAATTATCTAGAACATCAAGGTAAACCTCAAATCATGGTCAGATGCAGTAGAATATGCCACTCCATGAAACCTTACCACTTAATTAATGTATATACTAGAAAGATGATCAAAATAAAAATCATATTTGGTAGTAATGAATTGTGTTAACTACATAAGGTAATGGACTATAACCCAAATATCATTATGGCCTTTAGATGTCTTGGGGAGTCTGATGATTAAATCCATGGGGCAGTTTTCCATTTCTATTTTGGTATGGGTAATGGTAGTAACATCACCTTAGACTTATGTCTCTTATAATTAACTTTCTAACATATTGATCATAGTGATACATACTCTACAATACCCCCTTTTCATTTTGTCCCATAATAAATTCTCTTTGATATCCCTATAAATCTTTGTACTTCAATGCTGAATAGAGAATGATGAATAATGAGCTTCAACTAACACCTCCTTCTTCATGTATGGTATTAATAAGAAAAATGATCGGTTCTTGAACCTTATCATTCCATCATAATCATGGTTGAAACCATGAACATTTCTCACCTTATTCTATAGTTTTATATCCCCCATTTTTACCTATTTAATATTTACATGTATAAATGGTGGAATAATCATCTAAGAAAGATATGATTTATCCCCTTTCCTCGTGATTTCATGATTTATCTTCTATAAATTTATAATTATTTAATCTATTTATATCCTAATCATGGAGAAAATAGCATGATCCTTCCAACTCAGAGAATCAGCCACCTTGTTCACCTTCCCAAGGTGGTAGTGTATTAAGCTATAATAATCTTTAATCAGATCCAACCATCTCCTTTTGTTCATATTAAACTCTTTCTATGTGGATATATACTTCAATATTTTATAATCATTATATATATATCACACCTGTCACCATATAGATAATGCCTTAATATTTTCAATATAAAATTTACCATTTCCAACTCCAAATTATGAGTCTGGTAATTTTTCTCATGAACCTTTAATTATCATTCGGTATATGATACTACAATGTGTTTATTCATAAAAATGGATCATAGTCCCTTATTTTATGCATCACTATAGATCAAAAACCCTTATCCACTACAAGGTAGTGTAAGTATAGGTGTGATGACCAACCTTCCTTTCATATCCCTAAAATTTTCCTTAAATTCTTTTTCCCAATGAAATCTGGATCCCTTTCATGTCAACGTGGTTATTGGATTATATAGTCATGATATATTTATAATAATGATTCAGTAGTATCCTGCCAACCTAAGAAAACTATGGATCTTAGTCATTGTGGTTGTTATGGTCCATTGTTCAATAAATTTTGTCTTTGAAGCATCCACTGATATACCCTCTCTTGAGAATATATGACCCAAGAATGAAACTTTTTATGGAAAAAATTCACACTTGATAAATTTGGAATACAACTTCTCATTCCTCAAGGAAATTAACACAATCGTAAAATTATCTTCATGATCTTCCTTTCTCTTTGAATATATAAGACAATAATTGTTGGCCCATAGGAGACTGTTGGCCACCCTCTCTAGTATTGATTGTTTTAATAATCAAAAATCATGTTAATCCTTATTAATCATGTATAATCATTTCAATAAATTTTATTTAAGTTTAAATATTTTTATTTATGATTATCTATGATCACATATAAGTTTAAGACATTCTAATAATATTTATGTTCAAAGACATTCCATGCAAAAATATTTTCTACGTATGACAAACTGACCTACCAATACATGGTGCTACCGATGTAAGGACTTACCTACGTAAGTACTTACCGATGTAAGGAATTACCGACATAAGGAATTACCAATGCAAGGACTTACCAATGAAAGGACTTACCCAAACATGGTGTTATCGATGCATGGTGCTACTGACGCATGGACTCCCCGACGCACTGATAGACCAATAGAAGAAGACACTAATAGAATAAGACACTGATAATGATAGAAGGAATCACTAATAGAATGATTCACCAATGCATCATTTACTGAAAAAGGAGTCACTGATAGACAGTTTAAATTTTCTTTTATTTAATATTACCTCTAACTATCATATTTAGACTGTTTTAATGTGAATGGTTAATTTAATGCTTTTTGAAGACATCTTAAATGAGGATGTCACAAATATGAGGTACAATACCTACCTCAAACATGCACATTGTCGGGCTGAAAGAATATAAAATAAAAGGACTTGAGGTGAAATAAATATACAAAGAATAACACGAAAGAGATACATAAGAAGATATGCATAGACATGGTAGAAGACTCACATGAGCAACATACAAAAAGGAATAACACGTGAGGAACTCTTCATTATTACTTGTTGTGAACCAGAGAACTTATTTCCATCAAAGTTCCAACATCGTTCAAGCATTCAACTAGACCTAAGGATAAGGACATCACATCTTCATGGAAGATAGAAAGCAGTGCTCCATAACACTCTATTTTCAGTGTCTTCTTCCAAAACAGGACTTCATCTTCAACTCCGATACATCAAAAGAGTCCAGATCTAAACTAAATAACACGCAAATACTTCTAAACCCATTCTAACCTTATTTATCTTTTGTGTGCCTTTTTATTACATTTTAGAGCATTATTTGAATTTTTATGTAAAACACAAACTATCTTGTCCCGTGTAGAATTTTGGTAGAGGTCATGTGTGACCTTGTTGTATTTTATTCCCATGTATAAATGTGGTAGAGGTATTGTGACCTGGAAAATCTGTGTACTATTGTGTAAACCCTGATCTAGGGTCTGGATCAAAAATATTTATCTATATAGACTGCTTGGCGGTAGGTGATCACAAAGTGGAGAGGACTAAGTCTCTTCTTGAGACTGAACCTCTTGTTTTATATCCACTATATTTTCAAATTTAGTTTTCTTTATTTTTACCTATATTTTAGAAAACGGGATTTCACTTTGATTTTTATTCTTGGATAGTGTTTATAATTGTTTCATCTTAATATATTAGTTTCAAAAGTTGTATCAATATCTCATATTTTTACAATTGAGAAATAATAAATCTTCTGAGAAATTAGTTGAACAGTCAGACTATTATAAATTCACTACTTTGATTAACTAGTTTGTTAAGTTTTAAATTGGGGGAATCTTTTAAATAAATTTTTTAACAGAAATTTTTACAGGAACTCAATTCACCCTCTCTTGAGTGTCTTACTCTGACCAACATTTTCTATCAGAGTATGTTTAAAATATTTTTCAAATAATTTCAACTGTGATTTAGTTTTGTGTTAAAGATCTAAATTTTTTTTGTTAATATTTAAATTTTATCTCTTTAGAAATATTTTTTTTATTATGGATAATTGATTGGAAGGTGCTGCTATAAACAGAACTCCCTACTTTAATGAAACAAACTATGCCCAGTAGAATCTTAAGATGAAAATTCATTTAGAAAGTATGGGCTTTGATATTTGGATAGTTATAGAGGATAAATACGAAATACCAAAGAATGCTAGGAATACCTAGAGTGATGTCACAAAGAGTTCTTATAATAAAAATTATAAAGATATGAATTCTCTATTTTTCACTATTAGATGAATAATTTAATACAATTTCGGATTGTACATCTACCTATGAAATTTTGGAAACTTTAGTTATTTCACATGAAGGAACTTCTAATGATAAATAAATGAGACTTAACATTTATACTATTATGTATGATAATTCTAAGATGAATCCAAATGAGCCTATTTTTGACATGTATCTTAGGTTTAATGAAATTGTAAAAATCATGATCTCTCTAGGTAGAGTTGTTACAACCAAGGAGAAAATCATGAGAATACTCAGATTCTTACCAGATATATGGAGATGGAATTTTGTATCAATAAGAGAATCTTGTGAACTCAACACTTTGCCAGTAAAGGAGTTCAAGTGATGAACAATCATCAATAGAAAGTGGTGAATATATGGCTCAAATATCCATAAGGTTTAATAAATTTTAGAGAAAGAATAGATTATTTAGAAATCCCAACTACAAAGGTAAATATGATCATAAGGGCCATTGGAAAAAGAATTGGAAAATAATTGAAACTTAAAATGAAATCATTGGTTATGAGTGAAAAGGAAAGAGACATGTAAAAGATAACTATTCTAAGATAAAGTACAAGAAGAAGTATGATGATATGGATAGAAATTTTAAAAAGGACATGAAGGAAACATGGAGTGCTTCTGAGGATAGCTCACGTGACTCAAAATCCTCTTATGATGAAAACTCTAAAAATGAAAATATGTGTTTTATGACAAAAAAATGTAAGGTAACACTAAACTATCCTGAACATAAGGCTTGCTATTCTAGAGATGAAAGTGATTCTGAAAATCTGAAAAATGATGAAATTTTTGAATATTTCATAATTCTAGAGGAAAATTGTAATGAACTAAAAGATAAATAAAAATATTTAAATAAGAAAAATGCTTTGACTACCACTATTAAATCTAAACATGGTATAGAAAAAGAGAAAAATTATCGTCTTCTTAAGGAAAATAATGATCTTAAATTTTCAAATGAGCAATTGAAAAAGGATTTAGAAAGACTTACTAATGGTAAATAAATATTCGTTCAAATTCTTGGTAAACAAGTAGATATTAAATATGATATTGGAATAGGATACCAACCAAGAAAGAGGAATATAGCTAAAACTCATTTTGTATCAAATTCTAGAAAATCTAGTTTTTTTTTCAGTTCTATAAAATTTTATTCAAGTTCAATCCATAAAACATCTTCTACTTATTCAAGTTTTTTTGGACCAAATAAATTTTATTTCTCAAATAATTTACATACTGCTGATAGGAAACCCTAGAAGCAAATGTGGGTTCCCAAATCTCTTATTAATAATGTTATTGGACCCAAACGAATCTGGGAACCAAAATCTTTTCTTATATAATATGTTTTTGTAGGAAAGTTGTTTGAATAACTCCTTTAAAATCTTATGGTACTGGGACAATGGATGTTCAAGACACATGAAAGGATATTATTCATGATTCAATAACTTGATAAATATTTATGGTGGGCATGTCACTTTTTGTGACAATGTAAAAGAAAAATTCATTAGCCTTGGCTATATTGGTAACTCTAAATTAGTTTTAATTTCTGAAGTAATTTTTGTTGATGGATTAAAATAAAACCTACTTATTATCTATGATTTATGTGATTATGGTTTTAATGTTAAATTTGAAAATGATTCATGTAATTTTTTCAATTCTAAAAATGATTTGTTATTTACTGGTCTTAGAAATGATAATGTTTTTGTTGTTAACTTAGATTCTTTGATTTCTCAAAATGTTTCATGTTTAAATGATTTTTATAAAGAGTCATGGATTTGGAATAGAAGATTAGGGAACTGCAATATACACTCACTTAGAAAGATTACTAGAAAAGGATTAGTCATGGATCTACCTAAACTTGAGTTTCCAAATGACAAAGTCTATAATAGTTGTCAAAATGGTAAACAGTAAAAAATCTCTTTCAATCCAAATAAAGAAGTTTCAACTTCTCAACCTTTTGAGTTGGTTCACATGTAATTTTTGGGAACATTTACAGTTTTAAGTCTAAGTGGGAAGCACTATGTATATGTTCTTGTAGATGACTACTCTAGATATACTTGTACCTTCTTCTTAGCTCAAAAAAGTTAAGTTTGATATCATTTCACCAAGTATGCTAGGACTATTTAAAATTTTAGTGGTTATAGAATTAAACCCCTAAAAAGTGACCATGGTCGTGAGTTTGAGAACTAAGACTTTGAATCTTGTTTCTCAAAAAAATAGAAATAGTCATAACTTCTCTTCTTCTAGGACACCCCAAAAAATAGAGTTGTAAAAAGAATAAATATAACCCTATAAGAAATTAAAAGAACCATTCTTAGTGAGTATGACCTACCTATATACATTTGGGAAGAATATATCAATACAACATGCTATATAATGAATAGAGTCTTGATTAGACTTTCCCTTAAGAGAACTCCTTTTGATTTATGAAACAATAGAAAACCCAAGGTTAACTACATCAAAGTTTTTGGTTGCAAAGTATATATTCTTAACACTAAGGATAATATGGGAACATTTGACTCCAAGAGTGATGAAAAAAATTTCCTCAGTTATTCAATCTCTGGTAAAGCCTATAGAGTCTTCAATAGAAGAATGAAATGTGTGGAATAATCTGTGCATGTCAAGTTTCATGAGATAGATCCACATGAGTCAAAGACCTCTCTAGAAACTCTTTACGATGATATGTCAAATTTGTACATAAATACTAAATCTTCTGATCATCCTATTAAGGAATCTGTTAAAACTTCTAGTTTTAGAAATTCTATAGACTCTAATCATGATGAACTTAAACCTGTAGAAGAATCTGAAGTGACTAGACCTTCTTTTTCAAGACCTCTTAGAACTCTCAAGAACCATACTTTAGATTCTATAGTTGGAGATTTAGAAAAAAAATAGACTAGATATTCTATCAGATTTCAGGTTGAACATCAAGATTTCTTGTCACAACTTGAAAATAATAACAACAATGATGCTATCAATGATGACTTTTGGGTAATAGATATACAGGAAGAATTAAATGAATTTGAAAGAAATAATGTCTAGACACTTATAGATAGACCCAAAGACACCTTGACTATAGGCACTAAATGGGTGTTTAGGAATAAAATAGATGAATGTAGTAATATAGTTATAAACAACTCTAGATTGGTTGCACAAGGTTATATTCAAGAAGAAGGGATTGAATATGAAGAAACCTTTTCACTAGTATCTAGACTTGAGGCCATTAGAATCCCGATTTACTATACAGCACATCTTGATTTAAAACATTATCAAATGGATGTCAATAGTGAATTCATAAATGGTTATATAATTGAGGATGTTTTTGTTGAAAACCCCCTGGTTTTAAAAATCCACACTTTCCAAATCATGTTTTTAAATTAACTATATATTTTTACAGTTTAAAGAAATATCTAAGAGAATGGCATGATAGTCACATCACTTTTCTTATTTCTAAAGGTTTTATAAAAGGTATTGTTGATCCTAGCCTTTTTATAAAATGAATTTCCAAAGATGTTTTAGTAGTAAAAATTTATGTAGATGATATTATTTTTGGATCTTCTAAAAATTATTTGTGTGTTGATTTTTAAAAAATGGTGTCAAGTGAATTTGAAATTATTTTAATGGGGGAACTCAAATTCTTTATTGGATTTCAAATATTTAAAAATAAAGAAGTTATTGTTTTGAATCAAAGTAAATATACTATAGATATTTTAAAAATATTTTTCTTTAAAATTAGTAAGAGTAGTGACACTTCAATGAGTACTAATTTTAATTTGGACGTTGATGAAGATGGTAAATATGTTGATCAAATAGATAGTCTCATACTGACACTGACACTGGAAAAGTCAAACAGATAGTGTCATGCGAACACAGACTGTATGAAGCTGACAATGTCTTGCTGACACCAATGCTTTGTCATGCCGACACAATTGTCATGCTAACAATGATGATTTGTTGTGCCGATACTTTTTCATGATGACATAGTTGTCATGTCGACATGAATGCTTTTTTATACTGATACCTTGTTATTCAGACATAGTTTTCATGCCGACACCAACGCCTTGTCAAGATGACACCGTTAGTGTTGTGAAAAATATGTCATGCTAACACCAATGACTCACTATTTTTATATGTTTTATGTTTTTAATCAAAACCACATTGTTTAATTTATTTGGTTTAACCTGTTTCATGATTTTCTGATTTCAAATTCCCTAAAAGATATAAATTCAAGTTGATCCACTCTACTCCATTACCCTTACACTCACTCATCTATTTCTTTCTATCTACCCCCAACCTCTGACCTCCCTACCTTCAAACTGAACTATTGGAATGGTGCTTATAAAGTGAGATAATGAAGGTGGTTCAGAAAACGAGTCTCATGCCTCTAAGAAACATAAAGGGGAATCAATAAAATCATTTGGACCTATGAATCCTGCTCTATAGAACCATGTAGTGACTCCATAAAAGGAGGTTCTTGTAGAATTGTTGTTGGAAAGAAAATATTGATGGTCAGGGTGTTACAAGATCAGGGATGGATTGATTAGTTCTCGAATAATGAAAGTCCTTTTTACTCGAAGTTAGTTCATGAGTTTTATATGAATGTGGAGTTTCTACTATAAGGTAGTGATGTTTTCTTGATTAAGTCCATAGTGAAAGGAAAAATAATTTATTTTTCATATATTAAATGGTTAGAATGTCTTAAGGTACCCCATGAGGGTGTGTTTGATGATTACCAGTGTAGTTCTCTACCTAAGAGTGAATTTTTCTACTTTGATACAGCTCTGAAGGAGCTTACTGACAAAGAAAAGAATAGTAGACCCATTTCAGTAGAGTTATATGGGCAGTGTAGAAATTTTTTCAAGTTTATACAGCATCAGATCTATCCTAAGAAAGGTGAATTCGAATCTTTAAAGTATCAATATGTCTATTTGATTTATCTACTGATAAAATGGATTAAGGTAAATCTATATAGATACTTTTCTATGCACATAAATTAAATGATCAGTCCTTCTTGAAAAATCAATTCCCTATTTTATCCAAGGTTAATCTCAGCCATGTTGAAAGATAAAGGTTGTGTTAGTGAAGGAGATGAAGTTGTTTCTAAGTGTAGTGGGATCTTCCTAAGTAAAGAGATCTGTAAAAGGATGAAGATCAATTGGAACCTATGTAAGAAAGAATGGGTTTGGGATGAAGATAAAATTTATGATATGTTCAATCCAATGGACCATCCAACTTGGAAAAGAAATATAGCTGATCTTGGTCTATGACCAGATGAGGACGTTGTTTACTCTTTAAATGAGGAAGAATAGCATTCCACATCAGTCAGAGATCAAGGGTCACCTATTGATGATAGGATTGATCCTGACACCACTGAAGCTAACACAGGTTTTTTCTTTTGGACCACTAACTCCACCACTTTATTTTCCCTCTGATGATCCCACACTTGAAGAAAATTGATATGATGAGACAAAAGTCTTAGTAATTGTAGAGTATGTTAGTAAGTCTAGTGGCTCTAAGAAAAAATCAGAAGAATAAGAAAGAGAAGTAAGTGAAGAAGATGAAACTAGAAGTGTCACTGGTAATGGTAGTGAAGAGAAAGGGGGTGAAGAAAATGCTGATAGAAATGGAAGTGAAGATCATGAATCTAGACATGATGATGATAATGAAGGTAGTGTTGAAGGAAATGACAATGATAGTGACCATCATGAGGATGATCAAGGTGGATATATAGAGATTTATGAGGTTGTGGTTCAGTAATGGTTGGAAGAACCTCCTAAAATTGTTGTTACAGAAAGAGAAAATGATGAAGTTCATGATGAAGTAGAAGCTCAGGCAGCCCATGTACCTTAGTTAGTGTATGAAATAAGGATACCACATGTTGAGGGAGAGAAACTACTGAGGAGCACACAAATTGATGTGAAGCTTCAAGATACAAGAGATCAAGCTGAGGGGGGCCTCAAGCTAGAAGACTGAGACTTGACACTCTCACCCCTTTGGATGATGATGCTATTACTAAATGGGAAAAGGAATCCTGGATATGTAGAATTTGTCTTGGATTATGAAGACTCGGATGATGAGGTGTTTGTACCTGTTTTCAAAGAATCAGTGGCTAAGACCCTTCCAAGTGACTATGTCACTAAATTAGACTTTGAAAGGTTTAAGGATGAAATCTATTCATATGTGAGTGTATCATTTCAATCTCATATGGTCCATGAGATAACACAATCTAGAATGGGAAAAACTCAGCTGGGTAATGAATTATACACTCTCAAATCTTCAATATAAGAGTTGAATCAGTTTTTTCAAGCTGGTCTTATTCCAATTCAGGCAGTTGGTGTGAGTGAGCCCGATGTAGTCAAAATTTCAGAAAAGGTTACAACTGAAATTCAACCCAACTTAATCACAACAGCTAAAAAATTATTGCAAACACCACCAAGATGATAAAAGAAATGGCTGGGATTGTCTCTACAATAAATAATCTTACATCATAGTATAAAGGCTATTTGGAAACTGTTCTTAAATCTTTAAAGACTCATACTTTAGCTCCTACTATTTCTTCTACCTCTGGTCAGTCATCTCAGGCCTTAGACATTGATGCGGTTAGAAATGTTGTTAAATAAGAGCTTCAATCTTTGTTTGATGCTTCTAGATTGTCCAGTCTTGTAAAAATTGAGAAGAATAGTGATCATGTTCATGATATGGTCAGGCTCTATTCCAAGAGTGCTGAGACTGCCAATGCTCAAATTATAGAGAAGGTGGATTATTATTTCAAAAAGATTATTACCAAGAATCAGTTGACCAGTATTTTAAGTATTTGATAGAGAACTTGACACTACCTCTAGTAACCAGAGCCTTCAAAGACCAAGTACATAAATTGAAGGAATTCACTCTAATTCTTGACAAGTTCATGGAGAATAAAGATGATTTTGAGAAATCTTTGATGTGTGGTGGTGAAATCATTGAGGATTTCATAAATCTATTGAAGCCATACCTTTATGTGCAAAGTGAATCAATTGTGGTTCCTACTACTACACCTATTGGACCTGCTGGATCAGTGCCTCCACCTTAGATTAAAGTTTCTTAGGCTTTCAGTCAGATTTGACCAGTGATCCAAGAGTAGATTCAACCTCCTATGTTGTCACAACACAAACCCAGTGTAACACCTTGATATTTTATGAGAAGTATATTTTTTATGTATTATGTTATACGCAAAGGAATCTTTCACTTCACACAACACTAGCTTGGCTTGTGTTACACGCAATCCTGACCTTCCTCAATAGCGTGTGTAGTACGCAATACCGAGTTTCACAAAACAACGATATATTATTATAATATTATGAACTAGCCATTATGAATAGTATTAACTGAATTTTAAATTTTATAACATTAAAATTCATCTTAAAAATTTTCTACAATGAGGTATGAAAACAAAATCAGTTTTTCGGATAAAAGAAGTATTTTTCAAAAAAATGTAGTTTTACCGCCTTTTGATGGCGCACACATTTTAAATCTAGTTTTTGACATGTATATAAGTTAAATTTGAAAAAATAAAATTCTTCTTTGGAATCAGTATATAAAAATTTACTTTGGATAAATTTTTCATACTATTCTGGTAACTTTCATATTTTAATGAATAGTAAAAACACGCTATATTTTAATTGAAAACAACTTTTTTCATCGCATTAATTTATATGGATATATTATCTTTTTAACTAGTTTTAAAGTGTAATTAGAATATATTTTTACCATTTAATCCAATTTTGGTCATTGGAATTAATTTCACTTTGAAATTGAACATAAACAAGTGATGATCTTTTGATAGTTATTGTTTCTTAAAAACACGCTATTTGTTTTGATAACGGGAATTACTTTTAAAATTAATTAATGCCAATTCTATGTTTTTAATATGAAAAAATATATATAATTTTTGAATTTGAAATATCAAATATAGCTTAGGCTGAATTTTTGGTATTTCTCTGAAAAACTACAATTTTAGATGAATAGTGAAAACACTGAGTTTTTGGTTAAAACCGACTTTTTATTTAAATAATAATTTATTTGATTTAAATTTATTTTAGGTCAAAATAGATATATAATACTTATATTATTTCAATGTAATTCATTGGAATCATTTTATAATAATTTTAGATTTATAAAAAATTGTATTGAACTTTTCACCGTCTTTTACCCACCTCCTAGGAGCTTTTGCAATTGTTCATAAAATTTAATGTTACTTCTTCTGTGAGTTGAATTTAGAAAATCCGAAAGACACGATTAATATCAAGTAGTAAAATGTGGTTCAATTAGATAAAAATAATTTTTGTTGAATAGTAACTTTTTACTTTTATTTACCTCGGTTAAAAGTAAATAGGGTAATTCATGGTTAAAAGAAAATTATAATAATTCAAAATTACCTTAACACTTGTCCAAACCTTATTGGATGAGTAATGTACGACCATGTGCTTCCTTGGGTCGATTTTGGGACCCCATGGAGCCACTTATGAAAGACAATGACACATTAGATTAATTAATTTAATGTAAAGACAAAGTTGGCATTAACAAAAAATCCTTTAGTAATTAATTTTTATAAGGGGATATATAAATTATATTTTCGACTATAAATATTCATTGGAAAGCTAAAAATATTTACTAAATGTTAGTAATTTGTTTATAATTTTTAGACATCAAATAAATTAAATTATTTATGACACAATAATGATGCAGTATTTACCTCATTAATAAATGATTTAAATAAATAAGATTATGATGATTAAAATATTTTCCAAAACATGTCCAATTCTTATTGGATGATTTTATTTCGACCATGAGTCATCTTATCTTCATCTTTAATTATTTTTTATACCCTTTGAAATCGAAGATAAGTTTATAATAAAATAATATTTTCACACTTTCCAAAGGTGCCCCTCTTCTCCCTTATAAGAGGGAACCTCCTCCCTCTCCTCCTCACACCACTTTGAGACTCCATGATCGGCCAACACCTGCCCATTTCACTTCCCCACTTTCATATAAACCTACTAGAGGTACTGGTTTTTTCAAAAGACCAACTCTAGTTCCCTAATAGAAATTTTAAAGGAGGCACTTCGAAGAAGAGGTAATACCTTCTACCGTTTTCTTCAAGTTCCATTCTTCTTCTACTCCCACTTATTTAATTGTTTCATTATTAGATAATAACATAATTATCCCTCATATAACGATATGTTATTATAAATATGAAACAACCCTATTTAACCTCTTATCCATCCTATGGTAAACAAAATCATCACGCGTGCGTACGTACGGAATACCATCTCCACGCCATGGTGTAATATGTTTTCCACCACCACCTTAATTGGATGGGTATAATGGTGTAAATAAATAACTATATATTATTATCGTAAAGTGGTATTGATTCTGAAATATTATACATACACTTCAATACAATTCCACGATCATGAGAACGATATCATCGCTCGTGCGTACTTACGGCCTGCCGTCTCAACGATGTGATGTGACTCGTTCTATATGATATTCATTGAATAATGATTATATAAATGAAATGAATGAATTAATATGATATATATTACACAAATACCATTCTGTAAATTATGTATCTATATCCTATAAAGAGTAATAAGAATTTATTCGACAAAACACGCATAAAAACATAAAGCAATAAACACCCGAATAATAAGTAGCAATGAAATATTACTACTAAGAAGATACAAATATGACCATATATGATATCATAAAAATGAATATGATTTTTTAATAAGTCAATTAACATTATTTAAACCATATTATAGGAGGTTTGGATTCATATGAAGCATATCGGACCAAAGGTAAGGGAAAATATCACAATCTCATTTTTATCTGAGATTGTTTATACTTTGGTATTTATTGGGGTGTATTTTATCATCTACATCCATGTTTCCTCAATATGTAATATTATTTATATCCTACTACAATTTTTTAAATCCAATTTTACCCTTTAGTGATTTTTTAGTAAAAGATAGGAAAGGAATCATTTTTCATTTTTCGTACGAGGTACTTTTTGACTTTTCCGGACAAAGTACGTGAAGAATGTTTTTTTAACTTATACGGCATGAATGGATTTTTATAAAATTATTTACAAGAAGCTTCCTTTACAAGTTTTCAAGTTTATTTTTAAACAACTTATTTTAGTCTAAAATTTTATGACATGTTAAGAAAGGAAAACAATTTTAAAAGTATAAAGGATATTTTCCTCAAGAATGGAGTTCAAGTGTTTTATTAAAATTATTTTCCATATAAGATAATATAGGGTTCTATTTATATCCCTATTACTAAATTTATTTGATTATGTTGTGATGGAATTATTTTTATGAAGTCATTTATCTTATATGAATTGTTTTATGCTGTCACGATGTTTAAGAATCCCGTTTTTATTACATGGATTATGCTATGATGTATGATTTATGATTTTGTGGAACACATAAGAGTGGTTTCATTATGAGATAGGTGGGACCTATATCTCCCTCCAATTCATTGGATAAAGATTTATATCTCATGAGATAGACATGGCTGGAACAGAAAGCTAAACTGGTTCAGTGATACAGGACTAGAACGAGGAGTGAACTCGGTTCAGTAATGGACTTTGTCCTCTATGATGGTCTTAGAAATGTTCCTTGACTAATATGAAATTATTTTCTATTATTATTTGTGTATGACACAAAGTTTCATGTTTTAAGTTATGATTATTTTGGATTAATTTTCAATACTATGATTTATCCCATGACATGATATTATGACCTCTTTTGCAGGTTAAGATTTTCAAAATGTTATGTTCTTATGAATATGATATGACTGATATTTATTTTTTTTACCCTTACTAAGAATTTGAGCACACCCTTTTGTGTGTTTTCTTTTCCCCAGGTCAGGAAGAAGGATATTAAGTAGGATATTCCAAAAAGGGACTCTAGATATGATGAAATAAACGGGAGACAATGTAGTTGATTTTATAAACCAGTTGTTTCTGTTTCCCGGTTTCTAAAGACACTATACCTATACGGTCCTTTAATGGTTTTGTTATATGTTTTAATAAGTATTATTCAACTCTGAAGTAATAATAATGTATGTAAATTATGGTTCGTTATAGTTGGTATTAGAGGAAAGGTATAGTCAACCTTTGGAAACTAGGATGTGAAAGACTTAGTAAGAACCCTAAGGATAAGTCTAAGCATAGAACACAATCTTAGTGTTTTAGAAATGGCCATGAAAAACCTATGATAAGACCTTAAGTGTGAAATTTTATTGTTTATTATGTATTTTTCCTATTATGATTAGTGTTGCTCACACTATGCTTCTTGGTTTTAGTCAATGGCTGGAACCCGAAGGAACCGTGTTAATGCTGAATGTGATGGGAAATGCAATGATTGTCCCACTGAGCAACCAAATGTTATGGGATATGGAATGAAAAATCTTGAATCCATGTTCACACAACTTTCTCAAGATATGAATCATGCAAGACTTCCAAACGAGCAAAGGAAGGAGAAACATTTTGTTGAATCCTTCATGAGGCAGCGTCCACCTTCATTCAGTGGGTCTTCTGATCCATTAGTAGCTAAACAATGGATTAGTACCACTGAAAAGATATTTTCAGTTCTACAATGTTCTGAACATGAAAAATTCATCTTAGAAGTGTATCATTTGGAAGGTGATGCTAATCAATGGTGGAATCTTATCAAGAATACGAGGCAAAGAGATGAAATTGAGTCCATGGAATGGGACGAGTTCAAGAACTTATTTTTCAATAAGTACTTCCCTCGTATTCTTCGAACAAAGATGGAGAAGGAGTTTCTTGAACTAAAGAAAAAGGATGATAAATCTGTTGGTATCTATGAAGAAAATTTTACAAGGCTTGCAAGGTACGCTTCTGGGATTATTTTCCAACCTGAGAGTAAAATCGATCGACTCTTTAGTTGCTTAAAACCAAGTCTTCGAAGGGAGTTAGCCATAAGGGACTTCAATAGCTACAAGGAAATTGTTTGATGTGCTCTCAAGGTTGAGATGGAGATTGGAGTAACCCATCAGTCATATGGGTTTGATAAGAAGAGGAAAATTGAATTCAAAGGAAAATATAAATACCACACTGAAAAGAAGATGAGTTTTCCTTTATGCTCAAATTGTGGAAAGAAACATGGAGAGAATTGTCTTAAAGGGACAAGCAAATGTTTTAAGTGTGGAAAAGAAGGTCATCGGGAAGTTGAATGTTGAAATAATGGGAAGAATATGTCTAATTATGCGAACAAAGAAAGGGATACACAGAATGCACCTCCTACACTTCAATGTTTCAAGTACAAGGAGATGGGTCATTATGCCAATCAATGCCCAAATCCAAGGGTTGTTGATGATGATCGACGTCAACAAACTCTTAAGGCAAAAGACAAATGAAAGTCACATGAAATTATTATCAGTGATGTGGAGTATGATAACGAAGTGGTGAAAGGTAAACTTACCATCCACTCTAAAGTATCAAATGTTTTATTTGATTCTAGATCCACCCACTGTTATATTTCTGAAGAATTTTCTAATGGTATCACTGTATTACCTCAACAATTAGATGTTGAGTTAGCTGTGACAACTCCTAATGGTACAATAGTTTCATCAAAAGTTTATAATTCTTCTCCGATTGAAGTTTGTGGGAAAGTGCTTCTTGAAAATCTTGTGATCCTTCCTATAGTGGAATTTGATGTGATTCTTGGCATGGATTGGCTTTCTTTATACTGATCTCATATCAATTACCAAAGAAGGGAAATCACATTTAATATTCCAGATCAATCTATGATCGTCTATCGATGCAAGGATGAATAAAACCTTCCAGAGGAAATTTCTTCCATCTTATGGGTCTTGATTTCAAAAAATGAAGGTTTTTTATCTCAAATGGTTGGCGAGAAACTCACGATTAAGAATATTCCCATTGTACGGGAGTTTGATGATGTCTTTCCAGAGGAATTGTCGGGTCTTCCACCAAATCGTGAAGTTGAGTTTTCAGTAGAACTCGTACTTGGTACTTTGTCTATTTCAAAGACACCTTATAGAATGGCCCCAATTGAGTTGCAGGAATTGAAGAAGCAACTACAAGTGAATCAAGATAAAGGATTCATACGCCCTAGTGCGTCCCATTAGGGAGCACCTGTTCTGTTTGTTAAGAAGAAAGATGGATCAATGAGACTCTGCATTGATTATCGAGAACTTAACAAGATCACGATCAAGAACAAATATTCTCTCCCGCGCATTGATGACTTATTTTAACAACTACGTGGAGCTCAATAATTTTCCAAGATTGATCTATATTCAGGGTATCATCAATTAAGGGTCAAAAGGGAGGATATACCAAAGACAGATTTCTGTACAAGGTATGGACACTATGAATTTATAGTGATGCCATTTGGTCTTACTAATTCCCCTGCTATCTTCATGGATCTGATGAATAGAGTCTTTAGAGACTATCTTGATCAATTTGTGGTAGTCTTTATAGATGATATTCTTGTTTATTCAAAGAGCAAGGAAGAACAAAAAGATCACTTGAGAATTGTATTGAATACCCTGAGAAAGGAGAAGCTTTATTCCAAATTTTCCAAGTGTGAATTTTGGCTTCAAAAAGTTTCATTTTTGGGTCACATAATCTAAAAAGAGGGGATATTTATGGATCCAGAAAAAATAGAGGTTATTGAAAGATGGTCGAGACCAACAATAGTAACTGAGATCCGAAGTTTTCTTGGTTTGGCTGGATATTATTGATGTTTTGTGAAAGATTTTTTATGATTATCTAATCTATTCACCAGGTTGACTCGAAAAGGAGTTAAGTTCGTGTGGACGGAGGAATGTGAAGAGAATTTCAAGGAGTTGAAAAGAAGGTTATCCAGTGCACCTGTACTCACACATCCTTGTAGTGGAGAAAGGTTTGTGATATATAGTGATGCATCCAAGAAAGGGTTGGGGTGTGTTCTTATGAAAAATGATATGGTGATATCTTATGCCTCACTACAGTTGAAAATCCATGAGAAAAATTATCCAACTCATGATTTGGAGTTAGTTGTGGTAATCTTTGCATTAAAGATTTGGAGGCATTATCTTTATGGTGAAAGGTGTGATATTTATACTGATCACAAAAGTTTAAAGTATATTTTCACACAAAAGGAGTTGAATATGTTCCAAAGAATGTGGTTGGATATGATTAAGGATTACAACTGCTCAATTCATTATCACCCTAGGAAAGCAAACAAGGTGGCAGACGCATTAAGTCGACAAGACCATGCTAGTTTATCCATGATGAGGATCACAAAAGATCCAATATTTATGGATTTACAAAGGATGGATCTTGGAATTATAATGGAAGGGGAAAATCTTATCTATCTCAAATGAATGTTCAACCATATATACATGTGAATATTAAAGAGGCTCAAAAAGAAGATGTAGAGTTACAAAATAAGGTGAGAAATGTTCCTGAATTCAACCTTGATTGTGATGGGATAATAAGGTTCAAGAATCGGGTTTGTGTTCCTCCCATCCCAGAATTAAAGAAGGAGCTACTGGATGATGCTCATAGTTCATCATTCTCTATTCATCCTAGAAGCACGAAGATGTATAAGGACCTGAAAGAGTACTTCTGGTGGGATGGCATGAAAAGAGATGTTGCTGAATATGTATCTCGATGCTTGGTTTGTCAGCAAGTTAAATCTAAGAGACAGAAGTATAAAGGGATGTTATAACCATTACCCATACTAGAATAGAAATGAGAAAACATCACTATGGACTTTGTCACCGGACTTCCTAAAACATCCAAAAGCAATAATGCTATCTGGGTTATAGTTGATCGTCTTATGAAGTCGGCACACTTCATTGCTATTAGCGAAGATTTCTCTCTGGATCAGCTTGCCAGGATATATGTAAAGGAAGTGGTAAGATTGCATGGAGTACCACTTTCCATTATATGTGATTGGGATCTGAGGTTTACCTCGAAGTTTTGGTGAATTCTTCATCATACACTAGATATGGAGTTGAGTTTCAGCACTGCTTATCATCCTCAAACAGATGGTTAGTCTGAGAGGACAATTAAAACTCTAGAAGACATGTTAAGATCTTTCTCTATGGATTTCAAAGGTGGTTGGGATCAACACCTACTTTTGGTGGAATTTTCCTATAATAATAGCTTTCACTCTAGTATTCATATGGCTCTTTATGAAGCTCTCTATGGAAAGAAATGCAGAACTCCAACTTGCTGGGATGAAGTTGGGGAAAGAAAGCTATTAGGACCTGATCTTGTTGATGAGATGGAAGAAAAATTACAATCTATTCAACAAAACATAAGAGCATCTCAGAGTCTACAAAAAATTTATGCCGACAATCGAAGAAAAGACCTAGAGTTTGAAGTGGGTGATAAAGTGTTCTTACAAATATCTCCTTGGAAGAGAGTAATGAGATTTGGGAAGAAGGGAAAACTGAGCCCTAGGTATATCGGTCCTTTTGAAATACTGGATCGTGTTAGGAAGGTAGTTTATCGATTGGCGCTTCCACCAAATCTATCTCAAGTTCATGATGTGTTCCATGTATCTCTCCTGAGAAGGTACATACCCGATCCTTCACATGTACTAAGCTCAGAAGTTGTACCGCCGGAGCAATATCTTTCTTATGAATAACTACCGATAGAGATTATGGATTGTAGTGAAAAAGTTCCACAGAACAAGACCACTCTCTTGGTGAAATTTTTATGGAGGAACCACCAACTAGAAGAAGCTACATGGGAGCTTGAGGATATGATGAGGGAGAGGTATCCTCATCTGTTTATTACAAAGTGACGAATTTCGAGGGTGAAATTCATTTTAAGGGGGGTAGAATGTAACACCCTGATATTTTATGAAAAGTAGATTTTTTTTATGTATTATGTTATACGCAAAGGAATCTTTCACTGCACACAACACTATCTTGGCTTGCGTTACACGCAATCACGACCTTCCTCGATAGTGTGTGCAGTACGCAATATCGAGTTTTACTAAACAACGATATATTATTATAATATTATGAACTAGCCGTTATGAATAGTATTAACTGAATTTTAAATTTCATAACATTATAATTCATCTTACACATTTTCTAGAATGAGGTATGAAAACAAAATCAGTTTTTCGGATAAAAGAAGTATTTTTCAAAAAAATGCAGTTTTACCGCCTTTTGATGGCGCACACATTTTAAATCTATTTTTTGACATGTTTATAAGTTCAATTTTACAAAATAAAATTCTTCTTTGGAATCAGGATATAAAAATTTACTTTGGATAAATTTTTCATATTATTCTGGTAACTTTTATATTTTGATGAATAGTAAAAACACGCTATATTTTAATTAAAAACAACTTTTTTCATCGCAATAATTTGTATGGATAGATTATCTTTTTAATTTGTTTTAAAGTTTAATTAGAATATATTTTTACCATTTAATCCAATTTTGGTCATTGGAATTAATTTCACATTGAAATTGGACATAAACAAGTGATGATCTTTTGATAGTTATCGTTTCTTAAAAACACGCTATTTGTTTTGAAAACAGGAATTACTTTTAAAATTAATTAATGCCACTTATATGCTTTGAATTTGAAAAAATAGATATCATTTTTGAATTCGTAATATCAAATATAGCTTAGGCTTAATTTTTGGTATTTTTCTAAAAAACTTCAATTTTAGATGAATAGTGAAAACACTGAGTTTTTTGTTAAAACCGACTTTTTATTTAAATAATCATTTATTTGATTTAAATTTATTTTTGCTCAAAATAGATACATAATACTTATATAAGTTCAATTAAATTCATTGGAATCATTTTTTAATAATTTTAGATTTATAAAAAATTGTATTGAACTTTTTACCGTATTTTACCCACCTCCTAGGAGCATTTGCAATTGTTCATAAAACATAATTTTATCGCTTCTGTGAGTTGAATTTCTAAAATCCGAGAGACACGGTTAATATAAATGATTAAAATTTGGTTCAATTAGATAAAAATAATTTTTGGTGAATAGTAACTTTTTACTTTTATTTACCACGGTTAAAAGTAAATAGGATAATTCAAGGTTAAAAGAAAAGTATAATAATTCAAAATTACCTTAACACTTGTCCAAACCTTATTGGATGAGTAATGGCCGACCATGGGCATCCTTGGGTCGATTTTGGGACCCCATGAAGCCACTTATGAAAGACAATGACACATTAGATTAATTAATTTAATGTAAAGACAAAATTGGCATTAATAAAAAATCCTTTAGTAATTAATTTTTATAAGTGGCTATATAAATTATCTTTTGGACTATAAATATTCATTGGAAAGATAAAACTATTTCCTACATGTTGGTATTTTGTTTATAATTTTTAGACATCATATAAATTAAATTATTTATGACACAATAATGATGTAGTATTTACCTCATTAATAAATGATTTAAATAAATAAGATTATAATTATTAAAATATTTTCCAAAACATGTCCAATTCTTATTAGATGATTTTATTTCGACCATGAGTCATCTTATATTAATCTTTAATGATCATTTGACCTTTTTAAACCGAAGATATGTTTATAATAAAATAATATTTTCACACTTTCCAAAGGTGCCCCTCTCCTCCCTTATAAAAGGGCACCTCCTCCCTCTCCTCCTCACACCACTTTGAGCCTTCAAGTTCGGCCAACCCCTACCCATTTCACTTCCCCACTTCCATATAAACCTACTAGAGGTACGGGTCTTCTCAAAATACCAAATCTAGTTCCCTAAGAGAAAGTTTAAAGGAGGCACTTCGAAGTAGAGGTAATACCTTCTACCGTTTTCTTCAAGTTCCATTCTTCTTATACTACCTCTTCTTTAGTTGTTTCATTATAAGGTAATAATATCAGTATCCCTCATATACTGATATGTTATTATAAGTATGAAACAACCCTATTTTACCTCTTATCCATCCTACGGTAAATAAAATCAATGCGCGTGAGTACGTACGGAATACCGTCTCCACGCTGTGGTGTAATATGTTTTCCACCACCACCTTACTTGGATGGGTATAATGGTGTAAATAAATAACTACATATGATTATTTTAAATTGGTATTTATTCTGAAATATTATACATACACTTCAATATAATTCCACGATCATGGGAATGATATCATCGCTTGTGCGTACGTACGGCCTACTGTCTCCACGATGTGATGTGACTCGTTCTATATGATATTAATTGAATAATGATTATATAAATGAAATTAATGAATGAATATGATATATATTACACTAATAAAATTCTTTAAATTATGTATCTATATCCTATAAAGATGAATAAGAATTTATTCGACAAAACACGCATAAGAACATAAAGCAATAAACACCCGAATAACAAGTAGAAATGAAATATTACTACTAAGAAGATACAAATATGACTATATATGATATCATAACAATGAATATGATTATGTAATAAGTCAATTGACATTATTTAAACCATATTACAGGAGGTTCGGATTCATACGAAGCATGTCAGACCTAAGGTAAGGGAAAATCTCACAATCTCATTTTTATCCGAGATTGTTTATACTTTGGTATTTACTGGGGTGTATTTTATCATCTAGATCCATGTTTCCTCAATATTTAATATTATTTCTATCCTCCTACAATTTTTTAAATCCAATTTTACCCTTCATTGTGTTTTTAGTAAAAGATATGAAATTAATCTTTTTTCGTTTTTCATATGAGGTACTTTTTGACTTTTCCGGCCAAAGTACGTGAAGAATGTTTTTTTAACTTGTATGGCATGAATGGATTTTTAGAACATTATTTACAAGAAGCTTCCTTTTAAATTTTTCAAGTTTATTTTTAATCAACTTCTTTTAGTTCAAAATTGTATGACATGTTAAGAAAGGAAAATGTTTTTGAAGTAGAAAGGATATTTTCCTCATGAATGCAGTTCAAGTGTTTTATCAAAATTATTTTCCATCTAAGATAATATAGGGTTCTGTTTATATCCCTATTATTACATTGATTTGATTATGTTGTGATGGAATTATTTTTATGAAGTCATTTATCTTATATGAATTGTTTTATGATGTCACGATGTTTAAGAATCCCATTTTTATTACATGGGTTATGCTATGATGTCTGATTTATGATTTTGTGGCACACATAAGAATGGTTTCATTATGAGATGGGTGGGACCTATATCTCCCTCCAATGCATTGGGTAAAGATTTATATCTCATGAGATAGACATGGCTGGAACGGAAAGCTAAACCGGTTTAGTGATACAGGACTGGAACGAGGAGTGAAATCGTTTCAGTAATGGACTTTGTCCTCTATGATGGTCTTGTCAATGAGCCTTGACTAATATGAAATGATTTTCTATGATTATGTGTGTATGACACAAATTTTCATGTTTTAAGTTATGATTATTTGGGATTACTTTTCATTACTATGATTTATCCCATGACATGATATTATGACCTCTTTTGCAGGTTAATATTTTCAAAATGTTATGTTCTTATGAATATGATATGACTGATATTTCTTTTTTTTTACCCTTACTGAGCATTTGAGCTCACCCTTTTGTATGTTTTCTTTTCCCCAAGTCAGGAAGAAGATATTAATTAAGATATGCCAAAAAGGGACTCTAGATATGATAAAATAAATGGGAGACAATGTAGTTGATTTTATGAACCAGTTGTTTATGTTTCCCAGTTTCTAAAGACACTATACTTATACGGTCATTTCATGGTTTTGTTATATGTTGTAATAAGTATGCTTGAAATCTGAAGTAATAACAATGTATGTAAAGTATGGGTCGTTATACCCAGCCTTTTACCTAATGTTCTAGAAGGAGTAATCCTACCTTCTCTGAAGATCCAATCAGAACCTCCTATTTCTTAGCCACAGCCTACTAGACCCTATATTGATCCCTCTAATAAAGGGAAGTAACCTCTTGATCCTAAGAAGTAGTGTGGATAACTCTCTGATAGGGCCGATTTTTTGTCTTTTTTAACTTTCCCTGGAAATATGTAATACATTGAACTTCATTAGTTAATGGAATTCAGTGATCTTGCATTTAAACTATTTGTGTTATATCTATTATTCGATGATACATCTTATTCCTTTGATACATGTTTCCTTCTTGATTGGAATCAAAAGGGGGAGAACAGTTTTTTATAAACATTCACTTTTTGATAATCCCAAAAGGGGGAGAATAGTTTGGCATTATCCTTATTTATTTTACCTTTGATGCCTCTCTTACGTATTTTATTTTTTTTACCTCTAATTACATATGGGAAGAAAAGGCATTAGTCTTTGAAACCATTATTTTTATTTCCTTTTGATACCATTACTATTTATTTTACCTCTGAACCTTATCTATATATTGAGAAAATTCATAAATAATTGGAGATGATAAGTATAATGATTATATTTCACATTAAATGCTTGTACTTTATAATTCCATGATTTATTATCATCAAAAAGGGGGAGATAGTTGGACGATAGGAGACTATTGGCCGCACTCTCTGGTATTAATGGTTTTAATAATCACAAATCATGTAAATACTTATTAATCATGTATAATAATTTCAATCATGTTTATTTAAGTTTAAATATGTGTAATTAATTTTTTCTATAATCACATATAAGTTTAACACATTCTGATAATATTTATGTTGTAAGACAGTCCAAGCTGAAATATTTTCTAAGTATAACAGACTGACCTACCGACGCATGGTGTTATCGATGCATGGTGCTACCGACGCATAGTGATACTGATTCAAGGACTTACCAACACACGGACTTACCAATTCAAGGACTTATAGATTCAAGGACTTACTGATGTAAGGAATAACCGATTCAAGGACTTACCAACACAAGGACTTACTGACACATGGTGCTACCGACGCATAGTGCTACCAACACAAGTACTCACTGATGCATGGATAGACCGACAGAAGGAGACACTGATACTAATAGAAGGACTCACCGATGGAATGAGTCACTGATGCATCATTAACCAACAAAGGAGTTACTGATAGACTGTTTAAATTTCCTTTTATTTAATATTACCTTTAACAGTCATATTTTGAGTGTTTTAATGTGATTGATTAATTTAATGATTTTTGAAAACATATTAAATGAGGATGTCAGAAATACAAGTTATAGTACCTACCTCCAACATGCACATTTTTAGGATGCAATAATATAAAAGAAAAAGACTAGAGATGAAAGGAATATAAAAAGAATCGCATGGAAGAGATACACAAGAAGATACACATAGACATAGTAGCAGAGTCACACGAGAAACATACAGAAAGGAAGAACACATGAGGAACTCTTCATTCCTTCTTGCTATGAACCAGATAACTGATGTCCATCAAAGTGGAAACATCTCTATAGCATTCAACTGAGCCTAGGAATAAGGACATCACATCTTCATGGAAGATAGAACATACTACTCCACGACACTCTGTTTTCAGTGTCTGCTTCCAAAAGAGGACTCCAACTTCAACTCTGTTACATCAAAAGAGTCTAGAGCTAAACTGCACAGCACACAAATCATTCTAAACCCTTTCTAACCTTATTTATCTATTGTGTGACTTTTTATTACATTTTCAATCAGTGCCTGCATCTGTTTGTAAAACACACATTGTCTCAGGCACTGAACAACATGATACTAGATATCCTTAAACAATTATATTTTTACAATTTTTTATCCCACATAGAACTGTGGTAGAGGTCCTATGTGACCAGGTTGTATTTTGTTCTGATGTAGAACTATTGTAGATGTCTTGTGACCTGGACAGTCTGTGTACTGTTGTTTAAACCCCTATCCAGGGTGTGGATCAAAAACCTTTATTTATATAGACTTCTTGGTGGTAGGTAATCACCAAGTAGAGAACACTATGTTTTGTCTTGAGATTCAACCTATTGTTTTATATCTTCTATGTTTTTAAATTTAGTTTTCTCTATAATTTCCTGTATTTCAGAAAACTAAATTTCACTTTGATAGTTAGTCTTGGCTAGTGTTTATAATTGTTTTTCCTTACTATATTAGTTTCAAAAGTTGTATCAATATCTCATACTATTAAACCTGAGAAATAATCAATCTTATGAGAAATTAGTTGAATAGTCAGATTATTATAAATTCACTACTTTGATTAACTAGTCTGTTATGTTTTAATTTGGGTGAATCATTTAAATAAACATTTTAACAGAAATTTTAATAGGAAATACATTCATCCACCTATTGAGTATCCTACTCTGACCAACAATAATCTATAAAGACAAAAAAATAATCAAGTTAATATCTAAAGACTTTATTCATTAGATCCATGAAGATAGAGGATCCATTGTTAATTCAAAATGGAAACATTATAAATTCATGATTCATATTCCTTGTACGAAAGGATATCTTGCATATATCTTCCTTTAGGACCCTTAATTTATTATATACAAAATGAAGTTCAATATTAAAAAAATATTGATCTCTATGCAATTGATCAAACTAGTCATCAATATGGGGTGAAGGATACTTGTTCTTGAAAGTGATCATGTTAAGTTCCCAACAATCAATGAAAAAGGAGCATTGACCCGTATTTTTTCTTAATAAAAAGAATAAGTGCACCCCATAGTGACACACTCAGGTATAGGAATCCATTTTCTTGATTATCCTAGAGTTACTTCTTCAATTATTGCAACTCAATAAGGGTCATTCTATATGGAGTATTTAAAATAGGTTTAACCCTAGTTATAAGTTCTATTGAAAATACAACTTTTTGATTTGGGGGAATACTAGGAATGTATTAAGGGAATACATAATCATATTACCAAATAATAGGAATATCATCAATATTTAGAGTCTACCCAACCATTAGAGATAAACATACCTCATGGATAGGTATTAAGACCCATACAATGAAATTAATTTCCATTCAATGTTTATATTCATCCTTGCACTAATAGATGATCATAGGTTGATTCAAAATATCAAATATCAAATTTATTCCTCAATAATTAATGTGGGTTATATATAACTAAATTCAATCCCTTCCCAAAATAACTTCAAATTAAAATATAGGGGGAATAAAAATATTTTATGGAAGATGATTCTCACAAACTTATATCATAGAGGAGATACAGGCTTGAGATGTGATCATTATACCACTAAGAGTTTTTATTGGTAACTCAACATCAAATAATTAAGGTGGTGATGTGATAAAATTTAAAATTCTTTATATATAAAAGAGTGAGTAAATAAACAATCAAATGAAATGTTTAGTTCTATATTGGATGGTAAGTGTACCTTTCACCACTTTTTTCTTATGACCCACTTCAACTATTGTGGTCACATGAGATTTCCCTTTATCTCTTAGCTTAAAAGGTTATTATCTTCTATTTTCATCATTAGAAATAGGATTTTTATGATTATTGGAATAATTTCTATACTTCTTATAAATATATAATTAGATTGTGGGAGGAAAATTTTATTTAACTTTCTATCCACACATTGCATTGGATGACTTCTTCACATAACTTTGAAATTATTTTTCACAATTTACTTCTTTTACACACTTAAAACATTTACCAATACCATTAAGTCAATTTTATCCATGATTCCTCCCAAACTTCTAGTATGAAAGAATATTAATTTTTTTCCTTCATGGGTCTTATTATTATAATTTTCTAAAAAATACAACTTTCTCTTATTATACCCAAAACTATGAGAATAATGAGAGTCTCCAATCTCTATTTCTAGCTTAAGATCACATCAAATGATTTTTTTAGCTACAAAATTCTGTTATATCCAAATCCTTTTGGATACTTGGTCTTTTTCCAATAAATAATCGATCAATTTTTCTTTTAGGTTTGATTATAAAACCCAAAGCATGCCTTGTAAGTCTAGTGAAATTTTCCTCATATGTATTGATGGATTAATCATACTTCTTATTTAGTTCAATAAATTCCCTATCAATTTTATTTTTAAGAGTTTGAGGAAAATAATTATTGAAAAATACATTCTTAAACCCTTCCTATGTCATGGTGTTAGCCTACTCCTCTTGCATCATATTCTCGATAAGGTTCCACTATTGATCAGCTTTGGCTTCAAAATGATACATGGACAAAACAAAATTCTCATGGTTTAAGAACTATAGATAGTTAATATATTTTATATATAATTGATCAACTTACTAACAATAAGTGAATCATATAAAACACTAAAGGATGTTATAATTTTCTATATAAAATACTCAATGGTGAGTTGTTCCTTTCTATGACCATTTAGAAATTCAATATGATTCATGTTAATATTCATATCTTGTGTGTTTTTTGTGATAATTGCTATCATATTTCATATACTAGATCCCATTTCATTTAGTTTATTATGATTATAGTCATTAAATTGGATATCACAGTCATTTTTCAGATGATTCCTCCCTGTTCTAGCCATTAATTAAAACCAGATAGTAGAGTGTGAGCATCAAGAATCATTAATCAGAGAGACCAATCGTATAATAGTAAAATAAAATTCAATGATGTCATAAATTATGACACATTATTATAAACCTATGACACTTTAGGTTTATCTTATCTCACTTTGAGTTCATAATAGGTTTTATTAGGTTCCATCCTCATTTTCCTCATAACCTAATCTCCAAAAATAACTAAACCCTACTCTAATAACTGCTAAGGTAGCCCAATCATTTCATACATAAATACTAAATTATTTTATAGGAATATTCAATACATCACACAATAAATAATTCCCAAAAGTAATAAAGGTTTAGTGTATTTAGAGACTAGATACATAATCAACTTATTTCATGAAAGGTCTTCAACATCTCCCAAATATTTCTTCTCACATAGTAACCTTCTTAGACATACCCTATTTAAAACCATTCTTCATAACCTAGGGAAATGGAAATATAAAAAAGGGGAATCTCATATTATAATTAAGGATAAGCATATGAGAGATCAATCAATGATCATAAGTGATAATAATATAAGAATAAGGGTATGATTACATGATAAAATCTTATAAAAGTCATACCCAATGAGTCAAAGGTCATTAATCTTGAGTCATGTCATAAGTATTTGTCATAAATAAAGACAAATTTCATAAGGGTATGGAACCATAAATAATAAATCATGATCTATGAGAACATATAATAAGAATAAAACATAAGTTTTTTGAATTAAAATAATCATAGAAAATAATTTACTTAGTCAAGGATCACTTATAAGACTATTATAGTGGACAGAGTCACATAGTTTATTGGTTTCACTCTCAATTCCTATGATTTCCTTGGTCGGGTCTCACTGTCAATACTATCATAGTGGAAAAAGTGACTTATTGAACTGGGTTCACTCCCCATTCTAATTCGTATTATCCCATGATATATAATTTTTTAAACATTTAATTGGGGTATCTATGATTTTGGCCCCACCCATCACATAGTTAAAATCATACATAAGTGTTCCAAAAAATAAAAAAAAACATTCTTCATTTCATTATACTGTAATTAACCAGTGGGAAAGAAATGGGTTTCATGAAATCATCCTTAAAACATTATCATCATAAGTCATATATAGAAAAACAATGGATGGAATCATAATCTCATATACCCATTAAAGAATAAAAATCCTTCAATTATGTTGACATGGATGAAAAATTCTATTTTATAATATAATTTAAAATAGTCTTCGAAAATCAAGAGAAAACATCCCGTTTTTTTTGATAAATTTTAAAACATAAAATATATAGTATAATGGAAATAGTGTTTTATTTTAAAACCAATGGAAACATTTATATTAATATTCTTAATAATGAATTATGTGATGTTATCAAAATCCATTCATGTCGTATACCTTTAAATAGAATATTATTTTCACACTTTTGTAAAAATCAAAAAATGACTTGTTTTGAAAAAATTTAAAAATATTCCTTTTAAAACATTGAAAATAAAGTCAAAGGTAATGAAAATTTAATTTTTAAAACATTTCAAGTATATTTAAAATCTTCCAAAAAATATTTTTAATAACATGAACACATAATAAAAAGTTCACCGACCAAAGTAGATAAATAAAGTAGGATTTTCTTAAAAATATTCACAGTAATTTTAAGTAAAAAGAGAGAATATCTAGAGGAAATAATGAAAAACCCATTAATAAATAGATTATAATAAAATATATAGGGTTTAAAATATAATTATTATATAATTTTCCTCAATGTAAATTTAACATAGACAATCTCGAAAAGAAATGATATTATAAAATAAATCATTACCTAAAATCCTATCTTGATTTTTTTTGTTAAAAAATCCTATATAATAAATAGTTATTTATTATAAAACTATTATATAAACATATTCATATAAATATTACTATATATAATTTCCTTTATTATTTCCAATTACCCATTTATTAACAATTCTCCATTAAAATCATTATTTCGGTGAAAAATGGCATGTTTTCCATGCATATTTTGGTTTGAAAGTTCTGGTCCTTTCACATTTTCTATGGTTTCATAATTTAAATAACATAAATCATATCATAAATTTAATATTTATTCATTATATAAAATTTTATGACCATTCATATATGGTGGTGATGAAAAATGAATTATATTACTTTGTGGTGATGGTAGTCCATGCGTACACACAAGTAACATTTCCATTTTTCAATGGTTTGAATGAAAGAAAAGTAAATAATAATTCACCTTTATAAAATCATTATTTTATAATAAATATAATATATATTCATTAAATCCATATATATAACCATCCATGAGAGAAGTTGATGAAAATCAAAACACATCGCTTTGTGTAGGTGGCATTCCACACGTATTCACGAGCGATGATTTCATTTTACATTGGGTGGAAAATGAGAATAAAAAGGTGTATACCATAAAAATAATAAAATGTACATATATTATATATAATAATGTTATAATACCATCATTTTTTTGATATATTTTAATTAGGTAAAAAAGAAATAAACATGAAAGAACTCAGTTAAGAGTTATACCTCTTCTTTATGAAACCTCTATTAGATCTATTCTTAATAACCCTTGGGTTTGTATTTTAAGAAGGCCAAAAACTATAGAACATTGATAGTTAATTTTAAAATATATTTAGGTAGATTTTATTTGAGGTAAATTCCTCAATTAGGTGTCAATAATATAGGATAGGTTATTCCTTTTTATAAGTAAGAGGAGTGACACACTATTAATTATTCTAAAATTTAAAATAATATAAGTTCAATTTCATGGCCAAGTGGTTATAAATTATGTAAATTTAGAATATTCTGTGATATAGTTTCTAAATACATTCAACCAATAGTATTTCGAGTATTTTTTATGTTATTTTAACTCTTATCTCTTTAGATTAACCCCTCATTAACCCTTTTAACATTTACCATAGTAATGTATTTTTACCTTAGCTGTTATTCATTAGGACCAAAAATGAAATTAATATATTTTAAAAAAAATTAAATTATTGTTTCAAATATGGAAAAAAATTTATAGAATTTAATTTTTATAAGTGGAAGAAATAAATTTAAAAATAAACTCATAAAACGTGATGAAGATAATTTTTAGTAAAATTCATTTTTCAAGAATAAAATGAACTTGATCTAATTATTTTCCTAGTAGTAATAATTAGATGTATATAATTTTTAATAATTGAATATATAATACAAATATTAAAATAAATCATCAATACATTTTATTTTAATTTATTAAAATATAAATACATTTTGAACATAAAAATGGTTTTTTGAAAAAATGTCCTTTTACCTTCAAATGGTTTTGTCTGTATTATATTAAATTGATAAAAAAGTATGAATTATTGTTAATTCATTACAAATATAATTCATCAAAATAATAGTTCATTAGTGATCATGATAAATAATTTATATTAATATACAATATGTTGATAAATAAATACTTTAACATTAAATAATTTTATTCTTAATATTTCAAATTGAGTGCTCATTTTCCTTGACATTGTTCAATACATTTGTATTAAGGAAATATTTTAGTTATATATTTCATAATTTGGTTAGTATGATTCATACACTCCAAACCAAAAAATAGGTTATATATAATATAATATTTAAACCATAGTTCATTTAAGTTCATTGTTGTGTGTAAATAAAGATATTTAATACTTTGAAATAGGTGTCTTGGGGTCAGGTTCGGTTGGGTTTGGAAAACATTTTCACCCAACCCAATCAAAAGTGTTTGGGTTTTGTTGGGTAATGTCATAGACATTTCTTTGTAATGACCCAACCCAACCCAACCCAAGGTGGGTTGATTTGGGTTGGGTGGGTCTGTTGGGTTAGGTAATGAAAAATTACAATAAATAATAACAAAAAAATCTATAAAACTATTAATTAAATTAAAACTAAATGAATCTAGAATATTTAAAATATTCCAAATTCAAATAGGCCAATAATTACCATAAACTTAAATTTATAATTGTAAAATGTTTTTATTAAAAAGAACTAGGAAATACATTATCACATGGATCACCCAAGCCAGTGGAAATAAATTAGGGAATATTTTGGTTAGTTAGGTTGGGTTGGGTCATTATTTTTCCAACCCATGACCCGAACTGACCCGGTCTTGACCTGAACTAAATTACACTGACCCATCTATATATTATGTGTAAACTGACCCAACCAATTTGGGTTAGGTTTTTACACCCATACTTTAAAAAAAAAGACACATATATTCCAAAATCTCATAGTGTTACACATAAATTATCAATCATAGGATTAGTATAAGAGACATTTTATCAATATTTGAATTACTTTGTCAAATAATCCCACTAAGCTTATTAGGGGATGTTGTAGGTTCTAGATGTAGTGTAATCACCTATTAGGCCTATGGACAACTCCATATTTTTCATATTCAATAGATAATCTGTAATTTCTATGACAGTGAAAGTCATGAACAATGAATTTTTTTTAAAGAATATTAAAAACAAATTCATCAGAACCAAGATAGAGGATATTTTCCTTGTTAATTTATAATTAATTTAATAGAAAGAAGAAATAACTTGGTCTCGAGTTATTTTTTTATGAAGGTAGTGATCATATAAACATAATTCAGTTGTATTTTTGTTTTTTATGAGGATCCAAAGTAGATCCCCTCTAGTGGTGATCCACATGTGCTCATTTGACCTTGAAACATCATCTATGGTACTCCTGGTGCTAGAATGGTGGTATTGATTGTCATAAATCACTCCCCTGATTACCATCACAATCCCTTTGGTCTAGAAGGATCATCTCTTGATCTCTATATCTTTAGAGGAAGATAAGGGGGATAGATAATCTCTCGAGATTAGAGAAAAACCTAGAGATATTCTTTATTAAGAGAGAATTCTCAAGGAATGATAATTTTGTTCCAACAACTATGTTCCCACAATTCTCATATCAGTCTAGTTATAGATTTCGAGTTATATTTCAATATATTTAATTAATTTCACAAAGGCCCTTAATAATATATTAAACCCATAATGAACCCCCTACCATTTAAATTAATAATATTATTACTATTTTACTTCATGTAATGTATCAAATCGTCCAATGATATATATTCTTTTACATTCTGGAAAATTTAATATTTATCACTAGACTAGTAACGGGGTGCGCTTTTTCTTTAACATTTATTTATTTACCCAATAAATATTTAAATAAATATTATTCATTCATACAATAAATATAAAAATATTATATTCATGGTTTGGAAAATAAAATATTTATTTTAATATCCATGTAATTAAATAAATTATTTGTAAAAAATAATTATTTATTACCTTGTGAATAACATGATAAAGAAATAAATATTATATAATCACATAATTAAACAATTACATTGTGAATAAATATTTATTTAATATTTTCAATTGAAAAATTCAGAATAATTATTAATTCTCAATCCATAGAATAATATTTATTTCAAATGTTAAATATAAATAATATTTAATTGAAATCAATGGAAAAACATTGTGAGTAACCCTCTAGACCCATTCCTTATTTTAATTAGGTGGGCTTTCATAAAGTCTAATATTACTGTCTAGCAGTGGGTCAAGGAACCCATTGAGTAAGAATATATATTTCAAGGATAACAACCACATATGAACGCTCAATGTGTAATATAATATCTTTGTCTCAATATCTCATTAGGTAGGTTTCACACTCAAGTCATCAATATAAGTGCTTGATATATTATTACTTGAATATCTGAAATGAACCTATTAATACACCATGAATATTTTCTGATGCTTTCTATTGGGGTTGTGCTCTATCACTCCATCTAGCGACAACATGCTGCTTATTGCCCAGCATTTCCACTTTGTAAAGACGGGTGGATTACATCGCTTTAATTGGCGATGTCGAATCCTTAATCAAAATAGGATGATGGGATGTCAGTTCATCCCTCCATAGATTCCTCTGTGGAGATATTCACCTAGTTTAGGTGTCCCTTATAGATTTAATTCATCTTTGTGAAACTCATTCTTAGCACCATCTCTAGGTGGACACCAATTAATTACACTGCTTCTATCTCAACAGGGAAGCTGCCTTCAGTTAGAGTAGATAGTAACTTTGGGAATGTACAGGAATTTCAGGGCATTGGGTGTGTTGGGAACCCCTAAAGTCATCTCTATTTGAAGTTATATGCATCTCATATGAGGAATATTAGGCATGAAACTTAAGTTATCTCATATAGTCCTTGAGATAATCGATTCTAGGGGCGTAAGTATTTCGAGGATTTTTACCTCAAGCATCCCATGTTTATTCTATGGGGTAGATATTTTGGATCATGTCATAGGTTTACTTTCTCATGGGGACATGTGGGTCACAAATTTAATGTCTTGTGGGGACTGATGGGTCACAAGTTTAATATCTTTTTGGGGATAGGCGTGTCATAGGTTTAACATCTTGTGGGGACTGGTGGGTCATAGGCTTAACATCTTGTGGGGATTAGTGGGTCATAGGGTTAATGTATTTTGGGTATTGGTGGTTCATGGGTTTAATGTATTGTGGGGATGGGTGGGTCATAAGTTTAATTTCTTTTGGGGATAGGTGGGTCCTTGGTTTAACGTCTTATGAGGACTGGTGGGATCTGTGTTTAATGTCTTATGGGGAATGGTGCATCACAGGTTTAATGTCTTGTGAAGAATAGTGGTTCAAAGTTTTAATGTATTATAGGGACTGGTGGGTCACAATTTTAATGTCTTTTTAGGATAGGTGGGTAATTAAGTGTTCCTGTATGGGGAAAGATTTCACATTTGGGAGTTGGTGGAGTGTTGGTACGTTGGGATTGAACCTTGGGTAGGTGTCCCAAAAGTGATAGTATGTCAGGATTGAACCATAGGGAGGTGTCCCATATAGTCTATTTGGGAAATAGGGATCAAAACGAATTTAGTTCAATGATATAGTTTAAGTTCGTGCGATAGGACCGGTCCATGCAGTTTAACATCATGCAGTAAGAATTATCATGTCATGAAAGGAGCATCAATTACTGATATTATAGGGATTGTGTGTGTAAGCTTCCTGGGGTGTTGAATGAAGGGGGACGTCCCATAGAAAGGGAATAGTGGAATCCCATAATGATCATACATGCGGAATCCCATGATCATCACATGAGGTGTGGCTATAGTTTAACTTCATGTGATGAGGACATTGTTATATAGTTTAACATCATATGACCAGGACATGGGGCTATGAATTTTTATGTCACATAGGTCAGATGTGGTAGGACTTACACCTAGTGAGTCCATTTCCAAGTTATAGGGGAAGAAATATCAAAATGCCTCTCTACCATGAAAGACCATTAGTTCCCCTTGATTATTTTCTCCTTAGGGATTACATGTCTATTATTATTGCACCTCAGAGTAGGGAATAGCGTAATCACTACCATGGAGGAGTGGAAATCCAGGATCCCAATGTTAGGGTGTCTATGCTTAGGAGAAATAGGAATTAGGGCACCTATTCTTAGGAGAAAAAGGTAAGGGAATATTCTAATATATTCTTGGAGAAAAGGGGGAGAACACAAGGGTTTATGAAACTAGTTGTACAGGAATTTAGGGTATGAGTTAATTGTTCTTGGATAGGTACAGGGGCCCTGAGCACTTGACTTTCACAAAAGGGTGTTAGTTGAAAGTAGGAACCATAGAGAGTCATGGGGATGGGTTTCATGAATTTTGGGCCTTTAAAAAATTGTAGGTCCTTAAAAAGAATAGGGGTCTCATGAAAGATCGTTTTTCACAAAATAGGGTGACCCTACCTTGAATTTAAGTCTTGGTTCTCATGGGGTTGGTTTCACAAAGAAAAACTATCTCACAAAACCCCAAGAGCTTTAAGGGGATTTCTTCTTATTTGAATTCCATGGACCTTCACAAAAGGTATCTCTACCATGGGTTGAGATTCTCAAAAACCCATGGGAGGTGGATTTTCTAAAGACCATTACCTTTGGAAATTAATCCCCTCACTCTCTCATGAAGTTTTTGAGTTTCATTAATTCATAGACATTATCAGAAGAATAAATTCCGCCTCCTCCCTAAAAGTCATTCATGGGGTTATTTATAGGCCCAGTGGAGGCGAGGGCATCAATTTCACAAAAGATGGAGGTTTTTACGAAATATTATGAGTTTCAATAAGTAAGGGTGTTCCAAAAATAGACATATTTTGCATGTAGGTTACTGCCTAAATCTTCACATGATCAGGTGACTTCCATGAACTTGAGTTATTCTATTTGGAGGTTACCACCTCAAGCTTTGTGCGGCTAGGTGACTTCCACAAACCAGAGTTATAATGTGTGGAGGTTACCATCTCATACTCCACGTGGCTTGGTTTTGTGAGAGATGACAATTTTTGAAGGTTTATACCTTCATGATACCAACCCTTTAAGTGAATTTTTGATCAATTTTATCCTGAATTTTCTTTGAATCATTCCTTCATTCCTTGATATCTCCCATGACATGCATATTTTGGCATCAAAAAATTCCCCCCTTATAATTGGATCCAACAAGAGAGATGAGGGTGATAAAGCTTATATTTTCACAAATTTTGTATTGTAATTCAATGTGTATAAACCCACTAATGTGTTATTTTATGGTAAATTGTCATATTTTTAGGTTTTAGTGGAATTTTGATCATAATTGCAGAAATGGACTATTTAGGATTTTAATTGTTTTAATTTAATTAGGTATTTAGATCATCAAATTTTATGTACTTATCCAAATTGTTAAATTATTTTTTTAGGATTAAGGGTATCATGGGATTTGTTTCATTCTACTGGACCCAAAGCTAAATCCACCATTTGAAGGCCCAATACCAACTCCCAATGGAGGCCTCAAAATCTATGTATAGATCTGAATAATTTCATTTATTAGACCATATCTCTTAAATTTCCTATCCAAAGAAGCTGAAACTAGACATGGAACTAGAGAAAATCATGAGGAACAACTTTTATTAAGGTGGACACACGTTATTCTCTAATTTACAAATCAACAAATTCATGGTAATTTAGATTAATTGGAATACAAATATTCACATGTCCAAAATTAATTCCTAGAGTAAATCGGGTATATTACTCTCCAAAAATTTCTATAAAAGCTAAAAAAATTTGGATATAAATATGATGTATCTACAAAAAACTTTAAAGAATTAAAATTTCCTAAATTCTTCCTTTTATTGGGGATACCACGCAGAGTATTTTAGAGTATATTTTTGGAGACAATTTTCACTCTATTTTTCCATAAAAGAGTACTTCTTCTTGATTCAAAAGGGTTGGAAAATTAGGTTGGTAATTTTCTGTAGAATTATGTTTTATAGTACTATAATGTTTTTTAAATTCTTTAATGTATATTTATTCATCTTCTTCTCTTCTCTTTCATTTCCAATTTTTTGTTCCTCTATCATGATCCTTCTAATCTCCATGAAAATGGTGAACTAACTCTCATTGTTGTTCAAGGGGGAGTGGTGGTTCTTGAGTTTTTTGTGCTTAAATGTGTCTCTTTATTTTATTCTGAGAATTTTAATAGTGTTGAAATGGGTTTGGTGTAGTGTTTACCCCACTTTCTCTACTATTGAGTTCTTCTTCCCATTTTAATCTTATTCGTATCCTTTATCATCATAATATTGCATCCATGGTGGAGTAGCATTATTGTGATGATGTGATTGAGTATTACCTTGAATGTATAGGGTAGGTGTGGGATAATAAAAATTCATAGTAAGGTGTTGATTGATAGGGTTGATCTCAACTTTGAGTAGAATATTGAGAATAAATATTTTTTTAATGAACAGTGATTTCATCCCCATGATCTCTCAAGAACAACAAATATTCTTCATTAAATTCTTTGTGTCTTATCCTATCCACTATGTTTTGTTTTATTCATTGTGTGTTTCTTTCATTCATATATATATATATAAATATATTAATTTCATTCATTTCAAACCCCTCCCTCAATTTTTTATATTAGTTTATTAGTATATTAGTTAGTTTTTAAATAGTGTCAATAGAAAAAACGGTGTGTTTAAGAGGTATCCATGAGTGATCCACCCTAGGTTGTACACTATATTTCATTATTAGGTAATAATAATTTATTAGTGATGGAGTCATGATAAATCCCTCTCATCATAGGGTCGTATTTTGATAGAAAACTATAAAAATTAACTATTCTCAAGCCCTATTCATGAAACATGGTCTAACCCTATGCCTATAAATAGGGGTGGTGATCCCTAAGTGGACCACATGATTTTCACAAAAGATATCACAATTCTATATTTTCTTGAAACTCAATATTTTTTAAAGAGCGTTGTGACCCTGACCCTTATCACTCATGAAGCATCCTTCTTATGTGAACTGTAGCTTTATGAATGGATTTCCACTAACTTGAGAACATTCATGAACCTGACCACCATGATATGTTACTCTTGAACCAATCCCATAAATTATTAGAGTCTTGAAAAAAAATGTTCATTGTAGGTGATGAATCTTTCACTGATCATCGAAGGGAGATTGATGGAAACCTCATGATTGGGGAGAGCTTTGGGAGTGATTCGAATCATGATACACTCATAGTATTGTTTATGGAGGCTCAATAGGAATACCCATTGTGCAAGAGGCTACCACTATATAGATTTGTCCATAAGAATTATGTGTTTATCCCTACAACCAAATACAATGAGCCTTCTTGCTGGTTCAGAAGCACACCTAGGTAGTATCAATGGCATAGGGCTATTGGAGGTCACATTATGAAGGAACATCCATCTATTACCACCCATACCCTCTAGAACCATGTGAAAAAACATCAATAGGGAGGAATTAGAGGAATTGAAGTCTCCCCTCAATATGAGATCAACCACAAGGTGGGTTTGATAGACCATCTCAAAGGGTGGACAGAAGATTGGTACTTGCACCAAAGTGGTAACTTTAAAGATGAATGGGTCTAAGCATACTGGGTATGTCAATCCTGTCATGAATTCCCGGTGAAACTGAAGCAGGTTGGGAGTTATGAGGTGGCATGGACCTCATAGTTCCATGTTTACCACCACTAGGACACCATGGCAAGGTTACTGATCATGTGGTCATTAGGAACCATCATGTTTCACCTACATCATGCGGAGGTCAACATTGGTTTATGGGACCTCTACCACATCACAGGGATCCCCATCCATTGGGATATTTTTGATGAGTTTCTTCTAGGTGAGGATTTATTGAATGATTAGGAGCAGAAGTCAGGAATCACAATGGTTTTGTTGTTCTTGGTGTAGGGGAAGAGTGACTATAAAATAGGGATGAAGGATACCCCCTTTAAAGTAGTGTTTTATGTATTTTCTAAATCAACTAGTGTAAAAACTACTTGGGAGATTACATCAATGTCCAAAGGAAACTCAAAAAATGTAAGGATCACTTGTATTAGAGAATCTTGGTGGCGAGAGAATATTGGTTGTAGGGATACAGTACGAAGCCTAAGTCTCCCATAGTCAGGATAGCAAAATTTATTACCGTAGTGATCAGAACGTGGATACTCCTAGTTTGTGATGCATTTATGTAAGTGCATACAATAACCCTCATCATGTTAGTGATGTTGGTGATGGGTAAATGCATCAACCTATAGGTACTGATCTTGTAAAAGTTGTATGAAGTGTTGTTCTGCACTGGATAAGGGAAAACCCCCATGAATGTCTGTGGGACCTTCTATTTTCTATACAATTAGATTTCTAAACACATGGGGGATATGAGTATCTAAACCCCATCTCCCCTCCCAGATCAAACTTCTGACCATTGATCCTTAACATCATATAGATTTGAACTCTCTACTTGGGTTTGGTTGATGTGGTAGTGAGGATCACACTAGTATACTGATTAATTTTCTATCTATTTCCCCTTCTTATGGGAATGGTTACTGATGATGGTACGAGGTCCATCGTGTAGCATTCGTAAAACTTGTCCATTCGAGGTAGGGTATTAGTGGAAAGGGTAGAATGAAAGCTGATTTTCAAGCCACACACCGCACACTGCTTTGCACAGAAGTTCTGGTGTCTCCAATGGCTGGCCATGAAGGTATACACAAGGGTACTTAGTGAAATCCACCCCCAATTCTCATGAAAATATAGGTAATGTTTGAAAGTGAAGATGGAAGGGGGAAAATGACTTTCCACCACCTAATTATACCTATGGGTTCATCCAATAATATGTACAGAGTTTGTAGAGCATGTACCCTAGGGATATGTTAAGGTGATGAACCACTCAGGTCAATAAGGAAGGAGGGGACTTAAAACCATGGTTTTGAGGGTTAATGGTAGGTAGGGCATTCCGTAGAGGCAGAACCAGTCCAATGGGTAGATCAATGGTCTCATATCTATAAATTTCTTGTCCTACATAGGCGGAAGATTTAGGGAGGGGAGAAGTAACAAGATCAATGCTCCTAGAAAAGTGGATTTCGAGGGAAGGTGGTCCCTCTTGAGTGGTTCCAAGGGCTCAATTCTCAGCCTCAATGAAGCGATTGTGTCCCCTGGATATCCCTAATAATGTTTTTTATCCCAATTCTTGGGAGAGAAATGGAATCAACATACAACTCTACTCTCATTGTAAGCTATGTAGACGTTTCCACTATGAGTTAATAAATCTTCTTGGGTTGGGTCACATGAGAGAATACTTTCTTGTTCCTTGGGCCAAGGTAATGCAATATCTTGAGTATCTAGAAGAACTGGTTAATTCTTATGGCACTACCCACCCCCTAAATAGTGAAGTAAAGTTGTTGGTGGGCATGCCTTCTCATTTGGATCATACTATAGATCAATTGGATACAAGTAAGGATGATATTGAAGGATCAGTGAATTTTTGGGGAATAGATTGCCATTAGGACTCCCTCAAAGATGAAAATATATACACTGATCAATAAAATATTCTAATCTTGTGTGTTTTAGAAATTACCAAATCCCTAACATTTTCTCAGAACTCCTTTTTCATTTATGCAGGAATCAGTGTGCATAGGTGGGGGAGGTTCATGATGAATCTCAGGAAGAGGATTGGGGATCCCAAAACCTTGAGGCGTATGGAATGTGGACTCTTCCAAATTTTTTGTTCATAGGTGGCCGATCATTAGTTGAAGTGCCACATGAAACTAGGGTGACAGATCAACAGCCCCAAGCACCACCCGATAACCCTTCTTACCCAGTATAAAGTTGAGGATTTGTGCATAAAATTATGCTAACCTATTTTTTGTTTTCTTATGGATAGAGTCAGTGCATCTAGACATATGGAAACTCCCAATAATTGGGGTGTCGACTACTAGGGTAATTTCATCTCTAGGTGATTTACCCTTGAAGTTTTTTGAGTTAGTGGATGGACTATATAACTTCTTTAAACCTTCACCCCCTTTCGACCCATTTTTTTCTCCCCATAAGTTACACTGATCTAAAACCATAATTTAAATGTTAGTTCAAACTATGTTTGGATATCATCCGCCTGCACCAACACATGAGTCAGTTGATCCTGAAGTTGAGGTAGTGACGACATGCACTATTGTCCCAACTGAGATGGTCGGGGAGGCTTTAGTGGCTGAGATAACCATAGTGGTGCCATAATATTGAGCTTCTGAGACCATGACCTCAATGGATGGGGTTAAAATCATTCCAAAAACTAACATAGTTGAGGGATAAATGATGAATTCACCTACCTAAAAAATACTATTGATGGTGTTTTCTAGATCTAATACCTCAATGAAGGTTGTCAAGACTATGCACATGATGGAGGTAGTCAAGGAGGCTGTGGTGGATGAGCCTGAATCAAAAGTGACAAACGATTTTTACGAGGATCTTGTTGTAGGTTAAGGATCTATCTAGGTTTCATTTTCCCTGGACTTGGGGCTTATCTTTCCTAAGGACTTCGTTGCATATGACCCTACCACTAATGTGTTGGCGATCTTCCCTCAATATGAGTCTTCACTGCCTGAAGACATTGAGGATTATGGCTCAAATTTTTTCAAGGATAACCAATTCATCTTATGAAAGGGGTAGAGGAGTGTGTGTCATTTCATCACTCACACCCCACTAACGGATATTCTGAACCGGTTGGGATCTCTCTATCATTGGTTTCTTAGATTGGGGACTGGTGGGTGGATTTTAGTAGAATTCATACATTATCTTGAGACTTTAGCATTGAACGTTTACCTTACAAGTGGTAAGAGTATGATTTCTCCCAGCACAAGAAGAAATTTGTGGGCACCCAAATGCTCTAAGTAGCAGAAGAGGAGATAACCCACCCAGAAGAGTAGAAACAGGAGCATGCAGCCATCATCACTGTTCAGGCAAGGATCATAATCCAATTAAAGTTTTAGTTAGTGGTAGCTGAGGCTAAGATAGTGGAGGAAGATTATTTGTTTTCTAAGTTCTAGGATGAAATAAATCAGGTAATAATTGGTATTGAAGAAGTTTCCCCTAACACTAAGGAGGAGGCTTCCAATATAGTGGAGCGTTATCGGACTCTAGAGGATACTCAATAGAGTATGGTTGATCTTGGTCACTTTGTCATTGGGGTTGATCCTTATGGAAGTTTATCTTATCATCAAATAAATTAGAGGCTCCATCAAGTGGATGACCCTTACAAACTTTTTAAATGATTTTTATAAAATTCCCTATGGGACCATATGTTTTTTTACTACATCTCAGTCATATCAATAAGAAAACCAAAAATAAATCCTTAAGAAAACATGATTCATACTCCATGTGAGAAACAAGGGAAAAATAGAAGGTGTCTAATTTATATGAGAGCATCATACAATGTTTGAACACTCATGGAATAAACTTATTAATTGACCATCGGGAGTGTCCTAACAAAAAACAATTGGTAGGAGTGTGAGACTCTTTACACATCCAATTTTGTTTTTCAATGTGCACTAGTACACAGATGGGGAAATTACATGGGTGTTGAATTCAACCCAAAAAAATGGTAGTGATGAAGAGTATGAATAGGGATGATTGTGATCTAAAACATGAAAGGGTTGACATGATGATGGGGGATGACTACTGACCATGTTCGAAACATAAATTCCATTATGATTTTTTGAGGATGGGGTGAACAAATAAGGGTTAGTCATTGACCATGTTTGAAAAATAGGACCTATCAACATGTATTTAGAATTATTCTTGATCATGTACCCAAGATGGTAGGTGATCCAGTTTGGCCATGAACCATTACTGTTAGGGGTTCCCATTCAGGAATGAAATATTATAGGGATCCAAATCCAAGGAGATGTGAAGTGTGGGGATGAATTAGGGTAATGTTCAAATGGAGTCCAATACTCTTGGAATTATGCCACTGAGGATTAGAGATCATTTTCAAAGTGTTTCAATCTTAATAAATGTTAGAATCATATTCTAGGGTGAGTTTCATCTTGGGTTCCAAGTGATGTTCAAAGAACACGAATGGTGTGGTAGGTGACCTGCACTGATTAGAGAAAAGGGGTTCTTAGGAAAGGGCCTAAGACACATTATATTTTTACATCATGTAATGAGGATGGAGGGTTAATAGTTTCAATGTCTTATGGTAAAGACATTGAACACATAGTTTAATGTCTTGCGGTGAGTATGATTCATTTTATAGTTTAATCTTCATATGATTAGGACGTTCATAACAGAGTTTAGTGTCTTGTGACTAGAACATGTGAACCTTCATGAATATGTATCATCTAGTCAAGATATTGGGATGAAATAATATTAAATACATGGTGGAAACTCATATAGGAGATTGTGAGGGAAAAGGTATTTGATATTTGGATCTAATGTTTTCATGAATTTATGGATTCAGTGATCACAACCAGGTTTTTTTTGGGTCCTACTAGTTTTCACCATTTCTATTTAAGCACTTTATTTTTACCATGTCTTGGAAGTGACCTATCGGGAAATTTTCTGACTTTTTATCAAGTTTCCCCTATGATTTTTCAACCTAATTGATGTATACACCTATTACCTTAGGTCGTTTAAGGTCACACGAGTCATATTGAGATACTGAAAATACATTAAGGTCATAATGTTTAGACCATGAGTTTCAAATAATTTAAGGTAATAATACTTGGACCATGGGGTTTTGTCTCTAGAGAGTGTTCATAGAATGTAAGAGTGGTCACATGATGTGAAAAAGGAGCCAATGAGTCCCTACAACATATAACATCCCTAAGATAACTTACAAAAAATTTAAGGTCATGGTGCTTGGACCAGGGGTCAAAATTTATGCTCATAGAGTCCATACCTTGACGTGACACTTGTGTTTCCCAACCTCACTTGGAAAATTTTCTCCCCAAATTCTAATCTCACATGAACCAAGACCGATGTGAAAAATAAGGAGCGGTATAGAGTTCCCGTTATTTATAGGGGGTCTACACAATAAGGGGTAAAAGTGACTGGCCTAGGGAAGTCCCACAAGGGTATATCATGACTTCCAAAACCTAGATAGTAAAATGTGAATAAATTACGTGTGAGGAAAAATTATTTACCATTTTTGAAACACATGTTCTAAACCTTTGTTGTTCAAGGATGGAGTGAAAAAATAAAGGATCATCCGTTGATCAAGTTTGAAATGCTTCCCTAAGACGATTGGCATTAGAACTGGAGGTCATAGAAAGTATTGATTAATATTCTCAAAGTAATCCTATAAGTATTCACCCCACTGGTAAATGATGGATTTTTCATGGGCCTCAATAAGTTCTTACACTTTCCAACCAAATTTTCAATAAATCGGTGTATGAAGGATATGTGGCCTTGGGGGGCTTATAAATCTCATAGGTTTATTGGGGGAGGTAATTGAATAATAGAAATAATTTTATTTGGGTAAATCTCTATACCTCTATATCCTATTATAAAGATAAAAAAATTTCTATAGGTCACTACAAATGCACATTTCAAAGGGTTCATCTTTAAATTTCAGGAGCATAGGAAACCAAATACTTTATCAAGATCCATGATATGGTCCTAAATCTACTGGGATTTGACCACCAAATATTCCACATAACACTACACTAATATTCCAAGGAGCGGTTTGAATATACAGTGCATGGAATGCTGGTAAGTGGCTCCATCATTCATCAAGATGAAAGGCACTACCTAACAGAAAAAAGTTCAATGAGAACCCTGGAGGTGATGGACTCCTCATCCTCAAGGGACATCCAGATTTTATTATACCCAAATTATCTATTAATAAAATATATTTCCTAAAACCTATCCATATCATCAATAAAAAAAATTCACCATAAAGGGAAAATCATCCTTCGAACAATGGCGGTTGAGGTCCTAGAAGTTGATGCAGACTCTAATCTTCCCATTCTTCTTTCTAACTGGGAAACATTTGGCTTGAAATTTGGGGTAATGGACCTCTCTAAAAAAATTATTTAATAATATTGTCATATTTTACCACATCCATGGCTCCATGAGAGGTTTTTATATTTCTAGGAGGCTATTTGATCCCACGGTGACCCACTAGGAGGCCAAGGTGATAAACTGAAACCTAAGATTTGAGACCTCAAATATCTTCATAACTCTAAGAGAACACATCATGGTTCTGCCTCAAGAATTCCACAAACTATTTTTTTCTGCTTATGACATATCTACAATGATCAATGTCGGCCTTAGATCTTCCCCAGTGTTATGTTTCACCTGTGTCAGCTCATCAACGGTGGTGGGAACACCCTCTTCAAATGCGGGAGGGACATCTTACAAATCATCTTCATCATCTATGATATGAGGATCAAAGGTATAAGGTTAATCTATTAAGTTTTTTGAACTATGGGTACACTAGTTTCTACTATAGTAGATATGTAATCCCTGATGGGGGGTTTTTCTGTGAAGGTTGTGGCGAAAAAAGCTGTTGAGCTAATTCCATTCAGTTTTTGGCTGTGAGGTCCACTCTTTACATCGAAGCAATGTTGATGGGTCAAATTTCATTGAGCCATCCCTAATTGGTTTAACATATGTTAATTTATTGTATTGGTGGTCATAGTGTGTTCTTCTTGGTATTTCATGAGAGTAGGGAATTTTGGTATCATCTAGGTATGTTCATTGTAGGAGTACGAGGTAATCTGTGAGAACTCTTTTTTCTTAGGGACTATGAAATAACCTACCAGGTCTGCCATTATGGGTTCCAACTAATGAATTGGAAGAAAAAAATTATCTTTCAAGTCTTAAGATGGATATGTTTCAGTAGTCATTAGATCATTAGGGGCATTAATGTGATAAACCCCATTGGTCAGGACCAGATTTCTTTCCCCTTTTTAGTAACCAACATCCAGATAATGGGTCTCACAAGAGTCAAAGGGAGATAATTCACCTTGTATTACCCTACTTGAACATAAAGGGAGTAGTTTAGGCACTGGTGATATGAATATGGAACTGCTACATGAAAATGAAGCTAAGTCCTTCCTAGGGGCACATTGTAGGTAGTATCCTTCTAGCCTGCCATAAATTCAGGGTTCGATACCAAGCCACTGAGTTGAGTGTTTAGTCAAATATTTCCACATGTTTTATATTAACTATTATCATACCCTTGAATTTTTAAGTTATATAGAGTCATATATGTTTCTAAAAGTCTCATCTTAAGGAGCATCACTTTGGGAATAAGGTTAAAACCGGAACCAGTATACACTATGCAGCAGTGGATTTCTATTCCATCAAAATGGAATGTGATATATAGTGAGTGTATGTTTCCATAAATTTTGACACCCTCATCTTCTCTATAAATGAGATGATGGACTAAAATTACTCTCATTTGGACTCTTCTATGTAGTAGGTCTAAGTGTAAATTGCATTAGTCTCAAACTAGAAATGGATTTTCAATGATTCAATAAGGGCCTCATGCATTTACTTTGATAGACGGAGTGCCTTAAGAATCAAGATCATCATGGGTATGTCAGTGAGGTGCTTCAAAAAAATCATACTTCCATGTTGGGGGAATATTTTTTCCTATATATATTCATACATTAGAAGGGGGTGTAGCATATTACATTGGTTGATTCACTGGGGCCTGGCTACTATTGGTGATATTATGCCACTGGTTATCTGGTCTAATATGAACATCTTATGGATGGGTGACATATGGATGAGGTCAAGCCCTGAATGTATGCGGATGATCGCAGCGTACTCATGACTGAGTCGTACATTCAACTAATACATTCGATTGTGGAGACATGCCTGATGGAGAAACTTGGGAGGGGTGTACTTGTTGAGCCATATGTAAGGCCTGCTACCTAGTTTCAGTATCATGAACAACCTGATTCGAAGTGATAGCCTAATTATTACACCGTATTTAATTTCACCTACTTATCCTTCAATGATGTCAACTAAATGTTACTGAGGGGTTCTCATGGAATTCCTCATTATTTAGAATTGCATAGTGGTCCACCAGTTCAAAAAAATTCACAGAGGTGTACTAATTCTCCTCATAAATATAATGCAATGAAGATAAATGTACTCTAGGAACATCCCCTAACTCAAAAGGAATAAATTATCCAAGGGTTATGACTTGTTTTGGCACTGTTGGGGGACTTTTATTTCTTTTATGTCATTGGTATCTAATCTTCTGAGACTTGGGAGGTTGCGACATAGATGTGGAGGTAGCATTCAGAGGAGGTGTAGTAACCACATGAGGTTCTAGCTTGCTCAAGTAGGAAAAAATGATACCATTGGAATGAGAAACTATCTTATGAGCCAACCAGTCATTGTACTCATGCATTTCATGGATAGGGGCCTGTTTCCACTCACTAGAGACTTCACTATCACTATTGGGTTATGTGGAGACATGTGAAACATATGCCGATATGTTTCCCAATTTGACTAATCCATGATATATGTGGTCTTGGATTCAATATTTAAAGAAAAATCATTATTAGATAGTGTGTATTAGGATTCCATGATATGGGTAGTGATTGGTGGATCCATTGAGTTTGGCCACCTAAGGCCTCCTGTATTTTGGAAATTTTAGGATTCCCTTTTCTAGGGAACATACAAAATACCCTAGAACTTATGCATCATTGAATGAGTAATTCTTTTTCTTACTTTCTAAAAAAGTAACTCTAGGAGCCTGACCCTAATGGGGTGTTGGGGCCACATATCTCTATGAGGTTTTTCTTGTGCCTGAAAAGGCTGCACCATGTGAGGCTGCACTTTGCATGGATTCACTGGTCAAGGAACATATAGTAAAGGTGTCAATAAGTGTACCAACTCAGGATCCTTTGCATGAATAGCAGTAGCTATATCTTCTTTCATGGGCCTCTATACATGAGTTGGTAGTGGTTATGTGCATGACCATTGTGTGGTATGATATAAGGACTATTAAAGATGTTAGTCCATTTCATAGAACTCCTATAATCAACTTAAATAATTTCGGTAGATGAGGGTAGGGACCAGCTCATCCCAAACATTCTCCATGTACATCATAAGTAGTTGTTCCTGGGAAAGAAGCATGTCAAGTGAATATGTGGTTCCCTTAGATTAAGAAAAAATTGAAGATTCATTATTCATACCTCTATTTTCATTTGAATATTTTGATGATTTTTTTCTTGTGTGAGGTGGAGTTAAACTTGTAGAGGAACAATCTACGGAGGTCCTCCAAACCAGCAATAGACCCTATGGGAAATTGACTATACTAGATGAATTTAGGTCCTTCTAGAGTCTGAAAACCCCATTGGATCTTGGTGGATTCCTACTATTCTGGAGTCCCCAACATTATACCACACCTTGAGGTGAAGTTGGTCAGATGCTATAATGGATCACCCTTTCTATTGAACGTTGTGAATCTAGGATTACCAAATTCTGAGGGCACATCAAAATGATCCACCCATGTTGGGTATGGCTTTCCTTCAGGAAGAATTACCACTTGTCACCTTTTTATAATGTTGATATGGGTGATTATGGCATATATCTTGTCATATTGGTGATTATTTATGATCACTAATGCATTGATAGGCTCATTGAATTGGGTAGTAGTGTTTCCCTAATCCCAAGGTGGATAATCATGTTGCTCGGGCAAGGTGGGTGAATCATATATTCATTGGTTGTTGTAGCCCTTGGTTTCTGCCTTGATTGGGTGCATGGGGTCACCAAGTTCCAATCGGATTTCTTGGATGAGGAGGACTGGGTGCCCCGTTGTAGGAGATACAAGGTCCCTTCTATAAATTTCAATGGTTCAGGCACTGCTCAATAATAAGATAAGTAGTGATCCTTTTATAGTCCCCAGGCTCCTGAATCAAGGCAACTATCCTGGGGTCTAACTCAATTTTTTTGGCATATCTTTGGATGAGCCTATGGGCTCAGTAAGTCCCTTTACTTTGTGGATATATCAATGAGTAGGTGGAAATAACTTATTGGGGGAACTCTGAAGGCCCAGTTCTTATCTCTGTTAATGAGTGAGGGGATCTATCAATGGGTCTACTAGAGTTGAGTTGTCCCCTGGGGTGGGTTCTCCCCATCATAGACTATGTCAATGGTTAATCTTCTCAGGTTCTCTAGATAATCAATGGTGATGACATTCATAGTGGTAGTGGCTAGAGAACTTTCATCGTCAACTAGAAGTCCAGACTGATAGTCCTACTATTGTTATGCAATGAGGATGAAGTAGAGAGTGGGATAATTCCCCATCCTCTGATCTTCATGTGTTGGGATGCCTCTTCCATGACTCGTTGAAGTAAAAAAAAGGCTCTTGATATAAGTTTTTTGGAAGTTCTAACGGTACCCATACACATTTTGGGCACCGATCAACTAAGAGATTTGTAATTTCCACCCTTATACACTATTGTTGGATGGAACCAAGATGCTCATAGCTTCCTGGATAAGTAGGTTTGAAATCTTGGATATGGTCAAGAATTTCTCAAATAATCTAGCAGAAGCACGCTATCTGGTCCTCAATGAGGGACTCTATGATGAAAAAAATAGATCTACAAGTTTCCAAAATGAGATTGGTAGTAGTTCGGTATCCAATATTCTACACAAGTCATCTTGTTTATTACCAATGGGATTATTCTATTCATGGTCACCCAAGCCCCGATCAGCATAGGCTGAGAAACTGGAAGCAACATTTACACAGACCTTCTTTTCTTCTAATTTACCTAGAGAAGGGGTTTTGCATGGGACAAATTCTCACGGCATATTGGAATGTCCCTCAGAGGTAGGGCCAACTTCAAAATCATATCCTTATAGGATGGGGTGTTTAATATCACTACATGCATGAGATAAGAAGCATCCATTTATGGATCAGTGGAGTGTTCACCGTCATCTGAGGGAATCATCCTAGACCCTGACATCTCTCCTATATCTGGTGCAAAGATGGAGAGGAGGGAAATGGATGGCGTAGGTGATAGTTGCACAATGAGTCCTTGGAATGAGGCCAAAATGCCCTCTACCTAAAGGTACCTATGAAGGGATTTGGGGATCTTATGGACCTTGGATTTTAGGATTGTAATCCTCAATTTATGAGCTTCTTCCCCTACCCTAGTAGGGGAGGTTAAGGTTCTCTTATCAAGACATCCATTACATCAGAATGTGAGAGATCTATGGTGATATGATACTTATGATGGTCGCTCCTCTAATGGAGTGGGACTTCTATGAATGCAATATTTTGAGGGTCACTTGGGTTCACCCCATGTTATTTCTAGATTGTGACATGGGAATGGCCCCCATGGTGGGAAATCTACCTTCTTCCCTGGGATGGTTCTTCAGAGTTGGGTATGTTTTAAGCAAGGGGAGTACCTCCACGCTAGTTGGTGGTGGTGAGGTGAGGATCTTTGTACTGGTATTCCCCATCACAGGATGTCTTGTAACAGCTTTTGATGGCTCCAATGACTTATAGAGTCAACTCATTATACCTGAGAGGTATATGGGGACTCAATCCCATACGGGTGAAGATGGATCCCTATTCACCTATTTCATGGATGTAATGGCATATTATAAAGGTGGAGATGGCCATTGAAGATGTAGAAGATTCCTCTGGTTTGGAAATGATTTAGGCCAACCCTCAACATCGATGTCGAGTGTTCCAAATAATGGCCACTAGAGTAGGGATGGGGTCAACCTAGTCACCGACCTATGAAGCTAGATGGTGATTTCACTAACACGACCTATTGGGAGCTCTTTTGGTTAGCTCCTAAATAGTGATCAGAATGGGTACAGCTCGAACATCCCCTACCTCCTTGATATAGGAGAGTGAGCTATCATAATTCTCCAGGGAGAGATTCCAAAGTAGTTTTCCATTAGAACTCTGGTGGTTTCCCCCTACACAGTTGTAAGAACCCAGATTTTTAGAACGGGTCAAAAACCTAACCCTGTTGGAATTTTTGACTTGTCCCTGAGAAAACTAGGAAAATTGGGGATGTTCTAGAAATTTCCAAACTACATACTGTGTACTCAAGAGTACATGTTGTGTATAAGTTGGGAGAGTACTGGCCATGTGATCGCTGAGTACATGTCGTGTGATGACCGTGTAGGAATTTCTAACTACACGGTGTGTAGTTATAGACACGCCATGTACCCTTGACCGTGTGGAGGCCATACATGGCGTGTAGGCATGTTGGTTGGGCAGAATATTTTTAGCATGTACACATCGTGTACTATTTGTACACGCCATGTAGATGGGCCTTGTATGGGGAAATACATGGCGTGTTGGGGATGTCGTTCGGGTGAAGAATTACACACCGTGTACCCCTAGGTACACGCCATGTAGTCAGCCGGAAAGTCTATGGCAGAATTTCAGCTGTCATATGAATAGTAAAATGATACATGCCATGTACTTAAAGTACATGCTGTGTATTTTCATTTTTTTTGCTAAAACGGGAAGTAGCCTCGTATTGAGGCAGAACCCAAACCCTTCGATGGGTTTGAGCAGGGAGAGTTGGTTGAACCTTGTTTTTTAACTTTGGATCGTCCGTCCGAACTCCATTTCAAACACTATTTGATCCATTAGAACCCCCTCGGTAAGGCCTTGATTCCTCTTGAGACTTTTTTCTTGATTTCTATTCTAGAACAAGTTATAGGGGTTTGAGTGGTTTTGATTTTTGTGTAGATCTACTACGTTTCAGACCAAATTGGAGGCTGTTATCAGAGGATTGTCATCATACGAGTCTCAGGTAGGTGGTGCATACCTCTTTTTATGTTTTCATGGTCATTTGGGTGGCCCGGACTTCAGTGCATTTTCAAGTATTTTGAGTGGTACCTAGTTTTATCTGATATTGCATATTAAATTGTTCATTAGACCTATGGGATGCCTTTAGGTATACCCTTTATCTGTTTTTCTTGAGCGGGGCCGGGTGAGGGGTTGTTGCTCAATAGGGGCATTTTGTCTGGGGAAAGACAAAAATTTTAGGATTGAACTATGATGTTTTGTCTGATGAGTTTAGTTTATTAAGCCTGATATGAGTTGTTAGAGGCCCTCAAGACCTCAGTGATGGTATGGGACAACACGTTTCTAGTGTAATTCAACTGTTTCATTATTTTTCCTGTTATTGTGTTTTGTTTAAATGTGTATATATGTAATTGATGAATTTCATATGTTGGAACCCTTTTGGTTTTGTTGGTCATGGCCCGTATATTATTGAGTGATGTTGATCATAGGTTGGGATTGGCCCGGGTTACGTTGGGTGGTTATGACCAAGGGATTGGGCATCATGGGTGTCGGTTTGAGGCAGGATGACTGTCAGGTTGGGCATGGACTAAGTTACTAGGATGGAAAGGCCATCAAACTTGAGTGGCATGGTCGTTGGGATATGAGGTGTCAGAGGTGTTGTGGCTTGGGTAATATTTTGGTGATTATCGCTCACCTAAAAACTTTATTAGTGTGCACACAGAGAGACTCCGTGATGTGATGGTTTTGACCACTTATGTGGGTAGAGGCCCTGATTATTTGTGGTTTAGGTACTATTGGTTTGGGGTGGTTTCCATAGGAAGCCACGTGGGAGGTGAGGAGCCTTCAGGGGATAGCATTGAGGCTATCGGGTTGGGGGCAGAGGCTTGCTGTTATTTGAGGGCAGACATCATTGTCCCTCCAGATGCTTTATTTTGAGGGAAAACATCATTTTCCCTTTGGCTACTTATTTTGAGGGAAGACATAATTGTCCCTCTGGTTACTTATTGACGATAGGCATCGTTGTTCCTCTGGGTTACTATTTCTCAGGCATGCCTTCGAGACGTCGGTACTTGAGACACGCTGTGTCAGGGGGTACATGGTGCCAGGTTACATGATAAGGATTTAGGTGTTGGCTGAAGCAGGTGACACTCCATGGTGGATGTTTATCACCAGTGGAGTGTGTGTTTAATTGTGAATAATTCTGTTTATTTCTTTCCTTACAAATTCATGCCTTCTTAAACACTTATATTAGGTACACACCGTTGGGATGTATCCTACTGAGATTCATCTCACACCCTGCATGGGCCCTTCAGGATGCGTGTAGACTTTATGGATTTACGTGCTAGAAAGAGGCCAGCTTCAGGAGCTGGGCTGTATTAGCTTTTTCATAGAGATAGTATGGACCTTGAGTTCTTTCCTAGATAGAGTTTACTAAGTTTTTCGTACTTTCCTGTATCAACATGCTTGTTTTGTATCTACAGTTGGTTAGTCATTGTCACCCTTTATATTTAGATATGTATGACCTTATTTGGATGCATTTTTTGTTGTTCAGTTGTAGTTACAAGTGATCAACATGCTGTTGTGTTTATTTCTACTGTAGTTGTTCATATTTATTCTTCCTCTGTTTATTGTTATTGAATGTGCTTCTGCTCTGCGGGTCTGGTTTGAGTCTATTGAGTCATTTATTCTGCTTCATCTTTATTATTATACTCGGACCAGTACCATTATTATTGTCCTCCGAGAGGGAATAGCCTACCCACTATACCTATAAGACCCTCGCTACTAGTCGGAAGCCTTTGGTATTTGGGGAGGTGCGCCTAAGGTAGTAACATCTGACCCGTTTAGCACTGTTCGGGTGGTTGTTCAGGTCCGGGTCATTACAAAGTGGTATCAGAGGAGTTCTTGATAGGGATTTAGTAGTAGTGTTTTGTTTACTACTGATGAGATTGAGACTTCTCTTTTTATTTCTACTGGCTTACTATTTGGGATATGGTAGACTGGAGATAGGTTGTTATGGGAAACAGGGTTTCTAGCTTGTGCTTGGGTGCCTGCAGCCCTAGGTACGAGGGGTGGACCAAGTTGCCATGGGTGATATTTTCTACTTCCTTTTTCTTAGATTATAGTTTATATGATTTCCTCATTGGTGGCTCACTTGGTGTGTGATGTTATTGATTATGATATGTGACCCTTGACCCGGTGCGGTAAGGGAGGATTGGACCATGGCCCGGTATGGCAAGTCTTATTTTTTTGGCTTTTGATAGGCACATTTTTAGGGAATTTCAATTTCATAACTACATGTATTCTTTTTGAAGTGATAATTCCATGTGAATAATATCAAATTTCCAGACATTGTATTCTTTCAAATGTGAATAGGTGAAATTACTGATTGAATTCTTGGTTTATTGCAATGTGTTATGTCATGCATTGTATATTTGTAGAATGATAGGGTATTTGGGTTAGGCTCTTATGAGAGCAGGCATGTACTATGGTTGAGGTAATTTTGATCACAAGGATTGGGTGACTCGGTTATCGGTTTGAGGCAACGTTAGTTATCAGGACAGTCATGGCCCGAGGTACTTTTGATACTTGGCTCTGTTAATGGCAGGTAAGGAGGCCACAAGGCTGGTATGCCATGGGCATGGGTTGTGGTGGGGGAGATTAAAGGTAGTTTTTATGCACCGCCTTTTACTGATTTCCTTATCTGCGTTGAATACATATTGTTATATATATATATATATATATATGGGTTGTTTGACCATTTATGGTATTCAGCAGGTTCCTCTTATACGTCTCGATGGAGCGTCAGGTGGGAGATGATACAGTGCTGTAGGATCAAGTTCATGATCTGGTATAAGTAGAGCAGGAGTCGTACGTACAGGCTCAGGGATAGGATCAGGTTTAGGATCCATTGAAGGTGGGAAAACAGCCGGGTTTGGTAGCATTCATACCATGGCTCGACGAGCAGCTCCAAGCTAGCCTAGTCCGTGACTTGAAGGGGATCGAAAAAGGTGCTCATGGTATAGATCCATCTATGGAATATCTAATGCAGGAGTTCTAGTCACAGCACCTGCCACTTTTTCAGGGTTAGGGTGGTCTGCAGGCGGATGGGAACTTGATAGAGATCATGCATATGATCTTCGAGTAGCTCGAGATGCCTCCAGGGTGGAGGGTTAAGGTGGCGACTACATGATGTGAGTACCGACAAAGCATTGGTGGGATGTGCAGGTTTAGGCTCACGGGCATGAGGGACTGACATAGAAGGACTTAGAGGATAGGTTCTTTGAGAACTTTTACCCAGATACACTGAGAGCAGAGAGAGCTCAGGAGTTCTTGAGTCTTCAGTAGGGAGACATGTCCGTCATGTACTATGCAGCTACTTTCACTGAGCTGTCTCGCTTTGCACCGGGTATAGTAAGGGATGACGCGGCTAGGGTGAGGCGCTTCGAGGATGGATTATGACACGCCATTTAGATCCAGGTGAATATCTTCAGGCGGGGTTCTTTTTTATAAGTAGTGAATCAGGCACTCATAGTAGAGAGCAACCAGAGGGATAGGCCTCATGTTGGTCGAACGACGGCTTCAGGTGAGGGTTTGGATAGCAGGATGTGAGGAAGGGATGAGTTCTGGTAGGGAAGTCAGGCCGAGGACTCATCTAGACCACCTCATAGCAGTTCTCTAGTGGTTTGTTTTCAGTGTGGACAACCAGGACATGTTCGGACTTAGTGTGATAGTCCTCTAAAGGAGTGTCGAGCATGTGGACAGGTCAGGCACCTTGAGAGGTTTTGTAGGAAGCCTTCTCAGACAGCTGGTAGGTAGGGACCAGGATAGATGGTGGAATTAGAGTTGGTTCAGGTTCGGTACCAGGAGATGGTAGCTGAGGTTCAGCTTCACATGGAGGACGTGATAGAGATAGCAGGATCCAACTGAGGGGTCAGTGGCCGGTGGCTGGAGCAGCACCGTAGGGAGGTCAGGCAACAGGAAGGTGTACTTCAGGCCAGGTGCATACTGTGGAGCTGCCAGAGGCTGAGTAGGCTGGTGAGTCGATGATGATTAGAGGTACACCATGGGTGTGGCCATGATTTCCATGTTTCCTTTTTGTAATAACCTGTAGAGTTGTGTCTGTTTTGAGTGCATGTGATGCACAGGATCTATGTGGACTGACTAGATGCTAGTCAGTGGGATTGGAACCATATCTGGTGCATGATATATTTATATATATGTATGAGATGTGTATCATCAGGGCATCAAGGGTGCGGGTTACTTGAGGTGTCATGGGAATCGGGGCATCGAGGATGCAGGTTACTTGAGGTTCTAGGCACCAGGATCATTTTTGAGCATCCATGGGATGCATGACCTTGTGGAGGAAGACACTGATGCAGTGTGGGATACATTGGGTGTCAAGAATTACACAAGAGCACCAATGAGGTGCAGGGGTGACGATGCATCACGGAAAGACTATGCATCTGGAAAACAGGTCAGTGAACCTTTTTTTGTTTTAAGTTTTGTCGTGTTGAGACTGATTTAGGTGATTCCTAAGGTGGGGATCCCTTGAGGAATTTAGCCAGACCTTGGAGACTGGGGAATTCTGAGTTACTTTTATCAGGGTGGTATGTTTGGTTCCATCTCCACGTTTTGTTTGATATCTCAGATATGAGCTATGTTAAGGTGGGGAGATTGTAAGAACCCTAATTTTTAGAACGGGTCAAAAACCCGACCCTGTTTGAATTTTTGACTTGTCCCTAAGAAAAATGGGAAAAATTGGGATATTCTGGAAATTTCCAGACTACACGTCGTGTACTCTAGAGTACAGGCCATGTATAAGTTGGGTGAGTACCAGTCGTGTGCTTGTCGAGTACATGTCATGTGATGACCATTTAGAAATTTCTAACTACACAGTGTGTAGTTATAGACACGTCGTGTACCCTTGACCGTGTGGAGTCCATACATGGCATGTAGGCTTGTTGGCTACGAAGAATATTTTTATCCTATACACATCATGTACTATTTTTACACGCCATGTAGAGGGTCCGTGTATAGGGAAATACATGGCGTGTTGGGGATTTCATCCAGGTGAAGAATTACATGCTGTATACCCCTAGGTACACGCCATGTAGTCAGTCAGCAAGTCTATGACGGAATTTCAGCCGTCATGTGAACAGTAAAATGATACACGTTGTGTACTTAAAGTACACACCATGTATTTTTCTTTTTTTTTTGCTAAAACGGCCAATAGCCTCTTATTGAGGCAGAACCGAAACCCTTCGACGGGTTTGAGCGGGGAGAGCTGGCTGAACCATGTTTTTTCTCTGGATCATCCATTCGAACTCTGTTTCGAACACTATTTGATCCGTTGGAACGCCCTCGGAAAGGAATTGATTCCTCTTGATCCGTTTTTCTTGATTTCTATTCTAGAACGAGTTATTGGGGCTTGAGAAGTTTTGATTCTTTTGTAGATCTACTACATTTTAGACCTAATTGGAGGCTGTTATCGGAGGGGTATCATCATATGAGTCTCAGGTAGGTGGTGCGTGCCCCTTTTTGTGTTTTAGTGGTCATTTGTGTGGCGCGACCTTCAGCGCGTTTTTGGGTATTTTGAGCGGGACCTAGTTTTATCTGATATTGCATATTAAATTATTCATTAGACCTATGGGATGCCTTTGGGTATACCCTTTTCCTATTTTTCTTGAGTGGGGCTGGGTGAGGGGTCGTTGCTCAATAGGGGCATTTTGGTCAGGGATATCCAAAATTCTTATGATTGAACTGTGATGTTTTATCTGATGAGTTTAGTTTCTTAAGCCTGATATGAATTTCTAGAGGCTCTCAAAACCTCAGTGCTGGTATGGGACAACACTTTACTAGTGTAATTCAAATGTTTGGTTGTTTTTCCTGTTATTGTGTTTTGTTTAAATGTGTATATATGTAATTGTTGAATTGCATATGTTGGAACCCTTTTGGTTGTTTTTGGCATGGCTTGGATATTATTGAGTGATGTTGATCATAGGTTGGGCTTGGCCTGGGTTATGTTGGGTGGTTCTGACCATAGGATTGGGCATCATGGGCGTCAGTTTGAGGCTGGATGACTATCAGGTTGGGCATGGCCCGAGTTACTGGGATTGAAAGGCCATCAGACTTGAGCGGCATGGTCGTAGGGACAGAGGTGCCAGAGGTATTGTGGCTTGGGTACTATTTTGGTGATTACCACTCACCTAGAAACTTTGAGAAGTGTGCACACAGAGAGACTCCGTGATGAGGTGTTTTTGACCACTCGTGTGGGTAGAGGCCCCTATTAGTTGCGGTTTAGGTACTATTGGTTTGGGGGTGCTTGTCGTAGGAATCCATGTGGAAGGTGAGGAGCCTTTAGGGGATATCATTGAGGCTATCGGGTTGGGGGCAGAGGCTCACTGTTATTTGAGGGCAGACATCGCTGTCCCTCCAGATACTTCATTTTGAGGGAAGACATCGTTGTCCCTCCAGCTACTTATTTTGAGGGCATAAATCGATGTCCCTCCGGTTACTTATTGAGGACAAACATCACTATTCCTCTGGGTTACTATTTCTCAGGCGTGCATTCAGGATGTCAGTACTTGAGAAACGTTGTGTTAGGGGGGAACATGGTGTCGGGTTACATGATAGAGATTATGGCGTTGGTCGAAGCAGGTGATACTCCATGGTGGCTATTGAGCACCAGTGGAGTTTGTGTTTAATTGTGCATCGTTCTGTTTACTTCTTTCTTTAAAAATGCATTCCTACTTAAACACTTATATTAGGTACACACTATTGGGTGGTATCCTAATGATATTCATCTCACACCCTACACAGGCCCTTCGAGACGCATGCAGACTTTATGGATTTATGTGCAGGAAAGAGGCCAGCTTCAGGAGTTGGGCTATATTAGCTATTTCATGGAGATGGTATGAACCTTGAGGTCTTGCCTAGCTGGAGTTTACTATGTTTTTCGTACTTTCCTATATCAGAATGCTTATTTTATCTACAGTTGGTTAGCCATTAGCACCCTTTATATTTATATATGTATGACCTACTTTGGATGCTTGTTTTGTCATTCAGTAGTAGTTACAAGTGATCATCATGTTTTAGTGTTTATTTCCACTATAGTTGTTCATATTTATTAATTCCACGGTTTATTTTTATTGAATGTGCTTCTTCTCTATGGTTCTGGTTCGAGTCTGTTGAGTCATTTATTCCACTGCATATTTATTATTATACTCAGACTTGTACCATTATTATTATGCTCCAAGAGGGTATAGCCTCCCCATTATACCCATAATACCCTCACTGCTAGTAGGTAGCCTTTTTCGTTTGGGGAGGTGCGCTTAAGTTAGTAACATCCGACCTGTTTAGCACTGTTCGGGTGGCTATTCGGGTCTGGTCCTTTACAACAATCCTCATGGGTGGCAATGCTGGTGATGTGTTGATGCCTTAAGATCCTAGAGGAACATATCCTTGGTGGTAATGACCCCTTCAAGTTCATATCGGTGAACAAGGGTGTCGATTACCCTTCTATGGATGATATCATAGGGTGATATACGCCATGGGCACCTAGTATATGAAGACACAATGGCTATTATAGAATGGACATAATCATGCGAGATTTATGCACCCATATTCTCCCTTCCCCTTCACTTGTGGGTATTATTTCACTGAACTCTTGTAGCTTGTGTGCTGTAAGTATGTGGATTCATTCATCAATACAGATATGATGAAGGTGATGCTTAATGAGCCAATGTTTTCCACTCTTTATATAAAGGGGGAATCCATGTTGATGCAATCACAAGATGAGGATACCTAACGTGTAACACCCTGATATTTTATGAGAAGTATATTTTTTTATGTATTATGTTATACGCAAAGGAATCTTTCACTACACACAACACTAGCTTGGCTTGCGTTACACACAATCGCGACCTTCCTCGATAGCGTGTGTAGTACGCAATACCAAGTTTCACTAAACAACGATATATTATTATAATATTATGAACTATCCATTTTGAATAGTATTAACTGAATTTTAAATTTTATAACATTATAATTCATCTTACACATTTTCTAGAATGAGGTATGAAAACAAAATCGGTTTTTCGGATAAAAGAAGTATTTTTCAAAAAAATGCAGTTTTACTGCCTTTTTATGGTGCACACATTTTAAATCTAGTTTTTGACATGTTTATAAGTTAAATTTGAAAAAATAAAATTATTCTTTGGAATCAGGATATAAAAATTTACTTTGGATAAATTTTTCATATTATTCTGGTAACTTTTATATTTTTATGAATAGTAAAAACGCGCTATATTTTAATTAAAAACAACTTTTTTCATCGCAATAATTTATATGGATAGATTATCTTTTTAATTGGTTTTAAAGTGTAATTATAATATATTTTTACCATTTAATCCAATTTTGGTTATTGGAATTAATTTCACTTTGAAATTGGACATAAACAAGTGATGATCTTTTGATAGTTATTGTTTCTTAAAAACACGCTATTTGTTTTGATAACGGGAATTACTTTTAAAATTAATTAATTCCACTTATATGTTTTTAATTTGGAAAAAAAAGAAATCATTTTTGAATTTGGAATATGAAATATAGCTTAGGCTGAATTTTTGGTATTTTTCTAAAAAACTTCTATTTTAGATGAATAGTGAAAACACTGAGTTTTTGGTTAAAACTGACTTTTTATTTAAATAATAATTTATTTGATTTAAATTTATTTTAGCTAAAAATAGATACATAATACCTATATAAGTTCAATTAAATTCATTGGAATCATTTTATAATAATTTTATATTTATAAAAAATTGTATTGAACTTTTCACCGTCTTTTACCCATCTCCTAGGAGCTTTTGCAATTGTTCATAAAACGTAATTTTACCACTTCTGTGAGTTGAATTTTGAAAATTCGAGAGAAAATGTTAATATCAAGGAGTAAAATGTGGTTCAATTAGATAAAAATAATTTTTGGTGAATAGTAACCTTCTACTTTTATTTACCACGGTTAAAAGTAAATAGGGTAATTCAAGGTTAAAGAAAATTATAATAATTCAAAATTACCTTAACACTTGTCCAAACCTTATTGGATGAGTAATGTCCGACCATGGTCATCCTTGGGTCGATTTTGGGACCCCATGGAGCCACTTATGAAAGACAATGACACATTAGATTAATTAATTTAATGTAAAGACAAAATTGGCATTAACAAAAAATCCTTTAGTAATTAATTTTTATAAGGGGATATATAAATTATCTTTTCGACTATAAATATTCATTATAAAGATAAAAATATTTCCAACATGTTAATTTTTTTTATAATTTTTAGACATCAAATAAATTAAATTATTTATGACACAATAATGATGCAGTATTTACCTCATTAATAAATGATTTAAATAAATAAGATTATAATGATTAAAATATTTTCCAAAACATGTCCAATTATGATTGTATGATTTTATTTCTACCATGAGTCATATTATCTTCATCTTTAATTATTTTTGGACCTTTTTAAACCGAAGATAAGTTTACAATAAAATAATATTTTCACACTTTCCAAAGGTGCCCCTCTCCTCCCTTATAAAAGGGAACCTCCTCCCTCTCCTCCTCACACCACTTTTAGCCTTCAAGCTCGGCCAACCCCTGCCCATTTCACTTCCCCACTTCCATAGAAACCTACTAGAGGTACTAGTCTTCTCGAAAGACCAACTCTAGTTCCCTAAGAGAAAGTTTAAAGGAGGCACTTCGAAGAAGAGGTAATACCTTCTACTGTTTTCTTCAAGTTCCATTCCTCTTCTACTCCATCTTATTTAGTTGTTTCATTATGAGGTAATAAAATCATTATCCCTCATATAATGATATGTTATTATAAATATGAAACAACTCTATTTCACTTCTTATCCATCCTAGGGTAAACAAAACCACTGCGCGTGCATATGTACGGAATACCGTCTCCACGCCATGGTGTAATATGTTTTCCACCACCACCTTACTTGGATGGGTATAAAGGTGTAAATAAATAACTATATATGATTATTGTAAAGTGGTATTGATTCTGAAATATTATACATACACTTAAATACAATTCCACGATCATGGGAACGATATCATCGCTCGTGCGTACGTACGGCCTACCGTCTCCACGATGTGATGCGACTCATTCTATATGATCTTCATTGAATAATTATTATATAAATGAAATTAATTAATGAATATGATATATATTACACTAATACCATTCTGTAAATGATGTATCTATATCCTATAAATAGGAATAAGAATTTATTCGACAAAACACGCATAAGAACATAAAGCAATAAACACCTGAATAACAAGTAGCAATGAAATATTACTACTAAGAAGATACAAATATGACCATATATGATATCATAACAATGAATATGATTTTATAATAAGTCAATTAAAATTACTTAAACCATATTACAGGAGTTTCAGATTCATACGAATCATATCGGACCTAAGGTAAGGGAAAATCTCACAATCTCATTTTATCCAAGATTGTTTATACTTTGGTATTTACTGGGGTGTATTTTATCATCTACATCCATGTTTCCTCAATATGTAATATTATTTATATCCTCATATAATTGTTTAAATCCAATTTTACCCTTCTCTGAGTTTTTAGTAAAATATATGAAAGGAATCTTTTGTCGTTTTTCGTATGAGGTACTTTTTGACTTTTCCGGCCAAAGTACGTGAAGAATGTTTTTTTTAACTTATATAGCGTGAATGGATTTTTAGAAGATTATTTACAAGAATCTTACTTTACAAGTTTTCAAGTTTATTTTTAATCATCTTCTTTTAGTTTAAAATTGTATGACATGTTAAGAAAGGAAAAATGTTTTTGAAGTAGAAAGGATATTTTTCTCAAGAATGGATTTCAAGTGTTTTATCAAAATTATTTTCCATCCAAGATAATATAGGGTTCTGTTTTTATCCCTATTATTACATTTATTTTATTATGTTGTGATGGAATTATTTTTAGGAAGTCCTTTATCTTATATGAATTGTTTTATGATGTCACGATGTTTAAGAATCCCATTTTTATTACATGGGTTATGCTATGATGTATGATTTATGATTTTTTGGCACACATAAGAATGGTTTCATTATGAGATGGGTGGGACCTATATCTCCCTCCAATTCATTGGGTAAAGATTTATATCTCATGAGATAAACATGGCTGGAATGGAAAGCTAAACTGGTTCAGTGATACAGGACTGGAATGAGGAGTGAACTCGGTTCAGTAATGGACTTTGTCATCTATGATGGTCTTGGAAATCAGCCTTGACTAATATGAAATGATTTTCTATGATTATGTGTGTATGCCACAAAGTTTCATGTTTTAAGTTATGATTATTTGGGATTAATTTTCATTACCATGATTTATCCCATGACATGATATTATGACCTCTTTTGCAGGTTAAGATTTTCAAAATGTTATGTTCTTATGAATATGATATGACTAATATTTCTTTTGTTTACCCTTACTAAGCATTTGAGCTCACCATTTTGTATGTTTTCTTTTCCCCAGGTCAGGAAGAAGGATATTAAGTAGGATATACCAAAAAGGGACTCTAGATATGATGAAATAAATGGGAGACAATGTAGTTGATTTTATGAACTAGTTGTTTATGTTTCCCAGTTTCTAAAGACACTATACCTATACGGTCCTTTCATGTTTTTTATATGTTTTAATAAGTATGCTTCAACTCTGAAGTAATAACAATGTATGTAAAGTATGGGTCGTTATAGTTGGTATCAGAGGAAAGGTATAGTCAACCTTTGAAAACTAGGATGTGAAAGCCTTAGTAAGAACCCTAAGGATAAGTCTAAGCATAGAACACAATCTTAGTGTTTTAGAAATGGCCATGAACAACCTATGATAAAACCTTAAGTGTGAAATTTTATTCTTTATTATGTGGTTTTCCTATTATGATTAGTGTTGCTCACACTATGCTTCTTGGTTTTAGTCAATGGCTGGAACCCGAAGGAACCGTGTTAATGCTGAATGCAATAGGAATTGCAATGATTGTCCCCCTGAGCAACCAAATGTTGTGGGAGCTGGAATGAAAAATCTTGTAGCCATGCTCACACAACATTCTCAAGCTATTAATCATGCAGGAATTCCAAACGAGCAAAGGAAGGATCAACATTCTGTTGAATCCTTCATGAGGTAGCGTCCACCTTCATTTAGTGGGTCTTCTGATCCATTAGTAGCTTAACAATGGATTAGTACCACTGAAAAGATATTTTCAGTTCTACAATTTTCTGAACATGAAAAATTCATCTTAGAAGTGTATTGTTTGGAAGGTGATGTTGATCAATGGTGGAATATTATCAAGAATACGAGGCAAAGAGATAAAATTGAGTCCATGGAATGGGATGAGTTCAAGAACTTATTTTTCAGAAAGTAATTCCCTTTTATTCTTCGAACAAAGATGGATAAGGAGTTTCTTGAACTAAAGAAAAAGGATGATGAATCTATTGGTATCTATGAAGAAAATTTTACAAGGCTTTCAAGGTATGCTTCTGGGATTATTATCCAACCTGAGAGTAAAATTGATCGATTTTTTAGTGGCTTAAAACCAAGTCTTCGAAGGGCGTTATCCATAAGGGACTTCAATAGCTACGAGGAAATTGTTCGATGTGCTCTCAAGTTTGAGATGGAGATTGGAGTAACCCATCAGTCATATGGGTTTGATAAGAAGAGTAAAATGGAATTCAAAGGAAAATATAAAGACCACAATGAAAAGAAGATGAGTTTTCCTTTATGCTCAAATTGTGGAAAGAAACATAGAGGGAATTGTATTAAAGGTACAAGAAAATGTTTTAAGTGTGGAAAAGAAGGTCATCGGGCAGTTGAATGTCGAAATAATGGGAATAAGATGTCTAATGATGCGAATAAAGAAAGGGATACACAAAATGCACCTCCTACACTTCAATGTTTCAAGTACAAGGAGATGGGGAATTATTCCAATCAATGCCCAAATCCAAAGGTTATTGATGATGATCGACATCAACAAACTCTTAAGGAAAAAGGAAAAGGAAAGTTACATGAAATTACTATCGGCGATGTGGAGTACGATAACGAAGTGGTGAAAGGTACACTTACCATCCACTCTAAAGTAGCAAATGTTTTATTTGATTCTGTATCCGCACACTCTTTTATTTCTGAAGAATTTTCTAAGGGTATTGATGTATTACCTCAAAAATTAGATGTTGAGTTAGCTGTGACAACTCCTCATGGCCCAACGATCGCATCAAAAGGTTATAATTCTTCTTCGATTGAAGTTTGTGGGAAAGTGCTTCCTGCAAATCTTGTGATCCTTCCTATAGTGGAATTTGATGTGATTCTTGGCATGTATTAGCATTCATTATACAGAGCTCATATCAATTTCCAAAGAATGGAAATCACATTTAATATTCCAGATCAATCTATGATAGTCTATAGATTCAAGGATTAATATAACCTTCCAGAGGAAATTTATTCCATCTTATGGGTATTGATTCCAATAAATTAAGGCTATTTATCTCAAATGGTTGGTGAGAAACTCACAATTAAGAATATTCCCATTGTACGGGAGTTTGATGATGTCTTTCCGGAGGAATTGTTGGGTCTTCCACCAAATCGTGAATTTGAGTTTTCAATAGAACTCGTACCGGGTGCTTTGCCTATTTCAAAGACACCTTATAGAATGGACCTAATTAAGTTGCAGGAATTGAAGAAGAAACTCCAAGAGAATCTTGATAAAGGATTCATACGCCCTAGTGCGTCACCTTGGGGAGCACCTATTCTGTTTTTTAAGAAGAAAGATGGATCAATGAGACTCTGCATTGATTATCGAGAACTTAACAAGATCACGATCAAGAACAAATATCCTCTCCCGTGCATTTATGACTTATTTGACCAACTATGTAGAGCTCAATACTTTTCCAAGATTTATCTTTGTTCAGGGTATCATCAATTAAGGTTCAAAAGGGAGGATATACCAAAGGCAGCTTTCCGTACAAGGTATGGACACTATGAATTTATAGTGATTCCATTTGTTCTTACTAATTCCCCTATAATCTTCATGGATCTAATGAATAGAGTATTTAGAGACTATCTTGATCAGTTTGTGGTAGTCTTTATAGACGATATTCTTGTCTATTCAAAAAGAAAGGAAGAACATGAAGATCACTTGAGAATTGTATTGAAGACCCTGAGAAAGGAGAAGCTTTACGCCAAATTTACCAAGTGTGAATTTTGGCTTCAAAAAGTTGCATTTTTGGGTCAAATAATCTCAAAAGAGGGGATATATGTGGATCCAGCAAAAACATAGGTTATTGAAAGATGGTCGAGACCAACAACAGTAACTAAGATCCGAAGTTTTCTTGGTTTGGCTGGATATTATCGACGTTTTTTGAAAGATTTTTCACGATTATCTAATCCACTCACCAGGTTGACTTGAAAAAAATTTATGTTCATGTGGACGGAGGAATGTGAAGAGAATTTCAAGGAGTTGAAAACAAGGTTATCCAGTGCACCTGTACTCACACTTCCTTGTAGTGGAGAAAGGTTTGTGATCTACAGTGATGCATCCAAGAAAGGGTTGGGGTGTGTTCTTATGAAAAATGATATGGTGATAGCTTATGCCTCACGACAGTTGAAAATCCATGAGCAAAATTACCCAACTCATGATTTGAAGTTAGCTGCGGTAATCTTTTCATTAAAGATTTAGAGCCATTATCTTTATGGTGAAAGGTGTGATATTTGTACTGGTCACAAAAGTTTAATGTATATTTTCACAAAAAATGAGCCGAATATGCGCCAAAGAGGATGGTTGGAGCTGATTAAGGATTACGACTGCTCAATTAATTATCACCCTGGGAAAGAAAACAAGGTGGAAGACGTATTAAGTCGACAAGACCATGCTAGTTTATCCATGATGAGGATCACGAAAGATCCAATATTTATGGATTTACAAAGGATGGATCTTGGAATTATAATGGAAGGGGAAAAATATTATCTATCTCAAATGAATGTTCAACCGTCTATACATGTGAAGATTAAAGAGGCACAAAAAGAAGATGTAGAGTTACAAAAGAAGGTGAGAAATGTTCGTGAATTCAACCTTGATTGTGATGGGATAATAAGGTTCAGGAATTGGGTTTGTGTTCCTCCCATCCCAAAATTAAAGAAGGAGCTACTGGATGAGGCTCATAGTTCATCATTATTTATTCATCTTGGAATCACGAAGATGTATAGGGACCTGAAATAGTACTTCTGGTGGGATGGCATGAAAAGAGATATTGCTAAATATGTATCTCGATGCTAGGTTTTTCAGCAAGTTAAAACTGAGAGATAGAAGTCTAAAGGGATGTTACAACCATTACCCATATCAGGATGGAAATGGGAAAACATCACTATGGACTTTGTCACTGGACTTCCTAAAACATCCAAAATCAATAATTCTATCTGGGTTATAGTTGATCGTCTTACGAAGTTGGCACACTTCATTGCTATTAGGGAAGATTTCTCTCTAGATCAGCTTGCCAGGATATATGTAAAGGAAGTGGTAAGATTGCATGGAGTACCACATTCCATTATATCTGATCGGGGTCTAAGGTTTACCTCAACGTTCTGGAAAAGTCTTCACCATACTCTAGATACAGAGTTGAGTTTCATCACTGCTTATCATCCTTAAACAGACGGTCAGTCTGAGAGGACAATTAAAACTCTAGAAGACATGTTAAGAGCTTTCTCTATGGATTTCAAAGGTGGTTGGTATCAACACCTACCTTTGGTGGAATTTTCCTATAATAATAGCTTTCACTCTAGTATTCAGATGGATCCTTATGAAGCTCTCTATGGAAAGAAATACAGAACTCCAACTTGCTGGGATGAAGTTGGGGAAAGAAAGCTATTAGGACCTGATCTTGTTGATGAGATTGCAGAAAAATTTTGATCTATTCAACAACACATAAGAGCAGCTCAGAGTCGAAAAAAAAGTTATACCGACAAACGAAGAAAAGACCTAGATTTTGAAGTGGGTGATAAAGTGTTCTTACGAATATCTCCTTGGAAGAGAGTAATGGGATTTGGGAAGAAGGGAAAGCTGAGCCCTAGGTATATCAGTCCTTTCGAAATACGGGATCATGTTGGGAAGGTAACTTATCGATTGGAGCTTCCACTGAATCTCTCTCAAGTTCATGATATGTTCCACGTATCTCTCCTGAGAAAGTACATACCCGATCCTTCACATGTACTAAGCTCATAAGTTGTATTGTTGTAGCAAGATCTTTCTTATGAAGAACAACCGATAAAGATTCTAGATCGTAGCGAAAAAGTTCTATGGAACAAGACCACTCGCTTGGTGAAAGTTTTATAGAGGAACCACCAATTAGAAGAAGCTACATGGGAGCTTGAGGATATGATGAGGGAGAGGTATCCTCATCTGTTTGTTACGAAGTGACGAATTTCAAGGGAGAAATTCATTTTAAGGGGGGTAGAATGTAACACCCTGATATTTTATGAGAAGTGTATTTTTTTTATGTATTATGTTATACGCAAAGAAATAATTCACTACACACAACACTAGCTTGGCTTGCGTTACACGCAACCGCAACCTTCCTCGATAGCGTGTGTAGTACGCAATACCAAGTTTCACTAAACAACGATATATTATTATAATATTATGAACTAGCCATTATGAATAGTATTAAATGAATTTTAAATTTTATAACATTATAATTCATCTTACACATTTTCTATAATTAGGTATGAAAACAAAATTAGTTTTTCGGATAAAAGAAGTATTTTTCAAAAAAATGCAGTTTTACCGCCTTTTGATGGAGCACACATTTTAAATCTAGTTTTTGACATGTTTATAAGTTAAATTTTACAAAATAAAATTCTTCTTTGGAATCAGGATATAAAAATTTACTTTGGATAAATTTTTCATATTATTCTGGTAACTTTCATATTTTGATGAATAGTAAAAACACGCTATATTTTAATTAAAAACAACTATTTTCATCGCAATAATTTATATGGGTATATTATCTTTATAATTGGTTTTAAAGTGTAATTATAATATATTTTTACCATTTAATCCAATGTTGGTCATTGGAATTAATTTCACTTTGAAATTGGACATAAACAAGTGATGACCTTTTGATAGTTATTGTTTCTTAAAAACACGCTATTTGTTTTGATAACGGGAATTACTTTTAAAATTAATTAATTCCACTTCTATTTTTTGAGTTTGGAAAAATAGACATCATTTTTGAATTCGTAATATCAAATATAGCTTAGGCTGAATTTTTTGTATTTTTCTGAAAAACTTCAATTTTTTATGAATAGTGAAAACACTGAGTTTTTGGTTAAAATTGACTTTTTATTTAAATAATAATTTATTTGATTTAAATTTATTTTATGTCAAAATAGATACATAATACTTATATAAGTTCATTTAATTTAATTGGAATCATTTTATAATAATTTTAGATTTATAAAAAATTGTATTGAACTTTTCACTGTCTTTTACCCACCTCCTAGGAGCTTTTGCAATTGTTAATAAAACTTAATTTTACCTCTTCTGTAAAATGAATTTCTAAAATCTAAGAGACAAGGTTAATATAAAGGAGTAAAATGTGGTTCAATTAGATAAAAATAATTTTTGGTGACTAGTAACTTTTTACTTTTATTTACCACGGTTAAAAGTAAATAGGGTAATTCAAGGTTAAATGAAAATTATAATAATTCAAAATTTCCGTAACACTTTTACAAACCTTATTTTATGAGTAATGGCCGACCATGGGCATCCTTGGTCGATTTTGGGACCCCATGTAGCCACTTATGAAAGACAATGACACATTAGATTAATTAATTTGATGTAAAGACAAAATTAACATTAACAAAAACGCCTTTAGTAATTAATTTTTATAAGGGGATATATAAATTATCTTTTCGACTATAAATATTCATTGGAAAGATAAAAATATTTCCTACATGTTGGTATTTTTTTATAATTTTTAGACATCAAATAAATTATATTATTTGTGACACAATAATGATGCAGTATTTACCTCATTAATAAATGATTTAAATAAATAAGATTATAATGATTAAAATATTTTCCAAAACAAGTCCAATTATGATTGGATGATTTTATTTCGACCATGAGTCATATTATCTTCATCTTTAATGATTTTTGGACCTTTTTAAACTGAAGATAAGTTTATAATAAAATAATATTTTCACACTTTCCAAAGGTGCCCCTCTCCTCCCTTATAAAAGGGCACCTCCTCCCTCTCCTCCTCACACCACTTTGAGCCTTCAAGATCAGACAACCCCTACCCATTTCACTTCTCCACTTCCATATAAACCTACTAGAGGTACTGGTCTTCCCAAAATACCAACTCTAGTGCCCTAAGAGAAAGTTTAAAAGAGGCACTTCGAAGAAGAGGTAATACCTTCTATCGTTTTCTTCAAGTTCCATTCTTCTTCTACTCCCTATTCTTTAGTTGTTTCATTATGAGGTAATAACATTAGTATCCCTCATATAATTATATGTTATTATAAATATGAAACAACCCTATTTCACCTCTTATCCATCCTATGGTAAACAAAATCACCGCGTGTGCGTACGTACGGAATACTGTCTCCACGTCGTGGTGTAATATGTTTTCCACCACCACTTTACTTGGATGGGTATAATGGTGTAAATAAATAAGTATATATGATTATTTTAAATTGGTATTGATTCTGAAATATTATACATACACTTCAATACAATTTCACGATCATGGGAACGATATCATCGCTCGTGCGTACGTACGGCCTACCGTCTCCACGATGTGATGTGACTCGTTCTATATGATATTCATTGAATAATGATTATATAAATGAAATGAATGAATGAATATGATATATATTACACTAATACCATTCTGTAAATGATGTATCTATATCCTATAAAGAGGAATAAGAATTTATTCGACAAAACACGCATAAGAACATAAAGCAATAAACACCCGAATAACAAGTAGCAATGAAATATTAATACTAAGAAGATAAAAATATGACCATATATGATATCATAACAATGAATATGATTCTATAGTAAGTCAACTAACATTATTTAAACCATATTACAGGAGATTCAGATTCATACGAAGCATATCGGACCTAAGGTAAGGGAAAATCTCACAATCTCATTTTATCTGAGATTGTTTATACTTTGGTATTTATTGGGGTGTATTTTATCATCTACATCCATGTTTCCTCAATATGTAATATTATTTCTATCCTCCTACAATTTTTTAAATCCAATTTTACCCTTCGTTGAGTTTTTAGTAAAATATATGAAAGGAATCTTTTTTCGTTTTTCGTACGAGGTACTTCTTGACTTTTCTGGCCAAAGTATGTGAAGAATGTTTTTTTAACTTATACGTCATGAATGAATTTTTAGAACATTATTTACAAGAATATTCCTTTACAAGTTTTCAAGTTTATTTTTAATCAACTTCTTCTAGTTTAAAATTGTATGAAATGTTAATAAAGGAAAAATGTTTTTGAAGTAGAAAGGATATTTTCCTCAAGAATGGAGTTCAAGTGTTTTATCAAAATTATTTTCCATCTAAGATAATATAGGGTTCTGTTTATATCCCTATTATTACATTGATTTTATTATGTTGTGATGGAATTATTTTTATGAAGTCCTTTATCTTATATGAATTGTTTTATGATGTCCCGATGTTTAAGAATCCCATTTTTATTACATGGGTTATGCTATGATATATGATTTATGATTTTGTGGAACACATAAGAATGGTTTCATTATGAAATGGGTGGGACCTATATCTCCCTCCAATGCATTGGGTAAAGATTTATATCTCATGAGATAGACATGGATGGAATGGAAAGCTAAACCGATTCAATGATGCAGGACTGGAACGAGGAGTGAACTCAGTTCAGTAATGGACTTTGTCCTCTATGATGGTCTTGGCAATGAGCCTTGACTAATATGAAATGATTTTCTATGATTATGTGTGTATGCCACAAAGTTTCATGTTTTAAGTTATGATTATTTGGTATTAATTTTCATTACTATGATTTATCCCATGACATGATATTATGACCTCTTTTTCAAGTGAAGATTTTCAAAATGTTATGTTCTTACGAATATGATATTACTGATATTTCTTTTGTTTACCCTTACTGAGCATTTGAGCTCACCCTTTTGTATGTTTTATTTTCCCCAGGTCAGGAAGAAGGATATTAAGTAGGATATGCCAAAAAGGGACTCTAGATATGATGAAATAAACGGGAGACAATGTAGTTGATTTTATGAACCAGTTGTTTATGTTTCCCAGTTTCTAAAGACACTATACCTATACGGTCCTTTCATGGTTTTGTTATATGTTGTAATAAGTATGATTCAATTTTTAAGTAATAACAATGTATGTAAAGTATGGGTCATTACATAACATTATCTATTACAAGTCATAGGAGAGTTTTATACTAGTCCCCCCACTTATCAAGTGGGTCATGGAACTGAATATCTGGACCTAATGATATGAAAATACAATGGTTCCCCAGTGATACTAGTCCCCATAGTTGAAAGAGGATACTTTCATGTCAGGTTCACTATTTTTATATCTTGATTCATTCCACTAATTTTGTGTGTCGTTGCTCTGTCTGGTGGTGCCATGCTACATGTTTCCCCACATTCCCACTTTCCAAATGTGGGAATCTTCTATTACTTTAATCACTGATGTCGGCTCCTTGAATGAAATAGGATTTTGGGATGTCAATTCCTCCCTCCATGAATTCCTCCCAATAGCTCATCTCCTAGTTTGGGTCTCCCTCATATATTTAAGTCATCTTTGTGAAACTTTTTCCCAATACCATCTCAAGGTGAATGCTAGTTAATTATGTTGCCTTTTTCTTGACAGGGTAGCAACCTTCAGTCAGAGTAGATAGTAATGATGGGCATGTCATTTATACATTGGGTGTGTTGGTCACTTATTAAGTCTTCTCCTTTTGAATTCGAAGGAATATAATATGAGACATATTAGACACAAAACCCAAGGAATCATGTTTCATCCGTGAGGTAATTGATGCCAGAGGAATAAGTATTACAAGGATTTTTACCTCAAGAAGCCCATGCTTATTATATGGGGTAGAGATTCTGGATTAGGTCATAGGCTTAACATATTTTGGGGATAGGTGGGTCATGGGTTTAACATCTTGTAGGGAATGGTGGTTCACTGGTTTAACATCTTATGGGGAAAGTTGAGTCATAGTTTTAACTTCTTGTGGGGACTGGTGGTTCATAGGTTTAATGTATTGTGGGGACTGGTGGGTCACAGGTTTATTGTATTGTGGGGACTAGTGGGTCATAGGTTTAATGTCATGTGGGGACAGGTGGGTCATAAGTTTAATGTCAAGTGTGGACTGTGGATCATAGGTTTAATTCCTTGTGAAGAATGGTGGGACACAAGTTTAATGTCCTGTAGAGACTGGTGGGTAACAAGTTTAATGTCTTGTGGGGATTGGTGGGTCACAAGCTTAATGTATTGTGGGGATTGGTGGGTTATGGTTTTAACATATTGTGGGGATAGGTGGGGTGATTAAGTGTGTCCTCAAGTGGAAATATTTCAAACTTGGGATTTGTTGGAGTGTTGGGGGATCAAGATTGAAGCTCAGGGAGGTGTCACATATGTGTTGTTATGTCAAGATTGAACCTCGTGGAGGTGTCCTATGTACCCTGTTTGGGAAATAGGGATCAAAAACCACATAGTTTGATGCCATAGTTTCAGGTAATGTGACAGGACCGGACTATGTAGTTTAATGTGATGTGTTAAGGCTGCTCATGTAGTGAAAGGACCATCAATGAGGGATGGTGTGGGGCTTATGCGTGAAAGATGGTTAGGGGTGCTGGTTGAAGGGTGACATCCCACAAAAGGGGAACAATAGAATTCTAGGATGATCATAGATGGGGAATACCATGCTCATCATATGAGTTGAGGCTATAGTTTAATATCATGTGTTGAGTACATTGTTGTGTAGTTTAACTTCATACAACTAGGAAGTGTGTCTATGTAGTTTTACTTCATACAACTCATATATAGCAGGCCCTACACCCAGGGATGAAATATCATATTCTATAAAGATGGAATGGATAAATTGTTCCTAAACATATTCATTAATAACATATCATTCATGATGCACCCAACATACCCTACCTAACATGAACATATTGTATCACAGTTTTAGTTAGTACATCAAATTATGTGAGTTATGACATGAATTAATAATAATATTAAAGTTTAAGGATCATTACACATGGTCATAGATAATAAAATCTGATAACACATAAACATGTGTATTTCTTACAAGTGGGTATGTTCTCATAATATCCAATCTTGGAGATTAACAACTGTGGATATCATGAGATAAAGCTTCATATACTTATGATTATTCACAGCCTAAATCCAATATGTTATGTGTCCCATAATAGACTATTATCCAAACATCAAAAAATATTTAAGAATTTCACCATACCATTTCAAGGTTCTCATCATAGTGAGGAACTGTTATGACCTTTTCAATGCAATAGACACTCTAGGACATTATTATGTTATAGTCATGTAAAATAATGGAAAATATGTATTAAGATATTTTATTAATATTAAAATTCATGAATATATAGGAAATCTAAAGTATAAAGTAGTTTATTCTAGGGGTCAACTCTAATAGACTGCTCCAGGCTCTAGATCCAACTACTAAAAAATTTTCAATATGTTAGTGCTCACATGTTATACATGATTCTACTAAGTATGTATATAGTTGTTGATTCCACCATGTCATTTCATGGCTAGTGTAGGTTTTTTCATGTACCTTTGAAGCCAATCTATTTTATATGGCCTCAAATCCTTGAGAAAATCCATCAAGTGGTGATATTACCATGTATCCACCTCTTATTCCCTTATTTAAAACTTGATATCTTAATTAAGTCCATAGTCAAAGATTATCATAACAATGATAAAACTATTACTTTTGGTATAACCCAAAGTAGGAATAAGATGTTTCTAAAATTATTTTTAAGCTACGTCATAAGTCACAGCATACTAGGATATTGTATATATATATAACACTATTTGTAATAAGTTTTTCTTGCATATTACCTTATCCTTACTATTATAATAGATCAAATTGAAATAAATGAAGACAAGTGTTCAATTACCTTGATTACTAGTATCCCCACATCTCTAGATATAATGAACTCATCCTATCATGACCACTCCCACCAAAGGTACCCCTCCTGGTCTAAAAATGAAGGAAGAGAGATAATGACCCATGATACCCACCTCTAGTAGGCCTTGGGTTGGTAACTATAATGATGGTATAAAAATACCACATATGGAAGGTATTACCCCCATTAATAATATAGAATCAGGATATAGAATGAACTGAAGCCAATAAAATATAGTACAAATATGAAATTAAACCAAAATCATCCCAAAATGCATGAATAAGGTTAAAAAAATACAAATAAAAGTCTTTAGGTAAATACCAAAAGACAATTCCTAAAACAGCGACTCAATAGAAGATCTAAAATCCAATCTTGTAATGACTAGATCAGTCCTTGAAATCCTCTAGGAAACCCGAAAATATTTTATATATACGTAGGGTGAGGATAACATGTATATGTAGTACGATCATACCCAAGGTCTCTACTAAACATGTGAAAAGAGAAAAGTAATTCACCAGTAAATAAATAGAAGAACCAACACGCACCTAAACAGGTCAACTAACTAAACACAGCCTCACCATGGCGTACTCATCAAACAACGCATCCTATTTAGTAACATAGTATCAAAATAATAAAAGGAAAAGTCTCCCCACAACCACTTCCCCAATTTTTTCCATTATCACACCCCAACATCAAACCTCATGTGCTCCCATCCCTTCCATGAATATCACATCACATATATATCCATCTCTATTATAGATCAGTATGCATCCTTACCTATCCCAATCTCCCATAGGGTCTAGAATATGGCAATTGCATCATTTATCAACACATCACAACCTCATCATATAACCGAGGTAGTATGATATCATGAATATGAAGGAAATCAACCTTGTGCCCTCCTCCCACCACGCATAACCCCCACCACATATCACATCTTCAATATCACTAGGTAGTATCCAACACCAACCCATATCATCACTGGGTAATCTCTAACACCATCCAAATCTCAACACATTGTAATCACCAACACCATCCCATATCATCACTAGGTAATCTACAACACTAACCCATATCATCGCTACTAGTGAAGTAAGAGTAGGGAAGAAGGGGTTTCCAACCATCTAAATCAACACCAGAGTGGATATTGGGAGAAACACTCAAAACCCAAAACATTTGGGCATTAATATGGTTAACCAAATCTGGTATGGTGAGTAAAGAAATAGCATAAAATACATGGTAGATAGATAGTAAAAAACACTCAACCTATGGGTTAACATCAACTGCACTAACATACTCCACATCACCACCGCTTCACCGCATGATATCTATCACAACTAATTCCACCACTAAATGCATCACACAATAAACCACCACACATAGACACTCAATTTCACATTCAATCATGGGTTCCACCATTTTATAGAATTAATGAGTTACCACTACCTCTCATTTACTAAGCCTTTTAATTTCACAATAACATATCCCATTCATTATATTTAATTCTATCCCATAATTATTCATTTACCAAACCATGTCATTTTAGTTTTAAAATTTCAGTTCATTCCATGGATAACTCAGAAACTGACATAATCACACAATATAATGGATCATTTTTACTATGTCAACTATTTACACAACATAAAATATTCCAATAAATCATCATAACATAACCATATCACCACCATAACCACATGTCACAACTATCTCACATCGACATATTCACATTCTTCACCCAAAGCTAGTCATCACCATCACCACACAATCTACATCAGGCTTTACATAACCACAATGGATTCACAATAGTGGAACCAACACACAAATCAATATTTCCATGGGCAATCAATTCACTATCCATATTTAAATTCTTATCCATTTATTGAGGGTGAGATTAATTAATCAATACAATAATTTTTCTAAAAGAAAATAAACTACAACACAAGCAAGGAACCCAGTAGCTGTGATTTTTAGCAAGGAAAAAAGTGTGCATTGTCTCATTAGCAATATCATCAAAATAAATAAAACATGTGATTTTTCCCCAAACACATAAAATTCAGTTAAGAAAATTCATTATCTTCATTAAGAAGACCCTTAATATCCACCTAAAGGAAGAAAAGAATCTGGAAATCCCCACACATTCATGTAAATAGGGAGAGATTCAAGATCACCTACCTCAAAGAATATTTTTGAAACATTACGCCAATTGGGAAAAGGAGAAATAATTTGAAGATGTCAACCAAATAAGAAAACCTCAAATAAACCTAAATCACAAAAAAGGATCATAAAAACACAACCCAAACGATCCATACACCAAAAAAGTGTCACCACTAAGAACTCCCAAATAGGAATCAGATAAATTGAGTAAGAAAAATGGATTTACTCAATATAGATTTCTAAAGATTAGCCTATGGAAGCTGGTGATAAAATAAAGAGGAAAGGGGTTGGGAGATAATGTAAAATTTATTAGTTTCCACATAAGTTTCAAGGTAAATTAGAGACAAATAAACAAAATCATTATAGCCATTGAATTTATAAACAAGGTGGACCTTGACACATGGATGATATAAAACACATATTCACGTCTTGAGTTTTCATGAGGCCCTCTAATTGAGGCTATAAAATAAATACAGTCCATGAATCCATTGAATTCCAAACCCAATGAACATCTATCAAATTTCATGGAACCTAATAATTGAATTAATTAATGTCATGAATTATTCTTTCACACCAAGAATCACTTAATCACATAATCCCCTTATGAAGTTTCAATCTGTGAATCGCTAGCTTCTAAGCCATGAACAAACTCTCACATCGTGAACACTTATTTACATCTTGAACCACTAGATGTGGTATAATTATAACTCCAAACTTCATCGAACCCTAATTGAACCTCCTATGAACACCTATAACTCCAAAAACATAAAATTAATAGGCTAAGAAGGTATGTATCGTTACATTAGATACCTCTCAAATGATTCTCTTCCCTGGGAATCAAAACCAAACCTGAAAAAGAAAGGTAAGGACTTGAAAAACAATATTTCAAGATACCTATTAGGGATATAATTTCACTAAAAACACTATAACACCACCCAAACACATCATGTTGAGCCAAAACATCTATAGAGCACCCCACACAACCACATCACTATCCTCCATTAAGCACATCACTGCACCATCTCTCACCATCCACAAGATAACTCTCTCCCATATTACCAGTTGTACTAATATTTAAAATTATATAAAGTATAGTCCAAAACCACCACTTCCACCACGAAACACCAACATAATCACATAAATTAATAATCATGCCTTCTGTATCAATATATTGTCCACTTTTTCCAACACTGACTCACCTGACCGGTTTTAAAACATGTCATAAACATAACGTGTCTTGATTGTGAAGGGTTTTTTCCTCTATTAATATACTTGAATCCAAAATATAAATTATTTGATAGGGTAAAAAGGTGTATATCATAAATTAACAACATTAAAATATCACATCATTAATGAAAAACTAAACAAGGAAAAACTCAAAATAACTCTGGGTTCTGGAAATGCGTCCACGTATCTGACAGACCAAAATTAATTGAAAATTTTTATTCGAATTTTGATGATCTATTCATTATTTTCAATTATAAACCCCATTTATTTCAATTATTTATTAAAATTATGGGTAATTTTAATTATATAATGAAAATGGGATAAAATATGAAAATTGCTTAAGTTCGAAATTTTGATAGATTTTAATAAATTTTGTATTTTAATCATAAATTTTATATTATTGATCCAATTTATATGGTTATATTTCTTTAGGATTAATTTCCTTTTTCTCTACAACTTTCCTTTCTGGGCCCAAATCTAAATCCACCATTCGGAATCCCAAAACCAGCTTACAAGTTGGGCCTTAAAAACTGTTCATAGATCATTAAATTTTTTATGTTTCAATAATATCTCATGATTTGAAAAGACAAATATTCTAAAATTTAGAGGGGAGACATGAAATAAATTTATGAAAAACTTTATTTAAGTCTTCCATGCGTGAATTGACCATTTTCAAGGCCATTAATGCATGAGAAACCAGAGATATGGAATATGGAGAGTCTGCTTGGACAGAATAAATTCTAGAAGTAAAACAGAAATAACTCTCTCTACACATGAAAAAATATACTGAAATTTGGAGGAGAGATTAGAAATATATTTAAGAACAACTTTAATGAAGTATTACATGCATTAATTGTACATTTAATGGGGTTAACATATGGAAACTTTCTAAAGGAAATTCTGGCCTATAAAAGGAGTATAGATCCTCCTTTCCAAGTCATTCCAATATATCCCATACCATCAATCGACCACCAAGAAGGAAATATACACCAAGGAGTTGTGTTGCACCATCTTCTCTATCCCCCATTTCTAATTCTTCTTTATTTTTTTATTTTTCTTTTTTTTAGATTTCAATTGTAATTTAAATTTCTAATAAAATCGTGCATTTCATTTAATTTTGATTCCACCAATTTCATCCCCTTCTCTAATTCATATTCTTTTTAAATTTTTTCAGTATTATCATAATTAATACCATTATTATTAATAATGATAAAATTATTATTATTATTATTATTATTATTATTATTATTATTATTTTAACATTCTCATTTTGATATTTATTTTTCTTTTCTCATTTTCTTCCTCTCTTCTTCTCTAAAAAAATATTCTCTTAATTATAATAATAATTATTATTATTAATATTGTTATTATTATTATTATTATTATTTTCAATTTATTTATAAACTATATATTTATTTTATTATTTTATTTTATTTTATTCCTCTATCTCTCTCACCCCAATTCTATTTTCATTTCATTATTTTATTTTCTCATCACCAATCTTTTTAAATTTTATTTATTTTATTTTATTCTCTTTCTTTTTCTCTTCCACCCACTCCTCTAAGAGATCTCTTACTCTTGAAAATGAGAGGCTTACCCCAAGGCTTGTCTTGGGGGTGGAAAAGGTGTTAATGAATTTTCTTTAAAATTTAATTTTAAGTTTGTAGATAGAATTAAGTTGCATGCATGGGAGATCTGAATGTCTCCATTGTGGTGATTGTCCCCAATGACATGAAATTCAATCTATCTTTATAATTTTATTTAATCACTTTTCTCTCTCTCAATTGGTTAGTTCTTCACACATTTGAGTTGAGATAATCAACAGATGAAAAAACATTGATAGATTTGGGTCCTATTAGATGACACCTCATAGACCAAGGAGTGTCATCAACCTTGATTAAAGGATGAGGTGGAATTAAGAGTGATTAGGAATTCGATGATATTCCAAAATTTCTAAATAAATAATAATAGTCAAAATATGAGATTTCATGTTTGGATTATCAAAATGAAATAAACACATAAAGGAGATTAATTATTGAACATTAAACCAAACCCTAAAGCCAAGTACTTCCATTTCTTAACTCATTCTGTCTAGAATTCATGTTAGTTTCAATTATCATTTTACATGTCATTAGAAAAGTAATCAAAAACACAAAATGAATGTAATTGATTTTGTAAATTAATCCAAACCAAAAAAAAGAGATAGCTTTTGTGATATAGAAGAAGTATGTGAAAAAACTGAAAGGATCCTCATGTGAGACGACCCTGGTCAGCCACTATATTACATTTGGAAAAATATAATTGTTTTTTCATTCCGTATGATAGGATTGCATCAAAAATGGCTTCATTTCTAGGGATCAAATCAGTAGTTTACTTTTTTTTTTCTATTTTCGCATTTTAAATATATTTTCATTTTTTCTATTTGAAAAAAAAAATCTTTACATGATATATTCAAATTTATATTATTATGCATGGGTAGATTACTCATAGGTGAAACAGTAGTAGCAAAAAAACAACAACAATAATAAGTAGATTATAAAAGAGATCAGGTGAAAGAACTTAGAGAAAGTATAGAACAAATGGCAATAAAAGATGAAAGAGAATTTGTATATGTTTGTGCAATAATGGATCAATCTAACCTAGAGCTCGAACAAGAACCTGAGGCAGTGGTGGAATAAATTTCACCACTCAACTTTGAAATTGAATAACCTAAGGAGGTAAAGGCGGAGGTACCTGAAGATTCATTCCACCTCGCTCAGCCGTTACTGGAGGAGATAGATGAATGTTCATTTTCTATGGATTTATAAGAGGGAGATCATGTGAATTTGATAAATTTTGGAGAAATTGGTCAAAAATTGAAATACAACATGATCTCCTCATTCAGTGAAAATTAAATCCAAGAGGCACATTCAATTGAAGAAGAGATTCAATATGAACCAATTTAGGGAGTTGACCCTTTTATAAACTCTTTGTCTTCCAATTTCATTGAAACTAAATTGAGTATCACTCCCTACTATTTTGATTTTACATATTTTTTTGACTCATATTTTTCAATGGAGGAATATGATGAAAAACAAAATGCACCTATTGAGGAACACATGGAGCTCCATTAACATATTTAACATCTATAGGAGGAATCCCGTAAAGAGATATCAGTGGCTCTTCTTGAAGAACCATAGACACATGTTTCTTTAATTATAGGGGGAGAATATGATATTGAATTTTCATATTATAATTTTTTTTAAATAAAATTACCTTCTAACTCTCCCTTTGACTATTCTTTTAATGCAGCATGCCTAGTGAAGACACTGGATGGAGAAAGAAAGTTTGAAGGCATCGCAACCAAAGAGAAAAAGGTTCCATTCTATATCCTACCCAAGCCATGAAAGTTATACCACATTTAAAAGGGTATGGATATGGTGTACTCTATCCACGGAGTACTCCTAAATAGAGAAGAAGAAATATAAGCTAGAAGGAACCACATATGGTGGTTTAAATATAATAAAATCCACCCACCGACAGATTATGGATAACATCCAACACTTCCCTTATGGAGGCAATAAAATTTTATGTCTAACTTGGGGGATCATACCAATATTTATATTTACAATATTTTTAGGAATTTAGATATAAATTTTATTTCTTAGGAAGTAGTTCAGCATACAGCCCACTCCCTACTGTTCTTTTTGAGATTTAATAACATGATCCTTTTGCTTAATTGTGTAATTCTATATTATAGGACCATAATAGCATAATGCAGCCTTGAACAGTGAAGGGTAATGACAAATATTCATCTTAAAGGGAGTTCAATTTTAGTGTTCTATCTTATAAACTCTCTACATTTTTTCCCACTTCATGTTTTGAGCTCTAAAGTAAAAATTACATGCCCATTCTTGAATTATGTTTTACTTGACTAATCTAGGAGACATGAGTTTATTAGGAATCATGTGATTACATATTTTAGATTTCAATGTTCATAAGAATGAATAAGTAAAGTGGAGAATTAAAATTTTAAAGTGAAACATGGATATTAAAAAGAGAACTCGTGATTTAAGGAAATTAATTGATTCAGGTAAATGAAATTTCCCAACCATTTTTCATGATTTTAAATTTCTAAAATTCATGAGAAATTATTTGTTATTATTAATAATGACTTGGGTGATTGTCCCAAATCATATGTCCCATTATCGAGAGGATTTCTAGACCAGTTAATTCCTATTATATTCTTGAGCATATTTTTTGAGTGATCTTGGGACATGCCACCCACTAGAAAATTAATTTGAACTTTTCAAAACTATGATTGTGAAAAAACACATTTAAAATGATTTATGAATCCTTTTAAAAGACACTAATTCATAAAATACCACATTTAAATCAATCCTTATTTATCCTATACTTACCATGAATGACCTTGTTAGGAATGGTCCATGTTCCATGATATTATTATCCATTCCTACCCTCCTCTTAGTAATATCATGAAATTCTAAAGTTTAAGTGTTGAAGTGAAGGGGATCATGATAAACGTGATGATTTAAATTTTAATGAAGAAGTGTGGGGGTAATTATTGTGGGAATTATAAAAGGTTTTAGAATAATTCATTATACTGTAATGTTTTTCCACTCTAGAATATAAAAAAAATTAAAATGAAAAAAAGAACCAAAAAATTGTTAAAAATGGGTTGTGATTTAGGAAAATCAAAAATCACCATTACAAGACCTATTATTTCTATCATATATATTTAGTTGGTGGATGTGAGGTTTATTCTAAAAGAATAACTTTGAAAATGAGAAAAAATGAAAATTTTCTTTGGAAAAGAAAACAAATGGGGGTATAAAAATTAGAAAAAAATATTCAATAGAGGTAAAAAATCATTCATTATGCTTAAAATAATCATATAATTTTCTTTGAGTTTTGAGGAAGTTGGGAATTATTACAATTTGATGGTGATAATGTCATTAAAAAATTTACTTTTAATAACATGCATTGTACATAAGAGATAAACCACCTCCTTGAACATTAATTTTTGAAGCATCAAAACCTACCAACCTTAACTATCATAGTTATTTGAACCTTGATTAAAAAGTCCTCATGATTTTATGTTCCTTTTGTCTTTACAAAGTGTATAAAGTAGTTCCTTTAAAAACACATGGATAAGGAGAATTTATTCATGATATGATCATAACTCTTCTTAAATTGTATCATGAGTGATGAGTGAAAAGAATATATTGTGGGATAGATCATGATTTGGAATGTTTAATAATAATTAATTGAGGAACTTTAATGAATGATAGGAGAACTTCCATAATTTTTCAAAGGGGCAAAGTAAAATACATGGATTGGTTGTTTCATTGAAAAATAAGAAATTGAATTGATATTTTATGTGGAATTTGAAATTTTTATTTGAAATTGATAATTGTTTGATTATATTACATTGAAACTGTAATACTGATAACATTGGTTCCCTCTTTAACTCCTTGTTGAGATTTCATGCTTAATGATAAATATGGTTTAAGTGTGGGGGTATTTGATAGACCAAAATTATGTGAAAAGTTTTATTCAAATTATGATTATTTATTCATTATTTTCAATAATAAAACCCATGTATTTAATTAATTTATTAAAATAATGGGTAATTTATATTATAGAATTAAAATGGACTGAAATGTTAAAATGGATTAAGTATAGAATTTTGAAAGATTTTAATTATTTTGGTATTTTGATCATAAATTTTAAATTATCGATCCAATGGATGTGATTATTTATTTTTAGGATTAATTCCCTTTTTTCTAAAACTTTACCTTCTGGAACCAAATCTAAATCCATCATTTGGAAGCCCAAAACTAGCTCATAAGTTGCGCCTTGAAAACTGTTCACAGATCTAGAAATTTTTGATGTTGGGACCATATATCTTGATTAAAAGAACCTAATATGCTGAAATTTGGTGGTAAGATGTGTAATACATTTATGAAATTAATTATGAAGTCTAGAATCTATGAATTGACCATTTTCAAGTTCATTAATTCATGTGAAACTGAAGATATAGAATATGGAGAATCTTCCTAGGAAGAATAAATTATTTGAGTAAAATAGAAATAAATCTCTATACACTTGTCCAAATACACTAAAATTTGGAGAAAAGATGAGAAATAAATTTAAGAACAACTTTCATGAATGAGACCACGTGTAAATTGGCCATTTAATAGGGCTAACATACAGAACATTTCTTAGTTAAGTTCTGGCCTATAAAAGGAGGAGAGTTCCTCCTTCCCAAATCATTCCAATCCATCCCATACCATCAGTCGACCATCGAGGAGGAGATATCCACCAAAGAGACATGCTACATAATTTTCTTCTTCCCCCATTTATTTTTCTTATTCATTTTTTTTAGTTTTCTTTATTTTGTTTTATTTTTCAATTGTAATTGAAATTTCTAATAAAATCATGCTTTTTTTTAATTTTGTTTCAACCAATTTCATTCTCTTCTCTAATTCTTATTCTTTTTAATTTTTATTAGTATTATCATATTTAATATCATTATTATTGATATTATTATTATTATTATTATTATATTTATTTTAATATTCTTATTTTGAAATTTATTTTTCTTTTCTCATTTTCTTCCTCTCTTCTTTTTCAAAAAAAAATATTCTATAAATTATAATAATAATTATTATTATTATTATTATTATTATTATTTTAACATTATTTATAAATTATATATTTCTTTTCTTATTTTATTTTATTTTATTCCTCTCTCTCTCACCCAAATTATACTTTCATTTTATTCTTTTATTTTCTCATCACCATTCTTTTTAAATTTTATTTCTTTTATTTTATTCTATTTCTTCTTATTTTATTCCACCCACTCCAACAAGTGATATATTACTCTCATAAATGAGAGGATGAACCTAATTCTTGGCCTAGGGGGAGGTAAAGGTGTTCATTTATTTTCTTTAAATTTTAATTTTAATTTTGTAGATAGAATTGAGTAGCGTGCATAGGTGAGGCGAATGTCCCAGTTGAGGTGACTACCCCCCCCCCCAATGACATGCAACTCAATCTATCTCTATTATTTTATTTAATCATTTACCTCTCTAAATTGGTTTTTTATTCACACAATGGAGTTTAAATAATCAATGGATGAAACAACATAGATAGATATGGGTCCTCAAAGATGACACCTCCTAAACCAAGGAGTGTCATCAACCTTGATTAAAGGAGGAGGTGGAATTAAGAGTGCTTGGGAATTCGATGATATTCTAAAATTTATAAATAAATAATAGTAGTCCAAACATGAGATTTCATGTTTTTATTATCAAAATAAAATAAAAAACATAAAGGAGACTAATGATTTAACCTTAAACCAAACCCCAAAACTAAGTACTTTATTTCCTTAACTCGTTTTGTATAGATTGCATGTTAGTTTAAATTATTATTTTAAATTTCATTAGAAAATTAATCAAAACCAAAAAAGATTTTAATTTCTTTATTAAATTAATAAAAACCACATAAATAGATAGCTTAGGTTATTTAGAAGTATTAAGTGAAAAAATTTAAAGCTTCCTCAAGTGAGACGATCCTAGTCGGCCATTGTGCTGTATTAGTAAAAATATAATTGTTTTTCTATGCCCTACAACAATCATGCATCGGTATCACCATTTTAATTAATCTCCTCTAAGCCACCATACTTTCACAACATAAGAACCAAGGGGATATTTTATCCATGTATCACTTTCTCTTGAATACCCTAGATCTCTTCTAGTCGCTCTATGAACATTTCATCATCATCAATATCTAACTCTCCATAGACAATGACTTGGAAGTCACTGTAAATATACCAATGAAGATAGTACAAGTATAACACATTTTGGATCCATCCATCTATGGTGGAAGTTCCAACAAATAATCCACCTTTCCAACATACTCCAATACCTCAAAAATATAGGTAAATCATATAGAAATCTGACACCATCTTCCAAACCTCTATTACCCCCGATGATGGGAGACTCTCAAGAACACATTGTCTCTATCCTAAAAATCTAGGGGCCTCCACCTATAATTAGTTTGTTCCTTATGATAGTCCTGTATCACCCTCATCCTCTTTCATAAAATCTTTATCTTCTCAGTTGTACTATACACTACATCAGGACCACGAACTGTTGACTCCCCAACCTCTTTCCAGCTCAATGTAGAGTGTCACAACTTCCTATACAACATATCAAATAGAACCATTAAAATAAACTAGTGATGTATGTTGTTATATTAAAATCATCTAGAGGTATTTAATTTACCCATGATCTTTAAAAATCCAAGACACAAGCTTGCAACATAGACTCCCACTTCTAGATGATTCGCTCCATCTGTCCATATATCTGAGGGTGAAAATAAGTACTATAGAAAAAAAAGAAGCCAAAGATGTGATACAATCTCCAAAAAAATCCATGAGTTAAAATGAGGATCATAATTTGAGATGATGTTACTTAGTGCCCCATGGATTCTAACTACATAATCCATATATTTCCTTGTTAAAACATATATGTCACTTGATTCATGGAATGATAGAAAATGGACTAACTTCATCAGTCAGTCCACAATCACCTAAACTAAATCACATATTCCCTAAGCCTGAGGTAACCTAGTAAATAAATCTATTGATATTTCCTCCCATTTTTAGTTGGGGATACCCAATATAACAACCCGTACTTTACATACATTTTTATTACTTCAAAATTGAAGCACACTTATTACAACATATAACAAAACCATGAAAGGACTGTATAGGTATAGTGTCTTTAGAAACTGGGAAACATAAACAACTGGTTCATAAATCATCTACATCGTCTCCCTTCTATTTTATCATATCTAGAGTCCCTTTTGGAATATCATAATTAATACCCTTCTTCCTGAACTGGGGAAAATAAAACATACAAAAGGGTGAGCTCAAATTCTCATAAAGGGTAAACAAAAGAAATATAAATCATATCATATTTATAAGAACATAACATTTTGAAAATCTTAACCTGCAAAAGAGATCATAATATCATAACATGGGATAATTCATGGAAGTGAAATTTAAATCCCAATAATCATAACATGAAACTTTGTGGCATACACACATAATCATAGAGAATCATTTCTTAGTAGTCAAGACTCATTTCCAAGACTATCCTAGCGTACAAAGTCCATTTCTGAACCGAGTTCAATCCTCGTTTCAGTCCTGTATCACTGAACCGGATTAACCTACCGTTCCAGCCATGTCTATCTCATGAGATATAAATCTTTACCCAATGCATTGGATGGAGATATAGGTCTCACCAATCTCATAATTGTACCATTCTTATGTGTGCTACAAAATCATAAATCATATATCATAGCATAAACCATGTAATAAAAATGGTATTCTTAAACATCATGCCATCATAAATCATATAAGATAAAATGACTTCATAAAAATAATTACATCATAATCAAATCAATGTAAAAATAGGTATATAAATAGAACCCTATATTATCTTATATGGAAAATAATTTTTATAAAAAACTTGAACTCCATTCTTGAGGAAAATATCCTTTCTACTTCAAAAACATTTTTCCTTTATTAACATGTAATAAAATTTTAAACTAAAAGAAGTTAATTAAAAATAAAATTTAAAAATTGTAAAGGAAGATTCATGGAAATAATTTTCTAAAAATCCATTCATGTCGTATAAGTTAAAGAAAAACATTCTTCTCGTACTTTGGCCGGAAAAGTCAAAAAATTACCTCTTACTAAAAACGACAAAAGATTTCTTTCATATCTTTTACTAATAACTCACCAATGGGTAAAATTGGATTGGAAAAATTGTAGTAGGATATAAATATTATTACATACTGAGGAACATGGATGTGAATGACAAATATTCTCCATTAAATTATGAAGTATAAACAATCTCGGATAAAAATGAGATTGTGAGATTTTCCCTTACCTTAGGTCTGATTTGCTTCATAAGTGTCTGAAACTCTTGTATAATGATTTAAATAATGTCATTGACTTATTATATAATCATAATCATTGTTATGATATCATATATGGTCATATTATTAGCTTCTTATTAGTAATATTTCATTGCTACTTGTTATTCGGGTGTTTATTTCTTTTTGTTCTTATGCGTGTTTTGTCGAATAAATTATTATTCTTCTTTTTAGGTTATAGATAAATTATTTCCAGAATGGTATTAGTATAATATATATCATATTTATTAATTCAATTCATTTATATAATCATTATTCAATGAAGATCATGTAGAACGAGTCGCATCACATCATGGAGACGGTAGGTCGTACGTACGCACGAGCGATGATATTGTTCCCATGATTGTGGAATTGTATTGGAGGGTATGTATACTATTTCAGAATCAATATCAATTTAAAATAATCATATATAGTTATTCTTTACCCCATTATACCCATCCAAGTAAGGTGGTGATGGAAAACAGATTACACCACGGCGTGGAGACGGTATTCTGTATGTATGTACACGCAGTAATTTCATTTTCCGTAGGATGGATAGAATGTGAAATAGGGTTGTTTCATATTTATAATAAAATATCCATATATGAGTGATACTGATGTTATTACTTCATAATGAAACAACTAAATAATAGGAAGTATAATAAGAAATAAATTTGAAAGAATCAGTAACGGATATTACCTCGTCTTCGACACGCCTCTTTGAAACTTCCTCTTAGGGAACTAAAATTGGTCTTTGAATAATACCAGGACCTCTAGAGTATTACTAGGGAAGTGGAGAAGAAAAATTGGCAGGGTTTGGCCGATCTTGAAGGCTCAAAGTTGTGTAAATAGGAGAGGGAGGAGGTTCCCTTTTATAAGGGAGGAGAAGGGCACCTTAGGAAAAACATAAAATATTATTTTATTATAAAGTCATATTCGGTTTTTAATAGCTTCAAATTGATTTATTTAAAAGATAAGGTGTGTATGGGTCGAAAGCCTATCAGACAATATATTTTATACAAGTTTAGGTTACTATTTTAACCTTATCATTTAGATTTAACTCTAAGTTAAATAATTTAACTTTTACCATGTCTTCTTGTTTTTTTACACTATATGGTTAATAAACTTACTATAACAAGACTAAATAACCCCAAGTTGTTCATTATTAATATAGATAACATTATATAAGTCGTTTGGCCAAACCTTATATTTTTAGTAATATAATAACAATTAATAATATAATATTTGTTTTAAAAACTATTTTATGTCAATTCTGACACGATTTGGTAATTGATTTCTGTGAAAATCATAGCATCATTATTAGTTCGAAAAAAGTTTATTGGATCAATACTAAAATGTCATATTAACCTAAAAAAATAGTGTAATTTATAAAAAGTCTCAAATTACATTTATTTGGGTATTTATAACATCAATTATGTTAATATTTTATCAATAAGGTAATCAATGCATCATCATTGTGTCATTAATAAATTAACTTATTTAATGTCTAAAAATTAAAAATAAAATACCATTATGTTGGAAATAGGTTTATATTTCTAATGAATATTTATAGTCGATTTTATCTTATTTATAACCCTATATTAAAAATGTTTTAGTTATTAAACTTTGATTTTAACTATTTTAACTCTTCTTTAAATAAAATAATATTAAATGTCCTAATCTAATCCAAGTGGACCTAAATGGTCATATTTTATTCATAAGGTTGTTTTTGGTCGAATTAAACTTATCCAATAGAATTAGGACATGTGTTAGGGTAATAATAATATCATTTTTACCCCTAATTACTCTATTTACTTTTAACCGTGGTAAATAAAAGTAAAAAGTTACTATTTACCAAAAATTATTTTTATCTTATTGAACCACATTTTACTCCTTGATACTAACCTTGTCTCTCTGATTTTAGAAATTCCACTCACAGAAGCGGTAAAATTAAGTTTTATGTAAATTTGCAAAAAGCTCCTATGAGGTAGGTAAAAGACGGTGAAAAGTTCAATAAAATTTTTATATATATAAAATTATTATAAAATTACTCCAATGAATTACATTGAACTAATATAGGTATTATGTATAAATTTTTACCTAAAATAAATTTAAATAAAATAAATAATTATTAAATAAAAAAGTCGGTTTTTAAATAGTAACCCAGTGTTTTCACTATTCATCAAAAATTGAAAGTTTTCAGAAAAATACCAAAAATTCACCCTAGGATAATTTTGATATTCTGAATCCCAAAATGAAGTCCATTTTGAAAGTTAAAATTTATAAAATTTCAAAATTTGGGTATTACTATTCATAACGGCTAGTTTATATAATATTTTAATAACATATTGTTGTTTAGTGAAACTCGGTATTGCGTACAATGCAAGCTATCGAGGAAGGTTGCTCTTGCGTGTAACGCAAGACAAGACAGTGTTGTGTGTAGTGAAAGATTACTTTATATAACATAATACATAAAAACAAAATATTTCTCATAAAATCTCGAGTGTTACACCCAAGGGATACAATAAACCTCTATAACATAGTGTTTGATTTCACCTGCTGATAAACCAGAAACTTTTCCACAAACTCTACCACTAATCAATTCATCCAAGGACACCAAATCTATCTCCTCAAACAATGATACATCTTAGTCACGTCATGATTTACCACTAATTGTGATATTTAAAACTCATGGATAACTTCTTCATACATTTCTAATTGAATGAACAACCTCCCCTGAAAAAAACATCTAATTCTAACCATCTTTATGTAGCACCACCAAGGCCAATGCGGTCTCAAATCACCTATGCCTATAAGTATCCCCACTAAGACACCTCCACCCAATACATTAGATATGAATCCATAGTCATCTAATAAATACTACCTTAGTCACTACTTTCCCCCATGTCAAGATGCATCGCCACAATCTCCTTCATCCCTCTCCAAACATCCTCAGACTCCCAAACCTCATATCATTGGGACTTCTGACTCATCACATTGAAAACTACATTCCCCTTTCCAATAGTGATAGGTATCTCAAAATTTTAATCTTATAGAAACTTCATCCACCACTACTGGTATAGATTTAGGTATTTCGGAGAGAAAACATATTTCAAGCTCTTATGGTCCATGAAAACCACAAAGCGCTCACTGATAAGGTAATGTATCTACATATTTAGTTCAAACATAATTTCTATGAACTTTAGATCATTGTTGGACAGTTAAGCTCATGGGGTAATAGTTTCCTAGACCCTTAAGAGATAAATTTCCTCTATTATGTCAAGATACATCCTAAACCTAGATGGATACATTGCAAATCACCTTGAACTTAAAACCCACCTTAAGAAAATGAATAACTAGAGAACTGATCAATTTCTCCTTTAGGTAACTGAACACCACCTAGAACTTATTAGTCCATATGAAATTTTGATTCTTCCAAGACAAAGTTGTCACTGGTGTTTAAATCCTAGAAAAATCAACCACAAACCTCTAGTAGTAGCCCATGTGACTAATGAAAATGTGAACCTCTACCACATTCTTGGGTGTTCCCCAAGACAAAAGTACCTAGATTTTTTATGTGTGTATGGAAAAACCCTAATAAGACACCACATGACTAATTAAATGCACCTCTCATATCAAAAACTTTCAATTGGACAACTTTCCATAGATATAATGGTGTCAAAGAACCTATAAAACATCGCAAAAATGATTAGCATGATCCTTTTTTGATTTAGAGTAGATTAATATGTCATCGATGAACATGGATTTGAACAGATCTAGTAACTCAGGGAATATATAGTTCATGGGCCCCGTGAATGTAGCTGGTTCATTTGTGACACCGAATGATAAGACCAAAAACTCAAAATACACATATCTACGCCTGACGGTAGTATTCAATATATCCTCATATTTCACCCACATTTAGTGATGTCCAAACCACAATTAAATCTTTGAAAACCAGCTGGATCACTTCAACTGGTCTAATAGATCATTGATCCTTGGAAGGGGGTAATAGTTCTTGACTATTACCAAATTTAACATTTGTTAGTCTATGAACAACCATAGAATACCATTCTTCTTATTAGATAATAATATTTGAGAACCCCTAATAGTTGCACTAGGTCGAATCAAACCCTTATACATCAAATTATCAACTTTTAGTCTCAACTTATGTAGATCTATCGGCACCATTTGATATAGAGCCATCCAAATCAAAGATGCACCCATTTATAACTCAATCCCAAACTTGATGTTGTGTTGAGAGGGTTGGGTCACAACCTCATCTAGATAGAAGTTAAGAAACTCCTCCATAACCCTGGGAACATCCTCTACATGGGCTTCCACTCTCATCTCTTCCAACTAAGATAAGAGGGGATCAACACTCCTATCACCCATCTAATAACTCTTCTAGCCAATGAACACCACTCATTATACCTCCACATCAGAAAAATAAACCCTCCTATGAATTCAATTGATTACTGCATGCATATAATATAGTCAATCTATGCCAAGGATAATGTTTTATGGATATATCTAGAGAAATAAGAAATCCCCCATATATTTTTGTGGCCCAATAACCAATCTACATCATTGGAACACATCAAAAAAGTAAACAGATCTCCAACTAGTGTGGATAACACCAAGGGAATGATAGGTCAATCCACCTCAATTCATAAATCCCAGACCAAAAAAAGAGAAAATAATGAGTGTGAGGCTCCTGAATCAAACAATGAACAATAAAGGGGTAAATGGTAAACTAATTCTACCTTGGAAAGCCTCTAGAACTACTGGAACTACCACCTCTATCACATGAATCTTCCCACACCTAGATCTCTTGTATTTCTACTGATGGCCTCCATTTCCACGATATGGTCTAATTATGTAACGTCCCGGTTCCGGAAGCCACCTAGAGGCACCCCATACCTGGTTGGTCATATGGCCTCAAGCGCATTTCCCCGAATGCCAGAGGCCGGTGACTAGCAGTGAGGGCCTTGGGTGTGATAGTGGGGAAACTATGCCCTCATTGGCAGAGTACACAGCGGGATTAAACAAATACATACAAGAGTGGAAGTAGTAATAATGACATACAGCAGTAACAACAGAAATCTAAAAGTATAAACTGGAGAACATACATAAAATGATACATGATACATATGTCTAGGAAAACAACCAAACAAGTCACAATGTTGGAATACAACAGTGCTAAACCAAAGTACAAAACAAAATAGATAAACTCCCCAGCATCGCAAGCCATAGCTTCGTCCCATGCTCTCCATCTCCACAGCAATCAAGTACCTGAAGTAGAAGGGTGCTTTCCCTTATCTATACCCGCAACAATATAATCTGTTTGGGGCCAAAAGCATGACCCAAACAGGGTGTGAGACTAAATCCTAGTAGGCAACCACCCGAAGATCTGTGCCTAACAGTCAGTGAATATATGGCAGGAAAAGCACACAAAACAGTAAACAAGAAAGTGCTCATCAGTAAACAGTTCCACAAATCAAAAACAATCAATCAAGCACAGTAACCCTCTAGGAAGTTCACATAGCCTATCCTCTCTGGTTAAATGATAAGGATTCATAAAGACTCTCTAAGTAATCTCACACAGTCAATTCCCCTGATAGTCAAAGGTAAAACAAGACTCTCTGGGGAAGATCACACAGCCAATTCCCCTTACAGTCTAAGTTAGTCACAGACTCTCTGAGGAAGCTCACACGATCAATTCCCCATATAGGCCCAAGGTCTAGGAATATCTGAGGAAGCTCACTTGGTTAATTCCCCTTATATCCCAAATCATTCAATTAAAACAAAGACTCTCTGAGGAACCTCACCTGGTCAATTCCCCTTCTAGTCTAAAGAAATCAAGGACTCTCTGAGGAATCTTATTCGGTCAATTCACCTTATAGCCCCAAGTGGTCCTAGGATCTCTGAGGACGCTCACACAGTCTATCCCCCTTATAGCCTAAAGATCTCAAAGACTCTCTAAGGAAGCTCACTCGATCAATTCCCCTTATAGTCTACTACATCAGGTTCTCATGGCCCGGTGTAGGTCAGCAAGCATAGTAGTGAAATATGGACAAAGTAAACCTACAGAACTACTTGGCTAACCAGTCTACAACATATCAAGCATGTCAGAACAAAAACTCTCCATCCTATAGCAATAGGCATAGAAAATAGTCAAGGCAGCCAAACTGGCTCAACAGAACCAAATGGTCATAAACATAGCATGCAAGGGAAATACATCTAAAGCATATAAATAAACCCTATTCATATCTAAATTACCTCTACACAAGAATACAAGCGTGGAAGGCAATCAACAAGGGTAAAACGGTAAACATGCAATACCTCGTTCAAGGGTATTGGTGGAATTTGCACATAATACACAAAGACTTTGAACAGAAATGCACAAAACACCTACCTCGGGGTTAGGAGATTGCTATATGTGAACCTCAAGGCTTGAATCTCCTTAGAACGTCGAAGATCTACAAAAACATCTAAAAGGTTCAACCCACGATATCTCATGAGATAAGAGAAATCAAAATATGGTGCTCTAAAAGAAGAGAGAACTCACTGATGTGATTCTAATGCAACCGACAGTGTTCGATTCGGAGGACCGATGCACACTCGGGGGTTCATCAAAGATTTGAGGCCATACAGAGCTCTCGGTCGAACGAGACCTAAAAGAAGAGCATTCTGGAGATTAGACGTGACCCCGATGTGTTTAATAAAAAAAATAAAGTACACAACATTTACTTTTTAAGTACATGGCGTGTACTCGCCTTTTATGTACTCCACTTTAAGCGGCCTCCAAGTAACTCCCACACGGCCGTATGTGTGGCTACTACACGGCCATCACACGGCCTCCTGTGGCAATGAAGTACATGCTATGTACTCATAAAGTACATGGCGTGTACTTAGAAAATTTTCAGAATTTCCTTTTTCCTCAAAAATGACCAGAAAAGGAAAAACATACCTGAAAAGAAGATCTTGGTTCTTACAAACTTCCCCACTTAATGAAATTCATCCCCGAATTTCCCTAGCACGACGTTGAAGAAGAAACCTCGAACAGCTCCAGCTACTGAGCTCGTACATTGGCCTCCCTCTCCCAAGTCCCGTCTTGCACCCACCTGTGCTGCCATAGCACTCGTACCAGAGGAACAGACCGGCCACAGAGAACCTTTGTACTGTGATCCACAATCTGGATAAGATTCTCCTCAAATGATGAATCCACTTCGAGATCAACCTCCTCGGGTTGTAAGACATGAGACGGGTCTGATAAGTAACATCAAAGCTGAGAAATGTGGAAAAAGTCATGCATAGCTCGGTACCTCTGAGGTAACTGCAACTGATAGGAAACTGGCCCAACTCTCTCTAACACCTCAAACAGACCGACGTACCTTAGTAAAATCTTTCCCTGTCTCCTAATCCTCTTATGTCGCAAACTCGGTGTGACACGCAGGAAAACCTGATCCCTGACCTCGAACTCCAAAGGTCGTCTCCGCTAATCCGCATAAGACTTCTGTCGAGACTATGCAATAGTCATCCTCTTCTGAATCAACTTTATCTGCTCTGTGGTCTCCTGAACAAGATGAGGTACCAGAAAATCTTCCTCTCCTGCCTCCATCCAACATAAGGGTGATCGGCATGGCCTACCATACAAAGCCTCATAAGGTTCCATCTAAATAGTTTCTTGAAAAATGTTTTTATAGGAAAACTCCACAAAAGGTATATACTTCTCCCAAGAACCTCCAAAATCCAGGATGCATTCTTAGAGCATATCCTTAAAAACCTGAATTTTATGCTCGAACTGGCCATCTATCTGGGGGTGATAAGATGTACTCAAAAGTACCTGTGTACCCAAAGCCTTCTGAAGCCCCTTCCAGATTCGAGAAGTAAAACGTGAATCCCTGTCTGAAACGATGGAGCGTGGAACTCCATGAAGATGTAAAATCTCACTGATGTACAACCATCCCAGCTGATCAACATTGAAGGTCTCCTTGATCGACAAGAAGTGATCAACCTTCGTGATTTTGTAAATGACAACCCAAACTGCATCATTCCCTCAAGGCGACCTCGGAAAACTGGTCACAAAATCCATTGTGACATCATTCCACTTCCAATTGGGAATTGATAACTATTTTAGAATCCTTGCTATCTGTTGATGATCCACCTTCACCTGCTGACAAGTGGAACACCTCATAACGAAACCAGCAACATCCCTCTTCATACCTGGACACCAATACTGACAGTGTAGATCACGATACATCTTGGTGACGCCAGGATGAACTACCCAAACTGAGGAATGAAAGTCCCACATCAGCTCCTTACATATGTCTGTTGGCACCCATACACGCCCATAGAAATGCAAGATCTCATCCTCACCTATGGTCCATCCAGGAATAGGTTCCTCTCCTGACACTCTCTCCCTTAGGACTAGGCCTTCAGAATCTGATAGCTGCCTCATTCGAACTCGATCAAGAAGAGTAGAGGTAAAAGCTACAGAAGAAAGAAACATCTGCCCCTGACTGTCATGCACCTCAAAATGCATCTCAAAGAATAGATCCATAAGGTGCCACTCACTACTGGCCTCCTGAACTGCCTGTATCTAAGTCCTCCTTCTCAATGCATCACCCACCATGTTACCCTTCCCATATGTATATGAAATCTCAAGGTCAAAGGACTGTAGGTATTCAACCCACCTGTGCTGTCTCAAATTCAGATCACACTGAATGAAGATGTACTTGAGACTCTTGTGGTTGGTGAAAAACACAAAGTTCTCTATTGGAAGATAATTTCTCCAACAACGTAAGGCATGAACAACAGCTGCAAACTCTAGATCGTGCGTTAGGTAATTCCTCTCATGTGGCCTCAACTACTGAGAATCGTACGCAACGACTCCATCTCCCTGCATAAGCACAACTCCCATCCCGATACCTGACACATCATAGTAAACAGTATAGCTCTTTCTTGGATCTGGAAAGACTAGTATCAGTGTTGAATTCAACCTCCCTTTCAACTCCTAAAAGGATGACTCGCAAAAATATGACCATAAGAACTTCGCACCCTTCTTAGTCAGACCTGTCAGTGGTGCTGCTAAGTATGAAAAGTCCTGCATGAAATGTCTATAGTATCCATCCATCCCTATAAAAATCTACACCTCAAAGACGTTCTTCAGCTGCTCCTAGGAAACTATAGCTCTCACTTTCTCTGGGTCTACTGATACTACTACCTCTGAGATAATATGACACATGAAGTGAATCTAATCCATTCAAAAGTGGCACTTTGATAGCTTAGCATATAACTAATGCTCCCTCAGTGTACTCAAAATGATATCAAGATTTTTAGCATGGTCGTGTCGATTGTGATATTACACCAAGATATTATCCATGAAAACAACCACGAGGGAATCCACGTATGGATAGAACACTCAGTTCATCAGTGCCATGAAAAATGCAGGCACGTTCGTGAGACCGAACAGCATAACCATATACTCGTATAGACCATACCTACTCCGTAAGGCTGTAAGAGATATATTTGATGGTTGAACGTGCAACTGATGATAACCGGACCTCAAGTCAATCTTTGAGAATTCCTGGGCTCCTCGAAGTTGATCAAAGAGATCATAAATCCTCGGTAAGGGATATTGGTTCTTGACCGTCAACTGGTTCAGCTTATGATAATCCACACAAAGCCTAAGGGTACCGTCTGACTTATTTGCAAACAGGATAGGTGACCCCCAAGGAGAAGTATTGGGTCGGATGAAACCCTTTGCTTGCAACTCTTCCAACTATTTCGTGAGCTCCTGCAACTCTGGTGTATCCATCCTATAAGGAGGGATGGATACCAGTGCCGCTCCTGGAACAAGCTCAATAGAAAATTCTACCTCATGATCTAGAGGAAAACCTGAAAATTCCTCTAGAAAGATATCTTTGAAACAATCCAACACTAGGGGAAAGTCTAACTGTGAAGTCCCATGTTCATCCAGATATAGGCTAGCAATCTGGGTTGTTACTCCTCCCAACCTATGATGCTCTAGACCCGCTCTGCTCACCTGGACATCCCATTCGCCCTTATGAAGAAAAGATCCACCCTCTGGTGATATGAAACTCACCCTACGGTGATAACAGTTGATGAATTCCTGGAAGGGAACTATCCAGTCCATTTCGATAATGACATCATAGCATGTCATCTCTAGGACATAGAGGTCCCATAAGAAGTGACACCCACTAATATATAGACAACAATCTCTGCACTAACGTACACTATCTTTTATACTCCCCAACGGAGTGTATAGATTCAAGATATCAGTTGAAGAAAAGATGAAGAGCCCAAGGCTCTCCCCGAAAACAACAGATATAAAGCTATGGGAAGCCCCTGTATCAAAAAGATCAGAAGCTAAAACTGAGGCTACTAAGATCGTACATCGAACTGTGAAGGGTCTAGTATCCTTCTCCTACTGGGTCTGATCCACTGCAAAATTATGGCCTATACCACGGCCTTGTGACCCCGCTTGACTGCTCTGAGCTGATCCACCCTACTGTCATTGAAGAACTGACGACTGACTAGCACGGGCACGACCTCCACCTCGGCCCGAACGGCCGGAAAAACTCCAGTTCCCAGACTACTGAGAAACTGGTGGTACTGTTCCTGAAGGAGGATTCATAGAAGAACCATTGTCACCAGCTGTTGGTGAGAAGAACTAAAAAAAGCACTGAAGGTGACCCATCTTGCCGCAAGATTGGCACTCCACTGGGTCTTTCGAGCAATGTGGCCTCGTATTCCCGCTTCTCCCAAAATGGTAGCACACCACCTAGCTACCTAAAGATGCATCCCACCTACTCTGATCTCCTTGTGCAGTATCCATTCAGTGCTTCCTGTTATCAGCTGGCGGAGCACTAACTCTGGATGCCGAACCGCCCTGGCTCACAGCTCCAGAATCCCTCAGATTGTGCTCTGTGACCAGTGCCTGGTTGACGATAAGAGATATTGAATTCAACCTGAAGATGTTCACCTAAGATCGAATGTCATGCCTCAAACCATACTCAAAATTCCGTGAAAGGAACAACTCATCACCTCCTAGAATAGGCGTGAAACTCTATAACTCTATGAAGTGAGAGGAATACTCCATAACAGAAGGAGTACCCTGCTCCAGACTCATGAACTCTCGGGCTCGATCAGCCCTCAAGGTCTCCAGATAGAAATAATCGTAGAAGATGCTTTGAAACTCATCCCAAGACATATTATATTAGTGTCGGGCCTGTGAGATCACATCCCACCACCTCTTGGAAGAGTCTCGGAGCATGTAGGTAGCGAGCTTCACCCTCTTCCCTGGAGGTATCTCCAGATGCTTGAAAATCGTTAATGTGGCTTCTAGCCATGACTCAACAGCCTGGGGTCCTCCATCCACTGAAAAAGTGGTAGGATGTTGCTACTAAAAGACCCGCGTCAAATCAGCCATCGACGGGGCAAGAGGCAGCGCTCCCTGAAAGGTCTGCATCATCCTTATAAAGTCCTCCTTGAACTGTGCATCAGCACCTATGTCTGGTACAATGGCTGGTGCCAAGGCTGGCACAACTGGAGATCTGCAGGTAGTCCCTGATCAGCCATGTCTGGTGTATGATCACCGCCTGACAACTGGCACACAACTGGAGGACGTCTCGATGGCATGACTCTACAAGGTCAAGAACACACCTTAGATCGAGATTATCAAAGACTAAAAATAAGGATTGCAATAAGGGGACGGGAGAAAGAAAGCACTCAAGTTTACAAAACATGACTACATGGCATGTACATTTCTTGCACGGTGTGTTCCCTTAAGTCATTTACATGGGCATGTACACCTGCCTAAACTGGTCATGTAACACCCAACCAACATGGTGTGTTGTCCTAACACACGGATTGTACTTGAATCCTCTTCCCCTTCCTGAGTATTTCTACACGGTTAAACAACATGGCTCTACTAAGACAAGACTACACGGCGTGTTCAAGATAGACACGGAATGTACTAGACAAGCTTCACTTAGCCCGTGTTGTTAGTGACATAGCCAGAAACATGGCTCAAACTACGTGATGTGTTCCAGATGGACACGGTGGGTACGTGAAAGGATAACACCAACTCGTGTTGTTCATGACATGTCCGAGTACCTGGCTCCGACTACACGGCATGTTCAATACTGACACGGCGTGTATAGCTTAAGGTTTTATCTATCCATGTTGTTAGTTACATGGGTGGACATAGGTTCAACACTACACGACATGTTTGACTGGTACACGACATGTTCCCACCAGACTTTCTCCATCTCGTGTCTCTTCCCACACGGCCTAGACACGGTTAGAGACTACATGGCGTGTACATAAAGTACACGGAGTGTACTTAAGAAAAATGGTTTCTTCCCGAACAGAAGAACACATGGCATGTACTTAACACTACACGGCATGTATTCTGGGTTTTTCTGGATAGTAAGACTCAGAAACTACTCTGGAACCCAGAAAAACACTGAAATGAGCATTAAAAGTGAAAAATTCCAATCTGTGAGGGCCCATGCTCCCCGCGAATCAAAGTTAGGTATCTTGTACACATTATAATATGGAAAACAAGGAAATGATCCACCAAATTACGGTCCATGAGGGACCATAATAGCTCTAGAACCAAATTTTGGCATCCAGTCAAGAAAATATCTACACCAAACAATACCCTATCAAACAAAATGTATTTTTATCAAGGAAACTATCACAACAACATGCATATTTTACACAACATCAATAAAAACAACATGAAATCACTAATGCATTCTATATGGCATGGAAAAAATGTATGAAATGTGATTTCTAGCAAGTGCCTATATGAGGAATGAGATAGAATACCCTCATCTCATCAGGTTGCAACATAAATAAAACCTCAAAAACATCAACAATAACAACAAAAATCATGTTAATCACTAAAGGTGAAATCAAATCAACTTCAATAATTGAAAAACCAGGAAAATTGCAATTAATGAGGTAGATTGGCTTTTCCCTATACACGGGTTAGCTACCTCCGAGCACAGATTATTACCAAGTACCTATTCTATCATATCCCAGGATAAAGGATCCAAACAGTAAATCAAGAGAAAATAATTCCTCTGATACCACTTTGTAACGTCCCGGTTCCTGAAGCCACCCACAGGTGCCCCGTACTCGGTTGGTCAAATGCCCTCAAGCGCATTTCTATGAATGCTAGAGGATGTCGACTAGCAGTGAGGGCCTTGGGTGTGATAGTGGGGAAACTATGCTCTCATTGGTAGAGTACACAGCGGAAGTAAAAAAATATATACAAGAGCAGAAGCAGTAATAATGACATACAACAGTAACAGTAGAAAACAAAATGTATAAACTGGAGAACATACATAAAATGATGAATGATACATATGTCTAGGAAAACATCCAAACAAGTCACAATTTTGGAATACAATAGTGCAAAACCAAAGTGCAAAAGAAAACAGATAAACTCCCCAGCATCGCAAGTCATAGCTCGGTCCCATGCTCTCCAGCTCCACAACAATCAAGTACCTGAAGTAGAAGGGTGATTGCCCTTATCTATAACTGCAACAATATAATCTCTTTGGTCCCAAAAGAATGACCCAAATAGGGTTTGAGACTAAATCCCGGTAGGCAACCACCCGAAGATCTGTGCCTAATAGTCAGTGAAAATATGGCAGGTAAAAGTACAGAAAACAGTAAACAGGAAAGTACTCAGTAGTAAATAGTTTCACAAATAAAAAACAATCAATCAAGCATAGTAACCCTCTAGGAAGTGAACATAGCCTATCCTATCTAGTTCAGTGATAAGGATTCATAAAGACTCTATGAGGAATCTCACACAGTAAATTACCCTTATAGTCAAAGGTAAAACAAGACTCTCTAAGGAAGCTCACATATTCAATTCCCCTTATAGTCTAAGGTAGTCAAAGACTCTCTGAGGAAGCTAACATGGTCAATTCCCCTTATAGCCCCAAGGTCTAGAACTCTCTGAGGAAGCTCACTTGGTCAATTCCCCTTATAGCCCAAGTCATTCAATTAAAACAAAGACTCTTTGAGGAAGCTCACACGGTCAATTCCCCTTATAGTCTAAAGAAATCAAGGACTATCTGAGGAAGCTTACTCGTTCAATTCCCCTTATAGAACCAAGTGGTTCTAGGATCTCTGAGGAAGCTCACACATTCTATACCCTTTATTGCCTAAAGTGTTCAAAGACTCTCTGAGGAAGCTCACTCAGTCAATTCCCCTTATAGTCTACTACACCAGGTTCTCACGGCCCTATGTAGGTCAACAAGCATAGCAGTCCAATATGGCCAAAGTAAACCTACATAACTACTTGGATAACCAGTCTATAGCATATCAATCATGTCAGAACACAAACTCTCTATCCTAGAGCAATAGGCATGGAAAACAGGCAAGGCAGCCGAACTGGCTCAACAGGACCAAACGGTCGTAAACAGAACATGAAAGGGAAATACATATGAAGCATATAAATCAAACCTATTCATACCCACATTACCTCTACACAAGAATACAATCATGGAAGGAAATAAACAAGGGTAAAATGGTAAACACGCAATACCCCGTTCAAGGGTATTGGTGGAATTTTCACATAATACTCAAAGACTTCGAACAGAAAGGCACAAACCACCTACCTCGAGGTTAGGAGATCGCTATATGTGAACCTTGACCCTTGAATATCCTTAGAATTTCAAATATCTAAAAAACATCTAAAATGTTCAACCCATGATATCTCACAAGGGAAGAGAAATCAGAAAATGGTGGTCTAGGAGAAGAGAGAACTCACCGATGCGATTCCAACACAACTGACGGTGTTCGATTCAGAGTATGGACCCAAGCTCGGGGGTTTTTCAAAGATCCACAGCCGTACGGAACTCTCGGTCGAAAAAGACCTAAAAGAAGAGAATTCTTGTGATTAGACATGACCCCAGTGTGTTTAATGAAAAAAAAGTACACAACATGTAATTTTGAATTACACGACATGTACTCTCCTTTTCCGTACTCCACTTTAAGAGGCCTCCAAGTCACTCCCACACGGCCGTGTGTGTGGATACTACATGGCTAGCACACTGCCTCCTATGGAAAGTAAGTACACGGCGTGTACTCATAAAGTACACGGTGTGTACTTAGAAAATTTCCAAAATTTCCTTTTTCCTCAAAAACGACCAGAAAAGGACAAACATACCTGAAAAGAAGATTCGGGTTCTTAAAAATTCCTTAAGGATAGGAAACATTGTGATTCTTTCCACTACAAACTCTATTCCCTTGGATAATGAACAATAATTTTCTGTCCCTACTCGTAAAATTTCCTTGAAGGAAACTATTGTAGCTACTAAAAAGTGTCCTAACTTCCCATTTGTTACTATCCTCCCTAAGTTGTCAGACACTGAGTCTAGCAGTGGTCCTGGACCCCAAATAAATAGAATGAAAATCGGAATCCCTATATATATTATTAGGATATGCTTTTCCTAGAACATCATATGAAGTTTTATCACGGTTGACTCCCCACTGGTCAAAACCTAGACTATCTAGGCATCTGTGATCTACTTCTTAGAGCCCTGCTACTCAATATTCCATGTTGTCCACTCTCTTGAGTACCACATCCTAGAGAAAGAATCTTCTCAATAATCTCTACCTTCTTTTCCACCTCCAGATATATAGTAAATTTAAATTGGGTGACTGCATACCTAATTGATGGGTGTAGCACCTCCTCTAGACACCACACTCTAGACTCCTCATCTAGAAATACATCAGTGGAAAAGTGCATGAGGTCCTTGAACTTTATCACAAGATCCTACACACTCAGGATCACATGATCAAGAGAGAAACTTTTGCATCTTGTCCACCTTCATCATTGATAAAAGGAACTCTTAACAGAACTCCCTCCAGAAATTGGTCCATGACACATCTTCCTCCTTTTAATCAATAAGATATGGTTTCTACCATTAACACATAGCTCCACACATCATTCTAACCACTAGTAGTACCCAAAACTTAGAATGAGCTCAAATTATACCAAAATCAATCTCAATATTTTCCAAATATTTATTTCTATCTAGTTCAAAGATTCTCCCCTCATACATCCCCAAGCTCTTCTTCTAGAAGGCATGTAAGGCCCTCTTTCATGCCTCATCCTTTTCTCTCAGATTGATCCACTGATGATCAACCAGATAAGCCTATTGAACCTCTACTATCTGAGATGCATGTCGATGATGGCTAGGATCCATTCCTAAAAATAAAATAGGAACCTTAAGCCTGATAATAAGTAATTTTATCAAGATTCATTTAATCTATTCATTTTAATTTCCCAAAATCATCTAATTAAGGCATAAATACAATACATCATGATGAATGTACCTATCATAGGTATCTACCCTACAAATAGGTCTACATCACTTGGCCATTCAATAAGCTCAGATTCCTTGCTTTGAATCATGGGGGACTAAAATCTCATGTCCTAGCCAATATTCATAGCATTTATCACACACCATAATCAACTAGCATGATTTACCTAAAAAACCATGTAATCCTCACAATTCCTAACTACAAACTCCATATTATCTGCCAATTAAAACCTTTGATTCCACTCTTTCATGACCCCCTCCCTCTAAAGGAATCCCTCTTAGGTCAGCAATGAAGGAAGAGAGATAATGACCCCCAGAGTCCCGCTTCTAGTAGGCCCCAAGTTGGAAAATAGCACCAAGGGTATAAAAGTATAACATAAGGAAAGAATTACCGCCATTAATAATATAGGATCAAAAGATACAATAAACTACCACCAAAAAACTATAGTATATGATATGAAAATAAAAAAAATAATCCTATAGTTCATGAATAGGGATAAAAAAATAAAAATAAAAGTCTCCCAGTAAATACCAAATGACAAGTCTTAAACCAGCAACTCAACAGCAGCTATAAAATCTAAGCTAGTGATTTCTAGATTAGTCCCTAAAACCTCTTGGAAAACTAAAAAATAATTTATATATACATAGATTTAGCATAAAATCTATACTTATTAGGATCATACTCAAATTCTCTAGTGAACATGTGAAAAGAGAATACTGATACACTAGTGAATAAATAGGAGAACCAATATGCACCTAAATAGATCAACTATCCAAACCCAGACTCATCATGGTACACTCACCAACTAACACATCCAATGTAGTAATATATTATTGAATGAATATAAATAAAATGCACCCCTCAACTATTTCCCTACTAGTTTTCCACTCGCACTCCCCAACATAAAATGTCATGTACTCCCAACCCTTCCATGCATATCACGTCATATATCCAGCCATCTCTAATGTGGGATTGTATAAATCCCTACCTATCCCAACATCCTGTAGGGTTTTACATCTGGTTCTATCATCAATCATCATCACATCACAACCTTATTACATAACTACGGTAGAAGGGTATCATGAACATGAAGTACATCAACCTTGTTCCCTTCTCCAACCACACATGACCCCCACCATATATCACATCCTCAATATCACTAGGTAATCTAAAACACCAACCCATATCATCATTGGGAAATATTCAACACCAACCCATATCATCACAATGTAATCTCTATAACTAACCCATATCATCACTACTGTTGAAGGAAGAGTGGGTAAGAGAGGGTAGCTAGCCATCTGAATCACCAACAGATTTTATGTTAGGGAAAATACTTAAAACCCAAAATAGTTGGTTATTGGTAAGGTTATATAACTTGGGTGGGGTGTGTAAAGAAATATCATAAAAATAAAGGATAGATAGATAACACACAATACCCAACATATGGGTTAACATCAACTGCACTAACATACTTCACATCACCACCACTATATTTCATGACATCTATCACAATTATTTCCACAACTAAATTCATCACACAACACAACCGGCACACATAGACACAGAATTTTAGTTTCAAGTATGGGTTCCACCATTTTCCAAAATTAATGAGTTTCCATTAACTCTCATTTAATAATCAAGTTCATTTCACATTATCATAGTCCATTCATTGTATTTAATTTCATCCCGTGCTTATTCATTTTTATTGATTTTTGATAACCCCCCCCCCATCTCAAGGGATGAGGGGGAACCCTTACAAGGCCCGTAGGCTCAGATATTACAAGGGTTATAGGCTTAGGAGATTACATGACCCGAAGGTCTTAGGGAATTCAACCAGACTATCTACAAGGAACTGCCCCTCCCCAGCATATGCATCATGATAGTAGCTCTCCACCTTTTCATGACCATCTGGCTGGGCTTTCCGTGCAAACATATTCTAGTCCCTATGGAATAGCCATACCCTCTCATTCTAAAAAATCTATTTGGATATTCTCTGGTGAGTGCACCTGCTCTGAATCCTCTTCTGGGGATGCTTCTTTTTTGTAGTGTGTCTGGGGAAACTATATGTGGCTCAAATACCTTGAGGTGGCCTGAGGGCCTTAAAGGTGGCCCGAAATCTCTACTGACCCGAAGGCCTGGGTGGCCCGAAATACCTTGAGGTGGCCCGAGGGCCTTATTCATTTACTAAACCATGTCATTTTAGTTTCATCATATCATTTAATTACATGGATAATAGGGAAACTAACATAATCACAGCACGTAATGGCTCATCTTCCCTACATAAATCATCACTACAACATAGAATATACCAATCCATCACCATAACGCAACCATATCACCACAACAACCATAGGTCACAACCACCGCACATCGCCCCATTCACATTCCACACCCAATCCATTCACTACCATCACTGCACAAGTCACAATAGGGTTCACATAACCACAGTGTATTCATAGAAATCACACCAACACACAAAACCACATTTCATCTTCCACATTTTACCATAATTTCAGGTTCAAGGGATTTTAGATAGCATCACTTATTTAGCATGGGTATTACCGCACAAATCTATATTTCTATAGGAAACCAATTAATTATCCATATATATATTCTTAGACTTTTATTCATGGTCAGATCAAACAATTAACATAACAAGGTTTCCATAATCATATCGATTATAACACAAGCAAGGCTCTTAAAATATATAATTTTTAGTAACATAAAAAACATGTAAAATCTCATCAATATTCTCATAAAAACTAGTAAAATAAAAAATTTCTCTCCAAACTCATAAAATTAAATTAGCCCAATTCATTACATTCATTAATTTGGACCTTAATATCCACCCAAAGAAAGACAATAATAGGTAATCCTTACATATGTATGTAAATAGGGAGTAAATGAGGATCCCCTACATCAAAGAAGTTTTCTAAATTTTCACTCACAACTGTGTGAAGGAGAAAAAATTGGATGATCAAAACCAATAAGGAAAACTTGAATCAACCTGAATCACACAAAAGTCTCATCAAATAAAAACCCAAATTCTCACCAAACCAAAAAAACCTCACCACCAAGAACTCCCAAATAGCAATGAGATAAATCAAAGAAGTAAGGGGGTTTACTCACCATATATTTCCAAATATCAACCTCCAAAATACAAGGAATAAATAAGGAGGAAAGGGGTTGGGAGAAACTCCAAAATCACCTTGGGTTTTCCTAAGGATTGAGTGAAATGAGTGAGGAATGAAATAAATCAGGAGATCCCTGCAATTTATAAACAAGCTAGACCTCAACACATTCATGGCATAAAACACTTATACACATCATGAGTTTTCATGATTATAATGAATTGGACTTAAACATTACATAATATTGTGTCTTTATACTAGAATTAACTTTCATTCCTTACTAAAGATCTTTTAGGTTTATATTTTAGAAAATTAGGTCATAAATCTTGCATAAAAAACCTATATATTATATAGTGTACACTTCTACTCAATGACCATTTTTTCTACAATACATAAATTTTATAATACATGTTTTCTTTTCGTGACTATTCTTCAAGACATTCAATTTGTCTTTTCTTTGTTCTTTCTCATCCTTAAACCCTATGAAAAACATTTAAAATGTGTTATGAGTATAAAACCCATATTTATGGACATAAAATAAATAAATATGTTATTATAGTAAAAAATATGAAAACCTATGAAATATTAATCTTTATCATAATATTATTTGAGAATATGAAATCATACCTCATGAAAAATACACACTTTTTCACAAATAAAAACTTGAAAACCCATAGAAAGAAAATAGAAACCCATTTTAGGTAACTTAGAGAATTATATTAATAACTCATATTAAACTCATGTTAAAAATATATAGATACAAGTTAAACACATAAGATAAAATCCCACTTTTAATTAGCTCCTTCTTACCTCTAAAGATAAGAAACCTAACCCAATGCCTTTGAGATCTCTATCAGGATCACCCGTCGTATACTCTATATCAATCTCACCTATTTTTATAAGTTGCATCGGGCTCACCTATAGTATAAGATGTATCGAGATCATCCATTATTCTATATAATGATCTAGTACCATATCATTGATAAAACATTTTATTTTTTCACTTTTTCATCATAAACCCCTTGAAAAACTCTTTTGAACCGGTATGCAAAACACTTTCAAATATCAAAATACCCCTTCCATTTAAAAACCCATTTTTAAAACTAAAATACTCAGAACAAAATGAGAGAGGGGTTTTCTTCGAATAAATCATGGAATATTGTAAATTAATCCAAAAGTAAAATAATAGTTTCAATGGTAGGAAAATCTGTTGATTTTGTAAAATAGAACATTCCTTTTTCATTTTTCTAAAGAAAGTTAGAACATTATGTATAAAATACACAAAAATATTCCTTCTGAAAATACTTTAAAGAAATTAAAAAATAGAAATAAAATTTCCTTTCTACTTCTTTATTTAAATATAAATATATCCATGGAATAATATTAATAATATGGACATGGAATAAAAGGATTTACAAAATAAATCTTTAAAACATGTAAAACAAAGTTTTAAGTTAAAGTGTCTCTTACCTTGAGTCTGACTTGTCACTTACAATCTTTATCTTCTTAAAAAATAAAATTATTTTAAATATTTACCTACTTAATAAAAATTTTCAATTTTATTATTCCTTTTATTTTATTTACTACCATGTCATATTAAATTACTTAATCAAATAAGTTCTCATTGAACATTTTGATGATATTCAGTCATACGTCCTAAATGACTTTGGTAAGTTTACTATGGTCAAATAGGTCATTATTCTATCATATAAATAATAATTATCATTAAATAATTATCATTTTTATACATAAATTATAATTTTAAAACCACCCATGAAATATGGTTATGAAAAATGGACTACATTACTGTCATGGAGATGGTAAACTGTGTGTACGCATTAGTAACATTTCCATTTTTCAACAATTATGATGGAAGAAGTAAGTATTATTTTATCATGAAATAATGATAATTATATCATAAATATCATATTTTATCTTTAAATAAACTTATAGATTTCATTCATGTGATTTGGTGATGAAAAATTAATCACATCGCTTCATGGAGGTGGTAGTCCACATGCACGCATGAATGACATTATCATTTTTCAATGAATGGAAAGGTAAGAAAATAGGTTGTATGTTAGCATTATAGAATTATAAATATGTCATTAATATCATATATATTTCTGTGTGTGAGTTTTTTAAATCCATCATTATAACGATCCGTTATAGGTGGTGATAGAAAATGAATTACATCGGTTCGCGAGATGGTAGTTTTTCGTACACACGAACGATGGTTTCATTTTCCATTTGAATAAATAGGAAATGGATATTCGTAATTAAATTAACATAAAACATCTCAGTATATGGAAGTTGTTTTTTATTATTTCATCATGTCTTAAGAACTATTTAAGGAGGTAGTAGAATAAATAAAATGAGAAAATTCAGCTAAGAACTATACCTCTTATTCAGAAAACCTCATTAGGTTTATTCATAAAGACTTTCTGTGAGGGTTTTATGATCAAAACTTGGAATCTAGTTCATAGGGAGATATTTTATAAATGTCTTTTTTAGGTATTGGCCAATCCAAAATGCACTTGAAGTGTGTATAAGAGAGAATATGGGGTTTCCTTTTATAAGTGAGGAGAGGACACTCTTTGAATTTTAAAAAATATTAAAATAGATTAAGGTATTAATCAAACAAAATGGATCCAAAATGGAAAATTTAAAAATATTTTATGATAATATGTCTAAATATTTCCATCCAATAGGATTTAGAAAATTGTTTAGGTTAATTTAACCCTTATCTCTTTAGTTTAACCCCCAGTAAACATGTTTTAAACTTAACTGTAGTAATAGATTTTTACTATTTTTACTATTCATTATGACCAAAAAATAAGTAGAACTTATTAATTAATAATAATTTTTCTTATTAAAAATATTTAATACATTTTATAAAATTAAATTCATATAATTTTAATAATTTAATTTAAAATTTAATTTTCAAAACGTGTTGAAAAACGGTTTTTCGGAAAAACTTTTTAAGTATAAAATTTTTTTTATACCAAATTCAAATATAATTTTGATTAAAATGAAATTAAGTGGATTATTGAAAATATAAACTAACTAAATTTAATTTTAGACCATTTTATAACAAAATTTAACTTTTTAAATGCCTGAAATGAAAATATGTTTTTTAATAAAAATCAGTATTTTTCTCTATTCATTGAAAAATGAAAATTTTTAAAAAAACTATCAAAAATTCATCCTAATATAATTTTAACATTATGAATTCAAAAATAAAGTTTATTTTTTAATATAAAATTCTATAATTTGGAAAATATGCATTTAAATGAAACCACATAATGTATAAAAACACAATTTGGTTAGAAATAAAGCTTTTCTTTTTTGATTGAAAAATTAACTAATGTTATTATAATGAATATAAGACTATAAAATATAATTAATGAATATTAATTAGGTTTGAAAATTATTCTTAAATTTACCATGGTTGTTAAATTCTTCCCCCTTTTTATAAAATGCATCCTAGCAATTTTATTCATTACTTAAACTAGTGGGGACATTTTTTCTTTCATAGAATTTTCAAATTCCCATATTTATTCTTCAACCATGTGGTTCTTCCACAAAACCTTAACACAATGAATTGACATATTCCAAAACATGTTCTATCTATGATCAAGAATATGTACTATTTGTTCCTCAAAATAGTTTTTATTCCAACTAAACAACTTTAAGGCTCAAAACATGATATGCATCTCGCACATATTTTTTAACAAATAAATATGAAATATGTCATGTACCTAAGATAAACTCAAAGGAAAGGTCAATAAATAAGAAACTAATCCAAATTTATCCAAGATTTCAAATGGTTTGATGAAATATGGACTTATCTTCCCTTTGTTTTCAAAATGACTAACAATTTTCGATGGATATACTTTAAGAAAAACATGATCACCTACCATGAAAGATAAATTTTTCCTCAAATTATCCATATAAATTTGTTTCCTACTCTGATCCATACTCATATATTGTTGAATAATATTCATCTTCTCAACCATTTCTTCTACCAACTCAGGTGCCAAAAATGTCCTTTCACCAACTTTATTGCAACAAGGTGGATTTTGACACTGTTTTTCATATAATGCCTCAAATGGTTCTATTTATATACTGGAATGAAAATTTTTATTATAATAAAATTCAACTAATGAAATATATTGATCCTAAGTTACCTTGTAATCTATTTAAAAAGAAAAAAGTATGTATTCCAAGGTCTGTATCATTCACTCAGACTATTCATCGGATTTTGAATGAAAAGTTTAATTGAAATTTAATTCAGTACTCATCTGATTTTGAAGGCCTTTCCAAAAAATAAAAGTGAACTTAGGATCACGGTTAGATACAATAGAGAGATGAACTATATGTAACTTAATTATCTCCTAGAGATATATTCCACAAATATAATATAAATACATAGTATCTCGAATGGGAAGGAAATGTGTATATTTAGTTGGTCTATCAATAATAACTCAAATTTCATTATTACCTAGAGATGTATTTGGTAATACCCCCACAAAATCCATGGATATATTTTTCCATTTCCACTTTGTCACTAGCACAAGATGAAGTGTTCCCTTCATTAATTTTTATTCTAATTTACCTATTTAAAATTTAAATACTTCTTTATAAAGTTAATAATATCTATTTTCATTCCATCCAACCAGTAATACTCTGATAGGTCTCTATAAATCTTAGTGATTCTATGATGAATGAAAAAGTGATAACTATGAGCTTCTATCGAAAATTATCTCTTAAACTAAAAATTAAAAGGCACTCACAATATCTTTACAAATATAATAACACCTTCTTAATCAACATTAAACTCTAGAAACTTAACCTTCTTAACATATTATACTTTTTCCTTTAAAATATGACCCTCCTTCTGAGCTTGCTTAATTATTTTAGACAATATCTGCTGTATTGAAACCTAATCATCGTGTATCAGAACAAAAAAACCCTTTAATGAAGCATCATTTTAGATGAAAAATTAACCATTTATAGAGGGTAGAGCCAAAACTAGAGTATTAACCAATCTACTTTTTAATTCCTAGAAATAATCACCACACTATTTTTTTCTAATTGAGTTTAACCCCTTTTGAGTTAACTTAGTTGGTGGGATAGATAATTGAGAAAAAACTATCAAACCTACAGTAATAACCTAATAATACAAGAAAAATATAAATCATTGTGACATTTTTAGGTCTTTTCCATTATTAAATAACTTTAGTTTTAGCAGGGTCAATAGTTACACCATCTTTAGAAACAATATTCCCAAGAAAAGAAATTTGTTGCAACCAAAATTCAAACTTACTAAATTTTCCATATAGCTTCATTTCTTTTAAGGTTTTAAATATAATAATTTTTTTTCTCATGATCCTTATTAATTTTAAAATATAACAATATATCATCAATAAACACAACCAAAAACTTATCTAAATATTTATGGATAAATCTATTTATAAGATACATAAATATTGTTGGTTCATTAGATAACCCAAAGGGCACAACTTCAAACTCATAATGCCCATATCTAGTGTAAAATTCCATCTTTATAATATTTTCCTACTTTACATTCAACTAATGGTCCCCTAACCAAAGATAAAACTTTGAAAAATACTATTCTCCCTAGAACTAATAAAAAAAATTATTGATATGAGTCGAAGGATACTTATTCTTAATAGTGATGTTATTCAAGGCTCTATAATCAATTAAAAGTCTCATTGAACCATCGTTATTTTTAAAAAATAAAATAGGGTCACTCTAAGGTTAATTTTTAGGATGAATGAAATATTTATATAGAAACTAATACAAATTCTTTTTAAATTCCAACATTTCTACTTGATTTAAGGGATTTTGAAATAGTCATAGCATTATGCACTATGTCAGTATTAAACTCGACCTCCCAGTTAGGAAAAACACCTAGAGAATAAGTATGAAATACTTCCATATATTCATTCACTTCTAGAAAATCATTAATTTTAATAGTTTATTTCTTTTCAACAATATGATCTAGGTAGCTTTCATTGTTATCTCTAATCAATTTCCCATCTTCTTGATATGTTATCAAATGTATGAAATTATTTAATATAACTTTATTAGCTCTGTAATCTATCTTAACAAGATACATTGAAAGCTAATATATGCCAAGAATAATATAAAACTCCACTATAGGAATTTCAACAAGATTTACTAGAAATACCATCCCACTTATAACAATAGAAATATTTATATAAATCTTAGTTTCTTTAATACTTTCATCCAGAGTATTCACAAAAAGTTATATATTCCTTTTGTGAGGTTTTACTCCTATTTTACTTGAAAATTCCTCATAAATAAAGGAATTTGAATATCTATAGTCAAACAGGGTATTCGTATAATTTGAATAAACAAGTAACATACCTATCACCACTTTATTTGATTCCCCCAAATCAACTTGTAGTAGTAGAAAATGATTTCTCCATACCTTTTTTATTTTGATCTTTATTATTTCCACACTTGGTGACTAAACTCAGACAAATGTTAGCATAATTCACCAACTCATTGAAATTAAAACATCTCACCATTGATTGGATATATATTATTCCATTCTTGGATTGTTTGGGACTCTTTTCTTTGTATTCATGAGCCCTATGACCAAACTCATCACACCAATAACACTTTCCAGACCCTATCAAAAATTTCCTGAATTTTTTTACCACACTTGGAACATGTAAGGGGATTACCTCTATATTTCTTAGTTTAAATTGTATTCATTTATTTCCACCTTGATAGGTTTTTACTCTTGTCATCATTAAGCACATAAGTATCAGAAATCTCCATCTCAACTTTCATAACATGATAAAAAAACTTCTTATAGATTTTCAATTCTCATGAATCCAATTCTCTATATAATCTTGGTTTCAATACTAAGTAAAATCTATTAATTTTACTATCAAGATCCTAAATAAAATTCATTATGTAATTATCCAATCATGAAAAAATTTCTTCATACATGGCTACTGAATCTTATTTTTTTACTCTAATTCTAATATTTTTTTCTCCATCTTGATCCAAACAATATTATGGGGATATTTCTGTAAGAAAATATTCTTAAATGTATTCCATTCTAGAGTATCAAACTCTTCTCTCTCTAGTACTTGTAACCAATGACCACTATTGATCATCTTCACCTTCAAAATGGTAAATGTAAAGAGTTACCTTTGATGTTTTGAACATCCCATGACATTTAATATCTTTTCTAGAGAATTTATCCATCCTTTAGCTACCACTAGATCTAAGGTTCAACTGAATGTTGGAGGGTTTTTTTCATGAAATACTAAACTATCTACATGTTCCTTTGTTGTAAATATACTTTATCTCTAACATGTATTCCACCACTATTTATATCCTTTATCAATTGATTTATTACTACAACAAATTTCTTGGTTCCCATTATAACTATTCTAGGATGCTAATTTATAAGGATATTTTCCTCTTGATACCTTCCTACTTTAGATTCTGTATTTCCTCAATGGAAAAACATTATGAAAAAACATAGATTAGATGAAGCAACTTGGTTAACTTAAAATTCTATATTATTTCAATTTAACCATAAATTGGGATCTTTCAAGGGTATTCTATTAACATTATACTAACCTCTAAAGTTATCTAAACCTTTTATCTAATACAAATAACAAGAAATTGGCCTTAAACATTATATAATTTAGTATCTTTAGAATATTATTCAATTTCTTGCATGCCCAAAGATATTTTGGGTTTATAGTTTAAATAATTAGGTCATAACTCTTACATAAAAAACCTATATATTACAAAGTGGACAATTCTACTCAGCGTCCATTTTTTCCACAAACTTTTAAAAGAAGATGTTTTATTTTCATGACTAATATTTATGAATTTCAAATTGAATTATTATTTGTTCTTACTCATCCTTAAACTATGTGAAAAAACATTTAAAATCATGGGGTGAGCACAAAAATCTCTATAAGAGGTATAAAAGAAAGAAATTTGTTAGTCTAGTGAAAAACATGAAAACCCATAAAATATTTACCTTTGTCAAAATATTCTTTGATTGTATGAAATAAATAATAACATTATAAAAAACACACACTTATTTCTTAAAAAAACATTTAAAACCCATATCAATCAAATACAAACCCCTTTTAGAAAACTTAGAGTAGTATATTCATAACCTATATTAAACTAGTAATAGAAATAAATGGACCCTAGTTAAATCCAAGGGAGAAACCTCCCTTTTTAACTCCCTACTTATTTCCTTTGAATTCAAGGAATATTACCCAATGAATTTGAGAGATATACTAGAATCACATGTCGTATAAGTTGTATCAGTGTCATCTGGTCATGTAACCTATATCGATATTACCCATCATATAAGTTATATCAGGATCAACCATTGTATAATACTTATTGGGATCACCCATAATAATTTATAATTCTTAAGTACCATATTATGAATAAAAAATTATATTCTTACACCTTTTCATCATAAAACCCTTGAAAAACACTTTTGAAACTGTATACAAAGAACTTTTGGATATAAAAATAACATTTCCTTTTAAAACCCCCTTTTCTAAACTAAAATACGTGGAAAAAATGAAATAGGGTTTTTCTTTGAAGAAAACAAATAATTTTTCAAACAAATCCCAACGTCAAATAATGTTTGTGGTGGTGGTAAAATCCATTCATGTATTATACATTGAAATAAAACATTCTTTTTTTCATTTTTATAAAGAAAGTAAAAAACATTTCATATAAAATATGTTAAAATAATAATTTTAATAAAATTAAAGAAAAAAGAGATATATAAATTCCCTTTATAATTATTTAATTTTCATAAAAATACATCCATAAAACAATTTTAAGAATATGGACATGGAATAAAATTTTCTAGAATATAAATATTTAAAACCTGAAAAAAAATTAAGTTAAAGTGTCTCTTACTTTGAGTATGAATCATCACGTATTCCATTTAATTAATTACTTTCTTAAGATCATTTTTCCAGTTTATTATTACTTTTATTTTATTTATTACCATGTCATATTCAATTACTTAATCAATTTTTTTCACATCGAATGTTTTGATGATATACATCTCATATGTCCAAAATGACTTTAGTAAGTTAACTATGTTCAAAGAGGTCATTATTTTATCAACTGAAAAATAATAATAATGACATGTTATCATTTTTATGCATCAATTATAATTTTAAAACCAACCATGAAAGATGTAACATCCCGAATAGGGATCCACTAAATGGTGCCTCGAGCCATTGGGTCTCATGGCCTCAAGTGTTCCTCCCTGTATGCAAGATGATGTCGACTAGTAGTGAGGGTCTACAGTGTGTTTGTGGGGAGACTATGCTCTCATATCAGATCATAGAATAGTGGGATTAATCAAAAAATCAAGTAGTGGAATCATATCAATAGCTAAACAAAAAATAGAAGATAACATCCAAAAGGTTGTACAATAAATATTCCAAAATCAATTTTATATACAATATAATGTGTCAAGTCTCTACAAAATGATAAAATTGGTATACGTGAATCCATTAAAATATATGAATCAAAAGGGTAAAAAATACCAAAAAGGACTATCTACAGATAGCATCAAAAGCCTAGCTTGGTCCAATTCTACCCTTCTCCTAATCATATGAAAAATCAATCATTGTACAATGGGTGCTTTCCCCAGTCCCTACCTACATCCATGAAGTCAGTATGGGTACCCAAATGTGGCCTGAACAGGGTGTGAGATAACACTCAATAGGCCACCACTAATGGTGTCTATAACAAGTCCATTCTATGTAATATAAACAAAATCAGTGTGAAATATATCATAGGTATAAAAATACTAAAATTATAGTGTAAAAATGAAAAGGTGGTCATGTCCAGACAAACATGGATCCATGTAAACAATAATCAAGCTCCCATAAACTAAGGCATCTATGAAGAATAAATAAATAATTGTGATCTTCTCAGTCTAACAACTATAAACTGATACCCATATCAGGGATATCTATAAAGTATAGTAATAATATCCACATCGGCCACACCGTGTAATCAAGTGTCAACGTACATCATGTCCATGATATATAATCCAGTGTAAAACATCCACAATGGCCACACCGTATAATATAGTATCATACCACGAAGGGCCAGATCTAAGTTTTAGAAGACCAAGGAATCCTCGTTGAGTCCCATGAGCATCTCGATAGAAACTTGGTAAAAACATGGGTGGAGTCTAAAGAGAATTTCAATCAAGCTTGTACAATGAGAGTCCAAGTAAGTCAGATCCAAGGGGTAGAAAGTCCCATGGTATCCTATGGAATTAGGATCCAAGGAGTAAATAGTTCCAAGGAATCCACTTTCATAAACAAGATCCATGGTTAGAATCATCCATGGAATATAATGGAATCAAGATCCAAGCATCTCATCCAAGGAATCCACTACTATACTAAAATCATCAATCATTTCATTAATAATTTCATTCATAATTTCATAACCAATCACATTATATGATTTCTTCTAACTCATACCAATGATTTTCATATAAATCATGTATCCATTTTAATCAAAATCAACCACATAAAAGGAGGAAAACCTTATCCTATCAATTAAACTCAACCCAGTAATTTTATCACGGATCCCAAAACTAGTTTAGAGCTCACATATACCCCAAGGGGTGGTATAAAATAAGGAAGATACAAGGTCACACCCCATGGGTGGCCTAGGTTAGGGATAACAACCTACAACCATCACAATCGTACTCAAAGGGAAACCTAACAGGTTCCAATTCATTCAATTCAAGTATTTAATTAATTAAAGGGGCACTAACAAAAGGTATGTCATGAATCACAATGTAAACTATGCTTATAAAATACCAAACCTTGAGGTAAAGGTAATACCACTTACTATAGGTCCATGGTTGAACACTCATCCAGTATCAACCTCTAATTTGGTCTAAATCAAGAGAAAAATGAAGAACAAATGAAACTCCTAGAAATATGAAATATTATCTTGAACCTAAATAACTTATTCAATGTGAATACAAATTAATAATGGAACAAGATGAATGAAGAACTTACGAATGCAGATCTAACTAGACAAATTGTGTTTGAATCTAGGTTTGGATAGAGAAATGGTGGAAAAGCCTAGGATTTGGCTTCAAAATGGCTCAAAGGTAGGAAAAGAGAGCTCCCTAATCAAAAGAGGAATAATGGGTTACAAAATGTAAGTCATTAAGGTTGAAATAGTAATTTCTAAACTTTTAACTAGGTTTCATGGTTAGGTTGCATGGTTGGAAAAACTGTGCACCAACTATGTGCCCTTCTCTGCCTCAAGGGGGGCTCGTACAATTATGGCACACTGTTAGGAAAATAATGCACCAACCATGCACTAAGACTCAGCTAAAAAAATATAGGTGGATCTCATGGTAGTGCACCCCTAGTTTCATGGTTTCCTCAAACCATGTGGCCTTTTTATACCCTCTGTCCAGACATGCATGGTTACTACTAATCGTGCAGCTTGGGTAACATGGTTTATACTAACTCTATGTCCTAGATATTTTTCTTCAAAATTCAGGATTTAGGCTCTAAAAATACCTAAACACCCCATAAAATCTCATTATATCATTAATCACTCACATTAGGTCAAAACCAAGGAGTTAAAATGAAAATAAAAAGATCTATGCCTTGTAGGAAATCTTGGGATCTTATAATATTCACTCCTTAAAAAATAATATTTGGATTACCTTTCCAAGGGTGGTCAAGAATTTCCTAAGAATAACTCTGGCCACTGATCATGTACATCATCCTTCCACTCCCAAGTCTCATCTTGTAAACTTCCATGTGGTCATAACACTTGTAATAGAGGAACTAACCAGCCTCGGAGAACCTTTGTGCTCCTATCAATGATATGAATAGGATGATTCTTTAAGGAATCATCAACCTATAACTCCAACTCATCTAAATTTATAGTGTAAGAAGGTTTTGAGTGATAATGGCATAGTTGAGATACATGGCAGATTTCATGCATGGCTTGGTACCTCTGAGGTAACTGCAACTGATAGGCTGCCAGCTCAACTCTCCCCAGAATCTCTAACATCCCAACATATTATGGTGAAAGATTACCTTATCTTATAATCCATCTTTGTCTCATCCTCAGTTAGATATTTGAAAATACCTGATCCATGACCATGAAATCCATAGGTCATCGACAGCGATTGGTGAAAGATTATTTTTCTAGACTATACAGTAGCCATCCACTTTTTAATCAATTAGACCTTCTTCAAAGTCTCCTACACAAGAAAAGGTCCAGGTAAAGTTTCCTCTCCAAGATATAACTATAATAGAGGTGTTTAGCATAGAATACCATAAAAATATTCATATGGTTCCATCTTTATATTACCTTAATAGTTATTGTTGTAGGTGAACTCAACTAGCAGTATATGCCACTCCCAAGAACCCCAAAAATAAGGACACATTCTCTAAGAATTTCCTCAAGAACCTGAATCATGTTCACTAACTAGCCATCAGTCTAAGGGAGGTATGTGGTGCTCAAAAGAACTTATGCACCCAAATACCTCTGTAAACTCTACCAGAAATGAGATGTAAACTGGGCATTCCTATCCAATACCATGGTCTAAGGAACCCTGTAAAGTCACAATATCTCATGGATATACAAATTCTCAATCTCATATATTGATAAGGTCACCCTGGTTGGTAAAAAATGAGCGGCCTCTGTGAGCCTGATCACAAAAACCCATAAAACATCACTACCTTGAGGCGAACTTGGCAACCCAGTCATGAAATACATTGCAACATTATCCCATTTCAACTTGGGAATAGGTAACTACTATAAAAGACTAGTTGATCACTGATTTTCTGTATTCACCTATTGATAGGTGGAACACCTAGTGAAAAAACCAACTACCCCATGTTTCATACCTGGCCACCAATACTGGTGATGTAAATTACGATACATCTTAGTGAAACCGAGACGTACTTACCAAGATGAGTAATTAAACTTTTGCATCAACTCCTTGAGAATATATACTAGAACCAAAACAACCCTTAATATGCATAATTTCGTCCTCGCCTATGGTCCAACTAGGGGGAGGTTTCTCACCTTACACACTCTCCCATGGGACTAGGCCCTCAGCATCAGATAATTATCTCATCCTCACTCTATCTAGAAGAGTGGAAGTCATTTCTAAGGATGGGAGAAAATTTTTCCTTTGGATATCCTTCACCTCTAAGTGCATCTCTGAGATTAATTCCATAAGGTTACACTCACTATTGGACTCCTAAATTTCCTTTATTTGAGTCTTCATTCTCAGTGCATTGGAAACAAAATTTCCCCTACCAGGACTATAGGCAAGCTCAAAGTCAAAATATGTAACATCCTGTCCTGGGTGCCACACACCGATGCCCCAATCCAGTTCTCTAAATGACCTCAAGAACACCTCCCCATACGCTAAAGGCTATTGACTAGTAGAAAGGGTCTGGTAAGTCAATCATGGGAAGACTATACCCTCTCTTATCAGAGTAAAACACTAGAAAAAGTAAATAAAGCAACAGTGGAAGCATATATAGTCATAAAAATAATAATGTCACAGGGTAAACAAATATAAAAATATAGTACTCAACTGAAAGGGAAATATTCCGTGCCAAAGTGAGTGTCAAAATGCAGAACTGGAAAATAAAGACACCAAAGACTCCCAAGCGGGTCTCGAACCATGTCTAGTTCCCTCATTCATGATCTATCCCCAATTATCTATCTAATAGAGGGCCTTTCCCCTTAATCTTCCCTGCATCAATAAAGTCTATTCGGGTACTGATCAGGCAGCCTCAATAGGGTGTGAGTACAACTCAGTAGGCCACCACCAACGGTGTCTAAAACAAATCCAGTCAATAGAAAGTGTATACAGTTGTATAAAGAAAGTAATTAAAATAAATAATTAAATAGTCAATCATATTAATTAATATTCTTTATTCAACCCCAAAATTGAACGAGCATGTTACCATTGTTATTTTCCACCCATTTGAATAACTATGTTACCATTCCATAACTCCCACACACTTTAATGTCCATGTTACCATTCCATACTCATGCACCCATGAATGTCCATGTTACCATTCCATACTCACACACCCATTAATGTCCATGTTACCATTTTATATTCATGCACCCAAGAATGTCTGTGTTACCATTCCATACAGACGCACCCATTAATGTCCATGTTACTACTCACGCACCCATGAATTTCCATGTAACCATTCTTAATAGTTATCGGAATGGGCATGTTACCATTAACCATTTAATAATATATAATTTACACATATCACTTGTGTCTCATTTATCAAGGTTAATCAATTATTAACCCAATTATCACATATAACACATCATCACATCAAGCAGGATTAATCAATATTAAACCACTTACCCCAATATCACATTAATTTATTAATTAATTAATCATATCACCCTCATTGATAATTTAACAATTATTATTCACATATAATCCCTTAATTAATTCCCCAATTAATTAAGCACATCAATATCTTTAATTAACCCAACCATTAATTAATTGCTTACTCGTAATTAATTCATTAATTAATTATCTTAATTACCAAACTCAACATCTCATAATTAATTCATCAATTAATTATTTCAATTCGAAATTTAATATTCCATAATCCATTCCATAGTTAATTATATCAATTCTCAAATAAAAATACCTCATAATTAATTCAACAATTAATTATCCAATTCTATCAATTCAATATCTCAACAATCCACATTAATTAATTTACCTATTAATTAATCTAAATCATTTACATTAAATAATTACACAATTAATTAATATAACTTAATCCCTTAAATTAATACACCAATTAATTTTTCACGCCAACTCTCATTAATTAATTCAAAATTAATTAATCACATTCAATCCATTCAATTAATCATCGATTAATTGTTCACAATAACTCGATTAATTAATTCTATAATTAATTAATCCAACTCAATCCCTTAAATTAATTCACTGATTAATTGTCCACATAAACTCCATTAATTAATTCTTTAATTAATTAATCTAACTCAATCTCATAAATTAATTAAACAATTAATTATTCTATCATGATCGATTCAATAACACCAATTAATTCCAGAATTAATTATTCCAACACACTTAATTAAATAACCCCATAATTAATTCCCCAATTAATTATTCCAACTCACTTAATTTAATAACTACATAATTAATTCACCAATTAAATTTTCGAAATCACTTAATTCAATAACAGTATAGTTAATTATTAAATTATAACAATATCTATCTCATCATAATTAATTCAAAATTTAATTATACCAAATCATAATTTTATAATTCTAACAATTCACATTAATTAATTCTACAATTAATTAATCATGTTCAATGGCCTCAATAATTTGTTAATTAATTCAACAATTAATTATTCCCAATTTATCAATTCAACACTTTGATAATTAATTTTACCAATTAATTATTCAAATTCCATAATTTCCATTATTCACTCAAATCTTCAATTCCTATGTTAATTAATTAACCAAATTAATTAATTCAATTTGAAATTCCAATTTGTAGAAGAACCCAAGAAAATCTACAATCACATACTCGTAATTGATAATAAAGACTATGGGATTTGAATTTTAGATCACCAACCTCAAATATGATGAACACACGATATGAATCCAACATCCCAGATAAGATGTTATTCCGACGACTATCAAATGAGAAATTAAATAAATAAGCATATCTGATTTAATAAAAATATGCTAAAATACTTCATTTTCTATGAAAAAAAATTGATATGCACTATCCTCTTATCATGAAGAATCTAATGCCACTGACAGTACACCAATATGATCAATATCAAAAAAGATATTGATTATTGAAGTCCGAATTGAGAGATAAGGAAAGGAGTGAGGGGAGTGTTATAAATAATGGGCTTCCCACCCATTCCATGTGCACCTCCCCAAATCCAATTTATAAAAAAAATCATCAATTAATTTAGTTATATTTATTAATTGAATCATTTATTTATTAATATATTCTATTAATTTCATGCGTCAACCCATCATCATTTTGTGTGCTTCTTGGACATGTACCATGAGTCTGAATTAAATATTCAACATTGGTCTTAAAATGACCGCCTTAATTTTAGGTTCATGTTGTCACTGACAGCGTGTCAATCTAACACCCTATGAAAGAGTTATGACTGAAATGGTGTTTGGAAACAATTACTTTCTCAATTTAATAATAATAATAATAATAGTTACAACAAATTATTATTATTATTATTATTATAAACTATCTTTCACTATTAATGTTCCGGCAACAACATTCATTAAATGTCGATAATAGATAATAAATTAATATTAACCCCATATTTTCATTTATTTAGTATTGACTAATAATTTAACCACTATTACATTGATCAACCAAAAATATTCATACATGGTGGAATATCATTCATCATTTAAGTGAAAAAAGGTATTTAATTACACATGTACTTTTCTATTCATTTTACTTTACAAAATAATAATAATAATACACTTTTTATTAATAATATTCTTTTCATCAACCCACTAAATATTAAAATACCACTCGACTTAATTTTTAAAAATAGCAACAATCATAATTATTATTTTTAATTTCGGATTAATTATTAAGTTAATAAAATTAATTATTTAACTTAAAAAATTAAATAACATCAAACGCCCATTGAGCATAAAATTTTTAACAATACTAGGGTAAACCCCTCATTCCAAACCCAACGATGGTCTCAGATTTATCATACGATGCACCATTTAATATATATTAATTATTTAATATTCAAAAAATGGATAAAAGATTTAATTAAATATAAAAAGTTTATTTTCATGATTGAGATATTCAAACGTCTGATGCTTACAAATATTATGCCCCACCTAAGGTAAAAACCCTATTCTAGAAACAACGGTGGTCTCTTATTTCCCATACAATGCACCGTTATGGATTTATTCAATTATTTTGAATAAAAAGTGTGTGCTTAATATATTATATTTAATATTCTTATTCAATCTTCACCGAGACTTTTCGGGCCTTGGAATCTCACACTAACTCAGCATAAAAATCCAAAAATATTCAATTGAATATTCCATGTTCTTAATTGGAATTTAATGCCTTCAACACATTTATAAAAAATTATTGATAAATCATTTTTTTGAATTAAAACAAAGACAACACATCTTGATAAAAAAATTAAAAGATTCATACCTGAAAAAAGGATGGTATATTACAATCTCCCCACCTTATAACAACGCGTCCTCGATCTTTACTCCCAAGAACCTTTAAGAAAACCCAATTTCTTACTATCTACCCACCTTTGGAGCTTCATTAACCTCTCTTGTTAAGTAGCTCGACAACCGTAGTTTTTATTGACCTCTGGTCAATCCTGAGAATCTCATCTGTAAATTTTCAATGGCGTACCACACACCATCAAGCTCCACATATATACCACTTCAAAAGAATAGCCTCTAATAGGCCCCATATCCAACCAAAACACATTCATTTAGTTATGCATAAATCCAGAACTTTCTCAGTATACCTTGGACAATTTCAAGGTAGGGGTCATGATCATCACTAATTAAAAGTTTGCTAAAAATTTGTAGATGAATACCACCACCAATCCTTTATTACCAGTGTTTCCTCCCTTTTCCCTAACACATGGTAAAAACTGAGGCACTATCACTAACCTTAACCATCCTACACCTATGTCTGAGTTAACAGGGGTAAATACATTCCCATTATTCAAGTTTATCATTTATCCACCCATTTATTCTCATATTTCATCATTTTACAATATTTATCAAATAATTAATCAATTAATTAAATTCAACAATTAAATAATAGTTTTACTCACATTAATTAATTCATCAATTATTTAATAATTTTTTTAAATTCAAAAATTAAATAATATATTTACTCGCATTAATTAATTCATCAATTAATTAACCCGTCATTTGCATTAATTAATTCCATAATTAATTAATCTCTTTCTAGATATCATCATCCCATAATTAAATCCACCATTAATTATCTAAAATAATAATATTAATATCACATAATTAATTCTGAAATTAATCATCCCCAATTTATGATATTAATATCTTACTATTAATTATAAAATTAATTGTTCCCGAAAACCACAATTTCACAATTCTATCATTAATTAATTCACCATTTTCATTTTAATTTCCCAAGCAATGAAAAATAGTTCAAGTTCAACAACTTACCCCAATCCCATTTTCCTGTGCATGCCTACAATGATTCATGTCACAAAATAATCATGAGTGCCAAGAATGATGCATGTAGACTCAACCCTCATGTCATACTGGGACAAGAGGAAATCTTAACAAATCTCAAAAACAATAATCACATCACACAACAAGTGTGTCACCCAAGGTTAAATAATAATTAAATGTAACAGAAAAAAAAATAACAACAATCCCACCCTGGGGACTTGGGTTCTCCCCCATACATGAGGGAGATACTCTCGTGCATGAGCTCATAACCAAGCCCTGACTCTTCATAGTCTCATGTCTAACTTTCCCAAACAGTAATACAGAAGAAGAAGAAAATAAAACCTCATATGAAACCACTTTGTAACATCTCATCTCGGGTTCCAAACACCATTTCCGCGAGCCAGTTCACCACAATACCTCAGGCATGCCTCCCCGTATGCTAGAGGCTATTGACTAGTAGCAAGGGTCTAGTAAGTTAGTCGTGGAGAGACTCTACCATCTCTAATTAGAGTAAAACACCTGTAGAAGTAAATAAATAAATATTGGAAGAATATATAATCATAATAATACTGATGTCACAAGGTAAAAAAATCTAAAAATATAGTACTCAACTTAAATTGAAACATACCATGACAAAGTAAGTGTCAAAATGCAGAACTGGAAAATAAAGACACCAAAGAATCTCAATTAAGTCTCGAACCACATTTGGTTCCCTCATCCATGCTCCATCCCTAATCATTTATTTAATATAGGCCCTTTTTCCTTAATTTTTCATGCAGCAACAATGCCTATTCGGGTACCGATCAGGTATCCCAAATAGGGTGTGAGTACAACTCAGTAGGCCACCACCAACAGTGTCTAAAACAAATCCAATCAATAGAAAGTGTATGTGGTTTTATAAATAAAGTAATTACAATTCATAATTAAACAGTTTATCGCATTAATTAATATTTTATATTCAAACCCACAATTGAACGAACATGTTATCATTCTTATTTTCCACCCATTTGAATGACTATGTTAACATTCAATAACTCACACACACTTGAATTTCCATGTTACCATTACCTACTAATGCACCCATTAATGTCCATGATACCATTCCTTACTCACATACCCATAAATGTTCATTTTACCATTCCATAACTCACACACACTTGAGTGTACATGTTACTATTCCATACTCACGCACCCATGAATGTCCATGTTACCATTCTGTACTCATGCACTCATGAATGTCCATGTTACCATTCCATACTCATGCACCCATGAATGTCCATGTTACCATTTCTTACTCATGCACCCATGAATGTCCATGTTACCATTCCGTACTTACGCACCCATGAATTTCCATGTTATCATTCGCTACTCATGCACCAATGAATGTCCATGTTACCATTTCATACTTACACACCCATGAATGTCTATGTTACCGTTTTTAATAGTTGGTTGAATGAGCATGTTATCACTAACCATTTAATAATACATAATTTACATGTATCACTTATATCTCATTCATCAAGGTTAATCAATTATTAACCCCATTATCACATATATCACATCATCACATCAAACAGGATTAATCAGCATTAAACCTCTTACCCCAATATCACATTAATTTATTAATTAATTAATCTGCTCACCTCAATGCTAATTTGAAAATTATTCTTCACATAAAGCACCTTAATTAATTCCCCAATTAATTAAGCACATTAATCTCTTTAATTTAACCAAACATTAATTAATCCCTTACTCATAATTAATTCATCAATCAATTATCTCAATTACCAAACTCAATATCTCATAATTAATTCATCAATTAATTATCTCAATTCAAAATTCAATATTTCATAATTAATTACACATTTAATTATATCAATTCTCAAATCCCAATATCTCATAATTAATTCATCAATTAATTATCTAATTCTATCAATTCAATATCTCAACAATCCATATTAATTAATTTACCAATTAATTAATCCAAATCATTTCCATTAATTGATTACACAATTAATTAATCTAACTTAATCCCTTAAATTAATTCGCCAATTAATTTTTCATTCCAATGCTCATTAATTAATTCACAATTAATTAATCGCATTCAATTAATTCAATTAATTCACAAATTGATTGTCCACATCAACTCAATTAATTAATTCTACAATTAATTAATCTAACTCAATCCCTTCAATTAATTCACCGATTAATTGTTCACATAAACTCCATTAATTATTTATTCAATTAATTAATCTAAATCAATCTCCTAAATCAATTATACAATTAATAGTTTGATCATAATCGATTCAATAACACCAATTAATTCCTGAACTAATTATTCCAACTCACTTAATTAAATATCCCCATAATTAATTAACCAATTAATTATTCTAACTCACTTAATTCAATAACCATATAATTAATTCACCAATTAATTATTCCAACCCACTTAATTCAATAACCGCATATTTAATTATCAAATTTCAAAAATATCTATCTTGCCATAATTAATTCAAAATTTAATTATACCAAATCAAAATTTCATAATTCTAACCATTCAAATTAATTAATTCTATAATTAATTAATAATGTTCAATGGTCTCAATAATTCCATAATTAATTCAACAATTAATTATTCCCAATTTCACAATTCAATAATTCAATAATTAATTTTTCCAATTAATTATCCACATTCAATAATTTCCATTATTAACCCAAATCTCCAATTCATAAATTAATTAATTGACCATATTAATTAATTCAATTTGGAATTCCCATTGCTAAATGAACCCTAGAAAATCTACAATCACATACACATAATTGATAATAACGACTATGGGATTTGAATTTTAGACCACCTACCTAAAATATGATGAACACACAATATGAATCCAACATCGATAATGGCGCATTATTTCAATAACAATTGAATGAAAAATTAAATAAATAAGTGTATCCAATTTAATAAAAATCTTCTCAAAATACTTCATTTTTTATGAAAAAAAATTTGATACACACCATCCTCTTAACACGGAAAATCCAATGTCACTGGTAGCACGTTAATGTAATCAATATTGAAAAAGATATTGATTATTGAAGTATAAAAGGAGAGATAATTATAGGAGAGAGGGGTGTGTCATAAATAATGATCTTTCTATCCATTTCATGCACACCACCCCAAATCTAATTTATAATACTTTTTCATCAATTAATTTAGTTACATTTATTAATTGAATCATTTATTTATTAATCTCTCCTATTAATTTCATGTGTCAACCCATCATAATTTTAGGCATTTCACGAACTTATACCATGATCCTAAATTAAATATTCCACATTGGTCTTGAAATGACTGCCACAATTTTAAGGTCACAATGTCATTGACGGTATGTCAATCTGACACCATATGAAAGGGTAATGATTGAAATGGAGTTTTCACATAATTATTTTATCAATTTATTAATAATAATAATTATTATTATTATTATAAATTATCTTTCATAGTTAATGTTTATCTAACAATATTCATTAAATTTCAATATTAGTTAATAAATTAATATTAACCCCACATTTTCATTTATTTTATATTGACTAATAATTTCACCACTATTACATTGATCAAACATAAATATTCATATGTGGGAAAACACCTTTCATTATTTAAGTGAAAAAAAGTATTTAATTACACATGTAATTTCCCATTCATTTTTTTTTTGGAAAAACAATAATAATAATAATAATACACTTATTGTTATGAATATTATTTTCATCTACCTAGTAAATATTAAAATACATATTATCTTAATTTAAGAAAAATAATAAAAAAAAAATCAAAAAATATTATTTTTAATTTCTAATTAACTATTAAATTAATAAAATTAATTATTTAACTTAAAAAATTAAATAACATCAAACACCCATTGTGCATAAAAGTTATACCATGAATAGGGTAAACCCTCCATTTTGAACCTAATGGTGGTCTCATATTTTTTATATGATGCACCATTCGATACATATTAATTATTTAATATTCAAAAAAATATATGAAAAATTATGTAAATATAAAAAATTTATTTTCGTGAGTGAAAGATCCAAATTTTCGATGCTTACAAATATTATACCCCACCTAGGGTAAAACCCATGTTATAGACACAAAGTCGGACTTGGATTTCCCATAAAACACACCATTTTGGAGTTATTCAATTATTTTTTAATACAAAGTGTGTGCTTAATATATTATAGTTAATATTTTTATTCATTCTTCATCGAGACTTTGTGGGCCTCGGAATCTCATACTAACTCAGTGTCGAACTCGAAAAATATTAAATTGAATATTACAAGTTGTTAACTATAATATAAGTCCTTTAACAGATTTATCAAAAAAAATATGATAAATAATTTTTGTGAATTAAAACAAAGACAACCCAACTTCACAAAAAAAATTAAAAGAGTCATACCTAGAAAAAGGAAGGGATCTTACAAAATACTATAGGTATTCAACCCTTATTTATTACATAAAATTTAGATCACATTATAAAAATATATACTTGAGGATTTTATGGTCCGTATACACCACAAAATGCTCTCCTAGTAAATAATGCCTCCAACATCGGAAGTCATGTACAACAAAAACTAACTTGAGATTGTGTGTTGAGTAATTCCTCTCATGTGGCCTCAAATGATGTGACCCATATACCTGAGTCTCTCCTAATTCATCATAACTACTACAATGTCGATATCGGATGAATCAAAATACACAGTGTAGCTTCTGCCTGGCTCTGGAAGAATCAAGACTAGTGCTGAAGTCAGTATCCCTTTAAGCTTTTGAAAGGCTATCTCATAGATATCATACCATAAAAACTTCACACCCTACTTAGTACATCCCATAAAAGGTGATACTAAGTGTGATAATCCCTTATGAAACATTTATAATAACCCGTTATCCCTAAGAAACTTTGTGTGTCAAAGATGTTCTTGGTTTGATCCCAAGAAACTACTGCTCTCACCTTCTATGGTTCAATTGATACTAGGGTATCTAAGATAATATGACCCAGGAAGGGAATCTTATCCATCTAGAATTGGAACTTTGTGAGATTATCATATAACCAATTCTCCCACAGTGTATCAATATTGATCTCAATATATTTGTAATGGTGATGTAAATTGTGAGAATACACCAAGATATCCTCCATCAATTCCACCATAAACAAATCCAAATAAGGATGGAAAACTAGGTTCATCAGCACAATGAAAACTATTGGCATGTTTTTTAGAATGAATGGAATAACCAAATACTCATAAAGACCATAACTGCTATGAAAAGTTGTATGAGGTATGTATGCAGGTCAAACACATACAAAGTGAAAACCTATCCTCAAGTAAATATTTGAGAAAACCTGATCTCCTCAGAGTTGGTTGAATATATCTGTGGAAAATTATATCAGTTTTTAACCACCAAATGGTTCAATTTTTGATAATCCACATATATCATGAGGGTTCCATCCACCTGTTTCGCAAAAAGGACCAGCAAACCAAGTAGAGAAGTACTAGTTCATATAAACCCATTTGACTTTGAGTCCTCTAATGACCTCTTAATCTCTTATAACTCCATATTATTCATCCTATAAAGAGGAATGGATACCAGATTAAATCCTGGAACTAGCTCAATAGATAACTCCACAAATATCTAAGGAGGTAAACCAGAAAATTCATCCAAGAAAACATCCCTAAAATGATCAACCACTAGAGGAAAGTCTGCCTGACTAGTCCCCTGATCATCCAGATACAAACTAGTAATCTGGGTTGTCATCCCACCCAGCCTATAATACTTAGGTCCATCTCATCTCACCTAGACATCCAATCCAAACATGTGAATAAAATATATTCCATATGGTCATGTGAAGTTCACCCTCTAGAGATATCAATCATCGTGGTCTTGATAAGAAACTAGCCAGTCTATCCCAAGTATGATGTCAAACCCAGTCATCTCAAGGAAAAAAATATTCCATATGAAGTGACACCCAACAATATTAAGGGGTTCTCCCAGAATAGGTATACACCCTCCATTATGATCCCCAATAGAATATCCAATGTCATAATGCCATTAAGAATACTGAACAACAAGCCCAAGGATTTATACAAAAGTTGCATAAATGAAACTATGTGATACACCTGTATCAAAAAAGAGAAGATACTAGAGTGGTGGCTAGTAATATCATACCTCTCACTATAGATGGACCGGTTATCTTCTCATTAGGGGTAGGTTGTATAGAAAACATCTGAATTGAATTATGGTCATATGAAACAACCTCACTACCAGGAGAAAGTCCACTCTGTTTTTGTGGTACAACTGGTGTCTGGATTCCTTAGCCATGAACACTATTTCGGCTTGAATAATCAGTACTAATCTAGATCCCAGCCTAACATGGAGCTATTAATCTTACTCCCGGACCTAGATTTAGATTCTATACCCATCCACTGACTGTTGGATAGAAGGTCCTATAAAAAAATTTATGTGGAACATCCTGCCGCAAGCTTAGAACCCAACTACATATTGATCACACTGATTCCTTATATGTACTCATCTCCTATACTGGTGAAAAAAACATAGCACTACTAGTATTAATATCATTTCTAGTACTCCCCTAACGAGAAACCTCAAACTGATGTTTCCTTCCACTGGAGGCTGAACCATTGGGTCGAGAGACTAAACTACCTTGCTCTGTGCCCCCAACTTCCCTTGGGATCTGATTAGTAATAAGTTATCAGTTCACTATCTCAGTAATATTGATCAACTGGAACATGTTGAACTGTGATTAAATGGAATTCCTAAGATCTTTTTCAAATCATCTCACCCTATATGTCTCATCCGAAAGTTAAATCGACACAAAACACTAAAACTCTATAAAGTCTGTCAAATACTCCATAACTCTCATCACACCCTAATCTAGACATATAAACTCATTGGTCCTTTCATCTCTCAAGGTATTAGGAAAATATAAATTATAAAATCTGGATTGTGAATTCCCCCAAACCATATCTTGAAGCATGTAATCCTGGTTCAAAACATCCGACAAGCGCTTAGTAACTCCACGAAGCATATATGTTTTGAGATTATATATCCTCTCTGTAGGTGTCTCTAGATGCTTTAAAATAAAAAACGATAGTCTCAAGACATATCCCAACAGCCTATGGATCACCATCCACTAAAAAACATGAGAGGATGTTGCTGCTGGAACACACACATCATCTCTTCAATAGACGAGGTAGGATATGGGGCTCCCTAAAAATTCTGCATGAAACACATAAAACTCTTGAAAAATTATGCCTCAACACCCATATATGGTACTACTATAGGTGATATATCTAGAAATATAAGAGGATATGCTGGTATCCCATGGGCCACCACCTCTATAACATGGTCATCTCCACCCTCCTAGCACACAACTAGAGGTCTTCATAGTGGCATGTATCTACAATTCCAAACACACGCCTCAGAAAAGGAATTTGGTAACAAGTTTATCATAGATATAAACATAGGATAGGTATAAGCCTTCCTATAAACAAGACACACCCCTCTGCCAGCTCTTAAATCTAGGACTAGGTAATATGAACAATCGTAAAAAGTACCAGAGGCGCTGCTAATTTCCAACTTTAAATTCAGGTCTAGGTCAAGTTCTCCATTTAACAATTTCATTTTCATTAAATTTATATGTATTTAAAAAATTTATTTAAATAGATGAACCAAATGAGTCACCACTTCTGATCTATAAGGGCCCATACACCTCATTAACCAAATTGTGGTGTCCACTTAATCTAAACCATATATGTTCCAGTCCATGAGACCAATGGTCTATAAATCAATGTATAGTTTACTGCTTATGGTGTCTACTGTATCCTAAGAATCAAAAAACTATTTAGGTTACAATAAGCACTATAAGTTACAACTATGTTTCTCAATTACCTACAAAAATCACCTATATGTCATGGCATGTGAATCTAGTTAATTTACTATAATGATTCATGAGATGGAATTCCTTCATCTAACAATGAAAATATAAAAATTTGTAATCATAATCAATATAAAACCTCAAGTGAATCACCCAATAGTGCAATCAAATCAACTGTAATAGAAAAAATCCATTAAAACATGTTATGTTCTAGGAAATTTAGCTTTTTCCTATACATGGGTTAGCTACTCCTAGGCATATCTCATTACCAAATTCCAATCCTTCCTAATCCTTATCTATTATCACAGAAATAGTAATAAGACCAAAAAAATAAATACTCTGATACCACTTTGTAACATCCCGACCTAGGAGCCACTACATGGCACCCTAAGCAGGTGGGTCACATAACCTCAAGTGCAACTCCCCATACACCAGAGGATATCAACTAGCAATTAGGTCCAAGAGTGTGTCTATGGTGAGAATATGTCCTCATGTCAGAGTGTATCATAGTGGTAATAATAATACAATAAAGTATCATAATCATATCAATAAATTAACGAAAGATAGAAGATAAAATTCATAAGACTATACAATAAATAAATCTAATGAAATTTTATGTACAATATAAAGTTTCATGTCTCTAAAAAATAGGAAAATAGGTATACAAGAATCCAGTACAATACATGAATAAAAAGGGTAAAAAAATATAAAAAGTGACTATCTCCCTATATTATCATGATCCAAGATTAGTCTTGTGCACACCTGATCTTAAGAAAAAATAAATCAAGCATCGTATAGTGGGCGCTTTCCCTGGTCCCTACCTGTATCCATGAAGTCTATCCAGGTACCCAATGACGGCTCGAATAGGGTGCGAGATAACACTCAGTATGCCACCACCAATAGTGTATATAATAAGTCCAGTCTGTGTATATAAACAAAAGTAGTGTGCAATATATCACATATATAACAATACTAATAGTAAAGTGTCAAAATGAAAAGGTGGTCATCTCTATCCAAACATGGATCCCTATAAACAATAATCAATCTCCAAGAAATAAGGGTAGTTATAAAGCATAAATAAACAAGTGTGATCTGTCCAGTATAACAACTATAAAAGTGATACCCATACTAGGGTTATTTTTAAATAATAGTAATTATATCCACATCGGTCATGTCATGTAATTAAACATCCACCATGTCCATGTCGTATAATCCAATGTAAAACATCCACGATGACCATGCCATGTAATATAGTGTCATACCACAATGGTCTTGAAACAAGGTAGAGAAAACCAAGGCATCCTCATCGAGTCCCAGGAGAATACCAATGGAAAATTCATAAAGACTTGGGTGGATTCCAAGGAACATGATAGAAGATCATTTCTAATGATATTCCAAGAAATATAGATCTAATTGGTAGAAATTCATGTGGAATCCTACAAAATCAGGATCTAAGGAGTAAATAGGTCCAAGGAAACCACTACCATAAACAAGATTCATGGGTTGAATCATCCATGGAATATAATGTAATCAATATCCAAGGATCTCATCCAAGGAATCAACTGCCATACTCAAATAATCAATCATTTCATTCATCAATTCATAACCAATCACATTCTATTATTTCTTCCAACTTATATACACAATTTCTAAAAAATAATTTATCCATTTTAATCAAAATAAATCACATTCATGGAGAAAAACCTTATCCTATCAATTCAGCCCAATCCAATAAATTCATAAAGGCTCCCAAAACTAGTGGAGAGATCACACACACCCAACTAGGTGGTATAAAATAAGGCAGATACAAGGGCACACCCCATGGGTGGCCTAGTTTGGGGCTAACAATGTTCATCCATCATGATGGTACCCAAAGGGAAACCTAATGGGTTTAAATTCATCCAATTTAAGCATTCAATTTAAGCATTAAATTAATTAAATGGGAACATCCAAAAGGTCTGGCATGCATCATAATGGAAACTATGATTATAAAATAAAAAACCTTGAGGGAAAGTTATAGAACACCTACTGTAGGTCTTTTGTAGAACACTCATCTAGTGTCAACCTCTATTTTGGTCTAGATAGAGATAAAAATGAAGAATAGACAAAAATCCTAGAAATGGGGAATATTATCTTGCACCTAAATAACTTCATCAATACGAAGACAAATTAAGAATAGAACAAGATGAATGAATAACCTATGGACATGGATCCAATGAGACAAACAGTGTTCGAATCTGAGTCTAAATAGAGAAATGGAGGTAAATCCTGGTATTTGGATTCAAAATGGATCAATGAGAGGAAAAGAGGCCTCCCCTATGTGTTGGAATAAAATGAGGAAGAAGGGGTTTCAAAATATAATTCATTAAGGTAAAAATAATAATTTCAAAACTTTTAACTGGGATGCACGGTTTGGTTGCACGGTTGACAAACCATGTGTTAATCGTGTCCCCTTCTCTGTCTCAAGGGGGACCCTGCATGGTCATGGAACACAATTAGGAAAACCATGCACCGACTATGTGCTAAGACTCAATTGAAAAACTACAGGTGGATCCCATGGGAGAACACCCCTGGAAGCATGGTTTCCTCAAACCATGTAGAATTCTACTACCCTCTTTCTAACCCTGCATGGTTACTCCTAACTATGTGTCTTGGGTGACACGGTTTCTACTAACTATGAAACCCTATTGTTTTTCTCCAAAATTCAGGCTTTGATCATTGAACAAGCCCCTAACACCCCCAAAAATCCTATGATCTCATTAATAACTCATATTAGGTCAAAATCAAGGATCTAAACCAAATATAAAATGATTCATACCTCATAGGAAAACCCAATATATTATAATCTTCACCCTTAAAGTAATTTTTCCCCAAATTTCCCTTCCAAGGGTGGTCAAGAATCACCTAAGAATAACATTATCCAATAATAACATAAATCATCATCCTACTCCTATGTCTCGTCCTGTAAATGGACATGCTTCCATAGCACCCATACTAGAGGAACTGACTAGTCTCGGAGAACCTTCATGCTTCTATCAATGATACGAATACGATACTATTTAAAGTACACATCAACATATAACTCCATATCACCTAACTTTAGAATGTGGAATGGTTCTAAGTGATAATGGTGCATCTAAGATGCGTGGAAGACATTGTGCATGGCTCGATACCACTAAGGTAACTGTACCTGATAGACCACTGGCTCAACTATCTCTAGAATTGTAACACCCTAAGTTTTTGGATCGGGTCAAATTCCTTTCTTGTTTTGAATTTTTGTAGTTTGGTGGGTATGAAAAATATTTTCTCATTTATCAAAACCTAATATCAAGTTTTATTTTCATCCAATACCTTCTTTTTGGATGGGTTTAGAGGTTTGAAAAATGAATCAGCTGTTCGGAAGGGGTTTTGGGTGTGTTTGAGGCTCTAAGGCCTAGTTTTGGAGAATTGCAGGCTAAGGTGCCAAGTTAGATCTAACTATGCGGACTCTTAGTGAAAAATGTGCAACCCCTTTTTTCACTAAGCATGTTTAGGGAAACTATGCGGGATGGGCACATGGTCGTGCGAAACCTATGTAGTTTTTAGCAGAGGTATTTTGAATGGTTTGTGCTTGGTTAGGGTAAATTGTGTGAAACCGACATGGTTAGTTCCATTTGGAAGTACCTATTCACTTTTTCACGCATGGTTTGTACATGGTTAGGCCTAACCGTGTGGTTCATGGCTCCTAATAAGTAAGAGTCGCACGGTTTCCACATGGTTTGGAAAACCGTGCAAAAAAACTATGTGGCTCATTAAAGGGATGAAATGATGATTCTACCCCTCCCTCTATTTCTCCTTTTACTTCCATTATTCTTCCCTTGTATGGCCTTCTTCCTCCATCCATCATGGGTTCCCCCCCCCCATCTAGTTGTGATCTATCTTTTATGTCTGACCTCCATTCATTGATCCATTGGTTGCATTGGATCTGTATCGATAAGGAACTCCATACTCTTGCTTCAATTTCTCTTTTCTCTCACCTCACGGACTGATAAATCTGTGTGATTATTTTTCCCCTATTTTCAAGGCATTCATCCAAAACATCAATTTCTTCCAAGTATGATTGATTTAGAGGCTAATATCATATGTTCCTATATCTACAACGGTGAGGTAGGTGGTGTATAATTTTCTTTGTGATTTCACAAGTGTTTTGGGGGTGCTACTTTTAGTGTTTCTTTATTTTGAGAAAGCAAGACCCTATAATTTTAATGTTTATTTTTAATTAATTAAATTTAACCTTTTGAGATGCCATTGGGAATGATTTCATGAGACAACGGGTGGTTTGAGCCATGCAGGAGGCTCTGGACCTTGGGTAGTTAGGCCGAGGTGTGTTCTTTTCATTTAATTGATTTGTTTTATTGAATTTTAGTTATTCAATTCAATCATATTAAATTTTTATATAAATTTGAATTTATTTTTATGTACTAATGAGTTCCAATTTAATGTAACAGGCGATGCCTGGGGATTGAGATAACGATGGCTATTTGTTTTGAGGCGATGCGATCATCAGATTAGGCATGACCCATAATATATGTTTTCTGGTGATGTGGATCATAGGTTGGGAGAATTGGTGGTCAGTTGAGGAAAAAGGTATATTAGGTTATGGTAATGTCCTGGGATATTAAGATGGCGTGGCCATTAGATTTTTGTGATGTTGTCACAAGGGCATGTGGTTCCAAAGTTGGCGTGTCTTAGATTCTAAATTGGTGATTATCGCTCACCCATGTTAGCCAAATAACCATTTGGAGTCATTTTCACATATTTTGACTCTGTGATGAGGTGTTTTGACCAATCATGTGGGTAGAGTCCTCAGGTAGTTGCGTCTTGGGTAAATGGATGGGGGTGCTTGCTATAGAAATCCACGGGGATGGAGAGGGGCCATGGGATGATAGTATTTAGGTTATTGGTTGGGGGATGAGGCTTGTCATGCTTGAGGCCAATGGGACATAACTTATTTTGTAGGATGGGTATCATCATTCCTTGGTACATCATTCTTTGAGCCGATTGTGATATTACTTTTAGGAAAAATATCATTGTGCCTTCGGACATCGTGCTTGATGGAATGATGTGTCGGGTGAAATTTGGAAGTGAAACCTGAGGGTTCACTTGGGACTATATGACACCAGGGGATGCTTTGGGCCATAGTCTAAGGATCCTCCCACTACAGCATTCCAACTTTGGAAAAGGTAGGTGATAGCTTCCTGGTGGATTTGGAGCACTTGGGAAGTTTGTGTTTATTTTATTCATGTTATTCTATTTTAGTATTATAGTTCACACCTACTAAATCAAAAAATGTAACGTAGTCACACATTGGTGTTGGCCAACTGAGACTCATTCTCACACCCTACATAAGTCATTCAGGACACGCGTAGTCTTTATGATTTTTCATTTAGGTGAAGGAATTTGTTTAATAGATAGATCATAGTGGCTATTTGTAATGGGATGGAAGGTAAGGTAACCTTGGTTATTGCCTCATCTAGAGCTTCTCTTCTTGTTTCCTTTTATGTATCAGTAATCTTATTATATATATATACTGGTGGTCGACCATGGGTGAACCTCTTTATAATTTTTGTAATGTATGACCTGTATTGGATGCATGTTCTGGTTAGGATCTAAAAATTTCATGTTGTCTTGTTTATTTTATTCTATTGTTGTTTTTTATTATGTTTCCTCTATTGTTTTGTATTCATTGTGCTTCTTCCATGTGCATGTTTCTGGTTCGAGTATGTCTTTATGGTCTTTCTTTACACTAATATATCTATTTAGACCATTATTATATCACCACCAGAGGGTATATTCTCCCCAATATCACCTCTTTACACCCTTTCTTCTATTTAGCAGCCTTTGGTGTTTGGGGAGGCTCACTTAAGGCCTAGTGGGACTTAGGACGTTCCATTGTTCAGGTGTAAATTCAGATCAGGGAGCTACAAATTGTATCAAATCTATTTCTTTTACCACTTTATTGGTCTTTCTATTTAGACTATGGTATACTAGAGATTAGGATGTTGTCGGAACTGGTTTTATAACTTGTTCTTGGGTAGCTGCATCCCCTTGCATGAGGGACGGACCAAGATTCTAGGGGTTGTAATTTCTATTTTTGCTTTGCTCATTTTACAGTTGATTTAATTTCCACCTTGATTGGTTCACTTGGATGTGGTTTTGATGTGTTGTGATATGAAATCCTTGACTTCGTATGGTAAGGGAGGATTTATTTGACCCTTGGTCTGGTATGGAAAGTGGTGTTTTCTTGTTTATGCTTATGATTAGGCACATAGGATGTTGCAATTATATATTTTCATGTTCCTGTGATATGAAATGCTTGTGATTTTCATTGAGGACCTAGATTTTTTTAATAGGGGTTGAGTTGTCTAAAGTGTCAACAAAGGAAGATAAGAATTTTTTTTTCATCCTAGCCTCTCTTTGGTGGAATCTTACTCAACCATCCTAAGCTAGTGGACCCAATTAAATTTGTTTGTGATATGTGATATTTTTATATATGTATGGGCCTATATCTTATAAAATTAGGAAGGTACAATTATGTGGGGTGATGTTGATCACTCGGTTGGGTGATGAGGTCATTGGTTTAAGGCTACATGGTTTGTCAGTACAGGCGTGGCCTAAGGTATATGTGATATTTGGCTCTATTATGGGTGAGTAAAGAGTCCATGAGACCAAGACGTCATGAGACATGGTTTTGATGGGGGGGAGTAAAGGTCGTGATTTGAAACTTCCTATTAATGTTTTACCTATCTATGATATATATATATATATTATCTAGGTTGTATTATCATGTAATGGTATTCAATAGGTCATCACTTGGATGACTCAGGTGGAGTGTAAGGTGGGCATTCACAGGGTACCACTAAAGAAGGCACAATTTGAGACCCCTAAGGTTCAGGAAGATCATGATCCATAGGTATAATATTAGGTAAAATCTCTAATATAGGTGGGGGAGCTACCATATTTGACATCTTTTAGAAAGTTTCTTGATGATAAGCTCATATAAATTCTATTACACATCATCTAGGGGATTGACATGGGAGCTCAAGGAGAAGAGCCTTTGATGGCGTACCTGACTTGAGAGTTCTGGTCATAGAACCCACTGTTGTTTCGAGGTGAGGGTGGACCACAGGTGTCTTAAAATTGGATCAAGTCCATGTAAATGATTTTCAAGCAACTAGAGACACCTCCTGGGTGGAAGTTGAAGTTGGTAACCTATATGATCAGAGTACTGGAAAAGTATTGGTGGGACATACAGGTTCAAGAAGGAATCCATGAGGGAATATCCTAGAAGTAATTTGAGGCTAGGTTATTTGATCACTTCTTCTTAGAGACACTAAGTGAAGAGAGATGTCAAGAGTTCTTGAGCCTATAGTAGGGAGACTTGTCCTTCATGGACTATGTAGCAATGTTCATTGAATTTTTTCTCTTTTCACCCAACATGGTGAGCGATGAAACCTTGAGGGTGAGGTATTTAGAGGATGGTTTATGGCATGCCATTTGGGTGAAGGTAAACATATTTAGGTTTTCATCATTCTCAGAGGCAGTGAATCAGGCACTCAAAGCTAAGGGAAACCTGACAGATCATTCGTACGCGATCCGGGAAATGGCTCCAGGCGATGTCAGCAGTGATGCTTTAGATTGTAGGAAGTGAGTTTAGGATGAGTTCCAGTAGGAAAATCAGGATAAGGACTCGAGAAGACCATATTTGAGTGGATCATCTATGGTGTGCTTCTAGTGTGGGAATCTAGGACAGGTTCATACTCAATATGAGAGGGCTCCAAAAGAGTGTTAGGCATGTGGGCAGGTCGGGCATCTTTATAGGTTCTACATGAAGCCTTCTCGGATAGCTGGAATTTAGGGAATGAGGTAGACTTAGGATTCTAAGATCATATTGGTAGTGGTACCAAGTGATTGTAGTTGGGTTTCATCTATACATGGAGGTTGTGGAAGAGACAGCGGGGCCTAGAAGTGGGTCTAGTGGCCGATGGCTGGTGCAGCACCCCATGGAGGCTAGGCTTCGGGCAGTCGACCTTTAGGCTAGGTGAATGTCATAGAGCTTATAGGGTTAGACTAGCCTGGTAATCCTACCATGTTCATAGGTACAACATGGGCATGACCAGAGTTCATTTTTGTTTTATTTTTGCATGGCCCTTTTATGCATGTATTTTTAAGGTACACTAAGTTCACAGGATGTGTTTATGGACTAACCAGATGTTGTATAGTAGTTTATAATCATTTCAGATGAATTATATATATATAAGAACTTCATGGAACCAGGAATTATGTGTTAGAATCATTGGATGTGTGATTATTGAGGTGTATTGGGATCGGGGCATTGATACGATGTAGGATTACTTGAGGTACATAGTAATCTAGAAATCAGTTCGATGTGGGAATTGACTGAGGTGTGAAGTACCAAGATTTTTTAGCATCTTTAGAGATGCGGGACCTTGTACATACCATGTGTGACATGGTAACAACGTGGGTACCGATGTGGTGTGGTATTTTGATGGGTTTGGGGTATGAAACAGGAGCGCCTGATGAGGTACAAGAGTAATGATGCATCATGGGAGGACCTTTATTCTAGGGATGGTCAACAGAACATCGGTTTAATTTATGTTTTGGGTCTATATGAGACTGGGTTAGGTCACTCCTAAGGTGGGGATCCCCTTGAGGTAGTTGACCTGTGGCCTTTTGACCAGGGTATTCCAGGTTAGTTTTAATGAGATGCGTATGTTCGATACCAACTTTGGTTTTTTTATAGCATGGGGATTAGCTATGTCAAGGTGGGGAGATTTTAACATATCAGGTTTTTATAACAGGTCGAATTCATCACCCATTTTTATTTTTTAGAGTTTTGTGGGTATGCAAACTCTTTTCTCATTTATTAGAACCTAATTAAAAGTTTTACTTTAATCCAATGCCTTGTATTTTGATGCGTTTAGAGGTTTAGAAAATGACTCAGGTTTTTAGAAGGTGTCTTGAGTGGATCAAAGGCATGAATTCCTAGTTTTGGAGAAGTGTTGGCTGAGGTGCATGGTTATATCTAACCATTCATCCTCTTAGTGAAAATCGTGCGTCCCCTTTTTTCCCTGAGCATAGTTTGGGGAAACCATGTGGGATGGGTGCATGGCCATGAAAAACCTATGTAGTTTTTAGCAGAGGTATTTCCCATGGTTTGTGCATGGTTAGAGAAAATGTGCACAAGTCACATGGTTAGTGAAATTTGGGTAGTACCTATGCACTGTTACACACATAGTTTTCACATGGTTAGGACAAACTATATGGGATAATCGTGCAGGGCTTGTCTCTTAAGTGGTAGGAGTTGTATGGTCACTACACAGTTTGGAAAACCGTGTGGCTTATTAAAGGGTTAAAATGATGATTCCACCACGCCCTCTATTTCTACTTTTTCCTTCCTTTATTCTTCCCTCATGCGTCCTTATTACCCTAGGCATCATGGGTTACTCCTACTCCTCCTCTAAAGTGTGATCTATCTTCTCTTTTTGACCTTCGTTCATTGGTATTTTGGTTATTTTGGATCTATATCGGTAAGTCTCTTTATCATCTTGCTTCAATTTATCTTTTCTCTCTCCTCACAGACTGCTAAATCCATGTGATTAATTTTTCCAAATTTTTAGGGCATTCTTAAAAAATGTTGATTTCTTCCAAATAAACTCGAGTTAGAGTCTAAGATCGGATGTGCCTATGTCTACGACTATGAGGTAGGTGGTGCATACTTTTATTTTTGATTTCAGGAGTGTTTTGGGGGTACTGATTTTAGTGTGTTGTTTTGTTGACTGAGTGAGACCCCATAATTTTAATGGTTGTTTTTAATTAATTAAATTGAACCTTGTGATATGCCAATTGGCATGCTTTCATGATACTATAGTTTGTTTGAGCCATACAAGAGGCTTTGGGACTTGGGTGGTTTGGTTGAGGTGTGTTCTTTTCAATTAATTGATTTGTTTTATTGAATTTTAGTTATTCAATTCAATCATATTGAATTTCTATATAAATGTGAATTGATTGGTATATACTACTGATTTCTAATGGAACATGATGTGTGAGGCCTAAGGATTGAGATAGAAATGGATATCTATTTTGAGGAAGTGTAATCGTCAGGCTAGGCATGGAAAATTATATATGATTTCTCTGGGATTTGAATCACATACTAGGTGAATCATTCATCAGTTAAGGTATTAAGGTCATCAGGTTGTAGTCATAGCCCGATATATTGGGATGACATGGCCATATGATTTGTTCGACGTGGTCGCAGGGGAATGAGGTTCCAAAGTTGGTGTGTCTTAGGTTCTACATTTGTGATTATCGCTCACTTGTGTTATCTAAAGCATTGTTTGGAGTCATGTGTACACAGGTTGAATCAGTGATGAGGAGGTTTTGACCACTTTTATGGGTAGAGGCCTTTGATAGTTGTCACTTAGCTAAATATATGGGGATACTTTACGTATAAATCCATAGGGATGGTGAGGATCCATTTGATGATAGTGTTGATGCAATAGGTTGGGGGTTGAGGCTCACCGTGCTTGAGGCCAGTGGTCTAGGGATTATTTTAGATGATGGGTACCATCATTCCTTGAGAAATGATGCTTTGAGATGATGGTGATATTACTTTGAGGATAGATATCATTGTGCCTCCATATGTCGGGCTTTGATCTGATGGGTTCTTTTGATCAGGGTCTGAGGGATTAGATATGTATTGATAGGGCATTCCTTAGGGACGTCACATACTTGTTTGATGGCACAAGGTGTTGAGTAACATTTGGAGGTGGAACCTGAGGGTTCACCTGGGACTATATGACATTAGGGGATTCCTTGGTCCATGGGATAATGATCCTCTTCGCTACAGCATTCCATCATTTTTTGAGGTAGGTGATAGCTTCATAGTTGCTTTTGACCACCAAGGAAGTTTGTGTTTATTTTTATTCATGCGTTACTATTTTATTATTTTAGTTCACACCTTCTAAATCACAAATTTAAGGTAGTCGCGTGTAGGTGGTGGCCTACTAAGACTCATTCTAACACCTTACATGGTCCCATTGGGATGCGTGTAGACTTTATGATTTAGGGTTTTGGTACAGGCTCGGGATTAGGAGTTGGATCTTAGTGGTTGTTTGACATGGGATTGAAGGTAAGGGACCCTTGGTTCTTACCTCCACTAGAGATTTTTTTTTGTTTCCATTTATATATTAGTATTCTGCTTATATGTATATATTGGTGGTCGTTCATGGGTGACCCTCTTTTTGATTATTGTAATGTATAAACTATATTGGATTCATGTTCAGGATCTTCAAATGGAATTTTGTATTGTTTATTTTATTTTTCTAATTTTATTAATAATGCTTCCTCTATTGTTTAATATTCATTGTGCTTTCACCATGGGTGGGTTACTAGTTTGATTTTTCCTTTACAGTATTTATTTCCTCTGATAAATCAATTTAGACCATTATTATATCATCACCAAAGGGTATAGTCACTATCACCTCCTTACACCATCTCTACTAGTCACCAGCCTTTAGTATTCGGGGAGGCATGATTAAGGCCTAGTGGCACTCAACCCATTGCACTATTTGGGTGGCAATTCAGGTCAAGGTGCTATAAGAATCTCAAATAGAACAAAATATCATGGTGAAAGATTACACTATCTCTTAATCCGTCTGTGTACCAGCCTCGATGAGTTATATAAAAATACTTGATCACTGATGTCAAACTCCATAGGTCATTGATGGAGATCAGTATAATATTTTTATCTAGAATATGTTGTAGCCATCTGCTTTCTAGTCAACTAGACCTACTATGAAGTCTCTTGTATAAGACGAGGTCCAAGTAAAGTTGTCACTCCTTCCTCTAACCCGCACAAAGGTGATTATCATATATTATTGTAACAAGCCTCATAAGGTTACATATGTATAGTCACCTATTAGATATTATTTTAAGAGAACTCAACCAGGGGTATATGCCTCTCCCAAGAACCCCCAAAATCAAGGAATCAATCTCTAAGAAAGTACTCAAGAACCTGTATCATGAAATCTAATTGTCCATCAGTCTAAGGGTGGTCTACTATGATCATAATCACCTGTATACCCAAATCTCTCTACAAAATTTGCAAGAAACTAGATGTAAACTGAGAATCCCTATCTGATAATGTGGTTTGAGGAACCCAATGAATTCAAACTATCTAATGGATATAAAAACTCCCAATATCATCTACTAAGAAGGTCTCCCTGATCAACTAGAAATTATATACCTTCATGATCCTGTCCACAACAACCCATACAACATCACTAACTCAAGGTGACCTTGGAAACTCGATCTTAAAATTAATCGCAACATCATCCCATTTCCACTCAGAAATAGGTAACTACTATAAAAGGCATGTTGGTCACTTATGTTTCACCTTCACCTACTGATAGGTGGAACACCTCATGAAAAATCTAGCTACATCATGTTCCATACCCATCCACCAGTATTGGCAACGTAAATCATTATACATCTTAGTGACACCGGGATGTACTGCCCAATATAAGGAATGAAACTCTTGCATAAAATCCTCATGTATGTCTACTAGAACCCAAACGAGACTATGAATATGAATAATTTCATCCTCACCCATGGTACAACTAGCAGGGGTGTCCTCACCTACCACACTCTCCTATAGGACTAGGCCCTCATAATCAGATAATTTTCTCAACCTCAATCTATCTAGAAGAGTGTAATTCACCACTAATTATGAGAGGAAAGTCCACACTTGTCCATTATGAACCTCCAAGTGCATCTCTAAGAATAAGGACATAAGATTCCACTCACTAATTGCCTCTAGAACTACCTATATCTAATTATTCCTTCCCAATTCATTAGATATAGAATTTCCCCTACCAGGCGTATAGAAAATATTGAAGTCAAAATACTATAGGTATTCAATACATATTCATTGCCTCAAATTTAGATCACATTCTGAAAATATATACTTGAGGATTTTTTGGTCTTTATACATCACAAAATGATCTCCTAGTAAATACTTCTTCCAATGGCATAAGGCATTTACAACAACGACAAACTCGAGATCATGAATCGAGTAATTCCTCTAGTGTGGCCTCAACTGGAGAGACTCATATTCTACGACTCTCTCCTCATATATCAGAACTAATCCTATCTCGATACCTGATGCATCATAATAGATAGTGTAGATCCTGACTATCTCTGGAAGAATCTATACTGGCACTGAAATCAATCTTTCTTTTATCTCCTAAAAGGTTGCCTCATAGGTATCTAACCATACAAACTTCACACCCTTCTTAGTCAAGTCCATAATAGGTGCTTATAGGCATGATAATTCCTGTTTAAAATTCCTTTAATTACTATCTATCTTCAAGAAACTCTATATTTTAAAGACGTTATTGGGCTACTCCAAGGAAACTACAACTCTCATCTTCTCTAGGTCAACTGATACTCATGTCTCAAAGATAATATGACCCAAGAAGTGAATCTTATCCATCTAGAAGTGGAACTTTGTGAGCATAGTATATAACTAATGATTTATCAGTGTATCCAAAATGATCTCAATATTTTTCGCATGGTTATGTCAATTATGGGAATACACCGAGATATCATCTATTAATACCACTACAAAAAAATCTAGATAAGGATGGAAAACTCTAGTCATTGGTTTCATTAAAACTAATGGAATGTTCATGAGACCAAACAACATAACCAAATACTAATATAGACCATACCTATTATGAAGAGATGTATGAGGTATGTATGCAGGTTGAACACATACTTGGTGATAACATGACCTCAAATCAATCTTTTAGAAAACCAGATCTCCATAGATCTGGTCAAAGAGAACATATTTACATGGAAAAGGATACAAATTATTAACTATAAACTTATTTAATTTCCAATAATCCACAAATATTCTTAGGATACCATCTTCATTTTTCATAAAAAGGACTGGCAAACCCCGTGGAGAAGTATTGGGTCGTATAAAGACCTTTACCTCCAAGTGCTCTAGTTGCCTCTTGGTCTCCTATAACTCCACATTATCCATACTATAGGATGAATAGATATCAGTAAACTATATGAACTATCTCAATAGATAACTCCATCTCTCTCTCAGTTGGTAAACTAGAAAATTCATCTGGGAAAACATCCCTGAAATGATCAACCATTAGAGTAAATTCTACCTAATATGTTCCTCAATCATCCAGATACAAAATAGTAATCTGGGATATCATCCTACCCATCCCCAGATAAAAAATAGTAATCTGGGATATCATCCTACCCATCCCATGATACAATGGTCCAACTCATATCACCTGAACATCACATTCAACCTTTTTAATAATTTTTTTTCCTCTGGTGATGTGAAGGTCACCCTATAGTGATAGAAATTGACATGGTCTTGATAAGAAACTTTCCAGCCCATCCCAAGTATGATGTCAAAGCTGTTCATATCAAGGATAAAATGATTCCATACAAAGTAACACTCACCAATCTCAAGAATACACTCTCAGAACTATAATACACCCTCTGTTCTAATCCCCAACAGAGTATCCAAGGTCATAACACCATCAGAAAATTGAACAACAATACCAAGTTTTTCCACAATATGTGAAAATATGAAAATATGTGATACAGCTATATCAAAAAGATAATATACTAGATTAGAGGCTACTAAGATTTAACCTATCACCATATACGGCTCGATGATATGCACCTTAGGGGTAGGCTATATAGAAGATATCTTGCCTGAACCACGGCCTTGTAAAACAACCTCACTACCGAGAGCAATCCCACTCTACTATCATGGTACCACTAGTGTATGGTTGCCTCAACCACGACCACCACCTCGGCCTAAATGACCAGTACTACTCCATATCCTAGCCTGATGTAGAGGTGTGAATCCCTCTTCCAGACCTAGAGTCATAGTCAATCCCCTTCCACTGACTGCTAGAGGGAAAGTCCTATATAATTTTTTTGCATGGCCCATCCTGCTATAGGCTTGGCACTCGAATAAATCTTTATCACATTGATTCCTCATATGTCCTTGTCTCCCACAATGGTTACAGTAGATAGCACTACTAGTACTAACATCTTAGCTAATAATCCACTCATTAGAATCCTAAAAATGGACCTTCCCACCACTGGAAGCTAAACCACTAGGTCAAGAAACTGAACTACCCTACTCTAAGCCCCAAGCTTCCCTTACGTTCCACTCATAAATAAGTGATTGATTTACTATCTCAGTAATAGAAGTCAACTAGAACACATTGACCTGTGATTTAATGGCATTATTGAGACCTTACTCGAAGAATCTCTCCCTCGATGGCTCATCAATATGGTAAATCAGTGAAAAATGTTGAATCCATGTAAAGTGTGTTGAATACTCCATAACTATCTTTGCACCCTACTATAGATGCATAAACTCACTATTCCTTTCAGCTCTCAGGTTCTCAGAGAAAAATTATTCATAAATCCTGGATTGTAAATCCTTCCAAACCATATCTTACTATATATCATCCTAGTTAAAAACATCCCACCATTGATTAGATGCTCCCCGAAGCATGTATATCATGAGCTTCACTCTCCTCTTAGAAGGTGTCTCCAGATTCTTGAAAATCAAAAAGATGGTATCAAGTCACAACTCAGCATCCTATGGACCATTATCCCCTAAAAATGAGGGAGGATTCTAATACTCGAAAACATGCATCGACTCTACCATATATGAGGTAGGATACGATTCTCCCTTAAAATTCTACATTAAATGCATAATATTCTCACAGAACCATGCCTCGACACTCATATTTGATACTATTATAGGTGTTGAAACTGGAACTGTAAGATGATATGCCAGTAGCCCATGGACCACCTATAACACCCAATGATTTTGAAAATAAATTTAATATTGAATTCTAGAAATAGTGAGTCTCTATAAAACACCATTTTGTTATAACCTATCTAGTAAGCGTAATTTTTTCACCTCTATGTTTTGAATTCCAAAAAAATGACAGACATGGTTGCTTTATTAAGATATTTAGAGTCTGATAAGGAAAAAATAATTTTTGGTGAATATTAACATACCCTTATGAATAGTAATATGACCCTTATGAATAGTAAATCATATTATTATTTTATTGTCATAAGGTTATAAGAAAATGAGATCTTGATTAAATTTCCAAGGTGATATAAAACAAATTATAGTTTTAAAATTGTTATTTTTCAAATAAATTAAGATTTCATTTAAAAATAAAGTTAATGATATTTAGAATATTATTTTCAAAAAATGGAGTTCATTTTTGAATTATACACATTGAAAAATGGTTAGGGTTATTTTTTTGGGATTTTTCTGAAATACTCGAATTTTTCATGAATAGTAAAATACAGTAATTTACCGTATATATACATTATCAGTTAAATTCACTATTACTAGCATCATGGATGATGTAAACATACTTGGTTAGAACTCACATTCATATATTACTATTATTGGTCAGAAGAATCAATACTGTTGGTTTTCTTTGGAAAAATAATAAAAAAATGAGTAAAATAATGGGAAACCTCCTCTCCTCCACTATAACCCCCCCCCCCCCACTCCCTCTTCTCTTCACTCCTCTCAAGCTTTGTACCTTGTCTAAATTATACTCAAATATCCTCCCAATATCCTACCCCATATCCAAAATACCTTTTTCTCATAAAAATACCAAAACCTATTCCCTAAAGAGGCTCTCAAGGAAGATTACTTCAAGAGGTAAATTCCTCTTTTCATTTCTTTTATTTCAAGTTCCTTTATTTTCTTTTTCTTTCCTCGCCTAATTTCATCCAAATGTTGTGATTACTTCAGTACCTTACATGTACTTTAATTTTGTTATTATAAAGGGATAATTCTTCATCATCTCTATTTTCCCCTTCTTTTATACTAGAAATGAAAACACCATTTGAGATGTGTTAATTTATCACATTCAAGGACAACGGGTTTTCAATTTCAATTACCATCTTCCATTATGGTCATGAAACCATTTTGATGGTTTAACTAGACTATAATATCTATATTATAACTTATTTAAGGTTCTGGAATCCTTTTTTACACATGATATTAATTTATAAATCAAAATGGGTTTGTTGTGATCAAGAACCGCTAATTAACCCAAACAATTGTCATTAATGTTTTGTATAATGATTCATCTTCACTCCCAATAACCAAATGAATTTTATAATCATGTAATCATGTAGTTTTTTATGAATAAAATAAAACTTCTATTATGTACAACCATTCTCATTCTACATGTTTATCCATACATGAATATAAGTAAACCAATCAAGAAACTCAAGGAAGAAAACGCTCCCAAATAATGAAATTGAATCTCTTAACCCATCAAAAGGCCATGAATGAACCTAACAAGGTTATAATAAATCAATTAAATTTATATGAGGTTCTGGAATCATTAATTTATGAACCTAAATTTGATTATTCATGTCGTTAAGATCACATTAGGAACACCTTCAGACTTAAGCTAAAGGTTTTCCACCCAAACCTCCATTTTCATTCGAGTTACTTTTATTTTCTACTCACCTCAATGAAATTTTTATGTATTATTATGTAACTCCTCATAAATTATATTTGAGTGAACTATATATGTTTACCAAACATATTCTTTCTTTATTTTATGGGGAGTTACACGTTTTAAAAGGAACTTTCAAAATTCTTTCCAAAATAAAAGAGTGATTCAAGGGAATTTCTCAAATTATTACCTATTTTTAAGGGCACTCAGTAATATATTTTTAGAAAACATTATATTTATAAATTAACTCATTTTATTATGAAAATAATATCTACTTAACTTCTGGTTTTATACAAATACTTTTCCAAAAGAACTCTTCTTTTCAAAGTAAGAGAGTATTTATCTCAACAACTACTCAATGATTTTATAAGAGTATCTTCATCTTTTTCAAAACTCTTATTGATTATTATACATTGTTAGAGTTAATATTTTAGGATATAATATACCATATTTAATTGAATGGTTTATTATTAGTTTGAATTTGTATGTGCTATCTTAAAACCATTCACCAATTTACTCTGAATGGTTAGTGTTTATGCTTAATGTTCGGGGTACATTATTGACATTTCATATGTTAGTTTCAATATGAATATATATGTTGTTTATGTTTATCCCCATTCATATTAATAATGAATTGGACTTATTAAGTGATGGGGGTCCCTCTATATCCCCTCGAAGCATCGTTTGTTCTCATAAGATAAACTACGGTCTTAGCATAAGGCCTTGAAAAAATGGTTATTATAGTCTTGGAACGAGACCTTAATGGTATGGTTATGATTTCCAAAATTATGCATTCCCTCATTATGAAACTAGTAATTGAAATTTCATGAGTTTATTCGACTAGTATAATACACATGATTATGCTTTATCATGGAATTATTTATTCTAGTCTAATGCCTACCATAATGTGTTGAAGTTCATTTTTAAATGCATGTGTTTTTATTTATTCACCATGACTAATGTTTATGTTTATGATATATTATGTTGTATTTATTACCCTTAATGAGCATTTGAGCTCACCCCATTCTTATTTCTCATTTTCCTAGGACATTAAGAGGTATAGTATGAATGACATGCAGAAATAACCTAGGAGTTATGGATGAGTCGAAGGAATTTCTATGATGTACTTTGTTTTAAGTTGTAATGTTGAAATTATGTATGTATCTTCTTTCCAAAGCTACTAAAATACTTGGTACTTTGGTATGCATATTCCTTATTTATATGACAATATAATAAAATATGGCACTGACTCTGGGAAACTGGGGTTGGGTCCTTACAGTTGGTATTAGAGGAAGTTAAGTTGAAAACTTGGAAAGTAGATTTAGAAAACGTAGATTAGAGAACAAAACCCTAAGATAGTCTTTGAGGATAAAAATACAAGAACATACTATAATTTTTTGTAAGGAATAGATTATGTGAATATTTCTAGAAAATGAATCCCTATCTGGATACTACAAGTGGGAATGTTTATGGAACATATGTACCTAGGAGTGAAAAATATGAAAATGAGTTTTATGCTTTACTCAGGGTATCCTAATATATGACAATGGGTCTTATTGTGCACCTAGTTTGACAATACTTGGGGATATGCTTAGGATAATTCAAATTTTCTTTACAAGCCATTATGAAGGATTTAAATGTAAATTTTTCCTCAAAGAAACCAATTTTATGATTATGATATTAGCTATGTATAGAATTTCAATTTAGGCTAAGTATTTTTCTACATTGATATTATACATTATTATTAATAACCTAATCTAGTGTATACCATTATTTAGAAATGGAACCTAGTGGAGGGAATGGAAACCGAATAAACACATGTGTCCCATATAGGGATTTTCCTCTGATGCAAGATAATGTTGTTGGCTCTGGTGCTGTGACTAGTGATGAGAAACTTATAACTATATTGGGACAGCTTACTCAGGTTATGAATAATAACCATACCCGTATGGAACATTAAAATCCACAATGCGGGGGAGATATGTTATATTTCTTTATGCGACAACAACCACCATCATTTAATGGGACTAAAAACCCATTCATAGCGGAACAGTGGATATGTTTTTTAGAGAAGATATTTCTTACTTCGGGATGTAACAAAAGAGAGAAGGTTGTCATGGAAGTTTATTGACTATCAAGAGATGCAGATCAATGGTGGTATTTAATACAAAACGCAAAGGAGTAGGAAGAAATAGAAGAAATTGAATGGAGATATTTTAAGGAAATATTATTAGAAAAACACTTCCCTCATGAACAGCGAGCAGATATGGAAAGGTGGTTTCTAAATCTGAGGAAAAAATAGGATGAGAATGTTTCAAAGTAGAAAACTAACTTCACAAGGTTATCAAGACATTCTTTGAACTACATAAGTAATCCAAGGAGAAATATTTATTAATTCTTTGATGGTTTAAACCATTACTCCTAAGGGCTCTAGTATCCCAATGTTTCTCATAATATAAAGATATAGTCTCAAGTGCTGTCAAGATGGAAATGGAATTCTCTAAGACTTATGATTTGAAGGGAAAACAATATAAGAAGAGGGAAGCTAAAAACTCTATAAAATGAAATAAGGAAATGGGGAATAAGGGAAGAGTTGACCTTCCACCTTATGATAATTTTTGGAATATACACCTTGGTAATTTCTTGAAGGGTATGGGTGTTTGTTACAAGTGTGGATAAAAAGGTCACCTATATTGGGATTTTAATGGGAAGAAAGAATCTACCAATGTTCAATGTTACAATTGCAGGGAGAGGGAACATTATGGAAATGATTATCCTAGGTGTCAAGGAAGTGTTCTCTAAAGAAGGACAAGGGAGAAAGGAAAAGCTTATGAGGTCACAACTGTGAAGGTTGAAGTTCCTAATGATGTGTTAGAAGGTACTTTAATCACTTCCTCGAACTTATCCAATGATTTATTTGATCCTGGATCATCACATTATTTCATATCTTCCCAGTTTTCCAAGAACATTATATATTTTCAATTTTATTTAATAAGGGAGTTGTCAGTAAAAACTTCTAAGGGAAGTATCATTGTAACAATATTGTGTCTGGCATCCCAATTATGGAATATTAACGTACTTTATCTGCTGATTTTATTGCCATACCCATGATTGAATTTGATATAATCCTCAGTATGGATTTGATTTCGAACCATGATGCAAAAATTTATTGTAAGAAGAAGAAGGTTACAATTTTTTAGGATGATGTGGAATCCCTTATCTTTAGGGAAGAAACATCACTATCTGATTCTCATCTAGATCCACCCTCACTAGCACTACTGAATTCAATTATTGGGGAGTAATGAAATGAAATAACTATGGGTGAGGAAAATAATTTTCAAATATAGTACATACCTATTGTGCAAAAATATATTGATGTATTTCCATAGGATTTTCCTAGACATCCTCTAGAGCGGGAAGTTGAGTTTTTCATTGACTTAATTTTTTATTCAAGGTCTATATCAAAGACCCTTTATAGAATGTCCAATGAGGAATTAGTGGAACTAAATAAAAAACAAAAGGAATTAAATGATAAAATATTTATTCTCCCTAGTGTTTCTCCATGGGGATCCCCTATTATTTTTGTTAAGAGGAAATATGGATCTATGAGGTTGTTCATTGACTACAGGGAGATCGATACTATAATAATAAAGAACAAGTATCCCCTACATTGCATTGATTATTTATTTGATAAAATTCATGGAGAGTAATACTTTTAGAAGATTGATCTTTGATCTGGATATCATCACTTGTGTGTGAGGAAGGAAGATATTCCAATGACAGCATTTCGAACCAGATATAGGCATTACAAGTTTAGAGTAATGCCTTTTGGACTAACTAATTCACCCTCTTTTTTCATTGGTCTAATGAATAGAGTTTTCAAGGAATATCTTGATGAATTTATGGTGGTATTTATTGATGATATATTGGTATACTCCAAAATCTACAAAGATCATGAAAATCACTTGTGCACGATCCTAAAGACTCCTAGAATAAATGAATTATATGGGAAGTTTAGAAAATGCGAATTTTGGCTTCAATATATTTCTTTTCTTGGCCAAATTGTCTCTAAGGATGGAATATCTATTGATCCTGTGAAGAAAAATGTTGTGAAAGAATGGCCTACTCCAATGAACATAACTGGGGTACATAGTTTTATTGGTTTAACAAGTTATTATCGGAATTTCGTTCAGAACTTCACCCATTTAGCCAACCCAGTGACCAAGATTACACAAATGAGGTTAAGTATGTATGTCCAAAAGAATGTGAGGACTATTTCAAAGAATTGAAGAAGATATTAGTGAATGTTCTAATCCTAACTCTACCATCGGGGAATGATGGATTTGTGATCTATAGTGATGCATCAAAGAAAGGACTTAGTTGTATCCTTATACAGAATGATAGAGTTATTGTATATGCATCAAGGCAGTTAAAAACTCATGAACAAAACTGTCTTACTCGTTATCTTCAGTTGGAAGCGGTAATCTTTTCTCTGAAGATATGGAGACATTATCTTTATGGTTAAAATGTGACATATATACGGATTGTAAGAGTATAAAATATATCTTATCATAGAAAGAACTAAACATGAGGAAAAGGTGATGGCTCAAACTACTTAAGGATTATGATTGTTCCATACAATACCACATAGTAAAGGCAAATAGGGTAGTCGATGCATTTATAAGAAATGATCATGGAGTTCTAAACAAAATGAGGATCGACAAGGATCCTTTGTATATGGATCTAGTGAGGGTGGATATGGGAATTATCAAAGAATTTGAAACATCACTACTTTTTAAAATTGTTTCCCAACCAAATTTATTGGAAATAATTAAATATTCACAGTCTGATGGCGAGAATATTCAAAAGAAAATTAATTCTATGAAAGATGAGAAGTTGGATGACTTCATGTGTGAAGATAGAATTCTAAAATTTGGAAAGAGGCTATGTGTTCCCTCTATACCCGAGATGAAAATGGAGTTATTGGTTGATTCCCATATCTTTAATTTCTATATACACCCTGGTAGAACAAAAATGTATAGAGATTTGAAGGAATATTTCTGGTGAAACAACATGAAGTGGGAAATTTCTGATTATGTATCAATATGTTTAGTCTGTCAACAAGTGAAGGTCGAACAACAACATCCTAGAGGATTCATGCAACATTTACCAATTCCTACATGAAAATGGGATGACATCACCATGGATTTTATCATTGGATTAACCAAAACTCCAATAAAGAATGATGCAATATGGTTAATTGTGGATCAACTTACAAAATCTGCACATTTCCTCGCTATAAGGGAGGATTTTCCACTGGAGAATCTTGCACGAATCTATATCAATGAAGTTGTAAGAATTCATGGATAAACTCTTTCAATAGTTTCTAATCATGATCCTTGATTTACATCAAAATTCTAGAAAATTCTTCAAAAATCTTTGGATACTAAGATTCATTTGTGTACTGCTTCTCATCCTTAAACTAATGGGAAATCATAAAGGAGGATCCAAACATTACAAGACAAGATGAGATCATGCTCGCTCAACTTTCAAGGTATGTGGGATAAATATTTAACATTGGTGTATTTTTACTACAATAATATTTTCCATTAAAATATTCAGATGGAACCATATGAAGCATTGTATGGAAAGAGATGTCGTACACTAACATGTTGGTATGAAGTTTGTGAAAGGAAGCTAGTGGGACCAGATCTTGTGGAGGAAACAACACCAAAGGTAAAGACTATTCATACCCATATCAAAGTAGCTAAAATCAAGAAAATGATCTATACTGATAATTGAAGGAAGTATTTTTAATTTCAAGTGGGAGATTATGTTTTCTTTAAAGTATCTCCATGGAAGAGTGTTAAAGATTTGGGAAGAAAGGGAAACTGAGCCCTAGTTACACATTACCTTTTGAAATTCTGGAGAGAATTGGAGTTTTTTCATATCATTTTACAATGCCACCTAGCCTATTTAAAGTACAAAATGTGTTCCATGTCTCATTTATGAGAAAGTACATGTCATACCCAATTCATATCCCCACTTCTGAAGGTATAGAATTGAAACATGACCTATCTTACTGGGAATAGCCTATTTGGATTCTAGACACTAAAGAACAAATGTTGAGGAATATGATGACTTGAAAGGTAAATATACTTTGTAAAAATCATAAAATTGAAGAGGTAACAAGGGATCTTGAGGATCTTATCATAAAGAACTACCCAAATCATTTTTTGAGGTAACATTCTGGTAATTTCGAGGATGAAATGTTTTGTAAGGAGGGGATAATGTAACACCCCAAGATTTTGAAAAAAAATTAAAATTGAATTCATGAAACATTAAGTCTCTAAAAAAACCACTTTGTTATAACCTAGCTAGTAAACATAATTTTTCCACCTCTGTGTTTTGAATTTCGAAAAACTGACATACACGGTTGTGTTCAGTAAGATATTTAAAGTCTGATAAGACAAACTTAATTTTTTGTGATTAGTAATATACACATATGAATAGTGATATTAATATTAATATGATCCCTATGAATATTAAATCATATTATTATTTTATTGTCTTATGTTTATAATATAATGAGGTCTTGATTAATTTTTCAAGGTGATATAAAATGAATTATAGTTTTAAAATTGTTATTTTTTGAATAAATTAAGATTTTATTTTAAAAATACATTAATAATATTTAGAAAATTATTTTCAAAAAATGGATTTTATTTTTGAATTCTAAACATCAAAAAATGGTTAGGGTGAATTTTTGGGATTTTTCTGAAATACTTGAATTTTTTATGAATAGTAAAATATGGTAATTTACTGTATATATACATTATCAGTTAAATTCACTATTACTAAAATAATGTATGATGTTATCACACTTGGTTCTAAATCACATGAAAATATTGCTATTATTTTTCACAAGAAGCAATACTATTGGTTGTCTTTGGAAAAATAATAAAATAATGAGTAAAATAATGGGAAACCCCTCCTCTCCTCCACTATAACCCCCCCCCCTCACTCCCTCTACTCTTCACTCCTATAAATACTTTCTCCTTGTATAAATTATGGTCAAAAATACTCCCAAGATACTCCCCTATGTCTTGTAGCCTTTGGTCTCATAAAAAGACCAAAACCTCTTCCCAAAAGAGGATCTCAAGGAAGATTACTTTAAGAGGTAAATTCCTCTTTCCATTTATTTTATTTCAAGTTAATTTATTTTCTTTTTCTTTCCTCACCTCCTTTCATAAAAATGTTTTGATGACTCCATTAACTTACATGTACTGTAATTTTTTATGATAAAGGAATAATTCTTTATCATCTCTCATTTTCCCTTCTTGTATACTAGAAATGAAAACTCCATCCGAGATGTGTAAATTTATCACATTCAAGGATGATGGGTTTTCAATTTCTATTACCATCTTCAATTATGGTCATGAAACCATTTTTATGGTTTAAAAAGACTATAATATATTTATTATCACTTATTTAAGGTTCTGGGATTCTTTTATACATAATTTATTTATTTATAAATCCAAATGGGTTTGTTGTGATCAAGAACCACCAATTAACTCAAACAATTGTCTTTAAAGTTTTGTATAATGATTCATATTCACTCTCAATAACCAAATGAACATTATAACCATTTATTATTCTTATTGTTCACTAATAATATACAAATTCTATTCTGTAAAACCATTCTCAATATACATGTTTATCCATACATGAATATAAGTAAACCGATCATGAAAACCAAGGAAGAAAACACTCCCAAACAATGAAATTGAATCTCTTAACCCATAAAAAGGGCATGAATGAACCTAAAAAGGTTATACTAAATCATTTAAATGTAGATTAGGTTATGTAATAATCAATTTATGAACCTAAATTTTATTATTCAGGTTGTTAATATCAAGTGAGGAACACCTTCAGACTTAAGGTAAGAGTTTTCCACCCGAACCTCCATTTTCATTCGGGTTACTTTTATTGACTACTTACCTCAATGATATTCTTATGTATTATTATTTAACTCCTAATAAATTATTTTTGAGTGCACTATATATTTTTACTAACCATAATCCTTCTTTATTTTATGGGTAGTTACACATTTTAAAAGAAATTTTCAAAATTCTTCCCAAAATACAAGCCCGATTCAAGGGAATTTCTCAAATTCTTACCTATTTTTAAGAGAACTATGTAATCTATTTTTAGTAAAAATTATCTTTATAAATTAACTCATTTTACTATGAAAATAATATATACTTCACTTCTGGTTTTATACAAATACTTTTCCAAAATAACTGTTCTTTTCAAAGTAAGAGAGTATTTATCTCAAGAACTACTTGATGATTTTATAAAGGTATCTTCATCTTTTTCAAAAATCTTGTCTATTATTATGTATTGTTGGAGTTAATATTTTATGATATCATCTACCATATTTAATTTAATGGTTTATGATTAGTTTGAATTTGTATGTTATATCTTAAAACCATTCATCAATTTACTCTTTTTTTTAAAAGGTTGGGGCCGAAGCCTCATTTATTATTAAAGCAAAGAAAATACCTCTTTAACTGGGTAGAGGGAGACCTATTACATAGCCCGAAGGCCCAGTGGGCATTTAACCCATTACACAGCCCGTAGGACCATTTTTTTGGACCAAAGACCATTCTGTGAATAGTACTGCTACAGTACCCGCGCTGCTACAGTTCCGCACAATACCTACTGTTGCTACAATAACTTTCCACCACTATAGTACCTATCGTAGATATAGTGCCACCGCCTCTACAGTACTATTACAGTACCTGCGCCCAATGGGTTTTGAACCCCCATTTTTCAATATGAATGTATATGTTGTTTATGTTTATCCCCATTCATATTAGGAATTAATTGGACTTATTAATTGATATGTGTGGCCTTTTATAGCCCCTCAATTCATTGGTAGGTCTCATGAGACAAAATACGGTCTTGGCATAAGGCCTTGACAAAATGGTAATTTATGGTCTTGGCATGAGGACTTGACGGTATGGTTATGATGTCCAACATTATCCATTCCCTCATTATGAAAATAGTAATTAAAATTTCATGAGTTTATTTAACTAGTATAATACCCATGATTATGCTTTATTATGCCATTATTTATTCTGGTCATATTCTTACCAAGTTAATTTTTAAAGGCTTGTGTTTTTAGTTATTCACCATACCTAATATTTATGTTTATGATATCTTCTACTGTATTTCTTACCCTTACTAACCATTTGATCTCACCCCTTTTTTATGTCACATTTTCCCAGGACATGAAGAGGTATATTATGAATGACATGTAGAAATAACCACGAAGTTATGGATGTTGTCAAAGGAATTTCTATGTTGTATTTTTTTTCAAGTTGTAATATTGAACTTATGTATATATCTTGATTCCAAATCTATTAAACTACTTGGTCCTTTAGGATGCATATTCCTTATGTATATTCCAATGTAATAAAATAAGGCACTAGCTCTAGGAAACTAGGGTCCAGTCCTTACACCACCACCTCTAGAGCATGGTCATCTCCACCCTCCTCGTGCACAAATGGAGGTCGTTGTGGTGGCATGTTTCTACAATTCCAAACACATGCATCAAAAATGAAATTTATTAACAACCCAATCACAGATAAAAACATATGATTGGTCGAATCCTTCCAATAAATAAGACACACCCCTCTTACTACTCTTAAATTGAGGACTGGGTAATAGGAACAACTATAAAAAGTACCATAGACACTACTTATTTCCCACTCTAAAGTCAAGTCTAGGTCAATTTCTCCATTTCACAATTTCAATTTCCTTAAATTCATATTTATTTAATAATTTTCTTTAAATGGTTGAACCAAATGAGTCTCCACTTATGATCCATAAGGGCCCATACACCTCGTGAATTGAAGTGAAATATCCACCTAATCCAAACCATAACATTTTCTAGTCAATGCGACCAATGGTCCATGACTTAATGTTTCATAGTTGACTACTTAGGGTTTTTTATACCCTAAGTAGAAAAACACTATTTAGGTTACAAAAAGAACTCTAATTACCAACTATTATTCAAAATTCCATAAAAAATCATCTATCAAATGTCAATTTTATTATGCAATGCACACATAATAATGTCATGGAGTCATGCAATGTATCCTATATGGCGTGGAATAATGCATGGAATTTGAATCCTATAAAGTTCCTAGAATAATGTGTGATATGGAATTATCTTATCTCATTGAGCCAATATAAAATTTCTTAATCATAATAAACATAAAACCTCAAGTGAATCACCCAACGGTGGAATTAAATCAACTGTAATAGGAAAAATCCAAAAAAACATGTTCCATTATAGAAAGTTTGGATTTTTCCTATACATGAGTTAGATACTCCCAGGCATAGCTCATTACCAAATTCCAATCCTTATTAATCCATGTATATTATCTCAAAATATTAAGACAACTAGAAAATAAATTGCTCTTATAGCACTTTATAACGGCCCAACTCAAGAGCAACTAAAAGGTGCCATGAGCCAGTGGGTCACATGGCCTCAATCATGCCTCCCTGTATGCCAGAGGCTAATGACTAGTAGTGAGGGACTAAGGTGTGTCCATGGGGAGACTATGCCCTCATTTTAGAGTGTATCATAGTGTTAATAATCATACAATCAAGTAGAATATTTATATCAATAATTAAACAAAATTCATAAGATAACATCCAAAAGACTGTACAATAAATAACCCCAAAGCAATGTCATATACAATATGATATGTCATGTCTCTAAAAAACTAAAAAACATGTATAAAAGAATCTAGTAAAATACACGAATCAAAATGGTACAAAAATAAAACAAATTGAATATATCTAGATATCATTAAGAGCCTAGCTTAATCATATTCTCTTTTACTCTTAAGCATAGAACAAATCAAGCAACGTATAGTAGAAACTTTCCCAGGTCCCTACCAGCATCCATTAAGTTTGTTTGGGTACCCAATGGATGCCCAAACAGGGTGTTAGATAACACATAGTAGTACATCACCAACAATTTCTACAATAAGTCCAGTTTGTGTAAATGTTGGAACCAAAATCCACTGGTCACGGGAATGGTCGAGGAAGGAATAGCTAGTTTGGAGCAAATCCAATATTAAATAGCCAAAAAAATCTCTAAGGAGTCTGCTTCATGAATCCCAACTCATTCACAAACCTCTAATCTTAATGAATTGCCTCTCCTAGGCCTCTCCATGGTGAATCCCTTCTTCTGACCATGCTTCATGAAGGTTGAGTTCTCAGATCCCCCACACCCATCCAAGACCAGTATAACTGCACCTTGAGTCCCCATGTGACCCATTCAACCCACTCCTATGTCCAACCACTTCACTCCAAGTGTGGATCAAGATTCCCACCTAAATATTTCTTCTCAACATAGGTACTATAATCCCTATTTATTCTCAGCATTGGGACTGTAATTTTGACCTCATGATTGGACACTCCTCTCGGAGTTGTACCCTAGTAGTTCCAACACCATTCCCCTCCATAAGGCACATGAGTGGTGTTCACGTAAGACCAAGGGGTAGGGAGTGAGTCCACCCATGTCTAAGTTGCATAACGTAAAACTTACTAGTTTTTTGTCCTAGTTGTATGACATTAAACTATATGACAATGTCCTCATCACAGGATATAAAGATATAGTCTTACCCTATATGATAAGCATTGTATGATCTATGTATGAGTGGCATGGGATGACCCCAAAACCTTTACAACTCACATGTAATGATATCCTCCTTAGGAAGATCAATGCATAATCCCCACACCATTCCAATTAAGAGATATCCGCCTATGAAGGGAAGCTTCAATGTGTAATCCCCACACTATCCCTCAATAATGCTCCTTTCACAACATGAGTGTCCTTACCGCACAACATTAAACTGTATCAATCGGTCCAATCACATGACCTTAAACTATGGAATCAAACTACATTTTTTTTATCCATGTCTTCTAAATAGGGTACATAAGAAGCCTCCCTGAGGTTCAATCCTGGACAAAAATAAATATAGGTTCTCCCTCCTAGGTATGTACCTCTATAATCCATCTCAAGGGATGTTAAAATAAACTCTTAGGGTTTACCTCAAGGGGTTACCAACCAATGGTAATATTAGGTTCTCCATCCTTGGGACATACCTATTTGATCCACCTCAAGGCGAATTACGATCAGCCATCTAGATTCACCTCATGGGATGTTCTAATCAACCATCCAAATTCATCTCAAGGTGAATTCTGACTCATACATCCCATATCTATCTCAAGAGACATTCTGGTTCACCATCTAGGTGTGACATCTCCCCTCCTAGGGACACACCTCCCATATCTATCTCAAGGGGCATTCTAATCCATCCATCCCAGATCAATCTCAAGGGGTGTTCTAGTTCATCAACCTAGGTGTGAAATCTTCCCTTATAGGGACACACATCACATATGTACCTCCACATGGCATTCTGATCAATCCATCATGTCCCCACAAGTCTTTAAACTTGTTCCTATCTCCAAAAGATGTTAAACTCGTGTCTTGATCCTTCTCAACCAGACATCTCTATACATATCCACAATACGTAGAACTTGTGATATGACCCAAACAGTTACCCCATGTATAAGTGTGGGATGCCTGAGGTGAAAAGCCTTGGAAGAATTACTCCTATGGTGTTGTTACCTTGTGATTGAAATGAGATTCCTTGGGTTTCGTGACTTAAGATACCTCATATGAGATTCCCTCCCAAGTGGAAGAATATAGGTGACCAATTCTACCAGTGTCTAGACATGAATAGTGATGCCCAATGTGAATATTCTCCTAACCAAAGGTTGTTTACATGTCAATAAAAAATCAGAATGTCCAAACATAAGTAGTTTAATTAACCCATTTCCACAAAGAGATGGCCTCAGGAATGAGTTCCACAAACATGAATTAAATCTATGTGGGAGACTCGGACTAGGCAACGATCTCCAAGGAGGAATCCATGGAAGGATAAACTTACATCCCATTATCCCATTTAGATCAAGGAGCATACATCACTATTGAAAGTGATGAAATCCATCCACTTTGGAAGGTGGGAAAGTGGGGATACAGGATGCTAGTGTGCACATGTGTCATGTAGACACATAGGTGGGGGAAAGCAAAGGCATTGTAAATTGAAATGGTGAACCCAACATGAGCCCCTTCTCCTCAACATGGGGACTAGTATCGTTCGAGACATCATTGGATTTTCATTTCATCAAATTCAGAAATACATCACCTGGTCCCACAAAGAAAATAGTGGGACCAACATGGAACTCACTAGAAATTGGGGAAGATAGCATTTGGGCATCCTAGTTGAACGACATTTCCATTGTGGATCCCTCTTTATCTTCATAATATTGGATGATTCTAGGTAATTGGACATCGATTTCCTTGTAAATGTATTGATGGTTGAATCCACCAACCTTACAGGACCCTGGTCATAGGGATTTAGAAACCCAATGCCCTTAAAAACTAGGGAAGAGAAATATGGATGTGAAAATCATGAACGGATCCATCCCTACAATGACTTCAGTTGCGACTTTGGCTAATGAGTACCCATGCCCCATCTCACATTCATAAATCATCCAAAGAAGTGTGATCAACACCCTTGTACGCTGGTATGAGCAGGAAGGGGTCATTACCACAAGGGATATGGAACTCGAGGACCTGTAGGAATTAGATCTTTGCTGACACATCCATCCCTAAGGGACTCATAGGGAGAAACCACTCCCCATTATGATGACAAACCAATTCGAGAGCCTCTCCCTAGAGGATTCTTATAACTCACTCCCCTATGCTGAAGAGGTGGGGGATGCTCGAGTCACCCTAATTGCAAATCTTTCCTGAGAGCCACCAAGGAGGGTTCCCATTAGGCCCTATCTACACTAGTAATGACTAGTACCTCATGCCAAAGAGCTGGTGGAATTTACCCTTTCTCCATCAGGTTAGGCCCTAAACACTCGGTGCTAATGTCATGGGTAGGTTCAAGAGAATTACACACATGGGGTATCATCTTCCCTGACTCAAGTGGGCCCTACCACCACTGACACATCCTGCTAGATCCCTTTAATAGGTGAATAGGGATCCGTATTTTCTCGATTGGGATCAAGACCCCAGTCGCCTCATAGGTAGGGCAAATTGAATCTATCAATCATTGTCACCACAGATAGTTATTATGTGCCAACCCGTAATGGTGAGATGTAGTGTGGAGGTCCTTCACACACCATCACCAACCAAAGCATATGTCCTCCCCATGCTTTCAGAAACCAGTATGTAGGCCTTGTCCGTACTCCCACTCCTCAGCACAGAGGTCCTCCCTGTGTCCACTTCAACCAGCATAAATATCTTCTTCATGATCCCACCAACCACGATAAGGTCCTCCCCATGACAAAAAAAGTATCATACCCTGAAGAATAACCCCAGGGTAGAAGGGATAACAAGCATCATTGAAGTAAAATCCCAGAAAGTGCCAAGTCATTATTGACCTCATTGATCTATCTAACTCTGAGGACATGGAAAACTCGATGATGGTGTTCCCAACCTGACTATCAGAGTCGGGTGTAGGAGCTCAACAGGTGAAGATAACCATCTTGAAAGGTGAAATCCATAGGATCCACAAATCCCTCTATAGTTTCATACAAGTGGAGGAAGATCTGGGGCCCTTCTAGTGGATCACAGTGTATTCATCTCCATCATCTCCAATCTCCCTATCCACCTATACTTAGGATAATGGACATCTATTCTGTTCTGGGAAGGATCTTTCATATGGTGAGCACCTTGTTGAACTAAAAAATTCTGAGCCACATATGATCACTAACACCCTTTCACATGAGGTAGTGGTGAATAGTTTATCCTATAGGGATGTGATGGTGTGATCAGAACCACCCCTGAGGGACATTCCATTGTGTAGTGAACATATGCCTCAAGAAGTGGCTCCTCTATTGGCTAGATAACCACCAAAATGATCCACATCAGTACCACCATCCATCTCCTGGACAGCATCGATCGAAGCATTGTCTGACTAAGGATAGGGCTCTAAACAAAAGTGCATATGGGAAGTCCAAGATTCCAAACAAATTCCTATGGTGTTCTGGACATCTGTAACTCCAAACTTCGATATCCCAAAGTCCCTCACTAATGGCCAAGATACATGATTCTTCCAGACCATCTGGGAAATTCTTCACCACCTTCATGGCCATTAGTTGGTTTTCCTTAGAATCCTATGGCACCTTGAGGATATTGATCAATAGTGTCAGAGATTTAAGCCGGTAGCACTACCGGTGGCTCAGTGCCTTAAGTTTCATGGCTACTGCCAAACCCTCCAATAGAGATGCATTAAGAGTCACATAGTGCTTCATCAAATTATAGAAGAGGCATCTCCACATGTATAGATTAGGGGTAGGGATAATATGTTTCCCTCTACTTCAACCCTATCTTGAGACAACCTGAATTACCCATCAACGATGACAACTCTACTCTGGGTATTGTCACAGTAAAAATGGTTGTTCCTAAGTTGTCTAGGGATAAGGACTATGACTTAGGTTTTGATGGTGAAAATCCACCTCCTAGGTCAGCATAATACCAGACAAACCCTTATAGAGGTGTCTACACCTTCCTAAAAAGGTATACACTCAGCCCCAGGGATCCCTAAGAGACATTGCATGCCTGTTAGAACATTGAAAAGGATAAGAATCATGTCATACCCTTTGATCCATATGAGTTTTCACCAAATAAAAATTTTTATCCTATGATGGCCTCCTTTATCCATTAGGTCACAAAGTAGAAAAAATTATTGATGATCTCATTGTGGATCGACACTCAGATTATGGCACCACCTGAAGGGATCTTATTTCCCCTCCACTGGGGCAGTATAAAGTCCTCCTTGTCCAGTTTCCCCTAGATGAGCTTGGTGAACCCGTGCATCCAAACATAGAATATGTAAGAGAATATGGAAAGAGACCAAGGTATGGTTCTCCAAACCCACCCAAGCAGCGTGATTACCCCCCTTGGGACCTAGGTCATGCTGCTCTACAACCCACTGAGCCCACCTACTGAGTTGATGATACTGTAAATGTATTAGTTGTCAGTAACCCCCAACAAGGCAGGGAACCTCTCCAGGATGATTTGATAGATACTCTCACCACTCGCCTTGAATCCGTGTAGACACAATAAGTGGTGATCCCACCCAAAGGAAATCCATACCTAGAAAGGGTGGATGATGTGTGAGAACCCCCAGATTTTGGGAACCCTATTTTTTCCTCATTCAATGGAATGAGTGACTCGCTACAGCACTTGGCCCACTTTATCTCAAGATGAGGACCTATGTTGGGAACTCTAGAGTAGTATTAAGCCACCAAGATCTGGTATTTTGTCCAAATATTTGAAGGAATGGTATTTTTATAGTGCAAAAAACTACCCATAGGTTCCATCACTGGTTGGGAAGACATTAAAAGACAATTCCTCTACAAGTTCATCTACACCATGTGCAAGACAAGCATTGATGACCTCTTCAAGTGCAAGTAAAGGCCTAATGAGTGAGTTACATATTTTATCTCCTGGTGCAAAGGTCTCACATACTTTTTTGGCATGTCACTTACTCAAGAGAAGTTACTAACAATGTGTGTGGGGAATGTCAAGACTAAGCTAGTCCCTACCCTCATCACTCAGAACTTCCCAGGATGGTTTTAATATTTCTTTGACAAGGCCTGACATCTGGGGGAATCCTTGCAACAATCTACGCATGCACTCCCACTAACTCTTCCAACTCCTATGAGAAGATCCTCCAAAATAGAAACTACTATTGTGGTATTGGTATAAGCCTTAAAACATCTAGAGTTATTGGACCCTCTACCTAAAGAACTACATCGAGTGTAACAACCTTATCATGTGCAGCCACACCAAGTGAAAAACTACTAGGAACCTCCTCAATATGTTACACCACCTAGATGGAAGAATGTGGCTCCATCCCCCCCCCCCCCATTAGGCTCTAGCCCCTCGTTAGGTCGAGTCTCTCAGAGAACCCTTACTAGACAAAAGAAACTAGACCTACTCTTTCCAGGATTCACAGGTCCTTACTTATTTCCTCAGTTCTCTGGATTAGGGGATTCAAAAGTTTCTAGAGTATAGGAGGCCCTGGGAATCCGTACACACTAAACAATCCAACCATTTCCCTTAGTATAGTATCCTCGGACATATAATCAAGGAATTATATGTGTTAAAGTATTTTCTCTAGGACCAAGTTGATAAGAGTTCGGTTAAGTTGGGAAATTTCCTAGAGGAGGTGGCACGTATCTCCACTAATCCTGATCCTGATAGAAACAGTAGGAGTAGTGTTTCATTCCCAAGACATCATTCATGCTAGCCTAGGCAGGTCATAACCTCCTATGGTCATTGTACCTCCTCTAGTCATTGCTTCTGAATTCACATCACAACCCTCCAAATCTCTAAAGATCATAAATTTATGGCATAATAGAAATCAAAGTCCCCCACTGGTTCCAAATACATTTCACACTCTTAGAAATTTCATGCCCCCTGAGTTGATAATTTCTCCCATGGTTCTCCCAACATGAGAGAACTCCTATGATGACGAGTAGGAGTGTGCCTCTATGAACGTCATCAAACTGGTAGACTGATTCACACTGGGTAATGATAAGGATAACTAGGTTAACCCCTCATGTGCCTCTAGCCAATTCCATTGAAGGAAAGTCCAAGTGCATGTGAACTGCTAGAATGCTCAGGCCAGTGCCTTAGACTAATCCATATATGCTACCAAAACCTGGCAGCAGGTGTTGTACATGGATCAATAAGGAATTTTTCCTCATCCCACTCTATATGATGTTCCTCCACAGCTAATAGTGTTGGTTGAATAATAATATCATCCATGATTTCACTGTGATCGGCCATGTCTAGCCAAAACTAAGCCTCAACTGGCCAACAGTCAGCCGATAGTGGTTCTGGGCGAGTTGGCTGATCAACAGTAGGATATTGATTGTACTAGCTAGAACCCAGTGGTAAAGCCAGTGGAACCTATTTTGTCTCCTACCTTGGAAAGTTCCCCTATGGGAAGAAACTTTCATTTGGAGAGAAAGTATGAAATGCTAAAGAACCTCACCAGTATACCTACAAGGATCATGATCTTCAAGGACCTCTAGTTGTCGAAGGAAATCTGTAAGGCTCTTGAAAAATCCTTGGGAAGGCCCCTTCAATTAAAATCAAAGGTATCTGCCACAGAGGCCTAGAATACCGAGCATGTCAAGCTAGAGTAAATTCCAAGAAGTCATCTCATTCTCTGGATAATATGAAGGCACCATCATATAAGTGAAAATACGCCTATTGTATATCTTAGGCCAGTTCAATGGCATAGAGGTCCACCAATACCTAGTTTACATAGGTTATGGGATCAATTTAATCCCAAACTAGATGCTCCACAAGTTGGGGCTAACCAAAGAATACCTAACTCCTTCTAATCTGAAGATTCAGGGTTATGATAGAACTAAGCAGAGACCGTGTGGCGGGATTCAATTGAAGGCCTAGTTTGGTGGATTAGTTTAAAAAATTGAATAAATGTCATTCTCACAAGATACCACCTGCAATGCGCCATTAGGTTGGCCATTGATTCATCTACATGTGGCAGTCCTCTCCTTATATCACTAATGCCTCAAGTACTCCCTCAATGGTCAAGTAGGGGTACTCCAAGGTGATGTGTCTCCCTTAGACTCCTATTAATCTTTCTATTTGGATCTCAGCTATTATAATAGATAGGGGAATAAAATTTAGACTAATGAGGTCGAGCACACAACCATAGCTTCTAGTCCATGGGAAGACTTTGATGATGCTTTCATTCTCCTTATCCATCATCTGGAAACCACAATGTTGTATATATGATGTTGTTTTTTTGTCACTGATAAGAAAGTTTGTGGCATCCATAGAAGTAATGAATGCCCAAATATTACCTTTTAATATTACACAGGATGGGATCAGGTGGTACCAAAATCCCCCACCCCTATAAAGTATCAAAATGTTCTCCCTATGGACACCATTTTGTGACATTCCCACCTATTTCACAGGGCAGGGTTGAATCACTGGAAGCTGAATTTACACCATTTCTTTTAAATAAATCATGAACCCCATGGATGAAGGCTTTATATAATTAGTTAGAAAGCCTCTATCACCATGTTCTCAACAGAGTAGGATCCCCTCACTGAGGGTCTCATATCTTCCCAAGTAGGCAGCAGTGCCCCCCTGATCCAACCATCCTGGAAGAGTTGTCTCCTACTACTAATTATTCTACCTCAGATGATTAATAGTATTTGGAAGATTCTCCTACTACATTTGAAGAGGGTATCTCCACCACTATCTATGAGTTGGATTAGGTGAATCTCAGTACTAAGGTAGATCCAAGGCCAATGATGATCTGTACAGTTATGCCCCCAGAGGAGTAGCAACAGTATGTGGATTTCCTGAAGCAGCATCATGATGTATTTTCTTAGAGTTATGATGACATTATAGGAATAAAAAATTGACTCATCATCCATCATCTTGGTCTCTTAGGGAGTTATCATGGATTCAAGCATCCTATTAGAAAAATTATCCCCACTCATGGTGTCATGGTCAAGGCTGAGGTTGATGGGATTATCAAATAAAACTTCATTTGGGAATTCCAATACCCCAAATGTCTAGCCAACATTATTCTAGTTAGGAAGAATAATTGGAAAATCAGATTTTGTATCAACTTTTGGGATCTCAACCACCATTTCTTGAAGGAAAATATTTCCCTTTTTGTGACAGAGTTGTTGATCAATGCTACATCCAGGTTATAGGCTCTCTCCTTTAAGGATGGATACTCCGGGTATAATAAAATTTGGATGTTTCCTGATGATTAAAATTCTACCACCTTCAAGGTGCCCCAAAGGACATTATACTACCATGTTCTTCCCTTTATCCTAAATAATTCAGGAGCCACTTATTAGTGGGCCATGCACCATATCTTAAAACCGATTCTAGTGATATTGGTGGAATGTTATGTAGATGACTTGGTGGTAAAATTTTACCAACATCAAGACCATCTTAGATACCTTGATAATGTGTTTATATTCCTATTCTCCTACAATTTGAAGATGAACCCCTTGAAATGTGTTTTTAGGGTTACCTTTGGGCAGTTTATCAACTTCTCCATTAGATACAGAGGAATTGAGATCGGCCCATAGAAGATCAAGGTCATTAGCCAAATGTCTCCCCCAAGAAACCTACAGGAGCTCTAAGGCCTCCAAGTCCACTTATCCTATATACATCAATTCATCATGAATTTGGTCGGAAATTGTAATCCCTTTTCAGGGATCATGAAGAAAGGTACCATCTACTAGGGGGTGAGGAATACCATACCTCCTTTGAGGAAATCAAACACTATATGCTACAACCTTTAGTTTTGATGTCACTCATCATTGAGAAGCCTTTTTTCCTTTATGTGACCACCCTGTAATGATCCCTTGGTGCCCTTATTTTCCATAAAAACAATAATGGTGGAAAGAATAGTTTATATTATCTCAGTAGTATGCTCCTCAACACAGAGACCAGATAATCCCCTATCAAGAAGAGCTTCCTCACACTAGTTTTTGCAATGTAGAATTTGTGGAATTGTTTTTAGAATCATGATATACATCTGGTGTCCCAAGTAGACTCATTGAAGTATATCTTGAATCACCCCATGATGATGGGATGACTAACTAATTGGGAAGTGATCCTTCAGTATTTTAACATTAGGTTCATTCCTCAAAAGGTTGTCAGGGTCCAGGAATTGTAATACTTCATGGCCTCTCATATGACCCCTGAAAAGCTACCCTCCAATTTTGAATCCCTAGATGAGGATATCCATATAGTAGACCATGCTATGTTGTGTTAGAAAATTCACTTTGATGGTGATTTCTAGAGCCCAACTGGTAGGAATATCAACAATTCCAAGATCAACAAAGTGCACCTGGGGATCATCTTCATCACCCTAACATATGATATCCTAACCAAATCATTCATTTAGTCGGAAGGATAAACCAACAATGAGGTAGAGTATTAGGCTCTCATCACTGGTCTTAAGATGGCCCTTGGGATTGATATATCTCACCTGCATGTGAAGGGAGACTCTGAATCAGTCATCAAATAGATTAATGGTGATTACATCATCATAAATACAGAGTTTGTGCCTCTGTTGGAGCACACTCGTCAGCTGATAGCCCAATTACCTTCTCAACTAGAGGTGACTCATGTCCCTTAATTACAAAATGGTCAAGCTGATGCCTTATCCAATTTAGTCATTTCTCTTGCAAAGCCTAACTAGGATGACTTGTTCATTCATGTTTCACATTAGAGAGTCATTTCTACCATCATTCTAGATGATGATGACAGGCAGCAGGTAAACCATCTGACCACTGATGCTTCCACATCAGGACCTCCAAGTTCCCCAATAATAGAGGAAAAACCTAATTGGACAACTCCTTTTGTCGAGTGTCTCCAATGTGTCATTATCCCACCAGATCGAGTCATGCATGAGTGAATCCTTCGTCATGGAGCACAATTAACCCTCTAGAGCAGGCCTAACATTGAATCAACCCTCTACATATGTGGTTTTGATGGAGTTATCCTCATTTGTATTCAAGGAGATGAGATTCCCTAGGTTATGTAGGAGGTTCATGTTAGGTCATGTGGTTACCTTTAGGTGGGTCTAAGCTCTCCCACCAGATTTAGAGGTTGGGATACTTTTGGCCCACCATGGTCTATGAATACATTGAGTATTCCAAGAGGTAGCATGTGTGTCGGATTCATGCCAAATTTGTGAATAGACCACCAGATATCCTCCACAACACCAATTATTCTTGACCCTTGGTAGTATGGGGACTCGATGTTGTAGGCCCATATCTACCAACAACAACTCATCAGTGCAGGTTCATTCTGACCATGATGGATTTCTTCTCCAAGTGTGTAGAAGAGACTCCCCTTAGGGAATTCAAGGCACAATCCATGATTGAATTCCTAATCTTCCACATCATCCACCAATTTGGAGTCCAAAATTCCATTCTCACTAACAATGACACCAACTTTTGGGCTACCAAGTTAAATAGGTTGTACACCAAGTACAATATATAGTCGAATCATACTTCCCACTACTATGTGTAGGAAAATGGATAGATTAAGGCAATCAACAAGACCCTCTATAACATTTTGTAGAATATGGTCGGCTATAATATGAAAAGTTGTTCAGATAGGCTCCCCAACTCCCTATGTTCCTATCATAAGATGACTCAAAATACCACCCATGTAAACTCCATATTCACTAGTGTATGAAATAGAATTAGTACTACCCATTGAGGTTCAGTTTACAACACTTGAAAAATATTTCTACAACCATCAGATGCTAGAAAAAATGTCAAAAGTCTATTTAGATGAGCTATAATCCCTCTAAGAGAATAGTATTAACGTTTTACATAATCTAGTGAGGCACAAGAATAGAATAGTTGGAGTTTTCAACAAGAAGGTTCACCTTCACTCCTTCCTCCAGGGTGAATGGTACTGGCTCTCAGAATTCCAATGATACCTCGAAATAAGACTCTAAAGTTCGAACCCAAGTGGGAAGGACCTTATATCATTCAAAATGTCTATTCTAGTGGTGCATACTCTTTGATCACTATGGATGGAGAGCGTATCATGCCTCCTACCAATGCCAAGTTTCTCAAGTTGTTCTTCACAAAAGGATTTATCCTCTTCCTAGTTGTATTAAGTTAAACTACATAACCAGTGTCCTAGTTTTGTGATGTTAAACTGCACAACAACCATCATCCTCAACAAAAAATTTTAAACTGCATGTCCATGTCCTAATCACATAACATTAAATTGTGTGATTGGTCCAAACTCTATGACCTTAAACTAGGATTCTAATTCTAAGAATCATGACTTTAAACTATTTGTGAGTATTCCTTAAGAGTATATTTTATGACACAGACCTACTTGGTCCACATTCATGTCAGGTTATACCTATCACACCATGCACATCACTTTTGGAATACTTCCCCCCATGGTCAGGGCTCTGTGACATTAAACTGGAAGCAACCCTATAGTCCAAGCATCACAAATTTAAACTATATGAAAATACTCCTATTACTTTATTGTGTGGAGGTGAATCACCTTGGCCTTCATTAATGTCTTGTTAGCCATCTCACCATACCACATATGTCTACTTTGGATACTCAAAGTTTTTAGGGCATAACGTTAAATTGCAGTCTTACCCCAGAGAAGTCTAGGATTCCTCTTAATGAGAGATGATTTTATCTCAACATGGATTAGGATACCCAATGTAAAAAATGTGGGATGAACTAACTTAAACATCCTCAGAACACAACATTAAATTGTATTCTTACCCCATAAAAATAGGGATTCCACTGAATAAGAGATGAGCATTACCCCATGATCTAAACATGGGATCCCCCACAACAACCATGGGATTCCTCGAATTCCCTCCCTATAGAGGATCTCCCCTATTACCATCGGTATCCTACCATGTCGTGTTCCAAAACTACATGTGTCTTGATTCACATACTTATGGGGTACGTAGATATGACTGTACTTCTCATCTCTAGAACCAGCTATAAATTCATTAACCCTTTATCCCCTTGGCCTCAGTTATAGTCTAGGAATTATAACCTTAAATTGTATACAGATCATCCTAAGGTGTGGTGTGAGGAATTTTACCTCCTTGGTCTCTATTTTGGATGGGTTTACCTCTTGTGTTCCACACATTCACCCTTATTTAGAGCATTCCCCCCATAGTCCAAGAAACATTACTTTAAATTATTTCCCATGGTCCCAACCATACAAACTTAAACTGTGTGTCAGCCTTCTCAAGAATGTGTTGTGTGGAAGTGGGCCTCCTTGGACCTCATTCACATCAATTTTATTACTCTTACACACTACCAATATCCATTTTATATCTTCAATATAGGTCCAAACTCTATGACCTTAAACTAAGAGCTTATGATCTGAGATTTAAGACCATAAAATAATAGTTGTAATATGGTCCAAGAATCATGACCTTAAACTATGTGCAAGTAATATTGATAGTGTTGTGTGTGTCATTGGACCTCCCTAGTACCCATTCACATCAATCTTGTCACTCCACCCCAATAACCACATCCATTTGATGTTTAATTAGGTTCTTCTACCCTGGGTCCAACCGGGTCCTTAGCCCTCCTTAGAAACCCCAATATTGAGAACTAGTTTGAATAACACTTTTTTATATTCCTAATTGGTGTGAATGAATGTCTTATAGAGTGGAACATAGTGTTTAATCCCAAAAATATATTTCCTCAATCCATTTACATACTTCGAGCCTTTCTTGTTTTGGATTTTCATCATCCTCCAAATCCAAATAGACCCCCTAGTGGTTATAGTGTTTAGATAAGGCACACCACCTTTCCTAGTCCAACATCCTGATGGATCTCTAGTAAAAAACAATGAATCCTGTGATTAAAATTTGGTCAGCAGTCGATCTCACATTGATCGCTCTATTCTTGACTGGTGTGGTCATGGTCCCTATGTTTTGAACATGGTAAACAGTTGATCCCTACATATCGGTCACCCTATATCCAGATCTCATAAGTTTGGACATAGATCATTTCCACCTCCCTCTATCTTTTTGGAATTACAACACCCTTGGTTTCACCCCTCTGTTCATCTACATGCATTGAGTAGGCGGGTGTCAGTGTCACTGGGAAACCTTCAACCTGGTATCTCTTCATCCATATTGTTCACTTTCATGTGTTAGGAAACTCTCTTACCATTGTTTCCCACACTTATCATGACTCGTGTTGGATTAGGATCTTTGATAATATATGTATCTATGTGGTAAAGATACACAAAATAATCATTGTCCAAACTCTACGACCTTAAACTAGGAGTCCAAGTCTAAGCATCACCACTTTAAACTCTATGAAAGTATCTTTAGGAGTGTGTGGTGTGGTGTTGGGCCTCCTTGTTCCTCATTCATGTTGGTCTTTTCATTCCTCCATGCTACATATCTTCATTTTAAAAGATCCCATAGTCCAATCTCTATGACCTTAAACTAGGAGTAGAATCCAGGTCCAAGCATGATGACTTTAAATTGTTTTCCTTATAGCCCTGGTCCAAGAATTATGACCTTAAACTGTGTTTAATTTTCTTCTTGGTACTTGTATGGCATTAGAACTCCCTATTCCTAATTCATGTTGGGCTTTACCTTTCATGTGCCACACATATACCCTTAAGGAAAATATTTACATCATTTAGTCTAAGCGACATGACTCTAAAATATTTTCCATGGTCCAGATCGTACAACCTTAAAATGTGTGCCTCTACTTACAGAACTATGTGTGTCTTGATTCCCATCATCATGGGATATATAGTTACACCTATACTTTCCATATTTGTGACCAACTATATATTCACCATAGAACTATCTGTTATCTGTGAGGCAATGACCCCAAAACATCCTACAAGCCTCCTTCTAGGTATAAGACCCATTTAATTACCTTGAATCATTAGTAATCTAGGATTCCCTCAAAACCTAATATAAGGAAGGAATGTCCTCATCACACGACATTAAATTGTAGTCTTACCCTATACAAGTTTAGGATGCCTCTAGATAGAGAAGATTATACCCTATATCAAACTAGGATGACCCATGTGAAGAATATGAGATAAGAAAAATTCTAAAATCCTCAGAACATGATATTAAACTACATCCTTACCCCACATAAATTTAGGATGCCTTATATCCAAGTATGATAATATTCAATACTCTCACTGAAGAGTGTATCCCCTTATCGAAATTGTTCTTCTACCAAGTTATGTTTTAAGTCTAAGCCTTATGACTCTAAACTATGTGAAAATCCTCCCAATAGTACGTGTTGTGGTGTTGGGCCTCATTGGCCCCCATTCACATTGGGTTTGTCAGCTTTATATACCACACATTTCCATTTGGGGAACCCAATAGTCCAAAATCTATAACCTTTAACTAAGAGAAAATCCCAAGTCCAAACATCGTGACTTTAAACTATGTGTAGTTTTTTTCAGGGATGTTTTATACAGAATCAAGTGGCCTCCTAGGCCCCTTCATTCACTTTGGGTGACTTTCCTTCTATGTCACCTATGTTCCTTTTAGACACCCTTATCATGTTCCATTCATCACAACCTTAAAATATTTGTGACAAGTATTAGTTTGATAACCATAAACTGGAAGTCAGGGTTCATGCAATATGACCTTAAATTGTATGTGACCCACCCTATATTTTTTTCTTGTTATGGTGTTTCATATTATGCTACCTTTATTCTCCCTCACTCTTGTATCTAGGTGAGTATCATTCATGTCATTTATCTACATCCTTTTTTTCATGATGCTAAAATATGACTCTACCTTGTGAAATGGACATGGGATGCCCTCATGAATTGACATGAGGATAAAAGGATGGGAAAATTCCATATATAATCCCCACGTTCCGTGTCCTAATAACATGACATTAAACTATGGGATTCATACTCATCACATGATGTTAAACTATATAATGCCTCTTCCTCACCATAAGACATTAAACTGCATGTCCAACATCTTTATCATATGACATAAAATTGTAAGTCATCTTAGGCCCTCACCCAAGAATCCCTTTCCTCCAATTCCAGTAATTCGCCACAATATTCATCGCTTGGAATCTGATATTACCCTTCCCCTAGAATTTGATTTTGATTTTTTTTCCAGACAGATACACCCATACTAATGTTCTTTAATCCATGGTGGTGTAATTATAGGAGTGTTAAAATCCATTCAAACATTACATCACTTCATTTCCATACTTTGTGTGTCCCTCATTTGGATCCTTATCCTTCATGTCTGACAGGACCCCCTAATGGCATGGTTTCTGGATAAGGCTCACCTACCATCTTGCACCAATATTATTAAGGTATATAAATGAAATTATGAGACAAGTTATGTTCAGTGTTTGACCCTCATTTTTCCCCATTCTAGGATAACGATATAGATTCTTTATTTCAAACATGGTCAATTGTTATCTTATATCATCATGCCACCCTCCTTGTGTTCCAGATTTTAGGCATTGTGATTCACACTCCCCATTCCCCTTTGTTCGAGTTGAATTCAACCCCCCTAGAATTACCCCATTCATCCACTAGTGCGTGTTGGAAAAGAAATCCATCTATTTCGAGAGCCCCATTATCTAGTTTTATCCTCTCTCTCAGCCCAAACACTCACATATAAATGAGAAATTACATGTTTGACCCTTGTTTCTCATGCCAATCATGGATCCTGTGAACTTAGGGATTGATCGTTGGTTATCTCATTCATATGATTGAACTGATAAAAAAATAAAAAACATGTTTAGGAATAAAAAAATCAAACAAGCCAAAGTTTTAAAGGGTTATTTATATATTGGATACTCTCCTTTTAAAAATTTACTTTATGGATCTTCCCCAGTGATTGAGTGCTCGAGCTCAAATATCATTTTATTAGTGGACTTTAGAATCTATTGTCTCTCTTTAAATTCTTCTTTCTATTCATCGAACTTGAATTGAATGTTTTAAACCCTGATCCTATATCAGTTTTTCTCAACCTAACACTCAGCAACTAGGGATGTCACCTTTACCGACTTGGCCTCAGTTATTGCTAATTGATCCCTCAGACTCTTCATGATCTCATTTTGGGTAGCAGTGACCGCCGCATGTTCCTATGTTGGTTCATCCAGGCAGGTGATCTCTCCTTTGGCCTCCTCAAGCACTTGAGATTCCTAAGCCTTATGCCTCCACCAGGATAGCTTGAGTTCTTACCATTCTTCATGTTCTTTCTCTATAAGAAATTCTCGTTCCATCGCATGAAGAATGCTAGATTCCACCTCACTAGTCCCTAGTGTAACAACCCAATGGTGGAGATACCCCACTTGGTTTGGAAGATCACCTATCTAGGTGTGGATGATGAAATTCTACATGCATATCTATGCCTTATGATGGATGATCTAGTTCTCTTCAGTGAAATCCAGGCAGGGGTATTCAAAATCTTCTAGTAGTGTGGGATCCTAAGAAGGTAAGATCACCAATATACTATTAGTTGTATCATCTATATCCATGTGTTAGGGAGTAAGAAGGTAGAGATACACCCCTTGAAGTAGTTCCTTGTCAGACTCTTCACCTATAGTAAAGGCTTCCACTATACCTTATGGTGCTGCTAAGGTGGACACGACATTCCTAGATACCTCAGATTCCCTTATTGGTATCATGACATCAGCTTCAACCCCTACAGCTACCACCACTTCTGGGGTAGGCACATCTAATGAAACCTCCCCAACTACCCTATTCACCGGAACAATTGATGCCTCCTCCATCATCACTTCATCTCCAATAACTGCTCATGGTGGTTCCTCCATGATCAGCTCAAAAACCATGACTCCTTCATCTAGACCTTTCATGGGACCCATCTCAACCCCCTCCATTGAGGGAACGGTCACAACAGTTTCCTCCAGTGGAACCTCCATGGTTGGCCTGACCACTATGGCCTTCTCAGCCATAACCATTGAGAGAAAATCATCTTCCATCACTATTTCAGCCCTAGGCATGGTCAATTCAAGTGTTGGTGCTAGTGGCCAAGTCTCAAGCACCGTTTGAACTACCATTCCAAAAATGAATTAGTTAATCATAATATGGAAAATAAAAGAGACAATGGCATAGATTAAGGAGACTTATGTTAATTATTCACTTCAATGAGGAGTTACTAGATTTTTATAGGTAGTCCCTTAGGAAGGGTTCCCTCTGTGGTCGCTACCCCAGTTGCAGGCATCTAAAGTTGGCTACTCACCACTCGATATTAGAAAGGGACCCCACAATCACCCTTTTAAGGGTTGAGGTCCCATTAACTTCCTTTTCAAGTCCACCAAGGACATCACCCTTCTCTATGCTTGACTCCTAGAAAGTGGGAAAGGGGTTAGGAAGTAGTTCTAGAATAGGTTATATCTGAGGTATATAAGATCTAGATATTTACCTGGTTGGAGACAACACTTCCTCCCACTGGACTGAATTAGTAGGCATTACTTCCCCAAGAATAATCTAAATCCTAGGGAAAAGAAGTGTGTACATCCATCTCATCTACCGATAGTTGTGGGGGAGAGTTCATGTTTAGCATCACCTTCACCCAGTTAGTTAGTGGGTGCACAGTGACTTGAAAATGCACCAGTTCCTCCAGCTCCACTATGTGTCATTTTGCCTCATCTCAGGTCACATAGAAGTTTTCCTTGATATGAAAAATCCTAGAAAGACATATCCATTCTCTATTAAGATGCTACCACATTTTGTGGGCACTATAGAACTACCTATAGACATCCCAGTTGTCCTAGGCTTCAAGGAAGACAACATCACTAGGGATGTCCACACATCGTTTCCTCTTCTCGGGAGCTTGGAAAATTTTCCCGAGGACCACCCCATAGGGATCCCCTTATTTATTTTTCTTCTTTCCCAGTAGTTTCAGGCCTTATTCTGATCCTATCCCTCCACCCTCTCCCGTTCATGGCTATAAACTGCTAGACCTGCTGATGTTACCATGCTCACTAATCCAGAAATGCTACCAAAGTGCATTCCATCCACCGCTCGACCTCAACCTCATATTTGAGGGGGCTCCACTTCATTGGATCAGGTGTCCCACCACCTCAGCATACCCCTAGGATATGCACTCTCCTAGACAAGCACGTAGTCATGGGTAATCCCATGTGCAGTGGTAGGTGGAGGTATCTCATTCCTCATCTTTCCATATTCATGTGTGAACATGCACCAAATCTACATCAACACTAAAGGATAGAATTCATGACTCACCTGTGAATATACATTGGGTGTTAGCCTCTATAGATACCTAAATTTTCTCACAAACTGGTGTGGATTTTATAGTTCCCAAATCAACTCACAGCTAACTTTGACTACCAGCGCCCCACCTTGAAAGGCCAGAAGCTACGATCTTTGCTTGACGGTTCTCATACCATCATCAGACACCACCCTTATTGGTAGGGGAATGGATGGAATGTGAAATGATTATCCATCCTGAGATTCTCTATAATTTCCATCAAACTCAAATTTAATGGATGAATCCTTGTGATATTCATGATCGCCAGCCGGAAAGTTGTAGTAAGAGGGGAAATGGGTTTCAAATACTTATAACCCCCATCTGTGAATCCACCCAACTATATAGGAAATGGAGAGGCCCATACACATTGAGTGGAATTTTTCCTTCACTAATGTGGTGAAGCACCTTGTATATCTTTTTTAGTACCGAGACAACCAAATTCACATGCTACCCCGTCACCAGCATCACTGCAATTATAAAGGCGTTCGTCTGTACCCCCATATGTGCATCCATCACTTGGAGCATCCAACCATAAATGAGAACTATAATGAACCCTAATAACATGATTATATGTTGAGCCTCAGCCTTGATGTTTTATCCCCATATATTCCACTAGATCACTTCTAGAATCTTCTAGTAGAATCACTCCTTGCTCCATTGATATCCCCCAAGGCATGTGTGAGGCCTAGTTGGAAACTTATCTATTGGATCCTATCCTTAAACAAGATCTTACTTTGGTTCATTAAGGAATTAGTTAGACCACTTCTTGAATGGGATATCTTTCATATTCATTGTGTGTTCACTCCTCCATTGTAATAGATCCAGTAGCACCTTCACTAAGGCCAGAAATTGCTCTTGATCATCCCATGCATTCTATGTGGGGAGGAACTCATCGTACATCACCCCTAAAATTGGGATTCTAGTGATATGATGAAGGTCCTAGAGGATGACTCTGACCTCCCCATGGTTCAGGTGAAATGCGTTGGTTCCCAGTGACTATCTTCTCAACAAATCAAGCATATTCCTTAAGGGAGATAGATGTGGAACTGTGAGGCTCGTGCTACCTCATAGAGCCCTACTTTATTTAGATCTACCTCAAAATAATGGTATGAAATGGACACCTAGTAGTCCCAAGGACACTCATCTGTGAATTTTATTCCTTGGCTCAGATCCCAATTTTCATTCCACCCTTTGAGCAAATTATCTAATCCCAACTTGAGGATCATATGATATTATTGTAGGTATGCCTCATACTCTAGCCTCTCCCTGTTAATTTTATTAATATGGTTGTAGATAAGGTCTTTAGTAATTGGTGCATGGTCCTTCCATATGTGTCCCTTGGCATCCCTATTCTCCTGATACTACCCTGGTATGCCCCTAAAGTAGTAATTTGGTTCATCTTTACTCACTGTCAAGATGAATACCTCATCTCTCAGTCCAAATCCAGAAAAGTATAATCTTTTTTCATAGTGGGTATTCCTTCTGAGCCACTTTCAATAGTGAAAGTAATGATTTTTGTTATAAGGTTCTTTATATTCTCTCCCCGATTATGATGTTCCCAACCATATCTTCCCTCCGAGTAGCATCAGCTTTGACTCCCTGAGCAGCCATTAGAATAAAGACTTAGTTGATATTTCAAGTCTAGTTTGTGAATTTAATTCACATAGATTGATCACATAACTCTATCTCATGGAAGTTTCTTTGAGAATATTTGTTTCACAGTGTCTAGTTAGCTGATAAGCATTTTCATAGCAAACTTCTAGAAGTTTGGTTTGTTAAGAAGCATTGTGGAGTGTGGTTTGTGGAGATATTGAGCTTTGTGAAAAGAGAAGAAATTGTTTTTCTCATTGCAAAAGTCTAGTGGATTTGGGGTGGGTTCCATCCACTATTTATAAGTTTATAGTCGGCCTGTGCATCACAATTCTCTTCATGAAGCATCCATCGTGTATAATCTCTATGAGCGAGCTTCGCGAGTGAGCTTCACGAAACAGAGTTGATTGAAAAATTTTAGTGATTCTTCCATAGAATATGACCCTAATTTTCTCATTAGATCCCATTCTAGTGGGGTGGGGTTATGCCAAAATCTACTTTTCATGGGAATGGTCAAGGAAATCACATCCAGTTCAGAGAAAATATGAGCCAAAATGGACCAAAATCTCTCCAAGGAGTCTACTTCATGAATCCCATCTCCTTTGTGAATAGTTGGAGGTCAATAATCTCCATGGAAACGAATGTTCCTTTGTGAATATGAAAATACCTGATGGTAATATTCTATGCAATGAACATTGGAGTCATGGAGTTCTTTAGTAATTCACAAAGAGTTAACAGTATCAACATGATTCCAATAGAGCCTCACCCATTCGTGAAGCTAACCAATTCTTTACAAAATGCCTTTAATCTTCACAAAAACCTTTTCCTATAAATACCCCTCATAGTCTGACATTTTATGGATGGTTACCCAAAATTTCAGCTTCTGAATTGCTCCCAATTTGTAAACCTCCTAGTCTTCTCGAACCAAAGTGAATATGGATCACTTAAGGTATCTAGGCTTCGCAAAACCCCTATTCATGTGTTCTTAAATGCCTCCACCTAAGGAAGGGATGCCTTTTGCGAAGCATTTGAGTGATGAAGAGTTCTCTATATATGATAAAAACTTAATAAAGATGATCAATTTTTAAATCTCTATGGCCTATATTAGAAGATAGCTCAATAGGAATGATTTTAGATTTACAAGGCCCAATTTTAGAGTACGCTTGGGGAAGGTTCACCAGATGAGCCTCACATAGTCAAACTCATTGGCTACATTAAGTTCCTAGAGGTTATAGGGATTAAACTGTCTAATTAATTGTGCAATGATCTCATTCTTACATTACTCCCTTTGAGATTCTCTATCTTCATTATTAATTTTAATATGAAAAACATAGAGAATTCTCCTCCATATCTCTCACACTACTTCACCAAGTTGATAAGGATATGAATCGTAAAAATCATTTTGGCCATATGGTGAGTAAAATTAAAGGGTAGGTGAAGATATATAATCCCAAATATTCTTCTCAGTGCCCTTCTAAAAGGAGAAATATCAAGTGGTAAGAAAGGGAGTATGATGATATCTATTTCACATGTGGAAATATGGGCCTCTTGAAGAAAAACTACACCCAGGAAAAAAGTAAGGGGAAGCTTTAGGTGTGTTTATTATTGAGTGAAATATATCTATTTCTACAAATTTGGTATTAGATTCATCATGAGGTTCTCACATATATATTCAAATATAGGAACCAAGAAGATTTAAAAATATTGACTAAGGGGAGGTAGATCTACGAGCATCCAATGGATCCAAACTTGCTATCGTGGATATTGAGGACTTCCACCATACATTGTTAATGAGAATGATCTTGGTTTTAAAAGATTTTTATTATGTTCCATATATTACCAAAAAAATTATTTCTATATATATACTTGATACTAATGGATTTATTATTAAGTTCCATAAAAAAAATCTTATTTTATAAAAATATCATATGTTATACTAAGGAACATTTAAATAATGATATTTATGTGTTTGATTACCAAAACCAAGTAATATAAATTGATAAAAAAAAACTACTTCGCATGACTCATACCACACCCAACTATGGAATCACTATCTAGGTCATGAAAATGAAAAAAAAAATTGAAAGAAATTACATCAACATTAATATTTATATTCCTTTGAACTAAAACCACTTAGTGTATTTAATTCATGTTTACAAGGTAAAATGGCCAAATTCACATTTAGTGTAAAAGGTGAAAGGTCTAAAGATATTCTTGAATTAGTTTATACCGATGTTTGTAGACCATTTCCAGTTAAAGTATGGGTTGGGGACTCACACTTCATAACTTTTACTGATGATTTATTAAACATGGGTTTTTTTACTTAATAAGTTATAAATCAGATTCTATTGACAAATTAAAGGAATACAAGAATGAAGTTTAGAACCATATTGATAAAAAGATTAAGAAACTCTGCTCAGAATGTGGTGGAGAATATCTTAATCAATACTTAATTGATTATTTATGGGATTTTGGGATTATATCTCAAATAAATCCTATTTATACACATTAGTGGAATGGTGTAATGGAAATAAAGAAATACACCTTGTTACACATGGTATCAATGATGAGTCATGTGAATCTTCCTTTATCCTTTTGGGGATATGTGTTATAGACAGCAGCACAAATACTAAACTAAGATCCAACTAAAGTGGTAAATGGCATTCCATACCATTTTTGAGTGGAAAGAAACTCATATTTTCGTACTTACATGTGTGGGGTTGTGAAGAATTTATTAAGGCCTATTCAGAAAATAAACTTTCACCCCAAGGTACAAAGTGTACCTTTATATGATACCCTAAGGAAACAAGGGGATATTACCTATATGAACCCTTAAAAAGAAAGGTAATAGTGGAAAGACATGTCATATTCCTTGATATGGAGAATATATCTAAATAGATGGTGGGAGCGAGATAGAATTTGATGAAGTCCAGGATCAAGGTACACAAGATTTGGCATAGGAAAAAATTTCACAAAGCCCCGTGGAAGAAGATGTTCCATAGACACAAGTACTACATGGGAGTATAAGAGGGGTTAGAGAACCAGAACAGTGTGGTTTTTTAGTCACAATGGATAGTGACTCATTATTAGTTGATAATAATGATCATATAACCTATAAATAAGTATTAAGTGGTAAAAAAATTTCCAAATGTAAAGAATCTATGAATTATGAAATGGATTCAATAAACCAAAACCAAGTCTGAATTTTGTTAGATCCTCCAATGGATGTAAAGAATTTCTGTTATAAATGGTTATTAAAGAATAAAATAGACATGGATGGAAAATTCCGTACTTATAAGGTACGACTAGTTGCAAAAGGGTTCAAATAGTGTCAAGTCATATACTATGATGAAACATTTTCTCCAGTCTTTATACTGAAATCCATCAGAATTTTACTTTCCATTGTGGCTTACCATGACTATGAGATTTGGAAAATGGATGAAAAAAATATTTCCTTAATGAGATCCTTTAGTAAGATGTCTGTATGACACAACCTAAATGGTTTTTACTCTAAAGGATTCCAAAAAGTTATGAAAATTGAAAAGATGCATTTATAAATTAAAGAAAGCATCCAAGTCATGGAACATTCAGTATTATAAAGCAATAATGAAATTTGGTTTCATAAATAATGAATGTGAACCTTATTTCTATAAGTAGTTTAGTGGGAGTGTAGTCATTTTCTTAATAGTATATGTCAATGAAATATTACTTATTGGAAATGAAATACCTTCCTTACGGACTATTAAAGCCTTATTGAATAAATGATTCTATATGAAGGTATTATGTGAAGCACAGTATATTCTTGGGATCAAGATCCATCATGACAGATCCATGAGATTTCTCGGCCTAAGTCAAGGAACATGTATTGACAATATACTGCAGAGATTCAATATGTAATAATCCTTGAGGAGGTTGTTTCCAATATCACATGGAATTCATCTTTATAGAAAAATGTATCATAAGACACATGAAGAAATAAAAAGGATGATCAGGATTCCATACACTTATGTGGTTGGGTTAGTTATATATGATATGTTATATACTAGGATAGATTTCGCATGTTCCATAAGTGTGGTAGGAAGATATCAATAAGACCCAGTTAAATGCAACTGGATGAAAGTCAAGACTATCCTTAATTATATGAGTCATATTAAGGATATGTTTTTTATCTATGGATTATATGAGGTATTATACATTAGAGGATATACATATTATAGTTTCCAAACATATTAAGATCATCTGAAATCGTAGATAGGATACATCTTCACTTTGAATGGAGGTTTTGTAAGCTGTAAAAGCTCAAATCAATCTATGGTTACTAATTCTACAATAGATTCAGAGTATATTGCGACTTCTGAGGTAACTAAAGAATTATTTTGGATATGTAACTTCATCTAAGATCTATACATGGTACCAAGCATAAAATATGATATCACACTCTATTGTGATGATACTACAACGATGAATCTCACCAAGGATCCAAGGTCACATAAGTAGAAAAAACATATAATTCAGAAGTATTATCACTTAAGGTATTTTTCTCATATAGAATACACATATAAGACAATATGGTAGACCCCTTGAACAAATCATTAACTCTATAGAAACATGATCATCATATGAGGTCTAGAAGACTAAAAGTCATAGTCTGTTGGCTATAGTCTAAGTGGGAGTCTATTGGAGTTGGTGTTCTAGAACCAACTATTTATATTTTGATTACATGCATATTAAAAGTTTTGAATATTAATAAAAACATTTTATTACATATTTTTCATTATTATTCATGACTTTGATGTAATAATATCCTAGGGTATGTATCATATTAATAAGGTCATCTTATTTTCCTAATATGATGAGAACCTTGAAATTCCATGATGATATTCTTAAATATAGTTCTATGGTTAGATAGCATTCTATAATGGGTCACACAGTATCTTCACTATCATTTGTGAGTACTCATAAGTGGATGATACTTCATCTCATGAATTCATGGTTGATAATATCCAAGACAAGAGATTATAAGCACAGAACATCTAGTAGTAATTTCGCATGTTTTTTGTGTCATCATATATTCCTATCTATGAGTGTGTGTAATAGTCCTTAGACTTTAGGATTATTATTAATTAATTTATTGACTCATACACTTAAAATTACTGACCAAAACTATGACTCCATATGTTCATGGGAAGTAGGGTATGTTGGGTGTGTCAGGAATGACATGTTATTAATGGATAAGTCAAGGAATTATTTTTATCTTCCATCTTTATATAATTTGATATCTCATCCATTCTATTGAAATAGAACCATCACATTAAATTAAATAGACATGGTGTAATGACAAGTATATTTCATATACTCGTATCAAGAATATAGGTTGGTAACACATATGTATAACCTGCTTGATGAGATATTGTGATGAAGGGGTTATATTACACAAAAAATCTTCCCATGTGGTTATCGACGTTGTGATATTAAGTTCTTTCTCATTTGTTCCTTGACCCATTACTATATAGTAATCTTGGACTTTAGGAAAGTCCGCCTAATGTAAATGAGAAAGAATCCTATAGGGTTTCACACTAACTATTTCTATTGGTATCAATTAAATTCTATTTGGATTTAATTAATGTAATAAATATTATTCTCAAGCCTGAAGAATAATTTAATTCAAGTTTGATTAATCAAAAATATTAAATAAATATTTATTCACCATACTATGAATATAATATTTATTTTATGGTTCACCATATTGTGAATAAAACATTTATTTATAAATACAATATTTAATTAAATATTTATTTAGGTATTCAATAAATTATGAGGAGGACAAGAAAACCAACATCATGTCTGGTGATGAATATTAATCAACAAGTTGGTAAAATAATAGTTATCATGGTTCTAGTTAGTGCATGCCATAAAATATTATTATTTTTATTTTTATATGGCATGGTGTAAGATTAGGTTTATTATATTATTTAAGGTTATTTGTGAAATTAAATAATATTTTAACCTAAACCCGTACTCTATAAATATATGGTTATTTCTATTATGTAAGGTTAATTGAGAATTGAGAATCATTGCGCACAATGGATTTCTCTCTCAAATTCCTCATTCCCTTCTCCTCTTAAGAATGAGAAGAATAAGAGAGAATCCTTCAAGACTGAAGGAACTATAATTGATAAATATAAATAACACAATATGATAGATCTTTCATACTAGAACACACTTTTATATCAGTGTTTCTTGGTAATCAAAGGAGTACATGTGGATCACTACTAAAAGGATTATATACTTGGATCCTACCATTGCAATGACAGTAATTTGAAAAGGGGTTTCTCAAACAATCAATAACATCAGCATTGAATAAAGTTATTAATAACTAGTATTCTTTATTTAGATCTAATATAAATTAACTATAAATTCAACATGAAAAAGATCCTATCTCTGGGTTATGGTATTTTCTATGTCAATATTCAATAGAAAATTTTTGTTGTTCGTGACATTTACATCTTACACAATTTATAAAAGATCCATAAAATCCAAAAAAACGAGGTTATACATGAAATAGGAACTTAATATTTTTCTAAAAAATTTATATATATCATTCATGTGATGTGGTGATGAAAAATGAATCATATCACTTCATGTAGGTAGTAGTCCACACATATGCGCGAACGACGTCGTCATCTATCAATGAATAGAATGGTAAGAAAATAGGTGATATAATATATTTATAAAATAACAAAATATGTCATGAATATCATATATATGAATTAAATCCATCATTATAACCAATTTTGAGAGGTGTTGATGGAAAATTTACATCAGTTCATGAGGTAGGAGAAGAAATAAAATGAAAAGGCTCTGCGAAGAACTATACATCTTCTTTAGAAATCCTATTTAGGTTTATACCTAAAGCCTTCCTAGGATGGTTTTTTGATCAAATTGGGGACTCTAAGTCATGGGGAGGGATGTTAGGAAGGTATATGGGTAGGTTTTGGCTAAACCAAAAGGCTCTTGAAGTGTGTATAGAATATAAGAGAGGGTGTTCTTTTATAAGTGGTAGAGAGAGCACACCTGGAATTTTTAAAAAGATTAAAATATATTAACTTATTACTCAAACCAAATAGCTAAAAATTGGACCATTTATGAATATTAGATGCGGTAGGGTCAAAATATGGATATAAAATAGAATTTATAAAAAAAAATAGGTCATTTTAACCCTTATCTCTTTAGTTTAACCCTCAGTAAACCTGTTTTAACCTTAACTATAATAATATATTTTTACAGTATTTAATATTCATTATGAAAAAAATAATAATTTGGAATTATTACATAATATTAATTATTTTAATTCCAAATATTAAATCAATTTTATCTAATTCAATTTTTGGAATTGGTATAATTAAATTTAAAATTAAACCCACAAAATGCGATGAAAACGGTTTTTCAGAAAAATGCATTTTTAAGTATGAATTTTTTTTCTTATATCAAATTCAAGTATAATGTTGATTATAATGACCTTAATTGTATTATTATTAAAAATATGACTAAACTAATTTTACTTTTAAATAATTTTAAAATATAATTTAACTTTTTAAATTCTTGAAACAAAAAGATAATTTTTAATAAAAAATATTATTTTTCACTATTCATTGAAAAATAAATTTTTTTAGAAAATTATAAAAAATCCATCCTAATATAATTATAAAATTGTTAATTAAAAAATAAATTTCATTTTTTCAAACTAAAATTATATTATTTTGAATTAAATCTTTTAAATAAAAACATATAATGCATGAAAGCCCAATTTGATTAGAAATAAAGATTTTTCTTTTTGACTAAAAAATTATCTAATATTCTTATAAAGAATATAAATATATAAAATATTATTAATGAATATTAATAATTCATGAAATTGATTGTTAACTTTACCTTTCTAGTTATAGTGAGGCCCCCTGATTCAGGTCGTGAAATAAATTCAACCTATGAATCCCTCAAATCCAAACCTGACAAACATCTTCTGAATTTCATGCCCACTCGGTCTCAAATTAATTCACTCCATGAATTATTTTTTCACATCATGAGTCACTTAAACACACACAACACTTATATATTTTCAATTCATGAACCTATATCCTCCATGTTGTAAAAAAACACGCACGTCGTGAACCACCCACTACGGCAGAATTGTAGTTGCAAACTCAATCAAACCCGCTTCAAGCATCATCCAAACACCTCCAAATCCCAAACAAGTAAAATAATGGTCTAAGAATATATGTACCACTACACATACATTTATAAATTTTTAAGAATTTTTTTATAGTTCTAACTTAAATTCAGTGTAATTATGTTGGATCTATTTGATATTCACCAATTATACATCATGTATTGGTAATATAAAACAATAGTATATATAATGAAATATGAGATAAATTCCTAAAATTTAATCTTGTGAAATTATTTCATCTCAATAATCCTTTCCTATGCCCATACTTTTCCACTAGAAAGATTATATGCCCCCAAAAATCCAGTCTTGAATTGTTTTAACTTGTATTTTCAATATTTTTTAATATATATACAATGTCTATATTTAGAAAACCCATGGATCTATTTTATAGATATTGTTCCCTAGAACTTGGTTTCTAATCTAAGTCATTATTTGAGAAATTCATTCCTTGGTCTTAAAAAAACTGGTAACTCATAACATTTTTTCCATATATTATCAACATATATATCTTGAAATATATAATTCCCCCACTAACCTGTTAATGAAACATGTCACTCCTTTATTTTTGTTAGGATCACTTTGGGATATACTCAATATTGATAGGGGTTTGAATCATTGTTGGTTCCATTTTAAATCAATTTAATATTCTATCCTTTTACCTTTTGACAGATTAAGATTTTTATTCTATCATTATCTTATCTCACCTTTGTTATTCAATACACACAAAAGGTGGCTATGATTTTTACAAGGTTCAACTATCAATAATAAAGGTTGTTCCTTGGTGTAATCGGGAAACAATATTTCACATAACGCCCATTAGAAACAATTAATAAGTTACTAGTAGATAGGGTATATCCTTGATACCTGTGTTGCACTATAGTCTATTTAATGGTGCTTTGGTGCTTCTTTTCACACAGATACATTATACACCTTAGGATAACTATCGGTGTGCTACCTAGGTCTTCTCCTTCCTATATTACTTGCACAAAAACATGCAATAAACACTTCTTATTTTGTGTTCATAATAGTACACACACTCTTTACAATATCAAGTTTGAGTGTTGATCCTTCCTTCTATTCTTTTTGTGCAATCTAAACTACACAGCTTTCTTCTTCTTGTGAACTTCACATATAACTCATCAATTTATTCTACTTATTTCTCCTATGCAACAAAACTATAGGAAACTATTTTCTTCTCCTCTATTCTTATCCTTATTTAGTTTTCCTTGTGCAAACAGATATGTACAACACTCTTCTTTTCCTCTCCTTTCCCGCATTTCTTTTCTTCTTCTTCTTCTTCTTTAGTGAATATGATCTACACTGATTCTCTTCTTTATGGATTCAAATCACAACATGTATTATGATGGAAATTTACTTGGATATTATTATTCATGAAACTAAAATATTATTTCTTTGAATCATAGTGCCGAAATTCTCTCTCTTGGTCTTTATTCTTCTTCATTGACATGCAATATACATATATAATAAAATAGGAAGCATCATTTACCTTCCTCTTATTGTATTTATTTTATATTATCCATACCATGTCAACACATGATTTTTATTACCGAATTTTAGGCAACTAAAATCATTCTAGATCTTCGATAACCACTATCATTCAGATCCACATTAACCATCCTTTCTGTATTTTGTTAGTCTTTGTTATTATTCAAACATTCCCTAAAGAATCTACTAAAAAATCAGTTTTTACTTCTTCTTTTTCTCTCCACGATATATATAAATATCATGAAACCTTCACTCCAAAAAATCCATATATTTAAACTGTATTCATATATGCTTACTTAGATATGCATTAGTTGTGGTTTTTCCTTCCTTGATTCATGGAACACAGCTCAAGATTCTTCATTATTATTCCTTCATTAAATTTCCTATATAAATTATCCATTTTCATGATATTTTCTCAAAAATATATCTTCCAACACTTTAATCAAATATCCTATATAATTATGATAATTATCATGATATATATTTTCATTTAATTATTATTTACCTATCATCTTCTAAATTATCCGTGATTATGAAACACAAAGCTTATTGTGAATATCATATTTTGAAAAACTCTGTCTATGTATGTAGTAAGTCCAAATATGTGGAAATTCCCATGAAGGATTATCATTTTCTTTAATTCTTCTTTTAGACTTCATTATCATATCATTTAGGAAAGATCATAATAACCAATACCATGATATATGAAACTTATAAGGATTATAATACCAAGAATTATCTGAAATATTCTTATCACCTTAATATCAAAATATTTAAACCTATGTAATTTCACCTCATATGCATAAAAAATACATTATATGAATTTATATTTTCATAAATGTATTCAACTACATAGCATATGTCTACATCCCTACATCCTCTTAAATCATCCCAAAGCACCTATGTGATCTTGAATTTTAATATACAATAGTATTCAACTAAATCACAACATTATCTTACAACAACCCAAAATATATATATAGTACATCACGTATCCAAATGCACATGTGTAGAAGATTAAGTTTTGTGGAAAATTCTTATATGTATCAATTAATATACATGCATCTATATGAATTCATGTACATCAATCATTTTCCTACATTGATCCATTTATATACATAACCAATTTGTATATGCAGAAGAAAATTCAAGTATATAGATTTTCCTATGTAGTAAAACCCATGTGTGGATATTCCATTATGTGGAATATGTATGTGAATTCACATACATGTTTCTACACTTCTTTAACCACTTTCCAGATTTCATATTCTCCCATTTTTTGACCTTCTTCCTTCATTCAAACTTTATCCAAAATCTAATTACAAGATTCCAAATAACCAATGTCAAGATATTTAAACTTTAGAAGAAAACTCCACTTTACATCAACTGAATTAAATCTCCTCCTTTTTTTATCTTTATATATGCTTTAATACATGTCAGAACTTCTTCTTTCACTTTATATAATACAAAAATTATGATCTATTCACTTTTTTAGACACAACATTTGTTCTACTATAGACTTATTAATGTGGTATATTGTCCTAACATAAATTTACCATGGTATATTTATCTATCATGATTCTAAATTTAACTTCTTTCTACTTAATATTATCATAAAATTTCATCCAATTCATATAGATGAAACTTCGATTGCTTTAAAACACTTCTATTTCTTATCATCTATAGTCAATAATTCATCATCACCATCTTCATTCAACATTCAAGATACTTCTTCTTTATCAACATGTTAAAATATCTTTATAATAATTCCATGAAAACAAATGTGACATGCACAAAGTGGACTAAAAAATATACCCCTTTGTATTTATTGGAAATTCCTTCTAAAATATGTGTCAATATGTATTTTCTTCATTCTTAATCTCCCCCTTTCTCATCAATATTTATTTTTTACTTTCTCTCCCACTTATTGACAAGAAATAAAAAACAATTTGGAAAATGTTATAAATTAATTATTAATTAATTTTTCATCAATCATCTCACTCTAAGTCAACATGATCCATGCTTGATATAGAAAACAAGAGGATTTGATTTAGTCAAAAAAAAATTCCATTACCAATTGAATATGATAGAAAATGAAATGACAACTCATTGCATTTATTAAAAATTATCCAAATAATTTCGAAGATAAAATAATCACTTGAAACTAATTGTGATGTAAATTTATCATTAAAATAAATCAACCTAAAATTCCCACACTCACTTCAAAAAATTGGTCAAAAAAATTCAAGAATAAATTAGGATTTAAGTTCTAGAAAAAAAACTATGAATCTTCTTCAAAAACATCTTTCAACATCATTAATTTTAAATCAATTTCTCTCCATTTATGTAATGATTTTATTTTTATTTATCAATGATGAGAGAATAAGAATTAAATGCCATTTTTAATGACACCCCTCAAGAACATTACAGAAAATTTTAGATTTACATGAAACATGTGATCTAGTAGCTTATCTAGTATTATTTATTTAACTCTCCCTAAAGGGACACTTCCAATTTATGTGTATGTATAAATTTTAACTCTTCCACATATTCATCAAGGATAATATTTATCATCACATGTTATTTAAAATACTAAAAAAGATGTCAATCTAGGATAGTTTGTTCTTCTTCAAGGTTGTCCAGTTGGTGGTAACATACTCACTTCCTTAGGTTCTTCCCCTGAGACTATGATTCATCTTCAATTCCATATATTTTTAGCACAAATATAATACATTAATAATAGATAATAAGGTGGATCTTCGTTATCCTCAATGTGATCAGTAAGGTTGAGAGGATTTTCTCAACTAAGCTTCTCCATTATCCATGATTCCATATTTTTTATCACTTATGATTTTATTTTAGGGAGCATGAATCTCTTAACTTCTTAAAATCCATTATATGTAGAGAATTTATTCTCATTGTCCAACATGTTGAGTAAATTAATAATTATTCTTAAGGCCTTTTTGTTATGGAACAATAGATAAATTACCTTTTGCATTGTGTCCATATTTCTTGCATCTCTCACAAAGCGCTTCACTAACACAAGATTTTTCACTTATTGACAATGGAATTCAGAATCATTATATATAATATTATCCTTCCCTTTAGCACTAGCCATTAATTTTTATTCCTCCGTAATCTTTTCTCTTTCCAAATATTCTAGTCATATTACAAGTATGTCATTAGAAATACATACAACATTCTTGGTTTTTTCATATGGTTCTTTGAGAGTTACTATTAATGAACCATTATTTTTAGATGTATCACAACTTTTAAACTTATTATACTTGTCTAGAACATGATATTACTTTTGTTTGATTTATAGGGATGACTTCATTTTCTTTTGGGAATTCTTAGGAGAATCTTGATTTGAAACATTCTTTTGTTTTCTTCCCAAGGATCTCTCTTATTTATTTATTAATTTGTATGTTCATATTTCACCATTAGTCTTTGATACATGTTGAGATGATCACGCACCATTCTTATGACCACTATTATTTTGTACATCACATATATTTCCAATCATTCCAAATCTATTTGAAGGATACATATTTTTCTAAATCTATGGATATTGATTCTTCATCTGTGGCTTGATCCCCCCTTGAAATGGACTTCCTTTGTGCTTAAAAATTTAAAGGATTTTACTAATAATACATTTCAAAGTGTCAAAATATATTGTAACTCCAATAGTGTCTCACAAACCTTATTCTTTTTGCATGTACGTCTTGTTTTCCATATTTGAAAGAAAGTTTTTTTGGGGTCTTCTTTTCCACTGGTTGGGAACTTTATGAGGAACCAACACAGAAACTTCCTATTATATCCACCATTGTCATAGGGGTATATTTCCCTTCAATTTTTCCCATTCATGCTTATAAAAAAAATTATTTAAACCAGTATCATTTATAAATAAATATTTAGCACAAAAAATATAATTTTATATGGATGATACTTATTTATTCATAGTTTCATGACAATGATCATCAAATTATTTCATTGTATTTTTTTCACAAGTTTGAGGTTTTATTCATTATATTCATCCATAGAGAATTTAGTGACAATATATTCTTATTCCTTTTTTGGTTGTGGAAACTCATTGTGTGTCTTCACTATATTGGTTAGTTTAGTTTCCAATTTTGTACATTTCATAATAATTATTTTCTTTTGATCCAAAACTAATTTCATTATCTCATCACAAACCTTCTTTATCTTTTCAAACTCTTATTCATGCATTCTAATATTTTATTATAGAAATGTGTTAAACTATTTTATTTTCTTTGATTTTACCTCCAATTAAGAATCCTTGACATCAATGTTATCTTTTAATTTTTATCTAAGTGCATGGATGTTTTATTCAAGAGTCTTCTTGAACACTTCCTTCTCTTTAACTTATTTGAGCCATTAATTTTTAAATTTTTATGAACTTATTTCAAACTTCATGTTTATTATTCCTATAGATACAACCTTATTGGAGAGATTTGTACATTCAATAACCTTTTATTATAAATAATTATCCATGTTATCTACTTCATATTCAAGTTGGGTGTTTTCTTCCAACATTCTTCTAAAAATCCACACACAAGGGAAACTATCTCTTTAGGAATTCAATTAAGAATATATTTCAATCCACTAACCAATATTTATTTTGAAATTATAAATAGATCATCAACACCATTTATTATTGTTTCCTCTTCTAATGGAAATTTCATGCAAGAATTTTTACATACCTCATGATTATCCAAATCCTTTAAGGTAGAAGGCTTTTCCATATCTTTAGTGGGAATCATAACCACCAGTCCTTCTATTTCCAAACTAGATCTTTCTTATTCTATAACATGTCTTAGAGAAACTTTTTCTTAGAATAAGAGAGATTCCTTCTTCATCTTCATTTTCCCTATTCTTTCCTATTTAACATCGTCTTATTAGAGATTTAATTATGATATTTTAAAGACCCATAAAATTCAAGGGAAATTTTTTCTTAATTTTATTTGGGATTTTACAAGAACTCAGTTTCTGACGGCACCTGATTCCGAGGCCCGGTGTACCCGGAATCAATTTCTAAAGTTTAGCTCGGGTACGTTCAGTGAACGAACGAGCGGGTTTTTCTAACTATTGAACTGGTGCTCGGAATCGAAATCTGAGGGCACCGATGAAACCGCAGTGCCGGTATTTTCTTAGGAACACCTACTCCGGAGTTGCGTTTGCTCGGGTGTTGATGTAAAAAAAATGGGGAATAAAAATATAATTGTTTTATATTTTTATTTCTTCACTAAGCGGTTTAAGTGAAAATTAAGTTGTGTCTCAACTTAATTTCTCTCTTCTAAGTTTTTTATCCCATGTGAGGGAGTTGGGGTGGGACCCACTAATGTTATAACTTCCCTTGAGAGGATTTAAGATGAGTTGGGGCCCACACGAGCCCCAACCTTTTCATCTTCCCTTAACTCTCTTAAACCCCCTTCTTCAAAACCCCTTGTTAAATTTTGATAACTCACCTCATTTATGAGACCTCTTCACATTCTTCTATTCCATTAATTCATGACACCACCTTAATTAATAATTGAATCCTCCAATTTAATGAGGGTGGTGTATGAATTTGAAATGGATGAGTTAATGAAAATATTAGTCAAGTATAATATTTTATTAAGGGAGGAGCATTTTAATGAGAGGGGGGTCCGTTGGAGAACTTCCTCTCCTTCCTCCATTGTTGCACCACCACCGAGGTTCTATCTTCTCTGACGAGACACCGATGAATGAGGAGGGATCGGTGGCGTGGTGCGGACACAATGATCTATGTTGACTTCAATGTCTTCACTGCGTTGGATCCAACGAACGACGCTCGAGCCGGGATCAAAGGCACTTTACGGAAGCGATGAATGCCAACGGCCGTCGTCACCTTCATCTCTTTCCTTACGACGACGTCAACGAGCCGACGTCCGCCCTTTCGCGACACCGTCATCCACGATGCTCGGCTACCGCGGATCTTTCTCGAGGTAGGGAATTAATTTGAGAATGATTTTATTCCCTTGATTCTTTCTTTCTAAAGAAAACAAAGAACACAGATCAAGTTATTATCTAGTTGATCCGTGAACGTTTTCCTTGTGGGTTGGAAATAATTTTGTTGCTGAAAGTTGTAGGGGTTGATTCTTTTAAATATTTGTGATTTATACTCGCGGAGTATGATTAAAATGGTTGTGAGATATTTTAAACCGCTAACGTGGTGGGTGCAGACCAATGAACAAGTCTGAACCCACCGCCCCTTTCGTTCTTGGTGTGCGAAACGGCGGATGTCGACAAAATAATCTGCACGGGCGATGTGAGGTCCTAGAAGTGAAGGACGGACCCCGGGAGGGCCTTTGGTGAAGACGGCGTGAATTTCCAACCACCAGAACTTATCTGGTGGTCCGCGGAGCAACCTGCCGGCGCGCCACGCCGGCACGGCGGCGCCCGGCGCGCCACCGTGGAGAACCGCCGCGGCTGAAGCCGCGGTGGTGGGCCGGCCGTCCCACGACTGCGCGGAACCGGCGAAGGATGGGACGCGGCTGGCTGTCGCGTCCGCTGGCAAGGGCGGCCCCACGCGGGGTCGCGGTTCCATCATGCAGGGGCAGCATGCCCCCCGCTCCGCTCGGCCATAACCGGATGAGTCGACCCGCCGGTTGGGCCGGGCCACCCCGGTCGGGACGAGTCACGCCATCCGGGCCGGACCCGGACCCGGGTTGGGTCGACCCGGTTTGGGCCGACCCAGGGGGTGTTGGGCCGGGTCGGTCTGGGCCCAGACCCCCCGTTTTCGGACCTTTTTGGTCTTTTTCTCATAACATGAGCTACGGGCCTCCGATCGACACACCGTAAGTGGATATGTGATCCTTGGATCGAGATGGTCGTTTCGGTATATCACACTCCAGGTTTAGGAGTACTTTTGGTTTGGCCGGGTTGGTTCGTACACGAAACCAGTCGGGCCCTTGGAGCGGAAATGCTTATATCTTGAGCCCCGGACGTCCGATTGACGTGTCGTCGACTTTGTTGGATTCTTCTTAATGAGATGGAACTTTTGGCATACTTCTCTTGAGTTTTGGATGGAGTTGGATATTGGCCGGGTTGGATTGCACCCGAAATCCAACTGGGCCCCTGGAACGGAAAAGCTGATAACTTTCAAAATGGGTGTCCATTTGACGAACCGTCAGCGGCGTTGGTGATCACATGGAGAAATTGTCCCTATGAGTTTACCCTATGAGAGTTTGGGGTATAGTTGAGATACGGCCGGATTGGTTCGCACACGAAACCAACCGGGCCCCGGGGACGAAAATGCTAATAACTCACAGACCGGGCGTCCGATTGACGCGTCGTCTACTGCGTTGAGACCCCTATGATGAGGTGGTCCTTTGAGATACTTCTTCATGGGACTTTGTGATACTTGGAGTATCGACCAGTAGCTCGTGGAGCGTACCCTCTTGAAGACGAGCGTGCGGATTACGGAGACCGTGTAGCCTGCTGAGACCTGACGACTGTTTGACCGATTGACTCGGTGTGTTTCGGATAGCCCAGTGGGGAGCGCTTGGTTGTAGCGGCAGACCCACGGTGGAGGAGCGCTTGGTTGTAGCGGCAGACCCATGGTACTCAACAGAAGGAGTACCTCTGGAGGCTATGAGGGGGAGCGCTTGGTTGTAGCGGCAGACCCACGGCGGAGGAGCGCTTGGTTGTAGCGGCAGACCCACGGTACTCAACATAAAGAGTACCTCTGGAGGCTATGAGGGGGAGCGCTTGGTTGTAGTGGCAGACCCATGGTGGGAAGCACTTGGTTGTAGCAGCAGGCCCACAGTACTTGACAGGAGGAGTACCTCAGCAGTCTTAGGTTAGTGAGCAGTACCTCGGAGTCATGACAGGACCACTGTACACTCTAGAGACGGGGCTCTTCAGCAGTTACGGTTTCGATAATGAAATCCTGGTTTGAGCTGAATCTATAATCTTTGTGTTTCCTCATGATTGATATGGGTTACTTGATAACTTGGGTATATGTATGGGCATATACCAAGGTAGAGGTTATCTATTGAAATCTTCTTTGTGGTTATACTTGTTGGATTTAGTGAGACCTTGAGGGTCTCGGGGTCCCAACTGAATATCGTTATACTCACCCCTGCACGGGCTATGCCCGCACCTCATTGTGTTGGTTGCAGATGACAGGCAGCACAGACAGAGGCCGAGTGTTCGAGGACTGGACGGTACCCGAAGGTGGACCTCACGACGAGACAGTATCTGGTGGTGGACTTCACGACGAGACAACACTCAGAGGAGGTTGACGGGGAAGAGCATTGTGGAGGCTATCTATACCTACCCTTCAGGTAGGATCCATGGTGGATGATCCAGGAGCTGCGCTATCTGTACCTACCCTTCAGGTAGGATCCTTGGTGGATGATCCAGGAGCTGTTTGTCACCTTCCAGCTGTTTTTTCTTTTACCTTGTACTTTACAGTTGGGCTTGTATTTCCGACCCCTTTACTTTCAGCACTACTTTTGTTTTCAATTTTACTTAGTGTTTGCTTCCTCTTGTACTCTGATTTCTGTTTGTTTACTTTTTTTAAAGGAAATGCCTTCCCAGTTATCGGGATATACGCCTTTGGTGATAGTCGCCAGCCCCTGGCCTTTGGAAGGCGGGCTTAGGGTAGTTACGACACGGGCCCCAGGGGACGGGTCGTGACAGATATGTAGTAAAATAGTATTCAATAAAATTACACTTCATTGTCAATACAGAAAAGAGACTCAAATATTTAAAAAGAGAACAACTTTAAATAGATAATCAAATAAAGGTGAACATATGCACTAATACTAATTTTTAGAACCACTTTAGGATATACTCAACACTAATAGAGGCCATGAATTAGTGTTAGAGGCATTTTATATCAATTTAATCTTTTATTCCTTTTACCTATTTGATGGATTAAGATCTTGATTCTCTTATTATGTTATCTCACCTTTGTTCTTTAGCATGTATACAAAGTGGATAGGATTTTTATAAGGTTAACCTTTAAATAAGAAAGGATAGTCCTTAGTGAATTTAGGAAAAAATACATAACCACAGAACCCACTAGAAATATTCAATAATTTAAAAATAGGTAGGATATATCCCTGAAACCAATGTTACACTATTGTCTCTTTGACAGTTCTTCGGTGCTTTTATAAAAACAGGTGCCTCCTGGACCTTATAATGATTGTTGGTGTGTTTCCTAGGTCTTCTCCTTCCTCTCTTACTTGCATAGAATTATATAATAAACTCTTCTTATTTTTTATGAACAATAGTACACAAACTCTTCACATCAATAATTCTAAGAGTTTATCTATTCTTCCATTCTTTTTAATGCAGGTCAAACTGCATGTCATTCTTCTTCTTTTGAACTTCATAGCCAACTCATCCAATTATTCTACTTCTTTTTCCTATGAAACAGAAATACCCAACACTCTTCTCTTTTCCTCTCTCATTTTTATTATTATTCTAATTCCTTGAACAAAAAAATATTCACAACACTCTCTTATTCCCCCTTTTATTCTATTATTCTTCTTATTCAGTGAATATGATCTTCACTTATCCTATTCTTCTTGGATTGGACTCATAGAATGTATTATAATTGCAATTTGGGTAGATCTTTTTCTTCTTGAAACCAAAAAAAATCTTTCATTGACGTGTAGTATTGAACTTCTATCTCTTGTTCTCTATTCTTCTTTATTGACCAACAATGTATATATATGATAAAATGTGCATCTTCAACTACCTTCCTCTACTTATCTTTATTTGATATTCTTCGTACCATGTCAACACATTATTTGAATTACCAAATTTTATGGTAATTGAAATTCTTAAGGATCTTTATAACTTCTATCATCTAGATACAAATTAATTGGCATTTCAATATTTTCAATCCTTTTTATTATTCAATAATTTCTTGAATACTTGGATAAATACTCAATTATTCCTTCTTCTTTTCCTCTCCATGATATATTGAAATATTATGCAACTTTTACTCCATAAAATTCATATATTTAAACTGTATTTATGTTTACATATTAAAATATGCATTATTTTTAGTTGTGTCTCCCTTACTTCAAAGTACAGAGCTCATGGTTATCCATTCTTCTTCCTTCATTAAACTGCCTATATTAAATCTTCTTCATTTGTGGATAGATTTCCCCACAAATATCTTTCCCAAAACCTTCATCCAATAGATTGTATCACAATGAGAATTATCATGATATATTTTTAAAATTTAATTCATGTTTACTTGGAATCTTCTAAATCATACTTGGTTCTACAACACAAAGCTTACTATGAAAATATTCTTCCAAACAACTCTATTTTTGTATGTAGCAAGTACAGTTATTTTGAACCTCCCATCCATGATTCTCATATTCTTTTGTTTTTTTAAGACTTCATAATAAAATCATTTAGAAAATATAATGATAACCAATGTCATGATATAAGAAACTTATAAATATCATCAAAATAATCATCATCTAAAATATTCTTACCACCTCCAATATCAAAATCTAGAAAACTACAGAATTTCACCTAGTGCATTTGTGAAATTACCTTACGTGAATTTCTATTTTCATATGTGGGTTTGTCTATATAGCATATGACTATATTCTTTCATCCTCTTATGTTATCCCAAAACACCTATGTAATCTAGAATTTGAATGCATAATAGTATTCATCTACATCACAACATTATCTTACACTGGTTTAAAATGACTATGTAACATATCACGTATCCAAATGAAAATTTGTAGAAGATTCATCTATGTGGACAATTCCTATACATATAAATTCACATGAATTTATGTACATCAATCATTTTCCTATGTTTACCCATTCACGTATGTAACCAATTTTTATATGCAGTATGACATTCAGGTATGCAGATTTTCCTATGTGTGGAAAACCCATACATGGATATTCCTATATATGGAACATGTATGTGAATTTTCATACATGGTTCTGCACTTCTTCAACCACTTTCCAGACTTCATCTTCTCCCTTTTTCTGGCCTTCTTCCTTCCTTTAAACTTCATCCAAAAATCTATTTCAAGAATCATAATAACCAATATCATTATATTTAAACTTTTAAAGAACAATTTACTTTGCATTGACTGAATTAAATCTCTTCCTCTTTATATTGGTCTTCATATATACTTTAAGAAATACCATACTTTCTTCTTCTTCCACTTAATCTTTCACAACACTTATGGTCCATTCACTTGTTGTAGACACAAATTTTTTTCAACCATAACCTTATTCATGTAGTCGATTATCCTACCATTTATCTCCCATGATCACTTTATCTATCATGCTTCTCATGATCACTTCCTTCTACTTCCCATTATTATAAAACATCATCCAATACATATGGATAGAACTTTTACTACTTTAATACACTTGGATTCCTTATCATCCATAATCAATACTTCATCAACACCATCTTCATTCAATATCCAAGTAACTTATTCTTCATCAATATATTTACATTCCTTGATAATCATTCCTTGACAAAAAATACAACCCACACAAATTGGGATCAATAGTTTCACTATGAATGATTTATCCATAAATGAATTTAGGTAATTTGTATATCTTGTTTTCATTTATTGATTTCATTGACCCTTTCTAGTTATTCCATATAAACATATACCATAGGGTCACCTTTTGGTCATGTCATATATACACCTTTCATAAGGTTTCCTATAAATGAGGTGGCCTTGAAAATCAATGGCCCAGTATGATGATCATAGAAGTATTATTTGAAAAGTAAAATAAAAAAAATATTTTGGTTATGGTGATTGGTGTATAGGTTTTTTCCTAGAATAAACCTTTGAATGATCAGTAATTCTTTATTGGTACCAAATTGTACCATCTATATCCTATTTATCTTTAATACTCACCAATAGTATTGAATCTTAGAAACATCCAAATACAGAGTACCTGAATGTTGATACATGGAATCTATTATTGAATTTATACATATTTTTAAATATTATCATGATTTAATTTAATACTTATTTGTAGGAATCATTATTATGAAATAATAATATATCTATCGCCCACTATGGTGAACATAAACCACCTATTTTTTTAATTTCCTACATAGTACGTGTCTTCGGAACTACTCCCCCCACTAAGCTTAGTGGAATTTGGAATTTCTATACCAACTTATGTGAATACAAATCCTTAAACAATAAAAGTTAAGTCTTCTCCCACTATCTTTAAATATATAGGTTTTCATTATAGAAACATATTCAATCTTGAATATACATTAACATCCTTGGTGGATATAGGATTATTAACTGAGATGCACTAAGTGTTTGCTGTTAATTTGTAGCTAAAATCATCTTTTAACAAATAGTTTCGAACAAAAACTTGAGGTTGTGACTTAATATATTCTTATCATATAATTTTTATGATATCCATTTTTCAATATAGTTATCATATGGTTAGTTTTTTACATTTCTATTTGAAAAATATGTCTTGGAATAAATTATGGAAAACTTGTAATACATATAAGACTCATCATTGACCTTTATTTTACCACCATCACTATATTTATGTATATAAGGAAATATGATTTTGAGAATGCCTTTAATACACATGTAAATAATAAATGATTACTTGGATAAGATATTCTCTGAGAAGACAGCTTTTAGGGTCCTATATCTTCATTAAGTGCACCGATTTACTTCACTGGTCATTTATAAAATTTCTTAAATTAATCTCATGAACTATATGAATTTACCTCAGTATTAGAATAATTCATGTGGCCTTTATGAACTAACTCTAAAATATATGTGGTGTGCCTTTATTTCTAAAGGTTTATTTGTTTAAAAAACAATAAGAAAGTTTTCAGTATACCTAATATCTTATCACAATAGAGACTAAAACCCTTATCTATATATAAAATGGTTAGCTTTTGTCATTTTTTATTGAAAATGAATTATCTTACCACCATCTAGTAATTAAGTATTATATTATTCATAATTTATTTTTGGATGGATATTTATGATTCTATAATTATTGAAATATTATTCTAGTATGAAATACCATAACAACATATATTTCAAATATTAAATAATGTCTCATTATGCCTAAAATATAAATTGAGATAAAAAAATTAGTAATAATCCATACAAAAAGATAGTTTGACTTGAATAATTCCACTGTGGAATCCTGAAGTTGTGTGATTCTCATTAATGAACTAGGAATCACCCTTTTTAGTTCCTTTGAGAATGAACCTTACTTCTTATAATATTTCTATGATTACTTTGATACTATATTTTAAATACATATATATGTGAAAACATATACCCAATAAGTAACCTAGAAAAATTATGTTCAGTGATGAATATATCCAAAGTTGAGTCTTCCAATTACTTATTCTTCAATTAATTGAAATTATTCTTCCAATGACCTTTCTTTCCACATGAGAAGAAAATATCCTAATGTTTATTATTTTCCTCTTTAATATTTTTTATCTTTAAAGAATTTCATAAAGTAACCATTGACTTTGAAATTTCCATGGGCTTATCAAATTTTTCATTTTCTTCATTAATAAGTGATGAGGAAACATGTTATATAAAAAACTTTATCTGTCTAGAAAAGAATATTTAAAATATTCTTGAGAGATTTATCCATATTTTTTTATCTAATCTTGGATGAATAAGGATAACCTTGGTAGAGAGGATGATAATATGATATTAATGTATAATTTATTATCTAAATAGAATCAAAATCTTTCTTATTTTTCAATGTACTCTAACATTTTGAAGACATGGTCAGTAGAAAGTTGACCTTCTTCTAGTTTACACTAATTAATTCCAGTGAAAATCTCATATAACTAAAGTATATCCTTTTATATTTTCAAATTAAGGAGATGAGACTTCATGGTCTAAGCATTCATTTCCTTATGTTTCATTATCATCTCTTCATACATAATTGATAGTATAATTCAATCAACATAATTAGAATCCTCCATGAATCTCATATAAACATATTTCTCATCATCGCATGCTCACTAAGGTAGAAAATCAGAAATATATATCACAATAGATAGTAAAAAAATATTAGATGGTAGAGTAGTTTAAAACATCTAAGATACTCTGAGAAATTTGTGCCTATGAGGACATGACCTAAGTTAAGTAATGGTTGCAATATTGTTTCGGTTTCACTTGAAATTTTTCTATAATAATTAAAACATATATAATAGTACTTTATTTGATTACTAAAATAAGTGGGATGAAATGATTTAATTATTTTATTAAGTCTATCACTATTTTATCATGTCTCAATGTCCATAATCATTGAACTCTGAATGTACTATCACATGGAAATTCTAATGTATAGGACCCATATTTCCCTTCTTATAACCCAAGAAAGGTATTGGTCTATGATTTGAATGTATTTAAACTGGTGGTCTTCCCAACTGCGGTCTTGCAGTTTTTAGATCCATTGACTAGGCTCCCCAAACCTGAAATCCTATTTTTTGGATTTCCCCATCCCTTGGATCCATGATACATAAAATATAGTAAGGGATACTCCTCTTGATGTAAAATTGGTTAATTTAACCCAAAACCATCACTAGAACCCCACAATAAAATTAAGTGTCCTGACAAGGGTCAGTCAAATACTTAGTTTTATGATTTCGTTATAAATCTAGTAATGGAAAGAATAGTATGAATTAATATTTGATTGAGGGATTTAATTTATTATTTGTAAAATTTATTATTTTATCCATATGTATTGTTAATATTAACTAGATTTTAATTAAGTGATTAATCATGTTTCAATAAAATATTTACATATAATCCTTTTATTTTAATCTCATATTTTCACTTTAATCCATTTATTTATGTGATTCTGGTATTAAATCCATAAAATAAATAATACACCCAAAAAAATAAAATAAATAAAATGTAGCATGATCATGAGATTTAACTATCAATTTTTTTATTTAACAGACAACAAACAAACCATTAAGCCTTGGGGAAATATAACTTGTTAAGCCAGTCTAGGCTAGAATTGTAGTATTCCACCTATCCTCCTATGTATCTCCTAGGTTGGTTTCACCTTAGCTCTATCTTAAACCAACTCAATAAACCTGGGAGCTCTATCCTTACAATTAATTTACTTCAAACATAGGTGAATGGAACCATAATGAGGTTTACATAAAATAATTCATGGGAAAACTAACTCGTACATAACGAGGGAGGGATGAATCGCAATCCATCCTTTTAATTTGATAATAATAATTAAAAAAACTCAAGAAATAGTAAAATTAAATGAAACAAAACACATAAATAGGTTATTATAGACGCATTATCATCCACTTGTATAATGAATATGCATTTAAACTAACCTTCTAGCATTCATTTTTATTTTTTCTTTTATTAAGATAAAAGTCAAGTGAATTAATCCAATTATTCAATTTATTCAATTTATCTTAATCTTCATCCAATATATCTGGGATATTATCATCTAATATCATTTTAAATAAATTAAATAAATAAATATTATTAAAATTTTAATAAAAAAATTACACAACTTGTACTTGAAAGAAACTCAGTGAGTACATGTTTGAACTACTCAACATGTACTTAGATCATATACAGTCTACTCATACAACATATAGCATACATGTTTGGTCACATAATTACATGGTGTTTTCAAGTCAATAAATGACACATGTAACACATGTTTATTAACATATCATTTACTTATTTTAATTTGTGTGGAGTAGTCTACATATTACAACTATACACAGTGTGTAGTTTGTAATTTTATGTAGAAATTAATTAAGAATTTAATATCATATAAAACCTATAATATGAAATGTATGAGTTAATAAATGATACATGAAATATATAATGATGGGTTTTATGGAGTAATAAATTAATTTTTAATTTTCCACAAAGATATGTAGGGTACACAGTTTGTACATCCAGTTACACATCATGTAACATACACATCATATGTATGTGATACACATCTAGGGACTAGACATGTATTTCTATATAGACATTTTTTAGGTACATTATGTGTACATATGGTACACATCATATAACCTCTTTGTTACATGGATTATCATCCTTGCGCATCATCGAATTAATACATTATGCATATTTCACTATGTGTTTTCTACCATGAAAACACATGGAATCCATGATGTGTAACCTAGTTTCACAACATATAGTCCAATATTCCATGTGTCATATTGTTCTAGTCTATACAAGGAGTGTATTTAATACATCTATGTGTCATTATTACATGATTACCCAAGGAAATTGTTTTCCATCTTGGTGAAATATACTTCTATACATGGTGTGTACATTCAAGCAACACATCATGTACTCATGTACCATCTAGATAGAATCCCCAACACATATGTATGGGTTCTTTAGATGTTATTCATTAAAAATTAACTAGATTTGGGATATCTGAGAAAGAAATAAATAGAGTAAGAAAATATCTTGACAATCAGATTAAAAGAATGAATTTCTTAAAATGAAAACTAAATTTTAAATGCGTAAAAGATCAAAAATAAATAGATAATTGTAAATTGAGCATGATTATTCTGATGCCACTTATAGATTTTAGATGTAAAATAATAACCTATTACTCCTATAACTAATTAATATTTTTTCGGATTCAATGGATAATACACAATATACATGATGATGAATGCCATGAACAATGAAATTTTTCAAAAAAATATTGACAAATGTTTTCATCGAAACCACAAGAGAGGATATTTTTCACATTAATTTATAATTAATTTAATATCAAGAAGAAATACATTGATCCTGAGTTCTTTGTTTGATATAGGTGTTGATCGTCTAAATATTGTTTGGTTTTATTTTCATTGCATTTATGAGGACCCAAAGTACATTCCCTCTAGTTGTGATCCGCACATTATCTTTTGATCTCAAAAGGTTGCTGATGGTACACCTGGTGCTAACATAGTGGTACCTATCATCTTGTGTCTCTCCCTTGATTGCTACCATGATCCCTTCAGTCTTGAAGGATCATCCCTTGATCACTCTATCTTGAGAAGAAGGGAAATATGAAGAGATAATTTTATGATCTTGAGAGAAAACCCTAGAGACATTCTTCATTGAGAGAGAATTCTCAAGGAAGAAGAATGTTGTACAAAATGACCATGCTATTACAATTCTCATAGTGGTCAATTTATAGACCAAGAGGTAGGGTTTAATATATTTAATTAATTGAACAAATTCCTTTAATAATATATTAAACCCATAATGAACCACATGTTATATAAAATAATATTATTATTATTTTATTTCATGGTGTGTGAAAACCCATGTAATGATAAATATTATTTTATATTCTAGAAAATTGAATATTTATCATCAGACTAGTAACCGGGTTATCTTATCCTACTTGAAATTTATTTATTTCCTAAAAAATATTTAATTAAATATTATTCATTCAATAAATAATTAAATAAATATTATATTCATGGTCTGAAAAATAAAATATTTATTTTAATATCCTTATAATTAAATAAATTATTTATAAATAAATAATTATTTATTACCTTGAGGATAACAAGATAAACAAATAGATATTATATATTCATGTAATTAAAAAATTGCATAGTTAATAAATATTTATTAATTATTTTCAATCGATAAATTATGAATTAATATTACTCATCGATCTAGAGAATAATTTTTATTCTAAATGTTAAATATAAATAATATTTAACTAAGATCAATGGAAACACTTTGTGGGTGGCTCTCTTAACCTCTTTATTGGTGGAATTAGTTGGCCCTACCTAAAGTCAAAGATTATTTTTTAACAACGGGCCAAGGCACCCATAGAGGAAGAATATATATTATACCTATAATAACCACATATAAATTCTTTCTATATAATATAATCCCATTGTCTTGATATATCATCAATAAAGTTTCACACCCATTTCATCAACCTATGTGCTTGATATTTTATTCTTTGAATATCTGAAATGAACCCATTAATACATCATGGCCATGGAATTTAGTTCATTGGTTTCATTACAATAAAAGGGTTGAGATATCATCTTCCATAAATATAGTAGGTATAAATCCTTCCTCAGCTTATTCATTAATAACATGTCATTTATGGCACACCCAACGTTCCCTACATCCTGAAAAAATATAGCATCACGGTTTTTGTTGGTGCATCAAAGTATATGAGTCGTGACATGAATTAATAATAATCTTAAAGTTTATGGATCAATAAACATGATCGTAGACAGGAACATCCAATGACACATAAACATGTGAATTTCCTAAAAGGGGGTCTTCTCTAGTAATATTTAATCTTAGAGATTACAAGGTATAAACTTCACGAGATAAAGACTCATCCACTTATGAATACTCACACATGAAAATAAACATTCTATGTGTCCCATCATAGAATGTTATATGACTATAGAGAAATATTTGAGAATGTCATCGTAGCATTTCAAGGTTCTTATCATAGCGGGAAACTAATATAACCTTTCCAATGTGATGAATACTTTAGGATATTATTACATTATAGTCACTTAGAAAAATAAAAAATATGTAATGAAAATTTTTATTAATATTCAAACCCATTAATATAAAGACAATCTAAAGTATAAAGTAGTTGGTTCTAGGGAACCAACTCCAACAGATGAAATAGGGGATTCACTTTGGTCAACACATTCAACGAGACATTGATAATAATATACATGACATATCAAAATTTCATGTTCAAAGATTTTACTAGGAAGGGAGCCACTTTGAGGTAACAAAGAGTCAAAAACCACTCATAGGAAGTGATGATTGAATGCTAGTGGACTGACTGGAACGCAGGTATTTTTATTGTGATTATTTCTAGAAACTAAGTTATCATTGTACACATTTCATTGTAGCTTTTTTGTAATGACCCTAAATTTTATCAATGGAAATTCCCTTCATAGAATTATTTCATATTTTATAATCACCTAAAATCACCTTAAGTATTTAATATAGGCTTTATAAATGAAGAATGAAAAAATAAGAGGTATTTCTTGAAGTTAAGGAACTTATACCAAAGGAATAATAACTTGACCTTTAGAATGGTAAAATGACCCTTATGAATAGTAAATTGGGCAAATAAATCATAACGTCACCTATGAAAGTATAAATAAAATTTGTGTATATTATAAATGAAAATATTATATATTTATATCTTATAATAAGTAAATAACTGTTTTAGAAATGATAAATTAATTGTTGGTATTTTTGTAAGTTATAAATATTTAATTACATTTTTATAATTAATATAATGATTTAAAAGAAAATTTATTTTCATAAAATATATTCATCAATTAATATTTTGTTGTCTCATTATTATAAGATAATTCTATGAGATCTTAATGTGTTTTTCAAGGTTTATAAAACCAGTTGTAATTTTAAAATCAGTATTTTTCAAGTAAATGATGATTTTAATTAAAAATTAAATTTATCATATTTATAAAATTAATTTCATAAAATGGAGTCCATTTTTTGATTTTATACATCAAACAATGGTTAGGGTGAATTTTTGGTATTTTTCTAAAATAGTTTATTTTTTGGTGAATAGTAAAATGCGATATTTATACATTATAAGTTAAATACGCTATTCTTGGAGTCATCACTAATGTAAGAACCTTAATATCAAACTATAATTCATTATTTTAATATATTTTATGATAATTATCAAACTATTCATAGTATTGATCCAAACTAATAAACTAATGAATAAAATAATGTGAAAATACTCATCTCCTCCACTATAAATACCATCTCTCGCCACCTCTTCTCTTCACACCTATCAAGCCTTGAGCCTTGTCCAAATTCTAATAAAATATATTATAAAGCCCCTACCCCACGTCCAAGATATTTTGGTCTAAACAAAAGACCAAAACCAATCCCCTAAGGAGGTTCTCAATAAGAAATAATCAAGACGTAAAACCCTATTTCTTTTCTTTTAATTTCTTTTCAAGTTCATTTATTTTCTTTTTTATCTCCTAAACTCCCCTCATAAAAATGGTATTATAACTATATTACCTTAAATATAATGGAATTTAATTTTTATTATTGAATAATTCATCATCATATCTCTTTCCCCCTCTCTTTTTTACTAAAAATAAAACATCGTCCATGATGTGTCAATTTATCGCATTTAAGGATGATGAGTTTTCAATTTCCATTACCTCATTCAAGACTACTCACAAAACCATTTTTATTGTTAAAACATATTATAATACATTTATTAAACATATTTTATGTTTTATAACTAGAATATATACATAATATTAAATAATGAAACAAAATTAGTATGTGACAATCAAAAACCCACCAAATTAAACCAAGCGATTGTCATTAAATTTTTATCTAATTATTCATCCTCATTCAATATAATAAAATGAATTATATTATAATTTTATCTTCTGGAAGTTAATTTAAATAATATAATTTCACTTCTATAGAACCATTATCATTTTATATGAACTTTTGTACTCTTATACAAGCGAATCGGTCATGAAAACCAAGAAAATAAACACTCTCAAACAATGAAATTGAACACTATAACCCATAAAAAAGACCATAAATGATATTAATAAAATTATAATAAATAAAATTCATGTAGAAAAGGTTCTTTAATTATTAATTAATGAATCTAATTTAATTATCCAAGTCATTAAGATTAATTGTGGACCCGTTTTAGACATAAGGTAAGGGATTCTACCTGAACCTATATTATTCCTTCAGGTTACTCTTTCTCTATATTTACCCAAATGAAATTCTCTTTTATTTTTATGTAAATAATATAAATTATATTTATATTTTCTAAAATCATGTATCAATATTATATCATCATTATTTTTTGGGGATATACATGTTTTTAAAAGGTTCCATTCTCAATTCTTCTTGATAAGCAAGCCCGATTAAAGAGAACTTCCCGATTTCTTACCCACCGTCAAGTGTACTCCATAATATTTTTTTAAGTATTATTTATTTTTTTTCTAAAATAAATCATTTTATTATAAAAACTTTCTTGGTTCACTTCTGGTTTCATATAAAATATTATTCCCTTTCCTTCTTTAAATTCTTTTTTAATATTTTCCTTAAACCGCTCTAAAATGTTTTATTTATAAAGTTTCTTAAATACTATTTTTACATGTTATCACATCATCTTGAAATAAATTATCATGGTCTATGACTATTTTACTTTATTAATTTCAATGTATGATTTAATTCCTTTCTTTCATCTACACTTTTATAATACACTCATTTATTATGTTTTATGACATGATTATGATACCCATTTCTTTACATGGGTAACCCTTATGTTTATTTTTCATATGGCACAAATATTCATGAACATGTTATGATGGGTGTGCTCAGATAGAACTCTAATGCATTGGGTAATTTTTAGTCACATGAGATGTCATGTGCAATGGTCTTGGTGTTTATCCTTGACTCGTTCTCCATGTGCAACGGTCATGGTGGTTAACCTTGAATCGTGCTCCTTCATGTGCAATAATCCTTGACTCATGTTTATGTCATGTTGTATGTTGTTTCCACATATCCTATGATACCATGATTACATATTTTATGCTTTTTTATGTACATTAATATCTTTTATGTCATGTTATTAGGACTTTTTACCCATGTTCTATGCTTTATTCTTATATTTATTCCCATACTGGGATTTTTAGCTCATCCCTTTGTTCATGTTATCCCAAAGTTGTCCTATACAGATGTAAGGGATCAAAGGAAGTTAGGAGATCATAGTGGATAATAAATAAATAAATGTTTTTTGAGTCCCATGTTTCCAGTTTTTTGTACCTAGTCTTCCAAAGAAACTATACTTTACAATCCTTATCTTGTAATTTGATAGTTAATTATGTTTAAAATCATGTAATATTATGTGTAAAAGGCTAAGGTCATTATAGTTGGTATTAGAGGAACGGTCTAGTTATATTTGGATATTAAGACTAGAGAACTTTAGTAAGAACCTTAGGTATAATATTAATTATAATAAGAAATACCTAAATTTTTGTAAGTGTAGAGTAATTGGTTTATCAAGAAAATACATCTCTGTCTAGATACTACAAGTAGACGTGGTTCTAGAACAGATGTACCTAGGAGTAACAACTCTAACAAGGTTTTCTGGGCCTAACTCAGGGTAAACTAGTACATGAAAACGGGTCTTACTACACACCTGGTTTGAAACTCTCAGGGGATATGCTTTGGTAAATTCATAAGCTCATTACAAACAATTATTAAGGAAACAAAAAAAATCCCGTAAGATTATATGTTGGGAAATAGATCATGGGTAACCTAGATTGAAAACTAGGGAATCACAAGTTAGGATATACTTTTCCTTTATAATTTTATCCTTTAATGTTTAAATTTTACTTTTATTATGATTATTAGATAAGTATTTAATCCCCCTAATTGAACTTTCTTTTTCTTAGTTAATGGAGGGGAATATAAGGACTCATGTGAACAATCAATATGATAAGAAATGTGATTATCTGCCTAATGATATTCCAAATATGATGTAAATGGGTGATCAAAACATAATGACAGTACTTACTTAACCTGATCATGTTATGAATAATAACTTGAATTATGTGGAAATACCTCCTTCTCCTAAGAGAGAGAAAGTTTCCATCGAATCCTTCATGTGAAAAAGGCCTCCCATGTTTAGTGGATCTTATGATTCCCTTCTCATAGAATAATGGATTAACTCCATTGAGAATATATTCTATATCATCTTGTTCTTCGATGAAGAGGAAGTTGTGTTAGAGGTCTATCATTTTGATGGGTAAACTGATCAATGGTGGAAACTGATCAAGAACAAAAATTCTAATGAGGAAATTGATTCCATGGAATGGGAAGATTTAAAGAAAATATTTTTCAATAAATATTTTCCATGAACCCTCCATCTCAAGATGGAAAGGGAATTCCTCAAACTGAATCAAAATGAAGATGATTCCATCAGGACGTATGAAGAAAATTTCACAAGGATTGAAAGATACGTTTCTGATTTTTCCATGAACATCGAAATAAAGGTGGATCACTTCTTTAGTGGAATAAAGTTGAGTGTATGAAAAGCATTGGTGATTTGAGGCTTTGAAAATTATGAGGAGATTTTTTTTTTGTTCCCTTAAGGTTGAAATGGAGATCAGATACTCTCAATGGTCTCATGATCCCAATGAAAAAAAGTGGAAAAAGGAGTCTAATATGGGTGGATTAGAAAATAAATCTCATGATAGAAATAATACTGAATATCCCACATGTAAAAATTGTGGGAAGAAGAATCCTGGGAACTATCTAAAGGGAAATAGGAAGTGCTTCAAATGTGGAAGAATGGGTCATCTGGCTAAGAACGTCCAAAGGGATATTAAGAATCCCACTAATATGGAAGAAGAAAGGAAGGCCCATATCAACACTCAGCTGATAGTGTAGTGTTTCAATTACAAGAAATATGGTCATTTTTCAAACCAATTCCCTAAGCCCAGGATTGTTTGAGGTAATCAATAACAAGAACCTCCAAGGCAGCATGGAAGGTCATATGCTATCACTACTACTAATCAAGATCCTGAAAATGACATGGTGATAGGTATGCTAATTATTCATTCAAGAATAGAGAACGTGTTATTTTATTCTGGTTCTATGAATTCATTCATATCTTCTAAGTTTAGTATAACTATTCAATCACCACCTCAAAATTTGGAAGTTGAGTTATCTATGAGAATAGAAAATGGGGAAATTATTTCATCCAAAGTTTATAACTCCTCCTTAGTTAATGTTTGTGGACTAACCCTCTCATAAAATATCATCATATTCCATTTCGTAGAGTTTTATGCTATATTGGGAATTGATTTTCTATCTTTATATAAAGCCAACATCAACTATAGGAAAAGGGAGATCACTCTCCAATTCTATACAAGTGTAAGGAGTAGGATGAATATCCTTTAGAATAATTGTCTTAAGTGTGGATATTGTTTCCTAATGAGATAGAATATCTAGATCAAATGATTTATATAAAGCAGAGAATCATGCTCGAAGACATTCCCATCATGAGGGATTACATTGATGTATTCCATGGAGAATTGTCTAGTCTTCATCCTGATCAAGAGGTTGAGTTCTCAACTAAACTTATTCCTGGATATTTACCTATATTAAAGACACATTATATAATGTCCATCATTGAGCTGTAATAACTGAATAAGCTGTTACAGGAGAATATGGATAAGGGTTTTATATGCCAGAGTGCTTCCCCATGGGGTGGACCAATCCTCTTTTCAAGAATAAGGATAGATCAATGTGCCTCTACATTGATTATAGTGAGTTCAATAAAATCATGATAAATATCAAGTATCCCCTGTCATAGATAGATGACATGTTTGATCAGCTACATGGGGGTATGTATTTCTCTAAGGTGTACCTTCGGTTGAGATATCACCAATTAATGGTGTGGAAGGAAGATATTACCAAGAATACATTTTGAACAAGTTATGGACACTACAAGTTCATAGTGATGCCCTTCAGACTCACTAATGGTCCATCTATTTTCATGGATTTAATTAATAGAGTCTTTAGATATAACCTTGAAGAATTTGTGGTAGTCTTTATTGATGTTATTCTGATATAATCCAAGATCAAGGAGGGGCATTTGAATAATGTTTTGAAGACTTTAAGAAAGGAGGAAATTTATGCAAAGTACAATAAATGTGAGTTCTATATGGAGTAAGTATCATTCTTGGGTCATGTAATCACTAGAAAAGGGATATTTGTGGACCCTTTCAAGACAAAGGGGATCGAAGAGTGGCCTAGGCTAACATCTATAATGGATATCCATAGCTTCCTTGGTCTAGATGGGTACTACCAATGATTTTTTAGTAACTTATCACAATTTTCAAACCCAATAACGAAGTTGACATGGAAGAGAGTGAAGTTTTTTTTGTCTCAATAATGCGAGGAAATCTTTAAGTAGATCAAAAGGAGGCTTATCACTGTGCTAGTACTCACACTCCCAAAAAGTAGGGAAATATTTGTGGTGTATAGTGATGCTTCAAAGAAAAGATTAGGTGGTGTACTGATGAAAAATGATAAATTGATAGCCTACACCTCAAGGCAGTTGAAAATTCATGAGAAAAACTATTCTACGCATAATCTGGAGTTGGAAGCTGTGATCTTTGTGTTGAAAATTTGGTGACATTATCTCTATAGGGATAAGTGTGAGATATATACTGATCATAAGAGCCTAAAATATATATTCACATAGAATGAGATTAATATATTCTAGCAAATATGGTTAGATATCATCAAATATTATGACTGCTCAATCCACTACCAACCCGGTAAAGAAAATAAGGTGGAAGATGCTCTAAGTAAAAAGGATCCTCCATCTTTATCAATGATGAGAATTGAGAAGTATCCAATCTTCTTAGACTTGAAAAGGATGGACATGGTAATCATTTAGGAAATAAAATCAGCAATCCTTTCTCAAATGATTGTTTAACCATCCCTTATAGAGAAAATAAAGGATGCTTAAAGAAATGATTTGGAAATTTAAAAAAGGGTGGAAGCCATTAGAAATGGGAAATCCTTCGAGTTCAAGATCGATGAGGATAGCGTCATAAGATTTGGGTCATGAATCTGTGTACCATATAATCTAGAGGTAAAGAAAGAGCTTCTGAATTATGCACATATCTCAACCCTATTTATTGACCTAGGGAGAAAAAATATGTATTGAGATCTCTCAGAGCATTATTGGTGGGATAATATGAAGAAATAGATCATTGAATATACATCAAAGTGTCTGGTATGTAAGAAAGTAAAGGTTGAAAAACAAAATTATAAGGAGATGATACAACCACTACCCATACCAACTGGTAATGGGGAAAATCATCATGGACTTTGTCACTGGACTTCCAAAGACATCCAGAGGGAACAATGCGATATGGGTTATTTTGGATTATCTTACAAAGGTCGGATCACTTTATCACAATTCAAGAGGACTTCTCACTAGATCAAGTTTCATGGATATACATCAAAGAATTGGTAAGGATGTATGTAGTACCACTATATATTGTATTCGATCGAGATCTGAGATTCACTTCCATGTTCTGGAAAAGTCTCTAACGTGCTCTGAACATTGAGTTGAACTTCAGTACGGACTATCATCCTCAAACTAATGGCCAAACTGAATGGACTATTTAGACACTGTAAGACATGTTGAGGGCATGTTTTATGGACTTCAAAAGAGAATGGGACTAAAATATTACTCTGGTTGAGTTCTCTTAAAAAATAGTTTCTACTCAGTCATCTAAATGGATCCACATGAAGCCCTTTATGAGAAAACGTACAGAACACCGGTGTGCTAGGATGAAGTCGGTGAACGTAAGCTGTTAAGACTTGAAATGGCCAGAGAAGTGGTGGAGAAGGTGAAAATCATTCGGTATCACATCAAGGCAACTCAAATTCAACAAAAGAGTTATGAAGATAATCATTGGTGGGACCTGGAGTTTAAGGTTGGAGACATGGTATTCCTTTGCATATCTCCATGGAAGAAGGTTATGAGATTTGAGAAAAAAGGAAAGCTAAGTCCCAGGTACATCGACCCCTTCAAGATTCTTGATCAGGTCGTAGTTGTGGCCTATCGACTAGAACTTCCACCTACCATTTCTCAAGTACATGATGTATTCCATGTAACCCTCTTGAGGAAGTACATACCTGGTCCTTCACATGTATAGAATTCAGAGGTGGTAAGGTTTTAAAATTATCTCTAATATGAGGATAAGTCGGTGAAGATCTTAGATCATAGAGATAAAATTCTACACAAAAATACTACTCACCTGGTCAATGTACTATAGTGGAACCATAATTATAAAGATCTAACATGGGCACCAGATCAAGCGATGAAGGAGAAGTACCCACACATGTTTCCACCTTAGTGTGTAAAATGAAATTTTGAGGGAAAAAATTCATAAGGGGGGAAGAATGTAATGACCCTAAATTCTATCAATGGAAATTACCTTCTTATAATAATGTCGTATAGTATAATCACATAAAATCACATTAAGAATGTAATATAGGATTTATAAATGAATAATGAATAAAATAAGATGTATTTCCAGAAGTTAAGGATCTCATACCAAAGGAATGGTAACTTGAACTTTATAATAGTAACATGACCCTTATGAATAGTAAATGGGACAAATGAATAGTAAACTCACCTTTGAAAATATAAATAAAATTTGGGTATCTTATAAATGAAAATATGATATATCTATATCTTTGAATAAGTAAATAAATGTTTTACATATGATAAATTAAGTGTTGGCATTTTTAAGTTATAAATATCTAATTACATTTTTATAATTAATATAATGATTTAAAAGAAAATATATATTAATAAAATGTATTCATAAATTAATATTTTTTTGTCTTGTGATTATAAGATAATTTTATGATACCTTAATTATTTTTTCAATGTGTTATAAAATCAGTTGTAATTTTAAAATCAGTATTTCTCAAGTAAATAATGATTTTAATTAAAAAATAAATTTCTCATATTTATAAAATTATATCCATAAAATAGAGTTCGTTTTTGTATTCTAAATGTTGAAACATTATTAGGGTATTTTTTTGTATTTTTCTAACATAGTTGAATTTTTTTGAATAGTAAAATACAGTAATTTAAAGTATTTATACATTATAAGTTAAATACACTATTCCTTGAGTCATCATTGATGTAAGAACCTTAATCTAAAACTATCCTTCATTATTTTAATATATTTTATGATAATGATGAAACTATTCATAGTATTTATCCAAAATGATAAACTAATGAATAAAATAATGAGAAAACACTCATCTCCTCCACTATAAATACCACCCCTCACCCCCTCTTCTATTCACACTTATCAATCCTTGATCCATATCCAAATTCTAATCAAATATATTCTCGAGCCCCTCCCTTACATCCAGGATCTTTTAGTCTTAACAAAATACCAAAACCAATCCCCAAAGGAGGTTCTTAAGAAGAAGGAGTCAAGAGGTAAAACCCTCTTTCTTTTCTTTTAATTTCTCTCCTTACCTACCCTCATCAAAATGGTGTGATAACTCCAATAGCTTAAATATATTGTAATTTTATTATTCTGATGGAATAATTCATCATCATCTCTCTTTCCCCCTATTTTTTGTACTAAAAATAAAACATTGTATGTGGTGTGTTAATTTATCGCATTTAAGAACGATGAGTTTTCAATTTACATTATCTCCTTCAAGACTTCTCAAAAAACCATTTTATGGTTAAACCAGATTATAATACATGTTTTTCAAGCCATTTAATGTTTTTGAACTAGTATATATACATGATATTAAATAATGACACAAAACTAGTATGTGATGATCGAAAACCTTCCAAATTAAACCAAGGGATTGTCATTAAATTTTTATATAATGATTCATACTCATTTCATATAATAAAATGAATTATATGACCATTTTATATTTTTTAGGTTCATTTAAATAATATAATTTTACTTCTGTAAAACCATTCCCATTTTATATAAACTTTTGTACTCTTATACAAGCGAACCGATCAAGAAAACCAAGAAAATGAACACTCCCAAAAAATGAAATTGAACACTATAACACATCAAAAAGACCATAAATCATCTTAATAAAATTATAATAAATCAAATTCAGGTAGAAAAGGTTCTTTAATTATTAATTAATGAATATAATTTGATTATCCAGGACATTAAGATCAAGTTCAGAACTGTTTCAGACATAAGGTAAGGGATTCTACCTGAACATCTATTATTCCCTTGGGTTATACTTTTTCTCTCTTTAACCAAATGAAATTATCTTTTATTTTTATGTAAATAATATAAATTATGTGTATATTTTCTAAACTCATGTATCAAGATCAGTTTATCCTTATTTTTTAGGGATATACATGTTTTTAAAAGGTTCCCTTCTCAATTATTCCTGATAAGCAAGCCCGAATTAAAGGGAACTTCCCGATTTCTTACCCACCTTCAAGTTCACTCCATAATCTGTTTTAATTATTATTTATTTTTTTCTAAAATCACTCAATTTATTATGAAAACTTTCTTGGTTCACTTCTGTTTTTATATAAAATATTATGCCATTTTATTCTTTAAATTCTCTTTAATATTTTCCTTAAACCGCACTAAAATGTTTTATTTTTAAAGTTTCTTAAATACTCTTTTTACATGTTATCACATCATCTTGAAATAACTTATCATGATCTATTCCTATTTTCCAATATGAATTTCCATGTATAATTTAATTCCTTTATTTTATGGATTATTTTATGATACACCCATTTATTATGCTTTATGACATGATTATGATACCCATTTCTTTCCATGGGTAACCCTTATGTTTATTTTTCACGTGGCACACATATTCATGAACATGTTATGATGGGTGAACCCATATAGAACTCCAATGTATTGGGTAATGTTTAGTATCATGCGACATCATGTGCAACAGACTTGGTGGTTAGCCTTGACACGTGTTCCATGTTTAACAGTCTTGGTGGTTAACTTTGACTTATGCCCCTTTATGTGCAACGAGCCTTGAATCATGCTTATGTCATGTTTTATGTTGTTTCCAAATCTCCTATGATACCATTATTATATATTTTATTATTCCTTATGTACATTCATGCCTTTTATGTAATATTATTATGCCTTCTTACCCATATGATATGATTTATTCTTATGTTTATTCTTATACTGGGATTTTAGCTCATCCCTTTGTTATTGTTATCCCCAAGTTATCCTATATAGATGTAAGGGGTCAAAGGAAGATATAATCTCATAATGGATGATAAATAAATAAAAATATTTAGTCCCTTTCTTTCAGTTTTATATACCTAGTCTTCCAAATACATTAGACTTTACGATCCTTGGCTTGTAATTTGATAGTTAGTTATATTTAAAATCATGTAATATTATGTGTAAAAGGCTAGGTTTGCTATATTTTTCATTGATTAACTTATCCTAGGATCCCTATGTCAATACATTATATCACTTGATAACTCTTCTTGGATGATATAATGCGCCTTGGATGTCTGTTGATTATTTTCATAATTTTACATTGCCTACTGATTAACTGATTGTGATCCCTAATATTACCATGTTGTGATCCTAGGGAAGTAAAAAAGTTTATTCATATTAGAAACAACATAGATTGACTTCAGTAATGGATATTGGGACTGTGATACACCATATATCATACAAAAGGTCTCAATTGTAAAAAATGTCCCAACATGGTTAGATAGATCTCTAATACTTGTCAACATTGATAGTTTTTATGTATTTTGTCAATGTTCTATAAAAAATTTATTATATTCTATATTTTTTCATCTTTCATTATGAATACTAATTGCATACCTAATTTTTATACTTATATTTCATAAAAAATGTTTTAGAAAATATATTGCATTAAGTATAAATAGTAATGATTGTATCATATATAGATATGGAAGACATTCCTTTGCTCACCTTCTAGGATGGTCATGTTTCCTATGTTATCTTAGAGTGTCCTCTCATTCCACCTTGAGTATATAAAGGTCACACCACTTCCATCACATCACCCACCCCTACAATCATCCTCCATCTATGACATTCAAGGTTCTATCGTGTAGTGATGTGCGACTTCACATTTTTTATCACCTAATCATCACAACACTTGTTGATATATGAAGGTTAAAGATGCATACATTCCATATAGAGATTACCATTACCCCTAAGTATTTCTCTATTATATTAGGTATTTCTATTAATGGTACGACTATGAAAAATAAAGTTGTTGGAAATTGGGTTGATTTAGTAGATAGACTGCTAGGAATAAAGGTTAGATAAGGTGGAAGGTCGGTCATCAATAGTTGAAAACACATGCCATGGATAAACAAGAACTTCATTAATCTATCTAATAACTTTGAGAATGTCATTTTATTGAAATTTCTATGCGTATACATTCTATAAATTATTGGTGACATGATTTTTGTCAATTATTCCATGACATTCATCTATATGATGCATTTACATTTACTTGAGGACCTAAACCAGATATAGTGATGCAATTGGGGGTTATGATGTCATTTATATACATATAGAGCACTATACAGTTCATGTTACATTGATATGATGCATATTATAGGATGCACTGTTCTTATTTAGGTATAGGTATGAGAGCACATCCCTCTCTTTGCTTTTCCTACCCATGTACTGTTGCCTATGGATATTATGAAGGACCGCCCACATTGATGATAGTGTGTTTATCCATACTTCTTATGTGAAAGTAAAATATGTAAATTTATATTATGAAACTATAACTACAATATTTTTATCTATATGTGGATCCTGGTTAATAAATATTTGGTTACTACTATATATGATATCCACATGTATAAACTTATGTTGTCCAGACTTCAAACAAATTATGTATGTGATTATTAATTATATACTTAAATTATTATTTTTTGTAACAAATTAAAGAGAACAGGTTAATGCTTAAAGTATGAATGTAGTATTTATTTTTAGTATTTCATAAATTCATTGTATAAGGAGGTCTTAAATGAGGAGCTGATGATATAGAAGAATTAGATGTCATGCTTGATAAATCATCCATGTAAGTCCATAAGTTGATTGAGGTATTTCTATACTATCTTGAAGAATTCAAGAGGAAAATTTCAATACATAGTGTCAATAAATAATTGTGATGATTGTTTAACTGGTCTTAGTGTTTAAGGCATGTGCTAATTGCAATGAGATATTGCACATTGTTTTCTACAAATAATGTAAAGATTATTTAAAGAGTGAATAGTTCTGTAATTTATTATTGAATTCCAAAATATAACAAGAATTGATAATTATATGACATAATATATTGAGGAGCTTGGATAACTCTTTTTATGAGAGATTACTCAAAAATGGGTCAGTCGTATCCAACAAAGGACCCACCTCAACCACGCATGTGGGGCATAGGTATACCACATGGGAAGTAGATCAACCTGGCCATACATGGTGATAGGAGAGTATGAGGTCAATAATATGGTCTACAGAGGGAACATGTGGGGAGAATAACATGTGCATCATGTGTACAGGTGAGTGCCCAAGTGGACCACATAACGGGGTGGTACGACCTATGATGTGTGTGTGTGAAGTGTATCTTGGTGTTGACCCTGATTCCAACTCGATTGGTTTGAGGTATGACTTGTATTATTAATTGAATGGAATTTTTTTGAATATTTATATGGGATATGGGATTTTGGGATATTATTTTTTCTTCAAGTAATATATAGAAATAATGCAATAGGAAAATCAGAAAACACCACAACATAATCTTCTACCACATGCATGTATGCGATCTTGAGACAATCACATTTTGTCTATCTCCAGTAATCAAATAAATAGAATGATGCATTATTGATCATATTGAATCCATGAATGTAATCTCCATCTTGTATGCATGCATCTATTCAAATTAAAACTATCTCCAAATGTACAAATTTATGATTGCTCAAGTACAAGAGCATTTCATCGAGTTGTCAGATTAATGTCCTTGGTCACATAAAGCCTTTAGTATTAGGTGATCATGTATCTTCAAGGCATCGTAGGAAGAATAGTGACTGTAGGAAGGTCCCATCATGGATAACCTCAATTTCATGAATCATTTGGGATTACGCAATCATGTATCCACTTCAGTATCACATGATTTTGAAAAAGATGATAGTTTTGAAATTTGAAATATTTGATATTTTCTGAGATATTTAGAGAATTAAAGAAGGTTTTAACTCAATATGAAAAATGTATCTAGGATGTATGATCCATATCTATAAATACCATGGGATAGATGATAGGTTGAGTTGTTTTCACTCAAATATTTTTTATAAGAGCTCTCATTTATCTTGAAATAGATCATATACATGCTTTGTTCATGTGAAGGAGAAGGATATTGTGAGCCTTAATTTTCTATTTGAAAGAGAGGATATCCCATGACACACTTCTTGCAATCCTCATATTCAGTGTGTTATGTGAAGAGTAATGATAAATACTATGCAACCTAACTTTTGTTAATAATAAGAACTTGTGCATTACAACTTACATGAAGGCGGTAGGTGTCTTATATATACTCATTTTCACAAAGAGAAGAAGTTGATCTGCATACCTTGCTATGTGAAGAATAAGTTTTCATTCAATCACTACTACAGAGGCATAGAAAAGGTGGAAGGATCTTATGCTTGTACACCCTTGCACATAGCAACACTTGATAGTGAATTTATGTGATAATTTGGCATATGAACATGAATTGAGATACCTTAACCATTTATAAGTATTTTTGAGTTTAAGACACAAGTGAACCTAAGACAAGACAAGAAACCCAAGAAAATCACATAAAATAATAATATGAATAAATGAGGTTTGTTGGGGTTTACAACTTACACCATAATTTACACCATACATGCATGAAGTGAATTTGAATAATTTGGATTGAGAATTTGAAGTGATAGAGTTGAGAATTTATAAAAAAGTTTCTCTAAGTTTGTGAAAGTTAAATCTTTCATAAAATAATATCAAGAATTATCTAAGGCTGAGAACTTCATTAATAGAAGGAGGTAATATCTTCCCAATCATTTGACACTACTAAGGAAGACCTTGTTATTCGCTAAATATCAGAAGTTTTTTATTAAGTCATAAATTCATGTTTTGAAGTAGAACTACCATACAGACTTGAAATTATACACGAATAAACTAGATCCCATATGATCCTGGAGGAAGATCATTACTAGTTAGTATAGAATCAATCAAGAGATGTTGAATATAATTCTATATATGGATCAATACTAAATAGAATACTGATTGGGGTGTGTGACCAATCAAATAAAAGAGAATATGATTGGGGTGTCTAACAAACTAAGGTAGAAGAGTTGGTTATTGGGGTGTAGAACCAGGATCAATTGGAGTATTGAATACTAGGATGTATAATCAATTTATAATTAAGCCATTGTAATTAATGATAAGATTATTATGAGGAATACATGTTGGGGCATATAACCAACATGGAAAAGAATATATTTTAGTATTGAACCTTGTAAATATTGTTTGTTATGTTATATTTTACTATTTCTACAAATGAGGTGAGGTTTTGATACATCATTGAGTGTATTGATAACCTTAAAAAACTAAGTGTGGTGAATTAAAAGTAAATAATTCATAAAATTAAACTAATGATTCACCCCCCCCCCCCCAGTGTTCAATCCATCTTGGTTCTCTATAAAAATTATTTCTTTTATTAATTGTGTTTTTTTTTATTTTAGGTTTCATGGATGCCATATGATAGGCCTATTTTCCAAAGTACCCCACTTTACTACGTGATGATTCTTACTACCAGCACATGCATGGTGCCTCTTATCCATTTTGACATGGTTGAGTGGCACAGTGTTGATTAAGTTGTGAGTTAATTCGGGTTCTTTTATCCCATTCTCATATCACTCAGTCATTTGGATTCACTTTATTCCCTAAATATATCATGGAACTGAGGCTTTGACTAAAGATGATATCTAGTGTGATATATTGAGATGAGGGGAAGATTTCAGGAGTCCTAATTATATGGTAAGGCATGGTGTGTATTCATCTATCACAACAAATCGATTATGATCCATGGTATCACATGATCTCATTTTTATATATCATGTGACATGAGAAAGGATACCAAAATTAAGTAGCAACTCTTCCCCCTTTTTAATATCTCTTTTATTAACTCTAATTAACTAAAAAAATTATTTTTATAGGATTATCATATCACACATATCATACACATCTCTAATTCTGAAGAAGGATTATCATTTTACCAATATTATTTTCAAAAATCATTTATAGAGTTGTATTTTTCATAGTAAATATTTATCATGATATTTTTTTTGATGTATCGCACAATGTTGAGCCCCAAGTTGATGTGTTGGGGGTGACAAGACACATGATGTTGTGGCACATGAGGAGGGTGTCTGGTATGATTTTTTATATGCACATCTACTTCATGATAAATACAAGCCACAATCTCATCATAGTTCTCTTAATACATATCATGTTCAGCATATAGATATTCTACTTTCATCACTTATGACATCGATGTAACATCCTATAATTTCATGGTACTTTTTTTTATTATGTATCTTGTCTTTTTTTTCTCCTTCACATGTATTATTTATGGATAAAGGGGTCTTTGATTTTTTTTAGAGGTTTGAGGCCTTATGAACTATACAGTGGTTGAAATCAGACCACCAACTCATTGGTATAAGGCATCAACCAGCCAGTGGGGATCCATCAACTGACCGGTGGCACCCAGTTTTGGGTGTCATTAATGGTTATTTCATCATTTTACACCAAATATTTTATTTAAATAATCATTTCCCAAATATGACCTTAATTCATTGAGAACCTCTTAGAGAGATCTCCCATGGTTCTCTAGGTGTCCCCTTCCTCTCCTCTTGGAATCTTGAAATCTAAATTGATCTCAGTGTCATTTGAGGGTGAATCCATACCTTCTTGGATAAATTAACCCTATTTCTCTAGAATCGATCATATATCTAAGACATATTGGATAGATCTATGGATCCTTGCCTAGATATAATGTATAATTCATACTCAATTAATATATCATTGTTATATCTTGAATATTATTGGCCTCTCCTTTATCAATCCTAGATTTATCATTGACATTGAATGCTTTTTGGTAAGTGAATGTGGATTTCATCTCTTGGTGTCACCTATACCTAGAATTATAAATATAGTGACTTAATAATAATGAATTTACTCTTTTTCTATTGAGAATTTGTGCACAAGTTTTATCCAAGTATCATTCTTTAGTGGATCCTTGAAGTTTGGATTTGGCATGTTAAAGGTAGTAAGTTTATACCATCTTAGGCCATTATTTGGAATTGTTTCCAAATTTAGTTTGTGGTTATTCCTATGTAGATACCCTTTCTTAGTTGGTACATTTAACATATATTGGGTGGACCATGATACCCCACTTTGGATGTATTATGTGTTCTTTTCTATGTTTTTTATTAATTGAGTAGTATTTCATAGCATGTGGAATGTTAGTATGCCATATTATTCCTTGTTATGTAATTTATTACTTGTGTAATATTTCATATCATATGGAATTTATTATTGTGATATATTATTCCTTTCTATGGTATTCCTTATATTTGGTTCTATACATAGCCAGTAGATTCTCTATTTTCAGTGATCAGGTTAATAGGTGGCCCTAAAGGATTTATCCAACTCCTTAGAGGGGGAGCTTAAGCGACATGAATCATTAGACATGGCCCTATGTATAATGGTTAACACATTATATTGGTATAATTTTTCCAAGGTAATTCCATATGTTGTTGGAATAGTTTCCATATATGCTGGTATGATCTACCAATGGGGAACATCCTTGAGTATGAGAGAGAATCCATTGTTTTGGAGTTCCATACATGCATACCATCGAAGGAGTGTAGGTAGTCACATGAAATGGGAGATCCTAGCCTTTCAAGGTGATCATGGAGTTGTTCCTTAGAGGTGCAACGTGAATTTCCTTAGAGTAATACAAAGTTACATGGCATGATCTAAGTTATTCAATTGACTATATTTGATATTCTTCTGGCATGGAATCGAAGAAAGTATGATTGGGGTTCATGGAGGCTTGATTAGCACATGATTTCTTGGTATGTGGTTAATTGAATGATTGGGTTTTTATTTACATTACAAAATGTCATGCACTTACATATGCATGTTCACTTATGTTAAGGACACATTGGTGGGGTCCTTCTAGGTTTATACTCACATCCTGAATGGGAATCTTGATGCGCATGAAGACTTTATGAATATGGTCCTGAAAAAGGGGAGGGTCCCAACAACTAGTTGTTGAGGTATTTATAACTATGGTATGGGTGTGTTACTAGTGATTGGATTGTTGTAATATTTTTATGGGATTTGGGTGTGTTCATACATCATGTGGAGGAACATAGGATCACATGTCATATATATATATACCTATTGAGTGTCACATGGTAGTTCTTTAATTAAATTCCTTAATGTTTCTTAATTTTTGATTGATATATCTATATTCCCTGCTATTGTGATATATTTATTGGCATTATTTAGTTGAAATTTAGTATGTTTTTATGTTTTTCATATATATTATTGTGACTAATGTGTAAGTACAAAGGACTAGGCTTGATCCTTGGGTAGAACTAGAAGAGTTGTACCTTGTGTGTGGGTATCTGCTTGGATAGGTATTGTGATAGGAATCCCCTATGTGTGATTTTTAACATCTTAAATTATTCTTGTAAGAAATTTATTATAGGTGTTCCAAATGTTTGTTTTCCATTTTAGAAAAAGGAATCCTCAGAGATATCAAATCACCCCTTCTCGAGATGGAACACCAGTTCCACCATGGGAAATATATGATAATGCACCTAAGGGTGCTCTTACACATTCTATATTGGTTCAAGTGGTGACCCCCCCCCCCCCAATATATATTCTTATAGATTGTTCCTACTCAGTATGGAGGGTTTTAGAGGATGATGATTGATTATGCCCAAAATTTTCAACTCCAACATCTACTAGAATTCCAAGGAATAGGTGGTCCTGAAAATGATAACTATTGGATTGATATTATTGAGGTTTAATCTTGTAGATTTTATACTATAAGGATCCTCCAGGATGTGGTGGGTAGTCATGGGTCAGTTAAGCTAGTGTGATGGTCTTACTTGGGAGGCCTTCAATGAGATGTTCTTTGAGGAGTTATTTCCCAACACATTGAAGTTAGACCAATATCAAAAAAAATTGAGCTTCAACATGTGATGATGATGGTTTTTTCTTAATTGTCTCATTTTATATAATTTCTATGCTTTTCCCCTCTTTTGGCTAGGAATAAGGCACATAAGGCTAGGAAGTTTGAGATTGGGCTTTATCCAAAGCTTGGAAATTAGGCTAATGGATTTGATCTGATGATATATGCTCAAGTGATTCAAAAGGACCTAAATTTTGAGAAGGGGATAGAGGAGGATAGTATTTTTTTTATTTACTTTTAACTTATTGTTTGATAATTACTGGACTTCCCAATAAAAAATTTGGTGTCTCTTCTGGTAGTAAGAAGAAGAAGGATGAGGAGGTAAAATAAGGCAGTAGATAGGTAAAGCTGAGTAGGTGTTATTCTACACCATATATGTGATGAGGTTTGACCAGGTGTTACAATTGTTGATGGAAGGGACATTTTAGTAAATCATTCATGAAACCACTTAAGAAATTTCACTGATATGGAAAGATGGGTCATATTAATTTATTTATTTTCTAAGAGGTCACATCCAGATTCAAGGAGACCAAGTCTGGGTGTAGGAAAGGGTCCTTATCATCAGACCTAATCACTATATATGTCAGTGACTTAGGTGAGTCATGCTTCATATAGAGGAAGTATTTATGTAATGGATAAGGTTCTATCCACTAGGGGGTAGAAACATTCTATAGTTATAGGTATGATCTTAATTACATTGAAGTTTTATATTGCTTTGTTTGATATAGGATCTTCCCATTATTTTTTATCTACTCAAGTTATTTATGGCCTTAGATTGTCAATTAATTTGTCTTATGAGTTACTTTATCTTGATAAACCATTGGGGAAGAAAGTTGATTATCTCTAGAGAATCCCTAAATTTCCAATAGTTATTACTCACTACAAAAATCTATGAGAATTTATGATCTTAGATATAACCGATTTCAATGTGATATTTTGAATGGAATAGTACACCATTTATCGAGCTCATATTAACAGTTACCAAAGACGTGTGACTTTCACCATGCCTAAATGAGAGAGAGGTGTGTTGAATAGTGAGTGGGATCTCAAAGCATTTAGGATACAACTAGACCTAATTCATATTAGTGATATCACAACATAATGGTTGGGGTTGGATTTTGGAATAGAATATAAAGTAGCCCCATCTATATTTCCTCTAGTGTTGGATTTCTATTAGGATTTTTTCCCAGATTACTTCTCAGTTCTTCCTCCAGATAGAGGAATTGAGTTTAAGATAGAGATTATACCCAGGGTGCAACCGATATCGATTACTCCTTATTGTATAGCACAAACCAATTTGAGATAATTAAAGTTTTTGTTAGAGTATTTGGAATTTAAGGGCTTTATCTGACTGAGAAGATATCCTTGGGGTGTTCTGGTGTTATTTTCCAGGAAGGAAGATGGTAGTTTACATCTCTTTTTGAACTATAGGAATATGAATCAGGTAATAGTGATGAATATGTACACTTTCCCCATTATTAATGATCATTTTGATCAATTTCAAGGATCTAGATAGTTATCTATCTAATGGTAATATCCTCCTATCTAACACATAACTATTGGTAGCTTGAACGAAGTTCATGGGCCTCATGAATAGAATTTTCCATCCATATCTCAACTCCTTCATCATTGTATTCTTGGAAAATAGTCTAATATATTCCAAGACTTAAAATATTCATGCTAATCACCTTGTTATTGTTATAATTACACATCGAGAAAATTATATTTATTCCAAAATTCCAAAGTTCTACTTCTTGATTTAGTGGGGATGTTTCCTTGGTCATGTGATTTCTTAAATAGGGATTTTAGTGGACCCAAAGAAGGTAGATGTTTTGATGTCTTGGACATGTCCCAAGAATTTTTTTGAGAATAGGAACTTCCTTGGACTTTTAGGGTACTATCAATTCTTTATACATGACTTCTCTTGTTTAGCATCATTGATGACATATCTGACCAAAAAGGGGGTGAAGTTTGAGTGGTATGGTCAGTGTGAGGAATTCTTCCTTAAGTTGAAGAGAAAAATGAAGACAACCCCATTTTTGGAACTTTTAGATCCTAGGATTGGATACACAATGTATTTTGATGTCTTGAGTGTTAGGTTGGGATCTATGTTGATTAGAGAGTTCAAGTGGTTACTTATGGGTCATATCAGTTGCAACCCCATGACTATAACTACCTAATACATGACTTATATTTGGCAGTTGTGGTATACACCATAAAGAGATGGAGGTATTGTCTCATCATTGAGAGTATTATTGTTTGTACAGATCACAAGAGACAATGATATATATTCTCTCATTGGGACCTAAATCTGAGTCAGATGCATTGAGTGGATTATCTACAACATTCAACTTTTAGATAGCCTATGCCATAGGGAAAGGTAATGTCATTATAGATGTTCTTATTAATAAAACACTAGATACATAGGATCTTAGAGAGTGGCCTTCATAAGAGGAATGATATATAATGAACTTTATGGATGAGTGGAAGGTGGATACATTGGTGGATCATAGAGTTATGAATTATGCACCTTTGGTTATCATGTCTTCATTAGTAGATTGGGTAAAATTCAACAAGAGTTAGATCCCAAATGTATAGTGATGTGGGAATGCTTGGTAAGGGATGATTATATTTTGGGGTTTTCCTTATATGATGGTGATGCGATATATGTTCATGGGAGGTTTGTAGTCCTAGATTCCTTAAGGGAGGAGCTGATAAGAGACTAAAATACTTTGAAATGATCAGTGCATCCTGGGTCGATGAAGATATATCATGACATCTGACATCATTTTTTTGTCTATATATGAAAAGGAACATCATAAGTTTTTTTTTGATATAACTTACCTACCATAGGATAAATGTTAGGCACCAACACCCTGATGGTTTATATCATCCACTTTTAGTGCCTATGTGGAAGTGGGATGACATGATGATGGACTTCATAACGGGGTTACCTAGGATCCTAAGGAGTCGTGATTTTATTTGGGTGGTAGTTTATCAACCAAATAAATTATCTCATTTCTTGCTGATTTGAGAGACCCTTTTAGTGGATAAATTGAGAAATATATATATATGTGATAATGAATGACTTAATGGAGCTCCTTTCAGCAACGTATTTGAAATAGATGCGTTTTTTACATCACATTTTTGGTTAGGATTATAGAATCTTTTATTACCCATATGAGACATAGTATGGCGTATCATCTGTAGATTGATGGATAGTCAAAGGGGATGATTCTAATTTTAGAGGATATGTTACGGGCATGCATTCTGGACTTCTATGGACCTTGGGGTGATCACCTAGCCTTGGTTTAGTTTACATACAAAACAATATTCTAGGATTTGATTAATATGGAACCTTATAAGTCTATTTATGGTTTGACATGTCATTCACCACTATGTTGTCATGAAGTAGGTGAGGTGGTTGTTGTAGAGCCGAATATGGTATAGGATACCTATGAGAGAGTACAGTTGATTCATAAGTGGTTAGTCAATACTCATAGCATTTAGTGATCATATGATAACAAGAGGGGGAGTGTCTTTGAGTATGATATGGGAAACTAGGTTTTCTTTCAATTGAATCCTCGATTAGTTAATTCATGGTTGTGGAAGTAGGGGAAGCTAGCGCCGAGATTTGTTGGACCATTCAAGATTACCAAACATGTCAGGAAAATGGAATACTATTTATATCTTCCTCTATGGTACTAAGGTATGCATGATGTGTTTCATGTCTCCTGAATTTGGAGGTACATGTCTGATCTTATGCATATGATTAACTATGAGGATGTTGAGCTGGATCTTGACTCATAATTTGTGAATCACCTGGTATGAATCATAGACTGGGGATAGAAAGTGTTTCAATGAAATATGGGGCCACTTTTCAGATTCCTATGGTAACATGGAAAGATTCAAGAGTATACTTGGGAGTATGAGGCTGGTTTTGGTTACAAAGGACTGATTTTCTTGATCGATGCCAATAGAGATACTTATTAGGGATGAGAAGTTATTATAGGGGGATAATTGTAGCATCCTTGACTTTAAAGGTATTTATTTTATTATGACATATATTGTCTTGTTTTTATCATTATAAGGTATTATTTATGGACAATGAGGTCTTTTAGTTTGTATTTTATAGGTTGGAGGCCTTATAGAATGCATTATGGTTGAAATAAGGCCATAAGATAATTGTTGGAGGGCATTGGATAGCCGGTGGTGTTGGAAGTGGGGTCTATATTTCTATAGATCCCACAAACAAGCCTATTAGGATCCACTAGCCTACTAATAGTTGAGGAAGAATTCCTCGCATTCTTCTTGGTCCACTGGCCTACCAGTGGTGCCCAGTTTTGGGTGTCATTAATTGAATTTCTATAATTTTTCACCAAATTATTTATTTAACTAATCCTCTCCCTAATATGACCCTAATGCATCTAGAGCCTCTTGGAGAGATATCTCATGGTGCTAAGGTGACCCCTTCCTCTCCTCTTGAGTTGCTTTCTCTCAATACACCCTTGGGGAAGAAAGTTGATTGTCTCCAAAGATGCCCTAAATGTCGTATAATTGTTGCTAGATATGAACATCTATGAGAATTTATGATATTATAGATGACCAATTTCAATGTTATGTTTATAATGGACCGGTTGACTAGTTATTGAGCTCGTATCGACGGTTAGTGAAGATGTGTGAATTTCAATACACCTATAGGGAAGAAGTATGTGTTTTCTGGTGAGTGGGATTTCAGATCTGGTGGGATGGGGCTATAAATGAGTCAAATTAGAGTTATCATGATTAAAGTAGTATTATTTGCTCTTATAACATAATTAATATTAGTCACATCTATCTTTTCTCCAATTGTGGATCATTATCACGATGTTTTCCTATATAACTTCTTAAGTCTTCCTCAAGATATAGGAATTGAGTTTGAGATTGATCACATGCCTAGGTCAAAATCGATATTGATTCCTCCTTATCATATGGAACCAACTAAGTTGAGATAATTGAAGGTGGTGTTAGAGTATTTGGAGACAAAGGGATTTATCAGACTAAGCACATCTCCTTTGGGTGTGCCAGTGTTATTTTCCAAGAAGGCGGATGGTATTCTATGACTCTATGTAGACTATAGGAAGTTGAAACAGGAAATAGTGAAGAGTAGGTACCCTTTACCATGGATTGATGATATATTTTATCAGTTATGTGGATATATGTGGTTCTAAAAGATTGATCTTTGTTCGGGATACCATAATTTGTGGATCCAAGAGTAGGATATTCCTAAAATAACATTTAGGAGTAGATATGGACTGTATGAGTATCTAGTCATGCCTTTTGGATTGAAAAATTATCTAATGGTGTTCATATCCCTCATGAATAGTATTTTCCAACCATATATTGACTCTTTAATCATTGTATTCATGTATTATATCTTGATATATTCTAAGACTTCATATATGCATGCAAGCCACCTTGATAATGTTTTCAATAAACATCGAGCACATCAACTTTATGCCAAAATGTATAAGTGCCAATTTTGGATTCATGAGGTGTCTTTACTTGGGCATGTGATTTATAAGACATGGATTTCAAGTGACCTGAATAAGGTATAGGTTGTGATGTCTTGGTGATGAGCATCGTCGCACACTCTCTCAAAATATTTGTTATTTTTCTACTAAGTGAAGTATAGTAGTTGGATTAGGTAATCTATCTTGAGGAGTAAGAAAATTAAAAACCTCTAATAGGATTTAAAAATAACAAATAAAATAATTTAAAATAAGGAAAAAAATTTGGGGGGTTTTGTTGAGTAATTTTTAAACAACAAACAAAACAGAAAAATGAAAAATCAAGGATACAATTTCTTTGAAAACACCAATATGATAAGACATAATCAATCTAATATAATCCTTACCCATTCATTAATAATTATACTATGTGATTAAAATCCATTTAATTATGATCCCCTAATCATTTCAACCCCCTAACCCTATAAAAATTAACATGACCATGAAGATTGGAAGAAATTAACCCTCAGTTAACTTCGGGACTTCTAATCGTAGAACCCTGCTTTGATTGTGATCCAAAAGATAACTTATAATCAATGGATAATTATGGAATCATATCCTCCCTAAAAATGAGAATTATTTGAGTTTGGGTATTAAACTTGAACCCTAAAATTATATCCCAAGTTTATTAGATTTGGATATTAAATTTTCTCTATCATGATTCATAAAAGTTCAGCCTCATGATCAAAGTGAAAATAGATTGAGTTCCTTAGAAAATAAAATTTAATTAATTAATATTATTTTATGGATTAAATATTATTCATGGATTCAAAATAAGTAAATACAGGGATTAGGTATTATGTTTACTATGAATGGAAACTACTCTTCTATGGGTGGAGTTTTCATTAAGGAAACGATTTTCATAAGCCAAGGATTGAAAGGGAAACACCTAATCTCATATCCACTCTTATATTCCAGCACTAAGAGGAAAAATAATATTATTAAAAAATAATAACATAGAATTTATATTGAATAAAAATAGAATTTACAATCATAAAATCAAATAAACACAAAGTATAAGTGGGAGAAGAGTGCCTTCTTGGAAGAGATCCTTGCACAAAGGCTTCCATCTTCAAAATGGTCAGGGAGTGAAATAGAATAAAACCTTTTAGAAAAACCTTCCCCAATATTTTATTAACGCTCACAATGAGTAAAAATCTCATATAAATGGAGTTTTGGAGGGTTAGGGTTTGAAAAGTAAAAAAGGGTACATGCGTTATTGTGCCTTCAAAAGTTACTCCATGTTAATCTATGATTTTGACCACTCCCATGAAAACTAGGTATCAATCCAATTGAATGAAATTATCTAAATAGATTACTTTAACATATCTCAAAATTTCATAAAAATTCAAGTATAATGAATATTTTATGGAAAAATTAGTGATGTGGTGTCCATTTTTACAAATTCAGTCCATCCCTTCATCAATTCACATTTTTATCCCTACAAATGTTTGATCCAACTTTAATGATATCAATGAAAAATCTAGATAAATTAGTGGATAATGTGAAGAAAAATTATAAATTTAAATTATACACATATAAAATTTTAATGCTACACTATTATGGTGGTTGTAAAATTGTAAAAACAAAATTTTCATGCAATTTCAGAATTCATGCTCAAAACACATATTTGCACTTAATATTAAAATAAGGCTCAATGTGGGGAAATTATATAAATTATTATCAATAAAATATTTAATAAAAATGGTTATAATCCTCTAGTTTTAATGCTCATAAATCATGTTTAATCTTTTTTCATTATGTTTCAATATGATTATGAATAATCTAAATCTATTTTGTTAAGTATTATTTCATAAGACATGTTGCAAATATTTGGATAAGTATGAGTCACTATTAAGGTGAACTCACAGTCACTCAAAGGACTCACAGTCACCATTTAGTCTGAAAATTGGTAAAGTATGAGTCACCGGTTCAGTAACCTACCGGTTTAGAATGTTTACAAAGTACCAAACATCATTATATCAAGCCACCTATTTCAGAATATTCACAAAGGATCCGACACCATTGATTTAGACCACACATCGTGCTACCATCAGTGAAACTGTTCTGGTGAGACTATTTCAGTGACACCATTCCAGTGACACTGTTCTAGTGACACCATTTCAGGGACATTGTTTTAGTGACACCGATCTTGAGTCACCATATTTTTGACACCATTCCAGATTTGTTCATTTCTTTTTAAATTAAATTCAAAATTATTTATAATTTTCATATTTGAGTTTGTAAATGGTACTGATATTATTAATGATCTTTTATAGACATATCAGTAGATATTAAGAGGTACGATATGTGGAGATCATGCTCCCTATCGGCTAAAAAAGAAGTACCCAAGATTAAATTAAAATGTGGTGTGTGAAGCAGATAAAAATGATGCATGGTGTAATACAAAACTAATAAGTAGAGCCACAACACTTCTTCTACTTGTAGTGAACAATAGGAGAACTTTCTTTGAACCAAAGTGTGAACATATTTACAGAAAAAAAAACCTATAAAAGGATATCTTCGTAGAGCATCTCATTTTTCCTAGAAACCATAACAAAAATCTTTCACAATACTCTATTTTTTGTGCCTGCTTCTAGAAGTGTACTCGAGCTTTACATATGCTACATCCAAGAAGTCTCAAAACATCAATAACATCACTCAGAGCATTCTAAACCCACCCTTATTATTTATTCTTGGTTATGTACTATTTTAATACTTTTCGAGCAGTGTGTTTATCTATATTACAAACACACACTATCTCTTATGCTAAACTGTAGGATACAAGATATCCTCCCATTACCACTCTCTTACACCATTTCACTCCCACGTAAAACTGTGGAAGAGGTCCCTATGTGACCTGGTTGTTTTAGTTTCCCACAAATATCTGTGATAGAGGTCTAGTTAGACCTCGAAAGCTTTGTATACTATTGTAAACCCTGATCCAGGGTGTGGATCAAATTTATTAATATAAATTGATTGGTGGCAGGTGATCACCAAGTGTAGAGGACTAAGTCTCTGCTTGAGACTAAACCTCTTGTTCTTATCCGTTGTGTTCAAGTTATTTTTTTCTATCTATATTTGTTTATTCAAACCAAAAACATTACTTTGATTTGATAGTTAATCTTAGATAGTGTGTGTTCTAGATTTTCTTTAGTAGAATGATTTAAAATGTTGAAGTAACTTTATAAATTACTTTAATTGAGAATTAATCAATCTTTGAGGAATCTTTCAAACTCTCAAATCTTTTAGAAATCTTCTATTTTGGTTAACAAACCTGTTTGATTTTAAATTGGGGACTTTGAAATAAATAATTTTTAATATAAATTTTTATAGAAACTCAATTCACCCCCCTCTTGAGTGTCATACTCTGACCAACATTTGGTATCAAAGGTTGTTTTTAAACTGCTTTTTCCAATCTTTTCAACTGTAATTTTAGTTTTGTTTTAAAGATCTCTAAATTTATATTAGTTCTAAATTTTTGGCTTCTTAAAATCTAGTATTTATTCTTTATTATGGATAATAGACAGAAAGGTGTTTCTACCAACAGACCTCCCTACTTTAATGGTACAAATTATTCCCAGTGGAAAATAAATATGAAAACTCACTTATAAAGCATGAGGTTTGATATTTGGACTATAATAGAAGATAAATATGACATACCAGACACTCCAAGAACTACATGGAGTGAAGCCACAAAAATTACTTACAATAATAATTGTAAAGATATGAATGCCTTGTTTTGTGCTTTGGGGGATAAATAATTTAATATATTTTCAGCATGTAAATCTACCTATGAAATTTGGGATAATTTAGCTATTTCACAAAAAGAAACCACTAATGTTAAAGAAATTAGACTTAATACTGATACTATTAAATATGATAACTTTTATATGAATCCTGATGAACCCATTTATAATATGTATCTAAGGTTCAATGAGATAGTCAATACAATGAGCTCTCTTGGGAAGCTAGTGGATGCCAAAGAAAAAATAATGAAGTTACTTAGATGTCTACCTGAAATATGAATAGGAACCTTAGTATTAATTAGATAATCCTATGATATCAGTAATTTTCTAGTCAAGGAGCTAATAGGAAAGCATATGATGTATGGGGAAGAATTAAAGGTCAACAAAGAAGAATAGGATGAACCAAATAGAAATTTAGTGGCTTTCAAAACCAATACTTCCAAAAACAAAGAAAATGAGAGAGTAAAAACTCATTATAATAGTATAAGTAATGAATATTCACCATCAGATAATGATGAGTAAATGGATAAATTATCCATAAGGTTCAAAAAAATTATACAAAGAAGAATTTTTTCAGGAAGCCCAGCTATAAAGGTAAATATGACAATAAGGGAAACTAGAAAAACTACTGGAAGAAAAATTAAAATAAAAATGAGATAGTCTGGTATGAATATAAAAGAAGAGTACTTGTTAAGGTTGACTGTCCTAAGTTAAGATATAAGAAGAAATATGAGGAAAAATATAGGAAGTAAAATAAGGAAATGAAGGCCACCTGCAGTTCTTCTTAGGATAGCTCCAATGACTCAGAGTTATCACATGATGAAAAGTCTAATAAATCCAATATGTGTTTAATGAAAAACATATATAAGGTAACCCTTGAATCTACTGTACAAAATTCTTATTATCCTTGAGATAAATCTGATTCTAAAAACATAACCAATGAAGAAAGGTTTGAATACTTCCAAATTATTTAAGACACATGTAATGAGTTAAAAGATAAATATAAAAATTTTAAGAAACAACATTCTCTCACCTCTACTGTCAAATTCGAGCTTACTATAGAGAAAGAGAAAAATGCTTAATTTCTTAAGAAAATAATGAGATTAAGTTATCAAATGAGCAATTGAAAAAGGACTTAGATAAGTTTATCGATGGGAATAATACTATTACAAAAATTATTGGTAAAAAATTAGTTCCTAGGTATAATATTGGTATAGGATACCAACCTGGACAGAGGAACATAGCTAAAAATCATTTTGTAACCAAATATAGAAAATTTGTTTTTATGTCCAAAACTGATAATTTTTCTACTAGTTCTAAAAACGGACAATCTTTTACTACCTACAGTTTTTCTGGACCAAATAAAGTTTATTTTACCAATACTTTAAAAAAATTATAGGAAACCCAGGAAGAAAGTATGGGTTCCCAAATCATTAATTACTAATATTACTGGACCCAAGAAAGTCTGGGTACCAAAATCTTTTCTTGTTTGACTTGTATTTGTAAGAAAGTTTTTTGAAGAGATCCTATATAAGTATATGGTACTTGGATAGTGGATATTAAAGACACATGACAGGAGATTATTCATACTTCAAGAATTTGATAAATATTGACGGTGGGAAAGTCACTTTTGGTGACAATACAAAAGGCAATATAATTAGCCTCAGCCAAATCGGTAACACCAATTCAATTTTAATTTCCAAAGTTCTTTTTATTGATGGATTAAAATATAATCTTCTTAGAATCTCTCAGTTATGTGATGGTGGTTTCAATGTAAAATTTAAAAATGATGTATATAATGTGTTTAATTCTAAAAATGATTTAGTTTTTACAGCTTTTAGAAATGAAAATGTTTATGTTGTTAATTTAGATTCCTTAATTTCTAAAAATGTTTCTTATTTGAGTGATTTTCATAAAGAGTCTTGGATCTGGTGTAGGATACTAGGACATTGTAATATTCACTCACTTAGGAAGCTTACAAGTAAAGGGTTAGTCAAGGATCTACCCAAACTATAATTTCCAAATAATGAAGTCTGTAATCCTTATCAAAAAGGAAAACAACACAAAATATGATAGAACAGTAGAAACCCTAAATGGCCTTAGGATTAAAACCTTTAAGGAGTGACCATGGCTGTGAGTTTGAAAACCAAGAGTTTGAGTCTTTTTTCTCAAAAAATGGTTGTAGTCATAACTTCTCTGCTCCTAGGACACCCCAGCAGAATGGTGTTGTAGAAAGAAGAAAAAAACCTTACAATAAATAGTCTAAACTATGCTTAATGAATATGATTTACCTATTTATTTTTAGGCTGAATTTTTCAATATAGATTGTTACATAATTAACAGAGTCTTAATCAGACTTATTCTTAAGAAATCACCTTATGAGTTATGGAATAATAGGAAACCCAAAGTTAGCTATTTTAAAGTTTTTAGTTTCAAAGTTTTTATTCTTAACACTAAGGATAATCTTGACAAGTTTGACTAAAAATTTAATACAGGAATCTTTCTAGGCTAATAAATCTCTATCAAATATTATAGAGTCTTTAATAAAAGAACCAAGTGTGTGGAAGAATCTGTACATGTCAAATTTTATGACATAGATCCATAAGAACCCAAGACCTCCCTAGAAAATATTAAGGATGATCTATACAATCTAGACATAACTACCAAATCTTCCGATCCTTCTATTAAGAAACCTTTTAAATCATCCAGTTTTGAAAATTCTCTAGAAAATAGTAACGATTAACCCAAACCTATTGAAGAAGATTAAATTACCATCCCTTCTTTTTCTAGACCTACAAGAACTTTTAAAAACCATCTTTTAGATGCTATAGACGGAGAGTTAGATAAAAGAACTCAAAATAGAGATTCTCTTAGAAACCAAGTTGAACATAAAGCCTTTTTTGTCATATCTTGAACCTAAGAGCATCAATTATGAATTTTGGGTAATTTCTATGCAAGAATAACTAAATCAGTTTGAAAGAAATAAAGTTTGAAAACTGGTGGATAGACCTAAAGACACCTTGACTATAGGCACTAAGTGGGTGTTTAGAAATAAAGTAGATGAAGTTGGTACTACTATAAGAAATAAATCTAGATTGTTTTCACAATTATATATTCAATAAGAATTCATTGACTATGAAGAAACTTTTTCACTAGTTGCTAGACTTGAATCCATTATAATCATGCTAGCATATGCAGCACATCTAAATTTCAAGCTATATCAAATGAATGTCAAGAGTGCATTCCTAAATGGGTATATAGTTGAGGATGTTTTTGTTGAACAACCCCCTGTTTTTACAAACCTTCATTTTCCAAAATCATGTTTTTAATTTAATAAAGGCTTTATATGGTTTAAAATAGGCTCCATGATCTTGGTATGATAGACTAAGTACTTTTATTATTTCTAAAAGTTTTAAAAAAGTAATATTTGATCCTACTCTTTTTATAAAAATAATTTCTAAATATGTTTTGGTAGTAAAAATCTATGTCATGATATTGTTTTTGGATCTTCAAAAAATTCTTTATGTGTTGATTTTTTAGAAATAATGAAAAATGATTTTGAAATGAGTTTAATGGGTGAACTAAAATTATTTCTTGGATTTCAAATATTTCAAAATAAAGAAGGTGTTATTTTAAATAAAAGTAAATATACTAAATATATTCTTAAAAAATGTAGGCTAGATGGCATTAAAATTAGTGATACTTCTATGAGTACCACCTGTAAGTTGGATCTTAATGAAAATGGTAAATCTGTTGATCAAACCAATTATAGAGGAATGATTGGAAGCCTACTCTACTTAACTGCTAGACGCCCTGATATTATATTTAGTATATGTATGTGTGTGCATTTTTAATAAAATCCTAAATAATCTCAATTAACTATTTTTAAAAAAAATTAAATACCTCAAACATACTACCAACTTAGGACAATTCTATCCTAGAGGAAAATCATTTAACTTAGTTAGTTATTCTGATGCTGATTTTGGTGGTTTCAAGTTAGATATAAAAAAGAACCTCTGGAACATTTCACTTTTTGGGAAAGTCACTGGTATCATGGTTTAGTAATAAGAAAAATTATGTTGCATTATCTACTGTTGAAGCTGAATACATAGCTGCTGGTAGTTTATGTGCTTAGATTTTGTGGATGAAACACACTTTACAAGATTATAGATATCAATTTATACATGTCCCTATAAACTGTGATAACACAAGTTCTATTAACATATCTAAGAATATATTTTCTCACTCAAGGAAAAAATATTGATGTAAGACATCACTTTTTGAGAGATCATTATCAAAAAGGTGATTTTACTTTAGAATTCATTGGCACAGAACATCATCTTGTTTATATTTTTACTAATCCATTATGTTCTGAAATAATGAGTTACATCATACATGAATTGTGAATGATCAACCTTGAGTAACCGTTTAATGTCTCGCAATTTGATGTCTCACCATTTTATGTCTCATTGTTGGATGTCTCACTGTTTTATGTCTCACCATTTGATGTCTCTCTGTTTTATGTCTCACCATTTGATGTCTCACCATTTGATGTTTCACCACTGATATCTCACCATCTAGAATCACTATTGTGATCCATCTTTCTATATTTAGAAATATTTCAATGTCATTGTTTTAAATATATTATTTGATATTATTTTTATTTTTATTTTCACTAAATTTTTTATTTTAGACTCTTCAAATCCATAAATAATAAAACCGGTCAATCCAAATCACTTCTTCACTTCACTTTTTCTCTCTACTCCTGAAATCAAAACCCTTCTTTCTAGAACCTTTTATTCTCCTTCTAACTCCCTCACCTAATAAACAAAATGTCTATATTTAAGTTTATGTGTTCCTCAACTCCATAGAAACTTTGTTCATCAAAGAAATCGAAAAAGGCCCCAATCAAAATGCATGAGAAACCTCTAAACCTTGGTCTTGAAGATCATGTAGTCATGCCTGAAAATGAAGTATGTGGGAAGTGGATTCTTTCAAGTAAGACACTTGTTCTTAATGTTTGAAAGATCAGGGATGGTTAGACTGGTTTACAAATTAAAATAGACCCATATATCCAAATCTTGTTTTTGAGTTTTACCAGTATTCTAAGTTTTCATTCAATAAAAATGACGACTTTGTGGTTAGGAGTTGGGTAAATAGAAAAATATGTTCTTTTTCTTCAAGGTTGTGGGTTGTTTTTTAGGAGTACCTCATAAAGGTATCTTCAAGGATAATCAAAGAAACCATCCTCCATCAAGTTATATTTTTATTCTAGAATAGGATTTGGGTGTTTTAACATGAAACAAAAATAAGAGAAGACCGATTATTGTTGAGTTGGATGGAGAAACTAGGTTATTGTTCAGGTTCATTCAACACCTAATATGTTTAAGGAAAGGTAACTATGATACTCTGAAATATCAAGATATATTCTTATTTCACCTATTAAATAATGGTTATAAGATAAATCTATGCATGTATCTTATTCTTTATATGTATGACATGATAAAAACTTCCTCCAAGTCCGCTTTCCCTGTTCTATTCAAGATTCATCTCTACAATGCTGCAAGCCAAAGGAATGGTAGGAAAAGATGAGTAAACTGTTGAGGACTACAAATTTTTTTTGTCTAAGGATATATAAAAATGAATGAAAATCAGTTGGAATCCATGGAATAAGTCATGGGTTATAAACAATGAAAAGTTGTATGAGGATTATAATCCTATTGACCACCCTTCAAGACCTAAGTATATCAAGTACCCTTACTTAGAATTAGATGAAATAGTATAATATTCAGATGAAGGAGAGGAACCTGATACTGAGACAAAGTATAAGAGGAATGAATAAGAAAATGAAGTTAATGCATCTCATGGTGATGATGCCGATAAAGAAGAAGATGATGTTGTTAAAAAGGAAAAACATATAAAAGGATAAGATCTTGTAGATGAAGTTAATAGAAGAGGAAAAGACAAAGAAAAAGAGCTAAGTGGTAAAGTCCATGAAAGATAATTCCTTGTACCCACTAGAATAAGTGTTGAACAGGCTGATCAGTTATAAGTATATGTGGCTAAGACTGAGAGGTATCAATAGATGATAGAATATGTGGAAGGAGTTCACATGATGGAGCCACTTAATTATCCAAGGGAAGTATTAGTTGAGGGGGAGAAAAACCCCAGTTTAGAAAGGATTGAAGTTCCAAATCTTGTTGATTCTAGTTCAGTGGATACCTGTTACAGGTTTCCAAGATTTTTTGATGTTGATCATTCTAAGAAGTACTTGGTTAGGGAAATGGACCTTTCAAATGTTTTTTAACTCAAACAAATCATAACCAAAGAAGTGGTTTATGTTCCAGAGCCAGTACCAATTCATCCTTCCTTCTACCACTCCTTCCACTATCTCTTTTTCTCCTATGACCATGACCCCTAATCAGGATCTGATCCAGATCAGATCAGTCATTACTGAGCAGACTATGCCTCATTATTCATCCAGACCAAGCCTTATACCTTATATGTTTTAAGGGATGCCTCTCCCATTACTCTCTCTTAGCTTTGTCTCTTCCACAACTACCACTTCTACACCTACTGCCTCTACACCTAATGTATCAACCAAAGGCAAAGAGGTGGTGGACTTAGAGACAAAGTGATTGGATGTTTTTTAATAGATTTATGATGTACTTTTTTTCATTTTATTGTATTGATGTATTAAATGTCATGTGCTCTCTATTTTCTTTAATTAAATGTGCTCTATTTTATTGACTTGTTGATTCCTTTTGATATTTCTTCTTTTTTGCATTTTCCTATTTTCTTTTTTGATAATCCCAAAAGGGGGAGAACTCAGAGATGGAATTTTCCTTTCATGCACTTAAAAATATTTATGGTATTACAGGGGAGAACTCAAAATGGTATCTATGCTAAATTAAATTGGGATATATTTATGTCTTAATCTCACATAATTTGTCTGATATGTTAAGAAAAATGTTGATCCTTTACTGTGATCAATATGTATGGCTTGTAAATGCCATGATTTTTTATCATCAAAAAGGGGGAGATTATTAGACTCCTCTATTTTTAATGCTCACAAATCATGTTTAATATTATTTCATTATGTTTAAATATGCTTATGAATAATCTAAATCTATTCTGTTAAGTATTATTTCATAATAAAGGTTGAAAATATTTGGATAAGTATGAGTCACCGTTAAGGTGAACTCATAGTCACCAGTTAGAGGACTCACAATCACCATTTAGTCTAAAAATTGGTAAAGTATGATTCACCAGTTCAGTAACCTACCGGTTCAGAATGTTTACAAAGGACCAAACACCATTATATCAAGCCACCTATTTCAGAGTATTCACAAAGGACCTAACACCATTGATTTAGACTAGAAATCATGCTACCATTTCAGAATTCTCATAAAGTTAGTGACACCGTTCCAGTGACACTGTTCCAATGACACTATTCTAGTGACACCATTCCAGTGACACCGTTCCAGTGACACCATTCCAGTGACATCGTTCTAGTGACACCATTCCAATACACCACTCCTAATTCATCGCTTCTGTGGTACTATTCCAGACTTAGTCATTTCTTTTTAAATTAAATTCAAAATTATTTATAACGGTCATATTTGAGTCATTAAATGACACTAATGTTATTAATGATCTTTTGCAGACATGTCAGTACATAGTACAAGGTACGAGGTTTGGAGATCATGCTCCATGTTGGCTAAAAGAGAAGCACCCGAGATTAAATTAAAAGGTGGAGTGCGAAGAAGATAAAAACAATGCATGGTGTAATAAAAAAACCAGGAAGTAGATCCACATCACTTCTTATACTTGTATTGAACAAGAGAAGAACTTTCTCTGCACCAAAGTGTGAACATCCCTGCAGAAACAAACCTAGAAAAGGAGATCTTCATAGAACATCTCATTTTTTCTGGAAACAAGAACACAGAGATTTCACGATACTCTATTGTTGGTTCCTTATTCCATAAGTGGACTTGAGCTTCACATCTTCTACGTCCAAGAAGTCCTGAAGCATCAAGAAAACCACTCAGAGCATTCTAAACCCACTCTTATCATTTATGCTCTATTGTGTACTGTTTTAATACTTTTCGATTAGTGTGTGTATCTATATTACAAAGACACATTGACTCCTATTCTAAACTAGAGGATATAATATATCCTATCATTACCACTCTCTTACACTATTTCACTCCCATGTATAACTATGGAAGGGGTCCCTATGTGACCTAGTTGTTTTAGTTTCCCATGAATATCTATGGTAGAGGTCCAGTTAGACTTGGATAGCTTTGTATGCTATTATAAACTCTAATCGAGGGTATGGATCAAGTTTATTAATATAAACTGCTTGGTGGTAGGTGATCACCAAGTGGAGAGGACTAAGTCTCTGCTTGAGACTGTGCCTCTTTTTTTTATCTGTTGTGTTCAAGTTCTGTTTTCCTATCTATATTTGTTTATTCAAACTAGAAAATATTACTTTGCTTTGATAGTTAATCTTAGAGAGTTTTTTTCTAGAATTTTTTTAGTAGACTAATTTCAAAAGTTTATGTAACTTTATAAATTTCTTTAACTGATAATTAATCAATCTTTGATGAATCTTTCAAACCCTCAAATATTTTAAAAATATACTACTTTGGTTAACTGGCCTATTTGATTTAAAATTGGGGGAATTTCAAATAAATAATTTTTAATAGAATTTTTTATAGGAACTCAATTCACCCCCTCTTGAGTGTTTTACTCTGACCAACAAAAACATGTCTCATAAAATCCCCCACACTTACCCTTTTTCACTCCCCAGAAAAACCCCATGTCATGTAATCTAGAAAATGATTCATATTGAAATTTCTCAATCCATTATGGACTTATGAGAATAGAAAGAATCATAAAAAATAAGTCAATCTAAACAAATCAAGAATTCAATCTCTCATAAATTATATCAAAACAAAATCGGGTGAGATCGATGACACTAATTAGGTGGAAACATGTTATGAGTCAACTATGCCACAGATTCCCCATGCATGTGTGTGTGCTAACCATTTTAAGTTTTTCTCTCCACCCTTTATCAAGTATATCCAGGTTATGTAAAACTTTTTTGCGCGCCTAACTCTATTCCACTAAACCTATTCAATATATTTTTCAATAAAATTCCAAAACCCACTCATTTAAGCATACCAAAAATTTAAACCTTAAGTTATCGACCTAAATACCCCCACATGTTGAACATTTCTTCACTCCCATCTTTATTTATTTATTTATTTTGTTTTATTTTTCTTTTTTCGATTTTTTTTTTGATTTTTTTGATTTTTTTATTTTTTTAGGACTTGAAAGAATCGGATATTAGGTACACAAGCATAACTCCATCCGATATAGTAATGGAACTAATCGTAAGAGAAATAAATGTATGAAAATACCATGTTATAAGCTAAAAAATATTACTTAACTTAATTATAACATCAATTTGGTAAGAAAAACTTCAAAGTCATGATTGTGTGTGAAGTGTGTGGAGTGATTAAGTGACATTATTTTTCCACAAAACTCTCACCATAAATTATGTCAAAATATCAAAGGATTAAAAAAGAAAAAATAAAAAATATCATTGACCAACTTCCAATTTCACTAAAATCGACCACCAATGATGAAGAAATTCCCAATATTAACAAGCTTCCCATGAGGTTAGAAAAATTAAACATGCATTTTCAATAGTTTTCATGGAAGTAATGAGTATATGACATGAATTTAGTTTTTTTTTCTTCTTTTTGAAAACAATAACAATTTAAATAAGAAACACGCACAAAAATCCTAAATAATCTACCCAAAATTTCATCCCCACACTCTTAAATGAAACTGTCCATATGAATTAAATAATAAGAAGTAATTGTAGGTTTGGAATCAAATAATAAGGAGAGATATAACCTATTTTGTTTTTTATTTGATGTATTTTGAGTTATAATCCTAATTACCACCATCTACAACCTAAAAAATAAAATAACTAAATCATTGAAAAATAAAAAAAAAAGATTAAATTTGAAAAATTAAAGATAAAATTGGGTTATCCCATAAGTGGTGTTGTGCTTATACTACATACAGCTGGGTAGTTATAGTAGTTAGCCCTAATCCACCAGAGGAATGTGTTTTTTTCGTTTGAACCACCACATGTTATTTCTCTTAATTCACAAAATTGGGTTCCAAGAGGGAAACCCCTAAGAAAATAGAAAAATGATCCCACCCCTATAATAGTAAAATGAAAGGAGTAAGAATTGGGGGGGACAAATAAGTGGTACTCATTGTACACTTTTACGATGTTACCCTATAATAAATGTGTATGTGTATATTAAGGAGGAAATTACATCATAATGGGCTTCTTGAGCTCTTCTTATTCTTCAAGAACCAGCTCTTGTGTGGTTTCCATGAAAACATCCAATTTTGATTTTAAAGGGGTTGATTTTTCATAAAAATCATGAGGAAAATCATTTAACAATTCCATTTGATAAAGATTGAAACAAGTAGAATCAAAATATATATGATCCCCCTCATTTTTATTAGGTTTCATGTCATCTTTCATGACCCCTATAACATTTTCACCATCAAATTCCAACACCATATTCTCCTTGATTTTGGTCACTCCATACTTATCATCATCACTTACTAAGGAAATCATAGGAGTCGATTCTATAAAAAAAATTAGGGTAGTGAATTGGATTTGATAACAATGTAAAAAAAAAATTGAATCCAAAGTTAAGTACAATCCCTTTAGTTAATCAACATAATTTTCATTTTATTATTGGAGGTCCATTGGGAGGATGTATGAGAGTTCTGGTAGAGAAGGATTTTTCAATGTAGTTGATAACTCCCTAATGTCTTCATCAAAGCTAGGTAGCTATTTTTGATCTTTGGCCTCATGTTGATGGAATTAAGGAAAATATTTTGACAACTCAGTGATTTCATTATCCAAGTATTTAATATATTGGTACTCAATATCTTCTTTTATGTCTCTAATGAAATTATTAAACACATCACTTTTACATATAGACTTGTAAAACCCTATTACTTTTTTGCTAAAATTTTCACTTTTTCACTAAAGAAAGGTTTATCAATAATGAATTCCATTTTCTCAATATATTTTCAATTAAAATGATAGTTATTTAAAATCCTAAAAGGGGATGAATAAAATACTTGTCTCCTTAGAAACTATGCTAATTTGATGAGTGTTGTCACACATGCTCGCAAAATATTTGTGATTTTTTTACTAAGTACAGTATAGTGTTTGACCTAGATCATCTATATTGATGAGGAAGTGAATTAAAAAACCCCTAGAAAACTTGAAAAATAATAAATAAAATAATTCAAAATAAGGAAAGAATTTTGGGGGGGTTGTTCAGTGATTTTTGAACAACAAACAAAATAGAAAAAGGAGCAATAAAGAATAAATTTGATTTAAAAACACCAATATCAAAAGATGTGATCAATATAATATACCCTTTAACCATTAATCCATCATTATTACATGTGATTAAAATCCATTTAATTGTTATTACATAATATTATCAACCCCCAAACCCTATGAAAATTAACACGACCACAAATATTGGAATAAATGAACCCTAGGTTGATTTTGGGACTTCAAATCATAACAACCTGCATTGATTTTGATCTAAAATAAAGATTGTGGTCAATGTAAAATTACGCCAGAATATCCTAACTAGAAATGAGAATTATTTTATTTGGTTATTATAATTTAACCCTATAATTCTATCTCAAGTTGATTATATTTAGTGGTTAAAGTTTATCTCTCACAATTCACATAAGTCTGGCCTCATGGTCAAAGTGAAAATAGATCGTGTTTATTAGAAATTAAAAATTAATTAATTGATCATAATTTAGGAATTATAGCTTGTTAATGGATTCAAAATAAATAAATTAAGGGAGTAGGTATTAGATCCACTCTAAACAGAAACTACTCTTCCATGGGTGGATTTGTCATCATGGAGATGATTTACATAAGCAAAGGATTGAAAGCGAAACACCCAATATAATCTCCACTATTATATTATATAATTAAGAATAAAAATAAAAATATCAAAATATAATAACATAGAATTTATAATGAATAAAAATAGAAGTTTCAATCACAAAATCAAAGAAACCCAAATTAGAAGCGGAAGAGAAGTTCATTTTTAGAAGAGACCCTTACAAAAAGGCTTCCTTCTTCAAAATGGTTAGGAAGGGAAATAGAACACCCCTTTTGTAAAAAACTTTCCCAAACTTTGAATAACCCTCCAAATGAGTAAAAGTATTGTTTAAAGAGAGTTTTGGAGGGTTATAATTTGAAATCTCAAAAAGGGTATATGCATCATTATGGCTCCAAAAGTTACTCTATGTTAATATGTGATTTTAACCACCCTCCCATGTGAACCAAGTGTCACTATAGTTTAATTAAATTATAAAAATATATTTCTTTAACATCTCTCAAAATTTCAGAAAAATACAAGTAGTAATGAACATTTTATGGCTGAATTTGTGAGGTGGGTTCTATTCTGATGAATTCAGTCCATCCATTCATTAATGTACATTTTTTCCCTAAAAATGTGAGATCTATATTTAATTATATCAATGAAAAATGTATAAAAATTATTTAAGAATATGGAAAAAAATTAAATCGAAATTATACACACATAAAAGTTTATGTCAACATTATTATGATGGTTTTAAAATGGTAAACATGGAATTTTCATGCAACTTTCAAATTCAATCTCAAAACACATATTTGTATTTAATATTAAAATAAGGCTAAATTTGGGAAAATTATATCAATTATTATAAATAAAATATTCAAAAAAACATGTCTTATCACTTGGACACATCCCAGGAATTTGTATGAGATTAGAAGCTTCCTTGGGCTTGTGGGGTACCATCGACACTTCATCCAGGACTTCTCCCATTTGGAAGCATTGATGAAAAAACTGACCAAAAGGGGATGAATTTTGAGTTTTTTGATCAGTGTGAGTAGTTATTCCTTGAGTTGAATATGAGAGTGATAACACCACTAATTTTGACACTTCCAGAGCATGGGATTGGATATGTAGTGTATTATGATTCCTTATGTGTTGGGTTGGTATTTGTGTTGATGTAGTGAGATAAAATGGTTTCTTATGGGTCACATCAGTTGAAACCTCATGAGAAGAACTAGAAAAAACATGAATTAAAGTTGGCAGTTATGTTCTACGCCCTAAAGTGTTGGCGGCACTATCTCTTCAATGTGAGGTTTATCATCTGCATAGACCACAATATCATATGATATATCTTCTCTTAGTGAGACCTCAATTTGAGGTAGAGGCATTGGGTGGGGTATCTACAGACATTGAACTTTGAGAAGTATTATTCCCTAGAGAAAGATAATGCAATTTTATATTCTCTTATTAAGGAAACATTGGAAACATGGGATCTTGGAGAGAAACCTTCACAAGAGGAATGAAATCTGATGAGATTAATGGCTAAGTGGATAGTGGATGCATTAGAGGATCATATAGTTATGACTTGTGTGCCTTTTTTCATGTATTCTTTAGTGTATCGGATAGAGACCATCCAGTAGTTGGATCCTGAGTGCATAATAATATGGGAATGCTTAGTGGGAGATAATTTAGTTTCTGGGTGGTCTTTAGAGGACAACGACATGATCTATGTTTATTTGAGATTTGTAGTGTAAGATTCCTTGAGGTAGGATCTGATGAGAGACTCACATTATTTGAAATGGGTAGTGAAGCCTAGGTTTATGAACATGTATCATGACATCTGATGCTAGTTTTGTTGGACAGTTATGAAAAGGGATGTTGTAGGTTCTGTTTTGCAATTCCTTACCTACCAGAAGATAAAGGACAGTCACCAGAACCCTAGTGGTTTCTTTCAGCCACTTCTGGTGCCTATGTAGAAGTGGTATAGTATGATGATGGAATTCATGATGGGGTTACCTAAGACACTAAGGATTCATTATGTCATTTGGGTAGTAGTCATTCAGTTGATGAAAGAGTCTCATTTCCATCTAATTTGAGAGACCCTTTAAATAGATGAGTTGAGAAATCCATATGTACCTAAGATTTTATTCCTACATGGAGCTTCTTTGAGCATCATATCAAATAGAGATCCATGATTCACATCACAATTTTGGCAGGGATAATAGAAGTATTTGGATACACAACTGAGACTGAGTATAGCATATCATCCGTAGACTGATGTAAAGTTAGAGAGGATAGTCTGGATTTTAGAGGACATGTTATGATCATGCTTTCTACACTTCAGTGGAGTTTGGGATGATCACCTAGCCTCAATTTAGTTCATGTACAACAACTTCCAGGCTTCAATTAAGATAGAGCCTTATGAGGTTCTCTATGTTTGGTCATGTTGCTCATCACTATGTTGGCATGAAGTGGGTGAGATGGTAGTTGTGGGGATGAGTGTGGTACAAGATACCTCTAAGAGAGTGCAGCTAATCTATAAGCAGTTAGTTGTTGCTTAGAGAAGGCAGCAATCATATGTCTATAGGAGTATGTGACCCCTAGAGTTTGATATGGGTGGCTAGGTTTTCTGTTGGATGAATCCTCGATGAGGGCATCAATGGTTTCAAAATCATGTGAAGATAGTGTCGAAATTTTTTGGACTATTCGAGATTACCGAACATATCAAGATAGTGGCCTAACATTTATATATTCCTCTATGGTAAAGAGTTTTGCATGACTTATTTAATGTTTTTTAGCTTCGAAGGTACATGCCCAATCCTAAACATGTGATCGACTGTGAGGATGTTGAGCTGGAGTTTGACACATGGTTTTTAGAGAACCTAGTGTGAATCATAGACTTCCACGAACCAGGTCGGGTCATCATCCGACCCGGCACCTAACCCGGTCTGCAACATGGCCCAAAGGGCGTTCCCGATCCCCACGAGCTGGAAACTAGTGTCGGGCACCAAAATGAGGCGGTTGGGAATGATTTAGCCCAGAAATACATATAAACAATCAACATAAACAAAGCAAGGTAGTTAAATACTTGAAATTGAAAATAGAACATGAATGGAAAGTTAAACATACCTCCAAGTGACCTCATGGGTCACCACCAAACACAGAAACAGACTTAGTGCAAGAGAGATCCAAAACAAGAACCTAAAACTGAAAATATAAAGTAGGCATGAGCACCGAGATGTTCAGTAGGAAAGCCAAAATACAACAACACCCTATGCCACTGCCTTTAATAAGAAATCCAAATCATGCTAGTTTGAAAATAAGGCATAATAAAATAACGTTGTTCACTCTTCAAATTCAAATAACAGGCTTTCATTTCCAAGAAAAACATTTCACTTCCTTTTCAAAATAGGTTTTGAGCATGCATTAACATTTCAAAATTTAAGGAGACAAATTGAGATTCAAGTATGGTTTTCACAAAAGAGGGAACAAGAATGAAACAATTGAATTTAAAATCGTATCACAAGAACAATGGGAAGTCCCTAACCATCTAGTGTTAGTTGGGGACCTAGGATATTTGTGTCTTGGTAAAACGTGTCTTAGAAGACCACGGCCCATAGAAAACATGGCTTAGAAGACCATGATCCTCAGAAAACGTGGCTTAGAAGACCATGACCCTCAGACATCCATATGTTTAGTTAGTGTTGCAATCATCAAACCTGTAGTGAAACTGGGTCAAGTAACCTCTGGAACACTGGACCACAAGTCCTAATTCACCCACCTAGATACCCAGGTTTCCCATTATGCTCTGTTTCAAGTGGTGGTGAGTTTTCATAAAACTAACATACATAAACACATATATCTCTTTATTCAAAAACACACCCACCCTCTCACCACTGATCTCCCCCCTTGGCCTCATCCCCATTTTTCTATTCATAACACAAAAATGCACAAGCCTATTTACTAGGAACATATCACAAACCACACATAAACACTTACATCACATTTCTCAAACTAGGGGAATGTCTCAAGTGGGGATTTCTATTTTTGCAAACCAAACTCAAAGTGCCAAACGAGCCTCATCACTTTACAAGGAGTATTCATCATTTTGGAACACATGAAGGCAGTGTATTTTTAAAACAAGCATAAAACCACACTTACAATGAAGTAATAACTTTTAGGAAATCAAATCATCATTTAATCCTATGTTCACACCAAAACCCATTTTGAAAATCACTTTTCAATCCCTTCGAAAGACAAACATGTTGTTGCAATTTCATAACAAATTCAAACAAAAGACCACACACCTTTTGGAAATACCCATTTCATGTTCAAATACACAGGAGATCACTTTTTAATAACCATAACCATAACTATATATATGTATAGTGAATATTAATTTCATATAAAACTAAATAAATAATTATAAAGAAACATCAAGAAAAATTGGAAACTCTAATTAAAGGTAAAGGCGTAGGGATCCTACTAAAAATCACGCAGCTTCTAACAAAGGAATCTCGAGACCACTTTGCGTACATGCATATAAAATTTCATTCATATACATATACGCAGGTATTTGTTGCCAACAACTCAAAACTCCAAGGTAGGGACCCCTCACTAAACATATAATTAAATAAAATGATTAAACACTTAAACATTTTATAAAACATTTCAAAATAGCACATCAAACATTTACACCCAAAACACACTCAAAACATACTTTATAAAACCAAACGCCCCAAGATGCAATACCAAAATACCAACTGCAGCCTATATACATTTTAATAGATGAACTACATAGTTAAAAGAAAACACTGCTAAACAACTCGGCATGGGTTTTTTCCACAGAAACGTTTCATGTGCAACACATAAAAACACTACTAGAAAAAGAAAACACACCCAACCCTCAAGCAGAACTAGATTCACATCATGGAAAATAATTAATAAATTATTCATAAAACTTATAAACTATTTATACTAAACACAAAAATCTATTCACATACAAAATAACAAATTTTCACATGAAAGACTCATCTTTAGGTAATTTCACATAAATCAAATTATTCTAAACATTGCAAGTGTGTACATAAAAGGAATACATACATATATATATATATATATATATATATATATTTCTTAGTACAAATAAACTCAAACCACAAACGCACTTCAAATATACTTCAATTTTCACATAAAATTGCACATAAAATTTAAATAACACATTGGCACAAAGAAAATAAATTAAGGAACATGATAAATTAATTAAACAAGAAAATTAATTCATCAAAAAACACATGTAAGTGGAAACACATACCTTAGGTATCGAAACTTCGCAAACGCAGTGAAAAAACTCCGCCGCATGACAACCACACCACAACAACCTCAGATTTAAAGCTAAAAACAAGAGGAGAAATAAAATAAGTATTAAAGAGGAGAAAAATAAATAAATAAAGAATAAAAATAACTAGAAATCAAAATAAAAACAAGATAGTGAGGTTAAAAATTTTATAATAATGTTAATGATTTAATGAAAATTATAACCTAATTAAAATATTAAATGAAATAATAATAATAATAATAATAATAATAACCTATTTTTAAATATTAACTTAAATAATAATAATACTAATGATAAAACTAAAATGGTAAAACCAACAAAAATGATAATATCTTTATTGATTAAGGTGAGACACCACACACGGTCGCGTGCGCGGTCGTGCCTACGGTCGTGCGCCCGTATAAGATCTCAATTTCTTCCAAAATACAACCGGTTCAAACCGCACCTCCAAAAGTAAGACCCAAATTAATTAAATTAAAATTAATCATCAGTTGGGGTGTGACAATTCTCCCCACCATGACACTTTATGCCCCCAAAAAGTCCCAAAAGACTTAACCAAGCAAAGATTCCAAGAAAGACCACGAAGATACCTAAAAAAACTCAATCACCCAAAGATCGGGCATTCAAAACACCCATGTCCTGAAACATCAATGATCTCAAAACCAAAATCACCAAGCAAAATGTTCAACAGTAAAGAATTCACCTTGAAATAGAACTACAACAAGGAACACCCTAACCCCTGACTTAGGGATCACCAGGGATGCTCGAGATCTCCAAGAACACCCATCAAGCGACCCACTATCTGAGCTAACCAATTAGCATGGTCGAGGTCGGGTGGAGAAAAAACAAGGGGTTGCTCCGCCAAGCACACTTTGAAAATAGAGTCTTCCACAATCTCATCCTATGGTGGTCTCCCCACCATATTAGGGTTCACGTCAAACATTGGTTCTTCAAACCAAAACAACTCAAAACTCATACAACCTCTAACACTAGCTTGACCCTCAAAGTTTCCTATGTTTAACCAACACAAGAGGGGACATCAGTGAGACTCGCACAGGGTCTCCCCACTATTTTAAAATTTCCTAACACCACGAAACCCGCGCGGGCATTCCCAGTTTACTTTGAGCAACATTGATTGAACCATTCATCACGAACCCACAAACACGGTTCGTCCAACACTGATGATTCCTACCCTGGACGATATTCCGCCACATGAGATAGTCTTGGTAGTGGATACCCCTAACTATGAGGAAAACAGGACAGGTGCTCGTCAAATCCACAAGAAATTAGTATCTCTAAAACGAGCACAATTTTGATTCATAACTGACCACAAAAAGGTTCACAGAGCATGCCTGCTGGCTTTACAAGAATACGGATTCTCTGAACCACTTTAAGGCCCAAGAGGAACTCCCATGAATTAAGACCATTGAAAGGAGACAGAGCTTCATGCCCCTCTCAACAAAAATGGAGCCTTCAAAGAAGATACCATAGTAGGGAAATTTAATTTGTCCCCATCCCGACACTGCGGATTTAAGTTAGACCAAACTCGAACCACGTCTGACGAGTTTTTGACTATGTGCAAGCTTCAACCCAAGACCCATGGCTGGGGCCCTGATGTCTGAAGCATCTACCGCCTCGCAATCATAGTCTAACCACATCTAACTGGAACTTTTTCCATTGAGAATGCAACCTTCATACTTCTCCTCGTGTCCCAAATGGCAACTCTGTCAACATACCAACTGAGAATTATAGAAAATGACTTAGAGTGTCTGACTGACCACACTAGAGATAAGCGATAGAGTGGTATGTCATACACGCAACACAGACTGATAGAAGGAGCACTCCAAGAAAAGTTCTCACTAGTTCACACTCCTCATCGGACGAGGAACATTCACTTACCACAGTATAAATAGGACCAAAAACGTGTATGAGTTTTAAACTGATGGTTCCACACTACCTATGGGGAGCATGGAACTAGCTCATTAGAAAAGTCAACATACCTCATTCTCCGCCTATTGACTAGTTGAGCATCCACGAGATCAACCACTTTCCCTCACCTAAGCTTCTTTAGGTGCAACCTCAAGATAAAGGTAGTCTTGAGGGCCGCTCAAGACATCCCCATTCATAGAGAAACAAGATGATCACCATTTATTGGTCTAGTACTTATCCTCCAAACACACTCAAGACAACTTATACCCACACAACATTCAGAGTTCCTAAAAACCAAAGACACTCCCAACTTCACAAAGCATCCAACAATATCCAACCGACCTCGACATCCAAAAACAGTCAACCCAACTAAGTAGAACCCAATTCTGCCACTCCACTAGGAGTCTGGGTTGATCCAAGAACCTAGAAAATTTCTAGAAACCCATGTGACATTTCTGGGGGGGGGGCATATCCGAACGAGAAACACAAAACTAACCTTCCACAAGATCAAGCACCACATAAAATAAAAATACACACTTCACATACAATTCCAAAAGTCCCAACTTAAGAAATCAATGCATTCTCAAAGAAAAACACCCACTCCATGTCAACCCAGAACTGAAACAAGACCTTTTCAACACTAAAGCACCTGAACAGAGAACTAGTGGTCATGTCTAACCCGGCTACATGGTTTAACAGACCATGCCCTAGGAAAGAACCAACCACTAGGAGTGTCGAACTGTACTCTCAGGTATCCCATGGGTCGCTACTCCATGTGAGACCTCACGTAGTACCAGTTTACTCCTACTGTCATTCCCTATTCACATAGACCAAAGCCAAAAACTTAAATCCCGGAATATCCCTGGTTACTCGAGGATCAGAGCGAGCAAGAGTTTGCGACGTTCTTCCCACACCAACCACTCAAGTACCGAAAATCCTATCTCCAATATACCTAAAACCCCAAATAATACGAACAAAACCTGCTCTAATACCATTTTTTCACGAACTAGGTCGGGTCTTCATCCGACCCCACACTCGACCCGGTCCGCGACATGGCCCGAAGGGCGTTCCCGATCCCCACGGGTTGGCAACTAGTGTCGGGCACCACAATGAAGCATTTGGGAACGATTTAGCCCAGAAAAGACATATAAACAATCGACATAAACTAATAAAGGTAGTTAAATACTTGAAATTGAAAATATAACAAGAATGAAAAGTTAAACATACCTCTAAGTGATGTCATAGGTCACCACCAAACACAGAAACAGGCTTATTGCAAGAGATATCCAAAACAAGAACCTGAAACTAAAAATATAAAGTAGGTGTGAGCACTGAGATGCTCAATAGGAAATCAAAAATACAACAATTCCATATGCCACTGCCTTTAATAAGAAATCCAAATCATGCTATTTTGAAAATAAGGCATAATAAAATAATGTTGTTCACTCTTCAAATTCAAATATCAAGCTTTCTTTTCCAAGAAAAACATTTCTATTGCCTTTTCAAAATAGGTTTTGATCATGAATTAACATTTCAAAATTTAAGGAGATCAATTTAGATTCAAATATGGTTTTTGAAAAAGAGGTAACAAGCATGAAACAATTGAATTTAAAATTGTATCACAAGCACCATGGGAAGTCCCTAAGCAGCTAGTGTTAGTTGGGGACCTAGGATCTTCATGTCTCAGTGAAACGTGGCTTAGAAGACCACGACCCTTAGAAAACGTGGCTTAGAAGACCAGGACCCTAAGAAAATGTGGTTTAGAAGACCACGACCCTCAGAAAATGTGGCTTAGAAGACCACGAACCTCATTCATTCATATGTTTAGTTAGTGTTGCAATCGTCAAACCTGTAGTGAAACCGGGTCAAGTCACCTCTGGAACACTAGACCACAAGTCCTAGTTCACCCACCTAGATACCCAGGTTTCCCATTGTGCTCTGTTTCAAGTGGTGGTGAGTTTTCATAAAACTAACATACATGAAAACATCTTTCTCTTTATTAAAAAACATACCCACCATCTCACCATCGATCTCCCCCCTTGGGATCATCCCCCTTTTTCTATCTGTCACACAAAAATGCACAAGCCTCTTTACTAGGCACATATCACAAACCACACATAAACACTTACATCACTGTTGGAACCAAAATAATATGGCACGAAAGGAAGGAACGAAAAAGAAGGTCGTTTCATCCCAGTCTGCGCGTGATCAGCTTCCACGACCGGCGGCAGACTATGTTGTTGTCTTCCTCGTCGGAGGCCGTTTCATCCCAGTCTTCATGGTTGGCAGTCTCGAACGCGGGGTACGCCCGCAGGAAATCCTCAGCAGGATCAACATTTGGTGTTGAATCCAGTACGACACCTGGCGCCGAAGCAGGCGCGATAGGACTGGGACCGACCGGTTGATCCTCTTCCTCGGAGTCCACCTCAATGACTTCGGGTACGGCCCTGCTGGTGGTCCCGCCAGTGATGATGTGCGCCGCAGCTTGAGGAGATGGGGGGACTATCGCCACCATCACCAGCATGCCCCTAGGAGGGACACCACCAGACATCCCGACCAGTCTTGCCGCAGCAGCCCACGCCAGTCAAAGAACTGTACGACAGATAGGGACAAACGTTAGTTGGCATGCTCTACATGTGGCAACAAGGAGACCGGTAGAGGAGACTTACGGAGATTGACCTCTTGGTGCTGCTCTTGAGCAGGTACTGACGGGATGGCGCCAAAATAATATGGCACGAAAGGAAGGAACGAAAAAGAAGGCTGGCACGCTGCCTCGCGAAGCACCGCCGCGAAGCACCGCCGCGAAGCACTGCCGCGAAGGACCGACGCGAAGAAATCCGACCCTTGCGGCCTCGCAAAGCTCCAGAGGTGGTAATTCTCCGCGAACGCATTTGACGTTCGCGAGCCGCCGCGAAGCTCCAGAGGCGGTAATCCTCCGCGGACGACGTTGACGTCCGTGAGCCGCTGCGAAGCTCCAGAGGCGGTAATGCTCCGCGAACGCATTTGACGTTCGCAAGCCGCCACGAAGCTCCATAGGCGGTAATGCTCCACGAACGCATTTGACGTTCGCGAGCCGCCGCGAAGCTCCATAGGCGGTAATCCTCCATGGAAGAAGTTGACGTTCGCGAGCGCTCCGCGAAGCACTAGAGGCGGCGCGCGAGTTCTGCTTCGCGGCACCCCTTTCCTATAAATACTGGACTCCCCCTGAGTCCCCAGAGGACGGACAATCCGACCTCTCGGCTTCTCCTCTCCCGAATCGCAAAGCACTCTTTGCCCCAGGAATCATGAGCATCGTGAGGTACTTCTACTTCACGAGACTCCTCTGCATTGTCTCATTTTGAGCCCCTCTTCCGAGAGGGATGCCCTTCGCGGAGCTCAAGGGCATTCACGAAGGAAGGGGATTCCCAAGGGAACTCGGGCAGCCGCGGAGCGTTTATGCTTCGCGAAACACCCAACCCATGCTAGTGATCCCTATGCTAAGGAAGGATCGCTACACATCGCGAAGCACACTGCTTCGCAGGACCCTTCTTTGCGAGGCACCCCTTCTTCGCGAGGCAGTGCTCTGCGAACACTGTTCCACTTCGCGAAGCACCTTCCACTCATACCTATGCCCCATGCTAAGGCCAAGGCACTCCACTTCGCGAAGCACACTCCTTTGCTTAGCGATTCCTCTTCCCGTGCGACCCTCCAGGTTTTCACGATGCGATTTCAAAGTCCCATGGACAATACCACCCGTAGTATTGTTTCGCCTAATGCTTCTTCTCATAGGCACGCTAACGGCTATTGCTTATTCGCATAGCCACGCTAACGTGGACCCCTCGATGGTTCGTTCCACAACCCCCCTTAACCATGGCCTTACTAGTACCTTCCCTTCCCCAAGGACCAGAGGGTACCGGTTATGTAAGTCCTAGGGGTGTGGAGTGAACCCACCTCGTCTGAGCTACAGGACGTTAAACTGCCAAGCACCACGTCCTCAACACATGATGTTAAACTGTGACCCAACCTCGTCTCCCTCACGAAGAGTCCCCCCAGGTCAAACATTTTCTACACCACTCGTCTCCACGGGAATGGAATCACCCATCCACAAGGGATGATATCCTTCTTATTGGAGTGGCGTATGTTCGTAGGAGAAGGGCGACCCTAGTTCCCCAACAGATGGCTGCACCTCTGCATCTCTGTACTTCCCCACTACCAAGGTTAGTGGAGGGCGTGATAGGGAACGAGGCACCTCCCATCATTGGACCAAGGTCCATCTTTCCCGCGCTTTGTCGCACCATGGGCCTCCATCCTGGAGTAAGTCCCAGCACCATGGCCCGCCTAACGCGTAAGCCCCTCTTCGCTTCTCACGGACGCATCCTTCGCGACGTGATCATCAGGTCCTTGCAACCTCTTGTTTCTCACACTGAGCATGACTCACGTGGGCTTAGAGCGAGCACCGACCCTGACCCCCATCTCAGCGAACTACGAGGACTTTGATCCGTGTCAAGGCATGGTACGTAGGAAGCCTCCACGAGGTTCAAGCCCACCCGTCATTCATTCACGACAGGTCTCATTCTCGTCCAGCATGACGTTAAACTGCATTCCGGTCCAATGGAAAGCCGTTGCGACCCATCCCAGCGAACTACGAGGACTTTGATCCATGTCAAGACATGGTACGTAGGAAGCCTTCCCAAGGTTCAAGCCCACCACCCCTTGGACCAAGGTCCACTTTCACGTCGGTTCGCCAGCAAATCCCCATTTGAACTACGAGGTCTTTGATCCGTGTCAAGGCATGGTACGTAGGAACCCTCCATGAGGTTCAAGCCCACCCGCCATCTATTCACGTCGAGTTTAGCCCTCGTCCAGCATGACATTAAACTGAATGCCTCCTTTTGTCCCACATGACATTAAACTACACACCCATTTCCACCCGAACTACGAGGCCTTTGATCCATGTCAAGACATGGTACGTAGGAATCCTTCCCAAGGTTCAAGCCCACCACCCCTTGGACCAAGGTCCACTTTCACGTCGGTTCTCCGGCAAAGCCCCATTTGAACTACGAGGTCTTTGATCCATGTCAAGGCATGGTACGTAGGAAGCCTCCACGAGGTTCAAGCCCACCCATCATCCAATTCACGTCGTGTTCCACCTACGTCCAGCATGACGTTAAACTGCATTTCCCAATCCGAACTACGAGGACTTTGATCCATGTCAAGGCATGGTACGTAGGAAGCCTTCCTGAGGTTCAAGCCCAACAAACATTGGCCCAAACCGTCTTCTTGTCGGTGTGCCAAGCCCCCAATTTTCAGCGAACTACGAGGACTTTGATTCGTGTCAAGGCATGGTACGTAGGAATCCTCCCAGAGGTTCAAGCCCATATCCCATCGGACCAAGGTCCCTCATTTACGTCGGCTCGCTGACACCCATCAGCCATCGTTTATTCACGTCAGGGTTCACTACCGTCCCGCATGACGTTAAACTGTATTCCATCAATCCTTTGAACTACGAGGACTTTGATTCATGCCAAGGCATGGTACGTAGGAAACCTCCCCAAGGTTCAAGCCCACCACTAGCGGACCAACGGGTCTACTTTCACATCGGTACGCTGACGATACTCATTGGACCAAGGTCCACCTTCACGTCGGTACGCTGACGATGCCCATCGGACCAAGGTCCACCTTCATGTTGGTTCGCCGACGACATTCATCGGGCCAAGGCTCACCTTCACGTCGGTTTACCGGCACCATCCCGAACTACGCGGACTTTGATTCCCTGCCACGGGGATACGTAGGAAGCCTCTTCAAGGTTCAAGCCCAACTTCACCATTTCCCCCTGTGATGGTCCCATTTCACTCCCCCTCCACTCCGTTCATCCACCTATCACCCATCCCGATTCTCGCCCGGACCGTCATATCCTGGTGAGACCATGTCGGTACGCTCTTCTTCACAGCCGCCCATGGGCTGGCCCCAGTATCGACATCCCTTCAAGGAGAATCCCTCAATCCGATCTATCCTAGCTAATGCTCTGGTTGGGTTGATCCGTCTCTGCTAGACGTTAAACTCGCGACATACCTTGTGTTGAACACGGGAAGCTGAGGAAAACCTCAGATATGTGTCTATGGCCAAAGATCCCCCGCGCTCGATGTGGGATGCCTCGGGCTTCCACGCCCTCGAGAAGCCCTGTGACCAGGGACAACAGACAGACATGCCAGGTTCCCCAGCATCCAGACACGCTACTGATGCCTCAACGTGACTACTCCCCCGACTGAAGGTTGTTGCCCTGACCGGACCCTTTGGAATGTCCCGACAAAATCAGTGTAATTAACCGGCGTCCATGGAAACATGGCACTGGGAAGAGTTTCACGAACTACGTATTAAATCTATGAGGGAGACCCGGACTAGGTGACGAGTTCTGAGGAGGAATCCACAGGAGGAAGAACCGACATCCCATCATCCCGTTTCGATCAAGGAGCAGACGTCCCTGAATAAGGAGAGAATGCCTCCCCCCTTTGGAAAGCGGGAATGCGGGGCAACAAAGCGTCGCGCGTCCTCCTCCACGGACGGACGGGCGCGCGCCCCGGCGAAAGCGTCGGAAACAGAAATGGTGAACCCGACGTGAAATTATTCTCCTCAATATGGGGATTAGTAGCATTCGAGGCACCAGTAGATTGACGTGTCACCGGATCTAGATATCCGGTGCCCGGTCCCGCCAATAAAATAGAGGGCCTGTCGTGAAACTCACCGGAAGTCGGGGAAGTAGAGCGTGGAGCACTCCATTCTGCAGCGTGTTGGCGTGGATTCTTCTTATAAACGTGGAGAATAGAAGGACGCTGGGGCACTGGCTGTCAATCCTTTTCCTCTCAGTACTGATGAGTTGATCCCTTCATTTCTCAGGAACCAGGTTACTGTTACAGAGATGTGATCACCATCTGCTCCTCGCCCACGCAGGGGCAGGGGAAAAACTGCCACGGCCACCCCACATAGCGCCGCTACCGCCACGAAGGCCGCCACATCGCGGAATACGGGGCGCCCACGTCCCCTTTCCCCATCAGAGGTCATCCAGCGAAGGGTGATCAACAACCTCGTGCGCAGGTACGAGGAAGAAGGGGTCATCCCGACTCGGGATATGGCCCGCCTGGACCTGGAGGCCTCCAGGCCCCGCCGTCAACGTCGCCCTAACAGGCCGCGCAGGGAGCCCATGCTCCCCACCCCAACGTTCAACCGTTTCGGGAGCCTGTCTCCGGAACGCCTTGACGACTCCTCGCCTTATGCTGAAGAGGCGGGCGTCGTCCGGCTCAGCCCGCTCAGGGTCCCGACCCAAGGGCTCCGGGCGAGAGCTCCCGCCCGGCTGCGTCAGCGCCGCCGTCCGGCCCCGTAGGAAGAGCAGGCAGGCCACGTCCCTGCACCACCTGCGCCAGCTCGCCTGACCCGACGCCAGCGCCGGGCCCGGGCTGAGGACGCTCGCCCAGGCGCGTCAACGTCGACAGCTACAGTGGCCCGAGCCATCGCCGACGTGCATCGTGAAGCCCCTTCATACACTGAGTAGGGGAACTCCTTCACCCCACCAAGATCGAGACCCCAACCACCCCACGGGCAGGCTGGGTTTACTCTCCAGGTGGCAGGCCCAAGTGGTGATCACCGCGAACTAACCTGCGGTAATGTCACCCTGTACGGAGGTCCTCCCCGTACCACTACTCCACAGAGCGTGGGCCTTCCCCGCTCCGAAGTTTGTCATGGAGGCATGCCTCGTGCTACCCCCATCCCGAAGGAAGACCTGCCCCGCGGTAGTGACGCTCAGTGCGGAAACTTTTCCCGCGCCCGTTATACAAGGTATGGAGTCCATCCTCCTACCCCGACCACCAACCTGAAGGCACCATCCATCCGGTACTTTTCCAATGTGGGGGCCCTCCCTACGTCCTCTCTGCAACTAGCGAAGGTCCTCCTCGCCCCAGAAACTTGAGGAGTGAAGGTCAGCCTCGCTCCACTCGCATCGAACATGGAGGTCCTCCCCATGCTCCTACCGGTCCCTACAGGGGCTCCGCCTATATCGGTGCTGTTCATGGAGGTCCTCCCCATGTACCCTTCGATATTTTCCTCGGTGCCCCTCGCACACCGGCTATCTCGAGTGGAGGCCCTCTCCGCCACGGCGCCAGCGCCGCCCCGAGGCTGCCTGATAGGGGTCAACCCTGTCCCGAAGAGCCACCCCAGGGCATGAAAGCGGGTCGTCGCTGCAACAAGAAGAACCCTGGGAAGGCCCAGGTGGAGATCAAACATGCCCGCTTCTCCGACTCGGAAGTGGAATGAGATTCAGCGATGGAACCTTCCCCTCGCTCCTTCGTATCAAGGACTGGGGCAGGAACCATACGTGTTAGCCTCATTCTCCCAGAATTTGAGGTCCACCAGATTCCCATCTCCCTCCGCAGGTACATCCAAGAGGAAGAGATCCTGGGAATTCCACAGGTCTCGACCGCACAATCATCGTCCTTGTCACCAGAAGCGCCCTCTACCTCTACCAAAAATCACAGAGAGTTGTTTTGGGGGCCAACGACGGTAGAGCGATGACACGACCTATCGCCGGTAGCCGCGGCTTCTATTCTGGAAGCTGTGGTTATCAGCCCTTCGTATCGTGACATCGTGGCCAGGTCACCTCACTCTTCGGAGGAAGGCCCGGAATTCGGCAGCCAGTCAGCCCGTTCGCCGTATTCTCCACCGCTGAGCTTACTATCTCAGAGGTCCGCCTCGGTACCGCTACCAGTCCCTCAGCCGCCCCCGGTTGACGAGTGGGGAAACACAGGGCCAGACCTTGAGTCCGGGCCCAGGAGCTTCTGGAGTATCCTTTCGGCGGATTACTTCCCGGAAAAGTTTTGTCCGACGGCGGCGCTGAATTTTCGCGTACCGGAGTCTCTTACCCCTGAATAAGTGGGGTGCTTTTGTTAAACTCTATGGGTGACACACTTCCGTCTTTGTTACGAACGGGTGGTGTATCCCAGAAGTCGAGAGCACTTCGAAGAAATCGGCGAGCAGTGTCGCCTGGTCGATGCGGCCGCACTCCTTGTGGCCCAGCACCCTGAGTCGCCAGGCCACCAGAGCGCCCTTCAACGAAAATGCGTTCAGAGTTTTAAAGCACTCCGCAGAATCGTCAGGGAAGCCACCCCCCATGTGCAAGTCCGTGGTTGGGGACACTATGCCGCTCTCCTCTTCGACCCTATCCGACGGCAGCCCGATTCGTTATGCGACATCGAGGACATGCCCTCGAGAGGGGTTGCGGTCCACATGGCTAACGTCGTGGACAAGGAAGATGAGCTTGAATTCCTTGATGGAGACTTACCCCCCGAGGGCGTACCTCCACTGCTGGACCCATTAGGGAGAGTTACCCGTCAGCAGAGGAACCTGCTAGGCCTCCCCGTACCCACCGAGTCGCTGGTACTCGGTCGAAACACTGGAAAGGGTAAGGAATACGTCGGAACAGTCAAGCACTCCGACTTGTTCGCCTCTGTGCAGAAAACGGACGAAGATCCCGAGAAGGCTACGTTACGCCAGCTGCTTGCTGAGCAGAAGAGGCTAGTTGACGAACTCTTGGCCGAGCACGCCGCAGAGCGACGACCCGACTATGGTAATCCCAGGCCGGGGCGGCAGGGGCAGGAACAATTTCCCCCCGGTGAGATGCCTCCGGGAAACCCTGATCATGCTACTACCGCAGACAGGGCAGAAGCCGGAACGTGTGGCAAGAGGGAGCGATACGTCTCGCCAAATCCCCCCGAGCGACGGGGCAATCTGAAGAATTCGGTCTGGGTTCCCCCAGTCGCCCCACAGGTCGTCCAGCCAGTTGACCCACGAGCGGCCGAATCCGTCTACCGTGTTGAAGAACCTTTCAATGCACTTGTGGTCAGGGATCCCCATCAAGACAGGGACCCCCACCCGGATGATCTTATCGCGGCGCTCACAGCCTGCCTCGAAGCATTGGAAACGCGGCAGGTGGCGGTCCCACCGGATGGCAAGCCTTATCCCGCGTGGGTGGATGATATGCCCGCACCTCCGGGTTTTGGGAACCCCACTTTCTCGCCTTTTAACGGGACAGGGGACCTGCCGAAGCACTTGGATCATTTTTCTTCCAGGTGTGGCCCCATGCTGGGGACCCCGGCTCAGCAAGAAGCCGCCAAGCTCCGATGTTTCGTACAGACATTGGAAGGTCTGACATTCGTCTGGTGCAGTCATCTCCCTATCGGATCAGTGACCGGTTGGGAGGATCTTCGTCAGCAGTTCTTATACCAGTTCAGCTCCACCACGCGGAAGACCAGCATTGCAGACCTCTTCAAGTGTAAGCAAAGGCCTGATGAGCGGGTTGCAGATTTCATCGCCCGGTGGAAGGGACTTACGTATTCCCTCGATATGCCACTGACTCAGGAGAAACTACTGACGATGTGTGTGGGGAACGTCAAGACAGAGCTGGTACCCTCCTTGATTACCCAGAACTACCCTGGAGGGTTCATATATTTCTCGGATAAGGATCAACGCCTTGAGGAAGCCCTGCAACAGGCCAGTCAGGCACGTTTGTTGCCCCCTATGATCTCGGCCAGGAGGACCGCCAGGGCTGAACCCGCCGCGGTGGCCCAAATAAGAGCCCCGAGGAAGCTGGATTTACTGCCGGTGGCACCACCCCCGCAACCCCACAGAGGTCCTCTACCTCAACCACAGGCTCCTGCCCAGCAGCGACCGCCTCAGAATCGACAGGTTCCCCCACGCAATGCACCACCACCACCTAGGCGAGACAATCAGGCGCCACCTCCTCGGCAGGCCCCTCCAGCCCCTCATCAGGGCCAGGCCCCCAGGGCCCCCTATCCGGAAAAATGGTACCAGAATTATTCGTTCTACGAAAATCAGGTCCCTGACTACTTCCGAAGTACCCTAGAGTAAGGGATTGTGCGTCTGCCTGAGTGCAGAAGGCCGGCAGAGGTGAATCTCACCGATCACCCCAACTACTTCCCTTATCATCGGATCCTGGGGAACACCCTCAAGAAATTCTATGTGTTTAAAGACTGGATTCAAGACCAGGTCAACAACAACATAGTCAAGTTGGGCCCAGCACCAGCGCAAGTGGCAGGTGTCTTTGCAGGATCAGAGATCGGCAGCGACAGCGAAGGCAAGTGGTAGTAGGTCCCCAGCCACGGGTCCCAGAAATACGACGACTAGATGGCTCGAAAAACCGTCGTCTGTGCCCATGGTATCATCTGGGCATGCCTGAAGCAGTCGGAACCTTCAGAAGAAGTAGCTGGTGCCTCCGCGCCGTCTTCACAGTCGGCCTCTTCCCGAAAGGGCAAGCAGCGGCGACGCAAGAAGAAGCAACGCGCACCGCCGGTGCCATCATCATCATGCACTCTCGGTGACTTTATGCCCCCTGAAATGGGGATTCCTCCCAGAATCCGCCCAGCGGTGGATGACTCCTCGAGCGACAGCCAGGGGTACGCTTCGGTTAACACCGTGGAGCTGGTAAAGCCCTATATGACCCCCGACGAGGGGGAACGCCAGGCAGACCTCCCCAATGTTTCCAGCCGACGTCAACATCAGCGGAATCGCAACCGCGCCGGTCATCGAGGTACGTCAGCAGGCACTTTTGGCCAAGCCGTGCATGCTACTGAGACCAGGCAGCAGGCTCAGCGCAGATCTCAGCACGCGCAACCCCATCTAACGCCCTCGGCTCTGCCTCCACCGCCGTTCGTGCTACTGGATCGGGGGGAGTTGCCTCGTTCGTATCACAGACAGCCTTGCCCGGCTATAGGCCAGCCTCCGCTGTCCGATCCTAGCCCAGCGACTACTCTCCAGGATTCTACTAGTAGGCAGCAAGATTTACCCAGTACTAGTCGATCGCCAGTTCAACCAGCAGGACCCTCTATGCCTCCAAATGCCGAACGACCTCCTGTAAGCAGAGGTTCGCGTTTGGCACGAAAGTATGATGTCCTGAAGCACCTGGTCGGCATTCCGGTGAGGCTTTCTATCCTCGAGGCCCTTCTCCTATCATCTGAAATGTGCGAGGCACTTACCAAGGCCCTGAGGAGCCCCCTCCAATTTGAGACGGAGGTAGCAGCTGCAGAATCCTTCCATACCGAGACGATTGAAAATGCCGAATGTCAAGCGATTATCTCATTCTCCGGTGAAGATGAGGACCCTCCTATACAGGGGCACATTCGCCCGTTGTACATCACTGGCCACTTCAATGGCGTGGAAGTCCGCCGCTGCCTTGTTGACACGGGTTCCGGAATCAATCTAATTCCGACCCGGATGTTGTGAAAGATGGGTCTGTCTGAAGGTGATTTAACTCCCTCTAACCTCATGATCTAGGGGTACGATAGGACAGAGAAAACCCCAGTCGGCAAGATCCTCCTGAAGACTCAGTTCGGTGGCTTAATTTCCAGCACTGAGTTCATGGTTGTCTCTCAGGACACCGCCTACAACGCATTGATGGGTTGGCCATGGCTCCATCTGCATGCAGCGGTCCCTTCGTCGTATCACCAGTGCCTCAAGTACTCACTTAACGGTCGAGTAACCGTGCTCCAAGGAGACGCGTCCCCTTTCGCTTCTTGTGAGGCCCGCTATCTGGATGCGGGTTATTACAAAAGTAAGGACAAGCAAATCCTGGTAAGCGAGGATGAACCTGCCCCGGTCACAAGTGATCCCTGGGCAAGCATGGATAACGCCTACATCCTCCCGATCCACCGATTGGAGGCCACGACCCCCGACATGGGACAATGTTTTGTTGTTTCGGATACGCAAGGAAGGCATGTTCCCGTGTCCAAGCGACGATGGAAAATCACCTCGTACTCCTACATCAACCAGGCTCAGGTCATCCCGGAATCTCCTGCCCCTGTACGGTACCGGAGTGTCAAGCTTATGACAACGGCGGTGCGCCATACGTGTCTCTTCCGCTAGGCTGGAATCAACCGACTCAAGCCAACACGTCACCACTGCTTTGATATCATCAAATGTGGCCCTTTAGGCCGAAGGCCAGATGGGATAGGGTCGACTGCCTTCATTGCTATGGTCTCAATGGCGAGTGAGTCTCCCGATGTGACGACCGCTGCTGCCCAAGCCGGCACCAGCTGCCCCTCGGGTTTTGATATCCCAGAAGTATCTTCTGTCGCGGGAAATCCCCCCACGGGTGGGGAGGAAGACCTAGAGGATTCTCCCCCCGCCTTTGAAGAAGGCGTCTCTACCACGATTGATGAACTGGTACAGGTGAACCTTGGTAGCGAGGCAGATCCGAAACCCACATTGATCAGTGCATCCATGTCCCCCGAGGAACGGAAGTAGTACATAGACTTCCTCAAACAGCACCGTGATGTGTTTGCTTGGAGTTACAACAAGATGCCAGGGCTAGATCCCCAGGTATCCGTTCACCGTTTGGGCCTCCCGGCAAAACATCGTGGGTTTAAGTAGCCTCCCAGGAAGATGCACCCTTCTCATGGTGTTATGGTTGAGGCCGAAGTTGACAAGCTAATCAAAGCCAACTTCGTCAAGGAGGTCCAGTACCCCAAGTGGCTTGCCAACATTGTGCCAGTCAGGAAGAAGAATGGGTAGATCAGAGTCTGCATCGACTTCCGCAATCTTAATCGCCACTGCCCAAAGGATGACTTCCCACTCCCGGTGACGGAGTTGTTGATTGACGCCACGACCGGGTTCCAAGCCCTCTCTTTCATGGATGGGTATTCCGGGTATAACCAGATCCGGATGGCCCCTAAAGACAAGGAGTCCACTGCTTTCAGAGCTCCCCAAGGTACCTTTTGCTACCAGGTTATGCCATTCGGGTTGAAAAATGCAGGTGCCACTTATCAAAGGGCCATGCATCGCATTTTCAAGCCGATTCTCGGGACATTGGTGGAATGCTACGTGGATGACCTCGTAGTCAAATCATGTCAGTGCCAAGACCATCTCAAAGACCTTGAGAAAGTGTTCGGTTTCCTCCGTTCCTGTCACCTGAAGATGAACCCGCTGAAGTGTGCCTTCGGGGTCACCTCTGGGAAGTTTCTGGGTTTTGTTGTCAGATACCGAGGTATCGAGATCGACCCAGAGAAGGTCAAGGCCATCAGCCAAATGCCTCCCCCGAGCAACATTCGGGAGCTTCGAGGCCTTCAAGGCCACTTAGCCTATATACGCCGATTCATTGTGAATCTGGCCGGAAAGTGTAAGCCCTGTTCTAGGCTCATGAATAAGGGCACCACCTATGAATGGGATGAGGAGTGTCGGACCGCCTTCGAGGAAATCAAGCAGTATCTGCTCCAACCTCCGGTCTTGATGCCACCCGTCTCCGGAAAGCTGCTGGTCCTTTATGTGACCGCCCTGGAGAGATCCCTCGGTGCGCTGCTCGCCCAGAAGAATAATGAGGGTACTGAGAACAGTCTCTACTATCTCAACTGCATGCTTCTCGATACGGAGGTCAGATACTCCCCTATCGAAAAGAGCTTCCTTGCGCTCGTCTTCGTCGTGCAGAAGCTGCGGCATTACCTGCAACACCATGAGGTGTAATTGGTCTCCCGGGTAGACCCACTGAAGTACATCCTGAACCGCCCTATGCTGACTGGTCGACTAGCACGGTGGGCAGTGATTCTCCAACAGTTTGACATCAGGTTCGTACCTCAGAAGGCCATTAAGGGACAGGCGTTGGCAGACTTTTTAGCTGCCCATCCAACCTCCATGAATCAATCCCTGGACCTGGATTTCCCTGATGAGACGATCCTCTCAGTCGATCATGTTGTCCCGTGTTGGAAAATGCATTTCGACGGCTCCTCCCGGAGCCCCACCGGTAGGAGGCTCAATGATCCCAAGCTCAACCGAGTGGGTCTGGGTATTGTCTTCATTACCCCGGCGCAAGCCATCCTGCCATACTCGTTCCTGTTGTCAAAAGGTTGTACGAACAACGAGGTAGAGTACCAAGCTCTCATCACCGGCCTCGAGTTGGCCCTTGATATCCATGTGCCCCATCTACATGTGAAGGGAGATTCCGAGCTGGTAATCAAATAGGTTAATGGCGACTACGTCATCAGGAAGCCGGAGCTCACACCGTTGCTGGAGTACACCCTCCGCCTAATGGCCCAGTTCTCCCCTCGACCAGAGGTTACCCATGTCCCACGGTCGCAGAACGGCCAAGAAGACGCCTTGGCTGGCTCAGCCGCGTCACTCGCAGAACCCGAGCAAGATGATTTAATCATACATGTGGCCCACCGGAGAGTCATTGCCCCTATCTCCCAAGAGGACAATGATGGCCCGCGGGTAAGTCATCTCACCGCCGGACCCTCTACGTCAGGGGTCCCGGGTTCGTGAGACGCAGTGGTTGAAGCCACTCCTGACTGGAGAGCACCTTTTGTCGAGTATCTCCAAAATGGTCAGCTCCCGGACGACCGGGCCGAGCGCGAGCGAATCCGACGCCGCACACTGAAATTGACCCTCCAGAACAGCCCCAGTCTTGAAAAAATCCTTTATAAGAAGAGTTTCGATGGTTTCCTTCTCCGTTGCCTCCAAGGAGGGGAGATACCTCAAGTTATGCAAGAGGTTCACGCTGGTTCCTGTGGCACCCATCAAGCTGGGCCGAAGCTGTCCCATCAAATCCAGAGGTTGGGGTACTTTTGGCCCTCTATGATCCACGATTGTATTGGATATGCCAAGAGATGCCACGCGTGCCAAGTACACGCCAACTTCTTGCATCGGCCGCCGGAGCCCCTCCACCCCCACCAAGTACTCTTGGCCATTTACGGTATGGGGAATTGATGTAGTGGGACCGTATCCGCTGGCAACAGCCTGCCAGTGTAGGTTCATCCTGACTGCTATAGATTTCTTCTCCAAGTGGGCAGAGGCAGTTCTGCTCAAAGAGGTCAAGGCCCGTTCCATCGTTGACTTTGTGAGCTCCAACATTATCCACCGGTTTGGGGTACCTCACGACGTCCTCACCGATAACGGCACCAACTTCCGAGCAGCTGAATTGAAGAAATTTTACGCCAATTACGACATCCGGTCGAACCATACCTCCCGCTACCACGCACAGGTGAATGGACAGATCGAGGCGTTCAACAAGACCCTCTCTAACATTCTGCAGAAGATGGTTGGTCAGAACAAGAAAAGTTGGCTGGACAAGCTCCCCAACGCCCTCTGGGCTTACCGGACGACGACTCACAACTCTACCCAGGTGACCCCATATTCCCTGGTGTATGGAGCTGAGGTCGTCCTACCCATTGAGATCTAGCTTCCGTCGTTACGCACTGCAGTTTATGACCACCAGACATCAGATGAGGTAGTCGAGATCCGTCTAGACGAATTAGAAGCACTGGACGAGAACCGGCTTCGTGCCCTGTACAATCTAGAAAGGCATCAGGATAAGATAGCGAGGGCCTTCGACAAGAAGGTTCGCCTCCACTCTTTTCTACAGGGTGACCTGGTACTGGCCCTTCGAGCGCCAATGATTCCCGGTAGGAAACCGCCCAAATTAGAACCCAAATGGGAAGGGCCCTATATCATCTATAAGGTTTACCCCAATGGAGCATACTCCTTGGGGACCACAGATGGAGAGCGTATAACCCCTCCCACCAATGACAAATTCCTCAAGAGATACTTTTCCTAGGGCAAAGAGGGTCCAGCACGACCCTAAACTGTAAGATGGTCCTGCATGACCTTAAACTGCATCTTCGTCCTACAAGACGATAAACTGTGAAACGGTCCCGCATGACCTTAAACTGCACATTATGGTCCAACATGACTCTAAACTGTAAAGTCCTGCACGACTCTAAACTGCAAGATGGTCCCGCACGACCTTAAACTGCATCCCTGTCATTACTGCAAGACGATAAACTGCAAGCCAGTCAGGCCTTCCTGACTGAGGCTCAGCCTCAGGCCTCTTGGCCTCCTCGGGCCACTGGCCCCCCGTCTTCACTGCAAGACGTTAAACAGCAAGCTGGTCAGGTCTCCCTGACCGCGGTCCGGCCCCAGGCCCCCTGGTTTTCCCCGATCTACCCTCTTGCGGGATTGTACGGTATGGTGTAGGACTACGTCCTCATTCACGTCGGATTACTCGTTGTACCGTACATATCCCCAAATGAGATGCTTCTCCTCGTCCCGCATGATGTTAAACTGCGCTTCTAGAACTACGTGCGGCTTGATTCTCATCTTTATGAGATACATAGGAATGCTCGGACGCCTCGTCTTGAGCCCAGCCCCAAGATTTTCTCTTCCACTATTCCCCCTGGGAATAGTTTCCTTGGAGGATCTTTGTGTAACAGGGAGTAGGATTTCTTGGCCCCGTTCATGCAACCCCGCTCGCACAAATATTGTAAGGGTCGCACCATGTGCCCACTCCCGTTCTTCTATCCTCCCACGTCCTTACTGCATGACGCTAAACTGCATGGCATTTCAAGAACTACGTATGGATTGATTCTCATAATTATGATATACGTAGGAACGCCCGGACATTTCGTCTGTTGGCCCAGCCCAAAAGCCAAAATCTGCCCCTCGGGTCAAGACATGGCAGGGTGCACACTTTTTCCCCGACCCACATCAAGCAAGCCTCGACCCGACTGCACATCCCCCCTGGAGATGTTTTCCTATTTCGTGGATGGATACAGCTATGCTTCAACCACTCTTTGACTGGGATTCCATCATTTGTTTCACACCCAGAGGGACCCCCAAGAATGGCCTGGATACTACGCCCAAGGGCTCTCCTACCGATACGGTCCAATGCCCCCGAGGGTTTTCAAGAAACAAGCTGATACAAGTCCCGCGTTGCGAATTTGGTCAGCGGTCGACACTCATTTGTTGCTCCCATAATGGGTCACCATAGGAACGCTGTGTTTCGAACATGGTCAACAGTGTCCTGGATCTTCAGGCCCACCCCAAGATTTCCCAGACATCGAGTGCAGTGATTCATTCTTCCCCATCCTGAGGTGACAAACTTCCCCCCGGGTGGTGCTAGCGATCGGGCCCACGGCCCCGATCTATCATAGGGGTGTACGGTGTGTTGTGGGACTACGTTCTCATTTACGTCGGGATCATGTACCATGTCGTACGCCTCCCCTTGCGAGGACCAGCCTCAGGCACCTTGGCCTCCTCGGGTCCCTGACCCCCGTCCTCATGTAAGACGTTAAACTGCAGACCCGTCAGGCCTTCCTGACCGATGCCTGACCTTAGGCCCCCTGGCCTTCCCGGGCCCCTTCGCCCAACTTCTTACCCGGGGTGTACAGTGTGTTGTGGGACTACGTCCTAATTCACGTCGGGATCATGTGCCATGCCGTACGCCTCCCCTTACGAGGCCCAGCCTCATGCCCCTTGGCCTCCTCGGGTCCCCGACCCCCGTCCTCATCTAAGACGTTAAACTGCAGACCCGTCAGGCCTTCCTGACCGATGCCTGACCTTAGGCCCCCTGGCCTTCCCGGGCCCCTTCTCCCAACTTCTTACTCGGAGTGTATGGTGTGTTGTGGGACTACGTCCTTATTCACGTCGGGATCATTTACCATGCCGTACGCCTCCCCTTGCGAGGCCCAGCCTCAGGCCCCTTGGCCTCCTCGGGTCCTCGACCCTCGTCCTCATTGCAAGACGTTAAACTACAAGCAGGTCAGGCCTTCCTGACCACCATCAGGCCCCTTGGCCTCCTCGGGTCCCCGACCCTCGTCCTCATTGCAAGACGTTAAACTACAAGCAGGCCAGGCCTTCCTAACCACCATTAGGCCCCTTGTCCTTTCCGGGCCATGACCCAGGTCCTCTCTTATAGGAGTGTACGGTGTGGTGTGGGGCTACGTCCTCATTCACGTCGGCTTCTTCGCCATACTGTATACCTCCTTTGTTTGAGGGTATATTACTCCCCTTCTCGTCCCGTATGACGTTAAACCACATTTGGAGAACTACGGGTGGTTTGATTCCCATCCACATGGGATACGTAGGACCACCTGAAATGGGACCCCATCTCTCGGGAACCCTCATCCCATCTTGGCCCCTTGGCCTATCCTTCCTCCATGAGGGGATTATATGGTGTGGTGTGGGATTATGTCCTCATTCACGTCGGTCTCGTAATGACCACGCCATCTACCTCCCCCTACTGAGTTGTTTCGTCAATCCCTTTTCGGTGGTTCACCAATGTGCTTAAGAGTACTCTGGTTTATTACCTGGAACGCCAAGCTCTACTCGGACATGTCCGCACCCGCTTTCCAGGCTTTGTGTATCCCCGCATTAGGGCTTTCAGCATCTTTCACGCCCGGAGGGACCCCCAAGAATGGCCTGGATACAACGCCCAAGGGCTCTCCTACCGTTACGGGCCAACGCCCCCGAGGGTTTCGGACAGCAAATCGATAAAATCCCACATTGCGAATATGGTCAGCGGTCGATGCTCATTTGTTGTTCCCACCTCAGGCTAATGCGATATGGACGCTGTGTTTCCACCATGGTTAACAGTTTTCCTCTATCACCACGCCAACCCATTAAGCCCAAAATGTCGGGCACACGATTCACACCCTTCATCACTTCATCATGTCCAAGTAGATTCTCGGGACTCTTGGTACTTTTCCTCTGTGCACGTCTGCGCGTTGGGGGAACAAGCTGCATCAAAGGTGTCCTTAGGAACTCTCTGTCGACTCCCCTTTGATGGACGCCCCAAGTATTGCAATAAGGATCTTCCCCCCCTTGTTTCCCACACCGAGTTTATCTCACGTGGGCTTAGGGATTGGGTTGACATATGTGCTTACTCGGGGAGTTGTCACCCTCCACCGTCCGAGCTCTAAGACCATAAACTAAGATTCTCATCTGGAACTATGTTCAGCTTGATTCCTATATTGATAGGATACGTAGGGATGCCCAGACCCCTTGTCTTTGGGTCCAGCTTGAGTTCAGCTAATTCGCCTCTCGGGTCCTGTCATTGGGACCCCGACCACGGGACCGCGTGGCGTAGTATAGGACTACGTCCTCATTCACGTCGGGTTTGCAATAACTGCACCACACACACCCCGTTCTGAGAGTTAGCCCTCCTATTCTTTGTCCCGCACGACATTAAAATGCACCCTTCAGAACTACGTGTGGCTTGATTCCCATCCTCATGGGATACGTAGGACCACCCGAATGTCTAGGATTCGGGTCCAGCCCCACCTCTTAGTGATCTCCTGATCTCCCGGTCACCTAGACCATTTGGTCCGTCCCTCTCCAGGAGGAGGATATGTAGGTATGATACGAGGTTTCGGGCGCCATGCCCCTTTCCCCGAGAATCTGCCATCTCTCGATCACCCTCAAAGTTGAGTCCCTTGACTCCTTGTAGCTACCGACCCATGTGTTAAGAGTACTCTGGTCTAGGACCAAGAGTGTCAGATTCAACTTGATCAAGTTCCTTCCACTTGTCAAGCTTCGTGTTCCCCTCCATTCGGGCTTCCATCACCTTTCACACCCGGAGGGACCCTCAAGAACAGCCTGGATATTACGCCCAAGGGCTCTCCTACCGTTACGGGCCAACGCCCCCGAGGGTTTTGGACAACAAATTGATAAAGTCCCGCATTGCGAATACGGTCAGCGGTCGATGCTCATTTGTTTGTCCCCATTTCAGGCTAACGCGACAGGATGCTGTGTTGCGAACATGGTCGGAAATAATCCTCTTTCGTCACGCCAGCCCCTTCAATCCTCGAATGTTGGTTGCATGATTCACATCATTTTCCACCCCATCATGTCCAGGTGGAATCTTGACACTTTTGGCGCTATCCCTCAGTGCACCTTTGCATGTCAGGGGGACAAAGCTGCAATATGGCATCCTTCGGGGCTCCCATGGTCCGAGCTCTAAGACCATAAACTAAGATCCATTCAGAACTACGTGTGGCTTGATTCCCATCTTCATGGGATACGTAGGACCGCCCGGACACCCTGTCTTTGGGTACAGCCCATTTAAAGAGCCATTCTCTCCCCCGGTTTCACCTCTTACCTCTATATAGGCCCCTCGGCCTAAGGTTTCCCTCTCCGAATGGCGTACGATTTGATGTGGGATCATGTCTCTGTCAATTGTGTTTTATAACACTGTGCACATTTCCCGCCTAGCATCGTCTCTTCTACGTCTGCGCTGCATAACGATAAAATGCATGCATGGTCCTATCATACGACCCTAAACTGTGACATTATCGTCCTGGTCGCACGACGAAAAACGGCACTGCATTGTGGTAACCTCGTTGTAGAGGACATCACGTTGGGTATTGGCCATGTGCCATGCCATTTGTCAACGCCCATCACAGCTTGATCCTTGTGGCGACATCACGACCTACTATTCTAGGCCTGTCGCTTCACAAAAAAAAACCATTCGCCTTAAAGAACAAACAAGATACATCAAATTCCGCTTCTTTTAGTGCAAGGGCCACACCCGCACTCCCCTTTCTCCCTAACACTGGTATCCTACCATGTCACCATTCAGAACTACGTATGGCTTGATTCTCAACCTTATGAGATACGTAGGAGCGCCCGGGCACTTCCCCACGGGCCCAGCCTAACCTTTGTGTTCGGTCCCTCGACTCGAGCATTTCCCCAGAGAATGCATGGTAAGTGGGGCTTAGGTCCTCCTTCACGTCGGGTTTTGATGCCATGCGTCCCCTTCTCCCTTTACCCATTTGTGGTCTAAGGGCCTTCAAGAACTACGTAAGGCTTGATTCTCATCCCTATGAGATACGTAGGAGCACCCAGGAACTTCCCCGCGGGTCCAGCCTAACTTTTCATGGTCCGAATTCTACGACCCTAAACTAAGATCTCCCTATGGGAAAGGAATCTGCTCCCTCTCTCTAATACGTTTCGTTGTCGTATTCAGATGTGTTTCGACAAAGAACCCGAAGTGTTGGACTTTCATACGGACATTCCCTTCGTCCCACGACCAAGCTTCGTGAGCTCACTATTTGGATCCTCATCCTCTCCCACATCCAAAAGGACCCCCGGATGGCATGGATACTAGTCTTAAGGGCTCTCCATGAATGCTGGACCTAAGGGCCCTTCAATTGTTTCGGGCCAACGTCCCTACGGATATTTGACAACAAATCGATAAAATCCCATGTTGCGAATACGGTCAGCGGTCGATGCTCATTTGTCTGTCCCCACTCTAGGCTAAACGCGACAGGATGCTGTGTTGCGAATACGGTCAGCAGTTATCCTCCGTCGTCACGCCGCCATCATCGTGATCTGAATCTTGAGCACCATGATTCACACATTTTCACTTCCTCATGTTCAAGTGGAATTCCATTATACTCGGCTCTTTCTCTTCGCGCATCTAGGTGCGCTAAATGATCGTGTTAGTGTCACTGGGCCGGTATTTACTGAGCGTCCCTTTTCCCTAACCTGCCCCTTTCCATGTCGGGAAGTTCTCACCACTACTGCTTGTTTCCCACACCGAGCACGACTCACGTGGGCTTAGTAGTTTTGGCGGGATGTGTACCAACGCGGTCAGGCTGCTCCTCGTCCTGCATGACGTTAAACTGTGCTTTCAGAACTACGCATGGCTTGATTCCCATCTGCATGGGGTACGTAGGAACGCCCGGCCACTCTGCTTCGGGCCCAGCCCAATCCTCACTCTTGGTCCCTCGACCTGAAGAGTTTCCTCCGGGGGTATGTGGTATGAGTTGGACTCCAAGTCCTCATTCACGTCAGTTTCATATCTACCGCGCCACACGCTTCCTTCCCTCTTATTCCATGTCCTATCATATAATGTTAAACTAAAGGAGTCTATGTGTCCTCAACGCATGACATTAAACTGCGGTTCTACCCTGAACAAGTTCAGGATGCCCCAAGATCCCACTGGGAAGTGACAGATCCCCTCGCCAGAGAGGCCCTGTCTGAAAGAAGGATTGATCCATGATCAAACCGATGCGCCTATCTGGCGTACTCCCACCACGGTGGTGTAACTACCTAAGTGTTGGATTCTGTTCGGACAGACCATCACTCCATATCCCACGCTTTGCGTGCCCCTTATTCGGACCCTCGTTCCCTTTCATGTCTCACGGGACCCCCTAACGGCCTGGTCTCATGCCGCATCGGCTCACCTACTGTCCTGGGCCAACATTCCGGAAGACGGGTCATATCTGGAAGGACCCCCTAACAGTATGGATTTTTGACCTATGGTCCGCCAACTGTCCTGGGCCAACATCCCGAAGGATTGATCAACAACATTTGTGACATGGTCCCGTGTTTCGAACATGGTCAATGGTCGACCCTCATTTGTTGTCCCCATTACAGGCTAACGTAGTAAGGGTACCGATTCTCCTCCAAGGTTAACGGTTGTCCCTCATTGTCACGCCATCCCCACAGTGTTCCGAATCTTGGGTATCGTAATTCACGCTTCCCATTTTCATCTGTCTGGACCGATTTCAGCGCCCCTGGCGTTGCCCCGTTCGTGCATAAGAGCACGCTGAGGGAATGGTAATTCGGTCATCCTGAAAGTTTCTTCCCCCATCGAGCCTCTCCCGCCTTTCAGAAATCCGAACTGGTAATCTGAATCCCGGACATCGGTCTCGACCCACGTGGGCTTGGGGAATTGTCGTCGAACGTCCCGAAAACATTGTAGGGATGTAACAAGGCAATTCAATAGTGGAAATCGTGCGCGCTACGGCATTCAAAACAAAGAAAAAATTTTAAAGCACGAAAGTACCAATGAAAGGTTTATGGGTTTGTTACAATACTCTGGGGTTAACATCCCCCATAGACAGGTTGACCCCGTCAAAAGAGAGTTTCAGCTCTTCCACCCGTTGACTTGTGGCATCCAAGGCTTGCTGCCACTGAATCAGCTCCCGCTCCTCCTCAGCAGCGGTGGGGCGCAGTTCGTCAGTCCTGGATTTGGCCCTCTCCACGCCAGCTTGGACAACAGCCATCTCTCTAGAGGTCTGCCTCATATGCTCTTCTGCCTCTGCCAGCTGGGCCTTTAACCGTGAGACCAGCTCAGTTTGTGCATCAAGAGAGGCTGAAAGCTCATCTGCTCGGGTCTGCATCTGTTGAACCTCGCCTTCAGCCTCCTGGAGCTTCTTGATACTGGTCGCCTTCCTCCGCTTCCAGCCCATGCTGAGCCCACGATCATGTTCCCGGATCTTCTCAGCCATAAGATCTCAGATGAGTGCGTGAGGACGTTGGGCATCCACTCCCCCAGCACATAGTTCGCGCAACTGCGAGCGAAGTCTATCCATCTCAGCCAGCCATTGCGCTTGGGGAGTGTCCTTGATAAAGCGCGTGATCAGCTTCCACGACCGGCGGCGGACTATGCTGTTATCTTCCTCGTCGGAGGCCGTTTCATCCCAGTCTGCGCGGTTGGCAGGCTCATACGCGGGGTACGCCCGCAGGAAATCCTCGGCAAGATCAACATCTGGTGTTGAATCCAGTACGACACCTGGCGCCGAAGCAGGCGCGACAGGACTGGGACTGATCGGTTGATCCTCTTCCTCGGAGTCCACCTCAATGACTTCGGGTACGGCCCTGCTGGTGGTCCCGCCAGTGATGATGTGCGCCGCAGCTTGAGGAGATGGGGGGAATATCGCCACCATCAATGGAATTCCCCTAGGAGGGACACCACCAGACATCCCGACCAGTCTTGCCGCAGCATCCCACGCCAGTCGAAGAACTGTACGACAGAGAGGGACAAACGTTAGTTGGCATGGTCTACATGTGGCAACAAGGAGACCGGTAGAGGAGACTTATGGAGATCGACCTCCTGGTGCTGCTCTTGATCCGGTACTGACGGGATCCCAAGGCGAGGCCCTCCGTATACTGTTGGAAGGTCTAGAGATTCCGGAGGAGCCACCTCGGGCACTCTGGTCCCACCAGATGCGGAACAGGACGCAGCCATAGGCGTAGGTTCTGACGGTCCCGCATCATCACCCGCTAAGGAGCGAGAACGAGGAATGTGAACAAGTTCCTCCTGCATGGCTCAAACATTGGTGATAAGTCCATTGAGACCCAATAACAGACCGTAAGTAAAGAAATTCAGAATGATACCTCGAGAGCCTCCGCGGAATCGTCGGATTCTGAGCCTCGGTCTCCGACCTCTCCCTCCTCCAACAGACTCCCTCCTCCAGCCTCATCCTCCCGAGAGGAGTCCTCTGATTCCTCCGGTAGGGGGAAGCGCTCCCTCAGATCGGCAGCCGATAACTGTGGGGGGACCGTCTGATTCAACAGTACCCTCACCCGGTCTGTCATTGGGCGAGGGACACCACTGGAGTGGACGTAATCCTCCAATTCGTCCAGGTACTATGTTGCCTCCGCCAGAGACACCATGAATCCAGCCCGGACTGGGCTTATGCCCAGTAATTCCATCCCGAGGCGATTCAGGTGGGCCCATATCTCGGGTGGGCTGAGGAATTGCCGGTTGACATCCCAAATGTCCCAAGCTTCCGGGAAGACGGCATCCTCTGCCATGTCAATATGACGCAGGCGCTTCCCCGGAGCCTGAGTGGATATCCTACAAAATCCCCTCGGTGGCCGCCCCTCCGGATGACCCTTCTCTTCCGGAATCACCGGATCCACCGTTGCCGCCATACCCTCGGCCAGTGCGGGTCTCGCCGCCATGGCAGCCCCGCTACCGCGAGCAGCCCTAGCTGCCCTCCGACCCTGACCTTGAGATAGAGGAGGCCCACCGTCACCGACCCGGATAGTTGGTTGCTTCAGAATCTCCCCTCGGTAAGTAGCCTCCCAACTGATGGCATACTCCTTCACCAATCTGAAAGCGGCGGTGGATGGAGGCAATGCAATCTGCATCTTTCCATATTCCCGTGTGAACATGAGCCACATCTGCCTCATCACACACGGGTGCTCCTCGTGACGCACCTCCCAGTAGACCTGCGGGGTCAACCGCTGGAGGCACCGGAACTGCCTCGCAAACCGATGCGGGGTGTACGGTTCACAGAGTGGCTCACGATCTATTCGTGCCACCAAAACTCCACCTCGGAAGTCCAGGAGGTAAGCCGATGTTCTTCCGTTCCCCGTCCGTCATCAGTAAGCATCCCCGTTAGCAATGGGAAGGGGGGGAAGGTAAACTCATCCGCCCTCCACACCCTATTCAGCACCATCGGAACGGCCAGCTTGAACGGGAAGCTCCCGGCCGCGTTCAGGATGGAGGGGCGGAAGTTTGATCCCGGTGGCGAAATGGGGTTTGGATACTCGTAAATCCCCCTGATATGCGCTGCGATCCACCCATACAGGAGGTGGAAGGGCCCGCATATCCTTGGCGGCTTCTTGCCCTCGCTAATATGCCACAGCATTCTGTATAGTTTGGTGAGCATCGGGATCCCCAGGTTGATCCGCTGCCCCATGGCCAACATCGACGCCATGATAAACGAGCTGGGCCGTACCCCCATGCTTGTATCTCTCACTGGTAGGATCCAACCACAGATGAGAGCCGCGATGAACGCCGCCATCCTGACTATCGGCTGTTGTTCAGTGCTGACACTGAAACCCCAAGTCTTCCATTGGCTGTCCTCCAAGACCCGCCAATACGAGTGCCCCTTGCCCCGTTGGGCTGCCCTTGGACAAGTTCGAGGCCTCGGAGGTAACTCTCGATTCTCTGGGAAATTCAGGAAGCATTTGAACCACCTCTAGAAGTGGGCGTCCCTCCTTGTCCTCTCCAGGGAAAAGTTCCATCAGCGCCGACGCCAGTCGCGGCATTTGCTCTGTATCCCCCCACGCACTGACGACGGGGAGGAATTCGTCATACATGGCCCCCAGGATCGAGACCCCAGAAATCTGGTGGACATCCCACAGGCTGATGCCCACCTCCCCGTGATGCAGGTGAAAAGTGTTGGTCCTAGAAGACCATCTGCTCAGCAGCTCCGGCATCAGTTGCTTTGGTTGGTAAATGTGGAATTGGGAGGCCCATTCCGCCTCATACAACCCCACTCTCCTCAGCTCGGCCCCAAACTCCTCGCATGAGGCGCCTACCCAGTAGGCCCAGGCCCAGTCATCAGTAAAGTTGCCGCCCTGGCGCAGGTCCCACTCATCGGACCATCCCTTCTTCGAATCCTGCAAAGCCGCCTTCAGCATGGTGTGGTAGAGGGGAGGGGAAGTCTCCGGCTGCAGTGGCTTCCCGTCAATGTCGTTCACATGGTTGTAGAGACAGTCAGCGGTAACGGGTGTGAAGTCCTCCCGCATATGACCATCGGCTTCCCTGAACCATTGGTGCTGGCACGGTGTGCTCCTCAACCAGCAAGCTGGTTCATCCCTATTCGCCTCAGGGATAAAGACATCATCCCTCAGCCCGAAGTTGTACAACGGCAGTTTCTTGCACTGCAGATAATCTTTCTGACCCTCCGAGAGCAGATCTGTCAAAGAAGTGTGGTCCGAGTGGCTCCGGATCATCTCCCCCAAGCCTGGACAGTTGGCCATCTCATCTCGACGAGTAGCATCTGCAAGCACCCCCAATATAGCCTCTTGATGGGCCATTTTAACTCTGGCCCTCAAAAAAGAATTTTTTCGGCTGGATCGCGAAGCTCGACCGCGAAGATGAATCGCAAAGCCGGATCGCGAAGATCGGTTGCAAGACCAAGCCGCGAAGTCTAGCCAAGGCCGACAAACAGAGGTTCGCTTGGCGCGAACGCGGAGTCGGAGACCCGCGGTTCGCCACGAAGCTCGATTCGCGGAGTGTTGTCGCGGAGTACGTGGAGCTTCGCGAAGTCGAGAGCACAAAAAGACAACGAAGGCACATGAAGACAAAACAGGTCAACCCCCCTATTTATAGGCGGTGACCCCGGAGCATCGCGGCGCGCCTAACCCGCGCGGAGCATCGCGGCGCGTTCGAATTTGTGGCCCCGGTCAGCACCATAGGCACCCTTCGCGAAGCCGCATCGCGAACCACCGACAATTTTGGAGATTTTCCCTCAGACTTCGACCCTTCGCCCTCCGCGGCTCCAAGTCTGAGGGGGGGCATTTGTTGGCGCCAAAATAATATGGCACGAAAGGAAGGAACGAAAGAGAAGGCTGTTTCATCCCAGTCTGTGCGTGATCAGCTTCCATGAACGGCGGCGGACTATGCTGTTTTCTTCCTCGTCGGAGGCCGTTTCATCCCAGTCTGCGCGGTTGGCAGGCTCGTACGCGGGGTACGCCCGCAGGAAATCCTCGGCAGGATCAACATCTGGTGTTGAATCCAGTACGACACATGGCGCCGAAGCAGGCGCGACAGGACAGGGACCGACCGGTTAATCCTCTTCCTCGGAGTCCACCTCAATGACTTCAGGTACGGCCCTGCTGGTGGTCCCGCCAGTGATGATGTGTGCCGCAGCTTGAGGAGATGGGGGGACTATCGCCACCATCACCGGCATTCCCCTAGGAGGGACACCACCAGACATACCAACCAGTCTTGCCGCAGCAGCCCACGCCAGTCGAAGAACTGTACGACAGAGAGGGACAAACGTTAGTTGGCATGGTCTACATGTGGCAACAAGGATACCGGTAGAGGAGACTTACGGAGATCGACCTCCTGGTGCTTCTCTTAAGCCGGTACTGACGGGATGGCACCAAAATAATATGGCACGAAAGGAAGGAACGAAAAAGAAGGCTGGCACGCTGCCTCGCGAAGCACCGCCGCGAAGCACCGCCGCGAAGCACCGCCGCGAAGCACCGCCGTGAAGGACCGACGCGAAGAAATCCGACCCTTGCGGCCTTGTGAAGCTCCAGAGGCGGTAATGCTCCGCGAATGCATTTGACGTTCGCGAGCCACCGCGAAGCTCCAGAGGCGGTAATCCTCCGTGGACAACGTTGACGTTCGCGAGCTTCCGCGAAGCTCCAGAGGCGGTAATGCTCCGCGAATGCATTTGACGTTCGCGAGCCGCCGCGAAGCTCCAGAGGCGGTAATCCTCCGAGGACGACGTTGACATTCGCGAGCACGCCGCGAAGCACCGAAGGTGGTGCGCGAGTTCTGCTTCGCGGCACCCCTTGCCTATAAATACTGGACTCCCCCTGAGTCCCCAGAGGACGGACAATCCGACCTCTCGGCTTCTCCTCTCCTGAATCACGAAGCACGCTTTGCCCCGAGAATCATGAGCTCCGCGAGGTACTTCTACTTCGCGAGACTCCTCTACATTGTCTAGTTTTGAGCCCCTCTTCCGAGAGGGATGCCCTTCGCGGAGCTCAATGGCATTCGCGAAGGAAGGGGATTCCCAAGGGAACCCGGGAAGCCGCGGAGTGTTTATGCTTCGCGAAACACCCAACCCATGCTAGTGATCCCTATGCTAAGGCAGGATCGCTACACATCGCGAAGCACACTGCTTCGCAGGACCCTGCTTCACGAGGCACCCCTTCTTCGTGAGGCAGTGCTCCACGAACATTGTTCCACTTCGTGAAGCACCTTCCACTCATACCTATGCCCCATGCTAAGGCCAAGGCACTCCACTTCGCGAAGCACACTCCTTTGCATAGTGATTCCTCTTCCCATGCGACCCTCTAGGTTTGCACAATGCGATTTCAAAGTCCCATGGACAATACCACCCGTAGCGTTGCTTCGCCTAATGCTTCTTCGCATAGGCACGCTAACGGCTATTGCTTCTTCACATAGCCACGCTAACGTGGACCCCTCGATGGTTCGTTCCACAACCCCCCTTAACCATGGCCTTACTAGTACCTTCCCTTCCCCAAGGACCAGAGGGTACCGGTTATGTAAGTCCTAGGGGTGTGGAGTGAACCCACCTCGTCTGAGCTGCAGGACGTTAAACTGCCAAGCACCACGTCCTCAACACATGACGTTAAACTGTGACCCAACCTCGTCTCCCTCACGAAGGGTCCCCCCAGGTCGAACATTTTCTACACCACTCATCTCCACGGGAATGGAATCACCCATCCACAAGGGATGATATCCTCCTTATTGGAGTGGCGTATGTTCGTAGGAGAAGGGCGACCCTAGTTCCCCAACGGATGGCTGCACCTCTGCATCTCCGTACTTCCCCACTACCAAGGTCAGTGGAGGGCGTGATAGGGAACGAGGCACCTCCCATCATTGGACCAAGGTCCATATTTCCTGCGCTTTGTCGCACCATGGGCCTCCATCCTGGAGTAAGTCCCAGCACCATGGGCCGCCTAACGCGTAAGCCCCTCTTCGCTTCTCACGGACGCATCCTTCGCGACGTGATCGTCAGGTCCTTGCAACCTCTTGTTTCTCACACCGAGCATGACTCATGTGGGCTTAGAGCGAGCACCGACCCTGACCCCCATCTCAGCGAACTACGAGGACTTTGATCCGTGTCAAGGAATGGTACGTAGGAAGCCTCCACGAGGTTCAAGCCCACCCGTCATTCATTCACGACGGGTCCCATTCTCGTCCAGCATGACGTTAAACTGCATTCCGGTCCAATGGCAAGCTGTTGCGACCCATCCCAGCGAACTACGAGGAATTTGATCCATGTCAAGACATGGTACGTAGGAAGCCTTCCCAAGGTTCAAGCCCACCACCCCTTGGACCAAGTTCCACTTTCACGTCGGTTCGCTGGCAAAGCCCCATTTGAACTACGAGGTTTTTGATTCGTGTCAAGGCATGGTAAGTAGGAAGCCTCCATGAGGTTCAAGCCCACCCGCCATCTATTCACGTCGAGTTTCGCCCTCGTCCAGCATGACGTTAAACTGTATGCCTCCTTTTGTCCCGCATGACATTAAACTGCACACCCATTTCCACCCGAACTACGAGGACTTTGATCCATGTCAAGACATGGTACGTAGGAAGCCTTCCCAAGGTTCAACCCCACCACCCCTTGGACCAAGGTCCACTTTCACGTCGGTTCACCGACAAAGCCCCATTTGAACTACGAGGTATTTGATCCATGTCAATGCATGGTACGTAGGAAGCCTCCACGAGGTTCAAGCTCACCCATCATCCAATTCACGTCGTGTTCCACTTACGTCCAGCATGACGTTAAACTGCATTTCCCAATCCTAACTATGAGGACTTTGATCCATGTCAAGGCATGGTACGTAGGAAGCCTTCCTGAGGTTCAAGCCCAACAAAAATTGGCCCAAACTGTCTTCTTGTCGGTGTGCCAAGCCCCCAATTTTCAGCGAACTACGAAGACTTTGATTCGTGTCAAGGCATGGTACGTAGGAATCCTCCCAGAGGTTCAAGCCCATCTCCCATCGGACCAAGGTCCCTCATTTACGTCGGCTCGCCGACACCCACCACCCGTCGTTTATTCACGTCAGGGTTCACTACAGTCCCGCATGACGTTAAAATGTTTTCCATCAATCCTTTGAACTATGAGGACTTTGATTCATGCCAAGGCATGGTACGTAGGAAACCTCCCCAAGGTTCAAGCCCACCACTAGCGGACCCACGGGTCTACTTTCACGTCGGTACGCTGACGATACTCATTGGACCAAGGTCCACCTTCACGTCGGTATGCTGACGATGCCCATCAGACCAAGGTCCACCTTCATGTTGGTTCGCCGACGACATTCATCGGGCCAAGGCTCACCTTCACGTCGGTTTACCGGCACCATCCCGAACTACGCGGACTTTGATTCCCTGCCACGGGAATACGTAGGAAGTCTCTTCAAGGTTCAATCCCAACTTCACCATCGCCCCCTACGATGGTCCCATTTCACTCCCCCTCCACTCCGTTCATCCACCTATCACCCATCCCGATTCTCGCCCGGACCGTCATATCCTGGTGAGACCATGTCGGTACGCTCTTCTTCACAGCCGCCCATGGGCTGGCCCCGGTATCGACATCCCTTCAAGGAGAATCCCTCAATCTGATCTATCCTAGCTAATGCTCTGGTTGGGTTGATCCGTCTCCGCTAGACGTTAAACTCGCGACATACCCTGTGTTGAACACGGGAAGCTGAGGAAAACCTCATATATGTGTCTATGGCATATGATCCCCCGCGCTCGATGTGGGATGCCTCGGGCTTCCACGCCCTCGAGAAGCCCTGTGACCAGGGACAACAGACAGACATGCCAGGTTCCCCAGCATCCAGACACGCTACTGATGCCTCAACGTGACTACTCCCCCGACTGAAGGTTGCTGCCCTGACCGGACCCTTTGGAATGTCCCGACAGAAGCAGTGTAATTAACCGGCGTCCATGGAAACATGGCACTGGGAAGAGTTTCACGAACTACGTATTAAATCTATGAGGGAGACCCGGACTAGGTGACGAGTTCTGAGGAGGAATCCACAGGAGGAAGAACCGACATCCCATCATCCCGTTTCGATAAAGGAGCAGACGTCCCTGAATAAGGAGCGAATGCCGCCCGCCTTTGGAAAGCGGGAATGCGGGGCAACAAAGCGTCGCGCATCCTCCTCCACGGACGGACGGGCGCGCGCCCCCGGCGAAAGCGTCAGAAACAATCACATTTCTCAAACTAGGGGAATGTCTCAAGTGCGGTTTTCTATTTTTTTCAAACCAGACTCAAAGTGCCAAACGGGCCTCATCACTTTACAAGGAGTATTCATCATTTTCGAACACATGAAGGAAGTGCATTTTTAAAACAAACATAAAACCAAACTTACAATGAAGTAATCATTTTTAGGAAATCAAATCATCTTTTAATCCTATGTTCACACCAAAACCCATTTTGAAAATCACTTTGGAATCCCTTCAAAATTCAAACATGTTGTTTCACTTTCATAAAAAAATTCAAATAAAAGACCACACACCTTCTGGAAATACCCATTTCATGTTCAAATACACAGGAGACCACTTTTTAATAACCATAACCATATATATGTATAGTGCATATGGATTTCATATAAAACCAAAGAAATAATTCTAAAGAAACATCAAGAAAAATTGGAAACTCTAATTAATGGTAAAGGCATAGGGAACCTACCTCAAATCACGCGGCTTCTAACAAAGGTATCCTAAGACCACTTCACATACATGCATATACATTTTCATGCATATACATATACACAGGTCTTTGTTGCTGATGACTCAAACCTCCATGGAAAGGACCCCTCACTAAAAATATAATTAAATAAAATGATTAAACACTTAACATTTTATAAAACATTTCAAAATAGCACATCAAAATTTTACACCCAAAACACACTCAAAACATCTTTTCTAAAAACAAACGCGCCAAGATGCAACACCAAAACACCAACTACAGCCTACACACATTTTAATAGATGAACTTCATAGTTAAAATAAAACACTGATAAACAACTCAGCATGGGTTTTTTCCACAGAAAAGTTTCATGCGCAATGCATAAAAACACTACTAGGAAAAGAAAACGCACCCAACCCTCAAGCAGAACTAGATTCGCATAATGGAAAATAATTAATAAATTATTAAAACAACTTATAAACTATTTAAAATAAACACAAAAAGCTTTTCACATCCAAAATAACAAATTTTTACATGAAAGACTCATCTTTAGGTAATTGCACATAAATCAAATTATTCTAAACATTTCAAGTGTGTACATAAAAGGAATACATACATATATACATATATATATATATATATATATATATATATATATATATATATATATATATATTTCTTAGTGCAACTAAACTCAAAACCACAAACACACTTCAAATATATTTTAATTTTCATATCAAATTGCGCATAAAATTTAAATAACACATTAGAACAAAGAAAATAAATTAAGGAACATGATAAATTAATTAAACAATAAAATTAATTCTTCAAACCACACATATATGCAGAAACACATACCTTCGGTATTAAAACTTGCAAATGCAGTGTGAAAACTCTTATGCATGACAATCGCACCACAAAAACCTTAGATTGAAAGCTAAAAACAAGCCACCGAACCAAATTCATCACAATTGTACCCTAAAGACATAAAGCCATAATTTTCAATTCTAATAGGGGAAGAAAACAACCCATCAAAATGGAACACACCTACAGAAGGGGTTTCAGGAGGTTGGTCGAGTGTGACAAGGAGGGTTCTGTGCTGGGGGTCGCGGGCACAAGGGGATTCCAGCCAGAGAGGCACCGCTAGATAGGAGCAGGAGGGGTGTGACTCATTGGGTTGGTTCGTCGGGTGGTCTGGCCGAGAGGAAGGTGGCGCAAGGGAGGCCGTGCGCATGGGTGGAGTCTAGCGGGGTTGTGATGCGCCGGTTAGATGGTAGCTGTTCTGGTGAGGAGGAGTGAATGGGAGGGGCGATCTGTGCCAGAGGACGTCACGCCGTGCCATAGGAGGCCGTGCTGGAGGAGGTTGCGCCGAAGGATGTCGCGCCGGAGGAGGCCTGAGCCGGAGGAAGGCAAGGGGAGGGTCTTAGCGGCACGGGTAGGTTTAGGAGGGGAGAGTGGGGGGTCCGCGCGGGGAGGGGAGAAGCGCAAGAGTGAGGGAGAAGGAAAAAGAGAGAGGGAGAGAAAAATAAAGGAGCGGAAAAAATAAAATAAATAAAATATAAAATATAATATAATAATAATAATAAAATAGAAGGGATATAAAATAAGTATTAAAGAGGAGAAAAAAAGAAATAATGAATAAAAAAACTAGAAATCATAATAAAAACAAGACACTGACTTTAACAATTTTATAATAATGTTAATGATTTAATAAAAATTATAACCTAATTAAAATATTAACTGAAATAATAATAATAATAATAACCTATTTTGAAATATTAACTTAAATAATAATAATACTGATGATAAAACTAAAATGGTAAAACCAACAAAAATGATAATATCTTTATTGATTGAGGTGAGACACCTCACACGGTCGCGTGCACGGTCGCGCGTATGGTCGTGCGCCCATATAAGATCTCAATTTCTTCCAAAATAAAACCGTTTCAAACCGTAGCTCCAAAATTAAGACCCAAGTTAATTAAATTAAAATTAATCATCAGTCGGGGTGTGACATAGACCGAAGTGAGAAAATGTTGTGAGGAAAGATGATACAACTTTTCAAATCCATATGGAAGCATGGAAATATTCAAGATCAAAATTGGTAGTATGAGGTTTATGTTCAGGTGAAGTGGCCTAAGTTTCTTGATCGAGGTCTCTAGAGACACTTCTTAAGGATGAGAATTCATTAAATATGAAAATTCCTTGAATTTAAAGGTACATTATTTTAATTATAACATATATTGTCATGCTTTTATCCTTTATAGGTGAGTTGTGTACAAAGGGGTAATGTTGTTCATGTTTTGGAAATTATAAGACTTATGTACTATACGGTGGCTGAAACAAAGCCACCAGAAATCTAGTAGAGGGCATCGGCCAACCGGTGGTGCTAGTAGTAGTGTCTGAATTTCAATAGATCCCATCAGCTAACTGGTAGCCAAGGTAGAATGCATTACATTATACCCATGCACACTGGTCGGTCTATGGCACCTAGTTTCATATGTCATTAATAATGGTTATAAACATAGTGGAAGCACCTATTGGACCATTGGACAACTTGAATTTTGTCAAATTTGACAGATCATTCACAATATAAAAGATGTAAACATCATGACTAGTAAAAAATTTCAAAATATTATTGAAAAATAAATCCCCAAACCAATAGAATATATTTTCACATCAATTTTATAATTAATGTAATCATAATAATAAATATTACCTCATTATTGATATCTTCTTGTTAAGGATATTTATCATTCTTAACCCGATCATAGTAGCATCATTGTTAAGAGGACTCAAACTAGAGCCCCTCTAGTGGTGATTCACACATGCCCCTTAGATCTCCAAAAAAAATCAATGAATCACTGGGTATTAACATGGATGATTAATCATCTTGCATCATTCTACTTTGATCACTTCATATTCCTTTAGGCTTGAAGTAATCTCTCTTATTCTTCTCACTCTTGAGAGGGTGAGATGAGGAAGAATATCTCGATAGGAATCTATTGTGAACAATGATTAACCTTCTCTAGAAAGTGATAGTAGTCTATTTATAGACCTATTTATTGGTTTTAATTTTTAATTAATTACACAATGTCCCTTTAATAAAATATTTAACCTTGAGAAACCCCATGTCATCTAATAAAATGAAATTATTATTTTATTTCATGTCTTGTCCCAATTGGTGGAATGATAAATATTATTTTAAGGTCTTGAAAATTAATATTTATCATTGGACTAAATCTCATTCTGCTTATCCTACTCGATATTTATCAAATACCCAAATAAATATTGTTATTAAATAATTATTCATTCAATAAATAAATAAATATTCTATTTATAGACTGGATAATAAATATTTATTTTATATTCACATAAACAATACATTTTTTATTTAATAAATAAATAAATATTTATTATGGCATGAATAATAAGAGATAAATAAATATTATATATTCACATAATTAAACAATTACCTTGTGCATAAATATTTATTTAATATTTTCAATCATTCTATAAATCTTGAATAAATAACAACTCTCAATATGGAGAATAATATTTATTCCAATTTTTTAATATAAATAATATTTAACTGAGATTAAATGGAACACTTTGTGTGTGACTCTATATACCTCTTCCTTAGTTGCATTAGGTAGGATTACCTGAACTCCAAGATTACTATCTAGAAACATGTCAATACACCCATAGAGTAAGGCAATATGTCATAATTACAGGAACCTATACTAACACTCATTGTGTAATATAATCCCTTTTTCATGATATCTCATCAAGAAGATTGTATACTTGTGTCATCAACCTTAATGATTATATTTCTTTGATTATTTGGAATGAACATGTATACATCACCATGGTCATGAAATTTATTTTGATGCTTACATTCCAATAAAAGGTTCAAGTTATCAACATTCATAAATATGGAAGGTAAAATCCATCTAAGGATCATTACATATGCTTATAGATAGAAAAATATAATGATATATAAAATGTAGATTTCCTATAGATGGGTATGTTCTCATAATCTCTCGTCTTGGATATTACCAAGTGTAAACTTTATGAGATGAAGTCTCATTTTCCTATGAGTACTCACACCTAATACTATGTATATTATGTTCTCTGTCATAGAATATTATCTGACCATAGAATAGGTTTTAAGAATATCATCATGATATTTCAAGTTTCTCATCGTAGTGGGGAACTATTATGCCCTTTTGTAATGTGATAGATACTTTGGGATATTATTATATTAAATTCATATAAAACAATTAATGATATATAGTAATATATTTTAATTAATATTCACTTCATTTAATATATATTCAATATATAGCACAAATAGTTGGTTCTAGGACAGAAACTTCAATAGACTCTCACTTAGACTAGGGTCAACTTTCAATAACTTTTAGTCAACTAGCTCTAACATGATGATCATGTTTTTACTAAGTTAAGAATTTGGTTAAGGGTTCCATTATGTTGTCTTCCATGGAAACTCTACTCACTGAGACATTGCCTCTCAAAGAAAAATGCCTCAAGAGATGATATTTTCGAAGTATGTGCTCTATATATTGATGTGGCCTTGGATCTTTTTCAAGAGCTCCCATTGTAGTATTATCACAATAGAGTACGATATGGTAGGTGGGGGATGAGCCTGTAAGGGGCACTGTCACTAGGGTTCTACTCCTTCGTCGCCTCTCTCTTCCTCGGCTCAGCTTGACTCTCTCCCTTGACGTTCCCTCGGCATGACTGTGGTTTTGGTTTCTCTATCATGGAGGCATCGGTGACCTCATGGACTCGGACAACATGGCCTTACTCTTCATTGATGACCTACTTCCCACCTCACTCCTTTCGTCTAGATAGGGCTTCTTCTGGGAGTGCAAAGATGGTTCCATGGCCGAGTTCTTATTTCCACGACTGAGGGTCGCAACATCATCTTATGTGGGTTTTTTGGGTGGTCTTTTTTGGTCTCCAAGTATGTTTTTGATAGTGGAAATGGGACATGGGATATGGTTTGCGGCGGAGACCTTTTTTAGTGTTCTTTTTTTCTCAGTTTACTGAAGATCTAGTAATAAATTCTTGGTTCTTAATTTTTTCCTTTGTTTTATTTTAGGATGTGATTGTTGTTGTTGGTGTTTCTACATTTTTTTATTTATTCTAGTTGTGGTTTAGGGATTTGGTTGTTTTCAATTTGGTTGGGATGATATGTGTTTTGGATCTGGTTTTACTATGGATTTTTTATCATGGTTTTTTCTGGCATTTGGGTTCACTATTGTTTTTGTATTTGGTGCTCGTGGTTGATTTTTAATGTTTTTGAAGTCTATGGAGGTAGTTAAGGTTTGATGTTGTAAATCAGTGGTGGTTCTCCTTCTACGTTTGGTTTGTTTTTGATGTGGCCTTGGTGGTCTATGGTTCAAGGTTTCTACAATCAAATCATTATGAGGCTACTCCAGATGAGGTTTAAGGTAAAGAGTTTCCACCGTACTTCAGCTTTCTGGAATTGGATGTTTGAGAGGGTATGGCTATGGCCATCGGTACTAGGCCTGTTGATTTTTTCATGGGATAGCTAGATGATAAGCGGTGGATGGTGGAAGATAGATTTCATGTTTTTTATGCTGGGAGGGGAATTTATCATGTAGTGTGGGTTGTTTGATCTTTGACATTGGGACTGTTGAGGCCTTTTTGGTTTGTTTATGTCTTTTATGTCATGGTGGTTTCCCCTTTTTCCCCTAAAAAGGGGGTTTATATTTATAATAAAAATTAATTTTCAAGGAGTGTGATAGGGTATTTACTATTTTTCATCGCATTAAGATCTTGGAAAAAGTTTTGAATACAAACTAATTCTTTAAATTCCTCAAAAGTTTCAAAATACTCAGGATCTGGTGTCAAATTAGTTACCACTAATTTCTTTGAGCTCTTCCAAATCACAATACCTCCGTTGAGAGTGAAGACGTATCTCGACTACAATTTTAGATTATCTTGATCTGTTTAGAAACTATAATATGTATATCCCCTTATGACTAGGTCTTCATCTCTTCCATAGACTAGAAACATATCCTTAGTACACCTAAGATACTTAAGAATAGTCTTTAATTCTATCCAATTATTTTCACCAGGGTCATATTGATATCTTCCTACTACACTTAAGTTGTAGGTGACATCTAGACTTGTACATAGAATAACATACATGACTGACCTAATTACTTAAGCATATGAAGTCATATCCATCATCTATCTTTCCTCATGTGTATGAGGACACATTTTCTTGGAAATATGAATTCCATGTGACCCTAGAAATAATCCCCTCTTGAATTTTTCTATACTAGATCACTTCATTATCTTTTCAATGTATATACTTTGACTTGGTCCAAGATACCTCTTGGATCTATCACGATGGATCTTGATCCCAAGAATATATTACACATCACCTAAGTCCTTCATGGAGAAGCATATATTCAAATGAGATTTAATATATTGTAATACTAGTATTTTGTTTCCAATAAGTAGTATGTCATCGACATAAACTATTAGGAAAATGATTTCACTCCCACTAAACCACTTATAGACACAAGGCTCACATTAATTCTTTATGAAATTAAATCATATTATATATTCATAAAACCGAATTTTTCATGAATCAGATGCTTATTTTAATCCATAAATGAATCTTGTTAAATTTCATACTTTATGGAAATCCTTTGGAGCGACGAACCCTTCATTTTGTGTCATATAGACATCTTTTGGTAGGATCCCATTAAGTAAAGTTGTTTTGAAATCCATCTTCCAAATCTCGTAGTCGTAGTAAGATGCTATGGAAAGTATATTTATAATTGATTTTATAATAGAAACTAGTGAAAAGGTTCCATCATAGTCTATGACTTGATGCTGTTTGAACCCTTTTACAACTAGTCATACCTTATAGGTATAGAATTTTCCATCCATGTTCAGTTTTTTCCTAAATACCGATTTACAACCAACAGTATTTACATCCACTTGAGGATCTACCAAAACCTATACTTGGTTATATTATATTTAATCCATTTCAAAATTCATAGATTTTGTACCACTTACTACTTCCTTGTAGGTAACAGGATAATTATTATCAACTAATATGATTCATTATCCTTAGTGACTAGAAAACCATATTGTTCTAGTTCTCTAACTTATCTTGTACTCTTAAACATTACTTGTGTCTCTGGAATGTCCTCTTTCATAGGGCTTTGTGGAATATTTTCTTATTTCAAATCTCATGTATCTTGATCCTAGACTCCATCAAAGTCTATCTCACTCCCACTTTCTCCTTTATATATGTTATAACTTTCAATAAATGTGAGACATTTGTTAACCATAACATTCTTATCTGAAGGATTGTGTTGGTAATATCCTTTAGTTCCCCTAGTATAACCTATAAATATATACTTAGTTCCTCAGGGTACAATTTTGCTTCTGAAAATATCATAACATACACTCTACAACCCTATACTCAAACATGTGACAACATCGGTCTATTTTCATACAAAAGCTAATATGTAATTTTAGTTGATGCTTTAGTTGGAACTCAGTTTAGTATGTATGTTGTGGTCTTTAATGTGTATCCCTAAAAGGATAATATAATAATCACATGAATCATCATTGATCTTAACTTGTATAATAGGGTATGGTTCCTCCTTTCTCTTACACCATTTCATTGTTGTTTATAAGGAGGTGTGAGTTGGTATAAAATCAAAAAATCCCATAAATAATCAATTAAGTCTTGATTAAGATATTATCTTACATGGTTTTATTAGAGTTTCTTAATCATCTTACCAAGATGTTCTCAAATTCATTCTTATATTTATTGAATCTATAAAAGGAATTTGACTTATACCTCATTAAGTTGACATATCCAAATATACTAAAGTCACCATTAAAAGTTAGGAAGTATGAATACCCACCCGTGGATTTGACTAGAAATGTTCCACACACATCGCTATGAACCAACTCAAGAAGCTTAGTGGATATTTCACCTTTTCTACTAAATGGGTCTTTGTTCATTTTTCTTTATAAACATTCATGACATACATTAAGTGATTTTAGTTCAAATTATTCCAAATATCCATCTTGGTGTAATCTAGTAAAAAAATTTCCATTTACATGACCTATCTGGTGATGCCATAATTGGGTGTGGTATGGGTCATGTGAACTTTCTTTATTATTGATTTACATTACTCTATTTTTTGTAATTCAACATGCAAAGACTATTATTTAAATATTCCTTGAAATAACAAATGATTTATTTATAAAAGAAGAAACGCTAATTTCCAAATTTAAAAATAAATCCATCTGCATCAAGTCTGGATGTAGAAATAATGTTTTTGGTAAAAAATGACACATAATAAAAATATTTTTTAACCAAGATCATTTCATTCGATCAGCAACGTGATGTGGTAGTCCCTAATATCCACATTAATAAGTTTGTCTCCATTGGCTACTCATAGATCTACCTCACCCTAGTAAATCTTTTGAAATATACATGATTCCTGTATTTGAATACATATATGTTAACCACATGCTATATTTAATACCCAATTTGTAGAAATATATATATTTAACTTGATAACAAACACACCTGAAGCTTCCCATTACTTCTTATTTTGGGTGAAGTTTTTCTTCTTATGGTCATTCTAGAAACATGAAAAATAGATAGTTTTTTTCCCTAGCTTTCCCCTTGATCCTCCTATTCGTGGAAGGTAATTTTAAAGAATCTTTAGACTTGGAATTAGTCTTGGATATCTTTTATTGGACTTTCATTTTATTCACCATAATAACATAAGTATTTTCACACTTCATATCCTTATCAAATTTTCAAAGTAGATTGAGAATATTTGGGAGAGACTTATCTATGTTTTTCATATTTAAATTGATAAAAAAAATATAGATAAGCTATGAAGGAGGGATGAAAAATGAGATCAATTCATAGTTCTTCAATAAAATTAAGCCCTAAAATATTTAATCATTGAATGTAACTAATATTTTTTACTATGTGAGTCCAAACTGATTCACCTTATCTAAAATTACTCATGAAGAGCGTCTTGGATATCTCAAATCATTCCTATCTTTCTCTCTCATGATAAAGATCATAGAGAAACTTATAGACATGAATGAAATCATAGAACATTGAACATCTAGAACACCATTTAAGTGTTTTTCATAGGCGTCAAACTCCTCATCACTCGCCTCCTTGGTAGGAGGATCGAGGATTGGGTATTCTAATACATAGGATTCATTTTATAGATTAACACAACTTGTAGGCATCTGAACCATTCTTGGAAGTTAATTCTAGTTGGGAGATGGTATTTCTCCAAAATTAATAATTGGAATAAGGTGGTTGATGAACTTGTCATTATTATACAATAATAGAGTATATTATTAGTACTTCTATTGATTAAAATTTATGTGAGACATGATAATAATAATAACAATAATAATTTTAAATTTATTAAGACTCCCACTATTTTATCAAGTCTCAATATCCCTCACCATTAAATTTGGAATGTTCTGTCACTTGAGACATTATAGTGGAAATGATACATATTTATCTCCTTGTGATTCACAATATGGTCATGAAAACAATAGGAATGTGTTTAGGTAGGTGGTCTTGCCAATTGTGGGCTTGAAACTCCTTATTAGTAGAGTCCTCAATCCTAAATCCTGACTTGTATTTCCTCAACAATGGCCTCTAAATTTGTATTGAATAGACTATTACTATTAAATTCAATAAAAAATTAGTTAATTAGACCCATCATCTTAGTTAACACTCCCCAATAATTAAAAGTTCCCTTAACTATGGCATGAAGTGACACTTTAATTTTGATTTTTCTTAATTCAGATAATGGAAGGCGTAATAACTTAATATTAACTTTAGGGATTTTGTTTATTAGGCATAAATTTTCTTATTTTATCTTTTATGTATCTTTTTAATATTAATTGGATTTTACTTAATTGATTAACCATGTAATGATAAAACATTTACACATAATCCTTTTATTTTAATTCCATCTTTTCATAATCATATATTTATGTGATAGAGGCCTTATATATATAAAATAAATCATGCATGTACAAAAAAATTATGTGATTAGGAGAATATATAATAGTTGATTTATTGAGTGGAAAATAAATCAATCTATGATCCTAGGTGAAAAATCCTTGTATTGGTCATGGAATGAGTTTTAGTATTCCACCTATCCATCTATGTATCACTCAAGCTGGCTCTGCCTTGGTTTCGTCTTGAACCAAGTCCACCTTAATTACATCTTGAACTGACATCATGCACCTTCAGATACTTATTTTATTACATATGTTTTATAATACACACATAGGTGAGTTGAACCAAATGATTGGTTAAGGGAAATTACATAAAACAACCTTAGACACATAGGTCCTATATAATAAAGGGGGGAGGGATGACACGCAGACCATAAAATTTAATTTAATAGTAAATTATTGCAAACCCATGAAATAAATTAAATTAAATGAAACCAACACATACATAGGTATGGTCAAATCTCATGATCATTCATACACATGAAATTACTATGCATTTAAAACTATTATTTATCATTCATTTCAATTCATTCTTCAATAAGATAAATCATGCACAAATTAATCTAATTAATTATCTTATTAATCAATTAATTAATTTTATCTTATTCTATCCAATTTTCCTAGAGATTCCCATCCTCTTTGATTTTAAATAAAATTAAAAAATTTATTTTACTTAAAATTTAATAAAATAGTACACATCTTTTTACTTGGAAACAAGTCAGTGAATATCTATTTTAACTACTTAGTATAGTCCTTATTGAATACAATTCACTCACACGACATGTTTCATAATTTCATAGAGTGTAGTGAAAAATTAACGACATATAGAACACATGAAAATTATTTTTTCTGTATGATTTAATGCACATTGATTCTTTAGTATGCGATAACCATACATGACTTGTAGTTTAAGATATTATACGGAATTAATTAAGAATTTAATATAATATAAAACCTATAAACTGTTGTGTACTATCAATTTAATGACTCACAGAACTTGGGATGATGGGGTTTAATTGAGTAATTAATTAAAATTAATATTCCTATGTGAATAGGTAAAGTACATGTCATGTTCGGGCTAGCTGTATAATGTGTACTTTTCTTCACTGGATGTCCACAGTATGCTCCTAGGAATTTGGCATTTACTTCTCACAAACATTTATGAAGTACATGAGATGTAGGAAGGATATATGGCATGTACTTCAAGTTTTATAGACACCATTTTTTATGTGTCATGTATTGAATACACATGGTGTATTAATTACATAACATGTCTCGATGTTGTGTGTTTAGTTGTGAAAACATGTGTACTACATAGCATGTAGGAAATCTACACAACATGTAGTCCGAAAAATTGTGTGCCACCCTAGCTAGTTAAAACATGGTGTATTGATTACACACTGTGTGTATTCATCACACTACGACCCAGAGTCCATATTGGTGTCCTGGTATAATAAAAAAGGATAAAAAACATGTAACAAAGGATTGAACATCATGTAACCTTGCGTTATTCATCCAAAGTTCTAGGAACCTCTGGATGGGTTCTTCATATGTGATCTACATTAATTTTAACCAATCTTGGTTATGTAAGTGAGAAACAAATAGGAGGAAGAAGATATCTCAACAATTGGATAAATAATGAATAAAACTTGAAAATAAATTTACCTTTTAAAGTGTCATGATCAAAAATCAAATAAATAATTATAAATTTGAACATGACTACTCTGAAACTACTTTATGGTTCTGAATGCAGCGGAAGCACCTATTGGGCCAGTGGACAACTCAGCTTCTGTTAGATTTGATGAATCATTTGCAATGTACAAGACATAAATGTCATGATCAATGAAACTTTTTATAAAAAATATTGACATATAAAATTCTAGAACTAGGAGAATATCTTTTCACGTTAATTTTATAATTAATTTAGGAATAAGAAGAAAGATTACCTTAGTCTTGAAATGTTTCTTCATAGAGGATGTTGTTTGTTCTAACTCGATTGGAGTATCATCATTGCATTGTGAGGACCCAAAGTAGAACCCCTCTAGTAGTGATCTACATGTGATCCATTTATTTCTGAACAATATTGATGAATCGTCATGTGTTAGTGTGACCGGTTAATCATCTTGTGTTATTCACCTTTTATCATTTCACGTTCCTTTATGTTTGAAGGTATCTCTCTTGTTCCTCTCATTCTTGATAGGATGAGAGGAGGAGGAAGATATTTAGAGGAAATGGTTGTGCATAATGATCAACATTCTCTAGAATGTGATAGCAGTCTATTTATAGACCTAGGGCTAGGGTTTAATATTTCATTGATTACACAAGGTAATTTTAATAAAATATTAAATTTTGAGAAACCTCATGTCATGTAATAAAATAATAAAATTATTTTCTTCCAAGTCTTGTGCTAACTGGTGAAATGATAAATATTTTTTATGATCTTGTGAATCAATATTTATCATCGGACCTAATCTTGATCCACTCATCCTTCTCGACATTTATTGAATACCTAAATAAATATTATTATTTAATATTTATTCATTCAACAAATCAATAATTATACTATTCATATAATGAAAAATAAATATTCATTTAATATTCTCATAACCAATTAAGTTATTTATTTAATAAATAAATAGTACTTTATTATGGTGTGAATAACATGAGATAAATAAATATTATATATTCATGTAATTAAAAAATTACAATATGAATAAATATTTATTTAATATTTTTGATAATTCAATAAATATTAAATAAATATCAACTCTTGGTCTAGAGAATAATATTTATTATCATTATTAAATATAAATAATATTTAACTGAGATCAAAGGGAACATTTTGTGTGTGAACCTCTAGGCCACTTCCTCAGTAACATTAGGTGGGCTTTCCTAAATTCTAGGATTATTATCTAGCAGCAAGTCAAAGAACCCATAGAGGAAGAAGATATGTCACAATGATATGATAACATATGAATGCTCATTGTGTAATATAATCCTTTTTTCATGACATCTCTATAAGCAGAGTTCATACTTATGTCATCAACCTCGATACTTGACATTTATTTATTTGATTGTCCGAAATGCACATGTCTGAATAACCATGTCCATGGAATTTATTTTTACAGTTAAATTCCAATTAAATGGTTGAGATATCAACTTCTATACAGATGTAATTTATAAATAATTCCTCTACTTATGTGTTAATAACATATCATTCATGATGCACCCAACGTACCCAAATTCACCATGAACTATCTCATCATGGTTTATGGAAATAAATCAAAGTGTGTGATTCATGAAATGCATTAATAATAATAATAATAAAGTATAAAGATCATTATGCACGCCCGTATACAATAAAATCCAATGACACATAAAATGTGGATTTCCTATAGGCAAATCTATTCTCATAATATCTCATCTTAGAGATTACTAAGTGAGAACTTAATGAGATAAAGACTCATATGATTATGATTACTCTCATTATACAGTCTACATACTATGTTCCCCATCATAGAATGTTATTTGACCATAGAGTAAGGTTTAAGAATATTTTCATGACATTTAAAGGTTTTCATCATAGTGAGGAACTATTATTACATTTTTTAATGTGATAGATACTTTGGTACATTATTGTATTAAATTCATGTCGAACCATGAATTATATATAATAATATATTTAAATTAATATTCACTTCCTTGAATATACAAGCAATCTAGAGTACAAACATCTAATTCTAGGATACTGTTGACGCTCCTTTCCGTCACAGAGTCTAACGACTGAAAAAAGGGAAATACCTTAGTCCAAAGTGATTCATCCTTTGAAGAAACATCAAAAATCGACAAAGGGATGAACAAGGAGAACATTGCCCATAGGTCGCGCAAGTTCCCTCATGGTTGCGCAAGTACACTTGTGCGCCGCCTAGTGGTCGTGCAAGTCTACTTGCGCGACGCCTTATGGTCGTGCAAGTGACTTGCGCGACCTATGTGATAACTGCCCTGTAACCGCCTGGGGTCTTCTCCTGCCTATAAATAGACCTTGTGGGCCCCCCATTCTAGAGGATCTTTTTTCAGAAACTCGGATTGAAGCTCCTGACGCCCAAGTCTCTTCTCAAAGCTTCCGGAACACTTCTAAGGTAATTTCTTACCTAGAACGGAAGATCTAAAGAGAGGGAGGAAGGCCTAAGTGTTGAAACTCATCAACACTTGCGCGCCTGAATGGCCAGCCCTTAAGGGAACTGGTCACACTTGCGCGCCGCCTTATTCCTTCAATAGAATTTGTGCGTCCCTTATCTGGAAGAACCTCAAGGGGATTCTAAAGGGTTTAATAAAGAGTCGCTCAAGTATTTCAATTCTGATTGAAAATCGCACAAGTACACCATGTGTCGTGCAAGGTATACCTGTGCGACCAATACTTGCGCGCCCACGCAAGGCTTGCGCGCCTTTCAAGACTTGCGCGCCCCTACCTTTCTGGGTGCCCATCTTGCCCATTTTTTCCCTCTTAAGCAATTTCACCTTTCTTATTCAATATTCAGTCTTCAAGATACTCTTCAAATCCATTTATGGCATGATTTCTTGATTTGAATTCCTTATCTGAAAGTAATTCGGTGGAATATCTCTCAAAACCTAGTGATTTATACATCTTTATGTCACCAAAGATTGAGATTTCGTTCATTCAACCTCATCCTTTAAGATGAGAGAATCCTTAACCTGGGTCTCCTTTTCAGGAATAATCCCCAGTTATAAGTCCTTTAATCTGGGCATCCTCCTCAGGAGTAAGCCCCAAACCTTAATTCCTTAACTTGGGCATCCTCCTCAGGAGTAAGCCCCAATCATAATCATTTAATATGGGCATCCTTCTTAGGAGTAAGCCCCAATCTCAATTATGGGCATCCTTCTCAAGAGTAAGCCCCAAACCTTAATCCCTAACCTGGGTTTCCTTTTCAGGAATAAGACTCAGTCATAATCTTGGGATTCCTTTTCAGGAGTAAGCCCCAAGTCCCCTAAAATTTCTCTTAACCAGTCCTAAATTACGTTTGATATGGGGTTCCTTCTCAGGAGTAAAACCCAATTATCAATCCTCTCCTAATTTGGGTTTCCTTTTCAGGAATAAGTCCCAAGTTAGAGTATTCAAATCTCCATAAAGCACATATACCTTTATGGACCCTGTTCCTGGATTTTCTCTCTAAAAGTAAATCCTAAACCTTCATCTATTTGGGCAGTCATACATACATAAGCCCCAAAAAATTTCTTATGATTTCATCTTTCATGGCACAATTGTCTAATTTTTACCAATACCTCTTGTTTCTCACACTGAGCATGACTCACGTGAGCTTAGAGTGTAAAATTAATTATGACATTCTTCTTTGAGCCATCAATCATAAACATCATACTCCATTACTCGAACTACATGGGTTCTGATTCCTTTTCCAAAACAAAGGATACGTAGGTAGCCCATTTATGGGTTCGATCCCAACTTTGAAATAATCCATGTCCTTCTGAATGACGATAAACTTCAAGTGTCCCACTGAGTGGCTTTAAAACCATCCTGGTCATCATAATGACCAAGAGACTTTTATATAAATGTTTTGAAGGATACCATTGACCAAGAATCTCTAAACTGATATAGATGATTCTCTATTGATGAAGAACCTCAAATACATATAAAAGATTCTCTAAATTTCTTGCATATTTAATCATTGATTATTAAAACTAAAGGAAAGCTCATTTTATATTTGGTAATGTAATAAGGATTCACGAACATAACTTAAATCTATAAAGAGAGTCCCGGAGTAGACAATAATTCCCCTCAAAAAGGTGTGATGAGTCCGACCTCCCATCCTCTCGACCAATGCAAATTCCTAAGCCTCATTAGTCCACAAACTAATGAGAACATACCTTTGGAAAGTAGGTCCAAACGGATTTGGAATCATTGGATGTTTCCGGTTCTACGAACAAACCCGCTAGAAACCGATCGGAACGTTTGAATCTCCCGTCCAGGAGGTCATCCCCGAAATCCATGTGAAACAAAAAATGGTGAACCCGACGTGAATCCTTAACCAAGTTAAAGTGATGTTCTTCTTATTTGTTAGGCCCCTTGGGCCAACAAATCAATCATTGACATGTGCTCATCCAAAAGATGCAGTGGCCAGATTCATCTTGATTATGTCTGTTATATGGAACAGGCACTCTTTTCTCAAGATCTTTTGCAAAATGGCTTTTTTTAAATTCACCCCTGTGAATACTGCTGCTGTGAACACCTCTACTGTGAGGTCTGCTGCTGTGAAAACCAATGCTGCTACTCTTGCTGGAACGTCGTCCGCTCTGAGGATGACATCACCAACTCAGCGTCTTCAACGCTGGGTTTCTAATGTATTGGTTAAGGAGTACCGTCGCAACGGTACTATCCCAACTCTGGAGGCCACTTGTCAAGCCCTCCAAGTTAACAACTCTACCTGGTCGTCCGTACAACGGTGGCCAGCGATCAAGAAGCAGGCGGTGCTGACTACCGTCTCCAACCGTTTCGGGTCGTTATCCCCGGAACGCAATTTCCATTCACTCCCTTACTCTGAGGAAGTGAATGAGCAGGTCTCGCAGAGCCTTAATTCAAAAATACTGGAGTCCTTCTCGAGGGCTCCCATCAACAATCGCCGACAGACTCGTACGGTAGTGCGCCCTCAACATGATGAGGGTACCGACTCCAGGCATTCAGCTCAGGTTCCTCGAACCCGAGCAGGCAAGATGAACCACCAGAGACGGAATCCGGTTAACAATGGGCAGGTTGTCATCCCTGCTCCGGAGAAGTCCACCAACCTAACTTGGTGGAAAATAACGAGCAGGCACAATCACCTGTCCATTTTAATTCCGTTGTCCAGCAGACTCGTCTGGAAGCATCACGCCAATCCCGCCAGGCAATTCCGGCGGAGTACCATAGGCAGGAACATGCACCTGCTTATACATCATCAGTTAGTCAGCAGGCTCGTATGACTACATATGATGGATCTCGTCAACCGCGTTTGGCGAAGTGTAATCAGCAGGCACATACACCTGCTAATACTAATCAAGCCTACCAACAGTCTCGCTTGGTAGCGCACAGAGAAGTCAGTCGGAAAGCCCCGACAACAAACAGGAGGCAGACTCAACTCTCTGCCTCCACACTTGAGTACTGTCAGGATTCACTGACAGGAAAAGGAGGACAGGAGTAGGCACATACACCTACTCCAAGCCCGGAATGGACGTATATCCCCGTTCCGGCGGCTGAAGTCACCAAACATATTTTGTCAATGGTGAAAGAGCAGAAGCAAATTCCTGCTCATATTCTGGATGCTTTCCAGGATATCATAACAGCTTCAGCATCATCACAGGGACAGACACATAAATCTATCCCTAGCAGTGGAGTGACACATCAATGATTCACTCCGGAACAGACACACACATATGTTCCAGTCCAAGAGGGTTATGGGGCATACTCCCCCATATCATACGGACAACCAAGTCAGGCACATACACCTGATTTGAGTGGAGATCGTCAGCCTAACCTGACCATCTTTCCTGATCAGGCACATACACCTGCTCAGAGTAACCACTTTCGTCAACAAGTGGTTTCTAAAGTGAGTAACAAGGCATCTAAGAAAAAGATATGCCCAGCACAGCCAGGAGATCAAAGGCCAATCTGCAACAAGGCCTTGCTCGATGCTGGAGTTCTTGAATCCCTCAGACATTTATCTGTCGGAATTCAAGATTCTACTCCCTCAGTTCCCAATAATGGGAACATTAATTTTGAAGGTCTTAAACAGACACTTCCTCATAAAGGCTTGCTTCATGAAAGTTCGGTCAATCTTGAAGTTTCTTCTTCAGATGAGAGCCACAGGAACCCTCTGTGTGGTCAGAAGACCAAGGAGCAAGAGATTTCATCTTTTGTTGTAACCCATTATGGTGGTCCTCCCCATGATGATGAACTTCGCTGCGAAAGTCCTCTCCGCAGTAGTGATTCACATTGCCTGAAAAATACTCCAGTGGATAATGTAGTGCCGAGAAAGCCCTCTTATCTTGAGGCACTTGCAAATGCGAAACCAGTCATATCTGATGCTTTATCGCTAACAAGTGAAATACTTTCTCAATCAGAAGATAGCCCAGGGTGTAGGTCATTCTCCGAACCACCCCTAAGTCATGCATCTTCTAGTTTGATTAATGATCTCTCTACTAATCTTGTTGAATCCGATGAAGCAACAAGGCAAAACCAACTCTGGTCAAAATAGGTAGAAGAATCTTCATTTAATGATAAAGAGGAAATGCTGAACATGAGGAAAAAACTGGAAAAAGGTGAAGTACCAGTCATGTTTTGGCCTTTGGCTGACTCCCAGTACGACATTCCAAAGATGTTGACGGATGATGGAATCCATGATATTCGTCTCAACATATGGAAGACTCTTTGTCAATTGAAGAAGAAAGTATTATCTTACGGTGATTATGAAAATCATATTAAGATAATAGAAGGGTTACAACGCCAGATTGATTTGGCATCTCTATCAGTCTCTCGGTATCCGAAGGCTGAAAAGCAACAAAGAACCCTTCAACGTTCATGCCTTGGCGCACTAAGAAAATTGCGTCAGTTAATTTCCAATGCTCCATCTGATGTTCATATCAAAGGATGGGGTGTTCACAGAGCACTACATTTCACAATGCTTTCCAGTCAGCAAAGCCCGCCGAAAATGGTCTCATGAAATGTTATTGCCCATGGCCGGCCACAGTCAATGGGCTTTGTTCATAATCAAAAGCTTGCTCAAGAACAGGCTTCAACTAGTTCCTCTCAAAATCAAGTATATAGAGAACAAGTTATTGAATTTATCCTACATCAAGCAGGCGAGAATATTGCACAAGCCTCTCGTCTGGAGAAAACACGTCATCAAATGACAGAAGTTTCGGAAATCATCCAACGGTCTGTTGAACCAGGTGATAAAAGTGGATACAGGTTAATGCATCCAGCTAATTTCCGAACTAAGATTCGCAAGATCAAGAGAGATTTTAAGAAGATCTCAGACATAGCATGTCAAGAGACACCCCAACTTATCAGACTGGGGACTTCTCTAACCCAACCCTCAGAGTCAACAAATGGGATTCGAGGAGTTGAGCGGAAGCAGCAGGAACATCCCCAGTCCACCAGACTGGGGACTTTTTCAAATCCTCAATCCCTCCCTCAGAGAAAGTCAGTATTCTCTCGATTAGGGAATAAGCCTCAAGAGGAACGAAGAGCCAAGCTATCAGGAGATTCTCTCCAAGTGACGGTTCTCCAAGAAGTTCCTGAGGGATCAAGTCAACGGAATTCCATGTCTCATCATGGACATGGAAGAAGACAATATCACAGAAATGCTGATAGAAAGGATTCCATGCAATATGCATCCATTAATTTCATCAATGTCGTTGCTGCTGATTCACCAGATGAGGCTCAATAAGAGGGATCAGACGAAGAGGTTCCTTCTCAAGAAGTTGCGCACACAGACCTAAATGAAGAAGGTGTGCGCACACGTAATCAAAGGCTTACCCAAAATCTGGGTATTCCTTCAAGTAACCCACTTCCCCCTCTCCGAAACGGATCCAATAAGGGGAAAGGAAAGAATCAGGTTACTTCTCACCCTTCCTCTGAAGGAGGTCAATCGCTCTCATTAGAGCAAAGGTTTGCACAACAGGAGGAAGAAATGAAAGAATTAAGAAAGTTGAATGCAGAACTACTTCAGAGTAGTCTTCTTCTTAATAATGCTGAAGTCTAATAGCCGAAGGAATTTGTTGTAACTACTGAGATGGATCAGAAATATCATCCTTTATCAGTACACCCTCAGAGGTCTAATCCTACGGGTCAAACGCAACAACGGTTGGCAGCACTACCATCAGTTGCAGCACCAACCACCACGTCTGTCCAAGCTCCATTCATTGCACCTACCCAAAACCAAGTTCAACCTGATGTTTCTCAAAAGTTAATAACTACTATTGAGTCATTAACAGCTCGGTTAGAAACTATGGAAGGGAAACGGGCGCAAGTTCAACCTGAAAAGAAATTTTACCCTGAATGGGTAGATTCAATTTCTCCTCCATCCAGTTTTGGAAACCCTGTTTTCCCTACTTTCAATGGATCAGGTGACCCTGAACAACATTTGACGCATTACGTGTCTTGTTGTGATCCTATGATGGGAACTCCAGAGTAGCAAGAAGCAGTGAAAATCATATCCTTCGTGCGAACCTTGCAAGGACCAGCTTTTGTCTGGTATACAAGCTTGCAATCCCGATTAGTCATCGGATGGGAGGATCTTCGTCAAAAATTCCTTCTTCAGTTTAGATCAACTTTGCCAAAAACGACAGTTTTCGATCTTACAAACTGCAAGCAAAGGGAGAATGAAAGAGTCTCTGATTTCATTGCTCGTTGGAAGGGATTAACGTATTCCCTGAGTTTAGCACTCCCTCGGGAGGAATTGTTTCCAATCTGTGTGGCAAATTTGCGTGACGAATTACGCACGCCATTGATCCCGGTGAAATACGCAGGAGGGTTTCGAGACCTTACTTCAATCGCTCAACATATTGAAGATTCCCTTATACAGGCTAAGGTTAAATCTCGTATAATTCCATCAGCTCCAGGAAGGAGAATGGGTAAAGCGGAAACTGCTATAGTTATGCTTAAACAAGCACCTGTACCTATTTCTACTTCAAAACCTTCATCTTCTCGAAGGGCTCCACCTCCTGAACGCCAACAACAAAGGCTGTTTCGTCCAAATGATCAAATAGATCAACGACGAAAACAATTTGAGGATTTGAAGAGTAAAACATACTCTTTCCGAAGTGAGCAAGTTCCTGGTTACTTCATTTCAGCTCTAGAAAATAATTTGGTTCAATTACCAGTGCCCAAGAGGCCAAACAACGAAGGAGATGAAGACCGTACCAATTATTGTCCCTTTCAACAAATGTTGGGGCATCCCATCCAGGAGTGTTTTGTCTTTAAAGACCTCCTGCAAAAGATGGTCGACTTGGGACAAGTCAAATTAAAGGTTTCTTCAGCTCATGTAGCGTGTATTACCGCTACAGATCCAGAGGAAGAAGGCGAGTGGCAGGAAGTCAAAAGCAAAACTGCGAAAAAATATGATGATTGGATGGTCAGAAAGACAATCAATCGGACCCATTCCATTTTCAGAACACAATTGAAGAAGCCAATTGTGTCTCCTACAAAATCTGCAGTAAAGCCTCCATCAAAAGACAAATCCTCAAAAGGGCAGCGCAATTCAAAGAAGAAAGAGTAATCAGGAGAAGATGAGTATGTATCAGAGCCTAAATTGTCTTTGACTCTGGAAGATTTCATGCCATCTACTTCAGAGCCACAGGCACCGTCCCACCAAATGGCACAGCCTAAACAGGCTAACCAGGAAGAGTCTTTATCAGACGAAGAGTTAATCTTTGGTTCTGTTAATATGATTCAATTAACAGATCCATATTCCAGTCTTGATGAGCCTGAATTCCCTGCATCAAATAAGGGAATCCGAGGAAGTTCTAGAGGTTCAGGATACAGGGGAAGACGTGGATATTTCCGAAGCCACTACTCTAATTTTACCCCTGCTAGCACTGTATATGCAGCAGAAACTCGTGGTAGAGCCCTTCAGCGAGCTCAAAAAGAACAAGAAAGTTCTTCTGCCAATGGCCAACTCATTTTTGGCACAGTTATTTTGGAAGACCGATTAAAGGTTCCATATTCTTTATCTCAGCAAGTAAATGGATCTAATCAGTCTAATCTTCCAAAACCAAGGATGTTTCCAACTTCAATACAAGATGCATCAGCTTCCAAAGCATCTTCTTCCAAGGTACCTGCTAAACCGCATATTCCTATTGGGAAACACAGACCTCTAGATTAAAAGTATGATATATTGAAACACTTGGCCCAAGTACCAGCCAAGTTATCAATTTTGGATGCTTTGAATCTGTCAAAAGATCTTCGGGAAGCACTCATCGAAGCTTTGTCAAGTCCTCAGGAGTTTGAAGCTGAAATTGCTGCAGCTGAAATCTATCACATAGAGAATAATCCTATAGAATGCCATGCAGTGATATCTTTTACTGATAAAGATGAAGATGATGCTGTGCATGGGCACATAAAACCTTTGTACTTATCTGGCAAAGTCAATGGTGTAGATGTTCGAAGAGATTTCATTGACAATGGTTTAGGAGTCAACCTCATGCCCATTCATACACTTCGTCGATTGGGCCTCACGGAATCTGATTTATCTCCTTCTACCATGATGTTACAAGGATATGATAAAAATGAACAAGAACCACTGGGAGAAGTTACACTCAGAACTCAGTTTGGAGATCTTGTATCCAATTCGGATTTCATGATTGTTGATCAAGACTCAGCTTTCAATATCTTGCTTGGAAGACCCTGGCTACATCAGCATGCAGCTATTCCTTCATCATACCATCAATGTCTCAAATACTGTTTCGATGGTCAAGTTGGAACATTGTATGGTGATAAGGCCCCGTTCAATACATGTGAGTCTCAATACATTGAGGCGGAATTTTATCACATAAAGGGAATAGAAAAATATACAATGAAGGAAATTACCAAAGTTAATGCTCCATATGGTTTGGAGAAAATTCTAATAAATCCATTTTCACATGTGAGTATAGATTATGTGTTACCTATCAGTCAAATTGACAAAATAGGCCCAAATCAAAATACTCTTATGGAAAGATCCATAATGTCAATTACGGCGATCGAGCCAGACAACATGGGAGAAATTGGTAACCTACCAAGCAGTGATGAAAGCATAAGTGGTGACGTTTTCATTTCATCTACTGAAGTCCAACAAGTCTATACTTCGCTAATCAGGCCAGAAGAAGTTATAGCAACACCAGAGGTGAATAATGATGTCGATTCTCAATCCATCATCTCCTCTTTATTTCCCAAATAAGACCCTTTATCATCAATAGGGTCGGAAATGGAAGCTTCTTCTTCAAAATGTGAAAATTTTGACATCTCTTATGATCATGAGAATTTCGTTTTTTCATCTACTTTGCAAGTAGAAACGGAAGAAATAACACATGATGAAGAGGAAGAGAAATATCTTAGAGATGCTCCTCCAGCATTTGAAGAGGGTATCTCTACCACTGTGGATGAACTCAGAGAAGTAAATCTGGGTATAGAGAAAGATCCACGCCCCACTTTAATTAGTGCGGCCATGACCCTTGAAGAGCAAGAGATGTATATTTCTTTTCTAAAGCAAAATAAAGATATTTTTGCTTGGAATTATACAGAAATGCCTGGGCTTGATCCTGATGTTTCTACTCATCATTTGGGTTTACCAAAAGAACATCGAGGTTTTAAGCAAGCCGCGAGAAGAACACACCCAACCTATGCTTCCAAAATTGAAGCTGAAGTGGATAAGCTGATCAAAGCCAACTTCGTCAGAGAAGTTCAATATCCCAAGTGGTTGGCTAATATTGTCCCTTTAAAGAAGAAGAATAGACAAATTAGGGTTTGCATCGATTTCAGAGATCTTAATCAGTATTTTCCTAAAGATGATTTCCCAGTTCCGATTACAGAACTCTTAATTGAAGTGATGGCTGGCTATGAAGTACTTTCTTTCATGGATGGATATTCCGGATATAATCAGATCCGAATGGCCCCAGAAGATGAGGAATATACAGCCTTCAGAGCTCCTCAAGGTGTGTTTTGTTACCGGGTGATGCCCTTTGGTTTAAAGAATGCAGGTGCAACATATCAACGCGCCATGCATCGTATCTTCAAACCTCTTTTAGGGAAGTTTGTTGAATGCTATGTAGATGATTTGGTGGTTAAATCCAAACAACGTTCTAATCACTTGGCTGATTTGGAAGTCATATTCCATAAGCTTCGACAACATAATTTGAAGATGAACCCCTTAAAATGTGATTTTGGGGTAACCTCAGGAAAATTCCTCGGCTTTGTTGTACGCCATCGTGGTATTGAAGTCGATCCTGAGAAGACCAAATCAATCCTTGGTATGTCACCTCCTCAGAATTTGAAATAATTAAGAGGACTTCAAGGACACTTAGCCTATATTCGGCGTTTCATTGCCAATATGGCAGGCAAAAGTTTACCCTTTACCAAATTATTGAATAAAGGAGTCACTTACCAGTGGACTGAAGAATATCAAGAAGCATTTGATGTTCTCAAGAAATACCTCTTGAGTCCACCAGTACTCATGCCACCTGTTGAGGGTAGACCGTTTATCCTCTATGTGACAGCTTTAGAGCGATCATTGGGTGCCTTTCTCGCTCAAAAGAATGATGCTGGGAATGAAAATAGTCTCTACTATCTCAGTAGAACTATGCTTGAAGTATAAACCCGGTATTCAAGTATTGAAAAGTGCTGCCTAGCATTAATATTTGCAGTTCAGAAACTGAGACACTACCTGAAACATCATGAGGTCCAATTGGTATCTCGTAATAATCCACTCAAATTCATCCTTAGTCGTCCAATTCTTACAGGACGTCTGGCAAGGTGGGCGGTTATTCTACAGCAGTTCGACATTCAGTATGTGTCTCAAAAGGCAATTAAGGGCCAAGCTCTGGCTGATTTCCTAGCTGAACATCCTTCAGTGGAAGACACGTATTCAGATATCTAACTCCCTGATGAGGAAGTTTTCTCTATTCAAGAGAGTCCTCAAACATGGGAAATGTATTTTGATGGTGCTTCTAGAAGTCCAACGGGGAAGAAAATGGAAAATCCTAAATTCAACAAAGTTGGTTTAGGAATTGTGCTCATTTATCCAGATAAGGCATTGTTACCTTATTCCTTTCTATTGTGGGAAGGTGGTACTAATAATGAAGCTGAATACCAAGCTCTCATTACAGGCTTGGATTTAGCGCTTCAAGCACAAGTGAATCACTTAAAGGTGAAAGGTGATTCAGACCTGGTAATCAAACAAGTCAATGGGGATTATTCCATCAGAAAAGAAGAATTAATCCCTTTGTATGATTATGTCAGAGAGTTAATGTCGGAATTCCCTTCAGAACCGACATTTTCTTATGTCCCAAGATCACAAAATGCTCAAGCTGATGCACTGGCTAATATAGCCACAGCTTTAGCAGATCCAAATCGGGATGAGACAACCATCTGTATTGCCCACCATCATGAAATTTCACCTTATGTTCAAGTCAGAACAGAGGAAATTAATGAAATTAGTCCCATTCCTGAACCATATGGTCATACTACAGGATGGATGTCACCTATCATGGAATACCTTCAAAATGGAACACTTCCACCTGATAGAGCTGAGAAAGAACAAATCCGGCGACGTGTGGTCAATTTTACTCTTTATGATAGCCCAAAACACCTCGAGAAAATTATCTACAAACGTGGTTTTGATGGAGTTCTCTTCAGATGTATTGATGGTGAAGAGACAACGGATGTCATAAAAGAAGTGCATGCAGGAGTCTGTGGTGCCCACCAGTCTGGACATAGACTGTCTGATCAAATTCGAAGGCTTGGATACTTTTGGCCTTCAATGATACAAGATTGTGTTAATTTCACAAAGAAGTGTCATTCATGCCAAGTATATGCAAACTTCATTCATAAACCTCCAGAGTTGCTTCATACAGCTAAATACTCATGGCCATTTTCCACATGGGGAATGGATGTGGTGGGACCTTACCCTTCAGCTACGGCCAAGCAGTTTAAGTACATTCTTACTGCTACTGATTTCTTTTCCAAATGGGCAGAGGCAGTACCTCTCAAAGAAGTCAGTTCTAAATGCATTGTTAGCTTCATCAAGTCTAACATCATTACTAGATTTTTTGTCCCTCATACCATATTGATGGACAACGGCACCAACTTCTGTTCTTCTGAGGTAAAGAAATTGTATCAAGAATACAACATTAAGTCCAACCATTCATCTCGATATCATGCGGCGGCTAATGGCCAGATAGAAGCCTTCAACAAGACTCTTTCAAATATACAGCAAAAGATGGTGGATAAAGATAAGAGGTCATGGCCTGATAAACTCTTTCATGCTTTATGGGCTTATAGGACTACCACTCGCAATGCAACGCAGTCAACTCCATATTCATTGGTATATGGAACAGAAGCGGTCTTTCCAATTGAAGTTCAATTTCCCTCACTCAGAATAGCCATTTGTGATCAGTTATCTACAGATGAGCAATCCCAAAAGCGGTTTAATGAATTGGAACAGTTAGATGAGAAAAGATTGTGCACTTTGCACCACTTGGAAATCTATCAGAATCGAATAGCACGAGCTTTTAACAAAAAAGTTCATCTTTGTTCATTCATTCAGGGAGAATTGGTATTGGTTCTCAGAGCACCAATGATACCAGGAAAGAATCCTCCCAAGCTTGAACCAAAATGGGAAGGACCTTATTCAATACATAAGGTCTACTCCAATGGAGCGTATTCTCTAATCTCAATGGATGGAGAACACATCACGACTCCAACTAATGCCAGATTTCTAAAGAAGTATTTTGTATAAACACAAAATATTGTTCCCAGAGCCAAAACAGTCACATTGGTTCATATTATGTCCTACATGACACTAAACTGTATTATGTCCTATCTACATGACGTTAAACTATACAGAAGTTCCTATATTTTGTCCGAGATGACATTAAACTATATTTTGTCCGAGATGACATTAAACTATATTGTGTCCTAGCAACATGACATTAAACTGTGTGGAACTTTCATCGTCTAGCATGACGATAAACTGTAAAAAGTCCCCAGAACTGATATCCTCATATTGGTTCACCTTAGTCCTAGCTACATGACTTTAAACTGTACAGCAATGTTCTATCGTCCAACATGACGTTAAACTGTATAAATGTTCTATTGTCCAACATGACGTTAAACTGTAACAGTTACTTGAATTGTCCTACATGACATTAAACTGTTAAAAAGTTTCCTTTTTTTCGTCCAACATGACATTAAACTGTAGAAAAGAAGATTTCCCTACAACATGACACTAAACTGTTCAGCACCAGTTCGTCCTTGCTATATGATGTTAAACTATACAGCAATGGTCCAGTATGACTTTAAACTGCAACTTCGTCCCACACGACATTAAATTATGAAAAAGTTCCCTAAACTGTCCAGCATGACCTTAAACTGCATCATCCCTGGTCCATGTATATGACCATAAAATATTTGCAAATCCCTTACGTCCAGCAAGACGTTAAACTGTGACGTCCTAACTACATGACGCTAAACTGTATAAAAGTCCCTTACGTCCGGAAAGACGTTAAACTATATAATCTCAAAGGTCCAGTATGATATTAAACTGCACTATTCACGGTCCATGCATATGACCTTAAACTATTCGCACTTTCGTCCGACATGACGTTAAAATGGTACACTCTTTTGTCCTTACTGCATGACAATAAACTGCACAATCCCCCTTTCGTCCAATATAACGTTAAACTGTATTGTCCCCATCGTCCTAAATACATGACGCTAAACTGTACAGAAAGTCCTTGATATGTCCTACATGACATTAAACTGTTATTTTGTCCCTGCTACATGACACTAAACTGTGCAGCACCAATAGTCCTAACTGCAAGACTTTAAACTGCATAGTCCCTGAATATGTCCTACATGACATTAAACTGTGCATCGTTAAGGTTGTTATTACCTCTTGTTTCTCACACTGAGTATGACTCACGTGATCTTAGAGCAAACCTCAACCATAACACTCTCTTTGGGCCCCTAACCATGTGTAAGTCCCAACAACATTTTAATTAGATCGTTGTCCCCAAGAACAACTTGATCATTAATTCATTCTTTAATTGAACTACACGGACTTTGATCCTTGCCCTCCAGGCTGGGTATGTAGGCAGCCTCCCAAGGTTCAAGCCCAAAAATAATCTCTTCACATCGGTTCACCACCATCTCATATGATGTTGATTTGTGAAACCGCCCCTAGAATCAATATTTTTTTTTACATTGATTCACTTTCGCCCTTGTTATATGACGTTAAACTATGCAACACTTTTGTCCGGTACGACAATAAACTACAATATTCTTTGATTTCCTCATTTGAGAGAGAACTATTATTGACATTGATTTTTCAATCATGGTTTTCATTTTCAAAAGACTACGTGCATACATGGTAATGCCTGAACTTTTTATCTTAGGTTAAACCATCATTGCACTAAAGTCCCCTTTCACCCTTCACATGTACAAACCAAATTTGTACAAAGGGTAATTCTAGAACTACGTGGACTTGATTCCCATCCCTATGGGATACGTAGGAACATTCGAGTATCCCTCGAATCCAGTCCCAAGTCTTTTGGGCCTAACCCCAAATTTCACTTTCAGTACCTTGGCTGAAAAGCCCTCATGAAAACACACACTGTGTATTCATTATTATGGTCCGAATTCTATGACCCTAAACTAAGATCACTCATACTTTCGTCCAGCACGACGTTAAACTGAATTTCAAGAACTACGTATGGCTTGATTCTCATTCTTATGAGATACGTAGTGAAGTCCAAAATTTCAATTCAGGACCCAGCCACAACATGATTATGGTTATCATTGACCTATGTATCTCTATATACATTAGACAATACCCATCTTTATGTGTTATAATCCTAACCTTAAATATTTTCAGATCTTCATAACCCTTTTCATGACTTCTAGTCACAAAAATGTCAAACTTCTAAGAATTCTTTTGCTTAACTATGCAGCACGTGCCCATAGGTGGCCTTGCATAAACAGTCCACATAACAGACTAGTCAGCCAAAAGATGCTATTTATTTGACTATGCAGCCAATGCCCTTAGGTTTCCCTGCATAATTCAACCCCCTAATGGGTTTGTTGGATAATAGTAACTTCATTCTTGGGAAGAATGCCTCTTTTGTCCTTATTTGTCTTAAATGACGGTATGTAGGGATCTGCAAAAATTAGCCATCCATAACATATTTGTCCCATATCCTTTTTCATGATCTGAAAGTATTCAAGTCTATGGTTTATTCTTCTTCCCTACGTTTGGGTCAGACCTTCGTAGGAGTGATATTCATCCAGTTCTTCGATAATCTTGTATGGAAATATCTTCTCCATATTCAAGTACCTCTTTCCATACAACAAACTCTATACTTTAGAAAATTTGAATCTCCATAAACTTTCATTGGCTTTTAGCATTAGGAAAGTAAATTTATGAGAGTTCTTTTTCCTGACTATGCAGCACGTGCCCATAGGTGGCCTTGCATAAATAGTCCACATAACAGACTTGTCAGCCGAAAGATACTATTTATTTGACCATGTAGCCAATGCCCATAGGTGGCCCTGCATATTTCAACCCCCTAACGGGTTTTGTTAAATAATATTAACTTCATTCTTGGAAACTACTTCTTCTAATGCCTTTTAGCTCTTTTTCATATCATTCCTCATATTCAAATATTCTTAAGCCATAGTTTACATTTTTTCCCTCATACTTGAGTATGGTAGTATGTTTTCAGATGAACTTTCAAGGAATTGTGTCAATTCTAATCCATTTTGGTCAAATCTATTTTGACCTTAAACATTAGCCCCTTTATGTCCGGCATGCATGACTTTAAACTGCCAGATTTCTTGTTTTTCTTTTCACCTCAGAGTCAAATCCTCTTTTCTCTCCGGATCCAACTCTGAGGGGGGACTTTTGTTGACGCTCCTTTCCGTCACAGAGTCTAACGACTGAAAAAAGGGAAATACCTTAGTCCAAAGTGATTCATCCTTTCAAGAAACATCAAAAATCGACAAAGGGATGAACAAGGAGAACATTGCCCATAGGTCGTGCAAGTTCCCTCATGGTCGCGCAAGTACACTTGCACGCCGCCTAGTGGTCGTGCAAGTCTACTTGCGCGACGCCTTATGGTCGGGCAAGTGACTTGCACGACCTATGTGATAACCGCCCTGTAACCGCCTGGGGTCTTCTCCTGCCTATAAATAGACCTTGTGGGCCCCCCATTCGAGAGGATCTTTTTTCAGAAACTCGGATTGAATCTCCCGATGCCCAAGTCTCTTCTCAAAGCTTCTGGAACACTTCTAAGGTAATTTCTTACATAGAACGGAAGATCTAAAGAGAGGGAGGAAGGCCTAAGTGTTGAAACTCATCAACACTTGCGCGCCTGAATGGCCAGCCCTTAAGGGAACTGGTCACACTTGCGCGCCGCCTTATTCCTTCAATATAATTTGCGTGTCCCTTATCTGGAAAAACCTCAAGGGGATTCTAAAGGGTTTAATAAAGAGTCGCTCAAGTATTTCAATTCTGATTGAAAATCGCGCAAGTACACCATGTGTCGCGCAAGGTATACCTGCGCGACCAATACTTGCACGCCCACGCAAGACTCGCGCGCCTTTCAAGACTTGCGCGCCCCTACCTTTCTGGGTGCCCATCTTGCCCATTTTTTCCCTCTTAAGCCATTTCACCTTTCTTATTCAAGATTCAGTCTTCAAGATACTCTTCAAAGCCATTTATGGCATTATTTCTTGATTTTACTTCCTTATTTGAAAGGAATTCGGTGGAATATCTCTCAAAAACTAGTGATTTATACATCTTTATGTCACCAAAGATTGAGAGTTCGTTCATTCAACCTCATCCTTTAAGATGAGAGAATCCTTAACCTGGGTCTCCTTTTCAGGAATAATCCCCAGTTATAAGTCCTTTAATCTAGGCATCCTCCTCAGGAGTAAGCCCCAAACCTTAATTCCTTAACTTGGGCATCCTCCACAGGAGTAAGCCCCAATCATAATCCTTTAATATGGGCATCCTTCTTAGGAGTAAGCCCCAATCTCAATTATGGGCATCCTTCTCAGGAGTAAGCCCCAAACCTTAATCCCTAACCTGGGTCTCCTTTTCAGGAATAAGACTCAGTCATAATCTTGGGCTTCCTTTTCAGGAGTAAGCCTCAAGTCCCCTAACTTGGGCCTCCTTTTCAGGAATAAGTCCCAGTCATAATTATGGGCATTCTCTTCAGGAGTAAACCCCAATCCCCTTAAATTTCTCTTAACCAGTCCTAAATTATGTTTGATATGGGGTTCCTTCTCAGGAGTAAAACCCAATTATCAATCCTCTCCTAATTTGGGTTTCCTTTTCAGGAATAAGTCCCAAGTTAGAGTATTCAAATCTCCATAAAGCACATATACCTTTATGGACCCTGTTCCTGGATTTTCTCTCTAAAATTAAATCCTAAACCTTCATCTATTTGGGCAGTCATACATACATAAGCCCCAAACAATTTCTTATGATTGCATCTTTCATGGCACAATTGTCTAATTTTTACCAATACCTCTTGTTTCTCACACCGAGCATGACTCACGTGAGCTTAGAGTGTAAAAGTAATTATGACATTCTTCTTTGAGCCATCAATCATAAACATCATACTCCATTACTCGAACTACGTGGGTTCTGATTCCTTTTCCAAAACAAAGGATACGTAGGTAGCCCATTTATGGGTTCGATCCCAACTTTGAAATAATCCCTGTCCTTCTGAATGACGATAAACTTCAAGTGTCCCACTGAGTGGCTTTAAAACCAGCCTGGTCATCATAATGACCAAGAGACTTTTATATAAATTTTTTGAAGGATACCATTGACCAAGAATCTCTAAACAGATATAGATGATTCTCTATTGATGAAGAACCTCAAATACATATAAAAGATTCTATAAATTTCTTGCATATTTAATCATTGATTGTTAAAACTAAAGGAAAGATCATTTTATATTTGGTAATGTAATAAGGATTCACAAACATAACTTAAATCTATAAAGAGAGTCCTGGAGTAGACAATAATTCCCCTCAAAAAGGTGTGATGAGTCCGACCTCCCATCCTCTCAACCAATGCAAATTCCTAAGCCTCATTAGTCCACAAACTAATGAGCGCCTACCTTTGGAAAGTAGGTCCAAACGGATTTGGAATCATTGGATGTTTCCGGTTCTACGAACAAACCCGCTAGAAACCGATCGGAACGTTTGAATCTCCCGTCCAGGAGGTCATCCCCGAAATCCGTGCGAAACAGATACCAACTCCAACAATTAATGGTATTTTCATCATTTTACACCAAATCACTTATTTAACTAATCCTCTCCCTAATTTGACCCTAATGTTTCTAGAAACTATTGGATAGATTTCCCATGGTGCTATAGGAATCCCCTTCCTCTACTCTTGGAATCTTGAAGTCTAGATCAATCTCAGACATCGTTTAAGGGTAGATCCATCACTTTTTGGTAAATTCTCCTTTCTCTGGAATTGATCATATATCTAATCCATATTAGCTAGGTTTATGTATACTTACATAGATATAATTGATAATTTATGCTTGACTGATAGATCGATGTTAGATCTTAAATATTGGTGGCCTCTCCATGATTGATCCTAGATCTATCATTGACGGTGAATCCTTTTTGGTAAGTGAATTTGGATTTCATCTCTAGGAATGAACACTTCCTGGAATTCTAAATATAGTGAATCAATAAGGATAAATTGGGTATTATTCTAGTGATCATTAGTGCCTGGGAGTGTGTCATGACCCATCTGAGAGGGGCTTATGCTGTGACTAACCCAAGCCCGCCTCTGATAGGCTAGGGTTTGGTGACTAGTACTGAGTAGGCATTTCCCACAAATGGGAGGCATTATCCTAAAGTGATTGTGCACATGCACACATATACAAGCCACACAATGCTAAAATGTAAAAAATGGAAAGAATGCATGTATACAACAAAGATCCCACAACCAGAGTACAATAGGAAGAAAAGGAAAAGTAAACCATGCCAAATATAATCCCGCCATAAGAGTTTGTACACAAGTACAACTAAAATTGTAAATAGTCCAATCTGATCCAAGGGGGAGGACTACATCAAATGTATTATTCTAGTAAACACCTCAACCTTCCCAGCTCCAACTATACTCCACCCACTCCCAGTCCTTTTAGGACACCATCAAAAGGTTCTATGTCTGCACAAGACATGACACATATGGGCAAATCCCATGCAGGGGTGAGTATAACAATACTCAGTTGGACACCCCGGAAACACTAAACACAAAGCACTAAGTGTATTCAGATCAATAAAATATGTAACACTATATAATATATACAATAGGATATAGAAATCCAAATATACTCAAGAGAGACACCATGCCATCAGGTGGTCATAACCAGATGCTAGCTACATGATTTTGCTTGAAGCAACGCTCGTTCTGGGAGAACTCACTCCTCAAGCCATGATATCATTAGAGACACTCAACGAAGATTCCTATCTCATTTGGGCCCCTCCGAAAGAGAGAAAATTGGTCTGAGAAGACTATTATACATAGATAGGGGTCATTCATAGGACTATTGGGGGACACCACGAACCTAATCTGGATCAACCCACTACGTAGAGGATTGTATGCCAATTATTCCACAAACCCTACCACTATGTCTTGTTAGATGGGGGATAAATTCCCTTATCAAGGAGGTCATGTTGATTCCACAAACTTCACTGTGGATAATATAGGATCACACTCCAGTCTCACAAAGGTATACCACAACTCTATCTAAGACTCGACCTTTAGAGGGGACTACAATCCAGTGATGCAGTTATAATGTTGCACTGTACCCTCAAGGAAAGTACCAAGGGAATGCACTCAACCTATACTGTTGCAAATTAAAAAAACCTACCATTGGTCTCAAAATTACTATTTCAATGATAGGGTCTCAACGCTCTAGATATCTCATCAATTAGATGCTCTGTTTAGAATTTATGATCGTTTAAAGGAAGTTACCTGCAGACCTGCAGGGGCCTGCGGACCTACCACCATGGTAGGTCCACCTATTGGCATGGTCGGTCCACCTACCATGCAGACCAACTGCCTATGGACTAACCATCGCAGTCATTACACCTACCATGCCTGACTAGCCTTGACTTTCGTGGTCGGCTGCTCACAGACTGGTCACATGGTCGCTGCACTCTTGGAAGCTCGAGCTGTCGTGGCACCACGATCGACCGCAATGGGACATCTCCCCAATTGTCCTAGATCCAACCTGTTGGCCTGAGCCAGATCCGACCTACTTGCCCAATCCAAATCCAACCCACTATCCTGACTTGGATCCGACCTGTTATGTGTCCTCCACTGTCATCCCACATTCACTACTGCCATTGTTGCATCTACATATTCCACTAATCCTAGCCGCTCACCACAGTTACCTTTGTCGGCCCTGCCAGCTCCATTGCGCCCACCATAGACCGCTTCCTCCATCTGCTTCTGTGATCCGATGACCCCTTATGTGGAACACCACGCCTCCTTTAATTCCCAAAAAATGAAACAATCCTAGATTCGAGCTACTTGGATCCTGATCTACACTGATCCAGCCTCATTTTTTTGTTTTACTCAAATACAAGGGTCTGACCGAGTTCAAAATCACCCAAAAACATCAAGTTGGGACCACTCCAATAGAGAAGAATGTGAATAATGGAGGGATAAATGCACATAAACATAGGTTTATCATCATTGGACAAGTTCTCTTGGCTAACGATCAAGAATAGGGGATTTTGTGTTAGAAAACGAAATTAAATAAATCCTAATAAACCCGAGAAATAATCTCATCCTGCAAATATGATCGATCTTCATGCTAACCTATTCATGTATTAGTCCACATTCATCATAGGAATCAAGAATGGGGAAGAAAAAATTAAATCACATCCCCTACCTTGATTCGGACCATTTTTTGATGAAGAACGTTTGTCGCGTCATCGTCATTGGTGAGATCCATCAAGATCACTATGCACTAATCGTCGATCTGAGGTTTCTTCGCCATTCATCGGAAGGATCCTTTAGAGGTTCCCTCTCCAATGTCTCTAGATAATTCTAGGAATTTGTGACTAACCCTGGATCTCAAAAAAAAAGTTTATTAAAAGATAAACCACCTCATTTCATCAAAAACTAAATTAAAATTATTTTATTAAATTATTTTTATTTGTTTCATTCTCGTGATAAAATTTTTTCAAACGACCCACACCAACCAATATTAGGTCGCACCTAGGGTAAATCATATTTTATGAACTCAATGGTGCCCTTGGATTTCTGATTCATGCACCCATTTAAGATTTATTTCACTTTTTTAGGAAACCTGTGCATGCATGCTATTAAATATTTTAAAAAAAATTAAATATTTGTTCTAGGTACACTAGACCTCAGAATCGCATGTCGTCTTAGCACCTGGTCTCAAAAATTATCCATATAATATCTAAAAATAATACACCAAAAATCTAATACATTACATTCTCCCCACCTTGGGGATTTATGTCCTTGAAAATTCAAAACAAGGGATACTCAAACAGATGAGGGTACTAAGAACAAATCTGAGCCTCTTGCTCCCATGTGCTCTCCTGGAGATTCTTGTGCTACCTCGGACATGCACCAAAGGAATCAATCGCCCCCAAAGGATCCTCTACTTCTGATCCTCGATCTTCATTGGGTAATCAACAAAAGTTATTCCATACTCGATGTCTATCTCTCCCCAGTCGATGACGTGTGATGTTTCATGAACATACCTCCTCATTTGTGACATGTGGAAGACATTTTGTACCCGATCTAACTACAAAGGTGGAGCCAGATTGGGTTCGTGGTGTCCCACAGCGGTCCTGGGTATGACCCTCTCTCTGTGTATCATAGTCTTCTCAGACCAGTGAGTTCACTTTGGGTGGGGGACAAATGAGCTATACCTCTTTTTCAAGTGTCCCCAATGATATCATGTCTCGAGTAATTAGTTCTCCTGGAACAATCATTGCTTTGAGTAGAATCATATAGCTAGCAGTTGGTTATGACCACCTGATGGTGTGGTGTCTCTTTTGAGTATATTTGGGTTTCTATTTCCTCTTGTATCTATTATACAGTGTTACATCTTTTATTGATATGATTATACTTGGTGGTTCATGTTTAGTGTTTTTAGGGTGTCCTACTGAGTATTGTTATACTCACCCATGCATGGCCTTTTTCCCGCACGTGTCGTGTCTTGTGTAGACAGAGGCCCTTTTGACAGTGTCCTAGGAGGACCAGGAGTGGGTGGAGCATATATGGAGCTGGGAAGACTGAGGTGTTTACCATGCTCATACCTTTGACATAGTCCTCATCCTTGGAGTAGGTTTTACTCTTTACAGTTTCAGTTGAACTTGTGTATATAATCTTGTGGTGGGATTGTATTTGGACTGGTTTACTTTACCATTACTTTCTATTGTACTATGGTTGTGGGATCTTAGATTTATGCATGCATTCTTTCAGTTGTTTTACATTTTAGCATGGTGTGGTTTGGATATGTGTGTGTGTGTATAGGTACTTTAGGATAATGCCTCCCATTTGTGGGAAATTCCTACTCAGTGTTAGTCACCATCCCCTGGCCCATCGAAGGTGGTCTTGGGGTAGTCACGGCACGACCCTCTATAGGATGGGTCGTGATAGAGTGGTCTCAGAGGTTTATCATCATTGGTCAATCATTCTTGTCTAATGATCAATAATGGGGGATTTTGGGCTAAAAATCCAAATTAAATAAATCCTGATAAACCCGCAAAAATAATCTCATCCCGAAAATATGATTGATCTATGGGATAACCTATTTGTGGATTAGTTAGCGTTCATCATAGGAATCAAGAACGGGGAAGAAATAATTAAATCACATGATTTACCTTAATTTGGATAGTTCACTGATGAATAAATGTCATCATGTCATCATCATTGGTGATATCCATCAAGATCGGTGTGCACCGATCGTCGATCTGAGGTTTTGTCATCATTAATCAGAAGCATCATCCATAGGTTCTCTCTCCAACATCTCCAAATAATTCCAAGGTTATGAGGCTAACCTTGGATCTCTGAAAAAAGTTTTAATAAAGGATAAACCACCTCACTGCATTAACAACTAAATTAAAATAATTTTATTAAATTATTATTATTAATTTCACGCTCGCGATAATTTTTTCACAAACGACCCATGTCGACCAATGTTAGGTCACGTCTAGGGTAAAGTTGCTATTCTGAACTCAACGGTTCCCTCAAATTTCTGATCCATGCACATTTTTAAGAGTTATTCCACTTTTTAAATAAAATTTCATGCATGTTCTGTTAAAACAATTGATAAAATGCATGATACAACTAAGATCCCACAACAAGAGTACAACAGGAAGTAAAGGAAATGTAAATCAAGCCAAATACAAGACCACCACAAGAGTCTATACATAAATCTAGATAAAACTGTAAATATTACAACCAGCTCTAAGAGAGAGGACTACATCAAAGGTATGCTCCCAGTAAACACCTTGTTCTATCGAGATCTAGCTATGCTCCACCCACTCCCAGTCCTCCTAGGACACTGTCAAAAGGGTTGTCATCTTCACAAGATATGACACATGTGGGAAAATCCCATGTAGGGGTGAGTATAACAATACTCAGTAGGACACCCTGAAAACACTAAACATGAAACACCAAGTATATTCAGCTAAATACAAGATTTAACACTTTATAAAAGATACAAGAGGAAATAGAAACCCATATATACTTAGGAGAGACACCACGCCGTCAGGTGGTCATAACCAACTGCCAGCTATAATATTTTACTCAAAGAAACAGTCGTTCTAGAAGAACTCACTCCCCGAGCCATGATATCATCATAGGCACTCAAGGAATAGGTCTATATCAGTTGGGACCCGCCCAAAGAGAACACACTAATCTGATAAGACTGCCACATATAGAGAGGGGTTCATTTCCAAGAACATTGGGGGACACCACGAACCCAATCTGAATCAACCCGCTACATGGGGGATTGTATACCAATGATTCCACAAACCCTACCGATATGTCCTAATGGATGGAGGATCAACACCCTACTCAAGGAGGTAATGCTGATTCCACAAAATCTACTGGGTATGATATTATATCACACTCCATTCTTATGGAGGGACACCACAACTCTATCTGAGACATAGCCTCTGTAGGAGATTACAATTCAGTGATGTGGATGTAATGTCGCACTGTACCCTTGAAAAAAGGACCAAGGGAACACAATAAACCTATACTGGTCCAAACTAAAAACCCACCATTAGTCTCAAAATGATTTTATCAACATTAGGGTCACAAATCCATAGATGGATCATCAATTTAATACTCCGTTTAGAAGTTATGATCATTTGAATGAAGCTGCATGAAGATCTACCAGGGCCTACGGACCTACCGCCATGGTCAGTCCACCCACCACCACAGTCGGTCCACCTACCTCACATGATGGCTACTCATGGACTGACCATCACGGTCAATACACCTTCCATGCCTGATCGGCTGCTATTGTCGACCGTTGTGGTCGACTACCCATGAACTGGTCACGCGGTCGACTACAACAGGGCTCCACCCCAATTACCCCAGATCTGACCCACTATCATAACCTGGATCTGGCCTGTTCCGAATCCACATTTTTCATCCCACATCATCTATCTCCATTGTGTCCAAATCATCCACTGATCCTGGCCACCTGCAACATCTGTCGTTGTGGTCTCACATAGTCGCCCACCACGGTTGTCGCCGCCATCTGTTAGTGCTGGTGGCCCCTTTTGCAGACCATCGTGCCTCCTATGATACCCAAAAATTTAAACATCCCTAGATCTGATATCCTTGGGTCCCGATATACACTTATCTGTCCTCAGTTGTCGATTTTCCTCAAATCATCTGGTCCGATAGAGTTCGGAACCACCCGGAAACATCGAGTCAGGACCCCAGGGATCCAATGTTATAAAATGAAAATAATGGAGTGATAAATTCACATGAATAAAGGTTTATCATCGTTGGACAAGAGTTCTTATAAAAAAATCATTAACTGCGTATTTTGGGTTAGAAAACCAAATTAAATAAATCCCGATAGACCCAAAAAATAATCTCATCCTGCGAATATGATCGATCTGTGGGCTAACTTGTCAATGGATTAGTCCAAGTTCATATTATGAATCAATAAAGGGGAAGAATGAATTAAATCATATTTCATACCTCAATTATGATCATTCATTGAAGAATAATGGTCATTGTGTCGTCTTCTTTGGTGAGATTCATCAAGATCAATGTGTGTTGATCGTTGATCTGAGGTTTCATCATCATTCGTTGGAAGGATCCTAAAATGGTTATCTATACAGCGTATCCATATAATTTTGGGGATATGAGGCTAATATTGTAACTCTAAAAAAAGGTTTATTAAAGGATAAACCACCTTGATGCATCAAAAACTAAATTAAAATAATTTTTTAAAATTTTTTTATTCGTTTCGCACCCACAAAAAAAATCACAAATGACCCGAGATGACCAATGTTAGGTCGTTACTAGGGTAAAGTTTCTATTCTCCACTCAATGGTTCCCAGATATTTCTAATACGGTCACCCATTTAATATTTATTTTACTTTTTTAGGAAAAAATTGTGCACATGCTATTAATTATTTTTAATATTTTTCAAACATTTGTTCCAAGCACACTGGGCCTCAGAATCACACATCGTCATAGCTCCTAGTCTCAAAAATAATCCATATAATATCTAAAAATAATACATATAAAATACAAGACATTACAGAGTGATTCGAGTATTGTTCTTTAGTGGATACTTGGATTTTGGATTCTGCGTGCTAATGGTAGGAAGTCTTTACCATCTTGGGCCATTATTTGGAATTATTGACATGTTTAGTTTGTTTTTGTGCCTAGGTAGAATCCCTTTCATGGTCAGTATATATAATGTAAAGAGGTTATCCCATTAGATCTTATTTTGGATGGATTATGTGGTCTTTTCTATGTTGTGTATTAATTTAATAGTATTTCATAGCTTCTAGAATTTTGGTATACCATGTTGTTCCTTGTTATGTCATTTATTACGTTCATAATATTTCATAGCTTGTGTAATTGGTTATTTTTATACATTGATCCTTGTTATGTTATGCCTTATATGTGGTTCTATGAATATCCATTTGAATCTATATTTTCAATTTTCAGGTTGACGGGTGGACCATACTGATTTAGATGACTCCTTAAAGAGGGAGCTCAGGAAAAATGACTCATTGTACATGGACCTATATAGGATGGTTAGTGTGACACCCACCATGTCGCTATGGTTTTTATTTTATTTTATTTTATGAGTTTGAAGATCATTATAAGTTTTCATGGAGTTTCAATATAAAAATTGTAAAATTTAAAATTTTTCCTTCTATGCATAGGAAAGGCATGGTTAATCCAAAATATATGAGTCTTAAGGGAAACCATGTAGGTCCTCGGTGAGTTTGGACTAAATCGCACATCTTTCACACAGTTCAGTACTATAATTGTTTTTATAAAACTCAAACTATGCTACTCAATTAATTAGAATGTAGTAATTGGTAAATTCAATGTCGAACCCACGGAGATGGTGAATTAGTTTTATTAGGTTTTCCAAATATTTAATTTTATAAAATTGAATAAAGGGGTGAGAAAATAGTGATTTGATTGGTTTTGATTGAATAACCAAAGCAAAGTAGATTGATTGATTGGTGTTGTGATCATATTTGGAAAGTGTGCTTGGGTTTTTTAATTTTCAGGTTCAGGTGAAATTGGATTTTTAGAATATAGATTGATTAATTCATGATTGGTGTCAGAGTTGAGATGAGGTAGATCCAATGGAAATGGTATCCCCTACTCAATGTGGTAATACCCTATTTCCCATGGTCTAGTAATTTAGGGTGTTGCTGAATCAAGTTTGTCTCGATACTAGCTTTAACCCTGATTTCACTTAAAGTTGAAAGTGGTCATGCCTTCTTTAGGGTTGTCAGATGCACAATTTTAATGTTCCTTTTTTATTAAATTATCAATGGTCATGATAAAATAAAAATAAAGGGATTTGAAGTTGATTAAATAAATTGCACAAACTAAAAAATGACTAATAAAAAGAATTAAATCCAACACACCTTCCCCCTTTGGTTAAATCACTCTAGAACATAGTAATATTACCCCCTCATCCTAGCGATTAGAGTTTTTGAGGGAAGGAGAAAAGAAAATAAAAACATTAAGAAAATAGAAAAAGAACTTGGATGGGGTGCAGTATCTTCACTCCAAGCTTTTGTCTCCAGCTGAATCTCAATGCCCCAAATGAAGTAGCCCAACTCCTCTATTTATAGGCTTTGGATGGTTTCTTCCTAACCACTTTCATGATGTGTAATGAGGTTACACATAGTGTAATCTTGATCTTATGTTTCCTCCGTGATTTTTGAATCTACATGAATCTCGCATGAATCTCGTTCAAATATTTTGACCATTGACTCCTTTCATGACGTGTAATGGAGAATCATGACGTGTAACCTTTAAATATTCACACCCCATGAATCTTGGTGTATTTATTCTCCAAAAACAAATCTTGAAAAATGTCACGTCATGTAATGTAGTTAAATGATGTGTAATAGTCTTTCACAGCGTGTATCTGCTTCACAAATTGTCTTGGAAGGGGCCTTCCTCTTGGATAAAGTCATGATGTGTAATGGGATTACACGACATGTAATAATTCTACTACTAGTTTTCTAGCTTCAACTCCTTCAAAAATCCATTTTCATGCTCGTATTTCATCCACTTTTTCTTACTCTTTTACAATATCATTTTTTCCAGCCATAAAACATAAACAAGTCAATTCACTCCAAAATTAGAAATATTATTCATTTAAGTAAAAAAATCATTACAATAAAACATTCAAAAATGTATGTATGAAATACACTTATCACTAAACCATGGAGAAAACATTTGGATCAGCTATATTAGGTGGAAGTTCCAATTAGCATAGTTAGATCATGGTTAGTCCAACCTTGTAGTGCCTAGGAGAGACCATTCAGGGTGTTTTTTTAAAATAAGTGAAGGTTGGTGCATGGTTGGTACATAGTTAGACTTATCATATAGTTTTACACTGGTTTTTAAAAATTTTGAGGTTTTATTTTTATCTTTTTTTATTTCTTTTTTTTACCCCTAAAATATAATTCCTCACCCCTCCTCTCTCTTTCACGTGATATCCCCCCCCCCTATCCACTCCTCCTTCATGCGATGTGGCCCTCCCCTTCTCTCGCCAGTTACCCCTCCATCCTTCCAAGCTTCTCCCCTATGTCTCCAATCCCTCTCCACAACCTCCTCCCTCCAGCCTCCCCTTTCAAACGCATGAAACACCCCTAGGCTAAACCCCATGGTGTGTGTGCACCCATCATTACGAGTCTCTTATTCCATAATGATTCCCCTAGTTGTCCTCAATATTTTTAGTCTAATCTCCATCATAAGGTATCCTCCCCTTATTCCTTATTTACTCACGATTTCAACCTCCCTCACCACTGCAGTTTGATTTGGTGAAACCCTAGGTCTAAGGTTCAACCTGATTTTTGATGTTTTCTTTGTTTTAATGGTTTGTATAGGTTAATTATACCCTGTTTTGGTGTCTTACATTGAAGAAACATGCTTTGTCTCTTCTCGGATTGTTTTTGGATTTATTATCATTTGTATGTGGTTGGTGTTTCTTAGTCATCACTTTCTATTACATGCCTTTAATTTTTTGATATTTGAAAATGCATTTTATTTTAAAATTATGCCTATATGTATTCCTCTGGGTGGCCATTTTTTTATGAAATTGATTTTAAACCTTGGAATGGAATGTGAATCCTTGCTAAGTGTTTGTGAAAACGATTGATTATTCCTTGAGGAATGCTTTTGGGTTTTTATAAAGTGGTGGTGAGAACCGAATTATTATTTTAAAAATTGTTCTTGATTTAAAATAACTTTCAAACCAAGTGTGAGTGTTTATAAAGTGTTTTAAATGTATAACATGGGTTTTTTGAATTTAAAGGGGTGAGTTAACCCATGTGGTTTTTATCTTTGAAACTCATGTGACTTTGAATATTTTTAAAGGTGATTTAAAAATGGGAAGAGGAATTTCCCATTTGAGTTTCAAAAATGTTTTGATAGAATGGCTTGGTATCCCTATCATGTTTTTTTAATGAAGTGTCTTGTTTGGAATTTTATGAAAATTAGTTTTAATAAATGATTTGATGATCTCTTGAGCCCCTTTATAATTCTTTTGAACCATAGTGGCATGTGATCCCATGTGGTGATATTTACATTGATGCATCATATATGCTTCTTGTATTTGTTGATTATGGGGCTCTTTGTTTGTGAGGGTGTGGAGAGGTGAGGCATGAGTTATTTTCAAAAAAAATCATGTATTTCATGTGTTTGATTGATTGTTCTCACCTCCATTTTGACTAGTCATGGGAACACAGGTAAGTGAGAGTATAGTCTTGTGCTATACTAGGGATCTGCACACTACTAGTATCCCCTATAGTATAAAATAAGGCTAGATGGGGTGTTCCAATTTGATGAGGCTGGTGCAGGCTAATTGGGTGGTTTGTGAGTAGACACAACATAGGCCAACAATTTGGCCCATTGAGCAAAGTCTATGATGGTCTCACTATAGGACCTAGAGAAGATCCCATGACACTAGGATCCTTTGGATCATTTTAGGTAATTTACCTTGTGCTTTGATTATATCCCCTATTTCTTGGATTATTACTTGGAACATATTTAATTTTAATTTATTTCTTCTTATTATGAAACTTAAGCATAGTGGTTCCTTCTTGTGTGACTTCTTCATTATTTTTGTGGTTTTATTTTCAAATAATTTTAAAATGTATTTTGAAATATTTTTAAGAAAAATGAAATCTTGAATTTAAATTGTTTTCAAACTATTTTTTAAAATGAGTTTGAAAGGAGTTCTCTTGTGAGAAAAGTGTAAAATGGTTTTTTTACTCCATGTGTGTATGTGTATTCTGAAATATTTTTTTCGGTTATTTTTCTTGGTTTTATAGAAGGTTGATTTTCAAACATGTTTTGGTAAATCGGTATTTTGGAACATGTAATATGATGTTGATTCTTTTGTATAACTGTATAGAAAATGTTTAATTTTCTATTGTATTTCAAACTAGCATGCTTAGGATATAATATAAAAATGGATACTTAGTTTCAATGGGTATTGGTTCCCCACTGAGTGATTTTGTGATCATGACTATATTATCATTTTCTGTTATAGGTTAATCCTATCCTTTATTCTCACCCATGGGGAATTATGGTTCTTGATTATTGGGCGGTGACTTGTTTAGTCACAAGGAGACAGTTATGTCTATAGTTTATTTTTTATTTCAGTTTATTTTATCACTATGGAAACTTAGGATTTTACTAATTTCTATAGTTGGAGGGTAGTTATATTCTATGAAGGGGTCCACAAGGTAACTGTTTTCTGCTTGTGGATTCCTTATAGGGGAGGGATATTGGGGTAGCAGAGAGTTTAGGAAGTGTGTTTCTTTTTTATTTTCTATTTGTTTATTTCTTTTTATTTTGTTTTGGCGTGGATGTCTAAAGTATGGATGGGTTATATCAGATTTTTATTATATTTATACTATTTATTTTACTTTTATTATTGGGTGAAATCATTCCCATGTGTGTTCTTTTGATTACTAGGAACTATTTTTTGGCCCGTGGGTATTAGGAATTCCCTTCTGGCATGTGGTGGGCTGGTTTGGGCATCCGTTAGAGGGACGACCCAGACCGTTTCATTACAAAGTGGTAATAAATAGAGTTTTGGGACTTCTTTTTTATATGATTCTAATCCTTTAGATCATACTTTTATTATTGGGGTTTCAAGGTAATATTGAGTTAGAATTTTTCATTATAACTCGAGAGGTTGGTGAAGGGAGAGTCTAGATAGCTCTTTCCTACCTTTATCCTTGAGTTACCATGGGTAAGTGGATTTGAATTTTGAATTCATAATTTATTTGATTTATCATTTATGATTTGTTGATCCTCATTGTCATAGTTGAGTTTCATTTGGGGTTGAATTAGAATTTGGGATGGTAGCGAAGAAATAAATCAAGATGTGAGGTTGGCTCATAGGGTCTAAAAAATCATGTGAAAACCAAATGCTCGATTCTGGACATGTTTTAGAGACCAATTCATGATTGGAAAGTGTTCATCAACCATGTGGTTGAGTTTGTCATGGTTCCACATCCTAGTTATTTTGTTACTTAGACCACTTGACTCTTGGATTTCCCTAAGTATTTGGGAAGTGGGATAAGAGTCATGGTCATCCTTGTGATATGTTGGCATCTTTGGATGACGTTTTGATTGAGGATTATGTTATGCCTTTATTATACTAGTTTTTTATGTGTTGTATAATTAATTTTTCATGGGTGAACAATGGATTTTATATGGAAAATGTTTTTTGTTTTAAAGCATGGCCCTAGGGCATGTTTGTAAAATGGAGTTGGTTTCATAAGATGTTTTAAAACATTTTATTTCATTAATAAATTAGAAAATGTTTTATGTGTGATTGATTTCTTTAATCAAGTGTACATGGTGTTTTAAAATATGAGATACATATTTTAGGGGATAGAAGTGTTTTCCAAATTTTGATTTTACCCTTAGTGAGTGTAATCTAAATGGGTAAAGGATTTGAAAATTATTTCAAATGAGAAGTCTGTGTTTTATTTTGAAACCTGGAAAATGTTTTGGTTTTAAAAGTAGTTGGTGTTATTTTGAAACTAGATTTGGAAACATTTTAAAACTTACCAAGTCGCTAAGGTATTGATATTTTAATTGTGAAATATTTTTTGTTTCATTTTAGATGGAATAAGACCCAATTTTGATGGTGCCTTGGTTTTAAAAATTGGATTGTGGTAAAAACCTTTCTAGTTTTACCAATTCATGTGTTTTTTTTTGTCCCGGGTGTGTTTTAGGATTTCTTGGCATGATTTTAGGTAAATTAACTCACATGGGTCTATGTATTAGATTATTTGATGTACCCCCCTCTTAGAAAGGTTTAGTATAAATGTTTCCGATGCTTTTGTCGGGGCGTGCACATCTGTCTGTGAGGACGCGCAGCTATTACCCCGCATTCCCGATTTCCAAAGGCGGGTGACATTCGCTCCTTGTTCAGGGATTTTTTCTCCTTGATCGAAATGAGATGATGGGATGTCAATTCTTCCTTCCATGGATTCCTCCTTGGAACTCATCACCTAGTCTGGGTCTCCCTTATAGATTAAGTCGTGGTTCGTGAATCTCGTTCCTGGTGCTATATCTTCATGGACGTCGGTTAATTACACTACTTCCATCAAGACATTCCATGGGGTCTTGACATGGTAGTAACCTTCGGTCGGAGTGGATGACAACATCAGGCATGTTGGGGGAATCTCTGGGTGCGTGGAAATTGGGGGACCTATATTCTTCCTCATAATAGGGCATCTCAAGGGTGTAGAACCCGAGGCATCCCACGTCGAATACGGGTAATCATATTCCATAGGCATGTATCTGAGGTTTTCCTCAGCTTCCCGTGTTTAACACAAGGTATGCAGTATGTTTAATTTCTTGTGAAGATGGTTACGCCAAAGGCATGTCATCCGAGGTTTTCCTCAGGCATCTCATGTTTATCATGAGGTAGGCCGCGAGTTTAATGTCTTGTAGAGATGGAATGAGAGTGATTAGAATGTCCCATAGATACGGATCAGATTGGTACATCCCTGGGAGGTAACACCTAGAAGGTTTACCGAGTGGATAGATGATAACGCCCAATAAGGACGTATCTGAGGTGGTGCACCCCATGGAGGGGAGATGTTACACCATAATGGTTGATCTGAACACCACTAAGGGCGGATCAGGGAGAGTGCACCCCAGAATGGGGGACACCAAGGTCTACCATTGGCTGGGATTGAACCTGATGGAGGTTTCCTACGTACCCTGTATAGAGGATAGGGATCAAAACCCACATAGTTCGAAGGGGTGATGAATCAGGATGTACACAGAGGACAACGACCCAGAGACATATTGGGGATTACACATGGTTAGCTGCCCGAGTGCCGCAAGGAGCGGCGCTGGGATGAATGGAATGATCTCATCAGAATGTGGAGGCCTGGGTAAGAATCAGAATGGGTGATGGAAAGTTGAATGGAGTGGAGGGGGAATGATATGGGACCGTTGTGAAGATGATGGTAGTGATGGGTTTGAGCCTCGAAGAGACCTCCTATGTATCCCCGTGGTAGGGAATCAAAGTCTGCATAGTTCGGTGGGACGATGGGACACCTGAGGAGGTAACCTATGAGAATGGACACATGGATGGGACCCAGATGAAGTGGAACCTATGGTTTGGGGCATGACCTTCCTGAGACACATAGGCTCAAGGGAAAGATCAGGATGAGCCATGAGTGATGGGCTTGAGCCTCAGGGATGCTTCCTACATATCCCCGTGGCAGGGAATCAAAGTCTGTGTAGTTCGGATGGTGAGAACCGATGTGAAGGGGGTTATAACGACCAATGGGTAGTGGGATTGAACCTCAGGGGGCTTCCTACGTACCATGCCTTGACATGGATCAAATTCCACGTAGTTCAGAAGTGGATGTGTGGGGATTACGCTCTAGGTTTCCCAAGGTGGTGGGCGAACCGACGTGAATGAGGTCAGAACGACTGGGTGGTGGGCTTGAACCTCAGATGGCTTCCTGCGTATCATGAATTGACATGGATCAAAGTCCTCATATTTTGGTAGTGGATGTCGGTGAACTGACGTGAAGATGAACCTTTGTCCGAGGGGTGTTGGGCTTGAACCTCGGGGAGGCTTCTTACATACCATGCCTTGACATGGATCAAAGTCCATGTAGTTCGGGTTGAAAAGGGGTTGTTGAACTGACATGAAGGGGTGTCGAAACAACTGGATGGTGGGATTGAACCTCATGAGGCTTCCTACATACCATGTCTTGACATGGATCAAAGTACACGTAGTTCAGGTGTACAGTTTAGCGTCATACTGGACGGGGATGGTGTTGGTGAACTGACGTGAATGAGGACCTTAGTCCAGGTGGGTGGTGGGCTTGAACATCATGGAGGCTTCCTACGTACCATGCCTTGACATGGATCAAATTCCATGTATTTTAGGTGTATAGTTTAATGTCATGCTGGAGGAGGATGTTGTCATGGTCGATGCTTACTCTAAGCCCACGTGAGTCGTGCTCGGTGTGAGAAACAAGAGGCAGTAAGGACCTGACTATCATGGCACAAGGGTGAATCCATGAAGGGTGGTTAATGGGATGGAATCGTCATGAGGATGATGCTGGTTTCGGGCTTGAGCCTTGAAGATGCTTCCTACGTATCCTCGTGGCAAGAAATCAAAGTCCACATAGTTCTCCTGATGACGTCTTACTGCTGATTGGGGGTTTCAACAGCTTACCGCTAGATTGGGTCATAACGGCTTACCACTGGATAAGCATGTCAATGGTTTACCACTGAATAGGATCACAATGTCTTACCGCTGGATAAGGATGTCAACAGCTTACCGCTGAATAGGATCGCAATGGCTTACCTCTGGATAGGGATGTCAACGGCTTACCGCTGAATAGGATCGCAATGGCTTACCACTAGATAGGGATGTCAACGTCTTACCGCTAAATAGGATCACAATGGCTTACCACTGGATAGGGATGTCAACGGCTTACCGCTGGATAGGATCGCAACGGCTTACCACTGGATAGGGATGTCAATGGCTTACCGCTGAATAGGATCACAATGACTTACCGCTCGATTGGAATGCAGTTAACATCATGCGGGATGCGGTCGTGTTGGAGAACCGATGTGAATAAGGACCTCGGTCTAGGTGGATGGTGGGCTTAAACCTCCGGGAGGCTTCCTACGTACCCTTCCTTGGTATGGATCAAAGTCCTCATAGTTCGGGTGGGCGTCGGTGAACCGACGTGAAGATGGACCAGTGGTCCGATGGGTGTTGGGCTTGAACCTCATGGAGGCTTCCTACGTACCATGTCTTGGCATGGATCAAAGTCCATGTAGTTCGGGTGGGTTCTGGTGAATCGACATGAAGATGGACTGGGGGTCCGATGGGTGTTGGGCTTGAACCTCGTGGAGGCTTCCTACGTACCATGCCTTGGTATGGATCAAAGTCCACGTAGTTCGGGTGGGCCACAATGGCTTGCCGCTGGATAAGGATTTCAATGGCTTACCGCTGAATAGGATCACAATGGCTTACTGCTGGATAAGGATGTCAATGGCTTACCGCTGAATAGGATCGCAACGGCTTACCGCTGGATAGGGATGTCAACGGCTTACTGCTGAATAGGATCACAATGGCTTACCGCTGGATAGGGATTTCAATGGTTTACCACTGAATAGGATCACAACGGCTTACCGCTGGATAGGGATGTCAACGTCTTACCACTGAATAGGATCACAATGGCTTACCGTTGGATAGGATCACAACGGATTACCGCTGGATGGAGTGAAAACAGTGGATGGGGCTTATGCAAGAAAGCTGCCCGGGTGCTGCTATGGAGCGGAAATGGTGAATGGGGCTTACACGAGAGAGCTTCCTGGGTGCCGCTATGGATCGGCAATGGTGAATGGGGATTATGAAAGGAAGCTACCCGGGTGCCGCTATGGAGCGGCAATGGTGAACGAGGCTTATGCAAGGAAGCCGCTCGGGTGCTGTTATGGAGCGGCAATGGTAAACGGGGCTTACGCAAGGAAGTTGCTTGTGTTCCACTATGGAGCGGTAATGGTGAACGGGGCTTACGCAAGGAAGCTGCCCGGGTGCCGCTATGGAGTGGCAATGGTGAATGGGGCTTACGCAAGGAAGTTGCCCATGATGTCTTCTTTGTGTCTGGCCATGAGGGCATCCCAACCCATTGGTGAATTGAGGCCTTCACCTATGCACTGGTGCACAAGAGGTATAATGCCAAGGGGCATTGGAATCATGCCATTGTAATCATGGAATTAGGCGTTTTATGCTTGGAGCATAAGGCATCTCTTGTTTAGTGCAAGAGGCATCATATGATTGGCACATAGGGTGTACTGTAGTTTATAGTCTTGTATATAGGACTATTGGCATCTCATGATTGGAGCATAAGGCATATCTTATTTGGATAAAGAGGCATCCTATGTTAGGAACATAGGGCGCACTACAGTTTATAGTCATATAGAGAGGACTGTTGGCATCTCACGCTTGGAGTATAAGGCATCTCTTATTTGGAGAAAGAGGCATCATATGTTAGGAACATAGGGCGCACTACAGTTTATAGTCGAATAGAGAGGACCGTTGGATCTCATGCTTGGAGCATAAGGCATCTCTAATTTGGAGAAAGAGGCATCCTATGTTAGGAACATAGGGCGCACTACAGTTTATAGTCATATATAGAGGACTGTTGGCATCTCATGCTTGGAGTATAAGGCATCTCTTATTTGGAGAAAGTGGCATCCTATGTTAGGAACATAGGGCGCACTACAGTTTATAGTCATATAGAGAGGACTATTGGCATCTCATGCTTGGAGCATAAGGCATCTCTTATTTGGATAAAGAGGCACCCTATGTTAGGAACATAGGGCGCACTACAGTTTATAGTCATATAGAGAGGACTGTTGGCATCTCATGCTTGGAGCATAAGGAATCTCTTATTTAAAGAAATAGGCATCCTATATTAGGAACATAGGACTCACTACAGTTTATAGTCATATAGAGAGGACTGTTGGCATCTCATGCTTGGAGCATAAGACATCTCTTATTTGGAGAAAGAGGCATCCTATGTTAGGAACATAGGGCGCACTACAGTTTATAGTCATATAGAGAGGACTGTTGGCATCTCATGCTTGGAGCATAAGGCATATCTTATTTGGAGAAAGAGGCATCCAGTCTTAGTAACATAGGGTGCACTACAGTTTATAGTCATATAGAGAGGACTGTTGGAATCTCATGATTGGAGCATAAGGCATCTCTTATTTGGAGAAAGAGGCATCATATGTTAATAACATAGGGCGCACTACAGTTTATAGTCATATAGAGAGGACTGTTGGAATATCATGCTTGGAGTATAAGACATCTCTTATTTGGAGAAAGAGGCATCCTATGTTAGGACCATAGGGCGTACTACAGTTTATAGTCATATAGAGAAGACTGTTAGGAATAAGGCACCTGGGAATGGATGGTGTTGGGACTTACGCAAGGGCATCCCTTTCTGGTTCAACCAGACATAGGAGCCAGGTGACTGGGTCTGGAGGAGTTGCCTGAGGAATGGTTTGACTCAAGGTACTCGGGGAATTGATGATGAGAATCTCAACTCACGACATGGGAATGAAACCAAGAGGAATATGTCGACTCAAGGTGTTTCATGGTGTGTGGAGGAGTATCTCGAATCATGGTATTCCATAGGTGGAAGGTCCGAGCGGGGTTGCGAAGGTAGGAGCCTCTCAAAGGATAGGTCTTCGCGAAGTAGATTCACGGAGCAAAGGGGCTCGGGGAGCATGGGGTCTCACGAAACATGGACTCGTGGAGCGTGGACTCGCAGAGCAGCATCACGGAGCATGGACTCACGGAGCATGGGCTCGCGGAGCATCGGCTCACGGAGCAGCAACACGATGGAAGCCGCTCGAAGAGCAGGGACTCGCAGATCAGCAACGCGAAGGAAGCTGCTCGCAGAGCATGTCCTGGCGGAGCTGCTTCGCGAAGGAAAGCGGAGCTCTGTGAACCAGGAGATCGACCACCCAAGGGGCGAAGTGGCCCTCTAAGGGGTGGAGCGACCGTCCGAAGAAGGGGGGGCGAGCTGGGTATTTATATGAAAGGGGCTCTGCGAATCAAAGCTCGCTCGGCATGAAGACGGGGCTTGCTCCGCGGCGGATCGTGAACATCAAATGTGGTCGCAAATTGTCCCGCGTCCTTGCTTCGCGGCGGGTCTTCGCGGCGCATCGCGAACGTCAAATAGGTTTGCAGAGCTTCCTGTCTCCTTGATTCATAGAGTGTCTTCACGGAACGTCGTGAACATCAAACAGGTTCGCGGAGCATCCCGCCTCCTTGCTTCACGACGGTGCTCCGCGATCGCGGAGGGGGCTTCGCGAACAGGCTTCGCGAACCAGTTTTCCAGCCCAACTTCAAATGTTTATAACTCCTAATCCATAACTCTGTTCGAGCCCTATGACCTACCAAATCTAATCTTTCGAAATGGGCTATGATCTTGGATCGTGTATGGAAGCATTTGGAAATTTTTGGGGATGCGTTTTTTGGTGCCAATAATAAAAGTAGAGTGTTTTCTTTAGGGGTCTCTTCTTTTTTATTTAACACTACCCAGGATCTAAATGGAGTGGAAGATGTGGTGTCCTTCTCAGAGTTATGTGATTGGGTTTTATCTAAGGTAGTGTTTCTTTAGTGGTTCCTTTAGATAATTTTAGGTCCAGTGGTTTAGACACGTGATCTTGGGTTGATGTTTGGATTAGTGAGGATTGGTTTTCTTTTGGAATCATTTGTATTATCTCTATTTTGGGACATTTTAATGTTGGTATTGGAAGTATTTGAGGTTTTATGGTTGAGTGATCATTGTTTGGTGTAACTTTTGAGTGTTGGTTGTATCTATTTTGGATGAGGATATGTTTTGGGATTTATGATCATTTAGTTTAGAGTAGTTTTGAATTGGGGAAGCCTTGATAGGAATTTTCTTGGGTCTTCCTTTGGTTTCCCATTGAGGGTGGTGTTCCCTTTGGGAGTATTTTCATGCCTAATCACTTGATGTTGTTATTTCCCTTGTGTGTTGTAGACCATGGTCCATATTGTTCTTATTTCCTTGGTCATGGGTAGGACCTAGGGTACACGCTCGGATACTTAAGTGTCTTTTTGTTTCTAGGTGTGTTGTGGATGCCACTAGGTTGTTCTTTCCATAAAAATTATCGTGGAACAGTGTTCTGGAGAGTTCAATTTAAACGCCCTCATATGCCAATTATGACCCTTAAGTTAAATCCATGTCATTTCTTATCAAGGAATATTTCTTATTGTTGAGCTCTTCATTTAGATGTCATGGTTTAGAGATAGGGTTTTTTCCCTTTAAGATATTTCTTGGAGTAGTTCTCTCCTTTTGGTTTTGAACCATTTGTTTATGGTTACCTCAGGTTTTGGTAGTTTTGAAACTGATTTCTTATGGTTTCCAATGGCCTGTGGAGTTTGGTAATTCCCTTTGGATATTTTAGGAACTTATTTTCTTGGAGACATCCTATTGTTTTTTGGATAGAGGTTTTTGTTCGTTCCACCATTCTAGATTAATTCTAAATGGTGGGGAGACCGATGTTTGGTCTTCATTTCTTTAGATACTTCCTTTGATTGGTTTTGTTCAAGAATTCACTTGGTTGTTTGAGGATTTTATATTCTCTTGGAGAGTGGACTTAGAAATTAATTTCCCTTTTTACCTTTAATTACACTTGATACTTTCTAGGGGAATTAATTAGTATGGTGGGGAGTTTGTGACACCCACCATGTCACTATAGTTTTTATTTTATATTATTTGATGAGTTTGAGTCTCATTCTAAGTTTTTGGGGAGTTTTGGGATAAAACTTATAAAATTTAAAATTATTCCTTTTGTGAATAGGTTTCATATATTTAATCCAAACTATGAAAGTACTATTGGAAACTGTGTGGGTCCTCAGTGATTCTAGCCTAAATCGCACGGCTTGTGCACGATTTGGTAAACTCTGTAGAAAGCATGTGGATCAACTTTATTAGGTGGTAGTGATAATTGGAATGGTTATACCATGGTTATTCCAATGGTGTGGTTCCTAGGAGAGACCATTCATGGTGGTTTTTTTATAAGAAGAGGTTAGTACATTGTTAGTGCATGGTTAAACTAACTCTATGGTGTAACCGTGTAGTTTTACCGGAGGTTTTTAAAATTTTGTGGTTTTCTTTTTTCTTTTTTTTAATTTCATTTTTTTACACCTAAAATCTAGTCCATCACCCCTCCACTCCCTGTCATGTGACAGAAACCTCCCTAGATGCTCCTTCTTCATGTGATACTGCCCTCCCCTTATCTCACTAGGGACCCCTTTCTCCTAATGATCCCCTCCCTCATTTCACCCCTCCCTCACTGTAGCCTCCCTCCAGCCTACCCTTTCACATGAACACGATACCCCTAGGCTAAAACCCATGGTGCACACACACCCCTACTTCCAAGTATCCTATTCAATGTTTATTCCTATCAGTTTTCCTTGTGATTTGAGATTGGATCTCCATGGTAAGGTTTCCTCCCCCTATTCCTTATTTTCTCTTGATTTCAACCTCACCTAGCACCAGAGTTTGATTTGGTCAAACCTTGGGTCTAATGGTTAGCCTTATTTTTTATGTTTTCTTTTTTTTAAGGTTTTTATGGGTTTATTTTACCCCATTTGGGTGTCTTCCATTTAAGTAAAAACACTCAATATCTTCATGGATTTTTTCCAGCTTGATTGTTGTTTGTCCAAGGTAGGTGTTTCTTTGTAGTTGATTTCTATTACATGTATTTAATTGCTTGATATTTGTAAATGAATTGTCTTTTAAAATTATGAGTATATGTATTCTATTGGTTGGAAAATTTGTTAGTAAATTGATTTTAAACCTTGGAATGGGATGTGAATCCATGCTAAGTGTCTGTGAAAATGCATGATTGGCCTTTAAAGAATGCTTTTGGGTTTTTTTAAAGTAGTGGAGAGCTCTAGATTTCTATTTTAAAAAGTTTTATTGATTTAAAATCACTTTTAAACAAATTGTTAGTGTTTTTAAAGTTTATCACATTCATAACGTGGGTTGTGTGATTTTAAAGGGGTGAGTTAACCTGTGTGGTTTTTATCTTTGAAACTTGTGTGGATTTGAATATTTTCAAAGGTGGTTTAAAAATGGTAAGAGATGGTTTCCATTTTAGTTTCAAAAATGTTTCAACAAAATGGATTGGTATCCCAAGCATGTATTGTTTTAAATAAGTGTCTCATTTGGAATTTTATGAAAATGAGTTTTCATAAATGATGTGATACCCTCTTGAGACCATTTTTGATTCTTATAGCCTATACTGGCATGTGATCCCATGTGGGTATATTTACTTTGATTCATCATATATGTTTATTTTATTTTTTTAATTATGGGGATCCTTTTTTAGGGTGTGGGGAGTTGAGTTGTGATTTATTTTTAAAAAATTTCATGTATTTCATGTAGTTGATTGATTTTGGTAACCTCCATTATGACTGGTCATGGGAACCCAGGTATCTAAGTGAGAATCTATACTTATGATATACTAGGGAGAAACACACTACTAGTGTCCCCTCTGGCATTAAATAGGGATATATGGTGTGTACCACTTTGACGAGGCTGGTGCAGGCTAGTCGGGTGGGTTGTGAGTGGATGCAATGTAGGCCAGAGGGTGGGTTTGCTGACCTAAGTCTAGGACGATCCCACTACAGGACCTAGGGTAGATCCCATGACACTATGGTCATTTGGATAATTTTATGGTATTTACCGTGTTCTTCTATTGTATCCCCTATTTATTGTATTATTCCTTGGCACATATGTACTTGTCATTTGTTTCTTCTTATTGTGTGACTTGAGCATAGTGGTGCCTTATTGTGTTCCTTCTTCATTCTTTGTGTGGTTTGCTTTTCAAATGCTTTGAAAATGGATTTTAAAATATTTTTAAAGAATGAAAATGAAATCTTGAATTTAAAGTTTTTTCAAACTATTTTTAGAAATGAGTTTGAAAGGTGTTATCTTGTGAGAAATGTGGAAAATGGTTTGTTTTGAAACTCCAAGTGTGTGTGGGTTTTGAAATGTTTTTTAGGATATTTTTCTGGGATTTATAAAAGTTTGGTTTTCAAATATGTTTTGGAAAAGTGTTATTTTGGAACTTGTGATATATTTTTGCTTATTTTTTATAACTGTATAGAAACTATTTACTTTTCTATTATATTTTAAACTAGAATGATTTAAAAGTAATATGAAAGTGACTGCTTAGATTTTATGGGTGGTGGTGGCCTACTAAGTGATTTTGTGATCACTCTTATATTATCATTTTCAGTTTCAAGTTCAACCTATCCTTTATTCTTGCCCTTGTGGTGTTATATTTCTTGATTATTGGGTGGTGACTTGTTTAGTCACAAAGAGACAGGTATGCCTATAGTTTAGTTTTTATTATAGTTTCATTTATTTCTTTTTACAATTAGGATTTTACCTCTTTCTACAGCTAGAGGGTGGTTATATTCTGTAAAGGGGGGGTATAATAGAACTGGTGGTAGCTTAGGGTTTTCTTTATAAGGGATAGAGACTAGGGTAGTAGATAGTTTAGATAGTTTTTTTCAATAGTCAATATTTTTATTTCTATTTATTTTGTTTTGTCATAGATGTCCAATGTATGGATGGTTCATGCTAGATTTTTATTATATTCCTACTATCTCTTTTACTCTAATTATTAGGAAAAACCATTCCCAAATGTGTTTTTGTGATTCCCAGACACTAGTTGTCAGCCCATGGGGATCGAGAACGCCCTATTAGCATGTGGTGGGATGGTTTAGTCTTCTACCGAAGGGATGGTCCAGACTGATTTGTTACAGTTAGAACCTTAACTTAGCATTTTTTTACCAAGAAAATTTCATACATCATTATAATATTGTCCATATATGCTGTTATGATCTACCGATGGGTAACATCGTTACGTATAAGAGAGAGTCCATTGTTCAGGTGTTCTGTGTGTGTGTGACATCAAAGGAAGGTAGGTAGTCATGTGATGTGGGAGATCTTATCCCTTAAAAGTAGGCATGGAGTTATTCATTAAATATGGGACATGAATTTTACTTAAATGCAGATAGATTTACATGGCATTATCTAAGTCACGTAGTTGACTATATTTGATATTCTTCTGGCATGATGTCGAAGTAGGTATGACTGGGGTTCATGGAATCTTGGTAAGCATACAATCGCTCAGTACATGGTTAATTATATTCTTGTGTGATCATTTACTTTACATCATGTCATACACTTACATATACATGTTCACTTATATTAAGGATGTATTGATGGTGTCCTACTGAGTTTGTAAGGACTCGGAATTTAACATCACATATTCTAGTGTTTTTAAACTAGATTTTGATTTCTTACAATCTCAAATATCATTGAGGTTTATATATTTAGATATTTAGGTCATAAATGTTATATAAAAAAACTCATATATTACAAATAGTACACTTCTAATCAGTATCTATTTTTTACAATATTAAACTTTTAAAATAAAACATGATTTTTTTATGAAAAATCTTCATGATTTTAAACTTGAATTCTTCCTTTCATTTACCCATCCTTAATCCCTGTGAAAAAAAAATTAAAATGTGGGATGATCATAAAAATATTAGTAAGGTGCATAAGGAAAATAAACGTGTTCATCCAGTGAAAAACATGAAATCCCATGAAAATGCATTTTCTTAAAAATATACCTTTTATCAAAAAATAGCATTATTTTTCATTTAAAAATACCATTATATTACTATTTTAAATCAATTATTTCCATGAAAACTCATTAGAAAACATAGAAAAGTCATATAGGTGCCTTGGACCATCATCATCTTAAAATGCTTACAAAACCTTTATAATTAGAATAACCATATGCGACTTCCAATATAATTCTCTAGAGAAAATAATCATTACCCAATACATTGGAGTGATATTTAAGAACACCTATTGTATAATCTATAATAGGATCACCTAGTGTTATCTAGGAACACCCATTATATAAGTTATATTGGGCTTTCTCATGAGCTATAATGGGGCTCAACCCATCATAAACAATGTCTAAGGGCTATATCATGAATAAAACCCTTGAAAAAATCTTTTAAAACCATGAGAGAAAAAAATTAGATATCAAAATACCATTTATTATTAAAACCCATTTTCAATACAAAAATACCAAGAAAAGGGGAAAGAGGGTTTTTCTTTGAAGAAAACATAAACCTTGTAGAGGAAGTAAAACTTCCAATAATGGCTATGGCAGTGGGAAAAGTTGTTATTACTGTATACGTTAAAATAGAAAATTCCTTTTTTATTTTTGTAAATAAATTCAAACATTCCATAAAAATATTATTTTTAAAAATATTTGGAAAACGTCAAAAGTTATGAAAATTCCCTTTTCTTTTAAAAATCTAAAAATTTTGAGCATAATAAAGAAACCATTTTCTTTAAAAACAACCTTGGAAAGTTATAATGGAAACTTCAAATCATTGAGGTGTCATGATAGTGGGAAATTAAATTCAAGACGTATGTGTAAAAATATATATTCATTTATACTTTTATAAAAATATTTTAAATAGGAACTTTAAAATATGATTTTTAACAGAAATTACCTTACCTTGAGTCTTACTCGTCATATAAATTCTTTATTGTAATGAACCAACCCGAGTAAACTAGACAAGACACTCAAGTCAACCTGTTGTCATGGGGAGGTGTAATAGGATAACATAAACAAGTCTCATATAAAACAAAATAAGACATACAACAACAGTACAACACTGAAGAAAAAGTTGCATCCAATATTCTTATAATCCAAGCCAAACCGGCTAAACTAGAATGTATAATGAGACAAGACCAATAAGTCTACCTTCAAACCATCTCGTAATAAAGGTAATGTTGAAAATGGATGTTGGCATGCTACAAAGTTTCCCTTCCCTTTACCTAAGTCCTACAAAACAACATCTACATTCTCACAAAGGAAAAAAGTAGGTTATGATAAAAAAAATTGTATTAGGATACCACTACAGAGTCTATAAAAGGTATAATATAAAAAATCCATCAGTTCTAGCTTTTAAAATAGAAATATTTTTACAAAGTATTTTAATAAATCCATACCCATTTGTAAATTATTTTCCTTTGGTTTTGATAAAATCATTTCATATTCACAAATCCAGGAATATGAAAATTCTATGTGATAAAATAGGAAAGCATATCCATACACCATAAGTTAAGAAATTAAACACACATCCATGACATAATCCATCATGAAAAACCATGTGATACAAACTCATGTGAAAACATGTGAGAAACAATCCATGAAAAGATCTGTCATGCGATAAATAACCCTAAATGAAAAGGTGCACCATATTAGGCCCTAGCCTATGAGAATACATACTACAAAAAAATGAGCCTAAACTAGGAATAAGTTGGTACCAACCAATATGGATTCCTACCATAGTCTATCAATATCACAAATTAACCCATAATGGTGCCACACACACTAGGCTCACTTATGTCCCTTTATCAATGCACCCAAGGTTCCCAATGTTCTAAGTTTATAAAAATACATTTTAAAACCATGATTAAAATTTATAAATCATTTTTAAATCCAATAAAATCTTCTTCAGTGTTTGAAAACCCATTTCCAAATCAAAATAACCATTCAAGAATTTAATCAAATGCTTAGTGTGAAAAAACCCCATTTTTAAAGAAAATCCTCTTTAAAAACATGTATCCTTCCAATAAATCCATTTAAAACACAAATAAATTAAATTTTATGAATAATCCAAAGTAATTTTACAATAATGATAATCAATTCATGGAATTAATCCATTTTATAGAAGCGCCTACCTTAAAAAGGTGGTAGAACAAATCGCCTTCGAAAAAAGAGGTTGGAGAAGAGTATATCAGGTCCTAATAAGCCTAGATCCATAATAAACAATTTCAATCCTATATAAAACCCATTATATCTATCATTACAATGTAATTGGGTTCCAATAAGATGAGAGGAGAAGATATCTAGTGTAGATCTATAAAGAATATATGATACCAGATCAAAACCGCAACATGTCTCAATGTGATCCATCAAGAATGAAGGGATTCCACCTAGAATCCAAGGGGGAGACCTTCAAAGCACTATGTAAGTTTTATAACAAGCTAAGATGATATTAGGGGGTTATTATACTTAAAATAAACCAAGGGAAAAAGGGTAAAATCCCAATTTTTAAGAGTTTGGAGGGGGTCACATTGTTTCTTAGGGGAGGCTGCAAGATTAAATTAACCATGCACATTAACCATATACCCCTAATATCCATTATGGGTGGGGAATGGTTGGATTCATGGTTATTTTAACCATGTGCTAACCGTGCAACCCCCTCTATCTAAAGGATTCATGATTTTCACTTGGGTTCGTATGAATTGGTAAAACCATGTTCAAACCATGTGACACCCCTGGATAATCACCAAACACCTTGAAAAGTAAATTGGGAATGTCACGTGGTTTGACTAACCATTCTCAAACCATGAAAAACACCACTAGAACCTCACAGAGGCATGTCTCGTGGTTATCGTATAATTAAACTAATTGTGTGCCTTAAACATGCGTCTTGTTGGTTTTCCTAAAATTCTATTATTCTCAGCCTCTGGTCCCCCAAATATTCTCAAACCCAAAAAAATAAATACTAAGGCTTGGCTAAGGCATAGCTTTAACTAGGAGGGAATTATAATTCTACCCACCATAAGCACTTTTTGTCCCCTAAATGTCCTCAAGAATATGGACCTATAAAAAGAGAAGGTCATTGGTGCCTCACCAATGATTCTCACTCCCACATATCATGGTTATCATATCTGCACTGCCACAGGACTAAGGGAATCATTTTACTACATAGTACCTTATCATGGATATCTATAATTTTAATTGGTTTCTCAACAATAGTGGTATTGGGTTGAAGAACAAAATCCTCTCAGTAAATCATAAGGGAAGGATCCAATTGATACCTCCTTAGTTGGGAAACATGAAACATGTCGTGGATTGAAGTCAAATGAAATTGTAAGTCTAACCAATATTCCACCTTTTCAAGTAACTCCACGATCTTAAAGGGGTCAACAAACCTCGGTGTCAACTTAACCTACTTATCCAACCAATGATGTCTCAAGCATGGTGAAACTTTGAGAAATACTGATCCCTAACCTCAAACTCTAGTGGAAATGATGATGGTCCGTATAAGATTTATGACGACTCTGTGTTGTGACCAACATTTTCTGGATAAACTACATCGTTTCCATCATCTCCTGAATGAGACTTATCCCAAGAAAGGTCTTCTCTCCCAACTCTGCCCGACATAAGGGAGATCTATATGTACACCCATACAATGCTTCAAAGGGTTCCATATTTATCAAATCCTAATAACTATTATTATAGGGAAATTTGACCAGAGGAAAATTATTTTCCCAAGATCCACAAAAATAAAGCATGTAAGCCTAAACCATATCCTCAAGAACCTGGATAACTCTCTTTGTCTATCCATCCATCTTTGGATGATAATTCATGATTAATTTCAACTAGGAACACACCACATTCTGCAAACCTCTCTATAACCTTGATGTGAACCTTGGGTCCCAGTCAAAAAAACCACATAGGGAAGCCCATGAAGTTTCACAATCTATTAGGCGTATAAGTCCCCGAGCTGTTAAAATTTTTTTGTCTCCTTTATAGGTAATAAATGCACTGATTTCTTAAGTTGATCAATGATCACCCAAATCACATCCTTCTCACTAGGATTCTATGTCAAAATAATGATGAAGTACATGGAAATCTCATCCCATTTCCATACTAGAATAGAAAAAAGTTGCAAAAAACCAGTAGGTATCTAGTTTTCCACCTTAATTTTCTAAAAAGTAAGACACCATGATACAAAAAATGTAATTGACCACCTCATCCTTGGACACCAACATCGACATTAAATTCATGATACATCTTGGTAGCCCCAGGTTGTATGGACTAACATTATCGGTTTACACTATCTATCAACTCCTTCCTCAGGTAAAATGGAACAACCAACATTTCATGGAATCACAAAGCTCCATTGGGAGACCAAGACCACTCACCCAAGGTTCCCCACCATAAATAATTTTACCAAAGCAATGGAACTTAGTGTCTATCACCTTCTTGAGACGAACTTTCTCATTAAAAGATGAGTCAGCTTTCATCGAAGCCAGGAACACTTTTCTACAAACCTATTCCATTCCCAAGACTATCGTAGAAAACAAACTCATCAAAGATCACTCCTCAACCAATTCCTTCATAGCTTGTGTCAGTAATTTTCTACTCAACACATCGAAAACCACACTTCCTTTCTCAAGAGTGTATGCAATATCAAAATCAAAAGTCTAAAGATACTCCACCCAATGTATCTATAAAAAATTCATATCCCTATGAGTAAAAATATATTTCATGATCTTATGATCATAATATACTGTAAAACACTCCCCAAATAGATAGTGATGCCATGTTTTGAGTGCATGCATAACTGCTGCCAACTAAAGATCATGGGTAGGTTAGTTCTTCTCATGAGGGTGTAACTAGTGTGAGACATAGGCCACCAAATATTTCCCCTAAATCAAGACACATACCAAACCCTTATCATAAGCTTCATAAAAAAACAGTATAACCCAAACTCAGTTTTGAAATAATCAAAATAGGTGCTGATGTCAACCTCACCTTCAGCTCCTCAAAATATCTCTAGCATTTTTCATTCCATTCAAACTTTACACCCTTATGGGTTAATGTTGTCATCGTAGATGTGATCTTGAAGAAATCATGAACAAACCATCTATAGTAACCATCCAAACCGAATAAAATCTGAATCTCAAGCATAGTTTTAGGATTATCCCAGTATATAACAACTTGTATCTTTTTAGTATCCACTGAGATGTCCCTCTCAGATATCACATGCCCCAAAATTTTCACTTCCCAAATCCAAAACTCATATTTGGAAAGCTTACCATATAGATGATGTTCCTTCAAGGTTTAAAGAATGATATCCAAATGGTTTGTATACTTTTATATATTAAAGTACACCAAAATATCATCTATGAACACAATAATGAAATATTCCAAAAACTGATGAAATATTAGGTTTATTAAATCTATAAATATTGTAGGAGAATTGGTGAAACTGAATGGAATAACTATAAAATTGAAATGCCCATACTGGATCCTAAATGTTGTCTTAGGTGTATCCTCTTATCATACTCTCAACTGGCAGTACCCTAACCAAAGATCAATCTTTGAAAACCAACATTACCCTCTAAGCTGGTCATAAATATCATCAATCCAAGGCAAAGAGGATAGGCGAAGGCCATAGTGACATGCTAGGATGAATAAATCCATTAGCCTCTAAATCCTTGAGCAGGACTTTAAGTTTCACCAAATCAGTAGGTTTCATTCGATAAGATGGCATAGAAATGGGGATCATACTAGGGATCATGTCAATAGTAAACTCAACCTCTCTCTATGATGCTAAACTGGAAAAATCATCTGGAAAGACATCGAGGTATGCACACACCACTGTCAAAAGAAAACTACCCAAACAAGGTTCAGCATCATCAAGGAACATCTCTAAAAACTAGAACAATATTACCACAACATAAGGACCAACATGACTCACCCTTCCCAATCTAGAGTCCCACTCACCCTGAAAAACATGAGTGACCCCATTGTAAGATAAAAACTAAACTCGTTGATGATAAAATCTCTATGTTCCTTACCATTGATCATACAATCTATGCCAAGTATCCGGTCGAAGATGTCAATATCGAGAACTAAAAAGTCCCATATCACCTCGTATTTGGTTATCATCACCTAACACGCTCTGACCTCTTTACCAATGGTTTGGAAAGATCCAAAAAGTATGGAATAAGTTTTAAACATAATCTCAACACGTCGACTAACTTAGATGATATAAAAAAATAAGTAGCACCAGTATCAAACAAAGCTAGCACCATAGAAAAAGAAACAAACACTATACCTCTAACAGTATCCAGTCCTACTTTAGATTTCTCTAGTGTATACTATTCCATATAAATTCATCCAGTCTTAGCCACATGAACATCCCCCTTGGCCTTAGGATTAGACTTTTCACCCTTGGAAGCATCGGTATGAACCTAAAAACCCTTGGTGATAGTGGATCCTTAATTATTTCACTGGGATATCCTTTCATAAAACACTTTAGATGAAAAGTATTATGAGCCTTCATACAGTTAGTATTGGTATGAACATGCCTCCCACACTAATAACTGAAAAATTGTTGATGTCAGGATGAAGCCCCTAAAACTGGTCCTAAAGAAAATGGACCACCCTTTTGCTTCCTTTTCTGGCCAGAAGATACACCCTAGCTAACAATTGCACCAACCAAGGCTCCACCCAAACCTATATTTCTAGTTATTTCTACCTAATCCAAATATATTTTGTCAAATACCTCCAAAAAGGTCATAAGTCACGTGAGAATCAACATTGATCAAATATTCGTCCTCAATACCAACTCAAACCTTCAAGCCTTTAGGTACTCATTAGTGACTAGATCTGGTACCAGATGTACTAACTCAGCAAAATGGGTGGAATACTCTATAATAGTACACTCTCCTTTCTCTAAGGTCATAAACTCCTAGTTATTCACCACATGTAACATATTAGGTTAAAATTGTTGATTGAATGTTTTCTTAAAATAATCTCAGGTAAGGTCCTCATGCAACTTAGCTTGCATAATAAATTCCCACCATCTCTTTTTCGTTCCTTCAAAAATATACATGGTGAAACCCACATTATAGTCCTAGAGAGTCTTCAAGAAGTTGAAGATCCTATCAATACACTCAATACACTCCTTGGATTTCTAGGTTCTCTTATCACCACGGAAGACAGGTGGATGCTTCTTAGTGAATTCAGAGCCATGGTCCACCACACATCTCAGGTTCTCGACACCCAATTGACCCAGATTCTGAATTATATGAATTAAAGATTCAACCAAAAAGGTCCCCTAGAGTATTTTCTTGTGGATCCTATCTTGCATCTTCCTCTCTCGAGTTTTGAAGAGCTATTCTTAGAGTCATTGTATTTTAATCATAATACAATGACCGATCATCTTTAAAGAGTATTCCAAAATCTTAGGACCAACTTTAATAATTCACATCTATGATTTAAAAAATCAATAATTTAAATAAATCATGAATTTTACAAATGAAAAAAAAATTATTTAAGAATGAACAAGTACATTTAATTAAACTCCCCATCTGGTTCATTCACATGACCTCAAACTCCATGTCTCAAACTTGGTAAAAAAAAATTCGACCACCCATGGTAACTTAAGTTCAAACATGGAAGTAAACTATCCAGGAACCCTATCACTCTTACTACCTAAATTTTGATGGTCCTAAATCCTATATAATCAATACATAGAACCAAACTCAAGTAGTGTTAACACACTTCAGGATAATCATCCCTTTGATACCATTTTGTAATGAACCAACTCAATTCAACTAGATAAGACACCCAAGATATCCCGTCATAGTGGTGAGGTGCAACTGGATAACAAAAATAAGTCTCATATAAAATAAAACAAGACATACAACCAGAGTACAACACAAAATAAAAAGATACATCCAAGATTCATAAAATCCAAGACAAATCGATTAAACTAGAATGTATAATAATACATGACCAACAAGTCTCCATGTGACCAACCACCACCACTAAACCATCCCACAATGAATACAATGATGAAAAGAGACATTAGTTTGCTAAAAGATTCCCTTCCCTTTACTTGAGTCTTATAAAACAATTTCTATAACTACCTAAATTCAAAATTAGGGTGTGAGAATAAATCCTAGTAGGATACCACCACAAAGTTTATATAAGGTCCAATATCAATAATACAACAGTTCTGGATTTTAAAACAAAAACAGTTTTACAAAGCATTTTCATAAATCCAAACCCATTTGTAAATAATTTCCCTTTATTTTTTATAAAAGACTTTCATATTCACATAGCCAGGAATATGACAAGTCTAAGTGATAGAATAGGAAATCATATCCATACACCATAAGGTAAGCAAGTAAACACACATCCATGACATAATGCATCATGTGAAACCATGTGATACAACCTCATGTGAAAACATGTGAGCAATAATCCATGACAAAATCCATCATAGAATAAATAACCATACAATAAAAGTCACACCATATTGGGCTCTATCCTATAGTAATACATGCTAGACATAAAAGATCTTAAACCATGCATAAGTTGGTACCAACAAATATTGAGTCCTTCCATAGTCCATTGATATCACAAAGTAACCCCTAGTGGTTCCGCACACACTAGGGTCACCTATGTCCCTTTATCAATGTACCCAAGTTTCCCAATGTGCCAATTTTTTCAAAATACATTTTAAAAACAAGATCACAATTTATAAAACATTTTCAAAGATAATACAATCTGCTTCGGTTTTTGAAAATCCATTTCCAAATCAAAACCACCATTCAAGTTTTTAATCAAATACTTTGTGTGCAAAAAAAAAAATTAAAGAAAAACCCATTTAAAACATGTATATTTACTATAAATCCCTTAAAACCACAAATAAATTCAATTCAATTAATAACCCAAAAGAATTTTATAATAAAGATAAGCAATTAAAAGAATTAACCCATTTTATAAAAATACTTACCCCAAAATGGAGGTAAACCAAATCGCCTTCGAAAACAGAGACCGGGGAAGAGTAGATCAGGTCCTCACAATCCTAGATCCATAAAAAACAATGTAAATCCTATATAAAACCCATTATATCCAGCATCATATCCCAATTAGTCTCTAACATGATGAGAGGAGAAGAGATCTAGTGTAGATCTACAAAGAAGTGGGGATACCGGATCAAAAACACAACATACCTCAATATGATCCATCAATAATGAAGGTATTATACCTATAATCCAATGGAAGATACCTATAAACCACTTTGGATGGTTTAGGAAGAGAAAAAATGAGATTAGGGGTGGTTATACTTAAAATAGACCAAGGAAAATAGGGTAAAATCCCACTTTTTAAGAGATTGGAGGGGGGTCACACAGTTTCATGGATGAGGTAACATGGTTAAACTAACTATGTACCTTAAATGTGGGTCCCTAACATCCATTATGGGTGGGGGAACATTTAGTCACATGGTTAGTTTAACTATGTTCCAACTGTGCAACTCCTTCTATCCAAAGGGTTCATGATTTGCATTGGGTGTTGCACGGTTTTTGGAAAATTATTCTCAACCCATGTGGAACCACTAGACAACCACCAAACACCTCACATGGTTCACTGGTAATGTGTTTAGGGTCTTTAAAACTCCATAAAGGGAAGGAAAATACTCTCAAAAATTTGATGAAAGAATAAGACGCAGGTTCGATTGAGCATTTGAGAAGAAGATTTAAGAAATCGAATTTGGAAAAGGACCAAAGTGGTCTGTGTACTAATTTCTGGGGATGGTATGTGGGTAGTATTTCTCAAAAATTTAATCATACATAGACATCATGTGAAATGTTGGCCCGAAAATCATTGGCTAGTGAACCAGGTCGTTCGTGGAATAAATGAAAAATGGTGTCAGTCCCCCACGAACCATGTCTTTGGCAGAATGGAGGTGGAGAAATTCCACCTGAAAACTATGGTCTCATGAATAGTTCCATTTTCTAAAACATGATGGAGAGGTACACCCACACACACCATCTCTACAAACTCAATTTTTGGATGAGGTGAGGCTGACATCATCTCGCAAACTGCATCGTTCATAGGATCGAGGTGGTGATTTCCATCGTCGTGAACCGTAGCTTCGCGAACCTCAACCCCGCTAACCTCATCCCCACAAACCTCAGTTGAACGAGTCATCCATGGGCTGAGAAATTTCTTCATGGGCTTCTGAAAATGGTTTCACGTGACCCAAAGATATATCTTTTCCATTACTCTATAAAAGGGACCACAAAAGGAACTAAAAAGAAAAAAAGAAAGATAATAAAGGGAAAGGAGGAGGAAGGAGGATCAATTTTTTTTAGAGAACTTGGAGTTTATGGATGAAAGACTTCAAAGCCAAAAAATTGACGAAGTATAGAATCTTGAATGGTTTACATAAGTTATAAATCCATCGTGAACCATGAAAAATAAAGAAGCATAATAAAATGGGTGAACCACAAACCTAATTGGTGAACTGCGAACCATACCCCCTTCATGAATGAACTTCCCACGAACTGCAGGAAAAATCCCCCTTCTCCAATCTGGTGTACCGCATAGAACCTCGCTATGTGGATGAAACCCCACCCCGTGTAGTGTTCTGCTACACATATGGGCCCCATCACCACATACCACCACGGTATGAAGACCAAACCCAAGGTTGCATACCACATCGATACGCGGACCACATCTAGGTCCGCATACCACCTCAGTACGTGGATGGAATCCAGGTCTTCATACCACCTCGGTATGCGGATTTCCCTTCCACCTTTATATTAGTACTCCATCCAGAGGGTACCCCACCCTGCATGAACAAGTGGTACGCGGAATGGGGTACCTTCGGTATTTCCACCTTCCGATCCTAATCATTCCCTTCTATTTCCATCCCATCCTCCAAATCCCCTCTACTAACCAGTTTATCGGCATCAGGCCAAAGCCTCTTCCAAAACCATCAGACCCATATGATAAAACCATCAGGCATATCATCACATCCTTTTGAGTTTATATTCCTATGGTAAGTAGAGTCACGTGGGTAATCCTTAAAATGGAATGGCCCCCCGGAATGTCTTTAAGTTTACATTCACATGGTAACCTAGGGCCCAACCTTGGAATACTCATGTGAACCTCCTAATTCTAGGGATCAAGGGTAATCACTGAATTTTCCATTCAATGAGGTACAGTGAAATCCAAAGGGATCACACCTACTTTTCCATTTGATGAGAATCAACTCTTATCCCCTTTCCCGGAACTCATTTCAAGGCATGATCCCTGAGGAAATCCCCCAACATTTCCACAGGAGGTAGCACTCCGAATCATCTTAGGCTCAGCATGGGATATATTTAGATAGATTTCCAAATATGGCTATCCTGGATATCAACACAAGAGAGGAAATTGGCACATTCAAAGCCCCTCTATCTATCTCTCCCTTTGGGCTCCAGTACCATCTATCAGTATATGAAGCGGGACGAGTGATCTACAAATCCCCTACCTCATCTTATTTCTCACACCGAGAATGAATCACATGAGCTTAGAGGTTGGTGGTGATCATGACACCCGCATAACCCCAAAACATGGAAATCCTCCTAGGTGTAACCCCCAAACTAAATGAACTCTGAGAACTCTGATTCCTACTCTAACCAGGATACGTAGGATGCCTATCTGAATTCCCAAGCCCAAATGGGCCTCCTCCTAGGTGTAATCCCCAAACTAAATGAACTATGAGAACTATGATTCCTTCTTTGATTAGGATATGTAGTATGACTATCTGAAGCCCTAAGATCAAATGGGAAGCTTCCATGTGTAATCCTCATGAAATGAACTACAAGAACTATGATTCCTGCTCTAAATAGGATACGTAGGATGCATGTATGAAGGACCGAGCTCAAGGGGATCCTCTTAAAATTTTAAGCCCCAACTTAAACCAAACTATGATGGATTTGATTACCAATTAACTAGGATATGTTGGAAGCCTCCCTGAGGTCTAAACCCAACACCCAAATCACCATAGTGTTCACTAGGCCATATCCCTAGTAGGGTCATGTCCACCCAGGAGATCATTCCTCTCCTAAGCATCTTGGGCTTCTTCGGTGTAAGTCCCACGTGAAATATTGACTAGGCATCCTCTGCCTAGATGTCCTTTCCACATGATGCTAAACTACATGGATGGGTCCCCATCACATGACCTTAAAGGTTATGTGTCCAGTTAAATGGCACTGAAATATGTGGATTCTGATTCTTCTCACAAGGATACATATGAATCCCATTTTATGGGTTTGATCCTGATATCAAAACAATTTTCATCCTCCTTGAATGGGGATAAAATTCATAGCGCCTCATCATAGGTCTTAAACTAGCGTTGTCTCAGTAATTCATGACCCATGAGTATATGTGGTTAATCTTGCAACCCATAGGTAATCCACGAACACATGCTTGGGAAATAAACAAGGATTCATGAACATTTCTTAAATCCATAAGATTGTCCTAGAGTAGGAAATAATCCCCCCAAAGGGTGTGATGAGCATGACCTCCCATCCTCTCGACCAGTGGAGTCCTTAAATTTCATTGGCCAAATCATCCAATGAGCATCTGCCTTTGGAAAGTAGGTGCATGAATCGTGGATAAAAGGGTTGTTGGGTGTTTCTAGATCCATGAATAAACCTGTTGGAGACCATCCTATGATATCATACTCAACGCAAACTGATTTCACACATACTAACCCCCCCCCCTACAATCACCTTCCATGACCGTTCAACTATGGAGCCTTCTTCACAATATAAAAGGGACACACTGCCCAATCTCGGTGCGACTATTTATCCCACCAAAAAGGGTCATGACGTGAATCGGGTCGAAATGAAATGGTAAAACCAAAATGAAACTATATAATATCAAGTAATTAGGTGTTATCTATTGGACCATTTTGTTCTCCCTAGTATGATGTTAATCAAGAAGAAACAAAAATGGTGAACCTGATGTGAAACTCTATAATAGAAAGCAGTTAGCTATTATCCATCGGACCGTTTTGTTCGCCCTGGTACAATGTGAATTGGGATGAAACAAAAATGGTGAACTTGATGTAAAACTCTCTAATAGAAATAATTTATCTATTATCTATTGGACCATTTTGTTCACCCTGGTATGATGCGAATTGGGACAAAACAAAAATGGTGAACCTGACGTGAATCTTTAATGAAGGTGGCGATTTTACCCCAATGATAACAAACAAGAGGATATGGAACATCAGACCATTTTTCCCCTATATGCTATGATATGAATCAGGAAAAAAATGGTGAACCCAATATGAATCCTTAATCAAGGTGGTGGGTCACCCCACCTCATGCCCCTTTCACATTCAAAAGGAAGAGGGCTGAGCAAGATCACCAATCATGCATGTGATCATGAGATGGTACGTAGATGGGGTTTCTTTGTCTGTGATTGTTACGTGTATTAATGGTTTCAAAGGTATATCTTCAATCCAAATGGTCTCTGGAAAAATTTCTTGGACATGTACATCAGCATCCACATAGGTGACCGGATCCCCGAAGAACAAGACTTTGTCGCCTACCCAGTGTCTTCAATGCTAGGTTTTAAACATGATGATCAAAGAGTAGCACCAAAAAGGTACTCTCCCTATAGTGGAGGCCGAAAGGAAATCCCTCCAATTAGTGAAATATTTCCAACCACCTCTTCATCTAGGGCCCTCAATCCATCATGAGATGGCTCCACTGGCCATCTCAAATCATTTTGGGAGCCTGTCCCCAGAATATGGAAAATAATACCTCCCTTTTCTTAGGGAGGAAGATTAGTTCGACACCAATGACTTCATCCAAGATACATAGGAAACCCTCTCAAGGGATTTTATCATAGGACATCACCACCAGTGGCATACAACCCGATATCCTCACTCTAAAGAGGATCCCATCCCGAGGGCACCTACTAAAGTCTAATGGAAACAGGCCCCTCAGGATGCCCACCTAGGGAGGAAATTGCATGATCATAAGTAGGTTATCAGCTTGGTTACTAAGGATGATGTCTTCCACACAAACGCAGTGGCATATAATGGGCATGCATACAATTATTCCCCTCCTACTGAATCCCACCACGAAAATACGCCAGCAACCTATGAGTGGATGCATATCCCTACTCGCTTCTATGAAGACCACCATGGAAATATGGTGGAACAATAAAATAAAATTAATATTTATGCTAGTGATTTCTGGTTCCACAGTATAGATAGAGCAGAAAATTATAGGCAGATGAAAATCTCTGTCAATGCGCTAGAAGCCCGTCATCTAAATAGGACAGCAACCAGCTATAAGTAGGCGCAAATTTCTACTGATGCACAGAAATCCCACTATCTAAATGGGGTATAAAATTATGGTTAGTAAAAAACACTTCCAATGCATATGAATCCCACCATCCAAATACGGTGGTAAGAAAATATGAGCATATTCAAATTCTTATGGATATAAATCAATCCCATGAGACAAATACAGCGCCAAACAAGCAGATGTAAATTCCTGCTTGCAAATATAAATATCATCATTAAAATATGGTGATAAATGGAGAAAATAGATGGTGTATCCCAACTAGTTAGGTGAAGACTTGTTCCTCTACCCCAACATAAGATAACTTCCAGTACCCACTGGAAACTCATAGAGGACCGGAGTAGACACAAACTCCTACTATGACATCAGAATGGGAATTTATACATGTTCTAGCCAAAGACGTATCACAACACATCTTGTCTATGATGGAGGATCATATTTTGATACCATATTATATCCTCCAGAACTGTCAAGACGCCATTGCATCGGCGGAAAAAGCGAAGAGTTGGGACCATAACCCGATCTCCCCGGGTGGGGTGATTCATACTCCAAATCAAATAATCACTCCGAAGTAGACCAAAATCCCTGCTCTAGTCCAGGAGGGTCGATATCCATATTCTTTAATACAAGGAAAACCAGATCAGGAACAAATACCTATTCCAATTGGGGGACACTGGTCCAACATGGTGGTTGCCCCAGGGCAGGCAGATATCCCTTCCAGAACTCAAGATGTTCGTCAGCGTATCTCGGTGACATCATTGGAACCAATTAGATATGGACCCATATACGAAGGTCATTACCAATAGAAAGTGTCCCTAGTTTCCCGCAAGAGAGTTACCAAAAATTAAAGGCACCAAAGGAAACTGTAAAATGAAGAGAACATTCATGATTTTGCTCTACTAGAAGCTGGAGTTCTTGACACCGTCAAACATCTATCAATAGAGACTCAAGATCATGTCGATCCATTACCAAATTATGGAAGTGGCAGTATCAGTTGCGAATGTTCTTCCCAAAATGTCTCTACCAGTAGCTCTAAAGGTCCTCTCCAGAGCACCCACAAGGGCTTATTCTGTGGGCCAAAAACAATTGAACATGAGATCCTATCTCCTTATGAGTGTTAGGGTAGCCCTCTATTTGACTAGAACATTGTACAACAAGAAGGCCCTCCCCTTGCTATAGTCTTCTCTGATGGTCCCCCCTAGGGTATACACTATAGATATGTTTCTCCCTATATTTGGTTATCAAGATGTGATGGTATTCCTCTCCATGATGGTAGTCGCTATGAAGGCCCTCCCTGTAGTGACATAAAGCAATGATAAGGTCCTACCCTCATTGCAGTACATCCTGAAGGCCCTCCCTAGAATGTACACTACAGATACTCTCCCTGCAACCAGAGCTATGATGGTAGTCCTTTCCATGATAGCAATCATTGTGAAGGCCCTCCCCTCAATGATGTAAAGTAGCAAGAAGGTCCTCCCCTTATTGAAGTCCACCCTGAAGATCCTCCACAGGGTATACACCACTTAATTCCTCTCTACAGCCAGACACTAATCCGCTATGGTAATCCTCACGACCACGGAACCGACTATGAAGGTCCTCCCCATAGTAAAAGTTTATTCTGATGATAAAGTCCTCCCCTCATCATTCAAATGCGATAAAGACCTCATATGTCATGGAACATGGAGAAATGGAGTGCAACATGCTGGATACTCTCTCCATGAAAAGAGATATCCTTTCTCAACCAAAGGGAAGCCCAGGTCCATGCTCATATTTCGAGCCACCCTTGTACCATTCACATGTCAACGATACTCCTACTAACCCTACTGCTTGGAACAAAATCATTAAGGATTAGTCAAACTGAGCAGATCAAATAGAATATTCTCTAGTAGAACAGAAAAATGGTATGTTTCTTATGAGAAGACAACTAGATAGGGATGAAATACCAACGATGTATTGGACCATATCAACTTCTCAGATCAACATACCAAGAAATTTTTCAGAAGAATGTATGCATAACATTTGCCTCAATATCTGGAAAACTCTCTGTTAGTTAAAGGAAAAAATTTATACCCTATAAAGGGTATGAAGACCATGTTAATGTCCTGGGAGAGCTTCACCATCAGATTGACCTAGAAGACCTTTCATCTGCATGGAGGTCATAATCAGAAAAGAGAAAGAAAGACCTTGAGATGGACTACCTCCATGTGTTGCATGAGTTGCACTACCTTATCAGTAATGCCCCATTTGGTGTTCATATCCAAGGATGGGGAGAATATGTAACTCTACACTTCACCCCACTTATCGTCGAGTAGAACCCACTAGAAGTGACATCCTGCAATTTTATCATCCCCAGACAATAGTCAAATAAAGTTTCTACTTAGGAAAGGTGGAATGCTCGACAAGAACTAGCCTTGATTAAGTCTCACAAGCATCAAGACCGATAAGAGAAATCCATCGAGAAGCTCATGAACCAGGCCACTGAGAACATCTAGCAGGCCTCCCATATTAGGGAATCCAATCAATGGGCACTGATCATGTCCTCAGAAGAAAGTAATTTATGTGCAAACCTGACACCATATCTGGCTCACACCCACAAGGGAATGTATGAGATCAATAAGGTGTAAATAACAGCAATAGACGCCGCAATATGGGACCAGTCCTAGCCTGTATGGTCGGGGTATTTTTTAACACAAAATGCCCCTGTAAGACCAGAAAATTTGGGCTGACGCATGTTAATGGAGGAATGTGAGAAACCCCATTTTTACCTCAAATTCCCACCCAACAGACATCTATCTTCTCCCATCTGAGGAGAATAATGGATAGAGGGGTCATCTGTTCCATCTCGTCCCATGACTCACATCCCCCGAAATGGAGGCATACTTCAAGGTCATATCAGGGCTCCCTTCGAGTCACTCTTTGCTAAGAAACATAAAGAGTATCACAAAATGTCCAGAGAAGATCCAAAAAAGGACGTAAGAAGATATCCTACAATTCAGCACCTCATACACCACCCCCAATGCGGTATGTATCAGTGAATTTCATGGACACCATCCCCACAAACCTTGGTGAAAATAATACAAATAATGAGGAAATAATAGAATAGGGTTACCTCCCGAAGATGGTTCACACCGATCCTGGAGGTGTGCACACCCAAAACCAAAGATTTTTCTTAAATTTGGGCTTATCCTCATTTGATCCTACACTACCTCCTGCGAAAATCCCCAACAAGGAGAAGAATAAGATAATGGTCTATGACCTACCTTCTCCTCCCTATGAATATGATTCCCCAATGCTTGAGGAGAGATTCGCTCGACAGTAGGAATAAATGAAATATCTAAGGCAAATAAATGTTGAGCTGCTCCAAGAAAGTCATCCTATCAGGTACATTCCCTAGGTAGAGAATCAACATATGCATCTGGTAGAAGTGCCTCAACCCCATGGGCCTATCCCGATAAATGAAGTAAGGTTGGAAAGCTCATTCAAGGTAGCACTGGGACCATAAGTCTACCTGAACCCAATCCCAGAAAGATATCAATATTTCTCTCCATTGGGGAAGAAACCAGAATAGATTCAAGAGAATCCACAGAGGATGCCCCTGGCTGGGTATCTACCTCAAGTTCCAGCAGCATCGGCACATCCAATCTTTCCCCCTACTAAACCTTCTCATGTTTAGGTCCAACAAACATGCATCAAGGTATCCTAAATACCATTAAGTTATTTACAAATTTAATGGAAGAAATGGAGGGGTGTCGTGCTCTAATACAACTAGAACTAAAACCTTACCCCGATTGGGTGATCAATGTCCTGCCTCCACCAAATTTCGGGAATCATGTATTCCTAGTGTTCAATGGATTAGGGGACCCAGAGTAGCATCTAATTCACTACTCTTATTATTTTGATCTCATGATGAGAACCTTAGAGCAACAAGAATCAGTGAAGCTCAGATGCATCTTGATAACTCTGCAAGGTCCATCCTTCATGTGGTATACCAGTCTGCTAACTAACTCCATAACAGGTTGGGAAGACCTCTGGCGGAATTTTCTATTCCAGTTTAGTTTGAAATTTCCAAAGACAATAGTTAGTGATCTCATGAACTAAAAATAGTGATAGAATGAGAGATTATAATACTTCATCACTATATGGAAAGGTATAACCTACTCCTTGATCTGGCCACTCCCCCAAGATGAGATGTTGGCCATGTGCATTGACAACCTCCGTGATGAGCTATAAAAACCACTTATTCCAGTGAAATAAAGAAGTGGGTTATGGGAATTATCTATCATCACCCAAAGGATATAAGACTCCTTAAAACGGGCTAATATCAAGTCCTTAGTAGTCCTAGTAAAAAAGATAAGGGAGAGATGAAGTGGCTTCGGTCACAATTAAGCCACCCTCTACACCATCTCTAGATCCAGGGCCCCCACCAAACTGTACAGGGCCCTCTGTACATCATCAACTACCCCCACCCCATCAAGACGGGTGGAGGGGGGGAAAGAAATCAATTAGAGGAATAAATAAATAAATTGTACTCCTTTAAATATGATAAAGTTTGTGTTTACTTCATAACCACAATGAATTGAAACTTGTTTCGGCTACCGAAGCTGAAGAGGGCTGATGGAGTAGGTCTTGATGACTAGCCAGATTATTGTTCCTTGTATCATATATTGGGACACAACATCTAGGATTGTTTTTTCTTCAAGGACCTTCTTCAAAATATGATAGATTTCAGACAATTCATGATGGGACCACTACCAAAACAAGTGGTGTATGTTTTCACCACTGATCCGGACGAAGAAGGGGAGTGGAAAAAAATTGTTAAAAAAAAGGATCAAAAGTTTGATAGTTGGTTGACTCAGAAAACAATCAACCAATCACATGGAATCCTCCAGGAATAGTTAAAGAAAACAATTGTTCCTTCAACTAATCCTAATGAAACACAACCATAATTCTCATCCCCACAATCCTCCAAAGGCTGACTGCCAAAAAATCAGTCCAATTAGAAGGGTAGAAAGAAAGTACAGGGAGATGAACTTGCACCAAATCCAAAGTTGGTTTTGACACTCTTAGATTTTATGCCAACAGATCTAAAGATATGGGCACTACCCCACCAAATGGCCCAAGGGGAACCACCCTACCAAATGGCACAACGGGCACCGCCTTTCCAAACGGCACTGTCAGAGGCAGATGATGAGGCAAAGTCATCATCAAAATAGGAGCTGATTTTTGGCTCTGTCAATGTCATCCACTTGATGGATACCTTCTCCTATGATGAATATGGTTATAAACCAAAATTCTCTGCACCCAATTGGGGGGCCAGAGGAAGAAATTGCAGAATCCGAGGATATCAAGGGAGACACAACCATGAAATAAATCAAGCTTATGATCGCACCCCCGCCCAAACTGTTAGTGTTACAGAAACCCATGGAAGGAACCTCCAAAGAATCCAATAGGGAAAAGAAAATTATCCTACCCCCATGGGTAGCCATCCTAGCCTGATCATCCTGGTGTATCCATCAAAGGAAGAACAGATGACTAGTTTCTTTCAGCATGCCGATAAACATGCTCAGGAAAACACACAAAGGACAAAGTCTCCTTTGGCTCTAACCCCAATGGTTGACCCATCTCCATAAAATGATCAAACCCCTAAAGTGCTTGTGAAAGAGAATCCCCAAGTTGGGATGATCCCTCCTTTAGACCAGAAATATGATATTTTGAAGTAATTAGCCTCAGTGCCAGCTAAGATTTTGAACTTAGATGCATTGAATCTGTCAGCAGATCTCAGGGAAGCTCTCATAGAAGCTTTGATAAGTCCCCAGGAGTTCGAAGATGAGGTGTCCACTACTGAAGTCTACCAAATAGAGACCAATCCTATATAATTCCACATAGTTATCTCCTTCACAGATCAAGATAAATATTCCCACATAAAAGGACACATCAAACCCTTATATGTGTCTGGCACAATAAATGGTGTCAATATCCTAAAAGTATTCATTGATGATGGATCTGGGGTTAATCTCCTCCCACTATGGACACTTCATTGGCTGGGTTGCAATGGGGATAATCAGACACCCTGTACCACAACTATGTTGGGTGACGACAAAAGCGAGTAGAATCCGTTAGGCCAAATCAAGCTCGAAACCCAGTTTGGTGACCTCATAGCTCACCCGGAATTTTTGGTGGTCCGAAATAATACGGTCTTCAATAACTTGGTGGGAAGGCCCTAGCTGTATCAAAACACATCAATCCCCTCCTCATACCATCAGTGCCTAAAATATATCATTAATAGACATAGTGGGACACTGCATGTCGATAGGTCCCCATTCGAGTCATATGAGTTGCACTATATTGATGAAGATTTCTACGATCCAAAGGGTAAACAACCCTCACCTGGTGAAATTGATTGGGTCGCCACCAAAAATAGTTTAGAAATGGTTCCCACAAAACCCCTCAAGCATCTCGGGGATGAATATGCACTTCCCTTCAATTAGATTGAGTGCACAAGTCCAAATTTGGATGTGTATTCAAATGTCCTCATGATTTCAGTTATGGTTTCAAATATTTATAATGATTAAAGGCTCATTGAATCCCGATATAATAGGTAAGGTTTGGAAAAAAATGTCCCCAAACCATCATCAGAACCCCAAGAAATCCTTTCCTCACCTACTAAGGTAGGAGGTAGTATCTCGTCACTCCAAGGAGATGAGGAAACTCTTTAATCCCTCACTACATATTCTCTAGAGAAGCATCCACCAATAGTCGAGACAGAAGAGGTGACTTCTCTTCCCGAACACCAAAAGTATGACTCTTCCCTCAATTATGGAATGATCATCTCAGGAATTGTTTCTTTTTCAGAAGATAGAGAGGAAGATGATGAGGATGCGGAGGAGGAAGAGGAAGAATATCTTAAGGATGTCCCTCCCGCTTTTGATGAAGGCATCTCTACCACTATTGATGAACTCAAGGAAATCAAGTTGGGTACGGAAGAAGACCCATGACCCACTTTGGTAAGTATGGTCATGCCTTCTGAAGATAAAGAGGTATATGCCTTTATCCTGAAGCAGAATTGGGATGTTTTTTCCTGGAATTATACATAAATGACAGGCTTCGATCCTGAGGTGTCCACTCACCACCTGGACCTTCCAAGAGATCACCATGGCTATAAGCAAGCTTCCAGAAGGACACACCCGAACCATGCTTCCAAAATAGAGGTTGAAGTCGACAATATCATCAGAGATAACTTCATTCAGGATGTTCAATATCCCATCTGGCTAGCAAACATTGTCCCAGTAAAAAAGAAGAATGGGCATATCTGGGACTACATAGATTTCAGGGACCTCAACTGGCACTACCCAAAAGATGATTTCCCAGTCCCAATCACATAATTTTTGATTGATGAAACTACTGGATATGAGGATCTCTCATTCATAGAAGATTATTTAGGGTATAACCAGATCTGAATGTCCTAAGAAGATGAAGCATCCACCAACTTCAGAGCCCCCCAAAGAGTATTTTACAATATGGTAATGCCCTTTGGTTTAAAGAATGTCGGTGTCACATACCATTGTGCCATGAATCACATCTTCAAACCCTTTCTGGGAAAATTTTCTGAATGATATGTGGATGATTTGGTGGTTAAGTAAAAAAATCACTTGAACCACATATCAGATCTTGAAACCGTTTTCAGCAATTACGACAACATGATTTGAAAATGAACCCCCTAAAATGTGCCTTCAGTGTCACCTCAGGGGAATTCCTCATCTTTTTTATATGACATCGTGGCATCGAAGTCGACCCTAAGAAGACAAAATATATCCTTGGAATTTCATCACCTTGAAAACTCACTAAATTGAGAGGACTCCAAGGACACATGGATTACATTCAGCGCTTCATACCCAACCTTGTAGACAAATTTTTTCCCTTCACCAAGTTAATGAATAAAGGGGTAAAATATCAATAGACTAAAAACTATTAGGAAGCATTCGAAAATATCAAGAAATATATCTTAATTACACTGGTGTTAATGCCTCTTATCAAAGGAAGACCACTCATTCTATACATAACCACCTTAGAGTGATCCTTAGGTGCCTTCCTTGCATAAAAGAATGATGTCTACAGCGAAAATAGTCTTTATTACCTCAGTCGAACCATGATCGATGTTGAAACTCATTATTTGAATATTGAGAAGAACTTTCTTACATTAATATTTGTGGTTCAAAAGTTGAGACATTATCTACAGCACCACAAAGTCCACTTGGTCTCTTGTAGCAACCCGCTCAAGTATATTCTCAGTCGTCCAATGTTAACTGAACACCTATCATGGTGGGCAGTCATCCTATAACAGTTCGATATATGGTTCATACCTCAAAAGGCTTTCAAAGTTTAGGCATTAGCAGACTTCTTGGAAGAACACCCCTCAACATAAGTGATCCCATTGGATGTCAAATTACCCAATGAAGATGTGTTCTATATTCAAGAGGATCCCCATATATGGGAAATGCACTTTGACGGTGCCTCCAGAAGCCCGATAGAAAAATGAATGGAAGACCTCAGACTTAATAAAGTGGGGCTAGGATTCATACTTGTATCCATGGAAAAGGTAGTCCTACCTTATTCCTTCCTACTATTAGAGGGGTGAATGAATAATGAAGTAGAATACCAAGACCTTATTACAGGCCTGGAACTAGCACTCCAAGTCCAAGATAAACACTTGAAGATAAAAGGTGATTCAAAACTAGTTGTCAAGCAAGTCAAGGGTGACTATGCTATCAAGAAATAGGAGTTGATCCCTTTTATGAACCATGTTCTAGAATTGATGGCAGAATTCCCGTCAGATCCAACATTGGCTTATGTATCTCGTTCACTGAATGCATAAGTGGATGCATTAGAAAATGCAGCCATAGCTCTAGCCGATCCAGATCGTAATGAAAATTTCATCAATATTGCCCATCACCGGATGGTTTTACTATATGTTCAGGCCAAGATGGAAGAAATCAATGAGATTTATCCCATCTATGAGCCATACAGTCATACTGCTGGCTATATGGCCCCCATTGTGGACTATCTTCAAAATGAAGAACTCCCACCAGATAGGGATAGAATAGAACAAATCCAAATATGAGCAGTCAATTTCATGTTTCACAATGGTACATATCAAAAAAAGGTTCTCTACAAGTAAGGCCTTGATGGAGTTCTTCTCATGTGCATTAATAGAGAATAGACTGCTATTTTCATGAAAGAAGTGCTTACCGGAACATTTGGGGCACAACAATCATCATTTAAAATCTCTCATCAAATTCAAAGGCTTGGGTACTATTGGCCCACCATAATGAAAGATTGTGCCAATTTCACCAAAAAGTGTTATTCCTGCCAAGTCCATGCCAATTTCATCCATCAACCCCCAAAGTTTCTTCACATAGCTAAGTACTTATATCCATTTTCCATATGGCGAATGGATGTCATGGGACTATATCCCCACACCACGGCCAGAGAATTCATGTTTATTCTCACAGAAATCGACTTCTTTTCCAAATGAGAAGAAGTTTCACCCCTTAAAAAGTCAGAGCAGAAAACATTTTCATCTTTGTGAAAGCCAATATCATCACCAAATTTAGTGTCCCTCACACAATACTGATAGAAAATGACACCAATTTCTGCTCTTTTTAATTAGAAAAACTCTACCAAGAGTATGGAATCAAAGACAATTATTCATCTCGCTACCATGCAACATCCAACAGACAGATAGAGGCTTTCAGCAAGACCCTATCAAACATACTCTAAAAGATGGTAGATAAGGATAATAAATCTTGGCTAGAAAAGATCATCCATTCTCTTTGGGCTTACCAGACCACAACCCACACTACTACTCAAGAAACCCTGTACTCATTAGTATAAAGGATAAAGGTAGTTCTTCCCATTAAAATTCAACTATCATCGCTCTGCATCACTATATGTGATCAAATATCTATAGATGAGAAATCCCAAAAATGGTTTGATGAGTTGGAGTGGTTGAATTAGAAAAGATTGCACACTTTTCACCATTTGGAAGTCTACCAAAATAAGATTGCATGAGCCTTCAATAAGAAGGTTCACCTCTGATCTTTCCTCGAAGGAGAAATGATGTTGGTCCTCATAACCCCAATGATACTCAGGAAGAGGCCTCCAAAGTTGGAGCCAAAATGGTAAGGAAAATATGTTATACACAAATTTTACTCTAATTGAGAATATTCTCTTATTTAAATGGATTGAAAAATCACCACAGCTCCCACCAATGTAAGGTTCCTGAAGAAATATTTTATGTATCCAAAAGTATGACCAAAGACATCCTTTCCACATGATGTTAAACTATATGGACGATGTCCTGATCGCATTACGATAAAATGCATGATGAATTTTTCCATGTTGTATGAAGTTAAACTACTTAACATCCCTATCTTAGCTACAAGATGTTAAACTGCATAGCGATATTTCATCCATGATGTACAGCTTTAAACTACTTAGCATTTACATCCTTACCACAAGACGTTAAACTACATGGTGATCATTTTGTCTGGTATAATGATTTGTTGCGCATAAATCAGATCTGTGCAAGGGAAAGGTAAAAATGCCTCCAATTTTTATGTATGGGTCAGACCAGCACAGAGAGTGTATCTTAGAACTATGTATGGATTGATTCCTAGTTATCAATGGGATATGTAGTGATTCATGGATTCTACATCTTGGTCCAACCACCAGTTAAAATTAACAATTCCCCTATCCCTACGTACAATCCAGAATTGCATAGGGAAATTCATGAGTCCTAACCGCATGACATTAAACTGTATGGCTAAAGAAGTATTTCCCACATGACGTTAAACTATAAAAAATACATCCTGGTCGCATGATAATAAACTTCATGATGAAGTTGTCCATGATGCATGACATTAAACTGCTCAACATCTTTGTCCTTACCGCATGACGTTAAACTACATGACCCCAATAATGTTCTCACCTAAGGGGACATTGCCTCCGGCATCAGTCACCTACCATGTTGTGCTACAAAACTATGTGAAGTTTGATTCCTATCTATCTATGGGATACATAGTGACACCCGGATCTTTCATCCTAGTCCATCCACCATCAAAAAATGACCCCCTTTCCTATGCACAGGTCAGACCGATATAGGGAACATATTGTCTTAAGAACTATGTATTGATTGATTCCCATCTACCTATGGGATACATAGAGATGCCTCGATCCTAGATCTTAGCCTAGCCACCACATGGTGAAAAAATACCTCTATTGTTCTCTGTTTCTCACACCGAGCATAGCTCATGTGAGCTTAGGAATGGTGGAAAAGGTTTCCCCTCAGACAAACAGAGGATACAGGTACGCTATAGGCCCATAAAAATGGTTAAAAGTGCCCCCTACCTGTGTATGAGACGAACCTATACAGGGAGGCATCTCTAGAACTACATATGGCTTAATTCCTACTCTCGCAAGATACGTAGTGATGCCCAGATTATTCGTCCTGGTCCAGCCACCACCCAAAAAATGCCTCTTTTCCCAGCACAAAGGTCATACCTATGAATAGATTTTCTTTATAAGAGCCACATATGGGTTCATTACTTTCCTATAAGATATGTAAGAAACACCTGGATCTTCAAACTTAGTCCTGGATGCAATAAAGTATTGAAGGAAAATGCCCCCTTCCTTCTTCATGATCCCCCTATACGGCAGAGTAATCCCTTTTTTGCCCTTATTTCTCACACTGGGTACTACTCATGTGGTATTAGGAGTCTTTGTAGAGGATTCCTTATAGTCATACCAACTCACTACTGTCCAAAGTCCTTACCATATGATGTAAAACTGTAGGGTACCCCAAGAACTACGTGTGGCTTGATTCCTTCTCTCTTGGGATATGTAGTGACACCCATATTCTTCATCCTGGTCCATCCACCACAAAAAAAATGCCCTCTTCCTTGTGTATGGATCAGACATATGCAAGGAATTTCCTTTAAGAACTATTCATAGATTGATTCATGCCCTCATAGGATACATAGAGACACCCTTGACCATAATTCTTAGTCCATCCACCACATGATACAAATTCTCCCCCTCTTTGTGCATAGGTTAGATTGGAACTGATAGTTTTCAAGAACTACATATGGCATGATTTCTACCCTCACAGGATACGTAGCGATGTCCAGATCCTCTATCATGGTCCAACTTCCATTAAAAAAATGCTCCTTTCTTGTGTATGGGTCAGACCGACACAAGTAAAATGTTCTTTAGAACTACATGGACTTTGATTCCCAACTAAATGGGATATGTAGGAAACCTCCACATGGTTCAAGCCCGACACTTCACTCACCTCATACTATTCACATCAATTAACTTTCGTCTTTACTGTATGATGTTAAACTACACTGGGTACCAGAACTATGTGTTCCTTGATTCCTATCCATCAATGGGGCACATAGTGACACCTGGGCCTTCCTAGGTCCACCCGTCATGAAATAAATGCCTCCCCCTATATATAAGTTGGACTTGCATAGGGAAATTCATGAGTCCTCACCACATGATGTTAAACTACATGGTCAAAGAATTCATAACCACATGACATTAAATTATAAGGTATCTCAAGAACTATGTGTGGTTTGACTCTTAGTATAACAAGATACGTAGTGACACTCGAGTTGGAAATCCCAGGTCCATCCACGTAGAATAAAACAAAGGGAAAAGAGCCCCCAAACCCACTTCATGTAAAATGAAAATAGATGCAAGGGATTTCGAATATGGACTCTTACATCCAGAAAGTGTCAAAACACCATGCTTCCCTTTACATACGAATCAAATCTATATAGAGGATCTTGTACCTCATAACTAATCATGGTCTGGATATTTCTCACATTCCCAAACCTTCCCTTTTTTATCCATAAAACTTCATGCCCCAGGAAATCTTGGATCACCATAATCACCCACGTCTATCAGAAATGGATGGCTAGTGTCTTGTAGACACCTTTGTTTGACTATGTACACAATGCCCCGGCGGATCTGTATATGTTTCCCATAAAAATGGTCTGTCATCCAAAGGTAAATTCATCCTCAAGAGAGGTTGTTCCTACTTCTGGACACTCATTGGATCTTAATCCTCGCATCATCCCTCCTGAATCTAGGGCTGCCAGAGTCATGGTTTACACCTTGTTCCTCCACCCATGTCTGGGGAATATCAGAAATATCCTCAGCTTGATTATCTCATATTTATATAGGATACCTTTGATATTTTGTCCCTATAACATGATGATTAAATTGTGTTTTCAATATCCTTTCTTCAAGACTTAAAACTACATGGACCCACAATAGCTAGCTCGTTCACATCAAGTCACCCACGTCCTCACCACATGATTTTAAACTGCATGGCCTTGAAATGATATTTTCTTTGATCCTACCATCCCTAGGTGGTTGAGTGAAACCCTTTCCTCCCCTTATTTCTCACATCGAGTATATCTCATGTGGGCTTAGGAATTTTAAAAGGGGACTCCCCACATAGCCAGGGAAAATCAATCTACAATGACTGATGCAATTGGAAATACTTTTAAAGGTATATTAGTATTTTACCCTCCATATTTGGAAGCCTAAAGTCCTAACCATATGACATTAAACTAAAAATTACCCCAAATATAGCTAAAACGCCACCAATCCTTATGCCCAGACCAAAATTGTGTAGGGAATCTGATATTGGGACACCTGGATCTTCAAAACTGGGCCCTGATTTGATAAGGGAGACAAAATATCTCACCTCACATACAGGTCAAATCTATGTAGAGAGAATCCCAATTCCATGAATAATCATAGCCTGAGTGTTTCTAATATGACCAAACCAACTCTCTCCATTCTTTAAACTCCGTGATTTGAGTGATATTGGATCTTCATAATCTTTCATGTCCATCAGGAATGGAAGTTCAGTGTCCTACAGACACCTTTGATTGACTATACACACAATGCCCCAGCAGCTCTGCATATATTGACCACAAAAATGGTCTGTCAACCAAGGGAAAATTCGTCCTCAGGAGAGGCCTTCCCCACTTTCATATGCCTAATGTCTTCTAAGCCCCATTTCATTCCTCCTGATCTAAGAACCCTCAAAACCATGGTTTACACTTCCTTTCCTACTCATGTCCTAGACATTTTAGAACATCCTAGCCCGATTATCCTCCCTATACTTGGGGCTTCTATATCAACATCCTAATCACATGACGTTTAAACTACATGATACTCGATACCCGGTATTCACCCTTAGGCCAGGTCATGTCAAAGGGTATTTCCCCTCATGACCTTATGCAAGAAATCAACCTACATAGTAAATTTCAACACATTCCCCACCTCATTGGTGAATCCATATCCAAAACAAAAATTCCCCATCCATATGTGTGAATCAGATCCGCATATGAATGATCCTTAAAAGAACTACGTACATCTTGATTCCTGTCATCACAGGATACGTAGTGACATTCGAATCTCATATGTTGGATCTATCCATGAAACCAAAGTGTCCCCTCCCTACCTATGCAAGGTTTAGACCTACATAAGGAAAAAAACTCATATGGATAGGATAAAAGTGCCTCCACTTATTCCTGATATTCCTGGTAAAGTTCAACCTGAAATTCCCCCTTTTCATGATCATTCACCCCTCTCCACACACCATACTTTGTGTCTAGAAAGGTTTGAATCCCCATAATCATCTTTGGACATCATAAATTGATGGATAGTGTCTTGTGGACACCTTTGTTTGACTATGCACACAATGCATCAGCAGCCTTGTATATGTTTCCCACAAAAATATCCTATCAACCAAAGGAAAATTCATCCTCAAGAGAGGATTTTCCTATCTTCGTATGCCTCTATGAAGTCTACGTCTCACCTCATTCCCTGATTTTAGAAACACCCCAGATTAAATTTTACATCTTCCCCCCTCATGCATGAAGGTGGTAGAACATTTCTAGCCAAAATGTCATGGAAAAGGTCCTAGTTATACAACGTTAAACTACACCATGCATTATCCCTCCTTTGCATAAGTCAGATTTGTATAGGAGTGGTTTCTAAAACAGAACCAATATTAATGCCCCTAAACTTTCAGACATTGTTCCCTTAACAGGCCACCTACTGTGGCCCTCAACAGCAAAAAAAACCAAAATTCTATACAAATTTCCTAGCCATCAGAAATGAATGGCTAGTGTCCTGATGATACCTTTGTTTGAATGTGTGCATAATTCCCCGACATCTCTACATATGTTTCCAAAAAAAACATCCTATCAACCAAGGTAAAATCATCCTTAGGAGAGGAATTTTCCTAATTTCGTATGCCCCATGGATTCCATTCCCCATATCATGTCCCACATCCAAAAATCACATGTTAGGGTCAAGAAAAATCCCTCATCCATGTCTGAAAATTGTTGAGACATTCCCGGTTGATGAGTCCTGAATTGGGGCCCTTTCCCCTCAAGTCATGGTCGAAGTTGTTTGACCTAAAACATAAGTAGTGATATTCTGGTTTTCAAGACTCTAAACTATAAATGAAAAAGACACAACACTCACCAGGGTGAAAACCCACAAAGGGAACCCTGGAAAAAATTTGAGTACCAGCTCGCTAAAACTATACTACATATGGTTTAGGCAAAAATATCAAGCAATAAATTAAAAATCATCAAGAGACATGAAGATTGTTAGGTCAAAAACCCACAAATGATGGCCTAATCAAAATTAAATTTATACCTTCTAAGCCCAAACCATAATAGGTTTAGGAAAAAATTAGGGTGATAACAAAAAAGTCACAAAGTTTTTAGGGTTTTCTATGTTACCCTAGCAAGATTCAAACTAAACTCACTGACCCCCTATAATTAGGCAAAAATTAGGGAATTATTTGATTATTTATTTATCTTGGATTACGATTCAAATCAATATCTGGTTGAGATTATGGTTTCAATTAAAGTTGAACACGATTGATTACTATTGCAAGAAAATGAAGGAAAATAATTGGAGAGAGAAACTTTTTCGTTCTATTACAATAAGGTATGGAGGGAATCCACAACCCGGGGCCTCTCTATGTGGGTAGGACATGAACCATACAAAAGATGTTCAGCAGACTCACAAAATTGTATCAATGCCTGATTCAACTCTTCAATGGCCTGACATAGATTTAGCAAATTCACAATATCATCCTCTACACCTACCCAAAATGTCTCTGCCTCCTATGCTACCTCAAATCCAACCTTTCCCCATCCTCCACTAGTCGTTGTCCCTCATAAATTGTGGTCCTAATCTGGGTTTGTTCCTGTTTGAACTGCTCCAATTTTCTGCTCTATTATTCCAGTTCCTGGTCGAGCTTCTCCTCTAAGGACTTTTGTTTTGAGAGTTCGCTATGCAGCCTTGCGAGTACTCTATCTTGGTCAGCAACTTCATTCATAAGAATTTTCTTGGCTACAGTAAGATGAGCCCTGGACTCTACAGCAGAAAGATAGAACTCAAGAATTCCATCTTTCTCTTTGGCCATGACCACCTTCCTCACTATGTCATAAATGTTGTGGAAATTAAATCCTCCAAACCCCAAAACCAAAAACTGGCAATGTAACTTCAACAACTTCATCAGCATGTCCGCAAGTGGTGTTTGAGAAATCAATCTCCAGATGTTCTTCCATGCCCTTTGGCAGTCAGGTCGAAGACTAACCAATCCCTCTCGATCGGTCTCAGAATCAATCCCAAATGAAAAATTATATTTAGGAATGAACATCACTAGGGAGGGGCCTGATTCAATGGTTGCAGCATGACTGGATCCCTCAGCAGCCTCACCCCTGGCAGTTACCATAGAGGGCAGGATCGAAGTTTCTATCGCAATCACCAGTTCTTGTGGTTGTGATCCTAAAGTCATAAATGAAGCAATCAAACACCCTCAATCCCTGAAAAGGGGGGGAGAAAGGGTGGTGGTAGGAGTATTGGTAAATTAACCTCCAATTGTCGAAACCTTAATTCCCTAAACTTCCTTGCTAGAATTGTCACCCGATGAAGATGGTGTTGGGTATTCAATACAAAATTGAGTTTTAGGTATGTCCAATGGAACCCAAGACTCGGGGCTACACCCAACTGGACCAAAAACCTCTAAAGTAGCTTCCAAAAGATCACTTACATAAATTAGTCTCATAGGAATAATCATCATGGAAAAAGGCGTGACAAATAGTTCTAAACCCATAGGAACTGGGGGCATGACAACTCCTGTAGTTGCAAAAAAATGCACAATGGTTTGTTCCAAATTTTTGGAAGCTGGGATAGAAGCCTCCCCTGCGGGTATGTCTTATGGGGAAGCAGGATTAATAATCTCAACCAAATCATCAACCCCCAAAGGTATTATCTCCATAAGGGCGGGGTTCATCTAGCTTGCTATGTTCAGCTCCTTAGGACCTGAATCCCCTCTTGTAACCTAAGACAATTGGCGATATTCACCTAATTCAGCTACTGCTATCAAATTCATCCCATCCTTATCTATGGTAGCGAGATCAACACACTCAGTTGGGGTTTCAACCTCTAAATAATCCTCCCCTATTGAGGTATAGGTTGTCTAATTTGGGGTAGGAATGTCTAGAGGGATCAGAATACCCCCGGTCTCTTCAGTTGGTCTTGTCTCTCCACCCTATTCAACCACGACTGTTGGTAGTCCTTCTTCTACCATAGAATGAATAGGAGCCGCAAATTCCTAGGCAACTACTACCTGATTACTTATTGGTTCTACATCAAAATATGTACACAAAAAATGTTCTACAAGATAAAATCATTTGGTCTAACAACCATATGGGCATATATGGTAGTTACTTGTAATCACCTTTCTGATGTGTTTCGATAGTTTGGATTCTTGTCAGTGTTTCTTGGTATTCCATGGGGATGGATACCTAACAGGAATATCAAGTGGAGACAGAGGAGGGAATTCCTCAGTAGGATTTTTAATAGTTGTCTCTATATGTTTGGTGGCACCGGGAGAACCTTCCCCAACAATCCTCACATCCAAAGGGATATGTTCCCCAACTGTAGTTCCCCTAGGGGTGTATACTGGAGAAAGAACCATCTCCCGAGACTCCTCAGATCCCTGTATAAGTAAAAGAGGAGATTTCAAAATCTTCACAATGAAGTAAATTAAAGACAAGGTTAGTAAATAGAACAACCTATCTTTCGATATTAATTGGCTCTAAGAGAACCACTATCCATGCCACCTGGTCAGACCAATAAAGTTTGTATTTTGAAGCATAGAGACACCTATCCATCTCACTCATGAATGTGGCTACCTCATCTGGCTTTTCTTTGATAGAAATAAATGTAGGGGCAATGGCTTCCCCAAAACCCGAAAGATCAAATCACCCTCCCTAAAGTAGTTTCCAAATCTATTCATTAGAAGCACTCACCCTTAAGTCATAACAGACCCTCCAGGCACTCGAAAATTTGGTTTTAATGGGAATGGATAGTGTTGGAGGATTGAACTAGGGAAGCAGTGTAGGGTTCATCAGTCACAATTTCTTCCTGGGTGATTCTGCATCCTTGAGAGCCTCGGGAGATGAACGCTTATGAGATTCTAGGAATGAGCGAGGGCTTCCCTCGCTCCAAATGGAACATGAAAATTAGAAATTCTGTCACCCTCTGAAGGGTGATCATCATTATCACCCTATTTTTCAGTCTCTGATCGCATTATGGAAAGTACTCGATAAGAGAATTTACAATGATTTTTCTGGGCATAGATTAGGGTTTAAAGGTCCTGAAGGTAATGGTTTACCCTCTTAGTCTCATCATCATAAGAAATTTCATTAGTTGTTGACACACAGCCAAGATCGGTAAGGTTAACCTCCCTCTCTTGGAGAAGATGCCATAAGGTGTGAGGGACTGATTACTAAAAGATTAGCCATTCCTCAAACTATCCCATTGTTTCTAGGCCACTATGAAATCAGGGTCAGAAGGGATGGGTGGTTGACTCCCAGTGGCAGCCTCAATAGCTTGTGAGGTCACACCCCAAGGTCTCAAGAACTTACTTGGGGGAGAACCGAGAGGCTTCTGAAGTACTTTCCCTGCTCGGGAATTCCTAACAACTTCCTTTTACTTTCCCTTACCCTTAGCCTCAGATGCCTTGGTGGTTGTGATAGTAGGAACCAGGTCTGACAAATGACCATATGTATATGATTGAACCCAAGCTTCAGCATAACCTCTTGTAAGAAAGGATACAGAACCCTCAGAATTTGGAATCTTGACCTTGTAATGAGTATCCTACTGAGTAAACATTATCCAAAACTGTCAGGATATCATAATATGTTTTCCCTAACATGCGCTATTAAGGGAAGCAGACATAGCATCTAGATTCAATTAAAGTAACGGCCAAATCTGCAAGTCTTGTATCCTTCCCAGATAAGTCCTCCATCAATATGGGTGATCAAAATACTCTCTCTCAAAGAAAATAGGTAGCCTTGGTTGAACAAGTCTTCTAAATCCGCATTCACAATGGTACCAGTAGGGGAAGCATAAGGATGATAGATGAAGTAGTCATGATAGTTGATTCGAGTCACCTCTCGTTCATTATTTTCTGTTTGGTCTTCTTTCTTATCCTGGGTGGTCCAGCCCAATGGAATAACCCCGCTAGTTCTTTGAAGGTACGGTCAAAGAACAACATATGGAATTATTAAGGGATTGATGAATGTATAGCCTCCTATGTGGGGTCCTATCTAGCCCTAGAGTATTTAGAAATGCCCATTCATTCGATGAGGTGTCCTTCCCTCGCTAACCCAGTCTAGAAAGTGGTAGATTTTGTCCAAGACTAGAATGGCCCTGTTGATACATTTTCCAGTGGCCAGATGAGCTACCATGATGAAGTTTGTGACTCTCACACTGCCAGATTCTCACACTGGTAAAAGCCAGCCACTCAAAAACATGGCCAAAAAGGTCGCAGATAGAAACAAGTGGTCTATGTCAAGGATGAGTTCTCATCCTCATTCGTGGAACCGGGCCTCCTCCAAGGTAGGCTAGTAGGAACCTTCTTGCCTTTGAGTTTCCTTGGATGGATAGGACCTAGGTCTGTGCACATCGGGCTCCTAACCACTTTTCTTGTAAAATACATTAATCCACTTCAAGAAAGAAATGTCTTTCTTTGGGTAGGGGTTAATGTTCTTCAAAAGTTTCTTTTCTTGGGTAATGATAATTTTATCCAAAGGATGAGTCCTTTCCTCATTGTCCCAAGAGGAAGTAGAAGGTATAAACTCATCATACATGTCCCAGATAATAGGGACCCCCGAAATCAGCCAAATATACCAGAGACTAATGCCGACTTCCCCATGGGATAAATGAAAGGTATTGGTATTCAGACTCTATTTTCATAGAATTTGTGAAATGAGGGTGCTGGTCTGATGAGCGTAGGTTTGGGATACCTAAACATCCTCATATAACCCCACGACCTTCAATTCAACCCAGAATTCTTCACAGCTCTAATGGACCCAGAATATCCATCCCCGATCCAAGCCAAACGAACCTCTAGAGTGAAGGTCCCACCTTGATGACCATCTATGTTGCTCATTTTTTGTGGCCCTTCGTGCAATGCTATGGTGGTAATGGGTCGTTTCATCTGGCTTCCATCATGCTTACTATGGATTCAGAGGATCGTAGTTCAATAATAACATAGAAGAGGTATCCTTTAGTATAAATCATCATCTCGATGAAATAAGGGCCTTAGGAATGGTTCTCTTGATTACCCAGGCAGTAGGTTGGTCAGCTACACGTGGTTCCAGAACAGATGTATCGGACACTAGATCGAATCCATAAGTGGGCAGCTGGTATGAGATTGGATACACCTTCTATGTAATGGTAAGCAGTTTCACTAAGAAATGATGCAATGGAGCAATGGGGATTTTGTCATCAATATAGTTCTCCATACTCTTCTTCCTTTCATCAACAGCTAAAAGGGGCACAATAGCAGCATCAGCAACAATAACAGCTTCGGCAGTAGCTTAAGAAAGATCCATCTCCTATCCTGCACTAAAAAGACCATGCAAAAGGGTCAGTCGAACAAAATTCTTGCGCAAAAGACCAAAAGTTGACAAAGGACTACAAGAAATATGCATAGCAAAGCTCTGCATACTGAACACTAGAAACGGTTCATATAATGCATTCCCCACAAACTGACAGTTTGCAGAATGCTTTGCAATATGCTAGCCCGTGAAGCGATGGACAGAAAACCAAACAGTTCACGAACTAGGTGAGTCGTGTGCCGAGCCTCACTACGTGGTCATCCTAAGTGAATACTTAAAAGTTTAAGTTTGAAATTTAAAGTTCAGTTTTCTGAATTGAGGTTTAGTCCGCATAGTAGGAAAACTTGGCAGTGTCTTACTACGCTGCAGTTCAAACTTATGTTTTAAGTTTCATAGTTCGGTTCATGGATTTAAAGGTCGGTTCACGGACGATAATGACCATGAAGAGTTTTCAGTTCATGGAATTCGAAGCACGGTTCATGGATGATGGATTTTGTGAAAGATCTAGTACAAAGAAGTAGGGAAAGCTGAGAGAACTTTGAGGAGAACTTTTCAATGAGAAGTTCGGTAAATGAAAAATGACCTTCACCCCCTATATATAGGCACGGTCCCCCAAATGGGTCCAACTTTCTACCATGAACCAATTCAGTTTAGGACTGTTTTCTATAGTAGAACAACCACATCTTTATCCAGATCGAAACCCATTTTAATAGGGGGCATTTCTAGGGTACTGAAAACTCCGCAAAGGGAAGGAGAATACACCCACAAATTTGATTAATGAATAAGATGCAGGTTTGATTGAAAAATTGAGAAAAATATTGAAGAAATAGAATTTAGAAAAGGACCAAAGTGGTCTACATACTAATTTCTAGGAATGGCACATGGTTAGTATTGCTCGTGAACCAAATGGTACATGACCAGCCCGCAAAACACTGGCCCACAAAGCATTGTCCATCAAACCAGACCGTTCACAGAATAAATGAAGAACGATGTTGGTCCCCCATGAACCACATCGTTGGCGGAATGGAGGTGGAGAAATTCCACCCATGAACTGTGACCCCGCAAATAGTGTTGTTGGTGAAAACGTGACGGAGAGGTGCACCCCTGCACACTGTCTCTACAAAATCAATTCGCGGATGAGGTGAGTGTGGCAGCATCCTGTGAACTACGTCATTCCTAGGATCATGGTGGTGATTTCCGCCACCGCAAAATGCAGCCTCATGAACCTCATCCCCACTAACCTTATCCACGCAAACATCATTTCACTGAGTCGTCTGTGGTCCAGGAAATTTCTTCATGGGTTTCCACAAAGGGTGCCACGTGACCCAAAGATACATCTTCCCCAGCACTCTGTAAAAGAGACCATGAGGGGAACTGAAAAGAAAAAAGGAAGAGAAGAAAAGTAAAGGAGGAGGAAGGAGGATCAGATTTTTGGAGAGAACTTGGATTTTACAGATGAAAAACTTCGAAGGCAAACGATCAACGAATTACGGAACTGTGAACAGTTTCCAGTAGGTATAAATCCACTGTGAACTAAGAAAAAGAAGGAAGCATAATAAAATGTTCAAACTGTGAACCTAATTGGCGAACTACAAACCATACCCCCTTCGAGGATAAACTTACCAAAAACTACAAGACAAATGCCCCTTATCCAATCCAAGGTATACTATAGCACATCTCTATGCAGAAGAAACCCCACCCCGCATAGTGTTCCGCTACACGGATGGACCCTATTTTCGTATACCACCACGGTATGCAGATAGAACCTGAGGTTGCGTACCACTTTAGTATGCAGATGGAATCCAGGTCTGTGTACCACCTAAATACATGGACAACCCCGCCACCTTCATAGTAGTATGCCATGCGGAGGGTACCCTACCCCGCATGAATAAGTGGTACACAAAATGGGGTACCTTCACGCTTTCCACCTTTCAGTCCTGATCATGCCCTTTCATTTCCATCATATCCTCCAAATACCCTATGCTAACAAATCCATTGGCATCAGGACAAAGCCTATTTCAAAACCACTAGACCCATATGATAAAACTGTTGGGCACATCAATGCATCTTTTTTATTTTACATACCCATAGTAAGAGGAGTCACATGGGTAATCCTTACACAGGAATGGGCCCCTGAAATGTCTTTAAGTTTACATTAACATGGTAACCCAGGGCCCAACCTTGGAATACTCATGTGAACCTCCCAATTATAGAGATAAATGGTAATCATGAGCATTTCAATTTAATGAGGGATAGGTACAAGCCAAAGGGATCATACCTTATTTTCCCTTTGACAAGAAGTAATGCTTCTCCCCTTTCCCAGAACTCATTTCTGGGCACTCTCCCTCAGGTAATCTCCTAAACTTTCCACATGAGGTAGCACTCCGACTCCTCTTAGGCTCATCCCAGGATATGTTTGGATAGATTTCCAAACATGGATATTTTGGATATCAACACGGGAGAGTAAATTGGCACATTCAAAGCCTCTCTCTCTATCTCTCCCTTTGGGCTCTAGTACCATCTATCAGCATATGAAGTGGGATGTGTGATCTCTTGATACCCTACCTACTCTTGTTTCTCACACCAAGCATGACTCGTGTGGTCTTAGAGGTTAGAGGTGATCATGGCACCTGCATAACCCCAAAACATGGGGCTCCTCTTAAGTATAAGCCCCAATATAAATGAACTATAAGAACTTTGATTCCTACTCTAACTAGGATATGCAAGATGCCAGTCTAAAGGCCCGAGATCAAATGGGCCTCCTCATAGTTCTAATCCCCAAACTAAATGAACTAAGAGAACTATGATTCCTTCTTTGATCAGGATAAATAGGACGCATGCCTGAAGGCCCGATCTCAAATGGGTAGCTTCCACGCATAATCCCCATGCAATGAACTATGAGAACTTTGATTACTTCTCTTAACATGATACGTAGGAAACCTGTCTTAAGTCCCAAGCTCAAAGGGATCCTTTTCAAAGGTTAATCCCCAACTTAAACCTAACTATGAGGGATTTTATTCCCAATTAACTAGGATATGTAGGAAGCCTCCCGGAGGTCCAAACCTAGCACTCAAATCATCCTAGTGTTCACCGAGCCATATCCCCGGTAGGGCCATGTCCACCTAGGAGACCATTCCTCTCATGAGAATCTTGGGATGCTTCGGTGTAAGTCCCACATGAAATCTTGACTATTCATCCTCCACCTAGACATCCTTTCCGCACGACACTAAACTACGTAGATGGGTCCCCATTACAAGACCTTAAAAGATGATGTGTCCAGTTAAGCAGCACTGAACCGCATGGGTTCTGATTCCTCTCACGAGGATATGTAGGAAGCCCATATTATGGGTCTGATCCCAATATCAAATAAATTTTTTGTCCTCCCTATGTGATAATAAACTCTAGAGCACCTCATCATAGGGCTTAAACTGGCATTGTTTTAATAATTCTCTACCCATGAGTATATGTGATTAATCTTGCAACCTAGAGGTAATCTGGGGACACATGCTTGGGAAAGAACCAAGGATTCACGAACATATGAACATTTCTTAAATCTATATGAGATTCCCGAAGTAGGTAATAATTCCCCCCCAAAAGGGTGTGATGATCCCAAACTCTCATCCTCTCGACCAGTGGAGTCCTTAAGTGTTGTTGGCCAAATCATCCAACGAGCACCTGCCTTTGGAAAGTAGGTCTATGAATCATGGATAAAAGGGTTGTTGGGTGTTTCAAGCTCCACGAATAAACCTGTTGGAGACCATTCTATTACATCATACCTGACATAGACTGATTTCACACGTACTCAACCCCCTCTACAATCACCTACCAGAACCGTTCAACCATGGCACCTCTTTCACAATATAAAAGGGACACACTGCCCAGTCCCGGTGTAACCATATCACCCACCAAAAAGGGTCACGATGTGAATCAGGTTGAAATGAAATGGTAAAAATGATGGGAAACTCTATAATAGCAATCAATTAGCTGTTATTCATAAGACCATTTTGTTCTCCCTGGTACGATGTGGATTGGGATGAAACAATGTCGTACGGTTTGACTAACCATGCTCAAATTGTGAAAAAAAAACCACTAGAACATCATAGATTCATACTACACAGATATCACATGGTTAAAATAATTGTGCTCCTTAACTGTTCACCTTTCCAGTTTTCCCCAAATTCCCTTTTTCTCATCCTCCGATCCCTTAAATCTTCTCGGACCCTAAAAGAGAAAAACCAAGGCTCGACTAAGGCGTACATGTGATCTAGAAGGCACTACATTTATCTCCCTGAATAAAAAACTTATGTCAATTTTCTACTTTCTTAAGAACCTTTTTTGAGTTCATTATTCCTTTATTTCATTTTATATCATGTTATATACAATTAATTAATCAATTAAATTCACTTCGGGTGTTTTGATGATATTCAGCTCATATGTCATAAATGAATTTGGTTGGTTGAATATGGTCAAATTGGTTATTATTCCATAATCTCCATAATAATAATCATGAAATAATTATCATTTTTATAAATAAAATTTACTTTTAAATTCAACCATTAAATATGGTTATGAAAAATGAACTATGTTACAATCATGTAGACAGTATGTCGTATGTACGCATGAGTAACATTTCCATTTTTTAATGATAATTATGGAAATTAGGTAAGAATTATTTTATCTTTCCATAATGATAATAATATCATAAATATCATATTAATCCTTTAAATATACTTATATATATCATCCATGTGATGTGATGATGAAAAATTAATCACATCACTCCGTGGAGGTGGTAGTCCACACATACGCACGAACGACGTTATGATTTTTTAGTGAATGAAAAGGTAAGAAGGTAAATGATATATTATCTTTTAATAATGATAATATCATTATAATCCATCCATGAGAGTTGATGATGGAAAATAATTACATCAGTTCGCATGGCGGTAGTCCACCGCACACACGGATGATAGTTTCGCTTCCCATTTGATGAAAAAGGAGATAGATATAGGTTATTATATTAAAATAATAGCATATTAGTATATTTAGGATAATTGTTTTATTATTTTATCATGGTTGAAGAATATTTTAAGGAGGTTGAAGAATAAATAAAATAGAAATGTTTGATTAAAAATGATATATCTTCTTCGAACAACCAACTTTTCTTAACACTTTAATACCACTAAGGTTGGTGTTATTCCTAAAAAAGACCTATAGAATGATGATATAGATTTTAGGAAGTTATTTGGGTAGGTATTGGTTGAAAAAATGTTTTTTTAAGTGTTAATAAATGAGAATAAGTTATTCCCTTTTATAAGAGAGGGGGCACTCTTGGAATTCCTCAAAATATTAAATTAATATAAATTAATTTTCAATTATAAATAGAACCAAACTATTTTTTTAGAATATAGGATAATTATGGGTTAAAATAATCACATAAAATAATTTTTTGAGAAGTTTAGATCACATTTTTACCCTTATCATTTGGTTTTAACATCTCATTAACCCCTTCCACATTTACTGTGACAATAAGGATTTTTAGTGTTTGAGGGTTAATATAGTTACTATAAATATAAAAACATCTAATAAATAGACCATGGTTGATATTATAATCTATATTATAATCATTTTTCTGAATCTAATATTTTTATAATTTTCTATCATTTGATTAAATATTATTTATTATAATATATCATTAGTGTCAATTTTTAGAACTATTCATTACCTTGATTTTAATAACATCAGTAGAAGAATTAAAATTAGAAGAAAAAAATATTTTAATACACCCATAACACGTCATATTTATATATAAAATTCTTTTATCATTATAATTATCTCAAATTATATTATTTTTAATATTTTTAATATCATTTATTTTATTTTTTTCATTAATTGAATAATTACTGCATCAAAGTTGTGTAAATATTTAAGGTAATTATTTAATCACTAAAATTTGAAAATAAATTACCAAGATAAATATAAATATTTTATCTTTAAAATAAATATTTATAACCAAACATATCCTCCAGTTATCCCTGGGTTAAAAATATTATTGTTTTGAAAAACAAGAGTGTGACATTTTTTACTTTTCTTTAAATAAAATATTATAAAAGTAATAATCTCATACAAATGGCAAAAATGTCATATAAATTAATATTGGGTGTTTATAGAAAAAATAGAATCATAAAATAAAATTAATTCAAGTGTTAGGGTCATTTTATAGTCCTTATCATTTTATTTTTAACATTAATTACTTGATTTACCCTTTACCGTGGAAACAAAATTTACTAAGGTTGCTATTCATATTGACCAAAAATAAAAGAAACATATTTAACAAATTTGGACTCACTAATTCCAAATATGTAATTCATTTTTTAAAATTCAAAACATATAATTGGCATAATTTAATTTAAAATTAAACCATAAAAACAAAATGAAAAATAATTTTTTAGAAAGATGTCCTTTTAAAATATAATTTTTTATACTAAATTTAATTATAAAATTAATTTACAAAACAATAATTTTATTATTTTAAATAAAAATTAACTAATTAAATTTTAAAACTAAATCAAATTATAAGTTGTCTTTATAAATAATTTAAAATAAAATACAGGTTTCAATAAAAATCATTATTTTTCACTATTTAATGAAAAATCAAACTTTTCAAAAATTATCCAAAATTCATCTTAAAATAATTTTGAAATTATGAATTTAGAAATTAAGTTAAAATTTTCAAATTAAAATTATATAATTTGGAAACCAATATTTTAAATAAAACCGTATAATTCATGAAAACCCCTTTTGGTTAGAAATAGTGATTTTTCATTTTGATTGAAAATTTAATTGATATTACTATAGTAAATAAAACTCTATGATATCTAAATAATGAATATTTATAAGATGTAAAAATGATTTATTCTAACATTACCTAGTTTTTTACATTCTTCCCCTTTTTGGAAATTACGTTCTCACAATTTTATTTACTTATTAAACAAGTGGGGATACCTTTCCCTCATAACATTTTTAGATTCTCATGTTGCTTATTAAAACATATGGTTTCTCCACATAACCTTAACCTAGTGAATTACCTTGTTCCTCAATACTTGTTATATAAGTTCAAGAATCTGAATAGGTTGTTTTTCAAAAGAAAGGTTCTCTCCCAATTGAACTACCTCAGGGTTCAAAACATGAGATGAATCTGGCACATACATTCTTAACATTGAAACATGAAAAACATTGTGTACCTAGAATAAACTCAGAGGAAATTCCACTTAGTAATCAACTGATTCAACTTTCTCTAGGATTTCATATGGTCTAATGAACCATGGACTTAACTTCCCATTTTTAGTAAAATGCATAACACTTTTACATGGTGATACTTTAAGAAAAACATGATCACCTACCTTGAAAGAAAGATATTTCCTCCAGTTATCTATATAACTTTTATGTCTGCTCTAAGATGTCCTCACATGTTACTAAATTACCTTCACCTTATCAACCATTTCCTCCACCAAATCAGGTCCAATCTGCTTTATTTCTCCTAATTCAACCTAAAATGCAGGAATCCAACATCTCTTTCCATATAAATCCTCAAAGGGTGCCATCTGTATACTGGAATGAAAATTATTATTATAAGAAAACTCCACTTAAGAAATATATTGATCTCAACTTACCTAGTAATATATAAAATAAGCATGAATCATGTCATCCAAAGTAAAAAAATTGAACTTTCTGTCAGATTGAGGATGAAAAGTTGTGTTGGAATTTAATTCAGCTCCCGAAGACTTATAAAGACCTTTCCAAGAATTTGTAGAAAACTTCGGATCGTGGTCAGATATGATGGATATGGGAACTTCATGTATCCTAACTATCTCTTTGAGATATAATATTGAAAGTTGATCTAAATAATTAGTATCTCAAATGGAAAGGAAATGCACAAATTTAGTTAATCGATCAATAATAACCCAAATATCATTATTACCTCAAGATGTATTTGTAAATTCCACTACCAAATCCATGGATACATTTTCCCGTTTCCACTCTAGTACTAGTAAAGGTTGAATAATACCCTTTGGTAATTTTCTTTCTATTATAACATGTTTACAAGTCAAATATTTCATGGTAAAGTCATCAATATCTCTTTTCATTTCATCCCACCAATAATACTCCTAAATGTATTTATAAATATTAATATTGTAAAGATGAATGAAAAATTTGGAACTATGAGATTAACTCAATAATTATTTCTTCAATTATGAATCACAAGGTACACATAATATCTTTCCAAAATCAAAAATCCTTCTTTATCAATGTTAAATTAAAGAAACTTACCTTTCTTAACCAATTCTATCATTTCCTATAACTCATGGTCTTTATTATGAGCTTTTTTAATTCTATATTTCAAAATATAATACATTGAAACCTAAAGAAAAACAGAGGAAGTTCCTACATCCATAACTTCTAGGCCAAAATTTCTCAAATCATTAATCAATGAGTCATGTTTCAAACATAACATGGTTAATGTAGCATTATTTTTCTGACTCAAAGCATCAGATAATTTTTCGCTTTTCCATGATGATAAATAATCATGTATTCATAATCCTTGATTAGTTCTATCCATATTCTCTATCTCATATTCAACTCTTTATAATTGAATATATACTTCAAACTTTTATGATCAATGTATATTTCACACTTGGATACATATAAATAATTTCTCCAAATTTTTAAAGAAAAAAACCATAGTACCTAATTCTTTATCATGTGTAGGATAATTTAACTCATGAGACTTTAGTTTCCATGAAGTAGAAGTAATTACCTGATCATTTTGCATCAGAACAAAATTAAGTCCCTTCAATGAAGCATTACTATATATAAAAAATTCACTATATATAGAGTCCAAGGCCAAAATTGGAGCATTCACCAATATTTTTTTAGTCCTTGAAAATAATCATCACATTATTTTATCCAGGTGAATTTAAATCCCTTTTGAATTAACTTAGTCAATGGGATAGATAACATAAAAAAGTTTTTAAGAAACCGTAGGTATTAACCTACTAAACCAAGAAAACTACAAATCTCTATGACATTGGTAGGTCTTGGACACTCTTTTACAACTTTATTTTTAGTATGGTCAAATGTTATGCCATCTTTAGAAACAATATGTTCAAGGAAAGAAATTTATTACAACCCAAATTCATACTTACTAAATTTTCCATATATTTTATTTTGTTTTAAGGTTTTTAGAACAATTATTAGGTGTCTTTCATGATACTCATGACTTTTAGACTACATCAATATGTCATTAATAAACACAACCACAAACTTATCCAAATATTCATGGAAGACTCTATTCATAAGATCCATAAATATATTTGGTGTATTAGAAAACCCAAAGGGAATAACTACAAACTCATAGTGCCCATATCTAGTCCAAAATGCAGTCTTTGGAATATTTTTCTCCTTCAACTTCAACTGATGGTACCCCAACCTGAGATCAATCTTTGAAAAATACTACACTCACTTAAGATAATCAAACAAATTATCGATATGAGGCAAATGATACTTGTTCTAAACAATGATGTTATTCAAAGATTTATAATCAATGCAAAGCCACATGAAACCATATTTACTTTTAACAAACAAAATAGGAGAACCCCAAGGTTAAGTACTTGGATGAATAAAACATTTATCTAGAAACTCATGCAATTGTTTTTTAGTTCCAAAAGTTATACATGATCTATTCTCTAAGGGGGTTTTGAAATTGGCTTAGCCTTAGGTACTAAGTCAATGGTACACTCAACCTACCGATTAGGAATAACACCCAGTAAATCATTAAGAAAAATATCCATATATTCATTCACAACTGGGACATCACTAATATGTATTGTTTCTTTATTTTCAACAACATTTTCTAAGTAACTTTCAATGTTATTTCTAATAAATTTATCATCTTCTTGTTAGGTTATCAGAGGTATGAAATCATTGAGAAAGACTTTATTGGCTTTGCAATATATCTTAGAATGATAAACTAAAAGTCAATCCATACCCAAAATAATATCAAACTCTACCATGGATAGTTCAATAATATTTTTAGGGTAGACCGTTCCACTGATAATAGTAAGAAGAATCCTATAAATCTTGGTTGATTTAATATTTCCATCTAGTGTTTTCACCAAAAGTTTTATAATACTTTTATGATGTGATATTCCCAGTATTCTTGAAAATTTATTAGAAATGAATGAATGTGAAGATCTAAAGTTAAACAGGGTATTGGCATAATTTGAATAAACAAGTAACATACCTTTTACCACTTCATTTGATAACCCTACACTAACCGTGGTAATAGAAAAATATTTTACCACACCTTTTTTCTTTCAATATTGATGATTTCCATCCTGAGTAACTAAATTCAGACACATTTTAGCATAAATACTCAACTCATTGCAACTAAAAAATCTCACTGATGGATTGATATTGGTTAAACCATTATTTGATTTTTTTAGAACTCTTTTCTTTGTAGTCATGAGACTTGTGAATAAAATTACCACACTGGTAACACTTTCCATAATTTATCATATATTCCCCATGATTTTTTTGACCACACTTATCATAAGATGATAACTTTATTTTCTTACCTCCAGGTTTCTTTGATGAATGCTTCATCATTGCCTACTATCCAGACATTTTTTTGCTTGTTTTTGTAGAATACATGATCAATTGTAAACTTCATTTATACCTTCTTAGAATACCAAACAAGTTTCTCATAAATTTTGAATTCACGGGAAGATAATTCCCTTGGATATATTAGTTTCAACCCTAAGTAAAACCGATTAATCTTACTATCAAGATCCCAGATAAAATATGGTACATACTTGGCCAATATTGTAAAATTTACTTCATACGCTGCTACAAAATCATCATCTTTTTTCCTCAATTCCAAGAATTGTTTCTCTATCCTGAGTCAAACAACCTTAGGGAAATATTTCTCAAGGAAGTAATTCTTAAATGTGTTTCATTCCATAGAATCAATCTCATCGTTCTCTTTGTTATTCTTAACCAAATACCATCATCAATCAACTTCACCTTAAAAACTATAAATGTAAAGGGTAACCTTTTGATGTTTCGAAGATCCCATGACTTCAAATATATTCTCCAAGTAATTGATCCATCCTTCAGCTACCACTGGGTCAAAAGATCCACTAAATGATGGAGGATTTTTTCTCATAAAATGATCCACTATTTCCATGTTACTCTATGTTAGATATGGTTTCTTGATAACATGAATTTCACCACGATTTATATCATATTTAAACTGATCCATAATAATAACAAACTATTCAGTTCCAATTCCAACCATTCTAGGTTACTTATTTGGAAGGATATTGTGCTCTTGGTGCCTTTCTACTACATCACCCATCTTTCCTCTATGGAAAACCATTATGAACAAACAAATTTTAGCTAAATCAATATGGTAATATTCAAATTATATATCATTTAAACTTAACCATTAGGTAAAATCTTTTATGGGTATTATATTATCATTATAATAACCCCTAAAGTTATCTAAACCTTGCTTTGATACCAATTTTAAGGACCAAACCTTTAAAATCACATATTCTGGTGTTTTTAAACTAGATTTCACTTTATTGCATTCCCAAAGATCTTTTAGGTTTAGATATTTATATATTTAGTTCATAAATAATACATAAAAACCCCATATATTACAAATAAGACACTTTTACTCGGTATCCATTTTTTACAATATTAAACTTTTAAAATAAAACATAGTTTTTTTATGAAAAAAAATTCATTACTTTAAAATTGAATTCTTTATTTGCTTTATCCATATGTAAGCCCTATGAAAAACATTTTAATATGTGGGATGAGAACAAAAATCTCAATAAGGGACATAAGAAAAATAAACTATTAGTACAGTGAAAAACATGAAATCCCATGAAAAAACATTTTCATAAAAACAAACCTTTTTATCCAAAAAATGTATTATTTTTCCATTAAAATATCATTATCTTACCTTTGGAAATCAATTATTTCCATGAAAATCATTAGTAATCATAGAAAATTCATGTAGGTTCCTTAGGACATCGTCATCTTAAAACCCTTATAAAACCCTTACAATTGGAATAATCATACGGTCGGCTTCCAATATAATTATCTAGAGAATATAATCACTACCCAATGCATTGGAGTGCTATTTAGATGCACCCATTGTATAATCTATAATAGGATCACCTAGCACTATTTGTGCACACACATCATATAAGTTATATCAGGCTTTCTCGTGAGCTATAATGGGTATCAACCCTTCGTAAGCAATGTCCAAGGACCATACCATAAATAAAACCCTTAAAAACTCTTTTAAACCTGTGTGAAAAAAAAATTGATTATCAAAATACCTTTTTTTCTTAAAAACCCATTTTCAATACCAAAATACCCATAAAATGGGGTAAGGGTTTCTCTTTGAAAAAAATATGAAATCTTGTAGAGGAATCCAAACTTCAAATAACGGCTATGGTGGTGGGAAAGTCATTGTTTTCATATAAGTTAAAATAGAACATTTATTTTGTATTTTTGTAAAGAAATTAAAACATTCCGTAAAAATATTCCCTTTTAAAAATCTTTGGTAATAGTCAAAAGAGAAAAAAAATCCCTTTTCTTTTAAAATCTAAAAATTGCACACTTAATAAAAAACCATTTTATTTGAAAAAAACCTTGGAAACTTATAAAGGAAATTTCAAAGAATTTTGATGTTATTATATTGGTAAATTCCATTCATGTTGTACATGTAAAAAATACATTCCTTTTGACTTTTGTAAAAAGAGTTGAAAGAAGAACTTTAAAAGAATATTTTTAAAAGAAAGTCTCTCACCATGAGTCTGACTCATCACATATATTATTTATCTTCCTATATAAAAAACTTATATTAATTTTATACTTTTTTAAGAACCCTTCTCAAGTTCATTATTCCTTTATTTCATTTAATACTATGTTATACACAATTTCTTGATCAATTAAATTCATGTTGGGTGTTTTAAACGATATTCATCTCATATGTCAGAAATGACTTCGGTAGGTTGACTATATCCAAAGAGGTCATTATTATATCATATATAGAATAATAATAATGAAATAATAATTATTTTTATAAATCAATTATACTTTTAAATCCAACCATTAAATTTGGTTATGAAAAATGAACTATATTTCAATCATGGAGACAGTAGGTTGTACGTACACATGAGTAACGTTTCTATTTTTCAATGATCATTACAGAAAGAAGGTAAGTATTGTTTTATCTTTAAAAAATGATCATAATATCATAAATTTCATATTATTCCTTTAAATATACTTATATATATCATTCATGTGATGTGGTGATGAAAAACGAATCACATCACTTTGTGGAGGTGGTAGTACACACGTATGCACAATCGACATTATAATTTTTTAGAGAATGGAAAAGTAAGAAGGTAAATGATATATTATATTATAATAATGATAAATATTTCATGAATATAATATATAAATATTAATTCCATCATTATAATACATCTATAATATATGGTGATGGAAAACTAACTACATCGGTTCGCGAGGTGGTAGTTCGTCGCACACACGAATGGTGGTTTCTTTTCCCATTCGATGAAATGTGAGATGGATATAGGTTGTGATATTAATATAATAACATATAAATAAATTTATTATACTATTTTTATCATTCTATCATGGTTTTATATAATTTTAATGAGGTGGAAGAATAAATAAAAACAGAGACGCTTGATTAAAAACGATACTTCTTCTTAGAACAACCACCTTTTCTTAACAACTTAAGAACACTAAGGTTGGTTTTATGCCTAAAAAATAACTATATAATGAGGGTATATATTATAGAAAGGTATTTTTCAGGTATTGGTTGAACCAAATGGGTTTTTAAGTGTGAATAAATGAGAAGAAGTGGTTCCCTTTTATAAGAGGGGGGAGGGGCACTCTTGGAATTCCTCAAAATATTAAATTAATATAAATTAATTTTCAATTAAAAATGGCCCCAAACTAGTTTATTTAGATTATAGGATGATTATTGGTCAAAATTGTATCATAAAAAATTTTTTGGATAAGTTTTGGTCACATTTTTACCCTTATCATTTGGTTTTAATTCCTCATTAACCTCTTTCACACTTACCGTGACAATAAGGATTTTTACTCTTTTAGGGTTAATATAGTTACTATAAATGGAAAAACATATCATGAATAGAAAATGTTTCGTATTATCAACCATATATTCATCAATTTTATGAATCTGATATTTTAAAAAAAATTATATCATTTAATAAAATATTATTTATTAGAATATATCATTAATGTTAATTTTTTGAACTATTCATTACCTTGATCTTAATAACATCAAGAAAATAATTGAAATAAAAAAACTTAATACACCCCTAACACGTCATTTTTACCTATAAAATTCTTATATCACATTAATTATCTCAAATTATATTATTTTTAATATTTTTAATATCATTTATTTGATTTTTCCATTAATTAAATAATTACTGCATCAGTGTTGTGTAAATATTTAAGGTAATTATTTCTTCACTAAAAATTAAAAATAAATTACCAAGACTAATATAAATCATTTATATTTAAAATGACTATTTATAACTAAATTTATCTTTTGGTTATCCCCATGTTAAAAATATTATTATTATGAAAAACAAGTGTGACATTTTTTTACTTTTCTTTAAATAAAATATTATAAAAGTCATAATCTCATATAAATTAAAAAAACACCATATAACCGAATATTTTATAGGTTTCAATAAAATTTACTCATATAATAAAATTAATTCAATTTTTTGGGTCATTTTATAATCATTATCATTTTATTTTTAACTTTAATTACTTGATTTACCCTTTACCGTGGTAATAGAATTTACTAAGGTTGCTATTTATATTGACTAAAAATAAAAGTGGACTTATTTACTAGATTTAAACCCACTAATTATAAATATGGAATTTATTTTTTAAAATTCAAAACACAGAATCTATAGAATTTAATATAAAATTAAACTGAAAAAACACAATGAAAAACGTTTTTTTAGAAAAATTTCCTTTTCAAATATAATTTTTTATGCTAAATTCAAGAATAAAATTAATTTAAAAAATCATAATTGGATTATTTTAAATTAAAATGAAATTATTAAATTTTAAAACTAAATCAAAATATAATTTTACTTCATAAATACTTTAAAATAAAATATAGTTTTCAATAAAAATCAGTATTTTTCACTGTACATTGAAAAATAAAACTCTTCATAAAATTATCAAAAAATCATATTAAGATAATTTTGACATGATGAATTTGAAAATTAAGTTCATTTTATCAAAATAAAATTCTATAATTTAGAAATTATTATTTTAAATAAAACCATATAATTCATGAAAACCCATTTCGATTAGAAATAATGTGTTTTCCTTTTGACTAAAAAATTAATTAATATTATTATAATGAATAAAAATCTATAATATCTAATTAATAAATATTTATAAGACATTAAAATGATTTATTATAACATTAACTGAGTTTTTATAGATTTTATACTCACACCTTGCAAGGTCATCTCGATGTGTGTGCAAACTTCATGATGAGGGGCCCAACAAAGGGTAAGGGCCATGTGACCAGTCGTTGAGCGGAGTGGAGATAAGAGATAGAAGAAATAATATGATAGAATCTGAATTATTTCCACTAAACTTTTATTTATTTTCATTTCCAATTGTACTATTATACTTGTTGACCTACCACATTAGGGGTTCATTGATTACTTTTATATAACTTGGACTGATATATGTTGTGGAATTTACTTGTGGTGTTCTTCTATTGTGCTATTTTTTTAGCTTATGATTATGTTGTACTAACCTTTTATGGCTATGATTACTGAGGTTATAGACTCCCCACGTTACTCTAGACCCTCATCATTAGTTGGTAGCCTCTTGCATACATAGAGGCATGCATGAGGTTATGTGGCACTTTGGTTCAAACCCGGTGATTAGGGTTAGGATGTTAGAGTTTGGAGTCCTTATGGATTTCATGGTGACTAAAACAAGGCCACTAAATAGTCAATAGAGGGAACTATATTTTTGGTGGTGCAGGTAGTTGGGTATGCAAATCTATAGAGCCCTCGGCCAACCAGTGGAACCCGATTTCATGTGTCATTAATGGTGTTTTTTTCATTTTATACCAAATAATTTATTTAACTAATTATCTCCCTAATATGAACCTAATTCACCTATAACCTCTTGTATATCTCTCCCATGGTTCTCTATTCATCTTCTAACTCTCTTATAATCTTGAAGTCAAGATTGATCTTGGTCATCATTTGAGGGTGGATCCATCCCTTCTTGGATAAATTCTATTTCTATCTCTGGGTTGATTATTGATCTAAGACATATTGGATATATCTATGAATCCTCAACTAAATATAATGGATAATTCATATTTGATTGATATATCGATGTTATATCTTGAATATTGGCTGTCTCTCCTTGATTGATCCATGATCTACCATTGACGGTGAATCCTTTTTGGTAAGTGAATGTGGATTTCATCTCTTGGCGTAACCTCTCCCTAGAATTCTAAATCTAGTGACTCAATAATTATGAATTTGCTATTGTTTTTAGTGATCATTGGTTCACAATATTGATATGATTATCACTCTTTGACAGATCCTTATAGTTTTTATTTGACGCGCTAAAGGTAGGAAGTCCTTACCATATTGGGTCATTATTTGGAATTTTTGTGATGTTTAGTTTGTGTTTATTCCTAAGTAGAGAACCTTGAATAATTGGTATGTTTAACATAAATAGTGTGTCCTATTAGACCATAGTTTGGATGGATTATGTGTTCCTTTCTATGTTTTGTATTAATTGAGTAGTATTTCATAGCATGTGGAATGTTGGTATTCCATGTTATTCCTTGTTATGTCATTTATTAGCTGCGTAATATTTCATAGCATGTGGAATTTCTTGTTGTGATATATTGTTACTTGTTGTGTTAAGACTTATATATGGTTCTATGTATATCCAGTGGAATCTCTATTTTTAGTGTTCAGGTTCACAATGTCCCTAATGGATTTATCCAACTCCTTAGAGGGGGATCTATGGGGACATGAATCATTGGACATGGTCCTACATAGGATGGTAAACACCTTATATTTGCATGTTTTTCTTCAAGAGAACATCATAAATCATTTTAAAAGTGTCCATATAAGCTAGTATGATCTATTGATGGGAAACATCATTGGGTATAATAGAGATTCCATTGTTTGAGAGTGTCATGCATGCATATCATCGAAGTTGGGTAGGTAGTCATGTGACATGGGAAATCATATCCCTTAAAGGTGGGCATGGATTTATTCCTTAAAGGTGGAGCGTGAATTGTATATAAAGGTATAAATAGTTAAATGGAATGATCTAATTCATGCATATAACTATATTTGATATTCTTATGACATGGTATCGAAGCATGTACGACTGTGGTTCGTGGTGGCTTGGTTAGAGCATGATCACTCGATACATGGTTAATTGTATGCTTGGGTGTTCATTCACTTGACATAATTTTATACACTTCTATATACATGTGAACTTATGTTTGGATGCATTGGTGGTGTCCTACTATATTTATACTTACACTTTTTGCAGGAATCTTAATGCACGTGTAGACTTCATTACTAGGGACCCAACGAAGGGTAAGGGCCCTACGACTAGTTGTTAAGGGGTGTGGAGTTGTGAGATGGAAGTGGTACTGGGACAAACTATAAATGTTTACTACTGCAATTTTATTTATTGTAATTTCCAGTTGAACTCTTATACTTGTTGAATTACCACATTGGGGGCCATTGTTTACTTTTATATGACTTGTAATGACATCTATTATAGCATTTATTAATATTGTTCTTTTTTGTGCTATTTATTTGGATTATGGTTATGTTGTACTCACCTATGATAGATAGGATTACTATATCTACCCATGCTAAACTTAACATACACAGTATAATAATCTCATGATTTAAATAATATATCTGATAAATAGTCGCATAACCCAAAGATCGAAAGGTTTAGTGCCTTGAAGATTATCTATGTAAACATATTATTTTACAACACTTTTAAACTTTTATACATAATCATACTCCTCTAGAACCTTTCAATACATATCGCATGATACAATCATCTTCATAGCCTAGGGATTGGAAACATAATAAAGGGTTTGGGTCAAACTCTCGGTAAAGAAAAATGCATATTGTAAAGTGTTAGAGCATAAACATGAAGGAAAATATGAGGAAGAAATAAATATCTTGATAAAAGATCATAAGACCATGTATGATAATCATAAAAACTGATCGAAAAACATAATATCGTAAAAATATCATTAAGGAAGAATAAAATATATGACATGGTTCAAACACATATCATTAATCATAAAACATGTTAGCATGATATAAAAGTGAGGAATACTTTAAAAATAAAGCATGATCATGAAAACATGGGATTTTATGAAAAAAAATGCATCTTGTAAAATTATAATTACTTGAAAAACAACTTGGTAATGTGGCACAACCATAATAATAGTAAAACCTATGTGATCAAACCCATTATTTCCATGCCTATGTGAACAAACTCATTATGTTCACACCTGAAAATGTGGGGAAACCCCACATGCCCATGCATGTGTGAACAAACTCATTATTTCTACATATGACTATCACATGAGATATAAACTTAAACCAATGCATAGGAGGGTGATATAGGACCCCACTCATCGTCATCCATACATATGTGTGCCACTTAAAATCAATCATCATTATAACTTAAATAACCCATGGAAAAGAACAGGTTTCCTAAATTTATCACATAACATGAACTTAATAAATCATATGATATAAAAATATAATTTCACAAAAGTATTAATAAAATAATAACATATAGATGATTATCAAAACATCACTTCATGGGATATAATCCTTGGAGGAAAAATTGAATTGAAAATACAAAAGTTTTCACAAAACCTTTTTAAACATTGTTATAAAAGATAAAGTGTAAATTACTTTCAAATAAAATATCCTTGAAAATACATAAGGTTTAAAAAAGGATAAGATAAAATAATTTAAAAACATTAATTTTAAAATATTATTTAATAATAAATACTTTAAAAGACATAAATTTTTCAAAAGGGGGAAGTGAAAATACTTTGAAAACTTTTACTTTTAAAAAGAATATTTAATAATAGAAACTTGAAAAGGACATAATTTTCAAAAGGGGGAAGTGAGAATAATTTGATAAATTTAATTTTAAAAATAATATTTATTAATATAAACATGGAAAATTATATAATTTTTATTAAAATAAAAATTGGAGTGGATGATAAAACCTTTTATTTTGAAAGGATGGAAAACCCTTCTGGAAATTTTGAAACAACCTTGTTAAAAACCCATATCATTAGAAAGATAGTAAAACCTTTGTTTTAAAATTAATAAATGGGAATAAAGAGATTATTGTAGATAAAAACAATTTAATTTTCCACTAGGGAAAGGATAACATTGGTGGAAAGTGAAAACATGGACATTAAAGAAAAATCCATTAAAAGATATGGGAATTATTCTTAACAAAAATAAATTTTAACAAAACAATAGAATCATGGAAGAAAATTTTGGTTTGGATCATTATTTACATATAAAATAAGGTTTAAATACAAAATAACAACTTCATATGTCATAATATATCAATCTTGAAAGATTATAATCAAATAATAGTGATTATGACCTAAGGAAAGGATTTGAGTAATGAAAACCCCTTATAGCCTTCGTAACATTTGAATCAAAACACCATGAGAGGTATAACTTTAAAAATAACATTGAATATCATAAAATATAAGAGAATATTGATACAAAATAACATTAGGTAAATTTTTACACCATTGAAAAAAATGGTGTATAACTTAAACATGTCTTAAGGGATTCAAATTTGATACAAAGTAACCCTTACCTTGTTTCCCGACTTAGTCAGATGCACTCTAACCTCCTATAAAACAAACATAAATATCTTAATATAATATTTAATAACTATATTCATACCTAAAAATATTTATAATTCCCATTTATAATCATTTTCTACATGTATATTAGTTATTATTTTCCTATTTTCCCACATTGGGTGTTTATAGTTTTTTCTGTTTGTAGTAGTTTTGTAGGAGCGGTGTCAATATTCATTATTTTTAAAATTTTCATCATTAAAAGTTCATTAATTTTAATATAATTTATGAATTAGAATTATTTATGAATTATAAATTTCCCTTTATGGGTACTTTAGTCTTTATCATAGAATGTGAAATTGACAACAAATATTTTTTGGTTATTTTCAACCTATGAAGGGTGTTTACTTAATTAATGAGTTAAATATTGATGTATCCTTTATATAAAAAAAATATTTATATATTATACCATAAATTAATTTTTCGTAATCATCCATGGCAAAATTTCATAGAATTTTTCAAGTTGGTGGTCAAACCAACCCAACCATGAACATACCATGATTATCGATGATTATAAGGTGATTTAGTTGTAAAATAATTAAACCAGTAGTATAATGATATAATTTAGTGTTTATTAGTGTTATATATCATAATTATAAATTAATTATAAGATTAAGTTATGGATATAGAAATACTACGTAACTTGAATTAATAATTCTCCTCTTGGTACTCTAGTTTTAAATGATTGGATTTATGATAATCATTTGCTGATCATATTATTAATAGGCTCTCTAATTTTTCATAATAGAAACATAATGATATCATAAATATCATATTTATCCTTTAAAACCATTCTTATTTCCATCCATGTAGGTTGGTGATGAAATGAAAAAATGAAAGTCAATCTTCCCATGGAGGCGGTAGTCCACACGTACCCATGGTTGATGATTTTCTTTTCCATAAAATAGAGAAAATAAGTAATATGGTTTATCATTTTACAATCTAAAATGTCTCATTAATATAATTATTATATAATAAATTTCCTATTACTACCATCCTTGTAATTAGGTGAAGGAAAACAAAAAAACCATTACGTCGTGGAGGTGGTAGTCTTCACAATACATGATTCACATTTTCATTTTTCTTAATAAAAAAGGGGATGGTGTTTAATGCTTGTAACATCAGTATAATAACATATCATTATTAATAATTATACTGATTTTATCATTATCATATGGTAAAAATAAATTTATAGAATATGGAAAACATATAAATAAATAGAAAAGGGAAAGAGAGGTTATGAACGCATACCCTTCTTCTTGGATTGTATCCTTTGTAAAGGGGATTAAAACTTTAAGGTATGGTCTTTAAAAAAACTATTTTGTGTGGATATAAGTTTATATAAGATTTTTTGTTATATTTTGGACTAAAATTTGTGGGTTTTGGTGTGAGGGTAAGTAAGGAGAAGAGTGCCCTTTTTATAAGTGAAAAATGAGCGACATTTTTGTAAATACCCAAAACTATTCAATAATGGGAAGTCACTCTAAAAAAGTGCCTCCAAAATTGTTAAATAATGGATTATTTGGAATATTAATTCGATTAATACCTCCACTATTCAAAAAGAAACATTTTTTAAACATGTTATTCCCTTTACCCCTAAGGTTACTAACTTTTACTATTTTAGTTTTCACCAAGGTAACAAGTTTTTGCCTGGGTAATTTATCATTTTAGTATAAAAATAAAATGAGTCTTATTATATAATTTGTACCCATTGATAATAAATATAAAATACAATTTATCAAATAAAAATTATATATGTATGTAAAATTAATTTTAACACAAATTCATGTAAAGAGAAAAAATTCATTTTTTGAACATGTTTATTTTTAAGAAAAAAAGTTTATGATTATGGTAGAATTATCAATATCATTAATTAAAATGAATTTAAAATAATTATTATCATTAAAAGAAAATTTATTTAATAATAAAATAAATCAAAAACTTCATTTCATCGTGTTATAATTAATTAAACAAAGCAGTCGTAAAATAATTTTCATTAAAACATTGTATAAAGTTTAAAAATGTTGAGTATGGGTTTATAAATTCAACATAGTATTTTAAATTACTTTATTATAATTTATAATATATAATTTTATAGGAAAAATGTTTCAAAAAAATTCAATGTATTTATATAATAAAATAGTTTCATACACAACTAGAAAATTTCCCTACTACCCCACACCTTTTTCCACAGTTTATTAAATTATGGAAATATGGTATTTGTTGCCATGGTTTATTTAAGAATATGGAAATAAATTTAGTTTAAGACCCTCATGATCAAGCCCTATCCTCTAGTGATTGACCCCACTTCCTATCCTTTATATATATTCTCCTAATGACCCTTCCCAACCTCTACATATCTGCTCCTGATGACCCTCCTCTAATGCGGCTCTGACGTAGCCATCCCACCTCCTCACTGACGCGGCTCTAATGCAGACTCCCCACCTCCCCATTTACATGGACTACCTAAATCCTCACTATCTTCCTCCCCCAATTTGACTTCGACGCGACCCTCTTCTTTGACATCGATCGAGCTCCCCTCTACAGCCCTCTTCCCTCTTCAACATCAATCAAGACCCCCTCTAAAGAGCACTACGAGCCCCTCTACAGACATGTTCCCTATTCGACATCAATAGAGATCCCCTCTTAATCCCACAACAAGACCCTCTAAATACTTCCCCTATTCCCTCTTCATGATCGATCGATCTCCCCTTTTAATACCTTCCCTCTTTGTGATCGAGCTTCACTCTATAGCACCTCCCTCTTCATGATAGAGCTCCTCTCCACAATGCCTCCTTCTTCTCGATCAATCCCCTCCATAGTGCCTCCATATTCACGATTTATCCCCTCCATATCACTCCCTCTTTGTGATTGAGCCTCTCCATAGTGAATACCTATTCATGATCAATAAAATAAAGTTTGATTCAATTCAATTCTATTATAATTTTTTTAGTTTGTATTGATTAAAATTAAATATTTTTTTGTTTAGTTTGGTATGACCTGATTTATTTTGTCTAAGGGTTATTTAATTTAATCCACCTTGGTTTATTTTAGATTTTTTTTAATTTATTTATGCTAGATTATTCTATAATTGATTTTTTTTTCAAGTCAAATTAGTTTGTTTCATTTTAGTTAATTTCATTTTAGTTTCATTCATAGTTGATAAAGGTGTGTAATGCAATAAGTTTCAAAGGTCTCTTAGGGATGTGGAATGCAGTATGTGCCTCATGGAACCAAGGATAATTTAATTAAAAATAATATACGCAGTTTTCAACAATATTTTAAATTAAAAAAAACTTAAATTCAACAAAAATAGTGTAAATTAAAGTATATATTGTATCTCAGTCAAATGATAATAAAAAATAAATCATATAGAATCTTTATTTTCAAAAGAATATGGAGAATTATTGTCCATGTCCTACCTTGAGTAACCTACTTCAATGTTGGGGACTAATTTTTCTAGTGCATAAGTGCTAGAGTCATGAAGGGTAGGGCATTTTTATGTTTTGGTTTTCTAAAAGTTTTGAGACCTTTTATTTTTTACCCATAAAAATGTTATTTTTCCTTAATTTAGAATAGGGACAACTCTTTCCCAGCCTAACACCACCTTTGGTCCAAAAAACACAATGTTTTTTAGGGATTTTCATGATGTCGAACTTCTCTTAGCATGACTTTTCCTAGCTTGACACCAACATTGGCCCCCAAAAAATATTATTTTTTAGATTTGTTCCCAATGTGCGATTTTTCCTCTGCCTGGAGACACTGAGTCTCCTAGAAAGGTTCATGTATCAGTGCCTTATGTGCATCTCGAGGTCTCTCATTGCCTAATCCATGGAGAGGTAACCAATGTGTGCCTCGCAGTGCCTTGTGCCAAGGTGCATGCCTCGGCGCGCCTTTAACAACCACGGTATCATTTATTTTACTTTGGTTTTGTTGGGTTAGTTTTAGCTTTATTATAGTGAATTAGAGAATAAATGAATAGTTTTTATTAGGTTAGTTTAGGTTATTTTGATTCAGATCTATTCTGAAAGAGTCAGATATGTTTGATTTTCCTTTATTTTCATTTCTTAAAAAATATTAAATTTGATTCACTTTAGTTTCATTTGGTTTGATTTAGTTTATTTTTAATCTATTTAGGTTATAATGGGTGTATTCAATTTAGTTTTTTATTTTTTGATTATATTCATTTTGGTGAGTTTTATCAGTTTTGATTCCATTCTATTTCCATTTATTTGTGTCTGATCAGTTTGAGTTAGTTTTGTTTAGTTAAGTTTGGTTTAGGTTGGGTAAGTTAGGTCATTGTTATTTTTTTAGTTCTATTTTTTTTATTATATTATTTTCTATTCTATTCTATTCATTTTGATTCAAGTTATTTTTTTATCTTAGCTAATTTTTTATTTGTCTAGGATGGTTCAATTCATTCATATTCTTTTTTTGGTGTTGATCAACTTGATTGGGGTTAGTTTCATTTAGTTTGATTTAGTTTAGGTCAATTTGAATTGGTTTAGTCAATGAGTTTCAATGTTGTTATTGACAATAAATAATTTTACTAACTATTTTTTTATTCATATTAGAATGGATAGAAGTTGTGTGTATAGCATTGATCAGATCATCGATGAGTTTCAGAAGGGGTTGGAATATTTTTGGGATTTTTCATTAAATAACGGTTTAGATAGAGGATTGATTCGAAGCCCATATTTTGATTACATTGAAATACCATGGTTAACATGTGAGTAAGTGAGTTACCATATCACTAAAAATGTTTTTCAAAAATAATATCAAGTTTGGTATCACAATGGAGAAAAAGTTCAAGTGGAGAATGACATTGATTCGGCTGAAAGGATCATAATGGAAAATTTGATTTCCGAATGTTTTCCATTTGTTTCTCAAGAAAACACCTCATGTATAATAGTGGGATAGTAAATGAATATTGGAACAAAGTTTTCATATAATGATCAAAATGATGACATTGAGCATGTTAAAAAGTTTTTTGAAGATGAGAATACCCTAGTATACAAGTCATGTGGAAAAATGACCAAACTCAAGTTTTTAATGTGGTTGTATCATAGGAAAACAATGTATGGATTTAGTAATACTATGATTGACTATCTACTTAACTTTTTAATGTCTTACTACCTGATAATTCATGTATTTCTAAAAATCATTATATGGCATCAAAGTTGGTTGAAAATTTTGGATTTTCAAGTGCTAAAATCCATGCATTCCCTAAAGATTGTTGTCAGTTTTGGAAGGGTAATGATGATTTAAATGGGTGAAAATAATGTGGTACATCAATATGGAAGGCTAATAAATATAGAAATCACTCCCATGTACTAGAGAAACTGATGTGGAACTTTCTATTAATTCCCAGACTTCAGGAAATTTTTATGTCAGAACAAATGGAAAAGAATATGAGATGAGTGAGAAATGGTTCATCATACAGTATTATTCAACTATGTCATGGTTGAGGATTACATCAAGTAAGTAAAATTATAAATATTTATTTATTTATTTTGTATTTTTTTTATAGTTTTTGACATCATTAAATTTTCATATTTACATAGAACATAGTGAAATTATAAATAGAGCACATCATTATTAATCTATTAAGAGGATGGAGTAGTTACACAGTAAAGAATTTCCTGCTTAGTTGAAGTCAAAGGTAAAAAATTTCCTTTTTTACATGACCAAATCATTGGTGGTTGTTTAATATTCAATGTTGATATATTTTAGTTCCAAATTTTACCGATGGATAATGTATTTGTTAAAATAAGGGTGTTGTTTTTTGGTCTAAACAATGTGGTATGTGATTATAAAGTAATTTTTTCAATGGTTTTAAATTCATAATAAATAGTTTTACAACAAACATGACAACACATCATGATAGTGTCATGAAAAATGCAACAAAGAATTTTTATTCTAGTGCATCAGACATACAACCTCGATCAAAAAATATATCGTATTATGGAGTTTTTCAGAGAATATTTTTATTATATTATTATGAACATGGTAATTTCACTATGATGAAAATAAAGTGGTTTGATTCAATGACACAACAAGGCTTGTATATAGATATTTTTGGATTTAGAGTGATTTATATAAACCTTCAGTTGCGAACAGATGAGGCTTACATTATTACATCACAATCTATAGAAGTGTTTTATGTAAATGACCCTTTAAAACAGTAATTTAGTGTTATTATTGATGTTATTATAAAACATATTTTTTATGAAGGAATTTATGGTAGTGATTTTTTGGATAAACTAGTCGGTATTCACTCAAATGTATCATTCGATGACATAGATGATTCAATTGTTAGAATGGATTTTGAATTGGAAATTATAATAGATAATGCATATCATTGGCATGTTTAGAATTATTTATTTTATATTATTCTGACATGGCACGTGTTTTTTTAAAATTTTAAAAATGGTACATAATTAATTTTGTTAAGTATATTATACTAGTTATCTAGTTTCTTATTGTTTGTATGTTTCATACATGGTTGCAAAATATTTTAATTATGGAACTATTTGTTGGAAAATATTTATTATAGTGTCACGTTCCTGAAATTTCTTTTACAAAGTGCTAATTATTTGGTTATTTTTACTTGAATATGGTTAATATTTTTGAAATGGATATAATAATTTATAAGAAAAATGAACTCAAATGAAGAGGGCATTATCTTTACCATCATAAAAAATTGTTTCTTAATTTTTTTGTATTGTCACATGCTTGATATATCCTCAAAATGTGTATCGAATATGTATTTGAAGGTAATAAATTGAAATATAATATCATGTTATTTTTATGGTTAACTATGAATAAAATCCCTATAGAAAAATGAAAATAATTATTTATCTTAGTTTGAAATTTAAAGCAGCAGCTTCTGTTATTGTGTAATGTTTTCGTTTTGTGAGTAAACAACATAATGGAAGATGTCAAGTTTTGAAAAATAATATGAATTTTCTAATAATATTTGTGGTTATTTAATTTTTTTTTTATATTTTTAAAATTTTCACATCACTTTTCGAATTTTCAGGTTATTATGTCTTACAAGGATGTTCATAGAAAAAAAATAGAGGAAAAATCATCAGTTTAGAGAAGCTGGCCTAAAAAATATGACTGTTCCAGTGAGTAACTTATTTATTTATTAACTATGTATGAAAATTAAATAAATCATATTTAATACTAATAGGAATCATCAAGGAGGAAACTTTCATTCATTGAGGATAGGTCAGGCGGTCTGGAATATAGGATCGGCCCTACATGCGGTCCCCCTACATGTAGTGCCTCACATCCCATGGATCTACAACCACTAGGACACTTTCCTATCATCATGCCTCCCCCTTATATGCCTTACCCATACATGATCATCCATCCTTTTTATCTATTTCCTCCTAATACCATGCAGGGTATCCCCTCTCCTTCCATCCCTCAGCCTTTTTACCTTATCCACCTTTATCTCTATGAGGTACACCTCCATTGTTTATTCCCCTTGTATACTTGTGCCCTTCTACCCAACTTCAACATCCACACTCTACTACAAAGGACACTCCTCTAGTTGCGGACCCCCAACATAGTGTGTACGATCGAGGATCAACAAACAGTGTTACTAGTAAGTGTTTAAAAAGTAATTAAGTTAATAAATTTTTATTAAATTTACATTATATATGTGTGAAAAATATTCATTTCTTTTTTCAGGATCTTATTCTAGTAAAAGTTTTGGTCATACAAAGATGCATGCAGTGTGGAATAGACATGCACAAATCATTGTTTAGTATAATGAGGACATGCAAATTATTGGAAAAAATGGTAAAGAATTGTGTAGTTTCATGGCGACACTCAGCAGACAAAGAAATATTATTCTAGTTTCAGTAATCTAGTAGAGAAAGGTCAAACGGGAAATAAAAGACAAGGGTTGGGAGGAAATTTTGGTAATATATTTTTTGAAGTTAATTTTCAATTTATTTATAAAGCATTATTTATAAAAAAAATTAATATTCAACTCTCAATATAACTTCTTGTATGGTCTACACGCAAAGGTATCTAGGTGAATGGAACTAGGTGAGATGTGGCGGGCCTATAAGCATGACTTTCATGTTGGATGGAAAAACAGAAGAGGTGCTAATCTTGAAAATATAACAATATTCGATGAATTATCACTTTCACAATACAAATAACTAATTGCATATTGTAGGAGTTCCTCTTTCAAGGTAATTTACTAAATTGTACATGTAATTTAGTTTTTTTCTATAAATATTCATTAATTGTTTAAAATACTATAAAACAATTTAAGTTTGGAATTAAATAGGGATACTTGGTCTCTTTACTTGAATGTATTTATAAGTATCTTATTATCATGAAATAACTTGAATTTTTTTATAATTTGATGTCTTTATTAGGGTTTAGAGGGGGATTTAGGGCCTGTTTATTTTCTGCTGAATACACTAAATATCCTGTTGTCGATCTCTTCCCCATGGTTTTCTACTACAGAGTGACCCACTGTTATTTTGGAAACTTAATGGATTTATAGATGTACTCATCTTTTTTCCATCTTAAATAATAAAGCCCTAATGTTTATCTAGATACATTTGATCATTTAGATCACCATTAAGAAATGGAGACATCACATCCATTTGAAAAATATTAAATCTTCCAAAGAAAAATAAATGTAGAAGGAATAATAAAATTATTCAACTAGTTCATGGTCCAAAATTTTAGGTTAAATGTCATCGATGCAACCCATTTTATCTATAGTGGAATAGACTGTTAACACCTTCTAATAGTAGGCCATATATATGAGTGATGATAAAACATGTTTCCTACTTAAATTTGTTAAATAAATCAGGACCTATGGAATCTCAATGATGATATTGGTTGTTGAATAAGGTTCCATACAAATTTGGTAATAATATACATGTTGAAGAAACTCAGTTTTTGATGCCCAAAACACAAGATTCGGTGGGTTTAAAACAAACGTTGTATACCACCATGACAACCATGGTCTCAAAGATACTTACATCCAAAATAAAATTATGAATTTACTTTTAAATCCTCTTATAGAGTTCCCTTGGCCATTTATATATGGGTAAATAATATAAAAACATAGAGGTGATAGATAAATTAACAAGGAAAATATGACTAGCTTGGGAAAGTGACTTAGGGGATCATGATTTCCAATATTGAGAAATTGAGAAGATCTAAAATTAAATTTATAAATATTCTAGAAAACCTATACCTATAAAGGACTTCATAAATAAAGGAATATTGTTAAATTTTTTAGAAATATTGATTATAATGGAAATGTTTCCATATTTATACTTCCTAGATAGAATATTTACACATTCAGAGGTTGTATATAAATAATTGGGCACCTTTCTTCCTAGTATAAAACCAAACTAGTTTGTGGAAACAATGGGATTACCAATAGAACCCAACCTGGTAGTAATAAACTTACTAATGATCTTAGGTAGAGTATTTCCAATAATAATAGGCCAATAATCACTAACCTCTAAATCATGTATAGTATTTAGAATCGGATAAATGAATTGAGATTTTCACCTTGGAGGGGGAACTTTGTATTTGAAAAGGGTATGAACAACCTATAATAATTACACATGAGTGACCTCATAAATTATCATGAATAATTTATCATTAAATCCATTCAATCCATTTTTAACCATCTCCCTATATATTTCCCTCTTGTTAAGTTCCTTAGCATCAGAGAGAGTCTCAACATAATTTTCAATGTTCTCTTTTTCATCAGAACAAATCAACTCATATTATGTCTTCAACTGCTTGAATGATTTAAAATATATTTCTTTATCGTTATTAACTTTTTATTTGAGGGAATATTCACTTATTATTTCAAAATTAATAATACTAATGGAAATTTTATCAATAGATTTATCATCAAGACATTTATCTTCTAGTGATGAGATCTTTCCATCAACATTTTTTGGATGAATTTTCATGAGTTTCTTTACCGCATTAATAAGACTAAACTTCCTTCCATATTTTTACTTTATTATTTTCTTCCTTTAATACAAATTTTAAATCAATAATGGTTTTTTTGTGTTCATGACATGAATTTAAATTATGAGTGTATGATGAAATAGAATAGGATAGTAGCAACAATAATGATTGGATTTGAATTAAATTAATTTTGAGTGGGGAATTTAGGGTTGTGATCAACCTTGTGATACATGAAAAATGAATTACCAAAAAAATGTGTTAGAAACAAAACCAATTCCCTAAAAATCACTACACACAAATTTTACAAAAAGGAATGTTTTTCATTTATTTGAGAAATCATATTTCAAACAACATTATTTTTTAAAAAATTCATGTAAATATCAATAACATCATTTCACACACTACTACACATGATTGGAAAAGTACAATCTATACTAATTAGCATGCTTTAACAAATTAAAACAATAAACAAGACATACTTATGATGTGTGAAAATCAAAATTACATACTCATACAGAATAGGTAACTGAAAAAAAATAGAGCTATATTAAAATTAATTAAAAAATATAAAATATACCAAGATATAGTTTGATTTTTTTTATTTTTAGAATAAATTTCTTATATCTTTTAAATTAATTTTTAATGATGGTATAAAAAATAGAGTTTGGTTGTTTTTGTCCATTGGTTGGGGTTGAATTTTTTGGTTGATTAAAATCTAAGATGTTAATTTCATAGTAGATTAGAATTAATTAGTTGTTTTATTAATTGAATTTAAATTTGGTTCTTATGAGAGTGTTTGTTTTTATGAAATTTGATAAACCTGGTTATTTGAGTTATGTCTTGAACTCATTGAATTATTAAGTGGAAATTGTTATTTTTTATCCCTTGTGACTTGTTAAAATAACGGTTTATTTTTGTTTACTAATAGGATTCATCTGAAAGGAACAAAAGAAATAAGGGAACCATAAAATATATTCATACTCTGGGGCATGCTAAAATTCCAGATCTTTCATTGATTTATGTTTAATTTTCATGCAGAAGCTATAACGAACCTAGATTCTATCAATGGAAATTCCCTTGTTATAATTATTTTATATAGTATAATCACATAAAATCACATTAAGAACATGATAAAAACTTTATAAATGAATAATTAATGAAATAAATAGCATTTCTAGATTTTAAGGAACACATACCAAGGGAATAGTGACTTGACCTTTGGAATAGCAACATGGCCCTTATGAATAGTAAAATAGAAAATTGAATAGTAAAATAGAAAATTGAATAGAAACCTCACCAATTAAATTATAAATAAAATTTATCCATATTATAAGTTACAATATTATATAATTATATCATAGTATGATTAAATAAATATTTTAAAATTTATTAATTAAGTGATGGAATTTTTGTAAGTCGTAAATATTTAATTACAATTTTATGACTAATTTAATAATTTAAAAGAAACATTATTTTCATAAAATGTATTCATAAATTATTATTTTGATTTCTTGTGATTATAAGATAATTTTATGAGACCTTAGTTAATTTCTCAAAGTGTTATAAACCAGTTATAATTTTAAAATCTGTATTTTTTGAGTAAATTAGGATTTTAATTAAAAAATAAATTTATCATATTTAGAAAATTATTTTCATAAAATGGAGTTAATTTTTTAATTCTACACATTTAAAAATAGTTAGGGTGAATTTTTTAGATTTTTCTAAAATACTTGAATTTTGTGAATAGTGAGATACAGTAATTTACGATATTTATACATTATAAGTTAAATACACTATTCCTTGATTCATCACTGATATAAAAACAATAATATAGAACTTACCTTCATTATTTTAAATTTTTTTATTATAATTCTCAAAATATTCATAGTTTTGAGCCAAAATAATAAACTAATGAGAAAACACTCATCTCCTCTACTATAAATACCACCCTCACCACCTCTTCTCCTCACACCTATCAAGACTTGAGCCTTGTCCAAATTATTCTAAAATACCATCCCAATCCCCTAACCCACATCCATGAGATTTTTTTCTTAACAAAAGACCAAAACCAATCCCCTAAGGAGGTTCTCAAGAAGAAGGAATCAAGAGGTAAAACCCTCTTCCTTTTCATTTAATTTCTTTTCAAGTTCCTTTCTTTTCTTTTTCTCTCCTCACCTACCCTCATCCAAATGGTATGATAAATTAATTACCTTACATATACAGTAATTTTTTTATTCAAATGTAATAATTCATCACTATCTCTCTTTCCCCCTCCTTTTATACTAAAAATGAAAACATCATCTGTGATGTGTTAATTTATCAGATTCAAGGATGATGGAGTTTTCAATTTTCATTACCATCTTCAAGTATGGTAATGAAACCATTTTATGTTTAAAAAATATTATAATATATATATTATATCTAATTTAATGTTCTGGAATCATTTTGTACACATGATATTAATTTATAAAACAAAATGATTTTTTTTGTGATTGAAAACCACCAAAATAAACCCAAATGATTATCTTTAACTATTTATCTAATGATTCATCATCATTCCATAAAACCAAATGATATATAAGACCTATTTAACCTCTTTAATATCATTAATAACATATAATTTCAATTCTAGATAATTACCCCCACTTTACATGACCTTTCGTACATGTCTACCAAGTAAACTAATCATGAAAACCAAGGAAACCAATGCTCCTAAACAATGAAATTGAATCTCTTAACCCATAAAAAAGTCTATAAATGAACTTAATAAAGTTATAATAAATCAAATACATGTATAAATGGTTATTTAATTATTAATTAAGGAATCTAATTTCATTATTCAGTACATTAAGATCAAGTGAAGAACACTTTCGGACTTAAGGTAAGGGATTATACCTGAACCTCTATTATTCCTTCAGGATATTATTTCTCTCTTTTTAACCAAATTAAATTCTCTTTTATTTTTATTTACATATTTTAAATGATATTTATATGTTCCAAACTCATTTATCAATATCCCTTTATCCTTATTTTTCAGGGATATACATGTTTTTAAAAGGTTCCCTACCCAATTCTTCTCAATAAGTAAGCTCAATTTAAGGTAACTTCCTGAATTCTTTCCCATTTTCAAGTGTGCTCCATAATCTATTTTAAGCCACCATTATTTTTATAAATTCACTCATTTTAGTATGAAAACTTTCCTAGTTCATTTATGGTTTTATATAAAATATTATTCCATTTTTGTCTTAAAATACTCTTTAATATTTTTCTTAAACTGCACTAAAATGTTTTATTTATAAAGTTTCTTAAATGCCATTTTAACATGCATTAAATTAAGTTTGACATCACTTATCATGATTTATGCCTATTTTCCCTTATTAATTTCCATGTATTATTTAAATCCTTTCTTTCATGGACACCATTGTAATGTTTTCTTATGTTATACCTTTTTGACAAGATTATGATACCCAATTCTTACCATGGGTAACCCTTATGTTTATGTTTGATTCCTTATGTATGATTATTCATGTGGCACACATATTCATGAACATGTTATTATGGGAATTCCTAGATAGAGCTTTAATGCATTTCTTAATGTTTAGTCTCGTGAGACGTCATGTACAACAGGCTTGGTGATTAGCCTTAACTAGTGATCCATGTGCAATTGTCTTGGTGGTTAACCTTGACTCATTATCCTTCATATGTAATGAGCCTTGACTCATGCTTATGTCATGTTTTATGTTGTTTCCAAATCTCTTATGATACCATTATTACATATTTTCTACTTCCTTATATATATCCATGCCTTTTATGTCATCTTATTATGCCTACTAACCCATGTGTTATGCTTTATTCTCGTGTTTATTCCCTTGCTGGGATTTTTAGCTCATCCCTTTGTTCATATTATCAACAGGTTATCCTATGAATATTTAAGGTCTCAAATGAAGTTAGTAGCTCATAATGGATGATAAATAAAGAATTTTTTTATTTATTCCCATGCTTTCAATTTTATATACCTAGTCTTCCAAAGACACTAGACTTTGTGATCCTTTGCATGTAATTTGATAGTTAATTATGTTTTAAATCATGTAATAATATGTGAAAAGGTCTAGGGTATCTATAGTTGGTATCAAAGGAAGGCCTGGTTATTTTAGAGATTAGGAATAGATAAATTTAGTAAGAACCTTAGGGATAAGACTAAGACTAAGAAAACATCCCTAAATTTTGGTAAGTATAGAGTAAGTGGTTTATCAAGAAAATAAATCTTTGTATAAATACTACAAATGGACATGGTTCTGGCACAAATGTACCTAGGAGTAACAACTCTAAAAATGTGTTCTGGGCCTGACTCAGGGTAACCTGGTACATGAGAATGGGTATTACTATGCACCTGGTTTGACACTCCCAAAGGATATGATTTGGTAAATTAATAATCTCATTATGAACCATTATTAATGGAACAAAAAAATCCCATAATAGTATATGTTAGGAAATAAACCTTAGATAACCTAGATTGAAACCTAGGAATCACAAGTTAGTATATCCTTTTACTTTAAAATTTTATCCTTTTATGGTCAAATTTTATTTTTACATGCTTATTAGCTAAGTATTCAAGCCCCTTGATTGCACTTTACTTTTATAGTTAATTGTAGGAAATAGAAGAAAACGTGCCAACAATCAATGTGATAGGCAATGTGACAATTGCCCTAATGATATACCAAATATAATGGGAATGGGTGCTCAAAACTTTATTACAGTACTTGATCATCTGGCTCAAGTTATGAATAATAACTTGAATCATATGGAATTCCCTCATTCTCTAAGGAAAGAGCAATTTGTCGTTGAATCCTTCAAGCAGAAAAGGCCTCCCATGTTTAGTGGATCTTCTAATATCCTCCTCATGAAAAAGTGGATTAACTCCATTGATAAAGATATTATCTATCCTCCAGTGCTTAAAATAAGTGAAAGTTATGTTGGAGGTCCATCGTTTTTATGGGGAAGCTAATAAGTGGTGGAAAATGATCAAAAATATGAAGTTTAAGGAGGAAATTGATTCCATGGATTGGGAGAAATTCAAGAAAATGTTTTTCAATAAATATTTCCTCCAAACCCTTTGTCTCAAGATAGAAAGAGAGTTCCTTAGACTTAAGTAGAAGGAATATGATTCTATTGGGGAGTATGAATAAAAATTTACAAGGCTTGAAATATATGCCTCAGACTTTATCATGAACACTGAAAACAAGGTGGATCGCTTCTTTAGAGGACTAAAGCAGAGTCTACAAAAAGAATTGGCAATTTAATACTTCAACGGTTATAAGGAGATTGTCTATTATTCCTTCAAGGTTGAAATGGATATTAGATACTCTAAATGGTCTCATGGAACCAGTGAAAAAAGTGGAAAATTGAGTCTAATATGGGTGGATAAAATAAATCCCATGATGGAAAGAAGACTGAATATCCCACGTATCAAAATTATGGGAAGAAGCATCCTGGGAACTGTCTAAAGGGAACCAGGAAATGCTTCAAATGTGGAAGAATGGGGAATCTGGCTAAGAACTACCGAAGGGACATGAATAATTCCACTAATGAAAAAAAAGGAAGGTTCAGATAAATACTTAGCTTATAGTTCAGTGTTTCAGCTGCAATGAACATGGGCATTTTGAAAACCAATTCCCTAAGATCAGGGCTATTAGAGGCAATCAACAACAAAATTCAAGGAAATAAGGAAGGTAATATGCTATCACTACCACTAAGGTAGAGCTTAACAATGATGTGGTGATAGGTATGCTGGTTATTCATTCAAGAATAGTGAACGTGCTATTTGATTCTGGTTCTATACATTCTTTCATATCTTACAAGTTTATTAGAACTATTCAAACACCACCTCAAAATATAGAGGTTGATTTATCTGTGAGAATAGTAAATGAGAAAATTATTGAATCCAAAGTATATAAATCCTCCTAGATTAAAGTTTGTAGACTGAATCTCCTAGAAAATCTCGGCATACTTCCTTTGGTGTATTTTGATGCTACATTGTGCATGGATTGGCTAGATTTATACAAATCCAACATCAACTTTTGGGAAAGTGAGATCACTCTTCACATTCCAAAGCATCTTACAATTATATACAAGTGTAATGAGGATGATGAATCTCCTTTAGAATCATTGTCTCAAGTTTGGATATTATTGCCTTATGAGAAAGTATATCTAGCTCAAATGATTGAGACAAAGGAGATAATTATGCTCAAAGACATGCCTATTGTAAGGGAATACACTGATGTATTCCACGAAAAGTTTCTTGGTCTTCCTCCTGATCAAGAGTTTGAGTTCTCAATTGAACTTATTCTTGGATCTCTACCTATATCAAAGACACCTTATAGAATGGCTACTATAGAGCTGGAATATCTAAAGAAATAGTTATAGGAGAATATAGATAAGGTTTTTATACGCCTGAGTGCTTCACTATGGGGTGAACCACTCCTCTTTATTAAGAAGAAGTATGGATCAATGCACCTATGCATTGATTATTGTGCACTCAATAACATCACAATAAAGAACAAGTATCCCCTACCATGGATAGATGACTTATTCAATCAACTACATGGGGCCAGTTATTTCTCTAAGGTGGACCTTCGGTTGAGATATCATCTATTAAAGGTGAAAAAGGAAGATATTCCCAAGACCGCCTTTTGAATTAGGTATGGACACTATGAGTTCATAGTGATGCCCTTCAGACTCACTAATCCTCCAGCAATTTTCATGGATGTAATGAATAGAGCCTTTAGAGATTACCTCGACAAATTTGTGGTGGTCTTTATCAATGATATTATGATATACTCAAAGAGCAAGGAGGAACATGAGAAAAATTTGAATACTATGATAAATTCAAAGGGATAAGATTTATGAAAAGTACAGTAAATGTGAGTTCTGGGTGGAAGAAGTATCATTCTTGGGGTATATTATCACTATCAAAGGAATATCTGTGGACCCTTCCAAGATAAAGGCAATCGAAGAGTGGACCAGACCAACATTTATAATGGAGGTCCACAGTTTCCTTGGCCTAGCTGGGTATTATTGACAATTTGTGAAGAACTTATCATGATTGTCAAACCCAATAACCAAGATGACATGGAAGGGAGTGAAGTTTTTTTAGACTCAAGAATGTGAGGAAAGCTTCAAGGAGCTCAAAAAGAGGCTTATCACTGATCTAATACTCACACTTCCAATAAGTGTAGAAATATTTTTGGTATAAAATGACGTTTCAAAGAAATTATTAGGTTGTGTACTAATGAAAAATGATAAATTGATAGCCTATTCCTTAAGGCAGTTAAAAATTCACAAGAAAAACTATCCTACGCATGATCTGGAGTTGACGGATGTGATCTTCGTGTTGAAAATCTAGCGGCATTATCTCTACAGGTAGAAGTGTTAGATATATACTGACCACAAGAGTTCAAATATATATTCACATAGAAGGAGCTTAATATGAATTATCGAATATGGTTAGATCTCATCAAGGACTACGACTGCTCAATCTACTACTATCCTAGAAAGGAAAATAAGGCGGTGGATGCTCTAAGTAGAACAAATCCTACATCATTATCAATGATGATAATTGAGAAGGATCAAATCTTCTTAGACTTAAAAAGGATGAAAATGGAAATCATTAAGAGAGGAACATCATCAATCCTTTATCAAATGATTTCCCAACTATCCCTCTTGGATAAAATAAAGGATACTCAAAGAAATGATATGGAAATTCATAAAAGGGTGGAAGCTATCATAAATGGGAAGTCCTCCATGTTTAGGATTAATAAGGATAGATTCGTAAGATTTGGGTCATGATTATGTGTATAATTTTAACTAAAGATAAATAATTATCTTCTGAATGACGCACATAGCTCGACTTTCTCTATTCACCCAGGGAGCACAATGATGTATCGAGATCTCCAAGAGAACTATTGGTGGGATAATATGAAGAAGGAGATTGCTAAATATACATCAAAGTGAATGGTTTGTCTATAATTGAAGGCTTAAAGGAAAAAGTTTAAAGGGTTGATAAAACCATTACCCATAACAACATGAAAATGGGAAAACATCACTATGGAATTTTTCAATGGACTTACAAAGTAATCCAGAGGGAACAATGCTATACGGGTTATTGTGGATCATCTTATAAAGGAAGCTCAATTTATTGAAATTTGAGAGGACTTATCATTGGATCAACTTGAACGGATATATATCAAAGAGGTGGTAAGGATGTATGGAGTACCACTATTGATTGTATCTGATTAAGATCTGAGATTCACCTAGAAGTTATGGAAAAGTCTCTAACATGCTCTAATTAATGATCTGAACTTCAGTACGATCTATTATTCTCAAACTAAAGGACAATCTAAGTGAACTATTAAGAAAATAGAAGACATGTTGAGAGAGTGATCTATGGATATCAAATGAGGATGGGACCAACATCTACCTCTGGTTGAGTTCTCTTACAATAATAATTTCCACTTGAGCATTCGAATAGCTCCATATGAAACCCTTTATGGGAAAAGGTGCAGAACACCGTCATTTTGGGATGAAGTTGGTGAGCATAAGCTACTAGGACCTGAAATGGTTGAATAAATGGTGTAAAATGTAAAAATCATTCAACATCACATCAAGGAAACCCAAAATCGACAAAGATAGTTATGCATATAATCATCAACAAGACCTTGAGTTTAAAGTTAGAGACATTTTATTTCTCTGAATATCTCTATGGAAAAAGGTTATGAGATTTGGGAAGAAAGGAAAGTGAAGTCTTAGGTACATCAGCCCCTTTGAGATTTTTTATCACATTGGAGTTGTGGACTATTGACAAGAACGTATACCTACCATGTCTAAAGTAAATGATGTATTCCATGTATCCATCTTAAGGAAGTACATATTTGATCCTTCACATTTACTGACTTCCGAGGTGGTACAATTCATGAATGATCTTTCTTACAAGGATCATCCAATGAAGATATTGGATCTTAGAGATAAAGTTATATGCAACAAGACTACTCACCTGGTCAAAGTACTATGGCGGAACCATAAGTACGGAGACACAACATGGGAACCGGAGGAAGTGATGGAGGAAAAGTACCCACACTTTTTTTCAACTTAGATTGTAAAATGAAATTTCGAGTGTGAAATTTCATAAGGGGGGAAAATTTTAACAACCATGAATTTTATAAAAGGAAATTCTCATCTTATAATTATGTCATATAGTATAATCACATAAAATCACATTAAGAACATAATAAAAACTTTATAAATGAATAATTAATGAAATAAAAGGAATTTCTAGAAGTTAAGGAACATATACCAAATGAATAATAACTTGACCTTTGGAATAGTAACATGAACCTTATGAATAGTAAACCAAACAATTGAATAGTAACCTTACCAATGAAATTAAAAATAAAATTTATACATCTTATAAGTGACAATATGATATAATTATATCATAGTATAAGTAAATAAATATTTTAAAAATTATTAATTAAATTTTGGTATTTTTATAAGTAGGAAATATTTTATTACAATTTTATGATTAATTTAATAATTTAAAAGAAAATATATTTTCATAAAATTTATTCATAAATTAATCTTTTGATTTCTTATGATTATAAGATACTTTTGTGATACCTCAGTTAATTTTTTCAAAGTGTTATAAAATCATTTATAATTTTAAAATTTGTATTTTTTGAGTAAATTATGATTTTAATTAAAAATTAAATTTATCATATTTAGAAAATTATTTTCATAAAATGGAGTTCATTTTTTAATTCTAAACATTGAAAAATATTTATCATGAATTTTTTTGATTTTTTTAAAATACTTGAATTGTTGTGAATAGTGAAATACAGTAATTTACGGTATTTATACATTATAAGTTAAATACGCTATTCCTTGAGTCATAGCTGATGTAAGAACCATAATATAGAACTTACCTTCATTATTTTAATATTTTTTATGATAATGGTCAAACTATTCATAGTCTTGAGCTAAAATAATATGCTAATGATTAAAATAATGAAAAAACGCCCCTCTCTTCCACTATAAATACCACACTCATCGCCTATTCTCCTCACACCTCTCAATACTTGAGCCTTATCCAAATTCTACTCAAATCACCTCCCTATCCCCTCCTACACATCCAGGAGATTTTGGTCTTAACAAAAGACCAAAACCAATCCCCTAAGGAGGTTCTCAAGAAGAAGGAATCAAGAGGTAAAACCCTTTTCTTTTCTTTTAATTTCTTTTCAAGATCCTTTCTTTTTTTTCTATCCTCACCTCCCCTCATCCAAATGTTATGACAACTCCAGTGCCTTAAATATACTGGAATTTTGTTATGCTGATGGAATAATTCATCATCATCTCTATTTCCCCATCCTTTTATACTAAAAATGAAAACATCATCACTGATGTGTTAATTTATCACATTCAAGGACGATGAAATTTTCAATTTCCATTACCATCTTCAAGTATGGTCATAAAACCATTTTTATGGTTGAACCAGATTATAATATATGTATTATATCTTATTTAATGTTGTCTATTCATTTTTTACACATGATATTAATTTATAAAACAAAATGAGTTCGTTGTGATCAAAAACCACCAAAATAAACCCAAATGATTATCATTAACTATTTATCAAATGATTCATCATAATTAAATTAAAAATGATATATAAGACCAATTTAACCTATATAAGATCATTAATAACATATAATTTCAATTCTATATAATTACTCCCACTTTATATGACCTTCCGTACATGTATACAAGTAAACAGATCATGAAAACCAAGGAAATCAATGCTCCCAAATGATGAAATTGAATCTCTTAACCCATAAAAAAAGAAATAAATAAACTTAATAAAGTTATAATAAATCAAATACATATAGAAAGGGTTATTTAATTATTAATTAATTAATCTAATTTGACTATCCAGTACATTAAGATCAAGTTAAGAACACCTTTGAACTTAAGGTAAGAGATTCTACCCAAACCTCCATTAATCCTTCAGGTTATTCTTTATCTCTTTTTACCCAAATAAAATTCTCTTTTATTTTTATGTATATATTCTAAATGTTGTGTATATTTTCCAAACTCATGTATCAATATCTGTTCATCATTCTTTTTTGGGGATATACATATAAGAGGTTCTCTACCTGATTCTTCTCGATAAGTAAGCCCAATTTAAGAGAACTTTCTAAATTATTACCCATTTTTAAGTGCACTCCATAATATATTTTAAGAAACCATTATTTTTATAAATTAAATCATTTTAGTAAGAAAACTTTCCTGGTTCACTTTTGGTTTTATATAAAAGATTTTTCCCTTTTCTTCTTAAAGTGCTCTTTAATATTTTCCTTAAACCGCACTAAAATGTTTTATATCTAAAGTTTCTTAAACACCATTTTTACATGTATTAACTTTAGTTTGACATAATTTATCATTATATATGACTATTTTCCCTTATAAATCTCCATTTATGATTTAAATATTTTTTTTATGGATGCCATTGTGATATTCTCTTGTGTTATGCATTTTGGACAAGATTATGATACCCAATTCTTACCATGGGTAACCCTTATGTTTATGTTTGATTCCTTATGATTATTCATGTGGCACACATATTCATTAAAATTTTATGATGGGTGTTCCTAGATATCACTCCAATGCATTGGGTAATGTTTAGTCTCATGAGACGTCATGTGCAATGCTCTTGGTGGTTAACCTTGACTTGTGCTCCATGTGCAACAGTCTTGGTGGTTAACCTTGACTCTTGATCCTTCATGTGAAATGAGCCTTAAATCATGCTTATTTAATGTTTTATGTTGTTGTAACATCTCCTATGATACCATTATTACATTTTTTATGATTCCTTATGCATATCCATGCCTTTTATGTCATCTTATTATGCCTATTAACCCATGTGATATGCTTTATTCTTATGTTTATTCCCTTACTGGGATTTTTATCTCATCCATTTGTTAATGTTATACCCAAGTTATCCTATGCAGATATAATGTATCAAAGGAATTTAGGAGCTCATAATGGATGATAAATAATGAAATGTTTTATTTAGTCTCATGTTTTCAATTTTATGTACCTAGCCTTCCAAAGACACTAGACTTTACGATCCTTGCCTTGTAATTTGATAGTTAATTATGTTTGAAATCATTTAATAATATGTGAAAATGATTGGGGTCACTATATAAGCAACATTAAATATTTATGGATGTGTTCCCCGATTATTATTGTTCTGTTCTCTTAGAAAAAAGAAAGATGGAAGTGTTTTGAATCAGGAAACACAGGAAAAAATTGTAATACTATTTTCAAAATTTTAGTTTATATTTCATAAGGTCCAGATATTGATTTGGTTGAATTTAATTAGATTTATTTCATGTTCAAAGCAAGTATATTTTAAAAATATTTTTTCCATTATATAAACTCAAGCAAATTAGTTGCAGTCAAATTTTCCATTTAGAATTTCAAAAACAAATTCACAGAAGAGTTTTGTAAGAATTTATATTGAATGCAATAATGTTTTTCATATAACTCACCATGAGTCACTTAGACTGGAAAATTTGAAACACAAAATGTTTGATTTCTTCTGATTTATTTTCCAATAATGTAGTCAACTGATCAGAAAACTCATCCCACAACGTTCAATTAATGGTAACAACACTACAATTGTTTTGTTACATAAAAAATAAAATTAATATATGTAATGTACATGACAGTGTATTTAATTTTATAAGATTTATTACCTTTCATTCATTTACAAAATTTTCATCCTCTTTTTGTTATTTCCCCACATTTTCACTAGTTTTTGGTGGTAAAGATGAGCAATTACATCTATGTATTGAATGAAGTTGGAGAATTAATTCATGATGAGATAAAATCACATATACTGTAATGGTTAACCCAAATAGATAATATGTAGTAGTGAAGCCATAATAGGATTTGAAAATATTGATTCCATGTTATCACACACCTGGAAAACTCATCTGCATTGAACACTATGAAATGTAAAAAAATAATTCAATGTATAATTTAACAATAACATATAGTGAGGCTAATTATTACACAATGTTAAATAGTGTTGGTAGTTGTGTCAGTGAATGTGGGAAAATTGATCATTTTTTAGTCACAACAATCAAATGAAAAGTTGCATGGGAAAACTTTATGATTTTACAGTAATTATACAGTGGATATCAACATATAATACTCATTATCTTGGGAAAAAGTAAGGTTTGTTGGTTCCAAAATTTTATAAGTAAAAGTAAATATCAAAATTTAGAAGTTAGAAAATTGAGGCAACTTAAGTAACCAGCACTATTGATGCTGTAAAAAAAATGCTAGTGTAATTTTGTTCTTATAAGAATTGTTAGTCCAAACATCGCTAGTGTTACCAATTATAAAGTAATGTAGCCCCTGATAATGTAAATGTGTAAGAACTGCCAGTGTAATAGTGTTACTAAAGAATAAAAACATGAAAATATTTAATCATTAATAGTGTAATGATGCTAATAATATTGGATTCAGTATTGATGTAATTTTATGCTACTAATATTGTCTATAGGGGAGGCATGATACCACAATATTGATATAGTAGCGCTGATACTAATGAAGTGAAATGTGTGAATATGTAACCACTACTAGTAATTATGATAGTATAATACAGTAATGATGATGATATTTCAATATTTCTTCTCATAACTGCTTATTTTATGTTACATTTTTAAATCTTCTATGAATAAACCAGATACTATAAATGTTTATGTTACTGGTCATACATCTAAACAATAAACATCTACATACCAGGAACAAGAATGTTACTATTGAATAAAGCCGTACTTTTTATGAAATTTAAAGTTATTTTTCTTTTTAGTTTACTAAAGAAGTGAAATTTTTAAATAATTAAGAATTTTTAGTGTAATACTTATTATAACATTAGATTTAATGTTAATGTAATGAAGTGCTACTAATATTGTCTATATGCAAGGCATTCCGGTGCAATGCTGCAACTATAATTTTGTTTACTAATAAATTTTCTAGTTTTAGTCTACTTCTAATGAAGTTAAATGTGTGAATATATTAACTCTTATAGTAATTATAACAGTATAATGATGTTATAAATAATGATGATATTTGAAATGATCATTCTAATCCATGTATGATTTATGCTACTACAGTAATACTGCTAGGAATAATGTGACATTATAATTCTAATAGTGTGATGTAACTATTGGAATGTTGATACTAATGAGGTCGAATGTTTATATATTTAAACATTACTATTTTAATCATTGTTATATGAATAACCGGTATTGTAAGAATCTCTAATGTAATGTTGGTAGTGTTATTAGTGAAAGTGTAGTTATGTTAATATTATTGTAATTTTATATTCAAACCTATTTTTTAAGCTATCCATTATATGAATGTTGTGATTGATCAATAATTTCATAGAATTAATGCTGCTACTAACAATAATAGAACCTACTTAAGAGCATAGGGAGAATAGTTAGATGATATGTGTTAAAGATATTGAAATGTTAAATAATCAAGGCAGGATGAATAATAATTGCCTAATCTTTTGGGTCTGACAAGGTGCAACACTAATAAATTTCATGAATATGGTTCTTCTATCAAAAATATACTCATTCATGTTTTCATCTCAAAGAGTAAAATTAATCACAACACCTCTGAGAACAAATTAATAGTACAATTACAAAATATATGTAAAATGAATTCAAATTAATTAAAACCTAAATCTAATTTAAAAGAAGAATAATGTGTCATCCTGCATCACAATTTCCATTTGATTGAAATACTTATTACTTTAAATTACCAGTCCTTTTGAATAAAAATTATTGAAACACTTATCCCATTTAATATAGTTGAACTTGATCTTGGTCTGTATTTTCTAGAATAATTGGTTACACTCAATTACATTTTTAGTTTGTTTATATTTTATAAGTTATATTCCTATATTATATTATTTGTTTATTTTGATTATATACTAAAATGGTAACACCCTTTTATATGATTCTCTTCAATCTCTAGAATAGAAGGAACCAGATGCATTTGGACCTAATGATCATTTACATCACATCCTAGGTGACGATCACGGTGGAAGAGTTCACTCTAAACTTAGAAATAAAACTGTGTTGTCTGAATATTGGTCTTCATGTATTGAATCTTCTAGAAACACTACTAGAATGGTTATTTAAGAACAATTAAATGATTCCATTGATACATCAAATAAAATCGTTCACAAATAGTCTCAACATAAGCAAAAAAATAAAATTGAGCAATTATCCAAAGTAATATCAGTGATATGATCTTAACTTACACCAGATGGTGAAACAACAGTGGATGGATGTTTATCGATTTTGCGCTCAATTTATGAGGATGGAAATGATTGTGTAGTTGATGATGCTCATGGAGAGGTTTATGATGATTGAGAGGGTGCTGGTGGAGAGGCCGATGATGATGGAGAGGGTGTTGGTGATGATGATGATGATGCTCATGTTGGTGGAACACATGTCGACGGTGTTGATATTGGTGACAACGATGATGAGGATTCAGATGAGATTATTGAGTGACATTATTAGTAGTTTTTGTATCTATAATTTTTTTTATTGTTTATAAAATTTCAATTTTATATGTATTAGTTTTTTTGTATTTGTGTTTGGATTTGGGTGGAAATGGGATGTAGCATGTGATGTATTTGGTATGCTGCTGGTGTTCTGTATGGCCTAGAAGTACCATATGGATGGAATTTGGTATACTTCAGGTGTTTTTTTGGCCTACAAGATGTCAATTTAGTCTGGTATATTTCCATGATTTAAACTATGGAAATAGATATCCTACCACCATGATTTTAACCATGGCATCAGGTATGAAAATCCATGGTTTAACCATGGTTATAGCTGTTAACTGCCATGGTTTAAATTGTGGTACTATATAACCTACAACCATGGTTTCAATCGTGGCATTAGGCCTTAATTTCCATGGTTAAGATGTGGCTATATCTAGCAATTGTCACGGTTTAAATTTTAGAAATAAACTACTTATAGCCATGGTTTAAACCATGGAAATAGGCTTTAATTTCCACAGTTTAACCATGGTTATCTCTGGAAATTTCCATGGTTTAAACCATAGAAATAGGCAGTATATTGCCATGGTTTAAATTATGGAAATTGTTAAGCCCTAATGCAATGACTTTAGCCTCCACGGTTAGGAAAACCATTGAAATAGGCTATTGCCATGGTTTTTTGGCATACAGCTATGATCCCAAACTGTGGGCATAGGTGAATTTTCTAGTTGTGATAAAAGTGGCGAAATTAATAAAATCTATATTTTCACTATTCACTTGAAAATTAATTATTTTCAAAAAAAATCTAAAAAATTATCTTAAGTTTATATGATCACGATAAATCCAAAAACAATGCTAAGTTTTCCAAATTCACATTCTAAAAAATATAAAATATAGTAAAAAACTCTGTTTTATCAGAAAATGAATTTTTTTGCATTATTTATACTTATTCTTGTTTCTTATAAATTACTAATTAAACTATTATTAATCATCTATTCATATCAAAATATATTATGTTTGAAAAGAAGTTCATTTTAGAAAATAGGTTTCATTAGTTGTTTAGTTGCACCGATTGAGTTGATATTTAAAGTGAAATTTATTTTGTTTATATATATATATATATATATTCATAATCATGTTACCACTATTTATTGAAAATAACCTTTTTAATATTAACACAAATTAGTTATTTACCATCTAAATGAAATAACTAATAATAGTTTATCATCTTAGTGTTTATTATAGCTTCATTAATAATTTCTTATTGATATGTTGAAGTTTGTTTACATTGAGTGTAGCATGTGACACATGTTATAGAGAATATTATGTATTTTAAAGGATCCAAAATATCAGGTCATTACATTTTACCCATTAAATAAATTGCATCTTCACAATTCAGTTATAATTTACTTACAGGAATAACTAAAGGTGGATAAATGATTAACATGCCTTAAGGTATTATCTCTAGTGAGATACAATTCTTAATATCATAGGGAAGACTAGAAAACACTTATTTTCCCTAACCATTTCAAGGAAATGTGTATCATAACTAGGTATCAAGGCCCATGTGAAGGATTCATTTTTTTTCAATAGTTATCCTTACACTACTAGATGGTTACAATTGATTTAGAATGTATTTTTCCCTATTCTATAAATTAATGTGAAGTCAAAGTGAAGATATCCATTCTATTTCAAAAATTGAATCAGTTTTTTTAAGGATATTATGATCTTCATAAATTTTATCTCCATAAACATAATAATCATACCACTAAATGTTTTCCTTAAAATAAAAATCACTGATGGTTGTGACTTTATATTCTTAGAAAACATACAAGATACAGTAGGTTTGATAGAACTAGAATACATCCATTAATTCAGGGTAGAGAGTAACTGAAACCTAATTACCACTATCCCTATCATAGATAGTCATTACATAGGTTCTTCCTATCTTCCTAGGTCTAGGAGTTTTTTTATTCCTTTCAACCTCATAAATCCTTGGATTGGGGTATTGTCTTGGATAGTTTTTGAGTTCTCTACACATAAGACATTGAATTATTAGTGGTTACCTTAAATGAGTTTTATCTTATTTCCTCGTGTTAACTGAACTCTTCATTTTCACTTGACAATTTGATGCTTGATGGCCTCCTTTACTATAATTCAATCATATTCCATCCCCCTTGAGTAAATTCCATTGGTTCTTCTTTACACATTTTTAACATGTAGGAAATCAAACATTTTTTACTTCATCATCTTCATCTCTTAATCTTTAATGAGACTCCATCTTTCTCTTATTTAGTGATTTTGGGACTTTGACTATGCTCACATTATTAATCATATTTTGTGACATTTGGTTTGGTATAATCATATGGTTTCTCAATCTATCTCCCATTTCAATGGGTTTTTCATTAATCTTCGCATTGTCCTTCACACCCAAGGTTCCTTCTAGTTTCAGACATTACTAAAACCAAAAGGGTTGACATGAGTGACAAAACATTAACAATGTAAGGAGATTATCATAATTATAAATAGAATTAAACCTTAAAAAATATTTTTCTTTTATATTATCTCATTGTCCTATAGTTCCTTTAGTTCATCATATATCAATCATAGTTTGAATTAGGTTACTTTAAGTTGAGTTATTTTACACTCCTCATCCTAATACCTCAAAGTAACTAGGAAAAAAATCCTTTATATTGGTTCATAAATATCATATGATCAATCAAATCATATCCCCTGAGAGTGTCAAACCAGGTGTGTAGTCTTAGGCCCACGTATTATGTACTAGGTAATGATTGAGTTAATACCCAATCTGCCCTTTTTGGGGTTATTACCCCTGGGTACAATTGTGATAAAGTATGCATCTACTTGTAGTATCCAAGTGGTGATGTATTGGTAGGTAAAACCATATACTTAATACTTTACCAATATTTCAAAATATCATACTATACTTAGTGTCACGACCCTACTTCACCAAGATGAGGGAAGGGACAACAAATTTCCAAACCCTCCCTTCCTTAAGTTGAAGGAGAGATAATGACCCTTGAGACCCGCCTTCAATAGGCCTTGGGGTGGCGACTAGCACCAAGGGTATAGAATTACACATAAAATGGAAGGAATTACCCTTTTTATTTAGTAGGATCAGGAGATAAGATAGTAAATCCCAAAAAACACCAAAACTGGAAGTAAAATTAAACCAAAATAATCTATTCCCATATGTATGTTTCAACAATAACTGCTACAAAAATACAGAAAACTATAAAGGGAAGTACCAAAAGAAAAGAAAAGAAACGAAATCAACGGTCCTGGTGTCTGAGATAATAGGGTCTGGCACGGTCCTTGAAGTCCTCCTGGAAACCTGAAAGCATTTTTATATATGTAGGGTGAGCATACATGTATACTCAGTAGGGAAAACCAAAAGCTCTCGTACACAAGTGGGGAGGCATTCTAATGCCCTGTGAGAAAAGGAGACAACCAAAGCACCTAGCAAAGAAAATATCCACCCAAACCTCACCAAGTCACACTCCCCAAATAATGAAAGTCAAGTAAAGTAATATTAATAATACATCAATGTTTGGGTACCTCGCACCACTTTCCCACTAGTTATTGAATACATCCTACATGTCAGACCTCTCCCGCCATTCTCACTGCAGTCCCACTTCCATATCCCGCCCGCACACACCTGGGCTACCATAACCACACATCCCTCCCACAAACACCTAGACCACAATAACCACATGTAACCATTTCCATAGACACCTGGTCCAGAAAAACTACTACCATGCCCGAAGACACCTGGGCCATAACAACTACTGTCATGCCCGAAGACAACTGGGCCTCATCCCGAAGATGCTTGGGAAACAAACTGCCTACACTCACCTGGGACAATCACCACAACTAACCTGCTCGAATAATCTTGGGCTATAATGGACCTCAAGCCCTTACAGCCTACCCGAAGATTCTTCAGCTACTCAGGAAAGGGAGCAGAAAAGGAGCTAATAACCAGCCACTCACAAGAGTGTTGGGAAAAACACACTCCCCCATGAAATGGGGGTGTTTAGCATGAAGTTCTCAACTTGGGTGGGTCACGAATAAGAAACATAAAAACTAAATTATACATATAGGTAAACAAGAACTCATCCCAACCTAGTGGTTCCAAAACCAACCCAAACACAAACACCCTTGTTACTATTCATTCATAAAAAAATCACAACAACCACAACCAAGTCACAAATCATTCTCAGAAAACAAATCCCCTTTAAACCCGTTCTTGTTTTCATATTCAAGTGATTCCAATTAAAATAATTCTTTACTACCGGGCAACTAACAAGCATATAAACAAGCTAAGGAAGGGAAAACAGCCAAGAAACAATTTAAGCATTCACATCTGATTCTCTTGTAAAGTCACAACAACAAAAGGGATCTATGAGATCCTATGAAGTAATAGAACTAAACCAAGACCCAACATATGGACCCACACGGCCTCATATCCACAAACCAACAACTGCACAACAACAAGGGATCCCATCCCCATCCTCTTCACCCCACAAGCATCAAGCAGAACAACTATACACATCACCAGAACAGAGTAAGGGAGTTTTTCAGATTCAACCACACCATTCCTTTAGTTTCATATTACCGTTTGGTTAACCGGGGTGACCACACAGGGATTATTATTCATTGGTAATCCATTTAATCAACCAATTTTATGTGATTAACTAATTTCCATGTTACATCCATTCAATCATATAATTATCTAGAAAAACAGGGGTTCATTAGTGCGCAATAAAGGACCACCAACAGCCACGATTTTCAGTGGACATAGGCCCATACAATTCATAACATATAAGCAAGGATAAAAGAGTAAAACAGTATCATCATCACACCCCTACAGTCTTTAAAAACCATTCATTATCTTTGTTAAGGTTTGGTTCCATCCATCTCTGAAGGGAAAATTATCATACCCACCACGCATGATACACAGTAAGAGAGACGAAGGAAAAAACCCTACCTGGATGATCAATGATCAAATTTTTTCTCCACATGCTAGGAACTGGGGATGCATGACTTGCTGAGGAGGAACTCCAAGAGCGATTAGGAAAGGCTCTAGTATAGGCGCACCACTAGCCTTGGGAAGGGGGACTCCAAACACACCAAGGAAATAAAAGAGACCAACCAAGAAGAAGAAGAATGAATCTCGTATGATAAAAGGTAAGATCCTGGAGTTACGGGATATGAAATATTGAACGGCTTTAAAGTAGGATTGTGGTTTCACCGCGTGGTTGGATGGTTACACATGATGAAATTAATTATTATTTAATAATTCTCATCAAAGAGGTGTCCATAACGGTTATGAGTTAAAGGGTTTCCTTTAAATGGAAAAACCATGTAACAAGGGTGGAGATAAAAAGTATGGGAAAAGGGTGTGACACCAAGGAAAAAAAACACACGTTTTGGTAAGTCAAGGGTCGCCTGGCTCTTAGGGTATTTTAGATATCATTTATGGGCTTTTAATGAATTTTAAAAGGGTATTAAAACACTTTTACATCAAAAGATACGTTGCGGGAGCAGAACTGGAAAAGAAACAAAGGGTGGGACACTGTTTGGTGAAACACCATAAGCGATGCCACGGTCACGATGCCACCGCCACAGTGCCACCCTAAGCGGTGCCACTGTTTCGGTGTGAAACCGTCATGGTGCCACCATTTTGGTGTGTGATCGTGAAAATGCGACCGCTACGGTGCCACCATCACGGTGCCACCATTTCGGTGTGCGACTATGACCGGTGCCACCATTACAGTGTCATCGTTTTGGTGGAACCGTTTGATGGAACTGAGTTTTTGGAAAACTCCTTAATGATTCATTGTTTGATCCATTACATCAGATACCTATCAAACTATTCTCACCCTCAAGAATCAAAACTAGACCTGAAGAAAAGAGAGGGGTTCGAACAACCACCTCAAAAGATACCTCTCAGAAGTAAACCTCCTCGACATATAGGAACACCTATCCCTCAAGTAACCACACAAACATGTAAAGGTAATATTGTCCATTCATATGGATTAGGGAGTCCCTTCCTCCATATCAAGATACTATCCACTTTGGGTGGCACTGACTCACCCGCACGGGTTTAACCGCATCCACTTTAATGCATCTTGATTAGGGATCGGGTCCTCCCCTTTCCAAAGTAAGGACTTTTCACAAACATTCAGGGGAAAAGGAAAAAAACACATTTCATGGTTAACAAGGTTAGACACTTCATCACAAACAAGTACGAAACAAAACTGAACAGAACTCAAAATAGCTCCAGGTACTGGGCATGCATCTGTGCCTCTCATTCACAGGTACTCTCCCCAAGGTCACCATCCCTCCATAACACACGAACCAAGGGAATGGTTCGTCCATGAAGAACCTTCTCCTCATGATCCTCGACCCTCACTGGTCGCTCTACGAACGTCGCGTCGTCCTTAATATCCAGCTTCCCCCAGTCGAGGACGTGTGAATCATCGTGTAAATATCAATGGAGTTGAGACACATGGAAGACGTCATGCACCCTCAGTAGCAGCGGTGGTATCACCAGCTGATAAGCTACTTCACCAACCCACCGCAGCACCTTGAAGGGGCCAAAAAACCTCGGAGAAAGCTTACTCCCCCTACCGAACCTCAGTTTCCCATGCTGAGGGGAGACCTTCAAGAACACGTGGTCCCCGAACTTGAACTCTAAGGGTCTCATCCTGTGATCAGCATATGAATTCTGTCAGTCCTGATCCACCTTCATCCTCTCCTGTATAAGCTGAACCTTCTTCATTGTGCTCTGCACTACCTCGGGTCCAAGAACACCTGCTTCCCCAACCTATTCCCATCACACGGGTGAGCAACACGACCTCCCATACAAATATTTGAACGGAGCCATGACAATGGTAGAGTGATAACTATTATTGTAGGAAAACTCTACCAGAGGAAATTGTCATACCCATAATCCTCTAAAGTCCAAATCACATACTTGTAGCATATCCTCCAATGTCTGGATGGTGCACTCTATCTTCCCATCTGTCTGGTGGTGGAAAGCAGTGCTGAGGTATATTTGGGTGCCAAAATCATGTTGCAATCCATTCCAGACCCATGAGGTAAACCGGGTATCCCGATCCGAGACTATGGACCTCGGAACTCCATACAACTACGCCACCTCATCCATGTACTTCTTTTCTAAGGCATCCAGTACACTCAACTCCTTGATTGTCAGGAAGTGAGCTGATTTTTTCAGTCGGTCTACCACTACCCAGATAGCATCACAGCCTCCTTTAACCCTAGGTAGTCCCATGTCGAAATCCATCGAGAGGTCATCCCACTTCCACTCGGGGACATCTAAAAGCTTCAACAGACCTCCTGGGATGTGGTGCTCAGCCTTAACCTGCTGACACATGAGGCACTTTGCCACAAACTCTTCCACTGTCTGCTTCACCCCGGGCCACCAAAACTGACCCCTAAATCCCCGATACATCTTGGAAACTCATGGGTGTGCCGCCATGGGTGATTTGTAGAAATCACCAAGAACTATCTTGTGCATTCCCACCGTGATGAACAACTTTCCATGAAACAACATCTGATTCTGCCCGTCTTCCAACCATCCTCCCGGGGCATCACCCTGGCTATCACGATTGTGCATCACTTCAGCCTTTAATTCCCCCCACTGAGACTCCTCTACCTACCGCAACAGAGAGTATTGAACTATCATCTAGAACAGACAGCCCATGCCATCCTCCACCCTTGCATCCATGTGTAGGGCATCCAACTCCTCTATCACCTTCCAAGCATCTGTCAATTCTCAAGCCAAATCCTTTTGTGACTTCATGCTCAAGGCATCAGCCACAACATTCCCCCTTCCTGAGGTATAGGAATTTTCAAAGTCATAGTCCTGAATAAACTCCATCCATCGCCACTGCTGCAAGTTCAGGTCTCACTAAGAAAAGATATACCTCAAGCTCTTGTGATCTGTGAAGACCACAAAGCGCTCCCCGATGAGGTAGTGCCGCCAAAACTTTAGTGTGAACACGACCGCTGCAAGTTCCAGATCATGGGTGGCATAATTATGCTCATGGGTACATAACTACCTAGACACATAAGAGATCACCCCATGTTGTTTCATCAGCACACACCCCAAGCCTTGGCCTGAAGCGTCATAGAATACCTCAAACGTCACCCTTTATTCTGGAAACCTCAGTACTGGGGAACTAAATATCTTCCCCTTTAGATAACTTAAGGTTTCCTAGCACTGCTCACTCCATATAAAAGCATGGTCTTTCTTGGTCAAGGCTATCATAGGTGATGAAACTCAAGAGAAGTTGGGCACTAATCTCTGGTAATAACCCGCTAGACCCAAGAAACTACAAACCTATACCACGTTCTTGGGTGCTTCCCAAGAAACAACTGCCTCAACCTTTGATGGGTCCACTGTTATTCCCTACTCGAACACCACATGTCTAAGGAAGTGCACCTCTCGTGTCAAGAACTTGCACTTGGACAACTTTCCGTAGAGCTGGTTCTGTCGGAGGACCCCTAAAACTGTTCTTAGATGCTCAGCATGATCCTCCTCTGATCTTGAGTAGATCAAGATGTCGTCAATAAACAAAACTATAAACCAGTCCAGATATTCCCAGAAGATGGAGTTCATGAGTCTCATGAACACGGCTGGTGCGTTCGTAATGCCGAACGGAATGATTATGAACTCAAAGTGCCCATATCTGCACCTGAAGGAAGCCTTCAAGATGTTACCCTTCTTTAACCTCAACTGGTGATATCCTAACCGTAGGTCAATCTTGGAGAACCATCCTACCCCTTTAACTAATAAAAAAGGTCGTCAATCCTTAGGAGGGGGTAATGGTTCTTTACTGTTACCTGATTCAGTCTCGGGTAGTCTATACACAGCCTGAGACCACCATCTGCCTTCTTTGAGAACAAGACCAGAGCACCCCATGGTGACGTGCTCGGTCAAACAAAAAGCTTCTTCATTAGATCGTCAATCTAAATCTGTAACTCCTGCAACTTAGAAGGCTCCATTCGATAGGGATCCATCAAAATTGGACGGGCACCGGGTTGCAAATCTATCCTGAACTCAACATCACATAGAGGGGGTAGAGTCACCACCTCTTCAGGGAAGACGTCCATGAACTTACTGACAATTACCGAAACTTACAACATCTCTGAGTCTGCTAACTCCACTGACAGCTCATCTAATAAGGAAAGAAGGGGCTCCACTCACTGGCTGCCTTCCTGGAAACCCCAATTGCCGAAAAAAGTCACACGTTGTCTGCCCCTATCTGAAAACATGACCCTTCTTCGGAAGTAGTCAATAACAGAACACATAGATAACAAACATTAGATGCCTATAATGACATCATATGGCTGCATATATAGAAAAAGAAGGTTCCCACTAGACTGATGTGGTCCCAACATCAGTCTATATCCCCAGCAAACATGAGACAAGTTGGTCTGACCTCTGACTGGCGTAGTCAAAACCAGGGGCATGAGAAGTCTCTCTGCATCTAGACCCAAATCATGGGCTAAACTGGGTGCAACAAAGGAGTGCAAATCTTCTAAATCAAACAAGGAATTGACAAGAGTGCTAAACAAGTTGATCGTACCTCGAACAACTTCTGGTCCTACTGGAACTGCTGCCTCTACGACATGCAACTGCCCACGCCCAGCTCCTTTTCCCCTCGGTTTTCAGCCGCCCCCCTGACCATGCCCAGGTCAAGGTCTCTAAGGAGTTCCCTAAGGTTGGCCTCCTCCTGCAATGTCTTCTCTCAAAGGAGCGAGAGCTCGTTGTTCCTGCTGCTACTGCTGAAAAGGCCTGGATGGAAACTGTTGCTGCTGAGGTGGGCGCTGAACCTGCCCACCCCCACTATACTGCACTCGGTCTGGGCACTGATTCTGAAGGTTCCCATGACTGACACAGATGAAGCATCTCAGCCCTGGGCTCGCAAGTAAGGGGAGAGGGCCAAGAGATTGAAACTGGAACTACTGGGGCCTTCTCCCCACTAGCCGAAACCTAGAAGGTTCGGATGATGGAGGCCTACTGCTGACGGCCTTCCCCTTTGACAAGCCCAACCGGCTCCCCTCTCATGGAACACCTCCCAGTGTGTGAATTCTCTCCACCACTTTGACCTTCTTCTGGACCTCCAAGTATGTCGGTAAAGTGAAGGGAGTAACAACATACTGAAGAGAAGGTCGGAGTGCCTCCTCTAAACATCTCGCCCAAGACTCATCATCCGGAAAGAGGTCTGGAGAAAAATGAAGGAGATCCTTGAACTTGACCCCCAAATCCCTTACTGAAATTCTCCCCTACTATTGGGAGAGTATATCCTTCCACTTATCTACCTTCATTGTGGAAGAGATGAATTCCACTCGGAACTCCCTCTCGAAGTCTGTCCACGAAACCTCAACCTCCCTCTTCTCCCCATGATAGAGTGTCCATCGCTGACGTGCTGCTCCCCACATCTGGCTTAAAGCCATAGGAACCCAGTACTCCGTCGGAGCCCGAATCGAGCTGAAATCTATAACTAGCTCCTCAAGCCAGCTCTCTGTCTCCATGTTTGATATGCTTCCCTCGTACTTCCTCAGGGTTTGCCGCTGAAAGGCACGAAGTGTCCTCTACCATTGGTCATCCTCCTCCTCTCTGTCATCCCTCTACTGATCAGCCAAATCAACCTCCTGGGCCTCGATTTCCCGTACTACCCATGGTCATCATCCAGATGCCATAGCTACAGGGTAAACAAGGAATGCCTAATCCCAAGTAGAATAAAATATTTCTTTTAAATTTTTCTTAGACTTTTTTTATTTTAAATCCACAAAATACCCAAGACACATAAGAACAAAAGTCATTATGATGCATGCACCTTTACTAGGGTCTCTACCCTGCAATCAGTGTAGCCTCCCTTGGTCGTTTGGTAGGTCCAGAGTCCTTGCATCGGATCACAGGGGGCCTAAAATCCCATGTCCTAGATAGTCTTCCCTGGCCTATTTCTCGCCAAGATTGTCTAACATAGTTTTCCTACCATCCCATGCATTCATCATTGTGCCTAACTCTGAACTTCATCTTATCTCTGAACCTACGCTATGATACCATTCTATCACGACCCACCTTCACCAAGCTGAGGGAAGGGACAAAAGATTGTCAAACCCTCCCTTCCTCAAGTTGAAAGAGAGATAATGACCCTCGAGACCTGCCTTCAATAGGCCCCAGTGTGGCGACTAGCACCAAGGGTAAATAATTACACATAAAATAGAAGGCATTACCCTTTTTATTTTGTAGGATCAGGAGATAAGATAGTAAATCCCAAACAACACCAAAACTGGATGTAAAAGTAAAGCCAAAAAAAATCCATTCCCATATGAATGTTTCAACAATAAGTGCTACAAAAATATAGAAAACTCCAAAGGGAAGTACCAAAAGAAAAGAAAAGCAACGACATCAACAGTCCTGACATCCGAGCTAATAGGGTCCAGCACGGTCCTCAAAGTCCTCCAGGAAACTTGAAAGTAGTTTTATATACATAGGGTGAGCATACATGTATACTCAATAGGGAAAACCAAAAGCTCTCATGCACAAGTGGGGAGTCATTCTAATTCCCTGTGAGAAAAGGAGATAACCAAAGCACCTAGAAAGGAAATTATCCACACAAACCTCACCAAGGCACACTCCCCAAATAACGCAAGTCAAGTAAAGTAATAGTAATAACACATCGATGTTTGGGTACCCCACACTACTTTCCCACTAGTTATTAAATACATACTACGCGTCAGACCTCTCCCGCCATTATCACTATAGTCCCACTACCATATCCCGCTCGCACACACCTGGGAAACCACAACCACACATCCCGCCCGCAAACACCCAGGACACAACAACCACACATAACCATGCCCACAGACACCTGGTCCCGAACAACTACTACCATGCCTGAAGACACCTAGACTAGAATAACTACTGTCACACCCAAAGACACCTAGGCCACATCCCAAAGACGCTTGGAAAACAACCTGCTCGTACACACCTAGTCCAGTCACCACAACTACCCTGCCCGAAGAATCTTGTGCTATAATAGATCTCAGTTTGTCACAGCCTACTCGAAGAGTCTTGGGCTACTCGGAAAAGGGGGCAGAAAAGGAGTTAATAACCATCCACTCACAGGAGTGTTGGGAAAAACACCCTCCCCCATGAAATGGGGGTGTTTGGCATGAAGTGCTCAACTTGGGTGGGGAAAGAATAAGAAACATAAGAACTAAATTATACATATAGGTAAACAAGCACTCATCCCAACCTAGGGGTTCCAAAACCATCCCAAACACAAACACCCTTGTTACTATTCATTCATAAAAAAAGAACAACAGCCACAACCAAGTCATAACTCATTCCTATAAAATAAATCCCCTTTGAACCCATTCTTGTTTTCATATTCAAGTGATTCCAGTTAAAATAATTCTTCACTACCGAGCAACTAACAGGCATAGCCACAAGCCAAGGAAGGGAAAACAGCCAAGCAGCAATTTAAGCATTCACACCCGGTTCTCTTGTAAAGTCACAACAAAAAAAGGGATCTGTGAGATCCCTCAAAGTACTAGAACCAAACCAAGCCCCAACATATGGCCCCACACGGCCTCAGATCCACAAACCAACAACTACACCACAATATGGGATCTTATCCCCATCCTCATCACCCCACAAGCATCAAGAAAAACAATCATACACATCACCAGAATAGAGCAAGGGAGTTTTTCAGATTCAACCACACCATTCCTTTAGTTCCGTATTACCATTTGGTTAACTGGGGTGACCACACAAGAATTCTTATTCATTGAGAATCCATTTAATCAATCGAGTTTATGTGATTAACCAATTTCCATGTTACATCCATTAAATCACAGAATTATCTAGAAAAACAGAGGTTCATTAGTGCACAAGAAAGGACCACCAATGACCACAATTTTTAGTGGACATAAGCCCATACAATTCACAACATATAAGCAAGGATAAAAGAGTAAAGCAGCATCATCAACACACCCCTTAATTCTTTAAAAACCATTCATTATCTTTGTTAAGTTTTTGTTCCATCCATCCCTGAAGGGAACATTATCATACCCACCCCGCATGATACATAGTAAGAGAGACGAAGGAAAAACCCTACCTATATGATCAACGATTGAATTTTTTCTCCACACGCCAAGAACTGGGGATGCGTGACTTGCTGGGGAGGAACTCTGAGGACTCAAAGAGCGATTAGGAAAGGCTCCAGCATAGGCGCACCACTATCCTTAGGAAGGGGGACTCCAAATACACCAAGTAAAGTAAAGAGACTAGACAAGAATAAGAATAATAAATATTGTGTGATAAAAGTTGATATCCTTGAGTTATGGGATACGAAATCTTGAAAATCTTTAAAGGCGTATTGCAGTTTCACCACGTGATTGGACGGTTACACATGATGGAATTAATTTTTATTTAATAATTCTCATCGGATAGGTGGCCATAATGGTTGTGAGTTAATGGGTTTCCTTTAAATGGGAAAACCACATAATAGGGGTGGAGATGAAAAGTATGGGAAAAGGGTGTAACACTGAGGAAAACGCCACACATTTTGGTAAGTCAAGGGTCGCCCAACTCTTGGAGGATTTTAGATATCATTTATGGGATTTTAATGTCTTTGAAAAGGGTATTAAAACACTTTTACGTCAAAAGATACGTTATGGGAGCGGAACTGGAAAAGAAACAAAGGGTGGGACACCATTTGGTGAGACACCGTAAGCGGTGCCACGGTCACGGTGCCACCATTTTGGTGTGCGACAATGATGGTGCGACCATCATGGTGCCACCATTTTGGTGTGATACCGTGATAGTGTGACCACTACGGTGCCACCGTCACAGTTCCACCGGTTTGGTGGAACACCATAAGCGGTGCCACCGTTTTGGTGTGCGACTGTCTGGTGCCACCGTTTCGGTGGAACCGTTTGATGGAACCGAGTTTTTGGAAAACTCCTTAATGATTCATTGTCTGGGCCATTACACTTAGGCTCATCTCTAAAGTTTTTACTAAGGTCATCTAACCCCAATAACAAAGGTAACTAAACTAATATCCAAAAAACAACTAGAATAATGTCTAAAATAACTAAACCCTACTCTGATACCAACTATAGAGACTCATGCTAAACTTAGCATAAATAGTACAATAATCCTATGATTTAAATAACACATCTCATAAATAGTCGCATAACTCAAAGAATGAAAGGTTTAGTGTCTTGGAGATTATCTACATAAACATATTATTTTAAAAAACATAAAAAATTATATATAATTGTGCTCCTATAGACCCTTTAAAGACCTCTCACATTATGCAATCATCTTCATAACCTAGGGATTTCAAACATAATAAATGAGTGAGCTCAAATACTCAGTAAAGTAAAAGGCATATCATAAAATGTTGGATCATGATAATGAAGGAGAATGTGAGGAAGACATAAATATATTGATAAAAGATCATAAGACCATATATGTTAATCATAAAATTAGATGGGTCAATATAAGATTATAAAAATTTCATTAAGCATGAAAGATACGGTGCAGATCAAACACATATCATTAATCATAAAACATGTGAGTATGATATAAAAGTGTAGAATACTTTAAAAATAAGGCATGATCATGAAAACATAGCATTAAATAGAAACAAAATTTGTCTTGTAAAATTGTCATAACTTGATAAGAAACTTGGTAGTGTGGCATAGCCATAAGCGTATGAAAACCTATGTGAAAAAACTCATTATGCACATGCCTATGTGAATAAACTCATTATGTACATGACTGAAAATGTGAGAAAACCCATCATACACATGATTGTATAAATAGACTCATTATGTTCATGTATGACTATCTCAATAGATATAAACTTATACCAATGCATTAGAGGAAGATATAGGACCCTTCCCATCATCATCCATGCATATGTGTTCCACTTAAAATCAATTATCATCATAACTTAAATAACCCATGGAAAAAAGAATGGTTTTATTAAACTTATCACATAAAATGAAATTAAGAAATCATAGTATATTAAATTCTCATTTCCCAAAAGTATTCATAACATAATAACAAATATAGGATGATCAAAACATCACTTCATGGGAGATAAACCTTGGAGGAAAAATTGAAGTGAAAATTAAAAAGTTTTCGCAAAACCTTTTTAAAAATTGTTATAAAATATGAAGTGTAAATTTCATTCAAAAACACATTTTTTAGAATGGAAATAGAAAACTTTTTGAAACAATTATTATAAATAGTTCCCAATAAAATATCCTTGAAAATAAATAAGGTTTCAAAAAGGAGAAGTGAAACAGCTTTGAAAATTTTACTTTTAAAATAATATTTAATAATAAAGACCTAAAAAGACATAAAGTTTTCAAAAAGGGGAAGTAAAAACACTTTGAAAAATTTTACATTTAAAAATAATCTTTAATAACGAAAAACTTGAAAAATACATAAAGTTTTAAAAAAGGGTAAGTGAAAATACTTTTAAAACTTTTACTTTAAAAAATAATCTTTAATAATGGAAACTTCAAAAAGACATAAAGTTTTCAAAAAGGAGAACTGAAAATACCTTGATAACATTTACTTTAAAAAATAATCTTTAATAATGGAAACTTGGAAAAATATATAAGTTTTATCAAAAGAAAATGTGGAGTGGATGATAAAACCTTTTATTTTGAAGGTATAGACAAACATTTTGAACATCTTGAAATAACCTTGTTGAAAACCTACATCATTATAAAGATAGTGAAACCTTTATTTTAAAATGAATAAAGGGGAATAAAAGGATCATTGGAGATAAAAATAATTTGAGTTTCTAATGGGGAATGGAGAACATTGGTGGGGAAGTAAAAAACATGGATAAGGAATAAAAATCCATTAAAATTAATAGGAATTATTCTTAACAAAAATGCATTTTAACGAAAAAATAGAATCATCAAGGGAGAAAACTTTGGGGTGGATCATGATTTTCCCACAAAATAAGGTTTAGATGCAATATAAAATCTTCATATGTTATAATATATCAATCTTGGAAGATTATAGTCAAAGAAGAGTGATTATGACCCAATGAAAGGATTTGAGTCATGAAAGCCCCTTATAACCTTTGTAACATTTGAATAAAAACCCCATGAGAGGTATAAATTTTAAAATAACATTGAATATCATGAAATATAATATAATATTTATAAAAAATGAAATTATCCCAATATTTACACCATTGTAAAGGAAACATGGTGTATAGCTTAAACACGTCTCAAGGGATTCAAATTTTAGGTAAAGAAACTCTTACCTTATTTATATGCATAGTCAGATGCGCTCTAACCTCCTATAAAAAAAATTATCTTAATATAATATTTAAAAACTATATTCATACCTAAAACCATTTATAATTTCCCTTTATAATCATTTTCTACATGTATATTAGTTAGTTTTTTCCTATTCCCACATCAGGTGTTTATAGTTTTGTCCATTTGTAGAAGTTCTGTAGGAGTGTCGTCGATATTTTCTCTTATTAAAAAGTTAATCATTAAAATTTAATTGATTTTGATATAATTTATGACTTATAATGATTTATAAATTATAAATTTCTTTTTCAAGAGTACTTTAATCTTTATCTTATAAGGTGAAATTGACAACGAATATTTTTTGGTGATTTTCAATCTACGAAGGGTGTTTTCTTAATTAATGAGTTAAATATTTATGTATCCTTTCTAGAACCAAAATAAAACCATTATTTACATATTTATATCATTTTATTCTAGAAAATAAGTTTCCATAATTTTCCATGATAAAATTTCATAGATTGTTCAAGTAGGTGGTCAAACTGACTCAAACATAAACATACCATGATTATCGATTATTATGAGGTGATTTAGTTGTAAAATAATTACACCAATAGAATAATAATATAATTTAGTTTTTATTAGTGTGATATATCATAATTATAAAGTAAGTATAATATGAATTTATGGATATGAAAATATCACATAACTTGAATTAATGATATTCCTCTTAGTACGCTTATTTTAAACGATTGGATTTATGATAATCGTTTATTGGTCATATCATTAATAGACTCTCCAATTTTTCATATCATAACCTTAATCATATCATAAAAATCATATTTATTTTTTAAAACCATTCTCATAACCATCCATGTAAGGCGGTGATGAAATGAAAAATGGAAATCAATCATCCCTTGGAGGGGGTAGTCCACACGTACGCATGGTTGACGATTTCGTTTTCCATAGAGCAGGAAAAATGAGTAATATAGCTTATCAATACAGAATCTAAAATATCTCATTAATATAATAATTATATAATAAATTCCCTATTAATATTATCCTATTGAGGTTGTGAAGGAAAACAAAAAAACGTTACGTCATGGAGGTGGTAGTCCGCACAACAAATGATTTGTGTATTTGTTTTTATAAATGAAAAAGGGGAGGGTGGTTAATGATTGTAACTTCATTATAATAACATATTAGTATAATTATGGTACTAATGTTATCGTCATTATATGGTAAAAATAAATTAAAATAAGAAGGAAAGAACATTAAGAAATAGAAAGGGGGAGAGAGGTTAGGAATGCATACCTCTAGTCTTGGATTATCTCTTTTGTGAAGGGGGTTAAACCTTTGAGGGGTAGTATTTTTAGAATACCAAAACCTCATTAAGATGACTAGGACTGTATATATGAGGGTTCGGTAGAGTTTGTAATAAACTTTGGGGGTTTTGGTGTGAGGGGGAGTGAGGGAAGGATTTCCCTTTTATAAGTGAGAATGAGTGGCATTTTTGTAAATATCAAAAACTATTCAACAATGGGAAGTTACTCTTAAAAAATGTGCCTACAAAATTGATAAATAATGGAGTGAATGTAATATAAGTCTGATTAATAGATTCACCATTCAAAAAAATATGTTTTAAACATGTTATGTTCTTTACCCCTATGGTTACTCACTTTTACCATTTTAGTCACCGCGGTAACTAGTTTTTACCTAGATAATCTATCATTTAAACCTAAAAATAAAATGAGCCTTATTATATGATTTATACCTAATTATTATAAATATAAAATTTAATTTATCAAATAAAAATCCTATTTTTATAGAAAAATAATTTTAACACAAATGCATGTAACACAAAAAAACCTGATATTTGAAAAGGTTTATTTTTAAGTAAAAATATTTATTTTTAGGGTAGAATTATTAATGTCATTGATTCCAGTGAATTTAAAATAACTATTATCATTAAAAGGGGAATTTATTTAAAAATAAAATAAATCAAAAACTTCATTTCATCATTTTATAAATAATTAAACAAAACAATTTTCATTAAAACGCTACATAAATTTTCAAAATGTTGAACATGAGTTTATAAATTAAACATTGTAACACCCCGAGCTTCCACGATACGCTTCTCATTCAATAATGCAATAGCTTGCATTGTACGCAACTTCGAGTTCTAAAACACCGCGACTAATCAAAGTAGCCGTTATGAATAGTAATAACCACTTTTTAAAATTATAGAAATTTTATATTTCAAAATGGACTTCATTTTTGTATTCGTAATATCGAAATTATCCAAAGTTGAATTTTTTGTAATTTTCTGAGAACTTCCAATTTTTTATGAATAGTGAAAAATACTTAAAACAACTTCTTTAATCAAAATAATTTATAGTGATAAGTTATACTATTTAGTGGTTTTAAATTATAATTAGAATATATTTTTACTATTTTATCCAATGGTGGTCATTAGAATTAATTTAACATTGAAATCGGACATAAACAATTGCCAATCTTTTGATATAAATTGTTTCTTAGAAACACGCTATTTTTTGTAACAGCGGGAATTAATTATAAAATTAATTAATGCAACTTATATGTTTGGAATTTTGTAAAATATACATCATTTTTGAATTCGGAATATCAATTATAGCTTAGGGTGAAATTTTGGCATTGTTCTGAAAAACTTCATTTTTTGATGAATAGTGAAACCACTAAGTGGTAGTTAAATAACTGATTTTTTCGTTTAAATGAAATATTACCACTTCTGTGATTTGATTTTCAAAAATCCGACATACATGGTTGTCATTAAGAAGTAAAATGTGGTTCAATGAGATTAAAATAAACTTTTTGTGAATAGTAACTTTTAAGTTCTTAATCGCGATTAGAGGTAATTAGTGTAGTTTAAGGTACAAATAATGTTTTAATAATATGAGATGAGCATGAAACTTGTCCTACTCCTATAGGATGAGTCATGGCCGACAAAGACAACCCATGGGTCAACTTGGGGACCCCATGGAGCCACTTTAGTTGGAAAATGACATTAATATATATTTATTTAATGTTAAAATTAAATTGACACAAACATGAGTTGTTTTACTAAAACAGTTTTTAAGTGGGGTTACACAAGTCCAAATTTTGATTATAAATATTCATTAGAAATCTAAAAATATTTCCTACATCATAGTATTTTTTTTATAATTTTTAGACGTTAAATAAATTAAATTATTTATGACATCATTATGATGCAGCGATGACCTCATTATTTAACGATTTTAATAAAATGAAAAGATAATGTAAAATCCAAGGCTTAAACTTGTCCAAAGACTATTTGATGGGTATATTTCGAACCCTTATCACCTTATCCACGATTTATATAAGTTTGGGACCTTTAGAATCCGAAAATCATTGTGTAATAATGTAACATTTCAATCTTTCCAAAAGAGCCCCTCCTCTCCACTTATAAAAGGCCCCCACCTCTCCCACCTTATTCACACCTTCAAGCCATTTGGCTCGGACAACCTCTTCCCAAATACTCTCCCAACTTCCCCATATTACTCCTAGAAGCCTCACTTTGGGCAGAACTCTTCTCAAGGAATCCTTTGGCTCAAATCAAAAAGAGTTACCCGATTTTGAGGTAATGTCTTCTCTAATGTTGTTTTGTTTTATTTTTCTTCTCAAACCCCATAAACTCTTTTTATTCATTTATTTTGTAACAACACCAGTATCCTAAATATACTATGATGTTGTTATAAGAAGTATTCGAGCTACAATTACACACACCTACATCTAATGGTTAAAGAACATACGGTTTATGTGGATAGCGAATTTCTACCTCACGAAACGATGATTGTTCAACACTCATATAACACCTTCAAAGGTGGACATTAAGATGTCACTATATTTATATATGATATAAAATATGTTTATGTTTTACTTATGCTTCTGTATTTCTCATTTATGACATACTTTATGATTTCCATTATGGGTAAAACGAGATAATTTCATTTTAGGAAGTGCGGACTACCGCCCCCTCAAAGTGATTTGAATCGTTAATGAAATATGTGGGATGTATAAAGGATGGATTAAATGGTATTATACACTATATTATACTTTAATTATATTATAAATTTATATAATTATGATTTCATTCCATTAAATACAAAATATAAATGAAAGTAGTGTTCATGCGTACGTACGGATTACCGTCTCCATGAACGGTGCATTTCATTTCTTACCTCTAAATGTTACGTGACATTATGAATGAATGTATATAATGTATATATATGATATATATGATATCTAAATCATGAATATAATTCTGTATATAATGTATATTTCACCACATGAACAACTTGTAATTATAAGAAGTTTATTTTTGACTCAAGTACCAAAGATCGACAAAACGACCGTTATTAACTTAAATAATTAAATAATGTTCATAACATGGTAATAAGTGATATAAATGGAATAATGAACATGAAAAAGGTTCTTAAGTAAATATAAATTAACTCTAGTTTATTATTCAGGAGGTTAAAGAACGGTCGAGTCAGGACAAGACGCAAGGTAAGGGAACTTCTTAACCCAATTTCCATTCTTTGGGTTAATCTCCTACTTTCAAATTATGTCATGATATTATTATGTCCTATCTTGAATTTATACTTTCTTTATGTGTACATATGGTGAATACACATAATAGATCTGTGTTATTTTAAAAATGATCTTTTAAGTACTTCGTCTCAATCTTCATTCATTGAGGCATATTTGGTTTTATACACAACTTTCTTTTATACGGTGTATAAACCTCTTTGAATTTTACGTTTATTCAAAAGGAATATTTTTTATACGAAGTTTTTTACTAAATGACAAAAAGGGAATGTTTTTCCTTCCATACACATGCGACGACAACGACTTCTCCGCCGCCGTGACCATTATTTGAGTTTCGGCTTCCTCTACAAGCCATCACTTTTTTTATTGAAAAATAAATAAAAAGCTTTAACTTTCTTCTATTTTGGTATTGAAAATGGTTTTGAAAGAGTTTTTATTATATCAATGTGTTGTATTGATATCTTGTGATTGAAATGTGGAAATATTATGTTTTCTTTATTCATGTTTTATGTGATACAATTATGTTATGGTTTATGATATGTTTAAACCTATTCATATGAGGAATGTATTGGACTTAATAAGTGACGGGTGGAGCCCGCTATAGCTCCTCGATGCATCGGTAGGTCTCATGAGACAACTAGACATGGAATTGGCCGAGGCCCTTTCCCAATTTGATTTATGGTTTTGGCCGAGGCCTTAATCATTTTAGACGTCTTGGCCGAGGCCTTGACAAAATGTTTCAGAATGTCTGGCATTATACATTCCCTCATTATGAAAGTGGTTATTGATATTGCATGTGATTATTCGACCAGTAGAATATCTATGTGAAGAAGTGAATGGCATTATCTCATTTTACTTTTTCCATATTATGTTGATGTTCAAGTTTAAAAGCCTTTTGTTTTAGTTATACATTGCCTTAAATGTTAATGTTTATTTATGAAAGCTTCCGCAATATTGTTATCCTTACTGAGCATCTGAGCTCACCCCTTTCAATGTTTTAATATTTTCCAGGATGTGAAGAAGTATTTTATGAATGACCCGCAGGGATTGTGAGAAGAGGATATGAGTGTGGACTATGGGGACTTTGTTATTGTAGTTTTTCACTTTATGATGTAATGTAACGTTTACGAATTTATCTAGTGTTTCCAAGGCTACTAAACTAATCGGTCTTTCGAGACTTGATCTTTTTTGATCATGCCAATGTTACGAAGTAATGCACCGACTCTGGGTAGCTGGGGTTGGGGCGTTACAGTTGGTATCAGAGGCAGTTTAGTACTAACCTTGGAAGCTATATTTAGATAAACTCTGATTAGAGCACATAGCCCGAAGATAGATTTTGAGGATTAGTATAGAAGAACTTCCTAGAATTTTAGTATTGTAGAGATGTTGTGAGTTTTCCGAGCAATACATCCCTGTCTGGATACGAGCAGGTAGAGGCGGCTCTGGAACAGATGTACCTAGGGGTAAAACCCAAAAACACCGCTTTGAGCTAGACTCGAACGGGAACTGGTGCACGACAACGGGCCTTGCTGCACTCTTGGTTACGACACTCCCGGGGGATATGGTTAGGATAATTCTCATTTTCTTTACAAACCACTATGAAGGGTTATGAGTATATACTTTATCAAAGAAAAAATTTCTTTTTATGATTATGGATTATATCCATAAATAGTTCAATTTATGTAAAGTGTTTTACAAATATGGAATTATGTATTTTAATTCATAAACTAATCTAGTTTATGCCATTGTTTAGAAATGGCGCCTAGTGGAAGGAATGGAAACCGTATCAATGCACGCACTCCGTGTAGGGATTGCCCTCCTGCTCAAGATAATTATTGTGGAGCTAGAGATACAACTGGTGTTGATCAACTTATTACCATACTGGGACAACTCACTCAGGTTATGAATAATAACCTTACTCGTATGGAGCACCCTGATCCGCAACGTGGAGGATCAATGTTAGACCGCTTCATGAGGCAACAACCACCAACATTTAATGGGGGTACAAATCCGTTAGTAGCTGAGCAATGGATAAAATCCTTAGAGAAAATATTCCATGCCTTGGGGAGTAGCGAAAGGGAGAAGGTTGTCATGGCAGTTTACCGCCTCACTAGAGATGCCGATCAATGGTGGTCATTGATTCAAAACACAAAGGAAGATGACGACGTATCGAATATAGAATGGAGGGAGTTCAAAGAGCTGTTATTAGAAAAATAATTTCCTCGAGACCATCGAGCGGATATGGAAAGGCAATTTCTGAGTCTGAGGCAGAAGGAGGATGAGAATGTCGCAAAGTATGAGGCTAACTTTACAAGGTTAGCGAGGTATGCTGCAGATTACATACGTAACCCAAGAAGTAAGACTGATCGTTTCTTTGATGGGTTAAAACCATTTCTCCGTCGAGCTTTAGTATCACAATCGTTCTCAACATACGAAGATATTGTCTCATGTGCTATCAAGACAGAAAAGGAATTCTCTAAGTCTTATGACAACAAAGTAAAGCAAGAGAAGAAGAGAACGGTGGAACAAGAGACAGATAAAGGGAAAAAGGGAAAGAAGGATTTTCCATTATGTGATAATTGTGGGAAGAATCACCCTGGTACTTGCCTAAAAGGAATGGGAGTTTGTTATAAATGTGGGGAAAAAGGTCACCAGGTGCGTGATTGCAAGGGAAAGAAAGAGGCTATCAATGTTGAATGCTACAATTGTAGAGAAATGGGTCATTATGCAAATGAATGTCCTAAGATTCAGGGAAACTTACCTCAGAAAAGGCCAAGGGATCAAGGACAATCTTATGTTGTTACTACAGTTGAAGCAGAATAACTAATGTATTGGTGCTTTTGAACTCATGGATTATATTCTGGTTGTTAGAATAATGTGATAAATATATAAGGATTGTACTGCAGTACTTGTTGATTTCAGTAAGGTTTTAATATGATGAAGGTAATTATATTTTTATTATGTGACAATAAGAGAAACTTTACTTTGTTTGGGGAATCTGATAAATTGATTTTGGAATTAAGAGACCTTTTAGAGAAAGTCTGGACAGAGGTATTTTGGATAACTATAAAGGTTGGAGTGGATTAAGTTGATCTTTGGATAGTATTGTTTAAGGTTAAAAAATTTATGAAGATTATTTTTGGAATATTATAGTTTTAGGAAAAGGAAAACCTGCAGGGTGGGGCATAACCCGTCGCGTCAGACAAAGATGCAGGAATCAAAACCACAACCATAGTGCGACAAGCCTTTATTTCCTACCACTAGCCTACAGGAAGTCCCTGGTTATTACAAAATAATTTTACTAATCTAAATGGTATGTGTTAACATTTGGAACCTTATACAATTAGGATAGATAGAATATTTTTGAGTTCCATTACCATTTGGAGTAAAAGTTGGGTTTGTGGTAAAAATTTATTAACGAATGAAAGTATACATAACAAGTATGTATATTCCCTTACGTTCTTAGTAAATCTCCTAAATAAATTCCTCAACATTATAAAAGGTAACTTAAAACAAAAATGTTGTCGGTTAACTTTTCCAACTGGGGATTCAATGATCGTTTAACCAATCACAAGTTTGTGATTTTCTTGTAGTTAAACTTTCTCCTAATCCTGTTTTCTATAACTCTCCATCAGACCTTGATGGTTTGTTTCTCCTCCATATCCATATTTTCATAGAATCCTAGAATGGGCTATATCGGGTGACCTTTGTACTTATCTTGCTTTCTTTTAATGTTATATATTTATTAACCTTATTTCCGATGTGGGTTTTCCTCAAAGGTATTTTCTCTTTTCAACCTGTTATTTTCAAAGAAAAATTTCAAATTACGAGGACGCAATTTATTGAAGGAGGGGAGAATGTAACACCCCGAGCTTCCACGATACTCTTCTCATTCAATAATGCAATAGCTTGCATTGTACGCAACTTCGAGTTCTAAAACACCGCGACTAATCAAAGTAGCCGTTATGAATAGTAATAACCACTTTTTAAAATTATAGAAATTTTATATTTCAAAATGGACTTCATTTTTGTATTCGTAATATCGAAATTATCCAAAGTTGAATTTTTTGTAATTTTCTGAGAACTTCCAATTTTTTATGAATAGTGAAAAATACTTAAAACAACTTCTTTAATCAAAATAATTTATAGTGATAAGTTATACTATTGAGTGGTTTTAAAGTATAATTAGAATATATTTTTACCATTTTATCCAATGGTGGTCATTAGAATTAATTTAACATTGAAATCGGACATAAACAATTGCCAATCTTTTGATATAAATTGTTTCTTAGAAACACGCTATTTTTTGTAACAGCGGGAATTAATTATAAAATTAATTAATGAAAATTATATGTTTGGAATTTTGTAAAATAGACATCATTTTTGAATTCGGAATATCAATTATAGCTTAGGGTGAAATTTTGGCATTGTTCTGAAAAACTTCAATTTTTGATGAATAGTGAAACCACTAAGTGGTAGTTAAATAACTGATTTTTTCATTTAAATGAAATATTACCACTTCTGTGATTTGATTTTCAAAAATCCGACATAAATGGTTGTCATTAAGAAGTAAAATGTGGTTCAATGATATTAAAATAAATTTTTGGTGAATAGTAACTTTTAAGTTCTTAATCGCGGTTAGAGGTAATTAGTGTAGTTTAAGGTACAAATAATGTTTTAATAATATGAGATGAGCATGACACTTGTCCTACTCCTATAGGATGAGTCATGGCCGACCAAGACAACCCATGGGTCAACTTGGGGACCCCATGGAGCCACTTTAGTTGGAAAATGACATTAATATATATTTATTGAATGTTAAAATTAAATTGACACAAACATGAGTTGTTTTACTAAAACAGTTTTTAAGTGGGGTTACACAAGTCCAAATTTTGATTATAAATATTAATTAGAAAGATAAAAAGATTTCCTACATCATAGTATTTTTTTATAATTTTTAGACATTAAATAAATTAAATTATTTATGACATCATTATGATGCAGCGATGACCTCATTATTTAACGATTTTAATAAAATGAAAAGATAATGTAAAATCCAAGGCTTACACTTGTAAAAAGACTATTGGATGGGTATATTTAGAACCCTTATCACCTTATCCACGAATTATATAAATGTGGGACCTTTAGAATCCGAAAAGCATTGTGTAATAATGTAACATTTCAATCTTTCCAAAAGAGCCCCTCCTCTCCACTTATAAAAGGCCCCCACCTCTCCCACCTTATTCACACCTTAAAGCCATTTGGCTCAGCCAACCTCTACCCAAATAATCTCCCAACTTCCCCCTCTTACTCCTAGAAGCCTCACTTTTGGCAGAACTCTTCCCAAGGAAGCCTTTGGCTCAAATCAAAAAGAGTTACCCGATTTTGAGGTAATGTCTTCTCTAATGTTGTTTTGTTTTATTTTTCTTCTCCAACCCCCTAAACTATTTTTATTCATTTCTTTTGTAACAAAACCAGTATCCTCAATATACTAGTATGTTGTTATAAGAAGTATTAGAGCTACAATTACACACACCTACATCTAATGGTTAAAGAACATACGGTTTCTGTGGATGGAGAATTTCTGCCTCACGAAACGATGATTGTTCAACACTCATATAACACCTTCAAAGGTGGCCATTAAGATGTCACTATATTTATATATGATATAAAATATGTTTATGTTTTACTTATGCTTCTGTATTTCTCATTTATGGCATAATTTATGATTTCCATTATGGGTAAAACGCGATAATTTCATTTTAGGAAGTGCGGACTACCGCCCCCTCAAAGTGATTTGAATCGTTAATGCAATATGTGGGATGTATAAAGGATGGATTAAATGGTATTATACACTATATTATACTTTAATTATATTATAAATTTATATCATTATGATTTCATTCCATTAAATAAGAAATATAAATGAAAGTAGCGTTCATGCGTACGTACGGCTTACCGTCTCCATGAACGGTGCATTTCATTTCTTACCTCTAAATGTTACGTGAAATTATGAATGAATGTATATACTGTATATATATGATATATATGATATCTATATCATGAATATAATTCTGTATATAATTTATATTTCACCACATGAACAACTTGTAATTATAAGAAGTTTATTTTTGACTCAAGTACCAAAGATCGACAAAACGACCGTTATTAACTTAAATAATTAAATAATGTTCATAACATGGTAATAAGTGATATAAATGGAATAATGAACATGAAAAAGGTTCTTAAGTAAATATAAATTAACTCTAGTTTATTATTCAGGAGGTTAAATAACGGTCGAGTCAGGACAAGACGCAAGGTAAGGGAACTTCTTAACCCAATTTCCATTCTTTGGGTTAATCTCCTACTTTCAAATTATGTCATGATATTATTATGTCCTATCTTGAATTTATACTTTCTTTATGTTTACATATGGTGAATACACATAATAGATCTGTGTTATTTTAAAAATGATCTTTTAAGGACTTCGTCTCAATCTTCTTTCATTGAGGCATATTTGGTTTTATACACAACTTTCTTTTATACAGTGTATAAACCCCTTTGACTTTTACGTTTATTCAAAAGGAATCTTTTTATACGATGTGTTTTACTAAATGACAAAAAGGGAATTTTTTCCTTCCGTACACATGCGACGACAACGACTTCTCCGCCGCCGTGACCATTATTTGAGTTTCGGCTTCCTCTACAAGCCATCACTTTTTTTATTGAAAAATAAATAAAAAGATTTAACTTTATTCTATTTTGGTATTGAAAATGGTTTTGAAAGAGTTTTTATTATATCAATGTGTTGTATTGATATCTTGTGATTGAAATGTGGAAATATTATGTTTCCTTTATTCATGTTTTATGTGATACAATTATGTTATGGTTTATGATATGTTTAAACCTATTCATATGAGGAATGTATTGGACTTAATAAGTGACGGGTGGAGCCCGCTATAGCTCCTCGATGTATCGGTAGGTCTCATGAGACAACTAGACGTGGAATTGGCCGAGGCCCTTTCCCAATTTGATTTATGGTTTTGGCCGAGGCCTTAATCATTTTATACGTCTTGGCCGAGGCCTTGACAAAATGTTTCAGAATGTCTGGCATTATACATTCCCTCATTATGAAAGTGGTTATTGATATTGCATGTGATTATTCGACCAGTAGAATATCCATGTGAAGAAGTGAATGGCATTATCTCATTTTACTTTTGCCATATTATGTTGATGTTCAAGTTTAAAAGGCTTTTGTTTTAGTTATACATTGCCTTAAATGTTAATGTTTATTTATGAAAGCTTCCGCAATATTGTTATCCTTACTGAGCATCTGAGCTCACCCCTTTCAATGTTTTAATATTTTCCAGGATGCGAAGAAGTATTTTATGAATGACCTGCAGGGATTGTGAGAAGAGGATATGAGTGTGGACTATGGGGACTTTGTTATTGTAGTTTTTCACATTATGATGTAATGTAACGTTTACGAATGTATCTAGTGTTTCCAAGGCTACTAAACTAATCGGTCTTTCGAGACTTGATCTTTTGTGATCATGCCAATGTTACGAAGTAATGCACCGACTCTGGGTAGCTGGGGTCGGGGCGTTACAAACATAGTATTTTAAAGCACTTTATTATAATTTATAATATATAATTTTATAGGAAAAAGGTTTCAAAAACTTTCAATGTATTTATATAATAAAATAATTTCATAAAATCGACAACATTAATAAAATCAGTATTTTCACTATTCACCTAAAAATTAATTATTTTCGAAAAATCTCCAAAATAATCTTAAGTTAATATGAACATTATAAAAAATAGATTTCATTATTTTATTAGTTTCAATAGTTGTGTTGATATTTAAAGTGAGCTTTATTTTGTTTATATATATGTGTATATATATATATATTCATAATCTTGTTACCATTGTTTATTGAAAATAATCTTTTCAATATTTTATCATATTAATTATTTACCTTACAAGGGTAATAACTATTAATAGTTTATCATCTTAGTATTTATTATAGTTTTATCAATAATTTCTTCTTAATATGTTGTGGTTTGTTTATGTTGGGTGTAGCATGTGACACAGGTTATAGAGCATAGTATGTCTTTTAAAGGATCCAGAATCTCGAGCATTACAATTATCAATGGTATAGTCTCCTCACACTACTCTAGATTCTCACCACTAGTCGGAAACCTTTTTAATACAAGGAGGTGCGCATGAGGTTATGTGACACTTTGGCTCAAACTTGGTGATTCGGGTCGGGGTGTTACACCAGACTATGCTTACAGAGGTTCGCGATGTTTCTGCTAGTGATCTAGCTACACACTCCATTAATTACTTTATTAGACCATGTTGCAGTGATAGCTGGCAACTGAATAATGGTTGAGTCTACATTTTTACTCAGTGTTAAGGTGTTAATTACACAATGACTATCTTTTTTCCCATGTGGGAGAATTTTTTAGGAAGCAAATTTTTTTATTCCATGTGGGGGAGACTTCTAGCTATCAACAATCATCCTTTTAAGTAGAATAAGGTACATGAAAGATAACTTTATATTCACTCTCTATGATGTAGGATGAGGTATATGAAGCTGTAGTAAATTCTACACAAGAGAAGCATATGATAGAGCACAAAATTTGAAAAACATGGTGTGGACACACTATCTATACACCAAGGTGTGACACAAATGGGCATTCGAGACAATGACGCACCTTTTCAATTATTCATAGATTTTGAACTAAAACCAATGATATATGTTGGTTACATTTTTACTTGTACATTATTTAAAAAAACTAAATTTTAAAATGGGTACAACCATGAAAACAACACAAGAAAAAACATATAAAATGTAGAGAAATCATTGGTCTGGGGACTTTACCCCGTGACCATGCCCCAAACCCCTCCCCACCCTTACCACCCTAGCCGAGTGGGGTAAGGGTATTAAAAAACTACATTTTATAACTACTTAATATAATTAATAATTAGAAATATTATTACTATTAATAATAAATTAAATAATAGAGTTATTAACTAATTAAATAATAAAATTAATAATTAACAATATATTTAACAATTGACTATGTAATTAATTAAGATAACTAATAACTAATAATATATTACATCTATTAACAATCAATAATACAATTGATATAATTAGTAATATCAAGAATAACTGATACTTAATCATAATAATTACCAACATAATTAATAGTTAATAATTGTAATTTATCATGTAATTTATGATGTAATTATCAATACAATTACTTATTAAACTAAATAATATAATTAATAATGAAATTAATTATACAATTATTAACTACATTATTAATTACCAGTTATCTAGATCATGTTTCCCCTAGAGGCATATCCTAATGGTTACGCCTTTTCTTAGGCCGGATAGGGTAACGACAGATGGTCTATAGGGGGTGAATAGACCAGATTGAAAAAATAAACAAATAAATTGATTGATTAAATTAATTATCAAATTTAATTATTAAGTTTAACTAGTAGTGGAAAAAGTAAATAACGTAAGAATGTTTTTTATAGTAGTTTGTTCCGAAGTGGGTCTACTCTAATCTTATACCTCTCTACACGTCGAGAGATACGTGTGCACTAAAAATGATTTTTATGAGACAATCATAACCTAATTATAGAATCCTTTTCTAGTGGAGGGATAACCACGACACTGACTTTTGTATGGGGAGTCACAACCCTCACAACCTAAATTTAGACACTAGGAGTCACAACCCAAATAGTCCTGACTTTAGATACAGAGAGTCACAACCCTTAGATCCTAAATTTAGAATCCGAGATTCAAAACCCTAAGAAACAGAATAACAAATAATTATTTTTGTGTAAAATCATAAACAGAAAAAATAGAGTGTGTGTCAGAGATAGGAAAAGGTTTTATAGACTCATAACCATATAAAATAAGATAAACAATTAAAGAACATGTACTGGTTGTGGATGATTATATTGGGTCATCTCATCAAGGAAATTGTGGTCAAAGTAGAAATAATCCAGCACTTGAGAGAACATCAAGGTGATGAAACAGAGTGTCTCAGGATGTTGTAAATACACATCAGGATCAAATTTCATAGCACTTTCTCTTTGAAAAACAAAGTATCAAATATGTTATCCAATGTATATATTTATATATTTTTTCTACCAGAGAGAGATATATATAGAGAGAGAATAAATATTCAGTAGTTTTAGTAGCTACGCTTCCTTCAAAAATTCAAAATAAATTGAGTCAAGAGCTTTCATAAATATCTCCATAAAAATCACAGCATTGTTTTCTCTTTATTCCTATAGAATAAGTCTCTAATAAAAGTATTTTAAAAATTTGAATAAGACTTCTGATAAAATCTCCATAATAATAGTATTGTTTAATGATTTAAAACACCCATTTAAATCCATTCAAACCTCTTGAATTTAGTCAAAACAGTTCCTAAAAACTAGTAGAACAAGTTGAAATTAAATTAGAATATTTTAATTTAAATAAACTTGAAACCACTGAATTTTTTAGAAAAAATAAGTTGAAATAATTTTATTAAATTTTTAATTTAAATAATGCACCAAAAACATTAAAAACTTTTTGATCAAAATACTTAGATTTAATGTGAATTTATCCAATAAAAAACCATTGAAAATAATTCATATATATGCAGTAAATTGATTTTCAACATAAAAGCACGGAATGAACAGTAACATAGGGTATGAACAGTAATGTAGGGTTGTCCAACCATACTTTGTGGAAATGAACAGCAACATAATTTAGGGTATGAACAGTAATGTAGCATAGGGTATGAATAGTAATGTAGTGTAGGGTATGAAAAGTAAAGTAACATAGGGTTGTCAAGCCATACTTTGCACTATAGCGAAAGTAGGGTTTCCCATACTTTGTAAAAAAATGGACAACATAATTTAACAAACTTTAATGAATTTTTAGAGGATCTTAAAAGAATATTCATACTTTGTTCAAGAAGAATTGTTTTTAAATAAATTTATTATCATTCCAAAGAATCAATAATCAAATAAATTTGACATCTATTACTCCAAATATCATCAAAAAAATAGAAGCAACGACATTCTGGAAAATTGCAACTGTGAAACAACATTACAAAACTTCAGATAATTAAATGACTATCAAGATGACATTTTTAGAATTCTATGAAAACTAATGAAATCAAGATAAAAAAGTTGGATTTCTATAAAATCAAGTTTCATGTGACTATGATATCTATAGAAAAAACAGTAAAATAAATATATAAACTTTTCAAAACTATAGACTGTAGAAGTTCTAAAAATGTAGCAGTAACTTCATTGAATTTTTAAAGTACTAAAAAGGCATTTTCAAACTTTATCATAAACTAATAAAGTTTAGATAAATATTTTATCTATTCAATGTGATATTAAACACACAAATCTAAACATCTTAGTTTAAGATATCATCAAAATACAGAAATTTTTTTAAAATGAAATCACATGTAATCAAACAAAATCATAAAGTGTTAAAAAACAAATGTAAAATCATATGTAATTAAACAAAAGAAAACATGAAAATTCATAAACAATATCCCCCTTTGTGTTTTATTACAAAACCAAAACATTTAAACCAATTAAAAATAATGTTTAAAACATTTAAACCCAATTTATTTCTCCCCCTTTTTTGTAAATAAATAAAAAGAGAAAACAAACTCCCCCTAAACAAATGCAGTAATAAAAATTTAAAATTATAACATAACAAGATCAAATTTAGTTTTTCAAACTGAACAGAGTCTAAATTATTTTTAAAAATATATGCTATATGATTTTTAAAAGGTATAAATTTTCAAAAAATATCACCCTTGTTCACATGATATCTAATAAAATGAAATCTAAGATCAATGTGTTTAGTTATAGAATGTTGTAAGGGGTTTTTAGAAATAGAAATTTTAGAAATATCATCACAATAAATAGGAAATTTATCAATATAAACACCAAAATCACATAAGGTTTTCTTAATCCATAAACTTTGAGCACAACTACTATCAGCAGAGATATACTCAGCTTCTACAGTAGATAAAGAAACTGATAGTTGTTTCTTATATGAACAAGAAATTAGATTTTTCCCTAGAAAATGACACATACCTAATGTGATTTTTTAGTCAATTCTACACCCTCAAAAATCAAAGTCAGAATAATATGTTAACTCAAAATAGTTATATTTTGGATAAAATAAACCAGAATCAACAGTTAATTTAAAATATCTTATTATTCTTTTTAAAACTTTAAAATGACTTTATTTAGGATCTTCTTGAAATTTAGCACATAAACAAACACTAAAAATGATTTTTGTTCTAGATGTAGTTAAATATAGTAAGCTACTTAACATGCCTCTATAAACTTTAAAATCAATAGATTTACCATGTGCATCAATATCTATTTTACAATTAGTACTCATATGGTTTTTCATAGATTTATAAAAATCAAGACCAAATCTTTTAACCAACTCTTTAGCATACTTGGATTGATTAAGAAAAACTCGATATTTTTTTGAAAATTTTGAAGTCCAAGAAAGAACTTTAATTCTCCCATTAAACTCATGTCAAACTCAGAAGACATCAAAGTAAAAAATTCATTATAGATAATTTTACTAGATGATCCAAAAACTATAACATCAACATAAATTTGAACAATTAAAATATCATTAGAATTATTTTAATAAAAAGAGTAGGATCAACATTGCCTTTCTTAAAACAATTATTTAATAAAAACAAAGAAATTATTTCATACCAAGCACGAGGTACTTGTTTAAGACCATACAAAGCTTTAGATAGTTTAAAATATGGTTAAGAAAATTTTCACTTTCAAAACCATGGGGTTGAGAAACATAAACTTATTCAGTTATAAAACCATTTAAGAAATCACTTTTCACATCCATTTGATATAATTCAAAAACTTGAAAACAAGAAAAATACAACAAAATTATAATTTCCTCTAACCTGGAAATAGGTGAAAAAATATTCAAAGTCTATACCTTCTTCTTTAGAGTATCCTTGAGAAACAATCCTTGATTTATTTTTAACTATATGTCCTGATTTATCCATCTTGTTTCTGAAGATCCACTTAGTTCCAATCACCTATTTGTCCTCAAGTAATTATACTAAAGTACAAACATTATTCCTAACAAACTGATTTAATTTATCTTACATAGAAACAATCAATTTTTCATCTTTCAAAGCATAATTGACATTAATAAGAACAAAATCAGAAATAAAATCAGAATTGGAACAATAATTTAAAATATAATTTCTCATTTTAACACCCGAATCAACATTTCCAATTATATTTTCAACAAGATGATCTTTGTGAATCTTCCAAGATTTTGGATCAAGTTGAGAAGGAGTATGCTCTCCCTCAATTGATTCAATCTTATAATAAGGAATTTCTTCACCAAAATTAAAATCTCTAAATTCGTCATCAATAACATTAGAATCAGAATTTAATTTAACATCATTTTCATCAAACATAACATTAACAGAATATTCAATAAACATATATCTTTTATTATAAACTCTATAAGATTTACTATTATTAGAATAACCAAGAAAAATACATTCATCACTCTTAGAATTAAATTTATCTAAATTATCCTTGGAATTTAAAATAAAAACTTTACAACCAGAAACTCTAAAGTAACCAACTTTAGGATTTTTATTTTTGAATAATTCATAAGGAGTTTTCTTCAACAAAGTTTTAATAATAATTCTATTTGAAATATAACGTGCAGCAAAAACAGTCTCAACCCAAAAATATCTAGGAAAATTATATTCACTTAACATAGTTTGATCCATTTCAATAAGAGTTGTATTTTTCCTTTCTACAACACCATTTTGTTTTGGTGTTCTTGGAGTAGAGAAATTATGAAAACAGACATTCTTTTCACAAAAAATTTTCAAATCTAAATTATGAAATTCACCTCCTTTATCACAACGAATAAAAATAATCATACAGCCTTTTCCATTATGGACTAATTTACAAAAAAGAAATAAATCTAGAAAATGTATCATTTTTATAAGCAAGAAAGTATACCCAAGTAAATATACTATAATCATAAACAATAACTAAGGTATATTTCTTTCCACCAAGGATGAAAATTTGAGTTGCTTCCCTTTCATGCAAGCATCACAAACATAAGATGTTCTTTCTTCAAGGAAGGAAATTGTAACACATTCTCATGTTTTTAGAGCTCATGAAAAATTCTGAAATTAACATGACCTAAACGTCGATGCTAAAATATTTTGTCATTCTGTAGAGTATTCAAACATTTTATATGTTGAATAGTTAGTTCAGGAAAATCAATAGTATAAATATTATCTTTTCAATTAGCATAAAATAATTAAGAATCATCTTTAAAAACTAAACATTTATCATTTTGAAATTTAACTTTAATTTCATCATCACATAATTGTGACATACTAATTAAATTATGTTTTAGGCCTTCAACATATAAAAAATTCAAAATAAAAGTATAATTTGAAATACCAACTTTACCAAAACCTTTTAATTTACCTTTGGAATTGTCTCCAAAAGTAACAGTGCCTCCATCAAATGTGTTGTAAGTGGTAAAATTTGATGGGTCTCTAGTCATATACCTAGAGCATCCACTTCCCATGTACCAAATATCATTCTTAAGACATCCAAGGCATTTTTTCAAAAAAAATCAATTACTTGACAATTTTTTTACCCAAGATACATTGGGTACAATGGGATTAGTTAAAAATTATTTAGGTAACCATAAATAATGTAAACATGTATTGTAAGGTACTCTAGATAATAAGGATTTAGAAATATTAGTTATTATAAATCCCAAGGATTGTTTAAATATAAGAGAACAATCATTTTCATAATAACCTTTCATGCCACATTTAAAACAAGTAACAGTTAAAGTACAGCCATTTTACCTTTTAACAAAATGAGTTTTATACATTTGAGGTAATCTCCTTTCATAACCAAAACCATCATTTTTTTTATCATTTTTTTTTCAAAGACATCATCTCATGATATTTTTTATGACCTTGAGTAAAAGCAGATAAACTTTTTTTAAGACACTCAACTTCCTTTTTCAAATTTTCATTCTAATCTTGAGAAAAGTTCAAATTTTAATAAACTTTTGAATGAGAAGAAGAAGTGGTGTTTCTTAGTTTTTCATTCTACTATAAAAGAATTTTATTTTTAGAGACAGGTTTTTCATTGTTTTATCTGAGCTTATTATATAAATCAGCAACTTTGGAAATATATTTTCTTAATCTTTTAATTTCTTTATTTAATTCCAAAACATTGGGGTTTTCATAATCACAATCAAAATCAGAACATTTAGAATAAAAACAATAATTACTAACCTTATCCAGTGATGCCATGAAGCACAAGTTAACAAATTCTTTTTCATTTCCAGATCGTTCACTGGAATCAGATTCTTCTGTACAACTCAAACTGGTTGTCAATGTCTTTTTGTCTTTTTTTATTTGTCTTTATTCTTAAGTTTTGGACAATCAGGCTAGATATTACCTTTTTCCTACACTCATAACAAGTTACATCAAATATATTGAAATTTGTACTACCTTTATTATTTCCCTTATATTTTTTTATGGGTTTCTTCTAAACTGATTCTTGAAGCCTTTCTTTTTCATTATTTTGCATACTTCAGTCAAAATCCGAGTCATATATTATTTTTCACTATCCTGTAGATCATAATTTGAAGATTCAGTATAAGAAAATTTCACAGATTTAAAAGCTACACCTTTTCTTTTTTGTTGTCTCATCGGCAGCTATGTTATTCAGTTCCAATTAATACTGAAGGAGTGATCTAATCAATTCATCTAGGCTGTACACTTTGAAATTATTTATTTCATCAATGAAAACCTTCTTGTAATGTCATTTATTTGGTAAAGATCGTAGGAATCATTCAACTAGTACTGGGTTTTTGAGATCTTCACCAAGTGAATTCATTCCATTCACAATTCTAGTGAATCTGTAGAACATTTAGTTCATTGTTTCATCTTTATCCATCTTGAAGTCTTGGTACTCATCACAAATCATTCCAAGTTTGTTTTGGATAAATTTGTCTTATCCAAGGTGAGTAACTTGTAGAATCTTCCTAATTTCATGAGTTGTCTTATAAGTAGACACATGACTAAAAACACTTCTGTTAATAGCGCCATATAAAATATTAACAACATTGTAATTTAAAACATATATAGTAAAATTAATCTGGGTAAGAGTATATAGGTCCACTTAAAGTAGTTTTTACTATTTTGAAATGATAGATCAGTGCTCGATGCTCAACTTTTTGAGGTAAGCCTCCATTCGGGATCTCTAATAACCATAATAATTGTCATCAAGGTGAGGTGGCTTTTGAGGAATCCAAGAATCATTTGAGTTCAATACTTCCATCTTATAAGATATTTATACTTAGACTATGAGTTCTAAGAATAGGTTATCATAATTACAATATTAAATCAAACTCTATAAAAGGGTCGCTAAATTCCAGAAAGAACAACCAATGATACCAATGTTTGGTATTGAGAAAGATAATGATAGAGATAAACTATTTTTAAAAAGATTATCCTCTGATACCAATTTTTAGGTCAGATAGGATAATAGCATATGGTCTAGAGGGGTTGAATAGACCAAATTAAAAAATTTAAACAAATAAATTGATTAATTAAATTAATTATCAAAGTTAATTATTAAGGTTAATTAGCAGTGGAAAAATTAAATAATACAAGGATGTTTTTTTATAGTAGTTTGTTCCAAAGTGGGTCTAATCTACTCTTATACCTCTATACTCATTGGGAGATACGTGTTTAATTAAAATGACTTTTGTGAGGGAATCATAACCCAATTATAGAATCATTTTCTAGTGGAGAGATAACCACAACACTGAATTCTGTACGAGGAGTCACAACCCTTACAATCTAACTTTAGACACGGGGAGTCACAAACTAAACAGTATTGACTTTAGATACAGGGCATCACAACTCTTAGATATTGACTTTAGAATCTGAGAGCCACAACCTGAAGAAACAGAATAACAAATAATTCTTCTGTGCGTAAAATCATAAAAAAAATATAGTACGTGTGAGAGATAGGAAAAAGTGTTACAGAATCAAAACCAGAAAAAAGAAGATAAATAATGAAAGAATGGGTACTGGTTGTTGAGGATTAGATTGGCTCGTCTTGTCAAGGAAATTTTAGTCAAATCATAAATAATTCGGCACTTGAGAGAATGTCTAGGTGATTAAACAGAGTGTTGTAGGATGTTGCAAATGCATAGTAGGTTCAAAGTTTACAACACTTTCTCTTTGAAAAACAAAGTATCAAATATGTTATTCAGTGCATATATTTATATATTTTTCTACTAGATATATATATATATATAGAATAAATATTCAGAAGTTACAGTAACTCCACTTCCTTCAGAAATTTAAAATAAATTGAATCAAGAGCTTTCATAAATATATACATAAAAATCACAGTACCGTAGCCTCTTTATTCCTCTAGAATAAATCTCTAATAAAATAATTAAAAAATAATTTGAATAAGACTTTCGATCAAATATTCAGAATAATAGCAACATTCAATGATTTAAAACACCTGTTTAAATCAACTCAAACCTATTAAATTCAGTCAAAATAGTTCCTAAAAACTAGCGGCACAAGTTGAAAGTGAATTTGAATATTTGAATTTAAATAAACTTGAAACCATCGACTTTTTTGGAAAAAGATTTTGAAATAATTTTATTAATTTTTCCCTTTAAATAATGCACCAAAAAAATTAAAAACTCTTCGATCAAAATCCTTAGATTTAATGTGAATTTATCCAAAATAAAAACCATTGAAAATAATCCATATATATACAGAAAATCGATTTTCAACATAAAAGAACAGAATGAATAGTAACATATGGTATGAACAGTAACATAGGGTTGTCTAACCATACTTTGCGGAAATGAACAATAACGTAATGTATGTTATGAACAATAACATAGGGTTTCCCAACCATACTTTTTGGAAATTAATAGTAACATACCATAGGGTATGAATAGTAACATAATATAGGGTTGTCTAGCCATACTTTTCACTCTAGCGAAAGTAGGGTTTCCCATACTCTATAAAAAACTAGACATCATACTTTAACAAATTTCAACAAATTTTTAAAGACTCTTAACAGAAGATTCAGACTTTGATCAAGAAGACTTATTTGTAGAAAAACTTATTATCTTTCCAACATATCAAGAATCAAATAAATATGACATCTACTTCTCAAAATATCATCAAAAAAATAGAAGCAACAACATTCTGGAAAACTACAGCTGTGAAATAGCATTACAGAAGTTCAGATAATTAAATTACAATAAAAACAACATTTTTAGACTTTGATAAAAACTAATGAAATCAATATAAACAATTTATATTTATATAAAAAAATGTTTCATGCGAATCTGGTATCTTTAGAACTTTAGGTAAAATAAATACATTAACTTTTTAAAATTATAGACTATAGAAGTTTTAAAACTCCAGCAGTAACTTTGTTGAATTTTTAGAGTACTAAAAAAGAATTTTCAAACTTTCTCATAAACTAATAAAGTTTAGATAAATATTTTATCTATCCAGCGTGATAAGAAACATATAAATCTAAATATTGTAGTTTAAGATATCATCAAAATATAGAAGTTTTTAAAAGAAAATGACATGTAATCAAATAAAGTCATAAAGGATTAAAAAAAATGTACAATCATATTTAATTAAACAAACGAAAACATGCACATGAAAAAAAACTTTAAGGGGTATCGGAGGAGGTATCAAGATAAAGTATCCTCGAGTACCGGTAGATGAAATAGTTATCTTTGTTTCTTTGTAATTTCCCTTCCCAAACTATTGCAATATAATTATTTAGATCATGTTATTAATCAATCAATTTTAATTTTTACATGTTATTTATTTTATTTATTAACAATTTTAATTAATTTGATATGTATTATTACTAACTATATAATTAATTATTTATTATATTAATTATTTTGTTAACTAATAAATAAATAAATATGTTTCTATTTTGTGTTTTACAAAATTGACTTAACCTCCTAAGAAGGTTAGGATGAATGCATTAGAATTATTTAGCGATGAGATGGACCTAAAATTATAGGTCCCCTCAATGAATCAGTAGGTCTTATGAGATAAACTAGTTTAGATATTTGGCGTATGCTTTACCTATTTATGTATGATTTCTTAGCACAATGTCTTGACAGTATGATTAAGATTTTCGACATTATGAATTCCATCACTATGAAAACATTTATTGTTGTCCATATGATTATTTATATTGTTATATTATCCATAAATATATTTCACACTCATTTTATTAGTTATATGGAATATTTGAGTATGATTTATTCTTGTAATATTATTCATGCCTTGTTTATTCCATGATAGCTTTCGTTGTAAGTTAACTCATACCGAGCATTTGATCTCATCCAGTTATTTTATTTTCCTTTTCTCTAGGTAATCCAGAAAGGTATTATGAATGATTTCAAGGGTATTCTAAGAGGAAGAATAAAGTTTTCACTGAATTTTTAAGATGTGTTTTAAGTTTTCAAATATAATATGAGAATCATGTATGTATCTAGCCTCCTAATAATAATAAACTATTAGATCTTATGTAATATAATCTATTGTATTCTATGCCAATGTAAAGTAACTATTGACTCCAGGTTACTAGAGTTGATGTTGTTACGCCTTTGGTAACACTTTCATATGTATAGGGTATTATTATCCATTAAAGAAGCATATTTCACATAAATGGTTGATACCAAAGAAAAATTTAACGTAGAATACACACTTATTATGAAGGATTATTTTGAATTAATCTCATATGAGTTTGTTGTACTTTACCTAGATAATGTGGTAGAGTGTTAAGACCAAGAGGTTTTGAGTTGTTGTTGGATTGATGAAGAAAATGATAAAAAATAAGTGAGAATGCTCATAGTGTTGTCTTTTGTTGTCAACACATAAATCAGTTTATCTTTCAGGAAGATACATATATATGATGATTTATGTACTGATCTTCAAGGGAAATATGACACGTTTTGATGAATATTACAACATTGTTATTTACATGAGTGAAGTTGATTCAGAAAAGTTTTTAAGATCTTACGCATAAATATTACTAACCTTTTGTGGGATTAAGGAAATCGATCATGAGTAATAATGTGATTTTGTGAGTAATGGTGATTTAATTCATTAATAATAAGCTTCTGTGAGGTTGTGATAACCTTCTACATGATGTGCATAGATATTCCATGAGTTTCAATACTTTTTTAGAACATTACAAACCTTCCATGTGTTTCAATGCTTTTGTGAGAGGCATCACATATCTTCCATGAGTATCTTCCATCCATTTGAGCACAAACTATGAACATACCTTTTGTGGGTACATATTCTCTATGAGAAGTTTATACGGGTCTTCCATGAGTTCATCATACCTAAATGAATTGTTACTTGTGATCAAGAAATTTTATTGAGAATAAAATCTGATGAAGCATTATTTTCTATTCTTTAAATACATACATATCATTATATTGGTTCATCATGATACCTCTTATCAAAAAATAAGAAGACTTTGAAAGTTTAATGAAGAGTAGTACAAGTGTCGTGTCACGAATGAATAATGACACAGAAAATTGCATGCGAGAATTTGAATATCAATTTCATGTGGTGTATTGTGAAATTATTGTTCATTGAAGAAGGTATGATTTCGATGGTATTTGTGAGGATGAATTCCAATATTGAAGGTGGAAAAGTCTCTTCATTGTACCATGAATGTATTGACGCATACATAGTGATTTAAGGTGGAATTAATGAATATTTAAATGAGAATGAAGAGGCTATAATATTTATATAGGTTTACATGAATTTATAATCATCTATGAAGTGGTTTCTTATAGAAGTTATTATAAAGACCAGATTTGAGAATTATGGAGATTTAAATTCAAAAGTATTTATGCGGTTTCATAAATATTTTAATAATGAAGAAATATAAGAGGTAATAGACTCTACAATATATATAATTTAAGTTGTTACAGATCATGGTGTGTGTGTTAATGTGAGAATAAGATAGAGAGAGAAAGAAATAAGCGGTTCTTGCTTGCTGTTATGCAATAAATTTATGTATAAAAAGATCTAATTTGCAGAATCACACATGTGAAGAATCCAAGAAGCATGGTGATGATGTGTTGAAGTTTGTTGTTGAAGGTCTATTCTATTGTTGCAAAAATAAAATTATCATATAAACTATGAAAGAAGCACATGAACTATAAATTGACTATAGTACAATGCAAGTTATGGATATACCCTACTTGTTGTAAACCACAAAATATTGTTTTCTAGTGGACTCGATGATCTTGGGTTATTTCCAGATCATGTCAAGGATTAACTACTATTATTGAGTAGAAAATCTTGTGAATTATTATATTTCTATGGGTGTGCTTGTGTGTTGTGATTTAACAGATCCTTTTCTCTCTAAATGAAGGCAAAGGATGTTTTTTAAAAAAGGAAATTTAAAAAAGAGTTTACCACTAATTCACCCCTTATTAGTGGTCACATAGATCCCGATTGGTCCTTATAATTGGTATCAGAGTGAGGTTACTTTATTGACTCTAGGATGTTTGAAGTTTAAAGAAGAAAAATAATGTCATGGATGTTGAGAACTCAGTTAATAGTATGGGGATTCCTATCTTCAATAGGAAGACCTATCTTATCTAGAAGGAAAAAATGATATACTATCTACTATATATTGGATATGAAGTTCTTGAAACTTATATATATGGTTTCACTCCTCTTTCCAAGGGTGATCCCTTAACAGCTACCAACAATATGAATATAGAGAATGGTGGATGTGTTAGAAATTCTATTATTTCCTGTATCTCAGAAAGTAAATCCCCTAAGATTAAAGGAATTAGAATGTATAAAGTAGTTTTATATAAGTTGAAGAATATTTATGAAGGGAATATGAAATTTAATAAATCCAATTTAGAAATTTGGTAATTGAAATGTGAATATTTGAAAATGGGAGATGATAAATCTTTTGGTGAGTTATTCACAAGTTTTAGTGATATTGTAATCACCTTAATAAGCCTTGGAGAAAAATTTTAAGACTCAATAGTGGTTGAAAAGATCTTAAGAGTTCTTCCTAGTTTATTTAAAGACAAATTTTCATCCTTTAAAGATAGAGAGCCTGACACAATCTCTCTGAATTATTTTCATAATATTATTATTACATATGAGATAAGAAAATTTAATTTCAAAAAAATTAAGGGAAAGTATGATCCTGAAATCTCCTTCAAATCCACTAAGAAATAAAAGTCAAAGAACAATGTTATTGAGAAAGAGTTCAGTGATTTTGATTCAGAAGATTATGTGAGTAAGAATTTTGATGAATTCATGTATCTATTTTCTATAAATTTGAAGATTGTAACATTTAAGTATAAAGGAAAGATTCTATTGAAGTGATTTAAACATGGATCCGTTGGACATTTTGTAGCAAATTTTCCAAGACTAAAGGAAGATGAAGATAGTGATAAAGAATATGGAAGGACAATAAGACCACTAAAAAATAAATTAGAAATATAAAATTTGTATTCAAAATTGAGGAGTAATAAGTTCTATCAATATAAAAATAGAAACCATTTTAACAAATGTAATGAATATGATGACAGGGAATAAGAATTGGAAGATGAAAATTACAGTGATGAAGGTGCTGATAAGTTGCTTATTACAAAGGTGAATGATGTGAGTTTTACAAGTGATGAAATTAAAAACTATAAGGAAGAATAAAATAAGATTTAATTAATTTTAAAAATATAATTAAAAGAATGTCTCTAAAAAATTACAAATCTATAGAATGAAAATAATAATTTAATGAAAGATGGTCAACTTGTTAATAATCATGAAATAGTGCATGAAGATAAAAAATAAAATTTTTAAAGATAATGAAAACTTTAAAAAGTTACTTGATGAAGATAAAATACTCAACATCAATCTTGAATAATAGATGAGGGGGAAGGAGAAATTTTTTTTCCTTATACGACAAAAATTATTTGAAGCTGAATAGAGAAGATATAAATTCCAAAATTCAATTTCATAAGTTGGTAAAAACTATAAGGAGTGTGAATCTTAGAAAGATAAAAAAATATCATCCTAAAATGTTAGTTTCAAGGATAGAGATGTTGGTAAATGATCTTATGAGAAAAATAAAGTCAAAAGTATCATGTATGTAGCCAAAACAAAAAAAAATCCAAAATTTTGGAATTTTTGAGAAATGAAACTTTGAAGAAAAAATTAATATAACCAGAGACTATAATATGGATAAGAAGAATTATAATATAAAGAATAATATTTTAGTACTATACTAAAATTTTGGATCACAAAATGGATCCAATAATGATGGCCATAGAGATGTTGGAAAAATGATACATAGTTATGGATAACATGTAGGTTTCAAAGGAAAATATACTTTTTATGGATATTTTTGGTGTTTTGGAGGATTTGGGAATACAAAAAATATATTTTTTTTCAATAATAAAAACTAAAATGGATCCAGGAGGCACTATAGGAATAATTTTAGGGGGGTTCATTCCCCTCAAAGAAGACAAACTCAAAATAAATCCGAAAAATCTAATTTGAAGATTGAGAACATATTACAAATTCTTGAAACTCTATGTGAGAGGTGTGATCATCCTTGACACAATGAAAAAGTTTTCCTTGTGATAATTCCATCCCAATAAGGTTTTGATGAAAAAACTCAAAAGCATCTAGTGAAGGAAGAAAAGGGAAAAGAGAAGGCACTTGTGGTTGAAACTACACTTAAGGGTACAAAATGAGAATAACCTTGGATTTTGGATAGTGGGTGTTATTTACACATGAACATAGATTTGAAGTTTTTGAATAATGTGAAATACTATAAATAAGGAAGATTGGATTTTGGAAATGATGAGTCTCTCAGAATAAACGGCATTGGATCTGTTTTCATTAGAAAAGAAAAATTGAAATACAAAAGTTTCTCATTTTTTGATGGGCTAAAACACAATTTTTTAAGTGTTTATGAACTCTGTGATAAATTAAATGAGGATATTTTAATAAAATATGGGTTCATAGATAAAATTATTAAATATGGAGAAGTTTTAAAAAGAGGACAACAAACCAGGGGAAACCTATTCTAGGTTGGTGATGCACAGAATTCATGTTATCAGAGTATGAAGTAAGAAAATAAATTATGGTATAAAAGGGTTCAACATATGTGATAGATAAACATGAAAAAAGTTAACATATAGAGGAAGTGATCATGATTTCCTCGATTTAATAATAGGTAAAGATTGATGTTGTTCCATATTCCAAAAAGAGAAATTTTCAATTTTTTCACATAAAAATGTTGAGATATATAGTGACCCGGGATTAACATACATGGATATTACATCATATTAGATGAATATTTAGTACATTACAAAAATCCATGCCCAAGGACCATAATATTTTAGTGTCTTTGGAAATTTGTAAATAAAATCTTCTATCCTGGTGAAATATCTTCAATATCTCCCATAAATATCTACACCTTTAGTACTTCTACCTAAAACCTTTCTTTATAACCCTAGGAAAGTAAACATAATAAATGGGTGAGCTCAGATACTCAGTAAGGGTAAATAAAGGAAATTTGTAATCATAACATGAACAAAGGGTATGGAACTTCAGAATAACATTTGAAGATCATACCATGCATATTAGAGATAATAATAAATATTGGTAGTTCATAAGACATAGATCATAATAGAATTAAGAGCATAAGTCATGAAAGCATAACATAGTAACAATACATTGAATTTGTGGCATTCACTTTGGTTTAAAACATTGTGAACATGTATAAGTAGAAACAAGTTCACTCATTAAGTTAAGGACATGAAATCTGGCCCCCGCATTAACTTATGGACATGTAACCAGGTCCATGCATAACATTGTGAATGTGTAATCAGGTTCACGCATAAACTTGTGGACATGAAACCATGTCCATGCATAACATTGTGAACATGTAATCAGGTTTAGGCATAACATTGTGAATATGTAATTAGGTTCACACATAAACTTATGGACATGAAACCAGGACCATGCACAACATTATGAACACGTGATAAGGTTCAATCATAACATTCTGAACATGTAATCAGGTTCATGAATAACCATATAGACATGCAACCAAGTCCATGCATAACATTGTGAACATGTAATCAAGTTCACACATAACCTTATGAACATGAAACTAGGTCCATTCACAACATTGTGAACATGTAATCAGGTTCATGCATAACATTGTGAACATGTAATCAGGTTCATGCATAACATTGTGAACATGTAATTAGGTTCGCACATAAAATTATGGACATGCAACTAGGCCCATGAATAACATTTTGAACATGTAATCAGGTTCACAAATAATATTGTGAACATGAAATCGGGTCCACACATAACATATATACTCATGAGTCATCCATCGTTGCCCAATGCATTGGTGAGAGATATATATCCAACCCATGACATAAAAAAATCATACATATGAGTGCCACAATATTATAAAAAATAATAATATCATAAACCATGAAATAATATAGGTATCATGAACATTTAATCATATCATTACCTATGGAAAAGAGGTAGGTCTCATAATCACCACTCGTAAAAAGAAGCGAGTTTCAAAATCATATAACCTGTGAAAGAGAAATGAGTTTCATAAACATCATTCTATCAAAACATTAACAATTCATAGAAATAATATCAATGGAAGCATTGAATCATTTCCCCATAAATTCATTAGTAACACCAACGAATGTTATCTTAGATGGGAAATAATTTTTAAATATCTTTTAAAAACATTTCTTGAGGAAAATATCCTTTCTTCATGAAAAAAAAAATTAAAAACTTTTGATATCAATTTTCATTGAAATTTTATAAAAAAAAGATTAAAAAGGTTTTGAAAACTATTTCTTTGAAAATACATTGAAAACATATAAATAAATCTTGAAAATGTTTTAAAACCTTTTACTTGAAAACTTATGAAAGAAGCTTGAAAATAGTTTGAAAACAATTTTCTTTAAAAATACTTTGAAAACTTATAAATAAAGATTGAAAAAAATGAAACATTTTTAAAATCCTTTTTCCTTGAAAATTATCTTCAAGGGTCATTTTATAACATTTTTGAAATATTTTTTGAAAATAAGTTTTTTGAAATAAAACAAATTTCTGACCGAAGAGAGAAACGGTCATATTTTACTTAAAAACATTATCTTAAGTACCAAAGAGTGGTAAAATGGTACTAATACATGAGGATATAATTAATAAACTAAGTAGGATAAACTTCATGAGTTTTATTTAGATATGGATCATATATTTAATTAATTTAAGCATAATCATAAACAATCTTGAAAAGCAATGAGATTGTTTCAATAAACACTTATCACTAGGTAACTTGGAATCATACTCTTCATGTAAGAAAATTAAATTACATGAAGATTAAAATATCATTAAGAGAAGTATATTAATGATATAACATGTCAAATGGAAGTATACACACATCAAAAAAATTTAGGTGTATAACAAAACACGTGTCTCAAAGAAGACAAATTGAGACAAAATTGTCTTACCGATTTGGTAACTTTTAAAACTTAAACCCCATTAAATAAAGTTTATAAAATAGATATATAAATTAACATAAATTTAATTATAAGATAAATATAATACATTCATGTTTATTACATTCACCACACAAAATAATTGAGTGGTGAATAAGGCTTTTATCTCACGGGAATAAAAGTGAGATGAAATTTCCCTTACCTTGTGTCTTGACTCTCTTCATACTCGTACAAGATTACTATATAATAAATGTAAGTTTATTATACATATTATACATAATATAATACCATATATTGTTTTATTATTACCTTGTATTACCTGATTTTTAAAAATCCTATGTTAAAGTTTCACTTCGGGTAATATTCACTTTGTTCTTTACATGTGACTTAATTTGTTATATCTTCGATCATTATACTTATATCATGATTACATAATGTAAAACATGATATAAATATCATTTATATTCAGTATATTTGTATTATAATAATCTATATAATATATAATTATGGAATGGAATACACCGTTCATGGAGACGGCAAGTCGTACGTATGCATGAACATTATTTCTGTTTTTATTGTCGTATTGAAAGAAAGAAAGAAAATGAAATATGTGTGTGTGTAATATCATTATAGTATAATAATAATGTTATATATATCATATAATTTCACTAAACTCATCCTTAATACATTCCATGTAGTGTGTGAATGAATCACATCGCTTTGAGGGAGTGGTAGTCCACACTTCCTCAAACGAAATTATTGTATTTACACCAAATAGAAAGTAAAAATATTTGAGTTGTAAAAGGAATATATAAGATTAAAGAAATAATAAATACAATATATTAAATATATAAATATATTTTCCATCATAATATCCACCATGAGAGGTGGTAAAGTAAAAATAAACAATCATTATTTAGTGATGCGGCAGTTCACCGTACACGTAAACAGTATGTTTGTTACCCATTAGATAGAGGTGTGTGTAAATGTATTATTAATACTTATAGTAAAAAAATACTTTTATATTTACTATAATGGTGTTTTTATACAATCAATTAATAAAGAGATAGGAGGGGTGGAGAAACAAAATAAAAAGAATGATCTTGAGAGAAGACGTTACCTCGGGTAACTCCTTCTAGTTTGCACCAAAAGGCTTCCTTTAATTGCTTTCTTCCAAATGGGATGATTCTAGGAGTAAGGAATGGATGTTTTGAGGGAATATATTATCTTAACCTTAGTGTTTTGAGAGTTTTAAAGAAGAGGGAGAGGTGGTGTCCTTTATAGGGAAGGGAAAGGACACACTTGGCATTTTTGAAAAACAAGTTAGGTGTACCCACGTTTTTACCTAAAAAAAGTCATAAAAAACAAAAAAAAAACTCAATAATGTAATCCTAATGATCTAATAATGTCTAAAAAATGGGTTTTTTACAATTTTATAGGTCATTTGGGTCTTAAATTTAAGGTTTAGTACTTTATTAACCTAATTTTTCTCTTAAATATTGTAATTAATTTTAATCACTTTCGCTAATCTTTTTGGTCAAAAACTAAGTTGAACTTATTAAAAATTATGAATTGTGATGACTACAAATATTTAATCCATTTTTAAAATTTAAATCACAGAAGTGGTATAAATTAATTTAAAATTATTCTCTTTGACGGGACAACACTGCAGGTTTTTAAAGTAAAAATGATCAAAAGTTTGCTAAGTTTTTATATCCAATTTCAATGTGAAGTTGGTTACAATGACCTAAATTAGATTAATTGATAAAAATATTAGGTAATAAAACTTTTAAATCAATTTAAAATATAATTTATCCTTATAAATAAATTAGATGAAAAAAGCATTTTTGAATTAAAATCCAGTATTTTTAACTATTCATTAAAAATGAAACCTTACAGGAAAATACCAAAAAATTAACCTAACCTAATTTTTATGTTTCTATTCCAAATATATGGTTTATTTTGACATATTAAATCTATAAAATTTTCAAAAATTGGATTTAAAATGGGTTCTGCATTAAAATATGGTAAAACTACCTTTATAAAAAAATATAGGTTTTTATGCATAAAATTGGGTTTGTTCTTATCTTATGTCTATAAAATCTATTATATGAATATCAAAAATATTTTATTGAATATATAACATATATATTATATAAATATCCCTAAATAATTATAATTAATTTAATTTATTATGGTAAAATAGCTTATAATAATAATATTGTCCTTTATATTCAGTTGATTCTTATATTCAATTCTAATTAATTTGTAACTAATGAATTCAACCATATATTTTCATAAGTTATTTAATACTATTCATAACTATAAACTTAATTTCTAGGTTATATCCTATTATATTAAAAAATATTATATTATAGTTTGGTAGCACTCGGTCTTGTGTGTGACGCAAGCCATCGAGGAAATTCAATCTTGTGTGTAATGTACGCTAACCTCAGTGTTCCTTTTCAAGAACATTAAACTTTATATTGCATGTTGTGAATGATTAAATTGGTGTTTCATATAACACAATCCAAAAATAGTACTTTAATATAACATAAACTATTTTCAATGTTGCGTGAAATATAAAATATCAAAAAGGTTAAATTAATTCGAAAAAAATAATTCACAAAATCTTAGGGTGTTACATTCTACCCCCTTAAAATGAATTTCACCCTTAAATTTTTTTTGGGTTATCAAAGGTTCAATACTTGATAGTTTAATTTATATAAACCCACATCGTAAAAATGAATACTAAAACTTCCCTTAAAAGGGAAAGTTGGAACCATAACAGTTACCCAAAGTAACATATAACTAGGTTTCTACATAGGATAACATAGGTTGGGAGTGAAGATTAGACATAGAGTAAAAGCATAAATATTTATAGGTATTGATTGAGGTCATTAATCACAAATAAGTGAATGATAAAAGAAAAATTTATGGCCTCAAAGTCATAAATATATGATGATTTAAAAGGCCATCGGTTCAACCAAAATTATGGTATTATGACAATATTTTTTTTATCATTATCCTATCATTGAGTTAGTATTTTTATTGACTAAGAATATAAGTAAATATACTTACTTGATGTTATTACCTTTCTTATGAACAATCTAAACCTTTGGTTATGCCTTTATAGATTTCAACTTTATCTCTTACCCTAAGAAATGATTGTGAATTCTTTTTTTTTATTCTTGAAATACTAACAGGTCATGAGATCCATGATAAGTTAAACCATCTATATTTAGTTACCATCAACACAAATAGGTTATCCAATATGTATAAGTCCTCATGTGGTGAGATAATACATTAATCTCAAAAACATTATTTGAAGATTGACTTAAAGTTTCCATAAATGGTTAACCTTGTAACCCTTCCAAAATATAATTCACCCTTTCTCCCTTAAATATGCTCTTATAATATAACAAAAACATTTTTATTGAATACTTAGGTTCATCCTTGCACTGATAGAACATTAAATTAGATTATATTATTCCAAAATTCATGTAGAGGGATATAATCACATGAAACTTCACTAAAGGATGAACAACAAGATTATCATAGGGATTATTCATACAAAATCGAACATGAACTTCCCAACTAGGGGGGGTAATTTTTCCCTAACTAAAATATTCCAACAACAATTAGAGAAAGAAAATTATATTCTTTTAGTTTTTGTATTGGTCATCAAATTGTTTGCATCACTACTTAGATGTAATGCATATTGAGAAAAATGTGTGTGAAATGTTACTTGAAACACTTTTAAATGTGAAGGGAAAATAAAAAATGATTTTCTCTCACATCATGATTTAATGGATTGGGGTGTAAAACTAAGATTCATGCTAAGTTAATTCATCAGAATCAATGGAAAGTACCTTTTTCTTGTTTTTTGATTAAAAATCTAGAGAAAAAACAATTTCTTCAATTCTTGGAAAATTTAAAAGTTACATATAGTTTTTCAAGTAACATTTAAAAATGGTTGAATACAAGAGATGTGAAATGAAACTCCCTTAAAAACCATGACTACCACGTCATGTTTCATTAATTGATTCCTATTGAAATTCATCATTTACTGTCACATAATTTCATGGTTTCTGTGATTAGATTATGTGAATTTTATTGAGTCATTTGTGATAAAATATTGAAAAAAAGTGTTGTGAAAAAACTACAGAAAGATGCACCAATCATTCTTTGTGACTTGGAGAAAATTCTCCCTCTATCATTTTTCACATGTATGTTACATCTGATCATGAATATTCCAATAGAAGTTCTTTTTTTTGTCTCGTTTCTAGTCGACAGATGTGTCTAATAGAAATAATGATAATTACATTGAAATATTATGTGATAAATAAGAATCATCATAAAGGTTCTATTATGAAAGATAATTTATCACATAAACGCATGGATTTTTGTTCAATGTATTTAGTCAATGTCACCATAAGATCTAATCGGTCAATGAGAACTGAATATGAGAAATATTATCTCATTGAGCCAATATTTCCATCACTACCCCAAACAAGGGGGATATCTAGATCATACATGTTGTGTACTTTGAACTGGGATGAGTAGGAAATGGTTCATCGTACAGTATTATTCAACTATGGCATTGTTGAGGATTACATAAAGAAAGTAAAATTATAAATATTTATTTATTTATTTTGTATTTTTTATAGTTTATGACATTATTAAATTGTCATATTTGCAAAGAGCATAGTGAAATTATAAAAAGAGCACATCGTTCTTAATCTATTAAGAGGATGGAGGATATACATAGTAAAGAATTTCCTACTTGGTTGAAGTAAAAGGTAACAAATTCCCTTTTTTACATGACCAAATCATTGGTAGTTGTTTAATATTCAATTTTGATATATTTTAGTTCCAAATTTTACCGACGGATGATGTATTTGTTAAAATAAGGGTGTTGTTGTTTGGTCCAAACAATGTGGTCTCCGATTATAAAGTAATGGTTGTCAATGGTTTTAAATTCATTATAAATATTTGTGCAACAAACATGACAACATGGCATGATGGTTTCATGATAAAAGAAAAAATGTATTTTTATTCTAGTGCATCAGACAGACAACCTTGATCAGAAAATATGTCATATTATGGGGTTGTTGAGAGAAATTTTTTTATTAGATTAATATGAACATGGTAATGTCAATATGATGAAATGAAATTGTTTTGATTAAATGACACAAAAAGTATTATATATAGATATTTATGGATTTAGAGTGATTAATATAAACCATCAGCTGTGAATAGATGAGACTTACATTCTTGAATCACAATCTATATAAGTGTTTTATGTAAATGACTCTTTAAAACAACAATTTGGTGTTATTGTTAATTTTATTATAATACATATTTTTATGAAGCAATGGATGTTAGTGATGTTTTGAATAAACTAGTCGGTATTCACTCAAATGTATCATTTGATGACATAGATGATTCAATTGTTAGAATCGATTGTGAACTGGAAATTATAATAGATAATGCATATCATTGGCACGTTTGGAAGTATTTAGTTTATATTATTTTGACATGGTACATTTTTATTTAAAATTTTAAAAATGGTACATAATTAATTTTGTTAAGTAAATTATACTAGTTATCTAGTTTCATATTGTTTGTATGTTTCATACATGGTTGTGAAATATTTTAATTCCCGAACTATTTATTAGGAGATATTTATTATAGTGTAACATTCTTGAAATTTATTTTACAAAGTGATAATTATTGGGTTATTTGTACTTAAATATGGTTAATATTGTTGAAATGGATATAATAATTAATAAGAAAAATGAACTCAAATGAAGAGGGCATTATCTTTACCATCATAAGAAATTGTTTTTGAATTGTTTTGTATTGTCACTTTCCTGATATATCCTCGAAATGTGTACCAAATATGTAGTTGAAGGTAATAAATTGAAATATAATATCATGTTATTTTTATGGTTAACTAATAATAAAATCCCTACAAATAGCTAAAAATAATTATTTATCTTAGTTTGAAATTTAAAGCAGCAGCTTCTATTGTTGTGTAATGTGTTTGAAATTTAAAGCAGCAGCTTCTGTTGTTGTGTAATGTTTTTATTTTGCAAGTAAACAAATTAATAGAAGATGTAATGTTTTGAAAAATAATATGAATTTTCTAAGTATATTTATGGTTATTTCAATTTTTGTTATATTTTTAAAATTTTCACATCACTTTTGTAATTTTCAAGTTATTATGTCTTACAAGGATATTCATAGAAAACAAATGGAGGAAAACAATCATCGGTTTAGAGAAGTTTTCCTAAAAAAGTTTGATTGTTCCAGGGGGTAACTTATTTATTTATTAACTATGTATGAACATTAAAAAATAATATTTAATATTAACAGGAATCATCAAGGAGGAAACTTTCATTCCGTGAGGATATGTCAGGCAGTCTAGAATATAAGATCATCCCTACATGCAGTCCCCCTAAATGCAGTGCCTCATATCCCATGGCTCTGTAGTCATCGGGAAACTTTCCTCCCATCATGTATCCCCCTTATATGCCTTACCCATACATGGTCATCCATCCTTTTTATCTATTTCCTCCTACTACCATGTAGGGTATCCCCTCTCCTTCCATCCCTCAGCCTTTTTTACCTTATCCACCTTTATCTCTATGAGGTACACCTCCATTGTTTATTCGCCCAGTATGTATGTGCCCTCCTACCCAACTTCAGCAACCACAGTCTACTACAAAGGACACTCCTCTAATTTTCAACCCCCAACATAGTGTGTAGGATCGAGAATCAACGAACAATGCTACTAGTAGATGTTTAAAAAGTAATGAAGTTAATAAATTTTTATTAAATTTAAGTTATATATGTGTATAAAATATTCATTTATTTTTTCAGGATATTCTTCTAGTAAAATTTGTGGTCGTACACATATTCATGTAGTGTATAATAGACACACACAAATCATGGTTCAGTATAATGAGGACATGCAAATTATTGGAAAAAATGGTAAAGAATTGCGGAGTTTCATGGGGACACTCAGTAGACATAGCAATATTATTCTAGTTTAATCAATCCAATGGATAAAAGTCAAAGAGTAAATAAAATAAAAGGCTTGGGAATAAATTTGGGTAACATATTTTTTGAAGTTAATTTTCAATTTCTTTATAAAGAAGTATTTATTAAAAAAATTAATATTCAACTCTGATATAACATCTCATATGGTCAACATGAAAAGGTAGCTAGGTTAATGGAAGTGGGTGAGATGTGTTGGACCTATAATCATGACTTTAATGTTGGATGGAAAAATAAAAGAGGTATTAATCATGAAAATATACCAATATTCAATGAATTCTAACTTTTACAACAGAAAGAACAAATTGCATATTGTATCAGTTCCTCTTTCAAGATAATTTAATGAATTGTACATGTAATTTAGTTTTTTTTTCTATAAATATTCATTAACTATTTAACATACTAGAAAATAATTTAAGTTTGGAATTAAAAAACGATACTTGTCTACTTTCCTTGAATATCTTTATAAGGATCTTATTATCATGAAATAACTTCAATTTTTTTTATATAATGTGATGTCTTTATTAAGGTTTAGAGGGGGATTTAGGGCCTATATATTTTCTGCTGAATACATTTATTATTCTATTGTTGATCTCTTTCTATGACCTTTCTATTGTAGAGTGACCCAATATTAGTTTAGAAACCTAATAGATTTATAGATTTAGTCATCTTTGTTTCCATCTTAAATAATGAATCCATCATGTATCTCTAGATAAATTTCATCATTTATATCACCATTAAGAAATGGAGACATCACGTCCATTTAAAAAATATTAAATCTTCCAAAGAAAAATAAATGTAGAAGGTGTAATAAAATTAATTATAAACAAACTAAGCCATCTGGGTGGCCTGAAAGAGTCCCTACAAAGAAGAGTATAAAGAAATTTAGCATTATAGCCTCCCAAACTTTCCAACATTCATAAGTAATGATATTTATTATTGAAGATGCAACTTATGATTTTCTCAACATACCAAGTTGTAATGAGAGATTCAATATACTCTAAGAGATTAATTGCATACCATATGCTCAGATCATTCAAATAGAGTGTAACATTATAGGAGGGATTAATAAATATATTACACTAGTTCATAGTCCAAAATTTTAGGTTAAATGTCCTTGATGCAACCTATTTGATCTACGGTGGAATGGACTGTTAACACATTCTAAATGCGGTCCATATAGATGAGTGATGATAAAACATGTTGCCTACTTATATTCATTAAATAAATCAGGACATATGGAATCCCAATGATGATACTGGTTGTTCAATAAGGTTCCATACAAATTTGGTAATAGTTTACCTGTTGAAGAAACTCAATTTTTGATTCCCATAACACTAGATTCAGTGGGTTTAAAATAATTATTGCATGTCGCCATGACAACCATGTTCTCAAAGATACTTACATCCCAAATAAAATTATGAATGTACTTTTCAAGCCTCTTATAGAGTTCCCTTGGACATTTATATATGTGGAAATCATATACAAACATATAGGTGATAGCTAAATTAATCATTTAAATATTACTAGCTTGGGAAAGTAACTTAGGGGATCATGATATCCAATATTGAGAAATTTAGAAGATCTAAAATTAACTTTATAAATATTCTAGAAAACCTATACCTATAAAGTACTTCATAAATAAAGTTAGGATTATTAAATTCTATAGAAATATTGATCATAAGAGCAATGTTTCCATATTTATACTTCCTATATAGAATATTTACACATTCAGAGGTTGTATATAAATAATATGGCACCTTTCCTCCTAGTATAAAATCAAACTGGTTTTTGGAAATAATGGGATTACCAATAGAACCCAAACTAGTAGTAATCACCTTACTAATGATCTTAGGTAGAGTATTTCCAACAATAATAGACCTATAATCACTAACCTCTAAATCGTGCATAGTATTTGGAATCAGATAAATGAATTAAGAGTTTCACCTTAGAGGGGGAACTTTGAATCTAAAAAGGACATGAACATCCTATACTAATTCCACATGAGTAACCTCCTAAATGATCATGAAGAATTTATAATTAAATCCATTCAATCCAACTTTTACCATCTCCCTGTATATTTCCCTTTTTTAAGTTCCTTGGCATCAGAGAGAGTCTCAACATAATTTTCAATGTTATCTTTGTCATCAGAACAAATCAACTCATATTATATCTTCAACTACTTGAATGATTGAAAATATATTTCTTTGTCATTCTTGAATTTGTATTTGAGGTAAGATTCACTTATTATTTCAAAATTAATAATCCTAATGGAAAGTTCATCAATAGATTTATCATCAAGAAATTTATCTTCAAGTGATGAGATCTTTACATTAACCTTTTCTGGATGAATTTTCATGAGTTTCTTTACCATATTAATAATACTAAACTTCCTTCCATATTTTTACTGTATTATTTTATTACTTTAATCAAAATTTTAAATCAAGAAGGGTTTTGTGTGTGTTCATGACATGAATTTAAAGTGTTTTTTGTATTTTTAAGTTTAAAGTGTGCGTGTATGATGAAATGGAATAGGATAGTAGCAACAATAACGATTTGAGTTAGATTAAATGAATTTTGAGTGGGAGATTTAGGGTTGTGATCAACCTTATGATTCATGAAAAATGAATTTCCAAAAAAATGTGTTTGAAACATAACCAATTCCCTAAACATCACTGCACACAAATTTTACAAAAAGGAATGTTTTTTATTTATTTGAGAAAGTATATTTCAAACAACATCATTTTTTAAACAATTCATGTAAATATCATTAACATCATTGCACACACTACTAAACATGATTGGAAAAGTATAATCTATACTACTTAGCATGATTTAACAAATTAAAACAATAAAAAAGACATACTTATGATGTGTGAAAATAAAAATTACATACTCATGCAGAATAGGTAACAAACAAAACAAAAACAAATAGAACTATATTAAACTTAATTAAAACATCTCAAATATACCTAGATATAGTTCGGTTTTTTTATTTTTAGAATAAATTTCTTATATCTTTTAAATTAATGTTTAATGATGGTATAAAAAATAGATTTTTCTTGTTTTTTTCCATTGGTTGGTGTTGAATTTTTTGGTTGATTAAATTCTAAGATGTTAATTTCATAGTAGATTAGAATTAATTAGTTGGTCTATTAATTGAATTTAAATTTGGTTCTTATGATTATGTTTGTTTTTATGAAATTTGACAAACCTGGTTATTTGAGTTATGTCTCTAACTCATTTAATTATTAAAATGAAATTGTGATTTTTTATCCCTTGTGACTTGTTAAAACAATATTTTATTTTTCTTTACTAATAGGATTCATCTAAAAGGAACAAAAGAAATAAGGGCACTATAAAATATATTCATACTCCGGGGCATTCTAAAATTCCAGATCATGAACTGTCAGAGGTAATGTAAGATTTAACATTTAATATAAATTTATTTTTTCATTGATTTATCTTTAATTTTCATACAGAAGCTGTAACGAACCTGAGTTCTATCAATGGAAATTCCCTTTTATAATTATTTCATATATTATAATCACATAAAATCACATTAATAACATAATAAAAACTTTATAAATGAATAATTAATGAAATAAATGGCATTTTTATAAGTTAAAGAACACATACCAAAGGAACAGTGACTTGACCTTTGGAAAAGTAACATGACCCTTATGAATAGTAAACCGAAAAATTGAATAGTAAACCATAAAATTGAATAGTAACATCACTAATGAAAGTATAAATAAAATTTATTCATATTATAAGTGACAACATGATATAATTATATCATAGTATAAGTAAATAAATATTTTAAAAATTATTAATTATGTGCTATATTTTTTGTAAGTCATAAATATTCTTCAAAAAAGATTTTATGATTGAATATAAAATTAATATACAATTAATTTCATTATTATGATCGTGTAGTGATTAAATATACATCATAATAATGAAATTAAAAGTAAATAATCATATTCATTTTTAACCGTAAAAAACAAGGTTAACTGGGAAGATTATCTACATGGTAATTATTTCATGACCTATTGAAAATCATTTCTTTTGGAATGACATAAAACATATACCTTAATAAATGAATGTAACATGATAGTTAATTAATTAAAAGGAATAATAATAATTATATTAGTATTAAAAAATTTCTAAATCAAGTAAATAATTAATATAATTTAAATTATCTAAGAAGTTAGAGAACATACAAGGTAGACCATGACTCGAGCTAAGGGATCCTTTACCAGTCTCCATTATTTTAAAGTATTTTATTATAATTCACATTTTATTTTTTATGACATGAATTAAATTTCTTGAATTTTTACCTTACTATATTACCTTCATGTCTGATGAATATATGGTCTCCTTTCCTCCCTTATGAATTTGTAGTTCATACCTTACTTTGTTCACAAGGCGGTTTTCTCATTCGTTCTCTTTTTTATGATTATGTTCTAAATCAATATTCATCTCTCTCTTTATTTTTATCCTTCATGTACATGTTATTTAATCTCGTGGATATATTTTATATCATTTTCATTATTTATATATTGTGTTTTCCAATATTGACTTAAACATATACCCATTACTATATATATGACTTTCATTATTTATATATTTTGTTTTACAATATTGAATTAACATCCTACGAAAGTTATGATGAATTCATTATAATTATTTAGCAATGAGTTGGACCTGAAATTACATGTCCCCTCAATGCATCAGTAGGTCTTATGAAATAAACTAGTTTAGGTATTTGGCATATGCCTTACCTATTTATGTATGATTTCTTGGAACGAGGTCTTGACAGTAAGATTAAGATGTTCTACATTATGCATTCCATCACTATAAAAATATTTATTGTTGTCTATATGATTATTTATATTGTTATATTATCCATAAATATATTTCACACTCATTTTATTAATTACATGGAATATTTGAGTATGATTTATTTCTATAATATTATTCATGCCTTTTTTATTCCATGATAGCTTCTGTTATATGTTAACCCTTATTGAGCATTTGATCTCATCCATTTATTTTATTTTCATTTTCTCTAGGTAATCCAAAAGGGTACTATGAATGATTTCAAGGGTATTCTAGGAGGAAGAATGACGTTTTCACTGAATTTTTAAGATGTGTTTTAAGTTTTAGAATATAATACAAGAATCATGTATGTATCTAGCCTCCTAATAATAATAAACTATTTTATCTTGTGTATTATAATCTACTGTATTCTATGCCAATGTAAAGTAACTATCGACTCCAGGTTACTAGAGACGATGTTGTTACACCTTTGGTAACACTTTCACAATTATAGGGTATTATTATCCATTAAAGAAGCATATTTCACATAAATAGTTGATACCAAATAAAAATTTAACCTATAAGACACACTTATTATTAAGGGTTATTTTGATTTAATCTCATATGAGTTTGTTGGAATTTACCTAGATAATGTGGTAGAGTGTTAATACCAAGAGGTTTTGAGTTTTTGTTGGATTGATGAAGAAACTAATAAAAAATAAGTGACAATGCTCATGGTGTTGTATTTTGTCATCAATATATAAATCAGTTTATCTTTCAGAAATAGACATATATATGATGATTTATGTACTGGTCTTAAATGGAAATATGATAAGTGTTGATTAATATTGCAGCATTGTCATTTACATGAGTGAAGATTATTTATAAAAGTTTTTAATATCTTACACATAAATATTACTAACCTTTTATGGGATTAAGGAAATCAATCGTGAGTAATAATGTGATTTTTTGAGTAGTGGTGATTTGATGCACTAATAATGAGCTTCCATGAGGTTATGATAACCATCTGCATGAGTGATCGTACCACGATTCACTATGTCATTTTCACCCTTACACCATTGTATTAAACTGAATTTGTATTGTAAATTCCAAAAATAATAAAAAAATTAATTCCATGTTTGACTAATTTTTTTTTATCGCTATTAAAAAGGGAAATGTTACTTGTCTTGAAAATTTCATTGAAGGTGAAGGTGATTTGGAGGGCCCATGATGATGTCCAAGAAAAATGGGCCAAACTGAGCAGGATCCAAGCATACTAGTGGATTAATCCGCACATTGATACTAGAAAATGCATCCAATTGGGATTAAATTTTGTGTTTTGGTCCAAAATTCATTGGGCTACATTTCATATGAAGACACCCAAGACTCATTCGGCCATATGATGGCCTTTCCGACCTGATCTGTCCAGAACACCAAATCTGCATGGAGTCAAAAGTGGTGTGCTGTGATCTGTTCATATCTCAGGATATAGGTGTCCAAATTGTTCCAAACTTTCTATAGAGACATAAAAGATGTGTTGATACAACTTTTTTATTTTCTCTAAATCAAGATAAGGCTTTATGGAGGTCAAAACACCTGTGCCAAGTGGTTTTAATAATTCTGTGTGCTCAAAACCACCTTCCCATTTTCCTATAAAATGGCACCTTAGGCTCCTCATTTGCAAGTTATACCAGGAGGAAAAGATCTGGTATTTTGGAGACCCAAAGGAGTTCTCTCCTCATACTTGAAGTTCTGGAGTCCCATATCATCATAGGGGTATCAACAATGAAGAAGGAGTTTTACCCGAGCCTTCTCCTCCTCTCGATGGCGAGCTAAACGGTGGATGATCATTTCGAGGGAGCTACACATACTTGGGAGGGAGTTTCGGCACTTGATACTCTACTGGTTTTGTGTAATTTTTGTGTTGATTATTTCACTTATGTTTTATCTAAACATGTTTCTCCTATGAGTTCATTTTTTGGGTTTAATTAAGTGAACTGATTTTCATTTCAACATCGATTGGGTTGAAATTTCAAGTGGGAAACTTGAGTTGTTCTGATTGGGAAACACAAGGATCCTATTTCTCTCACACATACAAAAGATTTTAGTATGATTTGGTAACCTTTAATATGTTATTGAAGTACAAACCTTGACAACATGATTTTTGTGTCACGGGTTGGTACTTTGTGCAATGTTTAGAGAGGCAAGAGGGGAATCAAGATCTTGACAACCCTAAACCAAAGAATTAAACAAAACCATGTGAAATTTTCAGAACAATGAACTATCCAATATTTTTAGTGAACTTGAATTTATCTCCTTATCTCGTAATTCTTAAACCACCACCTTATTCTATCAACTATTAAACTCTTTATGTTAAGTTATTTTCTTAAAACTGTTTTCAAAATCACCCCCCTCTTTTTTTAGTAATCTTTATTAAAAATACATACTCAAAACCTATCAACGCTCCTTGAGAGATGACCTAGGGTTTTCCCTAGACTATAAATTAACCTTATAAACATTATCAATTTGACGTGTCATGACAGCGTGGTCAATGAGGTGCATAGATCTTTCAAGAGTTTTAATGATTCTATGAGAACATTACAAACCTTCCATGTGATTCAATGCTTCCATGAGAAGAATCATAGATCTTCCATGAGTTTCTTACATCCATTTGAGCACAAACTATGAACATACCTTTTGTGGGTATATATTGTCAATGAGAATTTTATGTGGATCTTCCCTAAGTTTATAATACTTAAATGAATTGTTACTTGTGCCCAAGAAAGTTTATTGAGAATAAAATATGATGATTCATGATTTTCTATTCTTTAAATACACAGATATCATTATATTGGTTCATCATGATATCTCTTATCAAAAAATGATAAGACTAGGAAAGTTGAATGAAGAGCAGTACAAGTGTCGAGTCACGAATGAATAATGACACAATAGATTGCATACATGAATTTGAATATTAATTTAATGTGGTGGATTGTGCAATTATTGTGCATTGAAGGAGGTTTGGTTTTGATGGTATTTGTGAGGATGAATTCCAAGATTGAAGGTGGAAAAGTCTCTTAATTGTACCATGCATTTATTGATTCATACATAGGGATTTAATGTGGAATTAATGCATGTTTAAATGAGAATGAAGAGGTTATGATATTTATATATGTTTACATGAATTTATAATCATCTATGAAGTGGTTTCTTATAAAAGTTATTATGAAGATCATATTTGAGAATTATGGAGATTTAGATTCAAAAGTATTTATGTGGTTTCATAAATAATTGAATAATAAAGAAAGAGAATAGGTAACTGACTCTACGTGATATATAATTTAAGTTGTTACAGATCGTGGTGTGTGCATAAATGTGAGAAGAAGAGAGAGAGAAAAGGAAAGAAGTGGTTCTTGCTCACTATTATGAAAGAAATTGAAGTATAAGAAGGTCTGATTTGTAGAATCACAAGTGTGAAGAATCCAAGAAGCATGGTGATGATGTGTTGAAGTTTGTTGTTGAAGGTCAATTCTGTTGTTGCAAAATTTGTTTTATCATATCAACTATGAAAGAATCACACGAACTATCAATTGACTATAGTACAATGCAAGTTATGGATATACCCTATTTGTTGTAAACCAAAAAAATATTGTTTTCTAGTGGACTTGATGATCTTGGATTGTTTCCAGATCATTTCAAGGATTAAATACACTTATTTAGTATCAAACCTTGTAAATTATTATATTTATATGGGTGTGTTTGTGTGTTGTGATTTAACATATCCTTTTCTCTCTAACCGAAGGTGAAGGATGTTTTTAAAAAAGGGAAATATAAAAAATAGTTGACCACTAATTCACCCCTTATCAATGGTCACATAGATCCTGATTGCTCCTTATAATTGGTATCATAGTGAGGTTCCTTCACTGACTCTAGGATATTTGAAGTTTAAAGAAGAAGAAGAATGTCATGGATGTTCATAACTCAGTTAAGAGTATGGGGATTCCTATCTTCAATGGGAAGACCTATCATATCTAGAAAAAATAAATGATATACTATCTACTATAAATTGGCTATAAAGTTCTAGAAGCTGCTATATATGGTTTCTGTAACACCCCGAGCTTCCACGATACGCTTCTCATTCAGTAATACAATAGCTTGCATTGTACGCAACTTCGAGTTCTAAAACACCGCGACTAATCAAAGTAGCTGTTATGAATAGTAATACCTTCTTTTTGAAATATTATAAATTTTATATGTCAAAATGGACTTCATTTTTGTATTCGTAATATCGAAATTAGCCTATGTTGAATTTTTGGTATTTTTCTGAGAACTTCTAAAATTTTATAAATAGTGAAAAATACTTAAAACAACTTTTTTAATCAAAATAATTTATAGTGATAAATTATAATATTTGATGGTTTTAAAGTATAATTAGAATATATTTTTACCATTTTATCCAATGGTGGTCATTAGAATTAATTTAACATTGAAATTGGACATAAACAATTGCCAATCTTTTGATATAAATTGTTTCTTAAAAACACGCTATTTGTTGTGACAGCGGGAATTAATTATAAAATTAATTAATGCAACTAATATGTTTGGAATTTTGTAAAATAGACATCATTTTTGAATTCGGAATATCAATTATAGCTTAGGGTGAAATTTTGGCCTTATTCTGAAAAACTTCAATTTTTGATGAATAGTGAAACCACTAAGTGGTAGTTAAATAACTGATTTTTCGTTTAAATGAAATATTACCACTTCTGTGATTTGATTTTCAAAAATCCGACATACATGGTTGTCATTAAGAAGTAAAATGTGGTTCAATGAGATCAAAATAATTTTTTGGTGAATAGTAACTTTTAAGTTTTTAATCGCGATTAGTGGTAATTAGTGTGGTTTAAGGTATAAATAATACTTTAATAATATGAAATGACCTAGACACATGTCCCAACCTCATTGGTTGTGTCATGGCCGACCAAGACAAGCCATGGCCTAACTTGGGGACCCCATGGATCCACTTTTGTTGGGAAATAACATAAATTACTTTTTATTTAATGTTAAAGTGAAAATGACACTAACATAAATTGTTTTACTAAAACAATTTTTAAGTAGGGTTACACAAGTCCAAATTTTGACTATAAATATTCATTAGAAAGCTCAAAAGATTTCCTACATCATAGTATTTTTTTTATAATTTTTAGACATTAAATAAATTAAATTATTTATGACATCATTATGATGTGGCGATGACCTCATTATTTAACGATTTAAATAAAATGAGAAGATAATGCAAAATCCGAGGCTTACACTTGTCCAAAGCCTATTGGATGAAGATATTTCGAAACCTTATCACCTTAGCCTCGAATTATATAGATGTGGGACCTTTAGAATCCGAAAAGCATTTTGAAATAATGTAACATTTCATTACTTTCCAAAAGTGCCCCTCCTCTCCACTTATAAAAGGCCCCCACCTCTCCCACCTTATTCACACCTTCAAGCCATTTGGCTCGGCCAACCTCTGCCCAAATACTCTCCCAACATCCCTCTCTTACTCCTAGAATCCTCACTTTGGGCAGAACTCTTCCCAAGGAAGCCTTTGGCTCAAATCAAAAAGAGTTACCCGATTTTGAGGTAATGTCTTTTATAATGTTGTTTTGTTTTATTTTTCTTCTCCAACCCCCTAAACTCTTTTTATTCATTTCTTTTGTAACAACACCAGTATCCTCAATATACTAGGATGTTGTTATAAGAAGGATTCGAGCTACACTTACACACACCTACATCTAATGGTTAAAGAACATACGGTTTCTGTGGATGGCGAATTTCTGCCTCACGAAGCGATGATTGTTCAACACTCATATAACACCTTCAAAGGTGGCCATTAAGATGTCACTATTTTTATATATGATATATAATACGTTTTTGTTTTACTTATGCTTCTGTATTTCTCATTTATGGCATACTTTATGATTTCCATTATGGGTAAAACGCGATAATTTCATTTTAGGAAGTGCGGACTACCGCCCCCTCAAAGTGATTTGAATCGTAAATGCCATATGTGGGATGTATAAAGGATGGAGTAAATGGTATTATACACTATATTATACTGGAATTATATTATACATTTATATCATTATGATTTACTTCCATTAAATATGAAATTGAAATGAAAGTAGCGTTCATGCGTACGTACGGCTTACCGTCTCCATGAACGGTGCATTTCATTTCTTACCTCTAAATGTTACGTGACATTATGAATGAATGTATATACTGTATATATGATATATATGATATCTACATCATGAATATAATTCCGGATATAATGGATATTTCACCACATGAACAACTTGTAATTATAAGAAGTTTATTTTTGACTCAAGTACCAAAGATCGACAAAACGACCGTTATTAACTTAAATAATTACATAATGTTCATATCATTGTAATAAGTGATATAATAAGGATAATGAAATTGAAAATGGTTCTTAATAAGGTATATATTAACTCTAGTTTATTATTCAGGAGGTTAAAGAACGGTTGAGTCAAGTCGGACACAAGGTAAGGGAATTTCTTAACCCAACTTCAATTCTTTGGGTTAATCTCCTACTTTCAAATTATGTCATGATATTATTATGTCCTATTTTGTATTTTTACTTTCTTTATGTGTACCTATAGTGAATACACATAATAGATCTATTTTATTTTAAAAATGATCTTTTTAAGGACTTTGTCTCAATCTCCTTTCATTGAGGCATATTTGGCTTTATACACAACTTTCTTTTATACGGTGTATAAACCCCTTTGACTTTCATGTTTATTCAAAAGGAATTTTTTTTATATACGAAGCATTTTACTAAACGACAAAAAGGGAATGTTTTTCTTTCCGTACTTATGCGGCGACAACGACTACTCCGCCGTCGTGACCGTTATTTGAGTTTCGGCTTCCTCTATAAGCCATCTTTTTTTTAATGAAAAATAAATACAAAGTTTTAACTTTCTTTTATTTTGGTATTGAAAATGGTTTTGAAAGAATTTTTATTATATCAATGTGCTGTATTGATATCTTGTGATTGAAATGTGGAAATGTTATGTTTCCTTTATGCATGTTTTATGTGATACAATTATGTTATGGTTTATGATATGTTTAAACCTATTCATATGAGGAATGCATTGGACTTAATAAGTGACGGGTGGAGCCCGCTATAGCTCCTCGATGCATCGGCAGGTCTCATGAGACAAACTAGTGTCTTGGCACAAGGCCTTGACAAAATCTTATTTGTAGTCTTGGCACGAGGCCTTGGCTATGTGGTTATGATAGTCTGGCATTATGCATTCCATCATTATGAAAGTGGTTATTGATATTACATGTGATTATTCGACCAGTAGAATATCCATGTGAAGAAGTAAATGGCATTATCTCATTTTACTTTTGCCATATTATGTTGAAGTTCATGTTTAAGAGGCTTTTGTTTTAGTTATACATTGCCTTAAATGTTAATGTTTATTTATGAAAGCTTCCGCATTATTGTTATCCTTACTGAGCATTTGAGCTCACCCCTTTCAATGTTTAAAAATTTTCCAGGTTGTGAAGAAGTATTTTATGACTGACTTGCAAGAATAATCAGTGAAGATATGAGTGTGGAATATGAAGACCATGTTTTTTTGTAGTTTGTTTAATTTTGATGTAATGAAAGACTTATGAATGTATCTAGTGTTTCCAAGGCTACTAAACTAATCGGTCTTTCGAGACTTGATCTTTTGGGATCATGCCAATGTTACGAAGTAACGCACCGGCTCTGGGTAGCTGGGGTCGGGGCGTTACAGTTTCAATCCTATTTCCAAGGGTGGTCCCTTAATATCTACCAATAATATGAATATAGAGAATGATGGATGTGTTAGAAATGTTATTTTTTACTCTATCTCAAAAATTAAATCCCTGAAGGTTAAAATAATTAGAATGTATAAAGTAATTTGAGATAAGTTGAAGAATATTTATGAAGGGAATATGAAAGTGAAGAAATCCAAGTTACAAATTTGGTAATTGAAATGTGAATATTTGAAAATGGTATATGATGAATCTGTTGTAGAGTTATTCACAAGGGTTAGTGATATTGTAAGAAAATTAATAAGCCTTGGAGAAAAATTGTAAGACTCAACAGTGGTTGAAAAGATCTTGAGAATTCTTCATGGTAAATTTGATGCCCAAGTTTCATCCTTGAAAGATAGAGAGTCTGACACAATTTGTCTGAATGATTTTTGTAATATAATCATTACATATGATATAATAAAATTTAATTACAACAAAAATGAAGGGAAAGTATGATCATGAAATCTTCTTCAAATCCACTAAGAAAGAAAAGTCAAAGAAAATTGTTATTGAGAAAGAGGTAAGTGGTTCTGATTCAGAATATTAAGTGAGTAAGAAGTTTGATGAATTCATTTATCTATTTTCTAGAAATTTTAAGATTGTAACAATGAAGTATAAAGGAAAGTTACTATTGAAGTGCTTTAAACATGGATCCATTAGACATTTTGCAGCAAATTGTCCAAGACTAAAGGAACATGAAGATAGTGATGAAGAATATGGAAGTCCAATAAGACCACTAAAAAATAAGTTAGAAAAATAAAATTTGTATTCAAAATTGATTAGTAATAAGTTCTCTCAATATAAAAATAAAAACCTTTTTCCAAATGTAAGGAAGATGATGACAGGGAATAAGAAGTGGAAGCTGAAAATTCTAGTGATGAAGGTGCTGATAATTTTCTAATTACAAAGGTGAATGGTGTGAGATTTACAAGTGATGAAAGTAAAAACTACAAGGAATAATAAACTAATATTTAAATAATGTTAAAAATAATTAAAATAATGTCTCTAAAAAATTACAAATCCAGAGAAAGATAATAAGAATTTAATGAAAGATTGTCAACTTGTTAACAATCATGAAACAATGTATGAAGATAAAAATTCAAATAGTTAAAGAGAATGAAAACTTGAATAAGTTACTTGATGAAGATAAAATAATAAACATCAATCTTTAATAATAGATAAGGTAGAAGGAGAAAAAAAATTGGTCTTAGACGACAAAAATTGTTTGAAGCTGAACAGGGAAGATCTAACTTCCAAAATTCAATTTCATAAGTTGGTAAAAACAACAAGGAGTGTGAATATTAGAAATATAAAAAAATATCATCCTAAAATGTTAGGTTCAAGGATGAAGATGTTGGAAAATTATATGAGGATAAAAATAAAGTCAAAAGGATCGTGTATATATCCAAAACAAAAAAATCCAAAATTATGGAATTCTTGAGAAATGAAACATTGAAGAAAAAACTATTAAAACTAGAGACTATAATAAGGCTAAGAAGAATCCTAATATAAATAATAATATTTCAGTACTCTTCTAAAATTTTGGTTCACAAAATGGATCCAAGAATAATGGCCAGAGAGATGTCTGAAAACTGATACATAGTTATGGATAACACGCGGGTTTCAACAGAAAATATACTTTTTATGGATATTTCTGGTGTTGTGGAGGATTTGGGAGTACAAAAAAGATATTTTGGTTGAATAATCAACACTAAAATGGATCCAGGAGGCACTAGAGGAAAAATTAGAGGGGGATTCATCCTACTCAAAGAAGACAGACTCAAAAAAAATATGAAAATCTAATTTGAAGATTGATAAAAGATTACAGATTCTTGAAACTCTATGTGAGTGGTGTGATCATCCTAGACACGATGAAAAAGTTTTACTTGTGATAATTCCATCCCAATAAGGTTTTTATGATAAAACTCAAAAGCATATAGTGAAGGAATAAAAATGAAAAGATAAGGAACTTGTGGTTGAAACTACATTTAAGGATACAAAATGAGAATGACCTTGAATTTTGGATAGTGGGTGTTCTTTAAACCTGAAAAAATATTTGAAGTTTTTGAATAATGTGAAATACTATAAAGAAGGAACATTAGATTTTGGAAATGATGAGTCTCTCAAAATAAAATGCATTGGATCTGCTGTCATTGGAAAAGAAAAATTGAAATACAGAAGTTCCTTATTTTTTGACGATATAAAACACAAATTTTTAAGTGTTTCTTAGCTCTATTGTCACGAACCAACCCGAGTCGACCCTAAACTGGTCACTCGAGCCGGCCCGTGACATGGCCCGAGAGGTGTTCACAATCCTCCCGGGCTGGCGAAAAGCACCAGGGCATCAAAGAGAGCAAGAGGGAACAATTTCGCCCAAAGAAAATATTTAAAGCAGCATAAAGGAAAAAGAACAACACAATGTAAATAAACAACACGAAAAGAAAGAACGACCAACAACAATAACTAACTTGACCACGACCAAAACTCCTCGTGACTCCGAGAGTCTCTCCCCAGTCCACAACCAAATCTTTCCCACAACGAGAGAGCTTAAGTCAACCTGCAACAGAAACTAAAAATAGGAAAACACTATAGGTGTGAGTATTAAAACTCAGTAGGTAGGCCCGAATAATTCTATTCCCAATGCACATACCATTAAATAAATAATTTATCAATTCCAAGTTTGAACTAAATTATATAAAATATTGGTTTCCACACACAGTTTCTTTTCTAAAACAAGTAACAGTCCATTGCCCTTTTTAATTTAAGAATAAGTTTAGTGTTTGGAAGAAACAAATGCATTGCATTTTAAAACACTTTTGCGAACAATTTAGAAATCCAAATTTTAGTTGTTGGTCAAATGGAAAAACGCACACAACACACAACACACACAAAGGGCAATGGAAAAAGCGGCACACGGGGCCAGCAACCGAACTAGACCTCTCAATCGTCCGCCACAAACAAATAAACACTAAAAAAGAACATGTGTCGAACCTAGGAGATCATGAACAATCCAGAACATACTATACATCTGACTCATCCTGAAGGCATGCCCTAACTCGATGACGTCATAACGCCCATACTACTACCTGGCATAGCCCTGCATGGCCTAACCGAGGGGCCCAATCCCCATAGCATCAATAACTCAGTATTTCCCTGCTATGGGGCCACTATCCAGTGCGTGGTCTAAACTAGTTCAGCAATCGTTCTCAGAAGATTCACTCACTATGCCAGGTTCTCATGTCGACACATATAATAAAAAGGGGTGCGTCCACAATGTTAATCAATCAGTCACAATGCACAAACATCACATATAGCTCACACAATCAACGCACACAAAAGATCACCCCTGAATAGGTTTTCCAAAATAACTTATTTTATTAAAGTGCCAAACGGGCCTTCACAAATTTTAAAACAAAACCCCATTTCTCGAGAAAACCCCAAAACACTTGTTCAGAAGAAATCACTTATCTTTAAAAATAGAAGTACATTTAAAATTCTGTGAATTATGTTTAAAGTCCAAAGGGGCATTCTTTCAATATTGGGTGTCCGCTCGTCAAGAAAATGTCCCAAGTGTTCGGTATAAAATAAACGGCTCTTTTCACACTAAATAATCATTTAAAGTTTTATTATCTAATATTATTTATCATTCATTAAAATTAATAAAACATCAAGCAATTAATAAATTCTAAATTTAAAGGTGAGTGCAGTGGGGGGACCTACCTCGACTCGTAGTCGAAACACGATGACGTGACACGCCTCGAGCGGGCGCACAGGCACGCGCAGGCTGACGACCGCAAATTCCACAGAATTACCTCGCCAATGCGCTGCATCAAATGCACAACAACCAAAGTACATAAACACTAACTTAAAACAACTCAACCTAATAAACAACACAAAATAACCACCTCGACATATTTTCAAAACACAACTCACACCATCCAATAATTTACCAAACCACTTTAAAAATTTATAAAGAAATTCCAAAGAGACACCCACAACCTCACATAAACAAAAATGATTCAACAAACACTTTTTTTGATCAAATTCACATCTACGTCCTACTAAAACTAAAAACACACCTCTTTCATGGTTAAATAAATTAATCACATAATTTATAAAAAAACAATTAAAACAAATCAGGATTGGATTTCATAAAAACGCATCTTAATCCACATGAGTATGCTATAAGATATAAAATGCGAACTAAACTCATTTAAAAACAAAACTTTTCACACTGAACTAATTAAAAAACTCAATTATTTTAAAAACTATGTTTGCACCAATTTTAATTAAACACAATACACACTAAAATAAACATACGATACTCAAGCAAGGACAGCGCGACCCTCACCTTGACGCAGAGATGCGCTTGAACAGCGGGGTCGTGGGGCACTGCGCAATGATCAGGGAACGGCGAAGGGGTCGCGCAGGGACTGCGCGGCTGTAAAGCAGATCCACGGGGTGACACACCGCCAAGCCGGAGGCACACCGGGCTGGAGATGCGTTCGGCGGCTAGAAAGGAGTTCGAAAGGAAGTGTGTGCGGCTGATACAACGTGCGGACAGCGGGCTAGAGAGGCTGAGACAGGAGGGAGCTTCGGGTTCAAGTAGGAGGAGGCTGGGGTGCACTGCAAGAAGGAGTTGAAGGTGCGGAGGGCAGCTGTCGGTGACCTGATCGCGACGAGAAACGAGAAATGTCATGGTGTCTTGCTCAACCGGTGCAAGTTGGGGCGCGGGAGGCTGAGGTAAGGAGGAGGGATTGGTCGTTCCTGGTGTTCAAGGCCGGCGAGAGGGCTCTAGCAGAACCAGACAGGATCCGGGGTGCTGCGGAGGGGAGCCGGCAGGAGGGTGGCCTTCGCGTGTGGATGAATGAAGGTAAGAACCTGGGTGCAGTGACGTCACAAGGTAGGAGGGATGGGCATGCGAGTGGGATGGGAGCCGAGGTGCGCTGGATAGGAGCCACGCCAGTGGAGCACAGGAGGAGGGTAGGGGCGTCACACGGGCAAGCTGGATGGGAGAGTAGGCAGGGGCGCAGTGCAGGCAGGGCCTGGGTGCGAGGGAGCGAAAGCAGGAAGGGGGCGCCGCTGCCAAGATGGAGCACGTGACGGCGGGACTTGGAGTGGTCAGCGGCCACTGGTAGGATGCAGAGTCGTGGTCGTGCGAGCAGGGATGAGCGGGGTGTTGAGATTGCACTGTTGGGGGTCAACAGGAACAGCTTCAGCAGAAGGGGTCGGGTGCTGGGTTGCTGCCAAGGGGAAGGAGAGGGGCGCCAGCGGTGCAGCACTGCAGATCTGGTGCGGCATTGTGCATCCAAACCTAGAGGAGGTGGGCTGAATGTTGGGACACTGCGGAGGGTGAACGGATTGAGGCTTGAGGTGAGGGGTGGCTAGAAGCGTTGACAGGGAGGCGGCCGGAAAGTAGGCTGCAGGTGCAGGGCGGACGGAGAGTCACAGCACGATGGGGAGTTGGGGAGAGGGTGCGGTGAGGGAGGCCAATTGCTGGTGGGTGCGTGGCCAGAGCGGGATTGCGGGTTGGATCTTGCATAGGAGGAGGAGAAGAAAAGGGAGGGGATGGAGGCGCGCAGGGGAAAGGAAGAGAAGCCACATGAAAGAAAAAAAAGAGAGAGAAACCCTAGAAAAAGGGGAAAAGGAAATAAAGGGAAAAAACATTAAAAAAACTAATGACATTAATAATAATAGTAGTAATAATAATAATTATACTAATAATAATAAAATTAAAAATAATATATTTAATCTATAATAATAATAATAATAATAACTACAACATAAAGATAAGGATATTTACCATAATAATATTTATAACGATTTTAATAATAATAATAAGGATAAATGATAATTTTAATAATAATAATAATCATCATCATCATCATCATCATTTTAACTTTCCAAAGACATGAAGACCGTGTCGTGGCATGGGCGAAGCCGCGCGGGGTATCCAAAACGCGCTCCACCCGGGCGCTCAGCGACGTCAACTCAAAAACACGTGCTTCTTGACAAAACTCGAAAAAAATATTTCAGGATTTAACCTGAACCTCAGAGAAAAAAAAAAGAAAAAAATTAAATTCAAAGAAAATAATAAAAAAAATTATAGACAGTTCGGGGTGTGATAATTCTCCCCACCATAATGCTTCCCGCCCCCGGGAAGCCACAACAAGACCTAGACCCAAGATGAAACTCCTTAAGTGTCACTCACCCCCAAAAGTTTAAGCGCCTCCAGATGATCAATCCAAACAGACACTAAAAACCCATGACAGACAACTCATCCTTTAAAACATAGTCACCTTAATTTTCACTAAGTAGAACCCAAACCATCTATTTCAACCAAGGAATGAACGAACTTAAATCACCTCTGAGACTTATCTCTATACTCTTAGTCGAATAGAAGCGTTGGGTGTACTTTAATCCCAACGTTTACTTAAGGGAAAGAACTTAGGACTAGGAGGTTCCGCACGAGGCCACCCGCCACCAAATGATAAATGAAAAGAAACTCTAATACTGACATGGGGAGACCCAAATAGACTCCCCACCATAAGGACCAGACTAACACTAACTACTTCGGGGTAACTCTGCAAGACCCATTGTGGGTCTCCCCACCATAAGAGCTGACGAGATTAACCAAACTTGAAAACTTTCCACACAGACCAGAAACCCCACCACAAGGGTAGGGGGGAAGGGCTCAACAATCTAACATCAAAACTACCTTCACCACTACCTCAACAACGTCACACCCTCAGAAGAACACAAACCACACCACACCAAAGACCGGGATTAAACCAAGACCCTTATTCACCGTTGGGGTTCTCCTGACTACGCGCCAGCTTCACTCCGAGGCCTATGGTTGGAGCACCGATGATTGAAGCATCTCCTGCCTCGCAGTCAGGCTTCAGAAATTTCCAAACACAACCCACAAACCAGAATTTCACCAAACACACTTCCAATAAAATAAAAGATTCAAAGAGGTTCAAACACAACCATTCTTACAACTGAAAGAAAAGGAACACCGCAAAACGCTACAAGATATGATTACTACGCCCAAGAAAAACTACAAAGAGAAGACCTCAAAATGATCCCCAAATATCTCCCTACTCCTGCTGATGGGTCAAGGTGACCTTTGACGAGCCAAGTCTAGCTTCAGCGCGCTTCTTGGAAACACCATAGTAGAATTGCTACAAGTGACCTAGACGTCCACAGGTGTGGCAGGGTCTTAGAGCACTCGGACATGTCGGCCTCTTGTGACCCTACCTACCACACTGGTGACAGATCACGACATTGCGTTGTGAAGAAGATGACTGAAGGTCTAAAGGCCTCTTGATTCCTCTACCAGCACCACTAGCATCAGGTCGCTTCTCATTCTTCTTATCATTATCCTCTTCACTTCTTCCCAAAGATGGAGGGTTCTCCACCACAAGTCCTCCTGCTAACCCAGCTTCAGCCAAAAAGGCTTTCCCTACAACATCCAAGAAGGTGTTTAGATTGAGCTCTTCCACTTTCGATCGCAGCTCAAGTTGGAATCCAGACTCAAATTGTCGAGCCTTCCTGAGATCATTTGCAACAAACCATTCGTCTTATGAAACTAGGTCTATGAAACGTCGATATAATTCCAGGACCGATTCAACTCCCTGCTGAAGAAAACACAACTCCATCCTCTTCCTCAGCATCGTTAACTCGGAGAAGTATTGTTGGATGAACGGTAACTTGAAAAACTCCCATGTGAGATCTTCTCGAGGATTTATTTGAGACATGGACTTCCACCATTTTCAGGTTAGACCTTCAAGCATAAAGGTAGCCAACTTCACCTTTAACGACTCAGGAAACCCAACGAAACTAAACTTCCTCTCAATCTTCTACAACCACTCCTCCGCCTCAAGAGGATCTTCTTGACCATAAAAAAGTGGAGGACTCAACTTCCGGAATTCCAAAACATAGTCTATAGGTTGATCAAATGGAGGATTTGCTAAGAATCCACCACCCAAAGCTGCACCTTGGGCATCCATCAAACCTTTGTGGGGGTTGAACACTAAGGAATAAGGAAACAAAGGATATACTCAAAACATGGTCATTGCCATTTCAAATTCAACTTTTCACAATCTCCAAAATAAAACTTTACAAAACAATTTTCATAATGAAGGAAAACTCAAACGATTCACTAGGGGGAAACTAGAGATGATGGGTGACTCAGACATATGGTTGGCGGCCATACACCAGTCACACCATCGTCACTGAGATCATTCTAGGGAAAAGTCCACGGCTCCACATGGCTTGCCAGACCATGCGATCTCACAGAGGTCACTTGCCCAGCTCCCATTTCATTTCCCAATACAAAACAAACCATATGAAAAACCAAAAGACACCAATAACTCGGACATCCCATGGTAACCCGAGGTTCAGAATGAGCAAGGGTTCATGACGTCCTTATCGTCCGTACGCCTCGAGTCCCGACAATTATACTCCTACCATGAAAACCCCAAATAACGATGGGCGCTCTGAAAAACAAGTTCTGCTCAAGAGCCGACATGCTCTGATACCATTTTGTCACGAACCAACCCGGGTCGACCCTAAACCAGTCACCCGAGCCGGCCCATGACATGGCCCGAGAGGCGTTCCCGATCCTCCTGGGCTGGCGAAAAGCACCAGGGCATCAAAGAGAGCAAGAGGGAACGATTTTTCCCAAAGAAAATAAATAAAGCAGCAGAAAGGAAAAGGAACAACACAATGCAAATAAACAACATGAAAAGAAAGAAGTACCAGCAACAATAACTAACCTAACCACGACCAAAACTCCTCGCGACTCCGAGAGTCGCTCCCCAGTCCACAACCAAATCTCGCCCACAACGAGAGAGCTTAAGTCAACCTTCAACAGAAACTAAAAACAGGAAAACACTATAGGCGTGAGTATTAAAACTCAGTAGGTAGGCCCGACTAATTCAATTCCCAATGCACATACCATTAAATAAAGAATTTATCAATTCCAAGTTTGAACTAAATTATATAAAATATTGGTTTCCACACATAGTTTCTTTTCTAAAACAAGTAACAGTCCATTGCCCTTTTTAATTTAAGAACAAGTTTAGTTTTTGGAAGAAACAAATGCATTGAATTTTAAAACACTTTTGTGAACAATTTAGAAATCCAAATTTTAGTTGTTGGTCAAATGGAAAAACGCACACAACACACAACACACACAAAGGGCAATGGAAAAAGCAGCACACGGGGCCAGCAATAGAACTAGACCTCTCAATCGTCTGCCACATACAAATAAACACTAAAAAAGAACATGGGTTAAACCTAGGAGATCGTGAAAAATCCAGAACATACTATACATCTGACTCATTCTGAAGGCATGCCCTAACTCGATGAAGTCATAACGCCCATATTACTACCTGGCATAGCCCTTCATGGCCTAACTGAGGGGCCCAATCCCCATAGCATCAATAACTCAGTATTCCCCTGCTATGGGGCCACTAGCCAGTGCGTGGTCTAAACTAGTTCAGCAATCATTCTTAGAAGATTCACTCACTATGCCAGATTCCCATGTCGACACATATAATAAAAAGGGGTGTGTCCACAATGTTAATTAATCAGTCACGATGCACAAACATCACATACAGCTCACGCAATCAACGCACACAAAATATCACCCCTGAATAGGTTTTCCAAAATAACTTATTTTTTTAAAGTGCCAAACAGGCCTTCACAAATTTTAAAACAAAACCCCATTTCTCGAGAAAACCCCAAAAAACTTGTTCAGAAGAAATAGATTATCTTTAAAAATAGAAGTACATTTAAAATTCTGTGAATTATGTTTAAAGGCCAAACGGGCATTCTTTCAATACTGGGTGTCCTCTCGTCAAGAAAATGTCCCAAGTGTTCGGTATAAAATAAACGGCTCTTTTCACACTAAATAATCATTTAAAGTTTTATTATCTAATATTATTTCTCATTCATTAAAATTAATAAAACATCAAGCAATTAATAAATTCTAAATTTAAAGGTGAGTGCAGTGTGGGGGACCTACCTCGACTCGCAGTCGAAACACGATGACGCGACACGCCTCGAGCGGGCGCATAGGCACGCGCAGGCTGACGACCGCAAATTCCGTAGAATTACCTCGCCAATGTGCTGCATCAAACGCACAACAACCAAAGTACATAAACACTAACTTAAAACAACTCAACCTAATAAACAACACAAAAGAACCACCTCGACATATTTTCAAAACACAACTCGCACCATCCATTAATTTACCAAACCACTTTAAAAATTTATAAAGAAATTCCAAAGAGACACCCACAACCTCACATAAACAAAACTGATTCAACGAACACTTTTTTTGATCAAATTCACACCTACGTCCTACTAAAACTAAAAACACACCTCTTTCGTGGTTAAATAAATTAATCGCATAATTTATAAAAAAACAATTAAAACAACTCAGGATTGGCTTTCATAAAAACGCATCTTAATCCACATGAGTATGCTATAAGATATAAAATGCAAACTAAACTCGTTTAAAAACTAAACTTCACACTGAACTAATTAAACAAACTCAATTATTTTAAAAACTATGTTCGCACCAATTTTAATTAAACATAATACACACTAAAATAAACATACGATACTCAATCAAGGATAGTGCGACCCTCACCTTGACGCAGAGATGTGCTTGAACAGCGGGGTCGCGGGGCACCGCGCAATGATCAGGGAATGGCGAAGGGGTCACGCAGGGACTGTGCGGCTGGAAAGCAGGTCCGCGGGGCGACACACCGCCAAGCCGGAGGCGCACCGGGCTGGAGATGCGTTCGGCGGCCAGAAAGGAGTCTGAAAGGAAGTGTGCGTGGCTGATACAATGTGCGGACAGCGGGCTAGCGAGGCCGAGACAAGAGGGCGATGCGGGTTAAAGTAGGAGGAGGCTGGGGTGCGCTGAAAGAAGGAGTTGAAGGTGCGGAGGGCATCTGCCGGTGACCTGATCGCGATGAGAAACGAGAAATGTCATGGTAGCTTGCTCAACCGATGCAATGTGGGGCGCGGGAGGCTGAGGCAAGGAGGAGGGGCTGGTCGCGCCTGGTGTGCAAGGCTGGCGAGAGGGCTCTAGCTGAACCAGACAGGATCCGGGGTGCTGCGGAGGGGATCCGGCAGAAGGGTGGCCTTCGCGTGTGGATGAATGAAGGTAAGAACCTGGGTGCAGCGGCGTCACAAGGCAGGAGGGATGGGAAGGTGAGTGGGATGGGAGCCGAGGTGCGCTGGATAGGAGGCACGCCAGTGGAGCACAAGAGGAGGGTAGGGGCGTCACACGGGCAAGCTGGATGGGAGAGCAGGCAGGGGCGCAGTGCAGGTAGGGCCTGGGTGCGAGGGAGCTAAAGTAGGAAGGGGGCGCCACTGCCAAGCTGGAGCACACGACAGCGGGAATTGGAGTGGTCAGCGGCCACTAGTAGGATGCAGAGTCGCGGCCGTGCGAGCAGGGATGAGCAGGGTGTTGAGATTGCGCTGCAGGGGGTCAACAGGAACAGCTTCAGCAAAAGGGGTCGGGTGCTGGGTTGCTGCCAAGGGGAAGGAGAGGGGCGCCAGCGGTGCAGCGCTGCAGATCTGGTGCGGCAGTGTGCATCCAAACCTGGATGAGGAGGGCTGAATGTTGGGACACTGCGGAGGGTGAACGGCTTGAGGCTTGAGGTGAGGGGCGGCTAGAAACGTTGACAGGGAGGCGGCCGGAAAGTAGGTTGCGGGTGTAGGGCGGACGGAGAGTCACAACGCGATGGGGAGTTGGGGAGAGGGTGCTGTGAGGGAGGCCAATTGCTGGTGGGTGCGTGGCCAGAGAGGGATCGTGGGTTGGCTCTTGCGTAGGAGGAGGAGAAGAAAAGGGAGGGGATGGCGGCGCGCAGGGGAAAGGAAGAGAAGCCGCATGGAAGAAAAAAAAGAGAGATAAACCCTAGAAAAGGGGGAAAGGAAATAAAGGGAAAAATCTTAAAAAAAACTAATGAGATTAATAATAATAGTAGTAATAATAATAATTATACTAATAATAATAAAATTAAAAATAATATATTTAATCTATAATAATAATAATAATAATAACTACAACATAAAAATAAGGATATTTACCATAATAATATTTATAACGATTTTAATAATAATAATAAGAATAAATGATAATTTTAATAATAATAATAATGATGATGATAAAAAAATATTCATTTTAACTTTCCAAAGACATGCAGACCGTGTCGTGGCATGGGCGAAGCTGTGTGGGGTATCCAAAACGCGCTCCGCCCGGGCGCTCAGCGACATCAACTCAAAAACATGCGCTTCTTGACAAAACTCGAAAAACTCTTTCAAGATTTAACCTGAACCTCAGAGAAAAAAAAAATAAAAAAAAATAAATTCAAAGAAAATAATAAAATAAAATGATAGACATTTCGGGGTGTGACATCTATGATAAAGTAAATGAGGTTATTTTAAGAAAATATGGGTTTTTAGTTAAAAGTCTTAAATATGTAGAAGTTTTAACAAGAGGAAAACAAACTAGGGGAAACCTATTTGAGGTTGGTGATGCACGAAATTCATGCTATCAGAGTATGAAGTAAGAAAATAAATTATGGTATAAAAGGGTCAAACATATGGGGTAGATAAACATGAAAAAATTAACATATAGAGGAAGTCCTCTTGATGTCCTTAATTCGATAAGAGGTAAATATTTATGTTTTTTTATATGCCAAAAAGGGAAATTTTCAAATTTTTCACATAATAATGTTGAGATATATAGAGACTCGTGCTTAACATACATGAATATTACATCATCTTAGATGAATATTCAATAAATTACAAAAATGCATGCCCAAGGACCATAATAGTTTAGTGTCTTTGGAAACTTGGAAAAAAAATATTCTATCCTGGTGAAAGATTTTCAACATCTCCCATAAAGATCTCCACCTTTAGTACATATACCTAAAACCTTTCTTCATAACCTGAGGAAAGTAAACATAAGAAAGGGATGAGCTCAGATGCTCAGTAAGGGTAAATAAAGGAAATTAGTAAGCTTAACATGAACAAAGGGTATGGAACTTGAGCATAATATTTGAATATCATACCATTCATATTAGAGATGATAATAAAGATTGGCAGTTTATAAGACATAAATCATAAGAGAATTAAGAGCATAAGTCATGAAAGCATAACATAGTAATAAGACATGTAATTTGTGGCATGCACTTTGGTTTAAAACGTTGTGAACATATATAAGTAGAAAAAAGTTCGCTCATTAAGTTAAGGACATGAAATCAGTCCCTCGCATTAACTTATGGACATGTAACCAGGTCCATGCATAATATTGTGAATGTGTAATCAGGTTCACGCATAAACTTATGGACATGAAACCATGTCCATGCATAACATTGTGAACATGTAATCAGGTTCATGCATAACATTGTGAACATGTAATTAGGTTCACACATAAACTTATGGACATGAAACCAGGACCATGCATAACATTTTAAACACGTGATAAGGATCTCTCATAACATTGTGAACATGTAATCGGGTTCATGCATAACCATATGGACATGCAACCAGGTCCATGCATAACATTGTGAACATGTAATCAGGTTCACACATAACCTTATGGACATGAAACTAGGTCCATGCATAACATTGTGAACATGTAATCTAGTTCATGCATAAAATTTTTAACATATAATCAGGTTCACTCATAAAAGTATGGACATGAAACCAGGTCTATGCATAACATTGTGAACATGTAATTAGGTTCATGCATAATATTGTGAACATTAAATCAGGTCCACACATAACATATATATTCATGAGTCATCCATTGTTACCCAATGAAATAGAGGGAGATATATATCCAACCCATGACATAAGAAAATCATACATATGAGTTCCATAATATTATAAACAATAATCATATCATAACCCATGAAATGAGATAGACATCATGAACATTTAATCATATCATTACCTATGGAAAAGGGGTATGTCTCATAATCACCACCCATGAAAAGAAGTGGGTTTCAAAATCATATAATCTGTGAAATAGAAATGATTTTCATAAACATCATTTCATAAAAACATTAACCATTAATAGAAATAATATGAATTAAATCACTGAATCATTTCCCTAGAAATTCATGAGAAACACCAACAAATGTTATCTTATATGGGAAATAATTTTGAAAGATCTTTTAAAAGCATTTCTTGAGGAAAATATCCTTTCTTTACGAAAAATGATTTTTTAAAAACATAAAACCTTTTGAAAACCATTTTCCATGAAAAATTATAAAATAAGATTAAAAACATTTTGAAAACTATTTCTTTGAAAATACTTTGAAAACATATAAATAAAGGTTTAAAACGTTTTAAAAAAATTTTACTTGAAAACTTATGAAAGAAGCTTGAAAACAATTTGTAAACCATTTTCTTTGAAAATACTTTAAAAACTTATAAATAAAGCTTGATAAAAATGAACAATTTTTAAAATAATTTTTCCTTGAAAATTATATTCAAGGATAATTTTAAAACAATTTTTAAATCATTTTTTAAAATAAGGTTTTTGAAATAAAATAGATTTCTGACTGAAGAGAGAAATAATAATATTTTACTTAAAAACATTATCTTAAGTACCAAAGAGTGTAAAATTGTAATAATAAAAGAGGATATCATTAATAAACTTATAAGGAGAAACTTCATGAGTGTTATTTAGATATGGATCATGATATTTCATTAATTGAAGCATAATCATAAACAATCTTGAAAAGCAATTAGATTGTTTCAATAAACTCTTATCAATAGGTAACTTGGGATCATACTCTCCATGTAAGAAAATTAAATTACATGAAGCTTAAAATATCATTAATATAAGTATATTCATGATATAACATGTCAACTGGAATTATATACACCTCAAAAAAATGTAGGTGTATAACAAAACACGTGTCTCAAAGAAGGAAAATTGAGACAAAACTATCTTACCGATTTTGTAACTTTTAAAACTTAAACCCCGTGAAATAAAGTTTATAAAATGGATATGTAAATTAACATAAATTTATTATATTATACATATAATGCATTCATGTTCATTAAATACACCACACAAAATAAGCGAGTGGTGAATAAGGCTTGCATCTCATGAAAATAAAAGTGAGATGAAATTTCCCTTACCTTGTGTCTTGACTCTCTTTGCACTCATACAAGATTCCTATATAATAAATGTAAGTTTATTATACATCTTATACATAATAATTTTCTTATATATAATACCATATATAGTTTTATTATGACCTTGTATTACCTGCTTGTTAACAATTCTATGTTAATATTTCACTTTGGGTAATATTTACTTTGTTCTTTGCATGTGTCTTAATTTGTTATATCTCCAGTCCTTATACTTGTATCATGATTCCAGAATGTAAAACATGATATAAATATAATTTATATTCAGTATATTTTTATTATAATAATCTATATAATATATAATTATGAAATGGAATACACCGTTCATGGAGATGGTAAATCGTACATACGCATGAACGTTATTTCCGTTTTTATTTTTGTATTGAAAAAAAGAAATAAAAAGAAATATGTGTGTGTGTGTGTGTGTGTAATTATAGTAGAATTTTAATTTTATATATATCATATAAGTTCACTAAACCCATCCTTAATAAATTTTATATAGTTTGTGAAGGAATCACATCGCTTTGAGGGGGTGATAGTTCACACTTCCTCAAACGAAATTATCATATTTACACCAAATAGAAAGTAAAAAAGATTTATGTTGTAAAAGGAATAGATAAGATTAAATAAATAATAAATATAATATATGACATATATAAATAGATTTTACATAATAATATCAACCATGATATGTGTTAAAGGAAAAATAAACAATCATCGTTTAATGAGGCGGGTTCACCGTACACGTAAACAGTATGTTCGTTACCCATTAGATGGAGGTGTGTGTAAGTGTATTTTTAAGACCTATAATCAAAAAATAATATTATATTGATTATAATGGTATTTTTATACAATAATGGAGTAAATATATTGTAGGGGGTGCAGAAACAAAATAAAAGAAAGGATCTTGAGAGAAGATGTTACCTCGGGTAACTCCTTTTAGTTTACGCCAAAAGGCTTACTTGGATTGATATATGCCCAATAGTAGGATTATAGGAGTAATTTAGGTATGTTTTCAGGGCATAAATTATTTTAACCTAAGTGTTTTGATATGTTTAAAGAATAGGGAGAGTTGGTGGCCTTTTATAGGGAAGGGAATGGACACACTTGACGTTTTTTAAAACAAGTTAGGCGTACCCACATTTTTACATAAAAAAAGTCATACAAAACTGAAAAAAAATCAATAATGGAAGAATAATGATCTAATAATGTCCATAAAATGGGTGTTTTACAAGTTTATAGGTCATTTTGGATCTTAAATTTAAGTTTTAGTACTTTATTAACCTAATTTTTCTCTTAACCATTCTAATTAATTTTAATCACTTTCACTAATATTTTTGGTCAAAAACTAAGGTGACCTTATTAGAAATTATGAATTATTATGATTCCAAATATGGAATCCATTTTTCAAAATTTAAATTACATAAGTGGTATAAGTCAATTTAAAATTATTCTCGTTGACGGGACGACACTACGGGTTTTTAAAGTAAAAATGATCAAAAGTTTGCTAAGTTTTTATATCCAATTTCAATGTGAAGTTGGTTCAAATGACCTAAATTGGATTAATTGATAAAAATATTATTTAATTAAACTTTTAAACCAATTTAAAATATAATTTAACCTTGTAAATAAATTAGATGAAAAAAGCAGTTTTGAATTAAAATCCAGAATTTTTAACTATTCGTTAAAAATGAAAACTTACATAAAAATACCAAAAATTTAACCTAGACTAATTTTAATGTTTCTATTCCAAATATAAGGTTTATTTTTACATATTAAATCTATAAAATTTCCAAAAATTTGATTTAAAATTGGGATGCCATTAAAATGCGGTAAAACTACATTTATAAAAAATATATGTTTTTATTCATAAAATTTAATTTGTTCTTATATTATGTATATAAAATCTATTTGATGAATATAAAAAATATTTGATTGAATTTATAATATATATATTATATTAATATCACTAAATAATTATAATTAATTTAATTTATTACGTTAAAATATCTTATAATAATAATATTTTCCTTTATATTCAATTGATTCTTATATTCAATTCTAATTAATTTGTAACTAATGAATTCAACCATGTATTTTCATAAGTTATTAAATCCTATTAATAGCCATCAACTTAATGGCTAGGTTATATCTTGTTATATTAAATAATAATATATTATAGTTTAGTAACACTTGGTCTTGTGTGTTAAGCAAGCCATCAAGGAAAGTCAATATTGTGTGTAATGTATGCTAACCTCGGTGTTCCTTGTAGAGCACAATAAACTTTAAATTGTTCATAATGCATGATTAACTTAATGTTTCATATAACACAATCCAAACATAGTTCTTTAATATAACATAAACTATTTTCACTATTGTGTAAAATGCAAAATATCAAAAAGGTTAAATTAATTCGAAAAAAAATAATTCACAAAATCTCAAGGTGCTACATTCTACGCCCCTTAAAATGAATTTCGCCCTTGAAATTAATTTGGGTTATCAAAGGTTTAATACATTATAGTTTCATTTATAGAAACCCACATCGTAAAAATGAATACTAAAACTTCCCTTAAAAAGGGAATGTTGGGACCATAACATTTACCCAAAGTAACATATAACTAAGTTTCCACAAAGGATAAAATAGGTTGGGAGTAAAGATTATACATGGAGGAAATGCGTAAATATTTATAGGGAGTTATTTAGGTCTTGAATCATAAATAAGTGAACGATCAAAGAAAAGTTGATGGCCTCAAAGTCATAAATCTATGATGATTTAAAAGGCCATCAGTTCAACCAAAATTAAGGTATTAGGACAACATATTTTTTTATCATTATCCTATCATTGAGTAACTATTTTTATTGACCAATAATATAAGGAAATATAATTACTTGATGTTATTCCCTTTCTTTTTCACAATCCCAACATTTGGTTATGCCTTGATAGATTTTGAATTCATCTCTTACCCTAATAAATGAATGCAAATTCTTTTTTTATTCCTAAAGTACTAACAGATTATAAGATTCATGATAAGTCAATCCATATATCTTTAGTTACGATCAGCACAAATAGGTTGTCCAATATGCATAATTCCTCATGTGGTTAGATAATACATCAATCTCAAAAACATTATTTGAAGATTGACTTAAACTTTCCATAAATGGTTAACCTTGTAACCCTTACAAAATATAATTCACCCTTTCTTCCTTAAATATGCTCTTATCTTATACTAAAAACATTTTTATTGAATACTTGGGTTCATCCTTCCACTGATAGAACATTAAATGAGATTTTATTATTCCAAAATCTATGTAGAGGGATATAATCACATGAAACTTCACTAAAGGATGAACAAAAAGATTATCATAGGGATTATTCATACAAAATCAAACATGAACTTCCCAACTAAGGGGGGATAATTTTTCCCTAACTATAGAATTCCAACAACAATTAGAGAAAGAAAAGTATATTCTTTGATTTTTTGTATTGGTCGTCAAATTTTTTGCATCACCACTTAGACGTAATGCATATTGAGAAAAATGTATGTGAAATGTTACTTGAAACACTTTTAAATGTAAAGGGAAAATAAAAGATGACTTTCTATCACGTCATGATTTAATATATTGGGGTATAAAAGCAATACTTCATGCTGAGTTAATTCATCAGAATCAGTGTAAAGTCCCTTTTTCTTGTTTTTTGATGAAAAATCTAGAGAAAAAACAATTTCTTTAATTCTTGAAAAGTTTAAAAGTTACATATGGTTATCCAAGTAACATTTCTAAATGGGTGAATACAAGAGATGTTAAATTCAAATCACTTAAAAACCATGAATACCATTTCATGTTGCATGAATTTATTCTTATTGACATTCAAAATTTACTGTCACATAATTTCGGGGTTGTTGTGATTAGATTATGTGACTTTTATTGAGACATTTGTGATAAAATATTGAAAAAAAGTGTTGTGAAAAAACTACAGAAAGATAAACCAATCATTCTTTGAGACTTGGAGAAAATTATCCCTCTCATTTTTCACATGTATGTTACATTTGATCATGCATATTCCAATAAAAGTTCTTTTTGGTGGTCTCGTTTCTAGTCACCAGATGTATCTAATAGAAAGAATGATGTTTACTTTGAAATCTTATGTGATAAATAAGAATCATCTTAAAGGTTCTATTATGAAAGATTATTTAGCACATAAATACATGGATTTTTGTTCAATGTATTTATTTAATGTCATCATAAGATCTAATCAGTCAATGAGAACTGAAGATGAGAAATATGATCTCATTGAGCCAATATTTCTATCACTACCCCAAACAAGGGGTATATTTGGATCATACATGTTGTGTACTTTGAACGGGGACGAGTAGAAAATGGTTCATCATACGGTATTATTCAACTATGGTGTGGTTTAGGATTACCTCAAGCAAGTAACAATATAAATATTTATTTATTTATTTTGTATTTTTTTATAGTTTCTGACATCATTAAATTGTCACATTTATAGAGATCATAGTGAAATTATAAAAAGAGCACATCGTTCTTAATCTATTAAGAGGTTGGAGCAGTTACATAGTAAATAATTTCATACTTGGTTGAAGTAAAAGGTAACAAATTCCCTTTTTTACATGACCAAATCATTGGTTGTTGTTTAATATTCAATGTTGATATATTTTAGTTCCAAAGTTTTCTAATGGATGATGTATTTGTTAAAATAAGGGTGTTGTTGTTTGTTCCAAACAATGTGGTCTATGATTATAAAGTAATGGTTGTTAATAGTTTTAAATTAATTATAAATAGTTTTGAAACAAACATGACAACATAGCATGATGGTTTCATGATAAATTCAATAACGTATTTTTATTCTAGTGCATCAGACGGACAACCTCGATCAGAAAATATGTCATATTATGGGGTTATTGAGATAATATTTTTATTAGATTACTATAAACATGGTAATGTCACTATGATGAAATTAAAGTGTTTTTGATTCATTAACATGAAAAGGCTTGTATATAGATATTTATGGATTTAGAGTGATTGATATAAATAGTCAGTTGTGAACAGATGAGCCTTACATTCTTGCATCACAATCTATACAAGTGTTTTATGAAAATGGACCTTTAAAAAAACAATTTGGTGTTATTGTTGATGTTATTCTAATACATATTTTTTATGAAGGAACAGATGGTAGTGATTTTTTGGATAAACCAATCGTTATTCACTCAAATGTATCATTTGATGACATAGATGAATCAATTGTTATAATTGATTATGAACTAGAAATTATAATAGATAATGCATATCATTGTCACATTTGGAAGTATTTAGTTTATATTATTCTGACACGGTGCATTTTTATTTAAAATTTTAAAAATGGTACATAATTAATTTTGTTAAGTATATTATACTATTTATCTAGTTTCATATTGTTTTTATGTTACATACATGGTTGTGAAATATTTTAATTCCCGGACTATTTGTTAGGCGATATTTATTATAGTGTCACATTCCTGAAATTTCTTTTACAAAGTGCTAATTATTTGGTCATTTTTACTTGAATATGGTTAATATTGTTTAAATGGATATAATAATTTATAAGAAAAATTAACTCAAATGAAGTGGGAATTATCTTTACCATCATAAGAAATTGTTTTTGAATTGTTTTGTATTTTCTCATGCCTTATATATCCTCAAAATGTGTACCGAATATGTAGTTGAAGATAATAAATGGAAATATAATATCATGTTATTTTTATGGTTAAATAAGAATAAAATCCATACATACAACTAAAAATAATTATTTATCTTAGTTTTAAATTTAAATAAACAACTTATATTGTTGTCTAATGTTTTCATTTTGCAAGTAAACAACTTAATGGAAGATGTAAAGTTTTGAAAAATAATATGAATTTTCTAAGTATATTTATGGTTATTTAATTTTTTGTTATATTTTTAAAATTTTCACATCACTTTTGTAATTTTAAAGTTATTATGTCTTATAAGGATATTCATAGAAAACAAATTGAGGAAAGCAATCATCGGTTTAGAGAAGATTTCCTAAAAAATTATGATTATTCTAGTGAGTAACTTATTTATTTATTGATTAAGTATGAACATTAAACAAATAATATTTAATATTAACAGGAATCATCAAGGAGGCAACTTGCATTCGGTAAGGATAGGTTAGGCAGTCTGGAATATAGGATAATCCCTACATGCAGTCCCCCTAAATGTAGTGCCTCATATCCCATTTCTCTACAGTCATCGAGACACTTTCCTCCCATCATGCATCCCCCTTATATGCCTTACCCATATATAGTAATCCATTCTTTTTATCTATTTCCTCATGCTACCATGAAGGGTATCCACTCTCCTTCCATCCCTCAGCCTTTTTTACCTTATCCACCTTTATCTCTATGAGGTATACCCCCATTGTTTATTACCCCTGTATGCATGTTCCCTCATACCCAACTTCAGCATCCACAGTCTACTACAAAGGACACTCCTCTAGTTGTTAACACCCAACATAGTGTGTAGGATCAAGCATAAACAAACAATGATACTGGTAAATGTTTAAAAAGTAATTAAGTTAATAAATTTTTATTAAATTTTAGTTATATATGTGTATAAAATATTTGTTTCTTTTTTCAGGATCTTCTTTTAGTAAAAGTCGTGGTCGTACACAGATGCATGTAGTGTGGAATAGACATGCACAAATCATGGTTCAGTATATTAAGGACATGAAAATTATTGGAAAAATGGTAAAGAATTGTGGATTTTAATGAGGACACTCAACAGACATAGCAATATTATTCTAGTTTAAGAAATCCAATGGAGAAAAGTTAAACAGGAAATAAAAGAAAAGGCTTGGGTGGAAAGTTGGGTGACATATTTTTTGAAGTTAATTTTCAATTTATTTATAAATCATTATTTATAAAAAAAAATTAATATTCAACTCCAATATAACATCTCGTATGGTCTACATGCAAAGGTAGCTAGGTTAATAGAACTGGGTGAGATGTGGTGGGCCTATAAGCATGACTTACATCTTGGATGAAAAAACAAAAGAGGTACTAATCTTGAAAATATACCAATATTCAATAAATTCTCAATTTCACAATACAAAGAACTAATTTTATACTGTAGCAGTTCCTCTTTTAAGGTAAATTACTGAATTGTACATGTAATTTAGTTTTTATCTATAAATATTCATTAACTATTTAACATACCATAAAACAATTTAAGTTTGGAATTAAACAAAGATACATGTCCTATTTCATTGAATTTATTTATAAGGATCTTATTATCATGAAATAACTTTAAATTTTGTTTATATAATTTGATGTATTTATTAGGGTTTAGAAGGGGATTTAGGGCCTCTCTATTTTCTATTGAATACACTGACTATTCTATTGTTGATCTCTTCCTCCTACTTTTCTACTGCAGAGTGACCCACTGTTAGTTAGGAAACCTAATAGATTTATCGATCTATTCATATTTGTTTCCATCTTAAATAATAAAACCCTAATGTTTCTCTAGATAAATTTCATCATTTATATCACCATTAATAAATGGAGACATCACATCCATTTGAAGAATATTAAATCTTCCAAAGAAAAATAAATGTATAGGGCATAGTAAAATTATTTATAAACAAACTAAGCCAGTTGGGTGGCCTGAAAGAGTCCCTAAAAAGAAGAGTATAAATAAATTTAGCATTATGACCTCCCAACCTTTCCAACATTCATAAGTAATGATATTTATTATTGAAGATGCAACTTATGATTTTCTCAACATACCAAGTCGTAATAAGAGATTCAATATACTCTAAGAGATTAATTGCATCCTATATGCTCAGATCATCTGAATCTAGTGTAACATTATAGGAGGTAGTAATAAATATATTACACTAGTTCATAGTCCAAAATTTTAGGTTAAATTTCCTCAATGAAACCCATTTGATATACGATGGAATGGACTGTTAACACCTTCTAACAGCAGGCCGTATAGATGAGTGGTGATAAAACATGTTGCCTACTTATATTCATTAAATAAATCATGCCCTATGGAATCCCAATGATGATACTAGTTGTTGAATAAGGTTCCATACAAATTTGGTAATAATTAACATGTTGAAGAAACTCAGTTTTTTATGATCAAAACACTAGATTCAGGGGGTTTGAAACAATTGTTTTAAGCCTCCATGACAACCATATTCTCAAAGATACTTACATACCAAATAAAATTATGAATGTACTTTTCAATACTCTTATAGAGTTCCCTTTTCCATTTATATATGTGTAAATCATATACAAACATAGAGGTGACAGCTAAATTAACAAGGAAAATATGACTAGCTTGGGAAAGTGACTTAGGGGATCATGATTTCCAATATTAAGAAATTGAGAAGATCTAAAATTGACTTTATAAATATTCTAGAAAACCTATACTTGTAAAGGACTTCATAAATAAAGTTAGTATTATTAAATTATTTATAAATATTGATCATAAGAGCAATGTTTCCATATTTATACTTCCTCCATAGAATATTTACACAATCAAAGGTTGTATATAAATAATTTGGCACCTTTCTTCCTAGTATAAAACCAAACTACTTTGTGGAAACAATGGTATTACCAATAGAACCCAACCTGGTATTAATCACCTTACTAATGATCTTAAGTAGATTATTTCCAACAATAATAGGCCTATAATCACTAACCTCTAAATCATGCATAGTATTTGGAATTAGATAAATGAATTAATAGTTTCACCTTGGAGGGGGGACTTTGAATCTAAAAAGGTCATGAAAATCCTATACTAATTCCACATGAGTGACCTCCTAAATGATAATGAATAATTTATCATTAAATCCATTCAACCCAACTTTTACCATCTCCCTATATATTTCCTTCTTTTTAAGTTCCTTCGCATCAAAGAGAGTCTCAACATAATTTTCAATGTTCTCTTTTTCATCAGACCAAATCAACTCATATTATATCTTCAACTGATTGAATGATTTAAAATATATTTCTTTATTATTCTTGAATTTTTATTTTAGGGAAGATTCACTTATTGTTTCAAAATTAATAATCCTAATGGAAAGTTCATCAACAGATTTATCATCAAGACATTTATCTTAAAGTGATGAGATCTTTGCATCAACCTTTTCTGGATGAATTTTCATGAGTTTCTTTACCATATTAATAAGAATAAACTTCCTTCCATATTTTTACTTTATTATTTTATTCCTTTAATCCAAATTTTAAATCAAGAATAGTTTTTTGTGTGTTCATGACATGAATTTAAAGTGTTTTGGTATTTTTAAGTTTAAAGTGTGAGTGTACGATGAAATAAAATAGGATAGTAGCAACAATAATGATTGGAGTTGGATTAAATGAATTTTGAGTGGGAGATTTAGGGTTTTGATCAACCTCATGATGCATGAAAAATGAATTACCCAAAAATGTGTTATAAACATAACCAATTCCCTAAACATAACTTCACACAAATTTTAAAAAAAAGGTAATGTTTTTTATTTATTTGAGAAATTATATTTCAAACAACGTCATTTTTTAAACATTCATGTAAATATCATTAACATCATTTCACACACTACTATACATGATTGGAAAAGTACAATCTATACTACTTAGCATGCTTTAACAAATTAAAATAATAAACAAGACATACTTATGATGTGTGAAAATCAAAATTACATACTCATGCAGAATAGATAAAAAACAAAACAAAAAATATATAACTATATTGAACTCAATTAAAACATATCAAATTTACCTAGATATAGTTCGTTTTTTTATTTTTAGAATAAATTTCTTATATCTTTTAAATTAATGTTTAATGATGGTATAAAAATAGAGTTTGCTTTTTTTTCATTGGTTGGTGTTGAATTTTTTGGTTGATTAAAATCTAAGATGTTAATTTCATAGTAAATTAGAATTAATTAGTTGGTATATTAATTGAATTTAAATTTGGTGCTTATGAGTGTGTTTGTTTTTATGAAATTTGAAAAACCTGGTTATTTGAGTTATGTCGCGAACTCGTTGAATTATTAAGTTGAAATTGTGATTTTTTATCCCTTGTGACTTGTTAAAATAATATTTTATTTTTGTTTACTAATATGATTCATCTGAAAGGAACAAAATAAATAAGGGCACCATAAAATATATTCATACTCTAGAGTGCGCTATAATGACAGATCATGAACTGTCAGAGGTAATATATGATTTAACATTGAATATAAATTTATTTTTTCATTGATTTATGTTTAATTTTCATGCAGAAGTTGTAACAAACCTGAATTCTATCAATGGAAATTCCCTTATTATAATTATTTCATATAGTATAATCACATAAAATCGCATTAATAACACAATACAAACTTTATAAATGAAGAATTAATGAAATAAATGGCATTTATAGAAGTTAAGGAACATGTACCAAAGGAATAGTGACTTGACCTTTGAAAAAGTTACATGACCCTTATGAATAGTAAATCAGAAAATTGAATAGTAAACTAGAAAATTGAATAGTAACCTCGCTAATGAAAGTATAAATAAAATTTCTTCATCTTATAAATTATGATATGATATAATTATATTATAGTATAAGTAAATAAATATTTTAAAAATTATTAATTAAGTGTTGGATTTTTTGTAAGTCATAAATATTTAATTATAATTTTATGACTAATTTAATAATTTAAAAGAACTTTTTTTTTCATAAAACGTATTCATAAATTATTATTTTGATGACTTGTGATTATAAGATAATTTTATGAGACCTGAGTTAATTTTTCAAAGTGTTATAAAACAAGTTATAATTTTAAAATTTGTATTTTTCGAGTAAATTATGATTTTAATTAAAAATTAAATTTATCATATTTAGAAAATTATTTTCATAAAATAGAGTTCATTTTTTAATTCTACACATTGAAAAATAGTTAGGGTGAATTTTATGATTTTTTTAAAATACTTGAATTTTTGTGAATAGTGAAATATGATATTTTACAGTATTTATACATTATAAGTTAAATAAACTATTCCTTAAGTCATCACTAATTTAAGTGCCATAATCTAGAACTTACCTTCATTATTTAAATATTTTTTATGATAATTCTCAAATTATTCAAAGTCTTGATCCAAAATAATAAACTAAGGATAAAAATAATAAGAAAACACTCATCTCATCCACTATAAATACCACCATCACCACCTCTTCTCATCAAACCTATAAAGCCTTTATCCTTGTCTAAATTCTTCTCAAATATATTCCCAAGCCCCTCCCCCACATCCATAATATTTTGGTCTTAACAAAATATTAAAGCCAATCTCCTAAGGAGGTTCTCAAGAAGAAGGAATCAAGAGGTAAAACATGCTTCCTTTTCTTTTAATTTCTTTTCAAGTTCCTTTATTTTCTTTTTCTCTCCTCACCTAACATCATCCAAATGGTATGACAAATTAAGTACCTTAAATATACTGTAATTGTTTTATGCTAATGGAATAATTCATCGCCATATCTCTTTCCCCCCTTTTATACTAAAAATGAAAACATCATATGTGATGTGTTAATTTATCATATTCAAGGAAGACGAAGTTTTAAATTTTAATTATCATCTTCAAGTCTAGTCATGAAACCATTTTATGTTTGAAACATAATATAATATATTTTATATCTGATTTAATGTTCTAGAATCATTTTGTACACATGATATTAATTTATAAAACAAAATGAGTTTGTTGTGATCAAAACCGCCAAAATAAACCCAAATGATTATCATTAACTATTTATCTAATGATTCATCCTCATTCCATAAAATCAAATGATATATAAGACCTATTTAACCTCTGTAAGATCATTAATAACATATAATTTAAATTCTAGATAATTACCCCTACTTTATATGACTTTTTGTACATGTGTACCGAGTAAACTAGTCAAGAAAACCAAGGAAACCAACGCTCCCAAATGATGAAATTGAATCTATTAACCCATAAAAAGGGAAATAAATGAACTTAATAAAGTTATAATAAAACAAATACATGTATAAAGGGTTATTTAATTATTAATTAATGAATCTAATTTTATTATACAGGACATTAAGATCAAGTGAAGAACACCTTCAGACTTAAGGTAAGGGATTATTCCCGAACCTCTATTATATATTCAGGTTATTATTTATCTCTTTTTACCCAAATGAAATTCTATTTTATTTTTATGTACATATTTTAAATTCTATGTATATTTTCCAAACTCATGTATCAATATTTTTTTCATCCTTCTTTTTTAGGGATATCTACCCGATTCTTATCGATAAGTATGCTCGATTTAAGGGAACTTCCCAAATTCTTACCCATTTTCAAGTACACTCCATAATTTACTTTAAGCCACCATTGTTTTTCTAAATTCACTCATTTTAGTATGAAAAAATTCCTAGTTCACTTTTGGTTTTATATAAAATATTATTCTCTTTTCTACTTAAAATTCTCTTTAATATTTTCCTTAAACTACACTAAAATGTTTTATTTCTAAAGTTTATTAAACGCCATTTTTACATGTATTCAATTCAGTTTGACATCACTTTTATCATGATCTATAACTATTTTCCCTTGTGAATATCCATGTATTATTTAAATCATTTTTTTCATGGACACCATTGTAATATTCCCTTATGTTATGCCTTTTTGACAAGATTATGATAGCCAATTCTTATCATGTATAACCCTTATGTTTATGTTTGATTCCTTATGTATGATTATTCATGTGGAACACATATTAATTAAAATGTTATTATGTGTGTGCCTAGATATCACTCCAATTAATTGTGTAATGTTTAGTCTCATGAGATGTCATGTGCAACGGTCTTGGTGATTAGCCTTAACTAGTGATCCATGTGCAACGGTCTTGGTGGTTAACCTTGACCCATGCTCCTTCATATGAAATGAGACTTGACTCATGATTATGTCATGTTTTATGTTGTTTACACATCTCCTATGATACCATTATTACATATTTTGTGATTCCTTATGTATATCCATGTCTTTTATGTCATCTTATTATGCCTACTAACCCATGTGCTATGATTTATTCTTATGTTTATTCCCTTGTTGGGATTTTTAGCTTATACCTTTGTTCATGTTATCCCTAGGTTTTCCTATACATATTTAAGGGCACAAAGTAAGTTAGGAGCTCATAATGGATGTTAAATAAATAAATGTTTTATTTAGTCTCATGCTTTCAATTTTATATACCTATTCTTCCAAAGACACTAGACTTTATGATCCTTGTCTTCTAATTTGATAGTTAATTATGTTTGAAATCATGTAATAATATGTGAAAAAGTATAGGGTCATTATAGTTGGTATCAAAGGAAGGACAAGTTATTTTTGGAGATTAGGAATAGAGCACTTTAGTAAGAACCTTAGGGATAAGACTAAGTCTATGAAAACATCCTTAAATTTTGGTAAGTATAGAGTAAGTGGTTTATCAAGAAAATACATCTCTATCTATATACTACAAGTGGACATGGTTCTGGCATAGATGTACCTAGGATTAATAACTCCAACAAGGTGTTCTGGGCCTAACTTGGGGTAACCTGGTACATGAGAATGGGCGTTACTGTGCACCTGGTTTGACACTACTGAGGGATATGATTTGGTAAATTCATAAGCTCATTATGAACCATTATTAAGGGAACAAAAAAAATCTCATAAGAGTATATGTTAGGAAATAAACCTTGGATAACCTAGATTGAAACCTAGGAATCACAAGTTAGTGTATCTTTTTCCTTTAAAATTTATCCTTTTTATGTTCAAATTTTCTTTTTACATGCTTATTGGCTAAGTATTCAATCCCCTTGATTGCACTTTATTTTCTTAGTTAATAGTGGGAAATAGAATAAAACATGCCAAAAATCAATGTGATAGGAAATGTGATGATTGCCCTAATGATATGCCAAATATAATGGGAATGGGTGCTCAAAAATTTATGACAGTAATTGATCAACTGGCTCAAGTTATGAATAATAACTTGAATCGTGTGGAATGCCCTCCTTCTCTAGGGAAAGAGCAAGTTGTCATTGAATCCTTAAAGTGATAAATTCCTCCCATGTTTAGTGGATATTTTGATCCCCTCCTCATGGAACAGTGGATTAACTCCATTTAAAATATATTCTCTCTCCTCCAATGCTTAGAAGAAGTGAAAGTTGTGTTGTCGATCTATCATTTTGATGGGGAAGCTGATTAGTGGTGGAAACTGATCAAAAATATGAAGTTCAAGGAGGAAATTGATTCCATGGATTGGGTTGAATTCAAGAAAATGTTTTTCAATAAATATTTTCCCTAAAACCTCTATCTCAAGATGAAAAGAGAGTTCCTCAGACTTAAGTAGAAGGAAGATGAGTCTATTGGGGCGTATGAAGAAAACTTTACAAGGCTTGAAATATATGCCTCCAACTTTGTTATGAACATCAAAAGAAAGGTGGATCACTTCTTTAGTGGACTAAAGTTGATTCTACGAAAAGCGTTTGTGATTTAAGACTTTGGAGGTTATGAGGAGATTGTTCGTTGTGTATTAAGGTTGAAATGGAGATCGGAGAATCTAAATGGTCTTGTGGGCCCAATGAAGAAAATGGAAAATTGAGTCTAATATGGGTGGATCAAATAAATCTCATGATGTAAAGAAGACAGAATATCCCACGTGTCAAAATTATGGGAAGAAGCATCCTAGGAAATGTATAAAGGGAGCCATGAAATGCTTCAAATATGGAAGAATGGGGAATCTGGATAAAAACTAATGAAGGGACGTGAATTCCACTAATGTGGAAGAATAAAGTAAGGTTCAGATCAACACTTAGCCTATAGTGTAGTGTTTTAACTATAAGGAACATAGGAATTTTTCAAACCAATGCCCTAAGATCAGGGTTATCAGAGGCAATCAACAACAACCTTTAAGGCAACAATTAAGGGAATATGTTATCACTACTATTGAGGTAGAGATTGAAAATGATGTGGTGATTGGTACACTGGTTATTAATTCAAGAATAATGAATTTACTATTTGATTCTAGTTCTATTCATTCTTTCATATCTTTCAAGTTTAGTAGAACTATTCAAACACCACCTCAAAATATGGAGGTTGATTTATCTATGAGAATAGTAAATGGGAAAATTATTGAATCCAAAGTATATAACTCCTCCCCAGTTAATGTTTGTGGACTAAACCTCTTAGAAAATCTCGTCATACTTCCTTTGGTGGAGTTCGATGCTATATTGGGCATGGATTGGTTATCTTTATACAAAGACAACATCAACTTTTGGGAAAAGGGAGATCACTTTTCATATCCCGAAGCATCCTCCAATTCTATACAAGTGTAAGGAGGAGGATGAATCTCCTTTAGAATCATTGTCTCAGGTGTGGATATTATTGTCTTATGAGAAAGTATATCTAGCTCAAATGATTGAGACAAAGGAGAGAATCATACTCGAAGACATGCCCATTATAAAGGACTACACTTATGTATTCCCCAAAGAGTTTCCTAGTCTTCCTCCTGACCGAGAGGTTGAGTTCTCAATTTAACTTATTCCTGGATCACTGCTTATATAAAAGACACCTTATAGAATTTCCACTGTTGATCTGGAATATCTAAATAAGCAGTTATAGGAGAATCTAGACGAGGGTTTTATATGCATGAGTGCTTCACCATGGGGTGCACCAGTCCTCTTTGTTAAGAAGAAGTATGAAAAAATGCGCATATGCATTGATTATCGTGAGATCAATAAAATCATGATAAAGAAAAAATATTATATGCCATGGATAGATGACTTGTTCGATCAACTGCATGGGGCCAGTTATTTCTCTATGGTGGAAAATCGGTCAGCATATCATCAATTAAAGGTGAGGAAGGAAGACATTTCCAAGACCACCTTTGGAATTAGGTATGGACACTATGAGTTCATAGTGATGCACTTCAGACTTACTAATCCTCTAGAAATTTTCATGGATTTAATGAATAGAGTCTTTAGATATTACCTTAATAATTTTGTGGAGGTTTTTATCGATGATATTTTGATATAATCCAAGGGCAAGGAGGAACACGAGGAGAATTTGAATACTATGCTAAAGAATTTTTGAAGGGAGAAACTTTATGCAAAGTATAGTAAATGTGAGTTCTGAATATAGGAAGTATCATTCTTGGTAAATGTTTTCACTATTAAAGAAATATCTATGGACCCTTCCAAGACAAAGGCAATCGAAGAGTGGCCCAGAACAACATCTGTAATGGAGGTCCATGGTTTCCTTGGCCTAGCTCGGTATTATCGATGATTTGTGAAGAACTTCTCACAATTTTCAAACCCAATAACTAAGATGACACAAAAGGGAGTAAAGTTTTTTTGGACTCAATAATGTGAGGAAAGCTTCAAGGAGCTCAAAAAGAGGCTTATCACTGAGCCAATACTCACACTTCTGACAAGTGAAGAACTATTTTTGGTATAAAATGATGTTTCAAAGAAAGTATTAGGTTGTGTATTGATAAAAAATGATAAATTGATATCCTATGCCTCAAGGTAGTTAAAAATTCATGAGAAAAACTAACCTATGCATGATCTGGAGTTGGCAGATGTGATCTTCGCTTTGAAAATATAGCATCATTATCTCTATGAGGAGAAGTGTTAGATATATATTAATCACAGGAGTCTCAAATATATATTCACATAAAAGGATCTTAATATGCATCATCGAAGATGGTTAGAGGTCATCAAGGATTATGACTGCTCAATCCACTACTATATCGATAAGGAAAATAAGGTGGTGGATGCTCTAAGTAGAATTGATCTTGAATCTTTATCAATGATGGGAATTGAGAAGGATCCAATGTTCTTAGAATTACAAAGTATGGACATGAGAATCATTAAGAGAGGAACACCATCAATACTTTCTCAAATTATTTCTCAACCATCCCTCTTGGAGAAAAAAAGGATGCTCAAAGAAATGATGTGGAAATTCATAAAAGGGTGGAATCAATCAAAAATGGGAAATCCTCCATGTTTAGGATTAATAAGGAAGGATTCGTAAGATTTGGGTCTTGATTATGTGCATCATCTGATCTAGAGATAAATAATGTGCTTCTCAATTATTCACATAGCTCGACTTTCTCTATTCACCTAGGGAGCACAAAGATGTATCGAGATCTCCGAGAGAACTATTGGTGGGATAATATAAAGAAGGATATTATTGAATATACATAAAAGTGTCTTGTATGTTATTAATTGAAGGCTGAAAGGCAAAATTCTAAAGGGTTGATGCAACCATTACCCATACCAACATGGAAATGGGAAAACATCACCATTGTCACTGGACTTCCAAAGGCATCTAGAGGGAACAATGCTATATGGGTTATTGTGGGTTGTCTTATAAAGGTAGCTCAATTTATCACAATTCGAGAGGACTTATCATTGGATCAACTTGCACAGATATATATCAAATAGGTGGTAAGGCTGCATGGAGTACCACTGTCAATTGTATTTGATCAAGATATGAGATTCACCTTAAAGTTCTAAAAAAGTATCCAACATGATCTAAGCACTGATCTGAACTTCAGTACGGCCTATCATCCTCAAACTAATGGCCAATCTGAGCAAATTATTAAGACAATAGAAGATATGTTGGGAGCATGTTCTATTGACTTCAAAGGAGGATAGGACCAACATCTACCTCTGGTTGAGTTCTCTTACAATAATAATTTCCACTTGAGTATCTGAATAGCTCTATATGAAACCCTTTATGGGAAAAGGTGCAGAACATCAACATGTTGGGATGAAGTTAGTGAGCATAAGCTACTAGGACCTGAAATGGTTGAAGAAATAGTGTAAAAGGTGAAAAACATTCAGTAGCACATCAAGGCATCCCAAAGTCGACAAAGAGAGTTATGAAGACAATCGTCAACAAGACCTTGAGTTTAAATTTGTGGACATGGTATTCTTCTAAATATCTCCATGAAAAAAGGTTATGAGATTTGGGAAGAAAGGAAAGCTAAGTCTTAGGTACATCAGCCCCTTCGATATTTTTTATCATGTTAGAGTTGTGACCTATCAAAAAGCACTTCCACCTACTATGTCTAAAGTACATGATGTATTCCACCTATCCATCTTAAGAAAGTACATACCAGATCCTTCACATGTACTGAATTCAGAGGTGGTACAGTTCGAGAATGATCTTTCTTACGAGGAGCATCCATTGAAGATCTTAGATTATAGATATAAAGTTATACGCAATAAGACTACTCACCTGGTTAAAGTACTATGGCGGAACCATAATTACGAAGTGGCAACATGGGAATCAGAGGAAGTGATGGAGGAAAAGTACCCACACTTGTTTTCAACTTAGATTTAAAAATTAAATTTTGAGGGTGAAATTTCATAAGGGAGGAAGAATTTAATGACCTTAAATTCTATAAATGGAAATTCCCTTCTTATAATTATATCATATCGTATAATCACGTAAAATCACATTAAGAACACAATACAAACTTTATAAATGAATAATTAATGAAATAAAAGGAATTTCTAGAAGTTAACGAATATATACCAAAGGAATAACAATTTGGTCTTTGGAATAGTAACACGGCCCTTATGAATAGTAAACCGAACAATTCAATAGTAACCTCACCAATGAAATTATAAATAAAATTTATTCATCTTATAAGTTACAATATGATATAATTATATCATAGTATAAGTAAATAAATATTTTAAAAATTATTAATTAAGTGTTGGTATTTTTGTAAGTTGGAAATATTTATTTACAATTTATGACTAATTTAATAATTTAAAAGAAAATTTATTTTCATAAAATTTATTCATAAATTAGTTTTTTGATGTCATGTTATTATAATATAATTTTATAAGACCTTAGTTAATTTTTTAAAGTGTTATAAAATCAGTTATCATTTTAAAATCTGTATTTTTTGAGTAAATTATAATTTTAATTAAAAATTAAATTTATCATATTTAGAAAATTATTTTCATAAAATGGAGTTAATTTTTTAATTATGCACATTGAAAATGGTTATCATGATTTTTTGGGATTTTTCTAAAATACTTGATTTTTGTGAATAGTGAAATACGGTAATTTACGGTATTTATACATTATAAGTTAAATACACTATTCCTTGAGTCATTGTTGATGTAAGAACCATAATCTAGAACTTACCTTCATTATTTTAATATTTTTTATGATAATTATCAAACTATTCATAGTCTTGAGCCAAAATAATAAACTAATGATTAAAATAATGAGAAAACACCCCTCTCCTCCACTATAAATACCACCCTCACCACCTATTCTCCTCACACTTCTCAAGCCCTGTGACTTGTCCAAATTTTACTAAAATATCCTACAAATCCCCTCTCACACATCCAAGAACTTTTGATCTTAAAAAAAGACCAAAATCAATCCCCTAAGGAGGTTCTCAAGAAGAAGGAATCAAGAGGTAAAACCCTCTTCCTTTTCTTTTAATTGCTTTTCCAGTTCATTTATTTTCTTTTTCTATACTCACCTCCCCTAATACAAATGGTATGATAACTCTGGTGCCTTAAATATACTGGAATTTTGTTATGCAAATGGAATAATTCATCATTATCTCTCTTTACCCCTCCTTTTATACTAAAAATGAAAACATCATCAGTGATGTGTTAATTTACCACATTCAAGGACGATGAAGTTTTCAATTTCCATTACCATCTTCAAGTATGGTCATGAAACCATTTTTAAGGTTGAACCAAATTATAATATATTTATTATATATTATTTAATTTTCTATAATCATTTTTTACACATGATATTAATTTATAAAACAAAATGAGTTTGTTGTGATCGAAAACCGCCAAAATAAACCCAAATGATTATTAGTAACTATTTATCTAATGATTCATCATAATTCCATAAAACCAAATGATATATAAGACCAATTTAACCTATGTTATATCATTAATAACATATAATTTCAATTCTAGATAATTACCTCCACTTTATATGACCTTTTGTACATGTATACAAGTAAACTGATCATGAAAACCAAGGAAACCAACGCTCCCAAACGATGAAATTGAATCTCTTAACCCATCAAAAAGGCCATAAATGAACTTAATAAAGTTATAATAAATAAAATACATGTATAAATGGTTCTTTACTTATTAATTAATGAATCTAATTTGATTATCCAGGACATTAAGATCAAGTGAATAACACCTTCAGACTAAAGGTAAGGGATTCTACCCAAACCTCCATTATTTCTTTAGGTTATTCTTTATCTCTTTTTACCCAAATGAAATTTTCTTTTATTTTTATGTAAGTATTCTAAATTTTTTGTATATTTTATAAACTCATGTATTAATATCCATTCATCCTTCTTTTTTTGGGATATACATATAAGAGGTTCCCTACCCGATTCTTCCTGACAAGTAAGCCCAATTTAAGGAAACTTCCCAAATTATTTCCCATTTTCAAGTGCACTCCATAATATATTTTAAGCCACCATTATTTTTATAAATTCACTCATTTTATTATGAAAACTTTCTTGGTTCTCTTTTGGTTTTATATAAAAGATTATTCCCTTTTCTGCTTAAAGTGATCTTTAATATTTTCCTTAAATCGCACTAAAATATTTTATTTCTAAAGTTTCTTAAACACCATTTTTACATGTATTAACTTTATTTTGACATAAATTATCATTTTATATGATTATTTTCCCTTATGAATGTCCATTTATGATTTAAATCCTTTCTTTCATGGACATAATTGTGATATTCCCTTATGTTATGCATTTTTTACAAGATTATGATACCCAATTCTTACCATGGGTAACCCTTATGTTTATGTTTTATTCCTTATGATTATTTATGAGGCACACATATTCATGAACATTTTATGATGGGTGCACCCAGATATCACTCCAATGCATTGGGTAATGTTTATTCTCATGAGACATTATGTGCAATGGTCTTGATAGTTAGCCTTGAATCGTGCTCCATGTGCAACGGTCTTGGTGGTTAACCATGACTCGTGCTAATTCATGTAAAATGAACATTAAATCATGCTTATTTCATGTTGTATGTTTTTTCCACATCTCCTATGATACCATTATTACATATTTTATGCTTCCTTGTGTATATCCATGCCTTTTATGTCATCTTATTATGCCTACTAACCCATGTGATATGCTTTATTCTTATGTTTATTCTCTTATTGGGATTTTTATCTCATCCATTATTTCATGTTATACCCATGTTATCCTATGTATATATAAGGGATAAAAGGAAGTTAGGATCACATAATGGATGATAAATAAAGAAATGTTTTGTTTAGACCCGTGTTTTCAATTTTATGTACCTAGTCTTCCAAAGACACTAGACTTTACGATCCTTACCTTGTAATTTGATAGTTAATTATGTTTGAAATCATGTAATAATATGTGAAAAAGGTTGGGGTCTCTATATAAGCAGCATTACATATTGATGGACATGTTCCCCGATCATTATTGTTCTATTATATTAGAAAAAAGAAAGATGGAAGTGCTGTGAATTAGAAAACATAGGAAAAAATTGTAAGAATATTTTTAAATTTTTAGTTTATATTTCATAAGGTCCAGATATTGGTTTGGTTGCATTTAATTAGATTTATTTCTTGTTCAAAACAAGGATATTTTAAAAATATTTTTCCATTATATAAACTCAAGAAAATTAGTCGCAGTCAAATTTATCATTTATAATTTCAAAGAAAAATTCACAGAAGATTTTTTTAAGAAGTTATATTGAATTAAATAATGTTTTCATATAACTCACTCACGAGTCACTTATACTGGACAAGTTGCAACACAAAAATGTTCATTTTTTCTGATTCATTTTCCAATAATGTAGTCAACTGGTCGGAAAACTCATCCCACAATGTTCAATTAATGGTAACAGCACTACAATTGTTTTGTTACATAAAAAATAAAATTAATATATGTAATGTACATGATAATGTATTTAATTTTATAAGATTTATTACATTTCATTCATTTACAAAATCTTCATCCTCTTTTTGTTATTTCCCCACATTTGCACTGGTTTGTGGTGATAAAGATGAACAATTACATCTATGTAATGAATGAAGTTGGAGAATTAATTCATGATGAGATAAAATCCCATATAATATAATGGTTAACCCAAATAGATAATATGTAGTAGTGAAGCCATAATATGATTTGAAAACATTTATTCCATGTTATCACATTCCTGGAAAGGTCATCTACATTGAGCACTATGAAATGTAAAAAAAGTAATTCAGTATATAATTTAATAATAACATAGAGTGATGATAATTGCTCCACAATATTAAATAGTGTTGGCAGTTATGTCAGTGACTATGGGAAAATTGATCATTTTTTAGTCACAACAATCAAATGAAAAGTTGCATGGGAAAACTTTATGATTTTACAGTAACTCTATAGTGGATCTCAACATAGAATACTCATTATCTTGGGACAAAGTAAGGATTTTTTGTTCCAAAATTTTATAAGGAAAATTAAATATCAAAATTTAGAAGTTGGAAAATTGAGGAAACTTAAGTAACCAACACTATTGTTGTTGTAAAAAACTGCTAGTGTAATTTTGTTCTTATAAGCATTGTTAGTCCAAACATCGCTAGTGTTACCAATTATAAAGTAATGTAGCCCCTGATAATGTAAATGTGTAAGCACTGCCAATGTAATAGTGTTATTAAAGAAGAAAAACATGAAAATATTTAATCATTATTAGTGTAATGATGCTAATAATATTGGATGCAGTATTGATGTAATTTTATGTTACTAATATTGTCTATAGGAGAGGCATGATACCATAATATTGATATAGTAGCGCTGATACTAATGAAGTGAAATATTTGAATATGTAACCACTATTAGTAATTATGATAGTATAATACTGTTATAATGATGATATTGAAATTTTGCTTCTCATCAGTGCTTATTTTATGTCACATTTGTAAATATGCTACGAATAATTCAGATACTATAAATGTTTATGTTACTGGTCATACATCTAAACAATAAACATCTACATAATAGTAAAATTAATGTTACTGTTGAATAAAGCATTACTTTTTATAAAATTTAAAGTTGTTTTTCTTTTATAGTTTTCTAAAGAAGTCAAATGTTTAAATAATTAAGCATTGTTAGTTTAATACTTCTTATAACATTAGATTCGTTGTCGATGTAACGAAGTGCTGCTAATATTGTCTCAATGCAAGGCATTACAGTGCAATGATGCAACTATAATGTTGTTTACTAATAAATTTTCTAGTCTTAGTCTGCTTCTAATGAAGTTAAATGTGTGAATATCTAAACTCTTATAGTTATTCTAATAGTATAATGATGATATTTGGACCGAATGATCATTTACATCAGGTCTTAGGTAACGATCACAGTGGAAGATTTCACTATAAAGTTGGAAAGAAAACTATGTTGTTTGGATATTGGTCTTCAGGTATTGAATCTTCTAGAAATACTGCTGGAATGGTTATTGAAGAACAATTAAATATTTTCATTGATACAGTAAAGAAATAAGTTCAAAAAGAGTCTCAAAAAAAGCAAAAAAATAAAAATGAACAATTATCCAAAGTAATATTAGTGATATGCTCTTCACTTCCACTAGAGGGTGCAACAATAGTGGATGGATGTTTATTGAGTTTGTGCTCGATTTATGAGGATGGAAATGATTGTGCAGTTGATGATGTTCATGGAGAGGTTGATGATGATTTAGAGGGTGCTGGTGGAGAGACTGATGATGATAGAGAGGGTGTTGGTGATGACGATGATGATGCTCGTGTTGGTGTCACACATGTCGATAGTGTTGATATTGGTGCCAATGAATATGAGGATTCAGATGAAATTATTGAGCGACATTATTGGTAGTTTTCGTATCTATCATTTTATTATTGTTTATAAAATTTCAATTTTATATGTATTAGTTTTTTGTATCTGTGTTTGGACTTGGGTGGAAATGGGATGTTTCTTGTGATTTATTTGGTATGATGCAGGTGTTATGTATGGATTATAAGTACCATATGGCTAGAATTTGGTATACTTCAGGTGGTCTGTTTGGCCTGCAGATTGTCAATTTGATCTAGTATGTTTCCACAATCTAAACCATGTCAATAGATAGCCTACCACCATGGTTTTAACCATGGAATTAGGTATTAAAATCCATGGTTTAACTGTGGTTATAGTTGTTAACTGCCACGATTTAAATTACGGTACTATATAACCTACAACCATGGTTTTAACCATGGAATTAGGCCTTAATTTCCATGGTTAATCCATGGCTATATCTAGAAATTAACATGGTTTAAACCGTGGAAATAAACCGCTTATAGCCATGGTTTAAACCATGGAAATATGCTTTAATTTCCATGGTTTAACCATGGCTATCTCTGGAAATTTTCATGGTTTAAACCATGGAAATAGGCAGTATATTTCCACGGTTTAAATTGCGGCAATTGTTAAGCCCTAATGCAACAACTTTAGCCCCCATGGTTAGGAAAACCATAGAAATAGGCTATTGCCATGGTTTTTTGGCCTATGACCATGATCCCAAACCGTGGTCATAGGTGAATTTTGTAACGCCCCGACCCCAGCTACCCAGAGCCGGTGCGTTACTTCGTAACATTGGCATGATCACAAAAGATCAAGTCTCGAAAGACCGATTAGTTTAGTAGCCTTGGAAACACTAGATACATTTGCAAACGTTACATTACATCATAAAGTGAAAAACTACAATAACACAGTCTCCATAGTCCACACTCATATCCTCTTCTCACAATCCCTGCAGGTCATTCATAAAATACTTCTTCACATCCTGGAAAATATTAAAACATTGAAAGGGGTGAGCTCAGATGCTCAGTAAGGATAACAATATTGCGGAAGCTTTCATAAATAAACATAAAAATTTAAGGCAATGTATAACTAAAACAAAAGCCTTTTAAACTTGAACATCAACATAATATGGCAAAAGTAAAATGAGATAATGTCATTCACTTCTTCACATGGATATTCTACTGGTCGAATAATCACATGAAATATCAATAACCACTTTCATAATGAGGGAATGTATAATTCCAGACATTCTGAAACATTTTGTCAAGGCCTTGGCCAAGACGTCTAAAATGATTAAGGCCTCGGCCAAAACCATAAATCAAATTGGGAAAGGGCCTCGGCCAATTCCACGTCTAGTTGTCTCATGAGACCTACCGATGCATCGAGGAGCTATAGCGGGCTCCACCCGTCACTTATTAAGTCCAATACATTCCTCATATGAATAGGTTTAAACATATCATAAACCATAACATAATCGTATCACATAAAACATGCATAAAGGAAACATAACATTTCCACATTTCAATCACAAGATATTAATACAACACATTGATATAACAAAAACGCTTTCAAAACCATTTTCAATACCAAAATAAAATAAAGTTAAAACTTTGTATTTATTTTTCTTTTAAAAAAAAGTATGGCTTGTAGAGGAAGCCGAAACTCAAATAATGGTCACGGCGGCAGAGAAGTCGTTGTCGCTGCATAAGTACAGAAAGAAAAACATTCCCTTTTTTCGTTTAGCAAAACGCTTCGTATAAAAAAGATTCCTTTTGAATAAACGTAAAAGTCAAAGGGGTTTATACACCGTATAAAAGAAAATTGTGTATAAAACCAAATATGCCTCAATGAAAGGAGATTGAGACGAAGTCCATAAAAAGATCATTTTTAAAATAAAATAGATCGATTATGTGTATTCACTATAGGTACACATGAAGAAAGTAAAAATACAAAATAGGACATAATAATATCGACATAATTTGAAAGTAGGAGATTAACCCAAAGAATGGAAGTTGGGTTAAGAAATTCCCTTACCTCGTGTCTGACTTGACTCAACCGTTCTTTAACCTCCTGAATAATAAACTAGAGTTAATATATACCTTATTAAGAACCATTTTTAATTTCATTATCCTTTTTATATCACTTATTACAATGTTATGAACATTATGTAATTATTTAAGTTAATAACGGTCGTTTTGTCGATCTTTGGTACTTGAGTCAACAATAAACTTCTTATAATTACAAGTTGTTTATGTGGTAGAATATCCATTATCTCCAGAATTATATTCATGATTTAGATTTCATATATATCATATATAACCAGTATATACATTCATTTATAATATTACGTAACATTTAGAGGTAAGAAATGAAATGCACCGTTTATGGAGACGGTAAACCGTACGTATGCATGAACGCTACTTTCATTTCAATTTCATATTTAATGGAACGAAATCATAATGATATAAATGTATAATATAATTACAGTATAATATATTGTATAATACCATTTACTCCATCCTTTATACATCCCACATATGGCATTAACGATTCAAATCACTTTGAGGGGGCGGTAGTCCGCACTTCCTAAAATGAAATTATCGCATTTTACCCATAATGGAAATCATAAAGTATGCCATAAATGAGAAATACAGAAGCATAAGTAAAACATAAACATATTATATATCATATATAAAAATAGTTACATCTTAATGGCCACCTTTGAAGGTGTTATATGAGTGTTGAACAATCATCGTTTCGTGAGGCAGAAATTCGCCATCCACAGAAACCGTATGTTCTTTAACCATTAGATGTAGGTGTGTGTAATTGTAGCTCGAATCCTTCTTATAAAAACATACTAGTATATTGAGGATACTGGTGTTGTTACAAAATAAATGAATAAAAAGAGTTTAGGGGGTTGGATAAGAAAAATAAAACAAAACAACATTAGAGAAGACATTACCTCAAAATCGGGTAACTCTTTTTGATTTGAGCCAAAGGCTTCCTTGGGAAGAGTTCTGCCCAAAGTGAGGCTTCTAGGAGTAAGAGGGGTAAGTTGGGAGAGTATTTGGGCAGAGTTTGTCCGAGCCAAATGGCTTTAAAGTGTAAATGAGGTGGGAGATGTGGGGGCCTTTTATAAGTGGAGAGGAGGGGATCTTTTGGAAAGATTGAAATGTTACATTATTATATAATGATTTTTGGATTATACAGGTCCCACACTTATATAATTCGTGTATAAGTTGATAAGGGTTCTAAATCTACCCATCCAATAGTCTTTGGACAAGTGTAAGCCTTGGATTTTACATTATCTTTTCATTTTATTAAAATCGTTAAATAATGAGGTCATCGCTACATCATAATGATGTCATAAATAATTTAATTTATTTAAGGTCTAAAAATTATAAAAAAAAATACTATGATGTAGGAAATCTTTTTATATTTCTAATGATTATTTATAGTCAAAATTTGGACTTGTGTAACCCCACTTAAAAAATGTTTTAGTAAAACAACTCATGTTTGTGTCAATTTAATTTTAACATTAAATAAATATATATTAATGTCATTTTCCAACTAAAGTGGCTCCATGGGGTCCCCAAGTTGACCCATGGGTTGTCTTGGTCGGCCATGACTCATCCAATAGGAGTAGGACAAGTGTCATGCTCATCTCATATTATTAAAACATTATTTGTTCCTTAAACTACACTAATTACCTCTAATCGCGATTAAGAACTTAAAAGTTACTATTCACCAAAAATTTATTTTAATCTCATTGAACCACATTTTACTTCTTAATTACAACCATGTATGTCATATTTTTGAAAATAAAATCATAGAAGTGGTAATATTTCATTTAAACGAAAAATCAGTTATTTAACTACCACTTAGTGGTTTCACTATTCATCAAAAATTGAAGTTTTTCAGAACAATGCCAAAATTTCACCCTAAGCTATAATTGATATTCCGAATTTAAAAATGATGTCTATTTTACAAAATTCCAAACATATAAGTTTCATTAATTAATTTTATAATTAATTCTCGCTGTCACAACAAATAGCGTGTTTTTAAGAAACAATTTATATCAAAAGATTGGCAATTGTTTATGTCCAATTTCAATGTTAAATTAATTCTAATGACCACCATTGGATAAAATGGTAAAAATATATTCTAATTATACTTTAAAACCACTAAATAGTATAATTTATCACTATAAAATATTTTTATTTAAAAAGTTGTTTTTAAGTATTTTTCACTATTCATAAAAAATTAGAAGTTCTCAGAAAAATACCAAAAATTCAACATAGGCTAATTTAGATATTCCAAATTCAAAAATGAAGTCCATTTTGATAAATAAAATTTATAAAATTTAAAAAAGTAGGTATTACTATTCACAACGGCTAGTTTAATTAGTTGTGGTGTGTGTTAAAGCTCGAGGTTGCGTACAACACATGCTATTGCATTATTCGAAGGGAAACGTACCGTGGAAGCTTGGGGTGTTACATTATCCCCTCCTTCAATAAATTGCGCCCTCGCAATTTGAAATTTTTCTTTGAAAATAAAAGGTTGAAAAGAGAAAATACCTTCGAGGAAAACCCACATCGGAAATAAGGTTAATAAATATATAACATTAAAAGAAAGCAAGATAAGTACAAAGGTCACCCGATATAGCCCATTCTAGGATTCTATGAAAATATGGATATGGAGGAGAAACAAACCATCAAGGTCTGATGGAGAGTTATAGAAAACAGGATTAGGAGAAAGTTTAACCACAAGAAAATCACAAACTTGTGATTGGTTAAACGGTCATTGAATCCCCAGTTGGAAAAGTTAACCGACAACATTTTTGTTTTAAGTTACCTTTTATAATGTTGAGGAATTTATTTAGGAGATTTACTAAGAACGTAAGGGAATATACATACTTGTTATGTATACTTTCATTCGTTAATAAATTTTTACCACAACCCAACTTTTACTCCAAATAGTAACAGAACTCAAAAATATTCTATTTATCCTAATTGTATAAGGTTCCAAATGTTAACACATACCATTTAGATTAGTAAAATTATTTTGTAATAACCAGGGACTTCCTGTAGGCTAGTGGTAGGAAATAAAGGCTTGTCGCACTATGATTGTGGGTTCAATTCCTGTAGCTTTGTCCGACGCGACGGGTTATGCCCCACCCTACAGGTTGTCCTTTTCCTAAAACTATAGTATCATAATATTCCAAAAATAATCTTCATAAATTTTTTAACCTTAAACAATACTATCCAAAGATCAACTTAATCCACTCCAACCTTTATAATTATCCAATATACCTCTATCCAGACTTTCTCTAAAAGGTCTCTTAATTCCAAAATCAATTTATCAGATTCCCCAAACAAAGTAAAGTTTCTCTTATTGTCACATACTAAAAATATAAAAACCTTACTGAAATCAACAAGTACTGCAGTATAATCCTTATATATATATCACATTATTCTAATAACCAGAATATAATCCATGAGTCCAAAAGCACCATTACATTAGTTATTCTGCTTCAACTGTAGTAACAGTATAAGATTGTCCTTGATCCCTTAGCCTTTTTTGAGGTAAGTTTCCCTGACGCTTAGGACATTCATTTTCATAATGACCCATTTCTCTACAATTGTAACATTCAACTTTGATAGCCTATTTCTTTCCCTTGCAATCACGAGCCTGGTGACCCTTTTCTCCACATTTATAACAAACTCTCATTCCTTTTAGGCACGTACCAGGGTGATTCTTCCCACAATTATCACATAATGGAAAATCCTTCTTTCCCTTTTTCCCTTTATCTGTCTCTTGTTCCACCGTTCTCTTCTTCTCTTGCTTTACTTTGTTGTCATAAGACTTGGAGAATTCCTTTTCTGTCTTGATAGCACACGAGACAATATCTTCGTATGATGAGAAGGATTGTGATACTAAAGCTCGACGGAGAAATGGTTTTAACCCATCAAAGAAACGATCAATCTTACTCCTTGGGTTACGTATATAATCGGAAGCATGCCTCGCTAACCTTGTAAAGTTAGCCTCATACTTTGCGACATTCTCATCCTCCTTCTGCCTCAGACTCAGAAATTGCCTTTCCATATCTGCTCGATGGTCACGAGGAAAGTATTTTTCTAAGAAAAGCTCTTTGAACTCCCTCCATTCCATATTCGATACGTCATCATCTTCCTTTGTGTTTTGAATCAGCGACCACCACTGATCGGCATCTCCAGTGCGGCGGTAAACTGCCATGACAACCTTCTCCCTTTCGCTACTCCCCAAGGCATGGAATATTTTCTCTAAGGAGTTTATCCATTGCTCAGCTACTAACGGATTTGTACTCCCATTGAACATTGGTGGTTGTTGCCTCATGAATCGATCTAACATTGATCCTCCACGTTGCGGATCAGGGTGCTCTATACGAGTAAGGTTATTATTCATAACCTACGTGATTTGTCCCAGTACGGTGAGAAGCTGATCAGCACCAGTTGTATCACTAGCTCCACCATAATTATCTTGAGCAGGAGGGCAATCCCTACACGGAGTGCGTGCGTTGATACGGTTTCCATTCCTTCCACAAGGCGCCATTTCTAAATAATGGCATAAACTATATTAGTTTATGAATCAAAATACATAATTCCATACTTGTAAGATACATAACATAAATTGAACTATTTATGGATATAATCCATAAATTTTTTTCTTTGAAGAAGTATATACTCGTAACCCTTCATAGTGGTCTGTAAAGAAAATGGAAATTATCCTAAGCATATCCCCCGGGAGTGTCGTAACCAAGAGTGCAGCAAGGCCCGTTGTCGTGCACCAGTTCCCGTTCGAGTCTAGCTCAAAGCGGTGTTTTCAAGTTTTACCCATAGGTACATCTGTGCCAGAGCCGCCTCTACCTGCTCGTATCCAGACAGGGATGTATTACTCGGAAGACTCACAAAATCTCTACAATACCAAAATTTTAGGAAGTTCTTCTATACTAATCCTCAAAGCTCATCTTAGGTCTACGTGCTCTAATCAGAGTTTGTCTAAATCTAGCTTCCACGGTTTGTACTAAACTTCCTCTGATACCAACTGTAACGCCCCGACCCCAGCTACCCAGAGCCGGTGCGTTACTTCGTAACATTGGCATGATCACAAAAGATCAAGTCTCGAAAGACCGATTAGTTTAGTAGCCTTGGAAACACTAGATACATTCGCAAACGTTACATTACATCATAAAGTGAAAAACTACAATAACACAGTCTCCATAGTCCACACTCATATCCTCTTCTCACAATCCCTGCAGGTCATTCATAAAATACTTTTTCACATCCTGGAAAATATTAAAACATTGAAAGGGTGAGCTCAGATGCTCAGTAAGGATAACAATATTGAGGAAGCTTTCATAAATAAACATAAAAATTTAAGGCAATGTATAACTAAAACAAAAGCCTTTTAAACTTGAACATCAACATAATATGGCAAAAGTAAAATGAGATAATGTCATTCACTTCTTCACATGGATATTCTACTGGTCGAATAATCACATGAAATATCAATAACCACTTTCATAATGAGGGAATGTATAATTCCAGACATTCTGAAACATTTTGTCAAGGCCTCGGCCAAGACGTCTAAAATGATTAAGGCCTTGGCCAAAACCATAAATCAAATTGGGAAAGGGCCTCGGCCAATTCCACGTCTAGTTGTCTCATGAGACCTACCGATGCATCGAGGAGCTATAGCGGGCTCCACCCGTCACTTATTAAGTCCAATACATTCCTCATATGAATAGGTTTAAACATATCATAAACCATAACATAATCGTATCACATAAAACATGCATAAAGGAAACATAACATTTCCACATTTCAATCACAAGATATCAATACAACACATTGATATAATAAAAACGCTTTCAAAACCATTTTCAATACCAAAATAAAAGAAAGTTAAAACTTTGTATTTATTTTTCTTTTAAAAAAAAGTACGGCTTGTAGAGGAAGCCGAAACTCAAATAATGGTCACGGCAGCGGAGAAGTCGTTGTCGCCGCATAAGTATGGAAAGAAAAACATTCCCTTTTTTCGTTTATCAAAACGCTTCGTATAAAAAAGATTCCTTTTGAATAAACGTAAAAGTCAAAGGGGTTTATACACCGTATAAAAGAAAATTGTGTATAAAACCAAATATGCCTCAATGAAAGGAGATTGAGACGAAGTCCATAAAAAGATCATTTTTAAAATAAAATAGATCGATTATGTGTATTCACTATAGGTACACATGAAGAAAGTAAAAATACAAAATAGTACATAATAATATCGACATAATTTGAAAGTAGGAGATTAACCCAAAGAATGGAAGTTGGGTTAAGAAATTCCCTTACCTCGTGTCTGACTTGACTCAACCGTTCTTTAACCTCCTGAATAATAAACTAGAGTTAATATATACCTTATTAAGAACCATTTTTAATTTCATTATCCTTTTTATATCACTTATTACAATGTTATGAACATTATGTAATTATTTAAGTTAATAACGGTCGTTTTGTCGATCTTTGGTACTTGAGTCAACAATAAACTTCTTATAATTACAAGTTGTTTATGTGGTAGAATATCCATTATCTCCAGAATTATATTCATGATTTATATGTCATATATATCATATATAACCAGTATATACATTCATTTATAATATTACGTAACATTTAGAGGTAAGAAATGAAATGCACCGTTCATGGAGACGGTAAGCCGTACGTACGCATGAACGCTACTTTCATTTTAATTTCATATTTAATGGAACGAAATCATAATTATATAAATGTATAATATAATTCCAGTATAATATAGTGTATAATACCATTTACTCCATCCTTTATACATCCCACATATGGCATTAACGATTCAAATCACTTTGAGGGGGCGGTAGTCCGCACTTCCTAAAATGAAATTATCGCGTTTTACCCATAATGGAAATCATAAAGTATGCCATAAATGAGAAATACAGAATCATAAGTAAAACATAAACATATTATATATCATATATAAAAATAGTTACATATTAATGGCCACCTTTGAAGGTGTTATATGAGTGTTGAACAATCATCGTTTCGTGAGGCAGAAATTCGTCATCCACAGAAACCGTATGTTCTTTAACCATTAGATGTAGTTGTGTGTAATTGTAGCTCGAATCCTTCTTATAAAAACATCCTAGTATATTTAGGATACTGGTGTTGTTACAAAAGAAATTAATAAAAAGAGTTTAGGGGGTTGGAGAAGAAAAATAAAACAAAACAACATTAGAGAAGACATTACCTCAAAATTGGGTAACTCTTTTTGATTTGAGACAAAGGCTTCCTTGGGAAGAGTTCTTCCCAAAGTGAGGCTTCTAGGAGTAATAGGGGGAAGTTGGGAGAGTATTTGGGCAGAGGTTGGCCGAGCCAAATGGCTTGAAAGTGTAAATTAGGTGGGAGAGGTGGGGGCCTTTTATAAGTGGAGAGGAGGGGCTCTTTTGGAAAGATTGAAATGTTACATTATTATACAATGATTTTAGGATTCTAGAGGTCCAAAACTTATTTAATTCGTGGCTAAGGTGATAAGGGCTCTAAATCTACCCATCCAATAGTCTTTGGACAAGTTTAAGCCTTGGATTTTACATTATCTTTTCATTTTATTAAAATCGTTAAATAATGAGGTCATCGCTGCATCATAATGATGTCATAAATAATTTAATTTATTTAATGTCTAAAAATTATAAAAAAAATACTATGTTGTAGGAAATCTTTTTAGCTTTCTAATTATTATTTATAGTCAAAATTTTGACTTTTGTAACCCCACTTAAAAACTATTTTAGTAAAACAACTCATGTTTGTGTCAATTTAATTTTAACATTAAATAAATATATATTAATGTCATTTTCCAACTAAAGTGGCTCCATGGGGTCCCCAAGTTGACCCATGGGTTTTCTTGGTCGGCCATGACTCATCCAATAGGAGTAGGACAATTGTCATGCTCATCTCATATTATTAAAACATTATTTGTTCCTTAAACTACACTAATTACCTCTAATCGCGATTAAGAACTTAAAAGTTACTATTCACCAAAAATTTATTTTAATCTCATTGAACCACATTTTAATTCTTAATGACAACCATGTATGTCGGATTTTTGAAAATCAAATCACATAAGTGGTAATATTTCATTTAAACGAAAAATCAGTTATTTAACTACCACTTAGTGGTTTCACTATTCATCAAAAATTGAAGTTTTTCAGAACAATGCCAAAATTTCACCCTAAGCTATAATTGATATTCCGAATTCAAAAATGATGTCTATTTTACAAAATTCCAAACATATAAGTTTCATTAATTAATTTTATAATTAATTCCCGTTGTCACAACAAATAGCGTGTTTTTAAGAAACAATTTATATCAAAAGATTGGCAATTGTTTATGTCCAATTTCAATGTTAAATTAATTCTAATGACCACCATTGGATAAAATGGTAAAAATATATTCTAATTATACTTTAAAACCACTAAATAATATAATTTATCACTATAAATTATTTTTATTTAAAAAGTTGTTTTTAAGTATTTTTCACTATTCATAAAAAATTAGAAGTTCTCAGAAAAATACCAAAAATTCAACATAGGCTAATTTCGATATTCCGAATTCAAAAATGAAGTCCATTTTGATAAATAAAATTTATAAAATTTCAAAAAGTAGGTATTACTATTCACAACGGCTAGTTTAATTAGTTGTGGTGTGTGTTAAAGCTCGAGGTTGCGTACAACACACGCTATTGCATTATTCGAAGGGAAACGTACCGTGGAAGCTTGGGGTGTTACAAATTTTCTAGTTGTGATAAAAGTAATGAAATTAATAAAATCGGTATTTTCACTATTCACTTGAAAATTAATTATTTTCAAAAAAACTCTAAAATTTTATCATAAGTTAATATGATCACGATAAATCCAAAAATGATGCTAATTTTTCCAAATTCACATCCGAAAAAATATAAAATATAGCAAAAAACTATTTTTATCAGAAAACAGCTTTTTGTATATTATTTATACTTCTTCCTATTTCATAAAAATTGCTAATTAAACTATTATTAATCACCTATTCATATCAAAATATATTATTCTTGAAAAGAAGTTCATTTTAGAAAATAGGTTTCATTAGTTGTTTAGTTTCACTGATTGAGTTGATATTTAAAGTGAACTTTATTTTATATATATATATATATATATATATATTCATAATCATGTTACCACTATTTATTAAAAATAACATTTTAGATATTAACACATATTATTTATTTACCTTCTAGAGGAAATAATTATTAATGGTTTATCATCTTAGTGTTTATTACAGCTTCATTAATAATTTCTTATTAATATGTTGAGGTTTGTTTACATTGGGCGTAGCATGTGACACATGTTATAGAGCATGTTGTGTATTTTAAAGGATCCAAAATAACAGGTTGTTACATTTTACCCATTAAATAAATTGCATCCTCATAATTTAATTATAATTTACTTGCATGAATAACTAAGGGTGGATAAATGATTAACATGCCTTAAGATATTATCTCTAGTGAGATACGATTCTTAATATCATAGGGAAGATTATAAAACACTTATTTTCCCTAACCATTTCAAGGAAATGTGTGTCATAACTAGGTATTAAGGCCTATGTGAAGGATTAATTTTTCTTAATAGTTAGCCTTGCACTACTAGATGGTCATAATTGATTTAGAATGTGTTTTTCCCTATTCTAGAAATTAATGTGAAGTAAAAGTGAAGATATCCATTCTATTTCAAAAATTGAATCATTTTTTAGGATATTATTATTCGCGTAAAGTTTATTTCTATAAACATAATAATAATACCACTAAATGTTTTCCTTAAAATACAAATCACTGAGGGTGGTGACTTGATGTTCTTAGAAAACATCATAGATACAATAGGTTTGATATAACTAGAATACATCCATTAATTCGGGGTGGAGAGTAACTGAAACCTAATTACTACTATTCCCTTTATCGATAGTCATTGCATAGGTTCTTCCTCACTCCCTAGGTCTAGGAGGTTTTTGATTCCTTTCATCCTCATAAATCCTTGTATTGGGGCATTTTCTTGGATAATGTCTGAGTTCTCTACACATAAGACATTAAATTATTAGTGGTTACCTTAAATGAGTTTTATTTTCTTTCCTCGTGTTAACTGAACTCTTCATTTTCACTCAAAAATTTGATGGTTGTTGGTCTCCTTTTCCACAAGTAAAGCATATTCCAGTCCCCTTGAGGTAATTACATTGGTGCTTCTTTCCACATTTTTAACATGTAGGAAATCAAACATTTTTTACTTCATCATCTTCATCACTTTATCTTTCATGAGACTCCATCTTTCTCTTCTTTGGTGATTTTAGGACTTCAACTATGCTCACATTATTAATCATATTCTGTGATAGTTGGTTTGGAATAATCATAAGGTTTCTCATTCTATCTCCCATTTCGATGGGTTGTTTATTAATATTCACGTTATCTTTCACACCCAAGGTTTCTTCTAGTTTCATACATTACTAAAACCAAATGGATTGACATGAGTGACAAAACATTAATAATATGGTGGGATTATCATAATTATAAACAGAATTCAACCTTAAAAAATATTTTTCTTTTATATTATCTTATTAACCTATAGTTCCTTTAGTTCAGCCTATATAAATCTTAGTTTGACTTAGGTTACTTTAAGTCGAGTTATTTTACACTCCTTAGCCTAATCCCTCAAATTAACTAGGAAATAAATCCTTCGTAGTGGTTCATAAAGAGCATATGATCAACCAAAGTATATCCCCTGAGAGTGTCAAACCAGGTGTACAGTCTTAGGCCCACTCATCATGCACTAGGTAATGATTGAGTTATTACCCAATCCACACTTTTGTGGTTATTACCCCTGGGTACAATTGAGATAAAGTTCGTATCTACTTGTAGTATCCATATGGTGATGTATTAGTAGGGAAAACCATCTACTTAATACTTTACCAATATTTCAAGATATCATACTATACTTAGGCTCATATCTAAAGTTTTTAATAAGGTTCTCTAACCCCAATACCAATGGTAACTAAAATAATATCCAAAAATAACTAAACTAATCTCTAAAATAATTAAACCCTGCTTTGATACCAACTATAGAGACTCATGATAAACTTATCATAAATAGTACAATAATCCTATGATTTAAATAACACATCTCATAAATAGTTGCATAACTCAAAGACTAAAAGGTTTAGTGTCTTGTAGAATAGCTATGTAAACATATTTTTTTACAAAACTTAAATATATATATATATAATTGTTCTCTTTTATACCATTTAAATACCTCTCACATTATACAATCATCTTCATAACCTAGGGATTACAAACATAAGAAATGAGTGATCTCAAATGCTCAGTAAAGGAAAAAGCATATCGTAAAATCTTAGATCATGAGCATGAAGGAGAATATGAGGAAGACATAAATATCTTGATAAAATATCATAAGAACATGTATGTTAATCATAAAACCATATGGGTTAACATAAGATTATAAAAATACCATTAAGGAAGCATAAAATATATGGTGTGGCTCAAACACATATCATTAATCATAAAACATGTGAGTATGATATAAAAGTGTAGAATACTTTAAAAATAAGTCATGATCATGAAAACATGGCATTACATAGAAATAAAATTTGTCTTGTAAAATTGGCATAACTTGATAAACAACTTGGGAATGTGGCATAGCCATAAGCATATGAAAACCTATGTGAAAAACTCATTATTCCCACGCCTATGTGAATAAACTCTTTATATACATGCCTGAAAATGTGAGAAAACCCATCATACCCATTCTTGTATAAACAAACTCATTATGTTCATAGCTGACTATCTCATGAGATATAAACTTAGACCAATGCATTGGAGGGTGATATAGGACCCTGTCCATCATCATCCATGCATATGTGTTCCACTTAAAATCAATTGTCATCATAATTTAAATAACCCATGGAAAAAATGGGTTTTTAAAACTTATCACATAACATGAAATTAAGAAATCATAGTATATTAAATTCTCATTTCCCAAAAGGATTCATAACATAATAACATATATAGGATAATCAAAACCTTACTTCATGGGAGATAAACCTTGGATGAAAAATTGAAGTAAAAATGAAAAGGTTTTCACAAACCCTTTTTAAACATTGTTATAAAGTTGAAGTGTAAATTGCATTCAAAAATACATTTTTTAGAATAGAAATAGAATACTTTTTGAAAACATTATTATAAAGAGTTTTAAATAAAAGATCCTTAAAAAGACATAAGGTTTCAAAAATGAGAAGTGAAAACACTTGGAAAACTTTACTTTTGAGAGAATCTTTAACAATAAAGACTTGAAAAGAAATTAAGTTTTCAAAAGGGGGAAGTGAAAACACTTTGAAAACTTTTACATTTAAAAACAATCTTTAATAATGGAAACTTAAAAAATACATAAAGTTTTAAAAAAAGGTAAGTGAAAATACTTTGAAAACTTTTATTTTTAAAAAATAATCTTTAATAATAGAAACTTGAAAAAGACATAAAATTTTCAAAAAGAAGAAGTGAAAATAACTTTATAACATTTACTTTTAAAAATTAATCTTTAATAATGGAAACTTGTAAAAATACATAAGTTTTATCCAAATAAAATGTGAAGTGTATGATAAAACCTTTCATTTTGAAGGGATATACAAACATTTTGAACATCTTGAAATAACCTTGTTGAAAACCCACATCATTAGAAAGATAGTGAAACCTTTATTTTAAAAATAATAAAGTGGAATAAAAGGATCATTGGGGATAAAAACAATTTGAGTTTCTAATGTGTAATGGATAACATTGGTGGGGAAGTAAAAACATGGACAGAGAATAAAAATCCATTAAAAGCAATAGGAATTATTATTAACAAAAATTCATTTTAACGAAACAATAGAACCATCAAGGGAGAAAACATTGGGGTAGATCATGATTTCCCAAAAAAAGAAGGTGTAAATGCAATGTAAAATCTTCATAGTTTATAATATATCAATCTTGGAAGAGTATATTCAAAGAAGAGTGATTATGATCCAATGAAAGGATTTGAGTCACGAAAACCCCTCATAACCTTTGTAACATTTGAATCAAAACCCCATGAGAGGTATAAATTTTAAAATAACATTAAATATAATGAAATATAAGATAATATTTATAAAAAACTTAAATTAACACAATATTTACACCATTGTAAAGGAAACATGGTGTATAGATTAAACATGTCTTAAGGGATTCAAATTTTAGACAAAGAAACTCTTACCTTATTTATCTGCATAGTCGGATGTGCTCTAACCTCCTATAAAAAACACAATTATCTTAATGTAATATTTCAAAACTATATTCATACCTAAAACCATTTATAATTCCCCTTTATAATCATTTTCTACATGTATATTAGTTAGTTTTTGTCTATTTTCCCACATCGGGTGTTTATAGTTTTGTCCATTTGTAGAAGTTTCATAGGAGCGGCGTTGATATTTACTCTTCTTACAAATTTCATCATTAAAAGTTCATTAATTTTGATATAATGGATGAGTTATAATGATTTATCAAGTATAAATTTCCTTTTCATGAGTACTTTAATCTTTATCTTATAAGGTGAAATTGACAACAGATATTTTTCAGTGATTTTCAATATACAAAGGGTGTTTTCTTAATTAATGAGTTAAATATTGATGTATCCTTTCTAGAACCAAAATAAAATCATTATTTAAAAATTTATATCATATTATTATAGAAAATAAGTTTTCATAATTTTTCATGATAAAATTTCACAGATTGTTCAAGTATGTGGTCAAACCGACTCAAACATAAACATGCCATGATTATCGATGATTGTGAGGTGATTTAGTTGTAAGATAATTACAATAGTAGCATAATAATATATTTTAGTGTTTATTAGTGTGATATATCAGAATTATAAATGAATTGTAATATGAAGTGATGGATATGAAAATATCACATAATTTGAATTAATGATATTCCTCTCAATACACTTATTTTAAACGATTGGATTTATGATAATCGTTTATTGATCATATCATTAATAGACTCTTAAATTTTTCATATCATAACCTTAATGATATAATAAAAATCATATTTATCTTTTAAACTCATTCTCATAACCATCCATGTAAGGCGGTGATGAAATGAAAAATGGAAATCAATCGTCCCATGGAGGCAGTAGTCCACACGTACGCATGGTTGACGATTTCATTTTTCATAGAACGGGAAAAATGAGTAATATGGTTTATCACTAAAGAATCTAAAATATCTCATTAATATCATAATTATATAATAAATTCCTTATTAATACTATCCTCTTAATATTGTGAAGGAAAACAAAAAAAAACATTACGTCGTGGAGGCGGTAGTCCACACAACAAATGATTCATGTTTTCGTTTTTCTTAATGAAAAAAGGGAGGGTGGTTAATGCTTGTACGGTCATTATAATAACATATAAGTATAATAATGATACTAATTTTATCATCATGATATGTAAAAAATAAATTTATAGAAGAAGGAAATCACATAAATAAATATAAAGGGGGGGAGAGGTTAGGAATGCATACCTCTCGTCTTGGATTATCTCTTTTGTAAAGGGGATTAAACCTTTGAGGGGTGGTCATTTGAGAATAAAAAAACCTACTTAAGATGACTAGGAATATGTAGATGAGGTTTGGGTAGAGTTTGGACTGAACTTTTGGGGTTTTGGTGTGAGGGGGATTGAGGAGAGGAGTTACCTTTTATAAGTGAAAATGAGTGGCATTTTTGTAAATATCAAAAACTATTCAATAATGGGAAGTTACTCTTAAAAAATGTGCCTCAAAACTGATAAATAATGGATTAAATTTAATATAAGGATGAATAATAGCTTCACTGTTAAAAAATAAACATGTTTTAAACATGTTATGCTCTTTACCCCTATGGTTACTCACTTTTATCATTTTAGTTTTCACCGTGGTAACTAGTTTTTACCTAGATAATCTATCATTTAAACCTAAAAATAAAATGAGAATTATTAGATGATTTTTACCCACTGATTATAAATATAAAATCCAATTTATCAAATAAAAATCCTATTTTTATGGAAAAATAATTTTAACACAAATGCATGTAACACGCAAAAACCCGATATTTGAAAAGGTTTATTTTTAAGAAAAAAAGATTTATTTTTAGGGTGGAATTATCAATTTCATTGATTAAAATGAATTTAAAATAACTATTATCATTAAAATTGGTATTTATTTAATAATAAAATAAATCAAAAACTTCATTTCATCGTGTTATAATTAATTAAACAAAACAATCGAAAAACCATTTTCATTAAAACGCTACATAAATTTTCAAAATGTTGAATATGAGTTTATAAATTCAACATAGTATTTTAAAGAACTTTATTATAATTTATAATATATAAATTTATAGGAAAATTAAAAAACTTTCAATGTATTTATATAATAAAATAATTTCATAAATGAGACAACATTAATAAAATCGGTATTTTCATTATTCACCTGAAAATTAATTATTTTTGAAAAATCTCAAAAAAACATCTTAAGTTAATATGATAATTATGAATCCAAAAATGTTGTTAATTTTGTCAAATTAGCATCTTAAAAAAATATAAAATACAACAAAAACTATTTTTTTATCATAAAACGGCTTTTTATATATTATTTATACTTCTTCTTATTTGATATAAATTACTAATTAAACTAGTGTTGATCCTTTATTCATATTGAGATATATTATGATTGAAAATAAGTAAATCATAAAAAATAGTTTTCATTAGTTTCTTAGTTTCACTGGTTGAGTCAATATTTAAAGTGAGCTTTATTTTGTTTATATATATATTCATAATCTTGTTACCATTGTTTATTGAAAATAATTTTTTCAATATTTTATCATATTAATTATTGACCTTCCAAAGGTAATAACTATTAATGATTTATCATATTAGTATTTAATATATTATTATTAATAATTTCTTCTTATTATGTTGTGGTTTGTTTATGTTGGGTGTAGCATGTGATAAAGGTTATAGAGCATAGTATGTCTTTGAAAGGATCCAAAATCTTGAGCGATACAATTACTGATGGTATAGTCTCCTCACACTACTCTAGATCCTCACCACTAGTCGGCAGCCTTTTGCATACTGGGAGGTGAACACGAGGTTATGTGACACTTCAGCTCAGACCTGGTGATTCGGGTTGGGGTGTTACACCAGACTATGCTTACAGAGGTTCATGATGCTTCTGCTAGTGATTCAGCTACACGCTCCATTAATTACTTTATCAGATCATGTTGCAGTGATAACTGGCGACTGAAGCGTGGTTGACTCTACATTTTTCCTTAGTGGTAAGGTGCTAATTACACAATGGCCATCTCCTTCCTCATGTGGGATAAGGTTTTAAGTAGGAAACTTTTTCATTTCATGTGGGGGAGACTTCTAGCTATCAAAAATCATCATTTTAGGTAGAATAAGGTACATGTGAGAGAAATTTAGATTCACCATCTATGACGCAAGATGATGTAAATGCAATTGTAGTAAATGCTACACAAGATAAGCATATGATAGAGCACAAACATTGAAAAACATGGTGTGGATGCACTATCTATACACCGAGGTGTAACATGAATGGGCATTCGAGACAACAGCACACATTTTCAATCGTCCATAGATTTTGAACTGAAACCAATGTTATATATTGGTTACATTTTTGCTTGTATGTTATTTAAAAAAATACATTTTAAAATGGGTACAACCATGAAAATGGCACATGACAAAACATAGAAAATTCATATAAATCGTTGGTTTGGGGACTTGACCCCGTGACCATGCCCCAAAACCCTCCCCACCCGTACCACCCAGCCGAGCATGAGGGGCATTAAAAACTACATTTTATAACTACTTAATATAATTAATAATTAGCAATATTATAAAATTAATAATTAATAATATATTTAACAATTAACTATTTAATTAATTAATATAACTAATAACTAATAATATATTACATCTATTAACAATAAAAAATATAATTAATATAATTAATAATATCAAGAATAAATTATACTTAATAATAATAATTACCAACATAATTAATAGTTAATAATTGTAATTTATCATGTAATTTATGATGTAATTATCAATATAATTACTTATTACACTAAATAATATAATTAATAATGAAAGTAATTATACAGTTATTAACTACGTTATTAATTACCAATTATCTAGATCATGTTGCCCCTAGGGGCATAGCCTAATGGTTACGCCTTTTTCTAGGCCAGATAGGGTAATGACATATGGTCAAGAGGGGGTGAATAGACCAGATTAAAAAAATAAACAAATAAATTGATTAATTGAATTAATTATCAAAGTTAATTATTAAGGTTAATTAGTAGGGAAAAGGTAAATAATGCACGGATGTTTTTTATAGTAGTTCGGTCTGAAGTGGTTCAACTCTACTCTTATACTTATCTACTCGGCCAGAGATACGTGTGCATTAAAAATGATTTTTATGAGAGAATCACAACCCAATTATAGAATATTTTTCTAGTGGAGGGATAACCATGACACTGATTTTTGTATGGGGAGTCACAACCCTTACAACCTAACTTTAGACACTAGGATTCACAACTCGAATAGTCCTGACTTTAGATACAGAGAGTCACAACCCTTAGATCCTGACTTTAGAATCTAAGAGTTGCAATCAGAAGAAATAGAATAACAAATAATTCTTTTGTGTTTTAAAGCATAAACAGAAAAAATAGAGTGTGTGTGAGAGATAGGAAAAAGTGTTACAGACTCAGAACCAAACGAAAGAAGATAAACAATGAAAGAATAGGTACTAGTTATTGAGGATTAGATTGAATCATCTCTTCAAAGAAATTGTAGTCGAAGCAGAAATAATTTTTCACTTAAGATAACGTTCAGGTGATGAAATAGAGTGTCGTGAGATGTTGGAAATGCACAATAGGTTCAAAGTTCACAGCACTTTCTCTTTAAAAAAAAGTATCAAATATGTTAGCTAGTGTATATATTTATATATTTTTCCTACCAAAGATATATATATAGAGATAGAGAATAAATATTCAGCAATTGCAGCAGCATCACTTCCTTCAGAAATTCAAAATAAATTAAGTCAAGAGCTTTCATAAATATCTCCATAAAAATCGCAGTATTGTTGTCTCTTTATTCCTGTAGAATAAGTCTCTAATAAAAGTATTCAAAAATAATTTGAATAAGACTTCTGATAAAATCTCAAGAATAATAGCAGTGTTCAATGATTTAAAACACCCATTTAAATCCATTCAAACCTCTTAAATTTGGTCAAAACAATTCCTAAAAACTAGTAGCACAAGCCAAAAGTAAATTCGAATATTTTAATTTAAATAAACTTGAAACCACCAACTTTTTTGAAAAAATATGTTGAAATAATTTTATTAAATCTTCTCTTTAAATGATGCACACATTAAAAACTCTTTGATCAAAATCCTTAGATGTAATGTGAATGTATCCAGCATAAAAACCATTGAAAATAATCCATATATATGAAGCAAATCAATTTTCAACATAAAATCACAGAATGAACAGTAATGTATGGTATGAACAGTAATGTAGGGTTTTCTAAACATACTTTTTGGAAATGAACAATAACGTAACGTAGGGTATGAACAATAATGTAGCGTAGGGTATGAATAGTAACATAACATAGGTTTTCCAAACATACTTTGTGGAAATGAATAGTAATGTAACGTAGGGTATGAACAGTAATGTAATGTAGGGTATGAATAGTAACATAACCTAGGGTTCTCAAGACATACTTTGCACTATAGAGAAAGTAGGGTTGTCCGTGCTTTGTAAAAAATTGGACAACATACTTTAACAAACTTCAATGTATTTTTAAAGGATCTTAACAATAGATTCAGAATTTATTCAAGAATACTTATTTGTAAAAAAACTTATTATCTTTGCAATGAATCAAGAGTCAAATAAATCTTACATCTACTACTCCAAATATCATCAAAAAAACAAAAGCGACAACATTCTGGAAAATTGCTGCTGTGAAACAACATTATAGAACTTCAGATAATTAAATGACTATCAAAACGACATTTTTAGACTTTTATGAAAACTAATGAAATCAAGATAAAAAAGTTAGATTTCTATAAAATCAAGTTTCATGTGAATGTGATATCTATAGAACTTGTAGTAAATAAATACAGAAACTTTTTAAAACTACAGATTATAGAAGTTCTAAAAATACAGCAGCAGCTTCGTTGAATTTTTAGAGTACTAAAAAAGCATTTTCAGACTTCCTCATAAACTAATAAAGTTTAGATAAATATTTTATCTATTCAATGTGATAAAAAACACACTAATATAAACACTTTAGTTTAAGATATCATAAAAATATATAAAGGTTTTTAAATAAAATCATATGTAATCAAACAAAATCATAAAGGGTTAAAAAAATGTAAAATCATATATAATTAAACAAAAGAAAACATGCGCATGCACAAACAATATCCAAATTTTTGTTTTATTATAAAACCAAAACACTTAAACCAATTAAAAATAATGTTTAAAACATTTAAACCCGGTTTATTTCTCCCCCTTTTTAAAAATAAACAAAAAGTGAAAACAAACTTCCTCTAAACAAATGCTGTAATAAAAAAGTTAAAATTATAACATACCAAGATCAAATTTATTTTTTTCAAACTGAGCCGAGTCTAAAGGATTTTTAAAAATATCTACTAAATTGTTTTCAGAAGGTATAAATTTTAAAACAATATGAACCTTATTCACATAATCTCTAATAAAATGAAATCTAAGATCTATATGTTTTGTTCTAGAATGTTGTAAGGGGTTTTTAGAAATAAAAATTGCAGAAATCTTATCACAATAAATAGGAAATTTATCAAGATAAAAACCAAAATCACATAAGGTTTTCTTAATCCATAAACTTTGAGCACAACTACTAGCAGCACAGATATACTCAGATTCTACACTAGATAAATCAAATGATAGTTGTTTCTTATATGGCCAAGAAATTAGATTTTTTCCCATAAAATGACACATACTTGATGTGTTTTTTCAGTCAATTATATAGCCTCAAAAATCAGATTCAAAATAAGATATTAAATCAAAACAGTTATATTTTGGATAAAATAAACCAGAATTAATAGTTCCTTTAACATGACTTATTATTCTTTTTACAACTTTAAAATGACTTTCTTTAGAATCTTCTTAAAATCTAGCACATAAACAAACACTAAAAATGATATCGGGTGTAGATGCATTTAAATATATAAATCTACCTATCATAAAATCAATAGATTTACCAGATGCATCAATATATAATTTACAATTAGTACTCATATGGGTTTTCATAGATTTAGAAGAATCAAGACCAAATCTTTTAACCAACTCTTTAGCATACTTGGATTGATTAAAAAAATCCATATTTTCTTTGAAAAAATTGAAGTCCAAGAAAGAACTTTAATTCTCTCATTAAACTCATGTCAAACTCAGTAGACATCAAAGTAGAAAATTCATTACAGATAATTTTATTAGATGATCCAAAACTATATTATCAATATAAATTTGAATAATTAAAATATCATTTGAAATTCATTTAATAAAAAAATTAGGATCAACATTGCCTTTCTTAAAAACATTATTTAATAAAAACAAAGAAAGTCTTTCATAGCAAGCAAGAGGTGCTTGTTTAAGACCATACAAAGCTTTAGATGGTTTAAAAACATGGTTAGGAAATTTTTTTACTTTCAAAACTAGGGGTTGAGAAATATAAACTTATTTAGTTATAAAACCATTTAAGAAAGCACTTTTTACATCCATTTGATATAATTTAAAACCTTGAAAACAAACAAAATCCAACAAAATTCTAATTGCCTCTAACCTAGAAATAGGTGCAAAAAAATCTTCAAAGTCTATACCTTCTTCTTGAGAGTATCCTTGATAAACAGGTCTTGCTTTATTTTTAACAATCTCTCCAGATTCATCCACCTGGTTTCTAAAGATCCACTTAGTTCCAATCACTTGTTTGTCCTTAGGAAATTCTACTAAAGTCCAAACATTATTCCTAACAAACCGATTTAATTAATCTTACATACCAACAATCCAGTTTGAATCTTTCAAAACATAATTGACATTAATAGGAACAAAATCAGAAATAAAAGTAGAATTGACACAATAATTTAAAATAGAATTTTTGGTTTTAACATCAGAATCAACATTGCCATTTATATTTTCAACAAGATGATCTTTGTGAATATTCCAAGATTTTGGATCAGGTTGAGAAGGAGTATGCTCTCCCTCAATTGATTCAATCTTATCTTGAGGAATTTTTCACCAAAATTAAAATCTCTAAACTCACCATCAATAACATTAGAATTAGAATTTAATTTAACATTATTTTCATCAAACATAACATTAACATAATCTTCAATAATCATATATCTTTTATTATAAACTCTATAAGATTTACTATTATTAGAATAACCAAGAAAAATACCTCCATCACTTTTAGCATCAAATTTATCTAAATTGTCCTTTGAATTTAAAATAAAAAATTTACTACCAAAAACTCTAAAGTAACCAATTTTAGGCTTTTTATTTTTGAATAATTCATAAGGAGTTTTCTTTAACAAAGGTCTAACACTACTGCAAATATGGCATCTATCAGCGCTAGAAAAGGGCATTAAAAATTCTAGAAAAGTGTTGTTAATCGAGGCGAAGATAAAAGGGGGGTCCCTTTTATCAGTGCTCAGAAAAGCGCTGATAAAGGCCCCTTTTATCAGCGCTAAAAAAAGCGCTGATAAAAGTCAAAAAAAATAAAAAAAAAGTTAAAAAGAATATATAATGTGGGGGGAGCTTTTAACAGTGCTTGACCCCCCCCCCCTTATCAGCGCTAGGCGAAGCCCCCTCCCTCTCATTGCATGTTGCCTTTGCCCATGCAACCCCCTCCCACTTGCCCGCACGCCCTTGCTTCCACCAGAACTCAAACCTGCAACCTCCCACCTTGCGCGCCTACACCTTTATCACTAATACATTTAGTTTTTTTCTCCATTTAATGATATGTCTATTTGTTTATATATATATATATATATATAGTTATATTTATTCGTATATTAATATAGATTCATATTAATATAAATATATTTAGTTATATTAATACATATATATTTATTCATATATTAATATATATATATATACATATTTATTCGTATATTAATATATATTTATATCTGTTTATATATATATATTTAGTTATATTTTTGTATCCGTATATTTATTAGTATATTAATATGTATTTATAAGATTAGTTTTAAATACATTTATAAAATATGTTTTTTATGTGTGTTTATAAATAAATAAATACATACATACATACATACATACATATATACAACACACACACACGCGTATATATAGGAATAAATACACATATATGTGTATCTGAAAAGCCATAGAATGTTAAAATGACCATAACTTCTAATACAGAAGTCTGTTTCAACTCCACAACCAGTCAAATCAAATAAAATGAAACAATCTTCGATATGATATGTGGTACAAGACTAGAGGGCATCCAGATCAGAAGTTACAGCTGTTTGAATGTTAAAAAATTGGGGTATCTCGACTAAAAACTCAGTTCTGGAGGCCTTTTGGGTCTTTTTTACCCTCAAAAAATGCGACATAAGGTTTTATTTGGTCACTAGCGCATAGAGCTCGTCGTAGGATTCAATTTGATATGCTGTAAAGCTCAAACAAACATCTGGATCAAAATTTATGGTTATTTTAAGTTTAAATTGCATTTTCAACTTATTTTAGATCTTTTATTTATTTATTTTATTTTATTTGTCTTCAAATTGTTATTAAATGATTATTAGTCGATGATAATTAATAAATTATTAATTAATAATATTTTTTAAAATATTTTAAAGTCATTTCACTAAATTTCTTATATATTAAATGTAATAGTCTATTTATACTTATCTAAAACATATTTAAATATATATATATTATATTTATATCAATATAAATATACTTATATATCAATATATTATTTTTCATGATTTTTTTTGAAATATACATTTTATCAGTGCTAGGAAAAAGTGCTGATAAAGCCCCCCTTTATCAGCACTACTAAAAAAAGCGCTGATAAAGGGGTCCCCTTTAAAAGTGCTAAAAAAGCGTTATTAAAGGGTGATGTTGCGGAAACCCAGTTTTTTGGTAGTGTAAGAAGAATTCTATTTGAAATATAACATGCATAAAAAACAGCCTCATCCCAAAAATATCTAGGCAAATTATATTCACTTGACATAGTTCGAGTCATTCCAATAAGAGTCCTATTTTTCCATTCTACAACACCATTTTGTTGTAGTGTTCTAGTAGCAGAAGAATTATGAAAATATTCATTCTTTTCAAAAAAAAATTTAAAATCTAAATTATGAAATTCACCTCCTTTATCACTACGAATAGAAATAATCATACAGTCTTTTCTATTTTGAACTAATTTATAAAAAGCAGTAAATCTAGAAAATGTATCATTTTTATGAGCAAGAAAGTATACCCAGGTAAATCTGCTATAATCATCAACAATAACTAAGGTATATTTCTTTCCACTAAGGCATGAAATTTTAGTGGGCCAAAATAAATCAAGATGTACTAACTATAGAGGTTTGTTAGTACTTTTCTGATTGATGAGTCTAAAAGAAACTTTGCGTTGCTTCCCTTTCATGCAAGCGTCACAAACATAAGATGTTCTTTCTTCAAGGAAGGGATTTGTAACACATTCTCATGTTTTGAGAGCTAATGCAATATTCTGAAATTAACATGACCTAAACGTCGATGCCAAAATATATTGTCATTTTGTACAACATTCAAACATTTTTGACACGCGCGTCGCAACGCGTGCAAATTTGCAATATTTATTTACCTACTAACTACTGTAGAAGTGGCGAGCAGGGTCGAACCACAGAGAGAATGTGAGTAGACACTAGAAATGTCCTTTTGGAGGAATGTTCAGGCGGATGGGCTTTAATTGTGTGATTAACAACTAAGTTCTAAAAACTAAATGACTATTTTAAAAATGACTAATTAAATTAACTAAACTATCTAAGTGAACTTAGCTATGAAAGAAACTGGCAGAGATGGAAGTGTCAGAGTTGTGACGTCCGTTCAAGTGCATGCAATGTCAATTATTTAATTCCCACATTTGAATATTTATTTATTCAATTATCACCGATTCCAAATTTAATCAAAATGTCATCTGGTCTCGTTCTCTGATGTTAGAAAACATTCTAATTTTCACACAAATTATTTATCATTTCGTCCTCTGTCCTGACAAATAATTTGTGCATCATTAAAGCATTGAATCACTTGGTGAAATACAACGACCCGTTTCTCACAAAGTCGAAGTATCTACCTGCGTTGGGTTCGCTCACATGAGATTACTTATTAGGTATCACTCATGCAAGTTTGAAGGAGAGCGCACACAAAATATTAATTTTTTTTCAATTAATATATTTATTTATTCAAAATTCGATTGCGCGCTTGATCGAATTCCGGATAAATAAATTCTCGGATGAACTCCCGTTCGTGATTACTTATTAGGTATCACACGAACGGGCACCAAAACATGTGTGCAGGCCCCAAATGATAATTAATTTAAACGCAGATACAATTAATTAAATAAACATCCTAATGAAATTAATTCAAAAGGCAATCAAAAGTAAGAATAAATTAAAGACATGCAATTACCGTCACTTTCGTCACAACTCCGACACAAAGAAAGTTAGCCTGCCATCGCGACGACAACACGACACATAAAATAATAAACAGATATAACCGTGCTTGTGTTGTCGTAGTTGTCACCACAGGACGCCGTCAACGATCGCAAAATAATAATCATCGCTCCGCTCTGTGCAGTCGCTGACGCCACACCCGAATCAAACCACCGCGCTGCTGAAAATATGCTCTGATGCTTGCTCTCAGTGTGCGACGTGAATCTTCGGAAGCCAAGCGAACGTTCCAATCCTCCGCTGCGTCGATGACTTGTCCGAACCTCTGCTGCGCTCTTGGTGATGGTTCGCCGCCGTGGGTTGCGTACCTGCTGCACTTCAAGTGGATGAGAGGGGAGGCAGGAGAAATAAGGGGGCGCGGCCGCGGGTTGGAGATGAGGACGGCGAGGTCGTCGCGGCAGGGGGATCAGCTGGGCAGGGGGTTCGGCTGGGTAGATAGGGGTGCGAGCGGGTGAGATAGAGGGGAGGCGACATCGGGGAAGAGATCCAGGCTGAGGGCGGCGGGATGTTGGGATGGAGAGGCCGAGCGTGAGAGAAGGGAGTGCAGAGGTGAGAAGTCCAGCGGGTAGAGGGGGATAGGAGCGGAGGGCCAGCGGGTTCCAGCGGGTGAGAAAGTGGAGGCCGTGGGCGCTGGGAATGGAGTGCGGAGGTGAGTGGAGAAGCGGCCCGCCGGCGCTGCCGTGGGGAGATGACGGTTAAAAGGGGGGGGGGGCTTCCAGCGGGGTGAAAATGGAGAGGAGCCGAGAGTGATGGGAATGGAAAAAAAAAGGAGAAAAAGGGGTCGGCGGGTAGCAGAATAATAAGGAGAGGTTGAGAAAAAAAAAGAAAGAAAAGGTCAAAGGGAGGTGGGGTGGCGTGGAGGGATAAGGAAAAAAAACAAAAAAGAAATGTTAAAGTTTAAATTAAATAAAACTAATTATCTAACTAAGTTAAAAAATGATAAATAATAATAAATTAATGCAATGTAATTAAATATAATAATAAACTAATAACAAATACTATTTTATTAATTCAACCAAATAATGAAAATAAAAAATACAAATTAAAATATACATACTAATAAAAATTAATAAAATAAACTAAACTAAAATTAGAGAAACTAATAATAATAATATAGTGTTAAATATAATATATAAAATTAATATAACTAATAGAAATACTAAATTACTAATATTAGTATATAAATTAACTAAAAATTATTAAAATATTTAAACTACTACAAAGCTACAAAAATAAACTAAAAATAGAAAAATTGGTTAAACTAATTAATTAAAACTAAGTTAAAAAAAAATACATGTAAAAATCCATGTACATCAAATCCCCCACACTTAAACTTTTGCACTCCTGGGCAAAACAATCAGAAATAAAACACAAGTGGTCCTGTAGACAAATCCAAACATCAAAATTACAAGTTCAAAAATTGTCAATCTCTTTCCTCATAATATATCATGCTTCATTTAAAACTTCAGTTTCAAAAAAAAAAAAAAAAAATCTTTCACTTGCATTTTTTCAAAACAAGTACGTGCACTCATTCATCATGTGACCTACCTTGCCATTACACTCATCGCTCAAAAAGATTCGATCAAAGTTTTTCTCAGTTCTCATGCACATGCATGCTTACCATAGGCTTGCCATGAATTTCACATCTCCACTAGTGGAAATCAAAAGAATGTACCAATCTCAAGGACTTTACATGAGATTCAAATGTTTCTGAAGCTGTGGGACGGTGGGTAAAAAAAAATTGACAATTTTTTTTGGTAAAAAGGAGGGTTGAATCTTGAAATAAATGCATGATAAGTCAATCTAAATGTCTCCCTCAAACTCTTGCTCCCCCACACTTAAAACACTGCTTGTCCCCAAGCATTTGATAATCCAATGTTTCGCTCTTTTTTTTTTTTACACAACTCACTCAAATAAGATGGGTAGGAAAAACAAGTGAGTATCAGTTCCAAAACCCCATGAAATAAATGTCAGACAATAATCCCAAAGAAAGGTACACAAGTAGCGTATACGATGTAACATCTCAATGAAGGTAGGTCATATAGAAAACTTTCTAGTTCCTGGAGTAATGGATCATCACTTTAATAGGTATCCCCAAAGTCGAGGGTTACCGCGTAATGACCACCAATGTACTCATTGTTGGAACTGAAAAGGATTCTATATTCCTATATCAAAATAATATGAAATTAATGTGGCTACTGTGAAAAAGAACTCATATGATCAGGATGGGATAATGTCAATCCATGTACATCAAATGACTCACTGCCCCTCGAAGAACCCTCTCCATGAGTAAGTCTCTCTCCCCCACACTTAGATTGAAATAATCATGCAAAAATCCAAGAAATTGGTAGGGAAGGGTATCGGCTTGGGCTCATCCTAAAAGGATCCTGCATGGCTTCTAAGGGCTATACGAAGGAGAAAATGTTTGGGTGGCTCAGTGGGTCAACGGGGATAAAATATCAAACAGATGCCTCGATCATTTTAGTACAACTTTCAAAAATTCCTATCGCTTTGATGGAAAAACATGGCAAGTTCTAGAAGACAAAACATGGTTGAGATTCCCTCAAGAAATAAGAGAAATAAGAGATGATTGTAAAATAGCTCAGAGTCCTCACGGGTATGGAAATATAATTTTGGACAGCACAGATGATCATGAGTGCGAATAAGTGTAAAAAAATATACAAGTTTTTTTTTTGAAAAACATTTTCGAAGCATGAAATAATATCAGCAATCATCTAAGTCATGAGAGAAAGGATCAGATAATTCCAAAACAAGAATCAGGTGCTCAAACTGCCTAGGGACACAAGTGTTATGTTCCTGACTGTGTTGTGACAAAAATACAATGGCTTCTATGTGGGTTCATTAATGACAAGAATGTTAGTTTTTTTTTCAATTTTTTTTTTTTTACATGGTGTTGTTGGAAGCATAAAATATGACAAAAATAAAACACTTCCCTGTGTAAGTGCAGATTGACGCGGAGAGGCTGTTTGTATCTGATGAAGCTCCAGAAATGGTATACCTGTAAAACCTACACATTGACAGCACATACTCGCATCATATCAAAGAAGTCACACCATAATAAAAAAATTGTGGATGATAAAAATATTTAAGATGAATTTAAATCCACTACTGTGCCGGGAGAAAACAGATTGTTGTAAATGCATGCCATTTTATTTAAAACAAAACTAAATGAAATGAAATCAAATGCAGTGAAAAGAAAACAAACAAATGATGGGCTGCCTCCCATTGAGCGCTAAGTTTACTTCGTCTTCAGCTAGACGTTATTGAAACTCCACCAGGATCGAACGAAAATGTAAACCATGCATCTGCTTCTTTTTCAGTAGGAGCGCGGAATCCATTCGTTGAAGAAGAGTTTATCCTGCAAGCTGCACAAAATCTCAACGGAATCTTGTTAGAATAATGGATGTGTGGAATGAAATGAAAATATGCCAACTCACAAGGGAATGAATATACCTCACCTGAAGAAAGACTCATCGAATTGTTGAATTTTGGGAAAAGGTTGTCAATGGAAAGATCAAGAAGATTACCTCCTTGAACATACACAGGTGAAAAAGTGCCATTACTAGAATCCTTCAGTGGTTCGCTTATATCCATCACATTCTTGAATGCAGTATCTGGGTTGATGATGTATCCCAATTCGTTTTCACACCCAACCACTAGCACAGAGAAATATACTGGTTTCCAACTCAATTCATGCTCGATGGTTTCATTGATTGTGCCAAGGTTAAAAATATTGTTAGAATATATGGGTATTTCAAGTGAAGTGTTTTTAACCTCGACGCACAGAGCAAGTGGCTCAGGATCAATTGGAGCAGATGACTCCATTGTGTCAAGAATGACATCTTTTTCAAAAATTTCTTCTATACCACCCTCATCATTTTTCTCTGTTGGTGCATGTGTCACCACGAAATCAGGATCCTCCAAGCAATCCCATTCTTCCATTGTTTCTAGAAAATTATGAGTGTTCTCTACCGCCAATGCTGATTGATTCTCCGACTTCAGAAAAGTATTAGATGTCTCCATTTTAGAAAAAGTTTCGGACTCACAAGGATTTTCATAAAGAGGTGATTCGATGTCATTTGAAGTGATGTCCTCTTGAGTGTGGCAATCTAATGTCTCTTGGTTCAATTCTAAATCTATCATGGTAAAGAATGGTTCTAGTTCAATGTCCTCTTCATCCTCAAAAGGTGCAATTTGATAGACATTGAATGTGTCCTTTTTCACTTTGGGATGACTAGGTTGTGAATTCACAGAAGGACATGAAATCACATTTTCTGAGAGACCATTATGTTCAACAGGGCGGAAGACCAAACTCTCATATTCTTGAAATGTGATTAGATTGGAAGAATTATTTTGTGATGGAGGGGAGTCATCAATTGTATGATAAGAAGGCAGATTAATCCCATTATCAGACTCGGGACATAGATGTTGTTCAAATGGAACCTCTATTGCACTCTCCTTAAAAGAATTGTTTTGAATTAGATCATCAAGGGGTAATGAAGCAGCTAGTTCGGAAATATGATTCATTTGATCTACTAAATTATTCAATTGATTTTCTAGATCTTTTGTTGAGGAAAGCAACTTTGCATTGCATTCATCTTGAAGTTCAAACCTCCGATTGCTCTCAGTGATAGCACAATGCAACATGTGTTCAATTATTGAATCATTTGTTTGACATGAATTGTCAAGTTCTAAATTTTCAGGAATGCATTGACTTTGAAAATGATTAACAGATGTATAAGGACTTGTTTCATAGCATGATGAAATGTTCTCATATGGATCATAGCATGGACTTGAATAAAGATCATTGAAATAAACGGGATTACCTGGATAGCTCATGTGCGGTGAAGCATTATATGTCATACCTTGAGTCGGGGCTGCATAGGGCGGGTACTGGTTGTAATTGTGTGGTGCGGCCCACGTCATTCCGAGCTTCTGGGTGTCTTGAAAATTCCTGCAATGAAAAATTCCCAGAGTAGTAAACTGTTTTTTTTGTTGGTTTTTTTTTTTAATTTTTTTTTTTAATTTTTGAACTAAATTACTCTTTTAAAGGAACTCCTAATGCTACTATTCTCCCCGGCAACGGCGCCAGAAATTTGACACGCGCGTCGCAACGCGTGCAAATTTGCAATATTTATTTACCTACTAACTACTGTAGAAGTGGCGAGCAGGGTCGAACCACAGAGAGAATGTGAGTAGACACTAGAAATGTCCTTTTGGAGGAATGTTCAGGCGGATGGGCTTTAATTGTGTGATTAACAACTAAGTTCTAAAAACTAAATGACTATTTTAAAAATGACTAATTAAATTAACTAAACTATCTAAGTGAACTTAGCTATGAAAGAAACTGGCAGAGATGGAAGTGTCAGAGTTGTGACGTCCGTTCAAGTGCATGCAATGTCAATTATTTAATTCCCACATTTGAATATTTATTTATTCAATTATCACCGATTCCAAATTTAATCAAAATGTCATCTGGTCTCGTTCTCTGATGTTAGAAAACATTCTAATTTTCACACAAATTATTTATCATTTCGTCCTCTGTCCTGACAAATAATTTGTGCATCATTAAAGCACTGAATCACTTGGTGAAATACAACGACCCGTTTCTCACAAAGTCGAAGTATCTACCTGCGTTGGGTTCGCTCACATGAGATTACTTATTAGGTATCACTCATGCAAGTTTGAAGGAGAGCGCACACAAAATATTAATTTTTTTTCAATTAATATATTTATTTATTCAAAATTCGATTGCGCGCTTGATCGAATTCCGGATAAATAAATTCTCGGATGAACTCCCGTTCGTGATTACTTATTAGGTATCACACGAACGGGCACCAAAACATGTGTGCAGGCCCCAAATGATAATTAATTTAAACGCAGATACAATTAATTAAATAAACATCCTAATGAAATTAATTCAAAAGGCAATCAAAAGTAAGAATAAATTAAAGACATGCAATTACCGTCACTTTCGTCACAACTCCGACACAAAGAAAGTTAGCATGCCATCGCGACGACAACACGACACATAAAATAATAAACAGATATAACCGTGCTTGTGTTGTCGTAGTTGTCACCACAGGACGCCGTCAACGATCGCAAAATAATAATCATCGCTCCGCTCTGTGCAGTCGCTGACGCCACACCCGAATCAAACCACCGCGCTGCTGAAAATATGCTCTGATGCTTGCTCTCAGTGTGCGACGTGAATCTTCGGAAGCCAAGCGAACGTTCCAATCCTCCGCTGCGTCGATGACTTGTCCGAACCTCTGCTGCGCTCTTGGTGATGGTTCGCCGCCGTGGGTTGCGTACCTGCTGCACTTCAAGTGGATGAGAGGGGAGGCAGGAGAAATAAGGGGGCGCGGCCGCGGGTTGGAGATGAGGACGGCGAGGTCGTCGCGGCAGGGGGATCAGCTGGGCAGGGGGTTCGGCTGGGTAGATAGGGGTGCGAGCGGGTGAGATAGAGGGGAGGCGACACCGGGGAAGAGATCCAGGCTGAGGGCGGCGGGATGTTGGGATGGAGAGGCCGAGCGTGAGAGAAGGGAGTGCGGAGGTGAGAAGTCCAGCGGGTAGAGGGGGATAGGAGCGGAGGGCCAGCGGGTTCCAGCGGGTGAGAAAGTGGAGGCCGTGGGCGCTGGGAATGGAGTGCGGAGGTGAGTGGAGAAGCGGCCCGCCGGCGCTGCCGTGGGGAGATGACGATTAAAAGGGGGGGGGGGGGGGCGGCGGCTTCCAGCGGGGTGAAAATGGAGAGGAGCCGAGAGTGATGGGAATGGAAAAAAAAAAGGAGAAAAAGGGGCCGGCGGGTAGCAGAATAATAAGGAGAGGTTGAGAAAAAAAAAAAAAAAAGGTCAAAGGGAGGTGGGGTGGCGTGGAGGGATAAGGAAAAAAAAAACAAAAAAGAAATGTTAAAGTTTAAATTAAATAAAACTAATTATCTAACTAAGTTAAAAAATGATAAATAATAATAAATTAATGCAATGTAATTAAATATAATAATAAACTAATAACAAATACTATTTTATTAATTCAACCAAATAATGAAAATAAAAAATACAAATTAAAATATACATACTAATAAAAATTAATAAAATAAACTAAACTAAAATTAGAGAAACTAATAATAATAATATAGTGTTAAATATAATATATAAAATTAATATAACTAATAGAAATACTAAATTACTAATATTAGTATATAAATTAACTAAAAATTATTAAAATATTTAAACTACTACAAAGCTACAAAAATAAACTAAAAATAGAAAAATTGGTTAAACTAATTAATTAAAACTAAGTTAAAAAAAAATACATGTAAAAATCCATGTACATCAATTTTACATGTTGAACAGTTAATTCAGCAAAATCAATAGTATAAATATTATCATTTCGATTAACATAAAATAATAAAGAATCATCTTTAAAAACTAAACATTTATCATTTAGAAATTTAACTTTCATTTCATCGTATAGGTCCATTATAGACACCCTATACCAACAGTTTGGCCAAACCGTTGGTATAGGTCCCCCCTATACCAACGGTTTGTCCAAAACCATTGGTATAGGTCCCCCCTATACCAACGGTTTGTCCAAAACCGTTGGTATATGTCCCAAAATCAAAGGACATATACCAACGGTTTTGAGAACCGTTGGTATAAGTACATGTATCTTTAATGGAATCTTCTTACGGAGAACATTAAATAAATCAAAATTTAAAATATTTATGATAATACATATATATATTTATGAAATTATGTTCACAAAAATCATGTTAGGTTAGTGCTTAGGTCGTTCAATCATAAACTAGAGGTCCTGGGATCAAATTCCACAAGATGTTTTTTTTTGAAATACATATACCAACGGTTTTATGGAACTGTTGGTATAGATTTTCATGTTACTTATACCAACAGTTTTCAAAACCGTTGGTATAGGTCTATACCAACGGTTTTTCCAAAATAGTTGGTATAGACCTATCCTCACAGCTTACTTGGCCACGGTCCTCCAAACCGTTGGTATAGGCTATACCAACGGTTGGTATAGTGTATTTTTTCAGTAGTGTTAGGCCTTCAACATATAAAACTTTCGAAATAAAAGTATAATTTGAAATACCAACTTTAGCAAAACCTTTTACTTTGTCTTTGGAATTGTCTCCAAAAGTAACAGTGCCTCCATCAGATGTGTTGTAAGTGGTAAACTTTGATGGGTCTCCAGTCATATACCTAGAGCATCCACTGCTCATGTACTAAATATCATTCTTGAGACATCCAAGGCATTTTTCCTACAAAAATAAATTACTTGAAAATTTTAGTACCCAAGCTACTTTGGGTCTAATGGGATTAGTTATAAATTATTTAGGTGCCCATACAAAATTTAAATATGTATTGTAAGGTACTCTAGATAATAAGGATTTAGAAATATTAGTTTTTGTAAATCCCAAGGATTGTTTAAATCTAAGAGAATAGTCAATTGCAAAATGACCTTTCATGCCACATTTAAAATAAGTAACAGTTGAGGTACAACCATTTTTACTTTTAATAAAATGAGTTTTATACATTTGAGGCAATCTTCTATCATAACCAAAACCATCTTTATTTTTTATCAGTTTTTGTCAAAAACATCATCTCATGATATTTTTTATGACCTTGAATAAAAGAAGATAAACTTTTTTTAAGACATTCAACTTCCTTTTTCAAATTTTCATTCTAATCTTGAGCAGATTTCAAATTTTCATAAACTTTTGAATGAAAAGAAGAAGCAATGTTACTTAGTTTTTAGTTCTGCTGAAAAAGAATTTTATTTTCATAAACAAGTTTGTCATCATTTTCTCTAAACTTATTATACAAATCAGTAGCTTTGAAAATATCTTTTCTTAATATTTTAATTTATTTATTTAATTCAAAAACATTGGGGTTTTCATAATCACATTCAGAATAAAAATAAGAATTACTAACATTATCTAGTGATGCCATAAAGCACGAGTTAACAAATTCTTTTTCATTACCAGATCATTCACTAGAATCAGATTCTTCGGTACAACTCAAATTGGTTGTCAATGTCTTTTTTTCCTTCTTTTGTATTTGTCTTTATTCTTAAGTTTTGGACAATCGGGTTTGATATGACCTTTCTTCCTGCACTCATAACGAGTTACATATGATGTATTGAAATTTGTACTATCTTTCTTGTCTCCCTTATATTTTTCTTTTTTAGAGTTTCTTATAAACTGATTCTTGAAGCCTTTCTTTTTCATTATTTTGTATACTTCAGCCACAATACGAGTCATATCTTCTTTTTCACTATCCTGTAGATCAGAATCAGAAGAGTCAGTATAAGCAATATTCACAGATTTAAAAGTTACACCTTTTCTTTTATTGTCTCATCGGCAGTTATGTTATTCATTTCCAATTTGTACTGAATGAGTGGTCCAATCAATTCATCTAGGGTGTACTCTTTGAAATTATTTCTTTCATCAATGACAACCTTCTTGACATGTCATTTCTTTGGTAAGGATCGTAGGACTCGTTCAACCAGTACTGGGTTTTTCAGAGCTTCACATCACAATGATTGTGAATCTGTGGAACATTTGGTTCATTGTTTCATCTTCATCCATCTTGAAGTCTTGGTACTCGGCACGAAGCATTCCAAGTTTGGTTTGGATCAATTTGTCTGAGCCATAGTGAGTAACTTGTAGAATCTTCTAAATTTCATGAGTTGTCTTATAAGCAGACACATGACTAAAAACACTTTTGTTAATAGCGCAATATAAAATATTAACAACTTTGTAATTTAAAACATATCTAGTAGCATCAATCTCGGTAAGAGTGTCTTGATCGGCTTTAGGTAGTGTGTACTGTTTTGACATGATAGATTAGTGTTCAATGTTCAACTGTTTGAGGTAAGCTTCCATTCGGGATCTTCAATAACCACAATAATTGTCATCAAAGTGAGGTGGCTTTTAAGGAATCCAACCATCATTCAGGTTCAATCCTTCCATCTTATAAGATCTTTATCCTTAGACTGTGAGATCTACGAATAGGTTAACACAATTAAAATATTAAAGCAGACTCCATAAAAGGGTTGACTAAATTCCAGAAGGAACAACCAATGATACCAATGTTTGGTATTGAGAAAGATAATGATAAAGCTAAACTATTATTAAGAAGGTTATCCTCTGATACCAAATGTTGGGTCGGATATGGTAACAACATATGGTCTAGAGGGGGTGAATGGACCATATTAAAAAATTGAAACAAATAAATTGATTAATTAAATTAATTATTAAAATTAATTATTAAGGTTAATTAGAAGCGAAAAAAGTAAATAATGCAATGATTTTTTTTTACAGTAGTTCGGTCTGAAGTGAGTCTACTCTACTTTTGTACCTCTCTACTCAGCAAGAGATGTGTGTGCACTAAAAATGTTTTTTATTGGGGAATCATAACCCAGTTACAAAATCATTTTTCAGTAGAGGGATAACCACAACACTGAATTTTGTACGGGGAGTCACAACCCTTACAATATGACTTTAAACACTAAGAGTCACAACCCGAACAGTCCTGACTTTCGATACTGGGAGTCGCAACCCTTAGATCCCGACTTTAGAATATGAGAGTCACAACCTGAAGAAACAAGTTAATAAATAATGCTTTTGTGCGTAAAAGCATAAACAACAAAAAATAGAGTGCATGTGAGAGATAAGAAAAAGTGTTACAAACTCAGAACCAGACTAAAGAAGATAAACAATGAAAACACAAGTACTGGTTGTTGAGGATTAGATTGGCTCATCTCATCAAGACAATTGTAGTTGAAGCAAAAATAATTTGACACATGAGAGAACGTCCAGGTGATGAAACAGAGTGTCAGAGGATGTTGTAAATGCACAACATGTTCAAAGTTCACAACACTTTCTCTTTGAAAAACAAAGTATCAAATATGTTAGTCAGTGCATGTATCTAAATATTCAGCAGTTGCAGCAGCTCTGCTTCCTTCAGAAATTCAAAATAAATTGAATCAAGAGCTTTCATAAATATCTCCATAAAAACCGCAGCACCGTTGCCTCTTTATTCCTGTAGAATATGTCTATAATAAAAGCATTCAAAAAATAATTTGAATAAGACTTCCGATAAAATCTCCATAATAATAGCAACGTTCAATGATTTAAAACACCCGTTTAAATCCATTCAAGCCTCTTAAATTTAGTCAAAATAGTTCCTAAAAACTAGCACCACGAGCCGAAAGTAAATTCAAATATTTGAATTTAAATAAATTTGAAACCGCAGACTTTTTTGGAAAAAGACGTTGAAATAATTTTATTAATTTTTCTCTTTAAATAATGTACCAAAAACATTAAAAACTCTTCGATCAAAATCCTTAGATTTAATGTGAAATTATTCAGGAGAAAAACCATTGAAAATAATCTATATATATGCAGCAAATCGATTTTCAATATAAAAGCATGGAATGAACAGTAACGTAGAGTATGAACAGTAACGCAGGGTTGTCCAACCATACTTTAAGAAAATGAACAGTAACGTAACGTAAGCTATGAACATTAACGTAGGGTTGTCCAACTATACTTTACGAAAATGAATAGCAACGTATCGTAGGGTATGAACAGTAACATAGCGTAAGGTATTAACAGTAACGTAACGCAGGGTTGTCAAGCCATACTATGCACTGTAGCGAAAGTAGGGTTGCTCATACTCTGTGAAAAACTGGACATCATACTTTAACAAATTTCAACAAAATTTTAAAGACTCTTAACAACAGATTCAGACTTTGATCAAAAAGACTTATTTGTAGAAAAACTTATTATTTTTTCAAGGAATCAAGAATCAAATAATTTTGACATCTACTTCTTCAAATATCATCAAAAAAACAGGAGCAACAACATTATGGAAAACTGCAGCTGTGAAACAACATTGCAAAACTTCAGATAATTAAATGACTATCAAAACGACATTTTTAGACTTCGATGAAAACTAATGAAATCAAGATAAATAATTTAGATTTCTATAAAATCAAGTTTCATGCGAATCTGATATCTGTAGAACTTGCAGTAAAATAAATACAATCTTTTTAAAAAAAATTACAGACTATAGAAGTTCTAAAATTGGTGCAGCAACTTCGTTGAATTTTTAGAGCACTAAAAAAACATTTTCAGACTTCCTCGCAAACTAATAAAGTTTAAATAAATCTTTTAGCTATCCAACGTGATAAGAAACATACAAATCTAAATACTGTAGTTTAAGATATCATCAAAATACAGAAAAGTTTTTAAAAGAAAATCACATGCAATTAAACAAAATCACAAAGGATTAAAAAAACAAATGTAAAATCATATGTAATTAAACCAAAGAAAACATGCACATGCACAAAAACACCTTTGAGGGGTCTAGGTCTCAGGATTGAGTATCCCCGAGTACTTGTAGACACAATAGTTATCTTTGTTTCTTTGTAATTTCCCTTCCCGAACTATTGTAAAATAATTATTTAGATCATGTAATCAATCAATCAATTTTAATTTTCACATGTTATTTGTTTTATTTATTAACAATTTCAATTAATTAGATATGCATTATTACTAACTATATCATTAATTATTTATTATATTAATTATTTTGTTAACTAATAAATAAATAAATATGTATATAAAAATTTGGATAAATCAGCACACGAATAAAATTACATTAAACTCCAACCTTACGCACTTCACCCCACAACCTGCACCTCATCAAAATATTTTGGGGCGAACCAATTGATATCTCAAAACAAAGCGAGGCGTCTCTGCCTGCAAGAAATACCGAGAAGGTGAAGAAGGCAAATCCGGCGGTCGATCAGCCGCGATGCTGCATTGCTCATCGTCGATGTTTCGTCGGTTCTGCTGTTCCGGAGCCGCTACTTCTTTTGGTTTCCGATCGCCTCCACGAAAGAAGCCGTTGATCTTTTTGGGTTCTCCCCTGGTCCTCCCCTCTCTCACTTTTCTCTCTCTTCTCGGTCCCCCTCTCTGTCTATTTCCGCCTGAAGTTCCAATGGTGACTTTCTCTCCAGGTCTCCATTACTGTTCTTGATGCGCTTTTTAATGCGTCTGCGTCTTCTGACTCTGCGTTTGAGGTAGTGGATTACACGCCCTTCGCGATTGTTTGGTGCATTTTCCTTACCATGGATTGATTCTAAATGACATCTATCACTCTTTCATGCTCAGAACAGTCCATTTGATAGCTTTCACTCTTAGGATGTATATATGTACGGTGGATTTAAATTATATTTTCAAATTGGACACAGGTCTCTAAATCTTGCTATTGAACTTTCGTTCATGATGATTTCCCTGCGAGGGTTATTGTTAAAATTTGTGTAAACATTTTAGTTGTATGGTTTCTTTTTTACTCGCGACACTTGTTGGTTTGCGCCACACACTGTTTCATGGGCTTCCATAGATGCACACTGCAGAGGAGTGGTTCATTAGATTGCTTCATTACTATTATTTTAGGTTGCAGCAATTGTTACTCAGCCGCCTTCTGCAAGAAATCGAGGAAGAAAAGTGATGCCTTCTTCCGTAGCGCAACATGCTCTAGATAGAGGCTTCCCTTCCGAACTCATTTTCTCACCTGAACGGCCCGGGGAGGTAAAATTGGGTGGTATTATTATTTCTTCATGCAAACACTCATCAAATTTGAATTTTTCGATTCAGGTAGAGGAATAGAAATGTCAATATATACACCAAATGTGACAAATGTAGTCTACTTACTACCTTGCATTCCGCTCCTATTCACCCTTTGTGTTTATAGATTTATCAAAAACAAGTCAACCATTATGTTCAATGAAAGAAAAGCTGATATTTGTTTACTTTTGCTACATCTGTACCATGCAACATGGTTTTAGATAGTTTGACATGTTATCATTACTTTGTTAGCAGTGTTGAACGAAATTCATGCTTCAGTCAGTGAATTGGACAGCACATGTGCCTGAAAGAAAATGAAGAATTACTACTTAAATATCCCAACATCCTCCGATCTCTTCAATTTTCCTTTATTTTACACAAGTATTTCTTTATTCGCACAATACAAAACCATGATCTGGACCAGCTCATGTGTTTTTAGGTCTGTTATCCCCCTTTTAAGCATTGACATATCAGTTTGTTCTTTTGTCAGTCTCTAAAAATTCCCATTACTTTCCATCATTGTCTAATAGCCTTTTATTGGACATCATGGAATTGTGAACTCAAGTAGCTACTATATATTAGTAGGAAAGAATCAACATGTGTTAGTTCAGTTGGTCAACAGCTGTGCTCCTTAAGTGCTTAGTTTGGAGTTCGAATATGAGCCGCGAGTTTGCAGTGACATCTGTTGGGAGGAGCTATGCCCACCGGGTGATCTCTCCTCAATCCAGATTACCCAGACACCTTGGATAAGCATGAAAAATTCCATTTTAGTCGGATATGATGCATGAGGTCTAGATGCCTGGTGGTATTGATTTTAAAAAAAATGTGTTAATAGGAAATCCAGAACATTCAATAGAGATCAACTCGTTCATTAATTTATATGTTAGTCAGACCACCGGATAAGTCACGATAGATCCAACTTTAGTCAGATACGCCACATGGGTCCAGTTACTTGTTGGTATTGATACTGGAAAAATGTGTTAATAGGAAATCTATTACATTCAACAGAGTTCAGCTTGTTCATTAATTTGTATGTTCCTTGTTTAGTCATCCATCACCTTATCACAGTATATTTGATTTTCAAGCATTGTGCAATAGGCTTGTCTACTGTTGGAAAATCTTTATGGCGTCCTCAATATATTTGATTTTCAAGCATTGTGCAATATGCTTGTCTACAGTTGGTATATCCTTATGGTGTCCTCATAGCTTATTCGAAGTTTTTTTTAATACCTAAGCTGACATTATGCAGCAGTCTTGTCTAGTGTTGGAAAATTTTCACTGCATCCTCGAAATATTTGATTTTCATGCATTGTGCAATATGCTAAGCGTGAATCACAAATGGTAGACTAATTTTTTCAGTTTTTTTGCCTAAAACCCAATCGATGGTCACAAAGAACATTGAAATAAATGCAGGTCACGTTGGAAGAAAACTCAATTCCATTAATGAAAATGGTGTATTACAATGCAGTTTCATGATGTTTAATGGAGGAACCAAAGCGAGTTCGACACACGAACCACAAAAGTCAACGCACATAGTCCTGTTTTGTAGGATCACAACTCCCACATCTACAAAGTCACCATGCTCGAACTGTCATGATCTTCTCCGCTCTTGGTCTCCCCACTTTTTCATCTTCTTTTGCACCTTTTCCAAGTGCACTCAAATGATCCCCAAGTTTTGTCTAGTCTTCTTTGGATAATTGCTGCTCTTGTTTTATTTTCTTTGTAATATTCAACTGCTGCATGTGGACACAGTGGCAACTGTCCTGTCACACTCTTGAAGGGGCTCTTTCCACTCACCAAGTTGACATGGGTGTTTGGTTGTCACGTCTTCATCCCCCCATTGGAGAGTGTTGTCCTGCCTCTTCCATGCCAAGTTTTCATTTTTCTACTCTACCTCCTTTTACCCAATCTGACTTGCTTTTTCACTTCTCTATTATTTATTTTGTTTGTCATCTAGTTCTGTAGTTTTTTTTCTGGAGCCAATTCTTCATGTACTAGAGCCCTTCTTGCTATATTTTTATCACTTCTAAAATTCCAAGCCCTGTTTAAACACCTTTTACAGTTCTTGTGTATGAACTTATTCTTGACATACATAATTTGATTTCTACAGTGGTGCAGATGCTTGTTTTTATTTTGTTTCTTTTTTTTTTTCCTCATGTTAAATAGCTATTTATGACCCTATTTATATACCATTCCTACATTATTTGGGCAAGCCAGGTGAATTTTCCGAAACTGCCTTATTGGGAAAAAGAAGGCTATGTAAGATTAACAATATCCCAACCTCTGCAAAGTGGATACAATTGTGCTTCAGTATCCTTTTTTTAAACAAGTTTCCTATGCTATTAAAAAATTTCAATCCTGGGTGCGTGTCATCATCTACTATAGCCATCCGTTACTTGCCTTATAATTAAAAAACATATTACTAACGAATTAAAAATAGAGGGAGCCAGACAGGAATGCCTCTCTTTGTAATATTCATCTACTGCATGTGGACACAGTGCCAACTGTCCTGTCACACTCTTGAAGGGGCTCTTTTCACTCACCAAGTTGACATGGGTGTTTGGTTGTTACGTCTTCATCCCCCCATTGCAGAGTGTTGTCCTGCCTCTTCGATGCCAAGTTTTCATTTTTCTACTCTACCTCCTTTTACCCAATCTGACTTGCTGTTTCACTTTTGTTTGTCATCTAGTTCTGTAGATTTTTTTTCTGGAGCCAATTCTTCAAGTACTAGAGCCCTGCTTGCTATATTTTTAGCACTCCTAAAATTCCAAGCCCCGTTTAAACACCTTTTACAGTTTTTGTGTATGAATTTATTCTTGACATACATAATTTGATTTCTACAGTGGTGCACATGCTTGTTTTTATTTTGTTTCTTTTTTTTTCTCATGTTAAATAGCTATTTATGACCCTATTTATATACCATTCATACATTATTTGGGCAAGCCAAGTGAATTTTCCGAAGCCGCCTTATTTGGAAAAAGAAGGCTATGTAAGATTAACAATATCCCAACCTCTGCAGAGTGCATACAATTGTGCTTCACTATCCTTTTTCTAAACAATTTTCCTATGCTACTAAAAAAATTCAATCCTGGTTGCGCGTCATCATCTACTATAGCCATGCTTTACTTGCCTTATAATTAAAAAACATATTACTAATGAATTAAAAATAGAAGGAGCCAGACAACAATGCCTCTTTGTTGTCACTCTTGCTGATTCCATTGCTACCTACTACCCACGATTCACATGTTTCTAGATAGGTTCCATTTTAGAAGTTGAAAAAAAGTGCACGGGGCCCTTTTATGTGATGGTGGTTTGTATGATATTTTCTGTTGGTTCCCGGTAAGAGTGTAATTTAGGTCTGACCCAAACACCCCCATGAGGCGGCCCGAGTCCGGCCTCGGGCCGGCCCAAACCATTGGGCCGGGCCGGGTTTTTTCGGGTCGGGCTGAGCTTTTTCGAGTCGGGCCATGGTGAACTTTTATTATTTTCAAAATAAATGTTTGTTTTAAAACTTTTTTTAAACGTTTTTATTTAAACAATTTTTTAATATTTATTTAAAACGTTTTTTTACATCTATTTTTAAACGCGTGTTTTTTAGATGTATTTTTTTTAAATGTTTAACATGTTTTTTGTAAAAATGTTTATTTTATTTTTTATTAACATTTTACGGCGGGTGAATATGTTATTTTTTTGTCTAAATAGATTTATATATGAAAATTTATATATATTATGTGCAAATTGTAAAAAAAATAATGAGGGTTTGGGGGGTGCGCAGCAGTGGGTGAGTTTAAAGCATTGCTATTTAAATGTTTTTTTAACATTTATTTAAAACATTTTTTTACATTTTTTTAAAATTATTTATAATTTTTTTAAGCATTTGTTAATTTTTCTTATTTAAACATTTTTATTTAAATCATTTTTTAACATCTGTTTAAAATGTTTTTTTACATTTATTTTTAAATGATCAATATAAAATGTTTTTAATTTTTTTTTAAACGAATGGTTTTTACAAGTATTTTTTTAGAACATTTAACTTTTTTTTTTCAAATTTTAATGTAAAAAGTTTTTTTGTAAGTGTTTGTTTTAAAAAAAATAATTTAATTGTTTGTTTTAAAAACTTTTTTAAAACATTTGTTTTAAAAACTTTTTTTAAACATTTGTTTAAAACATTTTTATTTAAATCTTTTTTTAAACCGTTTTTAACATTTGTTTAAAACTTTTTTTACATTTATTTTTAGACGTTTAATTTAAAACATTTTTTTGAACGCATGTTTTTTACATGTATTTTTGTAAACATTTAACATGGTTTATGTAAAAACATTTTTTTTATTAACATTTATAGTGGGTGAATATGTTATTTTTTTAAATAGATTTATATATGTCTGTGAATTTATATATATTATGTGCAAATTGAAAAAAAAAAATTAATGAGGGATTGGGGGGGTGCGCAGCAGTGGGTGAGTTTAAAGTGTTGTTATTTAAACATTTTTTTATCATTTATTTAAGACATTTTTTACATTTATTTTTTTAACTTATTTATGAAAAGTATTTTTAAACGTTTGTTTAATTTAAAACATTTTTTAAACGCTTTTTGATTTTTTTTAAACGCATGTGTTTTACATGTATTTTTATTAAAAGTTAAACATTTTTTTTGTAAAAACGTTTATTTTCTATTTTATTGACATTTTACAGTGGGAGGATATCTTATTTTTTTTTCTAAATAAATTTATATATGCAAATTTATATATATTATGTGCAAATAAATAATGAGAGGTGGGGGGTGCGCACCAGTGGGTGTTAATTTTTTTTCTAAATAGATTTATATATGTATATATAGTATATATAATATATGCAAGTTTTATCATATTTAAAAAAGATTAATGAGGTTGGGGGTGTGCGGACATCATTGGGTGATAAGTTATTTTTTTATTAATATATAATAAGTTATTATATATATATATATATAATGTTAAATGATTGATATATATATATATATATATATATAATATGAGAAAATTGTAAAAAAAATAATTAGGGGTTAGGGGGTGCGTCGCAGTGGGCGGGTTATTTTTTTTTAAATAGATTTATATATAATATATGCAATTTGCAACATACTTAAAAAAAATTAATGAGGTTTGGGGACATGCACGAACATTAGTTGAGTGTTATTTTTTTGTTAATATACAAGAAGTTATTATATATATAATATTAAATCATTGATATATATATATATATTATTAATAGCTTTGTTTATATATATACTATATTAAATCATATATATATATATTATTAATGGATTTTTAAAAGGCACACTTAATTGATATGTTTTATTAATAGCTTTATATATATATATTATTAATGACTTTGTTTATATATATATATATCATATCATATCATTGATATATATATTATTAATAGATTCGTTTATAGACACACACACATATATATGATATGCAAGTTTCATCATATTTAAAAAAATTAATGAGGTTGGGGGGTGCGCGAACATCATTGGGTTAGTGTGTTATTTTTTTTGTTAATATATAATAAGTTATTATATATATGATGTTAAATGATTGATATATATAAATATATATATATATATATAATATGAGAAAATTATAAAAATAATAATTAGGGGTTGGGGGGTTTGCCGCAGTGGATGAGTTATTTTTTTTCTAAATAGATTTATATATGTATAGTATATATAATATATGCAAGTTGCAACATACTTAAAAAAATTAATGAGGTTGAAAGACGTGTACGAACATCATTAGGTGTGTGTTATTTTTTATTAATATACAATAAGTTATTATATATGTATAATATTAAATCATTGATATATATATATATATTAATAGCTTTGTTTATATATATATTATATTAAATCATTTATATATATATATATATTATTAATGAATTTTTAAAAGCCGCACTTAATTGATATATATTATTAATGATTTTGTTTATATATATACATTATTATATATATATATAATTATATATCGTTGTACACACACATTATAAGTATATATAATAATAATTATATGTATATATAGACATTATTACATATATATATATTTGTTAATATATAATGATATATATATATATGCATATATTGTTGATATGTGTGTATATATATATATATACAGTCTGGTGATAACATGACAGGCGTAGCGCTTGGATCAGTTGGTCCAGGCGCAACCTTGGAAGCCTGTGGTAGGGGGATCAAATCTCCCTACCATCTGTTTCTGTTAATTTTTTTTTTACATCAGACGGGCTTTGTGCGGGCCAGCGGGTTGGCCCGGCCCGCGGGCCTTCTTGGATAGGCCCAGACCCGACCTGATGAACCTACGGCCCGAGCCCAGCCTGACCCAACGCGGGCTTTGCCGGGCCGGGCCACTCGGGCTTTCGAGCCGGGTTTTTGGGCCATCGGGCCAGAATTACACCCTTAGTTCTGGGTGCAGCGAAAACGTGTGGTGGGTGATATATTAAAATTTCTTTTAATATTCAAGTTGCCCGAAATCATGAGTGGAGTAATTAATTTATTTAATATTGGAAGAAACGAATACCTGGACTTACAATCTTTCTTCGATGTGATTGCCGATCGTCCGAAAAGACCCTTTCGGGATTGCTTTTGTTGCGCTGTGAAGATCCAAGGATAGAATCTCTATAGCGGTGATTTACACGTGCTCCTTTGATCTCCAAGCAGCGTCAATCGATCTCCGGATGCTAGTGTGACAAATCGATTGTCTTACGTTATTTGTGTTGATCGCTCGTCCTTCGATCATGAAGGAATCTCTTGCGTTTCTCATTCTTGAGAGAGAGGAGAAGTCGAGAGAGAATTCGTTTTGTGTGACAATTCTCTATTTTGATTGCTTCGATCGATTTTTGCACTACAAAATAGACATAACCGTCTATTTATAGTGTTAGGGTTTAGGTTAAAATAATTATTTAATTGCATGCCGACCCTTAAATAATATTATAACCTTTAATAAGCCTCATGCCACATAATAATAATAATATTATTATTATTTTGTGAGCAATAACAAATATTATTTAACCGTCTTGTTATTTAATATTTGTCACCGGACACAGTCTTGGTCCGTTCAAACTTCTCTAGCATTTATTGAACGCCTGAATAAATATTTAATTTTAATATTTCATTCATCAATAAATATTTGCGATCAATAAAACGTGGATATAATTTTCTCTCAGTCTTGAGAATAATATTTATTCAATTAATTAAATTCAAATAAAATTTAATCGAGATCATCGACATTGACAACATTTAGTGTGTGACCCTTTAGGATTCTTTTTCGTTGACATTAGACAGTTTTGTCTAAAGTCCAAGATTATTGTCTAACAACGGGTTAAGACACCCAAGAGAAAGAACTTAATGTCGCAATGACGACAACCACGTACGAACTCTTACTGTGTAATTTGTCGCAATATCTCATCAAGCAGGTTGTACATCTGTGTTACCAACCTATTTGCTTGATACGTCTTTCGATTATCTGAAATAAACACGCCGTTACACCATGACCATGAAATTATTCCTCGATTTATCTATTAATGACATGTCAATCGCAACGTACTCAACGTACCCTACCTTGCCGCGAACATATGTTACCGTTTTTGTCAGCAAATCTAAGTGCGCGAGTCATGATATGCATTAATGATTATCTTAAAGTCTAAGAATCATTACATACGCTCGCAGATAAGAATATCCGATGATACCAAAACATGCGAAATTCCTACTGGCAGGACTATTCTCATAATCTCTCGTCTTGAAGATTATCAAGTGCGAATTTCATGAGAAGAAGTTTCATCCGCTTACAAGTACTCGCACCTGACAGTCTATGTACTATGTGTTCCATCATAGTACGTTATCCAACCGCAAAACATTATTTAAGAATATCGTCATAGCACTTCAAGGTTCTCATCATAACGGAGAACTGCTATGACCTTATTAACACGACGGATACTCTAGGACATTATTATATTACAGTCATGCAGAACAAACAATATGTAATATAAAGTTTTATTAATATTCAGTACATCGAATATACATGTAATTAAAGTACAAACAGTTGGTCTTAGGACACAAACTCTAACATTTTCTTCTTATTTTATCTCTGTTTTGCTGCTAGAACTTTGTTTTTTTTTATTTCTTTAGTATTAATAAGCGTTATAGTTTCCCTTTAAAAAATTGTGATCATGGATGATGCAAACAGCTGGCTCATCACTTAGCAAACAGATTGGCCCTGAATGGGATTTTATGGTTAAGTGAATGCAATCAAGTGACCATATTGGAAGTCAGACCAAACCTGAATGGTCAAAAGAGCAGTCTGGCCTTTTAATTTTTTTTTTAAATTAAATATTCCAGAAAAATCAATATCTTATAAATTCCTGGAGGCTCTTATTTATCTGATTGTCATGCAGGAAATATTCTTGTCTAATTTAAGAGCTTTACAGCCAGAACTTTGTATAACGGCAGCATATGGAAATATTTTGCCCAGCAAGTTCCTTAAAATTCCATCAATGGGTTAGTTTGCTTCATTTATTTTTCTCTCTTTATGCACCCCCCCCACACACAATCATACAAATACATAGGTAATAGGAGTATGCTATCAGTGACTTAACACTTATTTGTGGTTCAATCACTTACCAAAACTATATATATATATATATATATAAGATTCAGCAGTACAGATGAATATAACACAGATAATTCAGTGTTGTGTTCTGTTTTAGAAACATTTTCTTTTTTCATTGTCCAAAAATGTATTAGAGAATCCATTGGATTATGTAAATGAAAAAACATTTTTTAGAAAATTAAAATGGAAATGGTAGATTTTTGGTAAACAAAAAAATTTGTTTTCATATTTTCAAGAAAATGAAAACACATGGATAGATCTTTTTTTGTTTTATCTTCAATTCCCAAAACATGTGTACCATTTTTTATTTGGAAAATTAACAGGAAATTGATTGTTCTTCTATATATTTGGACACACACATGTGTATATATATTTATAATTTCTTCTAGCTCAGCTATAGCCAGGTTTTGTACCTTTTTTTCAAGAGTCCTGTATTGCTACGGTGTTGTACAAATGCATTCTGCTATGCCTCCTTGTTGGCCTACTTGATGTTGTAGCTTTGGAGGATTGGGGTAGGGGGGGGAGAGGAGGGAGAAATGATTGAGGAAATAAGATAGAACTAATCAGAGGTCTTGATACAGAGTTGGACAAGGTTAGCTCAACTTTATCCCCAAAGACTTTTCAACTCAGTAACTGCCTAAATTGGTCTGGCGCAAGATTCTCATCTTCAAATTCGTCCACAGGTCTGAATTTAAGCTATGTTTGACAGCACTCATTGAAAACTTATTATAGCACTCAATACTTATACAAGCATAGCCTTGATCCATGAAAAGTCATTTACATGGGAATAGCTGCCAGTGAAGGCTGGTGTCTTGGGAAGAAAAGTTATTCTTTGAAGTCTCGTTTTATTTAGTGAAAGTTGTAGAGTGAAGGCTGGTGTCTTGAGAAGAAAAGTTATTCTTTGAAGTCTCATTTTATTTAGTGAAAGTTGTAGTTCTTAGAAAATTTGTTTTATAGGGTCATTTAATTTTATGTGAGTTTCTGTGGAAGTTATCTTCCTTTATTTCCAATACAAGGTCTATATACCAATTTCTTCCTTAATGTAATAATCTATTAAAGAAAATTAATTTCACTGTTTTGCTTATGTTGTCTGCTCTCTGAATTGAACCTTTTTTCATGTCCTTTGATTTGGATTGGTAGTGGAATTCCGTAATTGGTGGCTTTTCTTTTCTGTTTGTAAAAATCATGGCTGGTGACTTTTCCTTTATGCCTTAATTCATTGGCTACATTTTGAACCTTCTTTACTCATCCACTAGGAGCTTTGGTTCACCAGGAGGGGATGGAAAGGAAAGGAAATCTCCCGTTTATTAGCTGGTGACTTTTTTTCATGCCTTAATTTTATCATTATTTAATAATAATAATAAATATCTAAAAATTATATTATATTATTATAATATTGCAATATATATATTTTATGTTGTATTAATATTATATGGTTTATTTATATTTTTTAATATTACAGTTTTAGAAATATATGTTTTTTAAAATATAAGATATATTTTTTATTTTTTATCAAATTTTAATTATATGGATTTAGTTTCCTTTCCACCATGGACCAATCACCAATTTGTATCCTTTACTTTTCCATTCCATTCCTTTCTTTTACTTTCCTTTCCTCCAATATTCTTTATGTGAACCAAACGGGCCCTCGAGGCATCAGTACCTGAGTTCCATTATGAAATGTATATTAAATTGCTTGCTATGATATTTGGATCAATTGACCCTTGTATATTGCATAATCTAATTATAACATACCATGCAATACACATGTAACCCAAAATGATTCTAGCATACAATGAGCACTCTTTTGCTTACATGAACACAATCATGTGTGACGTCTGTGTTATATTCACTGCACATTTTCAAGAACCCCATTAGAGGATAGGATTAGCTGAGCAAGTGGCTTTGATCATTTTGTTATTGTGATTTGATATGTGAATTACTATACAGTTGGGTATTTCTAGGTTAATGGTAGCTGTTGAGACATTTTCATTGAACCCGAGATTTCACCTACTGCTAAAACTCTTCAGGAACTGTGAATATACATGCTAGTCTATTGCCCCTGTATCGTGGTGCTGCACCTGTTCAAAGGGCACTGCAGGTCTATATCTGATTCATGTTTCGGTTTCTGTTGCTCTTAAGATTTTTTTCCTCTTATGGACCTCGTTTCTAGGATGGTGTTAAAGAAACTGGAGTGTCATTAGTTTTCACTGTCCAAGCTTTGGATGCTGGACCTGTGATCGCTTCTGAAAGATTGAAAATTGACGACTGTATTAAGGTGGGCACAATCCTTTTTTTTTTCTTGCTATTTAGTGTTTTATTTTTTTATCTACGGTTGCATATTGCATTGAATGTTATGATGCTGCTTACTCTGGCTCCCGAGTTTAGTGCTGAATTATTTTCGAGGATTTTAATATTGGTGTTTGATCTATGTGCAGGCTCCAGAGTTGAGTGCTCTTCTATGTGTTCAAGGTGTGACATTATTCTCTATTTATGTGTTTGGGTATCATACTTGCACATGCTATTTCTTTTCCAAGTCTTTTGATCTTTTTCACCTGGACTTTTTTATTGCTATGCAAACCATTTGACACTTAATCTGTTGATATTTATGATTAGCCTTTATCAACTTGTGATAAGTTGTTTGAAAAAAATAAGTGATGTTTTTTTCTTCTGTTTTGGAAAAAAAACTTGCACTTAAATTCCAGAAAAAAAACTACTTAAATAAGTGGAAGGAAAACACCATTTCAATAATTAATCTTAGCAGCTGCCCAACCTGTTTTCTGTTTTCTTATTGGCACTCCTTCCATTCTTTTGTTTCAGAGGCCTAACAATAATTTTAGGATATTAGACCCATTGTCTGACAATTCAAAAACATATCATTATAAACCGTCTTAAACTCGTCATCTAGGTGATCTGATAACTACATTTATCTGTTAACCACTCTAGCTCTTCAATTGGTGCTTGTATAGCTGAACTTTATTCCATCTCATTTCAAAGGTGTCATCCTGTGACATCTCCAAGCTTCCCACTGAGGGTAGTGTTACACTTGATAAGTAGTCCAAGCTTAAAACCTAAGCCTAAGGCTGAGCTTGGTTCTTGGAAACCACTCTTTTCATTTTTTGAAGATGTTTTAGAAAATGTATTAAAAATATTTCGGTGACTAATAGAAACCATAAAATACCTTCTCAAAGGCTCCGTTTGAGAATATTTTCTCTGTTAGAAAATATTTAAGCACTTGCCATTTATGATAAACAGTTTTTAGAAAACAAGCTGCGGTGTTCTATTTCTAAAAAAGCACTTGTACTCGAATTCCAGAATAAAACACTTTAATATGTGACAGAAAAACACCATTTCAATAAGCAATATGGAAACACTCATAGAGAATCATTTATCATAAGTTAAAAGTGTTGCATGCAGTTTTCAGTAAGAGCACTTATATAGAATCATTTATCATAAGTTATAAGTGTTGCATGCAGTTTTCAGTAAGTATTGTCAAAAGGGCCCGGGTGTTCTCATTTTTTAGAAAACATGATGCAAGTTTTTTTCTTGTAGAAAAAAATACTGGAAAACCGTGTCTTTTGAATGAGGTTGGAACTTTTTTACATCGATGATGAGATATATGACTGGTGATAGACACAAATTACAAAATTCATACTAGAGGGATAAAAGGATAGGATAAACCTATTCAAATAGAACAAACCTAAATAGACCCAGAACTGTCATGAAAGATGGTCTTATACAAGCTGTATGAATGTTGTGATCATCTTGGACATTGGAGAAGGTTCCAGAACGGACAGAGGGGATGCTTGGAAGATGTCTTCTGGATGAAGATGCCTAGAAAAGGGTCCGGAAGTGGATGTCTGAAAAAGATCATCTGAAAACGATGCACCATTTTCAAAGATACCATGACAACAGATCTGACAATTACAGTAGCTGCCGAGGGGCACTGGAGGGCAATAACACTAGGGATTTCAAAGCGGCGCTGAGGCCTGGAGCAGTGACACCAAATGTGCTGCCTGGTAGTGCGGCAGAAAACCCCGACAGAAAGTGCCTGGGAAATGATCTAGAGGCCCGGCAAAGGCCTGTGCAACGGCGCAAGTAGAAGCCCGACCAACAGAGAAAGACTGGCCAGAGTTGGACGCCTGATGTAGGTGTGTCTGGGCGTTGGGTGATGCCTTGGGCAGTGCGGCTCTGGAAGATGAAGGTGCAACAGAGGCTCAGGGTGCGTCTAGCTAGCGGCAGAGGGCTGACATGCCTGGATAGATATGGAGATGCAGACTGAGGAGATGTGACAGTGGTGGATGACATCAGCTGCCTTCAGTGAGGCGTGCCTCTTCGGTGAGGCATTGTCTGATAGGAGGATCACATCCTCATTGCCTCTGGAAGCACAAAGGGAGTTGTCGGGCGAAATGGCAACGATGTTCACATGACCGGTGTGATAGGAGAGAGTGCTATGGAGCATGGGGGTGGAGAGATTCCAAACTTTGACTATGTGATCCAACACGGCTGACATGATGAGAACACGATGAGAGAAGACCATGGGCTGTTTGGAGCGGATCACATGCAACTGACATAGTCAGCGTGTGCCGAAGTGATGTCAAGGCTCGGGTACAGTAAAGCACCTGGAGGGGGATATGACTGGAGCCAGGCACCCGGACAGAGAGAGCGAGAGAGAGAGAAGAGGGAGGAGAGAGACCTTAGGGTTTTCCGGTCATAGTACCATTTAAAAAAGAAATAAACCCTTAAAACCGTGCATCTTGAATGAGGCCAGGGGCTCTATTTATAGTGATCGATAATGAGATATATGACTTGAGATAAATATGAAATACAAAATTCAGACTAGATGGATAAGGGGATTGAATAGATGTTTTCAAATAGAATGTACCTGGATAGACCCATATCCTAAATATCTAAATACTAACAATTTTCAAAAATCTCTTAATTTATTTTCATTTTCCAATTAAACGTTTTTCATCTACATATAATCGAATACATTTCTAAAATGAAAACATAAAAAATACTTTTCAAAATCAAACACAACTCGAGGTTTTTAGGTGAAGTTTTTGCTCAACATTTGATTGTGGTTCTTAATATCATTACTCCTAGTTACAAAATTATTAAATAGTGGTTGAGAGTCATTAATTTTTGCTCAATTTTATCTTTTTCCTGGTGTTGGTCGTCTAATAAACTATTTGTGTTACTTTGCATTTGATTATATCTGGTTTAGACAATTATCAAATAGGCATGACAATTGATTGTTTTTGTTGATGAGCACTCATCTTGTGCTATTCAGGATCTGAACTTTTGATTCGAGAGCTTCCTTCCATTCTTGATGGTTCTGCGAGGGCCAAAGCTAAACTCCAAGATGACGGTAAAGCTACACTTGCGCCGAAGGTACAACTTTCTTTTATTCATTTGATGTTGGAAGCTTGCCATTTAGTATTGTAGCGGGTGAATTCCCCTTACCTCAATGTGAGGTGGGGATCCTCTTTTATAGAGAAGTAAAAACTAATTACATGGTGTTAAGTCCAATGTGGGACTCAGAACAGAAATACCCCTTTAACCTTAAATGGGGTCCAACACTCCCCCTCAAGCTGGACATGCCCAGATTGGATAGAGTCCCACAAAGAGAAAAAGACAACAAAGACACAGGACCATCTCAGACTCCCCCTCAAGCTGGGCCAGGGAGGCTGTGAATACCCAGCCGGGTAGTGAGAGACTCAAGGCGAGCTCCTGGAAGACCTTTGGTGAAGAGATCGGCAAGCTGATCGGCCGTCGGGATATGGCCGAAGCCGATATGGCGCTGCTCCAGACGTATGACATCGACTACTTTGAGACCTTCTCTCCAGTCGCCAAGATGGCCTCGGTCCGCCTTTTCCTTTCGCTGGCTGCTCATCATCACTGACCGCTTCATCAACTGGATGTTAAAAATGCTTTTCTCCATGACTTTCTTGATGAAGAAGTCTACCTCCAGCAGCCTCCTGGTTTTTTGGCCTCTGGTGCCGACCGCCATGTCTGCCGTCTCCGTCGCTCCCTCTACGGCCTCAAGCAGTCTCCTCGGGCTTGGTTTGGCCGCTTCAGCACAGTCGTCACAGCCTTTGGCCTCTCTCGCAGTATGAAGGATCACACCGTCTTCTTCCGTACGACGGCGCATGGCTGTATCTTGCTTGTGGTTTATGTGGATGACATCATCATCACAGGGAGCGACTCCAGAGGCATCGCCAGCCTTAAGGCGCATCTTCACCGGCACTTTCACACCAAGGATCTTGGTCCCCTCACTTACTTCCTTGGCATCGAGGTCTCCCGGACTGCGGACACTATTTCTCTCTGCCAGCGCAAGTATGCTCTTGATATCTTGCAGGATGCCGGGTTGAGCACCGCCACTGCCGTGGACACTCCCCTTGAGCCTGGGGAACGCTCCCTTCATTCCGACTCGGAACCCTTTCCTCATCCCGAGAGCTATCGCCGCCTGGTCGGTAAACTCAACTACCTCACCATGACGCGTCCTGACATTGCCTGTGCAGTTGGCAAAGTCAGCCAGTTCATGGAACATCCCACCCGCTCTCAGTGGGATGCTGTCCTTCGCATTGCCAAATACATCAAGAAAGACCCTGCCCGTGGCCTTCAGTACTCCCATCATGCTCACATGGATGTTGAGGCCTTCTGTGATGCGGACTATGCCGGATGCCTCGCTACCCGCAGGTCTACTTCGGGTTTCGCCGTGTTCTTTGCCGGCAATCTCATCTCTTGGCGCAGCAAGAAGCAGACTGTCGTCTCCCGGTCGAGTGCCGAGGCCAAGTATCGAGCCATGGCCACCGTCACTACTGAGATCCTCTGGCTTCGTCATCTCCTCCATGAGCTCGGTTCACATCTATATGCATGAATAAGTACATCAAAAGACAACATGGTGAGGTTGGCAAGAGAATTCAAGATTGTATTTGGTGCTAAGAAATTTGACACCATGATACCCAACTTTTCCACATTGAAAACATACGATTGAAATTTCCCTTTGAATTTCTCTTTCTTTTGAGATCAGAGGAGAGGAATGACATTTTGCTTCATCAAACTCTTCATCTTCCGGATCATCTTCCACAATGAGCTTTTTCATGGCTTTAAATGCCATCTCCTTCGTCTGGCTTTGAATGCTGTCTCCCTTGTCTTCTTCTCAACCAATGGATTATATTCGTTCATCCTTATCTCGTATGCAACGAGTGCGCTTTGAAAATTGTCCACACACTGTTTTTAGGTCTCTTTCTTCAATAATTGAAACTTTTGGATTAAAGTAAGTGGATAATCTTTGCAAGAATCCGTTTTGTAATGCTCGCATCTTCAATAGCTTCACCAAGTCGGTGCATATCTCCCATTATACTAATCTTTTGATTAAGGAATGCGTCAAAGGATTCCATTGGTAGCATCTTTTTAGCAAAAATCCCCGAGTTAATTTTTCAGAGATTTTGGGTTGTGTTTGTTGAAAGAGTGTAATGTCCCCGGTCCGGTTCACCTTTGACGTGACCAAACTGGGCGTTACGTACCTCAAGCGCATCTCCCCGTACACCACAGGTTGCCTACCAAATAAACAAATAAAAGCAGACATCCTAGCTGCATGTCATCAGTAAATAAATAACCCCCATGCTATAACAAAAGATGACTACAACAACACCGGGTCCCGAGTCCTTGCTCTTTCTCGACTCTTGACTCCAGCTGAGCTCCACAACTCAACCATCCAATGCAGGGCTCTTGTCCTTACATGTGTCTGCATCCATGAAGCTTGTTCACGTACCAAAGCACCTGAGCAAGATGTGAGTACAACCCAGTAGGTCGCTACCAACGATGTTCCTAACATATCCAGTATAAGCATGTGCATGTACAATGTGATATGCTCGTAAATAAAAGCAGACAGACCATCACAACAATAATAAATACGTCACGACCACAAGTACTACACCGCCTAAGTGTGACTATACTTGCTTCGGCCGGTGCTAGGGTGTCTCTGAACATATCACCAACAATCAACTAGGCATCACGTCCCAAGTCAACATCAATGGACAGAACGTCCTGTCATAGTATTAGGACCAATATGTGGGCAATGCGGCCCAATAACATAACAAGAATAGTGGGCCTAATGTCCTTGAGATATCACGATCATCAATACATGGGCAATACGTCCCAATAACACAATCACAACCATGGGTATAGCGCCCCTGAGTAATCACATTCTAGCGGGCATCCCGTCCCGACTACAAGATCGAGAGAGGGCATCACGTCCCATAACAACCATTCTCGCACGGGCATCTCGTCCCCTTGGAAGCATCATATCATGGGCAGTACATCCCACTCCCAAGAAAAATAACAAATAATTGGGCATTTCGTCCCGGGCATGATGTCCCCTTGGAAGTATCACATCATAGGCAGTACATCCCGGTCTCAAGGGAAATTACAAATAACTGGGCATTTCATCCCGGGCATCGTGTCCACTTGGAAGTGTCACATCATGGGCATTTCGTCCCACTTCCAAGGGTGTTAGTAGGAAAACGGGCAAAGCGTCCCGTGCCATAGGTGTCATCAGTTTAATTGGGCATTTCGTTCCATTGCCATCATCATCATCAAGACCACATGACATTACATTACACGACTTGGTGGGCATTACATCCCCACTATAACGGGCATAACGTCCCAAGTTATGAGGTCATCATATAATGGGCATAGCTTCCCTAGCCATGACATCTCATACATGGGCAAGACATCCCGAGTCCCGAGCCATAACACGAGTGGAAGGTCATCATGTCTCATAAGCATATGGGCAAGACATCCCGAGTCCCGAGCCATAACACGAGTGGAAGGGCATCATGTCTCATAAGCATCCGCTTGTACGAACATCACGTCCCCTTCCATGGAAGCATCAACAAGGGCAATCCTTTCCACTTCCATGGGCAATGACAAATTTCTGAGCAAAATGTCCCATCTCGAGTGTCATGAGGTGAATGGGCAATCCGTCCCACATCATGTAAAGCATCAACACATTGGGTAGGCCGTCCCACACCACAAGCGTCGTCAACACTAGTGGGCATGCCGTCCCAGGCCATAGATTCAACGGAGTGAGTGGGTAGGTCCTCCCACACTTGAACAACATATCAAACGAGGGGCATCTTGTCCATGACAAAATAATACAACTGGGCATAACACCCCACAACATAATCACAAACACATAATGGCATAAATAAATAGCTTAAGCAAAGCCACCACCCAAGCAAGGCACAATTTGGTTGGCTTAACGTCCAACTCCCTATTTAAGTCTCAAGCTAGGTTGGCCGTCACACGCCCAACATATACCCATGATCCATTCGGGCCAAGCCTCAAGCCGACCTTACACAACTCACACATCTCCTACTCAAGGAGGCCAACACCATGGCTATCCAATGAGACATCCCTCTTGGTTCTATAGTCCATAATTTCCAACACTTTAATTCTCACCCATGGCCCTCAGTAGCCATGATATCAATCTACATCACATGGAAGGCCAAATCATAACCCCAATAGTACCCACTTGCTGTTAGGCGGTGATGGAAAAAAAAAACATCCCACTCAAAAGCTCGCACTGACCTCTCTCAACTATATCTCTCTCCTATATCCAAGGAGGAAAAAGGCACTTGTAGAGGAATAAAAGAGAGACCCGAACCCCCAAGGTGTCTCTCTAAAGGAGCCCTAGGGGTGTATTTATAATGAATATTAAAAACCACACCGGACCTCAAGTCCGATGTGGGATGCAGACTCCAACACTCCCCCTCAAGCTAGGTGTACCTAGCTTGGACACATAATGAAAATAAAGCAACAAAACAGACGCTAACACTCCCCCTCAAGCTGGACATGCCCAGCTTGATGATAAAACAAGACGACAGAAAGCAGAATTATAGAAAAAGTTGTCAGGCTGCTGCTCCTCCTCACGATCGAAGCTCCCCCTCAGGATGATGGATGATGGTGCGGGCGCAGCAGATGACCACTCAGATCGGCTGGGTGACGGAGCGCCAGGAATGCCGCACTAGTGGGGCCGGTCGTTGAAACGCCGAGAAATCCAAACTAGCACCGGGAAAACCGCACTTGCGGGGCCGGCGACGGGAGGCGGGGATTCCGCAGAATTGTTGCGGGACTGGCGGCGCCAACGGGCCCAAATCCGAGGATGTCGAGCTACTGCGCCAGCGAATGGACGTGCTGGCGGACAGAGATGCGGCTGCCGGGAGGTGCTGGGAGATGCCGGCGAGGCGGGGATGCCGCAGGAGGCCGGCGAGGGTGCAGGAGGCCGAGAGACGGCGCTGGAAGTCGGAGGAGGCCACCGGCGTGGAGCAGCCAACAAGGGTGGAGGCCGGTTGCTGGAGGCCGGCTGCTGGAAGCGCTGGCAGGAATGGAGGCCGGCTGGAGAAGGGAGGCTGCCGGCGCATGGAGCCGGCTGGGATGGAGCCGCCGGGGAGGGAGAGTCGCCGGGAGGGAGCGCAGCGGGAGTGAGGACTGCTGGGAGGTAGGGCCTGCCGAGAGCTCCGCAGGAGGAGGCGACGGCGGCTGGAGAACTAGGGAGAGGCGTCCGCCGGGCGCCGGCATGGAGGGGCCGCCGAGACGAGGGCGCACCGCGTGAGGGCGACAGAGGTCGGGAAGCTGCAGCAGGGAGCCGTCGCGGAAGGGAGGCGCGCAAGGGTCGGGAGGCGTCGCGACGGGCGGCGCAACGGGATGCGCCGCTGCGGGATGTCGGGGCCGGCTCGCTCAGAGGAGGCAGCGGGAAGGGAGGCGCGCCGTCGGGGAAGGCCACAGGGGGCGGCTGGGATGGGAAGCGCGCCGGGAGAGCAGGCCGCCGTGCGCTGGAGGGCTGCGCGACCAGGAGCCGGCAGGGAAGAGGCGGACGGGAGGGAGGGCCTGCCGGGAAGGGAGGGCCGCCGCGCGCAGCGGGGAAGCAGGCGCCGGCAGGGGAGACCCGCCGGAGAAACGAGCCCGGAGGGGGCGGCGGCTGAGAAAAAAAAACTAACCCTACATTAGGGCCGCCGCCCCCCCACGGGGGATAAATAAAAAGAACCCTAGATGAAGGGGGAAATAAAATGGGAGGAAGAGGGGTCGGGATTAACTTCCCTCTGATACCATGTAGAGGAATAAAAGAGAGACCCGAACCCCCAAGGTGTCTCTCTAAAGGAGCCCTTGGGGTGTATTTATAATGAATATTAAAAACCACACCGGACCTCAAGTCCGATGTGGGATGCAGACTCCAACAGCACTCAATCAAGGTCTTAGACATCATAACATAAATGAAGGGAAGCCCCTAAGGGGTCCCAAGTGTAAGGTTCTTTAATTTAAGCCTACGTCCATCGATGGTCAAGGCATCAAGACATAGCAATAGGAGGGTCCCAAGTGTAAGGTTCTTTAATTTAAGCCTACGACCATCGATGGTCAAGGCCTCAAGACATAACAATAGGAGGGTCCATCCATTACAACCCTAGAAGTCCCCAACTTATTCGGGTCAATGAAAAACGATTTAATTTAATTCAAGATTAACCCCACACCGGCGACGAGATCACATAACCTAGGTCGCACAAAACAATGCATTAACCATTGGGAATGTTAGGGACCACCTACCTCAAAATGGAGTTAACCCCTTAGCAAAACTTGGTCACCATCGCTTAAGCTCGTCCAAGCCCGATCAAGCTCCATCGGCTATCATCCAACCTTACAATGCCATAACTTCATCAAACATCCATTCCAATTAATTATAAACAATTATAATTAATTTACACTTTTAATCATTATTAAAGTCAATTAGGCATAATTCAAGAATAACTCACTGTACGACGTAACGACGTTGAAACCTCATCCAACGGAGTGTGGTTCATACTCGACACACTCCTGAGCCCACGACCAATCGAATCCCTAACACCTGACACCCAAACATCAACCATTTCCATCCCAAATTGGTGGGATATCTAAAATAAATTTGGGAAGCGACTTACCTCAACTTATCCAACCTGGTGCAAAAACCTCTCCCCTCTAGCCCGATTCCACCATGCTCCGATGAAATCGACATCAATTTCCCTAAACTGCTCTTTGCCAAATCAAAAGAATAGGAAGAGGAACAAAAGAGGAGAAATGAGCAAGAATCTACCTCAAATCACTAGCGAAACCCCTTTGGATTCATCCAATATCAAAGGGAAAAAGGGAGGGGAAGATGGAGAGGTGAGATGCGGCTCTCCCTTCCCTCGTCCGACCTAGATAAAACACCCCCAAGTGGGGTGCAAAAACAGGGGTAGAATGACACCATTTTGCCCCTTCAAAAGAACATATCAGGGGGCTTGTTGTGTCTTGACCCTCCTCGTCAAGTTTTGACGTCCATCCTCAGGTCACCCCGACAACTTCCTAGCCACCCTTTGCTACGTGGCCCTGTGCCCCATGACGCAACGGCCCGCTCCAGGGCATAACCTGAAAGCCACGATCATCTGGGCCCCGGGTTACCCTTCGACTTGACCATCCACATCACGCTGCAATGCCCCCATTGGCTAGTCTCCACGGTGCAACCGCCATCACTGTGATGCGACACCTTATTGTGATCCTAGAACCTTGATTTCACACGAACTCCACACCACAAGGCAATGCCTCTCGTTGCGGTGTGTGCCACCTCCATTGAAAACTTAATCTTTCTCGGGGAAATCACGACGTGATTCTCTACCACCACAACACACGATTCTCCTTGATAGCCCAAATTTATTCTTACGTAGGAACTTGGCGTGACTTGCCACTTGCTTCAAAAGTTTTTATCTTACGCAGACTCTCGCCTCCTATTGCGGTGTGACCTTCGACCCGCATCAAAATTTCAGCCCGAACCAAGTCCAACTCCTCAAAACACCTACCCTCAGCCTCCGCGAACTCATCCAACAATTGGAAACATTCAAAACAACACATGGTTTAGTAAAATTTTGAATAAAACCGCACCTCAACATATGCGAGGTGTTACAACCTCTCCACCATAACACTTATCGTCTCCGGAAAAATCTCCACATGCATCTCTTGCAAATCGCATCGGTCACCTAAACTCGTTGCATGGTTTGAATTCAAGTCTCCCTTTGGCTATGATCGTGCCGACACCACACCTGAACCAGTGAAACTGCACCACACCATGGACCCCTCACGCTTTGGCCCATCATAAATGCTAGTGGTCACCTGTACAACGTGCATAGATTTTTATTTGAGCCATAACTCTTGATCGCACGTGAAGAGCGTGAGTCGATACCTCACTGCACTGACTAACCTCGGAAAACCCGATGGCGTGAGCACCGCGGCATGTCTAATCCACCAACTCCCCAACGATGCCACACCCTCGACGGCATTCGTGGATTCCCAATTTCCAACGTCATGCACCCTAGGTCGATGTCATTGGTCTAAACCAGACCATTGCTTGCCCGATGATACATTCGGGCACCTTCAAAACATCCGAGCCTCTAATCCATAGCCTCACCCTCGAGATTCAATCCAAACACGAAGCATTGCTCTGCTATATAGGTCTTCGTACTTCCCACGAGTACCGACGTCCACCGACTTGGTTCTTTAACCGACCAAACTCCTAAATTCCTACCAGTCAGTTGATGGACGCACTGACCTACTCAAACGCCACGGTCTAGTTTAGAATCTGGTGCTCTCCCACCGACCGAACACACACAAACGCACACACACAGATTGGGCGCTTGTATCCACGCGCCAACGCAGAACCCCTATCACTACTGGTCTAGGTTCGCCATAAGCGTCATAGCTGGCACTCACCACACTCCACCCGAACGAGGGAAGCGACTTACCTCAACTTATCCAACCTGGTGCAAAAACCTCTCCCCTCTAGCCCGATTCCACCATGCTCCGACGAAATCGACACCAATTTCCCTAAACTGCTCTTTGCCAAATCAAAAGAATAGGAAGAGGAACAAAAGAGGAGGAATGAGCAAGAATCTACCTCAAATCACTAGCGAAACCCCTTTGGATTCATCCAATATCAAAGGGAAAAAGGGAGGGGAAGATGGAGAGGTGAGATGCGGCTCTCCCTTCCCTCGACCGACCTAGATAGAACACCCCCAAGTGGGGTGCAAAAACAGGGATAAAATGACACCATTTTGCCCCTTCAAAAGAACATATCAGGGGGCTTGTTGTGTCTTGACCCTCCTCGTCACGTTTCGACGTCCATCCTCAGGTCACCCCGACAACTTCCTAGCCACCCTTTGCTACGTGACCCTGTGCCCCATGACGCAACGGCCCGCTTCAGGGCATAACCTGAAAGCCACGATCATCTGGGCCCCGGGTTACCCTTCGACTTGACCACCCACATCACGCTGCAATGCCCCCATTGGCCAGTCTCCACGGTGCAACCGCCATCACTGTGATGCGACACCTTATTGTGATCCTAGAACCTTGATTTCACATGAACTCCACACCACAACGCAATGCCTCTCGTTGCGGCGTGTGCCACCTCCATTGAAAACTTAATCTTTCTCGGGGAAATCACGACGTGATTCTCTACCATCACAACACACGATTCTCCTTGATAGCCCAAATTTATTCTTACGTAGGAACTTGGCGTGACTTGCCACTTGCTTCAAAAGTTTTTATCTTACGCATACTCTTGCCTCCTGTTGCGGTGTGACCTTCGACCCGCATCAAAATTTCAGCCCGAACCAAGTCCAACTCCTCAAAACACCTACCCTCAGCCTCCGCGAACTCATCCAACAATTGGAAACATTCAAAACAACACATGGTTCAGTAAAATTTTGAATAAAACCGCACCTCGACATATGCGAGGTGTTACAACCTCTCCACCATAACACTTATCGTCCCCGGAAAAATCTCCACATGCATCTCTCGCAAATCGCACCGGTCACCTAAACTCGCTGCATGGTTTGAATTCAAATCTCCCTTTGGCTATTATCCTACCGACACCGCACCCGAACCAGTGAAACTGCACCACACCATGGACCCCTCACGCTTTGGCCCATCATAAATGCTAGTGGTCACCTGTACAACGTGCATAGATTTTTATTTGAGCCGTAAGTCTCGATCGCACGTGAAGAGCGTGAGTCGATACCTCACTGCACTGACTAACCTCGGAAAACCCGATGGCCTGAGCACCACGACATGTCTAATCTACCAACTCCCCAACGATGCCACACCCCCGACGACATTCGTGGATTCCAAATTTCCAACGTCATGCACCCAGGTCGATGTCATTGGTCTAAACCAGACCATTGCTTGCCCGATGATACATTCGGGCACCTTCAAAACACCCGGGCCTCTAATCCATAGCCTCACCCTCGAGATTCAATCCAAACACGAAGCATTGCTTGGTATATAGGTCTTCGTACTTCCCACAAGTACCGACGTCCACTAACTTGGTTCTTTAACCGACCAAACTCCTAAATTCCTACCAGTCAGTCGATGAACGCACTGACCTACTCAAACGCCACGATCTAGTTTAGAATCTGGTGCTCTCCCATCGATCGAACACACACAAACGCACACACACACAGATAAGGCGCTTGTATCCAAGCGCCAACGCAGAACCCCTATCACTACTGGTCTAGGTTCGCCATAAGCGTCACAGCTGGCACTCACCACACTCCACCCGAACGAGGGAAGCAACTTACCTCAACTTATCCAACGTGGTGCAAAAACCTCTCCCCTCTAGCCCGATTCCACCATGCTCCGACGAAATCGACACCAATTTCCCTAAACTGCTCTTTGCCAAATCAAAAGAATAGGAAGAGGAACAAAAGAGGAGGAATGAGCAAGAATCTACCTCAAATCACTAGCGAAACCCCTTTGGATTCATCCAATATCAAAGGGAAAAAGGGAGGGGAAGATAAAGAGGTGAGATGCGGCTCTCCCTTCCCTTGACCGACCTAGATAGAACACCCCCAAGTGGGGTGCAAAAACATGGGTAGAATGACACCATTTTGCCCCTTCAAAAGAACATATCAGGGGGCTTGTTGTGTTTTGACCCTCCTCGTCACGTTTCGACGTCCATCCTCGGGTCACCCCGACAGCTTCCTAGCCACCCTTTGCTACGTGGCCCTGTGCCCCATGACGCAACGGCCCGCTCCAGGGCATAGCCTGAGCCACGATCATCTGGGCCCCGGGTTACCCTTCGACTTGACCACCCACATCACGCTGCAATGCCCCCATTGGCTAGTCTCCACGGTGCAACCGCCATCACTGTGATGCGACACCTTATTGTGATCCTAGAACCTTGATTTCACACGAACTCCACACCACAACGCAATGCCTCTCGTTGCGGCGTGTGCCACCTCCATTGAAAACTTAATCTTTCTCGGGGAAATCACGACGTGATTCTCTACCACCACAAGACACGATTCTCCTTGATAGCCCAAATTTATTCTTACGTAGGAACTTGGCGTGACTTGCCACTTGCTTCAAAAGTTTTTATCTTATGCAGACTCTCGCCTCCTGTTGCGATGTGACCTTCGACCTGCATAAAAATTTCAGCCCGAGCCAAGTCCAACTCCTCAAAACACACCTACCCTCAGCCTCCGCGAACTCATCCAACAATTGGAAACATTCAAAACAACACATGGTTCAGGAAAATTTTGAATAAAACCGCACCTCGACATATGCGAGGTGTTACAACCTCTCCACCATAACACTTATCGTGCCCAGAAAAATCTCCACATGCATCTCTCGCAAATCGCATCGGTCACCTAAACTTGCTGCATGGTTTGGATTCAAATCTCCCTTTGGCTATGATCGCGCCGACACCGCACCCGAACCAGTGAAACTGCACCACACCATGGACCCCTCACGCTTTGGCCCATCATAAATGCTAGTGGTCACCTGTACAACGTGCATAGATTTTTATTTGAGCCATAAGTCTCGATCGCACGTGAAGAGCGTGAGTTGATACCTTACTGCACTGACTAACCTTGGAAAACCCGATGGCCTGAGCACCGCGACATGTCTAATCCACCAACTCCCCAACAATGCCACACCCTCGACGACATTCGTGGATTCCCAATTTCCAACGTCATGCACCCCAGGTCGATGTCATTGGTCTAAACCAGACCATTGCTTGCCCGATGATACATTCGGGCACCTTCAAAACATCCGGGCCTTTAATCCATGGCCTCACTCTCGAGATTCAATCCAAACACGAAGCATTGCTCTGCTATATAGGTCTTCATACTTCCCACGAGTACCGACGTCCACCGACTTGGTTCTTTAACGGACCAAACTCCTAAATTCCTACCAGTCAGTCGATGAACGCACTGACCTACTCAAACGCCACGGTCTAGTTTAGAATCTGGTGCTCTCCCACCGATCGAACACACACAAGCACACACACACACAGATAGGGCGCTTGTATCCAAGCGCCAACACAGAACCCCTATCACTACTGGTCTAGGTTCGCCATAAGCGTCACAGCTGGTACTCACCACACTCCACCTGAACGAGGGTTGGAAGAAAAACAATCTCAATAGTGGCTTGCCACTATATAATTTCCCAACCCGCCGGTCCTACATATCAACGTTTCCATATCACATGATTAGCTGGATGTTGATTCGCCCCATTCCGTGCCTTTATCAATAGAAGACATCTTTATGCCCGCACCGGGCCACCACTCTAGGGTGTTAATCTTCACCGAGTACCCCCATACCTGAGGATCGCTATCACATCCATAGGCACATCGAAACGCAGCCCCCAAGCAACACGTTCCATCATACCCTCATAGAAGGAAAAAGATAGTAGCATGCAATACGTTCCGCCACTCCATACTCATCCTACAACATAAGGGTCTCACATCAATAGGGCATAACCCTAGTCCGACCTAAGTACCGTCGGGCTTGGTATCAGATATGAATAGGATTCACCTCATCAATTGCTAAACAACAATAACACAATCAAAGCATATGCCCGGTTAAATATAATGTCACTATCAAGGAAAACACTATATAAGTTGGTGACACTTCAAATAACCATCCCCATATCATAATCAAGGTGCCCAACCACAAGCAAACACATGAATGTCATGTGGATCCTGTGTGCTAATATGATGCACAAACACACGCTCTCTTGTCACCTCGGGCCAAGAGTAAAACCATAAAATCAATAATCTCCGAACATCATACTTGACATAAATCAAACAACTCAATTGTAAAAAGTGTAAAGCTCAAAACAAAAAATCTCAACTCCCCGTAACTTGGATTCCTGCGCATGCAGGTGTTGGCCAGGCACAAGGCATATCGTCCATCCCAAGTTCCGACCAGTCTTATCTTCGTTTACTGTATCTCAAATAGTAAGACAAAGAAAAAGAAGGCTTTGATACCACTTTGTAACGTCCTCGGTCTGGTTCACCTCCGCTGTGATCGAACCAGGTGTTATGTACCTCAGGCACGCCTCTCCGTACGCCAGAGGCCGCCAACCAAGGGTGAGGGTCTATAGGTGATCGCGGGGAGACTTTATCCTCTGGTACAGGTAATTGTAAATAACAATTGAAGCAAAATAATCAACAATCATCGCTAAATAAAACAAATAAAAGCAGACATCCCAGCTACATGCCATCAATAAATAAATAACATCCCCCGTGCTATAACAAAAGAGTTGTAGTAATGTCAACACAGTCATACAAAAGGTAAGGTTACCCATAGGGTGACCATGAGCAGACTTAGCAAAATAAATAGGGTAAAGATGACTACAACAACACTGGGTCCCAACTCCCTCCTCGGTCCCGTCTCTCGACTCTAGGTGAGGTCCATAACTCAACCATCCAATGCCCCTCTTGCCCTTACCTGTGCCTGCATCCATAAAGTCTGCTTGTGTACCAAAGTGCCCGAGCAGGGTGCGAGTACAACCCAGTAGGCCACCACCAATGGTGTCCCTAACATATCCAGTATAAACATGTGCATGTGCAATGTGATATGCTCGTAAATAAAAGCAGACAAAACATGATAGTAATAATAAATACGTTATAGCCACCGGTACTACACAACCACCCAAGTGTGACTATACCTGCTTTGACCAGTGCCAGAGTTGAACGTCTCGTCATAGTATCAGGACCAATACGTGTGCAATGCATCCCAATAATGTAACGAGAACAATGGGCATAACGTCCCTAAGATATCGCAATCATCAATACATGGGCAGTACGTCCTGATAACACAGTCACAACCATGGGCAGAGCACCCTTGAGCAATAACATTCAAGCGGGCATCCCATCCCGAGTACAAGATCAAGAGAGGGCATAACGTCCCCAGTCACGGACGTAAACACAAGTGAGGGAAAAACACTCTAATTTTGTGCCGCATCACAAGAGAGGGTATCACGTCCCATTTCATCCATTCTCGTATGTTCATCTCGTCCCCTTGGAAGCATCACATCATGGGCAGTACATCCCACTCCCAAGGGAAATAGCAAATAATTGTGCATTTCGTCTTGGGCATTGCGTCCCATTCCTTCGAAGTATCACATCATGGGTTGTACATCCCACCCCCAAGGGAAATGACTAATAACTGGGCATTTCGTCCCAGACATCATGTCCCCTTCTTTGGAAGTATCACATCATGGGCAGTACGTCCCACTTCCAAGGGCCTTAACAAGTAAACTAACTGGCAAAGCGTCCCATGCCATAGGCGTCATTAGTTTAATTGGGCATTTCGTCCCATTACCATCATCATCAAGATCTCGTGGCATTACATTCCACGGTTTAGTGGGCATCACATCCCACTATAACGGGCATAACATCTTAAGTCATGAGCCCATCACATAATGGGCATTGCGTCCCTAGCCATGACAACTCATACACGGGCAAGGCATCCCTGGTCTCGGCCCATAACACGAGTCAAAGGGCATCATGTCCCACAAGCATCCACCTGTATGGGCATTACGTCCCTTTCCATGGAAGCCTCTCAACAAGGGCAGTCCGTCCCACTTCCATGGATAATGAAAAATCTTTGGCAAAATGTCCCCTCTCGAGTGTTGTGGTGAATGAGCAATCTGTCCCACACCGGGTGGAGCATCAACACGTCGGGCAGGTTTTCCCATGCCATAAACATCATCAACACAAGTGGGCATGTCGTCCCTTGTTAGAGGCATAACAGAGTGAATGGGCAGGTTGCCCCACACTCGAACAACATATCAAACAAGGGGCATCTCGTCCACCTCATAACAGAATAATACTAGGCATAACACCCCATGACACAAGCAAGGCACAATTTGGTTGGCATAATGTCCAACTCGCTCTTTATGTCTAAGCTAGGTCGGCCCTCAGACGACCAACCTATACCCATGTCCAATACGGAGGTATAACCCACCCGGTTACTACAAGCCAGAGGGGGGGGGGACACTCACCCTATACATTAGTCATATAGCCCAAAAAGGCTAACAAGGCATCACTAATGATCTAGTCAAGCCTCATGGTGACCTTACATGACTCACCCTAGACGTTAGTCATATAGCCCAAAGGCTAACAAGGCATCACTAATGATCTAGTCAAGCCTCATGGTGACCTTACATGACTCACACATCTTGTACTCAAGGAGGCCAAGAGAACCTATCCTAGGCCCTTAACGTCATGGCTAACCAAGGAGGCATCCCTCTTGGCTCTAAAGACCATAATTTCCTACACTTTAATTCTCACCTCTGGCCTTTGGTGGCCATGATATCAATCTACGTCACATGGAAGGCCAAATCATAGCCCCAACAGCACTTGCGCGCTCCCAGGCTGCGAGGGAAAAAAAACATCCTAGTCAAAGGCTCATGTTGGTTTATGAGTGATATAATAAGGTGGGATGGGGAAAATATGTAAATGTCCTCTTGGTTGGTTTGTTAGTTGGTTAGTTTGTTAGTTGTCTAAAAGCTTCTGGTTGAGTCTATAAATAAGGGTGTTGAGGGCCGTATGGGAGAGGATTGTATTTTTCTGGTGTATAAAATCTGCTGTGCAGATAGAGGCTGCTGCCTTGGGCCTTGGAGCAGTGTCTTTGAGGAGTAATTCCTTCTTTTTTCTTCTCCATCAAACCACTGTAATTCCTTCTTTTAATACATGATTCCTATTATTTCTCTCTCAAGCACCTATCAATTGGTGCTTTCATTGAGATATTGAGAGATTGAGAGATTGAGAGATTGAGAGATTGAGAGATTGAGAGATTGAGAGATTGAGAGAATTGAGAGATTGAGAGAATTGAGAGAGAAAATTGCAGCTGGATTGAGTGATATTTTAGAGAGAGACTTGAAGAAATCAGAATCTGGCGCTAGTGATCAGAGGAGACGTGCGCTACCACACGACCGGCCAAGCTTACTTTTCACTGTTGGCGCGCACCGTCGGTATCCATTGGTACGCATACAAGGTCAACATACCGATTCTCATATGCGGTCATCGACGGATTTAACAGGCGACTACAAACTGTTCAGTTCTTTTCTGTTGGAGTGCGTACTCACCACTTGTGACGAACACCGTCACGGCGTCGCCTTAGCTGGAGACGACAGTTGCAAACGACTCTTGAGTTTGATGTTCCGCAACGCGACCGAGACACGCTGTTCAGTTTTTTTTTGTTTTGATCGGACGACACACGCCCGCCTTCCGCAGAAGCAGCTGAGACGCACCGGACGCACCTGCTGAGACGCACCAGACGCAGCAGCTGAGATGTTGTTGTACCACTGCTTCACGACGCACCAGATGCAGCAGCCGAGACGTTGTACCACTGCTTCGCGACGTACCAGACGCAGGAGCTAAAACCTGTTTTGGCGACGCACTGGACGCAGAGAAGAAAGACACATCGCTCGTGACAGGAAAAAAAAGGGAACACATCTATGGCCTGCCAACCAGAACGATTGAGGCGGAACGAAAGAAAGCAGGCATATTAGTTCGCTCGAACCAGTAGACGTGTTTTTCCAACCCTCTTCTAGCTCGTTTGAACGTGGCATCAACGAACAGCGCTGTACCTGAGGCGAGCGAACCTGGACCTTGCGGAGCAGCTGTCACATACTTCTTATTACAAGAAGAATTCGTATGCTGTTCCGGTAGTGCATCAGATTTATGCCCACATGAATGGAGAATAGAGTTGCTAGTTTAGAGACATCAGTAGAAGAGCTGCGAGCTAGTTCTCAGCGACAAGAGGTCAGGCAGCTGCGACTCGAGAACCAGATGTGGGAATTGATGGTAATGTTAGTCCAGCAGGGGACAAATCAGGCAGGCCAACCGAGTCACGATACTGAAAAGGGAAATTCGGTTTCCTGAAATGAAGGAGGAAACAGTCTGAACACTACTGCTTTGAATACTGATCGCGGACCAGAGACGTTAATGGTTGGCGAGAGAGAGTCCAAAATGGAGTGGGAGACGCTGCGTAGGACATCAACCAGACAACTGGAAATGCCTGTTTTCTCTGGTGAGGATCCGATTACTTGGATTACCTTACCTGTGGTGAAACTTTTTTTTCTATTTACTGCACACGTGAAGAATACAAAGTGCCATTGACACAACTGAGTATGGATGGGCTGACTCAGTATTGAATACTTTCTCTGAAGTCAGTTCAACCGCAGCTTTCATGGAAGCAGTTTAAGGAGGAGCTACTCAGTAGATATGGCGTCACAACAGAGGAAGACCCAATGATTTGTTTGAAGGACTTACGCCAAGGTGAGATAGTGGATGAATATATTGACGAATTTGAACGCATTGCTTTTCAGATACCCGACCTTTCTGAGAATTGGTACAGGAGTCTATTTATTGGTGGGCTCAAACCCGAGATTGACAGCTCGGTTATGACCCACGAACCACCAAGCAAGGCGCAACTCCTTACTCTGACCAGGAGAGCAGAACGAGAGCTGCTATCCACGGGAATACTTCCGCAACCTGCACCCTGAGATAAGCAGACTGTTTTTTGCAGCCAAGAGAGAAGTTGGAACCCCATTACAGTGAAACTGGTTCCCAAAAAAGAAGGCATAGAAAAAGAACGACGGGGAGGTGACAATGTTCCTTGGGAGAGGGGAGTCCAAAGTTTGTCCAAAGAAGAATTTGTGGAAAGGAAAAAGAAGGGATTGTGCTATGCTTGTGGACAAAGATTTAGTTCGGGACATCGGTGTTCAGCAAATGTCTCTAAGCTGATGATATGGGAGAATATTGATCCACCCAGTGAGGAGGAACATGAACCAATGTTGGGACCCTAGAAGGATGGATCGTACGGTTGAAGAGGCGACTTGAAATTTTTTCACCTTGAGGACAAGGTGGATTTTCAAGGGGTGGGTATTGATAGGTTTATGGGTGATATAATAATGTGGGATGGGGAAAATATGTAAATGTCTGGTTAGTTGGTTAGTTGGTTAGTTTGTTAGTTGGTTAGTTTGTTAGTTGTCTATAAGCTTCCCGTTGAGTCTATAAATAAGGGTGTTGAGGACTGTATGGGGGGGGGGTTGTATTGTTCTGGTGTATGGGATCTGGTGTGCAGATATAGGCTGCTGCCTTGGGCCTTGGAGCAGTGTCTCTGAGGAGTAATTCCTTCTTTCTTCTTCTTCTCCACCAAACCACTGTAATTCCTTCTGTTAATATAGGATTTCTACTATTTCTCTCTCAAGCACCTATCAACCTCTGTCAACTATACGTCTCTCCTATATCCAAGGAGAAAAAAGACACCTCATCAAGGCCCTAGATATCATAGTATAACTCAAGGGAAGCCCCCCAAGGGGTCCCGCATATGAAGTTCAACACACTTTAATTTAAGCTCATGACACACCATCATGACAGCTCCTCTATAACATCAGACTCTTATGTACAAAGCGGTCACATGTTGAATTTATAATTATTTATTATTCGTTGACCATTTTCATGCGTTTGCACTTTCTTTTACTTCAAATCGCTTCTTTTTAATATCCGAGCATCGTTGTCTCTTCCCTTCGTTCTCGCTAACATAACCAGTAAACGATTAATATTAAAAGCTCTGATACCACTTAAAGTTTCGGGCACACCGTAAGCGCTTTGGTGGTACGAAAAACTCGATTTTTAGTATTAATTTTCGAGTAATCGTTGCTGCGCATGGCAAATAACGCCAAATCCAACGAAAACCGCAGATTACCTGACTAAAAAATATGTTGGAACTATAAGAGGAGGATCCTCACATGTAATTTATAATTAATTTATGAGAAAATATAAAATTACCTTTTACTTGTAATTCTCTCTTCGTTGATGATCCGATTGACTAGATCTCGTCGTACCGTCGTTGCGTTGCAAGATCCATGTGCAAAGTCCCTCTAGCGGTGATCCACATGTACACCACAATCTATGAACGTCGCCGCAGAATCGTCGGGTGTTAACACGACCGATCCTATCGCTTGCGTTGTTCGTGGTTGATCGCAGCAGAATTCTTCTCGAAAGTGGAAGAACTCTTGATGTTCTTTTGATAACATGAGATAGGAGGAAGAAAGTGCGCTTTCTAGATCTCTAAATCTCTCTCTAGGGCTTGAGAGTCTCTCTCTGTTGTGCACAATAAGAGTGATTGTGGAAAGTGATATAATTTGATATTTATTATGACAGGTTTATGGTTGACAAATTGCACTTAAACCCTTTCCCTACTTAATAATTCTTAGTTGACCCATGTCCAATAATAATAATAATAATAATTCGTTGGACACGTGCAACACTTTAAGAATATAATTAAATATCATTCATATCATTTCCATTCAGACCATTAAGCTTGGTCTTTTTTCTCTCGTCGACATTTACCGATCCTTGAATAATGACTATTTAATAAATAAATATCACCGCATTTATTCATCGATAAATATAATAAATATTATATTCGCCAAACCTTGCAAATAAATAATTGTTATTATTTTACCCACTTATCCTTTTGAATAACTTGCAATTAAATCCTGATGATCAACCAAACCCGAATAAATATTATTTATTCTAACTTGTTAAATACGATACATGAATTTAACTGAGATTGCAGATACACTTAGTGTGTGACCCTCTAGGTCCCTTTTTCAGTGACATTAGACATAACCGGCTAAAGTTCAAGGTTAGTGTTTAACAACACGCCAAGACAACCATAGAAAAAGAAGTTAATATCGCAACGACATCCAACCTCTTACGAACGTTTACCATGTAATATAATTTCTTTATTGCGACATCTCTAATCAAGCAGGTTGCATGCTGGTGCCATCAACCTATATGCTCGATGTCTCTTTTTTTGGCTTTTTGAAAATGAACTCACCCACCGAACACCATGACCATGGATTTATCTAGGTAGTTCAATTCAATCAAAGGGACTAAGATATCAACTTTCGTCAAGGGACAAAAGGGACAAATGATTTCTCGCATTATCCATTAATGCAATATCACTCGTGACACACCACATATCCTACCTCACCGCAAACATATGGCGTCACGGTTTTTGTTCTCATAACATCATATCTTGAAGATTAATAAGGGTGAACACCCTGAGATGTTGTCTCAATGTCTTATGAGCCTCCTACTTTTGATAGCCTGTATTGTTTGTGTTTTGTCAGACAATATCATTAGGTTATAGAACAATATTTTAGAATGATGTCGCGACACCTCCTGGTTCTCATCATAGTGGAGAACTGCCATGACCTTTCAGTGCAATATATATTCTTAAGACATCATCACATACAAATGTCATGTAGATGAACAATCATAATATAATAAGAAACTACATTAATAATGAAATTAAGTACTGAAGTAGTCGGTTCTAGGACACCAACTCTAACAGACTCTCACTCGCACTAGAGACAACTGATAACAACTCTCAGTCCACTAGCTCTCATGTGATACTCATGCCTCTGTTGAGATAAAACCTTCGTCAAGGGGCCCACATAGTAGTCAATCGTGGATCGCGGCGGGAACCTATAGCGGGATAGCGATGATGCGGATCGCGTTGCAGACGCTTTTTTATCCAATCATGGACCAATAAATATAATTTAAATTATATAATTCTACACATATGTGTTGAAAAATTTAAATATGATAAATAAAATATAAAGCAAAATAAAAATAACCAAATAAAAAAAACAAAAAAAGTTTTTTACGGTGGAATTTTTTAACTAAAACATAAAATAAAAGAAAACAAAAAAAGTTTTTTACAGTGGAAATTTTTAACTAAAACACATAAATAAAACAAAAAACCAAATATAATAAAGAGAATAAAAAAATTAAAGTACCCCGACACCCACGTTGGCTCGGGGGGGGGGATCGCGGCCGTCGCACGACAGCTGGGATCGCAGGTGAGGCAGCAAAATCTCGTTCCGCCCGCGATCCAGCCGCCTGAAGCGGCTGGGTGCCGCTCCACACCGCGTATGCGCGATCACGGCCGCAACGTCGTGTTTTGACAACTGTGGTTTATTCTTAATTAAACCCAAATCTTTTATAGTTTCATCGAATTGAATGTTCCATGACTTGAATGCTTGCTTCAATCCATAAATGGATCTCTGCAACTTGAATTTTTTTTGGGCATCGCCTCGAGTCACAAGCCTTTCTGATTGTGTCATATAGACATTTTCTTCATGGATTTAAACATGACAATTGGTGAAAAGGTTTCATCGTAGTCAATTCTTTGACGTTGTTTAAACCCTTTAACCACTAGCCTTGTTTTATAGGTATTTACTTTACCTTTCAGGCATATCAATCAGAACCCAAACTTGGTTCTGATATGTGGAATCCATTTCAGGATTCATGGCTTCTTGGCATCTTGCAACTTCTGAGCTTTATGCTGTCTCTTGATAGGAGAGAGGTTCATCATTGTCAACCAATAAAGAGTCACCATTTTCGGTGACTAGAAAACCATATCTCTGGTTCCCTTTCCTCTCTAGTACTCCTACGCAGTACTTGTGTTTCCGAAACTACTTCCACAGGGATCTGTGGAATCTGTTCCTGTACCAGCTCTTGTGTATCTTGAGGATCAACTTAATCGAAGTCAATCTTTCTCCCACTATCCTTTTTAAGGATGTGCTCTCTCTCAAGAAATACGGCTTGTTTGGCGACAATCATTTTCCTGTATGAGGGGTTGTATAGGTAGTATCCATTTTTTTCCTTATGAAAGATACACTTTGTGGCTCGAGGTGCTAGTTTGTTGCATGAGAAGACCTTAACAAATGCGTTGCAATCCCATACACATGTATGTTACAAAATGGGTTTTTTTCCACTCCATAACTCGAAGGGAATTTCATTTGCCGCATTTTGTAATGCATATCCCTAAAAGGATAACGGAAGATCTGCATGACTCATCATCAAATTTACTATGTCTTACAAGGTACAATTCCTCCTTTCACTAACACCATTCCACTGTGGCATGTAAGGTTCACCACCTCGATCTGAACGAACTTTTTTTTATCTTCTTTCCAAGTTGATTCTTTACTTCATTCTTGATTTTTTTGAATTTCTCAAAGGACTCGGGCTTATACCTACCTACCTCTAGCTTCTACTGGAAATGGTCCACACACTTCAGTGTGTAGCAATCCTAGAAGCTCCGTAGCCTTTTCACCATGTCCATCGAATGGTAGTTTGATCATCTTGTCTTGTAAACAAGCATGAATCTGTTGAGTGGTTTTAGCTCAGAAGTCCATCTTGATAGAGTTTTGTCAAACGCTTTTCGTTTACATGACCAAAACGGTGATGCCATAACTGGGTGTTATATGAGTCGTGCGAACATGATTCGTTATCAATTGCCAATACTTTCTTTTCGTAATTTAATACATAAATGTGTCATACCATAACATAATGTTGTCTTTATAAAAGAAACAACTTTTATTTTCAAATTTGAAAATAAAACCATCTGTATCTAGGCAGGATGCAAAAATTATGTTCTTGGTAACAATTGGTACATAATAACAATCTCTTAAAACCAATATCATTCCTGTTGGTAATGAAAGGTGGTAGTCTCCAATGGCTAGAGCAGTCAGCCTCACACCATTGACAGCATGCAAATCCACCTCTCTAGCAATCTTTCATGACCCTATTTTGTTCCTACATTTGGATACAGACGTGAGCACCACAAGCAGTATCTAATACCTAATGTGTAGATATTGAAAGATTACACTCAATAACGAACGTACCTTTAGCTTCCTTTTGCTTCTGGGTGCAGTTCCTCTTCCAGTGACCTTGCTTGCCACATGCAAAACATACCGTTTCCTTTTACTTGTCCAACTTCTGGATTTTCCTCTTATTTGAAGGACGATGCTCGGGAGCTTTAGACTTATTGTGAGTCGTAGGTCCCTTCGCCATGTTCTTCATTTTCTTATTCATCATAAGGACTGCGGGTTTGCCACGCCCTAATGTCTTTGTCCACTTGGTGAACCAGAGTAAGAAGTTTTGAAAATCTCTTCTCATTATTGCTAATGTTATAATTAACAATAAAACTGGAGAAGGACTTAGGTGGTGAGAAAAATATGAGATCCGTGCCAACTTATCTGAGAATTTAATCTATAAGACGTCTAAGCGTTCAATGTAGCCAATAAACTTGACTACATGAGCCTCAGCTGGCGCTGACTCTTCAAGCTTTAGTTGTAAACAGAGCATTAGTGATCTCGTATCTCTCTTGTCTCGCCTTCTTTTGATAAAGATCTCGAAGGTGAAACATCATGCTATAAGCATCCTTGTCCTTATGTTGCTTTAGAAATTTATTGGTCATGGATGATAGCATGTAACACCGAACATCTGTAGCATTGTTCAAATGTTTCTCATAGAGAGAGAACTCTTCCTTACTAGCCTCTTTACCAGACGCTTCAGGAATAGGTTCTTACAACGCGTACAATTTCTTTTCATGGCGTAGGATAACGCGTAAGCGCCTCTGCCACTCTTGAAAATTTGTGCCGGTGAGAAGGTTATCCTTCTCATGTATATGTTTGAAGTCATGTTTATTGCCGTTTTTACAAATAAAATGAGCAAATTTTTAATACTTTATCTGATAACATTTAGACAAATAAATAAATATTATATTTATTAATCTTCTACTGTTTTATTGAAATCCAATAGTCCTCATCATTGGCTTCGGAATATCTTGTTTCTTGGACATTTTGATGGCAATGATTCATATTCCCCTTCTCACCACTCCGATTTTGGCCGGTTAAGCAATTTGAAGGGTTTTAGACAGACATTCCAAATGCCAACTGCATTAACTCACAGTTCCTTGATCTGTCGAGTGGACTCCCCAATCCTGAAATCTTTAAATTGGATTTCCTCAACATTTGCCGCTTAGTTACACCAAATTCTGTTTTGACAGTCAACCCTTGATGTGAACTAAATTAAGTCAACCCAAAACTTCAAGTTAGAATTTATTAGTAATTGAAAGCACCCCAACTTTGGGTGGTCAAACACTTCAACTATGGTTCAATTTTAAAAGTTGTGAAATACTACACCGACTTAATATATATAATAGAGGGATTTTATCTTTATACGTAAATTGTCAATTATTATCTTTATTATATGCTTGTTAATATTAAGTGGATTTGTCCCCAGGGGCGTAGCCTAGTGGTTACGTTTTTGAGGGGTCTCGCGGGAGGTCTCGGGTTTAAGTCTCCCCGAGTACTTGTATGTGTCGTAGATTTTCTTAATTTCTTTGTATCCCCTTCCCCCGAACTGTTGTAATATTAAATGGATTTACTTAAGTGATTAACCACGTCTTAGATATTGTTTACGCATGAGCCAATTTATTTTAGTGTTCTTGAATGCTTGTTAATTCATTAATTCACGTGATCGCGACAAAACATTAAAAATGAAATAACCATGCAACCTGTTAGAAATAAAATAACAAAGTGGTATGATTATGAGCTTTTACTGATGAATAGTTTATCTAGCGGATGATAAACTAACCGTCGACCTAAGGGAAAAATACCTTGAACCATTTTACTATTCGTGTTGTAGCTTTTCAGTTGTCCACCTATGTCTCTTTTTTGGATGAGTTTCGCCTCTGTTCCAAACTCGAACAACCTCCATTAGCTTGAGACCTCTATCCATTACACATGTTTTTACTCATACGAAGGTGAGGGGAATCAAAAGATTGATTTAGAGGTTTACATAAAAGAAACAATGGGCATGCAGACCCTTACATAATAAGAGAAGAGATGACGCTCAACCCGACAATTTAATTTAATAATAAATTAAAAGAAACCAATCATATACATCGGTCTCGTCTATGCTCATCCACAAACATGCAATAAATTACACATTTAATAAAATAGCATTCAAATCTTATTTAAGATAAATCACGTCCGAATCAATTATTTATATTATTTAATTAATCAATTTTTTTATCTTAATTCTCATCGGAATTTCTTTTGAGATTCTCATCCATTATAATTTTAAGCAAATTTAATTCATTTAAAATTAACTATGTACAATACATGTACCTTGGAGGTAACATGGTGAGTACCTGTCCAAACTACCCAATGTGTATTATATTTGTATACTGTTTAATCACAAGACATGCACATTTTATTTTTGTAATGTCACGACGTTTCCTATCAACTTAATGACCACACAGAACACATGATGTTTATGTAGTGTGTAACATTTCGATGGGCGTAGAGTAATAACTGCATTACAAATTATACACGATATGCAGTTCCAAACATCATGCAGAAAATTAGTCATTTTATATATATATAAAACCCATCACACAACGTGTATTATCAACTTAATGACCACATGGTACACATGTTGATAAGGTTTAAGCAATATAATAAATTAATTTTCAATTTTGTGTAATTTTGTAAAAATACACGGCGTGTACATTCCAGCTACACGTGTATCATTCCCACCGTCTATCTGCGACATATGCCTAGGGACTCGACGTGTAATCGTGCCATAAAAAATATTGGAGTACCCGTCGTATACACGGGTTGCGCAGCGTGTGATCTCCGAGTTACATGGTCACTAGTCATGTAGGCCGTGTAAGAAGATACATGATCTGTCTGTGACTAAAGGACTATACGTCGTGTACGGAAGTTACACGGTGTGTACTCCAACTGACTGTGTGCCAGACTGGCCCGTGTTAGATTGGTGTAGCCCGATCCGGTTGGGCCTAATGCTTGTGGCCCGCAACTGTCGCGGTTGGGCCGAATGCTTGTGGACCGACATACACTGTAGCAGCGCAGACTTCAGAGTCAACAGTACTGTAGCACTTTTGACTTCCAACCGACAGCCACTGTAGCGCTTTTGACAAAGCTGGCCGCCGTTCACTGTAGCGACACAGACTTTTCGAACAATGATCGTCTTCTCCATTTTTTATAGCCCATTTTCGGGCTAGGGTTACTACTGAAAAAAGCCTCTGTAATTTGTGCTCCCGATATAGTGAAATTCTGCCTCTCCCGTGGACGTAGGGATTATTCCCGAACCACGTAAATCGCTGTGTTCTTGTTGCTTTCTTTCATTTTTCTCGTTTTTGTCATTGTGACTCCCGACGATTCCGCAACACCCCGGTCAACACGCGGTGCGTAATTAAATACACAACATGTAATAAATGCAGACAGCTTGAATTAATTCTGAATTAATTCAGGGTGCATTAAACATGGATACACGACGTGTACCTCCGGGTTACACGGCCTGTGCTCTCGTGTTGTCCAGCCAGACGCCTCGACACCTTTGGATGTATTTCGTTCATAAAAATTAATCGATTTGGTTATATTTGCGAGAAACGAAAAGGTAGAAAGCAGATCTCACAATTCGGATTAAAGATTGATTAAACTGGAATTGAAAACTAATGACAAATGCGTAAATCAATCAACGATTTTTAAATAATTATAAATAATTATGCCACCATTCTGATACCATTTAAAAGTTCCAGGCGCAACGGAAACGCCGGATCTGGCCTGTCTAACTCTTCTTTTTGTCGTAATCGATGATTAATCTGAGATTTACACGTCGATAAACGTCGTGATCAATGATGTAGGTATGTACAAGTCCTTACCTCAATGAGAGGTGGAAACATTCTTTTATAGATAGAGGAGACTAATTACAAGTCGGAAGAATCCGATGTGGGATTCAGAAAGACACTTAACTCGGAAATACAATTAACCGGGTCTAACACTCTTCCTCAAGCTAGAACAGGTATAACTTGGAAGAAGAGTCTCACAAAAAAAAAAAGAACACACCAAAGAAAAACAAGACTCTCCACACTCCCTCTCAAGCTGGGTCGCTGATGTTGTGAATGCCCAGTTTGGTGTAGAAAGTCCAGTCGAGCTCCCGGTAGGCCTTTGGTGAAGATGTCAACAAGCTGATTTGCTGTTGGAATGTAGCTGAAATTGACATGGTTTTGCTCGAGGTGATGGCGAAGAAAGTGACAGTCCACCTCGATATGCTTCTTCCGTTCATGGAAGACTAGATTGAAGGCAATTTTCGCGGCTGCCTGATTATCACACCAAACATGAGCAGACGCCTGTGGTGGGAAACCAATCTCCTGGAGAAGATGACGAAGCCAAAGAATTTCAATAGTGACGATGGACATCACACGATATTCAGATTCAGCACTGAATCTGGAGATGACAGTCTGTTTCTTGTTTCGTTATGAGATCAAGTTCCCCGCTAGGAACACGACAAACCTAGACGTAGAGTTCAGGAACCAACATAGTTAGCATCACATAAGACGTCAATGTTTAGATGATCGTGACGAGAATACCGAAGACCACGGGTAGGGTCTTTCTTGATGTACTTGACAATCCGAAGGACAACATCCCATTGAGACTTCGTCGGATGTTCCATGAATTGGCTAACCTTGCTGACACCGCATGTAATATCCGGACGAGTCATGGTAAGATAATTGAGTTTGCCCACAAGATGACAATACTTCTTTGGGTGAGAATATGGGTCAATGCTATCATATAAAGACCGTTCCCCGGGGTGAAGAGGAGTGTCAACGCCAGTTGTCTGAGACAAACCAGCATCCTGCAAGATATCTAAAGCATATTTTCGTTGGGAAAGAAGATGGTGTTCAGAGAACGGGAGACTTCAATGCCAAAGAAGTATGTCAGAGAACCCCAGATCTTTGGTTTGAAATTGTTGTTGAAGATATACTTTTAGATGGGCAATGTCATGTGAGTCGCTCCCAGTGATAATGATATCATCAACATAGACTACTAGTAAGATGCAGCCGGAGGACGTCGCGCGGTAGAAAATAGTGTGGTCCTTCATAGACCAAATTTAGTGATGACTTTGCAGAATCTTCCAAACCATGCATGATGAGACTGCTTGAGTCCATAATGAGAGCGATGAAGCCGACAAACATGAGAATCGACTCATGAGATAAGGTAGAAGGTTGTTGCGGATATACCTCTTCTTCAAGAAAACCATGTAGAAAGACATTTTTGACATGAAGTTGATAATGAGACCAATGATGAACAACAACAAGAGAGATGAATAATTGGATAGATGCCATCTTTGCAACCAGAGAGAATGTATCAAAATAATCGACACCATATGTCGAGGCACAACCTTTTGCCTCAAGTCTGGCGTTAAGGCGATGAAGAGTGCTATCTGCATTTAGGCGTACCGTATAAATCCATTTGATGCCGACCACTTGTTTCCCTGTGGGAAGGGGGATCAGATCCCAAGTATAATTGTCGTCCAGAGCTTGCAATTCATCCCACATTGCTCGAAGCCACCCGGGGTGAGATTTAGCTTCGCCAACCATGCGAGAAATAGATATCGTCTCCTGAGTAGAGAGGTCGCTATATGAAGTTGTGTAAAGAGTATTCTGGCAAGATCGAGTACATTTCCGCAATGCAATGGGCAAGTCGGCTGTTGCTGGAACAAGAACATTGGACGAAGCTGGGGAAATGGTGTCCTCGGCCTGGACGGGGGACACATTCGATGAGCGACAAGAGTAGAAGGTGCCAAAACGGTGATCAACAGAGTGAGACACCTGAGGCAGAGGTGCGTGGGTGGATGGTGAGAGGAAGACAATCATCGATAGTGGTGTCTAAGTGGGAAGAGGGGGGAGAATGAAGAACTCTCAACAAAAGATACATCAACAGAGATGATATAACGTCGCAAGTCTGGAGAGAAACATCGGTATCCGCACTGAGTACGTGAATATCCGAGGAAGATGCAATGAAGGGATTTTGGAGAAAATTTTGAGAGGTTGAGACGAATGTCACGTACATAGCAAAGACACCCAAACACACAGAGTGGAAGTGGGTGAGGGGGGAGAGAAGAGAACAAAGCTCAAAAAGGAGTCTCTTCTTGAAGGATAGAAGAAGGAAGACGATTTATAAGGTAGGTAGCAGTAAGGATCGCATCGCCCCAAAAATGAAGATCCACCTACATGCGAAATAAGAGGGCACGGACAGTCTCTAGAATATGACGATGTTTGCGCTCGACCACTCCATTTTGCTGAGGTGTATTGAGGCAGAATGTCTGATGAAAGATGCCGTGATCCTTGAGTAATTGCTGAAAGGAAGTGAATAAATATTTCCGTCCATTGTTCGAACAGAGAAATTTAATGGAGGTTGAAAAGTAGTAAACACCTCAGAACGATCATGAAAAAGGTAAAGCCATGTGATGAGCGAGAAGTCATCAATAAAGGACACAATATCAGTACCCTAACTGACTCAGGACGGCGCAGGGACCCCAAACATCTGAATGGATTAAATCAAAGGGTTTGGAGGTCCTTGTTGCCAAACGAGAAATATAAGATATGCGATGATGTTTCGCAAACTTATAGGACACACAATGAAAAGAAAGTTGTGGACTAAACTGAGGATAAATCCAATGAAGGGTGGTGGCAGGTGGATGTCCCAATCGAGAATGAAGATCCAGAACACGAGCAGAGAGTGTCGAGCAAGCTATGAATGTTGGGCTATTGAACATGTACACCCCGTCACGAAGATGACCTATACCAAGCACTCCTGATTCGTCGACCGCTCCTAAAACACATCAGATGGTTTAAAAATAGCATTATACTCGAAGTCATTTGTGAGCTTACTGATGGAGAGAGGATTAAAAGGATTTCGAGGAACATGTGTCACAGAAGGCAGACGAATACAGGAATTCAAGGAGCAAGTGCCAAATCCCGCAATAGGGATAGTGGATCCATCAACAACAGTAATGGTTGTGGAGCCAGTATATCGACGGTACGTCGATAACATACCTGCATCACTAGTGAGATGATCAGAAGCATCTGAATCAAGCATCCAAGTAGGTGGGCAATGAGTGACACAAGCATTGGGGCCACCGGTATGAGCAACAAAAGCCGAAGAAAAATTAGGTGGTGAGGCGGCTCGATGAGTATGTATAAGCTGAAACTCATCTATGGAGAGGTCTGGGGTGTGAGGGAGATCAGAAGCTGAAGGGGAAGCATCGGTGACACCACTCTGAACTTGTTGAGGTGGCTGATTCGGGTGTCCATGAAGAATCCAACACCGATCGATGAGATGACCTAGCTTGCCACAGTGCTGACATAAAGGACGATTACGACCCTCAACATGACCACGTCCAAGAGTACCTGAAAAATTCCCACTTCCACGACCCAAGAGTGCAGTGGGATCTGTATTGTGGGTAGGTGGAGAAAGTACCCGATGAGGTTTACCAAGGCGATGATAAACCAATGGTATCTCAAGAGAGGAGGGACTGACTAGCATCTTTGAAACTGTCGTTGCACATTCAGAATCAAGGCCATGAATAAGTCTGAAAAGACATAATTGGTCTTGCTGGGCTAATGCCGCCTTAGGTGTTTGAGTAAGGGACCACAACTCAAGTAACTCATCACAGAGTGCTTTCCACTCGACGAAATACGCCGGAAATGGATGATGGTGCTGGCGGATAATGGACAAGCGGTGAAGAACGTCTGACACCTGAGCTAGATTATTTGTTTTGGAATAAATAAGGGTCAAGGAGTCCCAGAGTTCCTTAACCGTGTTTGTCGTTTGAGTGACATCTTTAACGGAGCGGTCCATTGAATTGACAAGCAAAACGAAAATTTTGTTGTCGGCAAGCTTCCAGACCCTGTACTTTGGATCTGATTGTGGTGGGGGAAGAGCATCCAGGTGTGAGTTGAGGTCCATGCCGGTGAGGGACATAAGGACCGTCTTCCGCTAGACAGAGAAGTTAGTTGAATCAAGGCGCTCATCGACAAGGTGAGTGGAGGCGGTGATCAACTGAGGGACGAAAAATTCTGCCATTGGAAGAAGAATAGAGAGAACCTTGCAGGGACAAGAACAACAGCCCGACTAGTAGTAGTATTAGTAGTATTAGTAGTATTAGTATTAGTATTAGAAGGCCTGTGCGGAGGTATTCACCATCCTTACATTATCTGTTATTGACCGACGGTGGAGAACCAGAATGCTTTGAAGAAGTAATGCAGTTGAAGGAGTCGAGCAAGTGGACATTTACGAGTCTTTGGCAGTTTGGTTTCTGTACATATTGATGCTAACTCAAGGGACAAGTTTGATGCTAAGTCCAAGCCATGTTTCTTTATTGGCTATGGTGCTGAGGAGTTTGGTTACCGTTTTTGAGATGATCTCAATAAGATGGTCGTCAGGAGCCAGAACGTGGTATTCAATGAAAGAGCAAGTGGAGCTTGAAGGTGTACCTGATCATGAGACCTTGAAATCGGTGGAATCTAAGGAGATCAACAAAGGTGAGAAGGCCTGTGCGGAGGTATTCACCATCCTTACATTATCTGTTATTGACCGACGGTGGAGAACCAGAATGCTTTGAAGAAGCAATGCAGTTGAAGGAGTCGAGCAAGTGGGAGTTGGCCATGAAGGAGGAAATTTCTTCACTACATGACAACAATATTTGGGAGTAGACACATCTGCCACAGGGGAAGAAAGCATTGCAGAACAAATGGGTGTACCGGGTCAAGGAAGAACACGATGACAAGAGGAGGTTCAAAGCAAAGCTGGTGGTGAAAGGCTTCCAACAGGAGAGAGTGAATTTCATTGAAATATTCTTACCAGTAGTGAAGCTTACCACCATCCGGGTGGTTTTCAGCATTGTGGCATCCGAAGACTTGCATCTTGAGCAGCTTGATGTCAAGACTGCTTTTCTTCAAGAAGATCTGAAGGAGGACATCTACATGCAGCAACCTGAGGGATATGTTGAGTCTGAGAAGTAAGATCTGGTGTGCAAACTCCAGAAGAGCTTTTATGGGTTGAAGTAGACACCCAAGCAGTGAAACAAAAAAGTTTGATGCATTCATGACTAAAAATGCATACAAACGATGTGGCATGGATCAATGTTGCTACATCAAGTCTTTTGGTGATGAATATATTATATTGCTTCTGTATGCGGTTGACATGCTTATTGCAAGATCATGTATTAATGAGCTGAAAGGGCAGTTGGCTGAGGAGTTTGAGATGAAAGATTTTGGAGAAGCTGACAAGATTTTGGAGAAGCTGACAAGATTGTGGGGATGGAGATCAAGAGATACTGCGCAGCTGGAACTTTGATGTTATCACCGAACATGACAGAAGAGGTTGAGTACACGACAAAGGTTCCATACGCATCAACTGTTGGAAGTCTGATGTATGCCATGGTCTGCACTCGACCTGACATCGCTCATGCAGTGGGAGTTGCGAGTAGGTATATATGGCTAACTCTAGAAAACAACATTGGGGAGTTGTGAAGTGGTATCAGAGGCATGGTGCGACCCATGTGTGATGTAGGGTGGAGTATTCGCCAAACCAGTTTGACAAAGACAACGGTTGCTCATTTGAAGCATGTGAATCCATGGTGCCTTGTGTTGAAAGTCTTCCTGATAAAATGGTGGTCAGGCGGCGAGTCCCGGTGATGAGAAAATGGTGGTGCAAGATGGTTGGATCTGATGGATCGTTGAAGGGGATGCCCAATTGTGCAGTCTTTGGTTTTAGGGGAGGATTGTTGGGTGCAACCACATCGATTTCCACAGAGGATGATGACTCACATATAAGCTTGGATGGACAATTCCTCCTAGCACTCATGAGTTTTAGGATGAAACCCTAGATGAGCCTATGTGTTGGGCCTGGGAGACCTAGGGCTGGAGGAAATCAATCTTGACACAGGCTGCCTGCCTTTGTACAGACCTGGAAATTTCCAAACTTCTGGCAGCAGCTGTCATATTGATAACATGCTCATAAACCATGCCATCATTAATTTTCCCCGATTTTATTCTTTTCCTCTTCCATTTCTCTTCATTTCACTCTTTTCGAACCTTATCCCCGCGACCCCCACTCCCCGAACCCTTCAATCTTTCTCCATTCTCCGTCCATTTCCAAGTTATTTTTCATTTCTTCTACATGGATCGCGGCACACAACAGGTATTTTCTACAGTCATCCCCTTTTCGACACCCTCCCAAAGGTGTGTTCATAAAAAATGGTGGTTTGATCTTGCCGAATCAATTGAATAATTTGCGCTTTGTATAAAAACGTGTTGTAAAATTATTATTTCTGATGCGTTTATTTTTATTTTTGTTATCATTGTTGTGTCGTGAGCTTTTCATGTAGGGGCCTCATCGAACCTTCACAAGCTTTTTTAGGGGAAACCCAAAAAATCTTGCCATACCGGCTCAGTTTCCAACTACCCAACAAGCCCCCTCACATTTTTGTTTGCCAACTATTTCTAATACATTTTTGATAAATGAAAATTTAAAATGTTTTCATGTGTGAAATGCACATTAAAATTTTGTCACCACATGTTTGGTTCCACTTATTGAACATGTTTGGTTAACAGTCGAATTGTTGGGCACAATCTCACTCCATCCTTGTCTACTGTGGTTTTGAGTATAGATAAAGCCTGAAGAGTCATGGCTCTCATTTGAGGATGAAGCTTTGGTCTTGCATAATAAGGTAATCTATCACATCCTGCTGGCCGTGTTTGTACAGCTCAATAGTGTTCTAGGTTCGGGCATTTGCAGGGTGGCCGGGTACCCGAGCCAGGGTTTGTGTCTTCGATGCTGAAAATGGACTGCATGATACACTAGAGCTTAAAATCATTACCACGAGAGTTTGTGAAGATTGCAGTGTAGCCGACAAAGAAGCTGATGATGTGACTTTTAATAATGTTGTGATGATCTTTCCATGCGGTGGGCGCACAGCACTGGAGGTGAGAGGAGTTAATGTCCTTCCATTTTATCATGCTTTGTTGTTTGATCTTGTTATTATTTGAATTTTTAAAAAATACTTGGTTAAGTCAAAATTCCTAAATTCATCCTCCATCCATTAATAATTAACTGACAACTCACACAAAAAAGTTTAAAAGATGGAACAGCTCATGATAGCTCATCTAAAAATGGTCCCCTTTATATACCAAATGAACCCTGGCAAGAGCTTCCTGAAGCCAACACAACCGGTGCGTCTACCCCCTTCCCTGCAACAGAACATACTCTACTAATAAACACATGCTCAAGGGCCTGTTTGGTTGGTTCCCCAAGGGTCCTCTCCAACTGTTTCTACATGAAATCAGAGATGCAGTTGACATTAAATAGTAGGGTTTGCTAAGTTAATGTTTGGCAGGTGTTAGAGGTTCAGGTGCCGGGCAAGAAAGTGGTTGGTTCTGCTGCATTTTGGAATGGGTTGCGGGGTCGAAAGCTGCGAATCAGTAGGAACCGAGCCGCTTGCGGGGTGGCCGGAATGGCCGGTTGAATCCAGTGAGGTCTCTTTTTCCCCCGTTGTGCATCATTAAACATGCTTTTTATCCATTCCTGTAGTTATTTCTTGGGGAATGCCCATTTTTGTTGCATTTTTCGTCCAGCTTTCGTGGCTGTCAACTGATTTGTATTTTAATATTGAAGTTCCATTTATTTTTAAACCTCAGTACAGTTTGTATTTTAATATGACCATCGGACCATATTAACATTGGACATATGATGGAAATATCTACTAATCAATATAAATAATAAAACGGTTTTATATAAATAATAATTATTATCCGAGAGCTAATAATTAGTGGTGTCCAAACCCGACCCGACCTAGTTGGGTCGGGTTACACGTGGGTAGGGGTGTAATTTCGGCCTGACCCGGCCCGGACAGGGTCGGGCCGGGCCGTGCCTGCCATGCAAAGAGTCGGGCCGGGCCGGGTCGATCCGAACAACCCCATGAGGCGGCCCGAGCCCGGCCTCGGGCCGACCCAAACCATCGGGTCGGGCTGAGCTTTTTCAAGTCGGGCCGTGGTGGGCTTTTATTATTTTCAAAATAATTCCCTTAATTTTTTTTTTATTTAAACATTTTTATAACATTTATTTAAAACGTTTCTTTACATTTAATTTTAAATGTATGTTTTTTTTGTAAAAACGTTTATTTTATTTTTTATTAACATTTTATTAAAAAACGTTTAATACAAAAACGTTTATTAAACGTTTCTTTACATTTAATAACGTTTATTTTATTTTATTTTTTTATTAAAAAACGTTTATTTTTAAATGCATGTTTTTTTTATTTTATTTTTTTCTAAATAGATTTATACATGTCTGTGAATTTATATATATTATGTACAAATTAAAAATAATAATAATGAGTTATTGGGGGGTGCGCAGCAGTGAGTGGTGAGTTTAAAGTGTTGTTATTTAAATGTTTTTTTATCATTTATTTAAAACGTTTTTTTTACATTTATTTTTTTAACTTATTTATGAAAAGTATTTTTTAGTGTTTGTTTAATTTAAAACATTTTTTTAAACCTTTTTTAATTTTTTTGCAGGGCAGGCCCGACCCGGCCCTGTTTGGACTGAAATTATACCCTTAGCGGGTGCGCAGCAGTGGGTGAATTAATTTTTTTCTAAATAGATTTATATATGTATATATAATATATATAATATATGAAAGTTTTATCATATTTTAAAAAAAAATAATGAGGTTGGGGTGTGCGAATATCATTTAGTGAGTAGTTATTTTTTGTTAACATATAATAAGTTATTATATATATATATATAATATGAGAAAATTGTAAAAAAATAATTAGGGGTTTGGGGGTGCGCTGCAGTGGGCGGGTTAATTTTTTTTTCTAAATAAATTTATATATAATATATGGAAGTTGCAACATATTTAAAAAATTAATAAGGTTGGAGGACATGCATGAACTTCATTAGGTGAGTGTTTTTTTTGTTAATATAAAATAAGTTATTATATAATATTAAATCATTGACACACCTTTATATATAATATTAATGCCTTTGTTTATATATATATATTGTGGGTGTGCGCGAACATCATTGGATGAGTTAATTTTTTTTTTTCTAAATAGATTTATATATGTATAGTATATATAATTTATGCATGTTGCAACATACTTAAAAAAAATTAATGAAGTTGAGAGACTTGCACGAACATCATTAGACGAGTGTTATTTTTTTATTAATATACAACAAGTTATTATATATATATAATATTAAATCATTGATATATATATATATATATAGCTTTGTTTATATATATATATATATATATATATATTATATTAAATCATATACATATACATATACATATACATACATATATATATTATTAATGGATTTTTAAAAACCACACTTAATTGATGTATATTATTAATGGCTTTGTTTATATATATACACTTTCGGGCCGGGCCTGTCGGGCTTTCGGGCCGTCGAGCCAAAATTACACCCTTAGGTACATATATAGATAAATATAAATGTATAAAGATACATGTATATATAGATATATAGGTAGATATATATATATATAGATGTATCTTTATATGTATGTATATATACAGATATATAAAGAGATATATGTATATAGATATAGAGATATATATTTATATATATATATATGTATATATATATATATATAGATAGAGATAGATAGATATAGAGATATATATGCATAGATATATGTATATATAGATAGATATATACATATATATATATATATATGTATATATATATATATATAAATAGATCTATATATATACATATATCTATATATAAATATATATATATATATATATATAGATATATGTATATATAGATAGATGTATATATAGATACATGTATATATAGATACATGTATATATAGATAGATGTATATATAGATAGATGTATATATAGATAGATGTATATATAGATACATGTATATATAGATACATGTATATATAGATAGATGTATATAGACATATACATATATGTATATAGACATATACATATATTTTTTTATATATATATATCTATATAGACCTGTGATTAATTTACAGGCGCGCGGGCCAGCGGGCCGGGCCGCTCGGGCTTTCGGGCCGGGCCTGTCGGGCTTTCGGGCCGCCGGACCAAAATTACACCCTTACACGTGGGGGCGTGTCAATACAAAATTGTATTTACATTATATTGAGTTGACATCCCCAAACCCAACTCACCAACCCAACCCATTGACACATTGAAATTTTATGAAATAAGAAATATTATTTTTAAATGTTAGGAAATGTTTCTAATTATGAGAACATGGTTTTTAACGTACTAGGATTTTTTTTTTAAAAAAGTGATTCACATTTTAAAATTTATTTTCATAAATTGGGTTTAATGTTGGGAAGTAGAGTATGATGCATTAATTATATATCGATAACATCATCTTTTCAAAACATCATCTAATATGTGGGTTGATCCGTATTTTTAAAGGGTTTAAACGAATTAGGAAAAGACTCGATTTTTTGAATCCACATTAAATGCGGATTTAAATGGACTAAACATTTTGAGGTTTGGTCCATGCAGCTTGGCTCGTTTCGTCCCAATCTAGCCTGTTAAACACCCATAATTACCATTTATTGTCACAAAGTAAATTACTATTCCAAGTATTTGTCATAAAATTATAAAATTATATCCATTATTTTATTTCAAACTACCATTCTTCTTTATCTATAAATACCTCCTTTCATCCCATTTGCAAATCACTTCTAAAAATCATTCTTATACCCATAATCTACCCAAATACATCCTCCGAAGTCTCCCCGCCATGTTGGTAAGCCCTTGTTACAGTGAAACCCTATGCATACTGTATTTTTTTGAACAAACTCCAAAGAACTAATATTGATATTGGGTGACTAATAACTAATTAATAATGCACATAGATGTTAAAAAAATAAATGTAAGAAGAATCTTTCTCGATCTTTTCTCTATTAATTTCAATTTCTTCTTCTTTATCTATCTTCTTTTATGTCATGCATTGTGTGATTTGGATGTCAATTGCTCCATTTTACCATTCTTTTATTATTATTTATATAACTTTCAACATTCTCTCTTTGAATGACCGTGATATTATAAGAGGTTCTCTCTTGGTCTCTCTTCTTTTGATTGAAGATTCTCACTTCTTTATCAATATTCTTTTATATCGTGTATGTATCATATTTCAAACATCTTTTGTTCCATTTTTTTCTTGATTTTTGGGGATTTACATGTCCCATTCCCTCTTCTGGATTCTTCTTTTAATTCACTCTCAACTCTTCTTCTAAGTTTCCTTTTACCTTTTATTTTCATGTGTATTTACACATCTTTACGCTTCTTTATCTTTGATTAATTCTATTCCATGATATATAAGATTGTTATGAAACTCATTTCACTTTACGCTTCTTTATCTTTGATTAATTCTATTCCATGATATATACGATTGCTATGAAACTCGTTTATTTTTATTCATGGGCTATCCATGTTATGATTATTATATATGATTCTTGCATACTTTTCTTTTTATATGATCCACATGATTTTAGATATATTATGATGTGATGAGTGGAGCTAGAATTATAAAGCTTCTAATAAATTGTATAATGCTTATATCTCAAAAAAATGCTTATATATTGGGCATGGACAATGAGGCCAACCTAACTATGTTGTCTTAGCAATGACCCTCAACTTATGCTTATGATATCACATTATTATGCGGCACATTCTTATGATATGCTACATATTTATCTTATATTTATATGATGATGAATCATGACCTCTCTATACTTCATATTGATTTCTTTTTTCATGTTTTCCTTTGCTTATCCCCTTACCGGGATTTTGGCTCACCCTTTACTTTTGATTTATGTCCCTAGGGTATCCCATGTATTAAGAAGGATACAATTGGTCTTTAGAAGATCTGCAATGAAAGATTTAATTAAATTTAAGGGCTTTATATGGGTAGATAATGTAATATGTACTTGGTTTACAAGACACTAAACCTTTTGAATATGGTTTGCATAATAAAGTTTAATTTATTATGTATGTTTATTATTTAAAAATTATGTATGAAAGTTATGAGTTTTCATAGTTGAACTGAGTATACAACCAATGTGATGGATAATGTAATGATTGTCCTAGTAACTTACCTAATGTGATGAAAAATGAAGTTCAAAACCTTATGATGGAGTTTAACTAGTTGTCTTAGGTTATGAATAATAACCTGGACCATTAGCAGCCGAGTCCTTCATGCGACAATGCCCACCTTTATTCAATGGATTTGAAGATCCAGTAATTATGGAGCAATGAATCAACAGAAATAGAACGTATATTCTTTGCACTTCATTATTCTGTAGAAAATCACGACTTTAGGGACTTTAGGAGCTATGTGGAAGTAGTTCGATGTATTTTCAAAGTGGAGATGGAATTTTAAGAGTCATAATGGTCTCATGGACCTAGAAACAAGAAATGAATAATGGAGTTTCATTGTAGAGGTGCCAACGAGAAGGGACATGGTGGAAAGAATACCCAGTTGCTCACATACAAAAAATGTGGGAAAAGAATCTAAGCAATTGTCTCAAGGGAACTTTTTTTTTAATATTTAATAGTGGACAACCCCACCCCATCGACTAATACATTTTGGTGTCAAAGTCAATTTTTATTGAAATTTAAGAAGCTTTATATTTGAAGCCAGAACATGCTTGGGAAAGTGTTGCCAGATTGGGAAGCATCACAAAGGGAGAGTTGTCACTATTAACACAAATGCTATGGTCGTTAAGGTTGCAATGTTCGTGGGTGCATTGTCACTTGAGGAAGAGGAAATTGACTATGGATATGTGTATCATCTATGAGAGAATTGTCAAAGAGAGTCATGTCACCATCGTATATGCCATATTCGTGAAGGAGTTGCCACAACATCTGTGGGTGCGTCACAACATGAGGAAGAAGGCATCACTTGTGGGTGCATCACATGAGTGAAGATAGCCTAAATGTTTTTTTCAAGTGTGATCCGCACATCATGCGAAGTTAGTATGGGTGGGGATTTGAACCCTCATTCCATGCTTTAATGAGGTCGTAGATGAGCCAGATCACTAACTGATCTGAGCCCTATTGGGGTCTTAAGATCTAAGGCTTCAATTATAAGGAACATGAGCATTATGCTAGCCAATGCATCAAACCAAGGGTCCTTAATAACAATTGATTCCAAAAATCACCAAGGCGAATGGAGAAAGAAAGAGTTTACATCATCACTATAGCTGAGGTGGATCAACAAAATGAAGTGGTGATAGGTAAAATTATTTCCTACTCAAGTTTGCTAGAAATATTGAATAAACACCTTAATACATTGAAGTTGAGATATCTATGAAAGCACCTAGTAGTGCTATTTTTGTATCCCAAATATATAACTCTTATCCAATTAACGCTGGGAAGATTCTTCCAAAAAATTTATTGATTATTCCTTTATTGTAATTCAATGTTATATTTATTGGAATTCAATGCTATATTGGGCATGAATTGACTCTACTTATACCAAGTCGATGTTAATTACTAAGAAAAATAAATCTCATTCTAGACCTCAAACCATCCTATGCATCTACATAAATCTAAAGAGAATAATGAATCTCCTTTCATTGGACTCGGGATTCTACTATGGTATGTAAACACTTTATCAAAAAAATTATTTTAGAATGTACATTTTATTATCATTATAGTATAATAGTAAACTATAAAATTACATTGACAACTGCAACCATTACTATAGAACATACAACAATAGTAGATACAAAAGTAACCACTCATAACAACCGTAATGATTTTTATTCATGATTATATCTAAAAGTTAAATTTCTAAATTTTATAACTTGAATTTTATAAAATCAATATCGTTTTTGGATTCTTCACATCAAAATTTATTTAGGTAGATTTTTTGGGAAATTTCAACAAATGTTGATTTTTTGGTGAATAGTAAAAAAATACAGTTTTTACAAATATTATAGCTTTTATAATATCATCATGATATAAATATGACTTAAAAATTAATGAAACATTTTCTTGAACTTAAGGGATAAATGTGATGACATTTTTATTCATATACTCTGAATATCATAATATCGATTCATTTTTATGGCAAGATAAATATGAAAATATTTATTGGTGATAGTGCAGTGCTTGTGCAACATTGGATATCTAATAAGGGATATGGATATGATAGGATTGAACGATAAATAATATTACCAATCAATGACATTAATGATTATTTATGTGTTTTAAAATTATACAACAAGATAATTATCCAAAATGCTTACTCAATGCTTGGGCAAGGTGAGTAAAGTCAAAATAACATCTTTAATATGTTTTCATGAAAATTATAAGAATACAAATATATTATGAATGGTTTTATATTATAATAATCTAGGTATATTACATCTACCCATAAAAAACATGTCACAACAAAAATAAATGCCCCCAGGACTTGAACTCGAGCGGGCTGCATCCAAACCCCCCATCCCGTACCACTCACCCATGAGGTGGGTGATCTAATAATGCTGAATAATAAATCATATTTACATTATTAATTTATTTTAAATTTAAATAATAGGATAATTATCCAAAATGTTTACACAATGCTGATGCAACACTTGTGTAAGTAGTAAAAAAGTCAAATAAATGGTTTTAAACACATTTAAAGTGATAAGTTTGGGTGGATTAGGGTGTTGCATGAATTTTATAGACAAGTATGAAATATAAGTAATTATATAAATATTAAATCATGAAATTTATAATAATTTAAGTATTTTTAATCTCAAATTTCAAGAATAACTCTAAAAATGACATTGGTATTTAGTGTTAAAAATGATTTATAAATTAATAAAAATCACAAAAACTTATCATGAGTCATGTGGGGATGAGTAATGGTCAACCATACCATCTAGTGTCCATTTAAGAGCCACTTGACATTTTAAAATTACATTATTGACCTTTAAGGATAGAATATTTGTGAAACTGCCGTCAAATTTTTCCTATAAAAAGAGACTCGATATAACCTTTACAAAACACATCTAATGTTTGTGAAATCGCCTTCAATTTCAGAAACTGTGACTTTTCATTACAATTATTCTCTTACTCATTTCAACATCATAAGTAATCTCTAAAAAAACCCTAAGAAAGTACTTTAATTATAATCTAATTTTTTTTATAAAACTCAAATATTTATCAGGTTTTCCCTTCTTTTATACTCTTTTGAAAAACATTACTCACCATGGTGGTTTTACGCTATAGAAATGAATTATGATGTTTTCTTAAACAAGCATATTTCATTGATATTCTTCAAAAAAGATTTTATGATTGAATATAACATTAATATTCAATTAATTTCATTATTATGACCGTGTAATGATTAAATATCCATCATAATAATGAAATTAAAAGTAAACAATCATTTTCATTTTTAACCGTAAAAAACAAGGTTAACGGGGAATATTATCTGAATAGTAATTATTTCATGACCCATTGGAAACCATTGCTTTTGGAATGACATAAAACATACACCTTAATGAATGAATGTAACATGATAGTTAATTAATTAAAAGGAATAATAATAACGAGATTAGTATTAAAAATGTTCCGAATAAAGTAAATAATTAATATAATTTAAATTATCCAAAAAGTTAGAGAACATACGTGGTAGGCCATGACTCGAGCTAAGGGCTCCTTTACAAGTCTCCATTATTTTCAAGTATTTTATTATAATTCAAATTTTCTTTTTTATGTCATGAATTAAATTTCTTGAATGTTTACCTTACTATATTACCTTCATGTCTGATGAATTGATGGTCTCCTTTCCTCTCTTATGAATTTGTAGTTCATACCTTTGTTCGCAAGGATGTTTTTTGGTTCATTCTCTTTTTTATGATTATGTTCTATATCAATACTCATCTATATCTTTATTTTTATCCTTCATGTCCATGTTATTTAATCTCATGGATATATTATATATCATTTCCATTATTTATATATTGTGTTTTCCAATATTGACTTAAACATATACCCATTACTATATATATGACTTTAATTATTTCTATATTGTGTTTTACAATATCGACTTAACCTCCTAATAAAGTTATGATGAATGCATTAGAATTATTTAGCGATGAGCTGGACCTGAAATTACATGTCCCCTCAATGCATCAGTAGGTCTTATAAGATAAACTAGTTTAGGTATTTGGCATATGCCTTACCTATTTATGTATGATTTATTGGCACAAGGTCTTGACAGTAAGATTAAGATGTTCAACATTATGCATTCCATCATTATGAAAACATTTATTGTTGTCCATATGATTATTTATATTGTCATATTATACGTAAATATATTTCACACTCATTTTGTTAGTTATATGTAATATTTGAGTATGATTTATTCCTATAATATTATTCATGCCTTTTTTATTCCATGATAGCTTCCACTGTATGCTAACCCTTACCGAGCATTTGATCTCATCCATTTATTTTATTTTATTTTTCTCTAGGTAATACATAAGGTTACTATGAATGATTTCAAGGATATTCTAGGAGTAATAATAATGTTTTCACTGAATTTTTAAAATGTGTTTTAAGTTTTCAAATATAATACAAGAATCATGTATGTATATAGCCTCCTAAGAATAATAAACTATTGGATCTTGTGTAATATAATCTACTATATTCTATGCCAATGTAAAGTAACTATTGACTACAGGTTACTAGACTCAATGTTGTTACACCTTTGGTAAAACTTTCACAAGTATAGGGTATTATTATCCATTAAAGAAGCATATTTCACATAAATGGTTGATACCAAAGAAAAATTTAACCTAGAAGACACACTTATTATGAAGGATTATTTTGATTTAATCTCAGATGATTTTGTTGGACTTTACCTAGATAATGTGGTAGAGTATTAAGACCAAGAGGTTTTTAGTTGTTGGATTGATGAAGAAACCGATAAAAAATAAGTGACAATGCTCATGGTGTTGACTTTTGTCGTCAACACATATATCAGTTTATCTTTTGGTAAGAGACATATATATGATGATATATGTACTACTCTTTAAGGGAAATATGATAAGTGTTGATGAATATTGCATCATTGTCATTTACATGAGTGAAATTGATTCAGAAAAGATTTTAAGATCTTACGCACAAATATTACTAACCTTTTGTGGGATTAAGGAAATCGATTGTGAGTAATAATGTGATTTTGTGAGTAATGGTGATTGAATGCATTAATAATGAGATTCTGTGAGGTTATGATAACCTTCAACATGAGGTGCATAGATCTTCCACAAGTTTCAATGATTCTGTGAGAACATTACAAACCTTCCATGTGTTTCAATGCTTCTGTGATAAGAATCACAAATCTTCCATGAGTATTTTCCATCCATTTGAGCACAAACCGTGAACATACCTTTTGTGGGAGTTTATACAAATCTTCCCTGAGTTCATCATACTTAAATGCAATGTTACTTGTGATCAATAAAGTTTATTGAGAAAAAAATCTGATGATGCATGATTTTCTATTATTTAAATACATACATATCATTATATTGGTTCATCATGATAGCTCTTATAAAAAAATGAGAAGATTGGGAAAGTTGAATGAAGAGTAGTACAAGTGTCGAGTCATGAATGAATAATGACAGAACAAATTGCATACATGAATTTGAATATTAATTTCATGTGGTAGATTGTGCATTTATTGTGCATTGAAGGAGGTATGGTTTTGATGGTATTTGTGAGGATGAATTCCAATATTGAAGGTGGAAAGTTTCTTCACTATACCATGCATGTATTGACACATACATAGGGATTTAATGTGGAATTAATATAGGTTTAAACGAGAATGAAGTGTCCATGATATTTATATAGGTTTACATGCATTTATAATCATCTATGAAGTGGTTTCTTATAGAAGTTATTATGAAGACCATATTTGAGAATTATGGATATTTAAATTCAAAAGTATTTATACGGTTTCATAAATATTTGAATAATGAATAAAGTGAAGAGGTAACCGACTATACATGATATATAATTTAATTTTTTACATATCGTGGTGTGTGTGTGAATGTGAGAAGAAGAGAGGGAAAAGAAAGAAGTGGTTCTTGCTCACTGTTATGAAAAAAATTGAAGTATAAGAAGATCTGATTTGCAGAATCATAAGTGTGAAGAATCCATGAAGCATGGCGACGACGTGTTGAAGTTTTTTGTTGACGGTCTATTCTATTGTTGTAAAATTTTCTTTATCATATCAACTATGAAATAAGAACATGAACTATCAATTGACTATAGTAAAATGAAAGTTACGGATATACGCTATTTGTTGTAAACCAAAAAATATTGTTTTCTAGTGGACTTGATGATCTTGGATTGTTTCCAGATCATGTCAAGGATTAACTACACTTATTAAGTAGAAAACCTTGTAAATTATTATATTTCTATGGGTGTGCTTGTGTGTTGTGATTTAATAGAGCCTTTTCTCTCTAACTGAAGGCGAAGGATGTTTTAAAAAAAGGGAAATATAAAAAAGAGTTGACCACTAATTCACTCCTTATCAATGGTCACATAGTTCCTAATTAGTCCTTATAATTGGTATCAGAGTGAGGTTCCTTCATTGACTCTAGGATGTTTGAAGTTTAAAGAAGAAGAAGAATGTCATGGATGTTCAGAACTCAATTAATAGTATGGGTATTCCTATCTTTAATGGGAATACCTATCATATCTAGAAGAAAGAAATGATATAATATCTACTATACATTGGCTATGAAGTTCTGGAAGCTACTATAGATGGTTTCACTCCTCTTTCCAAGGGTGATCCCTTAACAGCTACCAACAATATGAATATAGAGAATGATGAATGTGTTAGAAATGCTATTCTTTCCTCTATCTTAGAAATTAAATCCCCAAAGGTTAAAGGAATTAGAATGTCTAAAGTAATTTGAGATAAGTTGAAGAATATTTATGAAGGGAATATGAAAGTTAATAAATCCAAGTTACAAATTTGGTAATCGAAATGTGAATATTTGAAAATGGGAGATAATGAATCTGTTGGAGAGTTATTCACAATGGTTAGTGATATTGTAAGCACCTTAAGAAGCCTTAGAGAAAAATCTTAAGACTCAATAGTGGTTGAAAAGATCTTGAGAATTCTTCATGGAAGATTTGATGCCAAATTTTCATTATTAAAAGATAGAGAGTCTGACACAATCTCTCTGAATGATTTTCATAATATTATCATTACACATGAGATAAGAAAATTGAATTAGAACAAAAAGGAAGGGAAAGTATGATTATGAAATCTCCTTCAAATCCACTAAGAAATAAAAGTCAAAGAAAATTGTTATTGAGAAAGAGGTCAGTGGTCCTGATTCAGAATATTAAGCGAGTAAGAAGTTTGATGAATTCATATATCTATTTTCTAGAAATGTGAAGATTATAATAATGAATTATAAAGGAAATTTACCATTTAAGTGCTTTAAACATGGATCCATTGGACATTTTGCAGTAAATTGTCCAAGACTAATGGAAGATGAAGATAATGATGAAGAATATGGAAAGCCAAGAAGACCACTAAAAAATAAGTTCGAAAAATAAAATTCGTATTCAAAATTGAGGAGTAATAAGTTCTCTTAATATAAAAATAGAAACCTTTTTTCAAATGTAAGTAAGTTGATGACAGGGAATAAGAAGTGGAAGCTGAAAATTTTAGTCATAAAGGTGCAGATAAGTTGCTTATTACAAAGGTGAATGATGTGAGTTTTACAAGTGATGAAAGTAAAAACTATAAGGAAGAATAAACTAATATTTAATTAATGTTAAAAAGATAATTAAAATAATTCCTCTAAAAAATTACAAATCTAGAGAAAGATAATAAGAATTTAATGAAATATGGTCAACTTGTTAACAATCATGAAACAGTGCATGAAGATAGAAATTCAAATTGTTAAAGAGAATGAAAACTTTAAGAATTTACTTGATGAAGATAAAATACTTTACATCAATCTTGAATAATATATGAGGGAGATGGAGAAAAAATTTGGCCTTAGATGACAAAAATTGTTTGAAGTTGAACATGGAAGATCTAACTTCCAAAATTCAATTTCATAAGTTGGTAAAAACTATAAGAGTGTGAATCTTAGAAATATAAAAAATATCATCCTAAACTATTATTTTTGAGGATGAAGATGTTGGTAAATGATCTGTGGAGAAAAAGAAAGTCAAAAGGATCATGTATGTAGCCAAAACAAAAAAATTCCAAAATTATGGAATTTTTGATAAATGAAACTTTGAAGAAAAAACTACTATAACCAGATACTATAATAAGGATAAGAAGAATACTAATATAAATAATAATATTTCAGTACTCTACTAAAATTTTGGTTCACAAAATGGATCCAACAATGATGGCCAGAGAGATGTTGGAAAATTGATACATAGTTATGGATAACATGCGGGTTTCAAAGGAAAATATAATTTTTATGAATATTTATGGTGTTGTAGAGGATTTGGGAATAAAAAAAATATATTTTGTTTCAATCATCAATACTAAAATGGATCAAGGAGGCACTAGAGGAAGAATTTGAAGGGGATTCATCCCACTCAAAGAAGACACACTCAAAATAAACCTGAAAAATCTAATTTGAAGATTGAGAAAAGATTAAAAATTATTGAAACTCTATGTGAGAGGTGTGATCAACTTGGAAACAATGAAAAAGGTTGCCTTGTGATACTTCCATCCCAATAAGGTTTTGATGACAAAAATCAAAAGCATCTAGTGAAGGAAGAAAAAGGAAAAGAGAAGGCACGTGTGGTTGAGACTACACTTAAGCATACAAAAGGAGAATGAAATTGGATTTTGGATAGTGGGTGTTCTTTACACATGACCAAATAATTTAAGTTTTTGAATAATGTGAAATACTATAAATAATGAAAATTAGATTTTGGAAATGATGTGTCTCTTAGAATAAAATGAATTGGATCTGCTATCATTGAAAAAGAAAAATTGAAATACAGAAGTTCCTTATTTGTTGATGGGGCAAAACACAAATTTTTAAGTGTTTCTTAGCTATGTTATAAAGGAAATGAGGTGATTTTTAAAAAATATGGGTTCATAGTTAAAAGTATTAAATACGGAGAAGTTTTAATAAGAGGACAACAAACTATGGGAAACCTATTCCAAGTTAGTGATGCACAAAATTCATGTTATCAGAGTATGAAGGAAGAAAATAAATTATGGTATAAAAGGGTCAAACATATGTGGTAGATAAACATGAAAAATTTAACATATTGAGGAAGTTCTCATGATGTCCTTGATTCGATAAGAGGTAAATATTTATGTTGTTCTATATGCCAAAAAGGGAAATTTTCAAATTTTTCACATAAGAAGGTTGAGATATATAGTGACCTGGGATTAACATACATTGATATTACATCATCTTAGAAGAATATTCAGTACATTACAAAAATTCATGCCTAAGGACCGTAATAGTTTAGAGTCTTTGGAAACTTGGAAACAAAATCTTCTATCCTGGGAAAAGATTTTCAGCATCTCCCATAAAGATCTCCACTTTAGTACTTATACCTAAAACCTTTCTTCATAACCTGGGGAAAGGAAACATAAGAAAGGAGTGAGCTCAGATTCTCAGTAAGGGTAAATAAAGGAAATTCATAAGCATAACATGAACAAAGGGTATGGAACTTGAGCATAAAATTTTAAGATCATACCATGCATATTAGAGATGATAATAAAGATTGGTAGTTCATAATATAAAGATCATAAGATAATTAATAACATAAATCTTGAAAGCATAACATAGGAATAAGACATGGAATTTATGGCATGCACTTTGGTTTAAAATGTTGTGAACATGTATAAGTAGAAACAAGTTCACTCATTAAGTTAAGGACACGAAATCAGGCCCCCACATCAACTTATGGACATGTAACCAGGTCCATGCATAACATTGTGAATGTGTAATCAGGTTCATACATAACCTTATGGACATGAAACCAGGTCCATGCATAACATTTTGAACATGTAATCAGGTTCATGCATAACATTGTGAACATGTAATTAGGTTCATGCATAAAATTATGGACATCAAACCAGGTCTATGCATAACATTGTGAACACATGATAAGGTTCAATCATAACATTGTGAACATGTAATTAGGTTCATACATAACCATATGGACATGCAACCTGGTCCATGAATAACATTGTGAACATGTAATCAGGTTCACACATAACCTTATGGACATGAAACTAGGTCCATACATAACATTGTGAACATGTAATCAGGTTCAAACATAACACTGTGAACATGTAATCAGGTTCATGCATAACATTGTGAAAATATAATCAGGTTCATGTATAAAATTATGGACATGCAACTAGGTCCATGCATAAAATTATGAACATGTAATCAGGTTCACGCATAATATTTTGAACATAAAATTAGGTCCACACATAACATATATACTCATGAGTCATCCATCATTACCCAATGCATTGAAGGGAGATATATATCCAACTCACAACATAACAAAATCATACATATGAGTGCCATAATATTATAATCAATAATCATATCATAACCCATGAAATGAGATAGGCATCATGAACATTTAATCATATCATTACCTATGGAAAAGAGGTAGGTATCATAATCACCACCTGTGAAAAGAAGCGGGTTTCAAAATCATATAACCCATGAAAGAGAAATGAGATTCATAAACGTCATTCCATAAAAACATTAACCATTTATAGAAAGAATATGAATGGAAGCATTGAATCATTTCCCCAGAAAGTCATGAGTAACACCAATAGATGTTATCTTAGATGGTAAATAATTTTGAAATATCTTTTAAAAACATTTCTTGAGGAAAATATCCTTTCTTCATGAAAAATGATTTTTTAAAAACATAAAACCTTTTGAAAACTATTTCTTTGAAAATATTTTGAAAACATATAAAGAAATCTTGAAAACGTTTTGAAAACCTTTTACTTGAAAACTTATGAAAGAAGCTTGAAAACATTTTGTAAACCATTTTCTTTGAAAATACTTTGAAAACTTATAAATAAAGCTTGAAAAAAATGAAACATTTTTAAAATAAATTTTCCTTGAAAATCATCTTCAAGGATCATTTTAAAACATTTTTGAAATCTTTTTTGAAAACAAGCTTTTTGAAATAAAATAGATTTCTGACTGAAGAGAGAAACACTCAGATTTTACTTAAAAACATTATCTTAAGTAAAAAAAAGTGAAAACATGATACTAATATATGAGGATATCATTAATAAACTGATTAAGAGAAAATTAATGAGTTTTATTTAGATATGAATCATGATATTTCATTAATTGAATCATAATCATAAAAAATCTTGAAAAGCGATGAAATTGTTTCAATAAACACTCATCACTAGGTAACTTGAGATCATACTCTCCATGTAAGAAAATGAAATTACATGAATCTTAAAATATCATGAAGATAAGTATATTCATGATATAACATTTCAAATGGAATTATATACACCTCAAAAAATTGTAGGGGTATAATAAAACATGTGTCTCAAAGAAGGCAAATTGAGACAAAACTGTCTCACCGATTTGGTAACTTTTAAAACTAAACCCCATGAAATAAATTTTATAATAAGGATATTTAAATTAACATAAATTTAATTATAAGATAAATATAATAAATTCATGGTCAGTACATACACCACACAAAATAAGTGAGTGGTGAACAAGGCTTTCATCTCACGGAAATAAAAGTGAGATGAAATTTCCCTTACCTTGTGTCTTGAATCTCTTCGTACTCATACAAGATTCCTATATAATAAATTTAAGTTTATTATAAATATTATAAATAATAATATTCTTATATATAATACCATATATGGTTTTATTATGACCTTTTATTACTTACTTGTTAACAATCCTATGTTAAGGTTTCACTTCGGGTAATATTCGCTTTGTTCTTTGCATGTGTCTTAATTTGTTATATCTTCAGTCCTTATACTTATATCATGATTAAAGAATTTAAACCATGATATAAATATCATTTATATTCAGTATATGTGTATTATAATAATCTATATAATATAGAAGTATGAAATGGAATACACCATTCATGGAGACGGTAAGCCGTACGTACGCATGAACGTTATTTCCATTTTTATTGTCGTATTGAAAGAAAGAAAGAAAATGATATATATATATATATATGTATAATAATAGTATAATTATAATTTTATATATATCATATAATTTCACTAAATCCATCCTTCATACATTTTATGTAGTGTGTGAAGGAATCACATCACTTTGAGGGGGCGATAGTCCACACTTCCTCAAACGAAATTATCATATTTACACCAAATGGAAAGTAAAAAGATTTGTGTTGTAAAAGGAATAGATAAGATTAAATAAATAATAAATATAATATATGAAATATATAAATATATTTTACATCATAATATCCACCATGAGAGGCGGTAAAGAAAAAATGAACAATCATCGTTTAGTGAGGCGGTAGTTCACCGTACACGTAAACAGTATGTTCGTTACCCATTAGATGGAGGTGTATGCAAGTGTAGTTTAAAGCCTTATAATAAAAAATACTAGTATATTTATTATACTTGTGTTTTTATACAATCAAGGAATAAAGAGAGTGTAGGGGGTGGAGAAACAAAATAAAATAAAGGATCTTGAGAGAAGACGTTACCTCAGGTAACTCCTTTTAGTTTGCGCCAAAAGGATTCCTTGGATTGCTTTCTTCCCAATGGGAGGATTATAGGAGTAAGGTAGGGATGTTTTGAGGTCATATATTATATGAATCTAAGTGTTTTGATAGGTGTAAAGAATAGGGAGAGGCGATGGCCTTTTATAGGGAAGGGAAGGGACACACTTGGCATTTTTAAAAACAAGTTAGGCGTACCCACATTTTTACCTAACAAAAGTCATAAAAAACCAAAAAAACTCAATAATGGAAGATTAATGATCAAATAATGTCCAGAAAATGGGTGTTTTACAAGTTTCTAGGTCATTTTAGGTCTTAAATTTAAGGTTTATCACTTTATTAACTTATTTTTTCTCCTAAGCATTGTAATCGATTTTAAACACTTTCACTAATCTTTTTGGTCAAAAACTAAGTCAAACTTACTAGAAATTATTATTTTTTATGATTAAAAATATGAAATCCATTTTTAAAAATTTCAATCACATAAGTGGTATAAATTAATTTAAAATTATTCCCGTTCAAGGGATGACACTGCGAGTTTTTAAAGTAAAAATGATTAAAAATTTGCTAAGTTTTTATATCCAATTTCAATGTGAAGTTGGTTCCAATGAACTATATTGGATTAATTGATAAAAATATGATTTAATTAAACTTTTAAACCAATTTAAAATATAATTTAACCTTATAAATAAATTATATGAAAAAAGAAGTTTTGAATTAAAATCATGTATTTTTAACTATTCATTAAAAATGAAACCTTACAGAAAAATACCAAAAATTTAAGATTAACTAATTTTTATGTTTCAACTAAAAATATAAGGTTTATTTTTTACATATTAAATATATAAAATTTCTAAAAATTGGATTTAAAATGGGGATACAATTAAAAGGCGGTAACACTACATTTATAAAAAATATAGGTTTTTATGCATAAAATTGGATTTGTTCTTATCTTATGTCTATCGAATCTATTGGATAAATATAAAAAATATTTTATTGAATATATAACATATATATTATATTAATATCACTAACTATTTATAATTAATTTAATTAATTATGGTAAAATATCTTATAATAATAATATTTTCCTTTATATTCAATTGTTTATTATATTCAATTCTAATTAATTTGTAACTAATGAATTAAACCATGTATTTTTATAATTTATTTAATCCTATTTATAACCATAAACTTAATGTATAGTTTATATACTATTATATTAAATAATAATATATTATAGTTTGGTAACACTTGGTCTTGCGTGTTATGCAAGCCATCGAGGAAAGTCAATCTTACGTGTAATGTACGTTTACCTCGATGTTCCTTGTAGAGTACATTAAATTTTATATTGCATGTAGTTCATGATTAACTTGTTGTTTCATATAACATAATCCAAACATAGTACTTTAATATAACATAAAATATTTTCACTATTGCGTGAAATGAAAAATATCAAAAAGGTTAAATTAATTTGAAAAAAATAATTCACAAAATCTTGAGGTGCTACATTCTACCCCCTTAAAATGAATTTCACCCTCAAAATTCATTTAGGTTATCAAAGGTTTAATACTTGAAAGTTTCATTTATAGAAACCCATATCGTAAAAACGAATACTAAAACTTCCCTTAAGAAGGGAATGTTGGGACCATAACAGTTACCCAAAGTAACATATAACGGGGTTTCCACATAGAAGAACATAGGTTGGGAGTGAATATTAGACATGAAGGAAATGCGTAAATATTTATAGGGAGTTATTGAGGTCATGAATAACAAATAAGTTAACAATCAAAGAAAATTTGATGGTCTTAAAGTCATAAATCTGTGATGATTTAAAAGACCACCTGTTCAACCAAAATTAAGGTATTAGGAATTTTTTTTATCATTATCTTATCATTGAGTAATTATTTTTATTGACCAAGAATATAAATAAATATACTTACTTGATCTTATTCCCTTTCTTCTACACAATCCCAACCTTGGTTATGCCTTGATAGATTTCGACTTCATCTCTTACCCTAAGAAATGAATGCGAATTCTTTTTTTTATTCCTGAAGTACTAACAGATCATAAGATTCATGATAAGTCAACCCATCTATATTTAGTTACTATCAACACAAATAGGTTATATAATATTCATAAGTCCTCATGTTATTAGATAATACATTAATCTCAAAAACATTATTTGAAGATTGACTTAAACTTTCTATAAATGGTTAACCTTGTAACCCTTCCAAAATATAATTCACCCTTTCTTCCTTAAATATGATCTTATCTTATACCAAAAAAAATTTATTGAATAATTAGGTTCATCCTTTCACTGATAGAACATTAAATAAGATTTTATTATTCCAAAATCCATTTAGAGGGATATAATAACATGAAACTTCACTAAAGGATGAACAAAAAGATTATCATAGGGATTATTCATAAAAAATCAAACATGAACTTCCCAACTGGGGGGATAAGTTTTCCATAACTATAGAGATTCACATCATTCATTGTGATTACATAAGATTTCCCTTTTTCCTTTTTCTTTAGAGGTTGTTGGGTTTTATCATCTATATTATCCCTTGGATCGAGGCATTGATTTTCATAATTCCCAAACTCCTTACACTTGAAACACTAAAGTGAGAGTGGTGCATTCTTTTGAGATATCTCTCTATTAATATCATTGAATGCCATATTTCCATCACTTCTACATTCTTTTTCTTGATGTCCATGCTTCCCACACTTGAAACACCTTCTTTTTATTTTCAAGAACTCAGCTAAATGATCTTTCCCATAGTTTTGGAAAGTAGGAGTTTGAAACTTTTTCTTCTCTCTATGTGAAATATCATTGTATTTTCCATGAAACCCCATTTTCCTTTCCTTATCACCAGAACCAAGAGGGTTTCCAGCTTCCATTTCTAATTCTAGTTCACATTGAACAATTTCTTTATATCATTAAAAGTCCCTTATGGATAACTCCATTGGGAGAGTTGGTTTCAAGGAACTGAAAAATCGATCAATCTTACTTTCAGGATGAATTATAATACCAGAAGAGTACCTTGAAAGTCTTGTAAAATTTGATTCATAGGAACCAACAGATTCATCATCCATCTGCTTAAGCTCAAGGAATTCCTTCTCCACATTCATATGAAGAATACGAGGAAAGTAATTATTGAAAAATATATTCTTGAAATCATCCCAATCCATGGAGTCAATTTCATTTTTCCACCATGTATTCTTGATAAGATTACAGCATTGATCTGCCTCACCTTTTAGGAAGTATACAACCAACGTGACCTTTTCATGATTTGAACATTGTAGAATAGAAAATATCTTTTCAATGGCATTGATCCATTTTTTAACAACTAAAAAATCAATGGAACCACTGAAAGAAGGAGGGAGCTGCCTCATGAAGGACTCAACAGAGTGTTGTTCCCTCTTTTTCTCAACAAGTTGTTCTCCACAATTCATAACTTTAGAAAGCATCATAATGAGGTTTCTCATTTCATCACCCATAGCATTAGGCTGCTCATGGGGTAAACCATTGCATTATCCATTGCATTCCCCATTAACATGGTTCCTTTGGGTTCCAACCATTGAATAAAACCAAAAATAATAATGTGAGCAACACTTATCATAGATGGAAACCATATTAATCATAAAAATTTTATTATAGGAAGTATAAATGATGACACTTACTTTTTAATCTATGAACCCTTAGGTTTATCACAGGTTATTCATATCCAACTCTTATTTAAATCCTTCATAATGGTTCATGAAGAGTTTGTGAATTTCCAAAGCATATCCCCTAGGAGTGTCAAACCAGATGTGTAACAAGACCCGTTGTTGTGTACCAAATTACCCCAAGTTAGGCCTGAAACATCTTGTCAGAGTTGTTACTCCTAGGTACATTTGTGCCAAAACCAACTCCACTTTTAATATCTAGACAGAGATGTATTTCTAATAAACCACTCACTCTATCCTTTACCAAAATTCTAGGAAATTTTCATATAGTTTTCCTTATCCTTAGGCTTATCCTTAGAGATATCCCTATAAATATTCTTATAAATACCCCTAGGGATCTCAATAAGGTTTTATAATCCTAGTTTCCAAAGGTTGAATAAAACTTTCCTTTGATAACAACTATAGTGACTCAGGATTAACATACATGAATATTGCATCATATTAGATTTTTTTTAAAAGGTAAAGGGGGAAAACCCCCGTTTATTGAAAGAAAAAACTCCTTTTGAAGGGAAGAAGGAGGAACACATTATAGAGACAGATGTAGAACATCAAACAAAACATGGCACGTGGCCAAACAGAGATCCAAAAGTCAAAAGGAAGCAAAAATCAAAGCAGGATCAAGCCAAAAAGTCTCATCACCCCCCTAATCGAAAATTCAACAGTGAAATCAGGCAAGATGTTACGTCACCCCCTCTGCAATGAATTGTATCATCTTAGATAAATATTCATTACATTACAAAAATACATGCCTGAGGGCCATAATAGTTTAATGTATTTAGAAACTTGGAAAAAAATCTTATATCCTGGTGAAATATCTTCAAAATATCCCATAAAGATCTCTACCTTTAGTACTTCTACCTAAAACCTTTCTTCATAACCTTGGAAAAGGAAATATAATAAAGGGGTGAGCTCAGATGATCAGTAAGGGTAAATAAAGGAAATGCGTTAGCATATCATGAACAAAGGGTTTGGAACTTGAGAATAACATTTGAAGATCATACCCTACATATTAGAGATCATAATAAAGATTAGCAGTTCATAAGACATGGATCATAAGAGAATTGAGAGCATAAGATATGAAAGCATAACATAGGAATATGAAATAGAATTTGTGGAATTCACTTTGGTTTATAACATTGTAAACATGTATAAGTAGAAATAAGTTCACTCATTAAGTTAAGGACATGAAATTAGGCCCGCGAATCAACTTATAGACATGAAACCAGGTCTATGCATAACACTGTGAATGTGTAATCAGGTTCATGCATAACCTGATAGACATGAAACTAGGTCTATGCATAACATTGTGAATGTAACGCCCCGACCCCAGCTACCCAGAGTCGGTGCATTATTACATAACATTGGCATGATCATGAGAAAGATCAAATCTCGAAAGACCGATTGGTTTAGTAGCCTTGGAAACACTAGATATATTCATAAGTTTTACATTACATCATAAAATGAAAAACTACAACAACAACAAAGTCTTCATATCCACACTATTAACCCCTCATAATATCCCTGCAAGTCATTTATAATTTACTTCTTCACTACCTGGGAAAAATAAAACATAGAAAAGGGGTGAGCTCAAATGCCCAGTAAGGATAACAATATAGCGGATACTTTCATCAATAAGAATAAACATTTAGGGCAATGTATAACTAAAACAAAAGCCTTTTAAACATGAACTTTCAACATGGTATGGCATAAATAAAATGAAATAATGCCATTTACTTATTCACATGGATATTCCACTAATCGAATAATCACATGCAAAAATAAATAACCACTTTCATAATGTTGGAATGCATAATGCCAGACTATCATAACCACATAGCCAAGGCCTCGTGCCAAGACTACAAATAAGATTTTGTCAAGGCCTTGTGCCAAGACACTAGTTTGTCTCATGAGACCTACCGATGCATCGAGGAGCTATAGCGGGCTCCACCCGTCACTTATTAAGTCCAATGCATTCCCATATGAAAAGGTTTAAACATAACATAAACATTCGTATTAAAACTAGCATACGAAATGTCAATACTTTCACAATAAACTATGAATGGTATAAAAATAGCACATCCACAGTCAAACATATCACAAAACCTTCAATACAATATAGAAGTTTTGTATCATAATAAATCAACTTCAAATAATCTTAAAATCCATCAAAGGATGTTGACATAGATGAAATCAAAATTCTTTTTAAAGAAATATCTCCTTTTATTTTGAAATCATTTAAGATCCATATAAAATAAAACATTTTCTTTGAAAATATTCTTATAAGCTTGTAAGGAAAGCTTTGAAGATTTTATAACGGCGTAAAATAACCGCACCCGCCGTATAAGTTAAAAAAAAACATTCTTACCTCAATTCTGTCGAAAAGGTTAAAAAGGACCTTGTTTTGAAAACGACGGAAAGATTCCTTTATAAACCTCTTATAAAAAGTCAAAAAAAGGTATAAATGACTTTAACCCATATTCTTGTAAATAGTAAAAATGTTTTGAAATACATTTTTAAGAAACATGGATGTGGATGATAAAGAGATCCCAGTAGATTATTACATATAAACAACCTCGGATAATGAAGAGATTGTGAAATAACCCTTACCTTGTACTTTTCCTTGGTTGGGGTAGGTTAACCTCCTGTATAATGGTGAAATAGTTGTTATTAAATTATACAAGAATCATATATATTAATATGATATCATATATGATCTTTTAACATTGATTTGTTAATAATATCTTAGAATTATCGTCGTTTCGGGAGTTAACTTACTCATTTTCTTTTATATGTTTTGTTACATAAGCCATGGTTGTTGTATCTTATTCATATCCAGAATTATATACAGTCCTTAAACATCATTTTTAAATCATCAAATGATAATTATACTTGAATGGATACGATGGAGAATGAATCTCATCGCGTTCGTGGAGACGGTAGTCCGTACGTACGCACGAGCGACAATATCATTCTTTTGATATTAAAATAATATATAAATGGATGGTATATCATATATACAGAATCATTAACATGTTATATTTATTATTTACATGAGTTACACATCATTATTATACCCATCCAAATAATATTATATTGAATAACAATTACACCACGACGTGGAGACGGTAAGCCGTACGTACGCACGTATGGTGACATGTTATTCAAAGGGTGGATAGAATACTGAATATGATTGTACCATATTTATAATAACATCACAGTATATGTGAGATACTGGAGTTATTATTTCAGAATGGTAAGAACAAAGGAAGAAGAAGTGGAAGAAGAAATGAACTTAGAAAAGGGTGGTGAAATCATTACCTCTTCTTCGGGTTCTTCCTTTTGATTTGATCAAAAGGGCTCCTTAGGTTGGCTTTCTGATCAAAATAAGGCCTCTAGGTTGTATTGAGGGATGTTGGGAGAGTATTTGGGCAGAGTTTGGCCGAACCAAAAGGCTTTGAAGGTGTGAAGAAATGAGAAGGAGGAGTGCCCTTTTATAAGAGGGGTGAGGGGCACCTTTGGAAAAGCTAGAAATATTAATTTATAATAAATTCATATTCGGTTTCTAAAGGCTCCAAAGTTGACTATTCAAAGGATGAGGTGGGGATAGGTCGAAAACAACTCATCCAATAGAATTTAGACAGGTTTGGGTACTTATATTAACCTTATCTTTAAGTATTAACTCTAAGTTAATTAGTTTCACTTTTACAATGTCTCTTTGTATTTTATATATTATGGTTAATAAACTTACTATATACATCCAAGCGACCCCCAAGTGGTCCATTAATGATTAACCTATCATAATATAAGTCTCTTGGCCGAACCTTAGATTTTTAGGAATTTAATATCAATTAATAATATAATATTTGTTTTAAGAACTCTTTTATGTCAATTTTGACACTATTCAATAGTTGATTTTTGTGAAACTCCTAACAGATTGATTACTTCGAACAAAGTCAATTAAATTAATCCTAATATATCATATTATCATAGAAAATTAGTTTAATTCATTAAAAGTTTCATATTATAATTATTTGGGTATTTATAAGATCAATTATTTTTATTTTTCACTATTTTAGTAATTACTGCATCATCATTGTGTCATAAATAAAATAAATTATATAATGTCTAAAAATTATAAATAAAATATCATTATGTAGGAAATCTTTTTAGCTTTCTAATGAATATTTATAATCGAAAATCCAACATGTATAACCCTATGTAAAAATTGTTCTTCTAAAAGATGTAAGCTTATGCCATTTTTATTTTTATTTTAACTTTATTAATATAAAGTGTCCCTACCACATACAAGTGGCTCCAAGGGGTCCCCAAATTGACCAAAGGATGCCCATGGTCGGGTATGTGTCCACCAATAAGGTTAGGACACGTTTTAGGGTAATTTTTTATTATTATAATATTATTTTTTTAACCCTTATTTACCGGATTTACCCTTTAACCATGGTAAATAAAATATTTACCACAGTAACTATTCAAAATGTCTAAAAATAAAAGTTACCTATTTACACAATTTGAACATCCTGATTCCAAATATGGAATCCATTTTCCTAAATTCAAAACACAGAAGTGGCAGAAATTAATTTAAAATTAATTCCCGCTGTTAAAACAAAAAGCGTGTTTTTAAGAGATAATAACTATCAAAAGATTGACACTTGTTTATGTTCGGTTTAATTGTAAAATTATGTCCAATGACCAAAATTATATTAAATGGTAAAAATATATTCTAAATATACTTTAAAACCACTCAAATTCATAATTTATCACTAGTAATTATTTTGATTAAAAAAGTTGTTTTTAATTAAAATTTAGAAATTTTCACTATTCATCAAAATATGAAAGTTTTCCGAAATGTACCAAAATTTCACCCTAGGCTAATTTTGATATTCCGAATCCAAAAATGAAGTCCATTTTGAAATATAGAATATATATGATTTCAAAAAGTAGGTATTACTATTCACAATGGCTAGTTTAATTAGTTGTGGTGTGTGTTAGAACTCGAGGTTGCGTACAACACACGCTATCGCATTATTCGAAGGGAAACGTACCGTAGAAGCTTGGGGTGTTACATTCTCCCCTCCTTCAAATAATTGCGTCCTCGCAATTTCTAGGGTATTACTGCATAAAAAGACTCGGGTGGTTCTTCATCATAAGTTCCTCGGGTTCCCACGTTGCCTCTTCCATCTTATGATTTCTCCACAAAACTTTTACCAGACGCGTCGTCCGGTTTCTCAGTACTTGTTCTCTTGTATCAAGAATCCTGACGGGCTCTTCGCAATAAGACAGATCGGGTTCCAGTTCTAATTCCTCATAGGTGAGTACATGCGTTGGGTCAGGCATGTATTTTCTCAACAGAGATACGTGGAACACATCGTGAACTTTGGAGAGACTTGGCGGCATTGCCAATCGGTAAGCTACAGCCCCAATTCGTTCTAGAATTTCGAAAGATCCGATGTACCTGGGACTCAATTTACCTTTCTTACCAAAACGTATGACTCCCTTCCACGGAGATACCTTTAGGAAAACATGATCACCGACTTGAAATTCCAAATCCTTCCTTCGATTATCGGCATAGCTCTTCTGCCTACTTTGAGCTGCTTTGATGTGATTTTGGATTACCTTTACCTTTTCCATCGTTTCCTCCACCAGTTCTAGACCTAAAAGTTTTCTTTCACCGACGTCATCCCAACAGGTTGGTGTACAACATCTCTTTCCGTATAACGCTTCATATGGTGCCATCTGAATACTCGAATGGAAGCTATTGTTATAGGAAAATTCTACCAGAGGTAAATATTGATCCCACATACCCTGAAAGTCAAGTGAGAAAGATCTCAACATGTCTTCTAAGGTTTGAATAGTCCGTTCTGATTGTCCGTCTATCTGAGGGTGGTAAGCAGTGCTTAAATGAAGTTCAGTATCCAGGGATTTCTGAAGACTTTTCCAAAACCTTGAAGTAAAACGGGGATCACGATCCGAAACAATTGATAGGGGTACTCCATGAAGTCTCACAACTTCATTAATGTATAGTCTTGCTAGACGTTCCAGGGGTAGATCTTCTCTTATAGCAAGAAAATGTGCTGACTTGGTAAGACGATCAACAATAACCCATATTGCATCGCTCCTTCTAGGAGTCTTTGGTAGCCCCATGACAAAGTCCATTGTAATATTGTCCCATTTCCACTCCGGTATGGGAAGCGGTTGCATGACTCCTCCAGGCTGTTGCCTTCCAGCTTTCACTTGTTGACAAACCATACATCTTGACACAAAATCAGCAATCTCCCTCTTCATGTTGTCCCACCAAAAATGTTCCTTCAAATCTCTATACATTTTGGTGCTCCCAGGGTGTATAGAGAAATTGGAACTATGAGCATCATCCAGCAATTCCCTTTTTAGATCAGGTATATTGGGAACACAAAGTCTCTTCCCGAATTTCAAAATTCCATCTTCATACACAAAGTCTCTCAATCTCCCATCATTCACAGCTTTAATCTTCTTTTGGAATTCGTCATCATCGGTCTGAGAACTCTTAATCCTTTCTAGTAAAGATGGTTTGGCAACCATTTGAAAAAGCATTGATGTTTCACCTTCCCTGGTTATTCCCATGTCCATTTTCACTAGATCCATGAAAATTGGATCCCTTTCAATTCTCATATTGTTCAAAACTCCATGGTCTTTTCTACTCAAAGCATCTGCCACCTTGTTTGCCTTCCCCGGGTGGTAGTGTATCGTACAATCATAATCCTTGAGTAATTCAAGCCATCTCCTTTGCCTCATGTTGAGTTCTTTTTGTGAGAAAATATACTTCAAACTCTTGTGATCAGTATAAATCTCACATTTTTCACCATAGAGGTAGTGCCTCCATATCTTCAAAGCAAAGATCACTGCTGCTAACTCGAGATCATGAGTAGGATAATTTTGTTCATGAATTTTCAACTGTCGTGATGCATAGGCAATAACTCTATCATTCTGCATAAGGACACAGCCAAGTCCTTTCTTCGATGCATCACTATAAATAACGAACCCATCATTCCCCGATGGTAGAGTCAATATAGGAGCATTGACTAATCTTCTCTTCAGTTCTTCGAAACATTCTTCACACTCTTTTGTCCAAACAAATTTAACCCCTTTACGTGTGAGCTTCGTTAATGGGTTAGCCAATCGGGCAAAATTCTGGACGAAACGTCGATAATAACCTGCCAAGCCAATAAAACTACGTACCTCAGTTATACTCGTAGGTGCTGGCCATTCTTGGATTGCCTTGGTCTTAGAAGGATCAACAGAGATTCCATCTTTAGAGACAATATGGCCAAGAAAAGAAATCTCCTGAAGCCAGAATTCACACTTGCTAAACTTTCCATATAATTCATGCCTCCTCAGAGTCTTCAAGATAATGCGCAAGTGATTTTCATGATCTTCGTAGGTTTTGGAGTATACCAAGATATCATCAATAAATACCACCACAAATTCATCGAGATACTCCTTGAAAACTCTATTCATCAGATCCATGAATACAGAGGGTGCATTAGTCAATCCAAACGGCATTACAGTAAACTCGTAATGCCCGTACCTGGTTCGAAATGCTGTCTTCGGAATGTCTTCCTTCTTTACACACAACTGATGGTATCCAGATCGAAGGTCAATCTTTGAAAAGTATTGAGCTCCATGCAGTTGGTCAAATAAATCATCAATACGAGGTAGGGGATACTTGTTCTTTATCGTTATAGCATTGATCTCCCTGTAGTCGATACATAACCTCATAGATCCATCTTTCTTTTTAACAAAAAGAACAGGGGCTCCCCATGGAGAAACACTAGGGCGAATAAATCCCTTATTACTCAATTCCTCTAGTTGTTTCTTTAGTTCGACTAACTCTACAGTGGCCATTCTATAAGGGGTCTTCGATATAGGCCTTGATCCAGGAATCAAATCAATAGAAAACTCAACTTCTCGTTCTGGAGGATGTCCAGGTAAATCTTCCGGAAATACATCTACAAATTCTTTCACAACAGGTACATCCTCTATTTGAACATTCCTTTCCTCACCGACAGTTATTTCATTCTCTTCCTCCCCAATAATTGAATTAAGTTGAGCTACTGGGGGTGGGTCTAAATAAGAATTAGGTGGTGACGATTCTGCTCTAAAAATAAGGTGTTCCTTATCATTATCATCAAGAATCGTAACCTCTTTCTTCTTACAATAAATCTTCGCATCATAGTCCGAAAGCCAGTCCATACCGAGGATTATATCAAACTCAATCATAGGTATGACGATGAAATCAGCAGATAAAGAAAATTTATGTGCTCTAATGGGGACTGATTCACAAAACTTTGTTGCAACGATACTTCCCTTAGGAGTTTTAACTGACAACTCCCTTATTAAATCAAATTGGAAATATCTAATTTTCTTAGCAAACTGGGAAGATATGAAACAATGCGATGATCCAGAATCAAATAATGCATTTGCTAAACTTGAGGAAACCATTAAATTACCTTCCACCACGTCTTTCGGAGCTTCTACCTCAGCAGTAGTGATAGCATAAGCCTGGCCTTGATCCCTTGGCCTTTTCTGAGGTAAGTTCTCCTGACGCTTAGGACATGCATTTGCATAATGCCCCATCTCCCTGCAATTGTAGCACTGAACGTTGGTAGCTTCCTTCTTCCCCTTGCAATCATGAGCTTGGTGGCCTTTTTCACCACACTTGTAACAGACTCCCATTCCCTTCAGGCAAGCACCGGGGTGTTTCTTCCCGCACTTACCACAAGATGGATATTCAACCTTTCCCTTCTTCCCCTTATTTCCATTCCCAGATTGATCAGCATGTCTCTTCTTCTCTTTCTTTGCTTTAAAGTCATAAGACTTAGAGAATTCCTTTTCGGTCTTGATAGCACATGAGACAATGTCTTCGTACGATGAAAAGGATTGTGAGACTAATGCTCGACGGAGAAATGGTTTTAACCCATCAAAGAAACGATCAATCTTACTTCTTGGGTTGCGAATATAATCACCAGCGTACCTCGCTAACCTTGTAAAGTTAGCCTCATACTTTGTGACATTCTCATCCTCCTTTTGTCTCAGACTCAGAAATTGTCTTTCCATATCTGCTCGATGGTCGCGAGGAAAGTATTTTTCTAAAAACAGATCTTTGAACTCCCTCCATTCCATGTTTGATACTTCATCATCTTCCTTCATGTTTTGAATCAATGACCACCATTGATCAGCATCTCCAGTGAGGCGGTAAACTGCCATGGTAACTTTTTCCCTTTCACTACTCCCCAAAGCCTGAAATATTTTCTCTAGGGAAAATATCCATTGCTCAGCTACTAAGGGATTTGTACTCCCATTGAACGTTGGTGGTTGTTGTCTCATGAATCGATCTAACATTGATCCTCCACGCTGCGGATCAGGGTGTTCCATACGGGTAAGGTTATTATTCATAACCTGAGTAAGTTGTCCCAGTATGGTGATTAGCTGATCAGCACCAGTTGCATCACCAGCCCCACTATAATTATCTTGAGCAGGAGGGCAATCCCTACATGGAGTGCGCGCATTGATACGGTTTCCATTTCTTCCACTAGGCGCCATTTCTAAACAATGGCATAAACTAGATCAGTTTATGAATCAAAATACATAATCCCATACTTATAAAACACTTAACATAAATTGAACTATCTATGGATATAATCCATAATCATAAATATGTTTTCTTTGAGGAAGTATATACTCATAAACCCTTCATAATGATTTGTAAAGAAAGTGAGAGTTATCCTAAGCATATCCCCCGGGAGTGTCGTAACCAAGAGTGCAGCAAGGCCCGTTGTCGTGCACCAGTTCCCGTTCGAGTCTAGCTCAAAGCGGTGTTTTCGGGTTTTACCCCTAGGTACATCTGTGCCAGAGCCGCCTCTACCTGCTCGTATCCAGACAGGGATGTATTGCTCGCAAAACTCACAAAGTCTCTACAATACCAAAATTCTAGGAAGTTCTTCTATATTAATCCTCAAAGTTCATCTTAGGTCTACGTGCTCTAATCAGAGTTTATCTAAATCTAGCTTCCAAGGTTTGTACTAAACTTCCTCTGATACCAACTGTAACGCCCCGACCCCAGCTACCCAGAGTCGGTGCATTATTACATAACATTGGCATGATCATGAGAAAGATCAAATCTCGAAAGACCGATTGGTTTAGTAGCCTTGGAAACACTAGATATATTCATAAGTTTTACATTACATCATAAAATGAAAAACTACTACAACAACAAAGTCTTCATATCCACACTATTAACCCCTCATAATATCCCTGCAAGTCATTTATAATTTACTTCTTCACTACCTGGGAAAAATAAAACATAGAAAAGGGGTGAGCTCAAATGCCCAGTAAGGATAACAATATAGCGGATACTTTCATCAATAAGAATAAACATTTAAGGCAATGTATAACTAAAACAAAAGCCTTTTAAACATGAACTTTAAACATGGTATGGCATAAATAAAATGAAATAATGCCATTTACTTATTCACATGGATATTCCACTAATCGAATAATCACATGCAAAAATAAATAACCACTTTCATAATGTTGGAATGCATAATGCCAGACTATCATAACCACATAGCCAAGGCCTCGTGCCAAGACTACAAATAAGATTTTGTCAAGGCCTTGTGCCAAGACACTAGTTTGTCTCATGAGACCTACCGATGCATCGAGGAGCTATAGCGGGCTCCACCCGTCACTTATTAAGTCCAATGCATTCCCATATGAAAAGGTTTAAACATAACATAAACATTCGTATTAAAACTAGCATACGAAATGTCAATACTTTCACAATAAACTATGAATGGTATAAAAATAGCACATCCACAGTCAAACATATCACAAAACCTTCAATACAATATAGAAGTTTTGTATCATAATAAATCAACTTCAAATAATCTTAAAATCCATCAAAGGATGTTGACATAGATGAAATCAAAATTCTTTTTAAAGAAATATCTCCTTTTATTTTGAAATCATTTAAGATCCATATAAAATAAAACATTTTCTTTGAAAATATTCTTATAAGCTTGTAAGGAAAGCTTTGAAGATTTTATAACGGCGTAAAATAACCGCACCCGCCGTATAAGTTAAAAAAAAACATTCTTACCTCAATTCTGTCGAAAAGGTTAAAAAGGACCTTGTTTTGAAAACGACGGAAAGATTCCTTTATAAACCTCTTATAAAAAGTCAAAAAAAGGTATAAATGACTTTAACCCATATTCTTGTAAATAGTAAAAATGTTTTGAAATACATTTTTAAGAAACATGGATGTGGATGATAAAGAGATCCCAGTAGATTATTACATATAAACAACCTCGGATAATGAAGAGATTGTGAAATAACCCTTACCTTGTACTTTTCCTTGGTTGGGGTAGGTTAAACTCCTGTATAATGGTGAAATAGTTGTTATTAAATTATACAAGAATCATATATATTAATATGATATCATATATGATCTTTTAACATTGATTTGTTAATAATATCTTAGAATTATCGTCGTTTCGGGAGTTAACTTACTCATTTTCTTTTATATGTTTTGTTACATAAGCCATGGTTGTTGTATCTTATTCATATCCAGAATGATATACAGTCCTTAAACATCATTTTTAAATCATCAAATGATAATTATACTTGAATGGATACGATGGAGAATGAATCTCATCGCGTTCGTGGAGACGGTAGTCCGTACGTACGCACGAGCGACAATATCATTCTTTTGATATTAAAATAATATATAAATGGATGGTATATCATATATACAGAATCATTAACATGTTATATTTATTATTTACATGAGTTACACATCATTATTATACCCATCCAAATAATATTATATTGAATAACAATTACACCACGACGTGGAGACGGTAAGCCGTACGTACGCACGTATGGTGACATGTTATTCAAAGGGTGGATAGAATACTGAATATGATTGTACCATATTTATAATAACATCACAGTATATGTGAGATACTGGAGTTATTATTTCAGAATGGTAAGAACAAAGGAAGAAGAAGTGGAGGAAGAAATGAACTTAGAAAAGGGTGGTGAAATCATTACCTCTTCTTCGGGTTCTTCCTTTTGATTTGATCAAAAGGGCTCCTTAGGTTGGCTTTCTGATCAAACTAAGGCCTCTAGGTTGTATTGAGGGATGTTGGGAGAGTATTTGGGCAGAGTTTGGCCGAACCAAAAGGCTTTGAAGGTGTGAAGAAATGAGAAGGAGGAGTGCCCTTTTATAAGAGGGGTGAGGGGCACCTTTGGAAAAGCTAGAAATATTAATTTATAATAAATTAATATTCGGTTTCTAAAGGCTCCAAAGTTGACTATTCAAAGGATGAGGTGGGGATAGGTCGAAAACAACTCATCCAATAGAATTTAGACAGGTTTGGGTACTTATATTAACCTTATCTTTAAGTATTAACTCTAAGTTAATTAGTTTCACTTTTACAATGTCTCTTTGTATTTTATATATTATGGTTAATAAACTTACTATATACATCCAAGCGACCCCCAAGTGGTCCATTAATGATTAACCTATCATAATATAAGTCTCTTGGCCGAACCTTAAATTTTTAGGAATTTAATATCAATTAATAATATAATATTTGTTTTAAGAACTCTTTTATGTCAATTTTGACACTATTCAATAGTTGATTTTTGTGAAACTCCTAACAGATTGATTACTTCGAACAAAGTCAATTAAATCAATCCTAATATATCATATTATCATAGAAAATTAGTTTAATTCATTAAAAGTTTCATATTATAATTATTTGGGTATTTATAAGATCAATTATTTTTATTTTTCACTATTTTAGTAATTACTGCATCATCATTGTGTCATAAATAAAATAAATTATATAATGTCTAAAAATTATAAATAAAATATCATTATGTAGGAAATATTTTTATCTTTCTAATGAATATTTATAATCGAAAATCCAACATGTATAACCCTATGTAAAAATTGTTCTTCTAAAAGATGTAAGCTTATGCCATTTTTATTTTTATTTTAACTTTATTAATATAAAGTGTCCCTACCACATACAAGTGGCTCCAAGGGGTCCCCAAATTGACCAAAGGATGCCCATGGTCGGGTATGTGTCCACCAATAAGGTTAGGACACGTTTTAGGGTAATTTTTTATTATTATAATATTATTTTTTTAACCCTTATTTACCGGATTTACCCTTTAACCATGGTAAATAAAATATTTACCACAGTAACTATTCAAAATGTCTAAAAATAAAAGTTACCTATTTACACAATTTGAACATCCTGATTCCAAATATGGAATCCATTTTCCTAAATTCAAAACACAGAAGTGGCAGAAATTAATTTAAAATTAATTCCCGCTGTTAAAACAAAAAGCGTGTTTTTAAGAGATAATAACTATCAAAAGATTGACACTTGTTTATGTTCGGTTTAATTGTAAAATTATGTCCAATGACCAAAATTATATTAAATGGTAAAAATATATTCTAAATATACTTTAAAACCACTCAAATTCATAATTTATCACTAGTAATTATTTTGATTAAAAAAGTTGTTTTTAATTAAAATTTAGAAATTTTCACTATTCATCAAAATATGAAAGTTATCCGAAATGTACCAAAATTTCACCCTAGGCTAATTTTGATATTCCGAATCCAAAAATGAAGTCCATTTTGAAATATAGAATATATATGATTTCAAAAAGTAGGTATTACTATTCACAACGGCTAGTTTAATTAGTTGTGGTGTGTGTTAGAACTCGAGGTTGCGTACAACACACGCTATCGCATTATTCGAAGGGAAACGTACCGTAGAAGCTTGGGGTGTTACAGTGAACATGTAATCTGGATCACGTATAACATTGTGGACATGTAATCAGGTTCACGCATAAACTTATGGACATAAAACCAGGTCCATGCATAATATTGTGAATACATAATAAGGTTCACTTATAATATTGTGAACATGTAATCAGGTTCACGCATAAGCTTACGGACATGAAACCAAGTCCACTCATAACATTTTGAATATGTAATCAGGTTCACTCATAACCTTATAGACATGAAACTAGGTCCATGTATAACATTTTGAACATGTAATCAGGTTCACACATAACATTGTGAACATGGAATCAGGTTCACACATAAAATTATGGACATACAGCTGGGTCCATGAATAACATTATGAACATGTAATCAGGTTCATGAATAATATTGTGAACATGAAATTGGGTCCACACATAACATATATACTCATGAGTCATCCATCGTTACCCAATGCATTGGTAGGAGATATATATCCAACCCATGACATAACAAAATCATACATATGAGTGACAAAATATTATAAACAATAATAATATCATAAACCATGAAATTATATAGGAATCATGAACATTTAATCATATCATTACCAATGGAAAATAGGTAGGTCTCATAATCACCACCTGTGAAAAGAAGAAGGTTTCAAAATCATATAACCCATGAAAGAGAAACGGGTTTCATAAACATCATGCCAAAAAAACATTAACCATTAATAGAAATAATATGAATGGAATCATTTAATAATTTCCCCAGGAAGGCATGAGTAACACCAATGGATGTTATCTTATATGGGAAATAATTTTGAAAGATCTTTTAAAAACATTTCTTAAGGAAAATATCCTTTCTTCATGAAAAATGATTTTTTAAAAACCTAAAACCTTTTGAAAACCATTTCCATTGAAAAATTATAAAATAATATTCAAAGTGTTTTGAAAACTATTTATTTTAAAATACTTTGAAAACATATAAAGAAAGCTTGAAAAATTTTTGATAACCTTTTACTTGAAGAGTTATAAAAGAAGCTTGAAAACATTTTGAAAACCATTTTCTTTGAAAATACTTTGAAAACTTATAAATAAAACTTGAAAAATGATAAATTTTTAAAATCCTTTTCCTTAAAAATTATCTTAAAGGATCATTTGAAAACATTTTTGAAAACATGGTTTTGAAATAAAATAGATTTTCGACCGAAGAGAGGAATGGTCAGATTTTACTTAAAAACATTATCTTAAGTACCAAAGAGTGAAAAAATGGTACTAATACATGAGGATATATTGAATAAATAGTGTATAAGAAAATTCAAGAGTGTTCTTGAGATATGGATCATGATATTTCATTAACTGAAGCATAATCATAAACAATCTCCAAAAGTGATGAGATTTTTTCAATAAACCCTTATAACAAGCTAACTTGGGATCATACTCTCCATGTAAGAAAATGAAATTATATGAAGCTTAAAATATCATGAATAGAATTATATTCATGTTATAACATGTTAAATGGAATTATATACACCTAAAATTTTTTTGGTGTATAACAAAACATGTGTCTCAAAGAAGAAAAATTGAGACAAAATTGTCTTACCGATTTGGTAACTTTTGAAACTTAAACCCCATGAAATAAAGTTCATAAAATGGATATATAAATAACTATAAATTTAAGTATAAAATAAATATAATACATTAATTTTGAGTACATACACCACACAAAAATAAGCAAGTGGTGAATAAGGATTGTATCTCACAAAAATAAAAGTGAGATGAAATTTCCCTTGCCTTGTGTCTTGAATCTCTTCGTACTCATACAAGATTCATGTATAATAAATTTAATTTTATTATACATATTTTACAGAAAAATATAATTATATATAATACTATATATGGTTTTATTATGACTTTTTATTACCTTCTTTTTAACAATCCTATGTTAAGGTTTCACTTTCGGTAATATTCGCTTTGTTCTTCGCATATGTCTTAATTTGTTATATCTTTGGTCCTTATACTTATATCATGATTCCAGAATGTAAAAAATGATATAAATATCATTTATATTTATTATATGTGTATTATAATAATATATATAATATATAAGTATGAAATGGAATACACCATTCATGGAGACGGTAAGCCGCACGTATGCATGAATGTTGTTTTTGTTTTTATTTTCGCATTGAAAGAAAGAAAGAAAATGACATATATGTATATATACATATAATATCATTAAAGTAGCATTATGATGTTATATATATCATATAATTTCACTGAAAACATCCTTAATAAATTCAATGTAGTGTGTGAATGAATCACATTGCTTTGAGTGGGCAGTAGTCCACATTTCCTCAAATGAAATTATTGTATTTACACCAAATGGAAAGTAAAAAAGATATGTGTTGTAAAAGGAATACATAAGATTAAATACATAATAAATATAATATATTAAATATATAAACATATTGTCCATTATAATGTTCACCATGAGTGGCGGTAAAGGAAAAATGAACAATCATCGTTTAGTGAGGCGGTGGTTCACCGTACACATAAAAAGTATGTTTGTTACCCATTAGATGGAGGTGTGTGTAATTTTAGGTTGAAAAATTATAATAAAAACATCATAGTATATTTAGGATACTGTTTTTTTATAAAATCACAGAATAAAGACAGTGGAGGGGGTGGATAAAGAATATAAAAGAAAGGATCTTGAGAGAAGATGTTACCTCTTAATTGGGTAACTCCTTTTGGTTTGTGCCAAAAGGAATCCTTGAATTGATTTCTAACCAAGGATATGATTATATGAGGAAGGGAATTATGTTGTTAATTTTATTATTTATATATTTTCCTAGCCTAATTGGTTTGATAGGTTTAAAGAAGAGGGAGAGGTGGTGGACTTTTATAGGGAAGGGAAAGGACACATTTGACATTTTCAAAAACAAGTTAGGCATGCCCACATTTTTACCTAAAAAAATTCATACCAAACCAACCAAACTCAATAATGGAAGGTTAATGGATGAATAATTTCCATAAAATGGGTGTTTTACAAGTTTTTAGTTCATTTTGGGTCTTAAATTTAAGGTTTAGTACTTTAATAACCTAATTTTTCTCTTAACCATTATAATTAATTTTAATCACTTTCACTAATATTTTTGGTCAAAAACTAAGTTGAAATTATTATAAATTATGAATTAGTATTATTAAAAATATGGAATCCATTTTTCTAAATTCCAATCACAGAATTTGCAGAAATTAATTTAAAATTAATCCTGCTGACGGGACGACACTGCGGGTTTTTAAAGTAAAAATGATCAAAAGTTTTCTAAGTTTTTATATCCAATTTCAATGTAAAATTAGTTCCAATGACCTAAATTGGATTAATTGATAAAAATATTATGTAATTAAACTTTTAAACCAATTTAAAATATAATTTAACCTTATAAATAAATTATATGAAAAAGCAGTTTTGAATTAAAATCCAGTATTTTTAACTATTCATTAAAAATGAAACCTTACAGAAAATACCAAAAAATTATCCTAACCTAATTTTTATGTTTATATTCCAAATATAAGGTTTATTTTTACATAATAAATCTATAAAATTTTCAAAAATTGTATTTAAAATGGGTTCACCATTAAAAGGCGGTAAAACCACCTTTATAAAAAATATAGGTTTTTATGCATAAAATTGGATTTGTTCTTATCTTATGTATATCGAATATATTGGATGAATATCAATTTTTTTGAATATATAACATATATATTATATTAATATCACTAACTAATTATAATTAATTTAATTTATTATAATAAAACAACTTATAATAATAATAATATTTTCCTTTATATTCAATTGGTTATTATATTCAATTATAATTAATTTGTAACTAATGAATTCAACCATGTAATTTAATAAGTTAGTTAATCCTATTACTAACCATAAAATCAACATCTAGGTTATATCCTATTATATTAAATAATAATATATTATAGTTTGGTAGTACTCGGTCTTGTGTGTTACGCAAGCCATCGAGGAAAGTCAATCTTGTGTGTAATGTACACTAACCTCAGTGTTCCATGTAGAGCATGTTAAACTTTATGTTTCATGTAGTGCATGATTAACTTGGTGTTTCATGTAAATCAAGCCAAACATATTGCTTTAATATAACATAAACTATCTTCACTATTGCGTGAAATGAAAAATATCAAAAAGGTTAAATTAATTCGAAAAAAATAATTCACAAAATCTTAGGGTGTTACAAGATACATACATCTCATCCCTTGGAACTTATTCATTATGAAATATATGTACCTATGATGAAGAAATATTAAAATAGAGATAAGTATTTTATTTCATTCATTAATGATTTCACTCATATTAAATGTATTATGTTTTTAAAACATAAATCAGAGGCTCTTAAGATGTTCAAAAATTTTAGGAGAAGTGCTAAAATGGAATGTGACTACTTTATAAAGAAGATTAGAACTGATTATGGTGTTGAATACAAAAATGGTAAGTTTGAAGGTTATCTTGAGAAACATGAAAATTTTCACGAGCTTAGTGCACCATACACACTATGTCACAACCCAACCCACCATGGCCTACCTGGGCTGGTGGTAAGACGATCATGACACCTCAAGATCACCTCTAATAGGCTAGGGTCTGATGAATAGCACTAAGTAGGAATATCACTGAAATGGGATGCCTTAACCTGAAGTAACTATACGCACACACACAACCAACTCCAAGTAGCAACACAAATATATAATAAAATACTGAACATATCGAGTGTAGACCATTAATGAAAAACTCTAGGAAAGAATCAAAGTATAGTAGCGTAGTGAAAAAGTATAAAGGTGTAAAAATATATGACCAACCAGAAATGAAGTCCCAGCCTGAAAAATAATGGAAAAATAGAGACTGAAGAGATCCCAACTTACAATCTTTAATACCAACCACTGAATATGGTCAAATCCTCTTTGTATAGCTATGTTCCTCCAAAATTTGGTCCACCAAGGTCACTATTGATCTGTCTGTCATCTGCATAAGACATAATATGTGTGGGAAAACCCCATGAAAGGGTGAGTATATACATACTCATTAGGATTCCCCAAAAACCACAAAGGAGCAATAAAAATATACAACAGTCATTTCAAACCATAAGCAATAGGGAAACAAAACCCAACATATATGTGCTCATAAAGAAACCCAAGTAGGATATAAATAGGATCTCTATCTCTACAACATAACTATGAATGATGAGTCAACATGTAGCTCCAAAGGTCTATCTTTGATGCTTGGAATCATGTGAAATCACAAAAGAATATGTACAAAGGGCTCAAACCTTGCCACTGCACTCCATAGATAAGGTGGTGGTATCTCCAATGGATGATTTTATCCCCACCAGAGCCTGAAGATAGGGGGTGCCACTCTGCAGATAGAGGACCTACGCCCTCTATGGTATGGTGGTGGTGGTAGTGATGGTGGGGGTGGGGGGTACCAATCCTACCTATGTAAAGAGTATAGGGGGTTGTGCCTAGGTGTGGTAGGGGATTCTGACCATTATAACACTATGATGATCAAACCTAATCACTTTCATCGACCAAGGATCGCTAAAAGAAGTGTACCACTCGTAACATCTCGTATCATATCTCTAATTCCAAAAAGGCCACCATTGCATCCTATGTGGAAAACTAATCAGGATAGGCTACTCACGGGCTCAAAACTGAGTCCCGAAGGATATACATAAGGTGAATGTATCATAAAAAAAGTACATGGCATGTATAGGGAATACACGATGTGTCTTGGATACCCCAATAATGCATGTGTCTTCCTGATCATGCCTATGTACTTCAGCCCATGATCATGTACTCTATCTGTGCCCATGTATACTGGCCGTACTTGTGCATGATGGTCGTGTTTGGGTACCTTGGCCATGTCTGAGTACATGTCCATACCAATGTACTCTAGCCATGCCCATGTACTTGGCCATGTCCGGGTACCCTATTAATGTCTATGTACATGGTTGTGCATGTGTACCTAGATGTGTCCATGCCCATGTACTCCTAAGGTACACACCAAGCCTCTAGTATTGGGTCACATGGTGTGTATGGGTCATACACATTGTTTGGTATTTAACTCTACCCAAAACCCCAACATCCACAGCAAGGGGACTACACAACATGTGTTCCTATATTACATGTCGTGTATATCATGACTTTCAATAAACTCAAGTCTATTCGACATGTATCACCCACACCTCCATTTACACCTTGAATCACACTGAGGTACTTGGATCTATGGATGAATGCTCCTGATCCATCATCGGTGGATGGATTTTGGCCACCCGAACCACTCACAATTCAATCCCATCATGCCTCTCCTCTATATGCCAAAATCCATGGAAAAAGGACCATCGATCAACCTCTGATGCATTTTGGCTCACCCATCACACCACAACGCACCTCGATCATGCTCTTGATCCCAAACACAAATCCATGGTATTGATTAATTGTTCCAAAGAACAATTGTGTAATGACCATCTACTGGGTATTTGTCGAACCACCGACTAAAGGAATACACCAACGATGAATGCATGAGGAATGATGGGAGAAAAAAATGAAACAACAAAGTGTGGGACACAAATGAAAATTGTTCGGGTTAGATTACATTCATAGATGAATAAATCAGTGATCAAAAGGGAAGAATCAAGAATCAATAAATAAATGAATATTCTATTTCATGAAAAGAAAGAAAACCAACAAAAAGAAAATAAAATAAACAATCCATGCTTGGAAAATAAAACAAGGGTGTAAATACAAGAAATAACATTCCCTACCTTGAGTTTGGATTGATCATTGGTGAAGAACACACCCACTAGTGATGTTGATGATGATCCCACTACATTTATCATTCATATCATGATTCCCCTTGACCGTTCACCATTGATCCTCGATCCCGATCCACTAATGATAATAAATCTCTCCTCCTCCTCTAATTTACCATGGTTATGTGGATAACCTTAGTGATCCATCATAACGATGTATTTATTGAGTAGTATTTGTTTTTAGGTTATTAAATAAATTGAATAAATTAATCATTTAATTTATTTAATGCACCCCAAATGGTTTCCTTTAACCGAATTCCCAATGCTGGCCAACTTTATGTAGCACCTAGGGTAAACCCTGTATTCTAGAATCTACCGTGGTCTTGGATTTCCCATATGATGTCCCGATCAATGGGAAAACCATTTTTTTCTAAAAAGATGCATGTTCACGCTTTAATATATATTAATATTTTAAATATATTAATTCCAAGATCACGTGACACCCAAACATAGTGACAACTCTAAATAAAAATCAAGAGACATATATAGAAATATTCAAAGGACTAAACTAACAAAAATGAAGTCATTACATTATCATATCCTTTAAGGCTTTTCACCCTAAAAAGCACAAGATACAAAAAAGGTGGGGGGGTACTAAGTCCGAATCTATCTCTCACACCCCCAAGAGATCTCCCGCATGCTTTCATACCACCAAAGCACTTGAACCAAAGGAATGGTCCTTCCATACAAGATCATCTCCCATCAGTCCTCGATCTCCATCGAGTACTCAAAAAAGGTGGATTATTCCTCGATGTCCATCTCACCCTAGTCAATAACGTGCATCGATTTGCACATGTATTCCCTTAGATACAACACATAGAAGACATCATACACTCAGTCCAACTATGAGGGAAAGGATAAGTGGTAAGAAACCTCACCAACTCTCCGTTGGATCTAGAATGAGATGATAAACCTTAGTGATAACTTAATTCCCCCACCAAATATTCACAATCCTCATTATGGGGAGACTCTTAGGAAAACATGATCTCCCTTATCAAACTCAAATGGACTATGATGATGTTCTGTGTAAGATTTATATTGGATCTAGGATATCCTAATATGATCATGGATTACCTGAACATTCTCTATTGTTTCCTGCACCATCTCTAGCCTAACAAGAGATGTCTCGCCAATATCATTCCAACATAAGGGTGACCTGCATGGTATCCCATATAGGGATTTAAAAGGTGTCATACCAATGTTATTTGATAGATATTATTACAAGAAAACTCTATGAATGGTAAGTGATCATCCCAGATCTGACCTAAGTCCAACTCACAGTCTCTCAATGTATCCTCTAAAACTTAGATGGTCCGCTTGGTCTAACTGCCCATTTGGGGGTGAAATGTTGTACTCATCCATAACTGGGTCCCAAAAGCCTATTACAAACCTATCCAAAACCATTATTTAAACCATTAATCATGGACAAATATGATCATCATGGGTACCCCATGAAGTCAGATGATCTCCCACATGTACAACTTCTCCAAACCCTCAACCAAAATTTGCTCCCATATGGAAAGAAAGTGTGCCGACTTGGTGAGTTGGTCAAAAATAAACTAGATAAAATCATAAACTCTCACTTTCCATGGAATCCCCATCACAAAATATATTGATATTTCATCCCACTTCCATTCTAGGACCTCAAGAGGTTGAGTGAAAACTGCTAGAACCTGAGGTTCAATCTTTACCTACTGACACGTGAGACATCAAGAAATAAACTTGGAAAAGTTCCACATCATGAAAGCACACAAAAAATTCCACAGAAGGTCCTTGTACAGTTTTTACACACCCGAATGTACAACCAAGGGAGAAGTATGAAACTCCCTCAACAACTCCTCACACATTGTGGATAAAACTTTCTTCCATCACTGGAAAATCATGATGCGATCCCTCCTTTATAATATCCATATGGTGTATATACTAAGGATATCTGGTCATGTATAACCTCACAATTGATGTCTCTTAAATAGGAATCCCTCAGATGCTATAGATATAAGGCCCCAGCCTTAAAACTTACTTAATCTTGAGTTATTACAAGATTACACATTGAGGATCTTTTCAGGTTTAGAGTTTTAGAGAATTAGATCATGAAACTTGCATTACATTCCACATTTAAACAAAATGGATTACATAAAAGACAATATTCATTCTTCCCATCAACGAGAACATATTTAAAATAAAAAAATGGATTCTCTCTTAACACATCCTTGACTCTAACGTCTTATCATGTACCTTTCCTCTTGACCTGAAAAACATTTCAGAAACTTGGGATGAGCATAAAAAGCTCAGTAAGGGACATAAAAATATGGAAAGGAAACATGAGTTCATGTATACATAAAGATGAAATCATAATTTACCCATAAAACATAGGCACTTTAACCTAACTCATCAAAACATGAATAAAACATAGAAATCATAAGACATAAAGGTAACTTGAGGCATTCATAACATTCTTACGTAGGGAGTAACCCTCTTGGTTACGTTTGGAATACCCATCACAGTATATTCCCTAAATCTCTTCGGAGAAACCTTAACGTTTCACTCCTTCGCGTTACCCAATGCATTGGAGAGCTATAACGGGCTCACCCGCCCTTAGTTTATCACGGAACCACCCGTTCTTCATAAAAATGCCCAAGAACCATAACATACACGTATCACATAAAATATTCATAAGGAAACAAAACATTTCCACATTTCAAACACAACATAACATTTTAGTATTTTGAAATAATGAATCCATATAAAAAGAAACCATTTCCAAAACCATTTAAAACATTTAATAAAGATATTTTTGAATCAAAGTGTCCCATACCACCTTGAAGCTTTTAAAATTTTAAACCATTAATATCCATATAAATAAATTCTTAAAACCACTTTGAAAACATGGATATTAATAAGAACGAATAATTAAAACATTTAAAATGATATTTTGGTTAAAGGGGTTTTACCAAAATTAGAGACACTTGAATACAATAATTGAGGAATAACGTTTAGTCAGAACTTTATAATATCATGAGAATAAATGGATTCATGATATAATACTCCAAAGGACAGTATATACACCATATAAGAGTGAATTGGTGCATAACAACAATGAACCCTCAATAGAAATGTCAAATGTGATGAAATCCCTTATAAAGAAGGTATCCTTAAATTAAGGACAAATCAATCTCAAAAATATGTGTGAAGAATATAAATACACCCAATATAAGTGGATATTAAGTGTAAAACAATAAAATGTCATTCACACATATTGAATGGATGACATATTCAATGACTACATGTCGAACCCAAAGAAATCGAAATTGGGTTAAGAAGTTCCCTTGACAGCCTAACGGCGTCACATCAAAATGAGTTGATGAGAGATAAAAAGAGTATCTCATCACTTGGACACAAAATTTACATCATTAAGGATACATGAGAACATATCCCAATGTATCAATATGTAAATTAAAAGACCCAATAAAAGAAGTCTTTTAAAAAGAGGGGGGTGAAAGGTTCCCTTACCGACTTGGGTATCTTTCAAAAAATACACCCCATGAAAGAGGGACAATAGATCATTTATGTAAATACTCATAAACGAAAGTATTTTACACAAAGTGTAGAATAATGGGCAGTACATACACCACTCAATGAAATTTGTGGCAAAAGTAGCGTAAATCTCACGAGAATAAAAGTGAGATGAAAAATCCCTTACGAGAACTCGGCAGCCTAACGGCGCCACACAAAACTTCCAAAATGGATTGATGAGAGAGAATAGGGTCTCTCATCACATGAACATAAAAATTACAGTATGTTTAATATAAAATATCATCCCAATAACAAGTAATATGAGCTTAAAAAGGAATGACATAAAAGTGTATACTTAAAAAGAAAGAGAGGAGTAGGATCCCTTACCTCGGGTCCGACTTGACTCGATCGTTCTTTAACGTCCTGAATAATAAACTTGAGTTAATTTCTATTTGCTTAAGAACCTTTTCCAAGTTCATTATTCCTTTTATATCAATTATTGACATGTTGTGAACATTATGTAATCATTTAAGTTAATAATGTTCATTTTGTCGGTATTTGGTTCTTAAGTCGAAAGTGGACTTCTTACAATTACATGTTGTTCATGTGGCCAAATTTTTATTATATCCAGAATTGTATTCATGTTGTAGTTATAATATATGTCATATATATCCAGTACATTCATGCATTTATAACATTACATAATCATTTAGAGGTAAGAAATGAAATGCACCGTTCATGGAGACGGTAAGCCGTACGTACGCATGAACGCTACTTTCATTTCTATTCGTATTTTATAGAATGGAATAATAATGATATAAAGGTATATTATAATTCCAGTATAATATCATATTTAATATCATAGTTCCATCCTTTATATGTCCCACATATGGTATTTAACGAATCAAATCACTTTGAGGGGGCGGTAGTCCGCACTTCCTTAAATGAAGATATCGTGTTTACCCATAATGGGAACCATAAAGGTTTGACCAAAATGTAAAAAACAGAATCTTAAGGAAAACATAAACATACTATATATCATATATAAAAATAGTGACATCATAATGGCCACCTTTGAAGGTGTTAAATGAGTATTGAACAATCATCGTTTCGGGAGGCAGAATTTCACCATCCACGGAAACCGTATGTTCTTTAACCATTTGATGTAGTTGTGTGAGAGTGTAGCTTAAATAAATATTATAACAACATCCTAGTATATTGAAGATACTGTTGTTGTTACAAAAGAAGTAAATAAAAAGAGATTAGGGGGTTGGAGAAGCAAAATAAAACAAATGAATATGAGACAAACAATTACCTTTAAAAGTGTAACTCTTTTTGATTTGAGCCTAAAGTCTTCCTTTGAAAGGATTCTGCCCAAGGTAAATCCTCTAGGATGAGGAGAGGGATGTGGAGAGAGCAAATGGGCAGGGGTTGGCCGAGACAAAGGCTTTTGAAGTGTGTGAAATAAGGTGGAGGTGGGGGCCTTTTATAAGAGAAGAGGAGGGGCACTTTTGGAAAGCAAAGAAATATTACTTTATTTGAAAATGCTTTTCGGTTTTAAAGGGTACCACATTGGTAGAATTCGTGGATAAGGTGATAAGGCATCGAAATCCACTCATCCAATTGGTTTTGTCCATGTGTATATTGTAGATTTTTCATTATCTTTCCATTTTAATTAAATTGTCAAATAATGATGTCATCGCTGCATCATTATTATGTCATAAATAATTTAATTTCTTTAATGTCTAAAAATTATAAAAAAAATACTATGATATAGGAAATCTTTTTATCTTTCCAATTACTATTTATAATCAAAATTTGGACTTGTATAACCCCACTTAAAAATTGTTTTAGTAAAACATACTATGTTAGTGTCATTTTCACTTTAACATTAAATTAAAAGTATTTTATGTTATTTCCCAACAAAAGTGGATCCATGGGGTCCCCAAGTTAGGCCATGGCTTGTCTTGGTCGGCCATGACACAACCAATAGGGTTGTGACATGTGTCTAGGTCATTTCATATTTTTAAAGTATTATTTATACCTTAAACTACACTAATTATCACTAATCGCGATTAAAAACTTAATAAGTTACTATTCACCAAAAAATTATTATAATCTCATTGAACCACATTTTACTTCTTAATGACAACCATGTATGTCGGATTTTCAAAATTCAATACACATTAGTGGTAAACTTTCATTTAACTGAAAAATCAGTTTGCTTGATTATCACTTAGTGGTTTCACTATTCATCAAAAATTGAAGTTTTTCAGAAAATTACCAAAAATTCACCCTAAGCTATATTTGATATTCTGAATTCAAAAATGAAGTCCGTTTTACAAAATTCAAAACATATTAGTCACATTAATTAATTTAATAATTAATTCCCGCTGTCAGAGCAAATAGCGTGTTTTTATAAAACAATAAGTATCAAAAGATTGACACCAGTTTAAGTCCGATTTCAAAGTGAAATTAATTCCAACCACCACTATTGGATTAAATGGTAAAAATATTTCCCAATTTCACTTTAAAACCAATTCAAAAGATAATCTAATCATATAAATAAATTAGATTAAAAAGTGGTTTTGAATTAAAATACAACATTTACACTATCCCTTAAAAAAAATGAACTTTATCGGAAAGATACCAAAAATTTACACAAAGTAAATTTTGATGTCCCGATTCTTAATAAGAGTTTTATTTGGTCCAAAAGAATGTTTAAGAGTGAACAAAACTATATTTAATGATGGTTCAACATCAAAAGGTGATAAGTGAACCTTTAGTGAAAACTAGGGCATATACGCCTAAAATTGAATTCTTTCCGTATTTTAAGCCTCTATTCTTTATTGGATAAATGTAAAAACAATTAAAAACATATGAAATCATATTTTAGTTATTTCTATCCATTCCCGCCAATACAACGGCTACATGTTAACTATCATTTAAAATAATATTATTTTATTATTAGAGTGCAACGTAAGATTCCCAAGAAACTCGTTGTTGCGTGTTGGGTACGCCATCGAGCATAGCGTCCCCTTTAAAGTCATATTAATATTTTATTCACAAATATGGATAAATACAAAAATGTCGTATTCTTTATTTACCTGGGGTGTTACATCCTTCCCCCCTTTTGGGAATTGCGTCCGCGCAATTTTAAAATTGGACTTGGAAACATCCTTGAAAGTCCCACATCGGAACAAGAGTTGGTAAAACAATCACTTTAAAATAAAGAAAGATAAGTACAAAGGTCACCCGAGTTAACCCATACTAGGACTCCAAGTATGAAAATATGGACATGGAGGAAAAAAACAAAGGGTCATGTCCTGATGGAGAGTGTTAGAAAACATGTTTAGGAGAAAGTTAACCACGAGAAAATCACAAACTTGTGATGGGTTAAACGGTATTCGATTCCCTAGTAGAAAAAGTTAATAGACAACATTTTTGTTTTAAGTTACATTTTATTGAGGAATTTTATTCATAAGGAAACATAATCACTTATCATGTTGACCTTCAACTTTTACTAGATTCCTTAATCAAACTCATATTTTTTTCAAAAGACGAGTATTTAGGGAGACTTGTTCGCATTCAGAGTACCATAATCAACTCCTAGAGAATCACCTAATCCACAAAAGAGAGCTATATACTTCCCATGTCTTTAGACTTTATCCAAAAACAAAACCAAAAAGGCTAGTACAAGATCGGATAATCCAGAAAAGGATAACCCTTTATAAAAATAAAATCTATTCTTAACATCCAAAATTTGTCAAACAAAACCCAATGTTCAACAAGGATCATTCGATAAACAATTTGTCCATAAAATTCTTCAAAGTAAACCAATATAAGATCGAAACCCAAATATTTGAAAGATTTAGTCACATAGTCTTCCAAGTTAAATCGTAACATTTATCTCCAAACAACATCAGTTGCTCCTAAAGTCACGCATTGAAAAGTAATTATCCCAATCACATATCCTCCATGATAGGGTAATCATTTTAATAAATAACCCAAAATCAACTTACTCTTAATTCATAAAATCATATAACCAAAAGAATCAGTCAAACTAACCAGGGACTTCACGTAGTCCAGTGGTAGGCGATAAATACCAGTCGCACTTTGGTTGTGGGTTCGATTCCCGCAGCTTTGTCCGACGCGACGGGATGTCACACGGTCTGCGTGTTGTCCTTTTTCCAAAACTATATAATTCTTAAAACATTCCCCAAAACGAGATAAAATCTTCAAAATAATCATAACACATTTTAACCTCAATTTCATCTCATGCCCTCCACTTCAATCATAACCTTTAGTAACCCATAATTACCTCAAAAGTAAGGATCATATAAACCCAAGTGGTTCTTTATAACTATGTCCACAAAAGAAAAGGTAACTATTCCTTGGATAAAATTTGCCTATATTAATCATCAGGGTTACACATAATATAAAAAGTCTTCTAATGTAACCCCATCATCAAAAGAGACATAATACTCTTAAGAATTTCACCATAACTCTTGAAGCCCTTATATGTTGACATCTTACTCATTCAACATTCTTCATGATCCATTATCCATTCCTTTCCAACCTATTCCGAAATACCTCTTTCCTACAAACAAAATCATGAATCATATCCTAAGATTTCAAAATAGGAAAACAACAGTCATGAAATAGTACATACCTTTGATTGGTCATTGTCAGTTTCTTCATCCTCAATAGGAATGGCATTAGGTATTGGTAAACGAACATTTGTACGCTCTTGGTGACCCCATTCACGATACTTCTTCATAGAACATGTGTTTGCATAATGACCATGCACACCACATTTAAAACATTCAATTGATCCCTCAGAAAGAACTTCTTTCTCTTTCCTCGAGTCAACGGGATGCTTCCTTTTTCCATTACAGGTTCTTGCTTTATGACCTTCATTTCCACATCTATAGCATATTTCTGTCCCTTTGAAACATTTCCCTAGGTGTTTCTTTCCACATCTCTGACACATAGGTCTTTGAACACTCATACCTTTATGATTATTACCTGCACTTCCGTAGGGATTTGTTTCTTGCATATTTGATGCCTTAGAGAAAACTCCAAGGTTTAGGTGGTCAATCATGACTCCAGATAGTTGGTTGAGGATAATCAGAAGAGTTCTCATTGCAGCTCCCATATCATTCAGTTGCTTGCTCAAAAGACTATCACAATTTCCTTCACATCCACTGTTACTTTGGTGCCTGCTAGATCCAGCCATTTACTAAAACCAAAAAGGTCAGTGTGAGTATATCAACAAAACCATCATGTACTAATGAGGAAGATAAACACTAATATACACTTACTCATTCACTTTATCTAAAACTAGGACTCTTTCTGAAATCCTAACCATTATGGTAATGTCACTTATGCTTAAGGAATACCCTAACCTCTAAAGTTATCTAAACCGACCTTTGATACCAACTATAAGGCCCCAGCCTTAAAACTTACTTAATCTTGAGTTATTACAAGATTACACATTGAGGATCTTTTCAGGTTTAGAGTTTTAGAGAATTAGATCATGAAACTTGCATTACATTCCACATTTAAACAAAATGGATTACATAAAAGACAATATTCATTCTTCCCATCAACGAGAACATATTTAAAATAAAAAAATGGATTCTCTATTAACACATCCTTGACTCTAACGTCTTATCATGTACCTTTCCTCTTGACCTGAAAAACATTTCAGAAACTTGGGATGAGCATAAAAAGCTCAGTAAGGGACATAAAAATATGGAAAGGAAACATGAGTTCATGTATACATAAAGATGAAATCATAATTTACCCATAAAACATAGGCACTTTAACCTAACTCATCAAAACATGAATAAAACATAGAAATCATAAGACATAAAGGTAACTTGAGGCATTCATAACATTCTTACGTAGGGAGTAACCCTCTTGGTTACGTTTGGAATACCCATCACAGTATATTCCCTAAATCTCTTCGGAGAAACCTTAACGTTTCACTCCTTCGCGTTACCCAATGCATTGGAGAGCTATAACGGGCTCACCCGCCCTTAGTTTATCACGGAACCACCCGTTCTTCATAACAATGCCCAAGAACCATAACATACACGTATCACATAAAATATTCATAAGGAAACAAAACATTTCCACATTTCAAACACAACATAACATTTTAGTATTTTGAAATAATGAATCCATATAAAAAGAAACCATTTCCAAAACCATTTAAAACATTTAATAAAGATATTTTTGAATCAAAGTGTCCCATACCACCTTGAAGCTTTTAAAATTTTAAACCATTAATATCCATATAAATAAATTCTTAAAACCACTTTGAAAACATGGATATTAATAAGAACGAATAATTAAAACATTTAAAATGATATTTTGGTTAAAGGGGTTTTACCAAAATTAGAGACACTTGAATACAATAATTGAGGAATAACGTTTAGTCAGAACTTTATAATATCATGAGAATAAATGGATTCATGATATAATACTCCAAAGGACAGTATATACACCATATAAGAGTGAATTGGTGCATAACAACAATGAACCCTCAATAGAAATGTCAAATGTGATGAAATCCCTTATAAAGAAGGTATCCTTAAATTAAGGACAAATCAATCTCAAAAATATGTGTGAAGAATATAAATACACCCAATATAAGTGGATATTAAGTGTAAAACAATAAAATGTCATTCACACATATTGAATGGATGACATATTCAATGACTACATGTCGAACCCAAAGAAATCGAAATTGGGTTAAGAAGTTCCCTTGACAGCCTAACGGCGTCACATCAAAATGAGTTGATGAGAGATAAAAAGAGTATCTCATCACTTGGACACAAAATTTACATCATTAAGGATACATGAGAACATATCCCAATGTATCAATATGTAAATTAAAAGACCCAATAAAAGAAGTCTTTTAAAAAGAGGGGGGTGAAAGGTTCCCTTACCGACTTGGGTATCTTTCAAAAAATACACCCCATGAAAGAGGGACAATAGATCATTTATGTAAATACTCATAAACGAAAGTATTTTACACAAAGTGTAGAATAATGGGCAGTACATACACCACTCAATGAAATTTGTGGCAAAAGTAGCGTAAATCTCACGAGAATAAAAGTGAGATGAAAAATCCCTTACGAGAACTCGGCAGCCTAACGGCGCCACACAAAACTTCCAAAATGGATTGATGAGAGAGAATAGGGTCTCTCATCACATGAACATAAAAATTACAGTATGTTTAATATAAAATATCATCCCAATAACAAGTAATATGAGCTTAAAAAGGAATGACATAAAAGTGTATACTTAAAAAGAAAGAGAGGAGTAGGATCCCTTACCTCGGGTCCGACTTGACTCGATCGTTCTTTAACGTCCTGAATAATAAACTTGAGTTAATTTCTATTTGCTTAAGAACCTTTTCCAAGTTCATTATTCCTTTTATATCAATTATTGACATGTTGTGAACATTATGTAATCATTTAAGTTAATAATGTTCATTTTGTCGGTATTTGGTTCTTAAGTCGAAAGTGGACTTCTTACAATTACATGTTGTTCATGTGGCCAAATTTTTATTATATCCAGAATTGTATTCATGTTGTAGTTATAATATATGTCATATATATCCAGTACATTCATGCATTTATAACATTACATAATCATTTAGAGGTAAGAAATGAAATGCACCGTTCATGGAGACGGTAAGCCGTACGTACGCATGAACGCTACTTTCATTTCTATTCGTATTTTATAGAATGGAATAATAATGATATAAAGGTATATTATAATTCCAGTATAATATCATATTTAATATCATAGTTCCATCCTTTATATGTCCCACATATGGTATTTAACGAATCAAATCACTTTGAGGGGGCGGTAGTCCGCACTTCCTTAAATGAAGATATCGTGTTTACCCATAATGGGAACCATAAAGGTTTGACCAAAATGTAAAAAACAGAATCTTAAGGAAAACATAAACATACTATATATCATATATAAAAATAGTGACATCATAATGGCCACCTTTGAAGGTGTTAAATGAGTATTGAACAATCATCGTTTCGGGAGGCAGAATTTCACCATCCACGGAAACCGTATGTTCTTTAACCATTTGATGTAGTTGTGTGAGAGTGTAGCTTAAATAAATATTATAACAACATCCTAGTATATTGAAGATACTGTTGTTGTTACAAAAGAAGTAAATAAAAAGAGATTAGGGGGTTGGAGAAGCAAAATAAAACAAATGAATATGAGACAAACAATTACCTTTAAAAGTGTAACTCTTTTTGATTTGAGCCTAAAGTCTTCCTTTGAAAGGATTCTGCCCAAGGTAAATCCTCTAGGATGAGGAGAGGGATGTGGAGAGAGCAAATGGGCAGGGGTTGGCCGAGACAAAGGCTTTTGAAGTGTGTGAAATAAGGTGGAGGTGGGGGCCTTTTATAAGAGAAGAGGAGGGGCACTTTTGGAAAGCAAAGAAATATTACTTTATTTGAAAATGCTTTTCGGTTTTAAAGGGTCCCACATTGGTAGAATTCGTGGATAAGGTGATAAGGCATCGAAATCCACTCATCCAATTGGTTTTGTCCATGTGTATATTGTAGATTTTTCATTATCTTTCCATTTTAATTAAATTGTCAAATAATGATGTCATCGCTGCATCATTATTATGTCATAAATAATTTAATTTCTTTAATGTCTAAAAATTATAAAAAAAATACTATGATATAGGAAATCTTTTTATCTTTCCAATTACTATTTATAATCAAAATTTGGACTTGTATAACCCCACTTAAAAATTGTTTTAGTAAAACATACTATGTTAGTGTCATTTTCACTTTAACATTAAATTAAAAGTATTTTATGTTATTTCCCAACAAAAGTGGATCCATGGGGTCCCCAAGTTAGGCCATGGCTTGTCTTGGTCGGCCATGACACAACCAATAGGGTTGTGACATGTGTCTAGGTCATTTCATATTTTTAAAGTATTATTTATACCTTAAACTACACTAATTATCACTAATCGCGATTAAAAACTTAATAAGTTACTATTCACCAAAAAATTATTATAATCTCATTGAACCACATTTTACTTCTTAATGACAACCATGTATGTCGGATTTTCAAAATTCAATACACATTAGTGGTAAACTTTCATTTAACTGAAAAATCAGTTTGCTTGATTATCACTTAGTGGTTTCACTATTCATCAAAAATTGAAGTTTTTCAGAAAATTACCAAAAATTCACCCTAAGCTATATTTGATATTCTGAATTCAAAAATGAAGTCCGTTTTACAAAATTCAAAACATATTAGTCACATTAATTAATTTAATAATTAATTCCCGCTGTCAGAGCAAATAGCGTGTTTTTATAAAACAATAAGTATCAAAAGATTGACTCCAGTTTAAGTCCGATTTCAAAGTGAAATTAATTCCAACCACCACTATTGGATTAAATGGTAAAAATATTTCCCAATTTCACTTTAAAACCAATTCAAAAGATAATCTAATCATATAAATAAATTAGATTAAAAAGTGGTTTTGAATTAAAATACAACATTTACACTATCCCTTAAAAAAATGAACTTTATCGGAAAGATACCAAAAATTTACACAAAGTAAATTTTGATGTCCCGATTCTTAATAAGAGTTTTATTTGGTCCAAAAGAATGTTTAAGAGTGAACAAAACTATATTTAATGATGGTTCAACATCAAAAGGTGATAAGTGAACCTTTAGTGAAAACTAGGGCATATACGCCTAAAATTGAATTCTTTCCGTATTTTAAGCCTCTATTCTTTATTGGATAAATGTAAAAACAATTAAAAACATATGAAATCATATTTTAGTTATTTCTATCCATTCCCGCCAATACAACGGCTACATGTTAACTATCATTTAAAATAATATTATTTTATTATTAGAGTGCAACGTAAGATTCCCAAGAAACTCGTTGTTGCGTGTTGGGTACGCCATCGAGCATAGCGTCCCCTTTAAAGTCATATTAATATTTTATTCACAAATATGGATAAATACAAAAATGTCGTATTCTTTATTTACCTGGGGTGTTACAATAGAAGTAGTGTATTCACCACCATAAATTGAAGATAAGTCTCATCCCTCTCCTCCACCAAGGTAATCTACAATAAATCCAACTACTCAAATGCCTCCTCCACCAAGAGAGAACAAGATTTCCTAATTAGGTAATCTTCCACCACATTACCCTTAATAGGAGTATAAACTATATCAAATTAATATTCCCACAGGAACTCCTACCAACTCCTCCATCTCAGGTTGAGATATCTATGAGTGAATATGTAGCTAAGACTATGGTGGTCTGAGTAAACAATAAAATGATCACCCATAAGATAATGCCTCCACATATTCAAAGAAAATACTACCAATGCCAATTCTAAGACATGGGTTATGTAATTATTCTCATGGGGCCTCAACCAGATTGACCCATAAGCGATCACTACCTTCCTTTTCATCAATACACAACCAAGACAAGCTCCAAAGGCATAAAAAACACCACATACTTAACACCCTACTTTGATAGTCTCAAAATAGGAGAATAAGTCAACCTCTTCCTCAACTACTCGAATGATCCCTGACACTAATTAGTTAAGAAGGATGGAAACCCTTTCCATATTAAGGTAGTAAAAGGGGTTGCTATCCTGGATAATTTTACCATGAACCTATGATAATACCTCACCAAACCAAGAAAACTTTACACCTCCAACACAATCCTAGGTGGTTCCCAAGAAATCACTACATCAATATTTTTTGGATCTATATATACACCATCCTCAGAGATGAAATGACCCAGAAAGTGAACCCCTTAGATCCAAAACTAACACTTCATGATTTTACCATAAAGCTGGTGCTCCCAAAGTAAGTCTAGGATCATCCTCAAATTCTATTCATGCCCCTCATTAGACTCATATTATATAATAATATCTTCAATTAAGATAACTACGAATCGGTCTAAGTGTGGATAAAAGATCCAATTTATAAGATCCATTAACAAAATAGGGGAATTAGTCACACCGAAAGGAATCACCAGGAACTCATAGTGTCCGTAGTGACATAAAAATTCCATATTTAGAATATTATCCTCATTAACTCTCAAATTATGGTAGCTAGAACTGATATCAATCTTTGAGAACCAACTCACACCTTTCAACTGGTCAGATATTCTATCAATCCTCAACAAGGGGTAATTATTCTTTATCGTTACCTAATTCAAGCAACAATAGTCAGAAAAAGCCTCAAGCTCTCATCCTCCATCTAGGGGGATACACTGAGTCTAATAAAAACCTTCACTTAAATGTATTTCAACTATAACCTCATCTCCAAGATCTCGATAGGGGCCATACAATATGCCACAAAAGATATCGATGTAGTCCAAGGCTGTAGGTCTATGTAGAATTCAATCTCCCACCTTAAAGGTAGTTCTTAGATATCTTCGAGAAAGATGTACATATAATCTTCCACTATTTCTAGAATCCAGATACCTGAAGATCCCATTGTACCAAGGGATAAACTCACTAACTGATATGTGATAGGTTGTAGCTTCCTGCTCACAATACCCACTCATTTGGGAATAATATCACTCTCTACCACAAAGGATAATATTATCCCATCTTCTTGAATGAATCTAGCTCTCCTATGATGACAATAAATCTGGGTGTGTACCATGGAAAACTAGTCCATAACCAGGATGACATCATAAAGTTTCTTTGTGATGACTAATAGGTCCCATGAAAAACTCTCTCCATTGAAAAAAAACTCACACTACTAATAGATGTGTGATATAGATGAATCACCCCTATAGGAACCTCTATCCATAGATATTGGGATAAAGGATCAATTGGATGTTCTAGCTCTCACATAAGGGATATGAAGACGAATGGATGACTTTCACCTATGTCTACAAGTACTAGAGTCTGCAACTACCCATGGCCTTGATCGCCATACCTTTAAGCCTAGTGTGGTCCACCTAGTGGCAGTAGTGGGAGTAACTCATAGAATCTTCCTCCTCTAACATATCCTCCCTTTAAAGCTCCACCTTATCCTTATCTAGCCCTACCTCCACGGGGGACACCCTGAACATGTTTAAGATATCCTTGATTATAATGACGCCTTTATCATAGAGGTCCATCCACTACCTTTCTACCTTCCTCATCATGTTGGGAAATCCTGAGCCTCATGACCTCACCATCACAATCATAACATTGTACCTCTCTAGGCTTACTGAACCCTCTAGGATAACCTTGCATTATAGATCCACATATTTGAGTTCAGGTATGGGGAGGTCTCCTACATCAAGACACTGATGAGTGACACTTGCTAGATACTGCAGAAGACTCAGCCTCATGATGTCCACTGTTGGCTCTAGCTGCCTGACGCCCCTATGCTAGGAAGATATATGTATCCAAATACCACTCTAGCACTCTATCATAAGTGGTAATTCACAAGGATATCACACTATCATGGATGTATCTATGAAGTACCTTCTCAAACTTTAATTCCTAGAAGTATACATCTCATACCATATAAAGGGAGTAATGTGTGAGGTTGGTAAACCTCACATCATACTAAAAAGTTGACATATAACCCTATTTAAGCTCGATGAGCTCCTGAATCCACGCAAAATGAAAGCTAATACTCGTCATGGAATAACTGTTATAATTATGACTATGAGATTTTCAACTCATCATGGGTCTGCGCGATCAGACTCAACCATCACCCTACCACTCCATGAAGAAGGTTGGATACAAGTGTAACCATTTGATCAATGAGTGTTTGGACAATATTGAAAACTTATACCACCGCCTTGAGTCAATTATACACAACCTAAGGGTATATATTTCCATGAAACTTTAATGGTATCTATTTATGGAACTTATGTAGTGCATTAAGCCTGTGTGCATCATCATTCTAACCATTCAGAGCTATTGACTATCCAACACGTAGTCAATCCTACGCTTGGACCACTAGGGGAAACACCTCATGAGTCAGTCCCTGAACTGATCCCTTATCGCTCAATTGAACATCATCATGATCCTGTATTGAAATCCTATCTAGCTTTCATCATAGAAGCATCTTTAAAGTTATCAAGATATACCACAGTTATATGAGATTATATAGAGAGTTGACTCAAGAAGGATATTAAAGTCAAAATACCCAATTCTATATGATTCATGTTCCATTTGTTCCTTGAAACTAATGCCTCAACATGAAAAATAAACACGCACATAGTTTGAGTCTTGGTGAATGGATATGTTGGCCATCACACCAATACTGGGTTTCTTAGTCTAAAATCCACAATTGAGACACTCCGACACCATTACCCTAAGTTTCCAAACCAATACTTATGATAATTTCCAACTCTAAATACTAACTTGGGGGAATAACACCTTTGATATCACTCTATCATGAACCGACCCACCAAGGCCCACCTATAGGAGAATAATCCAAGGGTGACACCCCAAGCTTTCTTCCAATAGGATAGGGGATGTAGACTAACACAGAGTAGTAAAATAACTAAAATGGGATTCCTTAGACTAAGTACCTATATGCATGCACATAAACAGATCCATGAAATCGTGTATAAATATAATAAAAGACTAAACATATATAGTATATACCTTTCATACAACAACCTCTAGGAAAAAATCAAAGTGCAACAACATAGTACAAAATTATAATGGGGAAAAATACATGCCCAACCATAAATGAGGTCCCAAACTGACAAAAATTGGAAAAAGGGAGACTAAAGAGAGAATAAATCACAACCTTCAAGGACAAACACTAAACATAGTAAACTCCTCAAGGTACATTTATGCTCCTCTGAATCCTAATCCAGCAAGGTCATCACCAATCCACCTTTTATATACATAAGACATAACACATGTGGATAAATTAAATGAAGGGGTGAGTATATATATACGTAGTAGAATGCCCCAAAAACCACAAAGGAAGAAATATAAATATACAACAGTCATCTCCACCCATAAGCAAGAGGGAAACAAAACCCAAAATATATATGCTCATAAAGAAACCCAAGCAAGAGAGAAATTATATCTCCATCTCTATAGCCTAGATAATAATGATGATTCAGCCTGCAATTACAAAGGTTTATCTCTAATTCCCACCATCACATGAAACTACACAATAATCCATGTAGAGGGCCTACACCTTGCCACTGTGATCCACAACTGAGGGTGCGCTATCTCTAGTAGAGATCCTGCTCCCCGCCAGAGCTCAAAGATGGGGGGGGGGTTCCATTATGTAGATAGAGGACTCAAACCCTATGTAGTGTGTGTGTGTGTGGGGGGGGGGGGGTAACAAACCTACCTACATAAAGAGTATGGGGACCTATTCCCTAGTGATACATGGGGGTGTTGACCCTAGTAACACTCTAATGATCACACCCAATCACTGTCACTGGCTAAGTATTACTGAAATAAGAACCCCACTCATAACACCTTATGTCGTACCTATTATGCTAAAATAAAGTCCACCATCACGTTCTATGTAGAAAAATACTCAGGATAGGCTACTCACGGGCCCAAATTTGAGTCCCAAAGAAAGATATACACAAGGTGAAAGTCTCATAAAAAAAGTACATGGTGTGTATAGGGAATACACAGCATGTCTTGGCTACCCCGAGTATGCCCGTGTCTTCCATCTCGTGCCTGTGTACTTCATCCCAAGCCTGTGTACTCTAGATGTTTCCATTTACATTGGTCATTCTCGTTTATGCTGGCCTTATCTGGGTACCTTGTTCATGTTTGAGTACATGGTCATGCCCATGTACTTTTTTCGTGCTTATGTACTCTGGTCATGCCCGTTTACTTAGCAGTTTCTAGGTACTTTGGCCATGTTTGAATACATTGTAATTCATGTGTACTCTATCCATGCCCGTGTCCATGTATGTTTCCATGCCCATATACTCAAGGGGTACACATCGAACCGCTAGTACCAGTTCACATGGTGTTTATGGGTCATAAATAGTGTGTGATGTTTAAGTCCACCCAAAACCCTATCCGCCACAACAAGGGGACTACACGACATGTATTTCTGGACTACACACCTTGTATATCAATATTTTCTAGAAACTCAAGTTTGTTCAATGCAACTCACCCATGTTGTTTCCTCCATAATTTTCACCTTGAATCGTATCAAGGAACTTAGATATAAGGATGACCACACTAAATCTGTCATCTGTGGCTAGATTCTAGCTACCTAAACCACTCACGATTCGATCCCATCGTGTCGCTCCTCTGTACATCAAAAATCCTAGACGGGGGAACCCTAATCCACCTCTAATCCATTTTTGTTCACCTATCACTCCACAACACACCTATCATGATCTCAATCCCAAACCCAAAATTTTGGTTTTGATCCATTATGTTAAAGAATGATTGTGTGATGATTGTCTACCAGGTATTTATTAAACCATCGGTTAAAGGAAAACATCGATGATGAACATGTGAAGAACGATGGGTGAAAATCACGAAATAAAAAAGTGAGGGACACACATGGACATTGTTCAGGTTGGATTCCATTCATTGATGAATAAATCAGTGATCATAAGGGAATAATCAAGAATCAATAAATAAATGAATATCCAACTTCTTATGAAGAACGAAAACCACTAAAAATAAAAGCAGATAAAAAATCCATGCTTGGAAAATAAAATGAGGGTGGAAATCCAAGAAATAACCTACCCTACCTCAATTTTGTATAGATATTTAGTGAAGATTTTTTTTTCTAGTGATGAAGATGATGATCCCACTGTGTTTGTCATTCATATCACGATTCCCCTCGATCATTCACCTTTGATCTTCAATCCCAATCCGCAAATGACAAAAAATCCCACCTACTCTAATTTCCCAGGGTTATGCAGCTAACCCTAGTGATCCATCATAATGATGTATTTATATAGGAGTATTAGGTTTTAGGTTATTAAATAAATAAAATAAAATAATCATTTAATTTATTTAATGCACTCTCCAAAAGTTTCCTTTAACCAAACGCCCGACGCCGACCAACTTTATGTTGCGCCTGGGGTAAAGCCCAAATTCTGTAATCAAACATGATATCATATTTCCCATATGAGGTCCCAATCATCAAGAAAACATTTTTTTTTCTAAAAATATATGTGTGTGATATTTAATATATATTAATATTTTCAATATATTAATTTTGGGGTACTACAACACCTAAACATATCACTGACATTGAGGAAAAATCTAGAGATATATATAGAAATATTCAAAGGACTAAACCAACAAAATCGAAGTCATTACATTCTCTCCTTTGAGGATTTTCACCCTAAAAATAACTAGATATACAAAAAGGTGGGGGGACTGAGCCCACATTTGGCTCTCATGCTCCCAAGATCTCTCCTATACACTCCCATACCACCAAATCAATTGAACCAAAGGAATGGTCTATCCATAAAGGATCCTCTCCTATCAATCCTTGATCGCCACTAGGTACTCTAAAAAGGTGTATCCATCCTCGATGCCCTACTCACCCTAGTCAATAATGTGAATTAGGTCATGTAGGTATCTCCTCATCTATGATACATAATAGATGTCATGAACTCAATCCAACTATGGGGGAAATTTCAAGTGGTAAGAAACCTCACCAACCTTCTGTAGAATCTTGAATGGCCCAATGAACCTTGGAGATAGCTTACTTCCTCGACCAAATCTCTGAAATCCTTATCATGGGGAGACTATTAGGAATACATGATATCTCTAATTAAACTCCAAAGTCCTATGATGTTAATTTGTGTAAGATTTCTATTGTCTCTGGTCTGTCCTTATATGATCATGGATCACACGAACTTTCTCTGTCATTTCCTACACCATCTATGAACCAACAAGAGATGTCTCATCAATCTTAGTCTAGTATAAGGGTGACCTGTAGGGTATCCCATATAGGTATTTGAAAGGTTCCATTCCAATAGTAGAGTTATAGATACTATTATAATCAAACTATACCAATGTTAAGTTACCCTACTAGCTTCAGATGAAGTCTAACACATGGGAACTCAACATATCCTCTAAAACCCAGATGGTTCATTTAATATGTTCGTTTTTCTAGGGGTGAAACACTGTAATCATCCATAACTGGGTCCCAAAAGTCTCTTGTAAACCTCTCTAAAACCATATTGTGAACCATGAATCACGGTTAGAGATGATCATTATGGGTTCCCCATGAAGTTAGTTGATCCCCAGCATGTACAACTTGTAGGACCCCGGGACACCCTGAGAGGGGAGGGGTGAATCAGGGTGTCAAATTTTTCTTTTAAACGGATGGATCTTGTTCCCATGTTGGTAGGAACTAGTTAAACCTATATGATGGATCTGATCAGCGATCAAACATTCACATGCAAAGAGATGACACAACAATTTTTACTTGGTTCACCACTAAGGGCTACGTCCAAGGAGCATACGCCGACAGGTTGTCGGTCATACCTAATTACACTATTCTTCACTAGTTGTGGATTACAATGGTTTGGGAACAGTCACTCTATCCCATGCTCACTGACTTTACAAACGTTTAGGGATAGTTCACTATGTCCCTCGGGTCACTCCCGTTGACTCCCCCTATCTCACTGCCTTTGGTGAAGTCCCACTCAGTTTATAGACATGAAGATCTCTTCAATAGATTTTCATTGAAGTCTTTGTCTACTATTCAATATGAGACATTTCTTGCATCAGAGTCCTAAATTGATTCTCTTTTGTGTTCACTCTTCTACTTTAGTTCAATAACTGAATGCACTAAATCTTCTTCTTCTCTTCCTTTAATTCTTGATACCAACACCTATGTGTATCGGTATACTTTCCTCGTTTTGTGCAGATTTGAGTTTAGTTGCACATTTTGTTGTTATTCTATTTGAAAATCACAATGAGGGTGTTAAACACCAGTCGTGTGTGTGCGGTACTACTTATCTTCATAAAACCGAATAGTTCATGGTACTTCCTTCTTCACGAAGCCGATTTCAGGGTTCTAGGCACCTGTCAAAGGCTTGTGGGACACCCAAAATTTTCACACACCCTTCTAGGTGTCTTGCATATAAAATTTAAGCCTTGAGAATAAAAACACCTTTTGGTACGAAAAATCCTTTTCACGTAACCCTTCTGTTCCGCGCATAACTTCTCTTTTTCACGCAACACTTTCTTTTTTATGCAACACTTCTTCTTTTAGTGTACCAATATATAATTCAATTTTTCTATGCGACAGAGCTCGGTATTTGTCTAAGAGTCGAGCTGCTCCAAATGAGAGGGGTTCACCTCGTATTTATAGGCATTTTGACCTTACACGTAAAACCCCTTCCTGCGTGTAAAACTGTCTCTCAGTTCTTTAGATTACGTGCGCCTTCATTTTATTTTCACGCACCACCTGGATTTTTCACGCACCTCATGACTTTGTCATTTTTCATCATTCTGAACATGAAGCCTCTCTTGCATGTAAAACATCAAACCCACATTTTGTACATAACCATCTTTTTGCGCACAAGTTTGATTTTCTGCGCACATGGCGCGAACATCTTCGATTTTTCACGCGCCTCTTGCCTTTTCCGATTTTCAGTATTTCTGATCCGAGACACTGCTTGTGCGAAAAACTCACCTAACTATTTTGCGCACAATATTTTTCCGCGCACATTCCCATTTTTCTATGCACAACTCTGGTTTTTCACGCTGCCCATGCCTTTACCATTTTTCAATGTTTTGATTCCGAAACACTGCTTGTGCGAAAATATTTGCTCCACTATTTCGTGCACCACACTGTTTTTTTGCACACAACTCTCCTATTTCGTGCACAACCCACCTATTTCGTGCACCACTTCCTCTTTTCACGCACCTCCTTTTGTGAACAACCTATGTCTTCATTTTCTTATTTTCAGGCCCAAAAATTTGGCAAACACTGGGAAACAACTCCACATTCAATATATACTTCGGCCATAACCTTCATGATTCTTTTCTGTGATTTGGCTTCTTCAACAACTCTTCTTCTTTCATTACAAACTCCACTATCGTGATATATATATCCTTTGATAGATCAGCTATAACATCGTCATATTTTGATACAATGTGAAGTGCATGGCCATATCAGAATGCCAATCCCTTCCACATTGTCTTCTTTTTCAACCTTCATTCTCTACTTTATACAAATCATACGATTCTATTCTTCAATTAGTCTCTTGCATGGTTCTCATGAAATCATGACGAATTGCATGGTCTTCATCAAATCCCCATTCTTCTTTAATCATCCTCAGATGGATTATACCTTATGATCAGTACAACAATCATCTGAATTTCCATTACTCTATTTCATTGGAGTACTTCTTGATCTCCTTCATTTTGATCTTCATTGACAACTATTGACAACAAATACAACCTTATACACAAAGTGGTCCCAACACAACTGCCCCAAAATCTCAACTAGAATCTACTCCTAGATGGTAAGAAAGTGTGTTGACTTGGTAATTTGGTGAAAAATAACCCAAATAGCATCTTGGACTCTCATTTTCCATGGAATCCCCATAAAAAAATCCATCGATATGACATCCCACTTCCATTCCAGGACCTCAAGAGGTTCAGTCAAACCTACTGGAACCTGATGTATAGCCTATACCTATAGACATATGGGACACCGAGAAATAAACTTGGCTATGATCCACCTCATTAAATCCCACCAAAACTTCCACTTAAGGTCATTGTACATATTTTCCACACCTGGATGCATAACCAATGGGGAATTATGAAACTCTCGCAACACCTCCTTACACAATGTGATTGGAACTACCATCCATCCTTGGAAAAGGGTGAAATGCTCCCCTACTTTAGAATATCCATTTGGTGCATCTCCTGGGGATATATGATCACATAGAACCTCATAGTTGATGTTTCCCAACTACCCCTCACATTTTATAGAAGTGGTAGAGTCACCACCATCGACCAAAGATAGGTGACACCCTTATAAACCACTAGGGCCAGTTGTAGCAAATCCAACTACTTAGACTCCTCCTCTACCAAGAAAGAATGAAATTTAATACTAAGGGAATCTGACACCACGTTTCCCTTCATAAGAGTATGGATCATCTCAAAGTTTTAGTCTTATAGGAACTCCAACCAATACCTCTATCTAAGGTTGACATCTCTCTGAGTGAAAATTTACCTGATACTCTGGTGATCTAAGTAACCAACAAAATACTTGACCCAAATATAATGACTCTACATATTTAGAGTGAAGACTATCACTACTAATTCTAAGTCACGGGTTTCATAATTATTCTCATGGGGTTGCAATTTCCTTAAACCATAAGCGATCACTACCTGCCTCTGTATAAACACAAAACCAATCCAAGCTCTAGATGCATTAGAAAACACCAGATACTCAATGCCCTCCTATGGTAGTCTCAAAACAGGGGAATAGTTCAACCTTTTCCTTAGTTTCTCAAAGACTCCCCGAAACCACCCAGTCCAATAGAATGGATTCCTTTTATGTGTCAAGGTAGTTAAAGGGGGTTACTATCCTAGAAAATTCTCCCACAAACCTTTTAGAGTACCCTATTAAACCAATAATACTCTGCACCTCCGACACACTCCTAGGTTGTTTCCAAGAAAAAAAAAAAACATCAATATTTGTCAAATCCATAGCTACACCATGGTCATGGATGAAATTACCCATAAAGTGAACTAATAGAATCCAAAACTGACACTTTGAGATATTTTCATAAAGCTAGTGCTCTTAGAGTAAGTCTGGTACCATCCTCAAATGCTCGTAATGTTCCTCCTAAAATACAGAGTATATGAGAATGTCATCGATGAAGTCAACTATGAATCGGTCCAAGTATGGCTAGAAGATCTGGTTCATAAATTCTATGAACATATCGGGGGCATTAGTCACACTGAAAGACATCACTAGGAACTTATAATGTTTGTAGCGACATTAGAATTCCATCTTCATAATATCATCCTTGTAAACTCTCAAATTATGGTCGACAGAACTAAGATCGATCTTTGAGAATCAACTCACATATTTCAACTGGTCGAAGAGGTCATCAACCCTCAGTAATGGGTACTTATTCTTTATTGTTACTTGATTTAGGTGATGAGATCCAACATAAAGCCTCAAACTCCCATAAACCTTTTTTCATGAACAAAACTGGATCCACCTAGGGGTACACATTGGGTATGATAAATCCATTCTCTTGAAGGTCTTCCAACTATACCCATAGCTTCTGAATCTCAGCAGGGTCCATTCGATATTCCATAGAAGATATCAGTGTGGTACCAGGATGAAAGTCGATGTAGAATTCAATATACCACCATAAAGGTAGTCTCGTAACATCTTTAGAAAATATATCCATATAATCCTCCATTACTTCTAGAATCTAGATGCTAGAAGAGCCCACTGTACCAAGGGATAAAATCACAAATTAAAAGGTGATAATTTTTGTATTTCTACTTGTAAGCCACTATAAGACCCCTCTCACCTAGAAAGGATAATCTTTTATCATCTGTCTGAAGGCATGTAACTCTCTAGTGATTATAACTGTAATGTCATCAACCCAGAATCCACTAAACCGGTGCTCTGAGCCAGATCTCTACATGACCTCAAGCATGCCTCCCTGTATACTATAGATTGCCGATTAGTAGTGAGGGTATAATAGATCACATGGGGAGACTATACCCACTTTACTAGAGTAATCCACAATAGATAACATATGAAATAGAGTATAAATAAGTAATAAAATAGAAACAGTAATTACTAACCATTTCCCAAATATGGTACAACCACAACCAAAAATAAATATGCCATGTCATGCTAATAGTGCCAAAAGTGAAAGAAAACTAAAAAAAAAGACCAATAGATGAATCCCAAAGAAAGTTCCTAACTCCAAGTCTGGATCCTCAACCATGAACATCCCAAGACCAACTCAACTACATATTATAGGTTCTTTACCCTTGTCTTGACCCACAACCATGAAATCTGGTCAGGTTCCCAATAGAGGCCCGAGTAGGGTGTGAGTATAACTCAGTAGGACAACACCACTGATGTCTATAAAACGTCCAGTCTAAAAAGATAGTGCATGAAATTACTAAATAAATAACAAGATAAACAAAAGACAACTCAGGTACCATTAGTTAACAATGTTCATTTTATCCATTCTCATCATTCATTCCATTTTTATCACTTGTTCCATGGGTTAAGAATTTACAACATTTACACTACGACCTAAGATGGTCAATTATCATGAATAAGGAAATAAGTAGATCTCCCTATCTCACTAGGTATAAATATTTCATAAAAAATACACCATACTTACCTTAGAGCCTTAGTCCAAGCAGTCTCATCAAATGCAACTGTTAGGGGCATAAAGCCTCAGTCCCCTTTTCTAACTCGTGTACGATATGTGTGGGGTTTAGAGCCTCAGTCTAACCCGACCCATGGGTATAGATCCTAAAGTAAAATACCCCACAACTACCAATCCATTTTCACATGATTATTTATCCATTTTCCACATATACCATATCACAAACCATTCACAACCAATACACATAACATTTACACTTCACATTTCATTCAACAAATAAATCATCATCAAAACTTAACCCATTATAAAATTTACCATTTACTTAGCATAGCCCATTTAACCCATTTCCTTTTTATTCCCCATCCCATTTAGCATATTCAAAAATTCTCATACATTATCCCATTTCATATAATTCATCAGTTCACATGCATTAGCCCATTTACACAATTCAATTACAAATTCATAAGTCATTTGACACATTAACTTTATTCTATTTAACCCCTTTTCACATTTTTCAAAACAATCCATTATTCCATTATCAAGTTCTAGACACAACTATAAATAATCCCTTTTTAACTCAAGCTAACATATCAACATGTTCATCATATAATCTACTTAATCATAAGTCAAATATATGCTTAAAATTATAATTTTCCATGTTTGGGAATGTTGGCGCACCCCATGGGTGTCCCTAAATCGGTATAATAAATATCAATGCATCCAAAAGGGATTATGATGGATATAAATAATCATTTATCAAACCATTTTACTAAATATTACTAAAGGCATCAAATTCACATCAAGAGGGAATCAATATCACAACCACACATGTACAAATCGATAAGGATATTATGGGATATAACTTATCAACCACCTACCTCGATTCCAAAGATGAAAACTCACTTAACCTTAGCCTTACATCTAGATTCAAGCACACTTTGAAGATAAAACCTAAGATCTACTAGAAAAAGAGGGTTTTAGGGATTCAAAAGAAGAAGAACAAAACCATAAGCCCTAATCTAGAAAAGAGAAGAAAGAGGAGTGTTAGACTTACCCAGATCTTAGATCTGTATCCAAAGACACTAAAAATAGCCTAGAAATAAAGGAGATCAACCCTTGGGAAGATTTGGGAGATTAGGTTCACTAATAGGCCTGGAGGAGGAATAACGAGTAAGAAAATCGGGTGAAACACTTAAATCCTGAGGGGGAAAACAGTAAAAAAAACACTTTTAATGAGGCACACGGTTTGGAAACATGGTTTTCCAAACCATGCGCCAACCATGTACATGCCTCTATCCAAGAGGGGTACAAGTTTCATGGTTACCTGGGGATCCTGTAGAGTTTGAAAAACCATGCACCAACTATGCGAAATACCTCTATCCAAGGTTGCACGGTTTGTCTCTCCCACTCATATGGTTTATACTACTCATGCACCAACTGTGAAACTTGCACACGATGGACCTTTTTTACTTTATTTCATCTCCTGAACCCCCCATAACACCCCTGAGCTTCCTCATAGTCCCAGTAAACATTTAATGAGCCAAAAAATGGATTTAAACCAAAATTTAAATAAGAAAGTACCTCTGTGATGTCTGGGATCTTACAACCTCTCCACCTTATAATGGATCATCCCTGATCCGCACTTCCAAGAAACACTAAGATTCTGAAGGAAAGCAATTAGGACACTGAGCCCATATATTTGTTTCTCTCTCCTAAGTTTCTTCCTGAAAATTACTATTCTACCACAAAACTTGAACCAAAGGTACAATCTTTCCACAAAATAATTTATCACAACAATCCACAATATGAACTGGATGTCGCTAAAAAGACGCATCAACCTCAATCTCAACATCCTCAATATCAATCACATGATATGGGATAGGGTGATACTGCTGAAGCTGTGACACATGAAAAACATTGTGCATACCACTGTATTATTGTGGCAGATCCAATCAGTACACCATCAGTCTAATCCTCTTGACAATATCAAACAACCCCATGTACTTGGGCACCAACTTACCCTACTTCTGAATCAAACAGTGACCTAACCTTGGATATACTTGAAGAAACACACCATCACCCACCCTAAACTTAATATGTCGATAACCCTGATCCATATATGAATTTTTACTACTCTGAGCCGTTTCCATATGTTTTCAAATCAACCAAACCTATTCCGAAATCTCCTACATGAGTTTGGGTCCCAAAAACTATGATTCTCTAGCCTCCATCCAACACAACAAAGATATAAATGGTATATCGTAGAGTGCCTCATACAATGCCATTTGAATCGTATCCTAGTAACTATTATTGTAGAAAAACTCAACTAGCACTAGATTCTTTTTCCCATAATCCACCAAAGTCTAGGACACATGCTCTCAACATGTCCTCTAATAACTGAATAGTACGCTCTGATTTCCCATCCCTCTACGAGTGAAAATCTATAATAAAAAACACTTGGGTACCAAGAACCTTATATAATCCTTGACATAAGAAAGATATAAAATGTGGATCATGATACGATACTATATTCCATGGTACCTCATGCAACCACACTACCTCTCGAACACACAACTCACCCAACTGATCCACGATGAAAGTCTCTCGATTTGGAAAGAAATGATCCAATTTAGTTAACCGATCCATAACTACCTCAATCACATCATTATTTTATGGTGTACCCAGGATACCCACCAAAAAATCCATCATCACATCATCCCATTTCCATTCTATAATGGGAAATGGATACAACAAACCACCTGTCTACTGATTCCCAACCTTCACCTACTAGAAGGTAAGGCATTGGTCTATAAAACTTGCAATCCCTTTCTTTATCCCTGGCCACCAATACTGCCTACAAAGATCATGATACATTTTGATCAAACCAGGATGAAATTCACACTCTGATGCATGAAACTCATGCATCAACTTTTCTTTCATACACATGGGCAAAACAACATGGTCACAAAGAAAAATGATCCCATCATCACCAATGATACAACCAGAAGGTGACTCTCCACCTTTAAGACATTCCCTCAAAGTTAATCATTCGGGATCCTTCTATTGCCTCTCATTGATCCGACTTAGAAGCATGGACTAAACTACCAAGGATGCAAGAGTCATCTTCCCTTGTCCCTCCTGCACCCCCAGATGCATCTCAGTAAACAAAACCATCATTCTCCACTCAGAGCTAGATTCCCGAATTGCTTGATTTTGAGTCTTTTGACTCAAAGCATTTTCAAAACTGTTTCCCTTTCACAGTGTATAAATTATCTCAAAGTCAAAATACTGTATGTACTCAACCCATATTCACTACTGAAGATTCATATCAAATTGAGAGAAGATGTAATTGAGACTTTTATGATCTATATACACCGTGAACCACTCTCCCAAAAAGTATTTTTGCCAAAACTCTAAGGCATAAACCACTGAGGCCAACTCCATATCATGGGTAGGGTAATTTCTTTCATAAGGACTCAACTGTCATGAAACATACACCACAACCTGATCATCCCACATCAATACTTTCCCAAGTCCAACACCAGACGCATCACAAAACAAGGTATACTCATTACTAAGATTAGGTAAATTCAGAATCGGTGCAGTTTTTAACCACTTCTTCAACTCTTGAAAAGAACTCTCACATGAATCAGACCTTTAAAACTTGATGCCCTTCTTGGTCAAGACTTAAAGTGGTGATGCTAACTGGGAAAAGTCTTTAATGAAATTTTATTAATAGCCATCCAAACCCAGAAAACTTCAGACATCAGAAAAATTCTTGGGTTGATCCCAAGATATGACTACCTGCACTTTTTTTGGGTCCACTAACACGCCTTCCTCTAAGATTATTTGACCTAAGAAATTTTTCCTATAAATCTAGAAATGACATTTGGATAGATCTGTGTATAACATGTTATATCTTAGTATACTCAGGATAATGTCAATATGTTTGGAATGATCATCATGAGTTTTAGAGTACACCAAGATGTTATCGATAAAAAAAAATAAAAAATGATCTAGGTAAGGGTGATAGATATGATTAATTAGGGACATGAACACAGTTGTTTCATTGGTCAAACCAAACAATAGAAAACAAACTCATACAACCCATACCTGCTTCTGAAAGTAGTCTGAAGTACATTAGAAGGTCTCACCCTCAATTGATGATATACTTATCTCAAATCAATATTGGAGAACACTGAAGCACCTCTCATATAGTAAAAAAGATCATCAATTTGAGGAAGTTGGTATTAGTTATTAATCATTATCTATTTCATCTTCCTATAATCGACACACAACCACAATGATCCATTATAATTCTTGGAAAAAATAACTAAAGATCACCAAGGTAAAGTACTCAGATGAATGAAACCCTTATTCTCCAGTTCCTCTATCTAAGTTTTAAGTTCCTGGAGTTCTTCCAATTCCATTCTATATAGAGGAATGGAAACTGGTTCTTCTCCTGGAAGTAACTCTATCATGAACTTAACATATTTATCAGGTTGAATCCTCAAGAATTCATCAGGAAACACATCCTAAAACTAATCCACTATAGGAGGAAAGATGAGCAGCTATATTCCCCCATCATCAAGGATAATATGATCCACTTCGGCTATGAGTTCACCTAACTACTAACAAACTGGCCCTACACGGACTGATAGAAAATCCCATTCACCCCGATGAACATAAGTTCCCCCCTCAAGAGATGTTAATGTTACCCTGCAATGGTAATAGTCAATATGAGATCGGTACAAAAATAACAATCCATTCCCAAAATCAGATCAAAACTTGAAATCTCAAGCATAAACAAGTCCCATAAGAAATAGTACCCACCAACTTAAAGAGTGTAACCCTTAAACTACCTAACATTCTCTACTTTCACCCCTAAAAGTGTATCAATCGACATATCCCCACAAAAATGATCCACTTTTAGACCAAACATAACCACAAATTGAATAGAAATAAAATAATGTGAGACACTTGTGTCAAACGAAGCACTAGAAAGAGTGGAAGCTATAAGAATCACACCTTGAATAGTCGATGGTCCAGCCTCACCACCTCTAGGCGTAGAATGAACTTCATGAAGCTAACCTGCCCCTATACTTTGGGCCCTGATCTGAGTTCTTGGTGCTGCATTTCCCTACTGATATGGACGCCTGTCCCGGAGTACCTCATCTGCCAAATCTACTGGTACGACTAGTCAAGAACCAACTACATACCAGGTATGGGGTAACCAACCCCCTTCCTGCACTCAACATAAAACTCGATCCTACTTCCATACCCAGCTATCGAGGGTTCCTATAGAACCTCTACACATGCCCCATTCTTATGTACACTTGAAAATCAACTGGTGGTTAGGAGAATTGGACACACATGTGCTCTGACCTTCCACACTGATAGAAAAACTCCTTGTCACCACCTTGAGAGGAAAATCCTCTCTTCTGACTACCCTGTACACTATCACCTTGGTGAAGATTATCGAAACGATGCTTTCTAACCTCAAAAGTTTCACCTATAGACAGTCCAAATAGATCCACAAACCCACTTCCTGAAGCCTCCCTTAAGTTCCCTTATGAAATAAGAACCTAATCCACAACTTCTACAAACCTCTTTAAATGAAAGATATTCACCTGGGACTTGATATCGTGTCTAAGTCCATCCTGAAAGTGTCTCACCATAGAGACCTCATCCCCTACCAATGATGGAACAAAGTGTTTCAAGTCAATGAAACAACCTGCATAATCCATCACTAATATGGTCCCATGAGTTAGCCACATAAACTCTGCATCCCACTCTTGTCTCAAGGTCTCCTGATAGAAGTGTTCTAGAAACTTTTCCTGGAAGTATTTCCATAGCATACCATCAACCATCTGCATCTGAACCAAGATATCCTACCATCACTTTGCAGGTCCCCGTAACATTTATGATTCCAACTAGAATCTCTTTTCCACTGGAGTCTCTAAGCGATCAATAATTATCTAGACTGACTCTATATAGAATTCTGTAGCCTTGATTCCACCCTCTCTGGAAAATATTGGAGGGTACCACAACTGAAACTCTTTGGTTAGATCAGAAATGCTTGACACGACCCACCCTGGGTCTCATTCCATAAACTAAATAAAATGAGTGAATTTATCATAGAACTACTCCTCTCTTAGATTATCTTAGACTAATTTTTTTTTTCTCTACTACTGGTGGAGCATTCTCGGTGATATCCTATTATTTCCCAATCGATATACATTGTCATAGTGGCATTTATATACATTTCCAAACACGATTCTCATAATTTATAACATAAATCCACTACCACAAAACTGTGTTTCCATAGTGCCATCCTTTATCAGTGCTTTTTTTAGCATTGATAAATACCACCCCCTTTATCAGCGCTTTTTTTAGCGTTGTTAAAGGGGACCCCTTTATCAGTGTTTTTTAGTAGCGCTGATAAAGGGGGGGCTTTATCAGTGCTTTTTCCTAGCGCTGATAAAGTTTATATTTAAAAAACATCATGAAAAATAATATATTGTTATATAAGTATATTTTTATTGATATAAATATAATATATATTTTTTAAATATGTTTTAGATAAGTATAAATAAACTATTACATTTAATATATAAGAAATTTAGTGAAAATGGATTTAAAATATTTTAAAAAATATTGTTAATTAATAATTTTCTAACTATCATTGATTAATAATCATTTAATAACAATTTGAAGACACAAAAAATCAAAAACAAATAATAATAAAAGATTTAAAATAAGTTGAAAATGTAATTCAAACTTCAAACGGTCATAACTTTTGATATGAGTGTCCGTTTGAGCTCTACAACATATCAAATCGAATCTTGCGATGGGATATACACACTAGTGACCCAAGGAAACCTTATAACACATTTTTAGAGGCCTAAAAAGGCCCAAAAATCCTCCAAAACTGAGTTTTTAGTCAGGATACCCCGATTTTTTAACATTCAAACAGGTATAACTTCTGATCTGGATGTCCTCTAGGCCTGTACCACATATCATATCGAATATTGTTTCATTTTATTCGATTTGAATGGTTGTGGAGTTGAAACAAACTTCTGGATTATAATTTATGGTCATTTTAACATTCTATGGCTTTTCAAATACACATATATATGTATTTATTCATAAATATATATGTGTGTGTGTGTTATATATGTATGTATATATGTATTTATTTATTTATAAACACACATAAAAAACATATTTTATAAATGTATTTAAAACCAATCTTATAAATATATATTAATATACAAATAAATATACAGATAAAAAATTATAACTATATATATATATATAAATAAATATAAATATAAATATATGTTAATATATGAATAAATATATATGTATTAATATAAATAAATATATTTATATTAATATGAATCTATATTAATATACGAATAAATATAACTATATAAATATGTATAGATATATCATTAAATAGAGAAAAAAACTAAATAGCTTAGTGGTAAAGGTGCAGGCGTGCAAGGGGGAGGTCTCAGGTTCGAGTTCGGGTGGAAGCAGGGGCACATAGGCAAGTTGGGGATGCATGGGAAAGTGAAGCATGCAGGAGATTAGGAGGGGGTACGCCTAGCACTAATGGGGGGGGGGGGGAGGTCAATCACTGTTAAAAGCTCCCCGAGCATTGTATTTTCTTTTTATCTTTTTTTTTTAATTTTTTTTGACTTTTATTAGGGCTAAAAAAGTAATGATAAAATGGGTCTTTTATCAGTGATTTTTTAGCACTGATAAAAGGGGCCTTTATTAGCACTTTTCTAATCACTGATAAAAGGGACCCCCTTTATCTCTACCTCAATTAAAAGTGATTTTCTAGCGTTGTTAATGCCATTTTCTAGTGCTAATAAAAGTCATATTTACAGTAGTGAGCTTCCACAGTTTACATAAAAGAAGGCTCTCCACTAGCCATAAACAAACCATTATGCATACACTATCCCAATAAATATCGTCACATCTGGAACACTACCCTCAACCATCCCTACCGTGGATCATGGCTAACCTGGGGTAAACCAACTTACATAGTTACAGGTCTTTCATTATACACCCTTTTTAAATTTTTTCCACCTTCACAACACAAATCTTTCTCTTTTTTTAACATTTACCATTTCACAACTTGTTAGAACCAACATTTTAAATCATTTTTAACTTTTCATTAAACTCAATTATTTTTCCATTCTTTCACATTCTTTCCATTTAACCATTTTCATCATCTTTATTAGACACAATTTTCTTCAAATCTTTATGAAAGTAAAATGCATCCTACCCTTCATGTCCCACACACCCATCCCTTGTGTGCCTATTATGACGAATTCCACCTATACCCCTTGGTTCCTATAATGATGTATGAATTCACAACCTCATGCCATTCCGTCCATGAGAAAAATATCAGAAAATAGTCACATCACACAAAAAGTGCATCACCCAATAGTGAAATATCATTCAAATGTAACAACACATATCAAGAACAACAATTCCCACCTTGGGTACTTGGGTTTTCCCTCATACATGGGTTAGCTACTCCTAAGAATGAGATCATTTATAAGTCCTGACACTTCTTAATCTCTTTTCTACCATTCTCAAATAGTAAGGCATAGAAAAGACTCCTCTAATACCACTTTGTAACATCCCAAACCTATAATCCACTAAATCGGTGCTCCAATCCAGGTCACCACATGACCTCAAAAGTGACTTCTCGTATGTCAAAGGTTGCTGAATAGTAGCGAGAGTCTAATAGATCACATGAGAAGGCTATAACCTCTTTACCAGAGTAATCCAAAAAAGATAACATATGAAATATAAGAATAATAGTAATAAAACATAAACATTCATTACTAACCATTTCCCAAATAGAGTACAACCACAATAAACAATAAATATGCCATGTCATGCTAATAGTGCCAAAAGTGAAAAAACTGAAAATAAATACCAATATTTGAATCCAAAATAAATTTGTTGACTACAAGTTCACATCCTAAATCATGAATATTCCAAGCCCAACTCAACTCCCTAGCATAGGGTCTTTACCCTTATCCTGACCTGCAACCATAAAATCTGCTAGGGTACTCTATGGCGGACCGAGTAGGGTGTGAGTACAACTCAATAGGCCACCACCAATGGTGTATACAAAATATATAGTCTAAACATATAGTTCATGCAAGTGCTAAATAAATGAAAAGATAAACAAAATAAAACCTGGGCACCATTATTTAACAATGTTCACTTTATCCATTTTCATCATTCATTCCATTTTATCACTTGTTCTATGGGTTAAGCATTTACATCATCTAAACTATGGCCTAAGCTGATTAATTACCATGTATAAGAGAGTAAGTCAAGTTCCCTATCTCTATAATGATAAATATTTCATAAATAATACATCACACTTACCTTGGAGCCTTGGTCCATGCAGTCTCATCAAATGAAACTGTTAGGGGCATAGAGCCTTAGTCCCCTTCCCTAACTAATGCATTATAGGGGTGGGGTTTAGAGCCTCAGTCTAAACTAACCCTTGGGAATATATCCTCAATTATAATACCCCACAACTACCAACCCATGTTCATATTATTATTTATCTATTTACCACATATACCATATCACAAACCATTCACAACTAAGACACATAACATTTACAATTCACATTTAATTCAATAAATAAATCTTTATCAAGCCTTAACCCATTAGTACATTTACCATTTACTTAGTAAAGACCATTTATTTCATTTTACTTTTTATTCCCTAACCCATTTAAAATATTAAAAAATTCCCACACATTATCCCATTTCACATAATTCATCAATTCACATGCATTATCCCATTTACACAATTCAATTACAAACTCATAAATCATTTGACACATTCACTTTATTCAATTTAACCCCTTTTCACTTTTTTATAAAAAATACCTTATGAAATTATCAAAGTCTAGATACAAATATCCATAATAACTTTTTAACTCAAGCTAACATTCAACATGTTCATCATGAGATCTACTTAATCACAAGTCAAATCTATGCTTATAATTACGATTTTACATGTTTGAGAATGTCGGTGCACCCCATGGGTGGATCTAAATCGGTATAATAAATATCAAAGCATACCATGGGTATCATTAGGGGTCTAAATAATCATTTACCCAACCATTTTACTAAATATTACTAAAGTAATTGAATGCACATCAAGAGGGAAGCAATATCACAACCATACATGCACAAATCGACAAGAAGACTATGGGATATAACTTGTAGACCACCTAACTCAATTAAAAAGATAAACAATCACTCAAACTTAGTATTAGGTCCAAATTAAAGAACCCTTTGAATTCCCAAACTAGGATCCACTAGAGAAATAGGGTTTTAGGGATTCATAAGAAGAAGAATGAAACCAAAATCCCTAATCCATAAATGATAAGAAAGAGAAGCATTAGACTTACCCGGAGTTTTGATATTCACCCAAAGACACTATAAATGGACTAGAAATAAAGTATATTTACCCTTGGGATGATTTTGGAGCTTAGGTTCATCAATAGGCATGGAGAAGGAAGAATTAGAAAGAAAATTGGGTGAAACACTTAAAATCTTGAGGGGGAAAATTTTTAAAAACACGCTTTTAATGAGGCGCACAGTTTGGCCACAAGATTTACTAAACCATGTGACAATCGTGTGCATGACTCTATCCAAGAGGAGTCCAAGTCACATGGTTACCCGGGGATCCCACATGGTTTAAAAAACTATGCACCAATCATGTGAAATGTCTCTGTATAAGGTTGCATGGTTTGGCTCTCACACTCGCACAGTTCATACTAATTGTGCGCCAACCATGAAACTTGTACAAGATGGCCTGTTTTCCCTTTATTTCATGTCTCTAAACCCTGGAACACCCCCGAGATTACTCATACTTCTGAAAAACATTTAATGATCTAAAAAGGGATTTAAACCAAAATTTAAATGAGAACGTACCTCCATGAAGTCTGGGATCTTACAACATTCAATCTGGGTACATACCATAGAAAATTAGTCCATACCCATGATGACATAATAAGGTTCTATCATGACAACCAAAAGGTAACATGATAAACTCTATCCACCAAATAATAACTTGAACTGTTGGAAACTGTATGATATAGATGAATTGAAAGGTGCTGTCGTGGGTGCTCTCAAATGAAGTGCGATTTTTTGGGTACTTGGGTGCAATAGAGTGGTTGACCAAGGTTTTCTCTAAAAGGAGGAAGTAGATTAAAACAACTTCTTAAAGGTATTCTAAAAATAAAATAAAAGAGAATAAAAACACTACTTAAAAATTATGAGGGTTTTATACCATTTATAAGAGAATAAGAATTATGTTGAAAGATGATTTCATTTTTTTGTTTTTTTTTGAAATGAAACTTGATTAATAAAACACAATAAGAAGATGATTTTTTTAGAAAATATTTTAAAAGGAATAATAGATATAACTCTAAATATTCACTCAATTATTTATAATTATCATTTAAATTAACACCCAATTAATTATAGTCCCCTAATTTGTTAACCCTCAAACCCTATAAAAGCTAACTTAACCACAAAGATGAAATTACTTAAACCCTAGGCTAGATTTGGAACATGGAATCACAACAACCTTCTTTGGTTGATGTTATTAGGTTAGATTATGGTTTTTGGTTAATTAGAGAACATATAAACTCTAGAAATGAGTATTAATTTATTTTAGGGATTATATTTGAACTCTACAAATTTATCCCTTGTGGTCTTGTATTACTGATTAAGATCGCACTCTCACAATTTACACAAATATCAACCTCATGTGTTTTTGTGTCAATTGTTCAATTGCTTACTTAGTTTATTTTAAATTGAAAAATCAATTAATATATCATATTAAGTGAATTATAGTATCTCATTTATTTAGAATAAATGAATGAATAAGGTAATAGGTAGATCGATTACTAAGAAAACTACACTTCCATGGGCGACGTAGTAATCGTAGAAACATATTGCATTTGCAAAGATTTAGAAAGGGTATAAACCAATATAGTTTCTAATATTGAATTCCAGAACAAAGAGGAATATTAATTAGGAATATAAGTGAACAAAACAAAGGAAAAAAGAATAAATTAAAGAATAACTAAGGATTTTATTACGCAAACAAAAGTATTACAACACGAAGAAGAAGAAGAAGGCTTCATCGAAGGGATACTTGCTTCAAGAGCTACCCTTGTTGAAATGGTTAGAGAATTGGAGTGGATCCACATATAATCTGACCTAAAATTCCTAATACACGTACCAAACCCTCCAAATAAGAAAAACACTAATTTATAGAGCATATGAGAGGCTAGGTTACAAGTGGTTTCAAGTGTGAATGGAGAAATTAGTCCAAATATTTTAATCCAATTTAAACCGTCTTTTTGACCACTAAAATGCGTTATTAAGATATCCTTCCATAAGGATGAAATGTGAGTAATTGGATCCCCAAGAACCTCTAAAAATTTAGAAGATATATCCCAAATACAGAACTGATGTCCAAACTAGCGGGTCCAACCCATCTTTGACTTCATGTCCCTTTTACACCCATCAAATGCATGACTTAGCTCAAATGTCCTAAATAAAATTTGTATCCCATTAAGTCAGAAATATATTTAAAAAAATTTAAGTTCAAATAATGCATATCAAAATATTTATGTCCAAAATTCTATAGTGAATTTTTAAAGGGTAAAACTAGAATTTTCATCAAATTTTCAAATGAATGATCTAATCCAAAATATTTTATAAATAAAAATATTTAACACAATTTGAGGAAAGTTTTTCATTTATTATCAATAAAATATTCAACAAAATTGTGTTTTATCAACTCCCCCACACTTACCCTTTTGCACTCCTGAAAAAACCACATATCATCTATTCGAAAAAATTATGACAAGATATGCATATTCATATTTCACAATACATAGTGAAAATATAGGAAAAGTAAGAATCCCATAAAGATTAAATATCAATAAATTTTAAATTAATTGTCTCATAAATTATGTCAAAACAAAATCTAGTGAGATTCATAACACTAATCATAGCAAAACAAGTCATGGGACTACCATGCCACTAATTCTCCACGTGTGTGTGTGACAACCATTCCAAGCTCATAAATACACCCTTTATTTAGTATATTTATGTAACACCCCGAGCTTCCATGATACGCTTCTCATTCAATAATGCAATAGATTGCATTGTACGCAACTTCGAGTTCTAACACACCGCAACTAATCAAAGTAGCCATTATGAATAGTAATAACCACTTTTTAAATTTATAGAAATTTTATATTTCAAAATGGACTTCATTTTTGTATTCCTAATATTGAAATTAGCCTATGTTGAATTTTTTGTAATTTTCTGAGAACTTCCAAATTTTTATGAATAGTGAAAAATACTTAAAACAACTTTTTTAATCAAAATAATTTATAGTGATAAGTTATACTATTGAGTGGTTTTAAAGTATAATTAGAATATATTTTTACCATTTTATCCAATGGTGTTCATTATAATTAATTTCACTTTGAAATTGGATATAAACAATTGTCAATCTTTTGATATAAATTGTTTCTTAAAAACACGCTATTTGTTGTGACAACGAGAATTAATTATAAAATTAATTAATGCAACTTATATGTTTGGAATTTCATAAAATAGACATCATTTTGGAATTCAGAATATCAATTATAGCTTAGGGTGAAATTTTGGCATTGTTCTGAAAAACTTCAATTTTTGATGAATAGTGAAACCACTAAGTGGTAGTTAAATAACTGATTTTTCGTTTAAATGAAATATTACCACTTCTGTGATTTGATTTTCAAAAATCCGACATACATGGTTGTCATTAAGAAGTAAAATTTGGTTCAATGAGATTAAAATAATTTTTGGTGAATAGTAACTTTTAAGTTCTTAATCGCGATTAGAGGTAATTAGTGTAGTTTAAAGTAAAAATAATGTTTTAATAATATGATATGAGCTTGACACATGTACTAACCTCATTGGATGTGCCATGGCCGACCAAGACAATCCATGGGTAAACTTGGGGACCCCATGGAGCCACTTTAGTTAGAAAATGACATAAATACCTTTTATTTAATGTTAAAGTAAAAAATGACACAAACATGAAATGTTTTACTAAAACAATTTTTACATGGGGTTATACAAGTCATATTTTTGACTATAAATAGTAATTGGAAATCTAAAAAGATTTCCTACATCATAGTATTTTTTTTATAATTTTTAGACATTAAATAAATTAAATTATTTATGACATCATTATGATGCAGCGATGACCTCATTATTTAACGATTTTAATAACATGAAATGATAATGTACAATCAAAGTATTACACTTGTCCAAAGACTATTGGATGAGTAGATTTCGAACCCTTATCACCTTAGCCATGAATTATATAAGTGTGTGACCTTTAGAATCCGAAAATCATTGTATAATAATGTAAAATTTCCTTACTTTCCAAGAGTGCCCCTCCTCTCCTCTTATAAAAGGCCCCCACCTCTACCACCTCATTCACACTTTCAAGCCTTTAAACTCGGCCAAACTCTGCCCAAATACTCTCCCAACTTCCCCCTCTTACTCCTAGAAGCCTCGATTTGGGCAGAACTCTTCCCAAGGAAGCCTTTGGCTTAAATCAAAAAGAGTTACCCGATTTTGAGGTAATGTCTTCTCTAATGTTGTTTTGTTTTATTTTTCTTCTACAACCCCCTAAACTCTTTTTATTAATTTCTTTTGTAACAACACCAGTATCCTCAATATACTAGGATGTTTTTATAAGAAGGATTTTAGCTACACTTACACACACCTACATCTAATGGTTAAAGAACATACGATTTCTGTGGATGGAGAATTTCTGCCTCACGAAACGATGATTGTTCAACACTCATATAACACCTTCAAATGTGGCCATTAAGATGTCACTATATTTATATATGATATATAATATGTTTATGTTTTACTTATGCTTCTGTATTTCTCATTTATGGCATACTTTATGATTTCCATTATGGGTAAACGCGATAATTTCATTTTAGGAAGTGCGGACTACCGCCCCCTCAAAGTGATTTGAATCGTTAATACCATATGTGGGATGTATAAAGGATGGAGTAAATGGTATTATATGCTATATTATACTGGAATTATATTATACATTTATATAATTATTATTTCATTACATTAAATACGAAATAGAAATGAAAGTAGCGTTCATGCGTACGTACGGCTTACCGTCTCCATGAACGGTGCATTTCATTTCTTACCTCTAAATGTTATGTAATATTATGAATGAATGTATATACTGGATATATATTATATATATGATATCTACATCATGAATATAATTCTGTATATAATGGATATTTCACCACATGAACAACTTGTAATTATAAGAAGTTTATTGTTGACACAAGTACCAAAGATCGACAAAACGACCGTTATTAACTTAAATAATTACATAACGTTCATAACATTGTAATAAGTGATATAAAAAGGATAATTAAATTGAAAATGGTTCTTAATAAGGTAGATATTAACTCTAGTTTATTATTCAGGAGGTTAAAGAACGGTTGAGTTAAGTCGGACACGAGGTAAGAGAATTTCTTAACCCAACTTCCATTCTTTGGGTTAATCTCCTACTTTCAAATTATGTCATGATATTATTATGTCCTATTTTGTATTTTTTTACATTCTTTATGTGTACCTATAGTGAATACACATAATAGATCTATTTTATTTTAAAAATGATCTTTTTAAGGGCTTCGTCTCAATCTCCTTTCATTGAGGCATATTTGGTTTTATACACAATTTTCTTTTATACGGTGTATAAACCCCTTTGACTTTTACGTTTATTCAAAAGGAATATTTTTTATACGAAGCATTTTACTAAACGACAAAAAGGGAATGTTTTTCTTTCCGTACATATGCGGCGACAATGACTTCTCCGCCGCCGTGACCATTATTTGAGTTTCGGCTTCCTTTACAAGCCATACCTTTTTTTAAAAAGAAAAATAAATACCATGTTTTACCTTTCTTTTATTTTGGTATTGAAAATGGTTTTGAAAGCGTTTTTATTATATCAATGTTTTGTATTGAAATCTTGTGATTGAAATGTGGAAATGTTATGTTTCCTTTATGCATGTTTTATGTGATACGATTATGTTATGGTTTATGATATGTTTAAACCCATTCATATGAGGAATGCATTGGACTTAGTAAGTGACGGGTGGAGCCCGCTATAGCTCCTCGATGCATCGGTAGGTCTCATGAGACAAACTAGTGTCTTGGCACGAGGCCTTGACAAAATCTTATTTGTGGTCTTGTCACGAGGCCTTGGCTACGTGGTTATGATAGTCTGGTATTATGCATTCCATCATTATGAAAGTGGTTATTGATATTGCATGTGATTATTCGACCAATAGAATATCCATGTGAAGAAGTAAATGGCATTATCTCATTTTACTTTTTCCATATTATGTTGATGTTCAAGTTTAAAAGGTTTTTTTAGTTATACATTGCCTTAAATGTTTATGTTTATTTATGAAAGCTTACGCAATATTGTTATCCTTACTGAGAATCTGAGCTCACCCCTTTCAATGTTTTAATATTTTCCAGGATGTGAAGAAGTATTTTATGAATGACCTGCAGGGATAATCAGAAGAGGATATGAGTGTGGACTATGAAGACTTTGTTATTAGTTTTTCACTTTATGATGTAATGTAACATTTATGAATGTATCTAGTGTTTCCAAGGCTACTAAACTAATCGGTCTTTCGAGACTTGATCTTTTGTGATCATGCCAATGTTACGAAGTAATGCACCGACTCTGGGTAGCTGGGGTCGGGGCGTTACAGTTGGTATCAGAGGCAGTTTAGTACTAACCTTGGAAGCTAGATTTAGATAAACTCTTATTAGAGCACATAGCCCAAAGATAGACTTTAAGGATTAGTATAGAAGAACTTCCTAGAATTTTGGTATTATAGAGATTTTGTGAGTTTTCCGAGCAATACATCCCTTTCTGGATACGAGCAGGTAGAGGCGGCTCTGGCACAAATGTACCTAGGGGTAAAACCCGAAAACACCGCTTTGATCTAGACTCAAACGGGAACTGGTGCACGACAACGGGCCTTGCTGCACTCTTGGATACGACACTCCCGGAGGATATGCTTAGGATAATTCTCGTTTTCTTTACAAACCACTATGAACGGTTATGAGTATATACTTCCTCAAAGAAAACCTTTTTATGATTATGGATTATATCCATAAATAGTTCAATTTATGTTAAGTATTTTATAAGTATGGAATTATGTATTTTGATTCATAAACTAATCTAGTTTATGGCATTGTATAGAAATGGCGCCCAGTAGAAGGAATGTGAACTCCATCAATACGTATGATCCAAAGAGTAAGAAGGATCATATCTTTCATGGTATTAAGCCAACATTTAGAAGGGAAATATTCTCCCATGTGTTATCAACATATGAAGAAATAATATCATGTGTTAATAAGATAAGTAAAGAATTCTCTGAGTCTTATGGATTTGAAGGGATGAAAGAGAAGAAAAGGATGGAAGAGAGAATGATGGATAAAGGGACGAGGGAAAAGAAGAATTTTCCAATATGTGATAACTGTGGGAAGAAACACCTTGGAATTTTCCTGAAGGGAATGGGAGTTTGTTATAAGTGTGGAGAAAAAGGACACCAAGTGCGTGACTGCAAGGGTAAGAAAAAGGTTTCAAATATACAATGCTTCATCTGCAAGGAGTGGGGACACTACGCAAACCAATGTTCAAATCATCAGAGTATGCCCCAAATGATGTTATTGGATAATAATCAAGTTATGATACTACCACAGATGAGGAGGAATGATTAGAGTTCTTATGTTTTTATTAAAGAATTTTGTAATTTGAGTGTTGCATCAATGATGTACTGGTTATAATAATTATGGAGTATATAAGGATTGTACTGCAGTACTATTTCATCTAGGACTTGAGATTGTGTGTAACCAAGAAAAGTGACTCCACAGTAGGTTAATTTTTTGGAAAATATATGGTTGAGAGAAAGATAAACCATAATATGGTTATGATACTGAGATAGTGATTTTGGAATAAGACATGATTGATTCGGATAAATTATGTTGGATATTCTTAACATCCTTGAAACTGATTAATGATTTGTATACATTTTTGGATAGAAGGAGTATATCTAGTTTTCTATAAGGAATAAGGGATCATGAATGTAATCAATAAGGATTTATGGTAATACAGTATGTTTCAGTTTTTTAAAAGAATACATGATGAAGGTGTTCACATATTGTTACACAGAAAAAAAAGAGCTTCATTATGTTTACCTTCCTCATAAAATCTGGACTGTGAGTTGGACATAAGTATTTTGGATAACTATAAAGGTTGGAATGGATTATATTTTACATTGGATACTATTTTTAAGGTTATTTTTGGATATTTATAAAAAGGACAACACGCAGACCGAGTGACAACCCATCGCATCGGACAAAGCTGTGGGAATCGAACCCACAACCATAGTGCGATTGGGATTAATCGCCTACCACTGGACTACGTGAAGTCCCTGGTTTTTACAAAATATTTTTTCTAATCTAAATGGTATGTGTTAAAATTTGGAACCTTATACAATTAGGATAAGTATAATATTTTTGAGTTCTATTATCTTTTTGAGTGAAAGATGAGTTGAAGGTTGAAACTCTAATTGTCAAGCATAAATATATATATACCTATCTCTTATTCAATGAATAAATTAATTCTTAAACTTTATTAAAGGGATATTAAAACAAAAAAATGTGTTATCCTAATACCTTATGTCTTGTTGAACTGATGATATTTTAAATCAACATAGATTGAAGGCTTTGAGGCCCTCAATTTGACAGTTGTGACCTCAATCACTCCCTACAAATATTTACGTTTTTCCTCCAATTATATGTCTCTAATTGCCACCAATGTTCTCCTTATCGAGATCATAATTTGGTGGTGACTTTCTTATTTCCATTTACCTCTTATTAAGACTAAATTTTATTAACCTTATTTCCGATGTGGGTTTTCCACAAAGGTATTTTCTATTTTCAACCTTTTATTTTCTAAGAAAAATTTCAAATTGCGAGGATGCAATTTATTGAAGGAGGGGAGAATGTAACACCCCGAGCTTCCATGATACGCTTCTCATTCAATAATGCAATAGCTTGCATTGTACGCAACTTCGAGTTCTAACACACCGCAACTAATCAAAGTAGCCGTTATGAATAGTAATAACCACTTTTTAAATTTATATAAATTTTATATTTCAAAATGGACTTCATTTTTGTATTCCTAATATTGAAATTAGCCTATGTTGAATTTTTTGTAATTTTCTGAGAACTTCCAAATTTTTATGAATAGTGAAAAATACTTAAAACAATTTTTTTAATCAAAATAATTTATAGTGATAAGTTATACTATTGAGTGGTTTTAAAGTATAATTAGAATATATTTTTACCATTTTATCCAATGGTGTTCATTAGAATTAATTTCACTTTGAAATTGGACATAAACAATTGTCAATCTTTTGATATAAATTGTTTCTTAAAAACAAGCTATTTGTTGTGACAACGAGAATTAATTATAAAATTAATTAATGCAACTTATATGTTTGGAATTTCATAAAATAGACATAATTTTTGAATTTGGAATATCAATTATAGCTTAGGGTGAAAATTTGGCATTGTTCTGAAAAACTTCAATTTTTGATGAATAGTGAAACCACTAAGTGGTAGTTAAATAACTGATTTTTCGTTTAAATGAAATATTACCACTTCTGTGATTTGATTTTAAAAAATTCGACATACATGGTTGTCATTAAGAAGTAAAATGTGGTTCAATGAGATTAAAATAATTTTTGGTGAATAGTAACTTTTAAGTTCTTAATCGCGATTAGAGGTAATTAGTGTAGTTTAAGGTAAAAATAATGTTTTAATAATATGATATGAGCTTGACACATGTCCTACCCTCATTGGATGTGCCATGGCCGACCAAGACAATCCATGGGTCAACTTGGGGACCCCATGGAGCCACTTTTGTTAGAAAATGACATAAATACCTTTTATTTAATGTTAAAGTAAAAAATGACACAAACATGAAATGTTTTACTAAAACAATTTTTACATGGGGTTATACAAGTCATATTTTTGACTATAAATAGTCATTATAAAGCTAAAAAATATTTCCTACATCATATATTTTTTTTTTAATTTTTAGACATTAAATAAATTAAATTATTTATGACATCATTATGATGCAGCGATGACCTCATTATTTAACGATTTTAATAAAATGAAAAGATAATGTACAATCCAAGGATTACACTTGTCCAAAGACTATTGGATGGGTATATTTCGAACCCTTATCACCTTATCCACGAATTATATAAGTGTGGGACCTTTAGAATCCGAAAATCATTGTATAATAATGTAAAATTTCCTTACTTTCCAAGAGTGCCCCTCCTCTCCTCTTATAAAAGGCCCCCACCTCTACCACCTAATTCACACTTTCAAGCCTTTTGGCTCGGCCAAACTCTACCCAAATACTCTCCAAACTTCCCCCTCTTACTCCTATAAGCCTCACTTTGGGCAGAACTCTTCCCAAGGAAGCCTTTGGCTCAAATCAAAAAGAGTTACCCGATTTTGAGGTAATGTCTTCTCTAATGTTGTTTTGTTTTATTTTTCTTCTCCAAACCCATAAAATCTTTTTATTCATTTCTTTTGTAACAACACCAGTATACTCAATATACTAGTATGTTGTTATAAGAAGTATTTGAGCTACACTTACACACACCTACATCTAATGGTTAAAGAACATACGGTTTCTGTGGATGGAGAATTTCTGCCTCACGAAACGATGATTGTTCAACACTAATATAACACCTTCAAAGGTGGCCATTAAGATGTAACTATATTTATATATGATATATAATATGTTTATGTTTTACTTATGCTTCTGTATTTCTTATTTATGGCATACTTTATGATTTCCATTATGGGTAAACGTGATAATTTCATTTTAGGAAGTGCGGACTACCGCCCCCTCAAAGTGATTTGAATCGTTAATACCATATGTGGGATGTATAAAGGATGGAGTAAGTGGTATTATATGCTATATTATACTGGAATTATATTATACATTTATATCATTATGATTTCATTACATTAAATACGAAATAGAAATGAAAGTAGCGTTCATGCGTACGTACGGCTTACCGTCTCCATGAACGGTGCATTTCATTTCTTACCTCTAAATGTTACGTAATATTATGAATGAATGTATATACTGGATATATATGATATATATGATATCTAAATCATGAATATAATTCTGGATATAATGGATATTTCACCACATGAACAACTTGTAATTATAAGAAGTTTATTGTTGACACAAGTACCAAAGATCGACAAAACGACCATTATTAAATTAAATAATTACATAACGTTCATAACATTGTAATAAGTGATATAAAAAGGATAATGAAATTGAAAATGGTTCTTAATAAGGTAGATATTAACTCTAGTTTATTATTCAGGAGGTTAAAGAACGGTTGAGTCAAGTCGGACACGAAGTAAGGGAATTTCTTAACCCAACTTCCATTCTTTGGGTTAATCTCCTACTTTCAAATTATGTCATGATATTATTATGTCCTATTTTGTATTTTTTTTATGTTCTTTATGTGTACCTATAGTGAATACACATAATAGATCTATTTTATTTTAAAAATTATCTTTTTAAGGACTTCGTCTCAATCTCCTTTCATTGAGGCATATTTGGTTTTATACACAATTTTCTTTTATACGGTGTATAAACCCCTTTGACTTTTACGTTTATTCAAAAGGAATATTTTTTATACGAAGCATTTTACTAAACGAAAAAAAGGGAATTTTTTTCTTTCCGTACATATGAGGCGACAATGACTTCTCCGCCGCCGTGACCATTATTTGAGTTTCGGCTTCCTTTACAAGCCATAACTTTTTTTAAAAAGAAAAATAAATACCATGTTTCACCTTTCTTTTATTTTGGTATTGAAAATGGTTTTGAAAGCATTTTTATTATATCAATGTTTTGTATTGAAATCTTGTGATTGAAATGTAGAAATGTTATGTTTCCTTTATGCATGTTTTATGTGATACGATTATGTTATGGTTTATGATATGTTTAAACCCATTCATATGAGGAATGCATTGGACTTAGTAAGTGACGGGTGGAGCCCGCTATAGCTCCTCGATGCATCGGCAGGTCTCATGAGACAAACTAGTGTCTTGGCACGAGGCCTTGAAAAAATCTTATTTGTGGTCTTGGCATGAGGCCTTGGCTACGTGGTTATGATAGTCTGGTATTATGCATTCCATCATTATGAAAGTGGTTATTGATATTGCGTGTGATTATTCGACCAGTAGAATATCCATGTGAAGAAGTAAATGGAATTATCTCATTTTACTTTTGCCATATTATGTTGATGTTCAAGTTTAAAAGGCTTTTTTTAGTTATACATTGCCTTAAATGTTTATGTTTATTTATGAAAGCTTCCGCAATATTGTTATCCTTACTGAGCATCTGAGCTCACCCCTTTCAATGTTTTAATATTTTCCAGGATGTGAAGAAGTATTTTATGAATGACCTGCAGGGATAGTCAGAAGAGGATATGAGTGTGGACTATGAAGACTTTGTTATTAGTTTTTCACTTTATGATGTAATGTAACATTTATGAATGTATCTAGTGTTTCCAAGGCTACTAAACTAATCGGTCTTTCGAGACTTGATTTTTTGTGATCATGCTAATGTTACGAAGTAATGCACCGACTCTGGGTAGCTGGGGTCGGGGCGTTACAATTTAGTTCAAGTAAAACAATTCTTCTTATGTGGTTTAATTCATTGAACCTATTATACATTCCTTTGCAATCGAATTTCGAGACCCACTAATTTAAGCATTCTTGAAAGTTAAACCTTAAGATTCCAACCTAGATATCCCCATATGTTGTAAATTTCATCACTCCCCTCATTTTTTTAAATTGCACTTCGAAAAAATATCACACTCAACTCTCAACCCGTGTTTTATCTTCTCACGACACTAATTGTAATAGTTATAACAAGATCAAAGGTCGATGAAGAGTGGTTTTAGACCTGTCCAAGAGACAAACCATATTTTTTTGAGGGTGTACAATAGTCAGATAATAGGTACACATGTATAGGTCAATTCAGTATAGTAATGAAACTGATCAGTAGAGAAACAAACATATGGATCAACCAATTAATTATTTTACCTAGCTTTACTATACCTTCAATTGAGTAGGAAAAATTTCACAATTAATGGTTGAGTAAAAATTTGTGTGGAGAAATCAATGAAAAAAATTACCATGAAAAAATATCACAAATAATTATGTCAAAATCTAAAAGGTTTTATAATGACACAACCATTCATATCATCGACGAATTCAATTTTTATAAAAATCAACCCTTGATGATGGAATCTTACTCATGATTATAATTCTACCAATGAATTTTGAAAACATGAATTTTCTATATGTTTCACATGATAATGTTACATGATATATATTTTTTATTGATTTTTATTTATTTTTTGGTATTTTTTTGAAAATTTTAACCAAAAAATTAATAGAAAATACACACAAAACACAAAAATGAAAATCCAAAATATATACCCCAAAATTTTGTCCCCTCCCCCACACTTAAAATATTGCATTGTCCTCAATGTGAACCTATGAGATTATATATGCACATGAAATGTATAATTTTAAATAGGACAAAGAATATAAAAGTGAAAGGGTTAGGAACAACCTGATATGCTCAAGTGATGATGGGGTTATGCAGTGTGATAAAATCCACTGCATCAATAGGAAGTACCTCAATTCATTTTATCAAACGTTTCCCATTGACTGTAAATATCCTTCCAGTGTCCTCTTTTGCGATCTCCACTGCACCATAAGAAAAAAAATTAGATACAATATAAGGATCTAACCATCTGGAACACAACTTACCAAGAATTAGCTTTAGTCGTGAACTGTAGAGAAGGAATTTCTCTCCAACATGAAACTCCCTTTGTTGGATAATTCTATCATGAGATGCTTTTGATATTTCTCTGTAGAGCCCTGAGTTCTTATATGAAGACAATTTAATCTCCTCAGGATCTTGAATTTGCAGTTTCCTTTGGATTCTAGCTTGGGATAAATCCATGTTGCATTTCTTTATAGCCCAATAAGCCTGATGCTCAACTTTCATAGGGAGATGACACGCTTTCCCAAAAACAATTCAAAATTGGGAAATATCAGTGAGTGTCTTGTATGTTGTCCTATAATCCCAAAGTGCATCATCCAAGCACTTTCTCTAATCCTTCCTATTTGGATACACAATTTTCTCTAAAATTTGTTTCAACTCACAATTTGAAACCTCAGCTTGACCATTTTTTTGGGGGTGGTACAATATTGATGTTTTGTGTGTCAACCCATACTTCTGAAAGAGGGAATCTAAATTCCGATTGCAGAAGTGTGTCCCTTGGTCATTGATGATGGCCTTTGGTGCTCCAAACCTACAAAAAATCTATATCTTGACAAAGTCCACTACAACATGAGAATCGCCAGTCTTGGTTGCCTTAGCCTCCACCCATTTACTCACATAACTAACATCAACAAAAATATACAAAAAACCAAATGATCTAGATAAAGGACCCATAAAATCGATTCCCCATACATCAAAAATCTCACAGAATAATATGGGTTGTTGGGACATTTTGTGCCTCTTAGAAATGTTCCCAGCGTGTTGGCAATGTGAGCACGACTTACAAAACACATGAGCATCATAGAATAAGCTAGGAAAATATAAACCGTAGTATAATACTTTCCTAGTTGTTCTTTGTGGTCCAAAGTGTCCTCCACATGAAAATGTATGGAAAAAATGTAAAATAGATTCAAACTCATTATTTGGAACACACCTCCCAATGAATTTATCACTATACATGCGCCAAAAGTAAGGATCATCCCACACATAATACCGAGACTCGTGTTTTAATTTTTGGACTTGATGTTTCTTTAAATTTGCAGGGATTTCAGATGCAACAAGGTAGTTCACTAAATCAACATACCAAGGATGTGTACCTGATATGGAATAAATATGCTCATTGGGGAAAGTGTCTCAAAGTGGTACCTAGTCCAAGGTGTTTGCCTATAATGTGTGAGTAATCCTACTCATGTAGTCTGCAACCAGGTTTTCTGAACCCTTCTTATCCTTTATCTCGATATCAAATTATTAAAAAAGGATCATCCATCGGATTAGCCTGGTCTTTGCATATGGCTTCTTCAAGAGGTACCATAGAGTTGTATGGTCAGAAAAAACAACTATTTTAGAGCCCAATAAATATGAACGAAATTTATCTAAAGAAAATATGATGTAAAGAAACTCCTTTTCTATGGTTATGTAGTTTGATTGGGATGAATCCAATGTCCTTGATTCGTATGAAATAACATGTGAATGTCCCTCTACCCTCTGAGATAAGACAACCCCAACCACGAAGTTAGAGACATCACACATAAGCTCAAAATGAAGATCCCACCATGGGGGATGTATGATCGATGGAGTGGTCAGAAACTTCTTTATCTCATCAAAAGAAGTCCTACAAGAATCATCAAACACAAAATCAGAATCCTTTTTAAGTAATTGTGACATAGAAAGAGAAATCTTACTAAAATCTTTGATGAATCACTGATAAAATCCTATATGACCTAGGAAAGATATAACAACACACACACATTAAGGATAGAGTAAGGATGAAATAATATCCACCTTAGATCTATCAACCTCTATCCCATGTTTTTACACTACATTCCCCAAGATAATTCCATGCTCTACCATGAAATGACACTTTTCAAAGTTCAAGACCAAATTCTTCTCAATACAACAATTCAAAAACTTTCCCAAACTAGAGATACAATCATAAAATGAAGACCCATACACTATAAAATCATCCATAAATACCTTTATTAAGGTCTCAATAAAATCTAAAAAAATACTCACCATGCATATCTGGAAGGTACTTGGGGCATTGAAAAGTCCAAATGGCATCATTCGGTAGGAAAAAGTACCAAATGGACAAGTGAATGTTGTATTCTCCTGATCCTATAGAGCTATAAAAACATGGAAATATCCATAAATTCCATCCAAGAAACAATAATGCGTCTTCCTAGATATCCTCTCAAGCATTTGATCAATAAATGGGAGGGATAAATGGTCTTTACGAGTATATTGATTTAGTTTCCTATAATCATCACACACACACTAACTATTTTGTACCATCATTAGAAATAAATCCTCTTTATCATTTTTTATAACTATAACACCACATTTCTTAGGAACAACCTGAATAGGACTTACCCATTGTGAATCTGAAATTGGATAAATTATACCTGCCTCGAGCAATTTTTTAACTTCTTTTTTTACAACTTATAGAAGAGTTGGATTCAGTCTCCTTTATGGATACCTCATTGGTTTAGCCCCATAATCTAAAAGAATCCTATGAATGAAAATAGAGGGGATAATATCTTATATGTTAGCCAAGGTCCACCTGATTTCCCTAATGTTATCCCTTAAAATATTCAAATGTTTTTCTTTGTGTTCAAAAGGGAAATTATTAGCAATTATAACAGGTAATATCTTCCCACTTGACAAGTATGAGTATTTGAGATTTGGTGGAAATGGCTTGATCTCCAGTGAAGGGGGGTGATTTATGGATGAAGACATTGAAGGAACTGAAATATGTGCACAAAGAACACCAGTATCAGAATATACATCATCAAAACTAGAGAATAAACCATCATCATACTCAATAGACATGTCATAATCAGAGTTCAAATGATCAAAATCAGAATATAAATCCATTTAAAAATCAAATCTAAGAGAGGATTGTGCATTAGAAATAGGTGTGGAAGTACTCTTAGACATCAAACTAGAACCAATGCTCATAATCTCCCTAATCACAGGACAATCAAAATCCATGGATTTTTTACTTGGTGGTTCAAAATGGGTGATAAAAAAAGTAGAATGGTCTTATGAGGGGTACTTCATGGAGCCCATAACATTAAATATCACGAATTCATCTCCAAATTCCATGGAAATTATACCCTCATGAACATTTATAATAGTTTTTGAAGTTTTGAGGAAGGGGCTACCTAATATAATGGGAGCACGTGAACTTAACTGATCATCCTCCATGTTAAGAACATAGAAATCTGCTAGAAAGATCACATATTTTACCCAAACAAGTACATCCTCAAGGACTCCCTCTAGATATATTGTATCTCTATTCACCAACTGCACCACTAATCTCATTGGCTTCAACTCACCAACCTGTAAAGAAGAGAATACAGAGTGAGGCATCACATTTATAGAAGCTCCCAAATCATAAAGATCATTAGAAAAGTGAAACTCCCCTATGGTGTATGGGATAATGAATGTCTTAGGATCCTTGCACTTTTTTGGCATTACTAGAGTTGGTGTAATGAGTGCCGAAACATTCATTCCAAGATTGTTCCTCTCATTTCCCTTGATCTCTCTTCGATTAATAAAAATTTATTTTAAAAAAATTTCATACCTTGGGATTTTCTTAATGGATTCAAGGAGAGGGATGTTGATCTTCACATGCTTGAATGTTTCCAAAACCTCTTTTTTCATCACCTCCTCAGCCATCTTATCTGTTTATACAACTATGTTTGGAAATGGAAGGGGTTTAAAAGGAACATCATCAATATTTTTCTTACCTTTATCTTTCTCCTTAGGTTGCTCATCAGTTGGTATGGAATGGGGATTCTCCAGAGTTGAGGTGAATCCCAGTGGAATGGAAGGAGTAGATGTATCGATAGTTTGCTTCCCACTTCTCAATGTGATGAAATTGAAATTCCCTTTTTGATTTGGAGTAGGTTGGGAAGGAAGATTTTTAAAGTTATTACTTACCATTTTATGGAGGGTAGTGGTAGTCTAGCTCATTTGTGTCTTCAACTCCCTCAACTCTGAACCTTGACTCTTCAGCTCAATCTGTTGATTAAGAAAAATTTGTTTAAAAAGGTCATCAGTGTTAGAATATACCTTTGGTTGAGGATTCCTTTGTTGTTGACTTATTTATTCTTGAGCTTCAAATCTCTTTTGGGGTTGTTGGAAACCCCATTGGTAAGGAAGATGCAGCTAGAAGTTTTGTTGAAAAGGGGGAATTTGTTGTTGTCTAGAGCCATACCACATGTCCGATTGATCCTTCCAACCTTGGTTTTATGTTAGTGCAAAGTAATCATACTTCTTTTGGGGATGTGGATGTTGTTGCTGTTGATATGGTCTCCCAGGGAATACTACTGCACAATCCTTTGACTCTTGTAATTGGGGGAAACAATCAACTGGGTGGTCTTTTTCAGTGAAAATGCCACATGGCCTTATAGGAGTGGATTGGGATGTATTTTGATCCAAAACAATCTTCCTCACTATAGTGGTTAATTATTACAACTTATTATCAATCAAATGATTTTCAAGAGAGTAACGACTTACCTGATGTACTCCTCTAACATGTGGTGTACCTCGATCGCAAAATTGTTGGGATTTTTGTGTCATCTTTTTGATCAATTCACGTGAATCTAGTAGTGTTTTATTGACCAATTCATTTCCAGATATGATATCCACTATGATTATCTCCATAGGTGCGAGTCTTTCATAGAAGTACTGGATGAGTAGTTGGTCACTGATTTGGTGATGTGGGAAGCTTACACACAACTTCTTGAATCGCTCCTAGTACTCATACAATGACTCCACTTAGGCTTGATTGATCCCCAAGATCTTCTTATGAATGGAAGTGGTCCTTAATTTTGGAAAAAATCTCTACAATAAAAGAAATTTCAAATCATTCCAACAAGTTACATCTTCAGTTTGTAAATAATACATCCAATCTTTTGCAGCTCCATCAAGTGAAAATGGGAATGCTCTTAGTTTGATTTGATCTTCAAATACATTTCTTGGTTTAAGGGTTGAGAAAAACACATTAAATTCTTTAAGGTGTTTTTTTGGGTCCTCACCAGATAATCCATGAAACTTTGGAAGAAGGTGAATTAACCTAGATTTCAGTTCAAAGTCCGATTTGAGATTTGGGTATCAAATACAATTTAGTTGATAGTTAATATTTGGTGCGTCTAATTCTCAAATGGTTCTATTAAGTTCATTGTTATTGTTTTCAGCCATTGGTTCTTGTTTTATGTTTTAATTTGAATTGATTCCAATTTTAATGTTAATAGAATGAAGTAATTATCCAACTGGTTGAATGTTGAAACTTCCCATAGACTGAGAATGTTGGATTTGATCCTGAAGGCTACGTTCAATCTCAGGGTCAAGACCTAAAAGATCCTCGAGATTAGTTCATGTCATAAATCATATAAAAATAAAAATAAGTAAAGAATACCATAATAAAAATGATAATTTTGAGTTGATGGTCCAAAAAGAAGAAGAAGAAAATAAAATAAGAAGAAGAAAATTCATATTTGGTAAAGGAAGAAAGAAGAGAAGAAGAGAACAGAAAAAAGGAATACCTCCAATTGGTTGGAATAATTACTTGAATCCCTAGAAACAACACCAATTCGAAATGCATTTTCATGGACACTATCAAATGACGTGTGATTTTTTGGGTACTTGGGTGCAATAGAGTGGCTGACCAAGGTTGTATCTCAAAGTAAGAAGTAAATTAAAACAACTTATTAAAGATACTATAAAAATAAAACAAAATAGAATAAAAACACTACTTAAAAATTATGAAGTTTTTTTTACCATTTATAAAATAAGAAGTATGTTGGAAGAAGATTTCATTTTTTTGTTTTTGTTTTTGAAATAAAACTTGATTAATAAAACACAATAAGAAGATATTTTTTTAGAAAATATTTTTAAAGTAATAATCAATATAAATCTACATATTCACTCAATTATTTATAATTATAATTTAAATTAAGACCCACTTAATTATAATCCCCTAATTTTTTAACCCTTAAACCCTATGGGAGTTAACTTAACCACAAAGATGAAATTACTTAAACCCTAGGCTAGCTTCGAAACATGCAATCACAACACCCTGCTTTGATTGATGTTATTAGGTTAGATTATGGTTAGTAATTAATTAGAGAACATATCCACTCTATAAATGATAATTAATTGAGTTTAGGGGTAATATTTTAACTCTAAAAATTTATCCCTTGTGGTCTTGTATTACCGATTAAGATCGCACTCTCACAATTTACACAAATCTCGACCTCGCGTGTTTTTGTGTCAATTGTTCAATTTCTTGATTAGTTTCATTTAAATTAAAAAATAAATTAATATATCATATTAAGTGAATTTAATTATATCATTTATTCAAAATAAATTAATGAATAAGGTAATAGGTATATTTATTACTATGAAAACTACTCTTTCATGGGCGGTGTAGTCATCGTAAAAATGGATTGCATTTGCAAAGATTTAGAAAGGGTATAACCCAATATCATTTAAATTATTTAATTCCAAACCAAATAGGAATATTAATGAGTAAGATAAGTGAAAAAAACAGAGTAAAATAGAATAAATTAAAGAATAACTAAGGAGTTTATTACGCAAACAAAAGTATTAAAACACGACGACAAAGAAGAAGGCTTCGTCGAAGGGATCCTTGCTTCAAGAGATACCCTTGTTGAAATGGTTGGATAATTTGAGTGTATACACTTATCCCATGCCCTGAAATTCCTAATACACGTCCCAACCCCTTCAAATGAGAAAAACACCAATTTATAGAGTGGAGGGGAGGCTAGGTTACAAGTGATTTCAAGTATGAATGAGGAAATTCGTCCAAATATTTTAAGCCAACTTACACCACTTGTTTGACCTCTAAAACGTGTGATTAAGCTATCATTACAGAAGGATGAAATGTGATTAATTAGTTCCCAGATCTCCTCTAAAAATTTGGGCCAAATATAATCTTGTATGAAGATGATATGGCCCAAATACAGAACTGATGTCCAAACTAGCGGGTCCAGCCCATCTTTGACTTCATGTCCCTTTTACACCCATCAAATGAACGATTTAGCTCTAATGTCATGAATTAAAGTTGTATCAAATTAATTCAAGAATATATTTAAAAAATTTTAAGTTCAAATAGTACATATCAAAATATTTAAGTCCGAAATGCTACAGTGAATTTTTAAAGGGTAAAACTGAAATTTTCATCAAATTTTCAAATGAATGATCTAATCCCAAATATTTTATAAATAAAAATATTTAACACAATTTGAGGAAATTTTGTCATTTATTATCAACAAAATATACAAAAAAATTGTGTTTTATCAGGAATCAATCCCTATAGAAACCTCTATCCATAGCTATTGGGATAAAAAATCAAATGGAATATCTATCTCTCACACAAGGTATATGGAGATAAAGGAATGACTCGAGGTCATGTCTACAATTAATAGAGAAAGATTATAAAATAAACATACCGTACCTCGAATCATATCATGAGTAGCCTGGTCATATCCTTCCATAGTCTGTAACCGCCTACGCCCTCAACTTCCATCCCTCTGAGTCTGGCATGGGACACATAGTGATAGAGGTGGGAGTGGCTCATAGTATCTTCCTCCACCACCAGATTCTCCCTCTAGAGATCCAATTACTCCTATAATACAATTTTCTCCCTAGGGGACACTATCATGGAGGCCCATCCACTTCCCATCTACCTTCCTCAATATGTTGGGTTAGGAAATATTGAGTCATGTGACCCCGATCATCATAAGAATAGAATCAACCCTCTCTAGGATGACTAGATCCTCTATAAAACCTTTCATTGTAGATCCACGTGTCTAAGTCTAGGCATGTAGAGGTATCCTATGATAATACCCTAACAACCAATTCATGATAAATTATGCAGACGAATCAACCCCATGATGTCAACTGCAGACTCCAGCCGCCCGACACCCCTCTTTTAGGAAGCTTTCTGTAGCCAAATCCGGATACATCACTCCATCATAAGGTTGAATGCATAAGTAGATAATGCTTTCATGTATGTCTCTGCAAATTCCCTACTAAAACTTTTGTTCTCAAAAGTATCTATCCCTTGAAATTTTGAGAGAGTAATGCATGAGGTTGGTAAACCTTACGACATACTCTGAAACTGACATATCACCTTGTTGTAGCTCGAGGAGCTCCTAAATCAACATAACACACAAACTTGAAGGGTAATACTCATCAAAAAATATTTTTTGGAAGTATAATCATGATAGTGTAGACTCATCATGGATCTGTGTGATTAGAATCCACTAACATCTTGCTACTCAAGGCTGGCTGTAAGCACAATCATTTGATCGACTGGGGTCTGAACAATCCTAAAAACTCATACCACCATCTCAATCCAATTATCTACTACCTGAGGTTATGGATCTCTATGAAATCTCAATGATCTATGTTTCTAGAACTCAAGTAACACTTTAATCTTGTGCGCATCATTGTCCCAACTTACCGGAGCTATCAGTTATCCATCATGTAGTCGATCCTCCACCTGGACCACTGGGGGAAAAACCTCATGAGTGGATCCCTAAACCGTGGTCTCATTTCTCAACTAATATTTCTCATGATCCTATATGACCATCCTATATGGATGTTGTAAAATTTATCAATATGTACCATGGTTAGATGATACTATATGGGGAGAAGAATCAAGAAGGACATGAAAGTCAAAAATAACCAATCAATTATGATGCATGGACTATTTTTTTCCTACTACTAATGCCTAAAAATTCCAAGTTAACAAATAGGTAGTCAGAGTCTTGGTGAATAGATACATCAGTTGTCACACCAACACCGAGTTTCTTATCCTGAAAGCTACACTAGACACATTCTGAGATTATTTCCCTAAGTTCCCAAACTAATCCTCATGAAAAGGTCCAACTACAAACACTAAACTAGGGGAAATACCACCTTTGATAACACTTTATCATGACACGATCCACTAGGGTCTGACTGGATGGCGGTAAGACGAGAGTGACATCCCAATCCCACCTCTAATAGTCTTGGTGATAATGAATAGCACCGAGTGGGAATATCACTAAAATGGGAGTCCTTAGAAAATATACCCACACACACACAACCATATCTATGAAATAGTGCAGAGATATACTAAAAGGCCGAACATCTAGAGTGTAGACCATGCATGTAACAAAATCTAGGAAAGAATCAAAGTACACCAACATAGTACAAAAGTATAATGAGTAAAAATACACACCCACCTAGAAATGAGGTCTCAAAATGAAAACAACTAGAAAAAGGGATACTGAAGAGAGCCTGAATCAAAATCTCCAAGGCCAACCACCGAACATGATCAAATCCTCTAGGTACAACTATACTTCTCCGAGAATTGGTCCACCAAGGTCACCGTCAATCTGTATCTCATCTGCATAATACACAACACATGTGGGAAAATCCCATATAGGGATGAGTATATACATACCCAGTAGGATAACCTGGAAATCCCAAAGGGATCAATATAAAGATACAATAGTAATCTCAATCCATAATAAAGAGGGAAACACAACCCAACATATATATGCTCATAAATAAACCTAAGAGAGAGAGAAAGGGAATCTCCATCTCTACAACCTAAATAATAATGAAAAGTAATACTCCTTCTATAAAGGTCCATCACTAATGCCCATTATCATGCATAAACACACAAGAATCCATGTGGAGGTACCAAACCTCGACACTATGCTCCACAACTGAGGGGGCACTATCTCCAGTGGATGACCCGCTCCATACCATAGCTTGAAGATGGGTGGTGGTGGGTGGGTGGGGGGGTGATACTCTATAGATAGAGGACTCGTGAAATATATAATATAGGGGGGGTATCGACCTTACCTATGTAAAGAGTATGGGGGCCTGTTCCCTGGTGTGACTAGGGGCATCGACCCTAGTAACAATCTGATTATCACACTTGATCGCTGTTACCAGCTAAGAATTTCTAAAATATGTTGGTTCGGGGCATAAAAAATCATGTGGTGGTGAGAGATATATTAAAATTTCTTTTAATATCGAGTTTACCAAAACCCAAAGCAAATATATTTCATGTAAAATTTATAATAAATTTATTTAATATTAAAAGAAACAAATACCTAATATGAGAATTCTTTATTCGATGTATATTTTGATCATCTGAAAAGATCCTTTCAGATTACCTTCATTGTACCGTGAGTATACAAGGATAGAATCCCTCTAGTCGTAATCCACATGTGCTCCTTTGATCTCTGAGAAAATTCAATCGATCTTCAAGTGCTAGCGTAATGAGTCAATTGTCTTTCATTATTCATGTTAATCACTCGTCCTTTGATCTTGAAGGGATATATATTGTGTTTCTCATTCTTGAGAGGAATAGATAAAGGAGGAGTTAAGAGAGAGTTGTGTTTTATGCAATGATTATCAAGTTTCAATTTCGGATGTAATAAAAAATAGACATAACCATATATTTATAGAGTTAGGGTTTAGGTTAAAAAATTATTTAATTACATGCCTATAGTGACCCAAGCCTTTTATATAAAACATTTCATGATTTTAAGCATAATTAATCATCATAGTACAATCCAAGGATCGTTAAGTCTAGTGTCTTGGAAGACTAGGTACATATAACATAAAACATGGGAAAAAACTTCTTTATTTAATATCCATAAAGAGATTCTAACTTTTTTTGAGCCCTTACATCTGCATAGGGTACCATGGGGAACACATGAATGAAGGGATGAGCTAAAAATCCCAGTAAGGGAATGAACATAAGGATACATCTCAAGAACATGAGTTAGGAGGCATGACATAATAATATACAAAGCATGAAACTTATAAAATCATTTAATATAAGCATGGGATCATATAAACATGGAATCGTATAAATGTGGCAGAATCATAAATCATATCTTTAGTACGGGTCAAGGCTAACCGCCAATCCCATTTCCCATTTTAGTACGAGTCAAGGCTAACCGCCAATCCCGTTTCACATCGCATCTCATGAGACTTAACCTTATCCAATGTATTGGAGCGCTATCTGGGCATAGCCATCTCAACATTTTCATGAATATTCTTTCCACATAAATATTCTTACCACATATACAATCATACATAATCAACCATACACAAACATAAGGGTACCCATGGAAAGAATTGGGTACCACAATCATGACATAAATCATAACCAATGGGCGTATTATGAAAGTGTCCATGTAAGGAAATAATTAGAAAATACATGGAAGTTAATAGGGTAAAATAGGCATATAAAATGGTAAGTGGTGTCAAACATAAGTGATAACATATGAGAAATGTATTTTAGAAACATTAGCATTAAAACATTTTTGTGCGGTTTTAAGGAAAATACTATAGAGCTTTTAAAATAGTAAAGAAGACATTATTTTATATAAAACCAGAATTGAACCAAGAAGGTTTTCATAATAAAAATATAGAATTTACAAAGATAACGGTGTCTTGAAACAGAAGATAGAGTGAACTTGAAATTGGGTAAAAGTTCGGGAAGTTCCTTTAGAACGAGTGTTCTTATTGGGAAGTATCGAAGAGAGATTCACTTAAAAGAATGTATATACCCAAAAGAGAATGATAGATGGATCTTGGAACATGATTTTGTAGCATATAAACAGAATTTTGAAGTTCTACATAAAATAAAATACAACAACATTTTGGTAAAAAGAAAGATAAAGCAACCCGAAGGAATAAAGGAAGTTCATGTAGAATCCATCATGGTTTATTGGAATGGTATCGGGTGTAAATAAGAGGGATTTATGAAAGAGATAAGGGGTTTCTCATCACTTATAAAACATTAGGGAAGTATGAGGAAGGTTTATAAACGTACCCCATCACTTGGTATTACACAAAAAAGAATAACATAGAGAACAATCTTGATTAAGAGTAAAAAGGGGAGGATCCCTTACCTTAAATCCGTTGGTGTTCTCCACTTGTTATTAACGACCTGAATAAAAAAATTAGGCTTATTAATTAATAAGTCCATAACCTCTTCTATATTCAATTTATTTATTATAACCCTTTTTAGTTCATTCAAATCCTTTTTGATTAGTTACAAGTTTCAGTTTCATTGTTCGGGCTCGTTTGTTTACTTGGCTTTAAAAGATCGGTTCACTTACATTAAAGTTTGGATTATATGCAAGATGAAAGTGGTTGTCCATAATTGAAGTTATATTCTTTAGTTAATATCCAGGAGATTACATGGTTTTAATTTTAATTAGTTTACTTAGAGTGAAGTCAAATTATTATATATATAACCATAGTGATAACCGTTTTTGTTAATCGGTGGATTTGATTACAAAGAACGTGTTTTGCTTTATAACTTAATTCCATTTGTACCAAAGGATTACAGAACCAAAAATAGGATATATTACATATATAATATTCTGGTTCAACCATAACACAAATGGTTTCATGACCAGTGTTGGGACTAAGTTGGATGGAGAAAGAAGTTTGAAGAGTTGTCATTTGCAGAGTGTTGTCTTTTGTTGTCAAAGAAGATAAATCAATTCACTTTGTAAAGGACTTAAAATTATATGATGCTTTTATGACTTGTATTTCAAAAATATCATAAGTTAGGAGAACTTGTGATGCAAGTGTTATAAAGGAAAGGGGGAGAAATGATGATGCCAATCATATACAGTTTTGATTGGAAGGAATGATGCTACTGGAAGATGGGATGTTTTAGTACTTCCTATTGTAACTCTGACGATGCTAGATCTGGTATTTCAAAAGATAAATATCACGATAGTAGAATTCATGATAAAATCATAGGAATAGTTATGGGAAGTAGTGAAGAGAGAAAATGACAAAGCAATAGACAACCTGGGGGCGGCAGAAAAGCACAGTTTAAGGTGGCGCCATTTTCTAGTGCTTGCCAAATTTTAGGGCCTAAAAATTGGGAGATGAAGATGTGGTTTTGGAAATGGATGGAGCGTGCAAGATTGAATATGGTTTAGATTTTTTCATGCAAGTCATGATTCAAGGTCAGAACCTTGAAAAATGACAAAGGCATGGAGTGCGCCTAAATTTAGGCAAGTTGCGCGCAAAAATAAAGTGGTGCGCACAATATATGCGGGTTGCGCGAAATATTTGTGGGAGGTGCGAAATTTCAGAAGGATGCACGGAAAAATGAAGGCCGCACGAAATAGTAGCAGGATGCACGGAAAATCAGCGGGATGCGCGAAAAGTAGAGTGGTGCGCGAAATAGAGGAATGAAGTTTTCGTGCAAAAGGTGTTTTGAGATCAAAAGTTCGAAAATTGGAAAAGGCATGAGGTGCGCAAAATATTGGAGCATTGCGCGAAATGTGAAGTTGCGTGAAAGATTTTTTATGCACATGAAGAGGGTTTTATGCGTGGATTAGTTGTTTTCACACTGGGTAAAAAATGCCTATAAATATGAGGCTAACCCTTCTCATTTGTAAATGCTCGACACTTAGAAGAAATCCCGAGATTTGGTGTGCGTAAATTATACGCTAAGTGAGTTGTGCGAAAAGAAAGAAGTTTTCACGAAAAAAGGATAGCTGCACGAAAAATTGAAAAGTTGTGCGAAAAGAGAAAAAGTTATGCGAAAAAGGAAAGTTTCACAAAAAAGTTTTTCGCGCCAAAAGGGAACTTTTACGTGCAAGACACTTGAATTGCGTGCAAGGTATTCTAAAGGCTGCGTGGAAAATTTGGGGTCTTCGCACATATTCAGTTGTGTGTATGGGAGTTCTTACCAGCTTCTGGGTAGGAAAGTGAAGATTTGTACTTCAGAGAATACAACTGTTTAATTGTAAAGAAGCATTGAAATACTGTAATACCCTATTTGTGCTAAAAGGGTGCACACACACTTGCGGATTTTTTTCCAAGTGCTACACGAGTGTAAGGGTATATCCTACTCATTGTATTCCACATCAAAGGATTTTTTTCTAGTGGATTGTGTGGTACTGGATTATTTATGTACCATACCAAGGACGTAGCTACTCTTGTTGAGTAGTGAACCTTGTAAATCTTGTGTTCCTGTGGTTGTGTGTGTTCAGCAGAGAGGAAAATCTTTAATAGGAGGCAAAGGTTGTTTCAATTCGAAGGAAGCCTAAAAAGAAAAATATATAACTGATTCAACCCCTCCCCCTCTCAGTGATACTTGGATCCTGACTGGGAACTTCAACCAGAATTAAAGATAATAATAGAAATTGATAAACCGTTGTCCTTGAATGTGTTAAATTAGCACATCTCAAACGGTGCTTTCATTTCTGTCAAATAAAAGGGTGAATAAAGGAGAGAAGATACTGAAATATACCACTAGAATGAAGAAATTCCAGTACATTTATGTTACATTATTTTTCATACTATTATGGTGAAGGGAGGTGAGGAAAGAAATAAAAAGAAAATAACTTAAAAGAAAAGAAGAAATTGGGAAGATGAATTTACCTCTTGAGACTTCCTACTTTGAGAACCTCTTAAGGGGAGAGGTTTTGGTATTTTGAGGAGGCTGAGAGCTTTTGGACGTGGGGGAGGACCTTGGGGAGAGATTTGGGTAGAATAATGGCAAGGCACAAGGCTTGAGATGAGTGGAGAGAAGAGGGAGTGAAGGAGGGTTTTATAGTGGAGGAGAGGAGGGATTTCACAATATTATAAACATTAATTTATTATTTCTTCCCAAGACAAGGAATAGTAAGTATTCAATGACCAAGAATAGTGATTTTATCATGTGATACTGAAACAAGTGGGCTTACATCAGCAGAACATCATTGATGACTCAATTAATCCATTATTTAGCATTTATTGTGAATTATCAGTTTCTACTATTCATAAAAAATTCAAGTATTTCAGAAAATTCCCAAAAAATCACCCTAACCATTTTTTGATGTGTATAATCCAAAAATGAAGTCCATTTTTCAAAAATAATTTTCTAAATATGATTATTTTAATATTTAATTAAAATAATAATTTATTATCAAAACCAGTTTTAAAACATTCATTAACTTATTCTAAAATATAGGTATATCATACTTCCAACTTGAATATTTTATTTATACCACCAAAGGTGAGGTTACTATTCATTAGGGTATATCAATATTCATAAGGGTATGTTACTATTCATAAGGGTAGGTTACTATTCACCAAAAATTATTTTTGTTTTATTAGACTCCAAAAATCATCTTGAGCACAACTGTGTTTGTCAGATTTTCAAAATTCCAAACACATAAGTGACAAACTTATGTTTAAAGGTCACTTATCAATTAGTAGTTCATTATGTTGTGTTTTTATGTTATTTTATGACATAATTATAAGAATGTAATTTCCATTGAAAAACTTTGGGTCGTTACAATGCCATCCCTTAAATAATATTATAATATTTACTAAACCCCATGATACATGATAATAATAATAATAATAATATTTTTTGGCATGCGCCTACTTGAGAAATAAAAAATATTATTTAATTAGATTGTTAATTAATATTTTTCACTAGACTCAGTATTGTTCTTTTCAAACTCCTATATCATTTATTGAACTCCTAAATAAATATTTAATTTAAATATTTCATTCATCAAAAAACATTTGTGATTGATAAAACATGAATAAAATTATCCCCTTGTCTTGATAATAATATTTATTCAATTAATTAAATTCAAATAGAATTTAATAGATATCACTAGAAACACTTAGTGTGTGACCCTCTAGGATTATTTCTTATTGGAATTAGGCAGGATTTCCTAAAGTCTATGATTACTATCTAGCAATAGGTTAAGGCACCCAAGATAAAGAACTTAATGTCTCATTGATGACAACCATATATGAATGCTCACTGTATAATATAATCTTTTTATCGCAATATCTCATCAACCAGGTAGCATATCTATGTCACTAACCTATATGATCGATACATATTTCTTTGATTATTTGAAATAAACATGTCATTATACCATAACCATGAAATTTAGGGTGGTGATTCTATTCCAATTAAATGGTTGAGATATCAAATTTCTTAAAGATGTAAAGGAGAAATACTTACTTGACTTATCCATTAATGACATGTCAATCGTGACACAACCAACATACCCTACCCCACCGTGACCATATGGGATCACCATTTTCATCAGAAAATCTAAGTAGGTGATTCATGACATGCATTAATGATAATATTAAAGTCTAAGGACCATTACACATTCTCGTATATAGGAATATCCAATAACACCAAAACATGTAGAATTCCTACTGGCAGTTCTATTATCATAATCTACTGTTTTGGATATTACTAAGTGCGAACTTCATGAGAATAATCTCCATTCACTTATGAGTAATCACACCTAAAATTCTAGGTACTATATGTCCCATTATAGTACATTATCCAACCATAGAACATTATTTAAGAATATCTTCAAAGAACTTGAAGGTTCTCATCATAGCAGGGAACTTCTACGACCTTATTAATGCGACGTATATTATAGGTTATTATTACATTAGAGTCATGTAAAATAATGAACAATATGTAATAATAAGTTTTATTAATATCCAATACATCAAATATACATGTAATAAAAGTACAAACAATTTATCCTAGGACACAAAATCCAAAAAAATCCCACTTAGACTAGATCTAACTGCCTAATACTTTCAGTTCTCTAGACCTCACATGATAATAATGTTTATGTTGAGTTAAGGATATATTAAAGGGTTCCACCACACTATATTTTGTGGAAATAATACTCACTAAAACTTCACCACTCTAAGAAAAATCCCTCAAGAGATGATACTTATGAAGTATGTGCTTTATCCAATGATGTGACCTTGAATCTTTTGTGAGAGCCACTACTGTAGTATTATCACAGTAGAGTGTGATAGGATCTTTACTACTAGATTCCAGATCAAGATCTTAGATGAAGTTATACATCCATAACAATTCTTTACCTGCCTTAGAAGCTGTAATATACTAAAACTCTACTATAGAATCTGTTACCACATCCTAATTTGAGCTCTTACAACTCACAACACCTCCATTCAAAGTGAATATGTATCCTTTTTGTGACTTTATGTCATCTTGATCAGTTTGAAAACTATAATCTACATATCCTATGATTACTAGTTCCTTATATCCTCCATGAACCAATAAAATATCCTTAGTATGCCTCAGATACTTAAGGATAGTCTTGATTTCCATCCAATGATGGTCACCTGGGTCAGATTGATATCATCCTACCACACATAATGCATAGGTGATATCTAGCCTAGTATATAGCACAACATACATGAATGAATAAATTGATGATTCATATAGAATCCTTTCCATTCTATTTATTTCCTCATGTGTTTGAGGAGACATTTTCTTAGAACGATGAATTCCATGTGACACTAGAAACAATACCCTCTTGGATTATTCCATACAAAATCTATTTAGTATATTTTAAATGTATTTACTTTAACTTAGTTAGATTAACCTCTTGAATCTATCATGATAGATCTTGATCTCAAGAATATATATTTCCTTTCCTAGGTCCTTTATAGAGAATCATTTATTCAACCATGCCTTAACAGACTATAAGACTATTATTTCATTTCTAATGAGTAATATGTCATCAACATATACTATTAAGAAAATAACTGCACTCCCACTAAACCATTTATAGGAACAATGATCATACTCATTATCTATGAAACCAAATACCATTATGAATTTATTAAAATAAATTTTCTATGATCTAGATGATTACTTTAATCCATAAATGATTTTTTGAAATTTTTATATCTTATTAGCGTCCTTTGGAGTTACAAACTCTTTGGGTTACATCATATAGACATCTTCTAGAAGGTTCCCATTAAGGAATACTATTTTGAAATAAATTTTACAAATCTCATAGTCATGGTAAGACATAATGGAAAGTATAATTCTGATGGATTTCAGCATTGCAACTGGTGAAAAGTTTTCATCGTAGTCAATGCCTTGATGTGGTTTAAACCCTTTTGCAACCAGTTTTTCCTTATATGTATTGACTTGTCTTTCCATATCCATTTTCTTCTTGAATACCCATTTGAGACCAATGGTATTTACATCCATTATAGGATCTAACAAAATAAAAACTTGGTTTTGGTACATGGAATCCATTTCATAATTCATGGATTCTTTCAAATTGGAAACATATGTGTCACTTACTACATCCTTATAGGTTAGAGGATCATTATTATCAACTAATAACGATTTACCATCCTCAATGAATAGAAAAACATACTGTTATAGTTCTCTAACCTCACTTATAATCCTATATAGTACTTGTTTCCCTGGAACAACTTCTTCTTCTATGGTGATTTGAGGAATTTGTTCTTGTGCCAACTCTTGTATACCTTGAGCCTCAACTTAATCAAAATTTATCTCAATCCCATTATCTATTTTAGATATTTTCTCCCTCTAAAGTAATATAGTGAGTATTTTAACCATTACCTTTTTGTTTGAGGATTCATATAGGTAATATCCACTTGTTTTTTTGGGGTATCCTATAAAGGTATACTTTGTACCTCGGGGTGAAAGTGTGTTACCTGAAGAGGCATTAACAAACACTTTGTAAACCCACACATGTCTATATAAAAACATGGGTTTATTTCCGTTCCATAAATGGTATGGTATACCATCTATCAATTTAAATGGAACTTGGTTTAGTATTTATGCTACTATTTGTAATGCTTATTCCCAAAAGGATAATGGAATAATCTCACGAATCATCACTGATATCACCATGTTTAACAAGGTGTGGTTCGTACTTTCACTTACACAATTACACTAAGGTGTATAAGTAGGAGTGAGTTGAGATAAGATCTTAAAATCTCATAAGTAATTAATGAAGTCTTGATTAAGAAATTCTCTACCACAGTCTGAGAAAATTTTCTTAATATTATTACCAAGATGGTTCTCAACATCATAATTGTATTCCTTGTATTAATCAAAACAATACAACTTATACCTCATTAAGTATACATATCCATATATACTAAAATCATCAGTAAATGTTATGAAGTATGATTACCCACCCCTTGCCTCAATAGGAAATGGTCCACACTCATCTGTATGAACTAATTCAAGATGATCTTTGGCCTTTTCACCTTTTCTACTAAATGGGGTTTTAGTAATTTTTCCTTGTAAACACGTGTGACATATACCAAGTTGTTTTAGTTCAAAATAATCTAAATATTAATCTTGGTATAATTTAGTAAAGAATTTATTGTTTACATGACCTAGATGGTGATGCTATAGTTGGGTGTGGTACGATTCATGTGAAGTAGTTTTTTTATCAATTACCATTACCTGGTTTGTGTAATCTAACACATAAAGACCGTTATTTAAATGTGCATCACTATAAAAAATAATATCTTTATAAAAGAAGAAACATTTATTACTAAAATTGAAAATAAATCCATCTGTATTAAGTCTACATATAGAAATAATATTTTTGGTAACATATAACATATAATAACAACCCTTCAAAACTAAGATCATTCTGGTCAACAACGTGAGGTGATAGTCCTCGATAACTGCAACAGAAAGTTTAGCTCTTTTGAATGCTCATAGATCTACCCCCCTCAATAATTTTTTTTAATCTAGTTGGTTCCTGTATTTGAATACATATGCGAGAAACATAAAATATATATAATGCATAATTTTTAGAAATAGATAAATTGAACTTGATAAAAAATACATATGAAGCTTCCCCTTGCTTCTTTGGCTGGGTGTAGTTTTTAATCTAGTGTCCCTTCTTTCCACATGCAAAACAAACAACATCCTGTTATCTTTCTTTCCCATTGATCTTAATCTTCTTGGAAGGGCATGAAGAAGCATTGGACTTAGTGATCTTCTCTTGAACTTTCCATTTTCTCACCCTAAGTATGGAAGGATTTTTTCACTTTGTATCCTTATCTACTCGGTGAAGGAGAGTAATTATATCTGGAAGATAATTCTCAATGTTATTCATATTAAATTTACAATAAAGCTAGATAAGCTCTGAGGGAGTGATGCAAGAATGAGTTCAGTGCATATTTCTTTGAGTAGTTTAAATCCTATAACTTCTAGGCTCTCAATGTAGCCAATGAACTTGACAACATGAGGCCCATCTGGTGTACCCTCCAAAAGTTTACTCTGAAAGAGTGCTTTAGAAATCTCAAACCATTCTTGTCTATCTATCTCCTGGTATAAACCTTAGAGGTTCTCAATCATGCTATACACATCCATGTTTTCATGAGACTTCATGAGTTCACTAGACATAGATGAAATCACCAAACATTAAATGTAAACAACATTGATCAAATTTTTTCCTTAGATAAGAAACTATTCATCACTCACTGCCTTAGAATGTGGATCGGGCATTGAGGATTCTATCACATAAGATTTTCATTCATAGCATAGCACAACTCGATGGTGTTTAAATCACTCTTGGAAGTTAATACCAGTGAGGAGGTTTTATTTATCTAATATTGATCATAGAAATAGTATGGATGATAATATTTACATTTTATTATACAATTAAAGATCATATTATTAGTAGTTTTTCTTGATTATATATTATGTGAGAAATTATAAATTAATCTATTTTTATTAAATCTCCCACTATTTTATCAAATCCCAATAGCCCTCACCATTGAACTTGAAATGTCTAGTTTCTAGGAAATTCTAGTGGAAAGGATCTATATACCCCTTTTCATACCCCTAATAAAGTTTGGTCAAGATACTTGAAGGTCTTTAGGTAGGAATGTATTTTCTAGATATGAGCTTAAAGCTCCTTGATCCGTTGAATGGACTCCCCTATCCTGAAATCTAGACTTGGATTTCCTCAACACTTGCCTCCAAGTTACATCAAGTCTAGTGAGGTATAATCCTCTTTATGTAAAATGGTTAAGTAAACCCCATAACCTTCATAATAACACCACATTAAAAGTAAGTGTCCCAATGAGGGTTGGTAAAACACTTAGTTTCAAGGCTTTAATTCCTAATCAAGTAATGGAAGGTCAAGTACAACTTAATATTTAATTGAGGGATTTTAATTAAATATGCATAAATTTTATCTTGTTTTATCCTTTACATGTCTTTTTAATATTAAGTGGATGTTACTTTATTAATTAAACATTCTGGATAAAAAATTTATGCATAATCCATTTATTTATGTGATCATGGTCTTGTATCCATAAAATAAATAATTAAATGATCCATTCATGAGCTTTATCTAATGGTTGATTTAATGAGAAGACATTAAATCAACTTATGACCTAGGGGGAATAAATCATGTTGCTGGTCTTAGCATGAGTTACACCATTCCACCTATCCATCTGTGTAACACATGGGTTAGCATCATAATGGTTCCATCTTGAACCACCTCTATATGCCTTGGGTAACTCAATTAATTACAAGTATTTATAACCCACACACTGATGAGGGGAACCAAAGTATTGGTTAAAGGGGTATTACTTAAATATCCTTGGACATGCAGGTCCTACATAATAATGGAGGGAGGGATGACTCATAGGCCATCATATTTAATTTAATAATAAATAATTGAAAACTCTTGCAATAAATTAAATTAAAACATATAACACATACACATTTCTTAGTCAAGCACATGAATGGTCATATATGTAACATATACACAAAAGTAAATAGATAACATTCATTTATTATTTATTATTTATTTATAAAGATAAATGTGATCGCATTAATTAAATAATAAATTAATCACATTTCATTTTAATGACCATCCAAGTACTCTTAGAGATAACCATCATAAAGTAATTAATGAAAAATAAATGTCAGAACCAATAGTTATAAATTTGTTACAATAAATTAATTGAGTATTTAAAATTATTTAAAACCCTTATTAAATTTTCAAACAATACACATTCCAATCAAAGCAATAAGATTTTAATGCTGAAATTTTCAATTTAATATTATTTAATTCTACCAATAATTGGGAGACTACATGGTGTATACTATCTTGCTACATTCCGTATACCTCTGTTGTCATGTATCTGGGTCACATGCTTGGGGATTCGTCATATTAACTTGGCCAGACTACACTACGTGTATATGCCAACTATATACTGTCTGGTCCAAATGTCGCATGCCCATGTAACCTACTGAAAGATTCAGCGTGTTCTTAGGAAAGAGACTACACAACATGTGCCACTAGCTACATACTGTGTATCTCTAATTTTGTGTGTCTAGATAACTTTACCAAGGACTCTATGTGTGTATTGGACATAGGAATTGATGAACTATACACCATGTACACCACATACATGTCGTGTATATCATAAATGATATAGGTTATCAGTCTCACATGGTTTGAACATGTATAGTTATCACATGGATTGCACGATTTACGTTTCTAACCTATATAGACTACATGATGTGTAATATGTATACACACTGTTCAATCTGACAATCATGTTCTAGGTTAGCTAGTCAACACATGGAGTAAACTGTTTGTAATAACTGTGTAGAATTCCATTTATCTCGCAATATGGACCAGTTCAGTGTACTAGGGCGCACAACATGTACTATGACTACATGATGTATAAACCTATCTTACTAAAAAAAAATTGGTTGTTCCTGATGGAATCTTCATTAATTCTTCATCCATTCATAGACCTTTAAGAAAATGGAACACTGAACGAACATGATTAATATGTTGATAACATTTTAATTAAAAATAGATTAAAGAAATAATAATATGAAATGAAAATTCAATCACGATTTCATATGGATTAATAATCAAATAAATAATTATAAATTTAAACCTCCCTATGATACCACTAATTGGTTCAGGGCACAACGAAAGTGTGTAATGTTGGGATATATATTAAAATTTGTTTTAATATTGAGCTTCCCGAAACCCCGAGTGAGGATCTTGCATGTCAAATTTATAATTAATTTATTTAATATCGAAAGAGACAAATACTTGATCTGATAATTATTTCTTCAATGTAGATGTTGATCATCCAAAAAGGCCCTTTTAGATTGCCTTTGTTACACTGTGAGGATGCAAGGATATAATCCCTCTAGTGATGATTCACACAGGCTCCTTTGATCTCTGAGCAATGCCAATAGATCTCTAGGTGCTAGCATGGTGAGTCAATTGTCTTGAATTATTCATGTTGATCAATCATCCTTTGATCTTGAAGGTATATTGCTTGTGTTTCTTTTTCTTTAGAGGAATAGATAAAGGAGAAGTCAAGATAGAGTTTCGTTGTGTGCAACTATTCTCAAGTTTCAATTTTATATGCAATACACAATATACATAACCGTCTATTTATAGAGCTAGGGTTTAGGTTAATATATTATTTAATTTAATTATGTCCCTTAAATAATATTATAATCTTTAATAAACCCCATTCCACATATTATTATTATTATTATTATTTTATGGCGCATTCCAAATTGTGTAATAACAAACATTATTTAACCGTCTTGCTAATTAATATTTTTTACCAAACTCGATCTTAGTGCATTCAAACTCCTATAGAATTTATTGAACTCTCAAATAAATATTTAATTTAAATATTTCATTCATCAATAAAAATTTTTGATCAATAAAATGTGAATGAAATTATCCATCATCCTTGCGAATAATATTTATTAAATTAATTAAATTCAAATAGAATTTAATTGAGATCATCAGAAACACTTAGTATGTGACCCTCTAAGATTGTTTCTCATTGGCATTAGGTAGTATTGACTAAAATCCAAGATTACTATCTAGAAATGGTTCAAGGAACCCAAGGGAAAGAACTTAATGTCAAAATGATGACAACCACATACAAATGCTCACTATTTAATATAATCCCTTTATCATAATATCTCATCAAGAAGGTTTCACATATGTGTCACCAACCTATATGCTGGATATGTATTTATTTTAACATTTGAAATAAACACATCGTTACACCATGAAAATGGAATTAAGTGATAAGGTTATATTCCAATCAAAGAGATAAGATATAAACTTCCATAAATATGGAAGGGACAAATCCTTCCTTGAATTATCCATTAATAACATGTCAATCATGACACACCCAACATACCTTACATTGATGAAAACATATGGAAATATAGTTTTTGTCATTAAATGTAAGTGTGAAAGTCATGACATGAATTAATGATAATATTAAAGTCCAAGTACTATTACACTCTCTCATAGATAGAAATATCTGATGACATCAAAACATGAAAATTCCCACTGATGGGTCTGTTATCATAATCTCCCATATTAAAGATTACCAAGTGAAAAATTCATGAGAAGAATCCTCATACTCTTACGATTACTCACACTGGATAGTCTATGTATTATTCATCCCATCATAGTATGTTAACCAATCACAGAAAATTATTTAAGAATATCTTCATAGCACTTCAAGGTTCTCATCATAGTGGGGAACTGATATGAAATTATCAATATGATATATACACTAGGACATTATTACATTATAGTCATGCATAAAAATGATCAACATGTAATAATAAGTTTTATTAATATTTAATATAATGAATAAACATGTAATCAAAGTACAAATAGTTGGTCATAGGACAATAAATCCAATAAAAGAATCATCCAACTTGTAACACCTTGTATCGTATATTTGATGACAAAAAAGGACACTAACATGTCCTATGTGGAAAACTACTCAAGATAAGATACTCATATGCCCAAACCTGAGTCCCGAATAAGGTGACACACAAGGTAAAATTTTCATAAAAAAATTACACGACATGTATAGGGAATACATGATATGTCCTAGCTACCCTGGGAATACCTGTGTCTTCTAGCCCATGCCCGTGTACTTTATCCCTTTCCTGTGTACACCAGTCATGCCTATGTGGGTTGTCCATGTCCAGGTACCCTGGTTGTGTCCAAGTACATGGTCGTGCCCATGTACTCTAGTCACGCCTATATACCTAGCCATGTCCGGGTACCCTGGCTATGTCCAAGTACAAGGTCATGCCCATGTACCGGACATGTCCATGCCTGTTTAATCTGGAGGCACACACCAAGCCACTAGTACCAGGTTACACAATGTGTATGGTTCATACATGGTGTGTGATATTTAACTCTGCCCAAAACCATATCTACCATAGTAAGGGGACAACATGATGTGTGTTCCTGGACTACATGCTGTGTATATTAGGATTTTTTAGAAACTAAATTCCATTCAATGCACCTTTCCCGTACCATCATCACCACCATTTTTTCCTCGAATCATGGAAAAGAACTCAGATCTAGGGCTGACTATGTCTGATCCGTCATCAATGGCTAGATTACAGCCACACGAACTACTCATGATTTGATCCCGTCGTTTTGACCCTCTATACACTGAAACCCACGGATGAAGGACCCCCAATCCACTTCCAATCAATTTATGTTCACCCATCACACCGAAACACACCTTGATTTTTCTATTGATATCAAAATCAAACCCATGATATCAATCCGTTTCACCAAAGAACGATTATGTGGTGATCATCTACTAGGTATTTGTAGAATTAATGACCAAAGGAAAACACCGATGATGAACTTGAAAAGAAAGATAGGAGAGAAGAATGAAAAAACAAAGTGAGGGATGAACATAACTATTGTTCAAGTTGGATTCTATTCGTAGATGAAGAAATTGGAGATCGCAAGGGAAGAATTAGGAATCAATAAATAAATAAATATTCATCTTTATGTAAGGAATGAAAACCATTAAAAATAAAATCAGATAAACAATACATTCTTGGAAAATAAAACAAGGGTGGAAATCCAAGAAATAACATTCCCACCTCGATTTTGGATCAGTTGTTAGTGAATAACGCATCCTCTAGTGACAAATACGATGATCCCAATGAATTTGTTGCTCATATCATGGTTCCCCTCAATCATTCATTGTATATCCTAGATCCTAATCCTCCAATGAAAACAAATCTCTCCTCTTACTCTAATTTCCCATTATTACAAGGCTAACCTTGGAGATCCATCATAACAATGTATATATATAAGAATATTAGGTTTTAGGTTATTAAATAAATTAATCATTTAATTTATTTAACGTACCCACCAAAGGTTTCCTTTTACCAAATTCCCAATGCTAACCAACTTTATATCACGCCTCAGGTAAAACCTATATTCTGGAATCAACCGTGGTCTGATATTTCCCATATGAGGTCCTGATCAATGGGAAACCCATTTTTTTATAAAAATATGTATGCATGTGTTTTAATATATATTAATATATTTGATATATCAATTCTAGGGTCTTGCGACACCCAAACACAACTCTTAATATGAGGAAAACCCCATAGATATATATATAAATATTCAAAGGAATAAACCTAAAAAAACCTGATTCATTACACACCACAAAAAATGGTATGGATGAAAGAAAGAAAAGAATCTTGGTTGAGATGGCTTGAACCATGCTGATTAAACATGATACTTCTCTGTTCTTTTGGAGACAAGATATTAGTGAAGCAGTCCACATCCAAAATCACCGCTTTTATAGACCAATTTCATACATGTCTCTATATGAGTTGTATTATAAAAATACACAATGTTTGATGTATTTAAGGGTGTTTAGAAGCCCCTATATTATCAAAGTTAAAGTTGAGAATCTTGGGAAGTTTGATCAAAGAGGTGTTGATGGCATCTTCTTTGGCTACCCTCTAAATGGTAGAGGATACAGATGCTACAACAAATAAACTGGAAGAATTATTGATTCATTTGATGCGAATGTTCTATAACACTTAGAAATAAAATCTTCACAGTCAGTTTCATTTATAAGAGAAAGTGAAGATGAAACTAATTCTGTTAAAGAACACATTAAATTATCTGACAGAAGTGATGATGTAGAATCTGTACAGGTTAAAGATGTTGATTTAGTCATTTCAAGTGATGAGGGACAACCACGTTTATCTCACCCAAGACTTAGGAAGAAACAGAGGGTTCAAAATATCATTAGAGATTAAGGACAATACGTTTAAACCAGAAGAACATTGACTATAGTTTCACGTACCTCTTTGTTTTTATAGGTTGATCTAAGAGAAGTTGAATAAGCATTAGAGTATCAAGAGTTGATTGATGCCATGAATGAGGAATTAGATCAAATTGAGAAAAATGATACATGGTATATGGTACTTAGATCTGAAGGTAAAAATGTGATTGGAACAGATTGGGATTTCTAGAACAATTTGAAGGAAAATGTTGAAGTGGTAAGAAACAAGGAAAGACTAGTTTGTAAGGGCTATTCACATGTAGAAGGAATTGACTTTGATGAGACCTTTTCATTGGTTTCATGATTCAAAACCATTAGAATCTTTCTTTTGATTGCTGCATAAAATAAATATAATATTTTTCAAATGGATGTCAAGTCTGCCTTTCTCAATGGAGAGTTGGAAAAAGAAGTCAATATTAAGCATCCAAATGGTTTCTTGCTAGGAAAAGAAGAGAAATATGCAAGTTGAAGAAGGCTTTATATGGGTTAAATTAATCCCCAAGAGTTTGGTGTTCCAAACTAGATTCCAGTTTAAAGAATCTTAACTTCAAGAAGTGAAAAGTGGACAACAAGCTCTACTTAAAAGAAAATCAATAGGTTTCTCTCATCATTACGCTAGAAAGACCATTTTGTGGTTTTTTCCGTTTAACGATGATTTTCCAAAACCGTCGTCAAATGTGTGCTCATAAAAAATTTTGTGGCGATTTTTAGAATTAATGCAGATCGTTTTGTGGCATTTTAAACCGTCGCTAAATGACTAGCATCCATTTTTTAATTTTTTATATACATAATTAATTAATTATTATTTTTATTTAAATTAATATATATATATATATATATATATATTATTTATCATTTATCCTACCATGCATTCATATTCCATGCATGACATGCAGAAATTCATCATATATATATGTGTGTGTTGAGTGAGATTTGAACCCCTCACATCTTGGTTATTATGTAAAGTCTTTACCACTCCACCAAACTCTTCATGTGGTGAGTAAACAGAATTTAATATACTTATATATATATATATATATAAATATAAATACATATAAATATGTATGCATAAATAATATTATTAAAGAATTATAAGAAATAATAAATAATAATAAAAAATTATACATAAAAATAAATACAAAATAAATAATTAATAAATAATAAATAATAAATAAAAAACAAATGATTAATAAGTAATAAGTAATAAATAATAAATAATAAGTAGTATATAATAAATAAATAAATAAATAAATAATGAAATAATAAATAATAAAATATAAATAATTAATAATTAATAAGTAATAAATAAACATTAAATAAATAAATGATAGATAATAAATAAATAATAACTATATAATAAGTAATAAATAATTAAATAATGAGTAAATAATGAATAAATAATGAATTAAAAATAAATAATAAATTAATCTATGATAAATAAATAATAAACAATAAATAATTAATTAATTAATAATAAATAATAAATAAATAATAAATAATAAATAATAAATAATGAATAATAAATATATAATAAATAATAAATAAATAAATAAGAAATAATATTATAATAATGAAATAATAATAAAATAATAATAAATTAAAAAAAAACTAATAAAAAATATTTAAAAATAAACAAAAAATAAATTAATAATAATTTTAAAAAATTAATAATGAATAATAAATAAATAAATAATAAATAAGTAATACATAAATAATAAATAAATAAATAAACAATAAATAAATAAATAAATAATAAATAAATAATAAATAAATAATAAATAATAAATAATAAATTAATGAAAAATAATAAAATAATAATAAATAATAAAATAATAATAAATAAACAGAATTTTAATAATATATAATAAATATTAAATAAGTATTAAATAATTAGATAATAATTAAATAATAAATTAATATATAATATATAAGTAATGAATAATGAATAATAAATAATAAATAATAAATAATAAATAATAAATAATAAATAATAAATAATAAATAATAAATAATAAATAATAAATAATAAATAATAAATCATAAATCATAAATCACAAATCACAAATCACAAATCACAAATAAATATATATACTTACATATAAATTTATTTAAATACAATTATATATATCTTATAAAAATATATAAATATAAATAAATTTACATAAATATATATAAATACAAGAACGGACACACACACACACACACACCAACCAACAAAATACATATAAATATATATACCGACATCATATATATATATAAACTTTAATATATATAAATATATATAAACGCACACATATATATAATTGTATATTAATATAAATATAAATATAAATAAATAAATAAATAAATATATATATATATAAACATAAGTAAATATATATATCTATATTTATATACCCACATGATATAAAAAATATATAAACATAAATACATATAAATATTTATTAATATATATAAATATAGACAAATACACATAAATACATATAAATATTTATGAATAGATAGAATTATATATAATTTTAAATAAATACTAATAAATATAAATAAATTATAAATAAATATACATAAACGCAATATATATATATATATATATAGATAATAAATCACCCAATAAGGGAAACTATAATAATTGTAACACCATCAAATCAATAAGAATGTAAATCCATGGAATAAAATCATATAAGACCTAACAAGAATATGAAAACACTCTTAAACGAAGCTGAAATCACATCAAATGTTCGAAAATAATGGTATCCAAACAAAAAACTCAATTTTAGAGGAATTATGGGCCATTTTCAATCTTGAAAAAAATACCAAGATTTCCTTAAGTCAGCATGATATATATCTTTTCATATGTTTTGATTTGAGGTCTCATGGAGCCCAAATGGATACTCCGATCAAAAGTTAAGGCTGTTTGAAGTTAAAGTTTGATTTTTGACTTCTCATAAGATAGTAATAAATTTTATTCTGTTATTTATTACCAAATTATTATCTAATTTTATTGTATTTCATTTCATAAGCTTCAATTTGACTGGTTGTAGAGCTAAAATGGACACGTAGATCAAAAGTTTTTGTCATTTGATGCCGAAGTCTTATTTTCAACTTGTCCTAGAATTAATTTAAGTTTCAAATAATTACCAACTAATAATTATAAATAATTAATAATTAACACATAATAATTAATTACAATTGTAAATAATGAATAATAAATAAGAATTATTTATAATAAATAAAAAGAAATAATTTATCATTTAATATTTTTCCTATTAATTTAGTGGTAGTTTTTAAGAAACTGCTATGAATTCAAGATGGTTTTTAAAAACCATCGCTAATTTTTTTTAAAAAAAATATTTAGTGTAATTTTTTTAAAAATAACTTCTAAAAATAAATTAAAAAAATAAAATAAGACAAATTTCGCCATAGTTTTTAAAAAACCACCACCGAAAAATGTTCAAAAGGTATTTAATAGCAATTTTGATAATCGCTGCTAAAAACCCACTATGAAATTAGATTTTTCCTATAGTGAATTGTGATTGTTTTTATTGATGATATCATATTTTATGGGAATAATGGAGAAGATTGTGGAAGGTTTTACAAAGAGATTGAGATGTTGTTTGAAATATTTATACTAGGAGAAATGAGGTACTTTATTGGCTTGTAAATATCTCAAGAGAAGAGTAACTCCTAAAACACAAATATTGGGACCTTGGGGGATTTAAGATAACTTGGGAGGAATAATTGGGAGGTAAAACCACAATATATTCTTGGAGGATGAATTTTTAATGAAATATAATGGATAAATGGGTGGGTATTTATAGCAAAAGTGAGGGATTTTTTTATTGATTTCATTGGACACCTCAGTAGCGGTATTTGCAAAATCATGGGATTTCCCATGGTATTGGCCAATTGGGACACATAATATTTTATTTTAATAAAAAATAGTCTACCATAATTTTATATTACTTATTACATCATTATGATTTCATTAAACATACTAAAAACTCAAAACTGTATTTTTACTATTCTCTGAAAAATAAAGTATTTTAGAAAATTCTCATAAATTCAACCTAACCAAATTTAGAAGTGATGATTTCAAAAATGATGTTTATTTTATCATAATAATTCTATAATTATGAGAAATCAAAATATTAAATAGAAAAATACTTATTTATTAAAAATAATAGCAGATAGAAAATGCATGGTAAAATACTTAGTAAAATTTCCTACACTTGAAAAAAATAAAATTTTATTATCATTTAAGTTTAAATAAGAGTTTTTTAATCATACCATTTCATTAAAATAATAATTATTTGTAATACCTTAATTTACTATAATAATTAAATCATTTCTAAAAAATTATAATTTCTATGTGAAAAATCAATTTATCAAATTCTTCATATTTGTCACGACCCGTCCTCGGGGCCCGTGCCGTGACTACCCCAAGCCCGCCTTCCATAGGCCAGGGGCTGGCGACTAGCACCAAAGGCGTAAAATCCCGATAACTGGGAAGGCATTGCCTTTATAAAAGAAATCAAGCACCATAGAGTACAAGCGGAAGAAGTAAACACTAAGTAAAAACTGAGTACAACAGTAAGTGCGGAAAGTAAAAAGGGTCCGGAAATACAAGCCCAACTGTAAAGTACAACTCGAAAGGGAAAACAGCAACTGAAAAGTAAAGCTGCTACGCGGAGCTGTCCACTGGAAATCCCACCTGAAGGGTGGGTACAGATAGCTCCTCTGCTCCTCAGGTCCCACCGTCCGCTCCGAGTATGTCTCGCCCAGTGGTCCACCTCCGGGTACCGCCTCGTCGTGAGGTCCTCCTCCGGGTACCATCTCTTCGTATAGTCCACCTCCAGGTACTGTCCAGTCCTCGAACACTCGGCTTCTGTCAGCACTGCCCGTCGTCTGCAACCAACACAACGAGGTGCGGGCATAGCCCGTGCAGGGGTGAGTATAACGATACTCAGTAGGGACCCCGAGACCCTCAAGGTCTCACTAAACCAACAAGGATAACCACAAAGAAGATCTCAACAGATAGCCTCTACTTAGATATATGCCCATACATATACCTAAGTTATCAAGTAACCCATCTCAATCATGAGGAAACACAAGGATTGTGAAATCAACGGATAACCACTACCCGGGTATATGCCCATACATATACCTAAGTTAGCAAGTGACCCATCTCAATCATGAGGTCAACACAAGGTCAAAAGTCTCAGCTCAAACCAGGATTTTCATTATCGAAACCGTAACTGCTGAAGAGCTCCGTCTCTGGAGTGTACAGTGGTCCTGTCACGACTCCGAGGTACTTCTCACTAACCTAAGACTGCTGAAGAACTCCACCCATCGAGTACTGCGGGCCAGCTGCTACAACCAAGCGCTCCTATGTGCCGCTACAACCAAGCGCACCTCTGTCGTGGGTCTGCCGCTACAACCAAGCGCTCCCATGTGCCGCTACAACCAAGCGCACCTCTGTCGTGGGTATGCCGCTACAACCAAGCGCTCCCATGTGCCGCTACAACCAAGCGCAACTCTGTCGTGGGTCTGCCGCTACAACCAAGCGCTCCCATGTGCCGCTACAACCAAGCACACCTCTATCGTGGGTATGCCGCTACAACCAAGCGCTCCCATGTGCCGCTACAACCAAGCGCAACTCTGTCGTGGGTCTGCCGCTACAACCAAGCGCTCCCATGTGCCGCTACAACCAAGCGCACCTCTATAACACTCCGAGTCGTTCGATCAGCAGTCGTCGGGTCTCAGCCAGCTACACGGTCTCCGTACTCCGCACGCTCGTCATTGGGAGGGTCCGCTCCACGAGCTACAGGTCGATACTCCAAGTATCTCAAAGTCCCATGAAGAAGTATCTCAAAGGACCGCCACGTCATAGGGGTCTCAACGCAACAGACGGCGCGTCAATCGGACGCCCGGTCTGTGAGTTATTAGCCTTTTCGTCCCAGGGGCCCGGTTGGTTTCGTGAGCAAACCAAACCCGTCCGTATCTCAAATGTACCCCGAACTCTCATAGGGTAAACTCATAGGGACCGTTTCTCAACGCGATCACCAACGCCGCTGACGGTTCGTCAAACGGACGTTCTGTCAGAAAGATATCAGCTTTTCCGTTCCAGGGGCCCGGTTGGATTTCGGTGCGATCCAACCCGGCCACTATCTATCTGCATCCAAAACTCGGGCGGAGGATGCCAAAAGTTTCGTATCATCAACAGGAATTCAACGCAACAGACGGCGCGTCAATCGGACGCCCGGTCTGAGAGTTATTGGCTTTTTCGTCTCACACTCACCTTGGGAAACTTCCCAGGAGGTCACCCATCCTGATCACTACTCTAGGCCAAGCACGCTTAACTACGGAGTTTTAACCACGTAGGCTCCCGAAAAGGAAGGTGCACCTTGAGTATAGTATACCAAAACGACCGTCTCGATCCAAGGATCGTGTTGCCGCTAACGACGAGTCATTTGGAGGCCCGTAGCCCAAAATACAGGCATTTGACCAAACCGCTCGGTAACGGGGGTTTCGGGCCCGGGCCGTCCCGGCCCGAGACCCCCCGGATGGACCGAACCGGGTCGACCCGCCCCGGACGGGGTCGACCCGGCCCGGCCCGGCCCGGCGCTGCGCGGCCCGGCCCGACCCGGCGAACCGGCCAGGCGCGCCAGTTCGGCGCAAGGCAGCGCGCTGGGCGCGCTGCCAGCTTGGCCAAAGGCCGAGCTTGCTGGAAACGGGGGGCCGCCTGCCCCCCCCCCCCCCCCTTTTGTGAAACCGGCCCCCCTCATTGTGGGGGGCCAAATAACTGCCCGGGGGAATTAAATTCCCCCGGTTTCCACCAACCCGTCCGGCCCGACCTGGCCGGCCGACTTCTTGTCAACAGGACCGGCAAGGGCCGGTCCTCTTCCGTCTTCCGGCACCAGCGGCCCGGCTGGCCGCCGGTCATCACGATCCGCCGCAGCCCGGAACAGGCTGCAGCCTTCGTCATCCGGCGCGGTGCGACGGCACCGCGCCCCTCCGCCGCGGCCCCGCTCCGGCCGCGGCGTCTTCGGTTTCCTTCGACGCGGCGCGACGACGTCGTGTTCATGATAATTCTTTCCACGGCGCGGCGCGACGGCGCCACGCAATAATTTCCGTGTGATTCCCGCGTGGTGCGACGACACCACGCTATCTCGTTTCATCCGCAAGAAACATTCAAGAACAAAGGAGGGGGTTTCGGCCGTGTTTGTGCGGTCCGGTCCCTCTCTCGTTAGACGATAACACTTAAACGTTCATCCTCAAGTTTGTCATGCTAGAACCAAGAACGGAAAATAATTAAATAAAGCAACAACAAACCCCTACCTCGCTTTTCGTTATGTGTTGACGAAGTCGCGGAAAGGCGGCGGCGATTCGTCGACATCGGAAAAGAGAAGTTGTTGACGACGTCGGCGTTCGTCGTGAAAGGCGCTCCCTTCTTTATTCCGGAAGGAGTGGGAAGGAGGCATCCAAGAAGGGATCGACGTTGGAAACTTCACGTTCTTCTTTGGAAAAGGCATTCTTCGTCGAGAAGACGTTGTTCCATGTTTGGAGATGTCCTTCGTGTTCTTCGTCGAGGGTGGAATTCTCTTCAATCCTTCCATGACTCTATCACAAAGATTTAGCCAACCCCAAACAATAAAACAACACACCTTATTATAGTGTTAGCTTAATGAATTCAAAATAATTCAAATTCATTAAGTTACATCCTTCATTAATGGGTGGAGAGGCTCCAAAATTAATGAAGGTGGAAGTGAAGAGTCACATTTAATTGTGGGGGGTTCAAGGGAGTTAAGGAGTTTAAGGAGTTAGGAATTTGAGGGGTTTTGGCACATTAAGTGCAAGGGAGTTTAAAGGGGGTAGAAGAGAGTTAAGGGGAAGGTGAAGGGTTGGGGCTCGTGTGGGCCCCACCTCACCTTAATCCTCACTTGGTTAGTTAGGAACTTGTGATTCCACCCCAACTTCCACACTTAGGATATAACCACTTAAGAAGATAAATAAAATTTGTAACACAAATTTTATTTTTCTTTACACTTAAACCACAACCTTAATAAACAACTGCTCCCAAGCAAACACAACTCTAGGAAAGGCATTCCTAAGCAAAAATCGGCGCTACGGTTCCATCGGTGCCCTCAGAATTTGATTCCGGGCACCGGTTCAAAAGTCAGAAATTCCCGCTCGTTCGTTCACTGAACGTACCCGAGCCAAACTTCGGAAATTGATTCTGGGCACACCGGGCCTCGGAATCAGGCGCTCTCAGAAACTGTGTTCTTGTAAAATTCCAAAGAAAATTAAGAAAAAAATTTCCTTGAAATTTCCGGGTCTTTACATTACTCCCACCTCAGGGCTTTACGTCCCCGTAAAGCTTCATCACAAACTAGGGTCACAAAAGTGGTATAGAGCACGCATTTGAGCCTTCCGCTCCCATGTGCTCACCTGGAGGTTTCCGTACTGTCAAAGGAAGTGCACCCAAGGAATAGATCATCCTCGTAGGATCTTCTCCTGTCTATTCTTGATCCCCACTGGAACCTCCGTGCATGTCGCTCTATCATCGACGTCCAACTCCCTGAGGTCGATGATGTGTGAAGGATCAAGCACGTATCTCCTCAATTGAGTTACGTGAAAGTCATCGTGCACCTGGTGCAACTGAGGTGGATGGGTCAAGCGATAAACCACCTCGCCTACCCTGCTGGGGACCTAGAAAGGTCTATTGAACCTCAGAGATCTCTTGCCGCCTCGGCTACATCTATGTAAACCTCGTCGAGGTGAGACCTGTATAAGAATGTAGTCGCCATACTCGAACTCTAAAGATCTTCCTTTTTAGGTTAGAACTGAAACTCAAAACTCCTGCTACCACGAGGGTAAGGTTGGCCGACCCAAGAATGATCGGCTACACCCTCCCATGCACGAGTTTATCTTGTGCTGCCCAGGGTTTCCTTTTCGCCGACCAAGGAAAACCCATCCCAACGTTTTCCTAATACCGTCAATTTGAGTATGAACAGTGATTGCCAAATACATACTCAAACTAACGTCGTAAGGCCTCGACGCTGCCACCAAGAGGTCCTAACCGAGACTCTTGCCTCAAGGGTCAGATCACACCGTCGGCGTAAGTGTGACTATCGAGTCTCCTCCCAAAGGTATCTCCAGACGTGAGGGTCAAGTCAACGGCTTAACCGGAATCTCTAGGTCTGGGACTAGATTCATGGAAGGAAGGGATGATTCGTTTCGATGCCTGTGGCTACGGCAGCTAGTAGAAGATAAATTCCGCACTTCGAATCATCCTTAGAGCCCCTTTTTGGTCGCACTCCATGACCGCAAGCAGCTACCCTCTTTCCCTGCTCTCCAACTCCCTGAGTCTAGCGGGGACTACAAAGGCGGGTGATGGTAACATGTTGAAATGTACACCACCACGAGCTGCTCTCCAAGCTCTGCCTCCATGTCTGCTGCTCTGCAGATTCATCTGTCCTTAACATTTCCTCTTCTTGAAACATTTTACATGCCCAAGTCTCCGAGACTGGTGTCAGTTTCCTTCTTTCCAAACTTCTAACATTCTCTGGTTGTATTCGATCAGCAAAGAATTCTCAACCACAAAGGTTCCTTCTAGCACTCTTGCCTAAGTAGAAATGCATAGAGAAAAGGTGCTGGCTCGGAAGCCCTTAAACATACAATGCTCAGAGGTCCGACCTCTATTGCACTGATTGAAACGCTTCCATCGAGTACCCGATATGTTCGGTACGCCTCGATGAATTCTCAGCTAGGCCGAAAACTCTAGCAATCGCCTCCATCCACTGCTCTGCTGTCTGAAAATCTGCCTCGCCTCGTAACTTCTGAGGCCTCTACTGCTGGAACTCGTGCAATGCGCTCCGCCAGTGTGCACAGTTTGCTAGTATAGCCGTTGGCATCTGCAGCCCAACAGGTGGTGATGTACTGGTACACCACCCGAGGGTGCCAACATAGTAAAAAGGGCCCTGCACCAGAGCCTCGTCGCTCGGTGAGCCGTCATCGAGTACTCTCTCGGAACTCCAACTGACTGTCTGCGTGGAGACATCCTGAACAGATGCGACACGGTCAACGTCTTATACCTGGTGAGCTGACCTGGTTTGAGCTGACTTTAAAACTTTGGAAACACACACGCAATCAGTGTTTTTGTGTACAAAGTCGGAAATCAGTAGTCAGGGTCCTGGTGTACGGATACGTCGGCCGCCGCACCAACACTGGACTCCCTGAACTGAAAACCACACTCGGTACCCTTAACACTATTGCTTCACAGAAAGAAACATCAGAGTTATAAGTTCTGCGGTAGAACCGAACTCCTCTGATACCAATTTGTCACGACCCGTCCTCGGGGCCCGTGCCGTGACTAACCCAAGCCCGCCTTCCATAGGCCAGGGGCTGGCGACTAGTACCAAAGGCGTAAAATCCCGATAACTGGGAAGGCATTGCCTTTATAAAAGAAATCAAGCACCATAGAGTACAAGCGGAAGAAGTAAACACTAAGTAAAAACTGAGTACAACAGTAAGTGCGGAAAGTAAAAAGGGGCCGGAAATACAAGCCCAACTGTAAAGTACAACTCGAAAGGGAAAACAGCAACTGAAAAGTAAAGCTGCTACGCGGAGCTGTCCACTGGAAATCCCACCTGAAGGGTGGGTACAGATAGCTCCTCTGCTCCTCAGGTCCCACCGTCCGCTCCGAGTATGTCTCGCCCAGTGGTCCACCTCCGGGTACCGTCTCGTCGTGAGGTCCTCCTCCGGGTACCATCTCTTCGTATAGTCCACCTCCAGGTACTGTCCAGTCCTCGAACACTCGGCTTCTGTCAGCACTGCCCGTCGTCTGCAACCAACACAACGAGGTGCGGGCATAGCCCGTGCAGGGGTGAGTATAACGATACTCAGTAGGGACCCCGAGACCCTCAAGGTCTCACTAAACCAACAAGGATAACCACAAAGAAGATCTCAACAGATAGCCTCTACTTAGATATATGCCCATACATATACCTAAGTTATCAAGTAACCCATCTCAATCATGAGGAAACACAAGGATTGTGAAATCAACGGATAACCACTACCCGGGTATATGCCCATACATATACCTAAGTTAGAAAGTGACCCATCTCAATCATGAGGTCAACACAAGGTCAAAAGTCTCAGCTCAAACCAGGATTTTCATTATCGAAACCGTAACTGCTGAAGAGCTCCGTCTCTGGAGTGTACAGTGGTCCTGTCACGACTCCGAGGTACTGCTCACTAACCTAAGACTGCTGAATAACTCCACCCATCGAGTACTGCGGGCCAGCTGCTACAACCAAGCGCTCCCATGTGCCGCTACAACCAAGCGCACCTCTGTCGTGGGTCTGCCGCTACAACCAAGCGCTCCCATGTGCCGCTACAACCAAGCGCACCTCTTTCGTGGGTATGCCGCTACAACCAAGCGCCCCCATGTGCCGCTACAACCAAGCGCAACTCTGTCGTGGGTCTGCCGCTACAACCAAGCGCTCCCATGTGCCGCTACAACCAAGCGCACCTCTATCGTGGGTATGCCGCTACAACCAAGCGCTCCCATGTGCCGCTACAACCAAGCGCAACTCTGTCGTGGGTCTGCCGCTATAACCAAGCGCTCCCATGTGCCGCTACAACCAAGCGCACCTCTATAACACTCCGAGTCATTCGATCAGCAGTCGTCGGGTCTCAGCCAGCTACACGGTCTCCGTACTCCGCACGCTCGTCATTGGGAGGGTCCGCTCCACGAGCTACAGGTCGATACTCCAAGTATCTCAAAGTCCCATGAATAAGTATCTCAAAGGACCGCCACGTCATAGGGGTCTCAACGCAACAGACGGCGCGTCAATCGGACGCCCGGTCTGTGAGTTATTAGCCTTTTCGTCCCAGGGGCCCGGTTGGTTTCGTGAGCAAACCAAACCCGGCCGTATCTCAAATGTACCCCGAACTCTCATAGGGTAAACTCATAGGGACCGTTTCTCAACGCGATCACCAACGCCGCTAACGGTTCGTCAAACGGACGTTCTGTCAGAAAGATATCAGCTTTTCCGTTCCAGGGGCCCGGTTGGATTTCGGTGTGATCCAACCCGGCCACTATCCATCTGCATCCAAAACTCGGGTGGAGGATGCCAAAAGTTTCGTATCGTCAACAGGAATTCAACGCAACAGACGGCGCGTCAATCAGACACCCGGTCTGAGAGTTATTGGCTTTTTCGTCTCACACTCACCTTGGGAAACTTCCCAGGAGGTCACCCATCCTGATCACTACTCTAGGCCAAGCACGCTTAACTACGGAGTTTTAACCACGTAGGCTCCCGAAAAGGAAGGTGCACCTTGAGTATAGTATACCAAAACGACCGTCTCGATCCAAGGATCGTGTTGCCGCTAACGACGAGTCATTTGGAGGCTCGTAGCCCAAAATACGGGCATTTGACCAAACCGCTCGGTAACGGGGGTTTCGGGCCCGGGCCGTCCCGGCCCGAGACCCCCCGGATGGCCCGAACCGGGTCGACCCGCCCCGGACGGGGTCGACCCGGCCCGGCGCGGCGCGGCCCGGCGCGGCCCGGCCCGGCGTGGCCCGGCGTGGCGAACCGGCCAGGCGCGCCAGTTCGGCTCAAGGCAGCGCGCTGGGCGCGCTGCCAGCTTGGCCGAAGGCCGAGCTTGCTGGAAACGGGGGGCCGCCTTCCCCCCCCCCCCCTTTGTGAAACCGGCCCCCCTCATTGTGGGGGGCCAAATAACTGCCCGGGGGAATTAAATTCCCCCGGTTTCCACCAACCCGGCCAGCCCGACCTGGCCGGCCGACTTCTTGTCAACAGGACCGGCAAGGGCCGGTCCTCTTCCGTCTTTCGGCACCGGTGGCCCGGCTGGCCGCCGGTCATCACGATCCGCCGCAGCCCGGAACCGGCTGCGGCCTTCGTCATCCGGCGCGGTGCGACGGCACCGCGCCCCTCCGCCGCGGCCCCGCTCCGGCCGCGTCGTCTTCGGTTTCCTTCGACGCGGTGCGACGGCGTCGTGTTCATGATAATTCTTTCCACGGCGCGGTGCGACGGCGCCGCGCAATAATTTCCGTGTGATTCCCGCGTGGTGCGACGACACCACGCTATCTCGTTTCATCCGCAAGAAACATTCAAGAACAAAGGAGGGGGTTTCGGCCGTGTTTGTGCGGTCCGGTCCCTCTCACGTTAGACGATAACACTTAAACGTTCATCCTCAAGTTTGTCATGCTAGAACCAAGAACGAAAAATAATTAAATAAAGAAACAACAAACCCCTACCTCGCTTTTCGTTATGTGTTGACGAAGTCGCGGAAAGGCGACGGCGATTCGTCGACATCGGAAAAGAGAAGCCGTTGACGACGTCAGCGTTCTTCGTGAAAGGCGCTCCCTTCTTTATTCCGGAAGGAGTGGGAAGAAGGCATCCAAGAAGGGATCGATGTTGGAAACTTCACGTTCTTCTTTGGAAAAGGCATTCTTCGTCGAGAAGACGTTGTTCCATGTTTGGAGATGTCCTTCGTGTTCTTCGTCGAGGGTGGAATTCTCTTCAATCCTTCCATGACTCTATCACAAAGATTTAGCCAACCCCAAACAATAAAACAACACACCTTATTATAGTGTTAGCTTAATGAATTCAAAATAATTCAAATTCATTAAGTTACATCCTTCATTAATGGGTGGAGAGGCTCCAAAATTAATGAAGGTGGAAGTGAAAAGTCACATTTAATTGTGGGGGGTTCAAGGGAGTTAAGGAGTTTAAGGAGTTAGGAATTTGAGGGGTTTTGGCACATTAAGTGCAAGGGAGTTTAAAGGGGGTAGAAGAGAGTTAAGGGGAAGGTGAAGGGTTGGGGCTCGTGTGGGCCCCACCTCACCTTAATCCTCACTTGGTTAGTTAGGAACTTGTGATTCCACCCCAACTTCCACACTTAGGATATAACCACTTAAGAAGATAAATAAAATTTGTAACACAAATTTTATTTTTCTTTACACTTAAACCACAACCTTAATAAACAACTGCTCCCAAGCAAACGCAACTCCAGGAAAGGCATTCCTAAGCAAAAACCGGTGCTACGGTTCCATCGGTGCCCTCGGAATTTGATTCCGGGCACCGGTTCAAAAGTCAGAAATTCCCGCTCGTTCGTTCACTGAACGTACCCGAGCCAAACTTCGGAAATTGATTCTGGGCACACCGGGCCTCGGAATCAGGCGCTGTCAGAAACTGTGTTCTTGTAAAATTCCAAAGAAAATTAAGAAAAAAATTTCCTTGAAATTTACGGGTCTTTAAAATATTTTTAAGAGAGAGTATTCTCAAAATGGAAACGATGGAACAAAAATTTTATTTATACAAAGGTATTATACATTAAGAAAATAAGGCCATGATACAAAACCTTTTATAACACCTACATACGACCTAAGGGTGAGGTGTGTGATAGTGATAGACTCATGGGGCAGCTCAGCTAACATCACCCGAGTGATAATTTCCATTAACTTGAACTTCTCCCATAGGCGATTTAATTAAAGTTTAACATGTTTAATCTAGGATTGGGCTTGGTCAAGATCAAAGACCAGTGACACTACCTCCCTCCCATGTTATGAAAAATAGGCTTCATATGGAATGAATCTACTTGATGAGTCCATTGACTCTTCTTTCTAAATTAATTTTTCTTTTTCATTTACAGTTATAAACAATAATTATAACATTAAAATAATTATTAATAGTATAGTTTCCAATAGTCATATTGACAAACGATCATAATTGACCAACGATCATATAATGGTTAGAACTCAATGGTAACATTTCAAAGTATACTCGCTTCATTATTAAAGAGATATATTTATATTAAGTACAAAATAATATAACACAAATTTTTAGGAAACATATATTGTTCAAAAAGTTCAGGTCATTACATTCTACCCCCTTAAGAAATTTCATCCTCAAAATTTCAACTCGTTCCCTCAGTTGAGAAAAGGTGTGGGTACTTTTTCCTCACCATATCCTCTGGTTACCATGTGGATTCTTCATATTTTTGGTTCCTCCATAACACTTTAATGAGGTGGGTAGTCTTATTGCATAGAACCTTGTCTATACAAGCCAAGATCTCCACTGGATTCTCCTCATAAGAGAGGTCATGTTCCAGTTATACCACTTTAGGATTTAGTACATGCGAAGGACCAGGTATGTACTTCCTCAAGAGAGATATGAGGAATACATCATGAACTTGAGCTATATTTGGAGGAAGTTCAAGTCGATAGGCCACTAATCCTATGTGATAAAGGATTTCATAGGGGCCATTGTACCTTGGGATGAGCTTCCCTTTCTTCCCAAACTACATGACTCTCTTCCATGGAGAAATTCAAAGGAAGACCTTATCACCAACATCAAACTCTAAGTCCATTAGTCAGTTATTAGCATATCTCTTTTGCTGACTCTGAATAGCCATAATGTGTTTTGGATGGCATGAACCTTTTTTTTCATCTCTTGAATAAGATCAGGCCAAATAAACTTTCTCTCACTAGCTTCATCCTAGCAAGTAAGAGTTCTATATCTCTTTTCATATAGAACTTCATAGGGTGCCATTTGAATACTCGAATGGAAGTTGTTGTTGTATGAGAACTCAACTAATGGAAGATGTTGATCCCATACACATTTAAATTATATTGATCTTATTCTCATAATTTTCTCAAGTGAATAAATAGTCCTTTTAGATTGTCCATCAGTTTGGGGGTGATAGGTCATATTGAAATTCAATTCGGTAATCAGAGCATGTTGAATACTTCTCTAGAGTTTTTATTTAAACCTTTGATCATGATTAGAAATTATATAAAGTGGCACTCCATGTAGCCTCCCCAATTCCTTCACATAAATCTTAGAAAGTTGGTCAAGAGATAAATCTTCCTGAAGAGAGATAAAATGTGTAGTCTTCGTGAGACGGTCCACAATAACCCATATTTCATTATTTTATTTGGCTATTTTTGGGAGACCAGCGAAAAAATACATAGAGATATTTTCCCACTTCCATGATGGTATTAGTAGTGGTTGTAATATCCCTTTAGGAAGTTATTGCTATACCTTAACTTGTTGAAACACCAGGCACCTTGTAGTGTAGCCGAAAGTCTACCTTTTCAAGTCATCCCACCTATAATGATCACTAAGGTCCCTATAAATTTTTGTGCTTCTAGGATGTATAGATAATGAAGATCTATAAGGTTAATCTATAAGATCCTTCTTTATTTCTGGAATAGATGGAACACATAGTCTTGTACAAAATTTTAGCACACCTTCTTGATTGCAGTGTCTTAACCTAGATGTCACTAAACTAGTGCTCTGAGCCGGTTCGCCACAAGGCCTCAAGTGAAACTCCACATATTCCAAAGGTTTCCGACTAGCAGTGAGGCCCTAGGAGGTGATAGTGGGGAGACTATACCCTCATATCAAAGTAAGCAAGCATAAAGTAAACAGAGTGCATAAGTGATAAACAACTGAAATAGAACAATATGTAATAGTAAAATGCTATAAAAAACCCAAAAAACTATGAAATACAATACAACACTGGTCACCCACTAGGACGACCGCAAAGATAAAGTAATATAAAAGAAACTGAAAGTAAACGTAAAGGGATCTACTACTAACTCTGAGCCAACCCATGTACCCGATCTCTAGACATTGTCGAGCTGCACTAGACTAATCAGAAGAACCACTCGAGAAGCTCCGCTTGAACAAGCAACACTGGGCCTCAACCCTATCCACCATGAAAATCCTGATAAACCTAAAAAAGTAGACATAAGGTCTACATGTACACTAAGGTGCATGTTCAAGGGTGAGAAATAATCTCAGTAGGCTGCCCCAACAAGCAACCTATAACTATGCTGCTATAAGTGTATACAAAAGCAACATGCTCATCCAAGATGAAACACAACCCAAAGGAAATTAAAACCAACTTGGGCCCGCAGTCATACTCAGGGTCTGTAATCCCTGTCAACTGGGTAAGTGCCACCATGGATGTCTATATCTATATATTTATACATGTAAAGTCCCATACCTATACATATATACATAAATATGAATATTCATGAGTATGTGAAACAAACAACATGAAAACCAATCTACAGTCAATCCTTGGGTTTGTAATTCGGATCTCCTAGACATCTTGTGCAAGGGCGTTGAGCTGGATGTCTTGCTACTCAAGTCGTGTATCATTAAATCAATTTCTAGGTCCACAATCCCATTGACATATACCTGCTTCGGCCAACGCCATAATTTTATAAGTGAAGAGAGTCCTTGACCCATGGTCCAAGGTACTCATGTAGTCACAAAACCCAGGTGAACCCTCAGGTTCCACCTCAATCACACAGCCCGACACCACGTGTCTCCTAACACCTCATGTCTCAAGTACTGAAATCCCAAAGGCACGCCCAAACAATCGTATCTTGATCCCATGCCCCCTACTCAAAAACTCACGGTGGCCCATGGCACAAAACTCAGAGGAACAATGATGTTTTTACTCAAATAAAAGTCTCGGCCCATGGCCTTAATCACGACAAGCCTCATTCCCCAACTTGATATCCTCATCACTATTAACCAAAGGCTCCTCACCTCCCACATGGATTCCTATGGAAAGAACCCCCAAACCTCAAATACCTAAACCACAACTATTGGGGGTCTCTTCCCACACGAGTGGTCAAAACCACCTCATCATGGAGTCAACCTGTGTACACACAACTCAATCGGTGCTTTGGCCATTACAGGATAGCGGTAATCACCAAGTAAAGGACTCAAGACACACCATATTTGGTAGCTCCTTCTTCTGTGACCATGTCACTCAAAACCGATGGCCATTCCATCTAAGTATCCAGGGCCATGCCCAACCTGACAGTCACACTGCCTCAAATTATCATTCACGATGCCCAATCTTGTGATCAAAACCACTCAAGAAAATCTAGGCCAAGACCAACCAAGGATCAACATCACTCAATCCTGATGGTCATGCCATCCCAAACTCAGGGTAAACCCACATCGAGGATAGCATAATCATAATCATTATATATCATCCATCCCATGAGTTCATCCAAGGCATTACTACCACATGAATACAAGTATCACTCAAGGCATAAAAGTCAACATGTAAGGCTCAACACCTAGATACCGGGAAGCACCTCTGGAAATCCCAAAAAAATATACCACAATATATATATATATACATCCAGGATCAATAGCCAAGTCCCAGGTAATACCTCTAGGTATTAGTAAAGCCGGATACCAGGTAAGCATATCTGGTCATCCCAATAAACAACATACATCCCGGGAAGAACTTCTGGGAAATCAAAAGAAATAATGATGCCTCGCGTCAAGCTCAACAACCACCAACTAGGAAGCACCTCTGGTGAACATCACTACATCATCAATAAATAAGTGAACACAACAAGGAGTGAGGGTGGACTGAATGCCCAACCCAACACTACAACCATAACCTCATGATCTTACCAGTTCGGCACGAGTTGTAGGTGACACTCAAACACCATATCTACCCAAACTTGATGTCAAAATCAGGGTCGGTCAAGAAATGGAGGCATCCTACAATGGGGATCCTCTAAATGTTACATGAGTACAGGGATCCTACAAGGGACTACCTAGATCAGCATATAAGCAAAGGCATCCCTCAGGGGATCCTTGGAAGCATCTAGTCTAACAGCCTCATAGGACATAAGGGAACGTCTCACAAGGGGAATGTCCTAAAAATCAAAGTTCAAGGGAGATATCTCATAGCTCATCTCAGAACAACATTTCAACTATGTTGGTCCGAACACCCAACCTGTCATCCATGCCAAGTCTCACTCTTGGGTGATGACTGAATTGATAACTGGAATAAGAACCTCTCCATTTAGATTGAAACCCAAAAATACACCTTAAGAGTCATAAAAAATATCCACGAGTTTCACCATCATGATCTACGTGAAAAAACACTTAGAATAGACTACTCACACGCCCAATTCCGACTTTGAGGGCACAAAATACCCAAAAACTCTAAGCTGGAAAAAGTACATGGCATGTACTTTGGAGTACATGGTGTGTAATTCGGAGTACATGGAGTGTACTCTTATCCATCCCCATGGATGTGTACTTATACATGGTCAGAACAACATGGGGTATTCCTGTGTAAAAGTTCACGGTGTGTATTGCCTAAAAACCAACATTCCACGTTCTTTTTCACACGGCCGAACACACAACCATGTACCAACACACAGAGTGTACTCAGAGTACATGGCGTGTACTTAATAAAACTTCTTTTTCCATGAATGGGAAGAACACATGGTGTGCTCCCCTAGAACACACACCGTGTAACCTGGGTTTCCCAACATGAAAACCCTCAGATCGCCCAAACCCCCCATTTTGCCCCTGAAACAACAGATTGGGCCTCAAGAGGCCACAAGAAAGAAATTTATAGCTATAAAAACTTGAAACAACCAATTAAAAGGTGATATAAAGTGAAAATATAAAAGGTACTACCTTCGGCCAGAAACTGCCGAAGCTTCGCTCGATTACACTGTCCACGATTGTCGCACGTCACACCAGCGCGTCGAGAGCTTCGCAACGGTACCTCTATTACCTTTCCTATCTCACTCTATCTACATCTACCTTTTCTATATTAGGTAAATAAAAAATAGGAGACTCACAAGAGGCATGTGCAAGGAGGAGGAAAGAATAGGAAGGAAAAGAAAAGAAGAAAAGGAAAGAAAAAGAAAAAGGGGGCCTGAGCCTGCCCCGACACTCGACTCGAGTTTACACCTCACATAGGATAAACTACACATTATAGACTCAATGGTGGAGACAAAATCTCAATATAACACTCTGTTAAAAAGTTATCTCCAAAAAAACCTTTGTAATTAAATTAATATTTAATTTAATAAATACTAAATATTAATTATTTCACCAAAATTTGAACGACTCATATTTCCACCAAACTCATGTCCTAGGGTAAAAAATATATTCCAAGAACAACAGAATGGTCAGAAAAATTATCTGAGATCATATAATTTGGGAAAAGACCATTTTACCCCTCCTGAGCATCTAAAATCAAAAGTTCAATTTTTTGCCCAAAACTTTAGGCTGTAAAAACACGGGTTCTTACAAACTCACCACCATAAACCTTTTCATCCCCAATAATCCTGGTGAAAGGACCAATAGGCATGCTCTCAACTGGAGAATATGTAGAACCAATCTATTTGGACTATCCAATGACTAGCCTTATAAAATCAACAACTATCTTCTATACAGAAGACATTTAACTATGACCAATATGGTACTCCACACCATAGAAATACTATTATCGTCGTCTCCAAAGAAACCTCTGAGACCAAAGGCCCAAAAAAAACACCAAAGTTCAGAAGAAAACAAGGGTCAAAACTAAAAACATGGCCTATGAGGGCCCTGATCCTCTCCAAGAATCCTTAGAAGGAACTGCTCCCTAGAGGTCACAACCAATGCAGAAGAGGAACTGAACTGACACTCATCGAGTATCTGTATATGGAAATACCCCATAGAGGTCTTGTTCAGAAGAAAAATCTTGGTATCCATCGGAATTGTACTCAGAAATTTGACTAGATAACTATAGACCTGAGAAACAACACCCTTCAAGGGTTATAAGAAAAGGGAATCATATGCTATATCGACCTACTAGGTCACTACACCTACCATGCATGAGGACTGAGTAATTAACCTCACAACAAAAACATCAACATAGATCCACATAACCTGCCATTAGAAAAAATATATACATGTAAGAAGAACCAAATAGTTATGAATATGTTGTCAGTAAAATCACACACTAGCATGCCTATATGATGTAGATCCTACGGGCCAAAAATGATGCATGAGACGCCTCTTGACTTTACTGTCTAAGAGTCAAAATCTATCTCTGGAATCTTACCAATGGTCAAGATAAATAGATCCGTATTAAATCAAAACATCCACACAACATGTGCATCTCTCAAGGATAAAATAATATACAACTATCACATCACAAATCAGAACAAAAATCCCATACCCTGGAAACCAAGACTTCCTACCAGAACAAGTGTTCTCAATGCACCAGTCCGATATCTATCACAAGTTCCAACACATTACTAATACTCCTGTCTACCATATCCCAAATAGTAAAGACCAGGAAAAAAACTCCTATAATACCACTTTGTAACATCCCAACTCGGATTCCACTAAACCGGTGCTATGATCTAGTTCGCCAAAAGGTCTTAAGCATGCCTCCCCATACGACAGAGGTTGCCAACTAGTAGTGAGGGCCTAAGAAGTGATAGTGGAGAGACTATGAACTCATATCAGAGTAAGAAAGTAGAAAAAATAAATAAGTATCATAAAAAGTGGAAAGTAAATAGAGTGCGGAAGCGATAAACAAATGAAATGGAAAAAAGTTGTAATAGTAAAATGCTATAAAGCCTGAAAAACTATGAAATACAATACAACACTGGTCACCCACTGGTCCGACCACACATATAAAATAATACAAAAGAAACTGAAAGTAAAAGTACAGATCTATGATACTAACTTCGAGCCAATCCACGTACCTGATCTCCAGACATTGTCAAACTGCACCAGCTTGATCAGAAGAACCACTCGAGTAGCTTTGCTCAAACAAGAAATACTGGTCCTCAACCTTATCCACCATGAAACTTGTGCTAAATCTAAAAATAATACATAAGGTCTAAAAGTACACTGAGGTGCATGTGCAGGGGTGAGAAAGATTCTCAGTAAGACACCTCGATAATAAACCTATAATTGTTCTTATATAAGCATTTGCAAAATCAACGTGCTCAGCCTAGCTGAAACACAACCAAAAGGAAAGTAAAACCAACGTGGGCCCAAATTAATACCCAAGGTCCGTAATCCCTGTCAATTGGGAAAGTGAAACCATGGATGCCAATATCTATATACGTATACATGCATAGTCTGAAACCTATACATATATACATAAATATAAATATTCATGAGTATGTGAAACAAAAAACATGAAAACTAATCTACAACCGATCCTTGGGTCTGTAATCTAGATCACTGGGACATCCTATGTAAGGGTATTGAGCTGGACATCGTGCCATTCAAGCTGTGTATCATTAAGTCAATCTCTGGGTCTATAATCCCATTGACATATACCTATTTCGTCCAATGTCGGAATCTCTAAGTAAAGAGATCCCTTAACCCATGGTCCAAGGTACTCCTGTAGTGACAAATCCCAGGTGAACCCTCAGGTTCCATCTCAATCACATAGCCTGACACCACGTGCCTCCTGACACCTCGTGTCTCAAGTAACGATGTCCCAAAGACACGCCCAAAAAATAGTATCCCAGTCCCATAGACCCCTACTCGAAAGCTCATATCAGCCCATGGAATGGAAATTGGAGGAACAATGATGTCTGTCCTCAAATAAAAGTCCTGACCCACGACCTCAATCATGGAGAGCCTCATCCCCCAAATCGATTTCCTCATCGCTATCAACTGAAGGCTCCTCACCCCCACGTGGCTTCCTATGATGTGTACTTATACATGGCCAGAACAACATGGGGTCTTCCCATGTAAAAGTACATGGTGTGTACTTTAAGGTACACATCATCTACTGTCTAAAAACCAACATTCTGTGTTCTTTTCACATGGTCAGATGCACAACAATGTACCACCACATGACGTGTACACAGAGTACACAATGTGTAATTAAAAAAACTTCAACTTTCCCTAATGTTAAGAACACATGGCATGCTCCCCTAGAACACATGCCATGTAACTTGGGTTTCCCAACAGGAAAACCCTCGGATCGCCCGAAACCCCCATTTTCACCCCCGAAACAACAGATCGGGCCTCAAGAGCCCACAAACAAGAAATATATGCATATAAAAACATGAAACAACCAATTAAAATGGAATATATGATGAAAATGTATATGGGCCTACCTTCAGGAGGAAACCACCGAAGCTTCTCTCAATTTCATCATCCATAGTTTCCGCACGTCACACCAGCGCATTGAGAGCTTCGCAGCGGTACCTATATTACCTTTACTATCTCACTACATCTCTATCTCCCTTATAAATATTATGTCACATACAAGGAGGATCCAAATAGGAGGCATGCATAAGAAGGAGGAGGAAATAATATGAAGGAAAAGAAAATAAGAAAAGGAAAGAAAAAGAAAAAAGGGGGTCGGGTTGGCCCTGACGCCCGACTTGAGTTTATGCCTCTCCTAGGCTAAACTCCCCATTTAGGAATCAGTGGAGGAGATGAAATATCAATATGAAACTCCATTAAAAATTTATCTCTGAATAAACCTATGTGATTAAATTAATATTTAATTTATTAAATATTAAATATTAATTATTTCTCCAAAATTTGAACGGATTAGATTTCCACCAAACTCCTTTACTAGGTTAAAAACCCTATTTCGGGACCAACAGATTGGTCAGAAAAATTATCTAAAATAATATTCTTGGGGGAAAAGACCATTTTACCCCTCCTAATTATCTAAAATCAAATGTTCAAATTTTTTCTCAAAACTACAGTTCGAAAAAACATGGGTTCTAACTTTGATCAATATCGAACTCAAGAAACTTCACATTCTCTATATCCTCTATCTTATTCTTTAACAAAGGATATTTTATTTGAGATTTATTTATATTATCTAGTAATTATGGTTAAGAAATAATTTGGAATAGTGTTGATTATGTCACTTCCCTTACAATTACCATGTCCAGTTTTACTAGGTCTTTGATCAAAGTATCTCCTTGAATCCACATCATTTCCAGAACAATAGGTTCTTTCATACTTAATACATCAATGAATTTGTTTACTCTTTTTTGATGATAATGAATTGAACAATCATAGCCCCTTTTCATGAAAATATACTTCAAACATTGATGGTCTGTTTATATATCACATTTATCCCCATAAAGATAGTGTCTCCATATCTTTAGAGAAAAAACAACCGCGGCCAGCCCCGGGTCATGTGTAGGATAGTTATAGTCATGGGCATTCAACTATTGAGATCCATAAGAAAACACCTTATCATTTTTCATGAGGATTCACCTGATTCCTTTCAGACATGAATTGCTAAAAATAATAAATCCTTATTTGATAGAGGGTAGAGTTAACATGTGTGCAGTAATCAATCTCTTCTTCATCTCTTAGAAACTTTCCTCACACTCCTTTGTCTAGATAAACTTAACCCCTTTTCGAGTTAACTTGGTTAGTGGATTATAAAGTTGTGAAAAGTTTTTCACAAACCTCCTATAATATCTTACTAATCCAAGGAAACTATGAATCTCAATTACTATTTTGGGATGATGCCACTCCTCCACAACCTTTGTCTTGGTAGGATCATCTAAGATTCCTTCATTGGTTACAATGTTCTCTAAGAAAGAAACTTTTTGTAACCAAAATTAACATTTGATGAACTTTCCAAATAGCCTCTCCTTCCTTATTGTTTTCAATATAACCCTTAGACGATCCTCATGCTCCTTGAGAATTTTAGAATATATCAGAATATCATCAATGAAAACTACCACAAAGTTATCAAGGTAGTACTTAAAGAATATATTCATCAAATACATAAATATAGAAGGATAATTAGTTACACCGAAGGCCATAACAACAAACTCATAATGCCAATATCTTGATTGGAAGACAGTATTTGGGATATATTCTTTCTTCACCCTCAATTGATGATAACCAGATTGAAGATCAATCTTGGAGAAGAATTGAGCCCTGCAAAGTTGATCAAATAAATCATCAATTCTTGGGAGAGGGTACTTTTTCTTCACTGTGATCCCGTTAAGTTTTCTATAATCAATGAATAAATGTATTGATCCACCCTTCTTCTTCACAACTAGAACATGTTCTCCCCAAGTAGACATAATTGGTCAGATAAAACCCTTCTCCAAAAGATCTTTTAGTTGTTTCTTTAATTCCTCCAGCTCCATATTTTCTATTCTATATGAGGTCTTTGATATAAACTTGGATACAAACATAATTTTAATAGAGAACTATAACTATATTTCTTGGGGAGGCCCAAATAACTCCTCAAGAAATACATCAATGTAATCCTGAATGATGGGTACATTCTCTATTCACATAATTTCATTTCCTTCTTCATCTTCACTGATCATTTTAAAAAAGAAGGCTAGGAGTGGTGATTCTAGAAAAATATGAGGTCGAGATATATCTCCTTTGAAAACAACTATAGGTTTTATATTCAATACTATTGATATTTATTGCTTCTATAGTTGATATTAGAATTATACTTTGAGAGACAATCCATCCCTAGTATAATGTTGAATTCCAACATGGTAAGGACTACTAGATTTGTGATGAGATTGTGTTCACCAAAGTGAATACTATAGTTTTTATACATTGTTGATGCTTGGATAATCCATCTAGGAGTATTTACTAATAATTATAATTCTATAAGTTTATGGATTTATTCTATATTCTTTTCAAACTTGGAGGAAATAAAGTAATGCATATAACTAGAATCAAAAAAAGTACTTTCTATATTTGGGAGAACAATAAGAGTACCTATCACCACATCATTTGGATCTTCAACTTCATCCATTGTGATAGAAAAAGCACAAACTTTCTCTATTGTACTATTCTAGGGTTTATGGTGATTCCCCTACATTAACTTTAGATTTAGATAGTGATTGGAAAAGTGCCCAAACTATTTACACTTGAAGAATTAGACTTCAGCTAAGGCTTGCACCGTATTACCTTTGTCATTAGTGTTGATAAGTTTAGGCTTCACCTCACTATGATAGTTCTAAGAAATATGACATTCTCTCTAACACTTGTAACATTTCCCACTCCCAAAGAAAGTAGTTCCCTGAATGCTTCTTCCCTCACTTATTTCACATGGAAAGTTGCACTTTATTTCCTACCTTTATTTGATCAAAGATCATCCCTAATCTTGTATCCAAAGATCTCTTCTTTTAATTAGATTTTTGAGACCACTACGTCTCACTAAACTCCAGTTCGACCTTCATAGCACTTCGTACTATCTCCTCATAGCTATCATAATCTCGATTGGAAAGATTATTCCATATATGGGGTTGTCGTCCACTGAAGAATCTATAAACCTTTCAATTAGGATCCATGACAATGCTATAGGTTTAGCGAGAAAGTCTAGTGAAGTTCATCTCATAGATTCCCATAGATTCATTTTTCTTCTAATTCAGATCTAAGAATTCTTACTCTATTTTCACTCACATCAAATGGGGGAAATATTTTTTGAAAAAGGTTCCCATGAACTCATCCAACTACATAGCTTTAATATCACATCCCAGATTCATATTTTTGATCATCACCCACCACTGATTAGCTTCTCCTGCTAAAAAGTAAATATCTAGGGTGATTTTCTCTTATTATAAACAACAAATTATAGAAAATATATTTTCAATAGAGCATATCCACTATTCTACAATCAATGGGTTGGTAGATCCACTGAAATAAGGAGGTCGTTGATGCATAAAGGACTCAACAGAAAGTTTTTCCCTTCGAGGTAAATCTGGTCTCTCGTCTTGATTCATGTTATTGTTCATAACTCTATCCAATTGATTCATCATTCTCATGAAGTTTTCCATTCCGGATCCCATCATAAGGCCATCAATGCCTAGTCTGTTGCGCTCACCATTTATGTAGCTTCTCTAATTTCTCTCCATTTTATAAAAGAAGAAAACCTTAGTGAGAAACATGTTTAATTTAAGAATCTTATAAATCTAAAGGAATTTTACATCTTAAAAAATCATGATTAAATATGTTATTATTTAACAATAATTATATTTTCTATAAATCCTTCATAATGGTTTATAAAAAGATTGTCGTTAACCAAACATATCCCCCAAGAGTGTCAAATTAGGAGTGCATCAAAACCTATTTTCGTATACCAGGTTACGTCAAGTCAGGATTGACGCACCTGGTATACTAAATAAAATGAATAATTCCTTGTAAATTTTTCAACAACATTTATTTTAGATTCATAATCATATCACCAAGGTTTTTCACTGAGGTGTCATAAAAATTATCAAGGTTATTCACCAAGGTATCACAAAACATGTCATCTCTTGAGATAAAATTCTTTACCAAATGCATAAGAGCGCTATTAGGGTGAACCCTTAATATGTAATAATTTTCATGTGATCTACATAGATCATAATAAAAATATCATAAATAACCCATGGAGAATAAAATGAATGGGTATCGTATCAAAATCATGACATTTTAAAAAGTGCTAAAAAACCTGATCATTATGTCATTTATAACCCAAAAAAAGGGAATGGGTTTTTTATGTATGTCAATTATAGAATAAAATAAATCGTTTTTACATCTTTGTGAATACCCCTAGAAAATAAAGAGGCTTGGGTATTCACATAAATAAAAGAAAATAATTTCTTGAGAAAAAGAGAGAAATTTTGGGAAGAAAATTCGGCAGCATAACGGGTATGAAACATGGTTTTAGAAAACCTTAAAAAGAGAGGGGACAAGGGTATAAAATTCATAAGGAATATAAATATAGTAATTGTATAGAATAAAATGTACATAATAATATGGTATTAAAATTTTAAAAACATACCACATAAAAAGAGAGCTTGAAACGAAAAGAGAAATTGAGATTTCCCTTACCTTGAAGAGTAACTCCTAAAACTAGAATATTGGGAACTTAGGGGACTTAGGAAAACTTTTTAGGACTCATTAGGAGTTAAAACTACCATATATTCGTGGATTATGAATTGGGGATTAAATATAATGAAGAAATGAGTGGGTATTTATAACAAAAGTGAGGGATTTTTATTGATTTCCTTGGACACCTTAGTATTGGCATTTGAAAAAACATAAGATTTATCATTGTATTGGAAAATTGGGACACATAATATTTTATTTTAATCCAAAAGAGTCTAAAATAATTTTATATTACTTATTAAATCATTATAATGTCATTAAATATGCCGAAAACTCAAAACTGTATTTTTACTATTCACAGAAAAACAAAATATTTTAGAACATTCCCATAAATTCACCCTAACCTAATTTCGACATGAGGATTTATAAAATGATGTTTATTTTATCATAATTATTATATAATTATGATAAATATAATCTTTAAATATAAAAATACTTATTTATTAAAAATAACAATGAATAGAAAATGCACAATAAAATTTTTGACGCTTGAAAAAAATAAAATTTTATTATCATTTAAATTTAAATAAGAGTGTTTTAATCATGTAATTTCATTAAAATAATCATTATTAATAATATATTAATTTAATATAATAATTATATCATTTTTGAAAAGTAAAATTTCTATTCGAAAAATCAATTTATCAAATTCTTCATAATTTTGAGAAAAACTATTCTCAAAACAGAAATGATTGAACAATAATTTTATTTATACAAAGGTGTTATACATTAAGTAACTAAGGACTTGACGCATAACCTCTTATAACACCTAGATATGACCTTAGGGTGAGGTGTGCGATGGTGATAGACTCATGGGGTGGCTCAGCTAACATTGTCCGAGTGGTAATTTCCACTAACTTGAACTTCTCCCATATGCGATTTCATTCAAACTAAACATGTTGAAGCTCAGCTTGGGCTTGGTCAAGAGTGAATCTTAGTGATTCTACTTACCTCCCAAGTTCCAAAAAATGGGCTTCATATGGAATGAATCTACTAGATGAGGCCATCGAATCTTCTTTCTGAATTAATTTTCCTTTGTCATTTCTACTTGTAGACAATAATTATAACATTAAAATCATTATTAAGAGTATAGTTTATGATGATCATATTGAAAAACAGTCATAATTGACCAATGATTATATAATAGTTTGAACTTGATGGTCACATTTCAAATTATACTCACTTCATTATTAAAGAGATATATTTATGTTGAGTATAAAATAATAGAACACAAATTTTCATGAAACAAATATTATTTAAAAAGTTTGGATTGTTACATTTTCCCCCCTTAAGAAATTTCATCCTCGAAATTTCAACTCATTATCTCTGTTGAAAAAAGGTGTGGGTACTTTTTCCTCATTGTCTCCTCTGGTTCCCATGTGGCTTCTTCATATTTTTGGTTCCTCCACAACAATTTAACAAGTTGGATAATCTTGTTGTGTAAAACCTTGTCTTTATGGTCCTAGATCTCCAATGGATGCTCCTCATAAGAGAGGTCATGTTCTAATTGTACCACTCCAGGATTCAATACATGTGAAGGGTCAGGTATGTACTTAATCAAGAGATATATGAGGAATACATCATGAATTTGAGACAGATTTCGAGGAAGTGAAAGTCGATAGGTCACTGATACTTTGTGATCAAGGATTTCATAGGGTCCAATGTACTTTGGGATGAGCTTCCCTTTCTTCCCAAACCACATCACTCTATTCCATAGAGAAATACAAAGGAATACCTTATTACCAAAATCAAACTCTAAGTCCCTTAGTCGATTGTTAGTATAGCTCTATTTTTAACTCTAAGCAACCTTAATGTGTTGTTGGAGGGCATGTAACTTTTCTGTCATCTCTTGCACAATATCAGGTCCAAGAATCTTTCTCTCACTAGATTTATCCCAACAAGTAGGAGTTTTACATCACTTTCCATATATATCTTCATAGGGTTCTATTTGAATACTTGAATTTAAGTTGTTTTTTATGAGAAATCAACTAATGAAAGATGTTGACCCCATCCAAATTTAAATTCCATTGAGCATGTTCTTTTCATTTAATCGAGTGTATAAATAGTCCTTTTATATTTCCCATCAGTTTGGGGGTGATAGGTCATATTGAAATTCAATTCAGTAATCAGAGCATGTTGAAGACTTCTTCATAATTTTGATGTGAACCTTGGATCACGATCATAAATGATAGAAAGTGGCACTCCATGCAACCTCAACACTTCCTTGGAAAGTTTTTCAAGAGATAAATCTTCCCAAATAGAGATAAAATTGACATTTTTTGTGAGATGGTCCACTATAAGCCACATCACATTATTTCTCTTAGTTTTTTTGGATGACTAGTAATTATGTCCATAGTGATATTGTCACACTTCCATGATAGTATGGGTGGTGGTTTTAATACCCCTTTAAGAAGTTATCCATTTGAATTAACTTGTTGATACACCAGGCACCTTGTAGTGTAGTCGACAATCTCCATTTTCTTGTTATCCCACCTACAATGACCACCAAGGCCCCTATACATTTTTGTGCTTCCAAGGTGTATAAAGAATATAGAGCTATGAGATTTATCCATAATCTCTTTATTTATTTCTAGAATAGATGGAACACATCATCTTGTATGAAATTTCAATACACCTTGTTGATCAATATTGAACTTAGGAAACTTCCCTTTCTTTACAACCTTTATCTTCTTATGAAATAAAGGATCTCTTTGAGATTTCTTGATCTTATCTTGTAATGATGGTTGAGAAATCATTTGTAATAGGGTTGATGATGTACCTTCCCTTACGATTCACATGTATTGTTTTACAAGGTATTTGATCAAAGGATATCCTTAAATCCTCATCATTTCTAGCACAACATTGTCTTTCCTACTTAATTCATCAGTGAATTTGTTTGCTATTTTGTGATGATAATGAATCGAATAATCACAGTCTTTAAGAAGTTCCAAAAATTTCCTCTGTCTCATGTTCAATTCCTTTTGCATGAAAATATACTTCAAACTTTGATGTTTTTTGTATATATCACATTTATCCCCATAAAGATAGTGTCTCCATATCTTCAGAGAAAAAACAACCACAACTAGATCTAGGTCATGCATAGGATAGTTTTTCTCATGGGGCTTCAACTGTCGAGATGCATAAGCAATCACATTATCATTTTTCATGAGGATTCACCCAATAAATTTTAGATATACATTTCTAAAAATAATGAATACTTCTCAGATAGAGGGTAGAGTTAACATGGGTGTAGTAACCAATCTCTTCTTAAACTCTTAGAAACTTTCCTCACACTCCTTTATCCAGATAAACTTAACCACTTTTAGAGTTAACTTGGTTTGTGGATTAGAAATTCATGAAACGTTTTTCACAGACCTCCTATAATATCTCGCTAATCTAATGAAACTATGAATCTCAGTTACTATTGTGGGATGAGGCCACTCCTCTACAAACTTTGTCTTGGCAGGATCAACTGAGATTCCTTTATTGGTTACAATGTTCCGCAAGAAAGAAACTTGCTGTAACCAAAATTTAAATTTTATGAACTTTCCAAATAACATATCCCTCCTTAGAGTTTTCAATATAACCCTTAGATGATTCTAATTCTCCTCACTACTTTTAGAATATATAATAATATCATCAGTGAAAACTACCAAAAAGTTTTCAAGGTAGTCCTTAAAGACTCTATTAATCAAATCCATAAATATAGAAGGGGAATTAGTCAAGATTAAGGGAATAACAACAAAATCATAATTCCCATATCTTGATCATAAGGTGGTATTTGGAATATCTTCTTTCTTCACCCTCAATTTATGATAACTAGATCAAAGATCAATCTTGGATAAGAATTGAGCCCCACGAAGCTGGTCAAATAAATCATCAATTCTTGGAAGAGGGTACTTTTTCTTCATTGTGATCCCGTTAAGTTCTCTATAATCAATGCATAACCACATTGATCTACCATTCTTCTTCACAAATAGAATAGTTGATCCCCAAGGGGAAACAATTGGTTAGATAAACCCCTTCTCCGAAATATCTTAGAGTTGTTTCTAGAATTCCTCCAGCTCCAGATTTTCCATTCTATATGGGGTATTTGATATCGTCTTGGATCCATGCATACATTCAATGGAAAACTCTACCTCTCTTTCTAGGGGAGGTCCAGGTAACTGCTCAGGAAATACATCAATGTATTCATGAATGATGGGGAAATTATCTATTTGTATACTTCTATTTCCTTCTTCATCTTCACTGATCATTTTCATAAATAAGGCTATGGGTGGTGCTTCTAGACAAATCTCAAGTCTAGATATCTCTCCTTTGAAAACAAATGTAGGTTATACATTCAAGACTAATGATATTTCCTTGTTTTTGTAGTTGATATTAGCATTATAATTTGAGAGATAGTCCATCCCTAGTATAATGTTGAATTCTAACATGGGAAGGAATATTAGATTTGTGATGAGAATGTGCTCACCAGAGTGAATACTAGAGTTTCTATACATTGTTGATGGTTGGATACTCCCTCCAGGAGTATTGACTGGTAACTCTACTTCTAGAAGTTTAGGGATTGATTCTATATTCTTTTCAAACTTGGAGGACATAAAGGAATGCGTATAACTAGAATCAAACAAAGTACTTACTATATTTGAGATAACAACAAGAGTATATGCCATCACATTATTTGGAGCTTCAACTTCAGCCGTTGTGATAGAAAAATCATGACCTTTATCCTTTGGCCTTTTCTAGGGTTAATAGGGATTCCCCTCCATTAACTTTGGATTTGGATAGTTATTGGAAATGTGCCTGAGTTGTCCACACTTGAAGCATTGGACTTCAGGTAGGGCCTGCACTATCTTACATTTTTCGTTAGTGTTGAGAAGTTGAGGCTTCACCTCACTATGATAGTTCTAGGCAATATGGTCTTCTCTTCCACCCTTATAACATTTCCTGCTCCCAATCAAGCAGTTCCCAGAATGCTTGTTCCCACACTTATTGCACGTGGAAAGTTGCACTTGATTTCCTCCCCTTCCTCAATAAAAGCTCCTCCTTAAACTTGGATCCATATATCTATTCTTTTTATTAGATTTTTGATACCACTATGTCTCACCAAACTCCAATTTGATCTTCATAGAACTTCATACTATCTCCTCATAGATTTCATAGTCTCGATTGAAAATATTCTTCTGTATATGGTGTCGTAGCCACCAAAGAATCTATCAACCTTTCCATTAGGATCCATGAAAAGGCTAGAGGTGTAGTGAGAAATCCTTGTGAAGTTTATCTCATAGCTTCCCTTATATTTATTCTCCTTATAATTTAACTCTAGTAATTAATTATCCATTTTTGTTCACGTCAAACGGGGTAAATATTTTTTTTAAAAAGGTTCCCCTGAAATTTTCTCACTCTATAGCTTCAATATCCCCAATTGGATTCATATTTTTGATCAGCGCCCACCACTGATCAGCTTCTCCCTCTAAGCGGTAAAAAACTAGGGTGACTTTCTCTTGTTCTGAATAATAGAGTACAAAAAAGATATTTTTTATAGATCTTATCCATTGTTCAAAAATCAATGGTTCGGTAGATCCACTAGAAGAAGGTGGTCATTGACACCTAAAGGACTCAACATAAAGTTGTTCCCTTCAAGTTGAATCTGGCCTCTCAGATTGATTCAAGTTATTGTTCATAACTCAAGCCGGTTGATTCATCATTCTCATGAATTTTTCCATTTCATCTTCCATTAGAAGGTCATCAGGTCCTGGTTTGTTGTGGTCACAATTTATGTGGTTTCTCCTATTTCCTTCCATTTTCTAAAAGAAGAAAACATCAGTGAGAAATGTGTTTTATTTAATAATATTATAACTCTAAAAGAATTTTACGTCTTAAAACATCATTCTTAAATATGTTATTATTTAAAAATAATTATATTATCTATAAATCCTTCATAATGGTTGATAAAAAGCTTGTGATTAACCAAACATATCCCCCAAGAGTGTCAGACTAGGAGTGAAGTAAGGCCTGTTTTCATATATCTGGTTACGTTGAGTCAGGCCTGACACCCCTTGTTAGAGTTGTTACCCCTAGGTACATCTTTTCCAGATCCACATCCACCTTTTCATATCTATATAAGGATTTATTTTCTCAGAAACCACTTACTTAATATTTCACCAAAAAACCAAGATGTTTTATAATATTTAAAATTTTCTCTAGGGTTATTCATAAAGTTTTCAAATCCTAATTTACACAAATAACTAAACTCTAATTTGACACCAACTATAGCATCCCACCTTTTTATTATATATATTTTCATTACATTGTACAAAATATAGGATCTTTTAAAGTTTATTTTCTTGTAAACAAGGTACATAATACATAAAAACTTAAAAAATTATTCTAAAACATTTGAAAGGATTAATCATAGGTCTATCCTAAGTAAAATTATTACATCTCATAACCTATGGACATACATCAAAGGAAAAGGTGATCATAAGGCCCACAGTAAGGGAAAGCAAGAGAAACAGTTTGCATGTGATCTTGAGGAAATTCAATAAGAACATAAAGAATATCATTATGGAATGAAAAATAGAACATAATAAATATCATAAATAATAATAATAATTACTTGGAAATATGGATAAAACCTTTATTTTATACATTCATAATCATATCACTAAGGTTTTTCACCGAGGTGTCATAAAAATTACCAAGGATGTTCACTAAGGTATCGTAAAATATGTCATCTCTAGAGATTAAATTATTTACCTAATGCATTGAAGTGATATTAGGGATCACCCTTAATATGTCATAATTTTCATGTGATACATATAGATCATAATTAAACATATCATAAATAACTCATAGAGAATAAAAAAATGGGTTTCGTATCAAAATCATGGAATTTTAAAAAGTTCTTAAAAACATGATCATTATGTCATCTATAACCCACAGAAAGGGAATGAGAGTTTTATGTATTTAAATTATATAATAAAATAAATAATTTTTAAATCTTGGAATACCCCTATAAAATAAAGATTTTTTGGTATTCATGTAAAGAAAATAAAATAATTTCTTGAGAAAAAGAGAGAAAATTTGAGAAGAAAATTCGGCAACATAAAGGGTATGAAACATGGATTTAGAAAGCATTAAAAAGAGAGGGGACAAGGGTTTCACATTAATAAAAGAATCTAAATATAGTAAATTTATAGAATAAAATTGATATAAGAATATTGTATGAAAATTTTAAAGGCATACCACATAAAAAGGAGAACTTGAAAGGAAAAGAGAAGTTGATATTTCCTTTACCTTGAAGAGTACCTCCTAAAACTTGAATATTGGGACCTTGGGGGATTGAGAAAAACTTGGGAGGACTCCTTGGGAGGTTAAAATACCATATATTTGTGTAGTATTAATTTGTAATGAAAGATAATGGATAAATGGGTGGGTATTGATAGCAAAAGTGATGGATTTTTTTATTGATTTCCTTAGACACCTCAGTAGTGGTATTTGAAAAAGCATGGGATTGCCCATGGTATTTCCCCATGGTATTGAAAAATTGGGAAACATAATATGTTATTTTAATACAAAATAGTCTACCATCATTTTATGTTACTCTTTACATCACTACGATGTCATTAAATATACTGAAAACTCAAAACTGTATTTTTACCATTCACCGAAAAACAAAATATTTTAGAAAATTATCATAAATTCACCCTAACCTAAGTTTGATGTACTGATTTAAAAAATGATGTTTATTTTATCATAATAATTCTCTAATTATGATAAATATTACTTTTAAATAGAAGAATACTTTTTTATTAAAAATAAGAGCGAATAGAAAATGTATAGTAAAATGCATTGTAAAATTTCTAACATTTGAAAAAAATATTCTTATCATTTAAATTTAAATAAGATTATTTTAATAATAATATTTAATTAAAATATTCATTAGTCATAATACCTTAATTTACTTTAATAATTATATAATTTCTGAAAAGTAATTTTTTTTTCCTGAAAAATCAATTTATCAAATTCATCATATCATTAAGAAAAACTATTCTCAAAATGAAAATGATGAAACATCAATTTTATTTATAAAAAGGGATTATAAATTAAGTAACTAAGGCCTTTAAATGTATCCTCTTATAACAACTGCATAAGAACTAAGGGTTAGGTGTGCGATGGTGATAGACTCATGGGGCGGCTCAGCTAACATCGTCTGAGTGGTAATTTCCACTAACTTGAACTTCTCCCGTAGGTGATTTCATTCAAGATTAACATGTTGAATATTGGCTCGGGATTGGTCAAGAGAGAAGACCAATGATTCTATATCCATCCCAAGTTCTGAAAAATGGGATTTTTATGACATGAATCTATTGGATGAGGCCATCGACTCTTCTTTCTTCATTAATTTTCCTTTGACATTTCTACTTATAAACAATAATTATAACATTAAAATAATTATTAAGAGTGTAGTTTCCAACAGTCATATTGAACAATGGTCATAATTGACCAATGATCATATAAAGTTTAAAACCCAATGGTCACATTTCAAATTATACTCACTTCATTATTAAATAGATATTTATGTTGAGTACAAAATAATATAACACACATTTTAAAGAAATATATATTTTTCAAAAAGTTTGGTTCATTATAGTTTTCACACCTATCTCAGTGGGAACAAAGATTTTTAAGGATGAATTTGGAAGATATATTGATCCTAAATATTTTAGTGAATTTATTAGAGTCTTGCTATATTTAATAAAATCTAGAACAGATCCATTTTATGATATTACCATCTATATCAAATTTCAAAGTGTAATAAAAAATTCATATTTTTTGGATGGAAAAAGAATTCTCATATATATTAAGGGAAATAAAGATTATGGGATAAAGTATGTAAACATGTGAAAGTTAAATATTTTTGTATATATAGATTTAGACTGGGTAGTACATGTCGATAACAGAAGATCCATATCTGGTGGAGTCTTCTTTTTGGGAGAAAGATGTGTGAGTTGACATACAAGGTAGAAAAATTCAGTGAATATAATCACTTCATATGCTGATTACATAGTTTCCAATCAAGCTATAACATAATTAACATGGATGAAGACACAGTTGGAAGCCTTGTTGGATTATGTGAACCTGCCAATTATCTTAGGCTATGATAATTAAAGTGATATCAATCTCACAAAGAATCTAGTGCAACATTCAAGATCAAATAACATTGATATTAAATATCACTTCATCAAAGAGATTGTTGAAATAATTTAATTAAAACTAGAGTTTGTTCCTATGGAGGAACAAGTGACTAATATTTTCACTAAACCTCTACCAAATGATACATTTGAGAAAATGAGGTTGATAATGGGTGTTTAACCTCACCCTCTTTAAGGATAAGGCTTGTGATTTTTGTCTCCTCTCACTTCTTATATCTATACAATAATTTCAAAGGGGGATAAATATTACAATATAAATCTATACATTGATATTTGATTTATCTATTTAGGGAGAGAATATATTTAGGGTGATTTTTTAAAAGGGGTAAGCTGTGATGTCATCATGTGTGATCTGTGTCAACTATTTTAACAGTTAGTTAAAGATGGTGTAAGAATTTTTTCTTACAGGTTAAATTCAGTTTTGATTTTAGATATGTGATGATTAATTTTTGAGTTAATAAAGAAGATTAAAATGATTTTTTATCACTGATTTATCGAAAACATTGAATTATTGTTAAATGATTCTAGTTTCCTACACCAAGAAATCTCACATAGGCTTAGAATTGTTGGATAGTGATCCATAGATTGAGTTTCATAACTTTAATGGTTTATATTCCTTAGTTGACAACAAAATCTAAAGGGGATATTTTTGAGACTAAAAGGTTTTGAGTTATTGTTGGATTGATGAAGAAGCTGATGAATAAAATGTGGGAATTCTCATGGTGTTGTATTTTGTTATCAATACATAAATTAGTTTATCTTTTGGGAAGAGGCATATATATGATGATTGGTGTATTGATATTGAAGGTAAATATGAAAATTTTAGTGAATATTATATCATTTTGGTCTATATGAGTGAAGTTGATTTGAAAAAGTTTTGAGATCTTTCATATGAAGATTACCGACCTTCTGTGTAATGAATTCAATAGACCATGAGTAATAATGATATTACATGGGTAATGGTGATCAATTATACAAACAATTATCTTTTTTGAAGTTATGATAACCTTCCACATGAGTTTCATAGATCTTACATGAGTTTCAATGCTTATGAGAGAATATCACGGGCCTTCCACGAGTTTTAGTGATCCTGTGAGAAGTATCATAGATCTTATGTGAGTATGAATATTCTATACATTTGAGCAAAAACTATGCACAAAAATTTTGTGGGTAAAGATTCTATATGAAAAGTTTAAACGAACCATCCATGAGTTTACCATACCTGAATGTAGTGTTACTTGTTTTCAAGAAGATTGATTGAGAAGAAAATATTATGATACCTTATTTTTTCATTATATATATATAATGATATTAGTTCATCATGATACCTACAATCAGAAAATTATAATTCTAGGAATGTTGATTGAAGAGCAGTAAAAGTGTTGATCCATGAATGAAGAATGACACAATGGATTTCATTCATGCATTTGTATATTAATTTCATGTGGTCAATTTTAGGAAAGAAAAAAGATTAAAATACATGCTAACTATATGGATTTTTAGATGAATATACATGGAAGAAGATTAATGAATGCATACAACATGAATCATTTTCAGCATATGTATTTTCAACTATGTAAAGTGATTTTTTTTGTATCATTATTAAAAAAATATTATCAATGATATGTTTGTTCTTGATCCTCCAATGGCCCGAAGGCCTTTATTTTTTATTGATTTTTGATAATCCACATTTCAAGGGGTGATGGGAACCCTTACAAGGCCCATAGGCATAAGTATTACATGTCCCATAGTCCTTAGAGGAATTCAATGCCCGTAGGCTTCAAACATTACATACAACCCAGATTAACTACTTGGAATTGATCCTCCCCAGCATCTTCATCGTGAAATCAGCTCTCCACCTTCGCATGTCTGTTCGGATAGGCTTTCCGTGCATGCACATTCTTGTCCCAATGGAAGGTGTTATACCCTCTCATTCTTGCAATTCGTTTAGATTCTGCTATGGTGAAAGCTCCTTGCTCATCCTCCTTCTAAAGCTTGTTCCTTGTAGGTTGTCTGGTTTGCATCTGCAATTAAGGTGGCCCGAAGGCCTTGAGGTATCCTGAAGGCCTTACTAACCCAAAATCCTAGGTGTCCCGAAGGCCTTAGAGGACTCTGGGACCAAATTGGTGGACCGAAGGCCCAAACGGGGGAATATTCCTGGCTACTACAGTGCCTGCTACAATCCCACACAATTCCTGCTATAATATTTCTATAGTACTAGAAATTAACCTCCATCTAGATTTGATCCTGAGTCTCCTGGATGCACTTAAGGATTTCTCACCAACTGGGCTGAGGCTCATGTGCTTAAATAATAGGAACCTAGGAGATCTCATTAAGATATCTAAGTGAATAATGTATACCATCATACTTTATCTCATAGAGGGTATGAATTACTTCAAGAATGAATTGTTTCCAAAAAGTTTTACAAACTAAGAGTTGATTCATTAGGCTCTGCAGAGATTTCCCCATTCCCCCCATCTCACCAAGAAAAAATAGAAAAGGGTGATAAGAATAAAAAATGGTAAATATCTTATCAAAGTGTTAAAATATATAACTATTAATATTTTAAGAATCATTTCATGTTTTTTCTTAACTATTTTTAAATTTTATAATAGTAATATAATTTTCAAATATTATTTATGGGATTCACTTAAATAGAAAAGAATATAGGTGACCTTCATATCATAAGGTAGGAAGAAAATTTGGAAAACTGTGTCAATAAAGGAAGAAAACTTGGGTCATACACAAGGATATTAGGTGGGTGTATCTATTAGAAAAGTGTTTTTTCATTCCATTAATTTTAGGTAGGAAGAATCTAATGGTGAAATGGATTATTTAAAATAGAAAATTCCATAGTTTGTTGAGTCGATAGATGATAGGATTAGATCATCAGTGTAGTCGATGTTTGTCTACATGCAAGGAAAATTTCAACCTATATATTCCACTTCTCCACCCTCTCCATAATCATCTATCTACTATGATTTATCTATTGTAGATAACCAATATCATATTATAGTATATGGGATCATAAATTATATTATGGATAACTTACATCATTAGAAAATGGGGTTGGATAAACTAAGGGTGATGATACATGATATTATAAATGCATCAGATATAATAGAGTTCCCTATTAATGAGGTTTCTACAATTGGGAAGAGTTTGAAAAATTTCTTACTTTGGATATCTAGACTTGTGTAACAATTGACCACTGAGGTATACATAAATTATATTTTTTTATTTAATATTTATTTTAAATTTATTTTAATATTTTATTATATATATATATATATATTTAGTAATACCTAAATGGTAAAGACTTAATGTTGTATAGATAACAACAATAGACTGTTTCCCCTTCAAATTCTATTCATGTATTAAAAGTAATTTCTAAATTATCAGTATATGAATTTATGTTGGTGAAATACTATCAGCTATGGATGACTTTGAAATTTGTGGACATGAATATGTGTTAATTTTTGTTGAGAAAGATATCACAAATATTGTAGTTGTAGATATATTAGGCCTCAGAGTGTGGTAATATTTTCCCATATAAGTCGATTAACATATTTCTTTCAATTGTATAAATTTAATTTAACTTAAAACCTATTATTATTTTTTGATTAAATAATAATATTCATACACTTTGTATTCAATATTATATAATATTCGTGTATGTATTAATTGACCCATAATTTATTTCTTAAGAAATAAGGACTATGAGAGAAGTTGAAAGAATGGAATATGTTTCTGGAATATTTCTGAATAAATAAATTAAGTGTTGAATGATTTATTATCTTGAGAGGTATGAAAACATATTTCATCATAGTGTAATAATTCATTGAACCATCAATTATATAATCAATCACATTTTTTTGTGTATCAATACCATTTGGATGTTATGTATTTTCTATTTATAAGAAAACACCTCTTATTGATCGTGATCCATACATAATGATATTTGAGACAACTTTAAAGAAGTATTGAAGTAATAATTTATATTATTTTAGTGTTATTATATTATTATAATTTTTAATTTTATGTTATACTTTTAATTACTTTCAAACAGGTCATGGAATAACTATCACATGTTATCAAGATGGACAAGAAAAATAGAACATATTTAAGAAAAAATGACTTATTTTATAAGTATTTATGACTAATAACTACTAAGAATGTTATTTTTAATTTAAAGCTTTTTTTTGGAATTATAATGTAATTTTCAACAAGGATATGATGAATATGGTTATTATATGATAAGATTTAAGTATGAAATAATTACGACTTGAGAAATTATAACTTTCTATAAGGTTAGTTTTATTATATTTTTTATTTTTATTTATCATATAATTATATTTATATTAAATGTTAAATAGTTCCTTTAAATTTTATAGATTTTTGATGATGCTAACCCATATAGTCCAAATGATTTGAATCATCTATTAGGATAATGAACCAATTATTTTACATGTTTAATTATATTTTAGTTCATTTTTATATGTTTGTTTATAGATTTGATATTTTCACCATGAAATTGTAATGTTTTTGTGGTTGTAACAAATTTTTGATACAAATTTCTAATACTAAATTTCACTTGATAATTATATTATGTTTTGGATTCTAAACTTTACTAGTTTTTTTACTAGTTTTTTATCATACAGGTTTTGGAATTGTGTGTTTTAGAATAAATTATTTTTAAAAAATAATTTTTATATTGGTTCTTATTAAAGTTGATGTAAAAATGATGAATTAAACTCTTTAAAATTATTTCATAAATAACCAAAATTAACAAATATCTTTAATATCAATTTTTTTAAAAATCGATGTCAAAGATATTATATGATGTTGGTTTTTAGGAACTAGTTTTAAAGGGATGATTATTTTTTATCCATATAGTCAGTTTCAATGTTGGTTATATAAATAAATGATGTTGAAAAACATTTAATACATTGGTTAAAATAACTAACATAAAGAATATATTTACAATATTGTATGTAATGGAAATAATTTATAACTGATGTTAAAAAAACAACATGAAAAACTCTTTTCTGCATTAGTGAAAGTAAAAGAATAATTTTTGGGTAGATGAAAATGAAATAAAACATAGATTCATATCCTGAATATGTTTTTTATTTTTTTATGAATTATATATTTTGATATAAAATTTTGAATGTTTATGATTCCAATAGGGTGTTAGATGCTTTATATTGTTTATGAGTGATTATGAATTGGTTTCTATGTTAATTTGATATTATTTTTGTGATATTGTGATATATCAACTTCTAAAATGAAAATTCCATGAGCTTGGATAACAGTGCAAGGAAGCCTTGGGTTAGGCTATAATGTGGTGTGGGCCACAAGTTTAGCTAAGAATTGTGTTAGTCCCTAATAAATAATATTCCATAAGATTGAAAATATCTTATATTATAGTATAATTGAATTTTCTATGTATTTAAAAGGGACATGATATGATCCAAGTTCTTGGTAGGGATACAATAAAATCCATTCCTTTAACTATAGCATAACTTGACAAACATTATAATAATATTTAAATATTTTATAGAGAAGGTGTATGTAATATTAGGGTGGCTTGGTTATCACCAGATATATTTTATTATGTTTTTTTCACAATTTTTTAAAATTATTATATTTAATTATAGTATTAACATAATTTCATATTAAACTCAAAGTGATTCTTGTGGTTACTATGTCTTCTATAGAGATATTTCCTCACGCCTTGTATATACACACCTCATTTGAATATAGATTTTATTATTGGTGATACAAGAAAGGGTAAGAGTCCTTTATAGATGGGAGTTGATGTCTGATGATACCAAGGAGATGATTTTCTTCTGATATTAGAGTCTTAAAGATGAGTTATATTTTATTTTACTTTTTATGTGTTTCAACTATATTATTTTATGAAACATATACTTAGGTTTTAGTTGTATTATGTTTAGATACATATTATCATTTGGAAATATTGGGATTATATTATACATAATTTATTGATGTTTCTTTTACTATTCCATTGTGTATGTTGTGTTAATAATTTATTTTTGATACATTAAGTGGTAAAACATTTGATGGAAAATCACCCCCCCAAAAAATTATGTGTAGACCCTCGGTGTTACTCATAGTCTTTGGTGACCAATTAGAACACTTTAAGTTATGTGACACCTTAGTGAAATTGTATTGAAAAAAATTGTATCAGATCAGTTTTATTTTATATGATTCCAATACTTGAAAAAATGTTTATATGAGACTATAGGTCAAGAATTGATATGAAAACTATGTATTTGTGCCTAGTTAGCACAACCATAGTAAAATTCTAAGTTATAAGGGAATTTTGGAATTAAATTGATTAATTTTAAATAATAATTTGAGGTATTATATTTATATGAATTGAGGTTGAAATGTAGGGTATTCGTGCATTAATTCATCATATTAGGACATGACATGTATTTAAGCACATGTGATTGTACATAATTATGATTGAATTAAAAAATTATTTTTGGTTAAATGGATTAATTATTAATAAACTAATTGATATTTCTTGAATATGTTATTAATAATTAATTTATTAGCTAAAATAAATGGGATGGATTTAATTATATGATGTTATTGATCTAATTTGATTAATTAATTTTTTTAAATGTGTAGAAAAGATAAATTTTGTGTTTAATAGATGTGAAATTGTGATGTTTGATTATTAATTACTATTTTCATTTTACAAATCCATGAAACCCAAAAGTTGTGTTGAGGAACCTCTTGGGGAAGTGGTGAACTAGGAATGGATTGATGAGTAGTACCAGGAGGGGTAGGTAGAACATGTTCAACCCCTAATAGTACCCAAGAATCCCATAGTGGTGAAAACTAACGTGATTTTTCTTAGGGTGCTTCAAAATTTATAATGGAGAGATTCTCTAGAGGTTGTGATGATGAATGATGTTGTTCAGGATTTCTAGTCATAAAATCTTATTATATTTAGAGTATATACAAGGTCATGAGGTGTGGAAACATTATTGGAAGGTATGAGAAAGATTTTTTATTTTTTTATTGATTCACATGAGATCAAGAAGGTGAAACTTTCTACTTTTATGATTGAGGGGTCAACATGGTGTTAATATGGTACTCTATTTTAGGTAAAGAGGTCCAAGAGGTTGACCTAGGATAAATTTTAGGATCTTTTCTTTGATTAGTTTTATCTATTGTCATTGAGGATTTATAGGGGTAAAAATTTTAAATCAAAAGTATGGTGATGGTTTTATTCTTTATTATGCAGACAAATTCATGGATTTTCTCCATTATCTCTAACTTTGGGTGGGAGTGAGACTACTAATGCTCATTATTTTGAGTATGGTATATAATTGAATATTTATTCAAAAGTGATATTATTGTGTTTAATCACTTTTATGGAATTTTTAAACAAAGTTTAAAAGGATTTTTATGAGGAAAGGAAGATAATTTTGGGTGTTAGTAGATCAAGATATAATAAGAAGAGAAATATTGATGATTATATTTGGGGCAGTGAGCGATAAGGGGGTTATGGGAAGACCCCTTATTTTCCTTATTCTTCATGTAGGGTGTCATTATTGTAACAACTCGAGATTATAATACATGATTTCCTTTAAATAATAAAAATGTGTTTGATAGCTTAATCCACATGCAACATCGAATCTAAATGAAAACCGTGATATATTTAGATAAAATATAAATATTTAAGTATTAATCTTAAAACATAAGCATTGAATTAGAGAAAAAAATAGGAGAAAAATATTTATAAAATATATATTTAAATAAAATAAAGGCTAATTTTAATATAAATGAAATTCAATTGTATATCTAAAATAACTAATATATTCATTTTATGCTTAGAAATCTATTTTTCTAAATATATCCTTTCTATACGATATGTAGTGCTATTTCAAGAAACTTATGATTAATGATGAAAATATATATTTTACAGAATAATTGGTTAATACTAATTTAATTAATAAATAATAGGAAATATGAATGAGATCGGTTAATATTCTAAAAAATCAATTTTCCTATAAAAATAGTTTTTCATCATATATATCAGGTTTTTATTTAAAAGTTAAATTTATAAAATTTAGAATTTTAATTTTATAAAAAAACATTTTTATATTCATTATAGTAATATTTTATTAAGATTAATTTTTGATATTTTTTAAAAAATATTGTTTTTTGGTGAATAGTGAAAATACCATTTTTGTTAAAACCACGACTCTTATGACATCGTTAATATGTAAGCATAAATAAAACTCACAAAACCTTTCAAGTAATAAAATATGTATCTAAGTAATAATATTATTCATTTTAAAATATTATTTTAACTTATAAATCCTATGTCCAATATTTTTAGGACTAATTAAAATGTCACTTTAATAAAAACTACTTTCATACTTTTAATTGAATCAAGTATTTTCAAGGTAAGATTCAATTAAATATTTCCTTGAAAGACATATAACCTTTATTTTTTTTAATAAATCAATTTATGTTATTAAAAATAGTATCCAAGATAATTTATATTATATATAAATTTAAATATTAAAAATGTTATTTTTCTAAAAAAACATTTTTATATGATTAAGCATGTATATTTTAAAATTAACATTTAACACCTTTAGAAATATAATTTGATAAAATGATTTTAGATTTAGAAATTATAAGGTTCAAGTTAGTTAAAAGGTTCGATCTTAATTTTTTTCACTAAAATTAATTACTAAGGTTGAAAATTATTTACCATGGTAAAATTAAATTAGGGTAAAAGTTAAAAAGATAAAATAAAAATAACTAAAACACTCAAATTTGTTTCAATAAGGAGTGGTTTAGTTTAGTTTCAACCCACAATCACATTACCCTACACTTTGGTCCATTTTTTGGCCATTAACCCTTGAATAATAACCTTACATTTTTGAAAATGTAAGGGTTACTCCCAAAACTACCACTTCCTTCACTTATAAAAGGGTAACCCTTCCACCACTTAAATACTCACATTACCTTAGAATTTATCTTTTAAAATCTTCCAATTTTATCCTCTTATAACCTTATCACATGTTCAAAAGATTTTGGTAGCCATTAGTTATCATAAGGCCTTTGTAGCATCCCGACCTAGTTTTCTACTCAAAAAGTGCTTCGAACTGGTTGGCCACTGGGCCTTAGGTTCACCTCCCCATACATCAAAGGCTGCTAAATAGCAGCAAGGGTCTGATTATGTGTTAGTGGGGAGAATATAACCTTTGATAGTGATAATAATAGTAGTCCATATGTATATAACATAACAAAGGACCATAACTCAGAAGCAACAATAAAAATTAGTGAAAGCATAATACAACAACATCAAAATAATAATACCATTTATAAATAACGAAAGTCATAGTAGGTCATACAAGACAATAGACAAGCAGGGTCACCCATGGATGGCCATATAAGTATATACATATAAATCATGAAAAATCTAAAAAATAAACTCCAGCTCAATGAAAGAACCACCATGTCCTAATGCCATCCATCCCATAAAAAAGGTACAACTCTAATCACTAAGTTCCATCTCCTGAGCCTGATCACTTAATTGATCTCAAAGAAATAAAGTCTACAAGTGTAGTAAGGGGCCCGTGTAGGGTGTGATAATGAAATCAGTTGGACAACACCAATATGTGCCTATATTACATCCATAATTATGTAGGTGTATAAAGAATATAAATAAAAGAAAATGCACACATGTTCATTATTAATTTACCTAATTCCCTTGTTATCAACAACCACAAGGAAGGGTTTACCTACCTCATCCAATACTGGTATATCTCTGAATATGTGCCCTCAAATATATATATGGCATAAAAAAAGTTTCTAAATATATATATTTGTAGTGGAAATGACCCATGGCTTAGTTCCCAAGGCATCCCATGACTAATATCATACCAGGTAAACCCTCGGGTTCTACCTATAAAAATATCACCCGACAAATCATGCCAACTGACACCTCTTGTGTCATAAATAAATTACCCGAAATCTAAATGATACACCCAACAAGTCCTAGGCCCCTTGGACCTCTAATTAGATAGTCCTTGTCAACTCAACAACCCAAATTCCTAATGCATGATCATATCCATACTCCAATAATAATCATTTTTGGATCAACAGTTGACATCCCAAGGTACAATGATATTCATCCTCCCATAATCCCAACCCATCAACCTCAAGTATAATGATGAGCCTCATCCCCCAACTGATGGTCTCAACACCATCTTCTGATGGTCGATCACTATCAACATGGGTTTCTATGATGAACACCCCCAACATATTCAACGGTTAACACTATCCCCTAAGAAACATGATCTATGGAGGCATCCACTCATAGTTAGTGGTCTACACCACCTCAACTGAGTCCTATCTATGTGCAAATGACTCCAAAAGTGTGTCAACCAACAATGGTGAGAGATAATCACCAAACTTACCTAAGACAAATCATTCATCACCTCATGCCCCTATGACCATGTCTCTATATCTTGATGGTCAATGCCATACCATGTCCCGAGAGCCGTACCCTCATCCCGACTACCTCATCACCTCAATCTAACGACCATGTCACCTCCACCTAGTGATCATAATCACCCCATAAATCTTCGGCCATTCCCAAATTGATGACCATGTCACCTTAGTTTAGGTGATCAACATCACTTGAATCCTTGAGCCATCCCCTTCACATTCCCATAAAACCAATAAAATCAATATAAACAATTTAATTAAATTAAAAAACATAACAAAACTTTTATAGACAAGTGGTAAAAATCTCATTACCTAGATATTCATGTATAACATAGTATAGGGCTTGATTAGAGGCATCCCAAATCATTAATTTATCAATTTAAATATAATCGTTTATTTATTTTGGGTCTCTCTCAGACTACCCACATGGGTGTATATAAAACACACCCAAAAAAACCCATAAAATTAAGGATAAATCTAGGAACCAACTAACTTATAATCATAGGAACTTTATCATCTGATATTGGTCTTTAAATCAATATGAAACAAGAGAAATCAGATATTTAGATGAACACCCTAAAAATTGGGTAAAAGATCTCCCACAGATTTATAATTCCATATGGAGAGTTAAAATAAAAAGAGAATAAATATGATCAAATCCCTTACCAATACACTTCCAATGATACTGACATAGCTTGAATTGGAGATTGGATTATGGAGATCCCTCAAATTCTCCAAAGAGGGAAAAGGAGAGCCCTCCCACTACTGTGCGTATGGAATGAGGAAGAAATGGTGAAAAAAACCTAAATATGAGGGAGGTTAAAATCCATCATTTCACACTTTTTAAATAGGCATATGGTTAATTTTTATAGTTTGGATAACCGTGCACCAACCGTGCACACCCTATGTCCAAAGGGTCACCCCTTTAAAACAAGTCGTGCAGTTTGGATGCATAGTTTTTTCAAACCGTGTGCCAACCGTGTGAACCTACTGCCTAAGTGGTAATAAGTGTGTAGGATAATTCATGTTATTTGTAAAATCATTCATAGACTATGAACACCCTCTTAGAATACCTACAATGACCCATATGGTTTCCCCTTGGAGGTCGCATGGTTAAATTTAATCGTGCTCCCATGTCTACAACTTTTGAAAAGTGTGTTTTCGAGGCCCGATGCTCTCAAAACCCATCAAAACCCTCAAGAAACTCAACGAGCCTTAAAACACATCTAAAAAAAGGAATTGGGTTAATCAAACTCTTAGAATTAAGTTCCCAAGATCAAGAGAAGATTTGGCTTGACCACCAAACTCAAAAATTCAAAAATGTTAAGGAATTTTGACCCACTAAAAAACTCAGGATGCTATAGTCTCCCCACCTTATAATAGCTCATCCCCAAGATATTAGGCTTTAATCGAAGATGGTACCAAACATACCCATCTCATCTAAATCAACCTAGTCTACCCTAATTATTAGTCACAAGATAATTCCCCTTGTGGAACTCCCAAACTTAAGAATTACCTACCCAGTGGCTTCCCGACCCAAACAACATTTTACGATGGTCCACTAACCATATCTGGATTCAAAATTCCTCCCATGATGAATATTAATTCCTTCATCTCATCAGGTTATCAAATCATTCCCATTCCATATCTGACACCCATCAAATCCTATATCTCATTAAATTCCCATAAGTTCTGTATCTCAATATATTCTCACAAATAATCCTACATCATATATATACACATATATGCATAACTAATATAGTTGTGATGCCTATGAAACTCATACATATCATACATCGTATCAATTCCCATGATGAATCTTGGTGATTACACACCTTATATATATATATATATCATGCATCATTACTGATGCCAACCAACTAAATAGTGTCTGGTTAGTCCAAAAATAATACCCGTGAACCTCAACACCAAAACTGGTGATGCCAAAACAAAATAAACCCGATCATTTCCATGGTGTAACTCTAGATATCATTGACTCTCTGAGTACTCTGAACCTACTAGATTGACTACGTACAACTAACTTGAAGCCCGAATATCCTAGGCCTGGCCTCCCCGTGAAGCTGCACCAGCTACCAGCCACTGATCCCACTGTTGGGTCTCTTTATCTTTTCCACGACCTCCATGTGCAGTTGAATCCTAGATACCAACTCCTAATACTACTCCTGACCTGACCTTAGATCCTTGAGTCTTCCCTGATCCATGACTCCCAGCTATCAAATAAGGATTCCTATAGAATCTCTCTAGATGTCCCATCTATCCACACACTCAAAACTCCTTAAAAACCCAATAAAACTAGGTCCAAAAATTCCCTAGCTACCCACACTAGAAGCATACTGCTGAAGACCCACTCATTGTTGGTCTGCCTAAATCTCTAGCCTGAATTCCCTGATGATATTCCTCACATCCCTACTTATTTCTACCTGAAGTATCATCGTTGATCTCACTAGAAACCATCACCGGCTCGAATAAGACTGGTTAGTCAAGTTACCCTAATCTATTTGTTCTTAATTGACTACCTCTAAGGATGAGGTCAACCTGAAGATGTTAAACTGAACCCTGATGGCATGCCTAAATCCATCCTCAAAACGCTGCACCCTAGTGATGTCGTCACCCACCATAATAGGTGAAAATAGAGACAGAGCTATGAAATTAGACTCATATTCCATGAAAGATGTATCTACCTACTGTAGGTTCATGATCTTGTGGGATTGGTCCACCCTTAAAATCTCTGGGAAGAAATACTTGAAGAACCTGGCCTCAAAATCTTTCTAAGCCAGTCCCTCGTGACTTCCTATATAAACCTGTACATTCTACCAACGCTTCGCTAGTCCACTAAGAATGTAATTCGCCAGCTTCAACCTCTAACTTGGTAGTTTATCAAGATTATTGAAGATAGTATGCACTAAATCGATCTAATTATATTCTTCCTATGGTTCACCCTCACCCTAAAATAATGGTGGATTATAAGACTGGAACTCATGAGTCAAATATTTCATAGATCGATCAGATCCCTGAGATCCCCTATCAATTCCATGTATAACCCAAACCAATCTCCCCTTGATCTGCTCTTCTAACCATGGACCAAAATATGCCATCTTCTATGGTTGTCCTACCTATACAAAATCATATACTTGCGGGTCCTAATCATACCTACCCTTCGAGGCCTCATATTGTGCACACTCATGCAACACCATGTCACCGCCCTCCTGACGCTCCATCGGAATCCATCTAGGTAGAATCACACTAAATAACAATACCATGGTAAAATATCCATAATAGTATATATATCATAGATAGAGAGAGATGTAACATGCATCAAATCTCACCACCCTTACACTCCCTTACCACACCTTGTCTCATGAATTTCGGCTTCATGGCCCCTTACCCACCCATATCAGATTTAGGTATCAAGTATCATCTGGTCTCATAGCCCCATACATACCCATATCAGAGTCATGAATCGCATATAATCTGACCTAATGGCCCATTTACTACTCATAACAGGGTCATGAATCATATATAATGTATATCAATCTGAGTCAGTTGAGTATAATTTCACTAAATAGGTTATACAGGAAAACACTGTTTAGCCGCTTTATTGACACTTTAAACAAATCAACCCCATTTATCATCCCTTCTTACCCTTATCAGGGTCAAAACCATATATCGCAAGTATATATAATCACATAACATCACATCAGATCTCATCATGAATCACATGTTTGGGCCGTCTTAGTATAATTACACCAAAAAGGCTAAGAAAGAAAACACTGTTTAGATTCTTTGTTGACACTTTAAATAGACCATCCCCTATTAGAATATTCTAGGTTCCCAATGGAAATAAAAAGTAAAACATACATCATATGAGCCTAAGTGCCTATCATGATGCATAATCAAACCTCCCTTGCTATACTGAGCCAAGGGTCTAAAATCCACATAATATATAACCATCACACCTAAGTGCACCACTCAAGGTGGAAATCAAATCAAATGGAAAATTACATAGCATAAAATAAATTTACCATCCATGGAAACTTGGTATATCCCCCATGCATGGGGAAGTATGCACCCAAACACAAGTTATGTACTCAGTTCTGACTATATCCTAGTCTCTGGTCTACCATATCACAAATAGTTTTTGGGACCAAATTTGCTGGAGATTTTTTTGGAAGTTAGAATAAGGTTATGCCGATGGTATTGTATTTTGTTGGTCAAAGAAATAAAATCACCTCACTTTGTAAAACTAGTGATCAGACTCAAAAATTATATTCAAGAAATTAGACTCACAGTGATTAAGAAATTCCATCATATTGAGAAGATGTTTTCTGGAATAAAAAGATCATTGGACTCACCTTGGGCCCTAAATTAGATTCTAATAACAATAAGGAAGAGAATCAGATTTGGCATGGATCTAATATAAATATGATGATGCTTTTTTGTTTTTTTTCTGAGAAACATGTGATGTAATCTTGATGAAATAAAGGGGAGAATAGGTGCTGAAAATCGTATTGAGCATAAGATTGGGATAAAAGATGATAATAATTGTATTCAAGAAAATTGTATTCAGGACAATCGTATTCAGGCGGAGCAGGAAAGACAAAAGTTGATGGAAGATAAGGAAGTTACAATACTTTCCTTAGTAAAGTCAAATGATGCTAAAGATAATCTTCAACGTATTCAAATTCATTAAGTATGACATGATTAAAAGAATAATTTTTTAAAATAAAGAAGTTATTGGTTACAAATAGTTCATTGGTATCGCAATCAGAAGAGAAAATAAGAAGAATAAGAGTCTTGTTTAATGACTTTTTGAAAGTGTTGTTAAAGAGGGAAAGGAAGCTCGCTTGAATTTCCAAGAATTTGTTTTCCTTTGTTTTTATCAATCGGTACGAATCATTATAATGGGAATATATATGTTTGTCACAATTAATATAGAGTAACATATTCAAGAATCTATTGTCTTCATTATAATGAGATTTGGTTCTGAGAATTGGAATGAGAAGAGATTTGTTTTCCTTATTACATTTTGTGTATAACAATGTAATGAAGAAACTTTCGTTGGACATATGATTCCATCTAAATGAGTAAATCAGAATGTGAATATAGTATTTCAAGTGGTGTAGAGAAACATAATTAAATATATTCAGTTTTAATTTTTTTCATGTGGGTCAAGAAAATTGGAGTGACTAAATGCCTTTATCATAATGAATAAATCGCATTCGGCAATCGAAATCGAAATCAGAATCGAACAAAAGTTTTTTAATAAGTCTTATGTACCTGATTTACAATTGGGTAAATAAATTAGAATGACCATCATAACGGAGAATTATAATGGGAAAATCCAAAATAAGATTTGTTAGAATACTAAATGGAGATGAAGTCAAGAAAATATACAAAATTCAAGGAAGGTTAAAGAAATCAAAGAAAGGTCTGGATTTCAAGGGGAATTGAATGAGTTAAAGAAAGATTTGATATTTAAGGAAAATTGAATATTTGAGAGATTTGGTAAAGTGGAAAAATCTTTTTCATAATCCCACTTAAACCATTTTGGTGTGTCTATAAAAGGAGGATAATACTTTTTATATTTAGCGACTTTAATCACTCACCAAAGAGGATAGATAATATATGAAATTCTAGAAAGAAGAAGTTTTCAGATTGTGTTTTTTTGAAGAAGTTAGTTAGATAGAAGAAGAAGAGAAGAGGATCTTGTTCGGAGTTTCCAAAATTGGACTGACCTTTTCATATTGGGACTTTCAGACACAGATACAAGTAGTACTGATTTGTTTGAGTGGTATTCGGAAAAATTTATATTTCTGTATTGAGAAATGAGACTTGGGAATTGAATTGGGAAATAAAACCGAGTATCATTACAAAGTCCAGGAATTTCTTACCATCTTCTGGGCAAGAAAGTAAATAATTGTTTTGAAAGATCATATTTGAGAAGTTAATCAAGAATCACCATAACATGTTTTTTAGAAAAAAAATTGTATTACATCATTTCATGCTACTTGAAGTACATGCATTATCATATTGAACATAGTGCTACAAGAGTGTAAGGGAATATCCTACTCATTGTATTACACACAAAAGGATTTTTTTCTAGTGGATTGTATGATATTGGATTATTTTTGAACCATACCAAGGACTATATACTCTTGTTGAGTAGTGAACCTTGTAAATTTTTATGTTGTTGTGGTTGTGTGTTTTATTTTTTTCAGCAGAGAAATAAATATTTAATAGTAGAAAAATGTTGTTTATAAAGTAAGGAAATATAAAAGAAAAATATATCACTGATTCACCCCCTCCCCCTCTCAGTGATACTTGAATCCTTGTTGGGTAATCCTAATTGGTATCAAATCGTAGGTTCCCTTTGTTTACTATTCACTGAAGTTTTTAAATGAGAATTTATGATGGAGAATTTGAATTATGTAAATAGTAAATATATTCCAATCTTTTATGGTAAGAACTATAATTTCTGAAAAATATAATGTTTCCTTATCTTTTGTCTCTTAGGTATGCTTTTATTAAAGTTACAACAAATGTATTTCCTCTTATTGATGAAAAGGTTCCTCTTACACCTATTGATAAAATGAATATTGAGAATAATGGAAGAGTTAAAAATTATTTTCTCTCATCACTTTATGAAAGTGAGTTTTTAATATTTAATGATGTTACCACTGCCAAAGGTATTCGAGATAAGTTGAAAAACATTTATGAAGGAAACATAAAATTTAATAAGGAAAAGCTAAAAATATGAAGGTTGAAGTATGTAGATCTGAAAATTGGTGAGTATGAATCTGTTGGGGACTTCTTTACCAGGATGAATGAAATTTTTAGCACTATCAGATGTCTTTGTGAAAAGTTGGAAGATTACACTGTTGTCTAAAAAATATTAAGAATCCTTCTTGAAAAGTTTGATGTAAAATTATTCTCATTGGAAGATAGATATCCTAAAACTCTATCTATATATGAACTTCATAGTTTTCTCATTAATTATAAAATGAGAAGGGAAAAATTTATGAAGGGGAAAAAGCTGATAGATAAATGTATTTCAAAGATGCTAAGAAAGAAAAGTCTAATAAGGTTCTTGAGGAAGATGATGTTACTGAATATGACTCTGAAAATGAGGAATGCAAAATCCTTGATGAATTTTTATCCTTGTTTTCTAAAAATGTAATAAGAGGTATAAGTGAATATAAATGGAAACTTCCCTTGAAGTGTTTTGAATGTGGATCCATTGGGAACTTTGTGACTAATTTTCCTCAAAGAAAGAAATAAGAGGATAGTGATGAAGAAGAAATAAGACCAAGTAGTTCATGGAAGAAATAGGGTGATAAGGATAAATCTTTTTCCAGAGGGAAAGATAAAAAGTTTTTCAAATATAAAATAATAATATATTTTTCTAAAGATAAAGAATAAAACAAAGACAGTGAAGTTAAGTGTGAAAAATATTTTATTGAGAAGTCTAGAGAGAATACTTTATTGAAATAGTGAATAATAAATATTTCAAAAGAAATAGTTTTAAAGAAGAAGAAACTCAACTTGAATTTCATTTGAAATAAGAGTTAAAAGAATGCCTACAAAATATTAAAAGGATTGAGAAGGGAAAAAGTAAGTTGAAAAATGAAAGTTCCTCAACAAACAATAAATAATTTTTTCTTGATGAGAAAGTTAAGATACTGGAAGAGATTGATATTTTGAAGAAATCTCTTGAGAAAGAAAATAATCTTATGAACATCTGGAAGTTAAGATTAAAGAAAAATAAGAAGAGTAGGAAATTGTCCAATGAAAACTTTCTGAAGTTGAACATAGAGATACAAGTTTTAAAAAATATATATTTGAAGTTGGTGAAAGTTCTCATAAGGATAAACCTAAGAAGGATAAAAAAGTCACATTATAAGGTTGAAAAGAGAGTTGAAATTGTTCCTAAGAAGAAGAAAGCTAAGAAAGTTATTTATGTGTAAAAAGTTAATAAACTTGAAAAATCAGAAGTTTCTAAAAACTTTGAGTTCGAAAATGTTTCTAAACATTCTGAATATGGAAGAGTTCTTACAAATTCTGGTTCTAATAAGACTGAAAATAAAACTGAGCTGAGAAAAAAGACACCGACTAAAAATAGAATGGTTTTTGGTCAACAAAGTTCAGATAAGAAGGTTTTTGAGAAGCATACTCATAATTCTGGTCAGTATGAAAGTTTCAGAGGCAAATACTCTCTCTGTGGATACTGATGGTATTGTGGTGGATTTGTAAATATGAAAAATATGTATTGGTTCAACCAACAACATTACTAATATTCCATAGATTATGGAAGGAAAGGGTTAAGGGGGAGTCAATCCTCTCAAAAGAAGAAGTCTAAGAAGGAAGTTCTGAAGAAACCCAAGAAGGTTGGTGTGAAAGTTGAGAATAGGTTCCAACCCCTAGAAACTATTTTTGAAATATGTGAACAACCTAGACATCTTTATAAGATTTTTTTTGTTTTGTTACCGCAAAAAAAAGTTTCTTAACAGTTTTCAGAAGCTAGAGGTGAAGAAAAAAATGGAAAAGATAAAGCACTTATTTTTGAAACCTCTTTGAAAGCTATAAAAGGAGAACTAACATGGATTATTGATAGTGGGTATTCATATCATATAAAAGGATACTTAAAGTTTTTGAAGAATTTGAAATACTTCAAAGAAGGAATTGTAACATTTGTCAATGATCAAACTTAAAGAATCAAAGGTGTTGGATCAACCATTATTGGGGAAAAAATGAAATCTAAGAAGGATTTATATGCTAATAGGCTAAAACATAATTTTTTGAGTGTTTCAAAACTCTATGATGAGGGTAAAAAAGTTATCTTCAGAAAATATGGGTTTTTTGTGAAGAGTTTAGAAGATGGAAAGATAATTACAAGAGGTCAATGTACAAAAAGAAACTTATTTCAAGTTGGTGAAATACAAAACTCTTGTTACTTGGGAATGGTGGAAGAGAATCAGTTTTGAAATAAAAGGTTGGGACACATGTGTTAGAGAAACATTAGAAAATTATCAAAGCCAAACAGTGTTTGAGATATTCCAAGAAGAAGAGATTGGTGTTGCACTATTTTTTAGAAAGGAAAAATTACAAACTTAGTGCATGAGAAAGTTGATATTTTTTCAAAACAACCCATGGAACTTATTCATTCTGATATCTATGGGACAATTAGAAAATAATAAACTAATGGAGATAAGTACATCATCACTTTTATTGATGAATTTACTCGCATTAATTATGTTATGCATATGAAACATAAGTCAGATGATCTGAAAATGTTTGCAAGTTTCAGGAGGAAAGGCAAGAAGGAATTTGAGTATTCCAAGAAGAATTTAATAACTGATAATGGTGGTGAATATAAGAATGAAATTTTTTAAAGTTATATTGAGAATCATGGAATTCAGTATGAGTTTAGTTCACTATACACTCCTCAACAAAATGGGATTTTTGAAAGCAAGAATATAAGTCTGGTTGAAATGGTATGAACTATGTTACTTGAACATGGTCTCTCTCATTATTATTAGAGGCAATCCATGAGCACTTCTATGTATATTCAAAATTGATGTTTCTATAGGACAATTTCAAATATGACTCTATATGAAATGTTTTATGGAAAAATTCCAAGTTTTAAACACTTAAGAGTTTTTGGGAGTCCATGCATTATAAAGAAGAAAGGTGGAAACATTGGAAAGTTCAAGAAGAGAGGTGAATATGAAATTTTTATTTGTTATGCTCTATAAGGAATATGATACATGTGTTTTAACAAATAAACAAAAATAATTTTTGATTCTATTGATGTGAAAGTTATTGAAAGAGTTGAGGAGAATTAACAAACTTATACTGATAAGGAAGTTGAGCAGGGTAAGTAATGTTTTGTTAAAAATTTTGATAAGGATACTAAAAATTATAATCCTACTAATAAAGAAGAATTAGGATTATCTCTTTCAAGTGATGAGGGTGAAAATAAAATAATTCATCCTAGGATAGGAAAGATAGTGGAGACTCAGAACATTATTGACGATCAACATCAAAAAGTTCAAACAAGAAGAACATAAAATATTCTTATACATACTTCTTTGTATTCAAAAGTCAAGTTAAAATATGTCAATGAATCTTTTGAGCATTCAAAATGGGTTCAATATATGAATGAAGAGCTTGGTCAGATAGAAAATAATGATACTTGGGAGCTTTTACCCAATCCAGATAAAAAAAATTATTAGTACAAAATGGGTTTTCCAGAACAAGATGAATGAAGAAGGTGAAGTGATAAGGAACAAAGAAAGATTAGTGTGCAAAGGTTACTCACAAATTAAATTTGTTTATTTTCATGAGACTTTTTCTCCAGTGGAAAGTTTAGAAACAATCCTAATATTTCTTGTTATTTCTTCACAAAAAAGTTACAAAATATTTTAAATGGATGTGAAGTCTGCATTCTGGAATTGTGATCTAGATGAGGAAGTTTACATTGAAAAACCTTGTGGATTTATTTTTGGGAAAGATGAAAGCTATGTGTGTATGTTAAAGAAATATTTTTATGGATTAAAATAATCTTTGAGGGAATGGTATTACAAATTGGTACTTTCATAAGGAAGATGAGTTTCAATAAGGGAAGATTTGATAGAAATATTTTCATCAAGGAAAGTCGGGATTTTTCCCTCATCGTAATTGTTTATGTTTATGACATTATCTTTACTAGGAATGATGAAAGAACTCATGCAAGATTTGCTGAAGATAAGAAAAAATTGTTTGAAATGTCCATGTTGGGTGAAATGAAAAACTTTCTTGGGTTACAAATCTTACAAAATTATAAAGACATTTTTCTTTCTCAAGAAAATTATGCTAAGGAACTTCTTAAAAAGTTCAGCATGAAAAATCCAAAAAACCATTTTCCATACCAATTTCAGTGGGAACTAAGTTTTCTAAACATGGAGAAGGTATGTAAGTTGATTAGAAATAGTTTTGAAAGCGGATTGGAAGTTTGTTATATTTGACTACCTCAAGACTCGACATTGTTTATGTTGTTACCTTATGTGCAATATTTCATAGTGATCCTAAATAATCGCATTTACTTTATGGAAAAAGAATTATTAGATATATCAAAGAAACAACAAATTTCGGAATTAGTTATGATATATCAGAAAGTATTGACTTGTTTAGGTATTCAGATTTTGATTGGGAAGGAAATGTTGATGATAGAAAATCCATATCTGGTGGAGTTTTCTTTTTGGGTAAAAGTTGTGTTATTTTAAATACAAAGAAAATAATTCAATAACTCTTAGTATGGATGAAGTTGAGTATTTTTCTGCTACTCAAGCCACTACCCAAATTATGTGGATGAAAACTTAGTTAGAAGGATTAATTATTGAAGTTAAGTTACCCTTGCTCTTGGGATGTTATAATCAAATTACAATCAAACTTACAAGAAATTTGGTGCAACATTATCATTCAAAACATATTAATATAAAGTACCACTTCATCAAAGAGCATGTGGAGAAGAATGAATTGAAGTTAGAGTATGTTCCTATATCAGAATAAGTTTCTGACATATTTACAAAACCTTTACCAAAGGAACCTTTTTATAAATTGAGGTTAAACATGGGAATCCAACCTATTTCTCATCAAGGATGAGGTATGTGTTTTTGTCACCTCTCTCATCTTACCTTTGTATAGTGTTGTAAGGGGGGGATTGTTTTATAAATCTATCCTTATGGAATCATACAAAAAGGAGGAATTGTGGGTAAACTATGATTTTAGTATGTAAGTGTGTGAACTATTTTAATTGTTTGTTAGAGTGGTTGTAGGAAAAAAAAATTATTCCAGGGAAGTTGAAGAAGTAAAAAAATTAAGGAAGAAAGATGAGGAAGAAAGATAAGGAAGAAAGTTGAGGAAGTTTTTCTTAAGTCACTACTTTTGGACATCACGGTTTTTCTATCAATGATTATTGTTTCCTACAATGAGTTAGCTCATGTAGGATTATAATTGTTGGTAAGTAATCTATAGCTTGAGGTTATAAAGTTCAGTGAGTTATGAACCTTGGTTGACAACAAAATCCAAAGGGGGAGATTGTTTGGACCTGTAAAGACCCGTAAATTTCAAGGAAATTTTTTTTCTTAATTTTCTTTGGAATTTTACAAGAACGCAGTTTCTGACGGCGCCTGATTCCGAGGCCCGGTGTGCCCGGAATCATTTTCTGAAGTTTGGCTCGGGTACGTTCAGTGAACGGACGAGCGGGTTTTTCTAACTTTTGAACCGGTGCCCGGAATCGAATTCTGAGGGCACCGATGAAATCACAGCGCCGATATTCGCTTAGAAACGCCTCTTCCGGAGTTGCATTTGCTCAGGTGTGGTTTTTAATTTTCGGGCTTAAAGTTAAGAAATAAAATAATTTTGCGACAACTTTATTTTATTTCACTTAAGCCAATTGGAAGCCACTTGAAGCCACTTAAAGGCGGCTTGAACTGAGTTGAACTGGATAGGATGCTATCCAGAAATATCCTACCCCCTTGGTAGGATATTTGTGAGGTGGGGCCCGCACGATCCCCGCCGTTTCTTTTCGCTAAGAAACGCACCCGTGAAAACCCGTCTTAATGAAAGTCAACCGACGCGTTTTCTAAATTCTTAACAGACCATTTAATTGGGCGGTTTATTTTGTGAATTAAATGGGCTGTTTCTTTCGTGAATTAAATGGGTCGTTTCTTTCGTTGAATTAATTCAACGAATTGATGGATCGTTTCTTAACCAGTTTTTCAAATTTGTTGGCGTAATAATAAAATAAGGCCAATGCTTAACCTCTGGTTATTTGCGCTTGAGAAGATTTGAGAGAACCCTCGTAACTTCTTCTCCCTCGCGAAGAACGCGAAGAACGCGAAGAACGCGAAGAACGCTGAACCCGGAAATCGACGACGCCTTCGCCCGAGACGTTCTTCCGATCTCCGATCTCCGATCTCCGATCACCGACCATTTGAGGTGAGTGATTTCGGATTTCCGCTCAAGGTTCTTTTCTTTGGGTTTAAACACAGATTTAATTAATTATAATTTAAATCTGTTGTTCTTGGTTCGTTGAGCTCGCCGACTCAACGCCGGATTCCACGACGACGCGACGCCTCCCCGTGACGACGCGACGATCCCTCTCTTCCGCGACGATCCTTTCCGCGAAGAACGCCCGCGCGCGACGATCGACGAGGTAGGGATTTATTTTGGAAAATTACCCCTTTTTAATTTTCCCGTGAACGTTCTTTGAAAATTAAAAATCCGGTTTCAAATGAACAATTTTATTTTAATTAAAATTGTCGGTTCATGTGTTGAAAAATTTCTCCCGGTTGTTTATCTCTAACGCGGAGGGTGCGGGCCAAACGAACACGGCCCGACGACCCTCCGCCGTTCTTCGTTTTGTGCGGATTTGACGGTCGACGACGGAACGTGCCGCAATGGACGTTTGACGATCCCGCAGTAAAGAACGGATCCCGGGAGGAGCAACGGCGTAGACGGGAAGGAAAACGGGCCACCGGAGCGACGCCGGCGGCCCGCGGAAGTTGCCGGCGGCGCGGGTCACCGGCGCGGCGGCGCCGGTGGCGGCCAACGGACCCGCGGCCGCGCGGGTCCGGTTCGTCCAGGCGGGACGTGGCAGAGCCGCATCCGCGGTTCACCAGCGCGGCCCGCACGCGGGCCGCGGTTTCTTCTCAGGCCGCGGGTCGGCGCCTGCGGCTTCCACCCGCGCCGCTCGGCCGAGCCGGACCAGCCCTGGCCGGGCCGGGCCGGGCCAACTGGGTCGGACCCGGGTCGGGCCGACCCGGTTCGGGCCGACCCAGGGGGGGTCGGGCCGGGTCGGCCCGGGCCCGTACTCCCCATCTTCGGACGTTTTCGTTCAAACGCCCGTAACTTGAGCTCCGTGCCTCCAAACGACTCGCCGTCAGCGGAAACACGATCCTTGGATCGAGACGGTCGTTTCGGTATATCGCACTCAAGGTTTCTGAATACTTTGAGTTCGGCCGGGTTGGTTCGTACACGAGACCAACCGGGCCCCCGGGAGCGGAAACGCTCATATCTTGAGCTACGGACGTCCGATTGACGTGCCGTCAGCTTTGTTGAATTCCTCTAAGTGAGACGGATCTTTTGGCATACTCCGCCCGAGGTTTGGACGCAGGTGGAGTGCGGTCGGGTTGGTTTTGCCTTAAAAACCAACCGGGCCCCTGGGACGAAAATGCCAATATCTCTCAGACCGGGCGTCCGATTGACTCGCCGTCTGCGACGTTGAGTTCCTGTTGACGATACGGAACTTTTGGATACATCAACTTCGGACTTCGTGTCAGTTGATGTATCAGACTCTCGGCTCGTGGAGCGGACCCTCCCGAACGAGCTTGCTGTGTGCGGGAACCCTAGGCTGGCTGCGACTGCTACTTCGACAGTGACGACCGTGAAGAGATCCTCAGTGGACTGCGGCGACGACTGTGCAGAGATCCTCCGTGGACTCCGACGACGACCGTGCAGAGATCCTCAGTGGACTACGGCGACGACGGTGCAGAGATCCTCCATGGACTCCGACGAGGACCGTGCAGAGATCCTCAGCGGACTGCGACGACTACTGCACTCAGCGATCCTACGTGGATCAGTGCTTCAGGTCCTGCGTGGGACCGGTCCTGTGTGGGCCCGATCCTGTGTGGGTCCGATCCTGCGTGGGTCAGCGCTCAGCGGTTCTGTGTGAGCCAGCGCCTACAGGTCCTGCGTGGGCCCGATCCTGTGTGGGCCCGATCCTGTGTGGGTCATCTCTCAGCGGTTCTGTGTGAGCCAACTCCTACAGGTCCTGCGTGGGCCCGATCCTATGTGGGTTACTGCAAGGTTAGTACCTATCGATCCTTCGTGGGTCCGACGACTTAGATGGTTCAATGATCATCTTTATCGTCATCCGAAGAAGTATACCTGTGTGAGCTGAATCTTGTGTTTCTCTCCTTTGAGGATTGTGTTGAGCTATCCTGTGTGGATTTACTGTTTACTCTCCTTTGTGGATTGTGTTGTTCTATCCTGCGTGGGTATGCGTTTTGCTTTCTTGTGTGGACTGGGTTGTGCTTGGGCTCGGATGTTGGAGCCGAACGGGGAATTGCAGACTTAGGTATATGTATGGGCATATACCTAAGTCGTGTCAGATAATACTTCGTGATTGTACTTTTACTTTGTGGATTTCGGGAGACCTTCGGGGGTCTCGGGGTTCCTACTGAGTAGCTTATACTCACCCCTGCACGGGCTATGCCCGCACTTCGTGGTGTTGGTTGCAGACGACGGACAACGCTGATCGTGGAGGAGGCGTGCGGAGCAGGACAGTACCTGGAGGCGGGCCACTGGGCGGGACGTACTCGGAGCGGTTAGGTGGACCCGAGGAGCAGTGGAGGCTATCTGTACCCACCCTTCTGGTGGGACTTCCAGTGGACGGCTCGACGCTGCAGTTTTTCCTTTCAGTTGCTGTTTTTCCTTTCAGTTGTACTTTACAGTTGGGCTTGTATTTCCGGCCCCTTTTTACTTTCAGCATAGCTTGTACAGTTTTACTTAGTGTTTACTTTTCTGCTTTCTTACTCTGTGGTGCTTGTTTACTTTTCAAAGGCAATTTCTTCCCTTTTTGTTGGGATTTACGCCTTGGTGCTAGTCGCCAGCCACTGGCCTATGGAAGGCGGGCTTGGGGTAGTCACGGCACGGGCCCCGAGGGCGGGTCGTGACAAATTAGTATCAGAGGTGGTCGGTTCTACCGCAGACTCTGATCTTTCTTCTATGTGAAGCAATAGTGTTTAGTTTATTGAGTGTGGTTATCAGTCCAGGTAGTCCAGTGTTGGTGCGGCGGCCGACGTATCCATACACCAGGACCCTGACTTCTGATTTCTGACTTAATGCACGAAAACATTGATTGCATGTGTGTTTCAAGTTTTCTTTGTGATTACTTGTGTCAGCTCACCAGGTATACTGTTCTGACCGTGGCATACTTGTTTCCTTTTCAGGATGGCACGACGACAGCAGCCAGCTAGGGTTCCCAGGGTAGGGCGCGACGATAGCCCGCCGAGCGACGAGGCCTCGGTACAGGGCCCGTTGAAAGCAGAGGCACCGGCGGTACCTTTACCCGCCGAGCCCCTGATGCTTCCAGCACTGGCAGCTGACGACGCACGACGCCTTGGAGCTCTGCACGAGTTCCAGCGCCAACGACCACCCAGGTTCCGTGGGGAGTCGGACCCCCGGGCAGCCGAGGACTGGCTGGAGGCGGTCGTCCGAGTTTTCGGGCTAGTGAGGACGCCAGCAGACCTCATGGTGATCCTCGCGGCGAGCCTACTGCACGCAGCAGCCGGACGCTGGTGGAGCCTGATGCTCCAAGTACACGATGAGGCCACCCTCATCTGGACGGACTTCGAGAGCCTCTTCCGCTCAGAGTTCGTCCCGGCCACCCTCCGAGCGGTGCACATCCAGGAGCTTCTTCAGCTGCGGCAGGGCAGCTTGACGGTCGCTCAGTACGCGGCGAGGTTCACCGACCTTTCTTGGTACTCGACAGACATGGTACGAGAACCCTTCTTCCAGGCCCGGACCTTCGAGCAGGGTTTGAGACACGAGATCAGGGCATCGCTGATCTCCCTCAGCATCCCGACCCAGGCAGGAGTACTGGAGCGAGCCCTCCTGATTGAGAGCTTCCTGGCTGAGTCCACAGCGAGACCTACCGCAGGGCGGCAGGTAGCGGAGTCTTCGGCAGCTGGTAGCCGACGGATGACTCAGGGTTCCAGGTGGACCAGACCTTCCGGCAGGCGACCTCGGGACACTGGCTCAGCAGTGCAGGGCACCTGGCCCGGAGCCAGCCTTCCGAGAGGCAGACAGTGCTACGAGTGCGGTGGGCAGGGCCACATGGCTCGTGACTGCCCGACCCGTCGTACCGAGGGGCAGCAGACGGTGGAGGGACCACCCAGGCAGAGGCAGAGGGTCGACTGTGGCGGTCCGCAGGGAGGAGGCGGACGAGGCAGATGAGCTGGCCGAGCAGCAGGTGGTGGGCGACGCTTTGAGGCTCTGCCACCACCACCACCAGGAGTCCCGCCCCGACCACAGGGAGCTGGCGGGCAGAGACAGGCTCAGCTCCAGGCAGCGGAGGCCTACGACCACGGCGCACCAGAGATGATTCGAGGTATGATCTGTGTCTATTCCACCCTTGCTGAAGTTCTGATAGACACAGGAGCGAGTCACTCTTTCATAGCCACTGCCCTTGTTCGGAGCTCGGAGATTCCAACGGAGCCGTTGGCTCGATCCTTACGGCTAGAGACTCCTACGGGAGCAGACTCGACGATTACGCACTGGTGCCGGCAGTGTGAGCTTACTCTAGGAGGCGAGAGCTTCAGCTGGGATCTTCTTGTAGCAGCGTCGAGGCCTTACGACGTCATCTTGGGCATGGATTGGTTATCTACGGTCCATGCTCAGATTGACTGCATTAGGCGCAAGATGCGATGTGTGCGCACCGAAGGGAGCAGGTTCACCTTCACCGGCGAGAAGGGAGCCTTAGAAGCACAGGATGGACTCACGCAGAGGAGAGGTCAGCCCATCACTCATCAGTTGGCTAGCCTCATCCTGGGAGCAGTTGACGTGCGGAGTCCCAGTTTTACTGCAGTGGTGGATCAGTACGCGGACGTCTTTCCCGACGACGTTCCAGGACTACCTCCTCGCAGAGAGGTAGACTTTTATATTGACATGTACCCCGGGACAGCCCCGATATCCACTCCAGCATATCGGATGGCCCCCGCTGAGCTTCGAGAGCTGCGGGTACAGTTGGAGGACTTGCAGGGCAAGGGGTTCATCCGACCCAGTGTTTCGCCCTGGGCTTCCCCGATTTTGTTCGCCAAGAAGGCGGACGGGAGCTTGCGACTGTGTGTCGATTATCGTCGCCTGAATCAGGTGACAGTGAGGAACAAGTATCCGCTACCCAGGATTGATGACCTCTTCGACCAGCTCAAGGGAGCACGGTGGTTCTCGAAGATAGACCTCAGGTCAGGCTATCATCAGCTCAGAGTTCGAGACGAGGATGTGCAGAAGACGGCCTTCAGGTGTCGGTATGGCCACTATGAGTTCTTGGTTATGCCTTTCGGCGTGACCAACGCTCCAGCAGTGTTCATGAGCCTCATGAACAGGATCTTCCAGCCATACCTCGATCGATTTGTCGTGGTCTTCATCGACGACATTTTGGTGTACTCGACGACGGAGGAGGAGCACGCCTACCACCTGCGTGTTGTACTAGACACACTCCGAGAGCACCAGCTTTATGGCAAGCTCTCGAAGTGTCAGTTCTGGTTACGTGAGGTCCACTTCTTGGGGCACGTCATTTCTGAGGCGGGAGTTGCAGTGGATCCCGCGAAGATCGAGGCAGTGCTAGCTTGGGAGCCACCCAAGAGCGTGACAGAGGTGCGGAGTTTCTTGGGCCTAGCCGGATACTATCGGAGATTTGTGACAGACTTCTCCAGAGTTGCGGCCCCACTCTCAGCATTGACGAAGAAGGGGAAACCCTTCGTGTGGTCAGACAGATGTCAGCAGAGCTTCCAGGAGCTGAGGCAGAGGTTGACCAGCGCACCTATCTTGAGGTTGCCTGAGGAGGGAGTTGGATACGTAGTCTACTGCGATGCATCAGGGACCGGACTCGGGTGTGTCCTGATGCAGGAACGGGCCGTGATTGCCTACGGATCTCGTCAGTTGAGGCCTCATGAGCAGAACTACGCTACCCATGACTTGGAGTTGGCAGCAGTGGTCTTTTCCCTGAAGACATGGCGACACTATCTGATGGGCGAGCGCTTCACAGTCTTTTCTGACCACCAGAGTCTCAGGTACATCTTCTCTCAGAAGTACCTGAACCTGAGGCAGCGGCGATGGCTCGAGTTCCTCTAGGACTATGACTTTGAGATAGTCTATACTCCTGGGAAGGGGAACGTAGTGGCTGATGCCCTCAGCAGGAGGACGAGCATCCAGCTACTTGAGGAGGCGACAGAGCAGCTAGCCGCTTTGCAGATATCCTTCGTGGATAGAGACGGAGCTGCCTTCCTTCAGTCTCTCACAGTCTCTCCTCCGCTTCTTCAGCGGGTCAGAGAGGCACAACATGGGGACGTTGACTGTGAGACGCGGCGTGCACAGATATCCTCGGGACAGGCACCTGATGGTTTCTCCCTTGGAGCAGAGCACGATGTCCTTTTCAGAGGACGTACCTTGGTACCAGTCGCCTTACGAGAGGAGGTGCTGAGAGAGTTTCACACTTCTCCTTTGGCGATACATCCTGGAGTGGCGAAGATGTACCAGGATCTCAGACGACAGCACTGGTGGCCGGGCATGAAGAAGGCTGTGGCAGAGTTCGTTTCACGGTGCCTCACCTGCCAGCAGGTGAAGGCAGAGCATCAGGTACCAGCAGGTTTGGTACAGCCCTTGGAGGTCCCGGAGTGGAAGTGGGACGGGATATCTATGGACTTTGTGACTGGACTTCCACGCACTTCCAGAGGTCACGATTCCATTTGGGTGATTGTTGACCGACTCACCAAGTCGGCACACTTCTTACCCATCCGAGAGCAGGGCACAGTGGAGAGCTTGGGGCGTCTCTACGTTCAGGAGATTGTACGACTTCACGGCGTGCCATCGACTATCGTCTCCGATCGGGACGCTCGTTTTACTTCCCGGCTTTGGAAGGGGTTGCAGGAGGCGTTCGGGACGCGACTACGTCTGAGCACCGCCTTTCACCCTCAGACGGATGGTCAGACGGAGAGGACCATTCAGACTCTCGAGGACATGCTCTGCGCATGTGTCCTCGACTTTGGTTGTAGCTGGGAGGACCACCTACCCTTGGTGGAGTTCGCGTACAACAACAGCTACCACTCCACCATCGGGATGGCACCCTACGAGGCGTTGTACGGCAGGCCTTGCAGATCTCCTTTGTGCTGGACAGACCCTGGAGAGTCAGCACTTGTGGGACCAGAGATGGTCCGGGCCACGACAGAGAAGGTCCAGGTCATCCAGGAGTGGATGAGGACAGCACAGAGCCGGCAGAAGTCATATGCTGACAGGAGGCGGAGGCCACTAGAGTTCGAGGATGGCGATCAGGTCTTCTTGCGGGTCTCACCTCGACGTGGTTTGAGGATATTTGGCCGAGGCGGCAAGTTGTCTCCACACTTCATCGGACCCTTCCAGGTCCTCAGCAAGGTTGGCGAGGTGGCTTATCGCCTGGCTCTGCCACCTCAGTTGCATCGGGTGCACGACGTCTTTCACGTATCCCAGCTGAGGAGATATGTGCACGACCCGACGCACATCATTGACTATGGGGAGCTAGACGTGGATGATGGAGCGACTTTTGCGGAGGTCCCAGTGGAGATAGAGGATCGACAGGAGCGGGTCCTATGTGGGCGATCGATTCCTCTTGTGTGCATCAGATGGCAGCACGGGAACCTCCAGGAGAGCACTTGGGAGCGGGAGGCTCAGATGCGTGCTCAGTACCCACATTTGTTTCCCTAGTTTTTGATGTATCTTTACATGGACGTAAAGTCCTGAGGTGGGAGTAATGTAAAGACCCGTAAATTTCAAGGAAATTTTTTTTCTTAATTTTCTTTGGAATTTTACAAGAACGCAGTTTCTGACGGCGCCTGATTCCGAGGCCCGGTGTGCCCGGAATCATTTTCCGAAGTTTGGCTCGGGTACGTTCAGTGAACGGACGAGCGGGTTTTTCTAACTTTTGAACCGGTGCCCGGAATCGAATTCTGAGGGCACCGATGAAATCGCAGCGCCGGTATTCGCTTAGAAACGCCTCTTCCGGAGTTGCGTTTGCTCGGGTGTGGTTTTTAATTTTCGGGCTTAAAGTTAAGAAATAAAATAATTTTGCGACAACTTTATTTTATTTCACTTAAGCCACTTGGAAGCCACTTGAAGCCACTTAAAGGCAGCTTGAACTGAGTTGAACTGGATAAGATGCTATCCAGAAATATCCTACCCCCTTGGAAGGATATTTGTGAGGTGGGGCCCGCACGAGCCCTGTCGTTTCTTTCCGCTAAGAAACGCACCCGTGAAAACCCGTCTTAATGAAAGTCAACCGAAATGTTTTCTAAATTCTTAACAGACCATTTAATTGGGCGGTTTATTTCGTGAATTAAATGGGCTATTTCTTTCGTGAATTAAATGGGTTGTTTCTTTCGTTGAATTAATTCAACGAATTGATGGATCGTTTCTTAACCAGTTTTTCAAATTCGTTGGCGTAATAATAAAATAAGGCCAACGCTTAACCTCTGGTTATTTGCGCTTGAGAAGATTTGAGAGAACCCTCGTAACTTCTTCTCCCTCGCGAAGAACGCGAAGAACGTGAAGAACGCGAAGAACGCGAAGAACGCGAAGAACGCCGAACCCGGAAATCGACGACGCCTTCGCCCGAGACGTTCTTCCGATCTCCGATCTCCAATCTCCGATCACCGACCATTTGAGGTGAGTGATTTCGGATTTCCGCTCAAGGTTCTTTTCTTTGGGTTTAAACACAGATTTAATTAATTATAATTTAAATCTGTTGTTCTTGGTTCGTTGAGCTCGCCGACTCAACGCCGGATTCCGCGACGACGCGACGCCTCCCCGCGACGACGCGACGATACCTCTCTTCCGCGACGATCCTTTCCGCGAAGAACGCCCGCGCGCGACGATCGACGAGGTAGGGATTTATTTTGGAAAATTACCCCTTTTTAATTTTCCCGTGAACGTTCTTTGAAAATTAAAAAGCCGGTTTCAAATGAACAATTTTATTTTAATTAAAATTGTCGGTTCATGTGTTGAACAATTTCTCCCGGTTGTTTATCTCTAACGCGGAGGGTGCGGGCCAAACAAACACGGCCCGACGACCCTCCGTCGTTCTTCGTTTTGTGCAGATTTGACGGTCGACGACGGAACGTGCCGCAGCGGATGTTTGACGATCCCGCAGTAAAGAACGGATCCCGGGAGGAGAAACGGTGCAGACGGGAAGGAAAACAGGCCACCGGAGCGACGCCGGCGGCCCGCGGAAGTTGCCGGCGGCGGCGGCCAACGGACCCGCGGCCGCGCGGGTCCGGTTCGTCCAGGCGGGACGCGACAGAGCCGCGTCCGCGGTTCACCAGTGCGGCCCGCACGCGGGCCGCGGGTCGGCGCCCGCGGCTTCCACCCCTGCCGCTCGGCCGAGCCGGACCGGCCCTGGCCGGGCCGGCCCGGGCCAACCGGGTCGGGCCGGGCCAACCGGGTCGGGCCGACCCGGTTTGGGCCGACCCAGGGGGGGTCGGGCCGGGTCGGGCCGGGCCCGTACCCCCCATCTTCGGACGTTTTCGTTCAAACGCCCGTAACTTGAGCTTCGTGCCTCCAAACGACTCGCCGTCAGCGGCAACGTGATCCTTGGATCGAGACGGTCGTTTCGGTATATCGCACTCAAGGTTTCGGAATACTTTGAGTTCGGCCGGGTTGGTTCGTACACGAGACCAACCGGGCCCCCAGGAGCGGAAACGCTCATATCTTGAGCTACGGACGTCCGATTGATGTGCCGTCAGCTTTGTTGAATTCCTCTAAGTGAGACGGATCTTTTGGCATACTCCGCCCGAGGTTTGGACGCAGATGGAGTGCGGTCGGGTTGGTTTTGCCTTAAAAACCAACCGGGCCCCTGGGACGAAAATGCCAATATCTCTCAGACCGGGCGTCCGATTGACGCGCCGTCTGCGACGTTGAGTTCCTGTTGACGATACGGAACTTTTGGATACATCAAATTCAGACTTCGTGTCAGTTGATGTATCAGACTCTCGGCTCGTGGAGCGGACCCTCCCGAACGAGCTTGCTGTGTGCGGGAACCCTAGGCTGGCTGTGATTGCTACTTCGACAGCGACGACCGTGCAGAGATCCTCAGTGGACTGCGGCGACGACTGTGCAGAGATCCTCCGTGGACTCCGACGACGACCGTGCAGAGATCCTCAGTGGACTGCGGCGACGACTGTGCAGAGATCCTCCGTGGACTCCGACGACGACCGTGCAGAGATCCTCAGTGGACTACGGCGACGACTGTGCAGAGATCCTCCGTGGACTCCGACGACGACCGTGCAGAGATCCTCAGCGGACTGCGACTACTACTGCACTCAGCGATCCTACGTGGATCAGTGCTTCAGGTCCTGCATGGGCCCGGTCCTGTGTGGGCCCGATCCTGTGTGGGTCCGATCCTGCGTGGGTCAGCGCTCAGCGGTTCTGTGTGAGCCAGCGCCTACAGGTCCTGCGTGGGCCCGGTCCTGTATCCTGTGTGGGTCATCTCTTAGCGGTTCTGTGTGAGCCAACTCCTACAGGTCCTGCGTGGGCCCGATCCTGTGTGGGTCACTGCAAGGTTAGTACCTATCGATCCTTCGTGGGTCCGACGACTTAGATGGTTCAATGATCATCTTTATCGTCATCCGAAGAAGTATACCTGTGTGAGCTGAATCTTGTGTTTCTCTCCTTTGTGGATTGTGTTGAGCTATCCTGTGTGGATTTACTGTTTACTCTCCTTTGTGGATTGTGTTGTTCTATCCTGCGTGGGTATGCGTTTTGCTTTCCTGTGTGGACTGGGTTGTGCTTGGGCTCGGACGTTGGAGCCGAACGGGGAATTGTAGACTTAGGTATATGTATGGGCATATACCTAAGCCGTGTCAGATGTTACTTCATGATTGTACTTTTCCTTTGTGGATTTTGGGAGACCTTCGGGGGTCTCGGGGTCCCTACTGAGTAGCTTATACTCACCCCTGCACGGGCTATGCCCGCACTTCGTGGTGTTGGTTGCAGACGACGGACAGCGCTGGTCGTGGAGGAGGCATGCGGAGCAGGACAATACCTGGAGGCGGGCCACTGGGCGGGACGTACTCGGAGCGGTTAGGTGGACCCGAGGAGCAGTGGAGGCTATCTGTACCCACCCTTCAGGTGGGACTTCCAGTGGACGGCTCGACGCTGCAGTTTTTCCTTTCAGTTGCTGTTTTTCCTTTCAGTTGTACTTTACAGTTGGGCTTGTATTTCCGGCCCCTTTTTACTTTCAGCACAGCTTGTACAGTTTTACTTTGTGTTTACTTTTTCGCTTGCTTACTCTGTGGTGCTTGTTTACTTTTCAAAGGCAATGCCTTCCCTTTTTGTTGGGATTTACGCCTTGGTGCTAGTCGCCAACCCCTGGCCTATGGAAGGCGGGCTTGGGGTAGTCGCGACACGGGCCCCGAGGACGGGTCGTGACAGGACCAAGTTTGCTGGAAAAGGTTTTTGGAAGTTAGAAGAAGGTTATGTCGATAATATTATATTTTTTTGGTCAAGGAAATAAAATCACCTCAATTTGTAAAATTGGTGATGGGACTAAAAAATAATATTCAGTAAATTTTTCTCATAGTGCTTAAGAAATTCTATCATATTGGGAAGATGTTTTCTGGAAGAAAAGGCTCATCGGACTCACCTTGGGTCCAGAATGAGGTTTTGATCATAATGAGGAAGAGAATCAGATTCAGCATGGATCCAATATAAATATGAGGATTCTTTGATGTTTTTTTCTAAGAAACTTGTGATGTAACCTTGATGAAAGAAAGGGGGAGAACAGGTGCTAAAAATCATATTGAGCATCATATTGGGTGAAAAATGATGCCAATTGTATTCCGGCCAATTGTATTCAGGGTAATCATATTCAAGATGAGTAGGAAAGATATAAGTTAATGGAATATAGGGAAGTTATAACACTTTACTTAGTAAATTTAGATGATGCTAAAGCTAATCTTCAATGTATTCAAAGTCTTGAAGGATTTGATTCTTACAAGCATAAGTTTGTAAAAGAAATAAGTTAGTGGTTATGGATAGTTCATTGGTATAGTAATCAGAAGAGAAAAGAAGAAGAAGAAAAGTTTTGTTTAAAGTCTTTTTGAAAGTGTTGTAAAAGGGGGAAAGTAAGCTTTCTTGAAGTTCCAAGAATTTTTTTGCCTTTATTTTTATCAATTTTTATGGAGCATCATAATGGGAAGACATATGTTTGTCACAATTGATACAGAGAAATGTATTCAAGAATCTTTTTTCTTTATCGTAATGAAGAAATCATAATGAGAGTTGGTTTTAGGAATCGTAATGAGAATACATTTGTTTTCCTTCTTACATTTGGTGCAGAGAAACGTAATGAAGAAACTGTTGTTGAATATATTCTTCCATCATAATGAGGAAATCATAATTAAAAGATAGTATTTTAGGTGGTGCAGAGAAACATAATTCAATATATTCAATTTTGATTTGTTTTCAAGTGGATCAAGAAAATTGGAGTGACTAAATTCCTTTATCTTAATGAAGAAATAATATTTGGAAATCATAATTGAAATTAGAATCAGGATGAATTTTGTTAAGAAATATTTAGTACCAGATTTATAAGTGGGTCAAGAAATTAGGATGACTATCATAATGGAGAATCGTAATGGGAAAATTAGAATTAAGATTTGTTATAATACTGAAGGGAGTTGAATTCAATAAAATATCTAAAATTCAAGGAAGGTTGAATAAGTCAAATAAAGGTCCAAATTTCAAGGTGAATTGAATGATTCAAAGAAAGATCCAAGATTTAAGGAAAATTAATGATTCAGGAAATTTGGTATAGCAGGAAATTATTTTCAGAATCCCGCTTAAACCATTTTGGCATGTCTATAAAAGGATGAGAATACTTTGTGTATTTGGTGACTTTCATCGCTCACGAAAGAGGAGAGAGATGATCCACAATTATAGAAAGAAGAAGTTTCCAGATTGTGTTTTTTTAAGAAGTTAGTTGAACATAAGAATAGGACAAGAAGATAATATTCAGAGTTTTCATAATTAGATTGAACTTTTTGTATTGGGATTTATAGACTCAGAAAGAAGTAGTACTGATTTGTTTTAGTTATATTATGAAAAAGTTGTATTTCTATATAGAGCAATCAGACATGGGAACCAGAATAAGTATCATTACAAAGTCTAGGAATTTCTTACAAACTCTATGTAAGAATGTGAATAATTGTTTTAAAAGATTATATTTGAGAAAGTTGATCAAGAAGCACTATAACATGTTTGTTACAAAAAAAATTGTATTACATTATTGTGTGCTACTTAAAGAACATGCACTACTATATTGAACATAGTGCTACATGAGTATAAGGGCATATCCTACTCATTGTATTCCATTCAAAAGGTTTGTTTTATAGTGGATAGTGCTTTATTGGATTATTTTTGAACCATACCAAGGACTATCTAATCTTTTTGAGTATTAAACCTTATAAATTCTTATTTTCCTATAGTTGTGTGTTTGATTGGTTTTTATCAGAGAAAGAAATATTTAACATGAGGTGAAAGTTGTTTCTAAAGTAAGGAAACATAAAAGAAAAAGATATAACTAATTCACCCCCTCCCCCTCTCAGTGATACTTGATCATGGTTGGGTAATCTCAATAGTAAGAAAAAAAATGAAAATAAAAATCCTCTGATACCATTTGTAGCGTCCTGAACTAGTTTTCTACTCAAATGGTTCTCTAGACTAATTGGACACTAGGCCTTAGGTGATCCTCCCCATATGCCAAAGGCTAGTGACTAGTAGTAAGGTTATGATTAGGTGACATTGGGGATACTATACACTCTGGTGGTGATAATAATAGTGGTACACATGTATATAACATAGAATAAGAAATACCACAACTCATAAGAAACAATAAAACTTAGTACAAGCATAATAGAACAACAATAGAATAATAATACCATTTGTAGATAATGCAAGTCACAACAGGTCATGCAAGACAACTGACAAGAAGGGTCTCCCGTGGCCAACCATATAAGTACATACATATGAAGCATGAAAAATATAAAAAAGAAACTCTATATCAATGCAAGAACCACCATGGTACAATGCTATACATCCTATGCAAAAGGTACAACTCTAATCACTACGGTCCAGCTTCTGAGCCTAATCCCTTACCCGATCTTAAAGACATAAAGTCTACGCATGTCCCGAGGGGCTTGTGTAGGGTGTGAGAATGAACTCAGTAGGACACCAATGTGTTCCCATCTTACATCCATAATTATGAAGTTGTATTCTAAATATAAATAAAAGGCAATGTGCACATTTTCATTATTAATTTTCCCACTTACCTTGTGCTCAATAGACACAAGGAAGTGTTTACCTACCTCAGAACATGCCAATATATCTCTGAATATATGCCCCCAAATATATATATATGTATATATATATATAGCATACAAAAATTGTTTGAATATATATATTTTCAGTAGTGAGAACCCATGTCTTAGTTCCCAAGGTGTCCCCTGAATAATATCATACCAGGTTAACCCTCGGGTTCCAACTATAATGTTTCTAACACCTTCTCCAGGGTGCGCATTCGTCCGTCGAGGACACGCTGATTATTGCCCTGCATTCCTGCTTTCCAAAGGTGAGCGAAATCTGTCTCTTATTTAGGGACGTTTTCTCCTTAATCAAAATAGGATGATGGGATTTCGGTTCCTCCTTCAGTGGATTCCTCCTTGGAATTCGTCACATAGTTCAGGTCTTCCTTAAAGATTAAGACGCTGTTCATGAAACTCTTCCCGGTGCCATATATTTGTGGATGATGATTAATTACACTACTTTTGTTAGGAAATTCCAAGGGTTCAAGTCAGGGAAACAACCTTTGATTGGGGGATTAGTCACGTTAGACATCACTGGCATGTCTGGATACCGAAACATTGGTGCGTATGGGTTTCTTCCGCTTATAATAGGGCTTCTTGAGGGCACAAAAGCCTGAGGCATCCTGCATCAAGTGCAGGGAATTATATTCCATAGGCATGACTCTGAGGTTTTCTTCAGTTTACCATGTTTGATATGGGGTATATCATGATTTTAACGTCTAATGAAGATGGATAGGACAGATCGGAACACTAATAGGAGTGGATCATGTGGGTGCATCCCCAGGAGGGAGCACCTAAGGGGTTTACTGGATGGGTGGATCAAAACGTCTAATGAAGACGGATCCAAGGATTCTTGGGTCCCTACAAAGGGGATGATAGAATTTACCATTTCCTAGGATTAAACCATAGGGGATCATGGAACATAATATCCCAACATGTGAGATGTAATTTTAGATGCATAATATAAAACAAATGCTTGAATGGAAATGAGAAGAGAGAAATCCCTTATGGAATTTCATCTTGGTAATAGGTATAAATGAGAGTAATTAATGAGAGAGAAAGGGGTATCTCATCATTAAAACATAACAAGGGAAGTATTGGGGGGTGAAAACATACCCCACCATTTTTAATTGAAAATAAAAGGGTGTAACAATATAAGTAAATTTGGACAAAAATGATAAAGGAAGAAACCCTTATGGAATTTCAGCATAGTAACATGTGGGATTAAAAGATCATATGGGGGATTAATGGGGATGAAAGTAAGATCCAATCATGTATAAATAAAATGTACAATAAGGAGTTATGGAAGAACATATGCCAAATCAAGAAAATGGAAATTAAAAGGCATGACATAAAAGAGGTTCTTGAAGAAAAAGGAGAGGGAGATCCTTTACTAGGATGTGTGTACCAAAGGCTTGGAAGAGGCTTCTTGGGAGTACCTTGGGAGGAATCTATAGGGAATAGGAATAGGGTGTTCTAGTTTAAAATATCTTGTGTGAAGAGAAATGGGTTATTAGGTGGGTTTATATAGGAGAGGGGGATTTATTTATTGTTTTGGTTTTGGATACTACATAATAAAATATTCAAAACCACAAACCATACCATAGTGTTTACCTATGGTTTCTAGAAAAGGGTAGTGGTATACATTATTTTATAAGGCTAAGGGCCAAAGATATTAAAATATTTCCCTTTTTTATGTTTAGGTGAGTCACACTTTCAAGGAAATGATTTTAAAATCTTAAAATATTTTATATGTCTTGGGGGATTCACTAAGGCTTTATAAAATAAATAAAATAAACCTAAAATTACATTATTTTAAATTAAAAACATATATTTGGACAAATATAATTTTTATAGTATTTTATTACATCACTATAGGGTCATTGTGATGTCATAAAACACATTATATATTTGTATGGTATTTAATTTTACCCAAAAATTTGATTATCTTAGAAAATTATAAAAAATTCACCGTTGGATAATTTTTATGTCCTGGTTCCAAAAATAGTATTAATTTTATCTAAATAATTTTCTAAATATGTGAATTTTCACTTTTAAAATAAAAACTGACATTTATTGAAAATTGATAGGTTCTGACAAAAATAGTTTTCAAACCTTAAAAAATTACACTTGACTTCATACAAATTATATGATAATTTATATTTAATAAATGTAATTTAATTATAATATTTTATTAAAATATTATTTAATTTAAAAATCCACGAATTCATCAAAATATATTCCCAAATTTAATTCGAATATTAACCAAAAATACTATTTGTGCTTTAGAGAATCATTTACAAAGTAACAATAATAGAATAATGTATATAATCATAATTCTTGGGTCTTGATACCTATACCTTTATTACACCATAATACACCCTAAGAGTAAGGTGTACGCTGGTGGGGATTTCATGGGGACATTTAGTGATCATGGTTTGGGACGTGATCTCGATGATCTTGAACTTATCCCATAAATAGTTCCACTCATGATTAAGTTGTTGGATCTTAGCTTGGGCTTGGTCTAAGGAAAATACCATAAAGAATATCTCCCTCAGAAGCTTTGATAAATGGTATTCATAGGGTATGATCCTCATGGTTGAGGCCATCACTTCCTTTTTCTATGCCAAAAGGATTTTTTAAAACCCTATATGTATACTAGTCATGTGACCACTTGTAACGTCCCGAACTGGAGGCCACTAAATTGGTGCTCCGAGCCGGTTCGCCACAAGACCTCAAGCACGCCTTCTCGTATGCCAGATGCTGCCGACTAGCAGCGATGGACTAGGGTGTGATAGTGGGGAGACTATGACCTCATACCAGAGTAATCAAACAGTGGAAATAACCAAGTATCATACATGGCGGAAAGTAAACTGAGTGAAGAAGTAATAAACAACTGAAATAGAACAAGCTGTAATAGTAAAATGCTGTAAAAGCCCGAAAAACTATGCAATACAATACAAAACTAGTCACCCATTGGGACGACCATACAGATACAAGTACAAAAATAAACTGAAAGTAAAAGTACAGGGATATGCTACTAACTTCGAGCCAACCCACGTACCTGATCTCCAGACACTGTCGAACTGCATCAGCCCGATTGGTAGAACCACTCGAGTAGCTCCGCTCGATCATGAAACACTGGGCCTCAGCCCTATCCACCACGAAACTTGTGCTCAACCTAAAAATAATACATAAGGTCTACACCTACACCGAGGTGCACATGTAGGGGTGAGAAATAATCTCAGTAGGGCACCCCGACAATCAATCTATAATTGTGCTGTTAAAAGTGTATGCAACAACAACGTGCTCAACCTAGATAGAACACAACAAAAGGAAGTAAACCAAACATGAAACCATAGTCAAACCTAGGGTATGAAATCCCTGTCAACTGGGAAAGTGCCATCATGGATGTCCATATCTATATACGTACACATGTATAGTCCCATACCTATACACATATACATAAATATTAATATTCATGATTAAGTGATTCAATTAACAATAAAAACATCAGTAGTCGATCCTTGGGACCATAATCTCGATCTCATAGACATTATGTGCAAGGGAATTGAGTTGTATGTCGTGCCCCTCAATCCGTGTATCAAATAAGTCGATCTCTGTGTCCGTAATCCCATCGACATGTACCTGATTCGGCCAACGCTGGAGATATGCCTCTGAACAAGCTAAAAAAAACAAGTAACCCTCTAGTTCAACCAATCAAACACAAGAATCCCTCTGGGCAGTACTCACATTCTAACCCCTTTGGTTAAAAATACAATAGAAAATATAATAGACTCTATGAGGAAGCACTCTCAGTCAATTCCCCTTATAGTCATGTATAATCAAAGACTCTCTGAGGAAGCTCACACGGTCAATTCCCCTTATAGTCACGTGTAATCAAAGACTCTGATGAATCTCACACGGTCAATTACCCTTATAGTCATGTGTAATAAAAGACTCTCTAAGGAAGCTCACATGGTCAATTCCCCATATAGTCTAAAGTGGTTAAAGACTCTCTAAGGAAGCTCACACAGTCAATTCCCCTTATACTCTAAAGCGGTTAAAGACTCTCTGAGGAAGCTCACATGGTCAATTCCCCATATGTGTAATCAAAGACTCTCTGAGGAAGCTCACACGATCAATTCCCCTTATAGTCTACTACACCAGGTTCTCACGATCCTGTGTAAGTCAAACAATCATAGCAACACAACACGACCAAAGTAAACCTCAAGAACTACTTGGATAAACATTCTACAACATATCAAGCATGTTAGATAAAAACCACTCCATCCTAACGATACTAGGAATGGATACAAGGAAGCCTAACAGGAAAAGATAGACCAAATGGTCAAAATCAAGCAACATGGGCAAACACATCCACAACAAGGTAAATAACCCCATTTACAATCAAACCACATCTACTCAGGCACACAATGAATAATAGGCATCCAAACAAATAATAAAGACACCTCGCGTTAGGCTCAGTAGCCACCAACTAGGAAGCACCTCTGGTAAACACTACAGCATTAGCAAACCAAGTCAGATATAAACAAACAGTGAGGGTGGCCCGAACGCCCAACCCAACAATACATCCAAAGCCCCATGGAATTACCAGTTTGGCACGGGTTCTAGGTGACACTCGATCACCATCTCTACCCAAACCCGACGTAACAACTAAGGGTCAGTCAAACAAAGAGCACTATAACAACCCAAGGTTTTGAAAATAAATATAGAATTCAATTTTATAATCTATTCTTTAAACACAACTTTGCCTCTTCTATGTTTTGAATTTCGAAAAATGGTCATCTAGAGTTGTGTTCAGTAAGTCATTTGGAGTCTGATAGAATAAACTTAATTTTTGGTGAATAGTAACATACCCATATGAATAGTAATATGAATAGTAATATGACCCTTATGAATAGTAAATAATAATATTATTTTATTTTCTTAAGGCAATAATATAATGAGATCCTAATTAGTTTTTCAATGAGAAATAAAACTAATTACACTTTAAGATTGTTATTTTTCAAATTAACTATGACCTTATTTAAAAATTAAATTAATAATATTTAGAAAATTATTTTTGAAAAATGGATTTCACTTTTGAATTCTACATGTCGAAAAATGGTTTGGGAGAATTTTGGGAATTTTTCTGAAACAGTTGATTTTTTAGTGAATAGTAAAAAATACAGTTTTTAGTTTCGGTGTGTTAATGACATCATTAATGATGTAATAATGATGTAATAAATCTTGTAGACTTTTGTATAGATGTGAGGTGTCCCAAGTGGCTTTAAACATGGGAAACTACCATGGGCAAGCCCATGGTTTTGTAAATACCACCCATGAGGTGTCCCTTGGAAATTATTAAAATAATCCCTCACTTTTCCTATAAATACCAACTCTTCCCTTCATTGAATTCATTCCCAATTATCCCTCAACAAAGCTCTGGACTACTTACCTTAATAGTAGTCCTCCAAAGGTTTCCTCAAGCCCCCAAGGTCCCAACCTTCAAGTTCTAAGGGATACTCTACAAGGTAAGAAAATTCTTAATTTCTTTCTTTTTCCTTTAAAGTTCTCTTTTATGTGGTATATATTTCAAGTTTCCATACCATGTTCTTATTTTTATTCTTATTCTTGATCTAATATATATTATCATTCATTTGTGGATAGGTTAACCTTGTCCCCTCTCTTTTTAATATTTTCTAAAACCATGTTGCGTAGGTGTTAGGCTGCCGAATTTTTGTAAGCGATTTCAAAATTATTCTTTTATTTTGAGTCTTTTATTTATTATTTCTTCATATCTTCTTATCCAAGAGGAATGAAATATCCAGAATCTTGTATATTCTGGATGTTCTCATGTTCATGAGAAATTCATCATCAATCTTCTTCTTTTCCCCCACTTGTTCAAAGGAATTAAAAACATTGTCCGTGATGTGTCGAATTACCGACATCGTATACGATGTGATTTCAATTTGCATTAATTCTTTCAAGTCTGGTCATGAAACCATTTATATGGTTGAACCAGGTTATAATATATTTTTTATGACTCACCCATGGCTCTGTAATTCTTTGGTACTCATGGTTCTAATTTATAAAACAAAATGAGGTTGTTATTATCAAAGAACCACTAAAACGATCTAAACGAACATCATTAATGTTTTAACTAATGGATCATCATCATGGTATATAACCCAAAATAATTATAAGATCATTTATATCTCCATAATTTCTTTAATAATATTTATTAAAAATTCTGGATGTTTAACCATGTTTCAAATGAACTTCCATTCATGGAAACAAGTAAACAAACCATGAAAACCAAGGAAGAAAATGCTTCCAAAACATGAAAATTGAACCAGTTAAACCCATAGAAAGGGCCATTAATGAACCTAATAATCTTATAGTAAATAAATTAAATGTATAGGAGGTTCTGTAAATATTAATTAATAAAGCCAAATTTTATTATTCAGGTCATTAAAACAAACGAAGAACACACTCGAGCATAAGGTAAGGGGTTTCTCATCTCACTTTTATTTATGTGAGATTTCCATTATTCTCCAATTATTCCTTATATTTGGTATATGTGTACTTACATTTGATATATAATAACATTATTCTATTTATATTCATGTTATTCAATGATTCACTTGATGGTTATTAAGTTCTGGTCATACGGTTCGACCAATTACATTGTGGTAAGGGACTTTGTCTCAACTGCCATTTTCGTTGTGACTATCTTTGTATTGTGCACCTAATAATCCTTATGTGGTGTACCTACTACCCATTTTAGATCAATTTTCATTTGAAATTATATTTATATTAAATATCCATAATCTCATTTCATGGATATGTTTTTTTTCTTAACCGTATACCATCTTACATACGGTGTTTATTTGGAAAGTTATTTTAATTATGGAAATATTGATGAATCTGTATACTCTAATCTATATGGATATTGAAAAGGAATATTTCTCTTGTATTGAATCAATTTATAATGAATTATTTGGACATTAAGTGGTGGGTGGGGCCCGCTATATCCCCTCGATGCATTGGTAGGTCTCATGAGATAATACAGTTTGGCGACAAACCCTTCGAGTTTGTTTCCAAAAATCAGAAGGGTTTCTACACAAAGAACTAAACCGTTTTTACGGTATTATGGTTTCATGTGACAGATACATGACATACAATTAATAAGAATTCTCTTTATTCATTATCATTTATTATTATTATCCATGAGGTTTTCACTATGACAAAATCTATAGATGCGGTTTCATTCTCAGTTTATTAATGGAATTAGTTATTCATTTATTTACTATGCCATATTGATTATGTCAGATTGATTGTGATTCACTTATTATTGTGCTCATGCTTCCGCTATTTGTAACCCTTACTGAGAATTTGAGCTCACACCTTTCATTTTCTACATTCAATAGGTGATAAAGAGAAGATATTTTATTGAGTTCCTGGGGATGCCGTTTTTAGTTTTTGTTATGTATTGTATTTTGTAAACTTTTCAAATGTAATTTGAGTAACATATATGTATCTAGTTTATTCAAGACTACTAAACTAATCATTCCTTCAGGATTTTTATTCCTTCTAACCATGCCAATATCAAAATTAATGCACTGGCTCCAGCCTAGAGGGGTCGGGGTGTTACAAGCACCCACTGGGTCCCTCAAGTCAAACACTAGGAGACATCATACTCGAGATTCTCTAGGTAAACACGAGTGAAGGCATCCTACATGGGATCCTTAGTGAAGAGCAAGGGAGGAATCATACATGGGATCCTCAAAGGAAGTACAACATAGGAATTCTATAATATGGATCCTATCAAAGGAAAAACAGGAGAGGTGTCCTACAAGGGGATCCCTAGGTCAGTACAAAAGTAAAGGCATCCCTCAAGGGATCCTTAGAAGTATATGGTCTCACAGCCTTATAGGCCAGAAGGGAATGTCTCACAAGGGGAACATCCTCTAAAGAATAGGTTACAGGAGATATCTCTCAGCTCATCTCCTATTAAAGGTCTCAACTAAGTTGGTCTGAACACCCAACCTATCATCCACGCCAAGTCTCACTCTTAGGTGTCAACTGAACTTGATAACTGGAGGAAAAACCCCTCTATTTAGATAGAAACCCCCAAAACCCATTTATATTACATCTTAATGTCAAAAGTATTCCACCATTGCGATCTACGTGAAAAAACGCTCAGAATAGACTACTCACATGCCCAATTCTGACTTCCAGGGCCCAAGATATCCCCAAAACTACTAAACTGAAGTCGTACATGGCCAGAACACATGGCCAGACCCATGGGGTCTGCCTGTATAATAGTAAACAACATGTAATTTACTGTACATGGCATGTAATGTTCACAAAAAGTTACACCGTGTGCATTTTCACCTGAACACATGCCCATGTACCACTACACGGCGTGTACTTTACTGTACACGACATGTACTCCTTAAAAACCACTATTCCATGTTCTATTTCACACGGCCAGTCACACGGCCACCCACTACACGACGTATACTCAAGGTACATGGCGTGAACTTAAGAAAACTTCACCCCCGAAACAATAGATCCGGACTTAAGAGGTCACAAGCAAGAAATATAAAGCTTGAAAGACTTAAAAAAATATGTTTAAAGGGGATATATGGAGAAAACATAAATGGACCTACCTTTAGGCAGAAACCGCCAAAGCTTCGATTGATTTCACGGCTCCCGGCTGCCGCACGCCAACTCAGCGCGTCGAGAGCTTCAAATCAGTACCCCTCTTGGATTAAAACTCTCTCTCTTTCTCAAAATACAATTTCTCCTATAGTTCATGGCCAAGGAGGAGGAGGAAAGAAGAGAAGGAAGAAAAGAAAAGGAAGGAAAAGAAGAAAAAGGGGCCCAGGCCGGCCCCAGCGTCCGACACGAGTTTATGCCTTACCTAGGCTAAAATCCCCAATCCGAACTCAACGACGCAGATGTAATTTCAATACGACATTCTGTTTAAAAGTCATTTCCTAACAAACCTATGCGAACAATTTAATATTTAATTTAATAATATTAAATATTAAATATTCCTCTAAAATTCAAATAGCTCAGATTTCCACCAAAATTCTGTCCTAGGGTAAACACCCTATTTCAAGACCAACAGAGTTGTCAAAAAAATTATCCGAGAACAGCTGGTAGGGGAAAATGACCATTTACCCCTCACGAGCATCCAACAGCAAAAATTCAAATTTCTGCTCAAAATTGCAGTCCAGAAAAACACGGGTTCTTACACCACTGTTCAACGACTGTATTATCAATGGTAAGGATACTTAACAGTAATTTAAATCCAATTGGATATAATAAAACAAAAAGAGTTCATGTTTTTTCTATATCCATAAGATGTTTAATTAAAATAAAGGTAATTTTATTCATAAATGTTTGAGTCGTTACAAAGGTTGTGACAACAGTGATGATTTATCATTGGTATTTTTGTGTAATAATTTAAATGGTAAATAATTATTCATAGGATTTTTGTTTGATCATTAGGTTGTTGGGGAGGGGGTGGGGGATGGGGTTCTTGATTGGAGTTTCCTCACCATCTCATGCTTTGATTTTTGGAACTTCAGTTTAGGTAGGGGTTCAAGACTTATCATTCTGTATTTATGTGAGCAATGGATTTATCATGATTTTTCTTTCTTTAGGTGGATGATATAGATTAATATAATCAATATAATAAATAATAAAAAAGAAATTAAAAGTAAGAGGGTGATAAACATGTTCTTTATAATGTTTTTTTGATATTTCCTATATGTTTACAATCTTATTAATGTTGCTAATAAGATATATTTTTTTCTACTATGTTATATATATAAATATTTATTTCCATTTTATATGTTAGAATCACCTTTTATAATAGGATAACCAATTAAAGATGGAAATGAAATAGAGGTGGTGGAAATTTATGAATTATTAATGTAGTTATTATAATTCAAAGATTAAATAGACATGAGAGGATTCCTAATATTAGTTGTTTGATATAGTTCACTATTGTTTTTGTTGTTGTTTTTATTGAAAATATGGTATAATAATTTGGGTTGTTGTGATTACCTTGGTTGTAATTATTTTTATTCTTTTCACCTTTAAAATTGGATAAATCAGGCAAAGTTGTTAATGAATCGATTGTGTAGAAATTTAAATTATGAATTTTTTTATTTGAGCATGAGAATCCGATATAATATTAAATAATGATTAACGATAAGTCCTTAAATGTGAAATTATATTAAGTTAACTCTTTCTTGTTGTAGTATGTGGAGTCTTTCTAGTAGTATTAAATGGGTGTTGGTTTGTTATCATGGATAGTTGGGAGGATGTGGCGTGGTTTAGTTATATCAGTGAAGAATCATCTATTGTGTGATTATGATAGTGGTGGAAGGGTTGGTTGTTTGAAAATGAATTGGTTTTATGACTATTATGGTGGATGTTGGCATGTGTTGTGTGTAGGTTCATACAATAATGGGTTTGGTTTTTGAACGCCCATATTATAGTTTCTTGGTTTAATGGAATATAGTTATAATTAATGAAAACAATATTATGATAATGGGTTGGAATTGATTAATTATGGGATATAAATGAATAATTATAATGAACGTAATGATTGTATTTAATACATAATGAAGTTTGGGATAAATGTTTTGAATTTGAATAGTGAATGTTTAATGTGGAAATGGTTTAATGAATGGATTGACATTAAATATAAATAATTTAATTGAATAATATATATAATTAGTGTTGAAAATATTAATCCTAGATAACTCTAATGATGATTTGATTAAATAGTAATTTAATGAATATTTTTATGGCTATCTTTTATGGATAGTTGGGGTTGGTTTGTGGTGAAGTGGTGGAAATAGTTAATAATTTATGGTAATATTGATGTGATGGTTGTTATGGGTGATGGTAGTATTAGATTGGTGTGAACCCTTAGGTTTGGATTGTGTGACTATACGACATTCATTATATTTTGTTATGATTTATTATGAACCACCACCCGAGATGGATAACCTTAATGACACCCATATGGTTTTGGGTGTCTTCCCAAATGTCTGGGTTATAGAGGGAATGGATGGATGACTTCTCCCTATTACCCAATATTCAATTATACATAGTAAAATATATGATGGCTCAAGATAGTTATATACATACAAGATGTAATGAATAATTGTTCGGGTATTCATATACTAAGTGACATGGTTTGTGATTATGATGCATGGTGGGGGTTATACATGGTAGGAGGTAATGTGGTTGATTTCCTTCATTTTTATGATATGTTACTATGATGGGAATATGATATGTTTTTGGGATGTAGTGATGTGGTATATAGTAGTGAATATGTGGTTATAGCTATGATGTGGTATGCATTTATATAGATATATTGATGTAGAAAGTATTTCAGTATATGACATGTGTCGTTGGGGTATGAGAGGGACCAAATTGATTGGGAAGTGATTGTGTGGTACCTTATTGATATATTATTTGATATTATGTTTCTTATACCTTGGATTTGATATCAATTGAGTGTGTCTTGGTGAGGTTGGGTAGTAGTTGACCTGATAGAGGTTTGAGTTGGTTCAATTGTTCATTCATTGAATCATAAGTACAATTCTTCTACAGTTACATGAGTGGTTTTGTGGATGATCCTCCAAAGAATACATTTATGCTCATCCAATTATATTAATATATGATTTTCATATTTATAAGAGAGAGTTGGTGCATGGTTTATAAACTACTAACTTTTGGATTTCATGGTTTATGTTTATGAGTTGTTACCGTATGACATATTTTTGGTATTTCATTTGGAGTTTATTTTATGAATGGCATTACATGAATTGGTAGGATTCTAGTTTTTTTCTTTATTAGAGGTATTTTATGGGTGGTTTATGATATATTCCTAATATTATGAGGGAAATTCCTCCCATTTATGTGTGATTACACCCTCTTGGTTGGATGGTTATGGATTGTGGGGGGCTTATGCGTGGTTAGCTGCCCAAGGGAACGATGCGATATCACCAGGATTTTGCAGCCCGGGTATGAATCAGGATAGACGAGGTAGGGTTGAATGACATGGGTGGAGAATGATATGGAACCATTGGGAAGATGATGGTAGTATTGGGCTTGAGCCTCAAGAAGGCTTCTTACGTATTACCATGGCTGGAAATCAAAGTCCACATAGTTTGGTGGGGCGATGGGACACTAAAAGAGGCGGCCCATGAGAATGGATGCATGGAGGGGACCCGGAGGTAGTGGAACCTCCGGGTTGGGACATGACCTTCCCAAAACACAAAGGATCAAGGGAGATACTAGGATGGGACATGGGTTATGGGATTAAACCTCAACGAGTCTTCCTACATATCCCTGTGGTAGGGAATCAAAGTCAACATAGTTCAAGAATGGGGCATGGAATCAGGGTGTACACAAAGGACAACGACCCAATGACATACTGGGGCTTACGCATGGTTATCAGCCCATGAGTTTTTCTGATGCCACTAAGGGATGAACTAAGGATGTGGGTCCCGACAAAGGGGACACTTTGGTTTACAAGTTCTTAGGGTTGAACCTTAGGGAGGCCTCCTACATACCTTGTCCAGGAGACAAGGATCAAAACTCACGTAGTTCGAATAGGTTTACCATTATTTGGGGTTGAACCTTAGGGAGGCTTCCTACATACCCAGCCTAGGATATAGGGATCAAAACTCATGTAGTTCAGATGGGTTTACCATTATTTTTGGCTAAACCTCAGGGAGGTTTCCTACGTACCCTGTCTAGGAGAAAAGGATCAAAACCCACGTAGTTCAGAGTGAGGCATAGGATCAGGGGTGTGCATGGAGGACAACGACCCTAAGATGATGTTGGGGCTTACATGTGGTTAGTGTCCCAAGAGTTGGTCTGGCTTCACTGGGAAGGACTAAGGATGTGGGTCCCAGCAAAGGGGACACCGAAGTTTACTGGTGTTTGGGGTTGAACCTTAGGGAGGCTTCCTACATACCCCGTCTAGGATACATGGATCAAAACTCATGTATTTAAAATGATTTTACCATTATTTTGGGTTGAACCTCAGGGAGTCTTCCTACATACCCTATCTAGGAAATAAGGATCAAAACCCGCGTAGTTCGAAGTGAGGTATAAGATCAGGGTGTGCATGAAGGAAAATAACCTGAAGATGATGTCGGGGCTTACGCATGGTTAGTAGCCTAAGAGTTGGTCTGGAATCACTAGGACGGACCAAGGATGTGGGTCCCAGCAAAGGGGATACCGACGTTTACCAGTGTTTGGGGTTGAACTACAGTTTACCATCATGCGGGATGAGAGGGGCATACAGTTTAACGTCATACGGGATGAGGATGAACCAACATAAAGATGTTTGGGACTAATGGGTGATGGGATTGAACCTTAGGGAGGATTACTAAGTACCTTTCATGGAGAGGGAAAAGATTAAAGTCCACATAGTTCATAAGGGGGCTTGGGAATTACATGCTAAGGCAGACCAGAGAGGATTCCATGGTTGATGCTTACTCCATGACCATGTGAGTCATTCCCGGTGTGAGAAACATGCGGTAAAAAATACCTGAAGACTATGTTGTGAAAGGTGTGTACATGAGGAATGAAGTGGGGCATACACATGGTTGGTGTCCCAAAGAGGAAACATAGGCTTGCACTTGGTTAGTGGCCCAAGAAGATGGAGATTGGGACTTACTCCATGATGGAGGACCGATGGCGATAAAGCTCAAATGGAGAGGGATAGGGTAACAAAGGTCCCTATCCCCATCTCTCCTCTAGTATTTTCACACCGAATAATAAAGGAGGAGAAAGGATTCCACCTCCCGCAAGAAAGGCTAAGGGATTGTACCAAGATGGTTTCCCCTCCTCACGGATAGATGCCACTCCCACAAAGAGGATATCATTCCATGCAAGGAAGATCTCACTCCCGTGGAGACCAGTGGGCGTGGAAAATGTCCGAGATAGGGAAACTTGTATATATTTCATGGGATGAGGCTACAGTTTAATGTCATGTGTTGAGGACGATGTTTTTTGGCAGTTTAAAATCTTGCAGCTCTAACGATGAGGATTCACTCATCACCTCTAGGACTTACACAACTCATACCCACCCACACTTGGGGAAGGGAAGACATCAACAATGCCATGGTGAGGTGGTGTTATGGAGTGATCCATTGATGGGATCATGTTAACATGGCTATGTGAATAAGTAATAGTTGTTAGCATTCCTATGTGAAGAAGCAAGAGGAAAAGAAACACAACATGAAGCACCGCCTAAGGGACCTTGAAATCACTTCGTATAAACCTAGAGGATCGTACGGGAGAATGGCTTATGAAGAAAAGAGGTTCACAGGAAGGGACCTTGTGAATCTCTGGTGCCCCACAAAGTGGAGAGACTCTATGAAGGGGTATGCTTCACAAAGTATATTATACTAGCCTAGGCATGGGTTATACATGCATACAAAGGGTGATTCACGAAGTGCAAGTGATTTCATAGAGTAGGACTTCACAGAGCATGGGTGCCTTGCAAAATGCAACACTGTGAAGCAATGTACTTCGTGAAGCACAATAATCCTGCCTTAGCATGGGGTTCACATGTGCATGTAAGGTAATTCATGAAGCACAGTGACCCTACCTTATCATGGGTTTCACATGTTCATGGAAGGTACTTTGTGAAGCATGAGTGTTTAGCGAAGACCCGAGTTCCCTTAGAGAGATCCTTCCTTTTCAGGGGCTCGTGGGATCTGCGAAGGGCATCCCTGCTTGAATATGGGTTATATTTAAGCTAAGTAAAAGGTATTTCACAATGCTCAAATACCTTGAAGAGCTCATTTCTCTCAATACTTCACAAAGAAGTGGTTTCTTTGTGGTTTGAGAGCTGAGAAGGAGAAAGGTCGAGGCATCCGTCCTTTGGGTCTGAGGGAAGCCTAGTATTTATAGGTGAAGGGAGGAATGAAGATTTGATAACTCATTTTAAATCCATGTAGTGCTTTGCGATAAGTCTCGAATTGTGTCAAGTTTTTCATAACCATAGATTCGACCATCATCCCCTCCTCGACACAGAGGCCTCCTTAATTCCCTCCGTAGTGCTCGTAGAGGATTTTCTCAATTTACTAGGGATCACATAGGTGATCCAGTTCCCTTTATGGAACGAAGATTCCTATCAATTGTGTCATAACCACGGATTATTCCACCTCTTTTACTCTGCGGCATTCATAGAGGAGGCCATGGATTTGTGACAGTCACGATACTGAGGGGCTTCACAAAGGAGCTTCGCGAAGAAACCCATTTGGCATTGGTGTGCACTTTGTGAATTGTTTCCTCTAAACATATTTTGGCACCAAAAAATCCCCCCCCTCAAACTTGGACCCAAGGAGAAAACGAGGGTCAAAGTTTGAGGGTAGATCGCCAAAAATTTTAGGCGAATCTCAAAGCAATATCGCGTAGTAGGGTTGCGATGCGGAGAGGCAATGCGTAGGTTGGGAATACCTTGAAGCTCACTGTGGCCAGGCATGCCACAAAGCTCAGAGCTCATCACCTATAAATAGGGGAGGACAACCCTTTGTTTGTCCTTACTCATCTCTGCATTCTCACACTCGGGCTCTCAATTCGTGAAGCTTTTCACACTCTACGATTGCACTTTGTGAACCAAGCCATCTTTTCTCTATGGCGCTCAACAAGTTTTCTAAATCTACAATCGTGTGCTTCACGTCTTGTTCCAACAAGGTCTGTGGTAGGGCTCTGCAACCTGTCTTTTTGATTGAGCTCTATGATCGAGCTCTATGATTGAGCATCGCAACCGAGGACAAAATTTTCTAAAATTTTATGACAAAATGACTCACCAGGAAGCTTTGGAGGGGGGGGGGGGTCCTTGTGGATGCTTCCTAGAGTGAAGAGATGGATGATAAACTGGGGATCATAGAATGCATGTGGAGCCATTCAGATCACGAATCCTTGGTGGAGCTGTTGTCAGACAGCCAGAAGAACTACCCCCTATGAAAAAGACTGCCTTTATACAGCTTTGGTCTAAGGGATGATGTCCTCATTCCCGATGCAAGCAGGGATGATCTATCCTACTAGTTCAGGAGTACTTCATGCCAATGCATTTGGTTCAGGGTGGCTGATGGTCATACTTGGGAGGATTATACACCCATCAATGCTGACTAATTGTATAATCATGTAAACAACGTTGATGGGAAGGTGTTGCAGCTAGAGGTATCTCCCCTATAGTACCACACCATTCTGAAGGCGGCCTTGGGGAACCCGGAGAAGGGTTGGACCAATGAGTGGGATTTGCACTAGGGTGTTAATTTCAAAGATGACTGGGCATGGGCTTATTAGGTATGTGCCTCCTATGAGAAGTTTGGGGCAGAGATAAGGTGAGTGGGCCTGTATGAGGCAACATGGGCCTCCCAATTCCACATTTACTAGCTGAAGTAATTGATTCCAGAGTTGCTGAGTCGGTGGTTGTTGAGGACTAACACTTTCCATTTTTACCATGGGGAGGTCGGTATTAGCCTCTGGGTCCTGCAAAAAATCTTAGGGATTCTGATATTGGGGGTGATGTATGACGAGTTCCTCCCTACCATGAATACATGGGAGGACCTAGAGAATATGCTGCAATTGGAAAAAGGCATTGATGGACCTAGTGCTAGGAGAGGACAAGTAGTCGGTGGGGGATGTCCACTTTAAGTGGTGGTTCAGTCAGTTCTTGCATTCCCCTGTAGATGGTAAGTTTCCTGTCAGGCCTCCTACTTGCCCGAAGGGGGTCCAATGCAGTAAGGAGCACTCCTAATGTCAACTCTTAGAGGACATCTAGTGGAATACATGGGAGTTTAGCTTCATCATTGAGCAACAACCGGTGGTTAGCTTGGCTGCGTTCATTTTGACACTCATTTTTGTCTAGATAGTTCAAGTAAGGGATACGAATATGGGCATATGACCAAGCACATTTATCATGACATCTATGTTGGCGATGGGAGAGCGGGTCAATTTGGGGATCCCAATGCTCACTAAGTTGTACAAAGTGATGTGTCATATCAGTGAAGGGAAGAATCCACATAGTGTGTGTGGGCCGCTCTATCTTCTGTATGGGTGGATAACGATGCATATGGGCACCTGTGAATACCCAAACCCCATTTACCCTCTAGGGTCGGACTTCTGACTGACTATTTTGAATACGGTGGGGAGTTTCCCAACCAAGCTGACCCCGCTGTTGGTGTTGAACTAGGTCTGGAAGGCGGATGAGTTCAACTTACACCCATTACCATTTCTAATAGGCGTGTTCACTGATGAAGACCAAGGAACGAAGAAGCATCGGTCCTACCTCTTGGAATTTCGGGATGGAGTCCTGGTGGAGCAGGTTGACCGTGAGCCTCTTTGTGATCCATACACCCCACACCACTTCACGAGACAGTTCTGGTGCATGTAGAGGATGACCCTGCGAGTCTAATTAGGAGTACGCCACAAGGACCATTCATGTGTGATGAGGAAGATGTGGGTCATGTTCACATGGGAGGATGGGAAGATGTGGAATGATCTGCCTCCACCCACAACTGTCTATGGGCTAGTGAAGGAATATGCCAAGATTTGAGAGGTAGCCTACCCCGATGAGATGTTAAAGCGGTAGACCGTATGTGCCAATGATGGAGTACCTCCTCAACCTCGAGGTCAGGGCTGCAAGGCGACAAGAACGTCCTGTGGTGGCAGGGATACAGTAGCGGTGAGACCCACACTGACCGAGAGGTAGGCAGCAGTGGTAGGCCCGAAGGTCCTAGAGGAGCAAAGTCAGCCAGAGGGGAGGCCCCCTACGGGGTTTCGTAGGATATCCACTCAGGCTCTGGGGAAGTGGTTGTGCCATATAGATATGCCTGAGGATGATGTATTCACAGAGGATTGAGACATATGGGATGTCAATAGACAATTTCTTAACCCTTCTCAGATGTGGAACCATTTAAACCATCTCAGGATGGATTATTTGTGGATTGGTCCCGCCAGGGCTGGCTTTTCGGTATCAAAATTGGTGGGGGATCAGTACATCTCTGAGCTGGAGTACTTTGTGCACTCTCGGGGTGCTCTATGTCTAATGAAGGATTGGGTGAAAGTGTTTCTTGATCAAACAATCCCTCTATAGCTATCTGTCACCGACTTGATGGAGCGCTTCCCCTACTGGAAGAATCATAAGGGTCCTCTTAGGGGGAGGAGACTGGTAGAGGGAGCCCCACAGAGGAAGTTAAGGTTAATAACTCGGATATGGAAGAGTTTATCGAGGATCTTGAGGTAATACTTAAACCATTTTTCTATGATCCTCGTTGGGGATGCTTATCCCTTCTCAACTAACATTTGACCTGTGTAGGAGGGCCTCATACGCAAAACTCACTCCCATGCAATAGTGGATGCGACTTCGGGATCTGCACCCGTGATGATGGTGATTACCGCACCTAGTGGGTATGTGACACCCATGGTGGTTTCCCCAGAGTCTTAATATTTACCAACCATACACGGAGGTCCATGCCTCAGTTTTCCAGTCGCAACAACTCAAGGTAGAGACCAACTATTTGATCTCTGTAAGTCTTCTTTAGAGAATTTGTAACTGTCATCCATTGAATCAGGCAAACTGAAGTTGGTGTATTATCACATGCACAGTTCTTCAAATGGTGTGGGATACATTGGAAAGGATGACTGGGGCTCCTGGTACTACTTTTCCCAAGGGAACACTAGTGGTTGTGGAAGAAGATGCCCATATTAACCAAGCCGTATCGCTCCCGATCATAGGGGGGACTGTCAGCAGGACTGAACCTGAAATCATCGAGGTGTAATCCGATGATGGGGAACATTCGGATAACATGGGACCTGGCCTACCCATCCAAAAAATGGATGAGGATCCTTCTGATGATTTCCATGAGGCGTTCCCCGCTTATAAACCTACTAACCCCAAGGACTGGGACGAGATGACTTCTGATGAAGAGGATAGCAAGGTCATCCATCGCTGGTCATGGAAGATGATCAAGCACTTCATCGAGGAGACCCCTCAAGCATAATGGATAGATAATATGGGGAGAATTCATTCTTGGCTGTGTGAAATATGCACTGAAGGAGTGGATTTCCGACATCCTCATATGCTCATATGAGATTTCATGGAAGAGAAAATATGAGAGCATGACCGTGGCCTCAGTGTGGGCTGGTAGTGAAGGAAGTCTATGAACATAAAGAGGCTCCAGGAGGCCGAAAATGAGATCCAGTATTTGAGGGCGTGGGTGGATGAGAATTCTTCTTTCCTTGATGTGCAATTAGGGCTCATATCACATTTTAAGGCCTAGATGGCAGAGGCTGAGGAATAGAAGAGACAAGCCTCTGAAGAGATGGCTATTATCTAAGCTGATGAGGGTTAGGCCCGAGTTGAGGTTGATGAATTACTCCGCATTTCCATTGAGGAGGATCAGGAGATTAATAGGCGATAGTAGATCTTGGATTCCACATGCTAGAGATTGGAAGAGCTGGGACACTCCATTGAAGAGGTCAACCCATCTATGGGAGGGACAAATCCTTGGGCACTATAATTTGTGTAAACTCATAAACTTACTTCCATGCATTAACTTTTTATGTTGGTTGCGTGCTTGAGTTCCATTATTTGTTTTGTTTTACTTCATTTCAACCACATTCATGAAATATCCAATGATTAATCCCTAAGATCGCATGGGTCATGCCCAGTGTGAGAAATAATGGATGACCGCATCACTATTCTGTTTGAATATGAGAGTGCCAACTAGGATTCGGGCATCTGAGATCTAAACAACTAATCTGAATTTCTAGGAAGAAATAGGAAGGCCTAACTGGAGAATGAAGTTCTCTGAGCAGTCAAATTTCCGTTTTTCCAACATGCTCTAGTGTACGAGTGGGGTAACGTCAGTGGTGTTAGAATCAATCTGAATAGAGGGGAGTGAAAAGTGTGAATCATGATACCCAAAATTCGGGACACTGTAGGGATGGCATGACAATTAAGGGATAACTTTTGACCATATTCGAGACACATTATCCCTATTGCGTTAGCCTGAAATGGGGATAAAAAAAGGGCCTACTGCTGACCATGTTTGAAACATGAGGCCTAACTCAAAATGTCATCCATTAGTCTTCTGGAACGTTAGCCCAAGATAGTAGGCGATCCATAGGCCGACCATCCATACTACTAGGTGGTTCCTTCAGGTATGAAATAATATGAGGATCCTAATAAAGGGCATGAAAAACGTGGAGGGTGGAGTGATGGGTTGTTCGAATAGAGTCCAATGATCTTGAAATTATGCCATCGTGATGAAAACACATTAGGTAGGCGCATCAGTATAAACTAAGATCAAAACTACTTCTAGATAGGACCTTTCTGGTGAGGAACTATAATTCCTTGTAGTTTTATGTCATGCCAAAGATAATGATAGACACGTAGTTTAACATTGTACAGAGAGGACAATGCACGAAATAGTTTAATGTCATATGAACAAGACGTTACACATAGTTTTATGGTCATACTGACTGGACAGAGGACAATAGTTTAAAGTCATGTTGTATGTATTATAGGCTTCTAGTTTAAGTTCATAGAGACTAGATCGTGATCGGGGATGAGGGGGCAGAAGGGTTAATGACCCTGGGGCTGGGCCTGAGGTGAAATTCCTGGGCATCGCTACGTATCCCATAAGGATGAGAATCAAGCTAGACATAGTTCTTGAGAACAGTGTGGTTTGATACCAATTCTGGTTGGGGGAATCCTCTCTAGTGAGGAAGCTGACATGTCCCATAATTATCACGGGGCATACTGAACTTGTTCAGGTTAGAACCGCAGTTTAAAGTCATGTGTCGAGGACATGGTTACCTAGAAAGGAATCATGCGGTGTGGTACATATACTAACGTGAATGAGGACTGTAAGAGTCCACACCACACCATGTGTTCCCAATGGGATTTTTCTTTAGACCATAGACCCGAGGTGGTATAACTTGGGGCTAGACCTGAAGGAAAGTGTTCGGGTGTTCCTACGTACCCCATGAGGATGGGAATCAATCCATATGTAGTTCTGAAGATGTCATGTAGTTTAACGTCATGCAACAAGGAAAGAGAGTGGAAGGGGAGATCCCAAAGGGGGGAGCACGTGGTGTGGCCATTATAGACCTGATATGAATGAGGACCAAGAAGTCTATGCCACACCATGTGTTCCTAGTGGTATTTTTTTAGACCATAGAACAGAGGTGGCCTAATTTGGGTTGGGCCCAAGACAAAGTGTTTGGGCATTCCTACATACCCCATTAGGATGGGAATCAATCCATATGTAGTTCTCATATTACAGTTTCACATCATGTGGTATGGGAAGGCATGTGTGGTTTGGCTGCACTAGTACACATCCTAACAAAACCACTAAGCCCATGTGAGTCATGCTCAATGTGGGAAATAAGGATTAGTGATGGGAATTTACTGGTATAGAGAGGCACACATGAGGGGAAATGGAAGGCTAGGTGAATGAGTTCTCAATACTACTAACCCACCTGCTTAATGCACATAGATGTGTGGAGGTGTAAAACTGAGTGTTCTGAAATTACACTTGAACATAAGGGAGTGTAAAGTTGTGAATCATAGTGTCCGAGATCTAGATTTCAATAATGGTGGTGTGATGATAGAGGATAACTGTTTACCATGTTCGAAACACATCATCCATTTAATATTATCCTAGCATGGGGGAAAAATGAGGGTCGACCACTAACCATGTTCGAAACACCGGACCTATCGCAAAATGTCATCCAAGGTTTTCTGAGGCATTAGCCCAAGATAGAAGGTAAGCCAATGTGGCATGAGACTATGCTTTAAAGGGGGTCCCTTCAGACGTGAAAGCGGATGGGGATCCAAATAAAAGGGCTCATGAAGCGTGAACATGAAATGAGGGAATGTCCATGCGAAATTACACACTTTGGGCTCTTTTCCATAATACATTTGAGTATGCCAATGATACGTATCAGATAAAGGGAATTGAATCCCTTTACAAGGAAAAGGGTCTTGGGAATATAAACTCCTATTTTAAGGTCATATAGTGGACCATTATAAGGGAACTTGGTTTAATGAAATATGTGCAGGGTGAAGAAGTAGCCAAACCTGATGCGTAGTTCTCGTAGGAAGATCCTAGTTTATAGTTGCAGAACTCAGACCAGGTTGGAAAGAGACAAGGGAGACACATGGTGCGGTTATTGAAAAACCCAATGTGAATAAGGACCCAAGAGGTACTCATCACACCAGATGATCCCAACAGATTTTGTGGCAAGGGGCTGGAAAGAGGTCATGATTTGAGATACTTGGGGCTGGACCCAAAGAATAAACATCTGGGTGTTCCTACATATCCCATGAGGATGGGAATCAAGCCGTACATAGTTCTCATGGGAAGATCTTATTTTATGGTTGTAAAAATTGGACCATAATGTAAAGGAGAAATGGAGACACATTTTCTGGCTATTGAAAAACCCAATGTGAATGAGGATAGTAGGATTCCACATCACACCATGTGCTCCTAGAATAGATTTTAGGTTGAGGGAAAAAAATGAAATTTAGGCTGGGCCCAAGGAAAAGTTCCCAGGCATTCCTACATATCAAATTATTATGGTAATCAATCCATACGTAGTTCTTAAAGATGATGTGGTAGGGTACCAATTCCAGGGACAACACTGTCGTGCAGGTCTGGTCCATGCACCAAAAGAAGCTGCATTTGGTGGATCCTATTTATTCTTTAGGGTTTAATGGAATGCATGTTTTTTTAAGCAACAACCCTAGGACATAGAATCTAGGCGTCGCTACAATAATCAAGCCCTATGTAGGCCTTGACAACTGGCATGGTGGATGAACGGTACCAAACATTATCTCCCCTCGAGTGAGGACAATATAATGCAATGCTATTTTTCATCATGCAGCCAGGACGATAATGTCACCGTTTAAGGTCGTATGACAAGACTGACCCATGAATTTTAACGTCATGTAGAAAAGATTAAATAGTTTAAAGTCATGTGGGACCGGTCATCATAGTTTAAAGTCATATGGATTGGATGCTACTAGAAGAATGGGGTTTTAGATGGAATGTGCAAGGTGTGAAAAAGTATACCCAGCGTGAATGAGGACAAGGTCCACATCACACTATGCACAATTCTAGAGGAGAAACCTCAAGCCGAGGGGCCGAAAAAGATTAGAGAATATGGGGTTAGACCCAGATATGAAATGTCCTAGAGTTCCTATGTATCCCATGAGTATGGGAATCAAGCCACACATAGTTCTAGAGGTGTCGCGTAGTTTAACTTCATATGATAAGGACATGTGGAGATCTTAGTTTAAGTTCATAGAGCTCAAACCAAAGGAAATGAGACTCTTCAAAGTGGGCATAAACCTTGATCAAATCCCTAATCCCACACGAGCCGTGCTCTATGTAGGAAGTAAGGGTAGAGAAGGTCTTCACAACATGTGGAATATAGAGAAATGGGTAAATGGCATAGATCCTCGAATGACACCACACCATGGATTTGTCCTCTTAACATGAAAACACGCACTGAGGGACAACACCAAGAGTGTAAAAATTCCACTTGGACGTGATGGAATGGAAAAATATGTGAATCAAACAACCAATATTTAAGGCTTAATGGAGGTGGAATAATGATGGATGATGACTGTTGATCGTGTTTGAAACAAAGCATCTATATCATGTGACCTGAAATCAGAACAACAAATGAGCATCGATCGCTGACCATATTCGCAACACAGGACTTGTATCAAATTATCATCCATAATACTCAGGGACATTGGCCTGATATGGTAGTAGATTCATAAGGTCGAGAATCCATTCCATTCAGGGGTCCTTTCAGATGTGAAAGATTATGAAAGCCCAAATAAAGGGAAACATGAAGCATGGAAATGGATAAAAATATTTCTATGTAGAATCCAATACTCTAGGTCCTAAACCAGAGTGCTCTTGGGCACATTGGTGGATTTACAAATAAGGTCGAGGGGACTAATTTGAGAGCAGGCGACTCAAGAAGATGAGTGGAGAAAAGGGGGATGGAGAGATCTCAAGAGGGAGAGGTACATGACTTGGATATTACAAACCCGACGTAAATGAGGACATAAGACCATACCGCACCACATACTCCCTCCTAGAGGACTCAGTATAGGGGGCCAGAGAGATGAGGAGGTTTCTAAGAAATAGGGTTGGACCCGAAGACAAAATGGATGGGTTTTCATATGTATCCCATAAGGACGGGAATCAAGCCACACGTAGTTTTGAAGTGCCGTGCAGTTTAATGTCGTGCGGTAAGGACAAGGTGGGGAATTTCAAGGAGGAATGTCTATGGAGTGGTGAATAACCTGATGTGAATGAGGACAAAATACCATCTACACCACAACCTTCATAATTCCCAGAGAGAACTCGGTCCAAGAGGCCAAGAGAAAGGATAGATGAACCTAGGATGGACCTGAAGACAAAATGTCTATGTTTTACTATGTATCCCATGAGGATGGGAATCAATCCATACATGGTTCTTGAGATGTCGTGTAGTTTAATGTCATGTGACAAGGATGTGGTAGATCTCAGTTTATGGTCATAGAGTTTGGACTGTAGATTCCCAGTTTAATGGCATGTGCATGGGAAATATGGGTGGGAAGGGTGAATTATCGTGCCTATCATTTGGTAGACCACAGAATGAAAACAATGATTGAGGATAACTGCTGACCATGTTTGCAACAAAGTATCCATGTATTGCAACCTGTAATGGGAATAACAAATGAGTTTTGACCACTGAATATATTCTCAATGCGATACTTGTATCAAATTGTCATCCATAATCCTCGGGGGCGTTGGCCCAAGATGGTATTAGAGACCTGAGGCCTAGAATCCATGCTATTAGGGGGTCCTTTAGGATGTGAAAGATGATGGAAACCTAAATGATGGGATACATAAATCATGGTGGTACCCACGCATTTTAACATCTTGCAATAAGGATGATAATGCAGGTGAGGTGTCTTAAGGGGATGTGTGTGGTGTAACACAAATAGCCAGACGTGAATAAGGACATGGAGTCCATACTACACTGCCCAACCCTAAGTGAGAAATTGGGATAGGGGGCTAGAATGGTTGAGGGACTTGAGGCTAGGACACAGATAGAGAGTCCTAGCCAATTTGCAGTTTATCATCATGTTGGAAGAGTGCTGAGTAATTTTACATCCTTCAGCCCGGACAGATCATGCAGTTTAACGTTGTGTAGTGAAGATGGTGGTGATCTTAGTTTAAGGTCATAAATCTCAAACCATGATCATGTGACCCTTTATGCAAGTATTTCCTTACCAAATCTCTTAATCCCATGTGAGCAATGCTCTATGTGGGAAACAAGGAATGGGATTAGGTTCTCCCTAGTATATAAGGTAACGACAATGAAGGAAAGAGATCAGGTGGGGTCAATCCCAATGAGACCAACATCCCTTCTTGGGGAATATTGATGTTTGAAAGGATAACATGACAAAATGAGTCACTGCACCCAATATTTGGGACATATGAGGATGGTGATAATGATAGAGTATGGCTGCTGACCATTTTCGAAACACAGTATCCATATTTTGTGACCTAAAATGGGAACAACAAATGAGCATCGAACACTGACCATATTCACAACACGGGACTTGTATAAAAGTGTTATTCAAGACCCTCTAGGACATTGGCCCAAAATGGTAGGTGAGCCATAAGACCAAGAATCTGTACTATTTGGGGGTCCTTTCAGATGTGAATGCTGATGGAGTCCCAAATGATGGGACGTATAAAGCGTGAATATGCTCATGCAGTTTAATGTCATGCGGTAAAGATGGAAAAAGTGGAGATCCCCGAGGAAGGGGATACATGGTACGATTATGATAAACCCGATGTAAATGAAGGTAAGAAAATATTTCACCACACCATGTGTTTTGAGAAGCATCCAGGCCAAGGGGATAGACCCAAGGGAAGGTCTTGATGTTTGGGGATGGGCCTACGAATGAAATGTTTGGGTATTCCTATGTATCCTGCGGGGGTGGGAATCAATCCATACATAGTTTTGAAAGAGTCTTGTAGCTTAATGTCGTGCGGTGAGGACATGGGAGAATAGAAGAATGAGAGGGGAACATGGTTTGATCATCATAAAACCAACATAAATGGGGCCTAAAGAAGTATACACTACACTATGTGTGATCCTCTAAGAGAACTATACCCATGGGGGAAGTAAAAGAGAAGAATTTGGGAGTTGTACTCTAAGACGAAGCATTTGAGCATTCCTACATATCCCATGGGGATGGGAATCAAGCCATATATAGTTCTTGAGATGTTGTTCAATTTAACATCATGCATAAAGGATGTTGGGAGATATTAGTTTAAGGTCATAGAGCTCAGACCATTTCTGTAGTTTATTGTCATGCGAGATGAGTGTTGAGTAGTTTTACATCCTTCAGCCTTGACGGATCACTCATTTTAATGTTATCCAGTGAAGATAGAATAGTTTAAGGTCATGTAGGACTGGCTTACTCAGGCAAAGTACTGGTTGAGGAATTTGGTGTTGGTGGGAGGATTGATACACTCACCATCCATAGTAACTAGGGAGTATGCACCATTGGGGTAAACCATGTGAATGACGTAAGTTACTTCCCATTTGGGCTCCAACTTCAGTGGATTCTTGATGGGTATCATCGACATTCACAAGCCAACACCATGTCACCTTATATAAAAGAGCGGAGGTGAACATTCTTGTTGAAAGCTCTGGCTATCTTATTCTAATGCCTCTCTAGATTGTGCAGGGCACAAAGCCTATTCTCCTCGAGTGCTTTTAGTTCATCCAGACGAATTTTGGCTACCTTATCTAGTGTCTACTAATAATAGAAATCTATGCGCAATGAGGGAAACTGAATCTCGATGGGAAGGACTGCCTCTATTCCATAGACTAGGGAATATGGGGTCACTTGAGTGGAATTATGAGTCTTCATCCGATAAGCCCATAGATTATTGTGGATTTTATCCGACCAAATCTTCTTGTTATGACCAACCATATTCTGCAAAATGTTAGAGAGGATTTTATTGAGCGCCTTGATCTGCCCATTTTCTTGCACATGATAGCAGGAGGTGTGGTTAGAATAAATGTCGTACTTGGCATACAACTTCTTCAGTTCAGCTACTTAGAAGTTGGTGTCATTATCGGTGAGGACAACGTGAGGGACTCTGAATCAGTATATGATATTAGAGCTCACAAATTCAACGATAGAACAGGCCTTGACCTCCTTGAGTGGAACTGACTCTACCCACTTGGAAAAGAAATCCATAGCAGTCAGGATGAACTTGCACTGGCAAGCTTTCACCAATAGATATGGTCCCATGACATCAAGTCCCCAGACCGCAAAGGTCTAGGAGTACTTAGTAGTGTGGAGAGGTTCTAGCAGCCGATGCATAAAGTTAGAATGGATTTGGAACACATGACATCTCTCGGAAAACTTGATGCAGTCACAGATCATGGAAAGATAAAAATACCCCAATCTATGGATCTGGTGAGAGAGTTTCAACCCTGTCTGATGAGACCTGCAGGAACCAGCATGAAAATCTTGCATGACCTGAGAAATCTCATCTTATTGAATACAACAGAGGAGAACCCCATCAAACCCACACCTATAGAGGATCTGCTCAAGACTGGGACCACTCTGGAGGGTGAAATACAATGTGTGCCATTGAATTATCTCATTCTCGGCTCGATCTGTCGGGAGATTATTGTGCTAGAGGTACTTGATAAAGGGGATCCTCCAATCAGAAGTCACTTCCAACACTACGGCAAGGGGACCTGGGGGTCCCAACATAAAGTCATCGGTGGTAAGGTGTCTTACCTACATGATATCATTGTTGTCTAAAGTAACTAGAGCGATGAATCTCTGATGCATCATGTGGATAATCAAATCAGCATGATTAGGCTCTGCAAGAGATGTGTCCAGGTTGGCCAAGGCATCAGATCGACCATTCTGAGACCGAGGGACATGAGTAAATTCTGACCAAGATGGGAATTGGGCCATCAATTGGTGGGTACATTCTAATAGTCATATGAGCTCCGACTTCTTGATAACGTAGTCACTATTGATCTTCTTGACAACTAGTTTAGAGTTCCCTTTTACATGTAAGTGGGGAATTCCAAGCTCTAGGGATAGCTCGAGACCGATAATGAGATCCTGATACTTTGCCGCATTGTTGGTACAACCTTCTGAAAACAGTAATGAGTATGGAAGAATAGCTTGTGCTGGTGTGATGAAGGTGATACCCATGCCCACTTTGTTGAGTTTAGGATCATTGAGTCTTCTGTCGGTAGGGCTCCGGGACGCACCATCAAAGCACATTTTCCAACACAGAATGGCTTGATCTACCAAGAGGATTGCCTCATCTGGAAAATCAAGATTCATAGAATGGTCCGCGGGAGTTGGATGGGTGGAAAGGAAGTATGCCAATGCCTGTCCCCTAATAGCATTTTGGGGGAAAAAAGTGAAGCCAAACTACTAGAGAATCACTGCCCAATGAGCTAGATTACCTGTTAACATGGGGCGGTTTAGAATGTACTTTAGCAGATCCACTCGGGACACTAGATATATCTCATGGTGTTGTAGGTAGTGTCAAAATTTCTATATTTCAAATACCAGCGCAAAGGTATCTCTTATATATATAGGAATATCTAGTCTCTGTATCGAGGAGCATGCGTCTGAGATAGTATAAATTGTTTTCAGTTCCCTCATTGTTCTTCTAGGTGAGAAGGGTGTTGAGAGATTGTTCTAGAGAGGCCACACAAAGGATAAGTGGATTTCCAAGAACATATGGCATCAGAACCAGAGGATGTAATAGGTATTGCTTGATCTCCTCAAAAGCAGTCTGACACTCATCCCCCTGATAATCGATACCTTTATTCATGATCTGAGAAAAGGGATTACACTTTCTATCCATATTTTCAATGAATCGGCATATATAGTCTAAGTGGCCTTGAAATCCTTGAAGCTCCTAAATGTTGCTCAGGGCAGGCATCCAACTTATGGCCTTGATCTTCTTTGGATCGATATTGATGCCCCTATAATGAAGCTGAGAAAATTTTCGAAGGTGACCCTGAAGGTGAACTTCAATGGGTTCATCTTCAGATGGTAGGATCAGAGGAAGATGAACACTTTCTCAGTATCTTTGAGATGGTCCTGAAGCTAGTGAAATTTGACCACCAGATCGTCCACATAGCATTCCACCAATGTCCCAAGGATCGGATTAAATATGAGATGCATGGCACGCTGATAGGTGACACCAACATTCTTTAGACCGAAGGGAATTACCTGGTAGCAGAAAGTACCTTGTGGTGCCCTGAAGGCTGTTTACTCTTCATACTTAGGGGCCATTCAAATTTGGTTATATCCAAAATACCCATCCATGGAGGAGATATCCTAGAACACAGTGGTGGCATCAATCAACAGTTCCATCGCAGGAAGGGGGAAATCATCCTTTAGACAGTGACAGTTGAGGTCCCAGAAGTCGATGCAGACTATGATCTATCTGTTATTCTTCTTGAAAGACACAATGTTGGCTAACCATCTAGGGTATTGGACCTCCTTGAAAAAGTTGGCCCAGATTATATTATCATCATCGGCCTCGACCACGACACCATGAGAAGGGTGCATCTTTATGGGAGGTTGTTTGAACCCGCAATGACTTTCTGGAAGACTGAGGTGGTGGATGGTGACCCGAGGATCTAGTCCTAGCATCTAATCATAACTCCAGGAAAATACATCACGATGCTGTTTCAAGAAGTCCATGTATCATTATTTCTCCTCAACAAGCATAATGACACTGATCATGGTTGGATTTGGATCTGTCTCATTACCGAGGTTCACTTGTACCAATTCATTTTCCGTGGTAGAAACACCCTCTTAAAAAGTAGGAGGAGAATCATCTAAATCCTCATCTTAACTCAAAGAGGAAGGATCGTTGGCGGGAGATGATTCTTCCAAGTCGATAGATCCGAATGGGACACTAGTATCAGCCTGAGCAACTATAGACATCACGTCGGGGAGCTCCTATACTGCTGAAACCATAACAATGAAAGTTTTCAACCCGATCCCATATGGACTTCGACCCAAGGGGCCACACTTGATGATATCAAAGAAATAATGGTGCATCGTCTTGATCTGGTTTATACCATCCGGATGAAACAAGAAAGTATGGAATATTGTCATTTCCATGTGGTAAACATCTAAATACCTTATGGGAGTAGGAGGCTCTAGGATCACCTGAGAAAGATTTTTATAGAAGTACGAGGTGATCTTTCAGAATCCCTTATAGGGCCAGATGACTGAGTCCGATCCAAAATAGAACATGGCTGATCGTAGCGCGATAGTGGTGGCTCTACCTGATCAAGTAGCACAAATGGTGGTGAAGGTGGACTTGGTGAAACTGGATGAGAAGGTTGAACATGCTGAGCTCTACGCTAGGATTTTTGTCTAGTTTCAGTGGCATGCACGACCTGGATAGAAGTATTGATTGAGGCATTCTGAAAAATCACATAACCATGGCTTTGTCGATGCTGGCATCAGCTGGGGACATTGGGAGAATCCTTCTGGCATTCCTTATCATCAGGAATCATGTAGGGCTTTACCAGCTCTACGGTGTTAACTAAAGCGCACCCTTGGTTGTCACTTGAAGATTCCTCCATCACTGGACAGATTCTAGGGGAATTCAACAACTCCATGGGAATGAAATCTCTGAGAGTATGGTATGATAATGGCATCGGTGGGGGACTTTGTTTTCCCTTTCACCACTGATGTTTTCCCTTCTGGGAAGAGGAAGGTTGAGAAGTCGAAGCAGAAGTAGTGGATGCAAGTGACGCGACAAATTATAAAGGTTTGGTTAGGTTAAAACATGCACAGATAATACCATGATCATGGGAAAATGCCTTAAAATCCATCCATTCATCATATTTTTGGGACCCACAGTTAGGAACCTGCTGCCACTCACCTTCGTTGTCATTGTTGTCGTCAGGCTCTATGAATACACATGCCACCTGTGCTGAGGCCGGACCTAACCTAACTATATTGTTATTAACCTGGTCTTGGATCCATTCTTTAAACACAAGCATTGCTTGAGGGTTTTCCCCAAGATACGGTGATAGGGGGAAATAATTGGGGTGATCAGTAAGATCTTCCTCTTTGAGTCTCCTGCATTTCAGTAACCGTAGAATCCCCTATTCCAAGGCACTTCAGAAATAACTGGGGACCTAAGCCTCATTAAATAAGTAGGTCTAGTTCCTTATATTCATAAAGGGGGATCTGGATTCCTAGCCTTGAAGAGGGGTTGGAGGACCTTGTCGAGGAGGTGGAACCTGATTATCTTGCCTAGGTGGTGGTGACGCATTACATGGGGGTGCCTGCCGATTATGAGGTGGTCACTACTGGGCCAAAGGTTGTGCCTGAGGTGGTGGGCCTCTATGAAGTTGTGCAGGTGGATCCACTAGTAATAACTCTAGTTCCCTAGGGGCCTTTATCTGTGCTACCATGGTGGGCTCGACCTTAGCAGCTCTTCTCGCAGGAACTGCAAGAGGCAACAAACGTGCCTACTTGGCCTATTGCAAGGCTTCCTCTGGACACTGGGATTTGTTAAAGAAATCCTAAAATCCTCTGAGGTAGTTATGTTCGATGAGAGGGGGGACCAGTCCAGTTTTTACATTCTCCACACACATTGTCAGTAGTTGTTCTCGAGTTAGCGGCATATCCAGGGAGTAGGTGAGGCCTTTCCACCGGGGTGACAAAGTTTGTGACATGCTCGTCAGGCCTCTGCTTACACATGAAGAGGTCTGCAATGCTCGTCTTCTGGGTGGTGGAACTGAACTAGTAAATAAAATTCCTATGAAGATGCTCCCAGCCATCTACTAAACCAATGGGTAGCTGGTTGTACCATACAAACATGGGCCCTTCCAATGTTTGTATGAAACACCAGAGTTTGGCTGCCTCTTTTTGTGCTGGAGTTCCCAACATGGGTCCACACCTTGATATGAAGTGGGCTAAATGCTACAGTAGATCACTCGTCCCATTGAAGGGGGAAAAGGTAGGATTTCCAAAACCATGGGGTGTTGGAATATCATCCACCCATGACAGATATGTCTTTCCATTAGGCGGAATCTCCATCTATCGAGTTTCCAAAGCCTTGAGGCGGGAAATGAGCACTGCTATAGGATTATTTGGGTGGGGATTCTTGTCTTAGAAAGTATCCTTGACCAACAGTGCATTGGAAGGTTCTTTAACATGATAAGAAGGCCTAACTGCTCATGAAGCGGCTGGCAGGATGACATGTGGAGCGGCTGAGGGAACCTAAGATGGGTTCTAAGGAGGGTTATCATGTAATTTGTGTGGATTTGGTGAGGCATATCATGCCCTATTGCCATAAACTCTGGAATCTACCCTATCTATGTGGGCAGGAGGGTCAGGGTCACCCAGAGGCAACTCGCTGGGGGGAGGGTGTACCTACCTCTACTTCCCCGGTCTAGGGTTACCATAGTCTGGTTGTCGCTCCACAACACATTCAATGATAAGGTCATCAACCATCTTTTTATGATCCATGATCTGTTGACACAACACGGAATTTTTGGGATCGTCCTCCATCTTCTTCACTGAGCCAGACGGGTCAGAGGGTTTGATGGTCCCAAGATTCTCTTTTCCCTTATTGGGATTCCAACCGAGGTCTAATGACTCAGTAGGTACGAGAAGACCCAATAAATTTCTTTACTGGAGAGTTATCCTTCCCAATTAATCCAATAGGTTTGGCACTCACCTAGGGGGTAAGCTCTCCTCAAGGATCTCTAAATCATTCTCTCCCTCTAATAGGTCGGTCATGTTAAACATGACTATTCCTAAAGAAATATCCTCAATATCACCCGGTAAGTCAGGCTGGATCTAGATAGAATTGAAATGAAGGGACACATACTGCCCCCAACCACGGATCTGAACACGAGGGGAATCCTCCTTGATAATTCTTTGGAGCACTTTAAAGCTTTGAATGCATCGTTGTTGGAGAGTCCGATGGTGACCGGGCGACTCGGGGCGTTAGGCCACAGAGAGCACATCCAAGTAAACCATATGACATTCCTGGATAATATCTTCAAAGTGTGCCTAACTCTTGGGGTAGGCCACTCAATGATGATGGAGGTGGAATTGCATCGTTCAGAGAGATTGGTGAAATCACGTGACTTCCTCCTAGGTAAGCGATTTCAGCACACTGAAATTTGTAGTTGGGACTAGCTATAACATCTCCGAGAAATGGTCTTCTACAAGGATGTCCCCCAAGATTCTTGGCTCAGACTCAGGGTTCGGACCTTGGTTGCCCCATTCATCGATTGGTGGCAACTGAGGGACCGGTAATAGCACCGAAGTGGACCATTGAGATGATAGACTGAACTGCGGATAATACGGTGAGCGAGCTAACAAACCACCACATCTTGGGCTATCCTTAAAAGAGTGCAACAAATGATCCACCACATCCCAGTAATAGGGACAAGTGGCCACAACCTCCCACACAGGGGTTGCGGTCACGAACCAAATCGATCGCCACCAAAACTGGCACCAAACCCAGCCCTTGACAAGGCCCGAAGGGCATTCCCAATCCCCATGGGCTGGCACAAGTGCTTGGGTATCATAAAATAAAAATTGGGAACGATTTACCCGAGTTTATAAACATAAAACAACAAAAGAATCCAATGAAACAAATCTGGATTTTTCAAACCAAACTCTTTTACAAAAATTCAGAACTGAATTACATAGCTTAAAAAAACTCAAAAGGTCTATACCAAAGGTACAAAACCAAATAAGGATAGCCCAAGAACCCTCATGGCAAGGGGCACCACCCTCAATCCACCTCCACAAGACTTCACCCCCAAGGACCTGCTAGAAACCCGAACCACTGGAACAAAAAAATTGTACCCAACCTGCGACAACAAAAATAACCAAGTCTACTTACACCCATGGGTGTAAGTATGGTGTGAGCCAATTCCCATTAGGATACCACCACTAAGAGATTCCATGTGATAAACATTTAAAGACGAAAAGCATGCAAGTTTTAAAAAACATGAAAAGCTAGTTACAATTTCTAAAAGATGCAACTTTGAATAAAAACAGTTTTCAAGTGGGCTATCATTAAGAATCAACACTTTTAAAAAAAATTCAACACTACTGAATTTTCCATCCAACTATACCGTATGCCGACGGTAAGTACAAATTAAATAATGAGCACAAGAAATAGGAAGTAACACCTAGGCACTAGCTAGCTGTGGGTCTCAGGTACCTCGTATCTCGGTGAGAGTAACCATCACAAATATCTATTCTCGTGCACAAGCCACTAATAGGGAACATACCCATAACCTAGTGGTCCCCAATCATCATCATCATAGTTTAGTTAGAGTTGTAAGCGTCAATCTTGCTAAGTGAAACTGAGGCCAAACCCCACGGATTCACTAGCATACTAGTACACGTCCACCCACCTAGATACCCAGGTTTTCCCCTTGTGCTCAAACAAGTTCAACAAGTCAAGAAATATACATTGAACATGAAAATATCATTTCCACATCACAAATTCACCAAAATCCCATATGTATACCACACAAGTCACAAAAATCCTTTTTTCATTCAAAATGATTTTGAAATCCGAATCACACCAAAATAGCCCACAACACGTTTCACATTTCTTCAACACTTCCACAAAACCATTAAACAATTTTATAAAACAATTATAAGATATTAAAACTCATATAACAGCCCACACACATGGAATATAACACTTCTTTCATAATCAAAAATTCAATTTTTCACATCACACTCACACAAAACACTCCACATCACTTTCACATCACTTTCACTCCTCAATATCTCCTTCAAACAATTTAATAAAATATTTCCAAGATGATACACATCACATAACAACCTTTTCACAAATTAAATGGACCTTTTAAAAATATACTCCTACCAAAACAGTTTGCTGATATAGTTTCACCTATTACACAACCCAATAAACCATTCAAAACTTTCATAAAACAATTATAAAGAGTATACCCAAACTTTTCACATAAAATCCTTTTTAAAAACCTATTTTTAAGCCAAAAGCACACCAAGACCCTACCAAAACAGAATTGGCATCCCAATCAACATGTAATAATCCACTTTCAAATGTTATATAATCACCTTGAATAATATCACAAAAGATACCCATGAGAACACACAAATCCATAAAACACTTTCAAGGAGTATAACAAGGTTATACAAATAAAACCATTCAAATACACCCCATTTTTAGGCCCACATGGAACTATATCATTGCCCAACCATAATTGGAATCCCCTTTCAACAACTAATAAACCACTTCTACATTTTACAAAACTACCACAAGAGATAACACATGAAATACATTTGAAAAATAAACACTTCAAGAAAAAATGTAACTTTAAAAACAAATGCTTTACTATTGCTACCAAAAATGGTTTTATCATAATTCACAGCACATAAGGAACATGTAAAATTATTTAATCAAGCAAACTAACTCATAATTAAATGGTTATCCACGGAATCACCTACCGAATGTGTCGAAACCCTCAAATATTGGGGCGAAACATCAACCGCACGACCGCCGCACCTCAAGTAAGTTAAAAGAAACCTAAAACCTCAATATTTCACCCAAAATACAGTATATTATAACCTAGGCATGAAACCTAACTTCTGGAATTTTTATAATTCAAGAATTAGGGAAGAAACCCTAAGCAATTTGAAAGAGGAAAGAAATAGACTCACCTACTTGAAGTATCCTGAATTAATCACTCCAAAAACAATAGTTTCTGACATTGAAAACAGCCAAAATTCAGGGATTGTTCGAAAAATATTTAGGAGGTAATTTAGGAACTGGAATGGAGGGAAAAAAGTAAGAATTGAGAGAGTTAAGAAGGGATGAAGTTACCTCTTTAATTCTGGCCAATTTGAGACACCCTATTAAGATCAGCCCTAATTCGCGATTTCAAAGAGCTCCAAGGAGGGGGGAAAGGCAATGGGAGCGCGCCTTTGTTTCTTAGGGTCGAGGGGGAGGTGGAATCACCGAAAAAACGCAAATAATAAAGGAGCTATACAAAAATTAAAAATTATTTTTAATGTAGGAAATAGGTCTTCGGGCAGACCCAATAACTTAAATAAAAACTCATATCCACCATGATTATGGATTTATAAAGGCTCCAAATTTATATTTTGGTGTTAATAGGTCAGAGGATACCATTTAGAAATTGTAATGAGGGAAAAATATTAAAAAATGAAAAAGTTATAAAGGAAACAAAATTTATTTTTAAATCTGGAATTGGGCTCATGGTTTGGCCCAATTCATGAAAACTCATCTATTTCTCCATAAAACCTTTGGAAACCATCCAAAAAAAAGAATGAAAGGAAAATAAATGAAATTTAACTTCAAAATAAGTCATGTATGTGACAGTTGCAGTTGCTGACGGTGGGTCATGTTGTTGCTCGTCCCCTATTGGTCCCCAAAATAGCTCTTTGTGATCTCTGGTTGAGGTAGAGAGGGATCTTGTTAACGATATGGGGGATTGGATGGCTAGGCCCAGAAAGAGGCCAAATATTCCTCCTCCTAGATGAATCTTTGGATAGAGGAAGGAATCTGGTGGACCTCACATTCTATAAGGATGAGGCTTATACACCTTATTCCTGCCCTGACCCCCGACATAGAGGATCAAGGTGAGGGTTCCATTACCAAATCAAATTCCGCCTCAGAATTTGAAAAGAATATAGGTCTAATAATGGTTTGGAACTTCTCAATATCTTTCCTTTGGTGTCAAATACTCGTCGTTATGCCCCGAGATGGTTCTTCATAACATGGTAGGTTTTTTGTGTGAGGGGGAGCATTAGCTGAACTAGTGATGGGGCGTAGAGTACTTCTGCCTGGGTGAGTCGGGGTGCGAGGAGCACCCAGAAAAATGTCAAAAGGAACACAGGGAGGGCCTCCAAATCTTCTGGATGGCGTGAAGATAGAATCCCCACAAAAAGTGTTGGAGCGGGTAGGACCTCCGCTGGAGCTAGTGGGAGAATGGGTAGTACCTCCATACTTGTTTCCCTTAGCAGTGATAGTACGAGGAGGACCCTTGTGCTGGTCAAACTGAATGCAAGAAAGACCTCTATGTTGGAAACCAATGAAGTGGGGTAGACCTACGCTTCTCTAGTTTTTGGGATGAGTAGGAACTTCATCGGTTGCAGTAAGAAAATGGAAAAGACCCCCACACTAGTGGTTGACTGGACGAGGAGGATCTTCGCATCAAAGATCAGTGACAAGAGGAACGATTTCATACATGGGATCATGGGTGAAGAAGAAACCTATGTGTTGGGTGTCAGTGTAGCAGGGAGGTCCTTTTCTCGTACTAATGGTGGTATGGGGAGGACCTCCACGCTGAGCTCAAGAGTGGGGAGGACCTGCGCTCTCATTGGTGGTGGAACGAGGAGGACCTCTGTGCTGGGCACCATTGCTACGGGTCGGCCTGTGATGGGAGCAACCTAGGTTAGTGACCAAGAGATTCATCCCAACCTTCTTGTGGGTTAGTTGGGGCCTCAATCCGGGTCGGGCATATAATTTCACTTGTTCGGTATAAACGGGGAATTGATGGTTCACATAGGCGGTGGCACGTGCCACTGTATCTATTGATGATGAATCCCCTGGAAGGCGCCCTCCTCAACTTTCACTCGATGTTGGTGTCAGGTTAACTAGACTAAGGTTAGTAGTGCAGGTGTATAATTCACCTACTCTTCAGCCTGTGGGGTCGGGTGGTGGTGCTGATGCGGCCTGTTGGGAGCCCTCCTTGGCGGCCCCTGGGATAGGATTATAGCTGGGCTGGCCCAGACTTCCCTCACCTCATTAGAATAAGGGAAAGAGTCATCAAAGCATTCTGAGGAGAGGCTCTTGAAATTATTTTAGGTTAGAATGGGGAGTAGTGTCTCCCTACGTAGCCCTTGGGGGGCGACAATGAGGCGCGACAACCTCTAGGTCCTGTCAGGCCATATCCCAAGTTGGGATAATCTCTTCTTCCTCATACCATCGAATGAGGTTGTTAATCACCCTGCTCTGAACAAGTTCAGATGGTGAGATAGAGTGTGGCTCCCAAAAACTGTGGATGTGGAGGTCTTTGTAGAAGAAATGGGACCACACGAGATTGTCGCGTTGGTGTTTCCTTGGCCCCTAAGTCGGTGGGTGGGTAGTGATCGATTTTCTATCCTCGTAGCTTGGGTCCTGCAAAGTAGGAAGATTCAACCATTAGCACTGAAAGAAGGAAAGAGATGTCTAGTGCCCCATCACTATCCCGTATTCCATGGTTTGTAGAAGGATCCACGCTGACAATGTCGTAGATCGGGATGTCCAACGTTCAACTGCCCCAATCTCTGGTGAGTTTCACACTGGGCCCGTTATTTTCTTGGCGGGGCCTAGCACTAGATAACTGGATTTGGTGACACACTTATCCATTGATGTCTCGAATGCTACTAATCTCCACATTAAGAAGAAGAGAGTCACATCAGGTTCACCATTTATTTTTCCCAATGCTTTCGTCGGGGCACACATCTGTCTGTTGAGGATGCATTGGCTGTTTCCCCACATTCCCACTTTCCAAAGGTGGGAAACATTCATCGCTTATTTAGGGAAATTTCCTCCTTAATCGAAATGGGATGATGGGATGTTGGTTCCTCCTTCCATGGATTCCTCCTCAAAATTTGTCACCTAGTCCGGGTCTCCCTTAAAGATTAAGGCATTGTTCTTGAAACTCTTCCAAGTGCCATATCTTTGTGGAATCTGGTTAATTACATTGATTCTGTTAGGAAATTCCAAGGGGTCAAGTCAGGGAAACAATCTTCAATCGGGGGAGTAGTCATGTTGGACATCACTGGTGTGTCTGGACAATGAAACACTGGTGTGTCTGGGTTTCTTCCCATTATAATAGGGATTCTCGATGGAACAGAAGCCTGAGGAATCCCACGTCAAGTGTGGGGAATTATATTTCATAGGCATGTCTCTAAGGTTTTCCTCATCTTCTCATGTTTGAAATGGGGTATTCCACGATTTTAACGTCTAGTAGAGACAGATCGGACAGATCGGAACACTGATAGGAGTGGATCAGATTGGTGCATCCCCAGGAGGGAGCACCTAAGGGGTTTATTGGATGGGTGGATCAAAACTTCCAATGAAGATGGATCCTAGGATGCTTGGGTCCCTACAAAGGGGATGCTGGAATTTAACATTAGCTAGGATTTAACCTTAGGAAGGCTTCCTATATACCCTGTCCCAGGAAACAAAGATCAAAACCCGCGTAGTTCGTAGGGGTGAAAAATTGGATCGAGGTGTGCATGGAGGACAGCAACCCAAAGACAATTCTAGGTCTTATGCATGGTTATCAGCCCATTTCAAGAGGGACACTCTTGGTTGGATGGTTATGGATTGTGTGGGGGAATATTCGTTATTATCCGCCCAAGGGAGCAGTGTGATCTCATCAGTATATGGAGGCTCGGGTAAGAATCTGGATGGATGAGGGAGGGTTGAATGACGTGGGTGCAGAATGGGATGAAACTGCCATGAAGATGATGGTAGCATTGGGCTTGAGCCTCAAGGAGGCTTCCTACATATTCCTGTGGTGGGAAATCAAAGTCCATGTAGTTCAGTGGGGCGATGAGACACCTAAAGAGGTGGCCCGTGAGAATGGATTCATGGATGGGACCCAGAGGAAGTAGAACCTCTAGGTTGGGTCATGACCTTACTGAAATGAAAAGGCTCAAGGGAGAGACTAGGATGGGACATGGGTGATGGGCTTGAACCTTAAGGAGGATTCCTACGTATCCCCATGGCAGGGAATCAAAGTCCATGTAGTTCAAGAAGGGGGCATGCACTACTATAGAAATGGGCAAGGGAAGCACCAACTTTTATCAGCGTTAAGAAAAAATCACTGATAAAGGTAAATATTTATCAGTGATAATTAAAAGTTCTGATAAAGGGTCACTTTATCAGTACTTTTCTATCACTGATAAAGATTTACCTTTATCAACACTTTTCGAGCGCCGATAAAGGCACCCTTTATCAGCGCTAAAATTTTAGTGTTGTTAAAGGTATCCTTTATCAGTGATTTTCTAGCGCTGATAAAACCATAGTCCCATTTTATAAAATAGGGTGCACAATGCCCTCTGTTTATCGCGCCCTCCAGCTCTCACGGGACTGTACCCCTACGAAAACTCCCCCCCCCCCCCCGATTTTCTCTTTGTCGGCCACTACTCCACCGCAGCTGCCCTACTCCACCGCCACTGCCCTACTCCACCACTAGCCTTTCTCTGTTGCTGCTGCCCTACTCTGCTGCCGCTAGCCCTTCTCCACTACTGCTGCCCTACTCCGCCGCCACTTCCCTACTTCGCCACTAGCCCTACTCCACCGCCGCTTCCCTACTCCGTTGCTGTTAGCCCTACTCCTTATCCTCCCCCTCAAACCTCTTCTACGGATCCTCCTCCCCACGAACCCTACTTCTCCTCCTCCCCGCCAAACCCTAATCCCCACGAACCATACTTCAAGTGTTTGGGATTACTTTCGATGAGGTTAGATTCTCGACTTGCCATCTTTGATATTTGGTGATTTCTTTGCTCATCCTCATCTGTTTCCTTTTGTTCTTATGCTAATATTCATTATGGCGTAGTTTTATTTAGTCGGATGGTCATGTTTTAGTTGATAAAATTTTGGGATGTGCTAAGTTTGGATTGAGAGTCTAGGCATGATTATGTCCTGAGTTATTGACCTCATCCCTTTATTAATCAATACCCTAATTCAATTGATACTAAAAGATTCAGTTGAATTATTTTCAATGGAATTATTTCTCTCTCTTTACCTTCAAATTCCTGTGAAAATATGAATTTTATTGAGTTGATTAGTGTGTTTGACCAAATTTAATGATTCATAAGAAAAAAAGGAAGCATTTTTATTTTACCTAAATGGATGGGAATTTTTCTAATCTAAAGGTCATGCTTTTGGGAAATAATTTATTTATGGTAGGTATTAATATTATGGAAGGTATTAACAGTTAGTGAGAGGAGGTTTGAGAGGATGTTTGAGTTTTGGATAGGGATGGTCGATGTGGTCCTTCTCCCTCATGTGTGAGTTTTTTAACACTTAGGGATTGTTGTTTATCCCTTTATATGGGAATGTGATTTTTTATAGAATGGATGTAAGACATGTCTGTGGATATTAGTTACAATTTTAGGGAAGGTGAGGGAGAGTTATTGTATATCCTTTAGATGTTCATGATAGAATTTATGTTCACTAACCTCAATTTTCTATTTCTTATGTTAATTTGGGTAACAAAACCTATGGTATTCCATAGTAATTTTGGATAAACCTAGGTTATTTTTCTCCCCCAAGAACCCCTTTGTGTTTGGAAATGTATCTACTATATTAGTTTTCTCATAAAAATTGTATCCTTGTTTTCTTTTTATTTGAGTTTGGTCACTAGTTTTGGGCTGTTTAATGTGATTATTTTATTATGAATGAGGTGGCTGGTAGGGGTGGTTAAAAGGATGTTTAATGTTTTGCTGTAAGGGTGGTGGGTGCTAGAACTATTGGTAAGGGGGATGGAAAGTGTGTTGATTTTAATGGGGGGGGGGTCTATCCTGGTTCTGTTGATTTCCAAATCTTTATTAGAAATGGTCAGAGTCTATTAATATCTATTTTTATAAGTGGTTCTCTTCTACTGTATTTGGAAGTCTTGTTTTGTGTATTTGAATCATAAATAATAATATTTGAGATTCAAATAGGATGAAGATGAATAAAGATTGGATGGATGCTAATCGTTTGACAATAGAGTATAAGAATGGAGTGAAAGAGTTCATCAAGTTTGCAAAGGATCATGCAAAGGATCCTTCTCAAATCCTTCGTTTGTTTTTATGTTTTTGTTATTATAGACTAATTACTCTAGAGGAGTTGGAAGAACATTTGATATGTCACGGAATAGATCAGAGTTATAAATGTTGGATTAAACACAGAGAAAAAATAAATGTAGCTATTGGCTAGGATAAAACTGCATTTTATGGATCATCAATGATTAAAAATATGGATAATGAAGAAGACCGTATGGAGGATGTGATTACAGATGTCAATGATGATGAAGATAATATTGAGGAAATGATAAGGACAGTTGAAGATGAACTCTGTGACTGCCCAAAATTGTTTGATAAGTTAAAGAGTTGTGAAAAGACGCCATTGTTTACTGGTTGCACTAAATATACAACATTGTCAGCTGTACTAAAGATGTATAAATTGAAAGTAGGCAATGGATGGAGTGATTTCAGTTTTACGGAACTACTTTCTCTCTTGAATGACATGATCCCGGAAGACAATGAGCTCCCAAGCTAGACATATGAAGCTAAAAAAATGCTACACTCGATAGGTATGATTTCTGAAAGAATACATGCCTTCCTAAAAGATTGTATATTGTTTCTCAAGGAGAACAAATCACTTATAAAATTCCCAAAGTGTGGTGCTTCCCGATACAAGAAAGATTAATCCAGTCCTACGAAAGTTGTATGGTACTTTCCAATCATTCCAAGGTTTAGGTGTCTACATGGAAGTAAAGAAACTGCAAGACAATTTTCATGGCATGCAGAGAAAAGAAATAAATATGGGAAATTACATCACCCGACTGACTCTCCTCAATGGAAGAGAATTGATCATGAGTATCCTGAATTTTGAAATGAGTTGAGAAACCTTCATCTTGCATTATCTACAGATGGAGTGAATCCTTTTGGTTTTCAAACTAGAACTCATAGTACATGTCCTGTTATGTTAGTAAATTATAACTTGCCACCCTGGTTATGCATGAAATGGAAATTCATCATGTTATCTATGCTTATATCTAGACCAAAATAACCAGGTAATGATATTGATGTTTATTTGGCTCCTTTGATCGAGGATTTAAAGTTATTGTGGGAATTAGGTGTTATGTTGTATGATGCTTATAAAAGTGAATGTTTCATGTTGAGAGCGATGTTGTGTGGGATGATAAATGATTTCCCTGCTTATAGAAATTTTTCAGGCTATAGCATTAAAGGAAATCAAGGGTGTCTCGTGTGTGAAAAAGATACAAAATCAATTAGGTTGAAAAATTCATCGAAATATGTGTTTCTAGGACATCGTAGATTTCTACCTCATCGGCATAAGTACCGATCTTAGACGACATCATTCAATGGAAGTTTAGAACAACACACAAAAACATCTCCACTAACAGGTGATCAACTGTTTGAGAAAGTAAAAGATGTGAATACTGTTTTTGGTAAACCATTTTTGAAAAACCTTATGAAAATCAGTTGGAAAAAGTGATCAGATTTTTTTGAATTACCATACTGGAATTGTCTGTACGTTAGACATTTTATTGATATGATGCATGTGGAAAAAATGTATGTGATAGTGTTATCAGAATGTTTCTAAATGCCCCTAGAAAAACAAAGGATGGAAATGAAAGGTTGGACATGGTTGAGATGGGAATAAGAGAAGAGTTAGCTCCCGTGAAGGGTGAAAATTGAATTTTTCTTCCTCTAGCTGCTTACACTCTTTCTAGGGAGGAGAGAAATCAGTTTTTCAACTTCTTCAATGATGTAAAGGTTCCATAGGGGTATTCATCAAATATCAAGAACATCGTTTCAATGAATGATTTGAAGTTAAAAAGTTTTAAATCACATGACTACCATGTTTTGATGCAAGATTTAATTCCTATTTCTTTACGTTGCATTTTTCCCAAGAATGTTCGTCATACGTTAACCAAACTTTGTTTCTTTTTTAAAGCTATATGCAGCAAAGTTTTAGACCCGGTGAAACTGCAAGCTATGGAAAGAGAAATTGACATCATATTATGTGAATTAGAAATTTTATTCCCAATATCATTCTTTGATATGATGGTTCATTTGATGGTTAAATTAGTGAGAGAGATTCAACTTTGTGGTCCTGTGCACTATAGATGGATGCACCCTGTTGAATGGTATATGAAGATTTTGAAAGGGTATGCCAAAAATCGAAGTCGGCCAAATGGTTGTATTTTGGAGTGATATATTGTTGAGAAAGACATTGAATTTTGTACCAAATACTTATCTGATGTGGAAAACATTGGTCTCCCAAAATCTCATCACACTAGACACATTGAGGGTGAGGGGATTTCTAGAAGAGATGTTGTGAAAATCAATATTACAGATCGGAAACAGGACCACCTTTATGTTTTTCATAACAGTTGGGAGGTTTCTCTATATATTGAAACCCACAAAGAAATTCTTAGGTAGTTGAATCCATCAAGGGTTGAAAATGGATATCAAATACACATAATCACCAGTTTATAGGATGGTTTCAGGACCATATTTTTAAGGAATTAGCTGAAAATCTGAATTCAATTCTGGAACAACTTCGATGGCTAGTCGTCGGACCAAGTATGTATGTATTATCTTACAATGGTTATTTAATTAATGGTTATACATTCTATACAGATGAACATGATGAAGATAGTACCATGAAAAATAGTGGAGTTATACTTGTGGCTGAAGCGATGCATGTTTCTGGTAGTAAGGATAGAAATCCAATTTATGTGAATATGTCATACTTTGGAATTATCAAACAAATATGGGAGTTGGATTATAAGACATTCCAATTGTCGATTTTTCAATGCAAATGGGTTGATAACAACAGTGGTGTTAAAATAGATGAATTGGGATTTATGAAAGTTGATTTTAGTAAAGAAGGGTAAAAAGATGAATAGTTTATAATGGCATCACAAGAGGTACAAGTATTTTATATTCCAGATCCCGCAAACCAAAAGTGGTAGATTATTCTGTTATTGTCCAAAACTACTGAGGGGTATGATGAAAATTCAATTGAGGATGATCCTTTCAGTGGTATGTCTCAATCATTTCGCAGTGGTCCCAATGTAGATGATGTTTTGTATGTTAAAGGAGACCACAATTAAGGGATTTGGATAATCGATAGAGGTGTCAAATCCCTTCAGCCTTTGAAAATAAGAAAGAGAGTTCAATAAACAGGTTATATTTTCTTTGTAATATAGATCTTGTTATCTCATGTTATTATCTTATCATTACTTAATTTATATAATCTAAATTAACTGTTCAACCACTTTTGCAGATAATGACTTCTACATGTTTTGGTGCTCCTAACCTCGAGATTAAACAAGTCTCTCAAGCTGCTGCTGCTACTACTTATAGTGTAGAGCAACAACAAGTTTCTGAACCTGCTGCTGCTCATAGTGTTGAGGTCCAACAACCATCAGCACATGTCGTTGATACCATTTTATATGAACATATAGATGATGTTTATATCGATGAAATGGTCGTGGATGAAGGACCGACGTTGCAGAAAACACAGGTGCATCATAGTTTGATGGTGTTAGCCAAAGTTCTTAAGACAAAAAGCAAAGGAATCAAATTTGATGTTGGATGGAATGAACGAGGCCATCATGTGAATCCCAACAAGGCTAAGTTTAGTAGTTACATTGGGATTGTCACTCGGTAATGTGTGCTGATTGACATAGATTCATGGCACCATGTTGTGTCTGAGCTGAAGGTTGTGATCTGGGAAGAAATTACGGTAACACTATGATATTATTTCTTTAATTTACTAGAAAATAAAATAATGAAACAATTTTTTACTCTTCTCAATATCTTGAAAAGTACATTTATAGTAGATGATTCACACAAGAATTATGTATTAAGGCTTACAGGAAGGATTCATCGAGGTTTTCTCACTATTTTAACAAAATGTCACCTGAAAGATTCTAAAGGTAAAATAAACCCACACCCACCCCTTTTATATGATCACTTGATATCCCAAGAAGCATGAGATGAATTTATAATATCTTTTACTAAGAAGTAGGTTGCATACCTGATGGAATATTTTACACAAATAGCATGAAGATCTGACTTGGGGATGTGTACAATTGGCAGCCATTTTTTAGAGGGGTTAAGGAGATCAAAAGATGAAACATTGTTGTATGTAAATGTTCATAGGAAAATTTTAATTGTTATTAAATAAAACATCCTTTCTCAAATGAGTCACTTTTTCATTTTAACAGATGAAATGCACCAACAACATGCAAGAATGATGAACCACTTTTCTTTGGGCTTTGGATAAGAAAAAATAGTAAAATCTCCAAAATACCTTCATATCTGACCAAACACATTTGGATTGTGTTGATACTTTAGGAGAATGATACATGGGTCATGTGTGACGTGTACGAGTCAACCCCGCCTCAATCTGAGTCACAGTGTGGCTGGTATCACTCAAAGTGTCTCTCTTTTGTTTAAAATGGACAGAATTTTAAGTGAAAAGAACAATTGACATACGAAAAAATGACCAAACGCATTAGGATTGTGTTGATACTTTATTAGAATGATACATGGGTCATTTTTGACATGTAAAAGTCAACCCTAACTCAATCCGAGACACGGTGTGTCCGGTATCACTCAAAGTGTCTCTCTTTTGTTTAAAATGGACAAAATTTTAAGTAAAAACAACAACTGACATACGAAAAACTAACCAAACACATTATTATTGTATTGATAGTTTAGTAGAATGATATATGAGTCATTTGTGACATGTATGAGTCAACCCCACCTAAATATGAGGCATGATGTAGCCGATATCACTCAAAGTGTCTCTCTTTTGTTTAAAATGGACATAATTTTAAGTGAAAACAACAACTGATGTACGGAAAACCAACTAAACACATTCATACTATGTTGATACTTCAGGAGAACAATAAATGGGTCATGTGTGACGTTTATGAGTCAAACCCTCCTCAATATGAGTCACGGTGTGACCGATATCACTCAAAGTGTCTCTCTTTTATTTAAAATAGACAGAATTTTAAGTGAAAACAACAGCTGATGTACGAAAATCTGACTAAAGACATTCGTATTGTGTTGATACTTTAGGAGAATGACCCATGGGTCATTTTTGATGTGTACGAGTCAACCCCGCCTCAATCTAAGGCACGGTGTGGCCGGTATCAGTCAAAGTGTCTCTCTTTTGTTTAAAATAGATTGAATTTTAAGTGAAAACAACAACTGACGTACGAAAAACCCCCTTCCTGCCATACACACCAAAAGCATTCATTTTTTCCTAAAGAAACACATAATATTGAAATAAAAACTATTCCAAAACCATTTTAAAAATACTAATGATCTTAAAATCCATGAAATTCATTCCATTAAAACCATTAAAGCCCCCCCACCCCCGGACACCACCCCACCCCCTTGGACACCACCCACCCCCTGGACACCCCCATGGACAGCCCCTCCCCCTGGATAGCCCCCCATGGATTCCCCCACCCCCTGGATGACCCCCACCCCCTAGACGACCCCCACCCCTCCTAGAAACCACCCCACCACCTGGACACCCCCACCCCTGGACACCCCCACCCCCATGGACAGCCACCCCCACCCCGCTGGACACCACACCACCCCCTTGGACAGCCCCTAACCTCATGGACCGCCCCCACCCCCTGGACACCACCCCATCCCCTAGACACCCCACCCACTGGACACCCCCACCCCTGGAAATCCCCCCACCCCCTGGACACCACCCCACCCCCCTGGACACCACCATGGATATCCCCACCCCCCACCACCCTGGACAGCCCCCCCGGACACCCCCATCCTTCCAGACACCCCCACCCCCTAGACACCCCCTACCCCCCTTGTACAGCCACCCCAAACCCCTAAACATCCCCCTCAACCCCCTGAATTCTAAATTGAATTCTATATGTATTTAATTAACTTATAAATTATGTGTTAATGGTGTATGGGTATACTTGTTGTATGGGTATACTTGTTGTATGTGTATACTTTCTATAATTACCTTATGAATTATGTGTTAATTTTTAATGGGTATACTTGTTGATATGCTGATTTTTTGCAGGTCTTGTTTGGGTGTGCTGATGTAGAATTTTTTGTTACAGCATGCAGGGAATTTATCAGCGCTTTTTTATTGCTGATAAAGGGGAACCCCCCCCCCCCCCTTATCCGAACTGATCTTTATAATACTTTTTTAGCGCTGTTAAAGACCGTTTTGAGCACTGATAAAGCCCGTTTTTGTAGTAGTGATGGAATCGGGGTGTACACAAAGGACAATGACTCAAGGACATACTGAGGATTACGCGTGGTTAGCAGCCTGTGAGTTAGTTTGACAACACTAAGGGATAGAACAAGGATTTGGGTCCCAACAAAGGGGACTCTGGGGGTTACTAGTGCTCGGGTTTGAACCTCAGGGAGGCTTCCTTTGTACCTTGTCTAGGAGACAAGGATAAAAACCCACATAGTTCGAATGAGTTTACCATTACTTGGGGTTGAACCTCAAGGAGGCTACCTATGTACCCTATCTAGGATTTATGGATCAAAACATGCATAGTTCGGATGGGTTTACCATTATTTGGGGTTTAACCTCATGGAGGCTTCCTACGTACCCTATCTTGGAGACAAGGATAAAAACCCGCAAAGTTCTGAGTGAGGCATAGGATCAGGGTGTGTGCAGAGGACAGTGACCCGAAGATGATGTCGAGGCTTACGTGTGGTTAGAAACCCAAGAGTTGGTCTGGTGTCACTGGGATGGACTAAGGATGTGGGTCCTGGCAAAGGGGACACCAGAGTTTACCAGTGTTTGGGGTTGAACCTCATGGAGGCTTCCTACGTACCCTTTGTAGGAGACAAGGATCAATACCCATGTAGTTCAAATGAGTTTATCATTATTTGGGGTTGAACCTCAGGGAGGCTTCCTATGTACCCTGTCTAGGAAACAATGATCAAAACCCACGTAGTTTGGAGTGAGGTATAAGATTAGGGTGTGCGCGGAGGACAGCGATCTGAAGATGATGTCGAGGCTTACATGTGGTTAGTGGCCCAAGAGTTGGTATAGCGTCACTGGGATAGACCAAGGATGTGGCTCCCAGCAAAGGGAACACTGAAGTTTACCGGTGTTTGGGTTTGAACCTCTAGGAGGCTTCCTATGCACCTTTTCTAGGATACAAAGATCAAAACCCACATAGTTCACAGGATGAGGTATAGTTTATCATCACGTGGGATGAGAGGGGAATACAATTTAACATCATGCGGGATGAGGATGAACTAATGTGAAGATGGTCGGGACCGATGGGTGATGGTATTGAACCTCACATAGACTTCCTACGTACCTTGCCTGGAGAGGGAAAAGATCAATGTCCACGTAGTTCGTAAGGGGGGATGGGGACTTACATGCTAAGGTATCCTAGAGAGGATACCATGGTCGATGCTTACTCTAAGTCCATGTGAGTCATTCTCAGTGTGAGAAATAAGAGGCAACAAAGACATGATGACCACATTTACAAAGGTGAGTACGTGAGGAATGAAGTGGGGCTTACGTGTGGTTGGCGGTCCAAAGAGGAAACCAGGTCTTACGCTTGGTTAGTGGCCCATGAAAATAGATATTGGGACTTTCTCTGAGATGGAGGCTCGATGGCGATAAATCCTAACAGTAGAGGGACAGGGTAACAAAGGTCCATGTGCCCATCTCTCCTATAGTCTTTTCACACCGAATAATAAAGGTGGAGAAAGGATACCACCTCTCTCAAGAAAGGCTAGGGGCTTACACCAAGATGGTTTCCCCTCCCCGCGGACAGATGCCACTCTCAAAAATAGAATCTCATTCCATGTGAGGAAGATCTCACTCCTATGGAGACTAGTGGGCATAGAAAATGTCTGAGGAGGGGCGCCCCATGTATATTGTATGGGGTGAGGCTACAGTTTAATGTTGTGTGATAAGGACGATGGTTATTGGAAGTTTATTGTCTTGTATCTCAGATGATGAGGATTCACTCCTCACCCCTAAGACTTACATAACTGATACCCACCCACACTCGGGGAAGGGAAGGCATCAGCAATTCCATGGTGAGGTGGTGTTATGGAGTGATCCATTGAGGGGCTCACGTTAGCGTGGCTATGAAAAATATCAATAGCCATTAGGGTGCCTATGTGAAGAAGTATGAGGCTAAGCAATGCAATATAAAGCACCACCCAAGGGACCTTGAAATCACTTCGTAAAAACCTGTAGGGTCGTACGGGAGAAGGGATTATGAAGCAAAGAGGTTTGCAGGAAGGGACCTTGCAAAGCTCTGGTGCCCCACCAAATGGACATACTCCATGAAGGGGTATGCTTCGCAAAGTGGAGTGGCCTAGCCTAGGAATGGGGTATACATGCGTACAAAGGGTGATTCGAGAAGTGCAAGTGCTTTCGCGAAGTAGGACTTCTCAGAGCGTGGGTGTCTTGCAAAGCGCAGCACTACGAAGCAATGTAATTCGCGAAGCACAGTGACCCTACCTTAGCATGGGGTTCACATGTTCATAGAAGGTACTTCATGAAGCATGAATTCTTGGTATAGACCCAAGTTCCCTTAGGGAGATCCTTCCTTTGCAGGGGCACTTGGGCTTCACGAAGGGCATCCTTGCTTGAAGAGGGGTTGTATTTGAGCTAAGGGAAAGGTATTTCTCAATGATCTAATACCTTCAAGAGATCATTTTTCTCAATGATTCGCAGAGTAGAGGTTTCTTCGTGATTTGAGAGCTGAGAAGGAAAAAGTTTGGGGCATCCATCCTTTAGTTCTGAGGGAATCAAAGTATTTATAGGCGAGGGGTGGTAGGAACTTGTGATAGCTCGTTGTGAAGCCACGTGGCACTTTGTGATTGCTCATGGACTACGTCAAGTTTTTCATAACCGCAGAGTCGACTGTCATCCCTTCCTTAGCCTAGAGGCCTCCTTAATTCCATCTGCGATGCTGGCAGAGGTTTCCATCAGTTTCCTAGGGATCACAAAGGTGATATGGTCCCCTCCACAGTGTAGATCTTCCTATCAATTGCGTTGTAACCAAAGAGTCGTCCGCCTCTTTTACTCTATGGAAATCGCAGAGGAGGCCATGGCTTTGCACCGGCCACGGTGCTGAGGGGATCCAAAAAGGAGCTTCATGAAGCATCCTATTTGGCATTAGTGTGCTATTTTTGAATTGTTTCCTCTACACATATTTTAGTGACAACATATAAAAATATCACCTGACACCTTGTGCTAACCGAAACCTCCTGTGTCATTAATAAAGTACCCATCATCCAAATGGTACACCCAACAAGTCTCAGGTCCCTTGAACCTCCACTTAAATAGTCCTCATCGGCTCAACAACCCGATGTTCTAAGGAACGGCGATATATGTCCTCCAATAATAATAATAGTCGACTCAACAATTGACGTCCAAAGGTATATGAAGATATTTTTCCTCCTATAATGCCGACCCATCGACCTCAAGTATAATGGAAAGCCTCATCCCCCAATCGATGGTCTCAAAACTATCTCTTGATGGTCCATCACCATACACGTGGATTTCTAAAGTGAGAACCCCCAACATATCTGATGATCAACACCATCCCCTAAGCTGCATAATCTATGGAGGCCTCCACCCACAATGAGTGGTCTGTATGCACATGACTCCAACGGTGTGTCAACTAAAAATGGTGAGTGAAAATCACCAAACATACCTAAACCACATCATCTGACACCTTGTTCCCCTATGACCATGTCACTATATCCCAATGGTCAACACCATCCCAAGTCCTGAGATCTACGCCCTCATCCTGACAACCTCATCACCTCAATCTGACAACCATGTCACCTCAACCTGGTGATCATCATCACCCCATAAATCTCAGTCCATGCCCAACCTAATGATTGTGTCACCTCAGTCCAAGTGATCAACATCGGCTCAATCCCTGGGTCATTCCCATCACACTCACATCAAACCAATACAATCAATATAAACAATTTAATTAAATTAAAACACACACCTGACCTATTCTTCCCAAGTGGTCAAAATTCCCTTACCCTGCCTCACATGTATAACATAAGTTAGGGTATGCTTAGAGGCATCCCACAACATCAATTTAGCAATTTAAAGACAAAAATTTATTTATTTGGGGTCTCACTCAAAATAACCACATGGGAGTATATATAACACACCCCAAAACACTTGTAAAATTAAGTAGAAAGCTAGGAACCACCTACTTTATTCTCATAGGTTCTCTCTCATCTGATATCGGCCTCTAACTCAAGCTGAAATGAGAGAAATTTGAGATTTAGATGAATGACATGAAATTAAGGAAACAGAGATCACATGGATTTAGCATCCATATGGAGATATAAAATAAGAAGAGAAGAAAGGGTATACAATCTATTACCGATATGCTTCCAACATGACTGACAAAGCTCTAATAGGAGCTCAGATGATGGAGATCCAACAAATTCTCCAAAGAGGGAAAATGAGAGACCTCCCACTACCATGATTATAGAATGGGGAAGAAAGAAGAAGAAAAACTTAAATAGGAGGGAGGGGAAAAATTTTCATTTCAAAATTTTTAAAGAGGTGCACGGTTAAGTTTCATGATTTGGATAACTGTTCACACCCTTTATTCAAAGGGTCACCCCTTTAAAACAGATCGTATGGTTTGGCCAAACCATGCACCAACCGTGCACACCTACTTTCTAAGTGTCACTAAGTGTGCAGGTTAAGTCACATAGTTTGAAAAATCATGCGCAGCCCATGCACACCCTTTGAGAAGACCTGTAGTAACCAGCATGGTTTCCCCTTGGAGATCGCATGGTTAAATCTAATCATTTTCCCTTGTCAGTAACTTTTTAAAAGTAGGTTTTTGGGGGCCGAAACTCCCGAAAACCATATGAACCCTCGAGGCGCTCAATGAGCCTTAAAACCCATCTAAAAATAAGGCCTTGGTTCAATAAAACTCTCAGAATTATGTTCAGAAGATCAAGAGAAGAGTTGGCCTGACCACCAAACTCAAAAATTCAAAAAGGATGAGGAATTTTGACCCGCTCAAAAACATAGGATGTTACACCCTTAATTTCTAAGGAAAATTCAAGTACTCGACGTGAGTATTATCAATCACTTAAGTTTTATTCCTAATTATATTCATTAAATTTTTTTGTATACATAATAATATAATGATATTAGTGTAATTTATATACTTTAATGTTACAATATTAAGGGTATTTTCATTGTTTATTCATATATCCCATCCATTACAAAAAATGAAATTGTCGTTCGTGCATATGTGCGGACTATAACCATCATGAACAATGAAATTAATTTTTCATCACCACTTATAATTAATGGTTCATATAATGGTTTAATGAGTAAATATGTTTTTCATGAATTCATTAAGGTTCTTTTATGATAAATTGGAAAACCTATTAATGATATGATCAACAAATGATTATCATTAATTCAATCGTTTAAAACGAGTGAATCACGAGGAACATGGTATTTTTTTCTAAACAGTGAATTTATAAATTATATTTTATTTCTAAATCTTTACAATTCTAATATATCACACTATAAAACACTAATTAAGATCATTATTCTTATGGTATAATGGTATTACAACTAAATCATCTCATAATCATTTATTAATCATAGTAGGTCTATATTTGGGTCGGTTTAACCACCTACTAGAACAATATTATACATTTATGTCATGGATGACTATGATATGTTATTTAATGGTATCATATGATATAAATATGTAAATAATATTTTGTTTTTGGTTCCATTAATGCTATATCAACACTTAAATCATTAAATAAGAAACACTTTTTTTTCTTTAAGAATCACCGAAACATGATCATCGTCGATTTTATCTTCATGGTTCATAACCAAAAATGACATGAAATGAAATTATAGATTTATAAAATATCTTGTAACATATATTCTTGTACCTTAGATAATATAATAGTGATGGAATTTGGAAAAATAATAAACACCATCTTGATTTTTATGAAACTAGTTCAAAGTGATAAAAATTACTTATTCCCACTGTTGAAAATAGGTAGAAACTAGCACGCGCGCACACACACAATTAATGATTATAGATGATGAGTATAAATTGTTATAGTTATGAATAAAGTTATTGGGTATGCATTTAATGAACTTAATTTAATTATTTAGTACATTTGGTGCAAGAGTAGAATGGATCAGGACCGATGTAAGGGTTTTTATCTCAAATTCATCTATTTGAGACATATTTAGTATTATGCACCTAATTTTATTTATGTAGTGTATATATGATGCAGATTTGTTTTGAAATTATTTTTAAATTTCATTTATTTAATTTAATTGAATTTCAATTGTCAAAATTTTGTTTTTAATTGAATAATATACTTTTCTTAATTTGTTGTTTAATTAATTAAATTCTTAATTTTATGTTAAAATATGTATTTAGTTGGTAATTTATTACTTTTTGATTAATTTAAAGTTTAATAAGAAAATTATTTTAATCACTTCCTTCTAATTCTATTATTTTTCTTTAATTATATATTATAATTCTTTGTTTTTATTTATTTATTTCATTTTTATTGTTTATTTTACAATAATGATTTTAATTCTTGAAATCTAAACTTTTTATTTAATTAATTTATTTTTTATTTTATTTTTTTATTGAAATTAATTAATTTATCTTTGTTTTTATTTAAATTCTCATTTTTATGTTTCTTTATTTTTATTTTAGTTTATAGTTTTTCTTTGGTGTTATCTAATTTTCAAGATGCAGTTTTAAAGTGGAATTTACAGACCCAAATTACATCAGTCGAACTGCGGATGGAACTTCGATCTCACACACTCGAACTGGCTTCACATTTGTGAGAAGGTGGACTCCAAACTCAAGGGGAGATCATCCTTCTGGCTCTGATCAAAGCTCAAATATGGAAACATGAAATTGATGCTGAACCTGGATGAAGAGAAAACTAGGAATCTAACCTGAGGTGACACTGATTGAAGATTATGCTTGAAGATGATGATCAACCGAGACTGACCGAATCTTATGAGAACCTCAGGTGAGCTTCGTCCAAATTAGAAGAGACTGACCAAGACTATGAGATGCTAATTTCAGTGAAACTAATTGGGAATATATGAACTTCTATAGATCTAACCTAGTGATGCGAATCGATTCAAAGATGAAGGAGGAGTTACAAACTAGTGTGATTGATTCTGGATTAATATGAGTAGGAATACTAAAGCTTTCAATTGTTGGTTTTGATTTTAGTTGAAAGTACAGTTTTATGAAGATGATGAGGGACTTGAAGAGTCGATTTTTGCGATAGTGTGTACATAGGTAAATGCATTCCAGGTGCTCGAGGAAAGTCCTTTGTGAGACTTTGATGCACAGATGAGCGTCAGTGTTGTCCAAGATTCAGTTAGACACATTGATGAGGTAGTAAACTAGAGTGATGATGCCACAAATTGGTGAAGAGTTTCTGAGTTTGAAGAACTTTTGAAGCTGTCTTTTGTTTATAAATACAAGTGATATTGGTTAATTAATACAGAAAGAAGTTTCGATGGCCTCCTTTAGTAGACTTGGGCCGTTCGAAGCCCATCTGATGGAACTTGGGAAGGAGGTAGCACCACTGGGCCTTGCTCTGGACCAAACCCAAGCCGAAATTCATCGTGTGAAGTTGGAACAGAATTGCCTTCGAGATAAGTTCAAGCAGATAGAAATCACCACTCGGTCAATGTTGGTGAGCCACCCCCAGATTCTATCACCTTAGCACACCTTATACTTAGGTCCTATGCTAGTGTGATAAGGGGATATGTAACGAGACCTTAGTTGCTTTATGTAATCCTTTGATATAAATAAAATTGTTATTATGGTAATGTTTATAAATTTCAATTGTATAGATAAATATAGGATGTATATTATTGATGAATTTTGGAAAAAGAAAATGGATATTTTAAAATATTTATGTAAACCATAAATAATTAATAAGGTGTAATGATTTTTAAAAAATAGTCTTCTACAGTTGCGTTCAGTAAGAAATTTAGAGTCTAATAAGATCAACTTAATTTTTGGTGAATAGTAAATTATGTTAAGTTTACGCTTATGAATAGTAATGTGACCAAATGGATTAGTAACCTCACTTAATAAAGTATTAATATAATTCAGGCACCTTGATTAGGTAATGCGATTCAATAAAATAAGTAAATAACCGTTTCAGAAATTATTAGTTAAGTATCAGTTTTTTTCCAGATGAATAGTTTTTTTACATAAAAATTAAATTAAAAATATTTAGAAAATTATTTTCATAAAATGGAGTTCATTTTTGAATTCAGAGCATAGATATTAGGTTAATGTGAATTTTTTAGATTTTTCTGAAACAATTGAATTTTCGGTGAATAGTAAAAATAAAGTTTTAAGTTTCGGATGTTTAATGACATCATTAAGGATGTAATAATTATGTAATCATTATGGCCGACTTATGAATAGTATGATATTCTATGAGGTGTCCTAAGTGGCCAATACCATGGGCAAGCCCATGGTTTTTCCAATACCACCGATGAGGAGTCCCTTGGAAATTAATGCTTTGTTCCCCCACTTCTCCTATAAATACCAACCCATTCCCTCATCTATTTCATTCCAAAATCCTCCTCAACGGATTTCTGGTCTCTTTACCTCCCAAATAGTCCTCCCAATGTTCCCTCAAGCCTCCCAAGGTCCCAACCTTCAAGATTTCAAAGTTACTCTTGTAGCGCCCCGACCCCAGCAACCCAGAGTTAGTGCATTACTTCGTAACATTGGAATGATCACAAAAGATCAAGTCTCGAAAGAACGATTAGTTTAGTAGCCTTGGAAACACTAGATACATTCATAAATGTTACATTACATCATAAAGTGAAAAACTAATAACAAAGTCTTCATAGTACACACTCATATCCTCTTCTGACTATCCCTGTAGGTCATTCATAAAATACTTCTTCACATCCTGGAAAATATTAAAACACTGAAAGGGGTGAGCTCAGATTCTCAGTGAGGATAATAATGTTGCGGAAGCTTTCATAAATAAACATAAACATTTAAGGCAATGTATAACTAAAACAAAAGCCTTTTAAACTTGAACATAAATATAATATGGCAAAAGTAAAATGAGATAATGCCATTTACTTCTTCACATGGATATTCTACTGGTCGAATAATCACATGAAATATCAATAACCACTTTCATAATGATGGAATGCATAATGCCAGACTATCATAACCACGTAGACAAGGCCTCGTGCCAAGACCACAAATAAGATTTTGTCAAGGCCTCGTGCCAAGACACTAGTTTGTCTCATGAGACCTACCGATGCATCGAGGAGCTATAGCGGGCTCCACCCGTCACTTATTAAGTCCAATGCATTCCTCATATGAATAGGTTTAAACATATCATAAACCATAACATAATCGTATCACATAAAACATGCATAAAGGAAACATAACATTTCCACATTTCAATCACAAGATATCAATACAACACATTGATATAATAAAAACTCTTTAAAAACCATTTTCAATACCAAAATAAAAGAAAGTTAAAACTTTGTATTTATTTTTCATTAAAAAAAATGATGGCTTGTAGAGGAAGCCGAAACTCAAATAATGGTCACGGCGGCGGAGAAGTCGTTGTCGCCGCATATGTACGGAAATAAAAACATTTCTTTTTTTTGTTTAGTAAAACGCTTCGTATAAAAAGATTCCTTTTGAATAAACGTAAAAGTCAAAGGGGTTTATACACCGTATAAAAGAAAGTTGTGTATAAAACCAAATATGCCTCAATGAAAAGAGATTGAGACGAAGTCCTAAAAAAGATTATTTTTAAAATAAAATAGATCTATTATGTGTATTCACTATAGGTACACATAAAGAAAGTAAAAATACAAAAAAATACATAATAATATCATGACATAATTTGAAAGTAGGAGATTAACCCAAAGAATGGAAGTTGGGTTAAGAAGTTCCCTTACCTTGCGTCCTGTCCTGACTCGACCGTTCTTTAACCTCCTGAATAATAAACTAGAGTTAATTTCTATTTACTTAAGAACCTTTTTCATGTCCATTATTCCTTTTATATCCCTTATTACCATGTTATGAACATTATGTAATTATTTAAGTTTATAACGGTCATTTTGTCGATCTTAGGTACTTGAGTCAAAAATAAAATTCTAATAATTATAAGTTGTTCATGTGGTGATATATCCATTATATCCAGAATTATTTTCATGATGTAGATATAATATATATCATATATATCCAGTATATACATGCATTTATAATATTACATAACATTTAGAGGTAAGAAATGAAATGTACCGTTCATGGAGACGGTAAGTCGTACGTACGCATGAACGCTACTTTCATTTCTATTTCGTATTTAATGGAATGAAATCATAATGATATAAATGTATAATATAATTACAGTATAATATAGTGTATAATACCATTTACTCCATCTTTTATACATCCCACATATGGCATTAACGAATCAAATCACTTTGAGGGGGCGGTAGTCCGCACTTCCTAAAATGAAATTATCGCGTTTACCCATAATGGAAATCATAAAGTATGCCATAAATGAGAAATACAGAAGCATAAGTAAAACATAAACATATTATATATCATATATAAATATATTGACATCTTAATGGCCACCTTTGAAGGTGTTATATGAGTGTTGAACAATCATCGTTTCGTGAGGCAGAAATTCGCCATCCACAGAAACCGTATGTTCTTTAACCATTAGATGTAGGAGTGTGTAAGTGTAGCTCGAATACTTCTTATAACAACATCCTAGTATATTGAGGATACTTGCGTTGTTACAAAAGAAATGAATAAAAAGATTTTAGGGGTTGGAGAATAAAAATAAATCAAAACAACATTAGAGAAGACATTACCTCAAAATCGGGTAACTCTTTTTGATTTGAGCCAAAGGCTTCCTTGGGAAGAGTTCTGCCCAAAGTGAGGCTTCTAGGAGTAAGAGGGGGAAGTTGGAAGAGTATTTGGGCAGAGTTTGGCCGATCCAAATGGCTTGAAAGTGTTAATGAGGTGGTAGAGGTGGGGGCCTTTTATAAGAGGAGAGGAGGGGCACTCTTGGAAAGCAAGGAACTTTTACATTATTATACAATGCTTTTCGGATTCTAAAGGTCCCAAACTTATATAATTAGTGCATAAGGTGATAAGGGTTCGAAATATACCCATCCAATAGTCTTTGGACAAGTCTAAGCCTTGGATTGTACATTATCTTTTCATTTTATTAAAATCGTTAAATAATGAGGTCATCGCTGCATCATAATGATGTCATAAATAATTTAATTTATTTAATGCCTAAAAATTATAAAATAAATACTATGATGTAGGGAATATTTTTATCTTTCCAATGACTATTTATAGTCAAAAATATTACTTATATAACCCCATGTAAAAATTGTTTTAGTAAAACATTTCATGTTTGTTTCATTTTTTACTTTAACATTAAATAAAAGGTATTTATGTCCTTTTCTAACTAAAGTGGCTCCATGGGGTCCCCAAGTTGACCCATGGATTGTCTTGGTCGGCCATGGCACATACAATGATGGTAGGACATGTGTCAAGCTCATCTCATATTATTAAAACATTATTTTTACCTTAAACTACACTAATTACCTCTAATCGCGATTAAGAACTTAAAAGTTACTATTCACCAAAAATTATTTTAATCTCATTGAACCACATTTTACTTATTAATGACAACCATGTATGTCGGATTTTTGAAAATCAAATCACAGAAGTGGTAATATTTCATTTAAACGAAAAATCAGTTATTTAACTACCACTTAGTGGTTTCACTATTCATCAAAAATTGAAGTTTTTCAGAACAATGCCAAAATTTCACCCTAAGCTATAATTGATATTCTGAATTCAAAAATGATGTCTATTTTATGAAATTCCAAACATATAAGTTGAATTAATTAATTTTATAATTAATTCCCGTTGTCACAACAAATAGCGTGTTTTTAAGAAACAATTTATATCAAAAGATTGACAATTATTTATGTCCAATTTCAAAGTGAAATTAATTCTAATGAACACCATTGGATAAAATGATAAAAATATATTCTAATTATACTTTAAAACCACTCAATAGTATAACTTATCACTATAAATTATTTTGATTAAAAAATTTGTTTTAAGTATTTTTCACTATTCATAAAAATTTGGAAGTTCTCAGAAAATTACAAAAAAATCAACATAGGCTAATTTCAATATTAGGAATACAAAAATGAAGTCCATTTTGAAATATAAAATTTCTATAAATTTAAAAAGTGGTTATTACTATTCATAACAGCTACTTTGATTAGTTGCGGTGTGTTAGAACTCGAAGTTGCGTACAATGCAAGCTAGTGCATTATTGAATGAGAAGCGTATCATGGAAGCTCGGGGTGTTACATTCTCCCCTCCTTCAATAAATTGCGTACTCGCAATTTGAAATTTTTCTTTGAAAATAAAAGGTTGAAAAGAGAAAATACCTTTGTGGAAAACCCACATCGGAAACAAGATTAATAAAATTTAGCCTTAATAAGAGGGAAAGGGAAATGAAAAAGTCACCACCCAATTATGATCTCGATTTGGAGAACATTGGTGGCAATTAGAGACATATAATTGGAGGAAAAACGTAAATATTTGTAGGGAGTGATTGAGGTCATCAATTACAATCAACTGTCAAATTGAGGGCCTCAAAGCCTTCAATCTATGTTGATTTAAAATATCATCAGTTCAACAAGACATAAGGTATTAGGATAACACATTTTTTGTTTTAATATCCCTTTACTAAAGTTTAAGAATTAATTTATTCATTGAATAAGAGATAGGTATATATATATTTATGCTTGACAATTAGAGTTTCAACCTTCAACTCATCTTTCACTCAAAAAGATAATAGAACTCAAAAATATTATACTTATCCTAATTGTATAAGGTTCCAAATGTTAACACATACCATTTAGATTAGTAAAATTATTTTGTAATAACCAGGGACTTCCTGTAGGCTAGTGGTAGGAAATAAAGGCCTGTCACACTATGGTTGTGGGTTCGATTCCTGCAGCTTTGTCCGACGCGACGGGTTATGCCCCACCCTGCAGGTTGTCCTTTTCTTAAAACTATAGTATTATAATATTCCAAAAATTATCTTCATAAATTTTTTAACCTTAAACAATACTATCCAAAGATCAACTTAATCCACTCCAACCTTTATAGTTATCCAAAATACCTCTGTCCAGACTTTCTCTAAAAGGTCTCTTAATTCCAAAATCAATTTATCAGATTCCCCAAACAAATTAAAGTTTATATTTTTGTCACATACTAAAAATATGATTACCTTCATCATATTAAAACCTTACTGAAATCAACAAGTACTGCACTACAATCCTTATATATATATATATATCACATTATTCTAATAACCAGAATATAATCCATGAGTCCAAAAGCACCAATACATTAATTATTCTGCTTCAACTGTAGTAACAGTATAAGATTTTCCTTGATCCCTTGGCCTTCTCTGAGGTATGTTTCCATGACGCTTAGGACATTCATTTGCATAATGCCCCATTTCCCTACAATTGTAGCATTCAACATTGATAGCCTCTTTCTTTCCCTTGCAATCACGCTCCTGGTGACCTTTTTCTCCACATTTATAACAAACTCTCATTCCTTTTAGGCAAGTACCAGGGTGATTCTTCCCACAATTATCACATAATGGACAATCCTTCTTTCCCTTTTTCCCTTTATCTGTCTCTTGTTCCACCATTCTCTTCTTCTCTTGCTTTACTTTGTTGTCATAAGACTTAGAGAATTCCTTTTCTGTCTTGATAGAACGTGAGACAATATCTTCATATGTTGAGAACGATTGTGATTCTAAATCTCGACGGAGAAATGGTTTTAACCCATTGAAGAAAAGATCAATATTACCTCTTGGGTTACGTATATAATCTGCAACATACCTCGCTAACCTTGTAAAGTTGGCCTCATACTTTGCGACATTCTCATCCTCCTTTTGTTTCAGAATCAGAAATTGCCTTTCCATATCTGCTCTATGGTCATGAGAAAAGTATTTTTCTAAGAAAATATCTTTGAACTCACTCCATTCCATATTCGATATGTCATCATATTCCTTTGTGTTTTGAATTAGCGACCACCCCTGATCGGCATCTCCAATGAGGCGGTAAACATCCATGACAACCTTCTCCCTTTCGCTACTGCCCAAGGCATGGAATATTTTCTCTAAGGAGTTTATCCATTGCTCAGCTACTAATGGATTTGTACCCCCATTAAATGTTGGCGGTTGTTGCCTCATGAAGCGGTCTAACATTGATCCTCCACATTGTGGATCAGGGTGAACCATACGAGTATGGTTATTATTCATAACTTGAGTGAGTTGTCCCAGTATGGTAATAAGTTGATCAGCACCAGTTGTATCTCTAGATCCACAATAATTATCTTGAGCAGGAGGGCAATCCCTACACAGAGTGTGTGCATTGATACGGTTTCCATTCCTTCCACTAGGCGCCATTTCTAAACAATGGCATAAACTAGATTAGTTTATGATTCAAAATACATAATTCCATACTTATAAAATACTTAACATAAATTTAACTATTTATGGATATAATCCATAATCATAAAATAGTTTTATTTGAGGAAGTATATACTCATAACCGTTCATAGTGGTTTGTAAAGAAAATGAGAATTATCCTAAGCATATCCCCCGGGAGTGTCGTAACCAAGAGTGCAGCAAGGCCCGTTGTCGTGCACCAGTTCCCGTTCGAGTCTAGCTCAAAGCGGTGTTTTCGGGTTTTACCCCTAGGTACATCTGTGCCAAAGCCGCCTCTACCTGCTCGTATCCAGACAGGGATGTATTTCTCGGAAAACTCACAAAATCTCTACAATAACAAAATTCTAGGAAGTTCTTCTATACTAATCCTCAAAGTCTATCTTTGGGCTATGTCCTCTAATCAGAGTTTATCTAAATCTAGCTTCCAAGGTTAGTACTAAACTGCCTCTGATACCAACTGTAGCGCCCCGACCCCAGCTACCCAGAGTCGGTGCATTACTTCGTAACATTGGCATGATCACAAAAGATCAAGTCTGGAAAGACCGATTAGTTTAGTAGCCTTGGAAACACTAGATACATTCATAAATGTTACATTACATCATAAAGTGAAAAACTAATAACAAAGTCTTCATAGTCCACACTCAAATCCTCTTCTGACTATCCCTGCAGGTCATTCATAAAATACTTCTTCACATCCTGGAAAATATTAAAACATTAAAAGGGGTGAGCTCAGATGCTCAGTAAGGATAATAATGTTGCGGAAGCTTTCATAAATAAACATAAACATTTAAGGCAATGTATAACTAAAACAAAAGCCTTTTAAACTTGAACATCAACATAATATGGAAAAAGTAAAATGAGATAATTCCATTTACTTCTTCACATGGATATTCTACTGGTCGAATAATCACATGTAATATCAATAACCACTTTCATAATGATGGAATGCATAATGCCAGACTATCATAACCACGTAGCCAAGGCCTTATGCCAAGACCACAAATAAGATTTTGTCAAGGCCTCGTGCCAAGACACTAGTTTGTCTCATGAGACCTACCGATGCATCGAGGAGCTATAGCGGGCTCCACCCGTCACTTATTAAGTCCAATTCATTCCTCATATGAATAGGTTTAAACATATCATAAACCATAACATAATCATATAACATAAAACATGCATAAAGGAAACATAACATTTCCACATTTCAATCACAAGATATCAATACAACACATTGATATAATAAAAACTCTTTAAAAACCATTTTCAATACCAAAATAAAAGAAAGCTAAAACTTTGTATTTATTTTTCATTAAAAAAAACGATGGCTTGTAGAGGAAGCCGAAACTCAAATAATGGTCACGGCGGCGGAGAAGTCGTTGTCGCCGCATATGTACGGAAAGAAAAACATTCCCTTTTTGTCGTTTAATAAAACGCTTCGTATAAAAATATTCCTTTTGAATAAACGTAAAAGTCAAAGGGGTTTATACACCGTATAAAAGAAAGTTGTGTATAAAACCAAATATGCCTCAATGAAAAGAGATTGAGACGAAGTCCTTAAAAAGATCATTTTTAAAAGAAAATAGATCTATTATGTGTATTCACTATAGTTACACATAAATAAAGTAAAAATACAAAATAATACATAATAATATCATGACATAATTTGAAAGTAGGAGATTCACCCAAAGAATGGAAGTTGGGTTAAGAAGTTCCCTTACCTCGTGTCCTGTCCTGACTCGACCGCTATTTAACCTCCTGAATAATAAACTAGGGTTAATTTCTATTTACTTAAGAACCTTTTTCATGTTCATTATTCCTTTTATATCCCTTATTACCATGTTATGAACATTATGTAATTATTTAAGTTTATAACGGTCATTTTGTCGATCTTAGGTACTTGAGTCAAAAATAAAATTCTTATAATTATAAGTTGTTCATGTGGTGATATATCCATTATATCCAGAATTATGTTCATGATTTAGATATCATATATATCATATATATCCCGTATATACATGCATTTATAATATTACATAACATTTAGAGGTAAGAAATGAAATGCACCGTTCCTGGAGACGGTAAGTCGTACGTACGCATGAACGCTACTTTCATTTCTATTTCGTATTTAATGGAATGAAATCATAATGATATAAATGTATAATATAATTCCAGTATAATATAGTGTATAATACCATTTACTCCATCCTTTATACATCCCACATATGGCATTAACGATTCAAATCACTTTGAGGGGGCGGTAGTCTGCACTTCCTAAAATTAAATTATCACGTTTACCCATAATGGAAATCATAAAGTATTCCATAAATGAGAAATACAGAAGCATAAGTATAACATAAACATATTATATATCATATATAAATATAGTGACATCTTAATGGACACCTTTTAAGGTGTTATATGAGTGTTGAACAATCATCGTTTCGTGAGGCAGAAATTCGCCATCCACAGAAACCGTATGTTCTTTAACCATTAGATGTAGGTGTGTGTAAGTGTAGCTCAAATACTTCTTATAACAACATCCTAGTATATTGAGGATACTGGTGTTGTTACAAAATAAATGAATAAAAAGATTTTATGGGGTTGGAGAAGAAAAATAAAACAAAACAACATTAGAGAATACATTACCTCAAAATCGGGTAACTCTTTTTGATTTGAGCCAAAGGCTTCCTTGGGAAGAGTTCTGCCCAAAGTGAAGCTTCTAGGAGTAAGAGGGGGAAGTTGGGAGAGTATTTGGGCAGAGGTTGGCCGATCCAAATGGCTTGAAAGTGTGACTGAGGTGGTAGAGGTGGGGGCCTTTTATAAGAGGAGAGGAGGGGCACTCTTGGAAAGTAAGGAAATTTTACATTATTATACAATGATTTTCGGATTCTAAAGGTCCCACACTTATATAATTCGTGTATAAGGTGATAAGGGTTTGAAATATACCCATCCAATAGTCTTTGGAAAATTTTAAGCCTTGGATTGTACATTATCTTTTCATTTTATTAAAATCGTTAAATAATGAGGTCATCGCTGCATCATAATGATGTCATAAATAATTTAATTTATTTAATGTCTAAAAATTATAAAAAAAATACTATGATGTAGGGAATCTTTTTAGATTTCAAATTACTATTTATAGTCAAAACTATGACTTGTATAACCCCATGTAAAAATTGTTTTAGTAAAACATTTCATGTTTGTTTCATTTTTTACTTTAACATTAAATAAAAGGTATTTATGTCATTTTCTAACTAAAGTGGCTCCATGGGGTCCCAAAGTTGACCCATGGATTGTCTTGGTCGGCCATGGCACATCCAATAAGTGTAGGACATGTTTCAAGCTCATCTCATATTATTAAAACATTATTTTTACCTTAAACTACACTAATTACCTCTAATCGCGATTAAGAACTTAAAAGTTACTATTCACCAAAAATTATTTTAATCTCATTGAACCACATTTTACTTCTTAATGACAAACATGTATGTCGGATTTTTGAAAATCAAACCATAGAAGTGGTAATATTTCATTTAAACGAAAAATCAGTTATTTAACTACCACTTAGTGGTTTCACTATTCATCAAAAATTGAAGTTTTTCAGAACAATGCCAAAATTTCACCCTAAGCTATAATTGACATTCTGAATTCAAAAATGATGTCTATTTTATGAAATTCCAAACATATAAGTTGAATTCATTAATTTTATAATTAATTCCCGCTGTCACAACAAATAGCGTGTTTTTAAGAAATAATTTATATCAAAAGATTGACAATTGTTTATGTCCAATTTCAAAGTGAAATTAATTCTAATGAACACCAATGGATAAAATGGTAAAAATATATTCTAATTATACTTTAAAACCACTAAATAGTATAACTTATCACTATAAATTATTTTTATTAAAAAAGTTGTTTTAAGTATTTTTCACTATTCATAAAAATTTGGAAGTTCTCAGAAAATTACAAAAAATTCAACATAGGCTAATTTCAATATTAGGAATACAAAAATGAAGTCCATTTTGAAATATAAAATTTCTATAAATTTAAAAAGTGGTTATTACTATTCATAACGGCTACTTTGATTAGTTGCGGTGTGTTAGAACTCGAAGTTGCGTACAATGCAAGCTATTACATTATTGAATGAGAAGCGTATCATGGAAGCTCGGGGTGTTACATTCTCCCCTACTTCAATAAATTGCGTCCTCGCAATTTAAAATTTTTCTTTGAAAATAAAAGGTTGAAAAGAGAAAATACCTTTGTGGAAAACCCACATCGGAAATAAGATTAATAAAATTTAGCCTTAATAAGAGGGAAAGAGAAATGAAAAAGTCACCACCCAATTATGACCTCGATTAGGAGAACATTGGTGGCAATTAGAGACATATAATTGGAGGAAAAACGTAAATATTTGTAGGGAGTGATTGAAGTCATCAATTACAATCAACTGTCAAATTGAGGGCCTCAAAGCCTTCAATCTATGTCGATTTAAAATATCATCAGTTCAACAAGACATAAGGTATTAGGATAACACATTTTTTGTTTTAATATCCCTTTACTAAAGTTTAAGAATTAATTTATTCATTGAATAAAAGATAGGTATATATATATTTATGCTTGACAATTAGAGTTTCAACCTTCAACTCATCTTTCACTCAAAAAGATAATAGAACTCAAAAATATTATACTTATCCTAATTGTATAAGGTTCCAAATGTTAACACATATCATTTAGATTAGTAAAATTATTTTGTAATAACCAGGGACTTCCTGTAGGCTAGTGGTATGAAATAAAGGCCTGTCGCACTATGGTTGTGGGTTCGATTCCTGCAGCTTTGTCCGATGCGACGGGTTATGCCCCACCCTGCAGGTTGTCCTTTTCCTAAAACTATAGTATTATAATATTCCAAAAATAATCTTCATAAATTTTTTAACCTTAAACAATACTATCCAAAGATGAACTTAATCCACTCCAACCTTTATAGTTATCCAAAATACCTCTGTCCAGACTTTCTCTAAAAGGTCTCTTAATTCCAAAATAAATTTATCAGATTCCCCAAACAAATTAAAGTTTCTCTTTTTGTCACATACTAAAAATATGATTACCTTCATCATATTAAAACCTTACTGAAATCAACAAGTACTGCAGTACAATCCTTATATATATATATCACATTATTCAAATAACCAGAATATAATCCATGAGTCCAAAAGCACCAATACATTAATTATTATGCTTCAACTGTAGTAACAGCATAAGATTTTCCTTGATCCCTTGGCCTTTTCTGAGGTAAGTTTCCCTGACGCTTAGGACATTCATTTGCATAATGCCCCATTTCCCTACAATTGTAGCATTCAACATTGATAGCCTCTTTCTTTTCCTTGCAATCACGCGCCTGGTGACCTTTTTCTCCACATTTATAACAAACTCTCATTCCTTTTTGGCAAGTACCAGGGTGATTCTTCCCACAATTATCACATAATGGAAAATCCTTCTTTCCCTTTTTCCCTTTATCTGTCTCTTGTTCCACCATTCTCTTCTTCTCTTGCTTTACTTTGTTGTCATAAGACTTAGAGAATTACTTTTCTGTCTTGATAGCACATGAGACAATATCTTCGTATGTTGAGAACGATTGTGATTCTAAAGCTCGACGGAGAAATGGTTTTAACCCATCAAAGAAACGATCAATATTACCTCTTGGGTTACGTATATAATCTGCAGCATACCTCACTAACCTTGTAAAGTTGGCCTCATACTTTGCGACATTCTCATCCTCCTTTTGTTTCAGAATCAGAAATTGTCTTTCCATATCTGCTCTATGGTCATGAGAAAAGTATTTTTCTAAGAAAATATCTTTGAACTACCTCCATTCCATATTCAATATGTCATCATCTTCCTTTGTGTTTTGAATTAGCTACCACCCCTGATCGGCATCTCCAGTGAGGCGGTAAACTGCCATGACAACCTTCTCCCTTTCGCTACTCCCCAAGGCATGGAATATTTTCTCTAAGGAGTTTATCCATTGCTCAGATACTAATGGATTTGTACCCCCATTAAATGTTGGCGGTTGTTGCCTCATGAAGCGGTCTAACATTGATCCTCCACATTGTGGATCAGGGTGAACCATACGAGTAAGGTTATTATTCATAACTTGAGTGAGTTGTCCCAGTATGGTAATAAGTTGATCAGCACCAGTTGTATATCTAGATCCACAATAATTATCTTGAGCAGGAGGGCAATCCCTACACGGAGTGCGTGCATTGATACGGTTTCCATTCCTTCCACTAGGCGCCATTTCTAAACAATGGAATAAACTAGATTAGTTTATGATTCAAAATACATAATTCCATACTTATAAAATACTTAACATAAATTGAACTATTTATGGATATAATCCATAATCATAAAAAGTTTTTCTTTGAGGAAGTATATACTCATAACCGTTCATAGTGGTTTGTAAAGAAAATGAGAATTATCCTAAGCATATCCCCCGGGAGTGTCGTAACCAAGAGTGCAGCAAGGCCCGTTGTCGTGCACCAGTTCCCGTTCGAGTCTAGCTCAAAGTGGTGTTTTCGGGTTTTACCCCTAGGTACATCTGTGCCAAAGCCGCCTCTACCTGCTCGTATCCAGACAGGGATGTATTTCTCGGAAAACTCACAAAATCTCTACAATAACAAAATTCTAGGAAGTTCTTCTATACTAATCCTCAAAGTCTATCTTTGGGCTATGTGCTCTAATCAGAGTTTATCTAAATCTAGCTTTCAAGGTTAGTACTAAACTGCATCTGATACCAACTGTAGCGCCCCGACCCCAGCTACCCAGAGTTGGTACATTACTTCATAACATTGGCATGATCACAAAAGATCAAGTCTCGAAAGACCGATTAGTTTAGTAGCCTTGGAAACACTAGATACATTCATAAATGTTACATTACATCATAAAGTGAAAAACTAATAACAAAGTATTCATAGTCCACACTCAAATCCTCTTCTGACTATCCCTGCAGGTCATTCATAAAATACTTCTTCACATCCTGGAAAATATTAAAACATTAAAAGGGGTGAGCTCAGATGCTCAGTAAGGATAACAATGTTGCGGAAGCTTTCATAAATAAACATAAACATTTAAGGCAATGTATAACTAAAACAAAAGCCTTTTAAACTTGAACATCAACATAATATGGAAAAAGTAAAATGAGATAATTCCATTTACTTCTTCACATGGATATTCTACTGGTCGAATAATCACATGCAATATCAATAACCACTTTCATAATGATGGAATGCATAATGCCAGACTATCATAACCACGTAGCCAAGGCCTCATGCCAAGACCACAAATAAGATTTTGTCAAGGCCTCGTGCCAAGAAACTAGTTTGTCTCATGAGACCTACCGATGCATCGAGGAGCTATAGCGGGCTCCACCCGTCACTTATTAAGTCCAATGCATTCCTCATATGAATAGGTTTAAACATATCATAAACCATAACATAATCGTATCACATAAAACATGCATAAAGGAAACATAAAATTTCCACATTTCAATCACAAGATATCAATACAACACATTGATATAATAAAAACTCTTAAAAAACAATTTTCAATACCAAAATAAAAGAAAGTTAAAACTTTGTATTTATTTTTCATTAAAAAAAATGATGGCTTGTAGAGGAAGCCGAAACTCAAATAATGGTCACGGCGGCGGAGAAGTCATTGTCACCGCATATGTACGAAAATAAAAACATTCCCTTTTTGTCGTTTAGTAAAACTCTTCATATAAAAAGATTCCTTTTGAATAAACGTAAAAGTCAAAGGGGTTTATACACCGTATAAAAGAAATTTGTGTATAAAACCAAATATGCCTCAATGAAAAGAGATTGAGACGAAGTCCTTAAAAAGATCATTTTTAAAATAAAATAGATCTATTATGTGTATTCACTATAGGTACACATAAAGAAAGTAAAAATACTAAATAATACATAATAATATCATGACATAATTTGAAAGTAAGAGATTAACCCAAAAAATGGAAGTTGGGTTAAGAAGTTCCCTTACCTTGTGTCCTGTCCTGACTCGACCGTTCTTTAACATCCTAAATAATAAACTAGAGTTAATTTCTATTTACTTAAGAACCTTTTTCATGTTCATTATTCCTTTTATATCCCTTATTACCATGTTATGAACATTATATAATTATTTAAGTTTATAACGGTCATTTTGTCGATCTTAGGTACTTGAGTCAAAAATAAAATTCTTATAATTATAAGTTGTTCATGTGGTGATATATCCATTATATCCAGAATTATGTTCATGATGTAGATATCATATATATCATATATATCCGGTATATACATGAATTTATAATATTACATAACATTTAGAGGTAAGAAATGAAATGCACCGTTCCTAGAGACGGTAAGCCGTACGTACGCATGAACGCTACTTTCATTTCTATTTCGTATTTAATGGAATGAAATCATAATGATATAAATGTATAATATAATTCCAGTATAATATAGTGTATAATACCATTTACTCCATCCTTTATACATCCCACATATGACATTAACGATTCAAATCACTTTGAGGGGGCGGTAGTCCGCACTTCCTAAAATGAAATTATCGCATTTACCCATAATGGAAATCATAAAGTATGCCATAAATGAGAAATACAGAAGCATAAGTAAAACATAAACATATTATATATCATATATAAATATAGTGACATCTTAATGGCTACCTTTTAAGGTGTTATATGAGTGTTGAACAATCATCGTTTCGTGAGGCAGAAATTCGCCATCCACAGAAACCTTATGTTCTTTAACAATTAGATGTAGGTGTGTGTAAGTGTAGCTTGAATACTTCTTATAACAACATCCTAGTATATTGAGTATACTGGTTTTGTTACAAAATAAATGAATAAAAAGATTTTAGGGTGTTGGAGAAGAAAAATTAAACAAAACAACATTAGAGAATACATTACCCCAAAATCGGGTAACTCTTTTTGATTTGAGCCAAAGGCTTCCTTGGGAAGAGTTCTGCCCAAAGTAAGGCTTCTAGGAGTAATAGGGGGAAGTTGGGAGAGTATTTGGGCAGAGGTTGGCCGATCCAAATGGCTTGAAAGTGTGAATGAGGTGGTAGAGGTGGGGGCCTTTTATAAGAGGAGAGGAGGGGCACTCTTGGAAAGTAAGGAAAGTTTACATTATTATACAATTCTTTTCGGATTCTAAAGGTCCCACACTTATATAATTCCTGGATAAGGTGATAAGGGTTCGAAATATACCCATACAATTGTCTTTGGAAAAGTGTAAGCCTTGGATTGTACATTATCTTTTCATTTTATTAAAATCGTTAAATAATGAGGTCATCGCTGCATCATAATGATGTCATAAATAATTTAATTTATTTAATGTCTAAAAATTATAAAAAAAATACTATGATGTAGGGAATATTTTTAGATTTCAAATGACTATTTATAGTAAAAAACATGACTTGTATAACCCCATGTAAATTTTTTTTAGTAAAACATTTCATGTTTGTGTCATTTTTTACTTTAACATTAAATAAAAGGTATTTATGTCATTTTCTAACTAAAGTGGCTCCATGGGGTCCCCAAGTTGACCCATGGATTGTCTTGGTCGGCCATGGAACATCCAATGAGGGTAGGACATGTGTCAAGCTCATCTCATATTATTAAAACATTATTTTTACCTTAAACTACACTAATTACCTCTAATCGCGATTAAGAACTTAAAAGTTACTATTCACCAAAAAATATTTTAATCTCATTGAACCACATTTTACTTATTAATGACAACCATGTATATCGGATTTTTGAAAATCAAATCACAGAAGTGGTAATATTTCATTTAAACGAAAAATCAGTTATTTAACTACCACTTAGTGGTATCACTATTCATCAAAAATTGAAGTTTTTCAGAACAATGCCAAAATTTCACCCTAAGCTATAATTGACATTCTGAATTCAAAAATGATGTCTATTTTATGAAATTCCAAACATATAAGTTGAATTAATTAATTTTATAATTAATTTCCGCTGTCACAACAAATAGCGTGTTTTTAAGAAACAATTTATATCAAAAGATTGACAATTGTTTATGTCCAATTTCAAAGTGAAATTAATTCTAATGAACACCATTGGATAAAATGGTAAAAGTTTATTCTAATTATACTTTAAAACCACTCATTAGTATAACTTATCACTATAAATTATTTTGATTAAAAATGTTGTTTTAAGTATTTTTCACTATTCATAAAAATTTGGAAGTTCTCAGAAAATTACAAAAAATTCAACATAGGCTAATTTCAATATTAGGAATACAAAAATGAAGTCCATTTTGAAATATAAAATTTATATAAATTTAAAAAGTGGTTATTACTATTCATAACAGCTACTTTGATTAGTTGCGGTGTGTTAGAACTCGAAGTTGCGTACAATGCAAGCTATTACATTATTGAATGAGAATCGTATCATGAAATCTCGGGGTGTTACATTCTCCCCTCCTTCAATAAATTGCGTCCTCGCAATTTGAAATTTTTCTTTGAAAATAAAAGGTTGAAAAGAGAAAATACCTTTGTGGAAAACCCACATCGGAAATAAGATTAATAAAATTTAGCCTTAATAAGAGGGGAAGAGAAATGAAAAAGTCACCACCCAATTATGATCACGATTAGGAGAACATTGGTGGAAATTAGAGACATATAATTGGAGGAAAAATGTAAATATTTTTAGGGAGTGATTGAGGTCATCAATTACAATCAACTGTCAAATTGAGGGCCTCAAAGCCTTCAATCTATGTTGATTTAAAATATCATCAGTTCAACAAGACATAAGGTATTAGGATAACACATTTTTTGTTTTAATATCCCTTTACTAAAGTTTAAGAATTAATTTATTCATTGAATAAGAGATAGGTATATATATATTTATGCTTGGCAATTAGAGTTTCAACCTTCAACTCATCTTTCACTCAAAAAGATAATAGAACTCAAAAATATTATACTTATCCTAATTGTATAAGGTTCCAAATGTTAACACATACCATTTAGATTAGTAAAATTATTTTGTAATAACCAGGGACTTCCTGTAGGCTAGTGGTAGGAAATAAAGGCATGTCGCACTATGGTTGTGGGTTCGATTCCTACAGTTTTGTCCGATGCGATGGGTTATGCTCCACCCTGCAGGTTGTCCTTTTCCTAAAACTATAGTATTATAATATTCCAAAAATAATCTTCATAAATTTTTTAACCTTAAACAATACTATCCAAAGATCAACTTAATTCACTCCAACCTTTATAGTTATCCAAAATACCTCTGTCCAGACTTTCTCTAAAAGGTCTCTTAATTCCAAAATCAATTTATCAAATTCCCCAAACAAATTAAAGTTTCTCTTTTTGTCACATACTAAAAATATGATTACCTTTATCATATTAAAACCTTACTGAAATCAACAAGTACTGCAGTACAATCCTTATATATATATATATCACATTATTCTAATAACCAGAATATAATCCATGAGTCCAAAAGCACCAATACATTAATTATTCTGCTTTAACTGTAGTAACAGCATAAGATTTTCCTTGATCCCTTGGCCTTTTCTGAGGTAAGTTTCCCTGATTCTTAGGACATTCATTTTAATAATGCCCCATTTACCTACAATTGTAGCATTCAACATTGATAGCCTCTTTCTTTCCCTTACAATCACGCGCCTGGTGACCTTTTTCTCCACATTTATAACAAACTCTCATTCCTTTTAGGCAAGTACCAGGGTGATTCTTCCCACAATTATCACATAATGGAAAATCCTTCTTTCCCTTTTTCCCTTTATCTGTCTCTTGTTCCACCATTCTCTTCTTCTCTTGCTTTACTTTGTTTTCATAAGACTTAGAGAATTCCTTTTCTGTCTTGATAGAACATGAGACAATATCTTCATATGTTGAGAATGATTGTGATTCTAAAGCTCGACGGAGAAATGGTTTTAACCCATCAAAGAAACGATCAATCTTACCTCTTGGGTTACGTATATAATCTACATCATACCTCGCTAACCTTGTAAAGTTGTCCTCATACTTTGCGACATTCTAATCCTCCTTTTGTTTCAGACTCATAAATTTCCTTTCCATATCTGCTCTATGGTCACGACGAAAGTATTTTTCTAAGAAAAGATCTTTGAACTCTCTCCATTCTATATTCAATATGTCATTATCTTCCTTTTTGTTTTGAATCAGCGACCACCCCTGATCGACATCTCCAGTGAGGCGGTAAACTGCCATGACAATCTTCTCCCTTTCGCTACTCCCCAAGGCATGGAATATTTTCTCTAAGGAGTTTATCCATTGCTCAGCTACTAATGGATTTGTACCCCCATTAAATGTTGGCAGTTGTTGCCTCATGAAGTGGTCTAACATTGATCCTCCACATTGTGGATCAGGGTGATCCATACGAGTAAGGTTATTATTCATAACTTGAGTGAGTTGTCCCAGTATGGTAATAAGTTGATCAGCACCAGTTGTATCTCCAGATCCACAATAATTATCTTGAGCAGGAGGGCAATCCCTAAACGGAGTGCGTGCATTAATACGATTTCCATTCCTTCCACTAGGTGCCATTTCTAAACAATGGCATAAACTAGATTAGTTTATGATTCAAAATACATAATTCCATACTTATAAAATACTTAACGTAAATTGAACTATTTATGGATATAATCCATAATAATAAAAAGGTTTTCTTTGAGGAATTATATACTCATAACCGTTCAAGTGGTTTGTAAAGAAAATGAGAATTATCCTAAGCATATCCTCCGGGAGTGTCGTAACCAAGAGTGCAGCAAGGCCCGTTGTCGTGCAACAGTTCTCGTTCGAGTCGAGCTCAAAGCAGTGTTTTCGGGTTTTACCCCTAGGTACATCTGTGCCAAAGCCTCCTCTACCTGCTCGTATCCAGACAAGTATGTATTGCTCGGAAAACTCACAAAATCTCTACAATAACAAAATTATAGGAAGTTCTTCTATACTAATCCTCAAAGTCTATCTTTGGGCTATGTGCTCTAATCAGAGTTTATCTAAATCTAGATTTCAAGGTTAGTACTAAACTGTCTCTGATACCAACTATAGCGCCCCGACCCCAGCTACCCAGAGTCGGTGCATTACTTTGTAACATTGGCATGATCACAAAAGATCATGTCTCGAAAGACCGATTAGTTTAGTAGCCTTGGAAACACTAGATACATTCATAAATGTTACATTACATCATAAATTGAAAAACTAATAACAAAGTCTTCATAGTCCACACTCATATCTTATTCTGACTATCCCTGCAGGTCATTCATAAAATACTTCTTCACATCCTGGAAAATATTAAAACATTGAAATGGGTGAGCTCAGATGCTCAGTCAGGATAACAATGTTGCGGAAGATTTCATAAATAAACATAAACATTTAAGGCAATGTATAACTAAAACAAAAGCCTTTTAAACTTGAACATCAACATAATATGGAAAAAGTAAAATGAGATAATTCCATTTACTTCTTTACATGGATATTCTACTGGTCGAATAATCACATGAAATATCAATAACCACTTTCATAATGATGGAATGCATAATGCCAGAATATCATAACCACATAGCCAAGGCCTCGTGCTAAGACCACAAATAAGATTTTGTCAAGGCCTCGTGCCAAGACACTAGTTTGTCTCATGAGACCTACCGATGCATCGAGGAGCTATAGTGGGCTCCACCCATCACTTATTAAGTCCAATGCATTCCTCATATGAATAGGTTTAAACATATCATAAACCATAACATAATCGTATCACATAAAACATGCATAAAGGAAACATAACATTTCCACATTTCAATCACAAGATATCAATACTACACATTGATATAATAAAAACTCTTTAAAAACCATTTTCAATACCAAAATAAAAGAAAGTTAAAACTTTGTGTTTATTTTTCATAAAAAAAATGATGGCTTGTAGAGGAAGCCGAAACTCAAATAATGGTCACGGCGGCGGAGAAGTCGTTGTTGCCGCATATGTACGGAAAGAAAAACATTCCCTTTTTGTCGTTTAGTAAAACGCTTCCTATAAAAAGATTCCTTTTGAATAAACGTAAAAGTCAAAGGGGTTTATACACCGTATAAAAGAAAGTTGTGTATAAAACCAAATATGCCTCAATGAAAAGAGATTGAGACGAAGTCCTTAAAAAGATCATTTTTAAAATAAAATAGATCTATTATGTGTATTCACTATAGGTACACATAAATAAAGTAAAAATACAAAATAATACATAATAATATCATGACATAATTTGAAAGTAGGAGATTAACCCAAAGAATGGAAGTTGGGTTAAGAAGTTCCCTTACCTTGCGTCCTGTCCTAACTCGACCGTTATTTAACCTCCTGAATAATAAACTAGAGTTAATTTCTATTTACTTAAGAACCTTTTTCATGTTCATTATTCCTTTTATATCCCTTATTACCATGTTATGAACATTATGTAATTATTTAAGTTTATAACGGTCATTTTGTTGATCTTAGGTACTTGAGTCAAAAATAAAATTCTTATAATTATAAGTTGTTCATGTGGTGATATATCCATTATATCCAGAATTATGTTCATGATTTAGATATCATATATATCATATATATCCAGTATATACATGAATTTATAATATTACATAACATTTAGAGGTAAGAAATGAAATGCACCGTTCATGGAGACGGTAAGCCGTACGTACGCATGAACGCTAATTTCATTTCTATTTCATATTTAATGGAATGAAATCATAATGATATAAATTTATAATATAATTCCAGTATAATATAGTGTATAATAACATTTACTCCATCCTTTATACATCCCACATATGGCGTTAACGATTCAAACCACTTTGAGGGGGCGGTAGTCCGCACTTCCTAAAATGAAATTATCGCGTTTACCCATAATGGAAATCATAAAGTATGCCATAAATGAGAAATACAGAAGCATAAGTAAAACATAAACATATTATATATCATATATAAATATAGTGACATCTTAATTGACACCTTTGAAGGTGTTATATGAGTGTTGAACAATCATCATTTCGTGAGGCAGAAATTCGCCATCCACAGAAACCATATGTTCTTTAACCATTAGATGTAGGTGTGTGTAAGTGTAGCTCGAATCCTTCTTATAAAAACATCCTAGTATATTGATGATACTGGTATTGTTACAAAAGAAACTAATAAAAAGATTTTATGGGGTTGGAGAAGAAAAATAAAACAAAACAACATTAGAGAAGACATTACCTCAAAATCGGGTAACTCTTTTTGATTTGAGCCAAAGGCTTTCTTGGGAAGAGTTCTGCCCAAAGTGAGGCTTCTAGGAGTAATAGGGGGATGTTGGGAGAGTATTTGGGCAGAGGTTGGCCGATCAAAATGGCTTTAAAGTGTGAATGAGGTGATAGAGGTGGGGGCCTTTTATAAGAGGAGAGGAGGGACACTCTTTGAAAGTAAGGCAATTTTACATTATTATACAATGCTTTTCGGATTCTAAAGGTCTCACACTTATATAATTCGTGTCTAAGGTGATAAGGGTTCGAAATATACCCATCCAATAGTCTTTTGACAAGTGTAAGCCTTGGATTGTACATTATCTTTTCATTTTATTAGAATCGTTAAATAATGAGGTCATCGCTGCATCATAATGATGTCATAAATAATTTAATTTATTTAATGTCTAAAAATTATAAAAAAAAATAATATGATGTAGGAAATATTTTTAGCTTTCAAATGACTATTTATAGTCAAAAATATGACTTGTATAACCCCATGTAAAAATTGTTTTAGTAAAACATTTCATGTTTGTGTCATTTTTTACTTTAACATTAAATAAAATGTATTTATGTCATTTTCTAACTAAAGTGGCTCCATGGGGTCCCCAAGTTGACCTATGGATTTTCTTGGTCAGCCATGGCACATCCAATGAGGGTAGGACATGTGTCAAGCTCATCTCATATTATTAAAACATTATTTTTACCTTAAACTACACTAATTACCTTTAATCGCGATTAAGAACTTAAAAGTTACTATTCACCAAAAATTATTTTAATCTCATTGAACCACATTTTACTTTTTAATGACAACCATGTATGTCAGATTTTTGAAAATCAAATCACAGAAGTGGTAATATTTCATTTAAACGAAAAATCAGTTATTTAACTACCACTTAGTGGTTTCACTATTCATAAAAAATTGAAGTTTTTCAGAACAATGCCAAAATTTCACCCTAAGCTATAATTGATATTCCGAATTCAAAAATGATGTCTATTTTATGAAATTACAAACATATAAGTTGAATTAATGAATTTTATAATTAATTCCCGCTGTCACAACAAATAGCGTGTTTTTAAGAAACAATTTATATCAAAAGATTGACAATTGTTTATGTCCAATTTCAAAGGGAAATTAATTATAATGAACACCATTGGATAAAATGGTAAAAATATATTCTAATTATACTTTAAAACCACTCAATAGTATAACTTATCACTATAAATTATTTTGATTAAAAAAGTTGTTTTAAGTATTTTTCACTATTCATAAAAATTTGGAAGTTCTCAGAAAATTACAAAAAATTCAACATAGGCTAATTTCAATATTAGGAATACAAAAATGAAGTCCATTTTGAAATATAAAATTTCTATAAATTTAAAAAGTGGTTATTACTATTCATAACGACTACTTTGATTAGTTGCGGTGTGTTAGAACTCGAAGTTGCGTACAATGCAAGCTATTGCATTATTGAATGAGAAGCATATCATGGAAGCTCGGGGTGTTACAACTCTTCAAGGTAAGGGATTATTTCACCCTCCTCTTTTAAGTCATGGCTTCCTTTATGTTGTGTCTTCTAGTTTCCATCTCTTTATGTTGAGGGTATGTTCTTATATGTTCTCATTATAGTCCATTTTATTTTTAAGAGACCCTTTCTTCTCTCATCAATTTTTTCTTCTGAATTTTTAACTGACGTCGTTAGGCTGTCGAATTTCTCGTAAAAGAAATCACATCTTCTCGTTTCCTTCATGTGTCATTTTCATGTGGTATGTCATTAAAATATCCATACCATGATCTTATAATGAAACCATACTATATTATGAATTATTTATGAGTATGTGACCCTTTTCCCCTCTCTTTTTATTATTTTCTAAAACCATGATATATAGCCGTTATGCTGTAGAAATTTTGTCGCAAAATTTCTCTCTCTTTCTCTCAAGAAATTCTCTTTTTATATATATGTGAATACCCATACCTATTTCGTTTCTATGGGTGTTCATAGTTATAAAAAAAATGATATATTTTATTCTGGAATTGACATACATGTAACCCTCACTCCATTTCCATGGGTTATAAATGGCATAATGATCTTATTTTTGAGAACTTTTAAAATGTCACGATTTTGAAATGAACCCATTTCTTTTATTATCTATGAGTTATTTATGAAATGTTTGATTATGATCTATGTGGATCAAATGAAAGTAAAGTCATATTAAGGGTGGAACCTGATAGCACTCCAATGAATTGGTTAAAGAATTAATCTCTAGAGATGAAAAGTTTCACAATACCTTAGTGAATAATCTTGTTAATTTTTATGACACCTTAGGGATGGAGCTTGGTGATATGTTCATGAATGTATAAATGAAATTTTGTAGCCACATATTCAAGTTATGATTCATGTTCTTGTTATTATGATATGCCTCTTTTTCCATTGCTCATGTCTTCATATTTTTCATCAAGTTCTTATTGATATTACAAGTAAACTGATTCCCTTATTTACCCCTTACTAGGCCTTCTGCTCACCCTTTCCTTTGATGTATGGCTTCAGGATATGATATGTAGTAATTTTACATAGGATGAACCTATGATGAAGCCTTAAAAGTAGTTTATAATAATGTTTTATGTTGTTTTCATGTATTATGTTCCTTATTTCTAAGACACTATACTTTAGAGATCCTCTGTTTGTAAAATATAATGAAAAGTTATGTAATAAAAAGGCGGGATTCCATAGTTGGTATCAAAGGATAGTTTAGTTATTTATGGAAATTTGGATATGAAAACTTTAGGAAAAATCCTATAGAAAAGTTTAAATGATGGAAAACTTCCTGGTATTTTGGTGAGTATTGAGTAAGTGGTTTATCAAACAAATACATCCATGTCTGGATACGAGCAGGTAGAGGTGGCTCTGGCACAGATGTACATAGAGGTAAAACCCAAAAACAACGCTTTGAGCTAGAATCTAACAGGAACTGGTACACGACAATGGGACTTTCTGCACTCTTGTTTAAGACACTCTCGAGGGATATGTTTGGTTAATCACAATCTTTTTATGAATCATTATGAAGGAATTATAGAGAAATGTAATTGTCTAAGCATGAAGTTTTAAGATATAAAATCCTTTATAGTTAAAAGATTCATAAATGAAATAAGTTTCTCTCTAAGGTTTTATTATTTTAGAAAATGGCGGGCAATAGGAGGAACTGTGCAAATGGTAACCGCAATGGACCATGCGCTGACGACCCTCCGATGGAAGCCAAAATAGAAAAATTCATGCGAATGATGAACCAACTGACTCAAGTTATGGAAAAAAACTTGAATCAAGCTGAGAGACCGATCTCACCGCGAAGGGAACAACATTATGTTGAGTCCTTTATGCGTCAACGACCACCAACCTTTATTGGATCGACTGACCCATTGATTTTTGAGTAGTGGATCAACTCTATCGAGAAGATATTTTCTGTGCTCCACTGTTCAGAGCAATAGAAGGTCACTCTAGCTATCTATCTCTTAGAAGGAGAAGCTGATCAGTGGTGAGAACTGATTGAAAACACAAGGACAAGAGTGGAAGTTGAAGCTATGAAGCGGGAAGAGTTCAGAGAGATCTTTTTCAGTAAGTATTTCCCTCGTTCCATGAGAACAAGAATGGAGAAAAAGTTTCTCGAGATGAACCAGAAGGAGAATGAATCTGTGGGAAGCTATGAGATTAACTTCACCCAACTTTCACGATATACCTCTAGCTTTGTCATGGATCCAAATGGTAAGGTTGATAGATTCTTCAGCTGACTGAGACCTCAACTGTGGAAGAATCTAGCCAACCGGGACTATGATAGCTATGAAAAGATTGTGCGGAGTGCGATGAAGGTTGAACTAGAGTTTGGAGAGATGCAGTGGTCTCATAAATCCAATGACAAGAAGAGATTGATGTAGCCCAACTTAGGGAGGAATTTTGATCAAGGAAGAGGAGGAAATCAAGAGAAACATCCCACGTGTAATAAATGTGGGAAGAATCATTTAGGGAACTACCTGCTCGGGAGCAGGAAATGCTACAAGTGTGGAAGATATGACCATATTGCGAGGAATTGTCATAGTGAGGTAAGACCTCAACTTCCAAATAAAAAAGACAAGGGGAAGATGGTGTAGGCCCTATCTGATGTCTAGTGCTTTAAGTGTGGACAATGTGGGCACTTTTCCAATCACTGTCCAAGTCTGAGGGTAGTGGAGGGGAACCACCATCATCCTCAGCAACGGCCAAGGGAACAAGATCGTAATTTTTAAATCACTACGGCTGAAGTTGAAGCTGCGAATGATGTGGTGGAAGGTACTCTTGTTGTTCTCTCAAAGATAGAAAGTACTTTGTTTGATTCTGGTTCTACACATTCCTTTATTTCCTACAATTTTGCAAAGAATTTAGAATCAACCCCCGATTTTCTAAAATTAGAGTTATCAGTCAAGACTCCTGGTGGGATTATCCAAGCATCATTAGTGTTTAGAAACTATAGTATTTACTTTGGTGAGCACAATATTATCACAAATCTAGTAGTCATTCCCATGCTGGAATTCGACATTATACTAGGGATGGACTGGCTCTCAAAGTATAATGCTAAGATAAAATATAGAAGCAAGGAAATCTTAGTAGTCTTGAATGGAAAACCTACAGTTATATTCCAAGGAGAGATATCTCAACCTGATATCTGTCTAGAAGAACCCCTTATATCCTTCTTTATGGAGTTTATCGGTGAATAAAAAGAAGGAGATGAGAGTTTAATGATAGAAAGTGTCCCCATCGTCTAGGAATATGTTGATGTATTTCCAAAGGAGTTTCTTAGACCTCCCCCATAAAGAGAGGTAGAGTTCTCCATTGAACTCATACATGGATCTCATCCGATATCAAAGACCCCCTATAGGATGGAAAATGTGGATTTAGAGGAATTAAAGAAACAACTCCAAGATCTTTTGGAGAAGGGGTTTATCCGACCGAGTGTGTCTCCTTGGGGATCACCAGTTCTCTGTGAAAAAGAAGGATGGATCAATGCAGATATGCATTGATTATAGAGAACTGAATGGGATCATATTGAAGAACAAATACCCTCTTCCAAGAATTGATGACTTATTTGACCAACTTCATGGGGATCAATTCTTCTCTAAGATTGATCTTCGATCTGGTTATCACCAATTGAGTGTGAAGAAAGAAGATATTCTAAAAACTGCCTTCCGATCAAGATATGGGTATTATGAGTTTGTTGTTATGCCCTTCAGACTGACTAATGCACCTGCTATTTTTATGTATTTGATGAATAAAGTATTTAAGGACTACCTTGATAACTTTGTGGTAGTTTTTATTGATGATATTATGATATATTCTAAAAGTTGTGAGGAGCATGAGGATCATATAAGGGATATTTTGAAAACTCTATGGAAGGAGAGGATTTTTGGGAAGTTCAGAAAATGTGAATTTTGGTTACAACAAGTTGCTTTCTTGGGGCACATTATAACCAATGAAGGAATCACAGTTGACCCTGAAAAGAAAAAAGTTGTAGAGGAGTGGCCTCAACCTACAATAATAACTGAGATTCTTAGTTTCCATGTATTAACATGATATTATAGGAGGATTGTGAAAAAATTTTCATGACTTTCTAATCCATTAACCAAGTTAACTTGAAAAGGGGTCAAGTTCATCTGGACAAAGGAGTGTGAGGAAAGTTTCCAAGAGCTGAAGAATAGATTGGTTACTGCACCCGTGTTAACTCTTCCCTAAAGTAGAGAAGGATTCATTATTTTTAGTGATGCATCTCTGAAAGGGCTTGGGTGCGTCCTCATGGAAAATGAAAAGTTCATTGCTTATGCATCTCGACAGTTGAAGACTCATGAGTAGAATTATCCTACGCATGATCTGGAGCTGGCTGCGGTCGTTTTTGATCTAAAGATATGGAGACACTATCTTTATGGGGAGAAATGTGATATATACACAGACTATCAAAGTTTGAAGTATATTTTCACACAAAACGAACTGAACATGAGACAAAGGAAATGGTTGAAACTTCTTAAAGAATATGATTATTCAATTAATTATCACCCTGGAAGAGAAAACAAAGTTGCTGATGCATTAAGCAGGAAAGACCCATTTGTTCTTTCTATGTTGAGGATTCAAAAAGATCCTTTGATCAATGACCTAGTAAATCTAGACATGGGAATTATAAGGGAAGGGACATCATCAACCCTAACCCAAATTATTTCTCAACCGTCATTACTAGAGAAGATCAAGAAAGCTTAGAAAGAAGATCCTTTGTTATAGAAGAAGTTTGAAGCTGTGAAGGATGAGAAGTTTTATAAGTTCAATATTGATCAAGAAGGTGTATTGAAATTTCATACAAGACTATGTGTTCCATCTATTTTGGAAATAAATGAGCTGATGGATGAAGCTCATAGCTCTACTTTCTCTATACATCCTGGAAGCACAAAAATGTATAGGGACATTCGTGATCATTATTGGTGGGATAATATGAAAAAGGAGATTGCTGACAACACTTCAAGGTGCCTAGTATGTCAGCAAGTGAAGGCAGAGTGACAAATTACTAAAGAGGTATTACAACCACTACCCATACCAGCATGGAAGTGGGACAAAATCACTATGGACTTCGTCACAGGTCTTCTGAGAACTTCCAAAGGAAACAATGCGATATGGGTTATTGTGGACCATCTCACCAAGACTGCCCATTTTATCTCCATTTGGGAAGATTTCTCTCTTGATAAACTTTCCAGGATTTACATGAATGAAGTGGTAAGGCTACATGGAGTTCCACTTTCTATCCTATCTGATCGTGATACAAGTTTCACATCAAAATTCTGGAGAAGTCTTCAATATGCTCTGATCACTGAATTGAATTTTAGTACATCCTATCACCCCCAAACTGATGGACAATCTGAAAGGACTATTCAAACACTCGAAAACATGCTGAGAACATGATCAATGAAATTTAAAGGTAGATGTGATCAACATCTCCTTTTAGTTGAGTTCTCTTACAACAATAGCTTCCACTCGAGCATTCAAATGGAACCCTATGAAGCTCTATATGGGAAGCGATGTAGAAATCCTACTTGTTGGGATGAAGCTAGTGAGAGAAAGCTTCTTGGGCCTGATATTGTGTAAGAGATGACAGAAAAAGTCCATTCTATCCAACAACACATTAAGGCTGCTCAGAGTCGGCAAAAGAGCTATGCCGACAACCGTCAAAGGGACTTGGAGTTTGATGTTGGTGACAAGGTCTTTCTTCGAATTTCACCTTAGAATAGATTCATGAGGTTTGGGAAGAAAGGGAAGCTCAATCCTAGGTACATTGGCCCCTTTTAAATCCTTGATCACGTGGGAGCAGTGGCCTATCGGCTTGCACTTCCTCCAAATCTAGCACAAGTTCATGATGTCTTCCATGTATCCCTCTTGAGGAAGTACATACCTAACCCTTCACATGTACTAAACCCAGAGGTGGTACAACTGCAACATGACCTCTCTTATGAGGAGAAATAGGTGGAGATCATGGATCGTAGATACAAGGTTATACACAACAAGACTACCCACCTTGTTAAGGTGTTGTGGAGGAACCACAAATATGAAGAAGCCACATGGGAACCAGAGGATTCTATGAGGCAGAAGTACCCACACACTTTCTCTTCTTAGGGTACACATCAAAATCTCGGGGATGAAATTTCTTAAGGGGGGAAGAATGTAACGACCCAAAATTTTGAATAATTTTTGTTTCCTAATTTTGTGTGTTATTTTATTTTATACTCAACAAAACTATATTCTTTAATTAACGAAGTGAGTATAATTAAATGAGACTATTGGGTATCGACTGTTATATGACCATTGGTCAATATGACCATTGGAAACTAAACCCTTAACATTACAATTATTGTTTATAAATACAAGTGATCTTGGTTAATTAATACAGAAAGAAGTTTCGATGGCCTCCTCCAGTAGACTCGGGCCATTCGAAGCCCATCTGACGGAACTTGGGAAGGAGGTAGAACCACTGGGCTTTGCTATGGACCAAACCCAAGCCGAACTTCATCGTGTGAAGCTGGAACTGAATCACCTTTGGGAGAAGTTCAAGCTGATAGAAATCACCACTCGAGTAATGTTGGCCGAGCCACCCCCAGATTCTATCACCTTAGCACACCTTACACTTAGGTCCTATGTTGTTGTGATAAGGGGCTACATAATGAGACCTTAGCTTCTTTATGCAATCCTTTTATATAAATAAAATTGTTATTATGGTAAAGTTTGTAAATTTCAAATGTCTAGATAAATATAGGATGTATATTATTGCTGAATTTTGGAAAAGGAAAAGTGATATTTTAAAATATTTATGTAAACCTTAAATAATTAATAATGTGTAATGATTTTCAAAAAATGGTCTTCTACAGTTGTGTTCAGTAAGAAATTTAGAGTCTAATAAGATCAACTTAATTTTTGGTGAATAGTAAATTATGAATAGTAATTTTACACTTATGAATAGTAATGTGACCAAATGGATTAGTAACCTCACTTAAGAAAGTATTAATATAATTTAGGAACCTTGATTAGGTAATGTGATTCAATAAAATAAGTAAATAACTGTTTCCAAAATTATTAGTGAAGTATTAGTTTTTTTCCGGGTGAATAGTGTTTTTACTTAAAAATTAAATTAAAAATATTTAGAAAATTATTTTCATAAAATAAAGTTCTTTTTTGAATTCAAAGCATCAATATTAGGTTAAGGTGAATTTTTGAGATTTTTCTGAAACAGTTGAATTTTTGATGAATAGTAAAAATACAGTTTTGAGTTTCTGGTGTTTAATGACATCATTAAGGATGTAGTAATTATGTAATCATTCTTGTCAACTTATGAAAATTATGATATTCTATGAGGTGTCCCAAGTGGCCAACACCATGGTCAATCCCATGGTTTTGCCAATACCATCGATGAGGTGTCCCATGGAAATTAATGCTTTGTTCCCCAACTTCTCCTATAAATACCAAGCCATTCCCTCATCCATTTTATTCCAAAATCCTCCTCAACAAAGTTATGGTCTCCTTACCTCTCAATGAGTCCTCCCAATGTGCCTGTAATCCTCCCAAGGTCCTGACCTTCAAGCTTTCGAAGTTACTCTTCAAGGTAAGGGATTCTTTCACCCTCCTCTTTTAAGTCATGACTTCCTTTATGTTGTGTCTTCTAGTTTCCATATATTTATGTTGAGGGTATGTTCTTATATGTTCTCATTACTTTCCATTTCATTGTTGAGAGACCCTTTACACTCATCAATTTTTTTTCTCTGAATTTTTAAGTGACGTTGTTAGGATGCCGAATTTCTCGTAAAAGAAATCGCATCATCTCATTTCCTTTATGTTTTCTTTTCATGCGGTATGTCATTAAAATATACATACCATGATCTTATCATGTACCCATACTGTATTATGAATTATTTATGAGTATTTTACCCTTTTCCTCTCTCTTTTTATTATTTTCTAAAACCATGATATATAGTCGTTATGCTGCAGAAATTTCATCTCAAAATTTCTCTCTCTTTCTCTCAAGAAATTATATTGTTTTATATATGTGAATACCCATAACTATTTCTATTCTATGAGTGTTAATAGTTATAAAAAATGATATATTTTATTCTATAATTTACATACATGTAACCCTCACTCCCTTTCCATGGGTTATAAATGATATAACGATCTTATTTTTAAGAACTTTTAAAATGTCATGATTTTGAAATAAACAAAATTATTTTATTATCTATGGGTTATTTATGAAATGTTTGATTATGATTTATGTGGATCACATGAAATTAAATACATATTAAGGGTGCACCCTAATAGCGCTCCAATGCATTGGGTAAAGAATTAATCTCTAGAGATGACAAGTTTCATGATACCTTGGTGAATAATCTTGGTAATTTTTATGACACCTTGGGGATGGAACTTGGTGATATGTTCATGAATGTATAAATGAAATGTTGTATCTACATATTCAAGTTATGATTCATGTTCTTGTTATTATGATATGCCTTATTTTCCATTGGTCAAGTCTTCATATTTTTCATCAAGTTCTTATTGATATCACAAGTAAACTAATTCCCTTGTTTACCCCTTACTGGGCCTTCTACTCACCCTTTCCTTTGATGTATGTCTTCAGGATATGAGATGCAGTAATTGTACATAGGATGAACCTATGATGAAGCCTTACAAGTGGTTTGGAAGAATGTTTTATGTTTTTTTCATGTATTATGTTTCTGATTTCCAAGACACTAGACTTTAAAGATCATCTGTTTGTAAAATGTAATGAAAAGTTATGTAATAAAAAGACAGGATGTCATAGAAAGAATTGGATCTCGACAATCAGTTGTCAAGTGGGGGAGAGGTTTCATTAAAGGAAAAAATTTAGGCTGATTTAATTGAGAAAGGCGGGAAAGTATCTGTATTCTGGTGATGAACAACTTGAGTTGAAGCAAGGAAGATTGAGTCTGCCGAGAATGGAAAATAATCAGCCGAGTTACAGTGTAATGTAGGTTTTCATAGGAAAATAAAAGGAGACATTCGAGAATTAATTTGAGCAATGGACATCGTCTGAGACACCTAGAATCGGAACCAAAATATCTTCTAGAGAGCTGCTGCTTCTTCCAATGTAGATGGAGATCAAAAGCCGTTTTAGTTCCTCGAACATGATCAGCTAAGTATTTTAGTGGACATACCTTGTGATTTCGACCGGTGATTCTTTTCCAAGATTTATTTTTCTCTTTAAAACTGTAATTTCTCTCTAGAATTTTTTTCATGTTTGATGATCAAATTTTCTATCATTTCATTTTCTTCTTCTCTCTTCCATTCTGTGATCGACACATTGCCGATCGGAGTGTGTTGTTCATCGAGTGCAGATTTTCAACTCAATATGGTTAGGAGTTTGATGTTGAATCTCACTATTTAAACTTCTCAATTCTCGGTTCAGAATTGTGAGCATAAAGGGAGCTCGATTGCATCTTGGTGCTCAATGATCGTTGATTTCTTTGACTGTCTTTTAACGAAAGTAGGTCGATAACTAAGATCTTAGTTATTGATCTTGAATTTTTAAACTTAATGAGATGCATGGTTAGAGATCTTTAACGGTGTGTTGAAGGAGTTTATGAAGTGAAATATTTAAAAGCGATGAAGAAAGGATGAACTAGGAGAATCACTAGAAAAGAATGCTATTTCATTTTTGCTTGTTTTATTACTATGTTCATTCCACTGTTTCAATTTCATGTGTGTTCGAAAATAAGAACAGTTTGTTTCACAATTACAAAAATCCCCTAACAAATAATAAAAACATAAAAAAATAATAAAAACCATGATAGAGAAATTGTAAGATCCCAGGTAAATAAAGAATAAATAATTTTCATATTTATTAATATTTACGAATTAAATATTAATTTTACTTTAAAGGGGTTTCTATGTTCGATAGCGTACCCGATACGCAACAAAGAGTTTCATTGAAATCTTACGTTGCACACTAGTAATAAAATAATATTATTTTAAATGGTAGTTAACACATAGTTGTTGTATTGGCGGGAATGGATAGAAATAACTAAAATATGATTATATATGTTTTTTAAATGTTTTTACTTTTATCTAATAAAAGATAAAGGCTTAAAATACGGAAAGAATTCAATTTTAGGCATATATGCCCTAGTTTTCACTAAAGGTTCACTTATCGCCTTTTAATGGCGAACCATCATTAATTATAGTTTTGTTAACTCTTATACATTCTATTGGACCAAATAAAACTCTTCTTTAGAATCAGGACATAAAAATTTACTTTGTGTAAATTTTTGGTATTTTTCCGATAAAGTTCATTTTTTTAATGAATAGTGTAAAATGTGGTATTTTAATTCAAAACCTCTTTTTAATCTAATTTATTTATATGATTAGATTATCTTTTGAATTGGTTTTAAAGTGAAATTAGAAAATATTTTTAACATTAAATCCAATAGTGGTCATTGGAATTAATTTCACTTTGAAATCGGACTTAAACTAGTGTCAATCTTTTGATACTTATTGTTTCATAAAAACACGCTATTTGCACTGACAGCGGGAATTAATTATTAAATTAATTAATGAAACTTATATGTTTTGAATTTTGTAAAATGGAATTCATTTTTGAATTCGGAAGATCAAATATAGCTTAGGGTGATGTTTTGGTATTTTTCTGAAAAACTTCAATTTTTGATAAATAGTGAAACCACTAAGTGGTACTTAAAAAACTGATTTTTCGTTTAAATGAAATTTTACCACCTCTGTGTTTTGAATTTAAAAAATCTGACATACATGGTTGTCATTAAGAAGTAAAATGTGGTTCAATGGGATTAAAATAATTTTTTGGTGAATAGTAACTTATTAAGTTTTTAATCACGATTAGAGGTAATTAGTGTAATTTAAGGTAAAAATAATGTTGTAATAATATGAAATGAAATTGAAACATGTCCTAACCTCATTGGATGTGTCATGGGTGACCAAGAAAATCCATGGGTCAACTTGGGGACCCCATGGAGCCACTTTAGTTGGAAAATGACATTAATATCTTTTTATTTAATGTTAAAATAAAAATGTCACAAACATGAGTTGTTTTACTAAAACAATTTTTACATGAGGTTATACAAGTCAAATTTTTGACTATAAATATTCATTGGAAATCTAAAAATATTTCCTACATCATTATATTTTTTTAATAATTTTTAGACATTAAATAAATTAAATTATTTATGACACCATGATGATGCAATGATTACCTCATTATTTAACGATTTAAATAAAATGGAAAGATAATGTAAAATCCAAGACCTAAACATGTCCAAAACCTATTGGATGGGTGTATTTCGAACTCTTATCACCTTATCCTCGAAACAAATCAATGTGGGACCATTAAAATCCGAAACTCATTCTATAATAAAGTAACATTTCCTTACTTTCCAAGAGTGCCCCTCCTCTCCTCTTATAAAAGGCCCCCACCTCTACCACCTTACCCACACTTCTAAAGCCTTTGGCTCGGCCAAACCCTACCCATTTTGTCTCTCCACATCTCTCTATTACTCCTTGAAGCCTCACTTTGGGCATAAGTCTTCCCAAGGAAGCCTTTGAGCTCAAATCTAAGAGAGTTACCCGATTTTAAGGTAATGTTTTCTCTTGTGTTCTTTTGTTTTATTTTGCTTCTCCAACCCCCTAAACTCTTTTTATTAAATTCTTTTGTAACAACTACAGTATATTAAATATACTAGGATGTTTTTATAAGAATAATTCGAGCTACACTTACACACACCTACATCTAATGGTTAAAGAACATACTGTTTCTGTGGATGGCAAATTTCTGCTTCACGAAACGATGATTGTTCAATATTCTTCCAAAACCTTCAAAGGTGGCCATTAAGATGTCACTATATTTATATATGATATATAATATGTTTATTTATTCCTTAATCTTATGTATTTTTAATTTATGGCACACCTTTATGGCTTCCATTATGGGTATACGCGATATCTTCATTTTAGGAAGTGCGGACTACAGCCCCCTCAAAGTGATTTGATTCGTTAATGCCATATGCGGGACGTATAAAAGATGGATTTAAAGTTATTATATATGATGTTATAATGGAATTATAATATACCTTTATATCATTATTATTTATTTCCATTAAATTATGAGATAGAAATGAAAGTAGGGTTCATGCGTACGTACGGCTTACCGTCTCCATGAACGGTGCATTTCATTTCTTATCCCCAAATGTAATGTACTATTATAATTACATATATATAATGGATATATATGATGTATGTTACATCTAAATGATTAATATAATTCTGTAATTTAAATATACATATCTCTCATTTATTTTTAATTCCATTAATATGACATATAAATGAAAGTAGCGTTCATGCGTACGTACGGCTTACCGTCTCCATGAACGGTGCATTTCATTTCTTACCTTTAAATGATTATTTAATATTATAAATACTTGTATATGCTGGATATATATGATATATATGATATCCAAATCATGAATATCATTCTGGATATAATGAACCTTTGACCACACGAACAACATGTAATTGTAAGAAGTCCACTTTCGACTTAAGAACCAAATATCGACAAAACAAAAATTATTAAATTAAATGATTAAATAATGTTTATAACATGGTAGTAAGTGATATAAAAGTAATAATGAACTTGAAAAAGGTTCTTAATAAAGTATAAATTAACTCAAGTTTATTATTCAGGATGTTAAAGAACGATCGAGTCAAGTCGGACCCGAGGTAAGGGAACTTCTAAACCCAATTTCTGTTCTTTGGGTTAATCTCATACTTTCAAATTATGTCATGATATTATTATTTCCTATCTTGTATTTGTACTTTCATTAAGTGTACTTATTTTGAATACACATAATAGATCTATTTTATTTTAAAAAAATGATCTTTGTAAGGGTCTTCGTCTCAATCTCCTTTCATTGAGGCATATTTCGTTTTATACACAACTTTATTTTATATGGTGTATAAACCCCTTTGACTTTTACTTTTATACAAAAGGAATCTTTTTCTACGAAGCATTTTACTAAACGACAAAAAAGAATTTTTCTTTTAACGTACGCGATGACAACGACCTTTTCCACCGCCGCGAGTATTATTTGATCTTTGGATTCCTCAGAAAGCCTTGATGTTTTTTAAATGAAATAAATACCATATACTCTTTTATGTATTTTGGTATTGAAAATGGTTTTTATAATGGATTTTTTATGTCAATATATTTAAGTGATATATTGTGATCAAAGTGTGGAAATGTTTTCTTTCCATTATGTTTGTTATATGTCTTATGATTTTATAATGGTACTTGGACATTTGACGGGTGGTTACGTGATAAACCATATGACGGGTGGTGCCGTGAATACTAGGACGGGTGGTTACATTATAACCTCCAATGCATTGGGTATGGAAGTCGGTCGTATGACTATTCCATTAAGTATGTATGGAAGTCGGTCATATGGCTATTCCATTAAGTATGTGTGGAAGTCGACTGTATGGTTATTCCATTTAAGTATGTTTATGTCCCAAGTTACCTTTATATGTTATGTGTTCTTTATATGGGTTTTATGGTAATACTTTGGTTACAAAAGGGTAAGTAATGATATTTTATTCAGTGAAGAGTTTTTACTACTTCATGAAGGTGAAGGTATTACTTTGATAAAGTATACATGGTTTACTTGATGTTTGAAAAACTAACAGTTTTTATTCTTTGTGTATCCCTTACTGAGCTTTTTATGCTCACCCCCAAGTTTTTTTGAAATGTTTTTCACAGGACTTAATGTGGAATAGGGTCAAGGATGGGATTAAGGGAAAGTCATGGTATCTAAAAAATGGAACTAGACATGTTTCTTTTTAAGAGTTTTTATTTTATGGAAACATAGTCTATTTTTTAATCTTTTGAGATGTAAAAGTTATGTCCTAATTCTCTAAAACTCTAAACCTAAAAAGATCCTCAATGTGAATTATTCATTTAATTCAATATTAAGTAATGTTTAAGGTCGTGGCCTTATAGTTGGTATCAAAGGTCAGTTTAGATAACTTTAGGAGTTAGAATTCTATTAAATGATTATCCAAAAATATTTTTTTATGGTCAAATTGAAATGATATAGCATTTAAAGATTACCATGTTGCTTCACCTAAGGTATTTCAGTGTTAAGAATGGTTTTCGTAGAGGAAACAGAGATGCTTTTTTTGGGAAGGCATACAGAAGGAAATGACCTTCCGAATCAGCATCCTGAGATGGTCAGAATTAGAATTGATCAGTTTACTGTAGTGATGGCTCAGTTGAATCAGGTGATAAATGGTGGTTGTGTTATTGATGATATTTTGGTGTTTTCTAAAAGTAAAGAGGAGCATGAAAGTCATTTAAGGGTTATTTTAAAAACCTTAAAAGAAAAGAAATTTTATGGGAAATTCAGCAAGTGTGAGTTTTGGTTGCAACAAATTTCTTTCCTTGGTCACATTGTTTCTAAAGATGAGATAACCATTGATCCTGCAAAAACAAAGGTTGTTGAAGAATGACCAAGACCCATAAATGTAACAAAGATTCGTAGTTTCCTTGGTTTGGCAGGCTATTACCGAAGGTTTGTTAGAAATTTTTCACGGTTATCTAGTCCAATGACTAAGCTAAATCAGAAGGGTGTTAATTTTATTTAGACAAAAGAATGTGATGATTGTTTTCAGGAACTGAAAAGAAGATTAGTGAATGCTCTAGTTTTGGCACTACCTTCCAGGAATAGGGAGTTTGTTATCTACAGTGATGCTTCATTGAAAGGACTTGGTTGTGTCCTTATGCAGAATGATCAGATAATTGCTTATGCTTCACATCAGTTGAAAACTCATGAGGTAAATTACCCTACACATGATTTGGAATTAGCTGATGTTGTTTTTGCTTTAAAAATTTGGAGGCATCATTTGTATGGAGTAAAGTGTGAAATATATAATGATCACAAAAGTTTAAAGTATATATTCACTCAGAAATAATTGAATATGAGATAGAGGAGATGGCTGGAATTAATCAAGGATTATGATTGTACAATTCATTACCATCCGGGAAAAGCAAATAAAGTGGCTGATGCTTTGAGTCGAAAAAGTAATGCTTCATTAACCATGCTACGTTTGGAACATGATCCTTTGGTTTTTGATTTGATGAAATTTGGCATAGAAGTTGTTGGTGCGGGAAGTTCTTCTGTTTTGTTTCAGGTATCAGTGAGATCATCCCTATCAGACAGAATTAAGCAAGCATAGAGGGAAGACAGTGAGTTACAGAAAAAGGTAGAGCTGGTTTAGAAGGGTAAGTTGCCTGAATTCAACATTGATAATGATTGTGTTTTGAGGTTTGGGAAGAGATTATGTGTCCCTGGTGATTCACAGTTGAAGAATGAGTTGTTATGTGAGGCTCATAGTTCCTCATTTTCAGTTCATCCTGGCAGTACTAAGATGTACAGGGATCTGCGGGAGTATTACTTGTGGGATGGAATGAAAAGAGATATTGCTGATTTTACTGTGAAGTGTTTGACTTGTCAGTAGGTTAAGGCAGAACGACAGTCACCGAAAGGGATGCTTCAACCTTTACCGGTGCCATAGTGGAAATGGGAAAACATATCCATGGACTTTGTTGTGGGATTACTGAGAACATCTCGAGGTAATAATGCAATCTGGGTTATTATTGATCGCTTGACTAAATCTTCTCATTTACTTGCTATACGAGATACTTTTTCACTAGATCAACTTTCCCGTTTGTATATTAAAGAGATAGTCAGGTTACATGGAGTTCCTCTCTTCATTGTGTCTGATCGTGATCCTAGGTTTAATTCTAACTTTTGGAAAGGCCTTCAGAAGTCATTGGGTACTGAATTAAATTTTAGTACAGGTTTTCATCCGCAATCCGATGGGCAGTCGGAACGAACAATTCAGACCTTGGAGGATATTCTACGAGCTTGTTCGATGGATTATCAGGGAAGTTGGGACCAACATCTTTCTTTGGTTGAGTTTTCATATAATAACAGTTTTCATTCTAGTATACAGATGACACCGTTTGAGGCATTATATGGGAAGCGGTGTCGAACTCCTGCTTTTTGGGATGAAGTGGGTGAAAGGAAGTTGATGGGATCAGAATTGGTAGAAGAGATGGCAGAAAAAGTTCAGTTGATTCAGAAACACATGAGAACAGCTCAGAGCAGGCAGAAGAGTTATGCGGATAGTCGGAGGAATGATCTATCTTTCGAGGTAGGTGATCATGTTTTTCTCAAGTTTTCTCCATGGAAAAGTGTGATGAGATTTGGTAAGAAAGGAAAGCTGAGTCCAAGGTTCATTGGACCATATGAAATTCTGGAGAAAGTTGGATCAGTTGCTTACTGAGTGGCTTTACCTTCGAGTTTATCTCAGGTACACAATTTTTTTCATGTTTCTATGCTGAGAAAGTATATTCCAGATTCATCTCATGTTTTGAGCCCAGAGGTAGTTCAGTTGGAAGAGAATATCTCTTATGAAGAACAACCAGTCTAGATTCTTGACTGAAGAGAGCAAGTGTTGCAAAATAAGGTAATCCACTAGGTAAAGGTTTTGTGAAAAAACCATATGGTTGAAGAGGCAACGTGGGAATCTGAAAATGCTATGAGGGATAAATACCCCCACTTATTTTGATAAGTGAATAAAATTGCGAGGAAGCAATTCCCAAAAGGGGGGAAGGATGTAACATCCCAGGTAAATAAAGAATAAATAATTTTCATATTTATTAATATTTACGAATTAAATATTAATTTTACTTTAAAGGGGTTGCTATGTTCGATAGCGTACCCGATACGCAACAAAGAGTTTCATTGAAATCTTACGTTGCACACTAGTAATAAAATAATATTATTTTAAATGGTAGTTAACACATAGCACTTGTATTCGCGAGAATGGATAGAAATAACTAAAATATGATTATATATGTTTTTAAAATGTTTTTACTTTTATCTAATAAAAGATAAAGACTTAAAATATGGAAAGAATTCAATTTTAGGCATATATGCCCTAGTTTTCACTAAAGGTCCACTTATCGCCTTTTGATGGCGAACCATCATTAAATATAGTTTTGTTCACTCTTATAAATTCTATTGGACCAAATAAAACTCTTCTTTAGAATCAGGACATCAAAATTTACTTTGTGTAAATTTTTGGTATTTTTCTGATAAAGTTCATTTTTTTAATGAATAGTGTAAAATGTTGTATTTTAATTCAAAACCTCTTTTTACTCTAATTTATTTATATGATTAGATTATCTTTTGAATTGGTTTTAAAGTGAAATTAGAAAATATTTTTACCATTAAATCCAATAGTGGTCGTTGGAATTAATTTCACTTTGAAATCGGACTTAAACTAGTGTCAATCTTTTGATACTTATTGTTTCATAAAAACACGCTATTTGCTCTGACAGCGGGAATTAATTATTAAATTAATTAATGCAACTTATATGTTTTTAATTTTGTAAAATGGACTTCATTTTTGAATTCAGAATATCAAATATAGCTTAGGGTGATGTTTTGGTATTTTTCTGAAAAACATCAATTTTTGATGAATAGTGAAACCACTAAGTGGTACTTAAAAAACTGATTTTCGTTTAAATGAAATTTTACCACCTCTGTGTTTTGAATTTCAAAAATCCGACATACATGGTTTTCATTAAGAAGTAAAATGTGGTTCAATGGGATTAAAATAATTTTTTGGTGAATAGTAACTTATTAAGTTTTTAATCGCGATTAGAGGTAATTAGTGTAATTTAAGGTAAAAATAATGTTGTAATAATATGAAATGAACTTGACACATATCCTAACCTCATTGGATGTGTCATGGCCGACCAAGAAAATTCATGGGTCAACTTGGGGACCCCATGGAGCCACTTTAGTTGGAAAATGACATTAATATCTTTTTATTTAATGTTAAAATAAAAATGTCACAAACATGAGTTGTTTTACTAAAATAATTTTTACATGGGGTTATACAAGTCATATTTTTGACTATAAATATTCATTGGAAAGATAAACATATTTCATACATCATGATATTTTTTTAATAATTTTTAGACATTAAATAAATTAAATTATTTATGACACCATGATGATGCAGTGATTACCTCATTATTTAATGATTTAAATAAAATGGAAAGATAATGTAAAATATAAGACCTAAACATGTCCAAAACCTATTGGATGGGTGTATTTCGAACTCTTATCACCTTATCCTCGAAACACATCAATGTGGGACCATTAAAATCCGAAACTCATTCTATAATAAAGTAACATTTCCTTACTTTCCAAGAGTGCCCCTCCTCTCCTCTTATAAAAGGCCCCCACCTCTACCACCTTACCCACACATCCAAAGCCTTTGGATCATCCAAACCCGGCCCATTTTGTCTCTCCAAATCCCTCTATTACTCCTTGAAGCCTCACTTTGGGCAGCAGTCTTCCCAAGGAAGCCTTTGAGCTCAAATCTAAGAGAGTTACCCGATTTTAAGGTAATGTTTTCTCTTGTGTTCTTTTGTTTTATTTTGCTTCTCCAACCCCATAAACTCTTTTTATTAAATTCTTTTGTAACAACTCCAGTATCTTCAATATGCTAGGATGTTGTTATAAGAATAATTCTAGCTACACTTACACACACCTACATCTAATGGTTAAAGAACATACTGTTTCTGTGGATGGCGAATTTCTGCTTTACGAAACGATGATTGTTCAATATTCTTCCAACACCTTCAAAGGTAGAAATTAAGATGACATTGTATTTATATATGATATATAATATGTTTATGTATTCCTTAAGCTTATGTATTTTTCATTTATGGCACACCTTTATGGCTTCCATTATGGGTATACGCGATATCTTCATTTTAGGAAGTGCGGACTACCGCCCCCTCAAAGTGATTTGATTCGTTAATTCCATATGTGGGACGTATAAAGGATGGATTTAAAGTTATTATATATGATTTTATAATGGAATTATAATATACCTTTATATCATTATTATTTATTTCCATTAAAGTATGAGATAGAAATGAAAGTAGCGTTCATGCGTACGTACAGCTTACAGTTTCCATGAACGGTGCATTTCATTTCTTATACCCAAATGTAATGTAATATTATAATTACATATATATAATGGATATATATGATGTATGTTACATCTAAATGATTAATATAATTCTGTAATTTAAATATACATATCTCTCATTTATTTTTAATTCCATTAATATGACATATAAATGAAAGTAGCGTTCATGCGTACGTACGGCTTACCGTCTCCATGAACGGTGCATTTCATTTCTTACCTCTAAATGATTATTTAATATTATAAATACTTGTATATGCTGGATATATATGATATATATGATATCCAAATCATGAATATCATTCTGGATATAATGAAAATTTGACCACATGAACAACATGTAATTGTAAGAAGTCTACTTTCGACTTAAGAACCAAATATCGACAAAACAAACATTATTAAATTAAATGATTACATAATGTTTATAACATGGTAGTAAGTGATATTAAAGTAATAATGAACTTGAAAAAGGTTCTTAAGAAAGTAGAAATTTACTCAAGTTTATTATTCAGGACGTTAAAGAACGATCGAGTCAAGTCGGACCCGAGGTAAGGGAACTTCTTAACCCAATTTCCGTTCTTTGGGTTAATCTCATACTTTAAAATTATGTCATGATATTATTATGTCCTATCTTTTATTTGTACTTTCATTAAGTTTACTTATTTTGAATACACATAATAGATCTATTTTATTTAAAAAAAATGATATTTGTAAGGGACTTCGTCCCAATCTCCTTTCATTGAGGCATATTTTGTTTTATACACAACTTTCTTTTATATGGTGTATAAACCCCTTTGAATTTTACTTTTATACAAAAGGAATCTTTTTCTACGAAGCATTTTACTAAACGAAAAAAAGAAATGTTTCTTTTAACGTACACGGTGACAATGACCTTTTCCACCGCCACGAGTATTATTTGATCTTTGGCTTCCTCAAAAAGCCGTGATGTTTTTTAAATGAAATAAATACCATATACTCTTTTATGTATTTTGGTATTGAAAATGGTTTTTATAATGGATTTGTTATGTCAATATATTTAAGTGATATATTGTGATCAAAGTGTGGAAATGTTTTCTTTCCATTATGTTTGTTATATGTCTTATGATTTTATAATGGTACTTGGACATTTGACAGGTGGTTACGTGATAAACCATATGACGGGTGGTGTCGTGAATACCAGGACGGGTGGTTACGTTATAACCTCCAATGCATTGGGTATGGAAGTCGGCCATATGGCTATTCCATTAAGTATTTATGGAAGTCGGCTGTATGGCTATTCCATTAAGTATGTGTGGAAGTCGACCGTATGGTTATTCCATTTAAGTATGTTTATGTCCCAAGTTACCTTTATATGTTATGTGTTCTTTATATGGGTTTTATGGTAATCCTTTGGTTACAAAAGGGTAAGTAATGATATTTTATTCAGTGAAGAGTTTTTACTACTTCATTAAGGTGAAGGTATTACTTTGATAAAGTATACATGGTTTACTTGATGTTTGAAAAACTAACAGTTTTCATTCTTTGTGTATCCCTTACTGAGCTTTTTATGCTCACCCCAAGTTTTTTTGAAATGTTTTTTCACATGACTTAATGTGGAATAGGGTCAAGGATGGGATCAAGGGAAAGTCATGCTATCTAAAAAATGGAACTAGACATGTTTCTTTTTAAGAGATTTTATTTTATGGAAACATAGTCTACTTTGTAATCTTTTGAGATGTAACAGTTATGTCCTAATTCTCTAAAACTCTAAACCTGAAAAGATCCTCAATGTGAATTATTCATTTAATTCAATATTAAGTAATGTTTAAGGTCGAGGCCTTATAGAAATTCCTGAAAGGCAACCTCATTGGGAGACAACCCTAGGTGATTCTTTTTTGCAGTAGTTAGGAGATTAAAAACTTAAAGGAGGTAAAAGTGACATACAAAATCCGAGCCTTCAATTGGTGTTGTTGTCAAGGAGGCAGCCTAAGAGTTTCAATTTTTTTTAAAAAAAATAAAAAAAATTAGTAAGAACAAATGGAATTTGTCCCGCCCTTGGATGATATAGTTGGATATTTTTTCCTATAACACTAAGAATCTGTTTCAGAAATGAATTCAAATGGAATGTGGAAGAGATTAATGAAGATTTAAATCCACAAGTCTTGGAGGCTTTAGTTAACGAACTTCAAGAGTTTTCACATTTTTTCCTTGAGTCTGATGTTAGAGAGCTAATCTTCTTAGCTTTTGAAGAAAAAATTCCAAAGGTTGAGACTAAAATTAATGAACATTCACTTCCCAACATGATTAATTTTCCCAAGGCCATGGAAGAAGAACAAGGGCTGGCGACCAATTTACTTTAGGGGGATTCTATCATTTTTGACGCATTCTATTTAGACCTTTCTCAATATGAGCTTTTAACTCAATCCCCTTTTTATTTCACTGTTGAAATGGCGTCCTATTTACAGGCCAAGGAAGAGTTTGAAGTGTTTATTGAAGAAGGTACTTTTCATGGGGAAGACATGGAGGAGATGGAGCAGGAACTTGATACAGTCTCTTTAGAAAAGTGTTTGGAGATGGACATAGAAGATGAGGCTGTCCAGTTTATAGCTAATGAGATTTTTATTTATCTAATGAGGCTGTCTCTAGAAGACATGGAGGGACTAGTAGACACCTCTCCTCCCGGAGAAGTAGAAGAGAGGCCCCATATTTTATTCTTCCATCCCCAACTGAAAAATTGGACCACAACATGAGGGGGTTGAGAACACCATATTATTTCAAAGGGGACCTTGACTTAAGAGTACAATTGAACAACTATGAGAAAGACAAGATGTGGTGGTTCTTACCACACAAGCCCCATCCACTGATAGATTGGGGATAAATAATAGCATGTCTAGTTGTAGACAGTATAAAATGTAGCACCTCTTGAAGGATTTTATCAAATATTTATCTTCCCTTTTATTTCACTTTACATTTACTTTTAGTTTTAGTTTTTAAATGTCAATAAACTTTTAAAATTTTCTTTTTTTCTTAATTTAAATAAAGTAAACATGAGCTCTTGAACGTCTCTAAAGGTCATTTGGAGCCAATAAAAGTGGGAATAACACCTTCCCAAGGCTGTCCACAAGCTTCTGATTTTGTACTTCACCATGAGGAAACCGCTAGAGGCTTCTCTCCACTTTGTGGAGTAGAAACTTTACAATTTTCAAGAGAAGCTACAAGCGAAATAATATTGAATCACACCCCTCTTATTTTCTCAAACTTCGATTTTATTTTACTTGAACTGATTTTTTCTAGACTTTAATGTTAAACCTTTTCTTCTTTTAGGAGCTTTGGATCTAACCAGAGAGACTTTGTCGAAGTAAAGAAGGGGGGGGGGGGTTTAAGCGAATTAAAAGGGGGAAAAGATTCTTATTCAGGGAAGTAGTTAGTTTTAAATTCTTCTCATTTTCATGCCTATAAAATCTTCTTGTTGATACTACTACCTTGGACTTAAATTGTTTAGAAAAAATTGAAATGAATGATTTTTTTCATGTTGAAATTAGTACTGAAATATGCTGGTTACTTTTATTAAATTAGTTTCTTTTTATTGTGTAATAGCGCCTTGTCATGCTAAATATGATTTTCTTGGCAGAAAATCATTTTTCACACTTCCTTGAACATACACTAGCAAAAAATGTTTACTTTTGAACTAAATTGTTGAAGTGGTAATCAGTAGGAAACATTTTTTATGTTGTGAGTTGATAATTGTTTGTGTTGTGTGGAAAAATACTTTAGTTTTTTTGTGACCCTTCGTACATGATTCTAATTTGCTGAATTACTAAATATTTTTAGACTTTAACTTGATTTCACATGTTTCTCTACCATGAATTCAATATTGGGGATAATGTGAGTTTTAAATGTGGGGGAAAGGGCTTTTCAATGTGCTAAACTTTACTACAATGTGATTCATATAAAAAACCCCCTATTTTTTTTTTAAATTTGATTGTTTTTTATGTTTCAATTAATTATTTTCAGTGGTTTTAAAATTTTCTGAAGTTTGAATGTTGATTTTTCATTTTGAGGAGGTTAATTCTCTATTATCCATTGGATTTAGCTGAGTAAATCATTTTTCATTTCCCTCTTAAAAAAACGGTTGACTTCGGTAAAATATTGGATGAATGTTATACAATTATCATATCCATTGAATTCTTTGATTTGTATTTAAACTCATAAAACATGCATTCAAATGAATTATGAAATGAAAATTCTAATCCAGATTGAACTCATTATTTTATCCTTTAAGCTTTTGGATGAGTTATTTATGTTTCCATGCTAATTATTGAGATTGCTCATCCAAACAGAGTGGCTAATTATTCTAGTTTCTAATTATGTGATTTTGCTCTCCTGGAGGTAAGAAGAAGTTTGAACTTTCCGTTGAATGCAAATTGAAGTGGGATTAATCCATTTTCAAATCTTTAAGGTTAATCATTTTTATAAAACAGGAATCAAATTTTGCACTTAAAATATTTAATTTCTTAAGGGTAAATTAATCCACTGCTTGAAGAAAATCTCTAGGGAAAAATCATTTTGAAAACTGATTTTTTATGGCCATCTAGTATTTAAAATTTAAAATCCATTTTATTCCACTGATTTTGACTCATTGATTGATTGAGGAAAAACAAAAGCTTAGTATGAAAGAATTTGATGTAGCTTTGTTTTTATACTATTTTTTCATATCATTTTTTAATTTAATTGTGTTTTAATTGTCAAAATCATGTTTTTAATTGAATAATTTACTTTTTTCAAATTGTTGCTTAGTTAATTACATTCTTAAATTTATGTAAAAATATTTTTTTAATTGGTCATTTATTGTTTTATAGTTAATTTAAAGTTTAATGAGAAAATTATTTTAACCATGTTCTTCTTATTCTGTTGTTTTGATTTAATTATAGATTATCATTCTTTGTTTTATTTATTTATTTCATTTTCTATTGTTTATTTTTAAATAAAAATTTTAAGTCTTTAAATTTAATCTTTTTGTTTAATTATTTTATTCTTTATTTTATTTATTTATTGAAATTAATTAATTTATCTTTGTTTTTATTTAAACTATCATTTTTATGTTCCTATATTTTGATTTTAGTTTGCAGTTTACCTTTGGTGTATTTAATTTTCTGGATGCAGTGCAATCACATAACCATTTTGAAGTGGAATTTACCCGGCCAAATTTCATCAACATTCAGGTAGCCAAATTTCAGCTCCACTGACACAGCCAATATGTGCCCAGCTTGATGTCGCCAAATGACAACAGCTAGTCACGTAGCCAAATTTCCAGTGGAATTTATATATCCAAATCGTAGTGCAACCATGTAGCCGATTTTCTCTGGGGTCAATCACATACCCAAATCTCACCAGCAGATCCACGTATTTGTTTTTCCCAAATGGAATCATGTAGCCATTTTCTCAGTAGCCTGCTCATGTACCCGAACTGGCTTCACATTTGTGAGAAGCCGAACTCCGAGCTTGAGGGAAGATCACCCTTCTGCCTTTGATCAAAGCTCAAAGATGGAAACGTGAAATTGATGAGTTTACTGATACCGAACCTGGATGAAGAGAAAACCTGGAATCAAAGCTGAGGTGATACCGATTGAAGATTAATCTTGAAGATGATGATCAACCTAGATTGATCGAATCTTATGAGAACCTTGAGCGAGCTTCGTCTAAATCATAAGATACTGACCAAGATTATGAGCTCGTGATCAGGGTATGCAGGGTTGAAGTGAAGCTACTGCTAATTTCTGCAAAATCGATTGGGATTATCTCAGAGTAGATGGGTTTGAAGAACTATTGGAGATCCAACCAAGTGTTTTGAATCGATTCAAATTCAAAGGAGGAGTTACAAACCAGTGTGACTGATTTTGGCTGAAGATGAGTTGAACTACCGAAGCTTTAAATTGTTGGTTTTAATTTCAGTTGCAGGTCCAGTTTTTGAAGATGTGAGGGCCTTGAAGAGCCGAGTGCTATGATAGTGTGTACATAGGTGAATGAATACTAGGTGCTCAAGGAAATCCCTCTACGAGACTTTGATTCATGGACGAGTGTTGGTGTTTTCCAAGACTCTGTTGGACGCATTGACGAGGTAGCAAACCAAAGTTAGGATGCCACAACTCAGTGAAGAGTGTCTGAGTTCAAAGAACTCTTGAAGTTTCTGATTGATTTAGTGAAGTTGCATGAAGGTAGTTCAGAAAGAATTGGAGCTGGACAATCATTTATTTAATAGGGGAGAGGTTTCATTGAAAGTAGTGGTTAAGCTGAGTTAATTGAGCAAGGTGGCCGAGTATTTGTTTTCTGGTGCCAAATGACTTGAGTTAAAGCTAGTAAGATTGAGTCCTGCTGAGATTGTATAATAATCGGCCGAGTTTTGGTGTAATGCAGGTTTTCTGAGGGTCAAGTTCTTGATCACAGTCCAAGAAGTTGACAGGTGAGAATAATTAATTGATACATGGACTTTAATAGTATAAAAGTTAACTAATTAAAGGAAAACTATATGGTGACAGTGATGTTTGACAATGAATTTATCCAAATGGGGTGGTGGAAATTTTAAGTTGGTGGTTTTCATGGGAAAATAAAAGGATACATTCAGGATTAATTCGAGTGGCAGAGAACATCTAAGACTCCTGGAAGAGCTGCTGCTTCTTTTGATGGAGATGAAGATATAAGGCATTTCGAGTTCCTGGAATATAGAAACTGTGTGCGACCCATGCGAGTGTGTATGCTGTTTTGACAGAGCCAAAACGCATGACCGACGCATGGTTTTTCAAACCATGTGGTCTGTCCATACGAGGTTCTCCAGGGGCCCAGGGAGGGGCGTACGGTTGAACACATGGTTTGGCCAACCGTGCGGCCAAACCGTGTGTGGTATCTGATTTTTTTTTAAAAAAAAAATAAAAAAAAATAAAATAAAATAATAATAATAATAAATTAAAAACCTAAATATACCCTATCCCCCTTACCCGTTGCGTACCAGCCCCCTCTCCCCTCTCCCCGTTGCAAGAGCAGCCCCCTCCCATAGTGCAAAACCTCCTCCCCTTCCCCCGAGTTTTTCCATTTCCTCTGTCGATTCTGGGTGGGATTATCTTTGGTTAGTTCCTTCTCCTCTTCCCCCTTATATTTATTAGTTTCCTTCTCTTCCGGGTGATGCATGCAACTTAGTCGAACCCTAACCCCCCCCCCCCCTTTTGGGTATTTATTTTGTCGTCTCTTGATGTTTAGGTCACTTGGGTCCTGTTGAGGTTGATTCTAGCTACCGTCGTCAAGGGTAATTGGTTCTCCATCAGTTTCAGGTAAGGTTTACTCCATTCCTTTAGCACAATTTTAATTGGAGTTTTTGTATTTTTTTGGTTTCTTATATTTTTCTAGAGTACTTTGGACCTCATTGAGTTGGATTCGAGCCACCATTGTCGAAGGTGACTTACATGTGTATGCATAGATAGGCATATACATATACAAGTTCCCCCTTTATATATATATTCACTCATGGTATTATGAATATATACATTGGGGCTAGGTGTGCTTACACACACACACATATGAAAAATTCATATGTGTGTAAGTGTAAAGGGGCATATGCAAGTATATGCTTATGTATAAGGACCCCATATACATATTCATGGTCATGCAAGCTAGGTGTCCTTATATATATGTGAAGATGCATATACGTATAAGAGAAAAAAGGAAGATTTGAGTGGCCTTCGTAAAAGAAAAGTAGCATGTTTTTGAGGCAAGTTCCTTATGCCCAGACCATTAATTTGAATTCCAAGATTACTCGATTGTTTTAAAAATGTGTTTTCATTATATGAGATTCATATACTATGCAAAGTGGTTGTGATCCTTAGTATTGGACTTTCCCATGTTTTTTGTGTTCTAGTTTTGACATGTGTATTCTATATTTAAATATGTTTTTAATCTTTTTCAAATGTTCAACATGTTAAATGCTCAAAAATAGATTCTAAATTGTGGTGTGTGTATAAATGATGGTTTTCAAGGATGTGTTGGTGTGTAGAGATTTGGAGACGTGCTACCCCTATTGAAATGGTTGAAAATGGTTGTTGAAATGAGTTGACTTATGACGAAAGGGGTTTAGTGGATTGTGAAATAAATCAAAGTACCTTGGAATCTTGGGTATCTAGGTGGACAGACTAGGTCTAATATGTTAGGTGAGTTGGTAGGGCTGAGGCCTAGTCTCCTGAGTAGGATTACGTGACAACACTAACTAAACTATGATGATGAGGATTGGTTGGATCAAGTAGGAGACGAACCATTGTGTCCAAGATTGATCACCGAGAGTATGAGGATCTTAGGACCTTGCTAACCCTAGTTGCTTAGGAATTACCCATGGTGATTGCTATTGTTTACCTCGATTTTTCTATGGTACTTATTTATTAAATGCTTTATGCTCAGTTTTCCTTTCATTTAAAAAATAATGAGAAACATCTTTTTCTTTCCACTATTGTGTAGCACCTAGTGAAATGATTCCTTTACTGAACGATACTTTATGTTAATGGGTTTTTGGAAAAAAAGAATCCCCTTAACATGTTTTTATGGTAAAGGAGAAAAATGGTTTTCAAAAGCTCTATCATGTTCTTGTTTTGGAAAGGATATAAAACCCTATTTTATTTATTTATATTTTTAAACTAGCATGACTTGCTATCGCGGAGCGATGTTGGTTCAGTGGTTGATGGTGACCCGCAAGGTCACATGGAGGTACGCTTGGTTTATTTCTTTTCCATTGCCAGTTACAGTTTTATTTTTTCTTTATTTATTTTCCTGTTGTTCTTGGGATAAATAATTCCCAATAGAGTTATGCTTGATGCTCGAAACTAGTTTTCGACCCTGGAGGATAGGGAACGCCTCTCCGGCCTTGTTGCGGGATGGCTCGACTGACCGGTTCAGGGTCGACTCGGGTTGGTTCATGAAAAAATGGCATCAAAGCATTAGCCCATATTATTTGGGGATGTCCAAGTCCAGAGTTGGTATTTTTTTTGAAATTCGAGTGGGAAGTCACGGGTAGGTGCTTAATCACCACATATTCAGAAGAACATTTGAATTGATAGTGTGTCCTTGGATGGTTGCGCCTCTAAATTTGAGGTTAGATCTCAGATGTTTTTGAGGTTTTTGTTCTTTTTTCGAGTGTTATTGGTAAAATTTGAAATTTGGTGCGTTGTTTTGTGAAACTCAAAAGATTTAAATTAACTTTTGGAGGGACTCGAGGGGTGCATGGTTGTTATGTACAGTCTAGAAAACCATGTGCAGACCATTTAACTTACAATGACCTAGGCTTTTCATACATGAATATTACATCTGTTTAGATGAATATTCATTACATTTCACAAAAACATGCTCGAGGACCATAATAGTTTAGTGCTTTTGGAAACTTGAAACCCATTCTTCTAATTTGATGAAAGATCTTCAACATATCCCATAAAGATCTTCCCCTTTAATATTCCTACATAAAACCTTTATTTATATCCAGAGGAAAAAAAACACAAGAAAAAGGTGAGATCAGATGCTCTGTAAGGGTAAACAAGGGAGATACCAATAATATCATAATCATAAGACAAAAGAACATAAACAAAACATTTGAAAATCATATCCAACATATGATATCATGTAATGGAATAAAACATAAGTGTTCATAAAGAATCAAAGAACTTATTTCATGAGAGAATAACATAATAAATGGAATTTTTGGTGTACACATAAGCATAGAAAATCATTTTTTTTATTAGTCAAGGCTCATTTCCAAGACCATCATAATTGAAAAAGTTCTTTACTAAATTGAGTTCACTCCTCGTTCCATCCTTGCATTACTGAACTGAGTTTACTACTCATTCCAGTCATGTCTATATCATGAGATATAAATCTTTTCCAAATGCATTGGAGAGAGATAAGTCCCACCTATTGTAGGTTTTGGTCGCAGCGGAAGAGCATGATGAGCATGTACCCAACTTTGCAAATTGTCATAATCGACGATTAATTCGGGATCAATACGACGATGAATGCCAGTATCTAGAGAATTGAATCAAAGATAAAAGACAAAGGAGAGAACCCATAACTGAGAAAAGAGAATAGACATATTTTGTTTATAATTAATTAAATTAAATTATAGAATTACCTCCAAGGTGATTCTTTCTTTGTTGATGCGTCCGACCACTGGTCCGAGGTGAGGCTTCGTTGCGATGTATAATCCAAGGATATGGATCCTATAGTGGCGATCCACACACGCTTCACGTATCTTCGGACATCGCTGAAGGAGTCTCCAGGTGCTAACGTGAAATATCCTTGCGCTTGCGATGTCTGCCCTCAATCGCCTTGAGAATGGATTCCAAAGTGTCATCCTTGATCCGATGGAGGAAGATCTCCCTCGTTCTTGAGAGCATTCTTGGAGAGAGATGAGTTCTCTAGGATCGAGAGATTTTCTACAAGGATGTTGTGCACACAATTATTGGTCTTCTGGTCACATGACCCCTTGGATAATTTAAAGAATAATAACATAGCAGAGAATTTAATTCACCAGGTAATAATAAATAATTAGCAAAGGTGCCGTTACTTAATTTATTATTCCATGTGAAACCCCATGTCAATAATAATAGCAATGATATTATTTTCATGAAATGTGCTTAACTTGCATGTTATATTTAAATATTATTTAACCAAATAATATTTAATATTATTTCATATCGGACCCATAACTTGGTTCGTCAATCCTCCTCAATATTTATTGGGTCTTGAATAATGATTATTTATTTATTAAATAAATATAACTTCATTATTCGCCGATAAATAAATATTCCGTCCACAATATATTCTCTCGAATAACTAGCAACGAAATAAATGCGATCAGGAATACTAGAATAATTATTAAACCACAACCGGGAATAATATTTATTCAACTTGTTAAATAAATAAAATTTTTAACTGAGATACTAGTTACACTTAGTGTGTGACCCTCTAGGCCTCTTTCTCATTAACATTAGGCGAGCTTGCCTAAAGTCCAAGATTACTGTCTAGCAACGAGTCAAGGCACCCAAGAGAAGAAAGTTGATATCACAACGAAATGTCACCTCATACGAACGCTTACCATGTAATATAATCCCTTTTCCCTGATATATTCAATTAAGCGGGTTTCATGCAAGTGCCATCAACCTATGTGCTCGATTTCTCATTCTTTGATTTCCCAAAATTGAACTTGCCTAGAGAAAACCATGACCATGGATTTGGTTAGGCTATATCATTTCCATCAAAGGGCCTGATATATCTACTTTCGTAGAAGTGAAAAATCCTTTCTCGCATTATTCATTAATGCAGTATTACTCATGGCACACCCAACATATCCTACCTCATCTCAAACATCTGTCATCACAATTTTCGTTAGTACATCTAAGTGCGTGAGTCATAATACCCATTAATAATAATCTTAAAATCCAAAGACTAATATACATGTTTGTATATAGAAACATCCAATGACACTTATGAATGTGGATTTCCTACTGGCAGGTTTTGTTCTCATAATATCCTCCTGGATATTACCAAAGGCACACACCATGAAAATGTGCCTCAAAGTTTCATGAGTCCCCACCCCTGATAGCCTATATCATTTGTGTCCCTTCAAATGATATCATCCGACCATAGAATGTATATTCAAGAATAATGTCATGGCACTTCCGGGTTCTCATCATAGATGAGATCCGCTATGACATTTTAGTGCGACAAATATTCTTAGGACATTATCACATATTATGTCATGCAGAAGAACAATCATGATGTGATAAAGAGTTTATTAATATTCATCCAATGAATACTGGGTTTATCATAAATTACAAAGAAGTTGGTTTCTAGGACACCAACTCCAATAGACTCCCACTTGGACTAGAGTCAACTGCTAACAACCTTCAGTCCACTAACTCTCACATGATATTCATGATTCTGCTGAGATATGCCTTTAGTCAAGGGTTCCACAACATTCTCTTCCGTGGACACTCTGCTCACTGCAACTTCACCCCTTTGATAGAAATCTCTCAAGAGCTGATACTTTCGGAGTATGTGCTTTTCCCGTTGATGTGACCTTGAATCTTTTGCAAGAGCCACTGCTGCAGTATTATCACAATACAATGTAATGAGATATTTACTGCTAGGCACCACATAAAACTCCTGGACAAAGTTCTAAATCCAAACAGATTCCTTAGATGCATCAGAAGCCACTATATATTCAAACTCCGCTGTAGAATCAGTGAAAAATGAATGCTTTGAACTCTTCCAGCTCACAACTCCTTCTCTAAGACAGAAAACGTATCCTGATTGTGACTTCAGATCATTCTGATCTTTCTGAAAACCAGAACCAACATACCCTCTGATGACAAACTCCTCGTCTCCTCCATACACCAAGAAGATATCCTTAGTTATTCTCAGATAATTAAGAATAGTCTTGACAACAGTCCAATGCTGTTCTCCTAGATCTTCTTGATATCTTCCTACCATGCTCAATGCATAGGCAACATCAAGTCTGGTACATAACATGGATTACATGATAGATCATATCACTGAAGTGTATTGAATCTTACTCATCCTATATTTCTCATGTTTTTTCTGGGGACACATTTTCTTGGAAAGATGTATACCATGTGACAATGGAACCAATCCCCTCTTGGATTGTTCCATACTAATTCTCTTTAGTATCCAGTCAATGTATGTACTTTGACTTAGTCCAAGCAGCATCTTGGTTCTATCATGAATGATCTCGATCCCTAGAATGTAGGCTGCTTCGCCTAAGTCCTTCATGGAGAAGCACTTGTTCAACCAGTCCTTGACTGACTGCAAGACTGGTATGTTGTTTCTAATAAGAAATATGTTATCAACATACACTACTAGGATAACGACCGCATTTCCATTAAACCACTTGTAAACACATGGCTCACATTCATTCTTAATGAAACCAAATTCTCTTATGGCTTCATTGAATAAAATTTTCCATGACTCGGATGATTTCTTTAATCCATAAATGGATCTTTGAAACTTGCATACCCTTTTAGCATCACCTGGTGTCACAAAACTTTTTGGCTGTGTCATATAAACATCTTTCTGAAGGTTCCCATTAAGGAATGAATTTTTGACATCCATCTGCCAAATCTCATAGTCTTGGAAAGCTGTTATGATAAGTTTGATTCTTATGGAATTAAACATGGAAACTGGTAAAAATGTTTCATCATAGTCAATTCATTGATGCTGTTTAAAACCTTTATCCACTAGCATTACTTTATAGGCACTAAATTGACATTCCATGTCCAGTTTCTTTTTGAATACCCATTTACACCCAACGAGCTTTACATCAACTGACGCATCGACTAGAACCCAGACTTGGTTCTGATGCATGGAATCCATCTCAGAATTCATAGATTCTAGCTATCCTGCAACTTCAAATCTCTCTACTTCTTCCTTGTAGGAGAGAGGTTCATCATTGTCCAACAATAATGAGTCACTTTCCTCGGTGACAATGAAACCATATCTCTATGGTTCCCTTACCTCTCTTGTGCTCCTATGCAGTACTTGTGTTTCAAGAACTACCTCTTTTACGAGGACCTATGGAACTTGTTCCTATACCAACTCCTATGTATCTTGAGAGTCAACTTCATTGAAGTCAATCTTGCTCCCACTATCCTTTTTGAGGATGTGCTCCCTCTCAAGAAAGACAACCTGTCTGGCAATAATCACTTTCTTGTCTGAGGGGTTGTATAGGTAGTATCCCTTTGTTTCTTTGGGATGACCTATAAAGATACACTTCATGCCCCAGGGTGCTAGTTTGTTGTCTTAGAAAGCCTTAACAAACGCCTCGTATCCCAATACACGTGTATGTGACAAAGTGAGTTTCTTTCCACTCCATAGCTCGAAGAGAATCCCATTTTCTACCTTAGTTTGTACCTGGTTTAATGTGTATGCCGCGGGTTGTAATGCATTTCCCCAAAAGGATAATGGAATATCTGCATGACTCATCATCAACCTTACCATGTCCAACAAAGTACAATTTCTCCTTCCACTAACACCATTCCACTGTGGAGTATAAGGTGGAGTGGTTTAAGATAGAATCCCAGACTCCCGTAAAAGGTCGATGAACTCTTTGTTAAGATATTATCCACCTCGATCCGATCGAAGCTTCTTTATCTTTTTACCAAGTTTATTCTCTACTTCATTCTTGAACTCCTTGAATTTCTCAAGGGACTCAGACTTATACCTCATTAAGTAGATATAACCATATCTACTCAAGTCATCAGTAAAAGTAATGAAGTAAGAATATCCACCTCTAGCTTCTACTTGAAATGGTCCACACACATCAGTGTGTACCAATCCTAGAAGTTCTGTGGCCCTTTCACCATGTCCAAAAAATGGTGGTTTGGTCATTTTCCCTTGCAAACAAGTGTGACATTTATCAAGTGGTTTTATCTCGGAAGAGTCTAAATAACAATCTCGACAGATCTTTGTTAGACGCTTCTCGTTTACATGACCAAGACGGTGATGCCACAACTGGGTGTTGCATGAGTCATGTGAACTTGGTTCGTTATCAATTGAAAACACTTGGTTCTTGTAATTTAATACATACAAACCGTTATTTAAATGTTCCATACCATAACATATGTTGTCCTTATAAAAGTAACAACATTTATTTTCGACTTTAAAATAAATCCATATGTATCTAAGCTTGATACATAAATTATGTTCTTGGTAACACTAGGTACACAATAAGAGCCATGTAAAACCAAAATCATTCCCATCGGCAATGTGAGGTGGTAGTCACCAATGGCAAGAGTAGCCAACCTCACACCATTGGCAGCTCACAGATCCACCTCTCATTTGGAAATTTTTCAGAATATACTTGGTTCATGCATTTGAATACAAATGTGAGTCCCAAAAGATGTATCTAATACCCAATGTGTAGAAATGGAAAGATTGCATTCGATAATGAACTCACCTTTGGATTCCCCCTGACTCTAGATGCAGTTCCTCTTCCAGTGGCCTGACTTTCCACATGCAAAACATACTGCCTCATTTTCCTTGCTCTACCTCTGTATATTCTTCTTCTTAGTCGGACATTGCTCAGAGACTTTAGATTGTTTATAAATATTCGGACCATTTTCCTTATCCTTCCTCTTCCTATTCACCATATAGACTATGGGTTTTTCATGCCCCATGTCCTTATCAACTTGGTGAATCAGGGTAAGAAGCTCCGATAGACTCTTCTCATTATTTCTCATATTATAATTCACAATAAAACTAGAGAAGGTCTTAGACAACGATGATAGTATGAGATCTGTATGCAACTCATCTAAGAATTTAATCCCAAAGATGTCCAGACGCTCAATGTAGCCAATAAGCTTGACTACATGTGGTCCAGTCAGTGCAGAATCTCCAAGCTTAGTAGTGAACAAAGCATTGGAGATCTCATACCTCTCCTATCTCGCCTTATCTTGATAGAGACCCTGAAGGTGAGAGATCATGCTATAACTATACATTTCCTCACGTTGCTTCAAAATCTCATTGGTCATGGATGATAACATGAGGTACTAAACATCTGTAGCATCATTTAGATGTTTCTTGTACACAGAGAGTTCCTCATCACTCACCTTATTTCCAGGCGTAACTGGTAAAGGCTCTTCTAACACATAAAGTTTCCTCTCATGGCGAAGGATAACCCGAATGCACATTTTCCACTCTTGGAAATTAGTGATGGTGAGAAGGTTTTCCTTCTCGAGTATGGATCACAATGATATATTTGATGTCATTTTGATTGATGTCTCTACAAATTAAGATGAATAGAGTTTTAATACTTTATCTTGATAAATATAGACAAATAAATAAATATCCACCAGTCTCCCACTATTTTGTCAAAACCCAATAACCCTCACCATTGGATTTAGAATATCCTATTGCTTGGACATTCTAGCAGCAATGATCCATATTTCCCTTCGCATTACCCAAAATAGGGCTGGTCAATTAACTTGAAAGGTTTTAGGTAGGAATTCCAAATTCCAACTGCACTAACTCTCAACTCCTTGATCTGTTGAGTGAACTCCCCAATCCTGAAATCCTTAATTTTGAATTTCCCGAACCTTTGCCTCTCAGTTACACCAAGTCCTAGGGTAGTCAACCCTTTATGTAAACTAAGTTAAGTCAACCCAAGACTTGAAATTAAAATTTCCCGATTATTGAAAGCACCCCAACTAGGGTTGGTCAAACACTTTGAACTATAGTTCGATTATAACTGAAATAATGGAAGACTTAATATTTAATTGAATGATTTTATCTTTTATGCATAAATTTCCACTTATTATCTTTTCACATTCTTGTTAATGTTAAGTGGGATATACTTAAGTGATTAACCATATATAGATAATATTTACGCATTAGCCATTTTTATTTTAGTTCCATCTTATATGTTTGTTAGTTCATTAATCATGCGATCGCGTCAAACATCCATAATGAATAACCATACAACTGACAAAAATAAAATAAAGGGTATGGTCATGAGCTTTACTATTAGTCATTTTATCTAGCGATTGATAAACTAACCCTGACCTAGGGGAGAAACACTTTGAACCATTTATGGTTCGTGTTTACAGCTTTCCACCTGTCCACCTTTATATCTCATTGGATTGGTTTTGCCTCAACTCCTAACTTGAACCGCCTCTACCAGTTTGGGAGCTCCATCCATTACATATGCTTTTAACTCACACGTAGGTTAGGAGTAAAAGGGGTTTACATAAAAGAAACCATGGGCACACATACCCTATATATTAATGAGGAGAAGACACACATACCAACAATTAAAAGGGAACTAATCACATACAAAGGTCTGATCTAGATCATGATCATCCACATACATTCAACGAATTATGCATTTAATAAAAATAACATTCAATTATTTAATCGTTATTATTAAGATAAATTATGCTTGAATCGATTAATCATTATCTTTAATTAATCAATCCTTTTTATCTTAATCCTTTTCTGAATTTCCTTGAGATTCTCATCCATAACCTTATACATAACTTGTGCCTTGGAAACAACCCGATGAATACCCGTTCAAAACTACCCAGCATGTATTTATACTTGTATACACTTTATTCGGTGGTGATTCACGTCATCTCTGATCGACCTTCTCAGATTGAGGCTCGTCTTCCCCAATCATTCCTCTTGAACTGATATACAACTCCGATCGTCTCTCCTTACGTTTCTTTATCGGCGACGCCTTTCATCTGTGTGTTTCTCCAAGGTCTGGCCTTCCTAGATCTGGTTCCCCTTTGATGACATCTCTTCACTACTGACGTGCTTCATCATTCCAAGAGACATAAGGCGCAGTTGTGTTTCTTCTGGCGACAGTGTGGAGGCCGAGCACTCGATTTCTTCTGAGCGACTTCAGGTCGGCTTCTGTTCGGTTGCTCTCAAAGGATTGACAAGATTCAGAGGCGTTTAGTTGCTCACCCCATCAGATTGGATTCCGACTGACTCCAATGCATTCGCCTTGCATTGGACCGACAATAGATCGGCTCCCGAGGGTTCAGTTTCTTCCATTCAAACTACTAATCGGCACCCGGTAGTTTCTTCCCCATCTAACCGGCTCCGTTCGGTCGCCTAAGGGCCGGACTCGCGGAGGAGAGTGCTCGTGCAGGGAGTGCTCGCGAAGGAAGGGTTCACGAAGGAGGTGTTTCACGAAGTGCACAGTGGGCAACAAATCTATTTTGTGAAGGGGTGTCTTCGCGTAGAATTCTTTTTACGGTGGAGTGGGTGTAGGGTGTGCACGCGAAGGGCGGGTTCGCGAAGGAGGTTTTCGCGAAGTGCACTGTGGGCATTGAATCCAGCCCGTGAAGGGGGTGTCTTCGTGTAACATTCTCTATGCGGTGGAGTGGGATCCCTAAAGGACGCAAAGGGGGTGCACTTGCTTAGGGTGGTTTGTTCCACGGGTGCATTTTCTTAAGGGTGGGTTGTTCCACAGATGCGAGTGCTAAGGGGTTTTGCTTGCAAAGGAGCTCTATTTTTTTCCTCTTCAGGTACATATCAATGGAATCAGATCTGGTGAATAGATGATAGAAACTGTCGCTGAAAAATAATGAAGAAACGATAATTTCCACACGAAAAGATGAAGATTCCTTTCTTTCACGCCGTATGGATCTGCTGATTGTTGGAAAATTCTTGGAAAAATGAGCTTTCAATCATGGCTCTCTTAAAAACACACTGCAAAATATCTGGAGATTAGAGGATGGGGTCTCCATCATGGAAGTGGGGGAGGACCTCCTTGTCTTTGAATTTTTCAATAAAAGAGATAAAGAAAAGGTCCTCAAAGGTAGACCATGTTCCTTCGATAACCAGATAATTATCATGGAAGATTTAAAAGGCGGGGAAGATATTCAAAATAATCAGCTGACCTACTCAACTTTTTGGATACGTATAAAAGGAATACCATTTATTTGTAGAACTGAACGAGTTATGTGGGATATTAGAGCACGCATTGGTACATTTCTGGAATGGGATCGGTCTGATCCAATTCATTGGGGACCCGTGGTTCGGATTAGAGCTCTGGTCGATGCGACACAACCACTCATGAGGGGCTTATTCTTGTCAAAAGATGATTCTAATGCCTGGATATAATTCGAGTTTAAAAAGCTTCCATTTTTTTGTTTCTTTTGTGGGTGTCTCATACATTTAGAAAAGGACTGTAGATAGAAAAAGGAGGATGAACAAGGAAATGTCATTTTACAACACGGCCCTTGGCTTCATTTAAAAACAGACAGATCAACTTTCATTCCTGAGGTGGAAAAACAAAAGGATCGTGACAGACTATCGAAGGCATTCAAGAAGCAGTTGGAACCAATTCACAATAACATCATAATGCTTGGGCCACCAGAGTTTTCTTCTAGCAACCCGGTGGATCAACAGGCGAAAGAAATAACTTTAGGAATCATTGCAGTCACGACCGACTCGGGTGAAAATCATGCTAAGGACTTGACTTTCGACTTATCTTGGGCCCATGCTTATTCGAAGGATTCCTCTTCACCACATATTGGGTCGTCGCCAAAAGGCAAAGAACCACCAGACCCAGGTGTGGGGCGGGAGAAACCTAGTGAGGAACCCCTTGTTCCAGTTCCTCGGCCAGATTTTGAAGCACCAGGTTTCACGACCCAGGAAGAATAAGATATGGTTAGATTAACGTTGTGAGGTGTTCAAAAACATCGAACATAGAGAAGGGTGACTAGAGGAGATCGAGATGGTGTACTTATCAGTGTACAACCAGGCGAGCACAAACGAAGCTAGGAGGCGGGGCAAAGGCCTGAGAGCCTCCCAAAGAGGTGAAAAACAGCAGGTGACAGATAGTTTTTCGAAGTTATGGAGGCGGAGGCGGGCGTGTCCTAGCCCCACCTGGAGCAATGAAAATCCTAAAATGGAACTGTTAGAGACTTGGAAACCCTTAGACGGTTTTTTTGCTCCGTCACTGGAGTTCAAAATACCGCCCTAACATAGTTTTTGTATCCGAAACTATGTTGGATTGAAAGGATGATGGTCTCCTAGGTTCAAAGATTGGTTTCAAAAACATCTTCTCTGTTGGAAGACAGGGGCGCTCTGGTGGTCTGTGCCTCTTGTTGAAAGTTGACCTGGAGGTTCAGGTGACTAATTTCTCAAGTAATCACATTTCTGTGACTGTTGTTTCCCTAAGATCTCCGCCATAGCCTTTTGTTAGATTATATGGGTGGCCTGGGTACCAAGATAAACACAAATCCTGGGACCTGTTGAATCAGGTGCGAACCTCTCTCTCGGGCCCTCTGCTGGTTAGAGGAGACTTCAACGAGATCCTCTTTCATAAAGAAAAATAAGGGGGGCATTTGAGGAGTGATGATGCTAAGGAAGAGTTTAGGAATTATCTTGTGCTTAATTCTCTTCATGACCTTGGGTTTTTAGGCGCTCCGTTCACATGACATAGAGGGAGATCAATGGAGAATTGTATTGCTAAAAGGCTGGATAGATTTGTTGGAACAAACGAATGGAAATCACTCTTCCACGCATTCTCTATTGTTCACTTGCCTCCGGTCTCTTCTGAACACTGTCCAATCATGTTGTCAATGACCTCTCATGGGGAATTTAGGAGGCCTTCACAGAACTTTTGATTTGAAATTTTCTGGCTCCATGACAATAATTGTGAGAAGGTGGTTCGGTTGGCTTGACAGGGACTGAACCGGTCCATCACTTTCAATATCCATAGTACAACATCTTGTTTACAGAAGTGGAGTTCAGTTAGATTTGGGGATTTTGACAGACATATTAATGCTACAGAAAATCACTTGAAGAGACTTCATTCTTTTCCTTGTTGTAACTCTGTTCTCAGGGATAGCTCATTTGTTAAAAAAAGAATCTTAATACAACATTGAGAGCGAAGGAGAGTTTTTGGTTTCTGAGGGTAAGAGAATCCCATATGAAGGTGATCATAATACTCACTTTTTTCACCAAAGGGCGTCTGCAAGGAAAAGGAAAAACCACATTTCTCAACTTGAGGATCATACGGGCGAGGTTGTTTACGATAACAATAATATTCAATCCATTATCCTAAATTTTTTCAGAAACCTCTATAAAGTGGAAAGTATTGACACACCTTTGTGTTTGACTAGCTTTATTCCATAAATTATCACAGAGGATATGAACCGTAAGTTAGAGAGAGATATCTCTGAAAATGAAGTGATTGGAGCTCTTCACCTCATTCACTCCACCAAGGCCCCAGGGTCTGATGGTTTTCATGCCCTGTTTTTCAAACATTTTTGGCATATCATCAGACCAGATGTGGTAGCCCTGATGAAGGAATTGTGGGAAGGAAGAGCTTCTCTTGATCCCCTGAATGAAACCCTTATTACCCTCATCCCAAAAATCCATTTCCCTTAAAAAATCATGGAATTTCAACCTATCGGTTTATGAAATTATGTTTACAAAATATCTTCCAAGATCTTGGTGGCTAGGCTCAGGGACTGTCTCCCGCTGCTTGTTACTGAAAACCAAAGTGATTTTGTTCCAAAGAGATCCATTACGAATAATGTTACCATTGCATTTGGATTATTTCACTATATGAAAACTTATTCCACATCCAAAAGAGGTGTCATGGCAATGAAATTAGATATGATGAAAGCTTACGATAGAATTGAATGGTCTTTTCTTGAACTTGTTCTCTCCAAATTGGGATTTGGGACAAAATGGATCTCTAATATCATGAACTGTGTGGCGAATGTCTCTTTAAAAATTAATATCAATGTGGCCCATTCAGAAAGATTTAAACTCTCAAGAGGTCTGCAACAAGGGGATCCTCTCTCACCCTATCTCTTTATTTTGGTGGATGACATGTTTTCTCATCTTCTCTTGAAAGATGTGGATCAAGGAATTATCCATGGTGGTAAGGTATGTAGAAAATCCCCCTATCTCCCATATCTTCTTTACGGATGATTGTCTCCTCTTTGCACGTGCTACCCCGCAAGAATGCAGTTCAGTGCTGAAAATCATTAATATGTATGAAAGGGATTCTGGACAACGTATCAATCCTTAGAAATCAGAATTATCCTTCAGTAAGGGAGTGTTACATGCAAAGAGGGAGGAATTTCAGCGGGTGTGCAGATTTCCACTAGTTGAGAAGCATCCTAAATATATTGGCCTCCTGACCCTTATTGATAGATAAAAGAAACAAGTGTTCACCTCGATTATAGAGAGGGTGAAAAATTTGATTTGCCTTTGGTCAAGTAGGAAGGTATCTAAGGTAGGAAATGAAGTGCTATAAAATCATACCTCACAAGTATTATAAAATCTGCCTCATAGATACCAATAAATTCATCATCCTCTTTCTTAATCTCAAGGAACTCCTTCTATATCTTTCTACAAAGAATACGCGGAAAGTACTTATTGAAAAATAAGTTCTAGAACTCATCCCATTCCATGATGCCAATTTCATCACATTTCCTCGTATTCTTGATAAGATTCCACTATTGATTTGATTCACCTTCCAAATGATAGACCGCCAAAATGAATTTCTCATGTTTGGGACATCGGAGAACCAAAAATATTTTTCAGTGGTACTGATCCATTGCTCAGCCACTAGTGGATCAGAAGACCCACTAAAAGAAGGTGGACGTTGCCTCATGAAGGACTCAACATAATGATTTTCACTCCTTAGTTCATTTGGAAGTCCAGTATGATTCATATCTTGATAAAGTTGTATGATCATAACAACAATATTTTTTATTCCAGCTCCCATAACATTTGGTTACTCAGGGGGACAATCATTGCACTGCCCATCACATTTAGTATTATCATGGTTCCTTCGGGTTCTATCCAATGACTAAAACCAAAATTATAGTGTGAGTAACACTAATCATAGTGGGAAAACCACATAATCAAGGGAAATTACTTCTAATTTATAACATCTTAGGTTTAATCCTAGGCTATACATGATCATTACCAAAGTTCTAGGATTTTAACCTATACTTAGACTTATCCTTAGGGATATTGCTAAGATTTTACCATCCTAGTTTACAAAGGTTGACTAAACCTTTACTCTAATACAAACTATAACGACCTAGGATTTTCATACATGGATATTACATCTTTTTAGATGAATATTCTTTACATTTCACAAACACATGCCCAAGGACCATAATATTTTAGTGCCTTTGGAAACTTGGAACACATTTTTCTAATTTGATGAATTATATTCAACATCTTCCATAAAGATATTCCCATTTAATACCCATTCTATTCTTGTCTATCTCATGAGATATAAATCTTCACCCAATGCACTGGAGGGAGATATAGGTCTCACCCGTCACATAATTAAAACCATACATATATGTGTCACGAGAACATAATTCATTCATAGAACCCATAAAAAGAAATTGGTTTCATAAATATCATTCCATTATAACATAACATATGGAAAAGAAACGAGTTTCATAAATATAATTCCATCATAAACATAAACAACCATGAAAATAATGTTATTGTAGATGGAAATAATTTTGAGAGATCACTTGAAAATAATTCTAGAGGAAAATATAATTTCTTCTTAATTTTTTTTATTAAAATTCCACACAATTTTAAAAGTAAACATTTTATTTGAAACTAAACTTAAAAGATTATAAGGTAATATTCAAGTAATTAAGACATCATAAAATAAAAAAAAATCTTTCATGTTGTACAAGTTAAAAAAACATTCCTCTCATGTTTTTTTTGGAAAATTCACAAAGGACCTCATTAGGAAAATGAAAAAAATATTCCTTTCAAATCGTTTAGTAAAAAAATTCACACATGAGTAAAAATGATTTTAAAACTTTTAGAAAAATAGTAAATTTTTTTAGGAAATATGGACTTGGAGGATAAATATTCCCCTGCAGATACTTACATATAAACAATTCCGAATAAAATGAGATTATGAAACTAACCCGTACATATGCACGAACGATGATATCATTCCTTTAATGGTAAAATGGTAAGGAATTTAATGGTGTATATATTTTTCTAGAATCAATATCATGTTATAATTAATATATATATCTATTATTTCTATCATTATACCCATCCAAATAAATTAGCGATGAAAAAAAATTACACCACGACGTAGAGACGATAAGTTATACGTACACAAGTGCGATACTTTCATTTTTCGTAGGATGGATAAAAGGTAGAATATGGTTATTTAATAATCATAATAATATCTAATAATATATGTGATACTATAGTTATTAATTTATAATGGAAGAAACACATGAAGAGGAAGTAGAAAAAGAAGTAATTTTGAAAGAGTCGATAAAGATGATTACCTCTTCTTCGGTGAACTTCCTTTAGATATCTTCTTAGGGATACTAGGATTGGTCTTTGGAGAATACCAAAACCTATATATTGGGGATATGGAAGTTTATAAGGTAAATTGGTTGGGTATGGTCAATCTTTAAGGCTCAATGTGATGTGAATAAGTGAGGGAGGATGTTTCCTTTTATAATTGAGGTGAGAGACACTTTTGTAATTTATGAAAATATTAATTTATAATAAATTAAATATCAATAAAAATACTCCAAAATTACATTTATTATAAGATAAGATGAGATAAAGTTGTAATGTCATCAACCAATAGATTTTATACAAGTTTTTATATTATTTTAAACCTTATTATTTTGGTTAACCCTTAGTAAATCTATTTTAATTTTAACTAAGGTAACAAGATTTTCAATATTAAAAGGTTGTAATTTTTACTTATGTGATGTCAATTAAATCATAAATGAACCATTTATAACATTTTATACCATATATATATATATATTTTATTTTTAAAGAAGTTTTATTATTTTTAAATAATTTAATAAAATATTATTTTTACAAAATATCATTAGTGTCAATTTGACACTATTCATTTAATTTGACTTTCAAATACATCAAGAAAAAAGGAAATTAGAATATAATTATTTAAAACCTCTCTAACATGTCATATGTATCTATAAAATTCATTTCACAAATTTAATCTTTCAAATTATATCAAAATTAATATTTTTAAAATCATTAATTTTATTTCTTTGTTAATTAAATATGTACTATATTAGAATAACACAAGCATTTAAGGTAATTATATTATTTATAAAAATTAAAAATAAATTTATATAATGAATATAACTCAATTAATATCAAAATATACTTTTAGTTTCGTTTATATCTTGATTTTTTCCATATGTGAACACAAAAAAGTATTAAATACAAAGAGAGTGACATTTTGTAACTATCTTTGATTTAAATAATATATCTCATTTTTATGGAAATGTTTCTATTAAATAACTAAAACTTATGCCTAAAGTGATAATGGTTGAATATTATTCATTAAATAATTTTTTGGATAAGTTTTGGTCATGGTTATAACCTTATCTTTTTGTTTTATCACTTATTTAACCACTTTAACTCTTACCTTGACAACATGAATTTTTACTCTTCGAGCGTTATAATTGGATTATGGATGATATTTTAAACCTTATCATATTTATTTTTCCAAAATTAATATTTTTAAGAATTTTATATTATTTAATAAAAAATTATTTATTTTAAAATATTATTAATGTCAATTTTGATACTATTCATTACTTTGACTTTTAAAAATATAAAAACAAAAAGATAAATTCGAACCAAATATTTTATTATATCCCTAACATATCACGTTCTTCTATAAAATTCTTGGGTGATATTAGTTATTTCAAACTATATTTATTTCAATATTTTTAATATCATTTATTTGATATTTCCATTAATAAAATAATTACTGCATCAGCGTTGTGTGAGAAATTAAGGTAATCATTTCTTCCTTAAAAATTATAAATAAATTTACATGATATTGATAAATATTTTAAATTTACAAATAATATTTATGTTTGAATACATCTTCTGGTTAACTTTATCTTGAAAATATTACACTTATAAAAATTAAGAGTGACATTTTGTAACTATCTTTGATTTAAATAATATATAATTAATTTCCATGAAAAAATGTCCATTAAATAATTAAATTTATAACCTTATGTGTTAAGGGTAAAACTAATTTGATCCAATAATTTTTTTGCATGTTCTAGAGTCATTTTATAGTCTTTATCATTTTATTTTTAACCTAAATTACCAAATTTACCCTTTACCGTGGTAACAAAATTTTCCATGGTTACCATTCATATTGGAAAAAGGGACCTATTCACTAAATTTGAACCTTATGAATCTAATTTTTTCATCCATTTTTCAAAATTCAAAACACATATATTACATAATTTAATTTAAAATAAAACTGGTAAAACACAATGAAAAATAGTTTTTTTTGAAAAAAATGCCCTTTTAAAACATAAAATGTTTTTATAATAAATTCATGGAAAAAATACTTTTCAAAAACCATAATTGGATTAAAATAAATGAATTAAAATTTAAAATTAATCCAAAACATAATTTTACCTTGTAAATACTTTAAAAGAAAATATAGTTATCAATAAAAATCAATATTTTCACTATTCATCAAAAGATGAAACTTTTTAGAAAAAACCACCCAAAGATAATTTTGATATTCTGGTTTAAAAAATGAAGTTTATTTTGTCAAATATAATTTATAAAATTTCCAAAATTTAGTTCTAAAACAGGTGTGTCATTAAAAGGTGATAAAACTGACTTTAAAAAAATATAGTTTTTAATCATAAAACTGGATTTATTATGTCTAGAAAATATATAGGATGAATGTTAAATATTAGATTGAATATTTTATATATATAATAAAAAACTAGTTATTTTTTTATTTATTAGTACAAAAAAAACTTGTGCAAAATTAAATAGTTTTTCAGGAAAAAATATGACCATTTATATCCAAAAGGGTTTTTATTTTCATTTATAATTAATTGGTCACCAAAAAATTAATTATATATAAATTTATAAACAATATTTTTATAATTCAGTTAATCCTGTTTAAACCTTCCATTCTAAAGGCTATATAAAAACTGTATTGTTTAAATAATTACAATATAAAATGATGTTTCGTAGAAACTCAATGTTGCGTGTAATACAAGATAAGCCGGTGTTGCGTGTAGCATAAACTTAACATGAAGTATAATGCAATGAAAGCTATCATATTATTTAAAAATCTATTTCATAAAAATATCAGGGTGTTACAAAATTTCCTCTAATGACCTCTGATGGGCTCACTTGGTTGGTGCATGGCTGACCAAACCGTGCGGCCAAGCCATGTGTAGTGATTGTTCCTATGAGATTTTGGAAATTTGATTGAGTATTGGGTTGCTCATATTTGTTCTTGGTAGTGGTTTGATTTGGTTTTGGGGTGTTTCCCTTGGGTTCTAAAATGGTAATTGGTTTATTTAAATTGGATTTCCAAAATGAAAATCTTAGGTTCTTTTAAAATTAAATGGTTTGTTTTAGAAATGGGATTTTTTTTTGAAAATGAAATAGATTTGGAAAGTATTTTGGGGGGTTTTGGAAGGTTTTGTAAAATTTTAAATGAAAGTTTCTTGGAAATAGGGAATTTGGAAATGATTTGTTTTGGGATGATAAAGGGTGGCTTCAAATTGGTTGGGAATTTAAATTTTGGATGAATGTTTGTTTTGGGAATGGAAAATTGTTTTGAATTGGCCGTTGGTATTCCTATGAATGATCACATATATGGATGTATGTATGTAGAAAGTGTATAGTTGGTTATTATCATGCTTGGATGGGTGTTTTAGATAACACAAGGATGTATATTTATTAGGCTTCATGGAATACCAATGGTGGGTACTTAATCTTTTAAGGTTGTTTTGTTTTATAAAAATGGTTTAAAAAAAGGGGGGATTTAAATGTTTTGAATAATGGGAGCGGTGTGGTATTTCCTTTTTATGTTTGGAGTTTTTCTTTTTGGACCTTTTTGGTTTGGATGTGTTGGAAGTGTTGTTGAGGTGTTTTCTGAGTTGAGTTGTTGATTTGTGAGTGGAATATAGAATTTTTTATTGTGATACATTTTGTTTTGTTTTTTTGTTTCCTGTATTTGGAGTATTCCCTAAAAAATTCTCGGTGAGGAGTGAGTGGTTGGTCTCTGAGGTGCCTTCCTTGTTAGGATAAGTGAAGTCCAGTTTTGAAAATCAGTTTTGGTCTTTTTTAGTGGTATGAAATTGTCAAATTTTAGGTGGTTGGAGTCTTTGGGGTAATTCTAAATAAGTTTTTCTCTGGGTATTCCCATTGATGACTCTACCCAGACCCTGAATTGAGTGGTGGAGCTAGATCCTTTCTTGGATTTGGTCCACACACAAGTCTTATTATTTTTTTGATCACCTTTGTTAACTAAAAAACAAAACAATACCTCATTCATAGTTGGATTACGGAAAGATGTTTTGTTCGATGTGGCCGCTTAGGTCACCTGAAGGGGGTTCTGTAATTTGCTCTATCAAAAGAGAAAGTTTCGGTTGGATATATAAAGCTCCTTACTACAGGGAAGTAGATGCTTCAAGACATCAGAGATACAACCATAGGTCTTGAAGTGAATATTTTCATGTAGTGGAGGAGCTAATGGGTGTGGTGGATGTGAAACCAACATGTTGTCTCTGATGATGAAGTGAGATCTGTTTACATTTCCCCTTGTTGTGGTGTTTCATTTTTTGAAACTTATTGTTGGTAGATCTTCATGGACTTGTTTTCTTGGGATATATATGGTTGTGATTTGTGGATGTGAACTCATGAATGGTTGGATTTATTTTATATTGGTTTTGGTTTTAGGTGACGCTTATTTGGAGATGCTATATCTTGGGTAATTATGAATTGTGATCTGGTTCGAGCCATTGTGCTAGTTGGTTCTTAAATGGTGTAGATAACCACCATGAATCTTCTCCTTGTTTTCCCTAGAGCTGGATGAGTGTGGCTTGGTAAGCCAAAATGCAACACTAGTGTTTTTAGATTTATTTTATTTCGGGTTTGGTTTAAAGGTTTTATTCCATCTGAAGAATTCTTTTTTATTCCTCATTTAGGATTAGGGGTTTTTTCTAGGAGCCTTATGCACATTTTACATTTATTAGAAACTCAGGTTTCAATGAAAGTATCTTTTGGGGAATAATTTTGAGTTTTTTGGTTGTGGATGGAGGTATTTATTATCTTGTGCCTCGTCTTTTGGGGGAATTTTCTAGCTTGAGAAAACCAGTGTTGATTGTAGTTCTAAAATGGTGGGTAGACCACCATAGAACATGCTCATGGTGAACTCGGCCTTTAAGGCATTTATAAAGGAGACCTTCCTTGTTTCTATTCCAACCAAACCTCATCATGGTAATTGGTTGGACCAGATTGTGGGTTGTGTGATGAATTCTCATGGAGATCTTAAATATACCCTGATGAGTTCTATATTTGGGGTAAGGGTATTCCATGTCGAGGTTGTGTTTGGGGATTTGAGATTCTTATTTGAATATTTTGTTGGGAGGCTTGAGTTCTTGGGTCTCAGTTGTTCTCTCTTCTGGTGTGGGTTTATTTCTTTGGAGATAACCTCTATAGTATCCTTTTTAGGATTAGGGTTTCATGAGAAGGGTGAGTATTGTCTCTTGGACTTCGGGTTTTGAGAACCTCTTCTCATGTAGCGGTGTGCTTCCTTCTAATGTTGTGACCAACTAAATCTTTGGGACTTTCTGGGGATAGAAAGTGTCATGGTGGGGAGAATTGTTAGGCCCCAACCCTAACATATTAATTATTTTTAATAATTTAATTATTTTTTCCTTTATTTTGAGTTTTAGGATGGTCTGGGTTTAAATTTTAAAATTTTGGGTTTTTATCATGGGAGCACGGTTGGCCTACAATTAGTAAAAACCATGCTTGACCCATGTGAGCCTGTTTATAGTTTGGAAAAGCCAAATCAAATGTCCAATGCATAGTTTACCAAACCATGCGGCCGTCCCATGCGAGGTTCTCCAGAGGCCCAGTGAGGGGTGCACAGTTGGCAAAAGATTTGGCCAATCGTGCGGCCAAAACATACTTGGTATCCTATTTTCAAAAAAATAAAAAAATAAAATAAAATATTAATAATAATAAAAAATTAAAACCTAATTTTACCTTTTCTCCCCCCTTACCCATCACACACCAGCCCCCTCTCCCCTCTCCCGACCACACAAGCAACCCTCTCCCATGGTGCACGACCTCCTCCCATTCCCCTGATTTTGACCGTTTCCTCTCCTAGTTTTGGGTGCGATCATCTCCTGTCAGTTCCTTCTCTTCTCATATTCCTCCTTCCTCTATTCATTGTTTTTCTTCTCTCTTGTGTGGTGCATGCAACTTAGCCGAACCCTAACCCCCATTTTTGGTATTTCTTTTGTTGTCTCTTATTGTTTAGGGATCTTGGGTCCCCTTGAGGATGATTTTAGCCACCACTGTCAAGGGAAGTTGGTTTTCCATCAGTTTTGGGTTAGGTTTCCCCCGTTCCTTTCCTTTGGCCCTATTTTAATTGTGGATTTTGTAATTTTTTGGTTTCTTATATTTTTCTAGAGTACTTTGGACCTCATTGAGGTGGATTCGAGCTTCTGTTGTTGAAGGTGACTTACATGTGTATGCATAGATAGGAATATACATATATAAGTCTACCTTTATATATATTAACTCATGGAAGTATGAATATATACATTGAGTCTAGGTGTGCTTATATATATATATGAAAAATGCATACGTGTGTAAGTTTAAAGGGGCATATGAAAGTATATGAATATGTATAAGGACCCCATTGTACATATTCATGGCCATACAAATATGTACATTAGGGCTAAGTGTCCTTATATATATTTAAAGGTGCATATGTGTGTAAGAAAAAAAGGGAATATTCAAGTGCGCATTGTAAAAAAAGAAGTGTTTTTTGAGATAGGTTCCATATAGAAAAAAATTTAATTTGAATTCCAAGATTGTGTGATTGTTTTAAAAATGTATTTTCATTATTATATGAGATTCATATACCAAGAAAACTGGTTATGATGCTTGGTATTAGAATTTCCCATGTTTTTCATGTTCTCTAAGTTTTGACATGTGTATTATCTATTTAAATATATTTTTAAGATTGTTCAAATGTTTAATATGTTAAATACTTAAAAATATTTTCTAAATTGTGATGTGTGTGTAGATGGTGGTTTTCAAGGATGTGAGAGTGTGTAGAGATTTGGAGATGTTCTACCCCTCTTGAAATGGTTGAAAATGGTTGTTGAAATGAGTTGATTTAAGGAGAAATAAGTTTAGTGGATTTTGAAATAAATTGAAGCACCTTAGAATACTGAGTATCTAGGTGGGAAGACTAGGTCAAGTATATTAGGTGAGTCAATAGGGTTGAGGCCCGGTCTCCCTAACAGGATTACCTAACAACACTAACTAAACTACGATGATGTGGATTGGTTGGCTCGAGTAGGAGATAGAACATTGTGTCCAGGATTGATCACTGAGAGTATAAGGATCCTATGTCATGAACCAGACCAGGTACCCTGGTAACTCGATAACCGAGCTAACCCTAACATATCCTTAAGGGCATTCCCGATCCCCATGGGTCGGCGATTAGCACCTGGCATCACATAACATGTAAGTGAGAATGATTTTGACACCAACAATGCAGAAGAAAAGAAACAATACAGTATGCATAACAAAAGAAACTCCACTGAGAGTAATGTACTAGAATACAAAGAGGCATAAAATCCAAAGTACTAAAATGGAAAAATATCCCCAAGGTCCCTAAGGACACAACTCACTAAGACCAAATCTCAACAGCTGGATCCACCTCCAAGAGATCCCTTCTCTTTGCTCGAACCTGGAAGAAGAAAGTCTACAAACACCTGAAGGCAAAAGTAGGGTGTGATCCTAAGCCCAGTAGGATACCACCAAAGATTCCATAACAGATGCCAAATATAGATTATCCAATGAAAATATTTCAATTTTCAAATAAAAGTGTTTGAAAATTCAAAATCATATTTAAACAAAACATGCTATACATTTTCAAATGATGGAAATAAATATTTTAAGAAATGATTTTACAAATGATGGAATATTTCTAAAATAATGGATTATGTAAAACAATTATATACAATAGTTTATATAAATTCAGCAGGCATGTGAGTAGTTCAAACAAACATTGGAATACATTTATATCTCAAATATAAATAAACAAGCAAGCAACATGGTCATCTTCCAAAAGGTACGATAGTATTAACCGACTATAGGATTCCGTACTCTCTATGTGAACTCAGAAAAATGTGTATACACACATCCCTATGACACTGGACAAAGGAGACTTGTCACCAACCCATCGGGGATGTGACCTACGGTAAGTATGTTTTAGAACGTTTTCATAGCGTAAAGTGTATCCAAATAACTCACTAACTACCTAAGGCTTGCACACTCTCTTACATTATGGGTGAACTATTTTAATACTGCTTAAAATATGATCAATCCCATTCTTTCATTTCAAAAGTGCTAATTTCTTTCCATTTAAAACCAAACAAGTTTTATTCAAAAACATGCCTTTTTTCACAAGGTAAAACCACTAGGTTTCTATCAAATAATTTTAATCCATTTTCACTAGTTTGAAATCCATTAAAAACTAATTCCATCATTACACAATTTATTTTCACAATTAAATTCAACAATTTAATTGAAATCATTTCCATCAAATCCACAATTTAAATTAAACAATTTAAATCAGCCAATTTCCATAAACACACCCAATTCAATGGAATTGGGGTTTTCCAAATTTCCATGCCAAAACCATTTCAAATATCTTGATTCACCAGAATCGAGTTTTTATCAATTTAATTGAAATAAAATTTGAGCAATTGAATCTAAATCAACAATTGAAATAAATAAAGAAATACAAGGATAATCAATTTGACAAATTGGGACGAAACTACCTACCTCATGGTCATCAATGTCAACGACAACGATAATCCACCCAGTGTGGTTCAAAACACCTCCTCAAGGAATTTTTATCATAAGCATCAACACCCCAATGCTTGACACTCATCAAGGTTTAATAGAACCAAAACATCTATTTTATTTCTCAAGAAAGTAAAATATTACATGTGATTGCATTTTCTATTTTCTGGATAATATCTGGATTATCGTTTTATGTTAATGTATGAAATCACAATAAATATCCATAAGAATAATTATAAACCCCATTTGATAATTATATCCCTCTATTTTATTTCTCAAGGAAATAAAATATTACATGCAATTACATTTTCTCTCTCCTGGATAATCTCTGGATTATCATTTTAAATTATCACATGCGATGATAATTTATCTCACTGAGATAAGTTTCAATATATATATATATATATATATTATCACATGTGATAATATTTATCTTTCATGGAAAATTTTCAGTTTATCGTTATATCAACGCATGTGCTTGAGATTATCCATCAGAATAATTATCTTTGATAAACTCACAATTATCATTTTAATAAGACTTTGCATTTATTTAGTGATAAATTCTTCAATAACTATCCCTTTGACAATTTCAATCAATTATCCTTTACATTCATTTTAACAATTATCTCGATAATTGCATGAAATTATGTTTTGATAGTTATTTGTGATTATCTTTTGATAATTTGATGAAATTACCATTTGATGGTTTTTCTTTATACTTACCTTCCAATAATCAGGCACATTTAAACTTTGATAGTTCATCATTATTATATAATTTGATAATTCTTAACAATAATTTTTTGATAAAAAGACAATATTTATCTTTGATAATTTAATAACTCATCATTTGTTAAATTGTTTAATAATTATCCTCGATAATTTCATTAAAGTTATTCATTGTTAAGTTATTGCAATTATCATTCGATAATTATTAACAATTATATTTTGATAATTTTTTTAAAAAGAACCATTTTAAAATGTAAAAAATCGGATCAAAAAATACCTTGTAGCCTTTGAAACAAAAATATTATTAAGCTTCTGCTCGTCGAGAAGGATTCAATGGTACTGACAGCGCGTAATTCTGACCAATAATGAAGAAGTTGTTGAATTTGTAAGATTTGAAAAATAAAAGAAGAAGAAGAAGAAGTAAATCAAATAAATAAAATAAATAAGAAAAACAGAAGAAGACATACCTGGGTAGAAGGCGCTGCGTACAGGAGGAACCACCATTGGCGCGATGCCTGGTTGAAGGACTACATGCTTGAATAGACTACTTGGATCGTGCGTAGAGGAGACTCACAACTCTCTGGACTCGACAAAAAAGATCAACATGGAACCCCAAAGGGTTCTTCTATTTCAAGAAAACTTAAAAGATGTTTTTCATTCTGCAAAACCAAAACCCCTATTTAATGCACCGTTTCAACAGAATATTGATGGAGGAGGGTTTTAATTCATCATATTAGACTGTTGATGTTTGAAACGGTTTAAAATGGATGAAAGTCGAAGGTTTTTGAAATCTTCCTCATTAAAAAAGGAGTTCCAGTGCCATATATCATGACTTTAAGGGTGATTGAACAGTACCCCGTTTTTTATAATTAATATTTAATTATTTAATATAAAAATTAATTGACACCAAACATCCTTTGTGAATTAAATTTATACTTCCTCTAGGGTAAACACCTCGTTTCGGACCCAACAATGGTCTCAGATTTCTCATAGGATGCACCGTTTGAGAGATATTAATGTTTTATTAAATAAAATTGGAATAATTAATTAATTAAAATAAAAGGGGTTATTTTTGCGAGTGAGGCATCCAAACACCCGGCTCTTGCAAATGTTATACCTCGTTTAGGGTAAACCTCTCATTCCGAACCCATCGGTGGTCTCATATTTCCCATACATTGCACCTTTTGGGAGATATTTAATTATTTTTAATAAATAATATATTAAATATTATTTAATAACTTTAACTCACGGGCGAGACATCCAAAGGTCTGACTTCTTCAAATGTTATACCTCTCCTAGGGTAAAAACTATATTTTGAACATAACAGTGGTCTCGGATTTCTCAAACGACGCACTAAGTTGGATTTATTCAAATATTTTGAATAAGAAGTGTGCGCTTAAAATATTCTATTTAATAATTTTATTCAATCTTTTCCGAAAATTTACGGGCCTTAGAAACTCATAATTACTTAGTGTTTAACTCAGAAAATATTTAATTGAATATTCTAGAGTATTAATCAGGTATTTTACCATTCTGTAACGTGTTTAACAAAAATGAAACTTTTCACCAATAAACCATTTCCCCCCATTTAACGTAATAATAATTTAACTCAAAAAACTTTAGGAATACCTGAAACAGTAACAAGATGTTACATCCTAGAACCACACTAACCCTAGTTTCTTAGGGATTTCCCATGGTGATTACTATCATTTAACCTTGTTTTTCTATGGTATCACTTTATTAAATTCTTTATGCTCATTTTTCATTTCATTTCAAAAATAATGAGAAACATGTTTTGCTTTACACTGTTGTGTAGCACCTAGTGAAATGCTTCCTTTACTGAATGATATTTTATGTTAATGGGTTTAAAAAAAATCATCCCCATAAAAGGTTTTTATGGTAAAGGAGAAACTTTTTTTTTTCAGAATCTCTAGTATGTTACTTATTTCAAAAAGGATAGAAAACCTCATTTTATTTATTTATATTTTCAAACTAGCTTGACTTGGTTTTATTTTTAAAGGTATGGAATATGGAATAGTTTATTTGGGCACACCTACTAAGTTTTAATACTCACACCTATAGCTCTATCTTTGTTTTTATCTTCTTGCGTGACTTTCAGCTTGGAATCGATTGTCATAGAGCGATGTTGGTTCATTGGTTGATGGTGACCCATGAGGTCACATAGGAATATGCCTAGTTTATTTATTTTCCACTTCCAGTTACAATTTTATTTGTTTTTATTTATTTATTTGTCTATTTTTATTGAGATAAATCATTCCCAATAGAGTTATGCTCGATACTCGGCACTAATTTCCAACCTAGGAGGACCGGGAATGCCTCTCGGGCCTTATTGCAGGCTGGCTTGGCTGACCAGTTTGGAGTCGACTCGGGTTGGTTCATGAAATTTTACCACATGGTTTTGACTAGTGATTCTCTTACCAGTTTCATTTTTCTATTTCAAAATATAAATTATCTCTAGATTTTTGTTCATTGAATAATTGATTGATGTTTGATGATCATTTTTTTGTCATTTTATTTTTTTATTCTCTCTTCCATTCTATGATCAACACATTACGAATTAGAGTATATTGTTCATTGAGTATAGATTGTTAACTCAGACTAATATGAATTTCTAGGTTTACTCTCATTGCTTAAACTTCTCAATTCTCAATCGATAATTATGAGTAAAATGGGAGCTCGATTGTGTCTTGGTGCTCGACGATCACTGAGTGATTCTACCGACTCTTAACAAAAGAAGGTCGATAGTTGAGACCTTAGTTATTATCCTTGAATTTTTAAAATTAATGAGATGCATAGTTATAGATATCAAATGGTGTGTTGATGTAGTTTATGGAGTGAAATATCTAAAAGTAATGAAGAAAGGATAAATCAATAGAATTACTAGGAAATGATACTATTTCATTTCTACTTTTTTTATTGCTGTGTTCGTTCCACTATTTCAATTTCTTGTGTGTTTGAAAATTAGAATAGTAACTTTTACATTTATAGAAATCCACTGAAAAATAATAAAAAAATAAAAAAAATAATTAAAATCATGATAGAGAAATTTTTAAAAGGTGGCCTTATTGGGAGACAACACAGGGTGCTGCTTTACTACAATAGTTAGGAGATTAAAAACTTGAAGTAAGAAGGTAAAAGAGACACAAAAAATATAACCCTTCAATATAATATCAATTTGAGATATCATACCATGAATCATATTTTAACCATGGTATTTTAAGTTCAATTACAATCCCACTCATTCAATGGGTTTTGAATAAAATGTTACTCAAGCCATAAGGGTTACTTGTCTTAAACTTTAATTCCTTGATACATACTTATGTTATGAACCATGTTTTCCTTTGAATGGTGTATTCAATACCCATGGATATATCTATATCACATATTTTTTTTATTCATGGGAAATACTAATCCAATCTGTTCCTTTTCATGAAATATATTTTGACTCAATTGTTAACCTAGTTGTAAGGTATTTTGGTAACTCAATTTTTATTCATTGAGTTATGATCATCCTCATGGAATTTAATGTTGGTTACATTCTACCAATTGATTTTATTATGTGTTATTATATTTTTTGTATATGAATTTACATTTCTACCACATAATACAGCTTTTTGAAACATTTCTCACTTCAAGGAGCATATTTACCATAATGGATATTGATATCTCAAGTCTTTTTTACTTTAGTTATATTGATTCCTCATGAACATATTTCTCCCATGATTGGGTTTTGATACCATAATATTTTATTTTATGGTAATTTATCTACCTATATGTGAAAAAGTATATTTTGATACAAAAGAAAATTTTGTTACTACTTTTACAATGTGAATTTTGAACAATGGTATTTTCAAAATAATAAAAAGGGGTTTCCTTTCACTTTTACACATTTTGTTTTCTTATTACATTTTATAAAAGATAAACTTTATTTATTTTCAAGGATCCATTATTGGAGATTATTTTTAAAATTAATGGTTTTCAAAGAGTTTTTACTTCACCTTTTGAAAAATACTTTTTTGGAAGTGACCCATAATATCATCTTTTACATCAAAGTTAAAAGTGTTTTATAAAAGCTATTTAAGTTTTCACTTCCAATTTCATTTTCATTTTAAAAAGGATTTACCCTAATAGGGTTTATGTTTCATTATTTATACTTCAATATATATTCATATTTTTGTGGAATGAACTCATGCTACCAAACAATCTAATTCCTGATCTCTTATTGGATGGTATCGTTCATGCATTCTTTTACAATGATGTTTTTTTATCTATGTAAACATCCTTCTAGGTTTCCATTATTACATTTGGGATACATTATTTTGAAACCATACACATTATTTTTTCTGGATGGCATATGATCATGTTATTTAAATATTGACTTAGTCATATACTCATTGCTCTATACGATGCGAAGATCACATTTTACACAATTTAGATTGGACAATGTTCACCTAGAAAGAATGTTATTATATTGATATGGGAAAAAATATTGGTATTCGGTATATTTTTATTCCAATATAGATGATTATTGTAAAGTTGACAATATATTATTTTATCATCTACCTTATTTATCTGGATGGGTTATGATCATGTTATCCATTTTATTGACATGTGGAAAGGTATTGAATTTATTGATGATTATTGACTACTAACAGAGGTTGATCATGTATTAACATTTCATATTTTTCATTATATAGATAACCATGTTTTTATTTAGCTGAATGTTCCTTGGGGAATGACATTAAATATCTTGTTGAATCTATAGTGAATACATTGGACTTAAATAAGAGATAGGTGCGATATGAAATTATATAGCCCCCCGATTCATCGACAAGTTTCATAATACAAAATAACATGGGTTTTTGTGTATACCTATCCTTATATTAGTATAGTGTCTTAATAAAAGGCCTTTAAAACATGTTTTTGATGTATGAAATTATGAATTCCATAAGTATGAGATCAAAATTATTGATATCCATGTTTTTATTTATTATCATGGATACGACATGCTCTCAATTTTTGTTGGTTATGAAATTATTTAGATTATTTATTCCTAGCATATTATGTATTCTATTCTTATGATTTTAACAGCTTTGGTTATATGTTTACCTTACTGAGAATTTGATCTCACCTATTCTTATGTTTCCATTTCCCTAGATTATGAAGAAAAGTAATTAACATGATATGTCTAAGAGGATAAATTATGTCGAAAATTTGTGGGAGATGTTAAAGACTTATTAGGGATTAAGTAGTTCTTATATACTGGTAAAAAATGTTCATTCATTGAGAAAGAAATGGATCTATTAGTTTATGATTTTTCCTAATTATCTAAATCTATAAACCTAAAAGGTCATGGGAATTTATGCAATGTAATGTTTTATTTAAGTCATATAACTATGGGATAATTATGTTTGAGAAAATATAGTTGGTATAGAAGCTTGTATGTAAAGTATGTGTTTATGGCATTAGATTTGGGAGTGTGGGTCCGAGGTGTCACTATTGGTATAAGATAAGAGTTTTGATAACTTTATAGATTGTGATGTATATTGAGGATAGTTTAAGGATTGATAAGTTAAGGTTAATTATAATTTCAAAGGTATATGTTGGAACATAGGAGATGGTTGGACACTATCTCTGACTATAATGGTTTTAATTATCACAAATAATGTCATATATTAACATATAACTTACCTCATGATAGATCCTAAATTATGTCAAATATTATCTTGTAAATCAGATATTTTCAATCATATAACTAATTATGTTTTTTTAAGTCTAAACAAGATTATAACTGATTATATATGTATAATTATGGGTATTAAAACTTTATGACTTTGTTGTACTATAAGATAGACAAAACATCTAAAATTTTCTATGTATGAGTAAATGAAACCGACAGAAGAACCGAGTCACTCATAGACAAATGGCTCACTGATGAATATGACTCACTGACATAGACGACCTACCGATGCATATGACTCACCGATATAGACAACCTACCGATGCAATCGACCTACCATCATTATAAGTGACCAACCGATGCAAGGACTCACCTATAGTTAAAACGAGTCACCGATGCAATGTGCCACCGATGTATGGAAAGACTGAATGAATGAAATACCTATGGGTTGAGTCACTGATAAAAGGAGATACTGATATACGACTCACTGATAGACTAACTCACTGAAAAACGAGTCACCGATAGACTGTTTAAATTTTCATTTTTTAAAATTATTTCTAACAGTCATATTTGAGTCATTTAATGATACTGACATATTTAATAATCTTTTTTAAGAATTTTAACAGATAGTATAAGATATTATGAACCTATACACATGGAAAGAACATGCTCTTTGTCAGCCCTCAAGAGTAGAAATCATTTTTAAAGAGATAAGAAACATAGATAGAAGATAAGTGTGGTGTGCCCACGTGTGAGACATACAAAAGAGCATCCACGACTCTCATGCGCCCACTGTGAACTCGAGCACAAAAGAAGAGCACACAAGGAAATCTCAATCAAGATGTACATTGAATCAATTTTTTTTTTCAGTATATCAAATAAAGAGAAGGATATACCTACAGAACCATACTTTTACCTAGAATATAGAATACGACACTCTATTTTAGTGTCAACTTCCATAAGAGAACTCAAACCTCATCTCAACTACATATGAAGAGTCCAGAGCTTCATCTCAAGACACACAGAGTCTTCTAAATACTTTCTCATATTTATTTTCTCTATTGTGTGCAATTTTACATACTTTTGAGCAGTGTGTGTATTTTTCTATAAAACAAAAACTTTCTCCTGTATCAAACTGAAGGATACATGATATCCTTCCACTCATACCTTATTAAACCTTTTTACTCCCATATATAAGTGTGGAATAGGTACTTGTGTGACCTAATAGTTTTTACCCATGAAGAACTATGGTAGAGGTCTTGTGACCCGGAGAGCCTGTGTACTGTTGTGAACCCCAATCCAAGGTGTGGATTAAACTGTTTATTAATTTAAATTTCTTTGTGGCTAGTGATCACCAAGTGATGAGGATTAGGTATCTTCTTGATACTGAACCTCTTATTTCATTTTTTCTATGTTTTTACTTTTATTTTTACTTTGTTTTATCACATATTTCATAAAAATAAATTGAACTCTGATAGTTAGTCTTAGAAAGTGTTTATAATATTATTGACTTATTAGGTTAGTTTCAAAAGTTGTATTAATTATCAAATTGATATAATTGAGAACTAATCACTCTTTTGAGAAATTTGTCGAACAATCAATCTCTTATAAATTCACTACTGGATAACTAGTCATTTGAATTTTAAATTTGGGTGAATTTCAAATTATATTTTGTAACATAAATTTTTATAGATACTCAATTCACCCCCTCTTGAGTATTCTACTCCGACCAACATTTGGTATCAAAGGGATTTAGAATTTTTAGTTTTCAAATATTTTTCAAACCTTTTCAACTGTGATTGTAGTTGTATTTCAAAGATCTTAAAATTTTTGTTAATACTAAATTTTTATCTTTTTAAAATATTTTTCTAACATTTTATTATGGAAAATTGGCTGGAAGGTGCTGCTACCAACATACCTCCATTCTTTAATAGAACAAATTACGCACAATGGAAAATTAAAATGAAAATGCACTTAGAAAGTATGGGTTTTGAAATTTGGTCTTCAATTGTAGATGAATATAAGATTCCTGTTACTGCTAGAACTACTTGGGATGAACCAAATAAGGTTTCTTATAATAATAATTTCAAATCCCTGAATTCCTTTTACTGTTATTTAGGAGATGAAGAGTTTAACATAATTTCTGCATGTAAAATAGACCATGAAATTTGGGATACTTTGTCTATTTCACATAAAGGAACCTCTAGTGTTAAGGAAAAGAGACTTAACACATATACTATTAAATATGAAAACTTTAAAATGAATCCTAATGATCCTATTTCTAACATGTATCTCAGGTTTAATGAAATAATGAACACTATGATCTCTCTGGGAAGAGATGTTATTGCCAAAGAGAAAATTATGAGGATTCTTAGATGCTTACCTGATAGATAGAGAGAAAATTCTATCTCCATTAGAGAATCATGTGACATCAAAAAAATACCTGTCAAGGAACTCATTGTAAAACTGATGTTGTATAAAGAATAGATAAAAGTCAACAAGGAAAAAGAGGATGAACCTAATAGAAAATTTGTATCCTTCAAGACTACTATCTCTAAGAACAAGGAAAAAGAGAAGGTGCTAGCCTCTGTTGAAAGCTCCAGTAATGACGAATCAATATCAGATAGTAATGGAGAGATTGCTCAGCTGGCCAAAAGGTTCAATAAATTCTATAGAAAGAAAAAGTTCTTCAAGAATCCCAATTATAAAGGAAGATATGATAACAAGGGAAACTAGAAAAAGGATTAGAAAAGAAATGAAAAATCATAGGAGATTGTCTACTATGAATGTAATAGGAGAGGACATGTTAAAGCTGACTATCCAAAATTAACATACAAAAAGAAGTATGAAAACAAAGAAAAGATGTATAAGAAAGATATGAAGGCCACCTGGAGTTCCTATAAAGATATCTCTAGTGAATCATCATCATCTCATGATGAGAGATATGACATGGAAAATATGTGTTTTATGACAAACACATCTGAGGTAACCTTATATTCTCCTATATACAACTCTTAATATTTTGGAGATGAAAGTGATTATGAAAATATGAAAAGTGATGAACTATTTGAATACTGTAACATGATAGAAGAGACATGCAATGAATTTAAAGATAAATATAAATCTTTAAAGAAACAACATTCTCTCACTGTAAATATTAAGTCTGAACTTACTACTAAAAAATAAAATAATGCTCAACTTATCAAAGAAAAAAATGAACTAAAAATGTCTAATGAGAAATTGAAGAAAGATCTATAAAATTTTACTAGTGGAAAAAATAATCTTACTCAAATTCTTGGTAAACAAATAGCTCCCAAGTACACTTTTGGTATTGGATATCATCATGTATAGATAAACCTATCTAAAACACATTTTTTAACTAAATCTAGATCATCTGTTCTTCTATATAAAAATCAAAATTCTACTGCTAGTTATAGTTCTGGAAAATATTTTACAAACCCTAAGTGTTCTGGACCAAATATAGTCTATTTTTAAAATATGTTATATAATTCTTATAGAAAACCCATGAAGAAAATGTGGGTACCTAAAGCATTGATTACTAATGTTACTGGACCCAAAAAAGTCAGGGTACCAAAATTTGTTTGTGTTTGATTATTATATAGGAAAGCTGTATGAAGAGATCTTGAAAGAGTTAATGGTACTTGGATAGTGGATGTTCAAGGCATATGATATGATACTATTCAATATTTAATAACTTAATCAAGATTTATGGTGTATATGTTAATTTTGGTGACAATGCTTAAGGAAAAATAATTTTCTTAGGCAAGATTGGTAACTCTAACTCAGTTTTAATTTCTAAATTACTTTTTGTTTATGGATTGAAATATAATTTACTTAGTATTTCACAATTATGTGATGATGGATTTCATGTTAATTTTGAAAATGATGCTTGTAATGTTTTTAATTCTAAAAATGAATTAGTATTTTCTACTCTTAGGAATGAAAATGTATATACTGTTAACTTAGATTCTTTAGTCTCTAAAAATGTCTCATGATTAAGCATATTTCACAAAGAGTCTTGGATTTGGCATAAGATACTAGGACACTGTAATGTACACTCTCTTAGAAAGCTTAATAGAAAATAACTAGTCAAGGATATACCTAAACTTGAGTTTCCAAATGATAAAATCTACAATCCTTGTCAAAAGGGTAAATAACACAAGATAACTTTAAAATCAAAGAAAGAAGTTTCAAATTCTCAACCTTTAGAGTTGGTTCCCATGGATTTTTTTGGGCCATCTTGAGTTTCTAGTTTAAATGGGAAGCACTATGTCTATGTTCTTGTAGATGACTATTCTAGGTATACTTGGACTTATTTCTTAGCTCACAAAAGTGAAGCATGTACTTACTTCACCAAGTATGCTAAAACAATGGAAAATATAAGTGTAATTATAATAAAATCATTAAAAAGTGATCATGGACATGATTTTTAAAATCAAGACTTTGAATCTTTTTTCTCACACAATGTCTATAGTCATAACTTCTATGCCCCTAGGACACCTTAACAAAATGGAGTTGTAGAAATAAGAAATAAAACCTTACAAGAGATATCCAGAACAATGCTTAATGAATATGACCTACCTGTTTACTTTTGGGATGAGGTTTTGAATACATATTACTACATAATTAATAGAGTCTTAATTATACCTATCCTCAAGAAGACTCCTTATGAGTTGTGGAATAATATAAAACCCAAAGTTAGTTACTTCAAAGTTTTTGGTTGCAAAGTCTATATCCTTAATACAAAGGACAATCTTGAAAAATTTGAATCCAAGAGTGATGAAGGAATCTTCCTAGGCTACTCAACTTCTAGAAAATCCTATAGAGTATTTAATAAAAGAACCATGTTTGTGGAAGAATATATGCATATAAAATTTGATTAAATAGATCCACATGAACCTAAGACCCCCCTAGACAACCTTGAAGATGATATGTCAAATCTAGACATAAATGATAAAACATCTAATCCTATTTTCAAGAAATTTGTTAAATCAAATAGTTCTGGAAATTCTTCAGACTCTGGATATGATGAACCCAAACATGTTCATTAACCTAAAATTACTAGCCCCTCCTTTTATAGACCAACTAGAACCCCCAAGAACCATCCTTTAGATGTTGTTGTTGGAGACTTAGATAAAGGGACACAAACTAAAGATTCTCTTAGAAACCAAGTTGAACATCAGGACTTTTCGTCACATATTGAACCTAAAAACATCAATGATGCAATTAAAGATGAATTTTTGGTGATGGCTATTCAATAAGAACTTAATGAATTTGAAAGAAATAAAGTTTGGAAACTTGTGGATAGACCCAAAGACACCTTAACCATAGGCACTAAGTGGGTGTTTTGGAACAAAGTAGACAAATCTAGTAATATTTTTAGAAATAAAGCCAGATTGGTTGCACAAGGTTATAGTACAGAAGAAGTCATTAACTATGAAGAAAATTTTTCACTTGTTTCTAGAATTGATTCCATCAGAATTCTACTTGCTTATGTTTCCCATCTTAATTTCAAGATTTATCAAATGGATGTTAAAAGTGAATTCCTAAATAGGTATATAGTTGAGGATGTTTTTGTTAAACAACCTCTGGTTTTAGAAACCCTCATTTTAAAAATCATGTTTTCAAATTAACAAAAGATTTATATGGTTTAAAACAAGCTCCAAGATCTTGGTATGATAGACTAAGTACTTTTCTCATTACAAAAGATTTTACAAAAGGAATTACTGATCCAACTATTTTTATAAAACTAATTTCTAAAGATGTTTTAGTAGTTAAAATTTATGTAGATGATATTATTTTTGGATATTCAATAAATTTGTTATGTATTGATTTTCCTAAAATGATGCAAAGTGAGTTTGAAATGAGTTTAATGGGTGAACTCATATTATTTCTTGGATTTCAGATTTTTTAAAATAAATAAGGTATCATTTTAAATCAAAGTAAATACAAAAAATACCTTATAAAAGTATTTTTCTTTGATATCATTAAAAGTAGTGACACTCCAATAAGTACTACTTGTAAGTTAGATCTTGATGAAGATGGTAAATTTGTTGATCACACCACTTATAGAGGAATGATCAGAAGTTTTCTCTACTTGACTGCTAGTAGGACATATATAATGTTTAGTGTGTGTATGTGTGCCCATTTTAAAGATAATTCCAAAGAATATTTCTTGAATGTTGTTAAAAGGATTTTTAAATACCTTAAACATACTATCAATTTAGCTTTTTATTATCCTAAAAGACAATCATTTGATATAGCGAGTTATTCTGATGCTAATTTTGGTGGATGTAAGTTATATTGAAAGAGAACCTCTGGAACATGTCACTTTTTGGGAAATTATTTGGTTTCATGGTGTAGTAAGAAACAAAATTATGTTTCATTATCTACTACCAAAGTTGAATACATAGCTGCTGGTAGCTGTTGTACTTAGATTTTGTGGATGAAACACACTCTACTAGACTATGGATATAAATTTAGACATGTACCTATAAAATGTGACAATATAAGTACTATTAACATTTCTAAGAACCCATTTTATCATTCTAGAACAAAACATATTGATGTAAGACATCACTTTTTGGGAGATCATTATCAAAAGAGTGATATCACTTTAGAATTTATTGGCACAAAATATCATCTTTCTAACATATTCACTAAGCCATTGAACTCTGAAAGAATGAATTACATCAGACATGAGTTATGAATGATAAATCTATAATACCTTGTGTTTCTATTCCTTTTATCTTTTTAAGTGAAGTTTTCATGCCGAAAAAGTTGTCATGCTGACAATGATGCTATGTCATGCCTACACAGTTGTCATGTAGACACCGACGCTATGTCATGCCGACACATTTGTAATTCCGACACTGATGCTATGTCATACTGACACAATTGTCATTTCAAAACAGATTCTATGTCATGCTGGCACCGTTAGTGTTATGAAAAATCTGTCACGACGACACCGATGACTCACTATTTTTATACGTTTTATTTTTTTTATAAAAATGAAACTATTTTATTAATTTTGTTGAACCTGGTTTACGATTTCATGATTGTGTAATTTCAAAATCCCTAAATGATATAAATTTGAATTGATCCACTATACTCCTTTAAATCTACACTCTCTCGGCCATTGCTCTCTCTTTACCCCTGACCTTTTACCTTCTAACATTCAGATTGAACGGATTATAATGGAACATGTGAAGCGAGATCTTGATGATGGAGAGTCTTATGCTTCTAAGAAATAGAAAGGTGAATCGAGAAAATCTTCATCACCTATAAATCCTGCTCTAGAAAATTATGTTGAAACTCTAGAAAAAGAAGTTCTTGCAGAATGGCTATTAGAAAGAAAGTCTCTGCTACTCAAGGTACTACAAGATCAAGGTTGGCTTGAGTGGTTCTCAAATAATGAAAGGCCATTTTACCTGAAGCTTTTTCATGAGTTTTACATGAATATGGAGTTTCTTTTTGAAGGAAGTGACGTTGTCTGGATAAAATCCATAGTAAAAGGGAAGAGAATACCCTTCTCTTCAAGACATTGGGCTGAATGTCTTAAATTTCCTCATGAAGGTGTATTTGATGACTATCAAGGTACCTCCCCACCCAAGAGTGATATATTTTTCTTTGAGACATTGTTAAAGAAAATTACTAATAATGATGAACACAGAAGACCCATTGATATAGAGTTAATTGGAGAATGTATAATCTTGTTTAAGTTTATCCATAATCAAATATTTCCCGGGAAAGGGGACCTTTTTTCTATGAAATATCAAGATGTCTATTTAGTTTATCTTCTGAGAAAAGGGATCAAGGTAAATTTGTGTAGATACCTTATTGTGAACATGAATTAGATGATCAAACCTTCCTGAAAAAATAATTCCCTATTATATCCAAGTATAATCTCTACTATGCTGAAAAAAGGCTATGTAGATGAAGGTGAAGAATCTATTTCTGAAGGTAGTGGGATCTGCCTCAGTAAAGAGATTTGTAAAAGGATGAAAATCAACTAGAACCCATGGAAGAGATAATGGGTTGGAGATGAAGATAAGATCTATGACAAAGTCATTCCAGTGGATCATCCAACTAGACCTAAGAATATGGATGATCCTAGTCTAGGACCAAATGAGGAATTTGTTTACTCTTCAGAAGAAGAAGAAGATACCATCACTCTAGTTAGATATTAGGGATCACCTATTGATGATATGAGTGATCCTGAAACAACTGGACATCATAAATGTTTTTTTTCCTTTGGACCTCCTAGTCCTCCACTTACCTTACCCTCTGATGAGCCCACTCTAGAATATAATGGGGATGAAGAGATAGAAGTCCCAGGCAGTGTGGAATATGTAAGTAGATCTAGTGGCTCTGAAGAAGAAGAATAAAGTGAATATGGTGAAAGTGGTAGTGGTTGTGATGAGTAAGAAGATGAAGAAGATGGTGATAAAAATAAAAATATAGAACATGTATCTGGACATGATGATGATGAAAGCATTGAAAGTGATAATGAACATCATAATGATGACCAAGGTGAAGATGTTGAAATGATTGAAGCTGTGGATTAGGCTCGGTTGGAAGAACCTACTGAAGTTGTTTTTTAAGTGATAAAAAATGATAAAGGTGATGCTGAAGTGGAAGATAAAGAAATTCCTGTACCTCATTTGGTTTATGAAATAAGAAGACCTCATGCTGAATAATAAAAACTAGTAAGGAAATCTTATATTGAGGGGGAGCCTCAAGAAAGAGAAAATCAAGCTGAAGAATAAAATCAACTTGGAAGAGTAAGGATTGATACTCTAACTCCTTTGGATAATGATATAATGACTAAATGGTTGAGGAATCCTGGGTATGTGGAACTAGAATCAGATTATGAAGATTCAGATGATGAAGTCTTTGTACCTACTGAAAGAGAACCAGTGGCTAAAATCCTTTCTAGTGACTATGTCACTAAGGAAAACTTGTAAAAATTCAAGGAAAACATATGTTCATCAGTAAGAAATTCAGTACAATCTCAGATGAGATATGAAATTGATGAAACTAGAAGAGACAACACTGAGCTGACTGCTAACTTGAAAGCTATCCAGTATATGGTTGAAGGTGTAAGGAAAACTGTAATTTCTAGTTCCACTCTTTCCTAAACCAGTGTGTCTCAAGATGATTCTATTTCAGTCGCACAGTTGGTGATAAAGAAAATTCATCCAAATTTGATTACAACCGCCAAAACCATTGTGGTAGGCGACACCAAGCTTAGGAATGAGATGAAGAAGTTAACTATTAGCATCAATGCTTTAACCACTGAATACAGAACTATAATGGAGAGTGTCATGAAAGGACTTGAAGATCTTGTTTCTCGTCTTAAAGTTACTAATTTTTCCAAACTAATAAATGAAATAAAGGAAATTGTGCAATCTGCTTCAACCTCAACTCCTACTACTATTCCTTCCTCATCTGGTTAGACCTATCAGACTCTAGATACTGAGGAAATTAGAACTATTGTAAAAGAGGATCTTAAAGCTCTATTTGATACCTCTATCTTGGGAATACTAGAAAATATTGAGAAGAATAGTGATCGTGTTCATGATATGGTCAGATTATATACCAAGGAATCATCTGCCACTCATGAAGATCTTACAAAGAGGATAAATTCATATTTCTCCAAGATTTACTCCAATCACCAGTTGACAAGTCATTTTAAGTATTTGGCAAAAAATTTGACTTTACCCCCAGTTACAAAATCATTCAAAGAACAAGTTAATAAATTAAAGGACTTCACTCCTCTTTTGAAAAAATTTATAGAGAATAAGGATGAATTTGAGAAATAAACAAAGTATAGTGGTGAGGTTATTGAGGATTTCATCAAGCTGTTAAATCCATATCACTGTATTCAGAGTGAATCCATTTTTGTTCCATCTGCTAATTCTATTCATGCTCCTAAAATAATGTCTTCCTATCCAATGTTGGTTACTCAATCCTTGACCCAAATCTAACCTTTTATCACGGAACAACCTCAACCTTGGATTTTATCCTAGCACAAACCAATCCTAGCTCCAACTGTTCCAGCAAGAATTCCTTTACCTCCATTGAAGATCCCTTCAGATTATCCTGTTTCTCCACCACCACCTAATGGACCTATCATTGATCCATATAATAAGGGGAAGGAACCCCTTGACCCTATGAAGTGGTGTGGAGTAATTATTTTTGATAGGGCTAAGTGCTTGTAATTTTTGTCTTTCAGTGTAACTTGATTATGACTACCAATTAACTGTTTCTACTTTTCTGTCTTAGTTTTTAACCTTCATATTTTTTCTAATCCCAAAAGGAGGAGAACATTATTAAGAATTATTACGTGTTTATGAATTATTACTTGTCTATGTTACTCTGATACATTTGACTTCCCATAATTATTTTTGGTCCTATTCATCTTTATGGGAGGTAATAATTAGATTGTTTACTTTAGTCATTCTCTAATGGTACTTAATAATGCCATGATTTGTGATCATCAAAAAGGGGGATATTGTTGTCCCATAGAAGATTGTTGGCCACTATCTCTGACTATAATGGTTTTAATTATCACAAATCATGTCATATATTAACATATAACTTACCTCATGACAAATCCTGAATTATGTAAAAGCTTACCTTATATATTAGATCTTTTCAATCATATAACTAATTATGTTTTTTTAAGTCTAACCAAGCTTATAACTGATTATCTATGTGTAATTATGGGTATTAACACATTTTGACTTTTCTGTACTATAAGATAGATAGAACATCTAAAATTTTCTAAGTATGAGTCACTGAGACCGACAGAAGAACTAAGTCACTGACAGACAAATGGCTCACTGATGCATATGACTCACCGATGCAGACGACCTATCGATGAATATGACTCACCAATGTAGACAACCTACCGATGCATATGACTCACCGACACAGACGACCTACCAATGCATATGACTCACCGACGCAGATGACCTACTGATGCATATGACTCACCGACAAAAATGACCTACCGATGAAATTGACCTACCATCAGTATAAGTAACCTACCGATGCATGATGCTACCGACACAAGGAATCAACGATAGTTAAAATGAGTCACTGATATAATGAGTCACCGACATATGGAAAGACTGACAAAATGACATACCGATGGGTTGAGACACCGACAGAAGGAGATACCGACATAAGACTCACCGATAGACTGACTCACTAATAAACGAGTCACCGATAGACTGTTTAAATTTTCATTTATTAAAATTATTTATAACTGTCATATTTGAGTCATTTAATGATACTGGAATATTTAATAATATTTTTAGGACTTTTAGAAAACAGTATGAGGTACAATGAACCTATGCATGTGGAAAGAACATGCTCTTTGTCGGCCCTCAAGAATAAAAATAATTTTTGAAGAGAGAAGAAACATTGATTGAATAAAAGTGTGGTGTGCCAGCGTACGTGACATACAAAAGAAAATCCGTGACTCTCATGCATCCACTGTGAACTCAAGCACAAAATAAGAACACAAGGGGAAATTTCAATCAAGCTGTACATCAAATCAACAAACTTTTTCAGTATATCAAAGAAGGAGAAGGATGTACCTACAGAACCATACTTGTACCTAGAAGCTAGAATACGACACTCTATTTTAGTGTCAACTTTCCGAAGAGGACTCAAACCTCATCTAAGCTACATATAAAGAGTCCATAGCTTCATCTCAAGATACAAATATCCTTCTAAATCCTTTCTCATATTTATTTTATCTGTTGTGTACATTTTTACATACTTTTGAGCAATGTGTGTATCTGTCTATAAATCACACACTATCTCCTATATCAAATTGAAGGATACACAATATCCTTCCACTCATACCTTATTGAATCTTTTTAATCCCATGGATAAGTGTGGAAGAGTTCCTTGTTTGACCAGGTAGTTTGTACCCACGAAGAACTATGGTAGAGGTCTTGTGACCTGGACAACCTGTGTGCTGTTGTGAACCCCGATCCAGGGTATGGATCAAACTGTTTATTAATTTAAATTTCCTAGTGGTAGGTGATCACCAAGTGGAGAGGATTATGTCTCTTCTTGAGACTGAACCTCTTGTTTCATTTCCACTATGTTTTTACTTTTAGTTTTACTTTATTTTATCACATATTTCATAAAACTAAATTAAACTCTAATATTTAGTCTTAGAAAGTGTTTATAATAGTATTTACTTATTAGGTTAGTTTCAAAAGTTTTATTAATTATAAAATTAATATAACTAAGAACTAATAACTCTTTTGAGAAATTAATTAAACAGTCAAGCTCTTATAAATTCACTACTGGATAACTGGTCATTTGAGTTTTAAATTTGGGGGAATTTCAAATTATATTTTTTAACCAAATTTTTTATAGATACTCAATTCACCCCCTCCTAAGTACTCTACTCCAACCAAAAATATAGATAATGCTTTGGGATAATATATGATTTAATGTTATGGGAAAAATACATATTTTATTTTGGGATTAGGATAAGATAACTTTATTGAAAACCTTAGGGATAATTCTAAGTAAGAATTATAATTATAGGATAATATCTCAATGTTTTATTAAAGTAGAGATTGCGTGGTCCTCCTAGTAATTACATCCCTATATATATACTACAAGTGAATGCATGATCTGAAAAAATGTACCTAGGAGTAATAACCCTGAAAATAATGGATTAGGTATTAACTCAATCATCATATGGTGCATGATAAAGAGGCCTAACTACACACTTAATTTGAAACTCTCAGGGGTTATGTTTTAGTTTATTAACATTATTTTTATGAACCATTATGAGGTATTTGAATATGTTTAAGTTATATAACCTAATAAGAAATTGACCATGGATAACATATATTGAAATATATATATTCAAAATTTAAGGTACATATTAATTAATATGTGCTTTCTTGGATAATGGATAAGTTGGATTTTGAGAGGATAGATTTCAATGATTTTTGGGTTTAGAATATTTTAAGAAAGATCATGGTAATTTGAGATCACTATTTTAAGGATTAGGTTAATAAGTATGAGATAACCCAACTAAAAGTTACCTAGGTTGAACCAAGAATGATATATGTTAAACTGAGAGTGATGTAGGTTGTTGTTGAGTCTGATATGAGTTGAGTTGTAAGAGCTACAGGCTAGCATGATAGTGTTATAAAGTGAGACATATTGAGGTTAAATTTTCCCATGGTCATTTATGATAATTATCTTATAATGATCATCAATCATGTTAACTATTTTGTTTTTAGTAATTCATAAAGCTCAAAGGAACCAAGTTAACGATGAATGCCATGGATAATGTAAAAACTATCCCAATGAAAAACCTAATGGGATAAAAGATCGATTGAAAAATATTATGATTATTCTAAACCATCTATCAATAATTTTGATTAATAATGTGAACATATTTGAAATCCAAAACAGACCAAATAATAGAAGGATTGAATCTTATAGAAATTTGGGTGACCAAGATGATAAACAAAAGAAGATTCAATTTCCTACATGTAAAAAATGTGGGAACAAACATGGGGGTAATTTTCTTAAAGGGATAGGTAAATGATATAAGTTTAGAGATGAAGGTAATTGATAAGCTAAAAAAAATCATTAATTCAATTTCAAGAGAGTTGTGAATCATACAGATCAATGACCCAATCCAAGGGATAACAAGAGAGATAGTCACCAATAACCATTAAAATAAGTAAAACCCTATAAAAATACTACTAATATATAGAATAGTGATTTTTCACACTAAATTTTCTAGTGTCCTATGTCATGTTATTTTTCACCAACTATTGGATATTGAGTTATAAATAAAAACCCATAGTGGTAGGATTATCATATAAATCATTTTCAAGGTTTTTGGGATGTTATTACTTATGGATCTAGATCTTCTTCACTTATTATAATTATATGTAAAATCCATAATGTATTATCTCACTTTATAAAGTGCTTATAATGATTTTTCATATAGATAAATCTCATTTCACATACTAAATAAACCCATGACCATATAGTAGTATATGATTAATTATGAGTTCCCTATAGAAATTACTATGATCTTATGAGTCAAACTATGCGGATGAGATTTATTTAAGGGGGATGTAACATCATAATATTTTAATATATGAATTCATTTAAATAATCCAAATGTGTTTGATAGCCTGCTCCCCATGCAACACCAAACTTAAATGAAAATCGTGATATATTTAGATAAAATATAAATATTTAAGTATGGACATTAAAACCTAGTCATTGAACTAGAAGGAATTAATAGAAGTAACTTATTTATGAAACATATGTTTAAATAAAATAAATTCTACTCTTAATATAAATGAAATTCAATTGGTATAGCTAAAATAACTAATATGATCATTTTATACTTAGAAATATATATATATATATTTAAATATTGCCTTTATATGAAATATGAATTTCTATTTCAGAAAATTCTGATTAATTATGATATAATGAATTTTATATGAATAATTGGATAATAATAATTTAATTAGTAAATAATATGAAATATGAATGTGATTGGTTAATATTCCAAAAAAAGTTATTTTCCTATAAAAATAGTTTTTCATTATATCTCACCTTTTTATTTAAAAGTTAAATTTATAAAATTTATAAATTTAATTTTAAAAAATAAACATTATTTTTGGATTCATCATTATAGTATTTTCTTAATATGAATTTTTGGGATTTTCTTCAAAAAAGATGATTTTTGGTGAATAGTGAAAATACCATTTTTGTTAAAACTATGACTCTTATAAAATCACTAGGATATAAGAATAAACAAAAACTCTCAAAACCTTTTGATTAATAAAATACTTATTTAAGTTATAAAATTATGCACTTTAAATTATTAATTTAACTTATAAATCCTACTTCCAACATTTATAAAACTAATTAAAATGTTACAATAATAAAAACTATTTTCGATCCTTTCCTTGAATCAAGTGAGAAAGTATTGTTTTCAACAATACATACTATTTTTGTTTAAAGGGGGAGTTTATTGAAAACAATACTCTATCTCTTTATGATAATTTTGATGCTCACAAATACCCTTAATTATTTTCTAATATTTTTTTAAGAATATTGCAGACGGGAATTAATTTCTAAGGTGTTCGCATTTAGCACATTCTGGAAACACTATTCATGCTCTACATATTCGAGATCTGCTTTAGCGTGTTCTGAAAACACTATCCATACCCTACATGCATACGTTATCGACAAAGTATAAGAGGAACCCTACGTTAGGAAGGAACCCTATGTTTGGGATCTTAGAAAAGTATGGAAGGAGAACCGTACATAAGTGTAAATAATTACATTTGTTTCTCAAAAGTATTGTAACAACCCAGACCCGACCAACCACCCGAATAGTGCCAAATGGGTTGGGTGTCACTACCTTAGGAACACCTCCCCAAATGCCAAAGGCAGCCGACTAACAGCGAGGGTCTGTTAGGTATAGTGGGGAGGCTATGCCCTCTCAGAGGAACATAATAAGGGTACTGGTCTGAGAATAATAATAAATATGCAGTAGAATGAAAGGAAGCAGACTCGAACCAGACCCGCAAAAGGGAATGATAATCAATATAGATAAACAACGAAAGAAATAAATATAAACAACAACAGTGGAAATAACACAACAACAAGCTGATAACATGTAACTACTACTGAACAGTAAAACATGCATCCAAAGCAGGTCATACACAACTAAATATAAAAGGGCGCCAATGGCTAACCAACAGTAGCTACAACAAGTAAGCATGCCGATACGTAAAAGTAAACAAAACAATGAAAACCCAGCTAGGCATGACCTCAAGGTCCATACCATCTCCATGCAACAACTAACACAGCCCAACTCCTGAAGCTGGCCTCTTTCCTGAACGTAAATCCATAAAGTCTGCACGCATCCTGAAGGGACCGTGCAGGGTGTGAGACAAATCTTAGTAGGATATCACCCAGCGGTGCATACCAAATATATGTGTTTAAGCAGTCATGCATTTACAAGAAAAATAGTAAACAATATAGTGCACAAGTAAACACAAACTTTTCTGGTGCTCAACAGCCACCATAGAGTGTCACCTGCTTCGACCAACGCCAGAATCTCTGTTGTGTAACCCATTACCACATGCCACCTGACACCTCATGTCTCAAGTACCGATGTCCCGAAGGCATGCCCAAGAATAGTAACCCAGCACCACATGCCTCCTGACACCTTGTGTCTCATGTATCGACGTCCTGAAGGCACGCCCAAAAGTAGTAACCCAACACCATGTGCCTCCTGACACCTTGTGTCTCAAGTACCGACATCCCGAAGGCATGCCCATCCCTTTATGGCTCCTCACCTCCCACGTGGCTTTCTACAGCAAGCACCTCCAACCAAAATACCTAACTGCAACTACGGGGGCCTCTACCCACACGAGTGGTCAAAACCACCTCATCACAGAGTATCTCTGTGTGCACACTACTCAAAGTCCCGGGTGAGCGGTAATCACCAAAATAGTACCTAAGACACCAACACATCTGACACCTCGTGTCCCTGCAACCATGTCGCTCAAGTTCGATGGCATCGCCATCCTAGTAACCCGGTCCATGCCTAACCTGATAGTCGTACTACCTCAAGCCAATGTCCCTGACTCCCAATCCTGTGGTCAAAACCACCCAAAGTAACCCGGGTAAAGCCCCAACCTGTGATCAGCATCACTCAAGCGCAACCGAGCCAAGCCCAACACAACCCAAAGGGTCCAGTAGATGCAATTCAGCAATTGCATATATAACATATGTAAACAGAAAACATAACCAGGAAAAAAAACTAAAAAGTTGAATTACACTATGCAAGGTGTTGTCCCATACCAACACCTAAGGTCCTGAATGCTTTAAACAAATTCAATTATGCTTTAACAAATTAAACTCAAAAGTTTAAACCAATCAGTTCAATTTATACCCATTTCGGTACCCCAGCTGAAATGCCCCAAATGAGCAACGACCTCTAACCCAGCCTCGCTCGATCGCAACTTGGTCAGGGAATGGCTAGAGGCATCCCACATTCCAGATAAATAAATAAAAACAATTAAACAGGGTTTCACTCATTACCCAACATCACGCACGGAGGCCGCAACCCCAAAAACCACCACGAAAACACAAAATGAGGTATGCACCACCTACCTGATACTCGTACGATGCTACTCCTCCGGTAACAGCCGCCAATTTGGTCTAAAACGCTGTAAATGTACAAAAGATTCAATACTATTCAAATTCCTATAACTCATTCTAGAACGAAAATCAAACAAAACGGACAAAGAGGAATCGAGGCCTTACCGAGGGGGTTCCAACGCATCAATCTATGATCAAAATGGAGTTTGGATGGCGATTCGGGTGAAGAAAAAAGGTCCGGATGACTTGGTTCTCAAAACCCGGGCAAAAATAAGAGGTCCTGCCTCAAAACGAGGCTACCGCCCATTTTAACGAAAAAAGAGAGAGTACACGGCGTGTACTTTTGGACTACACACCATGTATATGTCATTTAACTATTCATAAGACAGATGATTATGCCGCCTTACTTTACGAACCTGCCGACATGAGTACACGACGTGTACCTAGGGGTACACGGCGTATACCAGGTTTCTATTCTCTCCCTCACCAACTTACCCACACACCATGTATATCCCGCATACACGGCTAGACTACATAGTGTGTCCAAAGGGAACATAGCGTATACCTGGTTCTACCCGGCCAACAGGCCTACATGCCATGTATGGCCACCACACGGTCGGGGATACACGGCGTGTTAAAAACTACACGCCGTGTAGTAATAAATCTCCACACGGTTATCACACGACATGTACTCGGGGAGAACACGACCAGAACTTTCTTATCATATACACGGCGTGTACTTAAAAGCACACGGCGTGTAGTCTGGAAATTTCTATAAACTTTCCGTTTTCTCCAGTTTCCTCAGAAACCAGTCAAAAATTCAAACAGGGTCAGGATTTTGACCCGTTCTAAAAACCAGGGTTCTTATAAACTCCCCACCTTAACATAGCTGATCCCCGAGCTACCAAACGAGCCTAGAGATGGCACCGTATATACCACCTCGATCAAAGTAACCCGGACTGCCCCGTTCTCAGATGTCCCAGCTAAATTCCTCAAGGAGGGGCTCTCCATCTTAGGAATCGCCTAACCCAGTCTCAACCCAACAAAACGTAAAGAAAACAAGGTTTTCTAACCTATTTTCTAAACGCATAGTCCTCCCATGATGCATCATCACCCCTGCGCCCCATTGGTGCTCCTGTGTCACTTCTGACACCCAACATAAGCCACACTGCATCGGTGTCTGCCTCCATGAGGTCCTGGTGCCTAGCACCTCAAGTAACCCGCATCCTCGATGCCCCGATGCCCAAGGCACCTCAAGTAACCCACATCTGCGATGCCCAGATTCCCACGACACCTCAAGTAACCTGCATCCTCTATGCCCTGATGCTATGCATCTCATACATATATATAGAATATATCACTCACCCGCTATGGTTCCAATCCCACTGACTAGCATCTAGTCAGTCCACATAGATCCTGTGCACCACATGCACTCAAACCAGACATGCCTCTATAGGTCATGCCAAAAAAGAAACATGGAGATCATGGCCACACCACGGTGTACCTCTAACTGTCGTCGGCTCACCAGCCTACTCAGCCTCTGGCAGCTCCACAATGTGCACCTAGCCTAAAACATGGCTGCCTAATGCCTGACCTCCCTGCGATGTTGCTCCAGTCACCATCCACTAACCCCTCATATGGGTCCCACCATCTCTGTCACGACCTCCGTGCACATCTGAACCTCGATTACCCTCTCCGGGTACCGAACCTAGACCAACTCCAGATGCTACAGACTGTCCTGGTCCTTACCTTCCGACTATCTGAGAAGGCTGCCTGCAAAACCTCTCCAGATGCCCGTCCTATCCACATGCCCGACACTCCTTTAGAGGCCTATTGCACTGATCCCAAACATGTCCCGGTTTTCCACACTAAAATAAAATCACCGAAGAACTACCACGAGGTCGTTTAGCTGAATCCCTGGCCTGACTGCCCTGCTAGAACTCATCCCATCCTCGCTTCCTACTGTCCAAACCATCACTTGAATCTGTCGCTCTGCCCAAGAGAGACTTCTCTCTCTCGTTGCCCTCGACTATGAGCACCTGGTTCACCACCTTGTAGAAAGAACCTAGCCAGAAGATATTCACCTGGACCCAAATGGCATGTCGTAATCCATCCTCGAAGCGCCTCACCCTAGCTGCGTCGTCGCTTACCATACCAGGTGCAAAGCGAGATAGCTCAGTAAAAGTAGCCTTGTAGTCCATGACAGACATGTCTCCCTACTGAAGACTCAAGAAATCCTGAGCTCTCTCTGCCCTCAGTGTCTTCGGGTAGAAGTGCTCAAAGAACTTTTCCTCAAAGTCCTTCCAAGATAGTCCCTCGTGCCTACGAGCCTGAACCTGTACGTCCCACCAACGCTTCGCCGGTCCTCTCAGTATGTACGTCGCCAGCTTGACCCTCTTCCCTAGAGGCGTCTTGAGCTGCTCGAAGATCATCTGCATGCTCTCTATCCAGTTCTCAGCCACTTGTGGACCACCCTCACCCCGAAAAAGCAGTGGGTGCTGCGACTGGAACTCCCGCGTCAGATATGCCATAGAAGGCTCTGTACCCTGTGCGCCTCCATCAATCCCCTACAAGACACATAACAGTCTTGCGCGGAGCTGCTCATCGAGCCACGACCCGAATGATGCCAAACCCATCTACTGTCCTGCCTACACTGGATCCTGAACCTAATCCTGTCCCTGAGCCTGTACCTACGGCTCTTGCTCTGCCTTTACCGAATCCTGAACCTGATTCAGCGGAACTGTATCATCTCTTGCCTGACACTCCATCGAGTCGTGAAGGAGTAACCCGCTGAATACCATAAATGGTCAGACAACCCATATATATATATATATATATATATATTCTACATAGATAAGGAAAGCAGTAAAAGACAGTGCATAACAACTAACCTTACTCCCCCTCACCGCAACCCATGCCACACGGCATCCCGACCTCACGGCCTCCTTACCCTCCCTCAACAGAGACAAGTATCAATGGTACCTTGGGCCATGCCCATCCTGACAACTCACATTGCCTAAAATTGATGACCGAGTCACCCAATCCTGACAGTTACACTGCCTCAGCCATAGTACATGCCTGCTCTCATACGAGTCAGACCCAAATATCCCACCACATGCAATTATATAGAAATAAATCATGGAATCCATATTGCAATAAACAAGAAATTCTATCCGAAGTTTCACCTATTCACATTTCAAATCATATGAGCATGGAAATTGATTTTTTTTTTCACATGGTATTATCACTTCACAAAGCATACATGCAATTATTAAATTGAAATACCAAAAAATGTGCCTATCAAAATCCAAGCAACCTAGACTTACCATAGAGGTCCAAGGTCCAATTCTCCTTTACCATACCAGGTCAAGGGTCACATATCACAATAAATAACATCACACATGAAGTGAGCCACCGAGGTGGAAATCATATAAACTGTAATCTGAGAAAAAACAAACAGCAGTTCCCACCCGTGGCAACTAGGTCCATCCTTCATACCTGGGGCTACATGCACCCAAACACAATATAAAAACCTAGTCCTTGTAAAAAACTATCTCCAGTATACCATATCCCAAATAGTAAAACCATTAGAAAGAAATGAGAAGCCTCAAACTCATTAGTAGCCAGTAAAGCGCTGCTACTAAATCCCTATCAAGAACTCCTCTGATACCACTTTGTAACGACCCGGACCCGGCCAGCCACCTGAACAGTGCCAAACGGGTCAGGTGTCACTACCTTAGGCGCACCTCCTCAAATGCCAAAGGCTGTCGACTAGCAGCGAGGTTCTGTTAGGTATAGTGGGGAGGCTATACCCTCTCAGAGGATCATAATAAGGGTACTGGTCCGAGAATAATAATAAATATGTAGCGGAATGAAAGGCAGCAGACTCGAACCAGACCCACAGAACGAAAGCATAATCAATATAGATAAACAGCGTAAGAAATAAATATAAACAATAACAGTGGAAATAACACATCATCATGCTGATAACATGCAACTACTACTGATCAATAAAACATGCATCCAAAGCAGGTCATACACAAATGAATATAAAAGGGCGCCAATGGATAACCAACAGTAGCTAAAACAAGTAAGCATGACGATATGGAAAAGTAAACAAAACAAAGTAAGCCCAGCTAGGGATGACCTCAAGGTCCATACCATCTCCATGCAACAAATAACGCAGCCCAGCTCCTGAGGCTGGACTCTTTCCTGCACGTAAATCCATAAAGTATGCATGCGTCCCAAAGGGCCCATGCAGGGTGTGAGAAAAATCTTAGTAGGATACCACCCAATGGTGCGTACAAAATATATTTTTTTAAGAAGTCAAGCATTTACAAGAAAAACAGTAAATAGTATAGTGCACAAGTAAACACAAACTCCTCTGGTGCTCAACAGCCACCATGGAGTGTCACCTGCTTTGGCCAACGCCGGAATCTCTGTTGTGTAACCCGACACCACGTGCCACCTAACACCTCGTGTCTCAAGTACCGACATCCCGATGGCACGCCCAAGAATAGTAACCCGGCACCACGTGCCTCCTGACACCTTGTGTCTCATGTACCAACGTCCCGAAGGCACGCCCAAAAGTAGTAACCCGACACCATGTACCTCCTGACACCTTGTGTCTCAAGTACCGACATCCCGAAGGCACGCCCGTCCCCTGAAGGCTCCTCACCCCCCGCGCGGCTTTCTAAGACAAGCACCCCCAACCAAAATACCAAACCGCAACTACGAGGGCCTCTACCCACACGAGTGGTCAAAACCACCTCATCACGGAGTATCTTTGTGTGCACACTACTCAAAGTCCCGGGTGAGCAGTAATCACCAAAATAGTAACTAAGCCACCAACACATCTGACACCTCATGTCCCTGCGACCATGTCTCTCAAGTCCGATTGAATCACCATCCTAGTAACTCGGGCCATGCCCAACCTGACAGTCGTACTGCCTCAAATCGACGTCCACGATGCCCAATGTCGTGGTCAAAACCACCCAAAGTAACCGGGAAAAGCCCCAACCTATGATCAACATCACTCAAGCGCAACTGGGCCAAGCCCAACAGAACCCAAAGGGTCCAATAGATGCAATTCAGAAATTTCATATGTAACATATGTAAACAGATTACATAACCAGGCAAAACAAACTAAACAGTTGAATTCCACTATACAAGGTGTTGTCCCATACTAACACCTAAGGTCTTGAATGCCTTAAACAAATTAAATTATGCTTTAACAAATTAAAATCAACAGTTTAAACTAATCAGTTCAATTTATACCCATTTTGGCACCCCTTCCAAAATTCCCCAAATGAGCAACGACCTCTAACCCAGCCTCGCTCGATTGCAACTTGGTCAGGGAATGTCTAGAGGCATCCCACATTCCAGATAAATAAATAAAAACAATTAAATAGGGTTTCGCTCATTACCCAACATCGTTCTCGGAGGCCGCAACCCCAAAAACCACCACGAAAACAAAAAATGAGGTATGCACCACCTACCTGAGACTCGTACGATGCTACTCCTCCGGTAACAGCCACCAATTTGGTCTAAACACGGTAAATCTACAAAAGATTCAATAATGTTCAAACGCCTATAACTTGTTCTAGAATGAAAATCAAACAAAACAGCCAAATGGGAATCAAGGCCTTACCGAGGGGGTTCCAACACATCAATCTGTGATCGAAACGAAGTTCAGACAACGATCCGGGGGAAGAAACAAGGTCCGGACGACTTGGTTCTCAAAACCCAGCCAAAAATAAGAGGTCCTACCTCAAAGAGAGAATACTGCCCGTTTTAACAAAAAAAAAGAAAGTACACGGAATGTACTTTAGGACTACATGCCATTTATATGTCATTTAACTATTCATAAGACAGCTGATTCCGCCACCTTACTTTTCGAACCTACTGACATTAGTACACAACGTGTACTTAGGGGTACACGACGTGTACCGGGTTTCTCTTATCTCCCTCGCCGACTTACCCACACACCATGTATATCCCGCATACATAGCTAGACTACATGGCGTGTCCAAAGGGAACATGGTGTGTACCTGGTTCTACCCGGCCAACAGGCCTACACGCCATGTATGGCCACCACACGGTCGGGGATACACAGCGTGTTGAAAACTACACGACGTGTAGTAAGAAATCTCTACATGGTCATCACACGGCATGTACTCGGCGAGCACACGACCGACCCTTTCTTATCATATACATGGTGTGTACTTACAATTACACGGTGTGTAGTCTAGAAATTTCCAGAAACTTCCCGTTTTCTTCAATTTCCTCAAAAACCAGTCAAAAATTCAAACAGGGTCGGGATTTTGACCCGTTCTAAAAACCCAGGTTCTTACAAGTATGGTTCATCAACCTTAATTTTTTAAACAACCATACGTTCTTATAAAAGTGTGGATAAAGAAAAATTATGGATCTTTCATCATACGTTTGAAAGTTTAAGAGAAAAGTATGGATGACCAACCCTGCGTTTGTGATCAACCATACGTTTTCAACCCTACACTTGAAGGCTACATCACCAACCTTACGTTTATGATCTACTTTATGTTCAGAGGATGCATACTATATAACTGAACCATACGTTTGACGTCGGAGAATTTAAAGTCAATATTATTATTCAATGGTCAGCAAGCAGATTATTAGGCTGATTTCAAGCCGGATTTAAAGCTGATTTTAAAGTGCGACTTTGATTGATTCAAATCCATTTATCAATGGGTTATGAATCAAATTAAAAGTATCTTTTTATACCGAGTCTTTAGGGAAGTTATGACTACTCTGTAAATTCAAATGTTTGAATATCACGAGTCATAAGGCGACTTTTGTGGATCTAAATTTGCAGAAGAAGTGCCTGTTGTTTTTATGTATATATGAGATTTTTCAAATAGAAACAAGAGATCATTCTATCAATCTCTTTTAATCATTTATAAAAAGGAAGAAAAATAGAGACTATCAAAAACATAGATTTACTGATTCAAAAAGAATGACAAAGCTCTGTTTATTGAAGAAGAAGAATCACAATTGAAGTTTCATTTGTTCTATATCAAAAATCTACTATAAATCTGCTACTATTAAAGTTGTGAATTATATTTCTATATCTACTGCAACAGGATTGACTCGGAACAAATCTTTTATGAAGATCATTGTTTCTGAAGGTGACGATCTATCTATTATCAATTGCATGCTGTTGCAATTGTGAAGAACATCTGGAAAGTATTTTCAGAATAAAAAATCTATATTTTCTATTCTTGAGTGACTGAATTCTCTTACTAAGCTGTGTAGGTTCTGTGAGTGAACTAGAAGGATTTGTTTTTCCTTATATTGTAAAGATGTCAACTGCCTATACTTAGTTGTTGAAAGGTCTGTTGAAACGAGGACCAGATAGTGAAAATCACCAAGCTCGTGAAGTAGAGCGTTGATGGAGTGGACTAGGGGCTTTCTATTCCCTGAACCACTATACATCGTGTGTCTCTGCACTTCATATTTCCACTGCATTAATTCATCTGATTAAAGTAAAAGAGCAGAACACAATCTCGCGAAGATTTCTGAAAAGACACAATTCACCCCCCTCTTGTGTATATTTGGTATAATCCGACCCAACAAGATTCAGTTTATGATTTCCTTGAAATCCTCATACCTTTTTTTTTGTTTTTTAATAAATTAATTTATTCTACTAAAATTATTATCCAAGATAATTTTATATTATATATAAATTTAAAGCTTAAAAATGTTATTTTTCTAAAAACTACTTTTATGCGATTAAGTGTGTTTATTTTAAAATTAACATTTAAAACCTTTAGAAATATAATTTGATAAAATTATTTTTAAATTTGAAATTAGAAGTATAAAATTATGTAAAAAGGGTCAATCTTAATTTTTTTTCATTAAAATTAATTACTAAAGTTAAAAATTAATTACCAAGGTAAAAGTAAATTAGGGTAAAAGATAAAAAGTTTAAATTAAAATCCCTAAAGGACCTAAAGTTATCTAAAAAATAATTTTTTTGAGGTGATTTTAGACCCAGATCACTTTTCCCCTCTCCTTTTCCATTTCTTGTACATTAGTAACCATACATTATTGAAAATGTAAGGGTTTCTCCTAAAACTACCCTTCCCTTCACTTATAAAATGGTAAACCTTACAACACCTTAATACTCACATTCACTTAGAATTTATACTTGAAAATATACCAATTTTATCCTCCTATAACCCTATCCCACATTAAAAAGATTCTGGTCACCATTAGTTAGTTATTCCTTTATTTCCAAGGATAATTCCAAGAAAAATTCAAATACTTGACGTGAGTATTATCAACTACCCAACTTTTCTTCTTAATTATCTTCATTAATTTTTTTTATATACACAGTTGTATAATGATATTAGTATCATTTATTTACTTTAATTTTACTTTATTAATAGTATTATAATTTTCTATCCATCTATCCCATCCATTAATGAAAATGAAATATTTGTTCGTGCGTACGTGTAGACTATCGCAACCACGAGCAATGAAATTCATTTTTCAAACCAACCATAATTGATGATTATTGAAATGATTTAATTATAAAATATTATTTTTCTGAAACCATTAATGTTATAGTATGGAAATTTATAGAATCTATTAATGATATTATTAATAAATGATTATCGTTAATTCAATCATTTAAAACGAACAAACTAAGAGGAAAATGGCCTCTTCTTTCTAAGTAATGGATTTATATAAATAACATTTCCTTTCTACTAATTTAAAATTATGATATATCACAATAATAAACACTAAAAAATATCATTGTTATTATGGTATAATGTTATTATAACTAAACCATATCATAATCATCCATTAATCATGGTAGGTTCATGTTTGTGTTGGTTTAACCACCTACAAGAACAATACAATAAATTTATGTCATAGATGAACATGGAACTTATATACTAGTATAATATTATATAAATATGTAAATACTGTTTTTTGGTTCTTTTAAGGTTATATCAAAACTTAACTCATTAATTAAGAAAACACCTTTCATTCGGTAAGAATCACTGAAACATGACCATCGCCGATTTCATCTTCATGGTTCATAACCAAAACTGCCATAAAATGAAATTATAGATTTACAAATTATCTTATAACATATATTAAAGTACCCTATATGATCTAATAGTTATGTAATTTTTAAAAATAATAGATACCAACATTACTTTTATGAGAATAGTTCAAAGCGATAAATATTACTTACACCCGATGTTGAAAATAGGTAAAAAATAGCTATTATATATATAGATAATAATTATTGATGAAGAGTATAAATGGTTATAATTATGAATAATATTCTTGTTTATTTATTTAATAAACTTAATTTAATTATTCAGGGCTTTTTGTGAAAGTGTAAAATGAATCAGGACCGATGTAAGGGTTTTCGTCTCAAATTCCTCTATTTGAGACATGTTTAGTATTATAAACCCAATTTAATTTATATGGTGTATATAATTCCTATTTGAGATATCATATCATGAATTATATTTTAATCATGATATTTAAAGTTAAATTTCAATCCCACTCTTTTAATGTGTTTTTATTAAAATGTTACTCAAGCTGCAAGGGTTCTTTCATTCAAACTTTAATCCCACGAGACTTGTTTATGTTATGCACTATGTTTTCCATTTAATGGTGTATTAACTAAAAATGAATTTATATTTATCACATATGTTTTTTATTATTTTTAAATACTAATCCAAACTAGTTCCCTTTCATCAAATGGATTTTGACTTAGTTGTTACCCCAATTGTAAGGATTTTTGGTAACTCAATTTTCATTCATTGAGTTGTGATCATCTTATTGGACTTAAAAGTTGAGAAGATTATTATAATTAATTTTTATGTGGAATTATATTTTTTTGTATACTAATTAACATTTTTACTACATAATAATTTTTTTAAATATTTCTTACTTTAAGGAGTATGTTGCTCATAAGGGATATTGATAACTCAAGTATTATTTCCTTGTGTTATATTATTTCACCACGAACTTATTTCTTCTATGCTTGCGTTCTCACACCATAATATTTTATTGTATGATAATTTATCTAACTCTATGGAGAAAAAATTATTTTGATACAAAAATAATGTTTTGTTACTTCTTTTATAATGCGAGTTTTGAAAAAAGTTATTTTCAAAATAATAAAAAGTGTTTTTTCCTTTAACTTTTATATGTTTTATCTTCATATAATTTTTATCTAAGATAAACTTTATGTAATTTTAAGGATCCATTATTGGAGATTTTTTTAAAACTAATGGTTTTAAAATATTCTTCACTTCACCTTTTGTAAAATAATTTTGGAAGTGACCCATAACATCACCTTTTACATTAATGTTAAACATGTTTTCTAAAATATCTTTATGTTTTCATTTCTATTTAAATTTTAATTTTCAAAAGGATTTACCTTAATAGGGTTAATATTTCACTATTTATAATCTAATATTTATTCATATTTTATGTTAAGGAAGTCACAATACGAAAGAATCCAATTCCCAATCCATTCTTGGGTGGTAATGTTTATGCAGTATTTTTAAAGAAAATTTTTCATCTATGTCAACATCCTTCTAGGTTTACTTTGTTATACTAAGGATATGATATTTTGAAATAATCCACCTTATTTTTATGGATGTATTATGATAATTTTATTCTAGTATTGACTTAGTATTATACTAATTTTTATATATGACGTGAACATCAAATTTTGCACAATTTATATTTAATGATGTTCACCAAGAAAGAATGTTATTCTATTGACATGAAAAAAAGTTTTGTAATTTTGTATGTTTTTATTCCAATACAGATGATTATTTTAAACTTTACTATATATTTTTTGACCATCCTTTTTTCTATATCTATGGGTTATGATCATGTTATCCCATTTTTTGACATGAGGGAAAATACTTATATTCTTAATGATTATTGACTATTAATGCAGGTTGATTATGTATTGACACTCTGTATTATTCATTATAAAAATATCCATGTTTCATTCAACCATAGGTTTATTAGGGAATGGTACGAAATTTCTTTTTGTATATATGGTGAATTTAGTGGGCTTAAACAAGTGATGAGGGGGGTAAGAATTATATAGCTCATCGATGCATCAACAAGTATCATGAGACAAAATAGCTTGGGTTTTGGTGTATACCTCTCCCCACATCAGTATAGTATCTTGGAATAAGGCCTTGATAACATGTTTTTGATGTTCAACATTATACATTCCATCCATATGAGATCAGTATTATTGATATTCATGTTTTCATTCATTATCATGGATATAGTATGATCTTAGTTTCTGTTGATTATGACATTATTCATATTATTTATTCTTTCCATATTATGAATGCGATGCTTATGTTTTTGAAAAATTTAGTTATATGTTTCCATTAAAAGTTTTTCATATCACCCCTTATTATATTTCTATTCCCCCAGGTTATAAATAAAAGTATTTCAAAACATATGTCTAATAGAATAACTCATGTAGAGAATTTGTGGGAGATGTTGAAGTCTTATTATGGATTAAGTAGTTCTTATATAGTAGAGAAAATGTCCATTAGTTGAGAAAGATATGAAATTTATTAGTTTATGATTTTTATTAATTATATAAATATATAAACCTAAAAGGCCTTTTTAATGTTTGTAATGTAATGTTTTTTTTATGTCATGTAATTATAGGATAGTTATGTCTGAGAATCTACAGTTGGTATCAAAGCCTTTATATAAAGTATGTGTTTATAAAACTAGATTTGGGAGTGTTTGGGATGTTATAATTATATTTTTATCATTGTGGGAAAAAAATTCTATACTTAAGATGTATTCCCCAATGAGCCAAAGGAGTGACCTTATTATAGAAAGATGAGATATATTTAGAGTTTTTATTGGAATGGGACCATGATTTTTCTTCCACTTAGGCATCTCATGCTTGGGATGGTGGGAATAAATATAGTGATATTTAGATATCATATTGGAGTTATAGTTACAAAATTGGTAGAGATTATTAGGGTTAGGCTCGATGGGGATATGTGGCTTAGGGGTGTCAGGCGGCTCAGGGCCAGGGTTGTGGGTTTGGTGTAGGGTATTTATTTATTATGGATATGGAATCAAATGATCTTGGAAAGGGATCATTAACTATAAAAGGTATGATTCTAATCACTTACACATTTTATATCATTATTCTTAATTCCATTGCATCCCATTAATTTATCTGTTATTTATTTGTGTCTAATTTAGGCATGGATATTTTCATATTGTGATATTTTTATCAACATATATGGTCATCTTTTGGACTTAATTTTTTTGAATATTAAGGGTTTTTATGTGATTATAGGGATGGAATAGTCGATACATTTGGCAACACCCCTAGATTTTATTATGTATTTTCCTTTAAATAAATCTTGTGTTAAATATATTATTTCACATACAACACTAAAATGAAATTAACTATGATATACCTTATTAAAATGAAATATAAAAATTAGTACATTATATAAATAAAATGTGAAACATAATTAAGAAAATTATAAGAAGAGTAAAACCTCAATTTATTTAAGAAAAGTGAGACATGGGCTGGTTTCCCAACCCATATCCCTGCAGAATTTATTAAAAAATAAAGAGTTACAAGGCAATATTGAGGTGTAATGATGCTACAGTAGAAAAAAATAAAGAGGTTACAATGAGATAGAAGAAAAAACACATACCGATTAAAAATAGAGGAACTGTAAGTCTTCAAGAAAATCCATCTTTAATCCTTTTGAAATCCATAATCTATAAGCTCTTTATAGGAAGTAAAGATCATCATAGTAGGAAGGCACAATGTGAAGCAGCAATTATTAAAGGGAAGAATCTGTTTAGAAGTCTAGAATTCCAGCCCATGTGACAAGTCAACATTGGGTCAGAAGAGCATTCATGCACCTCACCATCACAACGACTCCTCTTGGATTCCTCCTAATTTTGATCCAAACCAGAAATATGTCTTGTACAAAAAACAAATGAGGGTCGGCTCCCAATAGTCAATAAAAACAACCATGAAGAGTTCATAACACCGCAAACTAAATCTGCTTGAAGTGGACTAGGAAAAGGGGAAGATCCAGAATCCTCACTAGTTCAGAGCACAAACAAACCAATAATCACTAAGTTAGACTGAGCTCCAAATATCCTTCCCACATGAGGAACATCTTCCATAGAAATGGAGAAAGAAGAATTATTGAGTCTTGAATTTCCACACTAAGGGTAATGAGAACCTGGAGGAGTCATTGCCATAGTATTTCCTTGAAATTGAAGTCTGGATTTTTCTTAAATTCTTCCACTAATTTAATGAACATTATTTTTCTGAGTTGAAGGTAGTCCTCAATAGATATTTCAACATTTTTGTATTGATGGAATGCTAATTCATCATGCTCATCCATCCAAGAGTCTAGCTCTTTCGAGAATTCCAATTTCTCCCCAAGTTGATAAGAATCCATCACTGCAGGGTCATCATCATCTTCACAACTGCTGTCATCTGAATCAGTTTATTCAGAAGATGTAGAAAACCATTCATCAACCACAAGTTGTGAAGGGGTGATGATTTTAACATTCCTAGAGGCTTATAAAGATCTTGTGATGATAGTTCTCTCAATATTAGAGTAATCTCTATGTTTTTGACATTTTTTGATATTTTGAGTGATGAAGCCATCAACATCAACTAGTGATTTTTTACCTTTTTTATCACTTGATTTCATGAAGGCATCTTCAATCTGATAGGAATTATCATAATCATCATGCAAAGATTCCCCGGAGTCCGAGAAATCATTCTTTTTCTCAATTTGTGGGGGATGAGCCATTTTAGTAGTCTCAAGTTTAGAAGGTTTAAATTTATTAGGAAGAAATTTAGTCTCATTACTAGGTTGAACCTTATGCACTACCTCCACAGAATCCACGAGATTAGCAGGGGTAGATATTAAAGGAAAATGAGATATTCTTGTTATCATTCTTAGTAGAAGGGTCCCCTTGATTACCTAAGGAAGTAGTTTCCAACCCTTTTATTTCCTCCTTTTGGACTCAGATTGAGTTGAAGTGTGAAAGGGGGCATGAATCATGAGGCTTACTCACACATATCTTGGTTGAAAAACCAATTGAATAACACTTTTGGAAATAATCTAGAACATTTTCAAATAAAAATTCCTGAAAAAATACATATTCTCCATTTTGAATCCAAAAACAAGTTGGCAATGGGTGTGAAATATCGACTTCAGCATAGACTCTAGAGACCAAGGGATGTGAAAGGTTCTTAGTAGCAGAGTATAGTTTGAGGGGTTTCCCAAATAAACCAGTAATGGAAAACAACGCCTCTTTCTTAAAAGGATAAAGGGGAAGACCAGGGAATCAGAGACATATAGGGAAAATAGGGGGTTCAGAATCAGTGCAGAAATCCAGAGACCACTTCAAGACCTTCATTATACAACCACTAAAAGACCAGTAAACTCTCGTCTAGAACCTATAGTACTCATTTTCAGCCGTAAATCTAAAAATGATGTGCGATGAGTTCAAGAGACCAATATGAAAATTCCCAAAACCAATATTTTTAAGGGTCTTTCTAAGGAAGATTAACGATAGTCTTCGTTTAATAAATTTTCCAACAAATACGAATCGAAGATTGGAAGAAATAGTGTGCACCTCTTCCTTTGTAAAGGAAATTACTGAGAGTCCTTTATGTCGGAATATCTTTGGGGTGATTGACAAGGGTTTTGAAGAACCTTGAGCCGGCTGGTTACGCCCAATGATGACTTCAACGAAAGAGCGATGAGAATCAGGGTTAGGGTTGCTTCCTTGTTTACTCGGTGTGAATTTCTCCATCACGGTTGCCATCCTTGAGAGTAAAACCTCAATTAAATAAAAATATTGTAATTAATTAAAATACTCTATTATAAAAATATATATATTTATTTTAATTCCTTAAATATTATCATTATTATTTTTATAATGATTTTATTTTTTCTAATATTAATGAATTTATGAAAATTTAATTTTTAAATAATAAATAATTAAATTTGAGGGAATGTGATTAAAACCAGTTAATGTTAAAAAGGGATATTTTTTCAAAGAATCATTTTAAAGTGTTGTGTATTTTTATCTTAATAAATTAAGTTGAAATTTTTTAAATTATGGATGTAATTGAATGTTTCAATTTATAAAAAAATATTAACATCTATTTAATTATTAATTGATATAAAATAATATTAAGAATACTTAATGTTTTTAAAGTATATTTTTCTATACAAATAGTATTTTTCTATATATATTATGATTTAATTTAAAAGTTAATTTTTATAATATTTAGAAATTATTTTGATAAAATGGATTTATTTTTTTGATTCATCACATAAAAAAATATTTAGGGTGAAGTTTTTTTTTATTTTTCATAAATAATAAAACACAAAGGTGAATAGTGAAATATCATTTAAATACCGTGTAAGTGTGTATTTTGTAAAAATCTATATGCATGAATTTTTGAGGTTGTTAGAAGTTATATTAATATTTTATTAGACCATTTACTATTTAATCACAATCCACTTACTATTTAATTACACGTTGGGTCATTATTTAAAGATATATTTTTTTATTTTAAAATTTTATTATAAACACCCCTCCCCCTTATAAATACCACCCACCACAAACCCACTTATCCTCACACATAAGCCTAAAATATTAACCAAAATCCACAAAATTCTATTCCAAACACTCTTAGAGACATCCTAGAGGTTTCAATGTCATAAAAAGACCACCCTTTCAAGGCTCAATCCATTTAGAAAAGGAGTCATCCCAAAGAGTAAGGTTAGAATTTCTAATCACTCCTTTACATGTATATTCCTTTTATTATTCTTATAACTATTTAAAATATAAAATATTTTATCAAGATATAATAATATCAATATCATATATATATTATATTTTTATTATGTTAATTTAGTATCCATTATCCTACCCCCTCGCTTTAATTCTAGAATAAAACCATTGCTCATATTATGGCCAGTTCACTACTTTCATGGATGATGTATTCTGTTTTCCATCACCACCTCCATGGATGATTTTAATATTATATTATCATAAAATTATGGTATAAATGATTAAATTAAAACATGATCAATATTCCATAATATGAATTCTAAAAACATAAATTGAATATAGTAGTTGTTTTTTTTAAACAAACATTTGTTCATGGCCTGTATAATTGCCTATTAGGATATTGTTTTTAAGAAAATATTACCTCATACATGGATGGTTATAAAAACAAATTTTATATATAAATATGAAATTAATAATTATACTATAATATTATGCATATTATGGAATGGATCAATAATTATGAAAATAAATAAGATGAATTAAGTTCACTTTGATCATACAAACTGCCTAAAAAAACCAACCATTGAATTATAACATTTATACCATGTGAAAAACTATTATTTTTAAATACTAATGATATTTAGAACAATTTTAACTTCTCTAAATAAATAAACTCCATAAAATTTAATTTTTGGAGTTATGGAATCATTTTATAAGAACATCCACAATTATTAATAAATTGATGTGAACTTGGAATCATGAAGCAAACATCCATGAGACGAAGGAAATAATAAAAAAGATTAAAAAAATTGATTATACATGAACATAATAATAAATTAAATATATATGAAAAAGGTTCTAAAGTAAGTATTTAATAAATTTAATATGATTATTCAGGAGGTTAGACACATGTACTAAGACAAGTCGAAACTTGAGGTAAGATTTTTTCTTAAATCAATTTACTTTCATTGAGTTATAATGCTTCTTCTTGAACTAATTTATTCCAAGTTGGGTTAATTCTACCTTATGATTTTATTATGTTATATTTATGTTTTTTCTATGTATTTACATTTCTTTTATAAAAAATATATTTCAAATGATTCTTACTTCATAAATTATAATATCTGCAAGGGTTTCTCATCTCAATATTCTTTCAATAAGATACGTTCTATTTTCACCAAATTCTTAAATTATATGGTGTATATACTGATCCATGAATTTATTTTACCATATAATTCATGTAGTTAATGGGATAGACAATGCTATATAATGTTTTTTCTATCAATTGTTTCTAACTCATAAGTTACCAAAGCAGTAAGAGTTTCCTTTACAAGTCTTGATTCATTTAAAGTATTGTTATTTTTTTTCATAACTTCTCCTATATATCTCAAATAAATGATATTAAAATGAGTAAAATTCCATTTTACATTCATTTTTGACGAATTTATGTTCTTTTTCCCTCCCTTATGGACTTATGGTTCACACACAACGTTATTTATAAAGGTTACTCTCCCACTCTTTCTCATTTTTAGAATACATATTATCTATCAATATCTATCTCCCTCTTTCAATTTATACCTTTTTCATAATCTGAATTTATTTCCTCTACGATTCCCTTTACTTCCTTGTTTTTCTAGGTATATTAAATTATTTATGTTTCCCTTTCTATATTATTTTAAGTCAAACCCCACAATTTTAATAAGGTAAACCTTTATAATTACTAAATTCCTCTCCATTTTCCTTTAACTTTCACTCTTTATTTTAAAGGTCCCACTATTGAGGATTTTTATTATTAAAATATTTTTTAAAATACATTTTTACCCTTTTAAAAATGGTTTTTTAAAGTTACTTGTCCTTTTTTATCAAAAAATGAATAAAATTTATGAAAATGATTTTCAAAATTTTTCTTCCATTTCCCTATCTATTCTTATCAAGACTCTTTTTCAAAAAAATTATCATATTTAATGTTTCAATCACCATTAATTTTACTTAAAATGAAATTTAAGGACATTTATGTTATTCCTTAAAGGAAATTTTTTCTTTTTTTATTCCAAACATGTATAAAAACTTAACAATTGTTTTATTAAAAACCTATTTAATATCTTATCAATAATTTTCAGCTATGTCAGTATTCTTCCAGTCTTTTTCAAATTCTCATGCTATACTTACAAGAATGGTATCTTTCTTATAAATTGATTTCATATAAAAATAGTACCTTGATTAATTATACATGTTCTTATCTGTGTTCAGTATGGTGGAAAGTAAATCCCTATAAGTGAAATTATCCATCAATGCATTTTTATTGCCTTATTATCAGATATGCATAAACATATCCTTTCCACTAATTTTGTTCTATTTTGAATACCCTTACTTACTTATTTTGGTTGAAATGTGTTCATCTAGATACCCATACATTCTATTGACTAATAAAATTATTGACTAGACTATATAACCTTTATTCTATATGATGTAAATTCCTTATACTCTATTGTCATTATTTAAGGTCATTTACCTAGAGATTTATTTTATTCCATTAGATGACTATTTTATTTCCATAGGTAATAATGTTATGTTTTTTGATGAATTTTTTATTGTTATTATATTCATGTGGTGCACATATGCATGATGAATTATGATATGACGGGTGGGTCCATAATTATATTTCTCTCCAATTCACTGGGTAATGTGATATATCTCATGAGATTATTCCTATTATGTTTGAATGTGATGCTAGCTTTGTTCAAAATTAATGAAGTGATGATTTTTATACATATGTTATGTGTAAACATGATACTATATTTGTTCAAAACTTATATAGGGAATTTAAACATAATGTTATGATGTTTTATTATTATAAATATGCCATATTAAATTCCAATTTCAAATTATTCCCTCGTGCTTATGATGATAATCCTTTTCTTGTGATATGATGATGATGATTATGATCACCCATGCATTATTTTTGATTCACATATCATGTTCCTTCCCTTTTATTCCCCCTTACTCATTATTTATTTTTCATTAAGTATGAGTCTCTTATATTATGTTCATTCACTTTGATTATGTTCTCATACCCATATGATCATCTTATGCTCACTTAGATCTTTGATTGATATCTCTTACACTGAACCTTACTAAGAATTTGAGGTCACCCTTTATTATATTTCCATTTACCCTAGTTATGATGAAGAGTATTTCATATGATATGTCTAAAAATGTATCTTTTTTAGAGATTTTTTTGGGAGATGTTGAATACTTATCATAAAATAGGTAATTCTTTCTTTAGTGGGATAAATTCCCATTTGGATGGAAAAACCTGGGTTTTTTTATGTAAAGGGTTTCAATAATTCTATAAAACTCTAAACCTAAAAAGGTATTGGGTATATAAGTGACTCAATATTGGTTATTGTAATTTTAAATATGGATTGTTAAGTTTGCATCTATGTAGTGGCTATCAGATCCAATGTGTAAAGAACATGTTTTTAGTAGTAGATCCTTGAGTATGGGTTTGGGGAATCACACAATTCCTGGACTGCATTGATTGATATTTGAGACGATCAACATTATTACCTTTTACTAACATTTATTATGTTTTCATAGGAGAATGAGACTATCATTCTAGTCAGGTCGGATTTGATTTGTGATAGTTTAGGATCATTACATATAAGATTACAGGGATGATTCTTTATTTAGTTGGGAGCAGTGGTGGTTTTTTTCCTTCAAAGGTGGATAAATTTCAAGATAAATTTTCTAAGGAATTTATAGTAGTTCCTTCATATAGGAAAATAAGTTTATGTTAGACTTGATACCTGGAATCAAGACTATTTATATATATACTTATCATATAGATCTAACCAACATTATAAAATTAAAAATCTATTTAAAATATCTTGAATTGAAAGGATTCATCGGGAAAATTTTATCACCTTAAGGTGATCCTATTATCTTCACTAAAAATTCAAAGTGTAGTTATGGTTACATATTGATTAAAAAATGTTGAATTAATTAAATATTAATAATTAGTATCCTTTTCCTTGTATTGATGATTTATTTAATTATTTTAAGAGAGATTTATTGTCCTCAGTGATCTTCATCTATTTGAGATATCACTAAATCAAGGTGTGAGGTGAGGATATACTGAATATGAAATTTAAAACCTTATATGATCATTTTTAGTTCTTAAGGATACAATTTAGGTTCATAAACATTCCATAAATTTTCATGGATTTGATAAATCAAGTATTCTACCCTTATCTAGAGTTATTTTTGATTGTTTTCATTGATTATATTTTGATCTATTTAAGATATTATGAGAAGCATAGATAACATTTATCCATTTCCTTGAATACTTTGATAACTCATAGATTTGATGCTAAAATTTTGAAATTCCATTTCTAGATTCAAGAAGTGAAGTTCCTTTAGAATATGGTCTTTGATTCTGGAATATATATGGGTCCTAAAAATATTCTAGTAGTGATGTTTTGGGATGAAAAAAATATTTTTTAGATTCAACATTTATTAAGGATTAATGGGTTTTACCCTTAATTTAGTTAGAAATTCTCTCACTTAGCTATAATGATGAATTTTTTTACTAGGAATGGTGTTAAGTTTCTATGGTGTGACATATGTGATATTGTGTTTCAAGAGTAAAATAGGAGAATGATCACTATGCCTATTATTATCCTACCTCCAGATAAGCAATTTGGGGTTTATTATTATGTATTTAGTGTGGGTATAGGTTTCATACTGATACAGGAGGTTCATATTGAATCATATGGTTCTTAATAACTTAGGATAAATGGGAATAATTATCCCACCCATTATCTTGAGTTGGAATCCATGGTACATGTGATCAAGAGTTGGTGACATTATTTATTTAGTGAGAAGTTTATTGTTTATGTAAATCATAAAATTTTGAAGTATATTTTCTCCCTATAAGATTTTAATATTTGGTATAAAATATGGGTTGGATATATTTTTTCATTTGAATTTGATATGATTTATACTTTCGGGAAAGATAATTACACTATTGATTCTTTAAATAGGTGATTTTGATTGACGTGGTTTATGAGTAAAAGGATGAGTGAAAAATCAAGCCACTTTTCTTAGAATTACATTTAGATGTATATAAGGAGAATGACTATATAGTTTTGTAACCCTTGACTATAAATTTATCCTTGATGGAGTGAGTGAAGGATGGATAGAGTTTAGGTTTTGAGTACTAGGTTTTTCAAGATAGAATTTATATTTGTGATAAGATACCTAGGTGGGATATGTGTGCTATTTCTCATATATATATATATATATGTGCATGAATAACTTTTATTCAGTTGATTTTATAGGAAAAATTGGTGAGATATTTTCTCATTTCTTGATTTATAGTTCATCTTAGCTTAAAAAATATGTACAAAAGTGTTTGAAGACAAATTGTTTTGAGTAGGGATGAAGTAGGATATGACTATATTTGGTTTGAGGTTTCATACTTGTCAATAGGTAAAGTTAGAATATAAAAGACCAATGAGTATTATTCAATCATTTCCCATTCCTAAATGGGAATCACATAAAGTTTTTAACTATTTTATAACATATTTTCTATGATCATTTAAGGGAAGGGATACAATTTGGGTAGTTATTAATAGGTCTATTAAAGATTCATATTTTATACTACTCAGGGAGACTCATATTATCAATGGATTTTGGAATCATTATGTTTGAGAACTTTTTAGTATTAATTTGGTGGTTACCAATATTGTGTCTAATCAATATATAATATTTTACACTTAGTTTTGGTAGTGTTTACCAAAAAATTGGGTACTCAGGAGAAGTTATGTACAACTTACCATCCTCATATTGATATATAGTTTGAGTGAACTATCTAGATTATTGTGAATAATATTCATGCATGTATTATTGATTTCAATAGTATATGATAGGATCATATAGATATGGTAGTATTTATGTATAAAAACCTATATCAATATTCTATCAAGATGGATATATTTAAGAAATTATATGGGTGGCTATTCAGGTCACCTTTGTAATGGATAATGGCTGATGATATATCTTTTTTTAGGACTAACATGGCACAAGAGACTTCTAATTGGGTCTATGTTATTAGAAATAGGTTATCTATAAATCATAGTGGAAAAAATAATATTCTAATATAATACACTAACCTCTTGAGTTTATAGTTTTGGATCATGTCTTCATTCATATCTCATTGCGGTTGGGGATTTATTAGTTAGGAAATAAAGGTAATTTGTCACCATTCATTATCGTACAATTTAAGATTATAGAATGGATGAATAAAGTTTCTTATTGATTGGTTTTTTCATATAATTTTAGAGGAATAAATGATGTGTTTCATTAATATTAGATGATGAAATATGAACTGGATCCACCTCATTTGATCTACTGTGATGATGTCTAATTAGAGATAAATTCCTCCTCCATTAAGCATCCAATGCGTATCATTGATTAAAGTGAGAATATTTTATAGGAAATGACCATATCAATTATATATATATATATATTGTTTTATAATGACCATTTTTAAGAGGATACTTAAGAATGAGATGCTGACAAGAGAACTGTAATGCCCCGACCACAAGTACCCAAAGTTGGTACATTATTACATAATATTGACATGATTACAAAGAATCAAGTCCCGAAGGACCGATCGGTTTAGCAGTCTTGGAAAATAGATTACATACATGAACGTTAAATTACATTATAAAATGAAAAAAATAACAACATTGTCTCCGTTGACTAAATTCATATCCCTTAGACTATCCCTGCAGTTCAGTTATAATATACTTCTTCGCATCATGGGAAAAATAAAACATATAAAGGGGTGATCTCTGATTCTCAATAAGGATAACAATATAGCAGAAACTTTCATAAATAAGAATAAACATTTAAGAAAATGTATAAAACTAAAACAAAATCCTTTTAAACTTAAACTTCAGCATAATATGGAAAATATAAATCAAATAATGTGATTTACTTATTCAAATGGACATTCTACTAGTCGAATAATCACATGTAATATCAATAACTAATTTCATAATGATGGAATGCATAATGCCAGACTTCATAACCACATAGTCAAGGCCTTGTGCCAAGACTAAAAATAATATTTTGTCAAGGCCTTGTGACAATACACTAGTTTGTCTCATGAGACCTACCAATGCATCGATGAGCTATAGCGGGCTCCACCCGTCACTTACAAAATCCAATGCATTCCTCATATGAAAATGTTTAAACATAACATAAACATTCGTATTAAAACTAGCATAAAAAATGTAAATACTTTAACCATAAACCATGAATAGTATAAAAATAACACATCTATAGTCAAATATATCACAAAACCTTTAATACAATATGGAATATTTATATCATAATAAATCAACCTCGATCAAGAATAATCTCCTGTAAAGGATGTTGACATAATTGAAAATGATTAGTAAAAATATTTGAGAGAAATATCCCTTTTTCATGAAATCATTTAAAAGTCATATAAAGGAATTCATTTAAAAGATAGTTTTGAATCAAAGTGTCCCTTACCACTTTGAAACTTCTAAAAATAATTAACATTTTAAAACATTCATATCCATATAAATAAATCCTTAAAACCATTTTGAAAACATGGACATTAATGAGAAAGGTTTAGAAGAATAAATATTTAAAACATTTAAAAGGACGTTTTAGTAAAAATTACATTAAAAATAATCCCTTTGAAAAATTTTTTATGAAACATGTACATGGATAATAAATATTTCCCAGTAGATACTTACGTAAAAATAACCTCGGATAATAAAGAGATTGTAAAATTAACCCTTACCTTGCACTTTTCTTTGGTCGAGGGTACATTTAACCTCCTGTATAATGACCATAGTATGTTATTAAATTATAACAAAACAATATTCATATTTATTATATCATACATGATTCATTTATTACTTTATTCTACCCATTTAATAATGATTTCCATGTTAAATTAACATTTTGGGAATAATCGCTTTCTATATCGTACGTGTTTTAACTTGTTATTCTTGATCGTATCATTTAGATCATGATTTAAGTACTTCTAGAATATAAAAATTTGTTTATATATCATATATATTTAGAATATAAATATCTTTAATAGATGGATATATGAAATGGAAGACACCGTTTATGGATACGATAGGTCGTACGTACGCATAAACGCTATTTCCGTTTTCATATCGTATTGAACAGAATTAAGTAAATAAGATACATGTAAGTACATATATATATATACAGTATAATTATTATGTCATATATTACATACTTATTAATAATATATATTTTTATAATCATCGTTGAATGGTGAATGTGAGAATGAATCTCATCGCGTCGTGGAGATGGTAATCCGTACGTACGCATGAGCGACAATATCATTATATTGATGGTGAAATCGTATTTAATTGGATGTTATATCATATATAAAAAATAATTAACATGTTATATTTATTATTTAAATCATTTATACTCATTATTATACCCTTCCAAATTATTAAGTGTTTGAATAACAAACTACACAATGACGTGGAGACGGTAAGCCGTACTCACACACGTATGGTGACTTTGTCATTTATAGGATGGATAGAATAAAAAATATGGTTGTAACATATTTATAATAACATAAAAATATTTATGAGGTACTGAATTTATTATTTTGGTATGGAAACAACAAATAATGAGGAAGTGGAAGAAGAAAATAACTTGAAAGAGGGTGGTGAAATTATTAACTCTTCTTCAGGTGTTTCCTTTTGAGTTGATCAAAAGGGATCCTTAGGTTAGATTTATGATCAAAGTAAAGACTCTACATTGATTTGAGGAAATTTGGGAGGATATTTGGGCTGGTTTTGGCCGATCCAAATGGCTTTGGAGGTGTGATTTTTGAGATAAGGGTAAGTTCCCTTTTATAAGAGGGGTGAGGGTCACTTTAGGAAAAGATCAAAATATTAATTTATTATACAATAATATTCGGTTTATAATGTCTCCAAATGAATTTATTTTAAGATTTATGTGGTTATGGGTCGAAATAATCTCAACCAATATGTTTAGACAAGTTTAGGTTACCAGTTTAACCTTATCTTTTAGATTTACCTCTTAGTTAAATAGTTTAACTTTTACCGTGTATTCTTGTATTCTTACACTATATAGTTAATAAAATTACACTAAACTTCCAAGAGAACCACAAGTGGTTAATTAATGAAATATATAATATTATTTAATCCCTTTGGAGGAACCTTATATTTTTGGGAATATTATATGAACCAATAATATAGTATTTGTTTTAAAAACAATTTTATGTCAATTTTGACACTATTTGGTATTTTGTTTTTGTGAATGTAATAACAACCTTATCAGTTCGAAAACAATTTATCTAATGAACTATAAAATTTCATATTAACCTGTAAAATTCATGTATGACATCAAAAATTTTAAATTCTATTTATTTTAATATTTACAATATAAAATATTTTAATATTTCATTAAGAAGGTAATTACTGCATCATCATTATGTCAAAAATAAATTTAATTATTTAAACTCTAAAAATTATAAATAAAATACCATTATGTAGGAAATTTTTTATCTTTCTAATGAATATTTATCGTCTAATTTATCTTATTTATAACCATATATTAAAAATGGTTTAGTTAATAAATTTTGAATTTAAGACTTTTAACTCTTCTTTAAATAAAATAATAATAAATGTACTAATCTAATCCAAGTGGTCTTAAAGGATCATATTTTCTTCCTAAGGTTGTTTTTGGTCGAATTAAACTTATCCAATAGAATTATGACAGGTGTTAGGGTAATTATAATATCATTTTTACCTTTAGTTACCCTATTTACTTTTAACCGTGGTAAATAAAACTCAAAAGTTACTCTTCACGAAAAATTATTTTCATCTTATTGAATTTTTTTACTTAATTATGTTAACTGTGTCTCTTATATTTTTTAAATTCAACTCATAGAAGTGGTAAAATTAAGTTTTATTCAAATTTGCTAACGCGCCTGGAAGGTGGGTAAAAGAGGTTAAAAAGTTCAATAAAATTTTATACATCTAATTTTATTATAAAATGACTAAATTAATTAAATTGAACTTATATAGGTATTATATATCTATTTTTACTTAAAATAAATTTAAATAAAATAAATAATTATTTAAATAAAATGCCAGTTTTAAATAATAACACAATGTTTTTCATTATTCATCAAAGATTGAAAGTTTTCAGAAAAATACCAAAAATTCACCATAAGATAATTTTGATATTATGAATTCAAAAATAAAGTATATTTTACCAAATTAAAAACATAGAAGTTTCATTTATTAATTTAAAATTAATTCCCGTTGTCAAAACCAAAAAATGGGTTTTTAAAAAGTAAAAACTATCAAAAGATTGACAAGTGTTTATGTCAAATTTAAATGTGAAATTATTTATAATGACCTAAATTATATTAAATGATAAAAATATAATCTAATTATACTTCAAAAACTTTCAACTACATAATTTAACACTATAAATTATTTCTACTAAAAAAGTTGTTTTCAATTAAAACATAGTATTTTTCACTATTCGTCAAAATATGAAAGTTATCAGAAAAGTACCAAATATTTATCCAAACTAAATTTTTATGCCCCACTTAAAAAAGAAGAATTTAATTTCATTAATTTGAATATATAAAAGTGTCAAATATTGGTTTTAAAAAGAGTTCTCCATTAAAAGGCGGTAAAATTGCATTTTTTGAAAAATACTTCTTTTATCTGAAAAAATGAATTTGTTCTTATATTATGTCTAATAAACACATAATATAGATGTTAAAATTATATATAGTATATAAGATTCAAAATGCAGTTAATACTATTCATAACTGCTTTTTGAACGCCTAGTTTGGTAAGTTGTGATGCGCTCGAACTGGGTCTTGCGTGTAGTGAAAGCTATTGAATTACTTTAATGAGATAAAGTACTATGAAATATTGGGGTGTTCCATTCACCCATCATTTAATAAATTGTGTCCTCGCAATTTGAAATTGTTCTTCGAAAATAAAAGTTTAGAAATAAAATAATACCTTTGTGGAAAACCCACACCAAAAATTGGGTTAATAATATTTAGTCTTAATAAGTGGGAAAGGGAATGAAAAAGTCACCACCAAATTATGATCTATATTAAAAGAACATTGGTGGAAATTAAAGACATATAATTAGAGGAAAAATGTAAATATTTATAGGGAGTGATTGAGGTCATCAATTACAAGCAAGTGTAAAATTAAGGGCCTCAAAGCCATCAATCTATGGCGATTTAAAATATCATTAGTTCAATAGAACATAAGGTATTAAGATAACAAATTTTTGGGTTTAAGATCCATTCCCTAAAGTTTAAGAATTAAATTATTCATAGAATAAGAGGAAAAAAAATACTTGACAAGTAGAGTTTCATCCTTCAACTAATTCCTACCACAAACTCATCTTTCACTCCAAAAGATAATAGAATTCAAAAATATTATATTTATCTTAATCATATAGGGTTCCAAAAATAATGAATTTATAATTCATTTGTCAGACTATTTAAAAAAACTACATTATACAAACCAGGACATCATGTATGCTAGTGGTAGGTGATCCACCCTTGTCGCCCTTCAGTTGCAGGTTCCAGTCTCGCGGCCTTGCCGGACGCGACGGGTTGTCGCCTGACCTCTGGGTTGTCCTTTTTATGACAATCTTATTATAATCTCAAGAAATAATTTAACCTTAACAATAGTATCCAATGTAAAACTTAATCAATTCTAACCTTTAGACTCATCCAAAATACTTCTGTCCAAACTCACAGTCCAAAATTTATAAGGAAGGTAAACAAAATGAAGATCCTTTTTTCCATGTAATAACATGTGAATACGTTCATCATGTATTCTTTTAAAACAATATAACACCCTGAATTACCATAAAACCTTATTGATTATATTCATGCTCTCTTATTCCTTATAGAATTCTGGATATAATCCTTCTATCCAAAAATGTTGTAAACTCCAACAATGATGGAATATACAAATCATTAATCAGTTTCAAGGTAGTCAAGAATATCCAACATAGTTTATCCAAATCAATCATATATTATTCCCAAATCACCACCTCAATATCAAAACCATATTATTATTTATCTTTCTTTCAACCATATATTTTCCAAAAAATTTAACCTGCTATTGAGTCACTTTTCTTGGTTCCACATAATCTCAAGACCTTAATGAAATAGTACTGCAATACAATTCTTTTATACTCTATAATTATTATAATATGTACATCATTAATACAATACACAAATGACACAATACTTTAATAACAACATAATAAATCTAATCATTCCTATTCATCTTCAGTAGTATCATAACTTGATTATTATCCAATAGCATCATTTGGGGCATACTCTGATGATTTGAATATTTCTTCGCTTAGTGTCCCAACTCTTTGTAGATGAAGCATTGTACATTTGAAACCTTTTTCATACCCTTACAATCACGTACTTTCTGTCCTTTTTCTCTACACTTATAAAAAACTCCCATTCCCTTAAAACATTTACCAAGGTGATTCTTTCCACAGTTATCACATATGGGAAAATCCTTCTTTCCCATCTTCCCTTTATCCATCTTTCTATCTTCTATCCTTTTTTTCTCTTGCTTCCCTTCAAATCCATAGGACTCAGATAATTTTTTACTTATCTTATTAACACATGATATTATTTCTTCATATGATGAGAATACGTGGGAGACTATTTCCATTTTAAATGTTGGCTTAACACCATGAAAGATATGATCCTTCTTAATCTTTGGATCATGCGTATTGCTGGAATTGTCATTCCTTCTACTAGGAGCCATTTCTAAACAATGACATACACTAAGTTAGTTTATGAATCAAAATGCATAATTCCAAACTTATAAAATACCTAACTTAAATTTAAATGATTATGCATATAATCTATAATAATAAAATGTTTTCTTTGATGAATTATTTACTCCTAAATCCTTCATAATGGCTTGTAATGAAAATGTGAATTATCCTAAGAATATCCCTCAAGAGTGTCGTAACCAAGAGTGCAACAAGGCCCATTTTCGTGTATCAGGATACCCCAGGTCAAGGACAAAACTCCTTGTCAGATTTTTCACTCCTAGGTACATCTGTACCAGAGCTGCATCTACCTGCTCGTATCCAGACCAGGATGTATTGCTTAGAAAATACACAAAATATCTACACCACCAAAATTCTAGGAAGTTCTTCTATACTAATCCTCAAAGTCTATCTTAGGGTAATGTTCTCTAATCATAGTTTATCTAAATCTATTTCCAAAGTTGTTGCTAAAATTTCTCTGATACCAACTATAACACCATGAACCTAATTTCCTAGAGTCGGTGCATTATTACATAACATTGGCATGATTACAAGGAATCAAGTCCTGAAGGACTGATCAGTTTAGAAGTCTTGGAAAATAGATTACATACATAAACGTTACATTACATTATAAAATGAAAAACAAAAACAACATTGTCTCCATTGACCACATTCATATCCCTTAGAATATCCCTATAGGTCAGTCATAACATACTTCTTCGCATCCTAGGAAAAATAAAACATAGAAAGGGGTGATCTCAGATTCTCAGTAAGGATAACAATATAGTGGAAACTTTCATAAATAAGCATAAACATTTAAGGAAATGTATAAAACAAAAACAAAAGCCTTTTAAACTTAAGAATCAACATAATATGGAAAAGATAAATCAAATAATTCAATTTACTTATTCAGATTTATATTCTACTAGTCGAATAATCACATGTAATATCAATAGCTAATTTCATAATGATGGAATGCATAATGACAGACTTCATAACCACATAGTCAAGGACTTATGCCAAGACTACAAATTAGATTTTGTCAAGGCCTAGTGACAAGACACTAGTTTGTATCACGAGACCTACTGATGCATCAAGGAGCTAAAGTGGGCTCCACCCATCACTTACTAAGTCTAATGCATTCCTCATATGAAAAGGTTTAAACATAACATAAACATTCGTATTAAAACTAGCATACGAAATTTCAATAATTTATCCAGAAACCATGAATGGTATAAAAATAACACATCCATAGTCAAACATATCACAAAACATTCAATACAATATGGAAGATTTGTATCATAATAAATCAACCTCGATCAATAATAATATCCCGTAAAGGATGTTGACATAGTTGAAAATGATTAGTAAAAATCTTTGAGAGAAATATACCTTTTTCAAAAAATCATTTAAAAGTCATATAAAGAAGTCATTTAAAAGATAGTTTTGAATAAAAGTGTCCCATACCAATTTTAAACTTTTGAAAGGAATTACCATTTTAAAACATTCATGTTCGTATAAATAAATCCTTAAAACCATTTTGAAAACATGGACATTAATGAGAAAGGTTTAGAAGAATAAATATTTAAAACATTTAAAATGATTTTTTAGTAAGAAATAACTTAAAAATAATCCCTTTGAAAACAATTTTATGAAACATGGACATGAATAATAAATATGTCCTAGTAGATACTTACGTAAAAACAACCTCAGACAATAAAGAGATTGTGAAATTAACCCTTACCTTTCCCTTTACTTTGGTCGAGGGTATGTTTAACCTCATGTATAATGACCATAGTATGTTATTAAATTAAAAAAGAACCATATTCATATTTTTTATATCATACATGATTCATTTATTACTTTATACTACCCATTTAATAATGATTTCCATGTTAAATTAACATTTTGGGTAATAATCGCTTTCTTTATCGTACGCGTTTTAACTTTTTATTCTTGATCGTATCATTTATATCATGATTTAAATACTTAAAGAATATAAAAATTTATTTATATATCATAGATATTTAGAATATAAATATTTTTAATTGATAGATATATGAAATGTAATGCACCGTTTATGGAGATGGTAGGCCGTATGTATGCGTAAACGCTGTTTCTGTTTTAATATTGTATTGAACCGAAGTAAGTGAATAAGATATATGTAAGTACACACACACACACACACATATATATATATCTCTAGTAGAATTATTATTTCATATATTGGGAATGAATCTCATCGCTTCGTGGATACGGTAATCCATATGTACGCACGAGTGACAATATCATTATATTGATGGTGAAATTGTATGAAATTGGACGGTATATAATATATACAGAATCATTAACATGATATATTTATTATTTACATCAGTTATACTCATTATTATACCCTTCCAAATAATTAAGTGTTTGAATAACAAACTACACCACGATGTGGAGACGGTAAGCTGTACGTACGCACGTATGGTGACTTTGTCATCTATAGGATGGATAAAATAATGAATATGGTTGTAACATATTTATAATAACATAAAATTATGTAGGAGGAACTGGAGTTATTATTTTGGTATGGAAAAAACAAATAAAGAGGAAGTGGAAGAAGAAAATAACTTGAAAGAGGGTGGTGAAATTATTACCTCTTCTTTGGGTGTTTCCTTTTGAGTTGATCAAAAGGGATCCTTATGTTGGATTTATGGTAGAAGTAAGGACTCTAGATTGATGTGAGGAAGTTTTGAGGATATTTGGGAATGGTTTGGAAAATCCAGATGGCTTTGGTGGTGTGATTTTTGAGAGAAGGTAAAGTTCCATTTTATAAGAGGGGTGAGAGTCACTTTAGGAAAAGATTAAAATATTAATTTATTACACAATCATATTCGGTTTATAATGGCTTAAAATGAATTTATTTCAAACCTTATATGGTTAGGTATCGAAATAATATCCAAAAATAGGTTTTAGACAAGTTTAGGTTACCATTTTAACCTTATCTTTTAGATTTAACTCTTAGTTAAATAGTTTAACTTTTACCATGTCTTTTTGTATTCTTTCACTATATGATTAATAAAATTACTCTAAACCTACAAGATAACCTCAAGTGGTTCATTAATAACCTATATAATATTACTTAGGACCTTTGGACGAACCTTAGATATTTGGGAATATTATATCAACTAATAATATAGTATTTGTTTTAAAAACTAATTTATGCCAATTTTGACACTATTTGGTATTTTTTTGAAAGTCATAACAACCTTATCACTTAAAAAAAATTATCTAATCAACCCTAACACATCATATTAACCTGGAAAATTTGTGGATGGAATAAAAAATTTTAAATTCTATTTATTTTAATATTTAAAATATAAAATATTTTAATATTTCATTAAGAAGGTAATTATTGTATCATCATTGTGTCAAAAATAAATTTTATTATTTAATCTCTAAAAATTATAAATAAAATACCATTATGTAGGAAATATTTTTATCTTTTTAATGAATTTTTATAGTAAAATATTTCTTATATATAACCCTATATTAAAAATGATTTAGTTAATAAATTTTGAATTTAACACTTTTAACTATTCTTTAAATAAAATAATAATAAATGTCCTAATCTAATCCAAGTGGACCTAAAGGATCATATTTTATTATTAAGTTTGTTTTTGGTAGAATTACACTCATCCAATAGAATTAGGATAAGTGTTAGGGTAATTATAATATCATTTTTACCTTCAATTACCCTATTTACTTTTAACCGTGGTAAATAAAAGTCAAAAGTTACTATTCAAAAAAAATTATTTTCATTTTATTAAAAAAAATTTCACTTACTTATGTAAACTGTGTCTCTTGAAGTTTTTAAATTCAACTCATAGAATCGGTAAAATTAAGTTTTATGAAAATTTACTAACGCGCCTGGAGGGTGGGTAAAAGAGGTTAAAAAGTTCAATAAAATTTTATAAAACTAATTTTATTATAAAATGACTGCAATGAATTAAATTTAACTTATATAGGTATTATATATCTATTTTGATTTAAAATAAATTTAAATAAAATAAATAATTATTTAAATAAAATGTCGGTTTAAAATAATAAAGCAGCATTTTCACTATTCATCAAAAATTGAAAGTTTTCAGAAAAATACCAAAAATTCACCCTAAGATAATTTTGATATTCTAAATTAAAAAATTAAGTATATTTTACCAAATTAAAAATATTGAAGTTGCATTTATTAATTTAAAATTAATTCCCATTGTCAAAACCAAAAAGCGGGTTTTTAAAATGTAAAAACTATCAAAAGATTGATATGTGTTTAGGTCAAATTTAAATATGAAATTACTTATAATGACCTAAATTATATTAAATGATAAAAATATAATCTATTTATACTTTAAAACCTTTAAAATTCATAATTTAACACTATAAATTATTTTGATTAAAAAAGTTATTTTCAATTAAATTATATTATTTTTCACTATTTGTCAAAATATGAAAGTTATCAAAATAGTACCAGAAATTTATCCAAACTAAATTTTTATGTCCCTATTATAAATAAGAATTTAATTTCATTAAATTGAATATATAAAAATGTAAAATATTGGTTTTAAAAAGTGTTCTCCATTAAAAGGTGGTAAAATTTCATTTTTTGAAAAATATTTCTTTTATCTGAAAAATTGAATTTGTTCTTATATTATGTCTAGGAAACACATAATATGGATGTTAAAATTATATAGAGTATATAATATTCAAAATTCAGTTAATACTATTCATAACCTCTTTTTGAATGGCTAGTTTGGTAAGTTGTGGTGCGCTCAAACTCGGTGTTGCGTGTAGTGCAAGCTATTGATTTTTTTTAATGTGACAACGTACTATAAAATATTAAGGTGTTACAAGGATACAGTGTCTAGAGTTGTTTATTAGAGATGATCATTGATTTTTTAGGGAGAAGAATCCCTACATTTGGGAGTTTGTAATAAATCCAATATTTCAGGAGAGTTTTTTTATTTTTATTTTATTTAGATCTATTCTTATATTGAATATTGAATTTAATTTTTTTAAGTTTTGGATGGAAATAAAGATAAATTTTCTAGAATAAAGTAAAATTCACCATCAGGTATCTGGTAGAAGGCACCGTGTACCTATTTCCTAAGGCAGGGGTGGTGATGGCTTTGAAATGACCACTAGGTGAATAGTGGTTATCTACAAGGCACCTGATATTATTTCCCAACCTCATTTTAACATGTTAATTTTTTTTATAATTGTACTATCAAGGTATTTTTTGATTAAATATATTTTTCTCCTCCTAGATGGACAATGATTTGGGGTTTTATTCCTCAAAATGCTCTCCCTTCTCTTTAGGATTCCTCTAGTGATATCTCACTTGATTATTTATAGATTTAAAATTTGAGAGGTCTGTTTTTGGTTTTGATGATAATAATAGAATTTTATCTGTGGTTTTTATGAAAGGTGTTAATATTTTGGCACTAACTTGTTTTAATTCATCCTATTTCTCCAATTTTGATGAAAATAGTGAATTTTAATGATTGAGGAGGAGATTTCCATCCTTATTTGGTGTTACTTGATAATTAAATTAGATTTAAGTGATATTTATTATCTAATAGGTGTTTAACTGAATGTTTTTATGTGATTTATGAAATTTATATATGTGTTAAAAACATTATTTGGTCCCAATGTGATGGAGAAAAAATTCATTCTTGTGAAGAGTAAATTAGATGAATTAATGAGTCTTATGGATGTGATTTTATTATGATTAATTGATAGAAATGTATTTTAATGTTGAAATAATAATTAATTCTTAATAAAATTATAAAAAAGGAGAAGGTACATGTTATGAATTGTAAACATGTGATGAAAAAATAGATTTCCTGCTTGAAACGTTTTATTTTACATAAAAAATGGGTTTGAATTGTTTTTATAGAAGATTGATCTTTGATAAAATAAGTAATGTTTTTTAAAGTGAAATGTCGATTTTAAAGGGTTTTTTGGAATGGTTTTTATGTTGAATTTTTTTTAAAATGATTAAATTAGTGTTTTAATTCCAATTAAATGTAATTAAGGGTTAAAGAATACTTTAGGAGTTAAAATGGTGTTTTTAAAAAATATTTTGATTCATAAAATTCTATAATGGAAATAATATATTATTTATTGATGATAAAATGAAGGAGTTGTATCTTGGGTGAATATAAAGGGGAAATGAATGATATAGTGATGTGTTATTATTTTAAAAAAGGAAAATGGTGATTAAAGTGTTTATATAAGATTATAATGGCGAATTTTATTATTAAGTACTTTATTTTAAAGCATAAGATATGTTTTTTGGAATCAATTCATTACATATGAATTTTTAAATTGAAAAAATAATTTCAAGGTAGATGAAAAAATGAAGCATAGATGTATATCCTAAAGATGAATTATATTACCAAATGAATAACATGTTTTGATATAAACTGTTAAGTATTTATGTTTCTAATAGGATGTTTGATTATTATGATTAATGATGAGTGATTAATATTTGGTTATTATGATAAATTTAATATTGTATTTATGATATCGTGATATATCGACTGTTGAAATGGAAAGACTAGGAACTTAGCTAAGAATTTAAAGAACCCTTAGGTTAGGAAATGACATGGTGTGAGACATGGGTTTGTATAATCCTTATGTCAGGACATAATAAATTACATGCATTAGGATAAGAAAATTCATGTGTTAAACTATGATGGAGTTGAAAATGTTCTTAATAGGTATATGATATGATCCATGTGTTTAGTAGGGATACTATATGTAAAGAACCTGAATCCAGTAGCCCGAAATTGACGGAGACTTCATTAAATTGGCATAAAATACAAAATATCTCATCTTAAAGGATCAAATAGTTTATTATTGTTAGAAAACTAGATTCATATGTGAGTCTTACATTACATTTGAAAACATAAATTACAACATAGTGAAAGTAAATATTTTACATCCTTGAACTCATTTAATGATTCCTTCTTCATATCTTGGGGAAAAGAAAAAAATAAAGGGTGATCTTAGATTCTAAATAAGGGTTACATATAGTATAATATATCATGAATCAATAAATTATAATCAATAAGGCATAATCAATATGGAATAAGCAATATGGAAAGGTAAATAACTAAAAACAAATTCCATTTAATTAATAACTTGAGAAAAAAAATACATCCATGGATAATACCAATAAAAAAGTATCATGGAAAATAAACACTAAATTACCAGTGAAGGTTCTGATTAATATTGGACATCATGATCTCATAAATCATGATATCTATACCACAAAGACCTTGCGCCAAGACAGTTATCAATGGGTAGCTATACACTAAAACCCATTTAATTTGGATAGCCTACCGATTCGTCTCATGATACCATCGATCCATCATGGGGATATCTATAATTGGTCTCCACCCATCACTATATTTCCAATAAATTAATTATATATCAAATTATTTACTTAATACATGAACAATATTACTTATCAATCAATACCCACATTTAGTAAATAATAAGGATTTATCAATATTTTCCCTAGTTAATCAAATGACATTCATAATAAAAAACTATACATAAAAGTGGTATACAATTTAGGAAATAAAAATATACATTATTAAAATAATATAGATATCTAATATAATTTTAATGTCCAATGATCATAAGAAATTTAATATTTTAAGAGGAAGTTAACGACCACAAAATTAATAAGGGATAAGAGATGACTATTAGTTCATCAGAAACATAGGTTTTGAAATAAAAATCGCTTCCATTGTAAAAATAAAGAAAATGGAAGATAAATATTAAAATAATCTTTCATTTAATATTTTTCTTGTAAAACCATTACAAATTTGTATAAGAAGATAAATATCATAAAACGATTACAACGTCAGGAAATTTTATTGACACCGTATACATTAAAAAAAATACATTCCTTTTGACTTTTGTTGAAAAAATTACTTTTTGGTAACATAATAGATATTAATTTAAAACCTTTAAAAAGTTAAGGAAAACTTAAAACGACCTTAATAAACTATTTTAGTAATAAAAAGGACTTTTGTAAAGAAATTTTGAAAAAATATGGATATAGAAAAAAAATATACCCGATTAAAAGTGAAATAGAATCAGTTTTTCTTTTAAATATTTATTTTCTTGATTCAAGTGCCAAAGAGTGGAAAATTTGGAATAAAATATGGAAACTCCGTAAAATATGTAGAGGATAAGAAAATTATTGGATCTTATGAATGATAAATGATAATATTTATTCAATGAAAATATAAGAAATCCCAAAATAAAGTGAGATTGTAAAATAAATCCTCATGTCTTTGATAACATTTGAATGATATCCCCTTGAAATAAAAAAATTGAATTTAAAATTTATTAATAATGAATAAATAGGTATTCATGTTAAATATATAAAATTAGAAGCATATACATTACATAAAAGTGAATAGGTTCATAATAACAAATATGTCTCAATGGAGTGTAAATTGAGGTGAAATATCATATAATGATCATAACATTTAAGTGATAATTAATAAATGAATTGATTATGTGTAAAAAATGTAAATAAATAAAATAAAGGTGAAAATACAACATAAATAAAAAACAATGTAATTCCACACATAATCATGACATAATATAATCAATGAAGATGCGATATAACCTAATGGAAGAAAAATTAGTTATGAAACACTTACCACTTGAGAACTTTCAAGTAAAACCCCCTTGGATGAAATATTTTTAATTGAAACTTAAAATACCATGAATTATGATTTATTCATGATATAGCATGTAAAATAGTAGTGTATTCACCATATAAAAAAATTAGGTGCATAACATTAAAATAAGTCTTAATGAAGGGAAATAGAGACGAAGTCCCTTACCTCACATTTACTTTTAGTTAAGAATGATTTAAAATTATAAATAATGGTTTTAAAAATGTTATTAATTTATAATAGAACTATATTAAAATTTATAATATCATATATTATCTTCTTATAACATATTATCATGTATTCATCAATAATATTTCACTATTACCATTGTTTTGGGTGTTAACTGTTTTGTTTTCTCATGTATGTTTTGTCATGAAGGTTATGTTTCTTGGGGATATGATATAGTTAAATCATTTTCAGAATTATATTAATTTTATAAATATAATATTTATTAGTTAGATAATTTTTTATAATCATTCTTCAAATTCATACAAGGAAAATGAATTACATCACTTCGTGGAGATGGTAGGTCGTACACATGCATGAGCATTGGTATCATTCCCTTAATGGGTGAAAGGGTAAGGAAGTAGATGATATATTAATTTTATAGAATTAATATAAATATATATTTATCATATATATTCATTATTTCCATAATTATTATTATCCATTTGATTCGACGATGGAAAATAAATTACATCGGTTCATGAGGCGGAAGTCCGTCATACACACGAACGATGAATTTTCTTCCCATTTGATTGAGAATGATATGGATAAATATTATTACATGAAAATAATAAAATATCAGTATATGGGAGATATTGGTGTTATTATATTGTAAATTTTAATACATAATTGAAGGTGTTAAAAGAAGAATTAAAAAGAAAGATCTTAGTGAAGATGATTACCTTCGCTCAGAAGAACCTCCTTTGGATCGCTTACTAAGGACCCTAAGGTTGGTATTTTGGGAAGGAAAACAACTATAGAAAGTTTATAAGGTTTTTGTGGAGATATATTGGTAGGTTTTGGGCAATATATATGGCTTGATAGGTGTAAATAAATGAGTTGAGGTGGTTCCCTTTTATAATTGAGGAGGAGTGATACTTTTGTAAATACCCAAAACTATTCAATATTGGGAAGTTAATCTAAACCCATGTGCCTAAAAAATTAATAAATAATGGGGTTTAGGGAATATGAGGTTTATACATACCTCAAACCCTAAAAATAAACATTTTTGAAACATGTTATTCCCTTTACCATTAAGGTTTCTCACTTTTACAATTTTAGTTTTCACCACGATAACAAGTTTTTAACCTAGATAATTTATCTTTTAAGTATAAAATAAAATGCACTTTATTATATAATTTTTATTCAATTATTATTAAAATTTAATCCAATTTATCAAAAAAAATTCCATGTGTGTGTAAAATTAATTTTAACACAAGTGCATGTCATGCACAAAATCCCATTTTTACCTTAACCGTGGTAACAAGTTTTTAGAAATGAAAGGGTTATAATTTTTCTTATAACATAAAAATTGGATAAAAAATGGAAAATGGATTGAATTTTATACCATTTATCATCCTATTTTTCTCTTTTATATTTTTAAATATTTTTAAATAATATAATAAAATATTATTTAACATAAAATATCATTAATGAAATTTTTGACACTATTCATTTAATTTGAATTTAAATACATGAATTTAATAATAAATTTATAATATAATCTATTTAAACAAAAAAAAACAAAATTATTAACTATAAAATTATTTTTGAACCATAAATATTCCCAAATACATTACTTTTAATCTTTTTAAAATTATTTACCTTAAGTTTTCCATTGTTTGGTTGTATAAGAATTTAAAGTAATTATATAATTAATAAATATTAAAAATAAATTAACATGATGAAAATAATTTCATTATAATCCAAATAAAATTTAATATCAATTAACCACTTATTTTTATCCCTATGTGAGAAAATAAGAGATATTTAAAGGAAAGAGAGTGACATTTTGTTTTTTTCTTTACTTAAATTATCATATAGGTCACTTTCATGGAAAATTGTCCCATAAATAATTGAATCTAGAGACTAAGGTGATAATTTTTGAAATAAATTCATCCAATAAGAATTAATATGAAAAATAGTTACCTTATCACAGAGATATAAACTAGGTTAATCTGATTTACCCTTTTACTATGATGATGAATTATTTATTATTTTTACTATTCATAATGAAAAAAATTAATTTAGACTTATTAAATAATATAAGTTATTATAATTAAAAACATAATATCCATTTTACCAATTTCAATCTCTATAATTGGTAGTAATTTATTTTATAAGTATCCCGCAAAGCGCGACAGAAAGCGATTTTTCAAGAAAATTTATTTTTCAAGGAAATGATGATTTCACATTAACTATATGAATAGTAACCTTTATTATATGAATTTATATTTGTATATATATATATAATCTATAAAATTAATTTAAATCATTCCTCATTATGGGTTATTTTAAATAATGAAAATGGAGAAACATTATGCACTTTAAACAGTTTTCAGAAAACTGAGTTTTTAAGTCTAAAAATAAACTTATACCAAAATTTAGCATAAAGATTTTTTAAATTTCATTAATTAGATTAAATCTATAAAAATAATACTTCTGTTACTTTAAAATCAAATTAAATAATAATTGGACTTTTAAATTACTTAATTTATTAAAAAGAAATGACAGTTTTACAAAAAATAGTATTGTTAACTATTCACTAAAAAATAACTATTTTCAAAAAAATACCACAATTTCACCCTAAGATAATTTTTAACTATTTATTTTAAAAAATAAGTTTATTTTGTATAATATAATTTCTAAAATTGGAAGAAAGTCATTATGTTATTTTCTCACAAAAATTAATTAAAGAATTTTTGATGAAAATATATTTTTAAAGCATATAATTTTTTTAATAAAAATTGATTCCCTATTTAAAAATATATTTGATTAATATAAAATATTTATACATAATTTTGAAGATGTGGTTATTCCTAGTCATACCTCCAATTTTAACAGTTAGGTCATAACTATCACATTTAAATAGTATATCACAGTTTGTTTAGACTCGTTGTTACGTACCGTATACACTATCAAACACAGTCTTTGTTTTAAAACTCAGGGTGCTAAATTAACACCACATTTAATAGATTATATCCTCACAATTTGAAATTGTGCTCAAGAATCAAGGTTTTGAAATTTAAAAATTCCTTGAGGAAAAACCCACATCGTAAAAGGGCTAATAAAAATTCCTCTTAAAATGAGAGGAGAGAGAAATATGAAGGTCATCACAAAACTAGGTTTCCATATAGGATAACATTAGTGGAAAGTAAAAATATAGACATGTAGTAGAAATATAATGCCCAAGGAATAATAGATACTGATAGAGAACATGGTTAGGATAAAGCTAAGAACCAAAAAATTATAAATCTGTGATGGGTGAAAATACCATTGATTAATTGGAAATGATGGTAAATGTATAACATTTTTATTTAAAGATCAATTTTACTAAAGTTGAGGGATTATTGTACTATAAAGATAGATCACTAGAAAATAAACACAAATTCATCCTTTGGTTATTCTTTAATCAATTTCCACCTTATTTATTACTCTAATAAATGAATATCCAAGATGAATTTTTTATACCCGAAGCACTAAAATTAACTTTTAACAAATTATAAAATCCATAAAAGAGTGACAAGACTTTCCTTTTTTCTCTAAATATTTACTAAAACCAAAATTGTTAGCACAAGATATCCAATATAATACATTAATCTCTAAAACATCAATAGTAACACCCAAATTTTAACTCAATCCATTCCATAAGTATTTATCTATAAAATCATTCAAGTAAAAACAATGTAATATTAACTAGGAAATCATATAGGCTAGTGGTAGGTCCTGCACCATTTTCACCCTTCGATTGTGGGATCAAGCCCTACGACCTTTACGTATGCGACGGGTTATTGCCTGACATGCAGGATCTCCTTTTTATAAAATTAGATTAATTTAATTCCTATAACATTCCCAAAATTATGATGAAAATCCTTAAAAAAAACATTAATTATAAAATTACTTTTTAACCACTATGGTTTTCTACACAACTTATTTTTTCCACAAGATCAATTAATCTTAATTGAATATTATTACTTTAACATAAATGATCATATTAACCCTAAATGTTATCAATACCTTTAAACTTATGTCCATAAAATATTAAAGCATCGCTCCTCAAATAAACATTTCACTAAAACATAAACTAAACCCAAGGGTTGTTTTACCTTAAATGTCTCAAAAAATAACCATAATAATGTTAAAATACAATCACATAATTCCTCAAAAGAATTATCTATGATTTTAAACATATGATTAAACTTAGAAATATCATCTCAAGATACTTTAGGTTTATCCCATATCACTATCGCATATTATATTTTTATATAGGTTTTATTCTTTAATTCATCATAATTGTTTATAGAGAAAATGTGAATTAACCAAAACATATTCCCTGGGAGTGTCAAACAAGGTGTGCAACATGGACCATTATCATGCCCTAGGTGGTGACTGATTAAAAGTAAAATAAACCATTTTTGGAGCTATTACCCCTAGGTACAACTATTCTAGAGCCACATCCACTTGTAGTATCCAGACAAGAATGTATTTCTAGGAATACCACATAATCTCTACCTTACTAAAACTTTACGATGCTATACTATACTTATAATTATCCTCAAAGTAATTCATAGGGCTATGTTATCTGATATATGTTTTCCAAAATCTAGTTACCTAGGTTTCTACTAAAATATATCTGATATAAACTATAAACACCCCAACATCAGTAGCCCAGAATTGGTGGTTACTCTATTACATTGGCATAAGATATAAGAGATCACATCCCAAAGAACCAAATATTTTAGTAGTATTTTTAAAACAAATACATACATGAGTCTTAAATTACATTTTAAAACATAAATTAAATCATATTGAAAGTAAATATTATGCGTCCTTAAACTCATTTAAAAATTCCTTCTTTATATCTTGGGGAAAGGAAAAAAAATAAAGGGTGAGCTCAGATGCTCAGTAAGGGTTACATTAAGTGGAAGATATTAGTAATCAGTAAATAATAACCAATAATTCATAATAATTATGGCATAATAAATATGGAATAATCAATATGGAAAGGTAAATAAAATAAAACACATGTCATTTAATCAATAACTTGACCACAAAAATGCATCCATGGATAATACCAATACAAAAATATCATGGACAATAAATACTGAATTCTTAATAAGGGAAATTCCTAATATTGGAAATCATGATATCATACATCATTATATATATATATATCTTCAAGACCCTGTTTCAAGATAGTTTAATTGATGGGTAGGTATACACCAAAAACCTATTTAATTTGGCTATCAAATTAATTTGTCTCATGAGACCATCGATGCATCATGGAGCTATCTAAAAGTAGGACCCACCCATCACTACATGTATAATGAACTAATAATATATCAAATGATCTATTTAATCCATGAACGATATTCCTTATTAATAAATATTTTTATTGATCAAAGAAGATATATTTATCAAGATTTTTCCCAGTCAATCAAATAACTTTCATAATAAAACACCATATGTAAAAATGGTATAAAATTTAAGAAATAATCATATAAATAATATAAATAATATAGATATTTAATATAAATTTAATGTACAATTATCAAAATAAAGTTAATGTTTCAAGAGTAATTTAATGACCACATAATTAATAAGGGATAAGAGATGATCATCAATTCATCAGAAAGATAGGTTTTTAAATAAAAATAATGTCCATTAAAAAAAATAAAGAAAATGGAAGAGAAATATTAAAATACTATTTAATTTAATAGTTTTCTTATAAAATACTTGAAAACATGTAGAAGAATCTAAATATCATAAAATAGTTACAGTGCTGGGAAATTATGTTAAATCCATATACGTTAAGAAAGACATTCCTTTTGACTTTTGTCAAAAATGTACATTTTGGAAGACATTATAAATATTATTTTAAAACAATTTAAAAATTAAATTATAACTTAAAATCTCCTAAATAAACCATTTGAGTTATAAAATTTACTTTTGTAGAGAAAATTTGAAAAAATACGGGTATGGAAGAAAAATATACCCGATTAAAAGGGAAATAAAACCAGTTTTTATTTTAAAAATTTCTATGATTTTTTAAACATCAAAAGAGAGTAGAAGTTGGAATAAAATATGGAAAATCCTTATATATACATATTATAATAAATTTATTTGATCTTATAAAGGATAAATTATAATATTTCTTCAATGAAAATATAAGCAATCCCAAAAGAAAGTGAGATTATAAAATATATTCTTACCTCTTTGGAAATTTCTGAATTATAACCTATTAAAAGAATAAAACTAAATTGAAACATTAATCATAATTAATAAATAATTATTCATGTTAAATATATCAAATAGAAAACATATACACCACATAAAAGTGATTATGTTCATAATAACAAATATGTCTCAATAGTGTGTAAATTGAGATGAGACCCCTTACATTGATCATACTGTTGAAGTGAGAATTAATAAATGAAGTGATTATGTGTAATAAATTTAAATATGAAAAAAAGTGTAAATAAAATATAAATCCAAAAAATTACATTTCACATATAATTTGGACATAATATAATCAATGAAGAAGTGATATAACCTAATGGAATAAAATTAAGTTATGAAACACTTACCACTTGGTAACTTTCAAGTCAAATCACATTGATGAAATATTGTGAATTAAAACATAAAATACCATGAATTATTATGTATTCATTATATAAAATTTAAAATGGTAGTTTATACACCATATAATATAAAATAAATTAGATTCATAACATTAAAATTAGCATCAATGAAGAGAACTTGAGATGAAGTCCCATACCTCATGTTTCACTTTAGTTGAAAATGATTTAAAATAATGGTTTTAAACATGTTATTAATTTATACCCTAAGAATTTTTAAATTTATAATATCATATATTATATTCTTATAACATCTTATCACCCATTCTTTAATAATATTTCATTATTACTATTCTTTTAGGTGTTAATTGCTTTGTTTTCTCATACATGTTTTGTCGTGTAAGTTTCAGTTATTGTACATATAATATATTTCTATAATTTTCAGAATGATATTAATGTTATAAATATCATATATATTCATTAGATACATTTTTATTAATCATTCATGAAATTTTTACATGGAAAATGAATCACATCTCTTAGTGGAGACGGTAGGCCGTACATATGCATGCACAATGATATCATTCCCTTAATGGGTGAAAGGGTAAGAAATTGGATGATATATTAATTTTATATAATTAAAATCATGTAATATTTATCATATATACTCAATATTTCCATCATTATGACTATCCATGTGATTTGGTGATGAAAAAATAATTATATCAATTCACGAGGTGATAGTTCATCGTACACACGAGCGATAGATTTATTTCCCATTTGATGGAGAAGGAGATGCATAAATACTATACAATAAATATAATAAAATATAATTATAGGGTAGATAATGGTGTTATTATATTGTAATTGTTATAACATAATTTAAGGTGGTAAAAGAATAAGTAAAAAAGAAAGATCTTAGTGAAGACAATTACCTTCACTTAGTAGAACCACCTTTAGATCTCTTATGAAGGACCTTATGGTTAGTTTTTTTTAGAATGAAAAAACCTCTAGAAAGTGTATAAGGGTGTTTTATAGTTATATTTTTGGGGTTTTTTTTATAAATTTCTTGATAGGTGTGAATAAGTGAGGGGTGGGATTCCCTTTTATAATTGAGGTGGAGTACCATTTTTGTAAATTCCCAAAACTATTCAACAATGGGAAGTCTCCCTCAACCCAAGTGACTTCAAAATTGATAAATAATGAGGTGTATGGAATATTCGGTCTATCCACACCTAAAAAAAATAAAAATAAACATATTTTAAACATTTTATTTCCTTTACCTCCAAGGATACTCACTTTTACCATTTTAGTTTTCATCAAGATAACTAGTTTTTTAACCTAGGTAATTTATCCTTTAAGACAAAAATAAAATGATAATTATTATATAATTCAGAAAAAATTATTCTTATAATTAAATCCAATTTACCAAATAAAATTTCCATGTTTTTGGAAAATTAATTTTAACACAAGCGCATGTAACATGAAAAACCTTGTTTTAACCTTAACTGTGGTAACAACCTCTTTAAGAAGAAAGGGTTATAATTTTCCTTATAATATAATAATTAGATCATAAATGGAAAATGGATAAACTTTTAGACCATTTATAATCATAATTTTCATATTTCATTATTTTTATGATTTTTAAATAATTTAATAAAATATTATTTAACATAAAATGTCATTAATTTCATTTTGACACTATTTATTTAATAAGACTTTAAATACATGGAAATAATAATGAATTTAAAATAGAATCCATTTAACCATAAATAATACATAAATATTAACTATAAAATTATTTTTTAACAATAATGCATCCCAAATACATTACTTTTAATGTTTTTAAAATTATTTACCTTGAGTTTTCCATTGTTTACACAAACACCGTGTCAGCGTTATATAAGAGTTTAAGGTAACTATATAATAACTAAAAATTAAAAATAAATTAACATGATTAAAATAATTTTATTATACTCAACATATCCTTTAATATTAATTCACAACTTATTTTTATCCCTATGTGAACAAATAAGAGATATTTAACGGAAAGAGAGTGACATTTTGTCTTTTTATTTACTTAAATTATTATATAGGACACTTTCATAGACAAGTATCCCATAAATAATTGAATCTCAATACCAAAGTAATAAGTTTGGAAATAAATTCATAAAATATGAATTAATATTAAAAGTGGTGGCCTTATCACTTAGTTTTAACCTAAGTTAACCTCATTTACCCTTTTACCAAAATAGTGAATTTTTTACAGTTTTTACAGTTCATAACAACCAAAAATTAAATTGGAATTATTAAATAATATAAATTATATTAATTGAAAATATAGTGTAATGGCCCAGACCTCTCCGGTCCATTCCTTTGTGAAATTTGGTGCTGGAGGTGTGTCGGGAGGTAAAGGTGACTTGGGGGTGCATTTGGGTGGACCTTTAAGTAAAGCTAAAGGGAAATAGCTTTCGCACATTTGGCGCACGGTTTGGATAAACCGTGCGGCCAAACCGTGCAAGGTTGGTGTTGGAGGCAGTGGCTAACGCACGGTTAGTGCACGGTTTGGCTAACCATGCGAGGAGTGTTTGGCGAGGTAGAAGCTAACGCATGGTTAGCACACGGTTTGTTAAACCGTGCGGACTAACCGTGCGGGCACTTAAAGTTAGATCCTAAAATTGTGGATCTGAACTATTTTTCCTCTAAATGGTTTGTTTAAGCCCCTAAGTGGACATAACTCGGGATTACCCTTCCTTGGAGGTAGAAGAACCTCTCCCAAGCATTTTGGAGGCGATCCAGAGGCTTTTCTTGGCGAATCAAAGCTGGTTCGTTGAGGTATGTGATCGTTCTTTCTTGTTTTCCTATATCTACTTAGATCTACTCCTCCTCCTCTCTCAGTTTCTTAGATATACACCCGTTATGGGTTGATCTAAGCGCGAGGATGTCGAATATGATGATCTTTGGTCTTGGTTGTGTTAGGATAGGATATCTAAGGAGAGGATATCTAAGGAGGATTCGTGGAGAATCGACCCAGTTTCTTGAGTGTTCTTCGACCGTCGTGGTTTCATCAAAAAACCTTTCAGGTAGGGATTTTTCCTTCATCTCTCCTTTCTGTGTATCATGCGGGGTGGGTGTGATTTTGTTTCTGTGGGAATGGATGAATCCAAGAGTTAATGAAGATAACAAACATACTTTTAAAGGAATAAAGGGGAGGGGTTTGATCGATATATTGTTGTTCTGTTTTCCTGCTCTTCCTTGATTATTCTGTTGTGAACTGTTTGGATGTATGCTTACTGAAAATAATTGGCTGTCAGTGGTCTCTCTCTGTGAACTAATAAACTATTGTCTTCTGTGATGATTAAATGGCTGTAATATGGAAATTGATTATTCACGTGAACTCGGTGGATTAAATGGATTCCCAGTAAACATGAAACCTTGTGTGATCACCCCAGTAAACCAACAGAAAAAGGAAATAGATAAATCATGTGCTTGAACTTGGAAGTTTTCTATGCTTTGTTTGGTAGTGGGTGTGTTTTTCTGTTTGATTGCTTATGGGGTGATGTGGGTGAGGATGAGATCCTTTGTTGTGGCACTGTTGTTGGTTGTGACTCTGCTTTCATCACGAATTGGGGTGAAATCCTCTTCTATTGTGAAACCTTTTTGGTTCATGGTTCTGGGGATGTATCTTGAAGCCTACTTTTGTTCTAATACTTGGAGGGATCTCACTTTGATGTGAATTTACAAGAGAACTGGGTGTGAATGTTTAAATTGTTGTTGGCTGTAACTTTTCCTGTAGGCTTGTGCTTATGCCTGCTAGTTTCCCAGCAGTGCAGAATTTATTAAATGGGGTCACATGAACATGAAAACAGTAAAGGGGTTAATTGGGGTATTGGTTCTGGTATGAGTTGTGACTCGGCTGTGAATATTGTACTTCTATGAAAAATGACTAGGCTGTTCGTGCTCGGGTTAGGTGTGGAACCCTTTGTTGGGATGAGTGCTTGTTATATATATATATGACTGTAGTTCTTGGGTTTCTTATTCGCGCCCCACCCATGTTGAGCACTTAGTTCCGAAGCACCCCCATTTTATGGGGGAGGGTGCTTTTCCCAACACCCCTACGAGTGGCTGGTTATTATATCCTTTTCTACTCCCTTTCCCGAATAGCCCAAGACTCTTCGGGCAGGATGTGATGGCCTGAGGTCCATTATTAGCCCAAGAATCTTTGGGTGGGGTAGTTGTGGCGGTTGGCCCAGGTGTTTACGGGCAGGTTGTTTCCCAAGTATCTTCGGGATGAGTCTCAGGTGTCTTCGGGCCTTACAGTAGCTTTCTGGTCCAGGTGTCTTTGGGTGTGGCAGTGGTTGTTCTTGCCTAGGTGTTTTCCGGCATGGTTACATGAGGTTGTTGTGGGCCAGGTGTCTGCGGGCGGGATAGTGGTTGTGGACCAGGTGTTTGCAGGTGGGATGTGTGGTTTTGGCCTAGGTGTGTGCAGGCGGGTGTGGCAGTGGGACTGCGGTGAGAATGGTGGGATTGGTTCGATGCGTAGGATGTCTTCAATAACCAGTGGTAAAGTGGCGTGGGGTACCCAAATATCGATGTGCTATTACAATATGTTACTTGACTTGCGTTATTTAGGGAGCATGCCTTGGTGAGGTTTGGGTGGATAACTTTTCCTTGTTGGGTGTTTGGTTATCTCTTTTTCCACGGGGGTATTAGAATTCCTCCCCACTTGTGCATGAGAGTCTTTGGTTTTCCCTAATGGGTATACTTGTATACTCACCCTACATATATAAAACTATTTTCAGGTTTCCAGGAGGACTTCGGGGATCGTGCAGGGCTGTACTAGCTCAGGCATTGGGACCGTTGCAGTTTCTGTTTTCTTGCTTTTGGTACTTTACCTTTGTAGACACCTAGTACTTTCTGGCTTTTACTTTTGTAGCATGCATATGGGAGTGTTTTTTTTGTCTTAGCTTTTACTTCCAGTCTTGGCGTTGTTGGGTTTCATCATCTTATCTCCCGATCCTATTAAAGAAAAGGGTAATGCCTTCTTTTTTTTGTGTGTGTGATTCTATACCCTTGGTGCTAGTCGCCACTCCGGAACCTATTGAAGGTGGGTCTCGGGGGTCATTATCTCTCCTTCAACTTGAAGAAGGAAGGGTCTGGCAGTCTGTTGTCCCTTCCCTCATCTTGGTGAAGGCGGGTCGTGACAGAATGGTATCATAGGAGTGGTTGAGAGATAGGATGGAGTCTGGAGTTAGGCATAGTAATAATTTCATGGGATGGTAGGGAAACAGTGTTAGGTGACCTTGGTGCATGAAATAGGCCAGAGAAGACTGGCTAGGATACGAGATTTTAGGGCCCCCCATGATCCGATGCAAGGACTCTGGACCTACCGAATGACCAAGTGAGGCTACACTGATTGCAAGGTAGAAACCCTAGGAAAGGTACATGCATCATAATGACTTGTGTTCTCATGTTTCTGGGTGTTTTGGGGATTCAAAAATAAATAAAGAAGTCAAATAAAATGTAAGAAAAATATTCTACACTACCTGGGCTTAGGAATTCCTTGTTTACCATGTAGCTATGGAACCTGGGAGACGACTACGAGTGGTGCAGGTGATCAAGGCCTAGGAGGTTGATGTGGCCAATCGGCAGAGGGCTGATCGAGAGAAGGAGGAAAACCAGTGGAAAAAGATACTTCTATACTTCCAGTGACAGACCCTCGAAAAGTATGAGGGAAGCACCTCTGACATGAAGACGGAGAGTTGGCTAGAGGAGCTGGTGATAGATTTCGTCTTTATTTGGGCTCCGACCGAGTACTGGGTTCCTCTGGACGTCAGACAGATGTGGGGAGCATCACGTTAGTGGTCGACGCTCTACCTAGGGGATGGGAGAGAGGCTGAGGTGGTATGGGATGATTTCAAGAAGGAGTTACGGGCGAAATTTCTCTCTTCTACGATGAAAGCTGAGAAGAGGCAGGAGCTACTCTCCCTCCAGCATGGGAGTATGTCAGTAAGAGATTTGGGGATCAAGTTCAAGGATCTACTCTCCTTTTCTCTGGACCTCTTTTTGGATGAGGAGTCTCGGACGAGACATTTAGAGGAGGCACTCCGACCTTCCCTCTAGTATGCCATTACTCCCTTCACCCTACCGACATACTTAGAGGTGCAGAAGAAGGATGAAGTGGTGGAGAGGATGCGCACGCTGGGAGGTGTGTCACGAGAGGGGATCTAGCTGGGATCATCGAAGGGGAATGCCGTCAGCACTAGGGCTCTAGCATTAGGGCCCTCTAGGTTTTGAACGGCAGGAAGCAGGCCCCAACAGTTCCAGTTCTGATCTCCCAGACCTCGCCCTTTCTCTTTGGGCCCATGGCCGAGATGCTACGTCTGTGGGATCCATGGGAAGCTCCGGAATCAGTGCTCGGATAGAGTGCAGTACGGTGGTGGTGGGCAGGTTCAACACTCACCTCGGGAGCAACAACTTCTAGCGAGGCCTTTCCAGCAGCAGCAGTAGGGTCAGTGAGCTCCCGCTCTTCTGAGGACAGACATTGCAGGGGGAGGCCACCCCAGGGCACTCCTCAGGGACCTTGACCAAGGCGTGGTTAGGGAGGTGGCCAAAATCTGATAGGCAGAGGAGCCGGGCACAAGCATTTGCACGCCGCGGAGGCAGCAATTCCGGCTGGACCAGAGGTCGTTCGATGTACGATCAGTTTGTTTAGTACCCTTGTTTATGTCTTGTTCGATTCAAGAGATTCACACTCCTTTATTACACCCTGTCAGGCCCATTCTTTGGGCCTAGATTCCAAGAGACTTCTAGTGCCCCTGGTGCTGATCACACCAGTCGGAGTTCAAACTGACTTGATATATGTTTATCGAGGATGCAGAATTATGATAGGGCCACATCAGTCAGTCAAGGACCTCCTACTATTGCAGATACAACCATATGATGTCATCCTAGGCATTGACTGGCTGTTCTCTGTATGTTCCATCATTGACTGCTTCCGAGGAAGGGTCGTGTTTTCAGACTTAAGCAGCCGACGAGTTACTTTTGCCGGGGAGCGGGGTGGCCATAAGGGCAACAGGTGAGAGGAACCCCTCCTCTCCTTATTAGCTGGGATATCAGTAGAGTCAGCGGATGCAGAGATGATGGAGGTACCAGGGATCATCAGCGAGTTTATGGATGTCTTCCCTAAGGAGGTGATGACTCTACCCCCTCGACGTAATGTCGAGTTTGGGATAGACTTGCAGCCTAGTAATCGTCCGATTTCGATGGATCCCTACCAAATGGCACCTTCGGAGCTACGGGAGTTGAGAATTTAGATTGACGATCTGATGAAGAAGGGTTTTGTTCGAACGAGTGCATCACCGTGGGGTGCTCCAGTCTTGTTCGCAAAGAAGGCAGAGAGTGGTCTCAGGCTGTGCATAGACTACATGATACTGAATCAGGTAACGGTCAAGAATCACTACCTTCTTCCAAGGATAAACGATCTCTTTGACAAGTTGAAAGGGGAAGGATGGTTCTCAAAGATCGACCTGCGGTCTGGATATCACCAGTTGAGGGTGAAGGAGGGTGACATCCCGAAGACGGCCTTCAGGTGCAGATATGGGCACTTTGAGTTTTTGGTCATGTCGTTTGGCGTTACAAATTCTCCAGCTGTATTCATAGGGCTTATGAAATCCGTCTTCTGGGAGTATCTAGATTAGTTCATGGTCGTGTTCATTGACGACATACTGATCTACTCAAGATCAGAGGAGGATCACGCTGAGCACCTGAGGATGATTTTATAGGTCCTCCGACAACACCAGCTCTATGGGAAGTTGTCGAAGTGCAAGTTTTGGACGCGAGAAGTGCACTTCCTTGGGCACGTAGTGTCCAAGAAGGGAGTAGCGGTAGACCCATAGAAGGTTGAGACAGTTGTTTCTTAGGAAGAACCCAAGAATGTGGCAGAGGTCCATAGTTTCCTCGGGTTGACATGTTACTATTGGAGGTTCGTACCCAAATTCTCCCGAGTTGCAGCACCTTTGACAGCCTTAACCAAAAAGGAACATGCTTTCATGTGGAGTGAGCAGTGTGAGGAAGCCTTCGACTATCTGAAGGAGAAGTTTGTTAGTACCCCATTGTTGAGGTTTCCAGAAGAAGGGGCAGCATATGAAGTATTTTGTGATGCTTTGGGACAAGGCCTCAGGTGTGTGCTGATGCAACGACAAGGAGTGATCTCTTGTGGGTCTAGACAGCTACGCCCCCACAAGCGTAATAATTCCACCCATGATCTGGAGCTCACAGAGGTCATTTTTTCACTAAATTTGTGGCGACATTACCTCATTGGGGAGCACTTTGTGGTCTTCACAGACTACAAAAGCTTGAAGTATATCTTCTCCCAGCAGGACCTGAACCTATGACAATGAAGGTGGATGGAGTTCCTCTAGGATTACTATTTCAAGATTTCCTACACCTCAGGGAAATGAAATGTGGTGGATAATTCCTTGAGCAGAAGGTCATAGAGGGATGCGGTCTGAGAGTCGGTATATGCTTGGAGGACGATGGAGGAGTTGGTTTCCCTACACTTGGATGCGAGGATGGACAGTGGAAGGGGTTTCCTGTATCATATGATAGTACAGTCTTCTCTGTTACGTTAGGTCAAGGAGTCTCAATGGGGAGACCCAGAGAGTGAAGTGACGCGTGACCGGGTTAGCCAAGGAGATGCTTCGGAAGGGTGGATAGAGGATGATCAGAACCAGATGATTTTCTAGGGGATAATGTTCGTTCTGAAGGTGATGTGCGAGAGGGTCCTTGGAGAGTTCCACATCTCACCCCTGGCGGTGCATCCAGGAGTTTCTGAGATGTACCAGGGTCTGATGGGACAGTTTTGGTGGCCCGGGGTAAAGCGGGCGGTGGCAGAGTTTGTGGCCAAGTGCCTAGTGTGTCAGTAGGTGAAGGCTGAACACTGTGTTCCAGGTGTTTTTTTGCAACCCTTAAATGTCCCCGAGTGAAAGTGGGATGACATCTCGATGGATTTCGTCACGGGGCTACCCAAGGTTCAAGGAGGCTACGATTCCATCTGGGTAGTAGTAGACCGGTTGACGAAGTCAGCTCACTTTCTGGCGATCAGGGATTCAAGTGCGGTGGACGCTCTAGCACAGAGGTATATGGACGAGGTGGTGCGGTTGCATGGAGTTCTGAGGTCCATAGTCTCAGATAGGGATGCACGATTTACCTCACGAGTCTGGAGGGGTTTGCAGCATGCTTTTGGAACCCATCTGTGCCTTAGCATTGCTTTCCACCCCTAGACAGATGGGAAGACAGAGCGCACCATCCAGACCTTGGAAGATATGCTGCGAGCACGCGTCTTGGACTTTGGAGGATCATGGGTGCTACACTTTCCTATGGTAGAGTTTTCCTATAACAATAGCTACCACTCTACCATTGGAATGGATCCATTCTAAGCCCTGTACGAGAGGCCGTGTCGCTCACCTGTGTGCTGGATAGAAGTCGGGGAGGCAGGTGTTCTTTTCCTGGAGTTGGTGCAGAGCACAACAGAGAGGGTGCAGCTTATATGGGAGAGGATGAAGGTGGATCAGGACCGGAAGAAGTCATATGCGGATGATAGGAGAAGGCCCTTGGAGTTCGAGGTCGGGGACCACGTGTTCTTAAAGGTCTCCCCTCAGTGTGGGCAGCAGAGGTTTGGCAGGGGAAGTAAGCTCTCTCCCCGGTTTGTTGGACCGTTCGAAGTGTTGCAGCAGGTCGGTGAGGTGGCTTATCAGCTGGCGTTTCCACCATAGCTACAAAGGGTGCATGATTTATTCCACGTGTCCCAGCTCTGTCAGTATCTTCATGATGTTTCACATGTCCTCGACTGGGGAGAGATAGATATCGGGGACGATGCAATGTTCGTGGAGCGACCAGTGATGATCAAAGGTTGTGAAGAGAAGGTTCTTCATGGATGAACCATTCCTTTGGTTCGTGTGTTGTGGAGACATGGTGGGATTGAGGAAAGTAACTGGGAATGAGAGACATAGATTCACGCCTAGTACCCAGAGTTCTTTTAAGTTTTTTTCTATTTTGTTCGTACTTGGTTGATGGAACACTTTACTTTTCTAATTATGGAATATGCGGTTTTCCTTTTTTCTAGATGTGTGTAAAGTTTCCTGAGGTGTGGGGAGGGGAGGACCTAATCCCTAGTTAAGACACATTAAAGTGGATGTGCCTAAACCCGTGTGGGCGAGTCAGTGCTGCCCAAAGCGGATAATATCTTAACATGGAGGAAGGGAAACCCCTCACCCACATGACCAGACGGTTTGGTCTTTTGTTTTTCTTGGTTTCATGGGAAAGAGGATTGGTATTTTTGTGGTTGTTTAGGAGATAGATGGAGAAGGGGGCGCTCCTTAGTAACAAGGAGGTTTTCCCCTGAGAGGTATCTTTCGAGGTGGAGTTGTTTGGACCCCTCTCCCTTCTTTAGGTGGGTTTTTGGATCCTCGAGGATGAGAATGTTTTGAGAGGTATCTGATGTAATGTACAGGACCTCTCTGGTCCATTCCTTTATGAAATGTGTTACTGGAGGTGTGTTGGGAGGTAAAGGTGATTTGGGGGTGCATTTGGGAGGAACTTTAAGGAAAGCTAAAGGGTAATAGATTTCACACGGTTGGCACACGGTTTGGATAAACCGTGTGGCCAAACTGTTCAAGGTTGGTGTTGGAGGCAGTGGCTAATGCATGGTTAGTGCAAAATTTGGCTAACCATGCAGACTAACCATGCGAGGAGTGTTTGGAAAGGCAGAAGCTAATGCACAGTTAGCACACGGTTTGCTAAACCGTGCAGACTAACCGTGCGGGCACTTAAAGTTAGATCCTAAAATTGTGGATATGAAATATTTTGCCTCTAAATGGTTTGTTTAAGCCCCTAAGCGGATATAACTCGGGATTAACCTTCCTTGGAGGTAGAAGAACCTCTCCCAAGCATTTTGGAGGTGATCTGGAGGATTTTATTAGTGAATCGAAGCTGGTTCCTTGAGGTATGTGATCGTTCTTGCTTGTTTTCCTAGATCTACTTTGATCTACTCCTCATCCTCTCTCGGTTTCTTAGATCTACCCCCGTTATGGGTATATCTAAGTGTGCATATGTCGAATATGATGAGATTTGGTCTTGGTTGTGTTATGAGAGGATATATAAGGAGGATTTGTGGAGAATCGACCTAGTTTCTTGAGCATTCTTCAACCGTCGTGGTTTCGTCAAAAAACCTTTGAGGTAGGGATTTTTCCTTCGTATCTCCTTTTTGTGTATCATGAGGGGTGGGTGAGCTTTTGTTTCTATGGGAATGGATTAAGCCAAGTGTTAATGAAGATAAACAATGGACTTTTAAAGCAATAAAGGGGAGGGGTGTGATCGATATACTACTGTTCTGTTTTCCTTCTCTTCCTTGATTATTATGTTGTGAACTATTTGGATGTATGCTTACTAAAAATAATTGGCTGTTGGTGGTCTCTCTCTGTGCACTAATAAACTATTGTCTTCTATGATGATTAAATGGATGTAATATGGAAATTGATTATTCACATGAACTCGGTGGATTAAATGGATGCCCAGTAAACATGAAACCTTGTGTGATCACCCCGGTTAACCAATAGAAAGAGGAAACAAATAAATGACGTGCTTGAAATTGGAAGTTTCCCTGCTTTGTTTGGTAGTGGGTGTGTTTTTCTATTTGATTGCTTATGGGGTGATGTGGGTGAGGATGGGATCCTCTGTTGTGGCACGGTTGTTGGTTGTGACTCTTCTTGCATCACGAATTGGGGTGGAATCCTCTTCTGTTGTTAAACCTTTTTGGTTCATGGTTCTGGGGATGTGGGACTGTATCTTGAAGCATGATTTAGTTCCTATACTTGGAGGGATCTCACTTTGATGTGAATTTACAAGAGAACTGGGTGTGAATGTTTAAATTTTTGTTGGCTATAACTTTTCCCCTAGGCTTGTGCTTATGCCTGCTAGTTTCCCAGTATTGCAGAATTTATTAAATGGGGTAACTTGAACACGAAAACAATAAAGGGGTTAATTGGGGGATTGGTTTTTGTATGATTTGTGACTCGTCTATGAATATTGTACTTCTATGAAAAATGACTAGGCTGTTCGTGCTCGAGTTAGGTGTGGAACCCTAGGTTAGGATGAGTGCTTGTTATATATATATATATATATATGATTTTAGTTCTTGTGTTTCTTATTCGCACCCCACCCATGTTGAGAACTTAGTTCTGAACACCCCCATTTCATGGGGGAGGGTGTTTTTACCAACACCCCTACGAGTGGCTCGTTATTATCTCCTTTTATGCTCCCTTTCCCGAATAGCCCAAGACTCTTCTGACAGGATGTGATGGCCTGAGGTCTATTATTAGCCCAAGAATCTTCGGGCGAGGTAGTTATGGTGGTTGGACCAGGTGTTTACGGTTAGGTTGTTTCCCAAGTATCTTCGGGATGAGGCCCAGGTGTCTTCGTGCGTGATGGTATCTTTCTGGCCCAGGTGTCTTCAGGTGTGGCAGTGGTTGTTCTGGCTTAGGTGTTTACGGGCATGGTTACATGAGGTTGTTGTGGCCCAGGTTTCTGCAGGTGGGATAGCAGTTGTGGCCCAGGTGTTTGTGGGCGGGATGTGTGGTTGTGTCCCAGTTGTGTGCGGGCGAGTGTGGCAGTGAGACTGTGGTGAGAATGGCAGGATTGGTTCGATGCATAGGATGTCTTCAATAACCAGTGGGAAAGCGGAGCGGGGTACCGAAATATCGATGTACTGTAACTATATGTTACTTGACTTGCATTATTTAGGGAGCGTTCCTTGGTGAGGTTTGAGTGGATAGCTTTTCCTTGTTGGGTGTTTGGTTATCTCTTTTTCCACGGGGCATTATAATGCCTCTCCACTTGTGCAAGAGAGTCTTTGGTTTTCCCTACTGGTTATACTTGTATACTCACCCTACGTATATAAAACTGTTTTTAGGTTTCTAGGAGGAATTCAGGGATCATGCAGGGCCGTACTAGCTCGGGCGTTGGGACCTTTGCAGTTGCTGTTTTCTTTCTTTTGGTACTTTACCTTTGTAGACACCTAGTACTTTCTGGCTTTTACTTTTGTAGCATGCATATGGGAGTGGTTTTATTTGTCTTAGATTTTAATTCCTGTCTTGGCGTTGTTGAGTTTCATCATCTTATCTCCCGATCCTATTAAAGAAAAGGGAAATGCCTTCCTTTTTGTGTGTGATTCTATACCCTTGGTGCTAGTCTCCACTCTAGGACCTATTGAAGGCGGGTCTCGGGGGTCATTATCTGTCATTCAACTTAAAGAAAAAAGGGTATGACAGTCTGCTGTCCCTTCCCTCATCTTGGTGAAGGTGGGTCGTGACATATAGAATCCATTTTATCAATTTAAATCTCTATAATTGGTAGAAATTAATTTTATAACTATCCCACAAAGCGTGATGAAAAGTGTTTTTTAGGAAAATTCTTTTTTCAATGAAAATATGATTTTACATTAACTATATGAATAGTAATATTCATTACATGCATTTAAATTCATATACATAGATATATAATCAAAAAAATTCATTTAAATAATTCCTCATTATGGGTTATTTTAATTAATGAAAATGGATAAACATCATGAACTTCAAACATTTTTCAGAAAAATGTGTTTTTAAGTCTAAAAATAAACTTATACAAAAATATAATATAAGGATGATTAAAATGTAATTAATTAGATTAGATATAAATAAATAATACTTAATTTACTTTCAAATAAAACTCAAATCATAATTATACTTTCTAATTACTTAATTTATTGAAAATAAATGGCAATATTACAAAAAGTGGTATATTTCACCATTTACTAAAAAATAACTCTTTAGAAAAATCCCAAAATTTCACCTTAATTTAATTTTGATTAAATTATTTTAAAAATTAATTTAATTTTTTAATATATAATTTCTAAAATTTTTAGTAATTTATTATATTATTTTATCACAAAAATTAATAAAAACATTTTTAAAAGAAAGATATATTTTTAAAGCATGTAAAGAATTATTAAAAATTGGTTCCTTATTTACCAATATATTTTCTTCATCTAAAATATTTATACATAATTTTCAAAAAGTATTTATTCCTATTAATACCACAAATTTTAATGGTCGGGTCATAACGGTCATGTTTAAATAGTATATCATGGTTCGTTTTAGCCCAGTGTAGAGTGTAGTATATGATATTAAACACAGTATTCATTTTAAAAACTCAGGGTGTTACACTATATACGCCATGTGTTTGTCTATGTAATACCTTGATGATTATTCTGAGAATCTACCATAATCTAATTAAGTAGGTATATATGGTAATGATTGTCTTGGTTAACACCCAATATATCATATTTTTCACTGCTTATGCCTTATTGAAATTATTAATTAGAATTACATCACTCATATAAGAGTATGTTAACATCTAGGTGGCACTTGGGGTCATGATGGTTCCAATTGAGATATTTTATCACACCTTGTATGTACACACTTCATGTGAATACATATTTTATTCATAGTCATATAGGGAAAAGGAAATATTCCTTTATAGATGGGAGTTAATTTCCAACAACATCATGGATATTATTTACTTGTGATTTTAGAGTATTTAAGATGAACTATATTTACTTTTAATTCCAAGATATTTTATAATTATTTTTAACAATACATAAACTTGGGTTGTAGTTATATATTTTTTGGATGCATACTATCACTGGGTATTGTTAGGATTATATCATAGACTATTTATTGATTTTTAGGATATTTTACTATGTAAGTTTAATTAATTAATTAATTTTTATATATTAAGTCATGAACTATTTGAGAGTAAATCACTCCCCAAATGATAAGTATTGACAAGAAGTGATATTCTCTAACCATTGGTTATTAAGGAGTGCACTTGATTCCATGTGTAATTTCAACTCAGTGACACAATCATGTTGGGATGGGATATACTTAAATTATACATTCACATAGAAGGATAATTACATGTGATAATGAAGATTGTTAAAATTGATCAAGGATGATGATTGTTCAATAAAATACCATACCAAGAAGGAAAATATTATGATGAATGGTCTTATTAGAAATAAAATTGACACCTTCTCCATGATGAGTATTGAAAATGATCAAAAACCTAAATTTCCCTAATTATTTCTCAACTATCCATCAAAAAGAAAATTAAGTAGGAATTAAATAATGATTTGAAGATAAAAAAAAGGTAAAAATAGATAATGAAGGTAAACTCAATGAATTAAACATTGATAAAGAAGGATTTACAAGGAATGTAACTTGATTATGTGTACCATTTATTCCATATTTAAATAAATATCTATTGGATGATGCAATTAACACATCTACTTTACTCACCCAGGAAGCACCGATATGCCTTGGGATATTTGATATTACTTTTGGTGGGAATATATGAAGAAGGATATTATAGAATAAAAACGAAATGAAATGGTACACCACCAAGTTTAGGAAGAACCTACAGAGCATAAAGGGGTGAGATTATCATTATCTATACCAAAATAGATATGGAAACTAAGAGACACACATTTTTCTATATAAAAATTGGCATGATGATTTATTGTTTCTTTTATTTTCATTCACAATTAAAACTTAAGACTTTACAATTTAATATTAGCATGAATCTGATTAATATCTCTTAAAAAAGGTTTGTTTATTTTCTTTTCATAATTTTCTATATGAATGAGGGTTTTTAACAATGTATTTTTTAACATGAGGCATCTAAATAAATAATTAAAATCTAATTCTATAAAGAAAAATTTAATTCAAAATTTAATTAATTATATCATATATCAATCTTTAAATTTAATCATCAACAATCTCAACATCATTAGAAATTGGACTAAAATAAATATTTTATAACTATCTCTAGACCCAAGTGTAATAGTTAAATTATTAATTATTAAAACATTCTAATAAATAACTCATGACCCAAAACCAATCAATTAATTAAATCTCTATTATACTTATAGAACTAAACCAATCAACCATAATAAAATTGAATAATTAAAATAGATTAGATCTTAATTCAAAACCCATAAACTAATTAAGAATTTAAATGGTATGTATATCTTTTAATAAATCTTTCAATTCTTATTAGGATAAAAATTAAAACAATAATTTTAATCATTAAATAAATTTTAAATTTATTCAAAATTTTGGTTGGAATTAAAAAAATAATTTTTTAAATAATTTTTTTTCCTAAACTTTCAAATTCCAAATCAAGGAAATAATTTTCACCTATCATTTACCCATAAAAATAATTAAAAAAATGAATAAATTTTGAGTCGTTCGGATAACATGAGAATTTTTTTTTCCTTTATGTAATAAGAAAATAAAAAATCTACTTTATAATTTAATGTTTAATATTTTAAAATTTTAGATAACTTTATACCTTAATGTTTAATGAATTCTTCCAAGGAAGTAAACAAAAAGTGGTAAAAGAAAGAAGAGTAAAGAATAAAAAAATAAAAAAAATGAAAATAAAATAAATACAGCCAATAGAGAAAAAAGATAAAAAGATAATAGAAGATTTAATAAAAATAAATAAGTTAATATAAAAAAGAAAATAAAAAATAAGAAAATAAAGTAGAGATGAAAAAATAAAGAATAAAATAAAAGAGATAAAAAATAAAAAATAATAATAATGAAAAGTAAATGAAAAAGAGTATAATGATGGAAATTATGAGAGAAAAATAAAGAAAAAAATAAAATTAGAATTTATGAGCAGAAATTTTAAAATAATAATAGAATAAAAAAGAAAATTAATAAATAATTAAAATAGAATAAAAAACTAATCAATTAAAGAAATGGATATATTAGAATAAGAGAGAAATTAAAAGGAAGATAATAATGATATATATAATAATAATAATAATAATAATAATAAAATAATAGAATTATAATTAAATAGAAAATATAGTAATAATGAAAAATATTATGAATAAAGAATGTATAATTGACATTGTTGTAGGGGAATGAACCTGGGTCACCCATATGATAGTCAGGAATACATACCACTAAACTATTTTTTTTATTTTTAACTTATAAATATTTCTTTTCTTCTTAAAAATTAGTTTAATTCTTTCATTTTAAATTTATGTAAACAGAATGAAAACAACAAAAAATAGAATCTAGATCTAAAAAAATGTAAAATAGTAATATACAACAACTGGAATAACAATCATAATATAAAAAAACCTAAAGAAAACAACATCTTAAAGTTCTACCAAACCATTAAAGTAGTAAAATAATTGAGAATAATAAAATAATAGGTGTATGTAGATGAACTCTTGAATAAAGAGATCTATTAGATTATAAATATTAAATCATGTATCTAATTTACAAAGATCTGGATTATGTGTCTATTTCTAAAGAATATATATCAAAATAAAGTTTTGGATGATTTGGATCATGTGACCACCTATATGATATAAATTTATAATCACTTTACAAAAATAGTAAAATACCAAAATTTAATTCTATAACTTTAAATAGTTACAACTGTGCTGTTAGGAATTATAGAAGTAGGAATGTGTGGTCAATACTTATAAAACACTCAAATATGAGGACAATACTCCTCTAAAAAACCTTATAAATTGAATAAATGGAAACAAATCCTCCTTCTTCAGATGCCTAAATTAGGTGACTATAAAATAAAACTATTTATAAAATTTATTCCAAAAACTGGAATACTAAATAAGAATTATGAACTGCAATAGGGTATCCATGTTAGGATTAAAAAAATAGAAAATTTAACTACTACTGGAAAACAACCATTCACCCAAGAAACACCAATATATATTGAGATACCTGAGAGAACTTATAAAAATACAACATGAAGATAGATATTAAAGAATACACATAAATATACTTAGTATTCCATAAATTTGACTAAGATAATCAGATTTATAAGGGAAATGAGGCAACCATTAGCTATACCAATATGAAAATGGTAGAGAATCACCATATAAATTTTCATGGGTATTACAATGACCTCTAAAGAAAGAAATAATATATTATATATGGTTAATTAACTTAAAAATTCTACCCATTTTATCTTTATTTGATAATATTTTTTTGATCAATTTGATAATATATATATATATATATATAAATCAAGTTTTGAGGTTTCATGGGGAAACCCTTTTGATTGTATCTTATCATGAACCAATGTTTACCTCAAAGTTATAGAGGTGTCTTCAATTGGAGCTGTATATAATGTTGAATATTAGTACCAATTATAATGCTAAAAGTGATGGTTAATTTGAAATAACCATCCAAAATTTTAAAGATATGCTTAGATCATACTCAATATACTTTAAATAATATTGGAATAAATGTATTACACTAGGTGAGTTCTCATATAATAATAAAATTATATCAACAATACAAATAATGATATATAAATCAATTTATGATAAGATATGGGTAAATTTAACTCTTTTGGGATAAAGTTGGTGATCAATTATTGTTAGGACCTAAACTTTCACAATAAATGAAAAATAACTTCCCAATTATTCAAAAAAATATTAAAGAAACATAAATTTAATAGAAACATTACATGTATAATTGCAGATGAGATCTAAAGTTAAATGATTGGGAGAAATTATACCTTATAATATCTCCCTAGAAGATAGTTATGTGGTTTGGAAATAAAAGAAATCTAAGTCTTGGGCATTAGACCCCTTTGATTTTCTTGATCGTATTGGAGCTATGAACCATCAAAAAAATCTTCCACCAAATTTTTTTGAAGTAAATAATGAATTCCATGTATCTCTTTGGAGTTATTACATACCAAATCCCACATATTTACTAAACCCAAAGGTGGTAAAAATAGATCATAACGTCTTATTTAAGGAAAAACTAATAAAGATCTTAAATTATAGAGATAATGTGCTATGAGAAAATAAAACTCACCTTGTCAAAGTGATCTAGAAAATTTAAATATAAAAATATTTAACATGGGTACTTAAGTATATAATTAAAAAAATTACCCTAATATATTTTCATTTGACGGTTCATGTTATAATTTTAAGGGAGAAATTTCTGAAGGAGGGAGTGATGAGACCAAAATAAAATTTTGATTTTGTGTTTTTTTGAGAAAAATGGTGATGAAATGACTCAAATTATGTTTGAATACGCATTGAAGGAGTTTCATGGAGTTTATAAGGATTCATATGTGTTTTTTTGTGTTTAAATCCAAAAAACTAAGGCCATAGTGACTGGTACCGTGCCGTGGGGTAAGATATAGTATTTGGGGAAAATGATCATGGCCTAATAAAGCTAAATTGTGAAGCTACAATATGACATACCCAAAGAAACCATTTTATGATCCAATACATTTTGAAAGTAAGAGTTCCTAGACACCATGAATTATGATGGAAACCACACTATGGTGTAAATCATTATGGAATTCATTGCATGATCATCAATATAAAATAGAGATATTAGGACACCACACTATGGCTTAAGTCATTTCAAAAGAAAATTTACATGAGCCACTGTCTAAAATTAGTAGATTGGATGATCTTTTCATGGATTGAAGTTTTTTCAATGAAGAGTGTTTTATAGTATAATAGGATAAAATAGTGGGTGATGGAAGAAATTCCATGGTGTAAGCTTCTTTTCTAGAGAAATTTATCTTAATAAGGGTATATAAAAACCACATAATAGAAGGGAGGACCATTCCCATGGTGGGGGTAATGAGGTGGATTCTAAATTTTTATAAATAACAGAAATATATGAAGATGGGGAGATTCATGTTGAGGTTTTTTTATGTCAAATTTTGACTAAAGTAATCAATACTATGGTGAATATTAAACATTCAATGGTTTGAGTAATGATTGAAAAATCTTGAATATTTCTATATAACTCAAATATGAAAATGTGAAAATTTCATGAGACTATTCTACTTATGTTTTATTGAAAAATATGAAAATGATTTGACTATATTCAGACATGGGATTAAGATGCTATAATATAGGTGATACTATGATCTCTTTAAATATAGATATTGATCACAAAGTAAATACTGGATGAAGAACACAATAACCGAGATATTAGAGTAAATAATTTCTCTAAGGGAGAAAGATATTACTATAGATATTATCCTTTAGAGATAAAGTCATTACATGGAGATGTAAAGTCATTATCTATTCCCAAAGATTAAAAAATATAGAGTTTCATTATTAAACTAATGTAATAAAGGTGTTATATTTTTCTATGAGTTGAGAGTTTCAATGTATTAACAATGAAAAAAACATATAGTAAGGGTAGTGATCCTTGATAGAAAAAATGAGCCTACTCAAAATCTTTGTAATTGAGAAAAAAAACTATAGTGAATTCATGTGAGATGATATTGTTTTTTTATTACTCTCTTGTATGTAATCTCCACATTAGGGGTGAAAAAAGTAAATTTATGTATTCATTATATTATTTATTTATATATATAAAAAGGGTAGGTTAAGAGAGGTATATAATCTCTAATTATATTTATAAGAATGATCCAAAAAATTAATGAAGTATAAAAAATTAATAAATCTTATACCCTAATATACCTCAATTTTAGGGTATTTCCTTTATGTGATCAAAATTGTAATTAGAGTACCGAGTTCCATTTTTGGTGGTTTTTTTATCAAATAAATAATCATGAAAATTCCAATGAATCAACAAGTATTTATGATATTTAATATAAATAACATTCAATTATGGAAGAATCAGATGAAATATTGTTTTTGATCTCTTGTATTGGATGTTGACATCTCTAGAATACATGGAATTACTGTTGGAGACACAAAAAGTAGATCTCTTGTTGAGAAAGGCCACAAGGAGTTGTATGTGGATGCTGAAGGAATGAATTATTTTGGGAGAGAAATTTTCAATATGGTGTACATGAATATAGTTCCTTTCAAATATTTTAAAACAATGTTGGAGAAGTTATGAAACATCTACATGGGTGATTTAAAAGTTAATGAATAAACAATCCAAGTTCTATATGACATGTTCAAAGATTTTATGATGATTCAAAAATAATAAGTTGATATATTTTTTAATGAAGTGATTTTCATTCTTGAAGATATATGATAAATTAGTGAATTAATTTAATTTATGAGTACTATGAAGAAGATTATATGAATATTTTTTACTTATTTCAATTAAAAAGTTTTAGAGATTGAGGAAATGAATCTCAATATATTACCCTTAGATAATCTTTAAATAATTCTTGTAATATTTTATTTGAGGATGAATAAGGATAATCTAATAGTATAAAAAAGACAAAATATATGATATTAAATTCACTAAAACAAATCACTGTAGAATATAACTTGAAAGTTATATAAGTTTCTGAGGTGATGTCATTCCTCTCCACTAATCTTAAAATACGAAAAGGAAAATTCAAAGTGAAACTTAAACTTTTATATTTTCTATGTAAAAAAGAATGAAAAATCACTTTCAAGTTTGCATTGAAGTACCAAGATGAATACAAGGAAGAGGAATCTCCAAGGAGATCATTTAAAAGGTAGAAAGATAGAATTGATATTTGAAAGGTTAGAAATCAAAGGCATCTCACATGAAGAAGATTCTTCAAATGAACCTAAAATTGAAAAAATTAAAGATTTCAAAGATGAATCATTGGTTGATATGATTGATCAACAAAAAAAAAGTGTTGGGAAATGAATAAGACTATAAAGAGTAAGAAGGTATAGTTAACTTAAAAATATAACTTGAAGCTTCCTTGTATTCCATTATTGTGAAAAGAGCTAATAAAAAGAAATAAAATATTATTTTTAAATAATTTAAGGTATATATATAATGAAAACAAGGGTATAATAAAATATTAAATGAGGAAGCGAATTCAGTAAAATATGTAATTACTAAAAATATAAAGTAATTTTTTGAGTTAAAGAACAAGGTAGAGGAACAATCTTTTATCAATGACATTTTGACTATTGTCATGAAAGATAGGTGTATGAGGATTGGTGATATTTATAATTAAAATATTGATACTAAAATAAAGTCAGATGATCAAATATAAATCTCCACTTTTGTTATAACTTCCAAAAAAATTCAGAAAATTCTAAGTATATCAGATGAGAAAGAAAAAGAAAAAGTTGTAGAACCCTTAATAATGTTATAAGAATTTATCATAAAAATGTATCACATCTTGAAGGAAAATTAATATTACATTATGATTAAATCTAATAATGATGGATCCTAATATTTGTATAAATGTTTTTATTCCAAGGAATATATTTGATTTGGTGTAATCCTAAAAGGCGGTGGTGCTATCAAAGAAGACTCAATAAAAGACACAATAAATTGTGTGTCTATTTTATGACTATATGGGATATTAAATCAAAGTTTTGTCTATTTAAAATAGGAAGAATGTAACAAATTAGGGTGTTCAAATAAAAATAGATTTAATTTTAATATATATCAAATAAAATTTATATTACATGTGTATTTATATTTTTGTGTAAATATTGGTCATAAGGCTTTATATTTTCCATTAATAAGATCAAGGAATTCCTCCATGAAGAGAATAAATATTTCTCCAAAAGCATCTCATAAACCTTGTCCAATGAAATAATTGGAATTAAAGAATTAGTTTTCTATGATCTCAGAATATGATCTATTTTTTTATGATGGAGAAGTTAAAGTGAAGCCTAATACAATCATAAAAAAAATAACTTTAATGAGAAGGAGTATATTTGAGAGGGATTTCATTGTTGAAGTTGACCTCAAGGAAAGAAATGGTGATAGAATACTAATATTTAATAATGGGTAACCTTTCCACATGATGAGGAATACTAAATTTCTTTCAAAGATAAATACCAAGGAGGATATAAATTTATATTTAATGAATGATGGTTCACTTAAAATCCAATAAATAAAAAAGTAAAAAAATTAGAGGAAAATACCTATGGAATACTTAAGTGCTATATGTAGAAGGTTTGATGCACAATTTATTTTAGATAAAGTCAACTTTGTGAATTTTTTCATACTATAAACTTTACCTGAAGAACCTTTGTGATGTTTTTGTTTTTAAAAAAGTTTTTTATTTGTTGATAGCTAACATTTTTTTAAAATAATATTTTTATTTTTAAAAATTGGACATAGTCTATAAAATGGGTTTTGTAAGAATTCTGAATGTTCAAATCCAAACACATAGGGGGAAAATGTTTTTTCTTTTAGAAAGTTGTTTTCCGGATGAAGGTTTCTAGACATAGGTTTTCAGACTGAGCAGTACTAGATACATAAGGTGTAAGGAAGATAGAAGATATAATTTCTGTAAATTTTTTGACCATATGCAACATTGGACTCAAATACATCAGCATAAAGTTCAAGATTCATCAGACTTGATGTTGATCAGAAAGTCAAAATGTTGTGTAAGTGGATGGTTTAAGAAAGTGAAGTCAAGAGTTTGAAAGTTTTCATACTTTCTAACCAAAACCACACGATGCTTTGATGATCATGGATTTATAATAAATCATGATAAAGTATCATGATAAAATATTTTGTATAATGAAGACTGTTCAAGGTCTCTGAATAGTTTTTATCAGTTTTAGAAACCCAGACACAGAAGACCAGATCTAGAAGTATCAGACACAAAAGTTTGTCAGGAGTCTGATTGTGTAAAGATAATGAAGTTTGAAGAATTTCAAAGTTTTTAAGTGAAGTTATCACCAAATTTAGAATATCATAATGATATTCCCATAGTAATGAGAATTACATAATTATGAAGATTCCACTAGACCAAATCTGAGAAGGAAAGTTAACCAGACAAACTCTGAGGAGGAAGATCTATCAGGACAGGAGTAGACACCTATACTTTAGATCAAGAACAAGCATCGAATTATCAATTGAATTCCTCACATTAATAACACATTGGATTTATAACATTAGAGTGATCATAGTCACTAATGTCAATCCATTAGAAAAATACCTGTTATGAAAATATGAATATTCAAAAATAGTTTTGTTTACTTAATAAAAAACAAAGGGAGAGTTCAAGTTTGAAATCAGATGAGATGTGACACTAATAAGTCATCTGCTAATAAAGTTCATTGTAATGAGTTGAGTAAGTTCCATCATACTAAATAAAATTTAGGAAGTTCAAGAAGGATAATTATAGAGAAGACTCAAGAATATCCCATAAGGTTTGTGAAGAGTTAAAGTGGTCAAACTTGAAATTCAAATATGTGTAGATCTCAAAGTTTTTGAATTTAATAATGTGGGAATGTTTTAAATCTTATACATTTTTCATTATGGGATTCCTATAAATAGTTTCTCAATACATTCATACTTTTTATTTTTTTATCGAGAGAGTAAAAGTATGAGTGCTAATGAATTTTATTAAGAGTTATTTCTAGATAGAGATCTCATTAGAAGGTTGGAATTCTGTTTTTTTGTTTATCAGACCAAGAAATATTTTATTGAGTAAATTATATTGAGGAATATAAAATTTAGGAAGATCAGACTGAGCATTTGATATGAGTTTGAGAAGTGTGTATTGGGAAAGGGAGAATCATATTGAGTCAATCAAACTAAGTTAATCAGATTGTGTTCATAATATTGAAGGCCATCAGACTCAGGGTCATCAGACTCAAAAACATTTTTGGAGAATATTGAACAAAGTATTTATATATATATATTTTTGGATCAATTATTTATAATCCAAATTTCTAAACTGATGAAAGTCAGTATAATCATTCCTATCGGGAGATAGAAGGGAGTCATAAAAAGTTGTATTCACTTATTAATTATAGTAAACTTCCATAGACCAATGAGAGTGACTATGGTAAGGATGTGGTTTCTCATTCTGAGGTTGGACCTTGTAAATCTCATGTGATTTACTTACTTTACTACTTTTTCATTCATGAGTATTTACTAAAATATAATAAGGCTATACACTTTAATTGGTTGAAGGGGTTAAGTTTTAAAAGTATTAAAACTTATAAAAAGTCAAAAATTGATTCAAACCCCCTTATCAATTATTATTAGATACTTTATAACTTTAATTGGTATCTGAGCCAAGTTTACCTTGTTGAATATTTATTATGCATAATCTCAATTTTGTCAATAGTAGAGGGACTCCTACATTTGATGCCAAAAATTATTATGGATGAAAAAGTAGGATGATTTATTATTTTATATCTCTTGGACTAGAAGTTTTTGATGTTAATACAATTGGTTTTACATCTATTAAGAAAGATTCCTTGATAAGTTTTGTTGATAATAAAGATATCAAATTTGATTTAAAAGATACAAATTCTATCCTTATGTCCTTATTAAAAAAATTTTATATGAAGGTGATGGGTCTCAAAACTTCAAAGAGTATGTGGGACAAGTTGGAAAGTATTTTAAAAGGTAATACTAAAGTGAATAAAGAAAAGATAAAAATATGGCATAGTAATTATGAAGACATCAAAATGAGAGATGAAGAAACTATTGAAGAATAATTCACCAGAGTAAATGAATTTTTTTGCAACATTAGAGGAATCAGAGATGTACTGTAAGATTCTACAATCTTGAGGAAACTTATGAGAAAATTTCTGGATATGTTTGATTCTAAAATTTCTTCTTTAGAAGATAAATATGATTTATCTCTTAATGAGTTGCATAAATTTATTATTGTTTATGAAATGAGAAAAACTACTGTGTTCAAAAAGAAGATGAAAGATGAAATAGATTTTGAATCCATTGGAAAAATGAAAATACAATATGCTGAAGATGTTGATCCTTGTGACTTCAAAGATAAAGGGGATGATCAGTTGAATGAAAAAAATCATTTCTCTTATATCCAAGAACTATCAAATAGGAGGAGTAAAGTATGGAGGTAAACTCCCTATCAAATGTTTTGAGTGTGATGGAATCAGACACTTTTCTATGAATTTTCCCAAAAAGAAATTTGGTGAATATCGAGATGATTTTGATGAAAAACCTCAATGGAAGAAGTAGAATAAAAATGACAAAGAATTTAAATGAGTTCTATAAAGAAAAATTTAATTCAAAATTAAATTAATTATATCATATATCAATCTTTAAATTTAATCATCAACAATATCAACATCATTAGAAATTGGACTAAAATAAATATTTTATAACTATATCAAGACCCAAGTGTAATAGTTAAATTATTAATTATTAAAACATTCTAATAAATAACTCATGACCCAAAACCAATCAATTAATTAAATCTCTATTAGACTTATAGAACTAAACCAATCAACTATAATAAAATTGAATAATTAAAATATATTATATCTTAATTCAAAACCCATAAACTAATTAAGAATTTAAATGGTATGTATATCTTTTAATAAATATTTCAATTCTTATTAGGATAATAATTAAAACAATAATTTTAATCATTAAATGAATTTTAAATTTATTCAAAATTTTGGTTGGAATTTATAAAATAATTTTTTAAATAATTTTTTTCCTTAAACTTTCAAATTCCAAACCAAGGAAATAATTTTCACCTATCATTTCCCCATAAAAATAATTAAAAAAATGAATAAATTTTGAGTCGTTCGGATAACATGAGCAAAATGTTTTCCTTTATGTAATAAGAAAATAAAAAATCTACTTTATAATTTAATGTTTAATATTTTAAAAATTTAGATAACTTTATACCTTAATGTTTAATGAATTCTTACAAGGAAGTAAACAAAAAGTGGTAAAAGAAAGAATCGTAAAGAATAAAAAAATAAAAAAATATATGAAAATAAAATAAATACAGCCAATAGAGAAAAAAGATAAAAAGATAATTGAAGATTTAATTAAAATAAATAAGTTAATATAAAAAAGAAAATAAAAAATAAGAAAATAAAGTAGAGATAAAAAAATAAAGAATAAAATAAAAGAGATAAAAAATAAAAAATAATAATAATGAAAAGTAAATGAAAAAGAGTATAATGATTGAAATTAGGAGAGAAAAATAAAGAAAAAAATAAAATTAGAATTTATGAGTAGAAATTTTAAAATAATAATAGAATAAAAAAGAAAATTAATAAATAAATAAAATAGAATAACAAACTAATCAATTAAAGAAATGAATATATTAGAATATGATAGAAAATAAAAGGAAGATAATAATGATATATATATAATAATAATAATAATAATAATAATAAAATAATAGAATTATAATTAAATATAAAATATAGTAATAATGAAAAATATTATGAATAAAGAATGTATAATTGACATTGTTGTTGGGGAACGAACCTGGGTCACCCATATGATAGTCAGGAATACATACCACTAAACTATTTTTTTTTATTTTTAACTTATAAATATTTCTTTTCTTATTCAAAATTAGTTTGATTCTTTCATTTTAAATTTATGTAAATAGAATGAAAACAACAAAAATTAGAATCTAGATCTAAAAAAAATGTAAAATAGTAATATACAACAACTGGAATGACAATCATAATATAAACAAAACCTAAAGAAAATAGCAGCTTAAAGTTCTACCAAACCATTAAAGTAGTAAAATAATTGAGAATAATAAAATAATAGGTTTATGTAGATGAACTCTTGAATAAAGAGATCTATTAGATTATAAATATTAAATCATGTATCTAATTTACAAAGATCTGGATTATGTGTCTATTTCTAAAGAATATATATCAAAATAAAGTTTTGGATGATTTGGATCATGTGACCACCTATATGATATAAATTTATAATCACTTTACAAAAAAAGTAAAATACCAAAATTTATTTCTATAACTTTAAATAGTTACAACTGTGCTGTTAGGAATTATAGAAGTTGGAATGTGTGGTCACTACATATAAAACACTCAAATATGAGGACGATACTCCTCTAAAAAACCATATAAATTGAATAAATGGAAACAAATCCTCCGTCTTTAGATGCCTAAATTAGGTGACTATAAAATAAAACTATTTATAAAATTTATTCCAAAAACTGGAATATTAAATAAGAATTATGAACTGCAATAGGGTATCCATGTTAGGATTAAAAAAATAGAAAATTGAACTACTACTGGAAAACACCCATTCACCCAAGAACCACCAATATATATTGAGATACCTGAGAGAAATTATAATAACACAACATGAAGATAGATATTAAGGAATACACATCAATATACTTAGTATTCCATAAATTTAAGTAAGAGAATCAGATTTATAAGGGAAATGAGGCAACCATTAGCTATACCAATATGAAAATGGGAGAGCATCACCATATAAATTTTCATGGGTATTACAATGACCTCTAAAGAAAGAAATAATATATTATATATGGTTAATTAACTTAAAATTTCTACCCATTTTATCTTTATTTGATAATATTTTTTTGATCAATTTGATAATATATATATATATATATATATATATAAATCAAGTTTTGAGGTTTCATGGCGAAACCCTTTTGATTGTATATTATCATGAACCAATGTTTACCTCAAAGTTATAGAGGTGTATTCAATTGGAACTGTATATAATGTTGAATATTAGTACCAATTATAATGCTAAAAATGATGGTTAATTTGAAATAACCATCAAAAATTTTGAAGACATGCTTAGATCATACTCAATATACTTTAAATAAGATTGGAATAAATGTATTCCACTAGGTGAGTTCTCATATAATAATAAAATTATATAAAGAATAAAAATAATGATATATAAATCAATTTATGATAAGATATGGCTAAATTTAACTCTTTTGGGATAAAGTTGGTGACCAGTTATTGTTAGGACCTGAACTTTCACAATAAATGAAAAATAACTTCCCAATTATTCAAAAAAATATTAAAGAAAAATAAAGTTAATAGAAAAATTACATGTATAATTGAATATGAGATCTAAAGTTAAATGTTTGGGAGAAATTATACCTTAGAATATCTCCCTAGAAGATAGTTATGTGGTTTGGAAATAAAAGAAATCTAAGTCTTGGGCATTAGACCCCTTTGATTTTCTTGATCGTATTGGAGCTATGACCCATCAAAAAAAACTTTCACCAAATGTGTTTGAAGTAAATAATTAATTCCATGTATCTCTTTTGAGTTATCACATACCAAATCCCACATATTTACTAAACCCAAAGGTGGTAAAAATAGATCATAACCTCTCATTTAAGGAAAAACTAGTAAAGATCTTGAATTATAGAGATAAAGTGCTATGAGAAAATAAAACTCACCTTGTCAAAGTGATCTAGAAAAATTAAATATACAAATATTTAACATGGGTACTTAAGTATATAATTAAAAAAATTACCCTAATATATTTTCATTTGACGGTTCATGTAATAATTTTAAGGGAGAAATTTCTGAAGGAGGGAGTGATGAGACCAAAATAAAATTTTGATTTTGTGTTTTTTTGAGAAAAATGGTGATGAAATGACTCAAATTATGTTTGAATATGCATTGAAGGAGTTTCATGGAGTTTATAAGGATCCATATGTGTTTTTTGTGTTGAAATCCAAAAAACTAAGGCCATGGTGACTGGTACCATGCCGTGGTGTAAGATATAGTATTTGGGGAAAATGATCATGGCCTGATAAAGCTAAATTGTGAAGCTACAATATGACATACCCAAAGAAACCATTTTATGATCCAATACATTTTGAAAGTAAGAGTTCCTAGACACCATGAATTATAAAGGAAACCACACTATGGTGTAAATCATTATGGAATTCATTGCATGATCATCAATATAAAATAGAGATATTAGGACACCACATTATGGATTAAGTCATTTCAAAAGAAAATTTACATGAGCCATTGTCTAATATTAGTAGATTCGATGATCTTTTCATGGATGGATGTTTTTTTTAATGAAGAGTGTTTTATAGTATAATAGGATAACATAGTGGGTGAAGTAAGAAATTACATGGTGTAAGCTTCTTATCTAGAGAAATTTAACTTAATAAGTGTATATGAAAACCACATAATAGAAGGGAGGACCATGCCCATGGTGGGGGTAATGAGGTGGATTCTAAATTTTTATAAATAACAGAAATATATGAAGATGGGGAGATTCATGTTGAGGTTTTTTTATATCAAATTTTGACTAAAGTAATCAATCCTATGGTGAATATTAAACATTCTATGGTTTGATTAATGATTGAAAAATCTTGAATATTTCTATATAACTCAAATATGAAAATTTGAAAATTTCATGAGACTATTCTACTTATGTTTTAATGAAAAATATGAAAATGATTTGATTATATTCAGACATGGGATGAAGATGCTATAATCAAGGTGATACTATGATCTCTTTTAATATAGATATTGATCACAAATTAAATACTGGATGAAGAACACAATAACAAAGATATTAGAGTAAATAATTTCTCTAAGGGAGAAAGATATTACTATATATATTATCCTTTAGAGATAAAGTCATTACATGGAGATGTAAAGTCATTATCTATTCCCAAAGATTAAAAAAGATAGAGTTTCATTATTAAACTAATGTAATAAAGGTGTTATATTTTTCTATGAGTTGAGAGTTTCAATGTAATAACAATGAAAAAACATATAGTAAGGGTAGTGATCCTTGATAGAAAAAATGATCCTACTCAAAATCTTTGTAATTGAGAAAAAAAACTATAGTGAATTCATGTGAGATGATATTGTTTTTTTATTACTCTCTTGTATGTAATCTCCACATTAGGGGTGAAAAAAGTAAATTTATGTATTCATTATATTATTTATTTATATATATAAAAAGGGTAGGTTAAGATAGGTATATAATCTCTAATTATATTTATAAGAATGATCCAAAAAATTAATGAAGTATAAAAAATGAATAAATCTTATACCCTAATCTACCTCAATTTTAGTGTATTTCCTTTATGTGATTAAAATTGTAATTAGAGTACTGAGTTCCATTTTTGGTGGTTTTTTTATCAAAGAACTAATCATGAAAATTCCAATAAATCAACAAGTTTTTATGATATTTAATATAAATAACATTCAATTATGGAAGAATCATATGAAATATTGTTTTTGATCTCTTGTATTGGATGTTGACATCTCTAGCATACATGGAATTACTGTTGGAGGCACAAAAAGTAGATCTCTTGTTGAGAAAGGCCACAAGGAGTTATATGTGGATGCTGAAGGAATGAATTATTTTGGGAGAGAAAATATCAATATGGTGTACATGAATATAGTTCCTTTAAAATATTTTAAAACAATGTTGGAGAAGTTATGAAACATCTACATGGGTGATTTAAAAGTTAATGAAGAAACAATCCAAGTTCTATATGACATGTTCAATGATTTTATGATGATTCAAAAATAATAAGTTGGTATATTCTTTAATCAAGAGATTTTCATTCTTGAAGATATATGATAAATTGGTGAATTAATTTAATTTATGAGTATTATAAATAAGATTATATGAATATTTGTTACTTATTTCAATTAAAAAGTTTTAGCGATTGAGGAAATGGATCTCAATATATTACCCTTAGATAATATTTAAATAATTCTCGTAACATTTTATTTGAGGATGAATAAGGATAATCTAATAGTGTAAAAAAGACAAAATATATGATATTAAATTCCCTAAAAAAAATCACTGTAGAATATAACTTTAAAGTTATATAAGTTTATGAGGTGATGTCATTCCTCTCCACTAATCTTAAAATACGAAAAGGAAAATTCAAAGTGAAACTTAAACTTTTATACTTTCTATGTAAAAAAGAATGAAAAATCACTTTCAAGTTTCCATTGAAGTACCAAGATGAATACAAGGAAGAGGAATCTCCAAGGAGATCATTTAAAAGGTAGAAAGATAGAATTGATATTTGAAAGGTTAGAAATCAAAGGCATCTCACATGAAGAAGATTCTTCAAATGAACCTAAAATTGAAAAAATTAAAGATTTCAAAGATGAATCATTGGTTGATATGATTTATCAATAAAAAAAAGTGTTGGGAAATGAATAAGACTATGAAGAGTAAGAAGGTGTAGTTAACTTAAAAATAAAACTTGAAGCTTCCTTGGATGCCATTATTGTGAAAAGAGCTAATAAAAAGAAATAAAATATTATTTTTAAATAATTTAAGGTATATATATAATGAAAACAATGGTATAATAAAATATTAAATGAGGAAGAAAATTCACTAAAATATGTAATTACTAAAAATATAAAGTAATTTTTTGAGTTAAAGCACAAGGTAGAGGAACAATCTTATATCAATGACATTTTGACTATTGTCATGAAAGATAGGTGTATGAGGATTGGTGATATTTATAATTAAATTATTGATACTAAAATAAAGTTAGATGATCAAATATAAATCTCCACTCTTGTTATAAATTCCAAAAAAAAATCAGAAAATTCTAAGTATATCAGATGAGAAAGAAAAAGAAAATGTTGTAGAACCCTTAATAATATTACAAGAATTTATCATAAAAATGTATCACATATTGAAGGAAAATTAAGATTACATTATGATTAAATCTAATAATGATGGATCCTAATATTAGTATAAATGTTTTTATTCCAAGGAATATATTTGATTTGGTGTAATCCCAAAAGGTGGTGGTGCTATCAAAGAAGACTCAATAAAAGACACAATAAATTATGTGTCTATTTTATGACTATATGGGATATTAAATCAAAGTTTTGTCTATTTAAAATAGGAAGAAGGTAACAAATTAGGGTGTGAAAATAAAAATAGATTTAATTTTAATATATATCAAATAAAATTTATATTACATGTGTATTTATATTTTTGTGTAAATATTGGTTATAAGGATTTATATTTTCCATTAATAAGATCAAGGAATTCCTCCATAAAGAGAATAAATATTTCTCCAAAATCATCTCATCAACCATGTCCAATGAAATAATTGGAATTAAAGAATTAGTTTTCTATGATCTAAGAATATGATCTATTTTATTATGATGGAGAAGTTAAAGTGAAGCCTACTACAATCATAAAAAAATAACTTTAATGAGAAGGAGTATATTTGAGAGGGATTTCATTGTTGAAGTAGACCTCAAGGAAAGAAATGGTGATAGAATACTAATCTTTAATAATGGGTGACCTTTCCAGATGACGAGGAATACTAAATTTCTTTCAAATATAAATACCAAGGAGGATATAAATTTATATTTAATGAATGATGGTTCACTTAAAATCCAATAAATAAAAAAGTAAAAAAATTAGAGGAAAATACCTATGGAATACTTAAGTGCTATATGTAGAAGGTTTGATGCACAATTTTTTTAGATAAATTCAACTTTGTGAATTTTTTCATACTATAAACTTTACCTGAAGAACCTTTGTGATGTTTTTGTTTTTAAAAAAGTTTTTTATTTGTTGATAGCTAATTTTTTTTTAAAATAATATTTTTATTTTTAAAAATTGTACATAGTCCATAAAAATGAGTTTTGTAAGAATGCTGAATGTTCAAATCCAAACACATAGGGGGAAAATGTTTTTGTCTTTGAGAAAGTTGTTTTCCGGATGAAGGTTTCCAGACATAGGTTTTCTGACTGAGCAGTACCAGATGCAGAAGGTGTAAGGAAGATAGAAGATATAATTTCTGTAAAGTTGTTGACCATATGCACCATTGGACTCAAATATATCAGCATAAAGTTCAAGATTCATCAGACTTGATGTTGATCAGAAAGTAAAAATGTTGTGTTAGTGGATGGTTTAAGAAAGTGAAGTCAAGAGTTTGAAAGTTTTCATACTTTCTAACCAAAACCACACGATGATTTTATGATCATGGATTTATAATAAATCATGATAAAGTATCATGATAAAATATTTTGTAGAATGAAGACTGTTGAAGGTCTCTGAATAGTTTTTATCAGTTTTAGAAACCCAGACACAGAAGACCGGATCTAGAAGTATTGGACACATAAGTTTGTCACGAGTCTGATTGTGTAAAGATAATGAAGTTTGAAGAATTTCAAAGTTTTTAAGTGACGTTATCACCAAATTTAGAATATCATAATGATAGTCCCATAGTAATGATAATTACATCATTATAAAGATTCCACTAGACCAAATCTGAGAAGGAAAGTTAACCAGACTAACTCTGAGGAGGAAGATCTATCAGGACAGGAGTAGACACCTATACTTCAGATCAAGAACAAGAATAGAATTATCAATTGAATTCCTCACATTAATAACACATTGGATTTATAACATTAGAGTGATCATAGTCACTGATGTCAATCCATTAGAAAAATACCTGTTATGAAAATATGAATATTCAAAAAGAGTTCTGTTTACTTAAGAAAAAACAAATGGAGAGTTCAAGTTTGAAATCAGATGAGATGTGACACTAATAAGTCATCTGCTAAGAAAGTTCATTGTAATGAGTTGAGTAAGTTCCATCATGCTAAATAAAATTTAGGAAGTTCAAGAAGGATAATTATAGAGAAGACTCAAGAATATCCCATAAGGTTTGTGAAGAGTTAAAGTGGTCAAACTTGAAATTCAAATATGCGTAGATCTCAAAGTTTTTGAATTTAATAAAGTGGGAATTTTTTAAATCTTACACCTTTTTCATTCTGGGATTCCTATAAATAGTTTCTCAATACATTCATACTTTTTATTTTTTTATCGAGAGAGTAAAAGTATGAGTGCTAATGAATTTTAGTAAGAGTTATTTCTAGATAGAGATCTCATTAGAAGGTTGCAATTCTGTTTTTTTGTTTATTGGACCAAGAAATATTTTATTGATTCAATTAGATTGAGGAATATAAAATTTAGGAAGATCAGAATGAGCATTTGATATGAGTTTGAGAAGTGTATATTGGGAAAGGGAGCATCATATTGAGTCAATCAAACTAAGTTAATCGGATTGTGTTCATCAGATTGAAGGCCATCAGACTCAGGGTCATCAAACTCAAGAAATTTTTTGGAGAATATTGAACAAAGTATATATATATATATATATATATATATATATATATATTTGGATCAATTATTTATAATCCAAATTTCTAAACTGACTAAATTTAGTATAATCATTCCTATCAGGAGATAGAAGGGAGTCATAAAAAGTTGTATTCACTTATTAATTATAGTGAACTTCCATAGACCAATGAGAGTGACTATGGTAAGGATGTGGGTTCTCATTCTGAGGTTGAACCTTGTAAATCACATGTGATTTACTTACTTTCCTACTTTTTCATGCATGATTATTTACTAAAATATGAAAAGGATATACACTTTAATTGGTTTAAGGGGTTAAGTTTTAAAAGTATTAAAACTTATAAAAAGTGAAAAATTGATTCAACCCCCCTTATCAATTATTATTAGATCTTTTAAAACTTTAATTGGTATCTTAGCCAAGTTTACCTTGTTGAATCTTTATTATGCATAATCTCAATTCTGTCAATAGTAGAGGGACTCCTACATTTGATGCCAAAAATTATTATGGATGAAAAAGTAGGATGATTTCTTATTTTATATCTCTTGGCCTAGATGTTTTTAATGTTAATACAATTGGTTTTAAATATATTAAGAAGGATTACTTGATAAGTTTTGTTGATAATAGAGATATCAAATTTTATGGAAAAGATACAAATTCTATCCTTATGTCCTTATTAAAAAAATTTTATATGAAGGTAATGGGTCTCAAAACTTCAAAGAGTTTGTGGGACAAGTTGGAAAGTATTTTAAAAGGTAATACTAAAGTGAAGAAAGAAAAGCTAAAAATATGGCATAGTAATTATGAAGACATCAAAATGAGATATGAAGAAACTATTGAAGAATAATTCACCAGAGTAAATGAATTTTTTTGCAACATTAGAGGATTCAGAGATGTACTATAAGATTCTAAAATCTTGAGGAAACTTATGAGAAAATTTCTGGATAGGTTTAATTCTAAAATTTCTTCTTTAGAAGATAAATATGATTTATCTCTTAATGAGTTGCATAAATTTATTATTGTTTATGAAATGAGAAAAACTACAGTGTTCAAAAAGAAGATGAAAGATGAAATAGATTTTGAATCCATTGGAAAAATTAAAATACAATATGATGAAGATGTTGATCCTTGTGACTTCAAAGATAAAGAGGATGATCATTTGAATGAAAAAAAATCATTTCTCTTATATCCAAGAACTATCAAAGAGGAGGAGTAAAGTATGGAGGTAAACTCCCGATCAAATGTTTTTAGTGTGATGGAATCAGACACTTTTCTATGAATTTTCCCAAAAAGAAATTTGGTGAATATCGAGATGATTTTGATGAAAAACCTCAATGGAAGAAGTGGAATAAAAATGACAAAGAATAAATTTCATCCAATAAATATAAGAATAAGTTTAGTTGGAACAATAGAAGTATATTGGTTAATAAATCTAAATCAAACTCAACTAAAAAAAGTTCTTCAGAAAAGGTTTAGAAAATGTTAGAACATTCATTGCAAAATTTGAGAAAATAGAATACTCCTCAAACAGTGAAGAAGAATAAGGTGAAGAATCTTACAGAGAGTATCAACTCAGAACAGAACTTATTTCATATCTTAAGAATAAAAATCTCTTAAAAAATAAGTCATAATGATAAATAAATATAGTGGAAAAGTTTTTAAAGGTGAAAAATAGGTTTTCAAGTAATAAGAATAATACATAAAATAGATCTTAAATTACAAACTAAGAATTTACGAATAGGGAAAGATGTTTAAAGATCTTAGTAAGAAGATATAAGATAAGGGAAAAGAAGTTAACAAGTTTCAATCAAAAATTATTGAGGCCAGAATTACCTTGAGTAAGATGAATGTAAACTTAAAAAAATCCTTAGAAGTAAAATATGTGACTTATAAAGTTTCTGAGAAAACTCAAATCAAGAATTAGGTGAAATTATCACCCTTCAAAAATAATGTTTCATATGATCTTTCTAACATTTCAGGTGATAAGAAAAGTAATGGGAAAGTTTTTATTGAGAAGGTATGTGAGAAAATTATCACATCTAAAAAATTTGAAAACATACTCAGTAATAAATATGGTATATATCCTGATTATAATAGACCAGAAAGAAGTTATCAACCTCAACAAAGTTTCTACAGATAAAGATATTACTTTAGTGTAAAGTCAAGATTTGATGGCTATTGTTGGTGTTGTGGAACTATGGTAATTGAGATTATAATTGTTGGCATAACTTGTCACTTCCCTAAATAAGGTTTGAAAAAATAGAAATTAATAGTGGATGAAGGATGAGTAACTTTCCTAACCCACAATAATTTATAACAGAAAAAACTCATGATGTTAGAAACATTCCAAAAAAAAATCAATTTGAATTTCTAGAATAAGTTTGTAGAAGATGTGATCAGGATGGTCATCATGCCAAAATATATATAATAATACTTTTGGAATATTTTTCTTATGGTATAAAATAAAAGTAATCTAGAAAGAGTAAATTTGAGGAAAGAGATTTATTGTTGATACATATTTGAAAGCAAGTAAAAGGAATAAACCATGGATAATTTATAGTGGTTGTTCCTTGCATATGACAGGTGATATAAAAATATTGAAACATGTTGAAAATCGTGATGGAGGAGCAGTTAACTTTTGTAATGATAATTCCTTAAAAATCATAGGAATCAAAATTAATGATATTGAATAAGAAAATTTGAAATCTAAAGAAGTTTTATTTTATTATGGGCTAAAACATAACTTAATTAGTGTAAGTCAACCTTTTTGATGATGGAAAAGAAGTGATTTTCAGATAATATTCTTGTATCATCAGAAGTATGAAGGTGGTAAAGTTATCATAAAAGGAGAAATAAATAGTGGTAATCTATTTCAACTTGGAGATTTTAATAACTTCTATTACTTGAGTGCTGAAGATTAAAAAAATTGTGGCACAAAAGACATGGGAACTTTGGGAAGAAAACATGATAATAATTTCTAAATTTGATTCTATCTATTATTATCAATAATTGAAAAGAAGATATTAATATGTTTTTGTTACTTTTAAAAAAGGAAAGATAACTAATAAAAGTCATAAGAGAGTTGAGATTCAGTTTACCAGACCTCTTGAACTTATTAATTTCGATTTATGTGGTCTAATGGTACATAAATAAAAAAATTGATTTACAATTTATCACTTTTATTTATGATTTAACTCAGATGACAAACATCATGTTTATGAAACACAAGTTTAAGGTAGTGTAAATGTTTAGTTTTTTAGAAAAGAAGTTGAGAAAGAAATGGGAGTTTATATAAAGAAGTCGAGAAAAAATAATAGTACCAAATTCACAAGCAATAATTTTGAAACTTATCTGAGAAATCATGGTATAAAACATCAGTATAGTGCTACCTATACTCTATAAAAAATGGAGTATCAAAAATAAATAATAGAAGTTTGGTAGAAATGGTAATAAGTATGTTAACATAACACCAACTTTCAAAGTTCTATTAGAGAGAAACTATTAGTACTGCTGTACATGTTTAAAAAAATGCTTGATGAGTTTGAAAACTAACATGAATTTTTATGATATTTGGTTTAAAAAAATACCTTCATTGAAGTACTTCAAAGTTTTTATAAGTCCATGTTTACTTAATATCAAAAATCTAGATCTAGAAAAGTTTGAAGAGAAAGTTGAGGAAAAAATATTTATGGGATATTCAACAAATTGAAGAAGTTAAAAATGTTGGAACAAGCACTTAAAAATGTTGGTGGACTCATATGATGTAAAATTAATTAAAAATAAAAATCAATTAACAAAATTTATTGATAATGCCGAGTAGGATAAACTGGATATTTCCAAAAATAGTAAAATTGAGTCAAAACATACTTATCAAGATATAGGAGAATCGTGTGATGAGGAAAGTTTAGTTGGAAGAGAAAATTAGAAATTTAATAACTTACAAAAAATGTTTAGTATGAAAACAATATTGGAAATCAGAAGGATCCAGTTCTGACCATAAAAAAGTAGAAATTAGAAAATCAGACTTCACTAATCTGAAAAGTTGAACCAGAATCAATATTAGAAGCCAGTCAACACAAATAATGGGTGGATGATATGAATGAAGAGTTGGATCATATTGAGAAAAATGAAACATGATAACTTTTTCCATTTCCATAAAATAAAAATATTATCAGAAAAAAGTGAGTTTATAAAAACAAATTGAACGAGCATGGAGAAGTTTCAAGAAGCCAAGAAATACTTGTTTGGAAAGACCATATATAGGTGGGATGTGTGGATTTTGAAGAAACTTTTTCCCCAGTTGAAAGATTTGAAACTATTGGAATATTTCCATCAGTGGTTAAAAATTGAAATTCCAATGTTTATTAGATGGATGTAAAGTCATCTTTCTTAAATGGTGACAATGAGTAAAAAGTTTACATTGAACAAACTTGTGGTTTTCAACTTGATAATTATGAAAGCAATATTCTTATATTGAAGAAAGCCTTGTATGGGTTTAAATAAGACCAACATTCCTGGAATTGAAAACTTGATATATGTTTGAGAATATTGAATTTTTCTGAAGGAAAAGTTGATAGAAACTTATATGTGAAAGTTTTTGACTTTGGAACTTTAATTTTTATTTTTAAGTGGATGATATAATTTTTTCTGAGGAGGAAGAAAAATCTTGTAAAGAGTTTTTTGAGGAAATGAATAATTTTTTTGAAATGTTAATGTTGGGAGAATTATCTTTCTTACTTGTATTACAATTATAACAAAAAGAAGAGTACATTTTATTATCTCAAGAAAATTATGTTAGGGAATTTTTAAAGAAGTTTTGGATAGACAAATCCAAATATGTTTCTAATCCTATGTATGTGAGCACAAAGTGGAGTAAAGGTGAGTCTGAAAAAAGTTTGAATCAAAAAGACTTTATGAAGCTGATAGGAAGTCTAATTTACCTTATATCCTCAAGGAAATATATTGTTTATGTTGTGACATTGTGTGTTAGGTATCAAAGTAATCTGAAAAAACCACATATTTTGGTAGCAAATATAATTTTGAGATATTTAAAAGGAATAACTTCACATGGGTTGTTATAAAAAAGAAATTGTGATATGAAGTTTCATGGCTATACTGATACCGATTGGGATAGATATTTCAATGATAGAAAATAAACCTTAGGAGGAACATTTTTCTTGGGTGAATGTTGTGTGAGTTGGTATAGTATGAAACAATGTTTAGTAGCTTTGAGCATAGAGGAATCAAAATATGTTGTAGCCACTCAGGATTGTACTCAGATGTTGTGGATGAAAGTTCAACTGGATAATTTGAAAGTAAAAGTTTCTAAACCATTGAAGATAATTTGTGATAATCAGATTGAAATTGATCTTTCTAAAAATTCTATCGAACATTCAATATCAAAACACATTGATATAATTTTTCACTTTATAAAAGTGAAAGTTTCTTCAAGATATGTTTTATTGGAATATATCTCAACAAATTATCATATTACTGATATCTTCACAAAGGCAATTCCAAAGGAAAGTTTTTTTGATTTGTGGATGTAACTTCATGTTCATCCTCCTCTAATGACTCCCTAAATATCATAAGGAAGGACCCCCACCTTGATTTAGAATATATTGACAAGGGGGAGATAGAGTAACAACTTTTTATATTGTAAGAAGTTTTTACTTATCTTTATTTTATGAATTTGAAGCTGTGGTTATTATAAAATGGGGGAGAGAAAGAGAAAAGTGAGAGAAAAAGAAAAGTGAGGAAATTTTATCTTTACATGGTCACCAAATTTTCTTTTCATAGAGGGATGTAATTCCTTAAAAAAATTACTTTTTCTAGTAGTGTGGTGTTGGGACACTCTCTTTTGAGAAAGGAAATGTTTTGATAAAAGTCAAAAAAATTAAGTTGTTTACAAAATATCAATTTTTGAAAATAATTAAGAGAGTTTTAAAAGTTATTAATGAGTGTTGTCAATAAATTTTAAAGGAGATATTAAAGAAATTTTATTATGTTTTTGTTTTTAACAAAGTTTTTTATTTATTAAAAACTAATTTTTTTGTAAAAGAATGTTTTTGTTCTTCAGAATCGGACCCAGTCCATCAGAATGAGTTTTATAATAATGTTGAATGTTTGAATCCAAATATAAATGGGTAGAAAAATTTTTATCTTTGAGAGAGTCGTTTTCTATACATAGGTTTCAGGACATAGGTTTTTATAGTTAGCAGTACCAGATGCAGAAGGTATAAGGAAGATGGAAGCTGGAAGTTCTGTAAAGTTATTGATCAGATGCACCATCAGACTCAGATCCATCATCATGAAGTTCAAGATTTATCACACTCTAATTTGATTATAAATTCAAAATGTTCCTAAAGAGGATGTTTTAAGAAAGTGAATTCAAGATTTATAAAGTTTTCATACTTTCTAAATAAAATCAGATGATGATTTTTTGGTCATGGAGTTCTCATAAATCATGATAAAGTCTCATGATAATTTTTTTTAAAATGGAGGTTATTAAAGGTCTTTGAATAGTTTGTATTTGTTCTAGAAACCTGGAAACAGAAGATCAAATCCAGAAGTACTGGACACAGAATTGTTTCAGGAGTCTAATTGTGTAAAGCTAATGAAATTTGAAGAATTTCAACATTAATAAGTGAAGCTATCATTAGATGCATAACATCATAATGATTATCCCATCATAATGGGAATTACATAGTTATCATTATTCCATCAGAATGACTCTAAGAAGTAAAGTTAACTGGACTGACTCTGAGGAGGAATATATATCATACCAAGAGAAGACGCTTATCCTTCGGATTAGGAACAAGAACTGACTCATCAAATGCATGCCTCACGCCAATAACACATCAGATTTAGAACATCAAAGTGACCAGATTTACTAATGTCAATCCATTAGACATAGATCAGTTATGAAAGTGTGAAGATTATAAAATAGTTGTGTTTACTTGAGAAGAAACAAAGGGAGAGTTCAAGTTTAAAATTGGATGAGTCATGAAACTGATAATTCATCTACTGAGAAAGTTCATCGTTACTAGATGAAAAAGTTCTATTGTACTGAATAAAAGTTAGGAAGTTCGAGAAGGTTGACTATGTAGAAGAACCAAGAAGATCCTAGAAGGTTTGTGAAGAGTTTAACTGGTCAAACTTGAAAGTAAAATATGTATAGATCTAGGAGTTTTTGAATTTTAGGGATTGGGGAAAGTTTTCCAGTTTCCCACCTTTTTAATTTTGGGATTCCTATAAATAGTTTCTCAGTACATTCATACTTTGAAATTTTTTCTCAAGTAAGAAAAAAGCAGAGTGCTAAGGAATCTGAGTAAGAGTTATTTCTAAAAAGAGATCTCATTATAAGGTCGAACTTCTATTTTTTTCTATTTACTAGGGTGATCATCATTGTATTGAGTCAATCAGATTTAGGAATATCATACTAAGGAAGACTAGACTGAGAATTTGAGTAGAGTTTGAGAAGTTAAGATTGAGAAAGGGAGAATCATATTGAGTAGATCAGACTGAGTCAATTAGATTGTGTTCATCAGACTAAAGGCCATCAAAATTAGGGTCATTGGACTCATGATTTTTTACGGATCATATTGAAAAAGTATTTATATTTTTTTAGATCATTTTTTTATAATCCAAAATTTTAAATTAATAGGTGTTGGTATAATCATTACTAACAGGATATAGAAGGTGTACGATGAGAGTTAGTATAAGTTGTATTCACTTATTCATTATAATGAATTTTCATATACCCATGGGAGTGGATATGGAAAGGATGTTGGTTCTCACACTGATTAAAAACCTTATAAATATTGTGTGATTTACTTTCTTTCCTAATTTTTCATTCATGAGTATTTACTAAAAGATGATAAGTATATTAACTTTAACAGGTTGTAGGGGTTAACTTTTAAAAGTATTAAAACTTATAAAAAGTGAAAAAATAATTCAACCCTCCCTTGTAAGTTGTTATTAGGTCCTTTTTAAATTCATTACCCAAAAGAATTTTATAATCAAAAGAATAAATAATGTAGTAGTTCAATGAAATAAATTTACAACAAGATTTTGTTGATTCTTGTTGCGATGACCATTATATGATTCCCACTTGAATAATGTGAGTTAAGTTAAAGATAAAGGACTATAACACTCAATGAAATAGACAAAAATGGATTATACATGTACTATATTATTGATCAAACATTGAGGGATATAGTTCCTACAAAAATATTCCTTAATTTGGTGATGTAGTCGTGAGAACCTTCTACTCGTAGTAGGTCATGGATTTCATCAATTATTAGAGAAATGGTTTCTCCAATCTTCAAATTCATTTTTAGAGAATTTTTAGACTTATTTTTTCCTCATAAAACACATGTTATGGGTAAAACATATTTAAAATAGAATATTTCATTTCAAAGGATTAATTTTTAGATATTGAAGAGCCAAAACATACACCTAGATAAAAATTCATAGCCCTTTTAATTTAAACTTCTTTTAAAGGAGTTTTTTAAAATTTAAATTAGTGATTTGTCAGTAGAATCCATAAGTTGCATCAAGAAAAAGTTCCCACACCCTATTATCATGAACTTTATTTCCAGACATATTCTTGTGAGACTTATTAACAGGTTCCATATTGTCATGTGCCCAGGTGAAATCCACATTCTCACCCAGGTCAAACCCATGCATGCATGCCCAGTTTAACTCTACACACATGAACAACATACTCAACATGAATACCTGTATAATATTTATACATGATTATATGAACCCTATTTGTGAACTCCCATACTCATACCTAGGTGCCTGAGTAGTTATGAATGGTTACTTGGGTGAAAAGTCCAATCTAAACAATAAAAGGATCCCCCAGACACCCATTTCAACACCAAGTGTAGACGGAAGTGACACTCGAATAACCTGAGGCCACATAGTATATGCCTATGCACCCAACCTCATATAATGTGGATTTTGACCAGTCCTTGGAGTTATGCCTTAGGTATCCTTATATTTATCCATACTTAATCTCTCTCAATGTGAAGATAAAGTATCATGGAACCTAGGTATATTCAACTTGAGTCATTCCTAGCCTATAAGGCCACACTTGAGTGCCCACTTTCCCTAGTCACTTACCAAGGTGTATATTCACCTAGGTCACCAAAATAGAAGCTCATTTATCTTAGTTTCCTACCTGGGGATTCCTAGCTAAACCAAGATGGTATATACCATGTGGGATTTTCTCTCATACCTATGTTTGGGATCAATAATGGGATATAGTCTTAGGACTTTGGCCCTATCCTTCAACTTCCATCACTACTCCCATGAAAAATGTTGAGTCACACTATAGATTTTTTAGGTCAGGTAAAATATGATTTAGGGTCAAAATACCAATAATACCCACCTTAATCTTACAAATACCTTGATTCAAAATATTCCTCTTGGTTACCAAAATTCCTAGAGTTAAGATACTCCTCTTGTTTTCCTAAAATTCCTTGAGTCAATATTCTCCTCTTGGTTTTCCAAAATATAGTGAGTCGATATTATCCTCTTGGTTCCTCAAATGACTTGAGTTAAGATCCTCCTACTAATTTCCTAAAATACCTCAACTTAATTACCTTCTATTGGTGCTTAAAAATTATTTCACTTGACTCATTTTTTTGGTTAAACCAGAAAGATATTCTCATGTACAAGTCCCAAATAATGATCTAACTAAAATCACTTAGCTGTATCTTAGACAGAGTGCTACAAGACTTCATGTGTGCCTCCCCATATATAATAGGCTTCCAAATAGTGGTAAAATTATATGATCAATGTTAGGGATACTATACTCTCAATATCAGTACTATCAATATTGATAAATAACCTAGAGTCATCCATGACCTATAATCAGAGTACACAAAAATAACATACAACCATGAAGTATCAAATGGATATATAATTCATACATTCATACATCACATAAGAATACCCATAGGTCTAGTCACATACATAAGAATAAAAAAAATAATGAAATACATAAATTGGATCTTTAACTACCCTAAGCCTCACCTCAACCCTTCTCCAATACCATCGAGCTGCTCCTGCCTGAAGCACTGAAGGAATTCCAACCTAAAAGATAAAAATAAGGTCTATATAAACACTAGGATTCCCATGAAAGGTGTTAAATAAACCTTAGTAGGGTCTAAATAGGTTCCACTAATATACACCGTTACATACATGTGTATGCATATGGAGAGTAGATAAATAGGAAACATGACATAAAATCATGCACATAAGATCATTGTGCACTAACCGGACACCATGAAACCCAACCCTAATCAGTTAACATCCGAAGAAAATGTCACCTTTACATAATCCATTCCCATTCCTTATAAATCCAGGTAGTGTTTCATGATTTTTCATAACCACTACCCTCTCACTCAAGGTAGGGTACATTCCAAACGTCAGTCACATCATACCAAGTCTTGGCCTCTACACTCTCACATAGGGAATAATTCCCAATCATATCTTGGACCAATGAATCCCAATTAGAGTGGTCCATAATAGCATCCTCTCACTTTGTGTGAGTCCAAACATCATGTTCCAAAACACTATCCTCTTACTCAAGTTTGGGTCCCATCCTATAGTCCTGAACTCTAAACTCTCACTAAGGGTAGGGTCTCATATAAAGTTTTAACCTCTACCCTCTCACTCAAGGTATGATCACATATCAAGTCCTAACCTCCACCATATCACTCATGGTAAGGTCTCATATAATTTCATGACCTCTCTTTTCTCACATAGGTTAGGGTTTCTCACCACATATTTAACAAATACCCTCTCACTTAGTGTGTTCCATGCCAGAACCCTCTCACTCAGATCCTGGCCTGGTATAAATCCTCTTAAACAACCACATGGTCATAATAAACACATTTACACAATAATAATCATGGAATAATATCCCATCCTAAATATACCACAAAGGATCATAATTCCAAACCCTAGCTCTCAACTATCCTCTCATACCACCCACACATCATATACCTGGGTCACAACCTAATGCTAGTTTCTTGTGACTTATCCCAATTTCTCAAAGCACAAATCATCACCCACTGTTACTTATTGGCTAGAATTACCAAGATATTATCATACACATGACTATGAAATGTCTAACCTATAAATATTATTTCCTCACCCATAATCCTATCACTAGGATCTTTAGACCCAGCCGAGTCTTACTTTTCAATACCAACCCATCGCCATAAACCCATAGCGACCCTATATACTATAGACCATATCTGAACCAAAACCCAAGTGGATAGTCCATATATCTCTTCCAACTATCAAATTGATTTCCTATTCCCAATCACCATCGACCAGGAAAATCCTATTCCCTAAAGACATATATGAACTTGTTTTCTAGATATTAAGAAAATTCTCACAACCCATACATAGGTTGTGTCTTACTTCACCCTAAGGATAGATATCATTAAATCACTTGGAGGAATTACTCCCCAACACACTGACTTTATCCTTGAAGGAATTTAACTTTCCAAAAAACACACCAAGACTCCAATATAGCCCTCAAGAGGTAATTCCCAATCATTCATGAGATGTATGATCATGTTACCCATAACCCTATGCCTAATCCCTCCGTACCTACACTACTAAACTTAGGGAATCCAATATAGGATATTTAACACTCATTTAGATCTACTAGACCTATACCAGGTCTCTCAAAACTAAATTGATATCCACTCCCCCTTAGAGGAAGGCCACCGAGTGCTTCCAAAATACCCAATATGTAAAGGGGAACTTTCTCTAACTCTAAGAGGCTTAATGCCATAATATTTCATTACCAAGTATTCCCTAAATGCATATAAGTTTTATATAAACCTAAAAATCCATGCAATCATACACAATTATGTATCAATATACATATAGTTAATTATTTTAGGAACCACCTACATTATACACATAGTTATCCCCTATTATATGCTCTTCTCATCTTTGACCAAGATCATGATAAGACACACCAAGCTATACCAACATCTTTATCCCCTATCTCAAGCCACAATATCCATAAAAATTAATCATAAAATTCTTATAATTAATTTAATAATTCATTGTATAATTATAACTAATTAAATAAATTAACTCAATGAGTCATGACCTTTGAAAACCCACAAATCCACCTCATCTCATCAAAACCATGAAAAAAAACATGACTATATGTGCTCCTTATTTAGGGACATTCACTATCCACCACACATAAAAGCCTCTGGAATCAGGATGATTTCACTATGATTTAGTGTAATAATCACTCAAATATCTATCTGAAAACTAAAACCAAATAGAGATGACAAAGGCGTAGAAAATTAGAGGAATGAGAAGGGAAAAATCACCTTGATTTCCATGAAACCACCCATGGATCACCCATCACCAAGTGGATCTTCAAGGGTAAAGAGATGTGAAAATATGGGAGAATAGATGGCCAAAAATATCCTTTCATGAGCTCTCTACCACTAAAAACTCAAGGGGGATTGATGATGAAATTATTATCATGCTGGTGCTAAAAAACCACCCCTAGGCCTTATAGGTACATAGTTAGGTTGTAAATGTTAATTGAATTTCTATTAGACATCCAGTACACCTCCACCGAGTAGCCAGTGGAGGTCCAGGGGGTATGGTCTCCCTTTGACAGGCCATCAGGTACTCTCCCCCACTTAGCTGGAAACTTAGTTCTCCTAATACTGTAGTTCAGTAGCATGGCCACCCGACCCAACTTTGATGCTCTTTTGATTACCTAAAACACCTCCTAAACCACCGACCATACTTTAAAAGAACTCCTAGAGATATCCAAATCCTTGGATCTATAATTTAAATTCAAATTCTCATGATTCACTTTAATCTATAATTAAAATTTATATTTACACTAAAATTACTAAATCTTAATAATGTAGGCCATTACAAACTCCCCATCATATGATAACCTGATGACATGTACACCTCATCTCGTGGAATCCCAATGTCATTCCATCCTCATCATGTAAAGAGCCCCATGTATGTCCTAGTGACCTCGCACACCCCCTTTGTCTCCCTAATGAAAAATGGATGGAGTTTTTAATGGATTTATTATTCATATCCATAATAATTTTATTCATCATGTGATGAATCACCAAGAAGTAGAGTATTTGTCTTTGATGATACTCATGAAATCTCACATGACTCCCTACCTTTTTAAAATAAAAAAGGAAATAAAATTAGGAGGTGGAGGGAGCCTCTCAGGATCATAAAACTCATGAAATGTTCTAAGGATGTCTGTAGAACAGTCTCATAAGACCCCATGACATGTCATTCTAATATCACAAAGGCTCCCCTAACAAGCCATCCTTGTCTAACAAAAGGTCCTAGACAAGGCTTCAAGATCATGAGAAATCCTTTTGATTGGAATCATGATCTTGCAATGGAAATTGGACATATAAATATGACAATATGTGTGACCTTCCACATGCCCCCATGACTCAACAAGTTCCCATTAATTGGAACTAATATAGTAAAGAAGGTATTGACATGATAGTCTCATGGTCACTGAAAATTACATGACGTGCTTGGATAGATCCACAATATATAATAGTAAAGACACGTTACATCAAAGCCTTTACCCACTCCATCCTAGATTCTTATGATATGCACCGTTCAATGTGAAAAAAACTATAGTGGATACACTGATAAATCTCCCAAGATAGCATGAAATAATGACCATGACTATGATAGGACCACCACTAAAACTCTACAGAAAATAAGTTTTACCTTTTTAATCCAATCACTAGAGAATATTTCTCAAAGTGGTGGATCTCGTGACCAAAAAGTTTTCCTTCCAGTAATATTCGAATGAAAAACCATATAAATCTTGCAGCACACATAAGCACATCATGTGATCACTTATAGATAACATGAATGACTCATAGAAAGACAAATAAAGAACATCTCGTACACTTTCTAGATCACATGAGATATAAAACAACCTAACATTAAATAAATCGATGGTACTCGTGATAAGTGGATGGAATAAATACTAAGATACTAGGTGACTTATGAAAATTAAATATATGAAAATCCTCATATGACTCTCAGTATGATATAGAACAAGGAAATCTCATTCAGATATCATGAAATTATATTAGTATAATTCTTGGATCATGTAAAGACCTCATGATGTGTCATAGAAAATCATATGTCACCCCATGGGCATGACGTCGTAGTCTCTCAAAGACCTCTGAAATTTATATCAAGAACTCATGAAATCCTTCAGACATATCTCTAGACACATACAGTGTCACCAATACCTATTAGAAATGTCTTATGATAGTACCAGATCATCTTAAATAGCTCTCGTGATGCCCTCTGATCATGCCATAAAGGTCTCATGATTCCCTCTAGACATTTCATCTAGGAAATGTGATGCCATCCATGACATTTCAAACTTACCCTCAAGATTCCTTACAATTATATTGTCCAAATTTTTCAAATGACACTAGGTAAAATCATTTAGGTCTTGTGACACCCTCTAGGAAATGCAATTAATGTCATTCCATAGATTCTAGGACCAACCATCTAGTTCTTTCGATGCCATCTAGAAAATCCATCCTTGATCATGCGACAACCATCAGACAAGCCTTCCAAGTTACACGATGTCCTCCAGAAAAGTCAACTGGATCATATATTTTCGTTTGTAAATGTTAGGAAGACACTCTCCAACATGAAAAAAGAATGTAGACCAAGATTAATGGAAAATCAGTGCATGTCAGGAAGGAACCAGGACCGGTCAGCAAGGTCATACCATGATTGGATGACCTTGCCCATACTCATTGTGTAATCCCTATACATAATATGAAGATCAGTGTGTAATCCCCAATCAACTGAACTATGATGAATCTTATCCCTACTATAACCTCAACATATAGGACGCCTCTCCAATTCCCAAGATCTATATTAGCCTTTGATGGGCCATCCGAATACATATGTCCCACACTCATGATAAATGGGAATGATTATTTGATATCCCGTGTGTCTCAAATTGAGCACTACACATATGGGATTAGGGAGTTAAAATAATCATATCTTTTTCACCATAATCCTATATCAAGAAAGGGAATCCCAATATTGGATGATTGTGCCTATCCTCAGTGTGTATGCCCTAAATATAAGGGAAATGCTAGTGTGTAATCCCCAATAAACTGAACTATGAGGACTCTGATTCCTACTATCATTAGGATATATAGGATGCCTCTCCAAGGACCTAGCTCTATATAAACCAATAATGGGATATCCAAGTATATAAGTCTCACACTCATGGGAAATGAGAATGATCACTTGCAGTCCCTTTTTTCTCATACCAAGCATGGATCACATGGTCTTAGGGAGATACAATAATCATATCATCTACAACATAAACCCCTAAAATGACTAGGGAAATGTCAATGTGTATGCCTTGATCAATTGAACTATGAGGACTCTGATTAATTTTATAACTTGGATATATATAACTCATTCGAAATTCCTAAGATCGAACTCAAAAGAACACCCACCTCAGTGTGGGTCCATTCATGTCTCTTTCATTTCAACCATCAGGACCCAATAATTCCCATGGGTTGATCACTCAACCTCATCCCTCAATAGAATGAGAAATCAATTGAACTACAATGAATCCAATTCCTTTCCTAACAAGGATATGTAGGATTCCTTTCTAAGGCCTGAGATCCATATTAGACATCCTAATGGATGTCCCAGCACATAACCACCCTATCTGTATGAAGGGAGAATACTTTCTTGATATCCATTTTCTATCACACTGAGAATATCTCACATGAGATTAGGGAGTTGAAATAGTCATATAATACTCATTAAAAATCTCCACCATCTATGGTAACATTAATATGTAATATTCAATGAGTGGCATGATACAAACCTCCCCCATATAAAGAAATCTACCTTGGGGCCATTCCCAGGGGCATGGATGAACTATAATAACTATGTTTCCAAAAAAACCAGGATAGATTTGATACATTTTTAATTCTCAATCTCAAATATGAATCCACCTAGGCTTAAGTCCCCCCATATCACTGAAATATCAACCATAAGAACCCAATCATTCCCATGGGATAAAAATTCTACCTCATCCTTTAGTGGATTATGAAACTATATGAACTAGGAAAAATTTGATTCTCTCCATAATCAGGATACACAAGATTTCCCCCCGATATGCGAGCCTGAACATTTTGTGCCTTAGAGAACTCATATATTTTATATCCATTAAACGTTAAACTGTAAAAGATGAATTAACTATGTGTGTTTTGATTCCTATAATAAATAGGATATGTAGGACACCACATAATGGATAAATCCTCTCCTAGGGATATTAAATGCCTCCTTGTGTGGCATAAAATTCTGATGCTCCTAGTTATATGGCTTTAGCACATAAGAATTTACCCATTCCTAGGGAAATGGATGAAGAACCTTAGATACATACAGATGGATTCAGTAATAAGATCCCCATCTTTTTCAAAAAGTGAGTCTTAACCCATTATCATTTTGATAGGGTAATTGGTCCCGTATCGGGAATATGAATAGATTTGTGAACATATCTTACATCTATTAGATAGTCCAAGAGTAGTAGATAATCCCCCCCAAAAGTTTGAGATAATCTTGACCTCCCATCATCTTGACCAATGTGAGTCCATAAGTGTAATTTTTCACAAAAACCTGGGTGATCACTAACCTTTGGAAATCATGTCTATACCCACATAAAGATGGGGGAACCAGTGGTATTTTCCATTAAAGAGAGACAAAAATCACATGTTATTAATGATTTATCATGAAGTAAAAAATATAAAATCAATTATTAGGCCAAACCGATCCCCCTCGATGAGGGTTTCTCAGTTTCACTCTTTTTCCTGATGAAACATGATCCTTCAATTATATTAACACACATCCTATTACATTATTGTTTTTCATTAGTACAAAACCCATACCCTTCTTTGATCAATCACTATATATCAAAAATAATTCCTTGATTGTGTATACTATAAGTAATGGATCAGTGATTAGACTCTTCTTCAACTCCTTGAAGCTCTATTCCTATTCATTAATCTAGAAAAAAATTACTCCCTTGTGAGTTATTTTGGATTGTGGGTTTGCAAATCATGATAATTTTCTTAAAAACACATTGATAGTACTCAACTAATTAGAGGAAACTATAGGACTATGTTACGAATATAGGTATGGGTTATTCTTTATTCACCATTGTCTTTAAAGGATAAAAAAATATACCATTACTTATGATAAAATTCACCAAGAATGTTACTTGATATATCCAAAAGTCTCATTTATTGTACATGGAATATTACTTATCCTTTATCAATATCTCTAGCACAATACTCAAATTATCTTCATGTTCGTATTTTATTTAAGAGTATATGAGAATATAATTTTTAAATATGACCCTAAATATTCTTATTTAATCTTTAATGACTCTATTAATAAATTATAATAAAATTTACTAAGAGTTTTTTATTCTAAATGGAATCACCATTAAATCATACTATCGATACCTTTTATAGATAGTAGCCTTGAAAATATTCTGATTATTTACCATCAATTGATGATATCTCAACCAAATATCCACTATTAAAAAGTGTAAACCACATAATAGTTGATTGAATAAATATCAATCTATGGAAGAGTATATATTTTTGTAATCACAAAATTTTTAAGTTCTTGATATTCAATGAAGAGATTCATTGACCCATCATTATTTTTAACAAATAGGACTGGAATACTCCATGGTGAGAACCTGTGTGGATGAAAACCAAGTCCCAATTATCTTATAGTTTCATATTTAGTTCCTCTATTATAGTTGGGGCTATTATATATGGATTAATAGATACATCTAGAGATCCATGTGTATGTTCAAATGAGAAATAAATCACTTTATTGGGAGGAAGGATACATAACCCTTTGTGTAGTAAATCAGTATATTACCTTATAATTTTTATTTACTCAAGGATGATCCTCTCATTTTATCAATTATTTGTGAAATATATTAATTATATTAAGGAAACAATATCCATAATTCAGAAAAATTTTCTAAAGGCGATTCATCATTCTCCTTAGAATTTTCAGATCATATATGTTGATGGAATAGGGACTACAATGGGTGAATAAGCCTTTAATAAAATTACTATCATTATTAAAATTAACAATATCATTTGGTTGATAAAATTATTAAACAACTATTTCATAAGAGAATAATAATAATAGTGGATGTGTCAAGAGTGTTTGAAGAAAAATAAAGAGAAGAACAAAAGGAATTGTTGTTGTAATTTAGATCTAAACAATCCTAATATACTCTTCACATCAAAACTGATGGAGTATAAAACCTGCTATAAATGATATATATACTTTTACATGATATAAATATAATAATAGACTTTTAAACCAAGATGAATCCCAACCTAAGACTTTGTGAGGACTAGCCCCAAACTTAATAACATATTGCCTTTTATTGGAGTTGATAGAAAACTATGAATTGTATAAGGATAATATATAATCTAAGTGACATTAATTTTGGTTCTTTAAAAATAACCAAGGTCTATTCCAATGTAGTATATCCTGTGAAAGAAAACAGTAAGTGTATAACACTACTAGAAAAAATATTGAATAAATATTAAAACTGGATAAAAGTAGATAGATAACTGTTTATGAAAATAGTTAATAAAGGACCTTATGAATGATATATGTAGTGTAGTAAAATCATTCCAATAGATTTATAGTTTAAATCTTCAAGGTGATGTGGAATTAGAATAATAATTGATCAACCATTGAGATTTCATCACAATTAATGTAAATAATTGAGTATTGTATCACATGATTGATGTAAGAGTATGAATGTATGAGATCCCCTATTATCATTTTCAACCATGGATTCTATTCTAATAATCCTTAATTCCTTTAAATAAAAATTTATTTATACTATAAACTCTAGTAAACAATTATAATAATAAAACTGGTAAAATTGGATTATTAAAAAGAGGTAGAAATGTGAGAAATTATCATTTCATAATAATCATACAACTCACAACCAAAAATTAAAAAAATGAACATTGATTCAAAAAAATATTAAATCCCTTATTAAACAATATAAATTTTCTACATAATAATATTTCAATTAAATATCCCATGTAAATAACAAGTTTGAATGTATAATACATATCTCAAAAACATTCCTTTTAAATAAAGCAATGAGCATGAAGAGATTATAAAAAATTAATAACACCATACTAAATAAATTTAAAAAGTATCAATGAGTTAAATATAAACTAATATTTATTTATAAATAACATAATATAAAAAACAACATAAAATAATTAAAAAAATTCAGTTTCAAGTTGTATGTTTCTTTCATGAAACTAAAACAACCTTAAATATTCATAAAAACAAGTTTAAAAGAATGGAAAACACTTTTCATATGTTCGACATGTTTAATATGAATTTATAATTTAATTATAAACATATAAATTTTTTAACGAATATTTAAAAAATCAATAAATGAAACAAAATTTAAAATAGTGCCTAATTTCGGATTATAGAATAACCTATAGAAATTCCATCAATCTACATAGGCAAATTCATGTAGGGGGTTCTATATGTAAATGAATTAATCACATAATGTAATCTATATAGGTGATTAATTTATGAAAATTGACTTAACCAAATCTATCTAGGTGATTCACATAAGTGATTTATATAAGTGAATTCATCGCATAAGTGATTCACCTATCAGAATTCCTAAAAAATCTAAATAGATTGAATTTTCATATTTTTGATAAAAATAAATAGATAAAAGTGGAATTTTATTTATATCCAATTGAATTTTATTTATATAATTTCATTAGATTTAAAAATAATAAACAATCACCATAATCAAAAATTTATAGCTCAATTTATGATTAAAAAACTATAACAAAATATTTTTTTGGAAAACTATAGAAAATAGACTGAAAATATAAAGTGAATTCTAAACTAATTCCATAACTAATAGAGATAAAATCAATAGTTGATGTATTCTAATGAAATTTATGTTATATTTTTATCTTTATATGAGATAAAATAATCACTCAATTTGGAATTATTAATCTCAATATATGATCAAGATACAGAGGGTAATCAATTATAGGAAATAATTAATGTGAATTTGAAAATGGCTACATGAATTAAAAATCATCTATATGGTTATGCATTTGGATATGTGGTGAAAATTATTTTTTATATGGTAATAGTAAAAACCATATCTAAATGATATTTTAATTTCCAAAATAACTTATTAATCCTCATAATACCATATAAAAATCGTAGAACATGTTATGAAAAATCAAAACATGAAATATAAAGATATTTTAAGAAATGAATAATAATTAAATGATCAAGAAGATGCATAATTTAAACAATATTAATTTGAAATTATTACTATATTTAAATAAAATCAATGAAATATATATTTTTAATTATGAAAACATAAAGTGGTTGAAGGATCAAACCAATATTCTCCCTCTTTTTGATAATTACAAAACGAAGTATAATTTCCAAAACATCTCCCACTTTATGAAATTATAAAAAATATTAGGTTTAGAAATAAAAAAAATAATGTATTTTTTAAGGTAATGACACAACAAAAACATTATATTTTTTGAATTTTTTTCCTCAAAATGATATTTTTAAAACATGTACAACTTATTATGAAAAATAATAACATAAAATATAAATATCTTTTATGTAATAAAAAATTATTATATAGTTAGGATTAATCATACATTAATAATTATATAGTTCAATGTGTTAATATATTTAAATTAAATAAAACAAATAAATCTTTATAATTATCAAAACATAAATTTCTTCAAGGATGCACTAAAAACACTTGTGTATAATCATAGAATGATTTGGGATATGGAAACTGATTTATCTCTCCAAGATGTTGATTTTTTATATAGATAAATACATTCAATCCTTTCTCAATATAGAATCAAATTCCAAAAAGGGAGTTATAATAAGGTTTGATGAAATATTATTCCAAAAATTGTTAATTGGGAAAGATTTATAATCTTTAGATTAAAAAATTTCACCACTTGGTATTTTTACTTATAACTAAACACCCATTACTTGAGGTGGTGTGTTAATATTATTAAAAAACTTATATGATTTAAAATAATATGTAGAATTATCATTATATATGATATTTAATGTTCATGGATGGATAATAAGTGCACATTTACCCATTTTATCACTGTCCTAATAATTTACTAAAACCATAATAAATTTAATAATGATAATACTAAAATTAAAAATTATATAAAATGGGAAAATTTAAACTTAGAAAGAATAACTCATAAATGAAATGTATATCCAAACATATAAATTTACATGTTTCAATATTTTTTATTCATGTTCTATTTATAAATAGGTTCTATAACAAAATACTCAAAAAAACTACACCATTATCTAAATTCCATCTCTATAAACTTGATTATCATACACATATTATTATATTATTTTCACATAAATATTCAAAACACACATCGTATGAATTTAAAGGCTTGGTGTATTTGGGAGATTAGTTACATAAAAAATTAATATAGAAAATAATAAATGTTTATATAATTATTGATAATGTTATCCTAAATATATTTTATCATTAATTACAAAACTGGATACCCTAGGGACATAAAAAAATTATAGTGGGGCTATTAATCCATGTTAGGGAACAATCAACATCAAGAAGTATAACATATATATCAAGAGACATAACATGATATAATAAAAAAGAAAGGTTATATATAGTAAAAAGAATTATTTTTTTGAAGAATAATATATCATATGATCATGGAATCTGAATAATTTTTAAACAAAATAAAACATGACATCATAACCAAAAGTAAAGACTCACTAGAAATACTACATAACATAGCATGGTGGACTTATTGCTCATGCACTATACATTAAATCTCATGAGAACAAAATATTATGAAATTCATTTGGGGATGTAAAATTATAGTCTCATTGATCACAATATAATATGTAAATGTATATTTTTATTAAATAAGTAAAATAAACCATTAAAAAAGAATATTCATGAGAAATACCCTGAGAATGAAATGGGTTACACAATCATATATCAAAGTATATCAAAGTGATATATCAAAATGAACCCTAATAAAAAAATTATTAAATAAAATTGGGTATTTATATATGGGTATATATTTATAAGACATGAATAAGGGTTTCAAGTGAATATAATTCATAAGACATTTGTTGAGAATTTTAATAAAAATGAACCTCTTAACGTTGCTTTAAGAAATGAGTAAAGAAGCATTAAATAAGGTTACCTCATGGTGTTTTAATTAAAAATATAAATTATTAACAATATATTTTATATAAAATAATTATTATTTTAGGGTGTAATAAATGAGAAAATATGTCAAAATAGTGACGTATTAAATGGAATAATGTATATAAAAACTCCCTTTAATCGGGGTTTTTTTAAAGTTTAGAGTGAGAGGGGAACTTGAAAAATATATATATCCCTAAAAAATAAGTTCTAGATAACATTGTATATATGTATGGAAAAAATATAAATAATATATAATAAGTATATTTTAATAATAGGGAAATATGTATAGGTGCAGAGAGAGAAATAATAACATAAAATATATAGAGGTTGGTTTGGGAGTTCCATTACCTTAGGTCCCGACTCACTTGGTATGCATGTATAACCTCTTGAATAGTCAAATTAAATTTATTTAATACCTTATTAATAAATTTTTTCTTGTATATTTAATTTATTATTAGTTTTTCATGTTTTTAATAATAATTTTATTAAGTCATTATGCTCATTTTCATCACTCTGTGGATGTTTGTTTCATGATTCTAAGACCATGTCGGTTTATTAATAATGATAGAGGTTCTTATCAAATGAGTTAATATCTAAAAAAGTTAAATGGTATGGAGGTAATGTATTTAATTTTATTAAGGGTTACAAATATAAAATATTCTTAAAAAATAGATGTCATTGATAGATTATAAATGTTATCATTTTATTATAATACATTTAGGTAGTTTTCCAACAATGTCAAATTTAATTGGTTTTATTTGGTTTCTATGTTTATTTATCTATTAAAAATATAAAAAATAGAATATAATTATAACTATAATATTTAATTATTATGTGATTATTACAAAAATCTATGAAGACGGTGATGAAAAACAAAATACGTCATCCTCAGAGGTTGTGAACTGACCATAATAAAAGAGATATTTTCAATTTATAATAAATTGGAGGAGGGAAGATAATAGTTATTACATTAATACAATAAAAGTTTAGTATAATTAAGATACTTATTTCATTATGATGGTGTGGTTAGGATATATTTTAATAAGGTAGAATAAGGAATAAACTTAAAATATCTCAGTTGAGATAGTTACCCCTTCCTTCAGATGCCCCCTTGGATACACCACTTGATATAAGGGAATGGTGTTTTGGTGATCCTAAAAGCATTTGAATTAGGATAAATGAGTTTGGGAGGATTTAAGATGATATTTTGAGAGTTATGGAATTTATGGTGTGAGGATATGTGGGTGGTAAGTATAACTAGAGGAGAGGGGTGTTTTGAACAAAAATTTCATTAGGTTTTAATTTTTAATCAAGACTAACAATAGTTATGATTCTTATGAATATATATAGCTATTAGAGCATATGATTCTAGGATAATTGTTTCATACATAATTAAATATGTAATTAATAATCTATTTAATTTATAGTGTAAATTTACATATTTTTTCATATTTCACTATTCACCAAAAAATCAACTTTTTCAAAAAATACCAAAAAATTCACCTGAAAAAAACTATAATATATAGATTATATCAATTTTATTAATTTTTTTTCTAAATATGAGAAACATAATATTTAAATAAAATCATTATTTATTAATAATACCACTTTTTCAATAAAAATCAAATTTCTGACCCTTTAGAAAAGTTACATGTCATTTTAAAAAATTATAATCTCATTTATATAAAAAATATACTATTTCATAAAAATATTTATTGATGTTAAAATTTTAATTTATATTTTTTAATTTATCATAAAAAATTATACATAAATATAATAAATCATATAGGTTTTTCAAAAAATATTTAATGAAGTTAAAATTTAATTTGATAGTTTTGAATTTATCATAAAAATTTATACATAAAGATAATAAAACATATACATTTTTAAAAAATATAGTTACTGTTTATTTGTATCAAATATATGTTTTATCATATTTAAAAAATTCATTATTATATAAATTTCATATATTTTTAATCATAAGATACATAATACGTTATTTTACTATTTCATAGGCCAAATTACTATTGTAATCATCTAGTTACTATTCCTAATGGTTATGTTACTATTCCAACAACCATATACGTTTTATATTTCATATAAACACCTTATATTTCCTTTATTAATCCCTCAATTTAAGTTTTCTCATGTTCATATTCATCATTTTAAAAATATCATTTACCTTAATAATGTTTTTTTCTTTTTATAGTGTAGTTCACAGGTGTGACTATTCTAAGGGACCAAAGTGATCCATGTTTTCTTATTCTATTTATTTTATTTTATTTTTTATGTTTGTTATCTCAATTTATTATTATTAATTTTAGTGGATATATTTTTACACTAAATTTATTTTTGTAAAATAATATTTATAATTTTTGGTTTTTATCATGTAGTGCATGTGTTTTTAAATAATACTGAAATATGACATTTATTATGGAGGCCAATTCAATATATAAAGTTTTGGGTTTTTATATTACTTTCATGAATTTCCATTATTCTAACACATCATCCCAAGATAACCACCATTAACGGTCATCCATATTCTTCAAGAGTATCCTTACTAAAATTCATTAAAATCAAAAACCACCATCGTCAAACACTAATTTGGACCACACCAACTTTCAATTCCATCCTCAAAAAACAATGAACTACCATTGAATTAGAAAAGTGTAAAGGGACTATGACTATCTTAAAAAAGCCTTTGAAGGCCTATAATTGGGATCCAAAAATAAATTCAGTGATGTAACACACTTCCATAAATCCTTCACCTAGACGACGATCAAGTTAAAGAAAAACATCTTACATCTATCACTATTTTACTAGTGAAATTCTTCTAAGAATCAGTAAAACACACACTAGAAGTACCCAATATTCATCCAAATGATATCAAAACCACCTGACCATGGTTCTTTTAAAACTCGATAAACCATTAACTAATGTTCTAATACCATTCTCTGATAAAAATTTTATGGATATAAGTCATTATAACAATATAAACTCTGTTACCACTTATTTGCGATTGGGAAATGCCTATTTTTATTTCAAAAACTCATGTGTCCCATAAAGATTATAGGGTTTATATCCAATAATCCAAAATGACCCCTATGAAACCTCAAATACTAGAAATGGTCATCTAGTTGGTCCAAATTATAAAACACATATGCAAACCCATTCTCTGAAACATGGAAGTCAGCATACCCTAATAATCACACTGGTCCACCAGTCTATGATTTTTTTCATTTATTTTTAGTCAAAATAATGTTCCATAAATAATGAAAATTAAAATAATAAACACATAACATATAAATTAAAAAGTTCAATATTTCAATTATGCAGTTCACATGAAGTACAACTCTATGATGGGACACTATAACCATTCATTCAAGGGAACATATAAAATTGAGAACATGTATTACATGAGAAACCTCCTTATAGAAACCCTATAAAAACCAAGTTATATGGGAATCATTCAATGATATGATTCAACCTTAACTTTCATACATAAAATAGCATTTTAGAATGAATATCAATTACATAATATAATAAATTGCACTGTAGAACAAATATGGGTTTTTTTAAAATTAGCTTTATAATGTTCTTATTTTACAATAAGTCATAGATATTTCCCATAAAATTGTACACACATTATATCCTTATATTCACATCACTCATAATACTCATCTTAATATACTAGGTAATGCAAAAAATAAAAAATTGTGGTCCCATAACCTCAGTAAAGGGAAGGATAAGAGATAAAAATCGAAAGACATATGTTAGTGTAAGATGAATACAGAGGTATGGAAACATAATCAAGGTGATTGAACATAAGATAATAAAATCATTACAATAAAACACTAATCATAAATCATGATTCATGACTATTTCCATTAGAATGGTATGGTTCCCCAAGTTTAGGAAACATGATGCCCAACAACTATAATGATGTATTTATTCTTCCATTACATACTTTAGCATCAGGTTCACAATAATTATTTGATGTTTTAATATTTGGAGTAGATTATTTATTGTGTGTGTGTGTGTGTGGGGGGGGGGGGGGGTTCAAGTATGGTTGAAAACCCATTCATGTAGGGTTTACCATTTCCATCTTTTGTGGAAAATCCAAAGGATCCCATATCTATAACAAGGTATATACCTTCTTTCCAAATGTAGGCAGTCTTTTTGGGTTTTTAGACCCAATAATGATTAGGAACACACATTTATTATAGGGAGTAAGGTTGATCCCATCACATCCTTTTGGGGGGGATTGTTTCTTACTCCAGCACTCTCTTATAAATTTATGATATGTTCATATATCTATTCCAAATCCTGATAGAATACTAGTTACCCTAAAACAATAATCGAGTGTTGAATCCTTATACATGTAGAGAAGTTTCTATTAATGAGACTGTATTTATTTATATGAGTTCCACCTTTCATATATTATTATTTCTTAGTAATGGGTATCTTCTCTTATTTTTAATCCAGATAACTAGTCACTCTGAATTTTACTACCGTTTAGGGATTTTATTTGTATCTCGATGATGATAATGATCCCTTATGATGCATATTATGTATTTTTTTCGTAATAGGACTCAATATCCAAGTAACCATTTATGTAAAAACTATTCAGTTTAGAATTATGTGGAAAGGATATATATGAGGGATCCTAGGAATTAGGTATGGAGCTCAGGATTTAGAATGATTTACTACATATCTTTATAATTATAGAAAAAATATTTTTTGTATTTTAGTTAATTCCTTTGGGACTTTCATCAGGTTAGATGCCCTTTCCTAGAAGAAGTTTTATCAAGTCACATAGTGGGGCTTACACACAAAGGTTTCCCTAATTGGGGAGTTTTTTGATGCTTGTGATATTATCATTTCAAATCCATAATTCCACACGAGTGATGATGGATGTGAGAAACCCGTGATACACTACTACAAAAACAACCTATATCAGTGCTCAAAACGGGCTTTAACAATGCTAAAAAAGCATTGTAAAGCTCAGTGCTAATATGGGGGGGGGGGTCCCTTTTATCAGTGCTCCAAAAAGTGCTGATAAATTCCCCTTTTATCAGTGCTAAAAAAAGCGCTGATAAAAGAACCCTTTATCACCGTTTTTTTAGCGCTGATAAAAGGGACCTTTATCAGCGCTTTTAAAAAGCGCTAATAAAAGTCAAAAAATAAAAATAAAAATATAATTAAATAATGTGGGGAGAGATTTTAACAGCGCTTTACCCCCCTTTTATCAGCGCTAGGAGGTCTCCCGCATGCTGCCCTTCCCGCACATCCTCACACGCGTGCACCCCTTTGCGCTTCAACCTGAACTCGAACCCACAACCTCCCCCTTTCGTGGCTGCACCTTTACCACTAAGCTATTTCATTTGTTTCTCTATTTAATGATATATCTATTTATATATATATATATCATTATATTTATTCGTATATTGACATAGATTCATATTAATATAAATATATCTATTCATATATTAGTATATATATATTCATTCGTATATTAATATATATATATATATTTTTAGTTATAAATTTTTATCCGTATATTTATTTTTATATTAATATATACTTATAAGATTAGTTTTAAATACATTTATGAAATATGTTTTTATGTGTGTTTATAATTAAATGAATAAATACATACATACATATATACAACACACACACATACACATATATATTTTTGAATAAATAAATATATATGTGTATTTGAAAATATATAGAATGTTAAAATGATCATAAATTATAATCTGGAAGACCATTTCAACTCCACAACCAGTCAAATCGAAGAAAATGAAACAATATTCGATATAATATGTGGTACAGGGCTAAAAGACCTCCAGATCAGAAGTTATACATATTTGAATGTTAACAAATCTGGGTATCCTGACTAAAAACACAGTTTGGAGGCCTTTTGGGCCTTTTTTGGCCTTAAAAATTTGACAGTCTTTTCCTCAGTCATTAGTGCGTAGATCTCGTCGTAGGATTTGATTTGATATGTTGTAGAGATCAAACGGACACCCGGATCAAAAGTTATGTCCGTTTGAAGTTTGAGTTACATTTTCAACATATTTTAGATCTTTTATTAATTGTTTTGATTTTTTGTGTCTTCAAATTGTTATTAAATGATTTTTAATTGATAATAATTATAAAATTATTAATTAATAATATTTTTTAAATATTTTAAAGCCATTTTCATTAAATTTCTTATACATTAAATTTAATAGTCTATTTATACGTATCTAAAACATATTTTAAAAATATATATTATATTTATATCAATATAAATATACTTATATGACAATAATTTATTTTCCATGATTTTTGTAAACATAAAATTTATCACCGGTAGGAAAAAGTGCTGATAAATCTCCCCTTTATCAGCACTACTAAAAAAAGCACTGATAAAGGTCCCCTTTATGAGCACTTTTTTTAGCACTGATAAAGGGGTAGTGCTTCCCTTGCCCGTTTTTATAGTATTGATAACAATAAATTACACTCACTTCATATGTATATGGGACTTGCACATTGGGTCAGTGTTGATGGACTGTTTGACATGGAGCTCAAGAATTAGGAAAGCATCCTATATATATTTCATATAATAGTAATCATGTTTCTCATAGTTAAATTAATCCCTAAACCAATGATAGGTTTGGATAGTTTATTACACTCAAAAAGATTATTATTACCCCTGAGGTTTGGTAAAGTTAGGGACTTATGCCAGGATGGAAGCCCATGACACATATTGTTTCTCTATCCTCTAAGACATAAAGAGATATTATGACCATGAAAGGTATATTGACTATTTTTTGTATGACATGAAGGCCCATACGAGATAATGATACAAATAGGGTCACATGATTGTATGAGGATAACCAATTAGGGATTTACATAGAGTTTTTCCAAGTTTGTTTTCCAGACAAAGTTGACGTGTCCTTGGGTGTATTAACAACATGTTTGTGGTGTCTAGCTGACATGTTTGACCTATCAGAAGGTTTCCACATAACATAGTTTACATGTTAGAGGATATCTTCCAGATATTTTTTTATTGTTTACCTAACATGCTAGGGGTGTCTGGACTGGTCCTGGTAATCTTCCTGACATGTCCGAGGATGTATGGACATGTATTTTTCATCTTATTGACACATATGGGGATTTATGTACATATCCTAGTTTTCTGAAAATCATGTATGTGAAATGTTGCGTGATCCAGTTGGATTTGTTTTGGGGATACTCTGTGACAAGGATTACATTTTCAAGGTGCTTTGCATGATTAAAGCAGTCATGTCTGAGTGTTGTTATTTGATCGGGATGAATTTTTCTGGGGTTTCTGTATGTTAGGTCTGACATGTCCAAGGTTCTTTGTGTGATCCAGGTAGACATATAAAAGTGGATATCTAGGAAAATGGTAAATTTTCCAAGGGTTTTATGGGTAAACTACACGGAAAATATTGCATTGTTTTAATGCGCTCGTGTGATCTTAAATGTATCATGTGACGAGGTCACACGAACATGTCTATATATCAAGATATATTCTCATGACAAGGGTGAATGTGATCACATGATCTTAAGGGAGTAATACTATGGGGTTTCACGAACATGTGAAGGTGATATATATTTGGGCCACATGCACAGATGAGGGTTTAAATGGAATATGTGGTTCATGGATGAGTATTCATGTTAGAGCCATGAACAATAGTGTTTTCATGGAAGATTTGAAAAACTAGTGAGGAATCATATGATCGTGTGAACATTTTGTATTAACCAAGGTTATCCTAATGGAATTTCATAACATTCAATTCATCATGTGATGTAATGATCTTTAAGGGATGATGTGTGGGGTTCTCACAATCACCTAGATAAATTCACTCTACGGATGAATCCCACATATCCTCATTTGTTTTATACACTTTTTTATAAATTACCTACAGTTCCCCTCTATCTCGCATCATTATTTTAAAGAGTGGGGGCAATGGTTTATATAGGAAATAGTTTCCAAGTATGCCACCTCTTTTCAGGGTGATTGTTTCATGTACAATAGCTTGAGGTGGTGGAGATATTTTCATTATTATGAGGTATTTAGGTGATATCATGTTCACTTTATTGATCATGCTATTATTGATAGCCTTTCATGACGGGATTCAGTTAGATTACCATGATCCTGAAGATTATGTAAATGATGAACGACTTTTGTGAAGTGAAGTTATGTTTTTATGAGATATTGTGATGATTTCTTCACTACATCACGTGATTATCACCACATTTTTGTGTGATACTTAGTACATATCATGAAAAAACATTCGATGATATAGATATACATGATCATTTATTCATGTGATGACTTAGGTAAGTTCTCCTATGCATACAAGAGATTATTCTTCCCTAAATAGACTCAGTCATGAATTCTAATTATATTCTTCAATCTTCATGTTATTCCATAAGATCATGTATCTTAAAGAACACTACATGACTGAGGATTTTTCTCATGATAATAATACCCACATGAAACATAAATAGATACACAATCATGTAATGCTAGAGAGATCATGCGATGATTATATTCTTTGAAATTAGACATGCATTCAAGATGAGGTTGTATACATGGGATTGGGGGTGATAAAGCATCTCAGTTAGATCATTAGAGATGGATGAACCAATGTTCATTGAATAATAGAGTGTCAGGATGTGGGATATCATCTTTTGTATGATCTCATGTAGATCCAATGATGGGTGAATGTTAAAGATGATGGCGTGGTGGAAATAAGGAGTCTCATATAAGTTTCATCAAATGGAATATGTTATTCACATATGTTCTAAGATGGAGTAATAGAATCTATGCATTATCCACCCACATCAGTATAGAGGTATGCATGGTATTCCCTTGATAAGCCAAAGCATTTCCTTAGCTAGTTATAAATGAGTATCATGGTCTGCTCCCTACCTTCACAAGCTCCAATCCATGTCAGCACTATCCTATACATCAATGCTGGACTACAAAGGGATTCTTTACCTCTTGTGTGTGCGTATGTGCATGCACTCACCCATGTCGATATCCACCTTCCCTTTGTGCTGTATCCCAATCATGGTTGAGGTTAACTCTCACATGAGCCTTGGTTGAGTTGGGTGGTGAGATAACAATGCATGTCCTATTTTTTATCTAAGGGAACCCATAAAATAATTAAAATAATTTTCACTGTAAAATGGATAAAATAAGTGAAAAATTATATGCCCTTATAAAATGATATCCCAATTCCAATCCATATTCTTCAAAAGTGACACTTCAGAGACTATCAAAATTATATCAGAATTTTTGCATGGGATTCACACATCTCGAATCATCAACGAAAAAGTTACTCGTGAACAATTTTGGGTTCCAAAAAAAATCCCTAGTGTTAGATTTGTTTGGAATAAAAAAAATATGATATTAAGATAAACGTAGATTATTTTTCTAAGTACATAGATATCTAATGGCCTTTAATATTGATCCATTTAGTGATTGGATGAATCCATGATTAGGAGTATCCTTTTCTTCAAGAATTAATATCCTTAAATTGGAATATGTATAGATTCCACGATGGAAAAGGGATTGGGATGGAATGAAATCTGCAATTATATCCAAGATATGTAACTTTGATGTCACTACATATACCAATATAATGGAAATCAATCCATATATAGTTCTAAGATGAACTTGTTTGTAGATCAGGCTCATACATAGGAGATATATGTTCATGGATTATTATCTATATGATGGAATCTTCTATATAGATCTAGTATATACATATGAATGGTGGTGTTATCACTTTGTGATGATGTCATGGGAAGGGACCCATGTTTTGGTGGAGATGTTTTACGGATCTGGCTCTCATGAAACATTTTAGGTAAAAAAGAGCATGCCAATCTAATTTTTATAGTCCTTTAGGATGCATTGAACCCCATGTAGTTTTAGGACATGATATGACTCGATACCCTTGAATAGATCCCGCAAAATTGATGGTCACTCTAATTTTTTTCCAAGGTTTGTAGGATGATAAATCATAGATTGATTTTTTCTAGGGATTGATAATGATCCCTAAAATATTTCTATCTAATTTTTTTAATATTTCCTTAATTTTTTCCTTAGTTTCATTTGGGGATATCTTAGTAGGAAAGGACTTCAATTTTTCTCAGTCCACCATTTTATAGGGTTTCAACATAAAAATTCTTATGGATTTTCCATCTCATAACCACTCAACATTTCTTGTATCACACTATGTACGTTTCCAACATGTAGGGACTCGAACTTTTCCTAGGGCTCCGTTTATGTGTTAATTCCTAGAGTGTATTATGATTCTTTCAATTGGATTTTTAAGGGATCAAAAAATTTAACATTATGGTAGTTTTGGTTCTTTTATCATGGACCATCTACTTCTATAATTTAGTTTCTTTTAGCTTGAATCATATATTGTCGATAGTGAACGATGTGTATTCTTCAAGGGATTCCAAACCCTATATCATTACTATGATTATGAAGAATGATTATCCCTGATGGGTTCCAAAAACCAATATTCTTTTTTGATATTATGAGGAATGAATTTTCATGAAGGGTTCCCACACTCTACATTCCTACTGAAATTATAAAGGATGGGTAATCGTAATGAGCTGTGACATGATACACCCTTGCTAATATTCAGTTTCATAAATGGATTTTTAGTATTAGGAACACCAAATCCACTTGGATATTTGGAATATGGGTTTTGTATGTCATAACCAAATATTTTTAATTCAATCTGGTGACATGGAGAAGAATTTCTAGGGATGATCACGAAACACTCTGAGATGTTGAGTTCCTCTGTGATATTGTCAAGGATCATGAGGATTTTAGGTTTAAAGGAGGATATTCCTATAGTTAATAGTTTAAAGGCCCCTAGGAATGATCTAATAGGGTGTACATGCATAGTCAGGAAGATGGGGTCCCCAGACCTTTCCATGGGCCATGAATGATTTTTAATGATTCATGATTTTGGATGTTAAAGTGGGATATGGTGATTAAAGATATCCAATAAGGGTCATGTCACCCTTGGGAAATTTGTATTATGACTTGGAGGCTCGGGCCCTATGACATTTAGTTTTGGTTCACATGGTGTGGGCCATAAAATAAAATGGGAATTTAATACTGCATTCCTACTTTGATAATGGGTACAATACACTGTGACATAACAACGAGGATGTTGAAAATACTTTAATAGTTTGGTTATGGGGATGGTAAATCATGGTCTAGTAAAATCCAATTCAACTGAAAATATAGGTTAGTGAATATAGGTAAACCATTAGTAATGGTAGGAACCAATACCTCATGTAGCATGAGAAATATCTCTAACATTTATGGTGGACCTCTCATTTGGGACTAAAAATCCCCTAGAACCACATTCCATGGTATTGTGTAATTAATAATCAAAACATAGTGGTGTCCCTTTGGATTAACCAGTCTATATTACCAGATTTCTATAGGCAAGAAATAGGTATAGGAGAGCCCAAGGTCCATGGGGTTCCTAGAGAAAGATACCAGCTTAGGGAATTGGTTTCTGTCAACCCAGATATCAAATATATGAATTTGGTTCATGGACAAATTAATAATGAATAATGATTTGAGAACCAAAAATTATATTATAGTGTTTATTGAACACATTTTGTGGTGACTTTGAAAATTCTCTAATCTCAGATGAGTCATTCTTGGTGATAGAAACAAGGTACAATTGGATATTCAATTAAATAGTGTGATAGTGAATTACTAGAAATATGATAGGGTATTCACGATTTAGTATGAGAGAAATACCCATATAGATTTGGCTCTCACCGAGGGGCATTGATAGAAGTGGTAAGAACATTTACGTGGGCCTCACATAAATGATGCAAGTGTCACAATGAATCCCATATTATAGAATCAAGAAATAAATAACTTTGACAAATACATTCCTTACACTTCATGAGTTTCTCTATGGGGAGGGGGCATTTTTTTATTTTTCGAATGGGACCAAGACTCAGGATATGGGAATCACTACATATCCTGTGGTAATAGGAATCAAGTCACATGTAGTTCTTAGAAAGTACCCTTCATAAGTCTGAACCATATTCATGGAGTGGTGCATGTATATATAGATATATATGTATATATATATTTTTTGTCATTATACCTAGGATTTTGGATCTCGTAATCACTACATATCCCGTGTAAATAAGAATCAAGCAACACATAGCTCATGTATAAAAGTTCCTTATGTAGGTATAACCCATGTATAGGAATGAGAGATATTCTTATATTACGACAGAACATAGGATTATAGAACTAGGTGTTACAACGTATCCTATGGTAATAGGAATCATGCCACATATATTTATTGAAATGGAAACTTCACAACATATTTTTGACCTGTATACATATAGGGGAATTTTTTCCCTTTAAATTTCAGATGGACCCTAGATTTGGGATCCAAGAATTATTACATATCTCTTATAAATAGGAATATATCCACACATATTTTATTAATTGAAAATTCCATATGAAGACCTAACATGTATGCAAAGTGTAGGAATTTTTCAATTTACATTAAGGACATAAAAGGGATTTTTGATCCGAGAATCACTATGTATCCCATGTAATCATGAATTAAGCCAAAAATAGTTATCAAATGGAAAATTACCTATGCATATATAACTCACACATATGGATGAGAGTACTTCACTTTTCATTCACAGAGATATATATCATGTGTAGTGAATCATTTATTAAGTAACATCCTTTATATAGTTTATCATTATGCGGTAAGGAAACATTTCATGTAGTATAACATCATATGATAAGGATATTATCCTATATATTTTAAAATCATTAGATAAGGTTTTCTTCCATATAGTTTATCTTCATTTTTTAAGGAATACTTCCATGCAGTTTAATGTCATACAGTAAGGATATTTTCTATGAAGTTTAACATCAAATGGTATAGAAACCATTTTTCTAGTTTAATGTCATGAGGTAAGGATGTCAGACACTATGTAGTTTCTAGTTTTTTTTTAAGATTGGTAAATATTGATGACATCTATGTGATTTACATTTTTGAAAATCCTTACATTGGTGGGGGAATAATTTATTCCCCATCCATTATGGACAATGAGCAAGCTCCATTGAAATAAAATTTATTAGTGATGTAATCCCATTACCACCTTGGTTTTAGATTTAGATGATTCATTCCTGGCATCATTAGGGTTCTATCAACCAATACCAGTTCTTCTTGAAGGAATTAATAGAGGTGAAATTTTTTATTGAAGTCTCACAGAATATGATTCTGATGAAATTTGAGTTTGTGCAGTGTGCAAAACCTTTTCTCGTCAAGACATTATAACTCATCCAACCACTTATATGACTTCTATTCATCTAATAGTTATCTATAGATAGATATTTAGAATGAGGGAAACTAGAATTATATGGTTAACACTACTCTGGTTTGGTAAAATAGATAATATGGAGTCACTTGTGTGGTACTGCATCTGGTGGCATGGTAGACCCAAACATTATGGATAAGCTTGTATGACCATGACTTATTGTCCATGTCCACCATTTTCAAGATTATATTTCATGGATAATTATTAAATTCCTAGATAAATCCATTTTCAATAAGATTATTGTGGGATGAGTGGTTGGATTCTATGTTATACTCTTGGTAAAATTTTATTAATTTAGTAGAACATAAGTTTGTTTCCTTGTTCCTCACCATCATGTGAGGGAAATAAGAATCTAGAGGTAATATTGGACTTCATCATGTTAATGAGATTGTTTGAACTGAAATAATTTAAGGTTATTTCCTTTTCCCATTTATAAAAGAAGTTGTTGGCAGCCCATGGTGGTAACCATTCCTTACAAGAAGTTGTCTGGGTGATCGTAAATTTGGTATCTATGATTGAAATTTCCTCTTACTACCTATATGGGCCTAGTTTGAAATCCTATTGGATCTCCTCTATCCTAGTACATGGTGTCCTGGAACCATTTTAGCGGGGGTATTCTATTGTAGTGACCAACTGGCCTGAGCATTGCCTAGTCCCCTGATCTCATCGGAGACTATAACATTGCAGGTGACACATCTGAGGGGCATTGTTGTTCCAAGGGAGCATAAATGTGTAATACTCCATACATTCCCCAACCTCAAATACTGACCCATGAACTAGATTTAGAGATCAGATTCTGAAGAGTAATAGTGTAATAGCATCAAGCATGTTGCAGATTTGTTTTATTCTTTTCAAGTTTTGGATCCCAAACCATGGAGATAACTGCATTATCTAACTGAGAGTAGAGTATATTAATTGTCTAAAGTTGAAATTCATATCCTAGATAATGGAGATGTAGAGCCTTCATTCATTGATGATTATCCCACATATTCTAGTGTAGATAAGGCATGCACTTTTTTTCTAGATCATTATAAAACTAATAGTTAGCAGTAGTGAGGGGCCAAAACATGATGTTAAGGATGTTTTCGGCTAACTCTATCTATATTTCAATGTAGTCCTCCTCCTCACCAGACTTATATGCCTCCATTTGATCAAACCATAGAAGATGGCTCTAATTTTTTCTTGCTGACAAGAGTGGGGTGCTACAGGATGTTTATGGGGAACCATATACAATTGACCATAATGATTCAAGGAACTCTCTATACTAAGGTGTTGGAGTTTTTAAAACTCATCTATATGGTGGTGTATCAGCAAGGGTAGGATTTCCTTGTCTATGGGATATATTAACATTGGGGGTTGACCATGGTGGATGTCAGGAGTAGGGTTCTTGCAATGCATATCTACATTACCATGAGGAGGACTATCATGGTAATGAACATCTTCTGCTTCCACTTTGATAATAGAGTCGATAGACCCTTGTGGTGTTGAAAATGTGTCTTGAAAAACCTTAAGGACACTAACATTGAGTATATTAGGAGTATAGTCCATGTTCTACATCATGGTCGGAATATGCCAACCTTCCTTTTGTAATTATGTAGGGATATGAGCATGTTATATAAAATTTTCTAAAACATGTATATAACTGTGTGATGCTGTGGGATTATGATCCTGATGTTGATAAGATGCTAGAATATACCAATGATCTATCACATTATTGATAGGAATGTGAGCATGTCCTGAGGAATGTTCCTTTCTCACATGGTGAGCCTCATTTAGGATGATAATATGAGCCCAATCATGAGATTTTTGAATATGAAGATGGTCTTTCATGACAGGAATATAAGCCTATCCTAAGGAATGTTTTTCTCTCACTTGCTGAGCCTTAGTTGGATTAAGAATATGATCCTAGTCTGAATATGCATTCCCTGTCGAGATATTGCATTGGACCTCTGGAATGGGAGACAAAATATGAGACTCCCCTTTTGTTGCCTTGGAATAATGATGATGAAGTCATTCATCGATAGATGTAGGAATATAACTTATGATTCTGTGGTCTGCTACAATATTCTAGGAAGATTAACTGATAATAATATGAATGTGTCTTGAGGTTTGTTCCATTCTCACATGGTTAGACATGACCAGAACGAGAATATGATCTTGATCTTAGGCCTTTGCAATATGCCTATAGACTTCTTTGATAATAATTTGATCCAATACCGAGGCATGTACCACACTCACATGGTGATCCCCAACCAGAACAGGGATATGAGCCCAATCTTGGTCCTTTGGAATATTCCACCAGACTTCTTAGACTAGCAAGTTCCTATATCCCAAGGCATGTTTTTATCTCACTCAGTGAGCCCCGGTTGGAATAGGAAAATGATCATAGTCAGATGCCTCACATTTCATCAGGATATGTTTATAATCCTCACAAATGGGATAAAGAGAATGTTCTTGCTTTGGTATAACACCTTGTTCATAATGATCAGAGTGTTGAGTTTTCTTGGATTTAGGGATAAGAATATGTTCTTATCCATTCATATGAAACAGTTTTGGAATATACTGGTGGATTTCTTCAGCATTTGCTAAAATATATTGGCATTTTAGAAAAGTTTGTGCAGGGACATGAACCTACACATCTTATTTCTCCATGATAAACTGTCAGATGTATTAAATTTAAGCGAGGATATGTGGGTACTTCTTTCTTTCTTGTGCCACTAGAATATGCTTATAGGCTTCATGCACAGGGGGTAAGAGTATGAGCCTCCACCATGATTGCAATGACGATATTCATACAGACATTGTTCCGAATGAGCAGGGATATGAGCCTGCTTGTTGGTTCCTACCTGAGTATTTCAATAGTCTTCATTGACATGAGTGGGAGTATGATCCCTCTCGTATATATCTAATGCCTCCTCCTCTGATGAGTCTTCATTTTAGCCCATCATGTGAATCATAAGAGGCTGTGTGTTAGATAATACCCTCTGCAGGTTACTTATGGGTACCTGTAGGATGGTGTTGGTGATGGAAAATGATAGCTTCCCTCTATGGAAGCACCTAAACTGAAAGGGAGCCATATTTGGCCTCCTGGTCCACCTTCATTAGATATGGAAGGTGTAAATTTTCACACTCCATGTATAAGATCTCGAAGCTTTTGGTCATAGAAACACATGATACTGGCTTAGTAGTATCCTTTCCCGGGCGATGCAAACTCACCGGTCATCCTTCTTAGATAACACCACAAGCAGCTTATATGGTCGGGATTGTACCATGTCAGTGGTACTCCTAGACCATCTTATTTCAACCTACCATTGGAGTTTTTATAAGGTTAAATTATGTTGTGACCCATAGAGGTTGTAGTCATAGATTATATTTCCAAGCGAATAATGGATGATGAATACATTGTCCTGAATCGAGATGTGGTCAATATCTATAGAAATTTGGACAACAAGGAACAAGAGTACCAATTTTTGAAATATCATAGCCATAATGCGATCAATCTGATATGTATGGTAATTTTTCCCCACATGCCCGATTCATCCATTATACTTGTTTTGACTTTTCAAAACGAGGATAAACTTATTTCATGTGAATCCTAGTTATATTAGATCATCTATATGATCATGTTGGTCTTAAAAATTTGTTTGTATGGGGTTTTCAAAACAAAGAGTCCAATCACAATATAACCCAATCATTCTGTTATTGCAGAGATTCATGTCAGGTTTATCAATTTGTTTGCATATAGGGGAAAATGAAATGACCTAATAGATAATAAAAAATCATCATATCATTAGTGAGATTCATGTAAGGTTCACCATTTTAGTTTCTTTGGGTTTTAAAGAATGGAATGGGGTTTTCATATTGAGACACGATTTTCACTTTTCCCAGAAAATCCCGGTGGTTCACCCATATATTGTTGGGTACATACCTACATTTCAAAGGCCATCAGTCATCTAGGTTTTCAGGCCTAGTGACTCTTGGGGACTCACATTGGTTGATAGGATGAGAGGTCAGGCTCATCACACCATTTTTGGGGGAATTATTTCATACTCTATGATTCTCATATAGATTTATGATATGTTCATGGATCACTTCCTATCATTGATACGAGACTGGTTACCCTAAAAAATGATTCATTGGATAATTCTATCGTTAAAAAAAAATAAAGGGAGTCTCATTGATGAATTGAGGGAAGTCTAGTCTCATTAGTGAATCTATCTTTATGTATCATAGGTTCTTCATCCTTTTTTCTATTAGTTAATAGACTCTTTATGTGTTGAAGGCATATGAAAAAATGCTTCAGAATGTGATACTATGTGAGGAGGCAGTTAATATTCTAAGGGGGGGGGATTGATCCATTATGGGGAATCCTATGTATCATGGTTTTAGTAGGAATCAAAAACCCTGTATTTCGTTTATGCCCTTATCAACATCCCCATTGTGCATGTAATTATATGAGATGTGTTCATTCCATACCACTCATATGGGATAACATCCTAGGATTTCCTTGGTTAGTATAAATTCACGATGCCTAGTGAGTTGTTATTGCATCTCCCTAAGACCACGTGAGTTGTGATCAGTATGAGAAACAAGGGGGAATAGATGATTAGTCTCATGGAATGTAGATATGGGACATATTCACTTGGATAGTCATTGGGGTGTTTGGTATAGATATCAGGCCTTGAGAAGGCATCCTAAGTATCCTAAGTATACCATGAATCAGAGTTTTTTAGTTCAGTTATCCCTTAACCTACTGATAGGATAAGGTTGATAATCACACTAGGGACATTATGATAGTCCTCGAGGTTTATAGAATTCTAGGGTCTTACACTGAGATGGATTTCCATTTGATTATGGACATACTATATGATTTCGGCAGTTGGGGATTACACACTAAGGTTTCCCTTATAACCCAAGGGTGTATAGTGTAGATTACCTGATCATTGAAACTCCCTAATAACATGTGATCTATTCTCATTGCAAGAAACAAGGGTTAGAAAGTGATCAATATCATTAATTTGGATCAGGGGCATAGATACTGGGATCACTATATATGATAAATATGGAACTTGAACCTTGAAGAGGTGGCCTACATATCCTGAATATGGTAGGGTTGTCACATTTACCTTCATCATGGATTACACTCTAAGGTTTCCCTTGTATTCAAGGATTACACATCGAGCATGGATGTGGCTATAGAATCCTGGGATTCCATAGTGGCATGGAATGCTTTTCTATAGGGTGTTGCATGACCTAGTTGACCCATCTATAGGACATCGCATGACTCGGTTGGCTTATCCTAGAATTCATCACATGACCTATCTTAACACATATAGGGGTTGTCGTAAGAGTTAGTGTGAAATTCATAGAAGGATATCACCTGTCTTGGCTAAAATCCCTGGAATCCATCACAATGAATGTCCATAATGTATGGAGGGTGTCTTGGGATCTTCGCCTATATACCCCGAGGATGTCGTGAGAGCCCATTTATTAGCCCGTATTCTCTCACGATACTTGGTTGACATGTACAGAGGATGTCACATATCCTAGTTGACACCCCTAGAGGGAATCGAAATTCATAGATAATATGTATAGAAGATTTCATGAGAGCCCATTGTTATGACCAGGTGCTTTTTCGAGACTTAGATGACATGAGCAGGCACCATGATATGTGTTCAGTGATGCATCTGAAGGATGACATGAGGCTTGGGAGAATAGTCCATGGGGAATTTTGTGATACTATGGTGATACATACAAATGGGTCATGAAACTTTTCCTTGATATGTCAAGAGGGATTTGTATGACCCATGTAGTGCACTGAAGGAGCATTGCAAGATTTAGGCAGCATGTCCCAGTGTTATTTTTTGTCTTTGGGAGGTGCATCCAACTCACAAATGGGTTATAAAACATGTTTTGATTTAGTTATTCCACATTTATTTTTTGTTCTGGCCTTTTCTTTTTGGATGAATTGGTATTATTCAGTTTTAGTTTATCTCGAGTTCAGTGTGGTATAGCGGTGGTGCGGGATTTTCTTCACATGGCCCACCAAAGACACTTCACGTGATCTATGAATGATCCTGAGAGGTGTATCATGCCTAATCCATGACTACTACAACTACCCGCTGGTATATTACCTAACATAATTTTGGCTGGTCGCATGATCAGTTTCTCTGAGAAATACTCTATAGAATCGGTGCGAGACTCCAAGGGTTCTTCTATGTGTAGTCATGGTGATCTTCGAGATCAAAAACATAACCCATATTTGAGGCTGGGGTGTGGAATTTATAGGCATCTCTACCACGATTGTTCACTGATTCATGTGGTATATTTGTCGTGAATCCAGGATAGAGTCGGTAAAGGGGGCTCACATCATGCGACTTCATGAGTGTTTGTTGTGGGTCATTTTGAGTGTGTTACATAATTTTTAGCAATCATAAGTCTCTTATATTAACTTATATTTTATCATATTATTTCCTATTGATGAAGAATTTATTGATTATGTTGAAATGTCAAAATAATTTTAATATTTTCCTATGGAAATACCCAAGGACCTTCATAGGAGTTTGATTCCTTGTCTATAATAATTTTTTGGGAAAGGGTGGCTTGTTCTGTCTCCTTCATGAGATCTGGTTGAATTTTTTAGGGGGTCCCGTGGGGCCACGATGTGAACATCCTGGTGCATCACATGTCTTTTAGTGATTTTGAGTGCTCTCACCTCATTAATTTTTATCCCCATTGTTTTATTTTATAGTGGTCATGTATTATGTGAGTTTAAATTAGTTATGTCAAGGATATTTACATAATTTTTTGATGATGCCTCCCATGAACAATATGGGTCATACGAGGATGTGCGAGAATATTATGAACAAATCTGTCCATTTTTCCGTACAATGCCAAAGGGTAAATGCGGAGTTTCTTGGACATACCTGAAGACATCCATACAATGAAGCGGGAAAGACAAAGGTCTTTCTAAAGATGATACAGACATGTCACTAAGGTCACACAGTGTCTTGCGGGTCATCAGGGGCGTGTCAAATGTATTTCAATGGCTGTGAGTACCTCTCAATTCCTCCCCTTTATCACATATTTTTTATTCTACAAAGTTAATGGATTATATAAGTTTCCATGCATAATGGAACATATATTTAATTTATTTCTTAATGATGCCTCACATCACCAATATGGGTAATATGAGGATGTAAAAGCTTGTTTTGGAAAAATCAATCCATTTTTTCATAGTATACTGAAGGGGAAGCATAGAGTTTTTGAGACATACCTGAGAACTTATATGAGGCAAGGATGACAAGCTATAGGGACTTTGAGATATGAGGTATACATGTTTCTGAGTCCTTGTGGTGTCTTTTGGGACTCCAGGGGCATGTCGCATGTCTTTCTCCCTCTGTGAGTACCTCTCTTATCCTCCCTTTATCTCCGTTTCATATTCTAAAATGGTTTGTGGTGGAGCATGTTTTCTTGGATAACATCATGGAATGTTATTCTTCCCAATGAAGACATGGAGCATCATCACTTGTATCACTAGGGTTCACTCAATTTGGATGTTATTTGTAACACCCAAGCTTCCACGGTACGTTTCTCTTTGAATAATACAATGGTGTGTGTTGTATGCAACTTCGAGTTCTAACACACCACAACCAATCAAACCAGTCGTTATGAATAGTAATATTCACTTTTTGGAATTTTATAAATTTTATCTTTCAAAATGGACTTGATTTTTGGATTCGGAATATCGAAATTAGCTTAGGGTAAATTTTTGGTATTTTTCTGAAAACATTCAATTTTTTATGAATAGTGAAAAACACCGAGTTAAAGTGTAAAACCAAATTTTTATTTAAATAATTATTTATTTTATTTAAATTTATTTTAGGTAAAAATAGATACATAATATCTATATAAGTTCAATGTAATTAATTGGATTCAATTTATAATAATTTTAGATATATAAAAGTTTTATTGAACTTTTTACCGTCTTTTACCCACCTCCTAGGAGCATTTACAAATTTACATAAAAATTACTTTTACCACTTATGTTAGTTGAATTTCAAAAATCTGAGAGACACTGTTGATATCATTAAGAAAAATTTGATTCAATAAGATGAAAATAATTTTTGTTGAATAATAACTTTTTACTTTTATTTACCACAGTTAAAAGTAAATAGGGTAATTAAGGGTAAAAATGATATTATTATTACCCTCAAACATGTCCTAATTCTATTGGATAAGTATAATTCGACCAAAAACAATCTCAGGAATAAAACATGATCCTTTATGTCCACTTTTATTAGATTAGTACATTTATTATTATTTAATTCAAAGAAGAGTTAAAAGTGTTAAATTCAAAGTTTAATAACTAAACCATTTTTAATATAGGTTTAAACATAAGATAAATTAGACTATAAATATTCATTATAAAGATAAAAATATTTCCTACATAATGGTATTTTATTTATATTTTTTAGACATTAAATAATTTAATTTATTTATGACACAATGATGATGCAGTAATTACCTAATTAATGAAATATTAAAATAATTTATATTATAAATATACCAATAAATGTAATTTGAGACTTTTTATGAATTATAATAATTTTATAGGTTAATATGACATTTTAGGGTTGGTTAGATGAATTTTTTTCGAAGTAATATTGCTGTTATGAATTTAGAAAAAACAAAATACCAAATAGTGTCAAAATTGACATAGAAGAGTTTTTAAAACAAATATTATATTAATAATTGATATTAAAATTTTAAAAATCTAAGCTTCCGCCAAAAAACTTATATAATGATAGGGTTATCATTAATTAACCACTTGGGGTTCTCTTGGAAGTTTATAGTAAGTTTATTAACCATATAATATAAAAATACAAAGAGACATGGTAAATGTCAAACTATTTAACTAAGAGTTAAATCTAAAAGATAAAGTTAATATAGTGACCCAAACATGTATAAAACCTATTTGTTGAGTTTTTTTGACCCATACCCACCTTATCATTTAAATAATTCATTTGTTAGCCATTAGAAACCGAAAATTATTTTATTATAAAATAATATTTCTAACTTTTCCTAAGGTGCCCCTCACCCCTCTTATAAAAGGGAACTCCCCCTTATCTCTAATTCACACATTAAAAACCATTTGGCTCGGCCAAAACCTGCCCAAATTTCCTCTCAACTATACTCCTTTCATCCTAGAGGCCTTACTTTAGTCATAAAGCCAACCTGAGGACCCCTTTTAATCAAATCAAAAAGAAGAACCTGAAGAAGAGGTAAATATTTCATCACCTTTTTCAAGTTCCTTTCTTCTTCCACTTCCCCTTTCATTGTTGTTTCCATTATAAAATAATAACTCCAGTATATTATATATACTATGATGTTATAATAAATATTTTACAACTATATTCATTATTATATCCATCCTTTTAATGATATGTCACCATACGTGCGTACGTACGACTTACCATCTCCACGTCGTGGTGTAATTGTTATTCAATACATTATTATTTGGATGAGTATAATAATGATGTGTAATTGATGTAAATAATAAATATAACATGATAATTATTCTTTATATATGATATAACATCTAATTATATTTTATTTTAATATCAAAATAATGATATTGTCACTCGTGTGTACGTACGGATTACCGTCTCCATGAACGCGATGAGATTCATTCCCCATCGTATCCATTCAAGTCTAATTTTCATTAGATGGTTAAAAATAATTTTTAAAGACTTAATATCATTCTGAATATGAATAAGATACATCCTATCTATAACAAACAATACTTACGTAACAAAAAAATCATATAAAGTAAAACGAATCAGTTAACACCCGAAACGACGATAATACTAAGATATTATTAACAAAGCAATGTTAAAAGATCATATATGATATCATATTAATTTATATGATTCTTGAATAATTTAATAACAATTATTTCACATTATACAGTAGGTTAACCTACCCTCGACCAAGGAAAAGTACAAGGTAAGGGTTAATTCTACAATCTCTTCATTATCCGAGGTTGTTTATACGTAATTATCTACTGAGACCTCTTTATCATCCAAATCCATGTTTCTTAAAATGTATTTCAAAACATTTTTAATATTTACTAGAAAATGGGTTAAAGTCATTTGTACCCTTATTTTACCTTATATGTTTTTGAAGGTAATATTTTCTTCGTTTTCCAAACAAGGTACTTTATAACCTTTTCGACAAAATTAAGGTAAGAATGTCTTTTTTAACTTATACGGCGAGTGTGACTATTTTCTGCCATTATAAAATCATTGAGGCTTCCATTACAATATTATAGAAATATTTTTAAAATAAATGTTTTATTTTATAATTATGAAACATTAAATGATTTCAAAAAAAGAATAATATATTTCTCTCAAACATTTTTTATTTCATCTATGTCATCATCTTTAATGGATTTTAATCTTGTTTGAAGTTGATTTTTTATGATACAAATATTCTATTTTGTATTGAAGGTCTTGTAATATGTTTGACTGTGGATGTTTTATTTTTCTACCATTCATGGTTTATGGATAAAGTATTAACATTTCGTATGATAGTTTTATTACCAATGTTTATTTCATGTTTAAAAATTTTCATATGAGGAATGCATTGGACTTAGTAAGTGATAGGTGGATCCTGCTATAGCTCCTCAATGATCAGTAGGTCTCATGAGACAAAACAGTGTCTTGGAACAAGGCCTTGAAAAAATATTATTTGTAGTCTTGGCACAAGGCCTTGACTATGCGGTTATGAAAGTCTCGCATTATGAATTCCATAATTATGAAAGTGGCTATTGATATTGAATGTGATTATTCGACTAGTAGAATATCCATGTGAGTAAGTAAATGGAATTATTTTGATTTATATTTTCCATATTATGATTAAGTTTATGTTGAGAAAGCTTTTGTTTTAGTTCTATACATTGCCTTAAATGTTTATGCTTATTTATGAAAGTTTCAGCTATATTGATATCCTTACTGAGCATCTGAGCTCACCCCTTTCTATGTTTTATTTTTCCCAGGATGCGAAGAAGTATATTATGACTGACCTGCATGGATAGTCTATGGGATCTAACTATTGTATATGGAAACAATTTTGTTGTAGTTTTCCATTTTATGTTGTATTGTAAACCTTATGAATGTATCTAGTACTTCCAAGGCTACTAAACTAATCGGTCTTTCGAGACTTGATCTTTTGTGATCATGACAATGATACGTAATAATGCACCAACTCTTGGATTTTAGGGTCGGGGTGTTATAGTTGGTATCAGAGAAAGTTTAGTACAAACATTGGAAACTATATTTAGATAAACTATGATTAGAACACATAGACCTAAGATAGACTTTGAGGATTAGTATAGAAGAACTTTCTAGAATTTTGGTACTGTAGAGATTTTGTGAGTTTTCCAAGCAATACATCCATGTCTGGATATGAGCAGGTAGAGGCATCTCTTCCACAGATATACCTAGGGGTAAAACCTAAAAACACCTATTTGAGCTAGTCTCGAATGGGAACTGGTGCACGATAATGAGCCTTGCAGTACTATTGGTTACGACACTCCTAGGGGATATGCTTAGGATAATTATCATTTTCTTTACAAACCATTATGAAGGGTTTATGAGTATATACTTACTCAAGGAAAATATTTTTTATTAATTTGGATTATATACATAAACTGTTCAATTTATGTTAAGTGTTTTACAAGTTTGGAATTATGTATTTCGATTCATAAACTAATCTAGTTTATGCCATTGTTTAGAAACAACGCCTAGTGGAAGGAATGTAAACCATATCAATGCATGCAATCCATGTAGGTATTTTCCTCCTTCTCAATATAATTATAGTGGAGCTAGTGATGCAACTAGTGCTGATCAACTAATCACCATACTGGGACAACTCACTCAAGTTATGAATAATAACCTTACCCGTATGGAGCACCCTGATCCGAAACATGGAGAATCAATGTTAGATAGCTTCATGAGGCAACAAACACCAACATTCAATGGGGGTACAAATCCACTAGTATCTGAGCAAAGGATAAATTACTTAGAGAAAATATTCCATGCCTTGTGGAGTAGAGAAAGGGAAAAAGTTGTCATGGAAGTTTACCGCCTCACTGGAGATGCTGATCAATGGTGGTCATTTATTCAAAACACAAATGAATATGATGAAGTATCAAATATGGAATGGAGGGTGTTTAAATAATTTTTCTTAGCAAAAAACTTTCCTCATGACCATCAAGAATATATAGAAAGTCAATTTCTGTGTCTGAGGTAAAAGAAGGATGAGAATGTCTCAAAGTATAAAGCTAGCTTTACAAGGTTAGTGAGGTATGCTACAGATTATATACGTAACCCAAGAAGTAATATTGATTGTTTATTTGATGGGTTAAAACCATTTATCTATCGAGCATTAGTCTCACAATCCTTCTCGTCATACGAATATATTGTCTCATGTGCTATCAAGACCGAAAAATAATTCTCCAAGTCTTACGAATTTAAAGAAAAGCAAGAGAAGAATAGATCTGCTGAACACTCTGGAAATGGAAATAAGGGGAAGAAGGGAAAAGTTGAATATCCATCCTATAGTAAATGTGGGAAGAAAAACCTTGGTACTTTCCTAAAGGGAATGGGAGTCTGTTACAAGTGTGGTGAAAAAGGCCACCAAGCTTGTGATTTCAAGGGGAAGAAAGAGGCTGTCGATGTTGAATTCTAAAATTGTAGAGAAAGGGGGAATTATGTGAATGAATGTACTAAGCGTCAAGGGAACTTACCTTAGAAAAGTCCAAGGGATCAAGACCAATTTTATGCTATCACTACTTCTGAGGTTGAAGCTCCGAAAGACGTAGTGGTAGGTAATTTAATGGTTTCCTCAAGTTTAGACAATGATTTATTTGATTCTAGATCATCGCATTGTTTTATATCTTCCCAGTTTTCTAAGAAAATTAGATATTTCCAATTTGATTTAACAAGGGAGTTGTCAGTAAAAACTCCTAAGGGAAGTATCATTGCAACAAAGTTTTGTGAATCAGTCCCCATTAGGGCATATAAATGTTCTTTATCTGATGATCTCATCGTCATAACCATGATTGTATTTGATATAATCCTCAGTATGGATTGGATTTCGGACCATGATGCAGAAATTTATTGTAAGAAGAAGGAGGTTACTATTTTTGATGACGATGATAAAGAACACCTTATCATTTGAGCATAATTGTCACCACATAATTCTTATCTAGATCCACCCCAGTATCTCAACTAAATTCAATTATTGGGGAGGAAGAGAATTAAATAACTATGGGTGAGGAAAGGAATGTTCAAATATAGTATGTACCTATTGTGAAAGAATATGTTGATGTGTTTTCAGAAGATTTGCCTGGACATCCTCTAGAATGAGAAATTGAGTTTTCCATTGATTTAATTTCTGGATCAAGGCCCATATCTAATACCCCTTATAAAATGGCCAATGTGGAATTAGAGGAACTAAAGAAACAACTAGAGGAACTAAGTAATAAGGGATTTATTTTCCCTAGTGTTTCTCCATGGGGATCCCCTGTCCTTTCTGTTAAGAAGAAATATGGATATATGAGGTTGTGTATTGATTATAGGGAGATCAATGATATAATAATAAAGAACAAGTATCCCCTACCTCACATTGATGATTTATTTGACTAACTTCATGGAGCTCAATACTTTTCAAAGATTGACCTTCGATCTGGATATCATCAGTTGTGTGTGAAGAAGGAAGACATTCCGAAAACAACATTTTGAACTAGGTACGGGCATTATGAGTTTACAGTAATGCCTTTTGGATTGACTAATGCACCCTCTATCTTCATGGATCTAATGAATAGAGTTTTCAAGGAATATCTTCATGAATTTGTAGTGGTATTTATTGATGATATCTTGGTATACTCCAAAATCTATGAAGATCATGAAAATCACTTGTGTATTATCCTGAAGACTCTTAGAAGACATGAATTATATGGGAAGTTTAGAAAGTGTGAATTCCGGCTTCATGAGATTTATTTTCTTGGCCACATTGTCTCTAAGGATGGAATCTCTGTTTGTCCTTCTAAGACCAAGGCAATCCAAGAATGGCCAGCACCAACGAGTATAACCGAGGTACGCAGTTTTATTGGTTTGGCATGTTATTATCGACTTTTCATCCAAAGTTTTTCCCGGTTGACAAACCCATTAACAAAGCTCACATGAAAAGGGGTTAATTTTTTTGGACGAAAGAGTGTGAAGACTATTTCGAAGAATTGAAGAGAATATTAGTCAATGTTACTATCTTGACTCTACCATCAAGGAATGATGGGTTTGTTATTTATAGTGATGCTTCAAAGAAATGTAGAGACCCGAAGCTTGACGTACATTGACATTACATTACATTTGCGGAATACTTAGTACATTACAAAAAAACACACACAAGGACCGTAATAGTTTAGTGTCTTTGGAAACTCAGAATATAATCTTCTAATCGTGGTGAAAGATCTTCCACATCTCCCATAAAGATCTTCCTTTTTTTTCTTACCTAAAACCTTTCTTTATATCCTGGGGAAAAGAAAACATAAAAGGGTGAGCTCAAATGCATAGTAAGGGTAAACAAAAGAAGTATCAATCACATCATATTCATAAGAACATAACATTTTGGAAATCTTAACCTGCAAAAGAGAGCATAATTTCATAACATGGGATAAATCATAGTAGTGAAATGAAATCCCAATAATCATAACTTAAAAAATGAAACATTGTGGAATACACACATAATCACAGAGAATCATTTCTTGTTAGTCAAGACTCATTTCCAAGACTATCTTAGTGGACAAAGTCCCTTTCTGAACCGAGTCACCCTCGTTTCAGTCCTGTTTCACTGAACCGGTATAACCTACCATTCCAGCCATGTCTATCTCATGAGATATAAAATCTTTACCCAATGCATTGGAGGGAGATATAGGTCCCACCCATCTCATAATGATACCATTCTTATGTGTGCCACAAAATCATAAATCATACATCATTGCATAACCCATGTAATACAAATGGGAATATTAAACATCATGACATCATAAAACAATTCATATAAGATAAAGAAATTCATAAAAATAATTCCATCACAACATAATCAATGTAATAATAGGGATAAAAAGAGAACCCTTTATTATCTTATATGGAAAATAATTTTGATAAAACACTTGAACTCCATTTTTGAGGAAAATATCCTTTTTTTCATCAAAAACATTTTTCCTTTCTTAACATGTCATACAACTTTAAACTAAAAGAAGTTGATTAAAAATAAACTCGAAAAATTGTAATGGAATCTTTTTGGAAATAATTTTTTCAAAATCCATTCATGTCGTATAAGTTAAAATAAAACATTCTTCTCGTACTTTTGTCGGAAAAGTCAAAAAGTACCTCGTACGAAAAATGACAAAAGATTCCTTTCATATCCTTTACTAAAAACTCACCGAAGGGTAAAATTGGATTTAAAAAAATTTAGGTGGATGGAAATGATATTACATATTGAGGAAACATGGATGTGGATGATAAAATACACCCCAGTAAATACCAAAGTATAAACAATCACGAATAAAAATGAGATTGTGATATTTCCCTTACCTTAGGTCCGATTTGCTTCGTAAGTGTCCGAACCTCCTGTATAATGATTTAAATAATGTCATTGACTTATTCCAGAATCATACTAATTGTTATGATATCATATATGGTTCACTTATGACTTTATTTTACCCGTTCTTTTGTAAATTCCATGTTAAAGAGCGTTTTGGGTAAAATCGTTTCATTTGTCGTCCGTGTTTTAACTTGTAATTATTCATATGATTACTTAGATCATTATTACTTAATTATAGAATATAAAACATGATTTATATATAATATATATTCAGAATATACATATATATAATGGATCGATAAATGGAAAGAAATACACCGTTCATGGAGACGGTAGGCCGTACTTACGCATGAACACTGTTTTCGTTTCCTTATTGAATTGAGTGGAATTAAGTAGATGACATACATATATATACACATAAATCCAGTAGCTTTATAATGTCATATATTTCATTATTATTGCTTATATATACTTTATAATAATTCTTAAATGGTTAACATGGAGAATGAATCTCATCGCGTCGTGGAGACGGTTGTCCATACTTACGCACGAGCGATGATATCATTTCCATAATTATTGAATTTAATTGGAGTGGATGATAAAATATATCAGAATAATTATGATGTTATAATAACTATGTATAGTTATTCTTTACAGCATAATACCCATCCATGTAAGGTGTTGGTGGAAAAACATATTACACCATGGCGTGGAGACGGTATTCCGTACGTATGCACGCGCGATGATTTCGTTTTCCGTAGGATGGATAGATGGTGAATTAGGATTGTTTCATACTTATAATAACATATCCGTATATGAGTGATACTGATGTTATTACTTCATAATGAAACAACCTAAGAAGAAGAAGTGGAAGAAGAAATAAAGGTGAAAGAATTGGTAACAGAAATTACCTCTTCTTTAAAGCGCCTCTTTGAGACCTCCTCTTAGGGCACTAAAATTGGTCTTTGAGTAAGACCAGAACCTCTAGGATGTTGATAGGGAAGTGGAGAAGAGAGTTTTTTAGGGTTTGGCCGAGCTTGAAGGGTCAAAGTTGTGTGAGGAAGAGAGGGAGGAGGTGTCCTTTTATAAGGGAGGAGAGGGGCACCTTTGAATAACTAAAACTATTATTTTATTATAAAGTCAAGTTCGGTTTTAAATAGCTTCAAATTGATTTATTTAGAGGCTAAGGTGGGGATGGGTCTAAATACTCTCATCCAATAGAATTTAGACAAGTTTAGGTTCCTATTTTAACCTTATCATTTATATTTAACATTAAGTTAAATAATTTTACTTTTACTATGTCTTCTTGTGTTCTTATACTATAAGGTTAATAAACTTACTATAAGAAGACAAACGAACCCCAAATTGTTTATTATTAATATATATAACCTGATCTAAGTCATTTTGCCGAACCTTAGATTTTTAGGAATAACATAACAATTAATAATATAATATTTGTTTTAAAAACTATTTTATGTCAATTTTGACACTATTCAGTAATTGATTTTTTTGAAAATCATAAAAGAATGATAAGTTTGAAAAAAGTTAATTAAATCAACAATAACATGTCATATTAACCTATAAAATTAGTGTAAGTCATAAAAAGTCTCAAATTATATTTATTTGAGTATTTATAACATCAATTATGTCAATATTTCATTAATAAGATAATTACTGCATCATCGTTGTGTCATAAATAAATTACATTATTTAATGTCTAAAAATTACAAATAAAATACCATTATGTAGTAAATCTATTTATCTTTATAATTAATATTTAAAATCGAATTTATCTTATTAATAACCCTATATTAAAAATGTTTTATTAAATAAACTTTGATTTTAACTCTTTTAACTCTTCTTTGAATTAAATAATAATAAATGTCCTAATCTAATCCAAGTGGGCCTAAATGGTCATATTTTATTCCTAAGCTTGTTTTTGGTCGAATTAAACTTATACAATAGAATTTGGACATGTGTTAGGGTAATAATAATATCATTTTTACCCTTAATTACCCTATTTACTTTTAACCGTGGTAAATAAAAGTAAAAAGTTACTATTCACCAAAAATTATTTTCATCTCATTGAACCACATTTTATTTACTGACATCAACCTTGTGTCTAGGATTTTTGAAATTCCACTCACAGAAGCGGTAAAATTAAGTTTTATGAAAAATTCAGTTTTTTTAACTACCACTTAGTGGTTTCACTATTCATCAAAAATTGAAAGTTTTCTGAAAAATACCAAAAATTAGGCCTAAGCTATATTTGATATTATGAACTCAAAAATGATTTCTATTTTACCAAATTCAAAACATATCAGTTGCATTAATTAATTTAAAAATTAATTCCCGTCGTCAAAACAAAAGACGTGTTTTTAAGAGATAATAACTATCAAAACATTGACACTTGTTTATAACTGGTTTAAATGTGAAATTACATACAATGACCAACATTGTATTGAATTGTAAAAATATATTATAAATATACTTTAAAACCACTCAAATTAATAATTTATCACTATTAATTATTTCGATTGAAAAAGTTGTTTTTAATTAAAATTTAGTAATTTTCACTATTCATCAAAATATGAAAGTTATCCGAAAATCACCAAAATTTCACCCTAATCTAATTTCGATATTCCGAATCCAAAAATGAAGTCTATTTTGAAAAATAGAAATTACAAAATTTCAAAAAGTGGTTATTACTATTCATAATGTCTAGTTTTAATAATATTTTAATAGCATATCGTTGTTTAGAGAAACTTGGTGTTGCGTACAACACACGCTATCATGGAAGGTCGCGATTGCGTGTAATTCAAGCCAGGTCAGTGATGTGTGTTGTGAAATCTCCTTTTTGTGTAGCGTATAACACAAGAAATTAATGAAATTAAAAAGAATATTTTTCATAAAATCTCGGGGTGTTACATTCTACCCCCCTTAAAATGAATTTCGCCCTTGAAATTCGTCGGGGTTATAAATGATTTACTACTCGAAAGTTACATTAATAGAAACCCACATCATAAAAAGGAATACCAAAACCAATTTTAAAAACAAAAGTATGAAACGTAACGGTTACCCAAATAAACTAATCACTGGGTTTCCACATAGGTGAAAATATGGATATGGAAGAAAAATCTAACCATCATGTTCTGATGGAGAGTGGTAGAGAACATGGCTATGGAAAAGCCAACAATCACAAATCCATAAATTTGTGAAAATCTAAGGTACCATCTGATTAATCAGATATAAGGTCACTAGTACAACATTTTTGGTTTTCATGATCAATTCCCTAAAGTTAAAGAACTAGAATTAGAATAAATACTTACTTTATTTTGGTACAATCTCACTGTTGTTCGTGCCTTGAACAATTTCCACTTCATCTCTTAAAGAAATGAAGTTTAATTTTTCATTCGTGAAGTGTTAGCAGATCATGTGATAGAATGATGGGTCATTCCATCTATCTCAAACAAAAGGCTAGAAAAAGTTATTAAATATACATAAGTTGATCTATAGTGAGATTAATCATATATGTTTCCTAAAATGAACTTATACATCATATATCATACTTCTTAATATAATAAAACTAGTTTCTACTAAACATGGACTTCTTGTAGGCTAGTGGTAGGCGATAAAGGCTAGTCGCACTTCGATTGTGGGTTCGATTCCCACAGCCTTGTCCGACGCGATGGGTTGTCGCCCGTCCTGCATGTTTTCCTTTTTCTAAAACTATATTACTATAACATCCCATCAATAATATTGAAAAAAAACTTTTATCCTTAAAAAATACTAACTTATGTCCAACATAATCCATTCCAATCTTTAGGCTTATCCATAATACTGTAGTCCACTCTCATAACATAGTGAAAACGATTACCAGAGATTTAATACCATCGTTGATCCCCATATATCATAAGATATGTTTTGTTGGTCACATTCCAAACATTCCAAGTCCTTAATCATGTATTCTCTTGAATACCCATTGAACCTTAGTGAAAACATGAATGTAGTTAAACGTTAACACTTTCCACATACCAAAATCCTCAAAAATTCTATATACTCAAACCATGATATCACTTAGTCCTTATATCAATCATGAGCTCATGAATACTGTTAAACATTTCATTTTCTCGTTTTCCCTTCATTATGCGCATATCATCTTATTTCCAAACATATCTCAATCAATTTGAATACCACATTAGAACAATACATAAATATTCCAATACTCCATGATACAACATTATTTTGGAATCCCATTACATAAACACTTAATCATTCCACCACATCGTTGTCATATTCAACATCACCAATAGTGATCGCATGTGACTTCCCTTTGTCCTTTGCCTTAAGCGGTTGCTCATGTCGATCATCACTAACCCTTGGATTAGGGCATTTATTAGCATAATTCCCCATTTCCTTACACTTGAATCATTGAAGTGTTGGTGGTGTGTTCTCTGCAGTGTTTGCTTTATTCACATCATTAGAAACCCTTTTTCCATTACTTCGACACTCAGCTGCTCGATGAACTTCTTTTCCACACTTAAAACATTTTCTAGTCCCTTTAAGACAATCTCCACCATGATTCTTTCCACACTTTGTGCATAAGGAAACATTCATATTCTTTTCACCATTATTTTGAGATTTCTCCTTGAACTCCATCTTTCGTTTCTTGTCAAAACCATGAGATGGATATGTAACACCAACTTCTATTTCTACCTTGATAGCACAACACAAAATTTCTTCATAGCTACTGAAGTCTCTTATAGCTAATTCCCTTCGAAGACTTGGTTTTAAGCCACTGAAAAATCGATCAACTTTACTTTCAGGTTGGATGATAATGCCAGATGCATACCTTGAAAGTCTTGAAAAATTCGCTTCGTATATACCAACAGATTCATCATCCTTCTACTTCAGCTCGAGAAACTCCTTTTCCATCTTTGTTCGAAGAATACGAGGGAAGTACTTACTGAAAAACAAGTTCTTGAACTCGTCCCATTCCATGGACTCAATTTCATCTCTTGGCCTCGTATTCTTGATAAGATTCCACCATTGATCAGCTTCACCTTCCAAATGATATACTGTTAAGATGACTTTATCATGTTCAGAACATTGAAGAACTGAAAATATCTTTTCAGTGGTACTGATCCATTGTTCAGCAACAAGTGGATCGGAAGTCCCACTGAAAGAAGGTGGACGTTGCCTCATGAAGGACTCAATAGAATATTGATCCCTTCTCTTCTCATTTGGAAGTCCAGAATGATTCATAGCTTGTGTAAGTATAGCAATAAGATTTTTCACTCCATCTCCCATAACATTTGTTTGTTCAGGAGGGCAATCATTGCATTGTCCATTGCATTGATCAACACGGTTCCTTCGGGTTCCATCCATCGTCTAAAACCCAAAAAGAATAATGTGAGAGGCAAAAATCATGCTAGGGAAAACAACATAATAAAGGGAGATTACCTTCAATATCTAACATCTTAGGTTTAATTCTATGATCGTTAGCGTAATTCTAGTACTATAACCTATACGTATACTTAACCTTAGGGACATCCCTAGACATACCTTAGAAATATCTCTAGGAATCTCACTAACGTTTTCGCATCCTAGTTTCCAAAGGTTGACTAAACCTTTCCTCTGATACCAACTATAGAGACCCGAAGCTTGACGTACATTGACATTACATTACATTTGCGGAATACTTAGTACATTACAAAAACACACACACAAGGACCGTAAGAGTTTAGTGTCTTTAGAAACTCAGAATATAATCTTCTAATCGTGGTGAAAGATCTTCAACATCTCCCATAAAGATCTTCCTTTTTTTTTCTTACCTAAAACCTTTCTTTATATCCTGGGGAAAAGAAAACATAAAAGGGTGAGCTCAAATGCTCAGTAATGGTAAACAAAAGAAATATCAATCACATCATATTCATAAGAACATAACATTTTGGAAATCTTAACCTGCAAAAGAGAGCATAATTTCATAACATGGGATAAATCATAGTAGTGAAATGAAATCCCAATAATCATAACTTAAAACATGAAACATTGTGGCATACACACATAATCATAGATAATCATTTCTTGTTAGTCAAGACTCATTTCCAAGACTCTCTTAGTGGACAAAGTCCCTTTCTGAACCGAGTCACCCTCGTTTCAGTCCTGTTTCACTGAACCGGTATAACCTACCATTCCGGCCATGTCTATCTCATGATATATAAAATATTTACCCAATGCATTGGAGGGAGATATAGGTCCCACCCATCTCATAATGATACCATTATTATGTGTGCCACAAAATCATAAATCATACATCATTGCATAACCCATGTAATAAAAATGGGAATCTTAAACATCATGACATCATAAAACAATTCATATAAGATAAAGGAATTCATAAAAATAATTCCATCACAACATAATCAATGTAATAATAGGGATAAAAACAGAACCCTTTATTATCTTAGATGAAAAATAATTTTGATAAAACACTTGAACTCCATTCTTGAGGAAAATATCCTTTCTTCTTCAAAAACATTTTTCCTTTCTTAACATGTCATACAACTTTAAACTAAAAGAAGTTGATTAAAAATAAACTTTAAAATTTTTAAAGGAATATTTTTGGAAATAATGTTTTCAAAATCCATTCATGTCGTATAAGTTAAAATAAAACATTCTTCTTGTACTTTTGTCAAAAAAGTCAAAAAGTACCTCGTACGAAAAATGACAAAAGATTCCTTTCATATCCTTTACTAAAAACTCACCGAAGGGTAAAATTGGATTTAAAAAATTGTAGGTGGATGGAAATGATATTACATATTGAGAAAACATGGATGTGGATGATAAAATACACCCCAGTAAATACCAAAGTATAAACAATCTCAGATAAAAATGAGATTGTGATATTTCCCTTACCTTAGGTCCGATTTGCTTCGTAAGTGTCCGAACCTCCTGTATAATGATTTAAATAATGTCATTGACTTATTCCAGAATCATACTAATTGTTATGATATCATATATGGTTCACTTATGACTTTATTTTACCCGTTCTTTTGTAAATTCCATGTTAAAGAGCATTTTGGGTAAAATCGTTTCATTTGTCGTCCGTGTTTTAACTTGTAATTATTAATATGATTACTTAGATCATTATTACTTAATTATAGAATATAAAACATGATTTATATATAATATATATTCAGAATATACATATATATAATGGATCGATAAATGGAAAGAAATACACCGTTCATGGAGACGGTAGGCCGTACGTACGCATGAACGCTGTTTTTGTTTCCTTATTGAATTGAGTGGAATTAAGTAGATGACATACATATATATACACATAAATCCAGTAGCTTTATAATGTCATATATTTCATTATTATTGCTTATATATACTTTATAATCATTCTTAAATGGTTAACATGGAGAATGAATCTCATCGCGTCGTGGAGACGGTAGTCCGTACGTACGCACGAGCGATGATATCATTTCCATAATTATTGAATTGAATTGGAGTGGATGATACAATATATCAGAATCATTATGATGTTATAATAACTATGTATAGTTATTATTTACACCATAATACCCATCCATGTAAGGTGTTGGTGGAAAAACAGATTACACCACGACGTTGGGACGGTATTCCGTACGTACGCACACGCGGTGATTTCGTTTTCCGTAGGATGGATAGATGGTGAATTAGGATTGTTTCATACTTATAATAACATATCAGTATATGAGTGATACTGATGTTATTACTTCATAATTAAACAACCTAAGAAGAAGAAGTGGAATAAGAAATAAAGGTGAAAGAATTGGTAACGGAAATTACCTCTTCTTTGAAGCGCCTCTTTGAGACCTCCTCTTAGGGCACTAAAATTGGTCTTTGAGGAAGACCAGAACCTCTAGGATGTTTCTAGGGAAGTGGAGAAGAGATTTTTTCAGGGGTTGGCCGAGCTTGAAGACTCAAAGTTGTGTGAGGAAGAGAGGGAGGAGGTGTCCTTTTATAAGGGAGGAGAGGGGCACCTTTGGAATAACTAAAAATATTATTTTATTATAAAGTCAAGTTCGGTTTTAAATAGCTCCAAATTTATTTATTTCGAGGCTAAGGTGGGGATGGGTCGAAATACTCTCATCCAATATAATTTAGACAAGTTTAGGTTCTTATTTTAACCTTATCATTTAGATTTAACATTAAGTTAAATAATTTTACTTTTACCGTGTCTTCTTGTGTTCTTATACTATAAGGTTAATAAACTTACTATAAGAAGCCAAACGAACCCTAAATTGTTTATTACTAATATATATAACCTTATCTAAGTCATTTTTCCAAACCTTAGATTTTTAGGAATAAAATAACAATTAATAATATAATATTTGTTTTAAAAACTATTTTATGTCAATTTTTACACTATTTAGTAATTTATTTTTGTGAAAATTATAAAAGAATGATAAGTTCGACCAAAGTTAATTAAATCAACAATAACATGTCATATTTACCTAGAAAATTATTTTAAGTCATAAAAAGTCTCAAATTATATTTATTTGAGTATTTATAACATCAATTATGTCAATATTTCATTAATAATATAATTACTGCATTATCGTTGTGTCATAAATAAATTACATTATTTAATGTCTAAAAATTACAAAAAAAATACCATTATGTAGTAAATATTTTTAGATTTCTAATGAATATTTACAATCGAATTTATCTTATGTATAACCCTATATTAAAAATGTTTTAGTAAATAAACTTTGATTTTAACTCTTTTAACTCTTCTTTGAATTAAATAATAATAAATGTCCTAATCTAATCCAAGTGGGCCTAAATGGTCATATTTTATTCCTAATCTTGTTTTCGGTCGAATTACACTTATCCAATAGAATTTGGACATGTGTTAGGGTAATAATAATATCATTTTTACCCTTAATTACCCTATTTACTTTTAACCGTGGTAAATAAAAGTAAAAAGTTACTATTCACAAAAAATTATTTTCATCTCATTGAACCACATTTTACTTACTGACATCAACCGTGTCTTTTGGATTTTTGAAATTCCACTCACAGAAGCGGTAAAATTAAGTTTTATGAAAAATTCAGTTTTTTTAACTACCACTTAGTGGTTTCACTATTCATCAAAAATTGAAAGTTTTCAGAAAAATACCAAAAATTAGGCCTAAGCTATATTTGATATTAGGAACTCAAAAATGATTTCTATTTTACCAAATTCAAAACATATCAGTTGCATTAATTAATTTAAAAATTAATTCCCGTCGTCAAAACAAAAGGCGTGTTTTTAAGAGATAATAACTATCAAAAGATTGACACTTGTTTATAACTGGTTTAAATGTGAAATTACATCCAATGACCAACATTGTATTGAATTGTAAAAATATATTCTAAATATACTTTAAAACCAATCAAATTAATAATTTATCACTATTAATTATTTCGATTGAAAAAGTTGTTTTTAATTAAAATTTAGTAATTTTCACTATTCATCAAAATATGAAAGTTATCCGAAAATCACCAAAATTTCACCCTAAGCTAATTTCGATATTCCGAATCCAAAAATGAAGTCCATTTTGAAAAATAGAAATTACAAAATTTCAAAAAGTGGTTATTACTATTCATAACGTCTAGTTTTAATAATATTTTAATAGCATATCGTTGTTTAGTGAAACTTGGTGTTGCGTACAACACACGCTATCGTGGAAGGTCGCGATTGCGTGTAATTCAAGCCAGGTCAGTGATGTGTGTTGTGAAAACTCCTTTTGGTGTAGCGTATAACACAAGACTTTAATGAAATTAAAAATAATATTTTTCATAAAATCTCGGGGTGTTACAAGAGAGGACTTAGTTGTGTCCTTATGAAGAATGATAGAGTTATTGCCTATGAATCACGACAACTAAAAATTCATGATAAAAAATATACTACTCATGATCTTGAGTTACCAGCTGTAATCTTTATTTTGAAGATATGAAGACATTATCTCTATGGTAAAAAATGTGAGGTATATACCGATCACAATATTTTGAAGTATATTTTCTCACATAAAGAACTCAACATGAGGCAAAGAAGATGGCTTGAACTACTCAAGGATTATGATCACACCATACACTACCACCCAAGGAAGGAAAATAAGGTGGCAAATGCTTTGAGCAGAAAAGATCATGGATTTTTGAACAAGATGAGAGTTTAAAAGGATACTATATATAAGGATCTAGTAAAGTTGGACATGGAGATAACCATAAAAGGTGAAACATCAAAACATTTTCAAATGGTTGCCAAACCATTTTTATTAGAAAGGATAAAAAGTTCTCAAGCTGATGATGAGGAGTTTCAAAATAAATTAAAGCTATGAATAACGGGAGATTGAGTGGCTTCGTATATGAAGATGGAATTTTGAAATTTGGGGAGAGACTTTGTGTTCCCGATATACCTGATCTAAAAAGAGAATTGTTGGGTGATCCTCATAGTTCCAATTTCTCTATACACCCTGGGAGCACCAAAATGTATAGAGATTTGAAGGAGCATTTTTGATGGGACGACATGAAGAGGGAGATAGCTGATTTTGTGTCAATATGTATGGTTTTTCAACAAGTGAAAGCTTGAAGGAAACAACCTGGATGAGTCATGCAACCTCTTCCCATACCTGAATGGAAATGGGATGATATCATGATGGACTTTGTCATGGAACTACTAAATAATCCTAGAAGGAACAATGCAATATGGTTCATTGTTGATCGTCTTACCAAGTCATCACATTTTCTTGCTATAAGGGAAGATTTACCACTTGAACATTTAGAAACACTATATATTAATGAAGTTGTAAGACTTCATGGAGTACCACTATCGATTGTTTCTGATCGTGATCCCCATTTTACATCAAGATTCTGGAAAAGTATTCAGAAAGCGCTTAATACTGAACTTCATTTGAGCACTGTCTACCACCCCTAAATTGATGGACAATTAGAACAGACTATTCAAACCATATAAGACATGTTGAGATCATGTTCACTTGACTTTAAAGGTATGTGGGATCAATATTTACCTCTGGTAGAATCTTCCTATAACAATAGCTTCCATTCAAGTATTCAGATGACACCATATGAAGCGTTATACAAAAAGAGATGTCGCACACCAACCTGTTGGGATGATGTTGGCGAAAGAAAACTCATAGGCCCAAAACTTGTAGAGGAAACAATGGAAAAGGTTAAGGTAATCCAAACCCACATCAAAGAAGTTCAAAGTAGGTAGAAGAGCTATGCCGATAACCGATGGAAGGATTTGGAATTTCAGGTAGGAGATCATGTTTTCTTGAAGGTATCTTCATGGAAGGGTGTTATACATTTTGGTAAGAAGGGAAAATTGAGACCTAGGTACATCGGACCTTTCGAAATTCTAGAATAATTGGGGCTGTAGCTTACCATTTGGAAATGCCGCCAAGTCTCTCCAAAGTTCACGATGTACTCCACGTATCACTGTTGAGAAAATACATGCCTGACCCAACACATGTACTCACCTATGAGAAATTAAAACTAGAACCCGATCTGTCTTATTGAGAAGATCTTGTCAAGGTTCTTGATACAAGAGAACAAGTGCTAATAAACCAGATGACTTGTTTGGTAAAAGTTCTATGGAGAAACCATAAGATGGAAGAGGCAACATGGGAACCCGAAATTATGATGAAGAACCACTTGAGTCTTTTTATGCAATAATATTCTAGAAATTTTGAGGATGAAATTATTTGAAGGAGGAGATAATGTAACACCCCAAGCTTCCACGGTACGCTTCTCTTTGAATAATACAATAGCGTGTGTTGTACGCAACTTAGAGTTCAAACACACCACAACCAATCAAACTAGCCATTATGAATAGTAATACCCACTTTTTAAAATTTTATAAATTTTATATTTTAAAATGGACTTCATTTTTGGATCCATAATATCAAAATTGGCTTAGGGTGAATTTTTGGTATTTTTCTGAAAACTTTCAATTTTTGATGAATAGTGAAAACACTGAGTTATAGTTTAAAACCGAATTTTTATTTAAATAATTATTTATTTTATTTAAATTTATTTTAGGTAAAAATAGATACATAATAATTATATAAGTTCAATGTAATTCATTGGATTCAGTTTATAATAATTTTAGATATATAAAAGTTTTATTGAACTTTTTACCGTCTTCTACCCACCTCCTAGGAGCTTTTTCGAATTTGCATAAAACTTAATTTTACCGCTTCTATGAGTTGAATTTCAAAAATCCGAGAGACACGGTTGATATAAGTAAGAAAAATTTGGTTCAATAAGATGATAATAATTTTTTGGTGAATATTAACTTTTTACTTTTATTTACCACGGTTAAAAGTAAATAGGGTAATTAAGGGTAAAAATGATATTATTATTACCCTAAAACATGTAATAATTCTATTGTATAAGTATTATTTAAAAAAAACCTTAGGAATAAAATACGACTCTTTAGGTCTACTTGGATTTAATTAGGACATTTATTATTATTTAATTCAAAGAAGAGTTAAAAGTGTTAAATTAAAAGTTTAATAACTAAACCAATTTTAATATAGGGTTAAAAATAAGATAAATTCGACTATAAATATTAATTATAAAGATAAAACTATTTAATACATAATTTTATTTTATTTATATTTTTTAGACATTAAATAATTTAATTTATTTATGACACAATAATGATACAGTAATTACCTAATTAATTAAATATTAAAATAATTGATATTATAAATATCCAAATAAATTTAATTTGAGAATTTTTATGAATTCCAATAATTTTATAGGTTAATATGACATGTTAGGTTTGGTTAGATGATTTTTTTAAGTAATAATGCTGTTATGAATTTAGAAAAAACAAAATTCTAAATAGTGTCAAAATTGACATAAAAGAGTTTTTAAAAAAAATATTATATTATTAATTGATATTATATTCTAAAAAATCTATGGTTCAAAAAAAGGACTTATATAATGATAGGTGTATCATTAATGAACCACTTGGGGTTCGTTTGGAAGTTTATAGTAAGTTTATTAACCATATAATATAAAAATCTAAAGAGACATGGTAAATGTCAAACTATTTAACTAAGAGTTAAATATAAAAGATAAAGTTAATATAGTGACCCAAACCTGTATAAAACATATTGGTTGAGTGTTTTTAGACCCATACCCACCTTATAATTTAAATAATTCATTTTTGAGCCATTATAAATTGAAAATTATTTTATTATAAAATAAAATTTCTAGCTTTTCCTAAGGTGCCCCTTACCCCTCTTATAAAAGGGAACTGCCACTTATCTCTAATTCACACCTTCAAATCCATTTTTATTGGCCAAAACCTGCCCAAATACCCTCTAAAATGTCCTCCCTTCATTATAGAGGCCTTCCTTTAGTCAGAAAGCCAACCTAAGGAGCCCTTTTGATTAAATAAAAAGGAAGAACCCGAAGAAGAGGTAAATATTTCATCACCTCTTTCAAGTTCCTTTCTTCTTCCACTTCCTCTTTATTTGTTGTTTCCATTCTAAAATAATAACTCTAGTATCTTCTATATACTATGATGTGATCATAAATATGGTACAACCATATTCATTATTTTATCCATCCTTTGAATGACATGTCACCATACGTGCATACGCACGACATACCGTCTCCACGTCATGGTGTAATTGTTATTCAATACATTATTATTTGGATGGGTATAATAATGATGTGTAATTGATGTAAATAATAAATATAACATGATAATGATTCTGTATATATGATATACCATCCAATTATATATTATTTTAATATCAAAAGAATGATATTGTCGCTCGTGCGTACATACGGATTACCCTCTCCACGAACGCGATGAGATTAATTCCCCATCGTATCCATTCACGAATAATTTTCATTAGATGATTAAAAATAATTTTTAAAGACTTAATATCATTCTGAATATTAATAAGATACATCCTATCCATTAAAAACATTACTTATGTAACAAATCATATAAAGGAAAACGAATTAGTTAACACCCGAAACGATGATAATACTAAGATATTATTAACAAAGCAATGTTAAAATATAATATATGATATCATATTATTGTATATGATTCTTGTATAATTTAATAACAATTATTTCAGAATTATAAAAAAGGTTAACCTACCCTCTACCAAGGAAAAGTACAAGGTAAGGGTTAATTCTACAATCTCTTCATTATCCGAGGTTGTTTATACATAATTATCTATTGGGACCTCTTTATCATCCACATCCATGTTTCTTAAAATTTATTTCAAAACATTTTTAATATTTACTAGACAATGGGTTAAAGTCATTTATACCCTAATTTTTCCTTATATGTTTTTGAAAGGAATCTTTCTGTCGTTTTCCAAACAAGGTACTTTATAACCTTTTCGACAAAATTAAGGTAAGAATGTATTTTTTAACTTATACGGAAGGTGCAGCTATTTTCCGTCATTATAAATCATCTAAGATTCCCTTACAAGGTTATAAGAATATTTTCAAAATAAATCTTTTCTTTTATAATTATGTAACTTTAAATGATTTCAAAAAAAATAATGATATATTTCTCTCAAATAGTTTTGATTTCATCTATGTCAAAATCCTTTAATGGATTTTAATCTTGTTTGAAGTTGATTTATTATGATACAAATATTCCATTTTGTATTGAAGTTTTTGTAGTATTTTTGACTGTGAATGTGTTATTTTTCTACCATTCATGGTTTATGAATAAAGTATTGACATTTCATATGCTAGTTTTATTATGAATGTTTATGTTATGTTTAAAAATTTTCATATGAGGAATGCATTGGACTTAGTAAGTGATGGGTGGATCCCGCTATAGCTCCTCGATGCATCAGTAGGTCTCATGAGACAAACTAGTATCTTGGAACAAGGTACTGAAAAAATATTATTTGTAGTCTTGGCACAAGGCCTTGACTATGTGGTTATAAAAGTCTGGAATTATGCATTCCATCATTATGAAAGTGACTATTGATATTGAATGTGATTATTCGGCTAGTAGAATATCCATGTGAGTTAGTAAATGGTATTATTTTGATTTATATTTTCCATATTATGATGAATTTTATGTTGAAAAGTCTTTTGTTTTAGTTCTATACATTTCCTTAAATGTTTATTCTTATTTATGAATGTTTCTGCTATATTGTTATCCTTACTGAGCATCTGAGCTCACCCCTTTCTATGTTTTATTTTTCCCAGGATTCAAAGAAGTATATTATGAGTAAACTGTAGGGATAGTCTATGGGATCTCAATGTTTTATATGGAAACAATGTTGTTGTAGTTTTCCATTTTATGATGTAATGTAAACCTTATGAATGTATCTAGTACTTCCAAGGCTACAAAACTAATCGGTCATTCGAGACTTGATCTTTTGTAATCATGCCAATGGTACGTAATAAGGCACCGACTCTGGGATTTTGGGGTCGGGGCTTTACATTATTCCTCCTTATTATCTGATGAATTTTGGATGGTTTGTGAGAAACTTGATCAGGACAAACCATGTGGCCTGGGGGCACTCATTCGGTTGTCTAGATAGCCTTCACAAGAGAAGGATAGTTCAATGAAGGTGGGCCCCACTAGTTTCACCGTAGGTTATGTGATGCATGTGGGTTCATTGTGTGACCTTAAAATAGTCACATGATCATAAGTCACTTGGAGGCTCATGTGATCCAAAAGTCTGGGTTCCTTTTTTTTGTGCGGAAGGTAATACCCTTATTCAATTATTTCCTGCTTTGTGATTTTTTCTGATTCGTATTTTCCGACATCAATAGACTCAAATTCTTATCCAAAAAGGATACATTGGATGCCTTCCAATTCCTGAGCTCTAATGAGTATCCACCCTACTATAATTCCTTCATACACCATATATTCTTAACTCATGGGATAAAATTCTCCCATAAGTCTACCATCCTTCCTTATCCATCAGTGGGTGAGAAGTGGTCTCACACACATGAATCATTTTATGTGTAATCCCTAACCTTTCCCTTAAGTACCTCAACCCATCGTAAGGTTAGGGAAAAATAGAACTACAATGACTCTAATTATTATTATAAATAGGATTTTTAGGATGGATTCCTAATGAATGATATCCATACCATATTCTAAACAACATTTTTAATCATACCTTTCTAAAGTCAACATTAATGTGTATGCCCCATATAAATTTTCTCTCATGTGATGTGTCAAATATTTTAGTATATCTTCTTTCTCACATTGAGCATGACATTTGTGGCATAAGATATTGGTGATGAATTTTTCCATAGCATGATGAGGATTCACCATTTTGAACCATTCATTGGGATGTAATCCCAATTACATCTCATATTAACTTCAAGGTCATACTCCTGATGAGGAAGTTCAGGAAAAACTTATGTGCATAAGTCACACTTAAGGTCTCTATTATCATTTCTTTTATGATGTAGAAACCTATAATTGGATTATGGTTACCCTAATTCCTAATATAAGTAGGATACATAATATGACTTATTAAGGATCAATCCCTATATTTATTTCCTTCCTGCATGATGTTAAAATATATAGAAAAGTTATATCATTCAACTATAAAAAATGTCAACCAAAAAACATGGGTTTTAGTTCATATTCTCAAAGGATATGTATGACATCTTAGTGAGGCTTAATACCATCTCTGAGACACCAACCATCCCTAGATGGAAAAAAACTCTAAAGCACCCAGAAATGGATATAAAATAAATCATCATAATTGAATAGCATAATGATGAAGAACCTTTGGAGCACAAATTTGTTCCTATTTAAATGTGGTCTTAATCGAGTCATTAATACTGGGGTAACCATTCTCATATCGGGGAATCAAAAAGATTTCATGAACATATCTTAAATCTATAAGAGAGTCCTATAGTAGGCATTAATTCCTCACAAAACGGTGTGATGAGCCCAACCTCCCATTCTTTTAACCAGTGTGAGTTACTAAGCATCACTAAGTTTGAAACCCCAATTGAACGACATTATTTAGAATGTAGGTTCGTACCCAGTTATCGATGTGGGGAATAGTGGAAGTTTCTTTTAGAGAAAAATATGTTAAAACCAACATAAATGACTGTGAAACCATCATGAATCACCCATAACCGAGAATAGAGAATAACTAATAGATCCATTTTTTTTTTGGAAAAAATGGTAAACTAAATGTGAAATATTTAAATAGTGTCATCCCTTTTATAGGGTTAAATGGATAGACTTCCCAGTTTTCATTAGAGAATTTATTTTATTATCTTTCACAAAAAATAGTGTAACTTATTTGTTTTATTAACTGTATTGAAAAATGAATAAAAGAAAAGTGGCCAACACTTTATTATTTAACTGTGAAAGTAATTTACTGAACATATAATATTGTATATGATTATGTAAAAATTATGTGTCTTTTAACTTTAGCAAAACTTCTAAACATCCATACAATCCAAATGAAATCATTGAGTGTTTTAATTAATTTTGAGACCACTAGACAATCTAGTAATTCCTATAAAACACCTCATGTTGTTGTGAACAACTATATGACACATTGATCTTGTGCATTATTCTCCATGGAATATGTGTCCCTAAGGAATCAAGGATTTTTATCGACGGTGCAACACATCTAGTTCTAGTTAGTGAACATATTGTTTTAGGAGTACCAAATCAATGGCTCCATCCTGAATTTGGAAGTAGCTCATGAAATCCTCCAGAGGACGAATTCCCAGTGATTGTCATTCCCACGACATGACACAAGAGAGTATGTGGACCTTGTTTCCACTTCAAAACTAACTTGGATATTTTTCCTATATCACAAAATAATATACCTTCCCTACCTCAAGTAGGAGGATGAGGATTATCACCATGTCAACTCAGCCACTCAGTATCCTCCTAGGTGGACTCCCATTAATTTTGTTCATCACTATATGACCAGTATTTCACAAGGAGATGTAGAGGATTTTTATACTACCTCAAAAAACCAAATTGGTGATTCCAATAGGATACCACACCAGGGGTATCAAAATAATGAAACTATGAAGAATGATTATATCCCTATTACCACCAATCAATTTGAGTCCCATTGGTGTATCCTAAAGGTGGCATGAAATCAACCCCAGATCATCACTAGCCAGATGATTCTGAATTCATCACATCTATACTTGGTGATTGTGGAATCTCAAGGACCCCTATCCTGCTAGAATAGATAAATTTTTATCATATTTTACCCTTGGATAGTCTAGAATATGACCGCTAATCTTCAAAACAATATAACAGGCACTAAACCGCCAAATGGTTCTATGGTAACTAACCCATAAAATGCTACAGTGGACACCGTCCCTCCAAAGGACATACCAGGCAATGACACATCAAGAGAGATACTCCATTTAAGGGTAGATCCAAACTGATTATGTCTCTTTTAATATGATATTGACTAAATCGAAATACCTCTCACCAAATCTATATGGTCACATTATAGGAAATTATAATCATACCCTCTTATAAACATCTAATTCACAGTAGGTTGGCCAACCTTTTTCCACCGAAATGGGTAAATAAGGGCTCGACTATAACTTTAATGCATCTATAGAGGGTATTATCGAATGTGGTAGTGTTTTAGAGTGAAATGTTGATAGAGTATATGGCTAGTGGATTCAATCAGTGGAATCTGCATTGAGACTCCTATCATCATCCACTCACCCTTCCAATGATAGGGGAAAAGGTGTTATCATGTCTCCTACTTGTTAGGATGAGAAATAAATTTATAAGGAAAATTATATCAACCAACTCCAACAAGAGAATAAGTATATCTATGAAATAATTGTGGGAATACTCCTAGGATCTATACCCCATAATGGAATATGGAATCTTTCCTTGTAGTAATGTTCTATTTCCCATAGGTATGGGAGAATTCTCATATTTTTCATCCATCATTTGGTGAAATATAGAAATTATTCCACCTTACCCGATCCCACTAGGATGGGGGAATTTTTATATTATCAAAACCCCAATCCCATAGGGATGGAGGGATTTCCATATTTTCACCCCCTCATTGGGGGTACTCTGGAAACCATCTGACCTCAACTATTTCCACAAATCCTCTAGAAGAGTTGGGATCCTATAATTAGTGAGAAGCATCTACATCATCCAAGGATACCCATGCATCATAACACCCCCCAAATAAGGGTCGAAGATTTGAACCTTAAACTCCAAACTCATCCATGTGACAATGAGAAATGAGATATAGGTATCATGCAGGAAAAGAAATGTTGTCACTAATATTGCGATAATAGGAAATGAAGGGTGTATTCTATAAAATCAATACTTGTCTTGAGGTACATTGTCTATTCCATAGAAATTGGATTGATCAAACTCCAAAAAATAAGAATCTAGATTGAGGCATGGTTTATAGGACATGACAATCACTTCCCCTATAGTAGACGTATTAGGCATACAATAGAAAGATACTTGAAATTTAATGGCTGGGTTTAGAAGTTGAAGGGTTAGGGGATATTAGAACTACCAACACTTGAATCCTCACTCTAGTGATGTCCGTACTCTGAATAGGACACACATATTTTTCATTGGAACATGATCCATACATCTCCCACTGATTGGAGAGAATATTTCAATGAAAGATAGAACAAAGTCAATTCCTTCCAATAAAAACACAACCCAATATACATTGACTATTCTATATAGAATAATTTGATGAAACTACCAATAATAAGGAAGATGAGTGTCGAATGGTTGAGAATCCATGATAGTTACTACCCCTACCACTAATGTCTTAGGAATAGAATAGAGAGATGATGTGTCTTTAAATATTATATCGAGAAATAGGTAAATGAAGGATTTATAGAGTAAGAGGATCCAGAAACTCATGCAAAGTGCATAAGATTCGTCAATGCTTCATCCAATAAGTCTCTCTCATAATAGGTTATGGAAGAAAATCCTGATCACGTGATGCTAAACTGCACGATACATCTAAGAAACGTGACATTAAACTTCATAAGAACAACATAGTCACATGAAGTTAAACTTCACAACACCATCCTAGTCACATGAAGTTAATCTTCATGATACACCAACAACATACTAGTTCCATGATGTTAAACTACATGAAAACATCCAAGTATCATGATGTTAAAAATCACACTAAAAAATCCTAGTTGCATGATATTAAATTGCATGACAGTATCCTAGTGTAATTATGTTAAATTTCATGACAATATTCCTATCGCATGATATGAAACTGCATGGAACAAATCCTGGTAATAGGACAGTAAACTGTTTGACATCTCTATATCTGTGATACATTTTTAGCATCAGGTAGAAATTATAATTTCCATAAGTAACACAGATACAATAAAATCTCAATCCTAGTAATGCCACAAAATCACTAAACCCCCCAGTCACCTTCTTAGGGAATTATCCAAAAGGTAACCTCCCCAAACCCATAGATGTAGGCATTGAGGACACCTTGTCAAATGTAGGAAGCTACAAATTAGATGGATCATCCTCATATTCCATCAATCTCAAACAAATTCTATTATCATATCTGGGAAATAAGCATGGGGAATTCATTTATCCATACCCCCATGCATAAAGACTGTTGGCATATTCTAATAGAATGAGAAGAAAAGAAGTGGGAATACATCCCCAATTCAATCAAGTAAATTGACCATAATATCCTAGAAATTGAGAGAAATAAGAAATACATTCATATACATACCCTATTGAAGTGTGAGTAATCTTTGACAATGATAGAGAAGCTCTGTCATTTTATTATGGTGATGATGTAGGGACAATAAGACATTACTGAACCAATATCCAATGTAAAAAAACAAAATGGTCAACCTGAATAGATTTCTAGTCCATAACAATAACACTTTATTTATCCCAAACATGATTATTATCAGAAAATTTTAGAAAATGGAATGGGACATTATTGGGATAATGTAACAGTTATAAATGGGGCTCACAAAGTTAGTTTGGAAGATGCATCAGGATGGGATCATATTCCAATAAAAAACAGATGACATACTTCAAAGGCGCCAAACTAGGATCATATCCCTACTTTGATAGGGGATCACCATGTGGGAGAAGCACATGCCTTGGGATGGTCTCATATTCCTAATGAAAAAGGCTGGTGGAACATTCAAAACATATATGAATGGGATGACATCCTCACACCAATCATGGTTTTCAACACAACATATAAATCACCATAGAGAATGCTCATATACCTTCCAATGAATCAACTTGAAATATTCCATTATCTTATCGAACTAGAATCACATCCGTATTTCCACCAACAAATGAATACAACAACATCCTTCTGAAGCTATATAGTATGAGGCTCATATCCCTTCTCCTACACCGAAGGTACATTAGTATATTCCATTAAGGAATGCATATGTAAACCAACCTTGTACCCCCACATCAGCTAGGATTGACTAACATATTCTAACAATAACCCACATGTAGGATCCTATTTCGGCTGATGACATAGAGACTCACCAATATTCTCCAATAGCTTTATAGTAGTCAGATTATATCCCCACCACACTAGACAGTTATCAAAAAAATTGGCAACCATCATGTAGTAGGCTCATATCCCTACCCAACCACAAAATGAAGGTTGGCATAGTGTGTCCACAACACAAAACGAGTAACATATCCCTAATATAAACAATGTATGTGTCATTGAGGTTGTTAAATTTTTATTTTCCACACATAATGTGTCTATTTACTCTTAAACTAACGTAGAAGTTGATTCCTAATTTTATAGTCCTTCTCAAAGTAGTTCATAGATGGATCACATGGACTCTTATCCTAACATGAATTGTGGTTAACCTTCACATAGTGATATCTCTCTCTCAGACATGTAAATCACCCCATTTCCCAAACACCTTTGTATAGATTGGTTCTCAAAAACTAGACACCATTGTATATAGAGGTTATTGAAATACCTAGGATAACAACATATAGTACCCTGACAACGATCAATGAATCCTCACCTTAGTCAGTAGGAGATCAAGAGAGGCAACCTCTATGGTTAAATTGGGTAGAGATATATAACCCTAGTGAATAAAATGATGGAAGGGATATATGGATAGATTTATCTAAAAACAATCTCCCAAACATGTTCAAGCCTATTCCCACTTCCAATTATGATATCCCAAATGGTTTAGAAGGGGAGTGAATGCTTTAAATCCACCCAAATATGTAAGGTAATTATAAGATGTTAAAGGATAAAAATATCCCTCATTAAGGATATGAGGATCATCTCAGGATCATAAATACAATATTTTATCAGTTAGAAGTTTTCACATCCTTTGTGTCATAAGATCCAGGATTAGAAGAGCATAAAAAATTCCTACAACATGTTTGTCTCTACATCATGAATTTTTTTTAATTGATTGGAAAAGTTATTTCATATTATTTAATACAAGTATGGGGAATGTATGAAGAATTTTACATTTCCTTTTCTCCTGGGTAGAAAAGATACTCAGATAAAACATCCTTTAATGTCATAGAAGAAGGAGAAATCATGGTATCAGTTGTGGGGAAGCACTCCAGCTTGAGGATCACCCCTAAAAATTATAATAGAGAATTATTGATAGAAATTATGTGCTACCCTTAAAACTAATTTAAGAATTAGAATTAATCCAAGATATTTCGGCTCCTCATACATTCAATGACTGGATAAGAGTAAACAATCATCTTTTCAATATCGCTGCATTGAATCCGGAAATTCATTCTGAAAAAGTCTCTTCCCATGGCCTCTCCTACATTGATTGTAACATATGATCCCTCAGATTACCCACTATGTCTAAAAATACCTCTACATACTCAAATATGGATGAAGAAGTGGATGACCTCATTAGTTCCCCTCCGGTATTTGAGGAAGGAATCTCAACCACCATTGATGATCTCAGGAAAATGAATCTAGGAATATAAGAAGACCAACAACCTATATTGATGCGTGACTCCATGCTTATCAAGGATAAAGAGGTTTATATTTAATTTATAACGAAACATAAATATGTGATCACTTGTAATTACATAGAAATTTATTTTCTAAACCTTGATGTGGCTATAGATGACCCAGTCTTTCCTGATAACCATTGAGGTTTCAATAAAAAACCAAGATAATGCACCCATATTAGGTTATCATGTATGGGTAGTAAGAATCTAAACTGCACAATATCCAAAAATCTTGGAAACATGATGTTAAATTAAATTATAAGTCGTTTCCACATGAAATTAAACCGAATGAAGAACATATTTGTCACATGATATTAAACTGCACGATAGATACATCATTAACGTAAGAAATTAAACTATAGAGAAGAATTCATGACAACATGAATTTAAAATTCATAGCATCTAAGGTCTTATTCATATGACATAATACTAAATTAATCGTTTGTCCTAGTAATATGATGAAAAGCTAAAATACACCATTCTTCCATTCCACGTGATGTTAAAATGCACATAAAACATTACCTCATACATGACTCACTACACATGATCTAGATTTGTGCGAAAAAAATGAAGTTTCCCCCTGCATGTGTCAAACATATCTACATAGAGAATCTACCCACATAATAAATATGGATGGCTTGATTCCTATGATTATAGGATACATAGTGATTCCCAGAGCCCGAATCATGGGATCAGTCATAATATATAGACACCATTCGTCCTTACTAAATGATGTTAAACAACATGGTTTCCCAGAACTATATATTGGTTAATTCTCATTCCAATGAGAGATATATATATTACTAGATCTTATATCTTTTCCCATCCTATACATGATAAAAAATTTCCACTGCCCATTATTTTAATTTCCTTTGGGTAGTGAAAGAATCCTTTTCCATTCCTTGTTTCTCACACTATAAGTAGATCATGTGGGCCTAGAAATTTTTATAAGTGCTTCCCTGTATGATTGAGACATATTATTTCATGTCAGAGACAACATTTTCTTAGATGTAATACTTTAAAAGGAACAACATTGTTCCTTAATTTATAAGGTTAAATATTATCATTGATATCCCTTCCATGACATAAAACTACACATTATTAGATCTCTTACCCTAATGAAAATCTATCCTTAGTGTTTGTCTCCCACCAAACCTAAAAATCAGAACTTTGTGTGGATTTACTATTACAATCATAAGATACATAGTGAAACCCAAATATCCAATATTAGGACTCGCTATAATAATTAAAGAGAAAAACTTTCCCCACTACGTATAAGTTAGACCAACCTGAAGAGTTTCCAGTTCAAGAACTACATATGTGTTGATTCCATCAATAACAAGAAATGTTGTGATGCCTATATCTCTAATCATAGGTATAGATATAATTATTAAAGTTGAAATTCCCCCCTTTGCATATGGTTCATACCTATGTGGAGAGTTTCCTATTCAGGATCTATGTGTGGCATGCCTCCTTCCATCACAGGATACATAGTGATAACCAGATCTCTAATCTCAGGTCTAGTCACAATAATTATTGTGAATCCCCCCTTATGTATTGGAAACTAATTTATGGAGAGTTTCATGTTCATGAACTTTGTATGGATTGATTCCTACCATCATATGATATATTGATTCCCAGGTCTCAAATACTAGGTACAACTGCAATTATTAATTAGAAAATGCAACACTCTATATATAGTTCATACCTACATGGAGTGATTCTCATTCAAGAACTATGTGTGGCTTGATTTTTTTCAACATAGGATACATAGAGACACTTGAATCTCCAATATTGGATCCATCCCCAATAATCAACAGGAAAAATTCCACCTATACGTACAAGTTGGACTTGCATTGTGACTTTCCCATTGAAGAACTATGTGTGGAACAATTACTATAATCATGTGACATATAATGATGCATGGATCTCCAGTCTTGGGTCAAGATGTAATACAAAATTTCCATCTCCCTATTTATGGGTCAAACCCATAAAGGGATATGTCATGATATAACTATGTGTAGATTGATTATTGATATCATAAGATATGTAGTGAAAAAAATTCTCAAATAATGGGTATATTTTACATATAAAGAATGATAAAAATATACCCTTTCCATCATATGTGATGGGTCTATACAGTAAGCCATTCGATACCCACTCTCGTATGTCTTAATCAATTGTGCAGTTGTATCTTCATTCTCATGTTGTTCATGGATCATGTGAGCTTAGGGAACCTAGAAAACATTTCTTTCTAAAAAAATTGAGATCTATCTCATATCAAGAACCATTTCCTAGTTTCATGAACTTAAACTAAATGATAACATTCTAGTTTCATGATTTTAAATTTCCAGATAAGAGTTCTTAAAATCTAATAGTTCATACCATCTGATGGCTGTGTACCCAAGAATGACACATTTTATTGCTTCACCTCAAAATGTTTTCAATACATGATGGTGTATCCCTTAAGTTTATTTAGACCTTATTTAATCTTATGTTATCCATGAAACAACATAATATATTTGATATCTGGTTCAACACCACCAGTTCCTTGAGTTGTTATCCTTGTCTTTGAAGCTCATGGAACTCGATATCCCTTTCTTCAGGTTCTTGCTTATATCAGACTGGTAATATGGTCTGTATAATCCACAAGGACCCCAGTAGTATTCATTTTAGAATTAGAACCCTTCCAAATATATTCTTCTTAGGGGATTATATTGGTAACAAAGGAGCCCCCCCCCTAAATCTAAGAGTTATTTTCTTAACCACATAGAATATGGACTTATACCATTATCAATGGTTTAATTATTCACACTAGTTCCAACCTATAGTTAGATATTCTTAGGTCATGATTTACACTTTATGCAACCCAAATATTCATAAATATTTGGATACTTATGATGTTACACATATATGAATCATAACCATTATCAAAGTAATATTATCACATCGTATCCTTATACCCTTCCATTTTGGGTATGCATCTTTCGTGAAGACCTACTTTCTCTAAATTTTTCACAACTCTCTGTAGAAAATGAGTTGGTTATATATAGAGGGACCTCCTTAAAGAAGGTTATTATGGAATAATTCCTTCCATTACTAAATTCATTAGAAATACCAGGTGAACCCATCCATAAAAATATAATATTCTTCTATTTAATGTGGGTTGAGTCACATAGACTCACTCATATTATGCTAGAGTCAGATTTTCAAAAAACATTATTGTGCATGATATATGTATTTATAAAAAGGGATGTATTATATGGATACCCATCAATAAGCTTATGCATGGATAAATTATTATTCCTATATCTAAATGTCCTTGAATAGTGCAAATTGTCCCCAAGGATATCTTGTAAAATTTCATGGTAGTTCCTATTTCATTACCACATGATGTCAAACATCAAGGAAAATGTCTATGTCACATGATGTTAAACTGAACAACTGATAAATCCCCATGACATGATGTTAATGTTGGAAAATAAATAACTCATTATCATTCTTTAACAAAGGAAATCAATAGCCTGACCCTATTAAACCAGAGTATGGTGTTTTTTTTCATATTTTAAGGAACTTAACCCATTAACCACACTTCATGTATATAATTTATTAGGGTTCAACAAACATTTCCTAGACCGTGTAAAGGAGAATAGATCTCTCTATTTGACTATGTAAGAGGTGGATCTATATAGGCTATTTGACCAACCTACTAGAGGAATCATGGCCCTATATGAAGGGATTTATAACCATTTTTATCCTTAATGTCACCATGTGGAAACATATAATCTTAGTATTTTTTTGGGTCATCCCCAACAAGATTTTTCCATACCATTATTCTTGACCCGAGAACCTTGAGTCATGGATTTCAACATTTTAATCACCCACTCAAAAGGATATTGGAGTAATCTAACCAAGGTTATCCAGATTAGGATGTTTTTTAACATTCCCCTCATACCAGGTCCACATGAATCATGACCTTAAACATCATTCAATTTTTTCAAATATGTACAACCTTAATATTTACCCTTTTATGGTCTAAATCACCAAACCCTAAACTTCTATTGAAAGGGATATAAAACTTGTCAGCCTAAAAACCCACAAAGGGTGTCTTGAGGAAAAGGTAAGTCTTCACTTTCTAAACTCTTCATGTCTAGTGTTTAGAAAAATGTTTTTTAATTAATAAAAAATGAAAAAAACTCATAGGGTCCACTATACGGCCTTAGTAAAAGTTTATCCATGCTCACTGATTCCCATAGTCTAGTAAAAAGTTTTTTAAATGATTTATCACATATCCTAATCATGATAACTTTTTAATTATGTGGTGAAAAAACATTTAGGGTTATCAAACCCTTCATGAATCTTACATTATTCAAAACCACCTTCATTTCATTGAGGTATGAGCTAAATCAATTAGTTACTTGAGTTGATATTTGCCTCTTGGACCTCAATGGACCTTGGGCTCCCTATCTCCTGGTTCTTCCCTATAGAAAACTAGTAACAAGGACTAGAGAATCTTAAAGGACCCTTATAGTATTGGTTGGAGAATTTCCTCTATAATAGATCTTGTTCTTAAGGGATGGTTGGTCTCAGAAAGGACCCCGTTAACTCTAATAGTTATTTTCCAAACCATGTGGATTATGGGATTTTGGTATTGCTAATGGTTTAAATATAACCACCGGTTCCCATCTACTTACAATACCCATAACCATACCATTTAATTTGATTTGACATGATTGATGTTATATCACCATGTATTACACCCTTTCTCAAATAAGAAATGCCACATTAAATTCCTAAACCTTTTTATGTCCCACACCATGTGACTAAAAACCACATGGAATAAGAAAATATATTAACAATTAGGAAATAAACTACTCTAGAGTGATAGAATCCTCTTTTATTTCTTTCTATACAATTTCAACTTAATTGACTAGATGTTTGAGTCTTCAAAAATCTTCCACGATCCGTTGAAAAGAGTTGGGATCCTTTTTACTTGAAATAGAATGTATGACCTATAGGCACATGCATAAGGGAATATAACCCACCAACTAGAGGCTTCTACTCCTTGTAGGAAATGAAAACAATTACACATGATCCCTAATGAAACCATGGAGGAACTCAACATGTTATGGTGTTTTGAGTCATACCCAATATGTATTACCCATTACACATGTGATTCCCAACAACACCACAATGGAACTCAGCACCTGAGGGTGTTGTGGGTCATCCCCAATATGTCATCCAAATTCATCATTCAACAGCTAAAACTATTATAAATGCAATTTTCATGAATCATATTGAAACTATCCAAGTTTTATTGACATCCCCCTCATGTTATCAAGTCTTGAATCCATGGATTTAAACTATAAATAATTTTACATCTTTTGATCATGACATTAAAATGTAAGTGCAATGACCCGCATTTTGAACCAGGAAAAAAAGTGGGGGAAATTGAAGTTTTTAAATTACTGAACCGGTCGTTTTTAGAATCGGGCTTCGGAACAAGGTTTTGAAGGTTTGAACCATTCTTTTTAATGTTTTTGGGGTTGGGAGAAGGCCCGAGAAGTTTTTTGAGTGTCTCAAGGTGTTTTGGGTGCGTCGTACCTGAAGGAGGATAGTTTTTAAAGAATAACAAAAGGGTAACAGTTGGCGCATGGTTTCCCAAACCGTGCGGCCCAAACCATGCGTCTTAAAATAGGAAGGCAGAGGAGTCCACACGACCTGTGCATGGTTTCCCCAAATTGTGCGGCCAGCCCGTACGGGGTGTCTTGGGTGTCTAGTGGGGGACGCATGGTTGGCGCATGGTTTGCCAAACCATGCAGCCCAAGCCATGCGCCATGCACTGTTTTGGGTTTTTAAAATATTTAAAATGTTTTTTAAATAAAAACCTAAACTAAAGAGAACCTCTCCCCTCTTCCTCAAAAAACCCGCACGAACCCCTCCTTTCACGACACCTCGGCCTCACGCGAGCCCTCCCTCGGCCGCACCTCCTTCCTCCTCCGTTCATGGCGATTCCTCCTTCAAATCTCCATGGTAAGCATCTTTCCTGCTTCCTCATCCCTTCTTGGCCGATTTTAGGGCTCCTCCTTTCCCTAATCTCATTTGACCAAGCACCCCTTGTATTAGGGTTTGTTCTTGATTCGTTTTTCTTTTGGTTCCTTTGCTTTAAGGGGACGCGAAAGGTCCCTTGGGACCTCGCTGGTGTGCGTATGATGTCCGCCGCCGAAGGTGAGACGGATCACGGTTGTTTCAGTCCACCGGTTTGATTCTGAGGTAGGGGTTTTGCCCATTTATGGTTTGCGCATCCTCTAAGTTAATAACTTTTGTTGTTTTAAGGTTCGTAGTGTGTTTTTCTTAGTGCGTTGGTGGGATCGGGTTGGTTTCTCTTTTCCAGAGCTTAGGCGGCTCTTAGTTAGAAAGTGTCAAGAGCCGGAGTGGACGGATGGATCCACCATGAGGTAGGGTCCCTCTCCTTTCCCTTTAATTTAAAGTGAAGCATTTAAAGGGTTTAATACTGAATTGTTTTAGTATTTTAATTCTGCAAATTATTCTTGAGTAAATGCTTCTGTGAAAACTATGTGAATTGCAGGAACAAGATAAAAAGGGTTACCTGCTAACTAAACTAATGATTTAATAATAAAACCCCTCAATCGGAGGTGCGCTGTCTTCAAGAAAAAATGTAGGAAGTAGACATTTATTCTTTCCTACTTTGACTTGCCTTTGTGATAATTACTGAATGGTATATTTGGCTACTTGTTTCTTCTTTGTTGAATTTTCCCAAGTGGGAAAATGATATGTTTCCATAACACACCACTTTGTACTTGAACACTTGGATTTTAATTTCCCTTATGGTAACGGGGTTAAGTGAATTTGATTAGAATGGATTAAATGAGATGGGGGAAACTAGATGGAATGACCCTCATGTGGAACCCTTTCCCAATTTTCCATGTTTAGGCAAATTGGATAAAATGACTTTGAATAGGGAACGTGCACTGAATGACATAGTTTAATGGGTTGGGTAGTGAATTTGATATGGTTAGTTGGAGCGCATAGGAGGTAATGCCTTATGTGTTATTTGATAAGTATGAATGATGGTTTAACTGATTTGAACACTAGAGAGGGTTACATCATGACCCTAGTGTTTATTGTTATGATTGTGAATGAGTACCATAATTGATTATGGGTGTTTGTGAATGTGGAATGTCTGTTTGAAATGCATAAGAGGTACTGCCTTATGCGTTGTAATATAATGCTGATAACGAATGTGTGTGGTTATGGATGGGAGACATTCATACCCCATGCCATCTAATTTGAACAATTGTGGATGGGAGGCATGCATACCCCATGCCATCTTACTTTAGTATGGGTGGGAGGCATGTCTACCCCATTCCAGATGCGATCTCTATACGTGTATGGAAGGGAGGTATTTATACCCCTTTCCAGTTGACTTATAGGGACTAAAGGCATTCTTACCTCGTTCCCGCTATTCTCTATACGTTTATGGAAGGGAGACATTCATACCCCTTTCCAGTTGGCCGATAGGGACGAGAGGAATTCTTACCTCGTGTCCACTAATCACGAATGATGGAAGGGAGGCATTCATACCCCTTTCTAGTTGACATATAGGGACGAGAGGCATTCTTACCTCGTGCCCACTAATCTCGATTTATGGGTGGGAGGCATTCTTACCCCACTCCATCTATGATCTAAATGAATATATATATATATATATATATATATATATATATATATATGGTGACATGATCAGGTTACATTACCGGCAACGAGCCGAAGCTGGTATAGCCGTCGGGTGTCCCTAGGGAACCTATACGGGTGTTGTTTATCTATATTGCCCTACTTATTGGTCCTTGTTATATCTGTTTACTGTTCAATTAAATAGTCACTTTCTGGATTGGGTTAGACACCGGTGGTGCCGACCTACTGAGATTTATATCTCACACCCTACTTGGGCCACCATTGCACTGGGGTACCCAATTAGACCTTTCTTGTTTGCAGGACTTAGGTTGGTTGCTGTGTTTCTTGTACCTGGGGATAAGAGCAAAGGATTGAGCGGGAGATCGAGATGCTTAGGAGAACACCCGTCGGGCCTTGCTGTCTTTTCTTTATTCTTTTACATTGTATTGTAATCATACTGTATTGTTTCCTATTTTCACATTGTATCATTCATCATCCCTGTATCGTGTAAACTGGATTAGGCCACCTTTTATAAAAATGATCACTATTTGTCTTCCGCTGCTGGTTGTTCATTGTTTATATATTACTACTTCCGCTATTGAATTTTATTTACTCTGAGATACTACTATTCAACTCTTATAAGAGGGTATAGTCTCCCCACTATCACCTCCCGAGACCCTCACTTCTAGTCGGCAGCCTCTGGCGTATGGGGAGACGTGCTTGAGGCCACGTGACCTACCGGTCCAGCCACCGGTTCGATGGTAAGCCGGGCTGGGATGTTACAAAGTGGTATTAGAGGAGTTTCTTGTTCTGGTTTGTTTTACTATTTGGCGACAATAGACAGGGATAGGAAGGAGATGGAATTTGGTAATAAGTTGTGCTCGGGAGTAGCTAACCCGTGTATAGGGAAAAGCCAAATTTCCTCGAATGAAATTGTTATTTTAATGATTTTGATTATTACAGTTGATTTTATTTCACCGTTGGGTGACACACATGATTTCTGTTGATACTGTTGATGCAATTGAGGGTTCCATTTCTGTTGCAACCCGATGATACGAGGGGATGCCATTTCATGCATCATATAGGAACCTTGTAAGAAATTGCATACCATGAATTATGCCATGCCATCTAGGATGCATTAGTTGATGCCTACTTTTGTGATAGGTATTATGGTAGTTATTCCATACTTTTGTGATATAGCATGTTTCTGTGTTACTACTTTCGATAACATGCTAGGTTCAGTTAATATAAAATTGGTTTCGTTGACCAAATTAAATGATTTCAATTACGATGGGAGCCAATTTTTAGTTGTAAGGTGTATGTGCGCCTTATGTTTGGGAAAGGGTAACCTGTGTGATTGAATTTCTGAACAAGGGATACTAAAGTTTAAACTGTAAGATGAATTGAAATTGGTTTTGAATGAAGGGATCCAAATGCCAAATTATAAAGTGTATGGACACTTTATAGGTTGGTAGGTGGACACCCGTATGACTGGATGATTGTTTTGAGCATGTTAAATTCTGAAATGTGTTTTGTTTCATCTAATGGGATCCAAATTTCAACCCATGGAGTGTATGGGCGCTTCATGAGTTGGAAAATGGCAACCCATAATGAATGTGATGGCAGCATGCTTTGTGAAATGCTTATTAGTGTAAAAGTTGTTTGATTTTGACCTGATGTGTTTTGGCATGTTGGGACCCTCATAGGTCACCGGAATTGTTTAAAATGAATTTATTATGATAAATTGCCTGAAGAGAGATGGGATTTCTGATAAATGTTTAATGGTTAAAAGGGAGTTTGTTGAGACTTTCCTGCTTTGCTTTGAGTTGTTTGTTAAATTGATCAAGTGCCAAGTGAATTTTTGTTTGGAAAAGGGGAAATTGATGTGTTGAATCTAATCTTTTAAAGTGATTAAATGATAAATGTGAATAAATATAAAGGTCTTGGAAAAAGGAACCTATAGTGGTGTCCTCTGTTGAGACCCCGTGTGTGGGTAGGTTAAGTCTTTCTTGCGAGTTCCTTAAGACGGAACCGTAGGTGTTTTCTGTGGGCGTTTGTTTTCTTTTGGAAAATGGATTGAATGTTAGGATTTTGAGCCCGATGATTTTTTTGGCATGACCAAATGCTTGCGTTGATGCTTGTTCTTCGTGAGGGGATAGCCCATGGTAGGTAGCGCCCTTAGAGCTTTTATGCCTTGCTTTTGTGGTGAGATTCCAGACGTTTGGTATCGTTCGGGTTCTATTTTCCCTTGTAGGACTTCCAGTTTCCAACGACGCCCTTGTTCAGACGGGTGGTCAGGTTACTCTTGACCTTGTCATGGGTGTGAACATCGGGTAGTGCCTTGTATCAGTTGGTTAGACATGCCTCTGGCATGGTCAGTTTCTTTGTCGGTCGTTTGACATTTTCTTTTTCGCGGTAATGGATGACTGGGTACGTTGTCGGCTTTGTAAACTGTCGTATAGGGAAAAACAACGATCGGATAAATCTATTATGCTGTTGTGTATAGTCTTGGGTCATCTCTGTGGTAGAGTGACCTGAGCTTTTTAGAATCAAGTTGTCCCAATGCTCAGGATGATGTTCGGAAGAGTCGGGTGGTTGACATGCCGGTCTTGTTGCTTTGGGTTTCTTGGGCGTTTCGACGTGGTGATCATGGCTCAGAGGAGAGACACACGTCCGTTTAATCGTTACGAACTAGTTCTCTTATGAGAAGCTGGTCTTTTCTTATTTGGTAACACCAACGCTTCTAATGTGGGAAGCGTCGTGTTGGTTTAGTGAAGTGTGTTCTTCCGAGTAGAAGGAACACATCAATAAGGACCATTTGGTAATGGTCGTGTTTGTTTGAATGCATTTGAGAGTTGCAGGTGTCATTATGCATCAATGCTTGCTCGATAGCATGACTTGATCTGGTTGGCGGTGTATGCAACCCCCTTTTAAGAAACACCATTGGTCGTGGAGGACCTCATTGGTAAGTCGTGAATGATCACAGAATGCCTTGTGCAGAAAAAGGCATTGTGATCGGTTTAGAAATCTTGATGTGTCGGCAGGTGAAGCCGTGTTTCTTATTTAGATTCGACCAGGGGTGGTTCAACTGTTCTCCTTTCTAGTTCTTGGGTATGGCTAACTGAAATCCTTTCAAAATCCTCTTAGTGTACTCTGTTATGTGACAATCATGTACCCTATCTTGATTTTGTTCTGGTTTCACTAAGAGAGTGTCTGTCTTATGCCACACTAATGTTTTTGAAAGCTGTTGAGCTCGTTTGGTTGTTCTCTTTCGGCGTGGCATGCGGGATGCATGGTTTCTATTGTGGTTTGATCTTAGAGACGTCACTGGGAGTGGGGTATGAGCTTCAGTGAACATTCTCGTAGTAAGTGTGAGATTCCTTGGGAGGAGGCATCGTTTTTCAGCTTATAAAACACCGGTTGTCTAAGACGTGCGTCTTCTTGAATAGTCAACAAGAGTGGCTTGACTCTTTTCGGCCTGGGATTTTAGGTCGATGGGTAAATCAACTGTTATATCACTTCAAAATCCTGCTAGGTGCATCTTTGGAACGCTTGGAGTGTGCTTTTGAAAGTCCTTTTGAAAGGTGGTGGAGCTGTGGTTTGAGTTTTGACCGCTTAACGATAAAAATATAAGGTGGAAAGTACCTTTGATTGGTTGCTTGACGAGATGACAATGTGATCGTGTCCTTGAGTTGACGGGCTCGGGTGAGAGCCGTCTCTATGTTTCGGTTGGAAACCGAGTGTTGGATCAGGTGTTTAAGGCTTAAGCGCCGTGTTCTTAAGTGGATGTTCGATGGTGCGTGGGATGTTGGAAACGTAACGCGATCATTTGAACGAAGCTTAACGACCCTTGTAGGTCGAGTGAGGTGTGTGTTTTTCCCGATGGATTCTCGGGGATGAGAAGTTCTATGGCGGGAAGGTTGTAATGACCCGCATTTTGAACCAGGTTAAAAAGTGGGGGAAATTGAAGTTTTTCAATTACTAAACCGGTCATTTTTAGAATCGGGCTTCGGAACTAGGTTTTGAAGGTTTGAACCCTTCTTTTTAATGTTTTTGGTGTTGGGCGAAGGCCTGAGAAGTTTCTCGAGTGTCTAGAGGTGTTTCGGGTGCGTCGTACCGAAAGGAGGCTGGTTTTTAAAGAATAACAGATGGCGCACGGTTGGCGCACAGTTTCCCAAACCGTGCGGCCCAAACCGTGTGACTTAAAATAGGAAGGCAGAGGAGTCTGCACGGCCTGCGCACGGTTTCCCCAAACCGTGCGGCCAACCTGTGCGGGGTGTCTTGGGTGTCCTATGGGGGACGCATGATTGGCACACAGTTTTCCAAACCATGGGGCCCAAGCCGTGCACCGTGCCCTGTTTTGGGTTTTTAAAATATTTAAAATGTTTTTTAAATAAAAACGTAAACAAAAGAGAACCCCTCCCCTCTTCCTCACAAAACCCACACGAACCCCTCCTCCCACGGTGCCTCGGCCTCGCGCGAGCCCTTTCTCAGCCGCACCTCCTTCCTCCTCCGTTCTTGGAAATTCATCCTTCAAATCTCCACGGTAAGCCTCCTTCCTCCTTCATCCTTCCTCCTCCCTTCTTGGCCGATTTTAGGGCTCTTCCTTGCCCTAATCTCATTCGGCCAATCACCCCTCGGATTAGGGTTTGTTTTTGATTCATTTTTATTTTGGTTCCTTTGCTGTAAGGGGATGTGAAAGGTCCCTCGGGACCTCGCTGGTGTGTGTATGATGTCCACCACCGAAGGCGAGGCAGATCCTGGTTGTTTCAGTCTGCCGGTTTGATTCCGAGGTAGTGGTTTTTCCCATTTATGGTTTTCGCATCCTATAAGTTAATAATTTTTGTTGTTTTAAGGTTCATAGTGTGTTTTTATTAGTGCGTTGGCGGGTTTGGGTTGGTTTCACTTTGCCAGAGCTTAGGCGTCTCTTAGTTAGAAAGTGTCAAGAGCCAAAGTGGACGGATGGATCCACCTTGAGGTAGGGTCCCTCTCTTTGCCTTTAATTTAAAGTGAAGCATTTAAAGAGTTTAATACTGCATTGTTTTAGTATTTTAATTATTCAAGTTAGTCTTGAGTAAATACTTTTTTGAAAACCGTGTGAATTGCAGGAACAAGATAAAAAGGGTTGCATGCTAACTAAACTAATGATTTATTAATAAAACCCCTCGATTAGAGGTGCGCTGTCTTCAAGATAAAAAGTAGGAAGTAGACATTTATGATTGCCTGCTTTGCCTTGCCTTTGTGATAATTACTGAATGGTATGTTTGGCTTCTTGTTTCTTCTTTGTTGAATTTTTCTATGTGGGTAAATTCTATGTTGCCATAATGCCCCACTTTGTACTTGAACCCTTGGACTGTAATTTCCTTTAAGGTAAGGGGGTTAAGTGAATTTGATTATAATGGATTAAATGAGATGGGGGAAACTAGAAGGAATGACCCTCATGTGGAACCCTTGCCTAATTTGCCATGTTTAGGAAAACTGGATAAAATGACTTTGAATAGGGAACGTGCACTGAATGACATAGTTGTATGGGTTGGGTCGTAAATTTGATATGGTTAGTTGGAGCTCATAGGAGATAATTCCTTATGTGTTGTTTGATAAGTATGAATGATGGTTTAACTGATTAGCACACTAGAGAGGGTTAGAGCATGACCCTAGTGTTTATTGTTATGATTGTGAATGAGTACCATAATTGATTATGGGTGTTTATGAATGTGGAATGTCTGTTTGAAATGAATAAGAGGTATTGCCTTATGCGTTGTAATATAATGCTGATAACGAATGTGTGTGGTTATGGATGGGAGACATTCATACCCCATGCCATCTACTTCGAATGGTTATGGATGGGAGGCATGCATACCCCATGCCAGATTACTTGAGTATGGGTGGGAGGCATATTTACCCCACACCAGATGCGATCTCTATACGTGTATGGAAGGGAGGCATTTATAACCTTTTCCAGTTGACTTATAGGGATGAGATGCATTCTTACCTTGTGACCACTATTCTCTATATGTTTATGGAAGGGAGGCATTCATACCCCTTTCCAGTTGGCCGATAAGGACGAGAGGCATTCTTACCTCGTGCCCACTAATCACGAATGATGGAAGGGAGGCATTTATACCCCTTTCCAGTTGACATATAGGGATGAGAGGCATTCTTACCTCGTGCACGCTAATCTCGATTTATGGGTGGGAGTCATTCTTACCCCACACCATCTATGATCTAAATGCATATATATATATATATATATATATATATATATATATGGTGACATGATCAGGTTACATTACCGGCAACGAGCTGAAGCTGGTATAGTCGTCGGGTGTCCCTATGGATCCTAGACGGGTGTTGTTTATCTATGTTGTCCTACTTATTGCATGAAAATCATTTTTTTCCATTTCTGGAAGCCGGTTTCTGGGTTCCCGATACCCAAACTTACAACCATATCCAAGTCAAACATCATAAAACAACATCGACTACACATCATAATAACCGGATTCATCTTCGCATCCCAAGAATGAGTCCTCTTCACCGGTAGCTGATTCCCATTCCGGGTGCCTCCAAAAACTTCCACTTTGAACCCGATAACGAAGTTGATCAAGAATAGATTGATCTGGGGGTGCCTTCTTGGTCTTGCTACCCTTTTTTAGGGCCAAAGTCACCTAATTATTCCGCTTTGATGAAGATCTAGTCCACACCTGCCTCAGAATAAATGGGTACTCCTTCCTTGGTCTTCTTCTTGGCGTAGCAGACAAAGTACCATAAGTTGTAGTAACCACCTGGTTCCCACCTTTAACAACATCACTAAATGATCGACCAACTGGACCACTCATATTATCTTTCCCTCCCTCCAGATCCTCCCTTCCCATTCCAACTCGCGCCCTTAAAGCATCAACAATAAACTCTGAGTTGTTTCCCGGATTCTGGACTGGAGTATTACATTCCATCAAAGGGGAACGCCGGTCTTCAGTAGTATCATTTTCCACAGGAGGTTTGACATTGTCCCCCATCCTTTGTTCTGTGCTCTCCACCGAAGGGCCTCGCCTTGCCCCATAAGGATTTTTATCCACATTCAGGACACCTGCTTCCTGCCCCAGACATTCGGCATGCTGCTCCCCCCAGGCCTCTTCTTCAACCGAAGCTGGATCGTGCACCCTACATTCAACCTACTGTTCATCTGAGGTCTCCGGACTATCATCACCTCCTATCATAACAGCCTCCTCCAAACCTGAGTCCAAAAAACCTTCGGACAACCCTTGGAACCTGTTACTCAAAACTAAAAATGGTTTGGACAACAGATCGAGGCCTTAAGAAGCCTTAGCACTAGAGTTGAAACCCTCCACATCACTGACCACCCTTTCTTCCTCACTCTGTGCTGAACCCCGACCAACCGAGGAAGCAACAGGTACTCCCAAATCCTTCTTTAGCCTTTGAAAAACCTCAGACAACAAAGGATTACCTTGAATCGCCTTAACACCGGGAGCATCAGGAGCTGAGTTTTCCTCAAAAGACACCCGACGAGGACTCGAAGGACTAACAACCCCCTTCTCACCAGAACAACGTGGACCCCAGTGTATGCCAACCTGTGTCGAAGCACACGAAACCAGACCCACTTTAACGCCATTACAAGCACCATCCTCTGTTCTCACTGAAGCAGAAATCCCATTAACATGAGATTCATGAGCATCCTTCTGTAGGTCACTCGCCTGCAGAATGCCCCCTGTTCTGGACCCTGAAGCCTCCATTGCCAGAACATCTTGAATATCAATTATCGGACTCTCACCCGGTGTAGACTCCCCATTCCTTACCACAACCTATTTTCCCTTGCGGTTAACATCCATCGGCGGGACATTTACCCTCCTGCGGCAAGCATCCAAAGAATGACCCAAACGCTTGCAAGATGGACAAAAATAGATCCAGTTATCATAAATCACCCGCTTCTTCCACCTGTAATCTTCTCCGATAGTAATCCATACATAATAAAAGGGCAACCGAGACCCTCGCTGCTAGTCGGCAGCCTCTGGCGTATGAGGAGACGCTCTTGAGGCCATGTGACCTACCGGTCTGGCCACCGGTTCGATGGTAAGCCAGGCCGGGACATTACATAAGTGTGATGTTCTTAAAAAATGATGATAAATTGTATATATAACATTAATCTATGAATGGTACATTACCCTAAGAAGAGGGTTTATTCTAGAAGACCCTAAACTATAGAAGAAAAATGGTATAATCTTCAAGACCTTATGAAACCAATAGTAATGTTTAAAAACTTTTCAGGTTGAAAACATGTAAAAGGAAGGCCTGAGAAAAATTGAGATCCATTCCTAATAATATTTCCCCTATAAGATGCCTAGGAAAATATTAGGGCTGACAATGAGAAGGTACAAATCTTTTAGGGGCCAATAACTTTCTCTTGATAAAATTCAAGCTACACTTTCTTGGTCCATTGATCTAGTAAACTTTTAGATCATATCTCTATTTATCAAAATTTTATTGAGGGTTCCTTGTCCTATCATGCCTTATAACTACACGAGACTTGTTCTATCCTATAGGACCTTAATCTACTCAGAGTGTCAAAATTTTTATGGCCAGAAATGTGGCACAAGATTCAGATTTGTGCAACATATCAACTAGAACATGGGTCCCTACACATGATGTTGTCACAATGTGATGACATTACCCATACTTTTTATTATCTAGATCTACTTGAGGAAATTCTTCATAGGTTTACTCATCCTTGAACCTATATTCCTTATGCATTATTTTTATCATAATAGGAGAGTATATCATAACTATGAAAGGATTTATTCCTATTACCTTAGGATACATAGTGATGTCTATGCCTCTTATCATGGATCTAGACGCAAAGTACCTCTACACAAAATCCATTTCACATCTAAAAATTTATACACATTACTATTCTAATATGATCGTACCCCAAATACTCTCCCAGGGATCAATATAAAAGATCATTATATGTTCACATATATGTAAATGTGATCATCTTTCACATTAGAATCAAATCCTTTCCATCCCAAATGAATCTAATTCTAGGGGGTATTTTGTGGGAACTCATAATTGTGCACCATACAATTTTTCATTGAAGATTTGAGAAGTTTCAATCCTAATATTAATGGGCTTAAAAGTGGAATTATTAAAGTATAATGGATGTGAATGGGTTCATTTTAATAAGGGCATGAAATTATTGTATCTTCCTTGTTGAAATTATTTTTATAAGTATTTATATCCCCTTAGCCAAAAAATGGCCAACCAAGGCTATCTAGCCAAGCCAGCTCAACCTAAACTCATGTGGGAGTCCCCTAAACCATTCATGAGGAGCCATATTGGCAAGATGTCAAAGGTTTCATGGTGGTGCATAAGAAATAACATGTTAAGTAGAAGTAGAGTCATGACGTGGGGAAGAATCGTGATGGTAAAGTGGGAGGACAAGGGGCGCTGTCAGTGATCATTGAGAGTGGACCTTGGCACTCAATCTGGAAATTGGTGGATCCATCATAAATTATTAAGTGATCATTATCACAGTGAAAAATTAATGTGGGATATGGAAATATAATGGAACGATTCCTTTGAAAAAATTATATATAAAATTTTTTAGTTTCACAATCAAGCATATATCAATTTTCTGATCACCTCACACAATCATCTTCAACCTTTTGCTTTTTTGTCGTACTCTGTACACCATTGGTTCAATATATATAGTTACACATGATACCTACTCGACCATGGTGATAGAGAACCTCCATGTCATCCTTATCTGATGATCAAATCTAGGATAGGAATACAAGATCGATGAGCCAAATCCATGCATGGGACTTTGTTTCCCATGAATTTTTTTATTCAAGGAAAACAGAAGCCATCATAGAAATTCAGTCACATAAGAAACTTGAATCCATCATAAGAAATATCAAAGATCATGCGATCAAGGGGTGATTCTCATGATAAGGTAATCTAACATCACTTAATTTTCATAAAAAAGAATGTAACTCCCCATCATGACAGGCTTCCATATTTAGAATTTTTATTCATTTTTTTCTTCTGTGATTCATTTATATGGTTGTCCACTAATAAAACACAAGATGGAATGATGCAATGAATCTATCAAAAAATTCCATATTTTTATATCCTCAACCTCATGTCATGATTGATTTTAATTTTGGAGCCATGAATTCATATATATTGGAAATTTTTAACAAATATAGCCTTTGCATAAAACCGATCATGCGATTGATAGAGGCCATCACGAGATGTATCATGGCTCTTTCGATGACTTGATATTGATCATGTGAAGCAGGTCATTGCTTTAAGATAGCACATAAAGAATATTACTCATGGAAATAGGAACTTCCTTCTTTAGACCTCTTCCAATAAAACCCTTCCTCCCTACAAAAAAAACACACACACATTAGGGGGATAATGAGAAGAAAAGATGGGGAGAAAGGGGAATACTGGAACCAAATGAGAGCAAGAATAGAGTACCACATTTGGAGAAGTTCTTCATGTGATCATGATCATCCATTATATTATAACTTGATGTTTATGATATTTTATGATGAACTGAATGTTATGCAACACCACCAGGTAAACCTTGATTCATGAGAATTATTCACACGATCATGTGATACCCGACTTATTTCATGACACCGCCATGAAATCCCTTATCCATTTTTTCAGTCCAATATGAATCCCATGAACATATTTAGATAACCCCTCACATTATCCCTTAGATATTATGTTATGTATTTCTGTTTTAAATATCATTCGATTCTTTCATGTGGACCTCTATGATCACACCGTAATTCACTATTTTTTTTCACCCTTTCAACACTATGCTACTCTAATTTTGTATTTTAAATTCCAATTATTTTAAAAAAATTCACTTAATTATTTTTTAGATCATAATTAAAAATGGTAATTTAATTTTTTTGGTGATTTCATTATAGGTGGAGGTGGTTTGGAGAATCCAGAATGTTGTTCAAGCAGAGAGGCCCAAACTATGTAAGATCCCTATAACCAATGAGGATAAAAATGAACATTGAAACTAATATATACTTCCAATTAGGCTAAAATTTTGTGATATTATCTAGAAATCAGTGGGATACAACTATTATAAAGAAACCTAATCCCAATTAATCCATTAATGGGGCCATATTATTGAGATTTCCATGAAAATGAATCAACTCAAAGTCAAAATTGGTGTTATAAATTTATACTCTATCTATATATGTGGGACTCCAATTGATGCCAAATTTTAGCTGGTGATATTATGGATGGTAGAAAATGTTTTTTGTTTTTCAAAAATTGAGATAATCCTATTTGGATGTCAAAAACCATGGTCGAAGTGGTTTAAAAAAATATAGGTTCCCAAAACCACATTCCACTTTTCTTATAAATTGGAACTTGGGAACCCTAATTATAAGTTAATAATGAAGTGAAGTGATTATATTTTGGATTTAAAGATGAGTACTATCATCATAATAGATTTTTTGGAGTCTATTATCCTTATATAGAGAGATAAAAGGAAGATGGAGATCCACCAGAGCTTTCTCAACCACTCGATGGTGGTCTAAACAGTGGGTGTTCATTGTGAGGGAGCTAAACACATTTCAAGGGAGATATGATATTTGATATTGGTTTGGAGTAAAGTGGATTTTAAAACATTTAATTCTATTTAATTTACATTATTTCTTATTTTAATTCTTTTTTGAGCATGTGATTTATTTTATCTTAATTTCTAACTGATCGTTGTGAGGTTTTGAGCGCACGACTTGTGTTGTTATGATTTAACAACACAAGAATCCATTTCAAACAAAATTTATTGAGATTTCAATATTATTTTGATGCTCTTATACCATGAATAAGGTCTGGACCATGATAATATGATTATTATATCAATTCTTTCTTCAACATGTATTAATATAAATGGTTAGTAATTAATCGGAATTCCAATTAATATCAACCAAATACATACTAAAAACCTATATGAATTTATGAGATCAATAAACTATAAATGTATGTAGTGAAGTCAAAACAACAAATTTATCCCATATTTTCAAAAATACACTTTTATTTTCAATTATTAAACTCTTTAAATTCAGTTATTTTTTAAAACAGTTTTCAAAATCACCCACACTTATTAGTTATTTTTTATTGAAAAAAATTATATAAACAACCAATTCCCCTTGAGATACGACCAATGTGTTTCTCTAGACTATATAATAATCTGAAAATTATAGTAAAATTTTCATGTCATGAATAAAAGTTTAAATATTTGGAACCATTTTTGGGGTTCGGTTGGATTTTTAGTGTGATTTTTTATAAAAATATTTTATACATTGTAAATAATTGTGTGCTTCTTTTCTTCATTCATTTTTGTAAGTTTTTTTCTAAAAAAATACATATATATATATTTTTGATGATTCCATATTCATCAAAGGAACTAATTTCTTTCAAACATGAACCTGAGAGGATCTTGCGTCATTGATACTAAGAAGCACCGGATGATCGCTTGAAGTGGGACACACAAAACCTTCAAACTCATATCAATTATTCTTTTTCTTTTATAACCAACATCAAAATTGAAATAAAATTTCATAATATGCCGAAAATAACTAGAAATTAAAATAACTAACCTCACATGATGTTGATATTCATCCTGTATAATTCAAATACAAGGCGAAGAATCTAATTTTGAACTAAAATCTAGTTTAATTAAATTACTACCAAGGTTCCATAGACTCACAGGAGAAGATCCACATAATAACTTAAAAGGATTTCACACTTTGTGTTCAAAATTAAAGCTTGAAAATGTATATGAAGAATAATTAAAGATTAGAGAATTCCCTTTCTCATTAGAAGATATTGAAAAAGTGGTCTATATTGTGTAAACTCCCCAAATATAGGTTGGGTGGACATGAAACACCTTTTTATTGAAATATACTTCCTAATCTCTCGAACTGTAACTATATGGAATGAAAATTTTAGTATTTGAAAATCAAAAGGATAAACACTTCATGAATATTAGAACTGATTTAAAAGGTTATGTTCATGTTATCCACACCACCAAATAGTTGATCAACTTTTAATACACTTTTTTTATGATGGTTTAATTCTTATTGATTGAAAAATGATTAATGCTGATGAAAGTGGTACACTAGTTCACAAAACACCAATCGATTCAAGGGCCCTCATTGAGAACATGGTGAAAAACACATGAAAATTTGGCTCAAGGTATAGTGAACCCATTCTAGGAGTCCATGAGGTGAACTGTTTTGAATTCTAGAAGAAGGTGGACACTATGTTGAAATATGTATATAACCTACTATGATTAATTTCAATTTTCCTAGTGAAATACCAACATCCCATACCATTCATTGTGGTATCGATTATTTAAACACCCACTATTCTAATAAATTCATTCAACTAAGAGAAACTTCTGAGAATTATGAGGAAATATTTCTAGGATTCCCCTATAACAAACCCATTAGGGAAGAACCATACTTTTCATCCAACCCTAGGTAAAAATATAACCAAGAATATATTCAAGTGGGTATTCAAACTAACCCAAATAACCATGGAACCAACTAGGGTAGAGTAGTTAACCTCCTCCACCTCCTAGAAATCCTTAACCCCCACAAAGACCATTCCAAAACCCCCCTCCACATCCAGAGACTAGCCTAGATTTGGAGATGAAAAAAATGGATAAAAACAATATACAATTACAAAAAACAACCCAAGAAGCCATACAAGACCTAAAAATAAAATTAGGACAACTCACCAACTCATGGGGGAAATCTAATGTGAGGGGTAAGGAAAACTACACTTTCAAACACTAGTCAACCCTATAGATAAGGAAAATTTTAGTGCCATAACCCTTTTATGTGGAACAAAACATAAAATCCAAATGATCCCTCTATTATATTAACCCCTTAGGGATGAAACAACCATCCTAACAATAGAAAATGATCTAAGAAAGGAAAAACCTTGTCCAGAGAAAAATACTTCCAAAGGAAAGAGTGTTTCTATTAATGATTCAACTAGATAAACCATTCAATTTCCATTCCCCCAAAGTTCCACCGAGACAAGGAAACAAAGAGAAACTTATCTTGATACTGAAATCTTGGAAACATTTCAAAAAGTGAAGGTTAACATCCCCTTGATCATGGTCATGAACCAAATTACATGATACAAAAAGTTTATCTAGGAGATATATACATACCAAAGGAGAGGTATAGGTGATTAAAATGTGATATTAGGGAGGAATATCTCATCATTAATAGATCCATCACATCCCACCAAATGTAATTATCCTAAAACATTCTTGATTCCATGAACCATTGGGGAGTTTATTTTTCGATTCAATGCCGGACTTTAGTGCCTCTATAATTGTGTTTCCTAAATATATTTTATCCTCATTGTAGGTTGTGAAACTTAAGCCTAATTGAGTTGTTTTCCAACTATAAAACCAGTATACAAGACACCCTATTGGTGTGTTATAGTATTTTTTCGTGGGTGTGAAAATTGTAATATTTTTTGTATATTCTGATGTGCATTAAATGGAAGATAATAGGATTAATCGATATGACCCAATTATATTAGGGAGTTAATTCATGGAAACCACATAAAACATAATTAATTTCCACAATGGTACATTATACATGGAGTTTGGGGGTGACCTTTTCCACTCCAACATCCTTTATTCCATGAGGCACCCCTCAGAGAAACATTCTTTCCTTTCAGTTAATTCTATTGTTGTACTCCCATACCCTAAAAAATATCTTTTCTTTATCCTGATTCCCTTTCTAATTTCTCATCCTTGATAAAAATTTGAGGAAATGAATCATTCCTCTAATATTGTACTCGTATAAAAAAATTTCATGTATGTTTTTTAATTAATGTTTTTTTGAGCACTATGGATCACATGACCATCGATGATACTTCTAAGCTTGTAAATGCTTGTTTCGTACGGATTCCGGGGATGACCTCCTTGACGGGAGATTCAAACGTTCCGATCGGTTTCTAGCGGGTTTGTTCGTAGAACCGGAAACATCCAATGATTCCACATCCGTTTGGACCTACTTTCCAAAGGTAGGCGCTCATTAACTTGTGGACTGATGAGGCTTAGGAATTTGCATTGGTCGAGAGGATGGGAGGTCGGACTCATCACACCTTTTTGAGGGGAATTATTGTCTACTCCGGGACTCTCTTTATAGATTTAAGTTATGTTCGTGAATCCTTATTAAATTACCAAGTATAAAATGTTCTTTCTTTTAGTTTTAACAATCAATGATTAAATATGCAAGAAATTTAGAGAATCTTTTATATTTATTCGAGGTTCTTCATCAATAGAGAATCATCTATATCTGTTTAGAGATTCTTGGTCAATGGTATCCTTCAAAACATTTATATAAAAGTCTCTTGGTCATTATGATGACCAGGCTGGTTTTAAAGCCACTCAGTGGGGCACTTGAAGTTTATCGTCATTCAGAAGGACAAGGATTATTTCAAATTTGGGATCGAACCCATAAATGGGCTACCTACGTATCCTTTGTTTTGGAAAAGGAATCAGAACCCACGTAGTTCGAGTAATGGAATATGGTGTTTATGATTGATGGCTCAAAGAATAATTTCATAATTACTTTTACACTCTAAGATCACGTGAGTCATGCTCGGTGTGAGAAACAAGAGGTATTGGTAAAAATTAGACAATTGTGCCATGAAAGATGCAATCATAAGAAATTGTTTGGGGCTTAGGTATGTATGACTGCCCAGATAGATGAAGGTTTAGGATTCACTTTTAGGGAGAAAATCCAGGAACATGGTCCATAAAGGTATATGTGCTTTATGGAGATTTTAATACTCTAATCTTGGGGCTTACTCCTAAGGAGGATGCCCAAATTAGGAGGGGACTTATGATTGGGTTTTACTCCTGAAAAGGAAACCCAAATCAAGGGTAAATTAGGACTGGTTAAGAGAAATTTAAGGGGGCTTGGGGTTTACTCCTGAAAAGGAAACCCAAGATTATGACTGGGACTTACTCCTAAAAAAGGAGGCCCAGGTTATGACTGAGTATTATTCCTAAAAAGGGAGACCCAGGTTAGGGGACTTGGGGTTTACTCCTGAAAAGGAAGCCCAAGATTATGACTGAGTCTTATTCCTGAAAAGGAGACCCAGGTTAGGGATTAATGTTTGGGGCTTACTCCTGAGGAGGATGCCCAAAATTAGAGGACTTGATTGGGGCTTACTCCTGAGGAGGATGCCCAAGTTTGGGAACTTTTAAGAATTTGGGTCTTACTCCTTAAAAGGAAGCCCAAATTTGAAATTGGGGCTTACTCCTAAGGAGGATGCCCATGTTAAAGGATTATGATTGGGGCTTACTCCTGAGGAGGATGCCCAAGTTAAGTATTCTCTCATCTTAAAGGATGAGGTTGAATGAATGAAATCCTTATATTTAGTGACATAAGGATATTTAAATCACTAGGTTTTGAGAGATATTCCACAGAATTCCTTTCAGATAAGGAAGTCAAATCAAGAAATCATGCCATAAATGGCTTTGAAGAGTGTCTTGAAGACTGAATCTTGAAAAGGAAAGGTGTAATGGCTTAAGAGGGGTAAAACGGGCAAGATGGGCACCCAAAAAGGTAGGGGCGCTCAAGTCTTGAAAGGCGCGCAAGTCTTCCGTGGGCGCGCAAGTTTTGGTCGCGCAGGTATACCTGCGCGACACAAGGTGTACTTGCGCGATTTTCAACCAGCATTGGAATACTTGAGCGACTCTTTTTAAAACCCTTTAGAAATTTCTTGAGGCTCTTCCAGAAAAGGGACGTGCAAGTTATATTGAAGGAAATAAGTCGGCGCACAAGTGTTTGATAAGTTTCAACACTTAGGCCTTCCTTCTTCTCTTTAGATCTTCCGTTCTAGGTAAGAAATTACCTTAGAAGTGTTCCGGAAGCTTTGAGAAGAGACTTGGGCGTCGGGAGCTTCAATCCGAGTTTCTGGAAAAAGATCCTCTCGAATGGGGGGCCCACAGGGTCTATTTATAGGCAAAATAAGACCCCGGGCGGTTACCGGGCGGTTACCACTTAGGTCGCGCAGGTCACCTGCGCAACCAAAGGTTTCGCGCAAGTGTACTTGCGCGACAGTGATAAAACTTGCGCGGTGCAGTTTCTGTCGATCCTTTGTTCATGCCTTTGTCGATTTTTGATGTTTTCTTCAAAGGTTGAATCACTTTGAGCTCAGATATTCCCTTTTCTGATCTTTAGATTCTGTGACGAAAGGAGCGTCAACAAAAGTCCCCCCTCAGAGTTGGATCCCGAGAGAAATGAGGATTTGACTCTGAGGAAATCGAATCCCTCCAAAGGAAAAGGGCGGCGCGCAAGTCTTCATTGCACAGAGGGCGGCACACAAGTTTTCGTCGCGCAGGCCTTAAGCGCTCTGAGTGCGGCGCACAGATAGGCCTCCTGGCCTATAAATACACGGCCCTCACCCCCGTACAAGTATCCGGATTTCCGGACTTCATACCTTCTCGAGTTCTCACCGCGCAGGTCACCTAAGCCGCGCAAGTCTCTTTTCCACTGTTCCCTCGCTGTCGCGCTCATTTAAAGGTATTCTTACTTGCGCGGTTTAGACTTGCGCGTCAAAAACTGGCGCGGCACACGAAATACTTGCGCGACTTAATGCCTTGGCCATTTTTTCCGAATTCTTTCACAAATTTTATGAAAAATAAACCCATTTAAGAGTTTAAATTTGTTCAACTTTTGTGCAGATTCAATGGATCCTAAGGGAATTGGAACGGCTGATGAACTGGCTAGCAAGCGGATTGATGACATGATGAACATTATTGGCCATGATTACTATGATATCTGGAACAGAACTTTCCCAGATTTGGATAAGTACTTGAAGAAATATCATCTAAATTTCCCACAGATCATCTACCTGTCTCTGTGTGGTCATGGTCATCTGCAAGGAGTCAATGTTCCAAATGCAAACAATTATACACCTGAGATGCAGCTGCACTGCTACTTCTCTATTTCGGTTATGCTGTGCATTAAGAGTAACAACAATGGTGTGAAATTTCAAATTCTTCCTCCATGTCATTTCCTTGCAGATATGAAAATGGAAAATCCATGGGCTGAAATGTTTTCCACTAATGGTTGGTGGAGAGAAGACAAACATGGTATTAGAGCAATATCTGAAAAGAGTACTCTCTCCAAATGGCTCTTTACTTCCAATGCTCCATTCTCAAATCCATGTATCCATCTTCCAAGTCTCTTGGACAGAAATAGAGTCACTGTTTGATCAGCAGAAAATTTTCTCAAACCGCACTCAAGAACATCCTTTTACAATTGTTCCAAGAAGAGCTGGTATCACTGCATCTCTTATTGTATCCAGTTGAATGAATGAATTCCAGGTGGTTGCTGATGAAGCTCGGGATGCCGTAAATCAAATGAAGTGTTATGTTAAAAGCCTCTTGTAATTCTTGAAAAAAGAGAAGAGATTCCAGTCTGTGGATGTCCTTATAACTCTTGTGTATCAATGAAAAACACTTTTGTCTTAAATCGTTTTGTACCTGCATTCTTTTCACTACCTGCTTCAAATTTACTTAAGCCAATGGGCCTAGTAAGCATAGTTTGATTTTTACTAGGATTATTACAAATAATCCTACAAACTTTGAACTTTTTAATTGCTCAATATTACCTAAATTATACAAAAAATGTATATTTAGTGAGCTGGAACTTGACTTTTATTCATAGTTCCTTTGTCTTTTGTGTGGGCAGTTTAAAGTCATGCACGCCGGACATAAAGGGGCTAATGTTTAAGGTCGAAATAGCTTTGACCAAAATGGATTAAAATTGATTCAATTCCTTGACAATTTATCTGAAAACATATTACCATACTCAAGTAAGAGAGAAAAAATGTAAACTATGGCTTAAGAATATTTGAATATGAGGAATGATATGAAAAAGAGCTAAAAGGCATTAGAAGAAGTAGTTTCCAAGAATGAAGTTACTATTATTTAACAAAACCCGTTAGGGGGTTGAAATATGCAGGGCCACCTATGGGCATTGGCTGCATGGTCAAATAAATATCATCTTTTGGTTGACAAGTCTGTTATGTGGATTGTTTATGCAAGGCCACCTATGGGCACGTGCTGCATAGTCAGGCAAAAGAACTCCCAGGAATTTACTTTCCTAGTGCTAAAAGCTAGTGAAAGTTTATGGAGATTCAAATTTTCTAAAGTATAGAGTTTGTTGTATGGAAATAGGTACTTGAATATGGAGAAGATATTTCCGAACAAGAATATCGAAGAACTGGATTAATATCACTCCTACGAAGGTCTGACCCAAACGTAGGGAAGAAGAATAAACCATAGACTTGAATACTTTCAGATCATGAAAAAGGATATGGGACAAATATGTTAAGGATGGCTATTTTTTGCGGATCCCTACATACTGTCGTTTAAGACAAATAAGGACAAAAGAGGCATTCTTCCCAATAATGAAGTTACAATTATTTAACAAACCCGTTAGGGGGTTGAAATATGTAGGGCCACCTAAGGGCATTGGCTGCATGGTCAAATAAATAGCATCTTTTGGCTGACAAGTCTGTTATGTGGACTGTTTATACAAGGCCACCTATGGGCACGTGCTGCATAGTCAGGCAAAAAGAATTCTAAGAAGTTTGACATTTTTGTGACTAGAAGTCATGAAAAGGGTTATGAAGATCTGAAAATATTTTAAGGTTAGGATTATAACACATAAAGATGGGTATTGTCCAATGTATATAGAGATACATAGGTCAATGAAAACCATAATCATGTTGTGGATGGGTCCTGAATTGAAATTTTGGACTTCACTATGTATCTCATAAGAATGAGAATCAAGACATACGTAGTTCTTGAAATGCAGTTTAACGTCGTACAGGACGAAAGTATGAGAAATCTTAGTTTAGGGTCATAGAATTCGGACCATAATAATGAATACACAATGTGTGTTTTCATGAGGACTTTTCAGCCAAGGGACTGAAAGTGAAATTTGGGGTTAGGCCCAAAAGACTTGGGACTGGATTCGAGGGACACTCGAATGTTCCTACGTATCCCATAAGGATGGGAATCAAGTCCACGTAGTTCTAGAACTACCCTTTGTACAAATTTGGTTCGTACATGTGAAGGGTGAAAGGGGAATTTAGTGCAATGATGGTTTAACCTAAGATAAAAAGTTTAGGCATTACCATGTATGCATGTAGTCTGTTGAAATGAAACATGATTGAAAAAATCAATGTCAATAATGGTTCCTTCTCAAATGAGGAAATCAAAGAATATTGTAGTTTATTGTCGTACCGGACAAAAGTGTTGTATAGTTTAATGTCATATAACAAGGATGAAAGTGAATCAATGTAAAGATATTGATTCCAGGGGCGGTTTCATAAATCAACATCATATGAGATGGTGGTGAAACGATGTGAAGAGATTGTTTTTGGGCTTGAACCCTGGGAGGTTGCCTACATACCCAGCCTGGAGGGAAAGGATCAAAGTCCGTGTAGTTCAATTAAAGAATGAATTAATGATCAAGTTGTTCTTGGGGACAATGATCTAATAAAAAATGTTGTTGGGACTTACACATGGTTAGTGGCCCAAAGGGAGTGTTATGGTTGTTGTTCGCTCTAAGCTCACGTGAGTCATACTCGGTGTGAGAAACAAGAGGTAATAACAACCTTAACGATGCACAGTTTAATGTCATGTAGGACATAAAAAAGGGACTATGCAGTTTAAAGTCTTGCAGTTTGGACTATTGGTGCTGCACAGTTTAGTGTCATGTAGCAGGGACAAAATATAGTTTAATGTCATGTAGGACATATCAAGGATTTTCTGTACAGTTTAGCGTCATGTAGTTAGGACGATGGGGATAAAATAGTTTAACATCATATTGGACGAAAGGGGGACTGTGCAGTTTAATGTCATGCAGTAAGGACAAAAGAGTGTACCATTTTAACGTCATGTCGGACGAAAGTGTGAATAGTTTATGGTCATATGCATGGACCGTGAATGGTGCAGTTTAATGTCATACTGGACTTTTGAGATTATATAGTTTAACGTCTTTCCGGACGTGAGGGACTTTTATACAGTTTAGCGTCATGTAGTTAGGACGTCACAGTTTAACGTCTTGATGGACATAAAGGATTTGCAAATAGTTTATGGTCATATACATGGACCAAGGATGATGCAGTTTAAGGTCATGCTGGACGGTTTAGGGAACTTTTTCACAGTTTAATGTCGTGTGGGACGAAGTTGCAGTTTAAAGTCATACTGGACCATTGCTGTATAGTTTAACGTCATATAGCAAGGACGAACTGGTGCTGTACAGTTTAAAGTCATGTAGCTAGGACTAAGGTGAACCAATACGAGGATATCAGTTCTGGGGACTTTTTACAGTTTATCGTCATGTTGGACGTTGGAAGTGCCACACAGTTTAATGTCATGTTTCTAGGACACAATATAGTTTAATGTCATCTCGGACAAAATATGGGAACTTCTGTACAGTTTAACGTCATGTAGATAGGACATAATATAGTTTAATGTCATCTCGGACAAAATATGGAACTTCTGTACAGTTTAATGTCATGTAGATAGGACATAATACAGTTTAGTGTCATGTAGGACATAATATAGGGACTTCTGTACAGTTTAATGTCATGTAGATAGGACACAATATAGTTTAATGTCATCTCGGAAAAAATATGGAACTTCTGTACAGTTTAACGTCATGTAGATAGGACATAATATAGTTTAATGTCATATCAGACAAATAAGGAACTATGCAGTTTAAAGTCTTGCAGTTAGGACTATTGGTGCTGCACAATTTAGTGTCATGTAGCAGGGACAAAATATCATGAACCAATGTGATTGTTTTGGATCTGGGAACAATATTTTGTGTTTATACAAAATACTTCTTCAGAAATCTGGCATTAGTTGGAGTCGTAATGTGTTCTCCATCCATTGAGATTAGAGAATATGCTCCATTGGAGTAGACCTTATGTATTGAATAAGGTCCTTCACATTTTGGTTCAAGCTTGGGAGGCTTCTTTTCTGGTATCATTGGTGCTCTGAGAACCAATACCAATTCTCCCTGAATGAATGAACGAAGATGAACTTTTTTGTTAAAATCTTGTGCTATTCGATTCTGATAGATTTCCAAGTGGTGCAAAGTGCACAATCTTTTCTCATCTAACTGTTCCAATTCATTCAACCGCTTTTGGGATTGCTCATCTGTAGATAACTGATCACAAATGGCTATTCTGAGTGAGGGAAATTGAACTTCAATTGGCAAGACTGCTTCTGTTCCATATACCAATGAATATGGAGTTGACCGCGTTGCATTGCGAGTGGTAGTCCGATAAGCCCATAAAGCATGAAAGAGTTTATCAGGCCATGACTTCTTATCTTTATCCACCATCTTTTGCAGTATATTTGAAAGAGTCTTGTTGAAGGCCTCTATCTGGCCATTAGCTGCTGCATGATATCGAGATGAATGGTTGGACTTAATGTTGTATTCTTGATACAATTTCTTTACCTCAGAAGAACAGAAGTTGGTGCCGTTGTCCGTCAATATGGTATGAGGGACACCAAATCTAGTAATGATGTTAGACTTGATGAAGCTAACAATGCATTTAGAATTGACTTCTTTGAGAGGTACTTCCTCTGCCCATTTGGAAAAGAAATCAGTAGCAGTAAGAATGTACTTAAACTGCTTGGCCGTAGCTGAAGGGTAAGGTCCCACCACATCCATTCCCCATGTGGAAAATGGCCATGAGTATTTAGTTGTATGAAGCAACTCTGGAGGTTTATGAATGAAGTTGGCATATACTTGGCATGAATGACACTTCTTTGTGAAATTAACACAATCTTGTATCATTGAAGGCCAAAAGTATCCAAGCCTTCGAATTTGATCAGACAGTCTATGTCCAGACTGGTGGGCACCACAGACTCCTGCATGCACTTCTTTTATGACAGCCATTGTCTCTTCACCATCAATACATCTGAAGAGAACTCCATCAAAACCACGTTTGTAAAGAATTTTCTCGAGGTGGTTTGGGCTATCATAAAGAGTAAAATTGACCACACGTCGCCGAATTTGTTCTTTCTCGGATCTATTAGGTGGAAGTGTTCCATTTTGAAGGTATTCTCTGATAGGTGACATCCATCCTGTAGTATGACCATACGGTTCAGGAATGGGACTAATTTCATTAATTTCCTCTGTTCTGACATGAACATAAGGTGAAATTGCATGACGGTGGGTAATACAGATGGTTGCCTCGTCCCGATTTGGATCTGCTAAAGCTGTGGCTATATTAGCCAGTGCATCAGCTTGAGCATTTTGTGATCTTGGGACATAAGAAAATGTCGGTTCTGAAGGGAATTCCGACATTAACTCTCTGACGTAATCATACAAAGGGATTAATTATTCTTTTCTGATGGCATAATCCCCATTCACTTGTTTGATTACCAGATCTGAATCACCTTTCACCTTTAAGTGATTCACTTGTGCTTGAAGCGCTAACTCCAAGCCTGTAATGAGAGCTTGGTATTCAGCTTCATTATTGGTACCACCTTCCCACAACAAAAAGGAATAAGGTAACACTGCCTTATCTGGAGAAATGAGCACAATTCCTAAACCAACTTTGTTGAATTTAGGATTTTCCTTTTTCTTCCCTGTTGGAATTCTAGAAGCACCATCAAAATACATTTCCCATGTTTGAGGACTCTCTTGAATAGAGAAAACTTCCTCATCAGGGAGTTCGATATCTGAATACGTGTCTTCCACTGAAGGATGTTCAGCCAGGAAATCAGCCAGAGCTTGGCCCTTAATTGCCTTCTGAGACACATACTGAATGTTGAACTGCTGTAGAATAACCGCCCACCTTGCCAGATGTCCTGTAAGCATTGGACGACTAAGGATGAATTTGAGCGGATTATTACGAGATACCAATTAGACCTCATGATGTTGCAGGTAGTGTCTCAGTTTCTGAACTGCAAAGATTAATGCTAGGCAGCACTTTTCAATACTTGAATACCGGGTTTCTGCTTCAAGCATAGTTCTACTGAGATAGTAGAGACTATTTTCATTCCCAGCATCATTCTTTTGAGCGAGAAAGGCACCCAATGATCGCTCTAAAGCTGTCACATAGAGGATAAGAGGTCTACCCTCAACAGGTGGAATGAGTACTGATGGACTCAAGAGGTATTTCTTGAGAACATCAAATGCTTCTTGACATTCTTCAGTTCACTGGTAAGTGACTCCTTTCTTTAATAATTTGGTAAAGGGTAAACTTTTGCCTGCCAAATTGGCGATGAAACGCCGAATATAGGCTAAGTGTCCTTGAAGTCCTCTTAATTCTTTCAAATTCTGAGGAGGTGACATACCAAGGATTGATTTGGTCTTCTCAGGATCGACTTCAATACCACGATGGCGTACAACAAAGCCGAGGAATTTTCCTGAGGTTACCCCAAAAGCACATTTTAAGGGGTTCATCTTCAAATTATGTTGTCGAAGCTTGTGGAATATGACTTCCAAATCAGCCAAGTGATTAGAACGTTGTTTGGATTTAACCAGCAAATCATCTACATAGCATTCAACAAACTTCCCTAAAAAAGATTTGAAGATACGATGCATGGCGCGTTGATATGTTGCACCTGCATTCTTTAAACCAAAGGGCATCACCCGGTAAAAAAACACACCTTGAGGAGCTATGAAGGCTGTATATTCCTCATCTTCTGGGGCCATTCGGATCTGATTATATCCATAATATCCATCCATGAAAGAAAGTACTTCATAGCTAGCCGTCGCATCAATTAAGAGTTCTGTAATCGGAACTGGGAAATCATCTTTAGGACAATACCGATTAAGATCTCTGAAATCGATGCAAACCCTAATTTGTCCATTCTTCTTATTTACAGGGACAATATTAGCCAACCACATGGGATATTGAACTTCTCTGATGAAGTTAGCTTTGATAAGCTTATCCACTTCAGCCTCAATTTTGGAAGCATAGGTTGGGTGTGTTCTTCTCGCGGCTTGCTTGAATCCTCGATGTTATTTTGGCAAACCCAAATGATGGGTGGCAACATCAGGATCAAGGCCAGGCATCTCTGTATAATTCCAAGCAAAAATATCTTTATTTTGATTTAGAAAAGAAATATACATCTCTTGCTCTTCAAGGGTCATGGCCGCACTAATTAAAGTGGGGCGTGGATCTTTCTCTGTACCCAGATTTACTTCTCTGAGTTCATCCACAGTGGTAGAGATACCCTCTTCAAATGATGGAGGAGCATCTCTAAGATCTTCCTCTTCCTCTTCATCATGTGTTATTTCTTCCATTTCTACTTGCAAAGTAGATGAAAAAACGAAATTCTCATGATCATAAGAGATGTCAAAATTTTCACATTTTGAAGAAGAAGCTTCCATTTCCGACCCTATTGATGATAAAGGGTCTTCTTTGGGAAATAAAGAGGGGATGATGGATTGAGAATCGACATCATTATTCACCTCTGGTGTTGCTATAACTTCTTCTGGCCTGATTAGCGAAGTATAGACTTGTTGGATTTCAGCAGACGAAATGAAAACGTCACCACTTATGCTTTCATCACTGCTTGGTAAGTTACCAATTTCTCCTATGTTGTCTGGCTCGATTGCCGTAATTGACATTATGGATCTTTCCATAAGAGTATTTTGATTTGGGCCTATTTTGTCAATTTGACTGATAGGTAATACATAATCTGTACTCACATGTGAAAATGGATTTATTGGAATTTTCTCCAAACCATATGGAGCATTAACTTTGGTAATTTCCTTCATTGTAGATTTTTCTCTTCCCTTCATGTGATAAAATTCCGCCTCAATGTATTGAGACTCACATGTCTTGAACAAGGCCTTATCACCATACAATGTTCCAACTTGACCATTGAAACAGTATTTGAGACATTGATGGTATGATGACGGAATAGCTGCATGCTGATGTAGCCAGGGTCTTCCAAGCAAGATATTGAAAGCTGAGTCCTGATAAACAATCATGAAATCCGAATTGGAAACAAGATCTCCAAACTGAGTTCTGAGTGTAACTTCTCCCAGTGGTTCTTGTTCATTTTTATCATATCCTTGCAACATCATGGTAGAAGGAGATAAATCAGATTCTGTGAGGCCCAATCGACGAAGTGTACGAATGGGCATGAGGTTGACTCCTGAACCATTGTCAATGAAAGCTCTTCGAACATCTACACCATTGACTTTTCCAGATAAGTACAAAGGTTTTATGTGCCCATGCACAACATCATCTTCATCTTTATCAGTAAAATATATCACTACATGGCATTCTGCAGGATTATTCTCTATGTGATAGATTTCAGCTGCAGCAATTTCAGCTTCAAACTCCTGAGGACTTGACAAAGCTTCGATGAGTGCTTCCCGAAGATCTTTTGACAGATTCAAAGCATCCAAAATTGATAACTTGGATGGTACTTGGGCCAAGTGTTTCAATATATCATATTTTTGATCTAGAGGTCTGTGTTTCCCAATAGGAATATGCGGTTTAGCAGGTACCTTGGAAGCAGATGCTTTGCAAGCTGATGCATCTTGTATTGAAGTTGGCAACATCCTTGGTTTTGGAAGATTAGACTGATTAGATCCATTTACTTGCTGAGATAAAGAAGATGGAACCTTTAATCGGTCTTCCAAAATAACTGTGCCAAAACTGAGTTGGCCATTGGCAGAAGAACTTGCTTGTTCTTTTTGAGCTCGCTGAAGGGCTCTACCACGAGTTTCTGCTGCATATACAGTGATAGCAGGGGTAGAATTAGAGTAGTGGATTCGGAAAGATCCACGTCTTCTCCTATATCCTGAACCTCTAGAACCTCTTCGGATTCCCTTATTTGATACAGGGAATTCAGGCTCATCAAGACTGAAATATGGATCTGTTAATTGAATCATATTAACAGAACCAAAGATTAACTCTTCGTCTGATAAAGACTCTTCCTGGTTAGCCTGTTTAGGCTGTGCCGTTTGATGGGGCGGTGCCTGTGGCTTTTAAGTAGATGGCATTAAATCTGCCAGAGTCAAAGACAATTTAGGCTTCAATACATACTCATCTTCTCCTGATTCCTCTTTCTTCTTTGAATTGCGCTGCCCTTTTGAGGATTTGTCTTTTGATGGAGGATTTACTACATCTTTTGTAGGAGACACAATTGGTTTCTTCAATTGTGTTCGCAAAATGGAATGGGTCTGATTGACTGTCTTTCTGACCATCCAATCATCATATTTTTTCACAGTTTTGCTTTTGACTTCTTGCCACTCGCCTCCTTCCTCTGGATCTGTAGCGGTAATACACGCTACATGAGCTGAAGAACCCTTCAATTTGACTTGTCCCAAGTCGACCATCTTTTGCAGGAGGTCTTTAAAGAAAAAACACTCCTGGATGGGATGCCCCAACATTTGATGAAAGGGACAATAATTGGGACGGTCTTCATCTCCTTCCTTGTTTGGCCTCTTCGGCACTGGTAATTGAACCAAATTATTTTCCAGAGCTGAAATGAAGTAACCAGGAACTTGCTCACTTCGGAAAGAGTAAGTTTTACTCTTCATATCCTCAAATTGTTTTCGTCGTTGATCTTTTTGATCATTTGGATGAAACAACCTTTGTTGTTGGCGTTCAGGAGGTGGAGCCCTTCGAGAAGATGAAGGTTTTGAAGTAGAAATAGGTACATGTGCTTGTTTAAGCATAACTGTAGCAGTTTCTGCTTTACCCATTCTTCTTCCTAGAGATGATGGAATTACACGAGATTTAACCTTAGCCTGCATAAGGGAATCTTCAATCTGTTGAGCGATTGAAGTAAGGTCTCGAAACCCTCCTGTGTATTTCACAGGGATCAATGGCGTGCGTAATTCGTCACGCAAATTTGCCACACAGATTGGCAAAAATTCCTCCTGAGGGAGTGCTAAACTCAGGGAATACGTTAATCCCTTCCAACGAGCAATGAAATCAGAGACTCTTTTATTCTCCCTTTGCTTGCAGTTTGTAAGATCGAAAACTGTCGTTTTTGGCAAAGTTGAGCTAAACTGAAGAAGGAATTTTTGACGAAGATCCTCCCATCCGATGACTGACCGGGATTGCAAGCTTGTATACCAGACAAAATCTGGTCCTTGCAAGGTTCGCACGAAGCATCTGAGTTTCATTGCTTCTTGCTGCTCTAGAGTTCCCATCATAGGATCACAAAAAGACACGTAATGCATCAAATGTTGTTCAGGGTCACCTGATCCATTGAAAGTAGGGAAAACAGGGTTTCCAAAACTGGATGGAGGAGAAATTGAATCTACCCATTCGGGGTAAACTTTCTTTTCAGGTTGAACTTGCGCCCGTTTTCCTTCCATAGTTTCTAACCGAGCTGTTAATGACTCAATAGTAGTTATTAACTTTTGAGAAACATCAGGTTGAACTTGGTTTTGAGTAGGTGCAATAAATGGAGCTTGGACATACGTGGTGGTTGGTGCTGCAACTGATGGTAGTGCTGCCAACCGTTGTTGCATTTGACCCGTAGGATTAGACTTCTGAGGGTGTACTGATAAAGGAGGATATTCCTGATCCATCTCAGTAGTTACAACAAATTCCTTCGGCTGTCAGACTTCAGAATTCTTAAGAAGAAGACTACTTTGAAGTAGTTCTGCATTCAACCTTCTTAATTATTTCATTTCTTCCTCCTGTTGTGCAAACCTTTGCTCTAATGAGAGTGATTGACCTCCTTCAGAGGAAGGGTGAGAAGTAACCTGATTCTTTCCTTTCCCCTTATTGGACCCTTTTCGGAGAGGGGGAAGTGGGTTACTTGAAGGAATACCCAGATTTTGGGTAAGCCTTTGATTACGTGTACGCACACCTTCTTCATTTAGGTCTGTGTGCGCAACTTATTGAGCAGGAACCTCTTCGTCTGATCCCTCTGATTGAGCCTCATCTGGTGAATCAGCAGCAACGGCATTGATGACATTAATGGATGCATATTGCATGGAATCCTTTTTATCAGCATTTCTGTGATATTGTCTTCTTCTATGTCCATGATGAGACATGGAATTCCGTTGACTTGATCCCTCAGGAACTTCTTGGAGAACCGTCACTTGGAGAGAATCTCCTGATAGCTTGGCTCTTCATTCCTCTTGAGGCTTATTCCCTAATCGAGAGAATATTAACTTTCTCTGAGGGAGGGATTGAGGATTTGAAAAAGTCCCCAGTCCGGTGGACTAGGGATGTTCCTGCTGCTTCCGCTCAACTCCTCGAATCCCATTTGTTGACTCTGAGGGTTGGGTTAGAGAAGTCCCCAGTCTGGCAAGCTGGGGTGTCTCTTGACATGCTATGTCTGAGATCTTCTTAAAATCTCTCTTGATCTTGCGAATCTTAGTTCGGAAATTAGCTGGATGCATTAACCTATATCCACTTTTATCACCTGGTTCAACAGATCGTTGGATGACTTCCGAAACTTCTGTCATTTGATGACGTGTTTGCTCCAGACGAGGGGCTTTTGCAATATTCTCGCCTGCTTGATGTAGGAGCAATTCAAAAACTTGTTCTCTATATACTTGATTTTGAGAGGAACTAGTTGAAGCCTGTTCTTGAGCAAGATTTTGATTATGAACAAAGCCCATTGACTGTGGCCGGCCATGGGAAATAACATTGCATGAGACCATTTTCGGCGGGCTTTGCTGACTGGAAAGCACTGTGAAATGTAGTGCTCCGTGAACACCCCATCCTCTGATATGAACATCAGATGGAGCATTGGCAATTAACTGACGCAATTTTCTTAGTGCGCGAAGGCATGAACGTTGAAGGGTTCTTTGTTGCTTTTCAGCCTTCGGATACCGAGAGACTGATAAAGATTCCAAATCAATCTGGCGTTGTAACCCTTCTATTATCTTAATATGATTTTCATAATCACCATAAGATAATACTTTCTTCTTCAATTGACAAAGAGTCTTCCATATGTTGAGACGAATATCATGGATTCCATCATCCGTTAACATCTTTGGAATGTCGTACTGGGAGTCAGCCAAAGGCCAAAACATGACTGGTACTTCACCTTTTTCCAGTTTTTTCCTCATGTTCATCATTTCCTCTTTATCATTAAATGAAGATTCTTCTACCTGTTTGGACCAGAGTTGGTGTTTCCTTGTTGCTTCATCGGATTCAACAAGATTGGTAGAGATATCACTATTCATGCTGGAAGATGAATGACCCAGGGATGGTTCGGAGAATAACCTGAACCCCAGGCTATCTTCTGATGGAGAAAGAGTTTCACCTGCCGATAGTAAAGCATCAGACATGACTGGTTTTATGTTTTCAAGTTCCTCAAGATAGGAGGGATTTCTCGTCACTACATTGCCTTCTGAAAAATTTTCGAGACAACGTGAATCACTACTGCGGAGAGGACTTTCGCAGTGAAGTTCATCACCATGAGGAGGACCGTCATGATGGGTTACAACAAAAGATGAAATCTCTTGCTCCTTGGTATTCTGACCACACAGAGGGTTCCTGTGGCTCTCATATGAAGAAGAAACTTCAAGATTGACCGAACTTTCATGAAGAAAGCCTTCATGAGGAAGTGTCTGTTGAAGACCTTCAAAATTAATGTTCTCATTATTGAGAATTGAGGGAGTAGAATCTTGAATTCAGACAGATAAATGTCTGAGGGCTTCAAGAACTCCAGCATCGAGAAAGGCCTTGTTGCAGATTGGCCTTTGATCTCCTGACTGTGCTGGGCGGATCTTTTTCTTAGATGCCTTCTTACTCACTTTAGAAACCACTTGTTGACGAAAGTGGTTACTCTGAGCAGGTGTATGTGCCTGATCAGGAAAGATGGTCAGGTTAGGCTGACGATCTCCACTCAAATCAGGTGTATGTGCCTGACTTGGTTGTCCGTTTGATATTGGGGAGTATTCCCCATAACCCTCTTGGACTGGAACAGATGTGTGTGTTTGTTCCGGAGTGAATCGTTGATGTGTCACTCCACTGCTAGGGATAGATTTATGTGTATGTCCCTGTGATGATGCTGAAGCTGTTATGATATCCTGGCAAGCATCCAGAATATGAGCAGGAATTTGCTTCTGCTCTTTCACCATTGACAAAATATGTTTGGTGAATTCAGCCGCTGGAACAGGGATATATGTCAATTCTGGGCTTGGATTAGGTGTATGTGCCTGCTCCTGTCCTCCTTTTCCTGTCAGTGAATCCTGACAGTACTCAAGTGTGGAGGCAGAGAGTTGAGTCTGCCTCCTGTTTGTCGTCGGGACTTTCCTACTGACTTCTCCGTGCGCTACCAAGCGAGACTGTTGGTAGGCTTGATTAGTATTAGCAGGTGTATATGCCTGCAGATTACACTTCGCCAAATGCGGTTGACGAGATCCATCATATGTAGTCAGACGAGCCTGCTGACTAACTAGTGATGTATAAGCAGGTGTATGTTCCTGCCTATAGTACTCCGCCGGAATTTCCTGGCGGGATTGGCTTGATGCTGCCAGACGAGTCTGCTGGACAGCGGAATTAAAACGGGCAGGTGATTGTTCCTGCTCATTGTTTGCCACCAAGTTAGGTTGGTGGACTTCTCCGGAGATGGCAGGGATGACAACCTGCCCACTGTTCACCAGATTTTGTCTCTGGCGGTTCATCTTGCCTGCTCGGGTTCGAGGAACCTGAGTTGAATGCCTGGAGTCGGTACCCTCATCATGTTGAGGGCGCACTACCGCACGAGTCTGGCGGCGATTGTTGATTGGAGCCCTTGAGAAGGACTCCTGTCTTTTTGAATTAAGGTCCTGCGGGACCTGCTCATTCACTTCCTCAGAGTAAGGGAGTGAATGGAAATTGCGTTCCGGGGATAACGACCCGAAACGGTTGGAGACGGTAGTCAGCACCGCCTGCTTCTTGATCGCTGGCCGCCGTTGTCCGGACGACCAGGTAGAGTTGTTAACTTGGAGGGCTTGACGAGCGGCCTCCAGAGTTGGGATAGTACCGTTGCGACGATACTCCTTAACCAGTGCATTAGAAACCTAGAGTTGAAGACGCTGAGTTGGTGATGTCATCCTAAGATCGGATGACGTTCCAGCAGGAGTAGCAGCATTGGTTTTCACAGTAGTAGACCTCACAGTAGAGGTGTTCATAGCAGTAGTATTCACAGGGGTGAATTTAAGGAAAGCCATTTTGCATAAGATCTTGAGAAAAGAGTGCATGTTCCATATAACAAACATAATCAAGATGAATCCGGCCACTGCATCTTTTGGATGAGCACATGTCAATGATTTCTTTGTTGGCCCAAGGGGCCTAACAAATAAGAAGAACATCACTTTAACTTGGTTAAGGATTCACGTCGGGTTCACCATTTTTTGTTTCGTACGGATTCCTGGGATGACCTCCTCGACGGGAGATTCAAACGTTCCGATCGGTTTCTAGCGGGTTTGTTCGTAGAACCGGAAACATCCAATGATTCCACATCCGTTTGGACCTACTTTCCAAAGGTAGGCGCTCATTAACTTGTGGACTGATGAGGCTTAGGAATTTGCATTGGTCGAGAGGATGGGAGGTCGGACTCATCACACCTTTTTGAGGGGAATTATTGTCTACTCTGGGACTCTCTTTATAGATTTAAGTTATGTTCGTGAATCCTTATTAAATTACCAAGTATAAAATGTGCTTTCTTTTAGTTTTAACAATCAATGATTAAATATGCAAGAAATTTAGAGAATCTTTTATATGTATTCGAGGTTCTTCATCAATAGAAAGTCATCTATATCTGTTTAGAGATTCTTGGTCAATGGTATCCTTCAAAACATTTATATAAAAGTCTCTTGGTCATTATGATGACCAGGCTGGTTTTAAAGCCACTCAGTGGGGCACTTGAAGTTTATCGTCATTCAGAAGGAGAGGGATTATTTCAAAGTTGGGATCGAACCCATAAATGGGATACCTACGTATCCTTTGTTTTGGAAAAGGAATCAGAACCCACGTAGTTCAAGTAATGGAATATGGTGTTTATGATTGATGGCTCAAAGAATAATGTCATAATTACTTTTACACTCTAAGCTCACGTGAGTCATGCTCGGTGTGAGAAACAAGAGGTATTGGTAAAAATTAGACAATTGTGCCATGAAAGATGCAATCATAAGAAATTGTTTGGGGCTTAGGTATGTATGACTGCCCAGATAGATGAAGGTTTAGGATTCACTTTTAGGGAGAAAATCCAGGAACAGGGTCTATAAAGGTATATGTGCTTTATGGAGATTTGAATACTCTAATCTTGGGGCTTACTCCTAAGGAGGATTCCCAAGTTAGGAGGGGACTTATGATTGGGTTTTACTCCTGAAAAGGAAACCCAAATCAAGGGTAAATTAGGACTGGTTAAGAGAAATTTAAGGGGGCTTGGGGTTTACTCCTGAAAAGGAAACCCAAGATTATGACTGGGACTTACTCCTAAAAAAGGAGGCCCAGGTTATGACTGAGTCTTATTCCTAAAAAGGGAGACCCAGGTTAGGGGACTTGGGGTTTACTCCTGAAAAGGAAGCCCAAGATTATGACTGAGTCTTATTCCTGAAAAGGAGACCCAGGTTAGGGATTAATGTTTGGGGCTTACTCCTGAGGAGGATGCCCAAAATTAGAGGACTTGATTGGGGCTTACTCCTGAGGAGGATGCCCAGGTTTGGGAACTTTTAAGAATTTGGGGCTTACTCCTGAAAAGGAAGCCCAAATTTGAAATTGGGGCTTACTCCTGAGGAGGATGCCCAAGTTAAGGATTATCTAATCTTAAAGGATGAGGTTGAATGAATGAAATCTCTATATTTAGTGACATAATGATATTTAAATCACTAGGTTTTGAGAGATATTCCATAGAATTCCTTTCAGATAAGGAAGTCAAATCAAGAAATCATGCCATAAATGGCTTTAAAGAGTGTCTTGAAGACTGAATCTTGAAAAGGAAAGGTGTAATAGATTAAGAGGGGTAAAATGGGCAATATGGGCACCCAAAAAGGTAGGGGCGCGCAAGTCTTGAAAGGCGCGCAAGTCTTCCGTGGGCGCGCAAGTTTTGGTCGCGCAGGTATACCTGCGCGACACATGGTGTACTTGCGCGTGATTTTCAACCAGCATTGGAATACTTGAGCGACTCTTTTTAAAACCCTTTAGAAATTTCTTGAGGATCTTCCAGAAAAGGGACGCACAAGTTATATTGAAGGAAATAAGTCGGCGCACAAGTGTTTGATAAGTTTCAACACTTAGGCCTTCCTTCTTCTCTTTAGATCTTCCGTTCTAGGTAAGAAATTACCTTAGAAGTGTTCCGGAAGCTTTGAGAAGAGACTTGGGCATCAGGAGATTCAATCCGAGTTTCTGGAAAAAGATCCTCTCGAATGGGGGGCCCACAAGGTCTATTTATAGGCAAAATAAGACCCCGGGCGGTTACCGGGCGGTTACCACTTAGGTCGCGCAAGTCACCTGTGTGACCAAAGGTGTCGCGCAAGTGTACTTGCGCGACAGTGGTAAAACTTGCGCGGTGCAGTTGCTGTCGATCCTTTGTTCATGCCTTTGTCGATTTTTGATGTTTTCTTTAAAGGTTGAATCACTTTGAGCTCAGATATTCCCTTTTCCGATCTTTAGATTCTGTGACGAAAGGAGCGTCAACAAAGCTCATTCTTCATCTTTGGATATTACCATTGAGAAGTTATATGAGATCATTTACCTTTAACTTCCACATTCACTACCATAAATCCAATATCCCCCTGAATTGGAACATAAACCATTACCACAAAACATGAAATACTCATATCTTGAGAATGAAAACAAGTTCATTGTCATCATTTCAAGTTCTCTCCCTATAGAGAATGAATTGCGACTTCTTTAAAATTTTTGGGACTATAATAAAGAATTGTTATGGACATGTGCTAACATTTATAGTATTATCCCATAAAATTTTACACATCATATATTTTTAAATGACGAGGCTAAACCAGTGAGGTAGGAACAATGTTGATTCCATCCAAACCTCCTAGATATTTTTAAGAAGGAGGTAACAAAATTATTAGATATTGGAATCATTTTCCTAATCTATTATAGCTAATGGGTTAGTATAGTGTAAGTATTTTCCAAGAATACTAGTCTAATATCAATACAAAATTAAAATAATGAACCAGTTCCAACTCATGTGAATAATAGTTTACGTGTCTATATAAACTATCACTAACTAAAATAACACACTAGTATGGACCATTTATCTTTTTAGTTCATTGAAAATATTCGAGAGATGATAACAAGGAAGTCCCACTATTTTTTCCTTGATGGGTATTCTGGATACTTTAATATCCATATTTCCCTTGAGGATCATAAAAATAAATACATTACTTTCCCCTTTGGCACATTTTCTTATAAAAGGATTCCATTTGGTTTGTTCCATGCTCCAGGTACTTTAGAGTGATGCATGTTTAGTATTTATTTGTATTACATGTAGTATTTCATTTATGTATACATGCATAATTTTAATATTTAAGGATATTCTTTTGATCAGTTCTTGAGCAGTCTTAGTTATGACCTACTTTTATTTATTGAAAATAATATTATATTAAATTACAAAAAAATCCATTTCACGGTGCGACAAGGTATTGTACATGGGAATGTTATTTCTGGGTATGGTATCCATGTAGATAAATAAAAACATGATTTAATTTCTTCCCTACCATTCCCCAAAAATTTATGGGATGTGTAGTCTTTCTTAGGTCATGCTGGATTTTTTCATCATTTCATTCGTGACTTTAGTATGATTGCACTCCCACTCTCCCACTTAATCCAAAAAAGAAAAAAAATTGGTAAATAATGTAGAGAATATTTTAATAAATTGAAATAGAGTCTCACATTACCCCTGGTAATCCAACCACCTTGGTGAGATTTTCAACTTGATATCTTGTGTGATATCTCTAACTATGCAGTTGGGATAGTCTTATCACAGTGGGTCGATCAAGCTCCATATTTTATAGCCTATGCCTTATGCACACTGGACCCTGAACAAGAAAACTACACCATAACTAAAAATTAATTCCTTACTATTGTGTTTTTCTTGGATGAATTTAGGTTACACCTATTAGGGTATAAATTAATTGTGTTATCAAACAATGAATCCCTCTAAGTATATCCTTAACAAATCAGAATCCAAACTTCATGTCACTCAGAGGATGATCCTACTTGAGGAATTTAATCTAGAAATTAAGAGAAAGGGAGTATAATATATAGTGGGTAACCATATTATTAGGATCCTCCCATCATCTAACATTGACTCATCCCCTTGTATTCCCATAAATGACATGTTTCTTGATGAGCAATTTTACCATGTGTAAGATGGTATTCCTTGGTATGCTGAAATTGTAAATTATTTGGAAGAATCTTGAATTTCTATAGATTTATATAAAACCCAAGATAACCATCTAAAACGTGATCCCTTATGGTACATTTTTAATGACGCAAACCTTTAGAACACATGTAGTGATCAATTCCTCAGGTGTTGTGTTCCTGATATCAAGTTTTATTCTATCTCTAGGTTCTTCCACACTCTTGCTTGTGGGGTCCACTTTGGTCACCAATGAACTGCTTGTAAGGTCCTTGACTCTGGTATCTTTTAGCCAACATTAATTCGGGATATCCATGATATCTCTAATTATTTTCCTTACTATCAAATAATGGGGAATGTATCTAAAAGAAATTAAATACCACAACAAACATATCTCTTCAATGAAATTTTCTATATTTAGAGAATTTACATTATGAGGCAATTTCCCAATTTATTTGTCAACTTGTACATTCTTATGGAAGTTGATTACATGTCAAACTGGGTAGAGGAATGATCCATAATGAAGGAGTATTGTATTAAAGTTGTGAAATTTTTGAGAACCCAAATTTTTTGTTGGTTTGGATTACCTAGGTTTATTATTAGTGACCAGGGTTCTCATTTATGCAACTGAATAATGAAATCACTTTTACATCAGTATGAGGTTAGGCATCAAGTTTATACTATATATCACCCAAAAACTAATGTCCTAGATTATTTTTCAAATAGAGAGGTAAACAAAATTCATGAAAAATTGGTTAAACTCAATTGAAAAGATTGAAGTATTATACTCGATTGTTAATTATTAGATTATTGTGCCACCTTACAAAACTCTCATTGTCATGTTACCACATTGACTAGTTTTTGGAAAGAGTTGTCTCCTCCCTATTGATATAGAGAACTGGGCCTATTTGGTCATTAAATAATTTAATTATATTATTTATGGTGAACATGATAAAAAGAGGTTATAGATTCATGAGTTGGAGAAAATGAGAAGAGGCGCTTATGAGATCTCCCAGATTTATTAGGAGAAAACCATGGCTTCCCAAGATTGTCTCATCCTTTATCTTCAATTAAACATTCTGAAGAAGGTCATACCTTTCAATGAAAGTATAATGTTTCATCCATGTAAGATTAATTCCCATTGTTTTTCCCACATATTATTATTAATGTTTATCCATTTGATGTTTTTAGGTTTATAAGGAAGAAAAAAAAAACAAACCTTCACTATCAATGGGAAGCAGTTGAAGCACTTTCACAAAGCTATTCCAGATTCCCTGATTGAGTAACTCCAAGTTCAAAAAAACCTACAAATGAATCACACTAGGTTTTATTATTCCTTCCCACATTCTCTTTTATTATAGTTAGGACACTGCATACTCTAGATGGGTTGGAAGTGGGTGGGAAGGTGGGTATATTTCTTAGTTAGTTAGTAATTTTCATCATCATTATTTTTTTCCTTTTCCTTTTCTTGATGAATAGTATTGTTACCTTACCCCACCATTTACCCCTCACTTTTGTGATGTAATTTTCATTTTGATGTCTACTAAATCATGGAAATTATTGGAAATACATGATGAATTTCATTATTTCATGTTGTTTTAAAATTTTCAAAACTTCACTAATAGAATGTTACTTTTTGCATGAATTTAACATTGATGATTTAATTTTTATAGTTATTTGGTTGTTTTTATGATATTAATTTTTTTATCAATTTGAAACATTTTATATGAATGATACCATTTGTGTGAGTACTTTATGGGAAAATTTTGTCACTTAATATCTCCATGAATCTTTGCACCCAACCATGAAGATTGAATTTTTCCTACTAAATATAAGGTTAATATAACTTTGGATAATATTTATTCTCTTTCCAAAAATGATTTTTCTATAAGTTTGTTCATTATACAATCTTTTTCATTACTGTATCAGATTGACCTATGCATGTGTTCCTATTATCCGAGTGTTTTATTCCCTAAAAAACATAAATAAACAATAAAAAAATATGGCTTATCTATTATTTAGATAAAAAATAACTATTCCTTGACCTTTTATCATGTTATAACTATTATAATTAGTTTCTTGAAAAGATCAAACAAGGTTTGAGCGATGAGTGTAATATTTGTTCCCAATTCAACTTTGGAGAGAGAATAATAAATGAGGGGACTCATTAAATGTAAAAAATATTGGGATATGTAGGTCAATAGATTATAGTTTTACTTTTAGAAACACTTAAGTGAATAGGTCTTGAAATTTGATTGCAAAAGATGTAGGGAAGGATTGTTAGAAAAAATCATTTAATCAGATTTTTTAAAAATAACCTATATTTACTAGATAAAAAGTGGAAATAATAGTATGAATTTTTTTCACACACACACATGGAGAGTTAGTATTTTTTTTCTTTTGAATTATTTTCTCAAATTGGTATCATTCATCCCCTTTAATTTCATTCCATTAAAATTTATAAGACATCTTATTCCATGATAACTGATAATAACTCCATGGTGTGGTTTTTTCTTTGATCACATTGATATAAAAAATTATATATTTTATGTTAAATATTCATGAAGTTTGGAATATCTCCATGCATAATTTTTTAAATGTGACTTTTCTTTAGAGTGAAATTTTTTAGGTGTGGGGGTGTGATCACACTGTGATTCATTGTTTTATTTCACCCTTAAATCATTGTGTTAAACCAATTTTTTATTTTAAATTACTATTATTATAAAAAATTTTACATCATGATTGATTATATTAATTTTTTTTATAACTTTTAAAAAGTTAAAATTTACTTTTTTTATTATTTAATTATAGGTGTAGGTGGTTTGGAGGATCTAGAATAAAGTTCAAGAAACGCAGCCCAAACTACACAGGAGCCCATGAATCCATGTAAAATCAAACACACACTGAACCTAATATATGTATCCAACTAGTATTATATTTTTTTCGGAGTCCAAAATTTGGTGGGATAATAATATTATGAACACACCCAATCCCAATTCATCCATTAAGGAGACCATCCAAACCGATCTGTAAAATTAAAGGGATTTGATAGAATTCAAAAGTGGTGTTATGTATTTTGGCTATATTTAGTGGCGTTGAACTCAAAATGATGCCAAAATTAGGTGGATATATTCAAGTGGAGTGAAATTTAATTTATTTTTTTCAAAAGTGATATAAGACTTTCTGTATGTTAAAAACCATTGGCCAAATGGTTTTATGAAATTTGGGTGCCCAAAACCACCTTCCACTATTCATATAAATTGGAACCTTGGGAAACCCTTTTGTTATTTATTCTAAGAAGTGATGTGCTGCAATTTAGGAGTTATAGATCATTCTTATCCTCATTCAATTTGTTTTTGAGTCCCCTATCCTCCTAGAGAGAGTTTAAATGAAAAAGGATGTACGTATGAGTTTCCTCCTCCTCTCGATGGCAAGCTAAATGATGGGTGTTAATTATGAGGGAGCTACACACATATCAAGGGTGTTCTGATTATTATGTTAGATATTGGTTTGTATTAAATTGTGTGATAAAATAATTCATTCCAATTATTTTACATTATTTAATATTTTAAAGCTTATTTTAATTTATGTTATTGATTTGATCTTAATTTCTAACCGATCAGTGTGTGGTTTTGAGTGTGTAACTTCTATTGTCCATATTGAAAAAAAAAATAATCTTTTTCTTAACAAAATTATTTATATATCAATTTTAATTGAAGTCTCTTATACCATGAATAAGGGTTGTACCTTGACAATATGATTGTTATGTCAAGGCTTGGTTCTACATGCCTTAATATAAAAGCTTAGGAATTAATCGGGATTCCAATTAATTTCAACTCATCATTTAATCCAAACCTATATGAATTTATATGAACAGTGAATATTAATTATGTGTAGTAAAATCATAACAAACCCTTTTTCTCATATGTTTCAAAATCCACTGGGTTTTTCCAATATTAAACTCTTTAAATCTAGTTATTGTTTTTAAAATTGTTTCAAAAACCTCCCCAAATCTTTAGTTCTTTTTTATTGAAAAAAAAACACTATAAAACACCAATACTCCATGAGAGATGACTTGGGGTCAAACATACACTATAAAATAATATTAAAATAATAATCAATTGGATTTTTCATCACAACACATTCACTCTGTTATGCGGTGGATAAATAAATCTCATACATGAATTTCCTTGCTATGAAAAATCAATATAAAGATTACTCAGTCTCGTGAAGCCTCTATTTGGACATGCAGGGTAAGCCCTCGGTCATGTGGGAGACCCATGCTAATGTACATTCACATACACATTTTGGAATGCATATGAGCCTAGGGGAATGGAATCTTTATTTCCATACAAACCCTTGGAGGAGTTCCCAGGACATAAACCCTAGGCCATGAACTCCTCCCTCAATGAAGAATATTTTCTAGGCATCCTTGAGGAATGATATGTTTGGAACCTCTTACTTCAAAACATTTATGGGTACACTATCATATAAATTTTCAAAATACCATTCAACATAACTCCCTTAAGATAACATGATAGCAAGAATCCTCACTAGTCTTGTGATTCCCTTATACACCCGTGGGAATACCTGAATACTCTATCAGAATTTCATGGAAAAGGAACATTGATCAAGTGGGTACATCCTAGAAAGGTCCCAATGATCATGTGAAGGAATCCTGGAAAAGTGTCTTTGACCATACAAGTACATCATAAAAAATTCACTTCAATCATGCGAGGATATCCTGGGAAATTCAGTTGATCATGAGAAAGGTCGTGAACATGTCATCTTTGATCATGCGAAGCATCTTAAACATGGAAGGTAAATTCCCTTAGACATATATTCCCTGTCACAGTGAAACCCTAAACATTTTGGGAAGATAATAAAGAATGGTTGTGAAGAAATTTATAGAAAATAACGATATATTGGGTAGACACCTTGGACATATTTGGCAGGAACCCCTAGGACCTGACAACCTTATCTGACAGACACACATATACATACACCATGTAAAACCACATATATCAACCATTGTCCAATGTAACCCTTTATAAAGGGATTTTACTTAATGAGTTAGAGATACATATTCAAGATGAAATATTTGTTCCATGCTCCCAAACGGTCCCTCCATAACGTAACAAACATATTCGATAGACCTTTCATGGTCATCATCTCTCTTTACCTATCATAGGATAGAGAATAAATATGTATCATGAGATAACATTTTGGTATAATTCCTAAAACTTAGGGATAAAAATAGTATCTCTGATTGTAATCACACATCCCCACCCATCAATGGGTTAGATACATATTGAACTATTAGAACTCGGATTCATATCCAAACATGATACATAGGGAACTTTCTGATGGCCTGAGATCTAATGTGAATCCACTATAGTAAAAGCCCCCAAATATAAAAAATATTCTCAACTCATGGGAAAAAATTATATCAAAATTGTAGCATCATTCCACATCCATTAGTGAGTGAGAAGTGGTTCTATACATGGGAATCCTTTTATGTTTATGCCTCAACCATTCCCTCATGTACCATAAACCCATGACTAGGTTAGAGACAAATCAAACTAGGAGGGCTCATATTATTATTATAAATAGTATATGTAGGATTTTTTTCTAAGGGTTTATCTCTATACAATATTTTCCATAATACTGGTATTCCTGACTCTCTATGGGAAACATTAATGTGTAACCTTGATTCACATTTTCTCTCATGTGATGTGTCAAATATTCCTCTATCTCATGTTTCTAACATTGATAATGACTCATGTGTTCTTAAAGACTAGTGATGATTATTCCAATATCATTTTAAGGATTAAATAGTGTGGTCCCTTCATTGAGATATAATCTTAATTACATCTCATCTTAAATCAAAGGGTCATACTCTTAGTGAGGCAATTCTAGAGATCCTTTTATGCATAAGTCCCACACAATGCCTCTGTTGTCTCATATTTTATGACTCAAATACCCATAATCAGACCATGATGACTCTAATTCCTTCTATAAGAAGGATACATAGGAATCCTCTTTAATGATTGATACCTATATTTACATCCTTTCCACATAATGTTAAATTTCATGGTATATTCCTATCATATGACCTTAAACTATTTCAAATGAATTATGTGGGTTTTTATTCCTATTCTCATATGATACATAGGATGAATCATTGAGTTTAAATCCCATATCCACAACAACAAATTCATACCTAGATAGAAATAAACACCAAAATGCATGAACATGGCTATAAACTAATGTATCATAATTGAATAAAGGATTGATAGAGAACCTTTATCACACACATTTTCTATTATTAGTACATTTTTTTTCAGTCAATTAATTATCCCATGGGTAACTAATATCATATTGGGGATTGGGAAGGATTTCATGAATATGTCATAAATCAATACGAGTGTAATAGAATAGGAAATAACCCCCATAAAGGGTGCGATGAGCACAACCTCCCATCCACTTTACCAATGAGAGTTATTAAGTGTCACTCATTTTAAAACCCCAATTGAATGCATACCTTTTGAAAGGAGGTTAGTAACTAGTTATGGATATGGGGATAATTGGGAGTTCTCATTAGAGAAAAATATATTAAACCCACTTCAAATGATTGTACAATCACCCTAAATCCCCGAAAACTGGCCATCTGGTGAACCCAATTTTTTTTAATTTGATAGAAAACAGTGATACTCCATAAATCATTACTACATCCATTATGTATAAAATGAAAATTTGATCAAGGGATAAATCTTATAAAATAGAAATGAAATGAACCAACTTTATAAAGAAATAAACTGTAACCCAAATGTAATTATCAATTTTATAAGTCTTAGTAATTCTTATGAGGAAGTCCATGATGTTTTTCTCCCATTTTTCATCAATTATGGGTAATGGTTTTATCATTTAATAAGACATATATCATTTTACCTTAACATAATGGTATATTAAGCTATAAGATATATACATCACAATCTCATTCTTCATGTAATTTCACAAGAAATTATCATTGAGATATTTATACATCAATGTGATTATATGATGGATAGATAATGGTGATCTATGTGCATATTAAAATAGATCCATCAATTATGGTATGTAAAGGAAACATATTTCTTTTATGAATCATATAATTACATCAATGACATGGGTTATTCCTAGAATACTACTTACTTTATTATATTTCTCAATGTCTTCCTTTTACACCTCTTTGGTCTTCACATGAATGAATGGATGAGTATTAATTTTGAAAATATTATATTTCTCCCCATCCAATGCGAATCCTAGATCTATCAACTAAGAATCCATGATTATTAGGTTTCTTTAAATCAACATCATAGATATGCTATCTTGATTCTACTCACATAGAGCATCAACCACATTATTTTCCTTCCAAGGATGTTAATGTATTGAGCAGTAATAGTAATTGGTTAACTCAAACTATCTAATTTGGGGCATGTTAAAATCCTTTTTTGTAAATATATAATTTTAACTCTCATGATTTGTATAAAAATCCCACCTATCAAAAAAAATATTTTTCCACCATATATTTAATGAAAATATTATATCTACTAGTTCAAAATCACGTGATTTATAATTTTTGCTATGAAATTTTAATTGAATTCATAAATAAGCTAAAACTATGTCATTTTAAAATATATACATCATAATCCCTTCATTTATGAATCATTTTTTTAATTAAAACATATACACTATATGGTAGTGTGAGTATAGGTGTAGTGTCCTACCTTCTCTTAAACTCCATAATATTTTCATCATATTCATTTATCCAAATAAATAGAACTCCCATTCAAATAAAATTGTTCAGTGTATTTGTTATTCATGTGAAATTTCACATAACTCATTGATGGTAACCATGTAATCAAAGAAAACTATGAATGAATCTTATGGTGGTCGGTCTAGGAAATTATTGAACTACCTTTTTCGTTGGAGGATCCATATGTGTACTCTTTTTCTTATTACATTAAAAAATATTGATACTTTATATATCTTGAAATCACAGTTGCTAAATATGGTATACATTGTCTCCATTCCAATGTAATTCAAATAAATCCTCAAATGATCTTATAAATCTTCCTTTATTTTATAATATATGATAATATCATCTATAAGGAATACAACAAATTGATCTTTGAAATCTATAAAGACTATATTAATTAGATCCATGAATATATTATAAGAATTTTTAAGTTTGAATGGAATCACTTGGAATTCATAGTGTCATTATCATGCACGAAAGGTTGTGTTGGGTACATCCTCTATTTTTACACATAATTTATTATATCTAGATCAATGTTAAATCATTATAAAGCATTTATCCCCTAATTATTGATCAAAATATTCTTTAATATTGTCTTTATTATACCTTTGCTTGAGTTTTATCATATTATTATCATAATAATTAAATCCCATGTGTATTAATACATATTCCTTTTTCATTAAGAGAACTGGTGCACTCACGGTGAAGAACTTGTGTGTAAAAAAACCCCTAACCAAATTCTCTTGTAGCTTATTATTCAATTCAAAAAACTAAATCAAGGACATTCTATTAATATTTATTTATGTATGTATGACATTGAGCATGGGTAAAATCGAAAACTCAACCACATAATCTAGGAGGATACCATGACACTCCTTCAAAAGACAACAATGTATTCATTCAAAATCTATATATGATAACTGTTGAGTTCTCCCAAACCATGTGTGTGGAATAACCCTCTTTATTGGGTATCAATACCCATATAATGGAATTATTTCTCCTATGGAGGTTATATACATCCTTTTACTGATATTAAATCATTGAATTTTTCCAATATGAAATGTGATTTTCCAATCCTGGCTATTAATATGGTATTTATATATAGAGATACCATCCATGATCACAATCAAATCAAATTTTACGAAATCTATAATAATAAAATTGTTAGGAAACACATTCCCAGAAATATATGTGGTAGAATTTATAAAATTAGGATGAAATCATTATACTTCTTGGTGTATTGACAAATATTTATATATTTATCCATTTGGTTAGTTATTTAATGATCTTTTAGATCTTTACATATATAAAAGAGTGTATAGAACTAGAAAAAATAATATATTTTTCTTTATTGAGTGGTTTATGAGTATAACTTTTACAATTTATTTTTCAAAACCCACTAAATAGTTGTGAATTCATATGATTTCCATTTCTACAATGAATTTGGATTTTACTAACTCTAATTATCATCATTAACCCTTTATTTGGTTCATTAAATGAAATAATGTATACAATGAACCTAACTATAGAATTATAGTGTGGGTGGTGCATAAAGATGATATTTAATTCTATCCATTTCATCAATTTCCCTCTTCAAATATCCTTAACATTCTCAAGCTTGATGGAATTCTCTGCCACATAAGATATTTTTACCTATTCCTTTGAGGAAATTACCCCTTTATTCTTACCAAATTTTTGCTTTATAAGAGGTGGAATATTCTTTCATTCATTGGTTTTATCTTTTAGTTTCAAAAAAATTTATTTAATAATTTTTTTCTCTAAAACAATGCGAATAATGGGAGTTTACAACTTCCATTTACACCTATAGAATACATAATATTGTTTCTACAGTTACCAAAGTCCTTTATAGATAATGATCAAATTTTCTTTTAGGGTCAATGATGAAACCAAAATCCTATATTGTGTGTCTTTTGAAGTCTTCTTAATAGGTTCTAATGGATTCATACTTCTTTTCTTCAACTACTATAATTATCTCCAAATTTATGTGAGAAGAGTCTAAGGAACATATTTAATTAAATATCTTCTTAAAATCCCCTCATTCTATGGAGATAATTTCTTCAACTTTATTCATTATCTTGATTAGGGTCCACCATTTTTCCCCAACACCCAAATGATAAATGGAATAAAACCATGATTTTAGCACTAAATAAAAGAATATATCTTTTCTGTTGTGTTTAACCTTGTATTTTGTATTAGTGAATCTGATGACCCACCAAAGGAAGGAGTACATTGCTACATGAATGACTCAAAGATTAATTTTTCATTCCTTGTTTTTTTGATAGTTTGGCTTAATTATGTTAGGGCTCAAGTATTGAGAGAGTTGGGTGAATATATACATAATATTTCTCTCTTTATCACCTAATATTTTTGGTTTCTCATTGGGAAAATAATTTCATTTTCCATTTCACTTAATGTTTACTTGGTTCCACCTAGTTCAATCCATTGATTAAAACCAAAAATGTTAGGGTGAGTATCAAAAAATAATAACGATATTAAGAACTAATATGATAAGGAAAATAAATCTGTAGATTTCCTAAATTATGAAACCTTCATTTCAAAATATGTTATTTTATATTAATCCTACATCAAATTTTACTAATATTGGTAATTTGATGATTTATCCTCTTATTATTTATAATATAATACCAAAAATAACTAAACCCCATCTAATACCAACTCTCATATCCCAACCATAACCTCACACAGACTACATCATTTTACATGAATATTCATTGCATCAAATAATAAATCATAAACCAAAAAAATATAGGATTTGTGACTTTGTAGATTAGAAATATGATGTTTTTATTTTAAAATAATTCATCAATATTTCCCATAAAAATTTCCACACATTATATCCATATGGATATATAACAAAAAATAGTCCTCTTTGTTTCCAAATGATTGGAAGCATATGGAAGGGCTGAGCTCAGACACATATTAAGGATGATCATAAGAGATAATGATCATATATAATAATTTATTATAAAAATGAACATGTTAGTGTGAGAATATAATTAGGTTGCTTAAAAATAAAATAATAAAATCACACCCAATAAAACAATGATAATAAAACATTATTAATAACATAATCATAATACATAATCCATACGAGTGTGGAAACAAGAGAAAATAATCAAGAGAAATGAAATCATAACATAAGAATGTATCATATGATTGAGTTTTTGAATAAGAATATGGTATATAAATAAGTATATAAAATGAATTATTTTTTTAAAGAACCCTATAAGGACCATAAAAACATAGTGGAAATACTCTTATAGTAGATTTGGTTCTATCCCCTTTCCATAAACATAGTGGAGAGAGACCCTTAGAATTTGAGTTTACACCCCTTTCCCTATGGTCACATGATATATAAATATTTACCCAATTAACTGCATGACTATATATTTCTTAAACTACCCATCACATAATGGATTGGGTTTACTCTCTATTTTATAAACATAGTAAAAAAAATCCCTTGGTGGCTTTTATTTACTCATCATTCCCTATAATATCATGAAAAATAATACATTAGCTAATCCATTAGAGGGATAAATAATTATAGGCCCACCTATCACATAATTAAAATCCATACATATGTGTTCCCCATGAAAACATTATTAAATCCATTATAAAATAATTTAACTACGAGAAATAAATATTTTTCATGAATATTTTTAAAATACATGACCATAATCAATCTAGATAAAAAAATATGGATGGTATTATCATAGAATATCTCCAATGAATAATAAGACTATTAAAGGACATTGAATTAGAAAAAAAAACATTATAAGAGCATTAAAAAACTGATTTAAAAAAACAAAGAATATATTTTACATTTAGATATTTGTTATTTAAAATGAAATAATTTATAAAATAATATTTTTACAGAAATATTAAGAAAGTGAATAAAATTTACTTCGAAAACCAATGAAATATTAGAAAGGAATATTTGTAAAAAAAACTAAAGAAAATAATGGGTTAAACCAACAATGATGAGACTGTTAAAAATAATTCCATCAATATTATTTCATAGAAAATCAATATTAATAAAAATTACCATATGAAATCATTTAAGTAGGGTTATGAATGGATATAAAATCATAAATAACATGGGTATGTAGGAGAAATATTTTTGGTTGAAAATAAGAGATATGTTTGACTCCACTTATTAGAATCCATTCGAGTGAATTTTGAACCAATGGGAGTTGAAATTGTAAGGCAACATGTAAAATAGAGAAAAAAACTGGGGAATAAAATAAATCTTTTTTAGGGATAAATAATATAAAATTTTCCCATGATTGAAACATATTCATAAAAAATCTTGATATAGTTTGTGATTAGAAAAGAAACCCTTAGCTCAAAATTCTACTAGGTTAGACATGATCTAAATCCCTATATAATAAATCCAGGCTTAATATTAACGTATATAATAAATATGTGGATATTAATTTTACTTAATAAATTTTCTTATAATTCCTTTTTACCATAATATTAATTATTAATTATTATAATTAATATTAGGGTATTAATTTTTCTGTTTTTATATAAATGCTAAAATTGAGAAATTCTAGTCCTTGCTCCCTAATCATGGGTTCATTGCCTATATAATGTTCATGATGATATTTTATATGTTTCTTATCTATTTGTAGAGTCCCATGGTCAATTAATGAAACTTAAGATGATGTTTTACAACTAATACTTTAAAATAAGATTTGTAATGATTATTTAATCAATATAAAATTTGAATATTTTAGTAAATATAAATTAGAATATTACCATTAAATAATTATTAAAATATAAAAAATAAATTATTATTATTATATCACAAAAAAAGTATTTAGGTTTTATTATCCATTCATGATATAAACTATATAACATCTTTCATATAGGTGGTAAAACAGTCCAAAACAAGAACATGTTATAAGAATTGAATTAGTAAGAACATGTTATTATATAGTAATAATGTCACTGATACATAATATTAATTGTTTAAAAAATATGTTATTAAATTGATAAATTAGATTTAATATGAGTTGGGCGAATGAGATAAAGAAGACTGCTTAATGGGAGGACAACACATACATTGAATACTTGAATCATCCCATAGAGTGCCTCTTGGAAATTATTGATTTGGGACATCTTCATGTAACCATAGGTTCCATAATGTGGGTTTTATTTTTTGGGGAGGTAATATCAGTAGGTATTTTGGAGGATAAATGAATAATTATGTGGTTTTATTTGTGTAGAGTAAGGGTTCTTTTATAGGTGGGTTTGTGTGTTATTTTTACAAATACCCATTCCTCAATGAATGAAGAATGAATTTTTTCATGGAAGGTGCATCCAAAGTGTAATGATAATGCATATACAATAAGTTATGGTGAAAATTAAATCATAAACACATGTAGATATGATTTTTTTTATTTTTGAGCTAGAAATGTTCAAAAATAATCTTAAATAACTATTAATGTAATATTGGAGTTAGAAACCATATCAACCAAATGAGATGCAAGAAAAAATTTATAAATGTAAATGAAACTAAAAAACATCCATATCATTACCACCCATAACAAATTATTTTAAGGAAAACCCATTCACATAGATTCCTCATAAACAAAATTCATTTATAGGACAAGGTTGTCCTTTCCTACCACTGCAAATGACAATTCATTTAAAGGATGAGGTAGTTGATTATCCCCCCTACAAATGTAAATTTAATGTGGGGAGAGGTGGTTATTTATAACCCTTGATATTTAAAATTCATTTATAGGATGAGGTGGTCATTACCACCCCAAAAAATTTAAAAAATTTGGTATGTGAAGTAGAAAATATAAACCCACCCCCCAACACAAATGAAAATCATTTTCAGTGTGGGATATCTTTTATTTACATCCTAGAAATAGATTTGCAATATTCATAGACATTTTGATAAATTGTTCATTCCCACAATGCACATAAATGCTCAGATATACTTCACGAGATATGGAGATGTATGTAGGAGACATTTAAGAGGATATTAGACAAAAGAAAACTAAGAGAAAGGATAAGGATGGGCAAGAAACATCATACTCACTAGGAAATCCATTGAACACATTATATAATAGAAAAGGATACCCCCATAAAATAATAGTTAGATAAGATTATTTTTTCATAAATGGGACACCATCCATGAGAAAGGGGACCCACATAATAATTAGAGAAGGTGACATCCATCACAGAGGAGACATCACATGAAGAAGCCTACTTTGTGGAAGAACCACTTTATGATACCCCATCCATTATAATAATAGTATGCATTAAGAAGTATTTATATTTTGTCTCTAACTGCACTCCTTCCATTTAGAAGTTGGGTTTGTCTTATCCCCTTAGTGAACAGTCAACATGGTTCCCTTTGATTTATACCATGTAGCTGATAATTTATTCATTAAAACCAACCCGGCATCCAACCGACCAATTAGACCATGTTATAGGACACACCAGCATGTTCCTATCACAATCATTCATTCTTGTGATAATGGAAGTACCACATTTAACCTCCCCCATAGCTATAGTCCTTAAAATTTTCACCATCATGTATCCCCATAGTAACAAGGATCCTTGTATTTGGGATGGTGGTCGTGGTCCGGGTAGCGACACAAACTCCCCACATACTACCTAAAATGTGAAGTGAATCATGTCGTATCCATGCATTTTTTCTCCAATTAATGTATACGTAAGTAACAATCGAGGGTCTAGAAATAGTTACAAAAATGATAGTGTGTAAACCCCATCACCCTTCTGGACTACCCCACCATAGCCTCACCCTCATCCACCAATAGATGAGGAGAAAATATAAACATTTGGTATACCCCTTAGAGTATTTCCCTATACATTTTTGTAGTACATCATAGTTCTCCTTCCTTCTATGTCCCCACCCTCATCGACATACGAATGAGGAATATAGTACCCAATGGAATTATAATTCAAGTGTAAGTCCCTTTCTATAAATTACTATGTGACATGATGATCTCTACCCCAATATTGTTTCTCACACTGAGAATTACTCATGCGAGATTATAGATAAGTGGTGATCATACCATTACTATATTCAAAATAACCATGACTCTCCTACTATGTGTAATCCCAAACCGTCATACCAATTTCTCTAATGGATGTATTACCTATGAGATAAACCTTCAATGGGACATATTCCTAATTAAGTGACCATGGGCCTCCCCCGTAGATGAATTCTCCGACCTTATGAACTACCTGGGCTTTTATTCCCATATAATTGGGATATGTATGAATCCTCTCAGAGGTTCAAACCCAACACCTTCAATCCAACATCATAATTATTTTGGAATATTCTGAATAAGATCAAAATCCCCACTTGGATGGCCATATTCTTTCCAAGACTCATCATCTCATCCTCATCATATCATATTTTAGGTAAGAGCTATCTTCACAGGGGAAAATTACTTATAAGATAAATCCAATCCCATCAGGTTGTATTCCCTATGGGAGCAACAAAAAAGGTTCTCTAATGATTAAGTCCCATGGTAACCGTCACTAGATATGTTTCACCTAGACTTCCTCACTTTATAATGTAAAATTGCATGGGTTGGTTCTCTCCAAACAATCTTAAAACGTATGGTATGCATCGTTGAGTGAAAAAAATGATACATGGGTTCTGATTCCTTGCACAAGGATATATATTAATTTCTTATTATGGGAACAATACCAACATCAAAAAAGAAACATCCCTCGTGATGATGAAAAATTCCAGAGTGAAGAACTGTGTGACTTAAAACTAGCATCAAAATATAATAAACAAAACCAAATATAGAACCTCAAATACATTCAAATGCTATCATTGATGAAGGATATCATATACATATATATGGTTCCATTAATGGAGATTTGATGATACATATTGACAGTTCCTATGATATAGGACGTTAGATACAAAAAATGGTTCTATGCAAACACATGTCAATGATTGATTGTTATTATAAGGGTGACTATGATTTGGTAAGGATTTAGGAACAAAAATTAAATTTATAAGAGTCCTGGAGTAGAAAATAATTCCACCAGAAAGGGTATGATGAGCCTAAACTCCCCTAGTCAAGAAAAATGTGAGTTCCCAATCATCTTTGGAAAATACTCAATGACCATCAGCCTTTGGAAGGTAAGTCTATGAGCCATCACAGATACAGGAAACACTAGTTTTTTCTGGTTCTGTGAAAAAAACCTATTGGAAATCAACCAAAGCATGGGTGACTTTTTTCCCCAGTCCTTTTTCATGATGTTTATAATGGTGTTAATTTATGAAACTAAAAACTCCAGTGGGTTCCCATATTCATGATTTTACATGGACCTTATTTCAAATGGTAGGTGATTGTTGATTATTTTAAAAAATTATTAGGATCTCCAATTATTTGAGAGGATAGGTGTTCATACTCATCACACTATTTGGGGGGGGATTGATGCCTATTCTAGAATTCTCTTATATATTTAATACATGTTTCTGAATCACTACCAAAATATGGTCACCCTTATGTCAATAATCAATCATTGATATGTGTTAGTGTAACAACATCTATATGTATTAGAGGTTCTCCATAAGTGGAACCATCTATATGTATCAAAGGATATACATTAATATAACCATATATCTATATATTAGATATTCCACATAAATAGTACCATCTATATTAATGATATTCTCTATATTTTGTTTCATTTATTATTTTATGAATGGGTTTTTAAGCTACACATTGGGTCACTCTAGAATTTATCACCATATAGAGAGATCAGTGTTGTTTTGATGTTATAATATGGCCCATGAGAATGGATTCCCATGTATCCTCATGAAAGAAATCTGAGCCCAAGTAGTTTTATGTCAATTAATGGGACATTTCGTTCCATTTAATGTCACATTATAGGGACCAGACCATGCAATTTAACATCATTTGATTAGGACGTCTAGGTGAAAGGTGCCTTGAAAAGGATAGTGTGGTACTTATGAATTAGAATCCCTTTATGATTGATCTAGTAAGGAATAAAAAATGATGACATTGTATTGATCTTATAATGAATATGTTCCTATGAAGATAGCTCACGCCAGGAATATGAGAAGATGAGGATGAGATGTTGGGCATCAGATGGAATGAAGAACTCAAAGTAAGGATTTTATCTGTAATGTGAATATGCCCCAATAATGATGGTGGTGGATTGAAGGTTTTTAGTTTTAATTATACATAGGATTATTACATATCCCCCTAGGATTGAAATCAATTCCCACATAGTTCATATCGTTGTGGATTACACCTATAAAGGAGGCCCATAGTTACTTCATTGGGAATTTTTCCCGGTGAAGGATAATCTCACAGTGAATATTTCCCATTGAGATGATGATAACATGGTTGGGGCTTACACCTAGTATGATTCCCATTGTTATTTTGACCATACTAATGAAAAAATCACAATTTATCTTTAATACCATGTCATTCACAGTCAATGTGATAAACAAGAGACAATTAGAGATTGTCATGTCACATGGTCCTGTATGGAATGGGAATTACTTCTAAATTATAACCCCTTTGGTAATTTTATTTCCCATATTCTCATGGAGGAGGGTAGGGATACAAAAGGTTTTAGAATTATTATTTATTACAAAAAGGATAGCGGATTACTCTAGGAGGTATTCCCAACATTTATATTTACTCATCTGCCACTAGTGGATGGAGTAGAGGAAATGAAAGGGTATTTAGGAAAGGATATGGGGCTTACCCACTCTCATTTTTCTGGCTATCTCTAAACACAATGTCGGTAATTATTTATCCATTAAATAGTGAACAAAAATTCATGGACACTACCCAATTCACTTCACATATCATAGAGCATGCAGGGTGTGAGTGTCATTTCATGAACCTCTACCAATATCCCAAAGTTTAGAATCCTCATTAGCGTGGTAATTCATTATTGTGAATTTTATGAGGACTCTATATACCAAGGATTTTAAATGAGGTATTTAATATTCAAAATTAATTAATTACTATGACAGGGACACACTGACGCGACCCATACATTGGATGAATAGATTTAGTGGCTGTGGGGGAGGCCACAATCATAGAATTATCATTTTTTTGGTATGGATTAGAGGGATTCATTTTGAATATGCATGGAGGGGAAAAGATAAATTCAAAAACTATATGGATGATCAAAAGTGAGAGAAAAAAGGTAAATACCCCATTTCCCCTGAAATTCTAACAAGGGATGGGGTATCACAATGGGATTCTTCTGAAAAGGAGTATTATTCATGAGAGGATTCCTCCAAGAATGATGTCCCCTTTTGGACAAATAAGCAGAAGATTTTGTCACAAAGGGTGTCCCCTTTATTGGAAAAGCCTGTTTATAAATTAATCCTTTATGGGGGATCATTTTACATTTTAGGATGTAGAAAGTGGATTACCTACTGAGCTGGAAGTTTCTCACTCAGTCTTCTCCCCTCTGAGATTCCTATTCCACCATCCCCTTTTGTGTCTCTACTCTCAATACCCATCTCTCAAGGAGGATATCAAGATATTTATAAGAATCATGGGAATAACCACCTTCTAGAAATGTATGTAGGTATAGTGTATCTGACACTATGCGATGAGATATAAAAGATTCCTCATACGGTAGAAAATTTCTATTTAAAGGGTGATGGGATGATATTTACAGCCTCACCACGTAAACAATTTTCATTTTCAGTGGGATGGAAATGAACTCCTCATCCCATAAATGAAATATCATCTGTGGGAGTGGTAAATTACCACATAGTCTAATAAAATTATTTTAATTTGTGTGTGTGTGTGGGGGGGGGGGTGGATTACTGTCTCATGCCGCAAAATGATTTCATTTTTTGAGGCTAGGATATGGTCTTCTTTTCCAGCAAATGTATTTCATTTTTAGGGATCATGTGAAAAAAGGTGGTCACATATAGTGTGTGTTATATTAAAATATAGTTGTCTTCTTTTAATTTTTACATACTTTATTGAATCTACCTCTATTTATCAGTTGGTTTATTCGGTTCCTCACTCTAAAATTACATCAATGGTTTTTTTGAAATGACCCGACACATCAGAATGGAGTTCAATTATCTTGATATGGAGCCAATTCGGATGAAGAACTGAGATTGAATTAATACTTCATGATGTATTAGTGTACTAGGTGGATAGTCAATATTATATACATGGTACCATGTGAAATAATTTTTCATATAATGAGAATTCATGGTTTTCAACTGGCTCAAAGATTTTGAACTATGACCTTCTCCATATAACGACCTCCATTTACGGTCAAACACTTCCTCATATTGGAGCACTATCATCATGAACTGGTATTCATGTGAATTGAATTTTGTGATTCATTATGAGACTCTTACCACATACAAAATTGATAAATATTTGGATTTTTTTGTCTATGTATCACATTATACGATCTCTATAGCATCTACTGTTCTATACGGAGCTTAATACTTTTTAAAAATCAAATTCTTTTTCTTATAATCAAACAATTTCTAATATTATATATATAAATGATGGATCCTACTTAGGTTTTTACCATGTGAAATATTTTTTCATATATCAAGGATTCATGGTTTTCAATTGGCTCCAAGATTTTGAACTATGACCTTCTCCATATAGCAGCCTCCATTTACGGTCAAACCCTTCTGCATATTGGAGCACTATCATCATGAACTGGTATTCACGTGAATTGAATATTGTGATTCATTATGGGACTCTTACCACATACCAAACTAATATATATTTGGATTGTTTTGTCTATATATCACATTATATGATCTCTATAACATATACTATTCTATGCAGAGTTTAATACTTTTTAAAAATCAAATGCTCTTTCTTACAATAAAAAAATTTCTAATCTTATATATTGAAATGATGGATCCTACTCATATTTTTACCATTTCTAATGATAAATTTAATTCCATAGGAGATATATAGAGAGTTAATTATGGAGAAAAGAAAAGTGTTATACCACACCATCCCTTTTAGGCACACCTCATGGGTACCAATTTTCTAGGATATCCATTTTTAGATAGGATACCCCTATATGGGTTTGAATTACTATATAATATCCCCATTACAATTACCTATCCTAAAAATAAATATTTTTATTAAAAAAATAGATGAGAACATAGGCCATGGGTGAATATCTCAGTTAAGGTAGAGTATTTCAAAGAAAGACAAGATTATAGGATCATTTTTTGAGTTATTTATACCAATCCATCAAGATAAATGAAATATCTAATGATAAACTAATATGGTCATAAAAATGGGATCTTTTCCTCAGAGGATCCTTATGTTCAGATTGGGGATGGACCTTTTAGTTTCACCAAATTTTTGATGGATCTTGAGATGAGCTGAAGGTTATGGGACATTATGATGATGTTTGGATATCATAAACTTGTTATCATTGGAATAATTTTATAATTGAAAATTTTATATGTAGGTGGATTCTAGAACCCATCATATTTCATCTACTGTATGGAGAGATTATCATAAGATATTAGGATGTATGGATGATCACTAGGGCCCTAATTATTACTGAAATGTATAATGAATTGATTCTTCCATCCACTGTATGGGATGACATGGAGAGGAATCCCCTACTTAGGAAATGGTTTCTTATCATGGGAAAAATCTTTTAAAAGTAGAGTATCTCCCTCAAATTGATGATCATTTGTCTAGTTTGGTCAAATTCTTTCATATAAAAAATGGCCATGAGTGGTGTGAATGAATGATAAGGATTTTTTTGAATAACATGAATTGAATGATTTTTTGTTCTTATTAGCTAACCCTAGAAGAGGTCTTCTTCTATTCATGGGGTTGTACGTTGTACCTGAGGTTGATTGGCTGGTGAAACTGGTAACATTCAAGACCATGATTCCCATTGGATATTTAATATCAATGTGTGAGTCAAATACTATGTATAGGGTAAAAAAATTCCCTATGGTGGCTGAGTTGGTGACTGGGAAATAGATAAATCTGGTAGTCTTGGCACTAGTGAAGTTTTACTCTTTGTTGGGATGGAGTAAAAGAGGAAAACCACTATTTAGACTTATTAGCCTATTTCATGTTCTGTGGGGTTAGATAGTAGCTTGTATGGGAGGTTAAAAATTTATCAATGAAAAACCCATTACAGAGGCTCCTTTCATGCCATATTTTCTATTTATTAGTGGGTTTAATCAATTATAATTTAAAAATGAGGGATTTTATGGATCAAATCAACTACCATGATCATTTTATTTTCCCTTATTACACACTTCTGAGTAGTACTTTGGTAAATGATGCGTTTGGTGGTCATTTAAGGTGGGCGTACCTCATTTCATTAATATAGGGTGGATTAGATATGGGAATTGATGGAAAATTAATTTTTGAAGTATATTCTTCTTTTTGATTCTAGAAAAAATTTATCTGTGTTGAGAAGAGGTTCCTTATATATATAAATAAAAAAAAATAAAGGAATAGAATATATTAGTAGCAAGTTAATTATGGATGATGTCTACATGGGAAGTGATTGGTTCAAAAATCTAGAATCCACCCTCTGACATTCATCAAGATCATATGAAGTCTTATGATAAGGCCCAGACATGTTCATATCCTAATGACTATCTAGAAAAACTGTTGCCCATTCTGATGGGTTGGTCCATGACATAGGGGGTTGACGATTACCCAACTGAAGAAATTTTTATACGGAAAGGATATTTACTAAGGAAACCACATATTCATGATATGTTAAATAAATGGTTGAGAATTTGGGTTTCATCACCACAAAGTCTTGTCTCATTCACCAGAACTAGGTTTCTCAATCATCTTCTTAACCTACTATCCTGAAAGAAGCTGCATATCCACCAGCCTAGAGGGAATATGATAATTGGAAAATATCTATTCCATATAGGGGATATTGATTATTATTCAAGAGATGATGTTGTATTAACTGAATATTGGTACATATATTCTCCTTAAAATATTTATTATATAGACCACATTCAGATAGTGGAAACACACATTCAATACCTCATGGCCTTGTTCACTCTCTTCATGGTCAAAACATATATTCAAGATGAGTTCTTGAAATATTGAGACCTCAAGTGAGTGAGAGTTGAGATAAGGAGGATAGTATTTGTGCTTCCCAGGAAACTGATGAGGTAGGTTATCCCACTATGAGTGAACCTCGTAACATACCATCTTCTTTGTGATTAGGCCCTCCCAAATGTCCTTTTATGGGAAAATCCACAATACTAGATTCACCAATGAAGAAGGTGGGGAATTTAGATATTCTCTCTACTAATATAGAGGCTTTTAAAGAACTATCTTTTCCTAGCATGGATTCATTTCAAGAGGATTGGATGAAATAGGACTCCTAGTGGAAGAATGTTTCTACCAAGGATGTTTTGGGAGTGTTTTAGGTAGATGAGAATAATTTTTATAGATTCAAGATTGATACTTCACATGAGCATATCTCACTTAAACACCTATCCAAGGATGTTATTTCCTACCTTCATGGGATGTATGATTCAATTAATTCCTTCGAAGGTATAATTTATAAATATGATTGGGTGAGAGAAATGATGATAATAATTATATATCTAACTAATTCTTAGTAGAGGTAGGGGATTCCTCATTCTAATAATTTCTTACACTTTTCATCTAGTTCTCAACCCCATTTCTTTTTGTAGGGGAGGGGGGAGGGGAACACCTAATCTTTTCTTCCTTAAAGTAATATGAAGCAGGTGGAGTCAAAGGGTTGAGAAATAGTGATATCCTAGGATATATGTGTATATACAGGTGACAATTTCTAACTCTATGGGGGGTTTTCCACCTCCACCGCCACAAACAATTCTTCCCACAATAATATATTCATGGGAGGTTAGGAGGAATATATAGGTGAAGAAGATGATGATACATATTAAATCGGGGATAACTAGTGAGTGTTAAATTTTTCCACATAACTTTCAATATTCTCCAATGGATTTGTTGTTAATTTGTTAACTCATGAAAATGATAACATATGTATAGTTTCATCCCTTTATAGAACAAAAATTATGACAAGGGAATCCTAAGGGTGGTCAGGACATGATTCATAACTATAACTAGCAGATGATGCTTCCAAAATTGAAAATACCATGATAATGGATCCCTAGGTTTAAACAAACACCTGTTTCTAGAAAAGAAATATTCAAGGGGTGACACACATGATAGAGAATAGAGCCAATATCCTAATGCACCGAATCTCACCCATGTTATGTCGGTGTTGGTGAATGTCCCTTCAAGAGATTCAGATTTGGTGTTACTAGCTTATATAGGGGGAGCTAAACTCATCCTTACAGAGAGAACAACCATGGAAGAGATTATGATCTAATATCTAGGAGATTTGAGACTGGATTTCATTACTACTAGATCAATATTTTTAAGATACATATTAATGTTTACTAATCCTATTAAGAATGAAATTACTAACTCAAATATCATTCATTTAGCCATAAGAAAAGGTTAGTTAATCTCAAGCTTACCAAATTTTTGTTGTCTTTAATTTTAAATTCTATTGTGCATCTATTTGATAGATATAAACTTGGTTTACTTGAATTAGGAATGCCCGATAGATTTATTTATCTAGTGGTATATGTAACAACCATTTTTTCCATTGGCAAGGTACTAGTAGTTTTAGAGGATATCACTTTAGTGGGTGAAGGTGGGATTCCTACCTCTCTAACTAGCTCATTTATTTCATTAATATGTATGAATTTCTATAAATATATTTTTACAATCATCATAATGAATTTGAAGATTCAAGAATTTTTAAACTCCCAATCTGTTAAGGATTCAATGACATCAACTACCATATATCCCACTTATTATGAAAATGATGAGGATAAATATTATATAATTGAGCTGGTCCTAAAATACATTCTCCTTTCTATATGTAACTCTGAGGTAGATCAGGAAACTCTTGATAATTTTTTTTTATTTCTTGGAAAAAATATATGAAGAGATATATAGATATTGATTTCTCAGAGCCCCTATCATGTTTTCCATAAGAATTTCCCATTCTTCATCACATTTTTTCCTTACTTGGGTATGGGGGTTTTGACTACTGTGCCATACATGCCCTGGTAAAAGAAGTGGTTATAGCTCGAGAGAGGGAAAGGTTTCTTTATTAAAAACATGAAACTAAAAAAATCCAAGGCCATTTCTTGTGATCATGAATATCCTAAAAAATGAGACCTCCACAAAATCTGGTGTATTCATAAGGTGACAAGGTTATGTTGTAGAATAGAAATCATTCATGGAAGAACTCCTTCGAGTGTCGTATTGACTACTCCAAGAGTTAGATTAGCTCTACTGATAATTGAATAATGATAAAGTAATAGATGATGAGGAAAAATGAATTATTCTATTTCTATAAATGGTGGGAATGGATGCATAATGGAGGTAATAAGTACAATTGATAGATTTAGAAATGGTGGTTATAATATTTTTTTAGTTACATAGAGCCGTACAAGATTATGATCAACTAATAATTCCACTCTATGAATCAACTGAGAAAGCATTGATAACAACCGAGATTTATTTATGTGGGGAGACTCCAATTTGTGGATGTTCCTCCTTTTCTATCTTTTAATAAATTAATAAAAACATATTTTTTATCAATTTTCTATCTGTTCGTTTAATTTGAACTTTTCTTCATAATAAATTCTAATATTTCAAAAGGTAACATCATGATATTATAGATTATTCAACCAAAAAATAACAATTTAGGTTGTAATTTGGGAAAAATAAGTTGAAATGATCCATTTTTTATTTCTCTTCACATGGATCATGGATGGGTATAAGTATAATTACCATCAACATGACACTACAGTCAGCCTGCCTGAATCAATAACATTCTAATACACTTTTTCATTTTTTTAATATCTAAACTAAGATGTTGGGAACATTTATATGTAGTGATATGAATTTTCATTAGGTTAAGGGATCTATTTATCATATCTTAACTATTTTTGGGGCCTTAGAGTGGACCCTGTAATATTTTAATTATTTGAAAAAAATCCCAAACTTTGTCCTATGATTCCTAAAGGGAAATCCAACATGATATGGGCCTGAAATATTTTATTTGGAAATAATTTGTGGGTTTTCATCCTAACAATATATGTTTCTCTTTCTTTGGTCAATTTATGGTCTTACCAATTATACCATCGAGGCTAATGTTTATGGTTAGAAAACATTGAAAATAATGGGAGGAAAATTTTATGGAAAAAAGGGAACAAAAAACCAAGAAATAATATACCAACATCCTTTGAATTTTGGTGGAATGATTCACTATAAATCGTGATCATGGGTCTCTCAGATATAGTATAATGATTCTAAACAAGTAAATAAAGAATAATCAGGGACCATGTTCAAAAGGAAGTTCCCATTATGGTTTTTTAAAGGCGTAAGTAGATAAAAGAACATCCATATGAGGAAAATTATGGATCCAATTAAATGGACAAATTGGGGAACATATGATGAAGAGACACCATGGTTATAATATACATAGTAAAAAATGGTTTCCTTGTGAATTGGATTATTTTTATCACCAATAACCAAGGAAGTTTTATGAATATCCTTGTTTCTCAGTAAAATGTGGTGTGGTTTGTAAAATATCAATGTTTCAAATTCATGATGGAAGAATTTAGGATTAATTATACCATGAATTTGTATCTATGATCCCATTGGGATTCTTAGACACAATTTTTCATGCCTCTAAATAATTTTCTTTCATATATATAGCTCATATGTTAGAGAAAAAGGAAATTTAAGTTGTGTTGTGTCTTGTTTAGGATGTTGTATTTGGATGTAACTACATATCTCATTGGAGGGATAATCAAGCCACATTTTGTTTTTAGAAAATTCCTTATATAGATTTAGATAATGTGTAAGAAAGTAAAATCAAAATGAGGTAGTATAGTCTAATAATTTTAATGTCATGTAATATGGAACAATTATTATATAACACTATATATGGTTTGGTCTGATTATAAAAATTGGAATATTTTTCCTAAATCTATAAGCTTTTATGAGTCTTACTCAATGCATGAAACAAGCAGAAATTGGAGTGTTGTCCAAATTGGAGTGTTTTCCTATGATGAATGATCCATCATATTTTAGAAGTGGGAGGGAAAGTTCTAAACCATGATCTTGGAGTTCTCAAATATGAGGAACGAAAAGGGAATTATGTAACTAATATTCATGTAACATGTTCAAAAGTCAGTTTCCATTATGATGTTTTCAAGGAAAACTAAAATAAAAATACATTAATATAGGGATGAAGACTCCTCTAATTGATAGTCAACATTAGGGGAAAATATTTTATGGATTGATCTAGGGTGTAGTATTCATAGTAAAAACAAAGATCTACTTTATAATTGGATAATTTTGACATTGATAGGGAAAGTAAGATTGTGGGGTTCCATGTTCCCGAGACATGGAGTTCCATTTATGAAAAAGAGCATCCAAGAAGTATTTTGGAAGAATTTAGACAAGAACTGGCCATATATGGGTGGAAAATTCCCTATATAAATCTAGATCATGTATGGGATAAAAATATTATTGGTGTTTTGTTTGAAGCTAAGTCAAGGTTAGATAATCTGTATGTCACTACTTATCTCATTGAAATGAGTATCAAACCAAATTTTGTTCTATGAAAATATATATTCTCTAAAAAAATATGATTCATATGTAGGGAGTGGGGTATTTTTATTTTCAATTTGCAGCATGGCCTAGAAAGGGAAATACATGTATCGATGTTATCTCCTTAGGATGATAATAAAATACCAAGTTGTTCTTTAAATTTAGTTTCCTAAATTGGTCAAGTTATTGTGCAACAAAAACATCATCAGAACAGGTTACATGTAGTGTATAGACCTGAAGCTTGGACTATAGGGTGGATTGGTTTTTCTCGACCATGTGGGGATTAACTTACCAAGTTTCTTAATCCCACATGATCCATTCTGAGTATGAGAAAAAAATTATTGTTAGAGATTTTTTTATTACCTAAATATGAGTAAAATACTGTTGGCATGGTAAGAGACTAACATCAAAATTAGAAGCCCTCTAAGGTTGCTTCCACAATAATGTTTAGTTTTACGTCATGTTAATGGGAAATAAACCATATATCTCAATGTTTAGAAGATATGATTTTATCCTATAGTTTAATATTTTGTGACTAGAATGAGGTTCATGCCTTTTAAGGTCTTGTGACAAGAACTACTATGCTTTTAAAGGTTGTGTAGGGAAGATTATTATTTTATGAATGCAATTACAAAAGTTAATTCTTTAAAAAATATGAATTGATAAGGGAATTCTACACTCAATATCCATTTTAATCATTGAATATACACCATTATATATAATTTATGGAGAAAAAGAGGCCCTTTATATTTTAGCTCATGCTTCAAAGGTGTCTTCCCAGGTATCATTGGGGTCCTAAGAACCAAAAATAGTTCTCCTTGGGTAATGGATGAAGGAAAATTTTTTAGTTAAAAGACAAATATATTTAGTTTAGGTTATCCTATTAATGATGCATGGTTTATAATATTTATCATCAAGTCACTCTAATTCATCTGATCACTTTTGTGATTCCTGATTTGTACACAAATGCTCAAAAATGGATGTGTAGAGCCAAGGTAATTAAACGTTGATGGAAGAACTGATTTGACCCCATATACCAATGAATACGGGTTCACCTATGTTCTAGTATGTTTTATAGTATAATAATCCCATAAGGCATGAATAAGTTTTCCAATCCAAGGTTTTTGGCCTTTATCCACCATTTTTGAAGTATATTTGATATGTTTTAACTGAAAGACTCTATATATCCAGTAGTTATAGAATGATAGTAGAATGAATGGTTGGATTAAATATTAAAATCCTGATATATCTATTTTAATTTAGGAGAATATAAATTGGTACCATTATCCATCAGTATTGTGTGAGGGACACAAAAACTAGTAATGATATTGGAGTTCACTATTTTAATGATATTCTTCATCCTGAATTCTATGAGGATGACCTCAACCAATTTGGATATGAAGTCAATAGCTATCCTGATTCATTTGAAATATTTTTCTATAGCCAGGGGGATATATCCCTACATCATCTATTCCCCACAAGAATAATGACCATGATTATTATGAAATATGAAAAAGATATGGGGGTAAATGAATAAATTTGGAATGTATTTGATATGAATGGTTTATTTTAGTGAATTTTATGCAATCCAATTCCGTTGAAGCTTAGAAATACTCAATAAACCTTATTTTATGGGAATTATTGATCCTTAACTGATGGAAACCCTAATATCCACTATGGATTTCATGAATAAAGGAAACAATCTCCTCTCTATCAACACATATGAGGACTCCAAAGAAACCATGTTTATAGAGGAACTTATGAAGATTCATGATATAATAAAGAGTGTATTTGGTTGTCTTCTAATAGATTTTATCTTTTATTCCTATTTAAAATGGAAGAACACCATTGTGGAGGTAGTATAATATGGGTGTCATCGAACAATTTTTAGGACTTTCTGGTTCTAGGATAGAATTGACCTCGTTGATCTCTTCTATTTTGTTACCAATGAATGGAGACATGATTCAATGGCATGTAATGATGATATTAATATCCTTATTATCTAGATCTACTAAATATATTTCCACATTATCTCATTCATCTTCCTGGGTTTCTATGATCAAAGATCACGAGTTAACGTTGGATCTAAATGTAATTTCACCATAAACCCTCACAAATAGTCTATAAGGTGATGAAATCTTTTTTTATGGGAGCATAATAATCAATGATCTTATTTATTACCAAACCTAAGTCACTTTTGACCTTAATGTGGTCCACTTGTATTTAAATTACCAACTCTAAAATGGCAACGAGGGCTTGGTTTTCTCCCACATTAGTAGTGCATCTTACTGATGATAGGAAGAAATATGGTAGAACTGCCTTTATTGGAGATTTTAAAATGAATATAAAACTAACAATGCTGAAAATGGGGTTCTATATCCTCTTTCATAATGGGATTATAGACATTCCATAAAAATAAAACCCACATGTATAGGGAAAGTCATGAATAAAAATATCTCTTTATCATTAATTTCATCATCTAATTTCAATTCTCTATAGCAAGATTTTCTAAATTGAATTTTGTTTACACTTCACCTTTTATAACATCTTATGATATTAACCAAATATCAAACTACTTCGGTATAACCAACCACCAAGAATCCATTCAACATAAGACGATCGAGGATGTATTTGAGTTGATAATTTTTAGAGATAAAGTAGACTTCATGATGTTACAAGTAGTGTCTCAATTTATAAACTGAAAATATTAATTCAAGGAAACTATTCTTGAGGTCAGAATACTAAATATCATTACATATCATGGTTTGAATTATCTAATAGTGGTTATTTTCATTTATGACATAATTCTTTTTCATGATGAAAGAACTCAGTGATCCCTCTAGGGTCATCACATTTAAAATTAGTGCCTTTCCATTGAAAATTTTCATTATAATTAGATATATTAAAATATATTTCTTAATAAAATTAAGGTATTCTTGTAAATAATTTTTTATGAGTACCTGACTCACTTTTTTATTAGCCTAGTTTAGGAAAAAAATCACATAATATTTTATATAAAGTGTAACATATTGGGGAGGAAACATAAAAGTCCTCTAAAATATTTTAGGTTTTGAGGAGGTGACATATCAAGGATATAATTTATTCTTCTCCAGATCAACTTAGATTCCACGATGACATTCTATGAAACCATGAAATTTTCCTAAGGATATTCTGAAATGACACATGAAGGGATTAATTTTCAAGATATGTTGCTGTTTCTTATTGAAAAAGGTATCAACATTGGAATTCTAATCATGGTGTTACCTATAATTCACTACCAAATCATTGATGCATCATTCTATTTACTTTCAATAGAAGGGATTAAAAATATAGTTCATCGCACATTGATATTCAGTGCTATCATTATTCAATCAAAACTGAATCACTAGATAGATTTATACCACTTGGGGTTCCCAAAAAAAAGTGTATTGTTCATATTCAGGAGCCATCAATATTTTTTTTTGTATTTTGAGTATCTATCCATAATGTATATTTCTTGATAACTGACTATTATGTTGACAAAAAGTTCTTTAATTGGGATTGGGAAGTTATATTTTGGAAAATACTAGTTGATCCGACTCAAAAATTCATTTTTATTAATAATTGGATAGAAGGTTACAAAGTCATGGGGGAGATAGAAATGGAGACCAATAGTATCTCCTATCACATGAGACACCCCAGCAGGAGGAAAGGATCTGGGAGAGAAAAATTATATGAGGAGAAATTCATGGGTAGCTAGTGATCCCAAGAAGTCAGCCACATAATTTCCTTTATACTAGATGTGTGATATCACCGTATCATTGGATATAAGTGACCTTCACTCCCTAATAATGTACAATATGGGCCATGGTGTGATAAATTCTTCTATGAGAGAGCTCGAGATGATCTTGGAATCTGATTCCACTTAGGATAGAGAAATATTCCTAGACCAACATAAAAATAGTCTACTAATCATGGCCCCAACCTCTGCCTTGAGAGATTTTCCATGGCTGAAGAAGGAACTACTGACATAAAACACAATGCCAAAAGAGTCACAAACAACAACACCACCACACATGTAGCCTTGAAAATAGGTACCACATGTATTGAGCTTCAGTCTGCTGGTAGGAGGAGACCATTGAATCCACTTCCCAACAATACTAGGCCTGACCGTATCCAAAGTACAGTATCCCGAATGGAACCTCCTTAACAAGGGATCAACATCCACCTAATTTTGGATCCCTTCTATCTCCACAAACAAGAATTTGACTCCCACAATGATCTCCATGGAGTAGATCTTAGACTCGTGTTGTGTCTAGTTCTGAACATGCCAAAGATACAAACACCCCACTTCCAAAAGAGAAACCCAAGCATTTTCTTCCCACCTATTACTAATGAATCCATTGAAATATCCTTGAAGGAAAGAATAGTGGAGTCCACAAATGGGATGAAACTCAAGAACTCACCTAAAAAGATCAAGATAAGACCCGCCCATCCACTCTGTAAGAATAAGTTCAGTGCTGATTCTTCATTATGGGTTGAACATCACAGGCATTTCAATGCCAAATGAACCCCCTTATGCTTGATGGCTAGATTATTAGGAAGAGCATGGTTCCAAATTATCCACTGTAGAAAGTTATGCCTAGAAGGGATTTTATTTCACTAGAGTCATGGTCCCCAAGGATCACTACCCCACTGGGTACTCAGAACCTTCTAGTAGGCCTTAGCTAAAAACCATCCACTCATCAAACCAGATAAAACACAATGGTTAGGGGATTAATCCATATATATACTATCAAAGGCCTCTTGCCGAGTGGGAATAGGAACAACTTGTGTAAAGGATGGATGACATCTGGCCTCCCTAACCGAGTTGTTAGGAACATGAAACCCTAGAAAGTCCCAATTCCAACCCCCAATAACACTACTATAAATTGACCTCACCCCACCCCATGATCCATTGGGAGTGGCTGTTAAGGGTAGGAATATGAGAATTCAAATACTTCCATAGTTGAGAAGGAGATCTTCCAATATCCCTAGAGCTAGAACCATAATTCCTTCTAATGAAGCAGCCCCATAAGAAATAACCCTAAATAACCTCCCATGATATGTTCCCATGAAGAAAGTACATAGCCTACCTTACGTCCCTAACACTGATCCTCCCATGCTCAATCAGCTTAGCGATCCTTATCCAAGATTCCCACAGACACTTTCCCTCCCCCAGGGAATCCTATATACAGGCATTCATCGTGCTCTCAATTCTACTAATAATGGGATTTAGAACCTTTAAAGTGGAAATAACATTCATGGGGATGAAGGAAAACATGTAGTTTACAAGAGTTATTGTCCCACCAAAAGACTAAAACCCTTTCTTCTATTTGATGACGCATTTACGAATCTTGCTGACCATACCTTAAAAGTGGGAAATGTAGATCCTTTCTAGAGAAATGGGAGCACTCAAGCGGGTCACAAGGAATACCTTGCATGAAATATCCAACCTAGAGTCAATATTATCCTTAGGCCTTTTTGTGCATGAGGATGGGATAAAGGCCCCACTCTTGTCACAATTAACAATTTTCTATCCCCAAAAGGTATATTCTTAAAAAATACTATTGAAGCTGCAACTCTAGGAGCTACACACATTGATGAAGAATATGAGATCATATACGAATAGGAGGTGAAACACATGTGGAACATGAGGGACGTAATGATAGGGGGATAATCAAATCAAGCTACAATGAGTCATTGACCAACCTTCTCAAGGCATCCGAAGCCAAAATGAAAATACTTGGGGAGAGAGGGTAACCTTGCCCAAGGCCTCTAACAAGTTTGAAGAAGGAAAAATACCTTCCCATGAAGGAAATATTGAACCAAGAGGAGATGTAGAATTGGAACAAAATTTTAATAAACCTTTTAGAGAAACCCATAAACCTCATAACATGAATAAAAAAAGACCATTCTAGACTATAATAAGCTTTATCCATGTCCACCATGACCACAATATTAGACCTCTGAACCATCTTGTTAATATCACTGATCAACTCCCGAGCTAGCACAATGGACCCTTAGATAGATCAAACCTGAATAAAAGCATGTTTCTCTTATAAAACCCAACTTCATAAAAATTGGGAGATCCTTCTATTAATGATGTTGTAAATTACTTTGTTAGTGAAGGAAAATACTAGTTGATATTCTCGAAATCAATAAAATATATAATACGTCTATTATGTTTTTGATAGGGAAAATAATGGAGATCCACATTGGGTATTGGACATCCTAAATGATGTTGTCTTTGATGATCTTATCATCTTTGGATTCAACTTTGGTAGTGTGATTTGGATGTGTTTTTCTTACTACATTTTTGTAACTACAGTGATATTATGGGAATAAAAATTGGTAGGTTTCTATGATAGGGTCATAAACTAAAAATTATGTATAATTCCAAGAAAAAAAAACTCAGTGATTCTTTAGAAATGAATTATATATCTCCTTTTCATCATCAGGTATGGATTCGCTGATCATTGTAGGCCCCAGATCCTCCTCTATTCCCTAATTTTTCTTCTAGATTTCACCAATAGTAGTAGATACACCTTCATCGATTGATGGAGGGGAATCGTAGAGGTCATAATTTTCTTATTCATCATATTCCTCCATATGAACTTAATTATGGATATATGAAAAAGGTAAATATTTAATGTTATAAGAAAATTTAATATTCTGACATTTATAGGATGAAGCAGAGGGATTCATACTCTATATCCATTATATGAGAGTTCCCAATGCTTCACCTAATGATGCTGGGGCCTACTAAATCTCTATGGAAAAAGTGGGGGGATTTTTACCTAAGTATTTTCCATTAAAACATGGATCATAGGCCTCTTTATCATTACTAAGTTCATTCATCGAAATTGATATCCAAAGGGTTGATGAGTACATACTCAGATAAGAAGTCATGTTTTCAATATAGTTAATGTACATTATTCATTCCTTGTAAAGCTCATTTAGTTGTTTATATGGGCTATTTCTAGACCATTTGGGGTTAGAACCTGAGAAGGATAATTAATTATGGGGTTTTCCTATTCCTTTGTTAAAATCCTGCATTAATATACTATGATTCATAGGATTGAAATGAATTTTATCACCATGTAAAGTATTGATTTTTCCATTTGAACAATACCTGAGATAAAAGAGATATGATAAGGGGACTGAATCTTGTTTATTCCACCAAGGACTCCCTAGGATAACATTAAAATATGTATCTTGATGGTAAAATAGGAATTCAAAATTAGACATAAGGTCTCTAAATTGATATCTTAGCTTTATTTGGATGAGGGGATTTCACTCACATTTTTCTGGTGATAATGAAATGTTAATGAGGAAGGATATAAGATAGATTCACTAAAAACTAAAGAATAGTGCATTATATCTAGAATAATATTGATCTCTGATAAATTATTGATGATGGATCGTCTAACATCAACATCATTTAAAATACCAGATACATACATTGGTTGAATGTTACCTTATATAACTATATACATTTCTTATTTTTGGAATATGATATTCATGTGGATATACATGGTATCATCCTCTACATGAAATACATTAGAAGTTGTGACCATATAATTTATCTCTTAAGGGTTCAATAAGGCTTCTACGGGTGCTTCCTGGAGTCCATTTGTTAAATTCAGAGCATCCATGATTAAAGTATTGGCTAATACCAAGGAAAACTATTTCAAGATTTAATTTTTTAGGGCCAAAGTTATGTTCTTATCTATGTGAGGATACTCTTTGGTGGGTTCATTACGGGATGGATTAATTGAGGAATGTGGGTCGTCACTTTTGGATAGAAGTTTATGGTACTTTCAATCTAGGTTGATTGGAATGTTGTACCACCTCCATTCTATCAACTAAAATAATCAGGCCTGGATAATAGTTAGTAGATGTGGGTTCATTTACACACTTGCTATGGGATAATTGAAGGAATTTCTCTTGAGTTTCAACATTATAAATAGATCTTGTGGGGATATGGACACCATATTGAATTTGTCCAAAACTACATCTTCCCATAATCCCTCTGTAGAGACCCGAAGCTAGACGTACATGGACATTACATTACATTTGCGGAATACTTAGTACATAACAAAGACACACACAAGGATCGTAATAGTTTAGTGTCTTTGGAAACTCAGAACGTAATCTTCTAATCATGGTGAAAGATCTTCAACATCTCCCATAAAGATCTTCTCTTTTTTTTTCTTACCTAAAACCTTTCTTTATATCCTGGGGAAAAGAAAACATAAAAGGGTGAGCTCAAATGCTCAGTAAGGGTAAACAAAAGAAATATCAATCACATCATATTCATAAGAACATTTCTTTTGGAAATCTTAACCTGCAAAAGAGATTATAATTTCATAACATGGTATAAATCATAATAGTGAAATGTAATCCCAATAATCATAACTTAAAAAATGAAACATTGTGTCATACACACATAATCATAGAGAATCATATCTTATTAGTCAAGACTCATTTCCAAGACTATCTTAGTGGAGAAAGTCCCTTTCTGAACCGAGTCACTCTTGTTTCAGTCCTGTTTCACTAAACCAGTATAAACTACCATTCCAGCCATGTCTATCTCATGAGATATAAAATCTTTACACAATGCATTGGAAGGAGATATAGGTCCCACCCATCTCATAATGATACCATTCTTATGTGTGCCACAAATTCATAAATCATACATCATTGCATAACCCATGTAATACCAATGGGAATCTTAAACATCATGAAATCATAAAACAATTAATATAAGATAAAGTAATTCATAAAAATAATTCCATCACAACATAATCAAATCAATGTAATAATAGGGATAAAAACAGAACCCTTTATTATCTTAGATGGAAAATAATTTTGATAAAACACTTGAACTCCATTCTTGAGGAAAATATCCTTTCTTCTTCAAAAACATTTTTCCTTTCTCAACATGTCATAAAACTTTAAACTAAAAGAAGTTGATTAAAAATAAACTTGAAAACTTGTAAAGGAAGCTTCTTGGAAATAATGTTTTAAAAATCCATTCATGCTGTATAAGTTAAAAAAACATTCTTCATACTTTTGTCGGAAAAGTCAAAAAGTACCTCGTACGAAAAACGACAAAGGATTCCTTTCATATCCATTACTAAAAACTCATCGAAGGGTAACATTGGATTTAAAAAATTGTAGGTGGATGGAAATAATATTACATATTGAGGAAACATGGATGTGGATGATAAAATACACCCCAGTAAATACCAAAGTATAAACAATCTCGGATAAAAATGAGATTGTGATATTTTCCCTTACCTTAGGTCCGATTTGCTTCGTAAGTGTCCGAACCTCCTGTATAATGATTTAAATAATGTCATTGACTTATTACAGAATCATATTCATTGTTATTATATCATATATGGTTCACTTATGACTTTATATTACCCGTTCTTTTGTAAATTCATGTTAAAGTAGCGTTTTGGGTAAAATCGTCTCATTTGTCGTTCGTGTTTTAACTTGTAATTATTCATATGACTGGTTAGATCATAATTACTTAATTCCAGAATATAAAACATGATTTAAATATAATATATATTCAGAATATACATATATATAATAAATTAGTAAATGGAAATAAATACACCGTTCATGGAGACGGTAGGCCGTACGTATGCATGAACACTGTTTTCGTTTCCTTATTGAATTGAGTGGAATTAAGTAGATGAAATAAATATATATAAAAATAAATCCACTAGCTTTATAATGTCATATATTTCATTATTATTGCTTATATATACTTTATAATCATTCTTAAATGGTTAACATGGAGAACCAATCTCATCGCGTCGTGGAGACGGTAGTCCGTACGTACGCACGAGCGAGGATATCATTTCCATAATTATTGAATTGAATTGGAGTGGATGATACAATATATCATAATCATTATGATGTTATAATAACTATGTATAGTTATTCTTTACACCATAATACCCATCCATGATAGGTGTTGGTGGAAAAACAGATTACACCACGGCGTGGAGACGGTATTCCGTACGTACGCACGCGCGGTGATTTCGTTTTCCGTAGGATGGATAGATGGTGAATTAGGATTGTTTCATACTTATAATAACATATCAGTATATTAGCGATACTGATGTTATTACTTCATAATGAAACAACCTAAGAAGAAGAAGTGGAAGAAGAAATAAAGGTGAAAGAATCGGTAACGGAAATTACCTCTTCTTTGAAGCGCCTTTTTGAGACCTCCTCTTGGGGAAATAAAATTGGTCTTTGAGGAAGACCAGAACCTCTAGGATGTTTCTAGGGAAGTGGAGAAGATAATTTGGTAGGGGTTGGACGAGCTTGAAGGCTCAAAGTTGTGTGAGGAAGAGAGAGAGGAGGTGCCCTTTTATAAGGGAGGAGAGGGGCTCCTTTGGAAAACTAAAAATATTATTTTATTATAAAGTCATATTCGGTTTTAAATAGCTCCAAATTGATTTATTTCGAGGATAAGGTGGGTATGGGTCTAAATCCTCTCATACAATAGAATTTAGACAAGTTTAGGTTCCTATTTTAACCTTATCATTTAGATTTTATATTAAGTTAAATAATTTTACTTTTACCGTGTCTTCTTGTGTTCTTATACTATAAGGTTAATAAACTTACTATATCAAGACAAACGAACACCAAGTTGTTTATTATTAATATATATAACCTTATCTAAGTCATTTGGCCTAACCTTAGATTTTTAGGAATAAAATAACAATTAATAATATAATATTTGTTTTAAAAACTATTTGATGTCAATTTTGACACTATTTGGTACATGATTTTTATGAAATTCATAACAGAATGATACGTTCGAACGAAGTTAATTAAATCAATAATAACATGTCATATTAACCTATAAAATTAGTGGAATTCATAAAAAGTCTCAAATTATATTTATTTGGGTATTTATAACATCAATTACGTCAATATTTCATTAATAAGATAATTACTACATCATCGTTGTGTCATAAATAAATTAAATTATTTAATGTATAAAAACTAATAATAAAATACCATTATGTAGGAAATCTTATTATATTTCTAATGAATATTTATAGTCGAATTTATCTTATGTATAACCCCATATTAAAAATGTTTTAGTAAATAAACTTTGATTTTAACTCTTTTAACCCTTCTTTAAATAAATTAATAATAAATGTCCTAATCTAATCCAAGTGGGCCTAAATGGTCATATTTTATTCCTAAGTTTGTTTTTGGTCGAAATACACTTGTCCAATAGAATTAGGACATGTGTTAGGCTAAAAATAATATCATTTCTACCCTTAATTACCCTATTTACTTTTAACCGTGGTAAAAAAAGTAAAAAGTTACTATTCAGCAGAAAATTATTTTCATCTCATTGAACCACATTTTACTTACTGACATCAACTGTGTCTCTCGGAATTTTGAAATTCCACTCACAGAAGCGGTAAAATTAAGTTTTATGAACAATTCAGTTTTTTAACTACCACTTAGTGGTTTCACTATTTATCAAAAATTGGAAGTTTTCAGAAAAATACCAAAAATTAGGCCTAAGCTATATTTGATATTATGAACTCAAAAATGATGTATATTTTACCAAATTAAAAACATATAAGTTGCATTAACTGATTTAAAAATTAATTCCCGTCGTCAAAACAAATGGCGTGTTTTTAAGAAATAATAACTATCAAAAGATTGACACTTGTTTATAACTGATTTAAATGTGAAATTACATTCAATGACCAACATTGTATTAAATTGTAAAAATATATTCTAAATATAATTTAAAACCACTCAAATTAATAATTTATCACTATTAATTATTTCGATTAAAAAAGTTGTTTTTAATTAAAATATAGCGTGTTTTTACTATTCATTAAAATATGAAAGTTATCGGAAAAATATCAAAACTTTATCTAATGTAAATTTTCATATCCTGATTCAAAATAAGAATTTTATTTTGTCAAATTGAACTTATAAACATGTCAAAAACTAGATTTAACGTGGGTGCGCCATCAAAAGGCGGCAAAACTGCATTTTTTGAAAAATACTTATTTTACCCAAAAAATTTATTTTGTTCTTATACCATGTTCTAGAAATGTGTAAGATGAATAATAATGTTATAAAATTCAAAATTTAGTTAACACTATTCATAACGGCTAGTTTTAATAATATTTTAATAGCATATCGTTGTTTAGTGAAACTCGGTATTGCGTACTACACACGCTATCGAGGAAGGTCGCGATTGCGTGTAATACAAGGTAAGTCAAGGATGCGTGTTGAGAAATCTCCTTTTGGTGTAGCGTACAACACAAGACATTAATGAAATTAAAAAGAATATTTTTCATAAAATCTCGGGGTGTTACATTCTACCCCCCTTAAAATTAATTTCTCCCTCGAAATTCGTCGGGGTTATAAATGGTTTACTATTCAAAAGTTTCTTTAATCGAAACCCACATCGTAAAAAGGAATACCAAAACCAATCTTTAAAAACAAAAGTATGAAACGTAACGGTTACCCAAATAAACTGATCACTTGGTTTCCACATAGGTGAAAATATGGATATGGAAGAGAAATCTAACCATCATGTTCTGATGGAGAGTGGTAGAGAACATGGCTATGAAAAATCCAACAATCACAAATCCATAAATTTGTGACGATCTAAGGTACCATCTGATTAATCAGATATAAGAGCACTAGGACAACATTTTTGGTTTTCAAGATCATTTCCCTAAAGTTGAAGAATTTGAATTAGAATAAATACTTACTTTATTTTGGTACAATCTCACTGTTGTTCGTGCCTTGAACAATTTCCACTTCATATCTTAAATAAATGAAGTTGAATTTCTTATTCGTAAAGTGTTAGCAGATCATGTGATAGAATGACGGGTCATTCCATCTGTCTCAAACAAAAGGTTAGAAAAAGTTATTAAATATACATAAGTCATTCTATAGTGAGATTAATCATATATGGTTCCTAAAATGGACTTATACTTCATATATCATACTGCTTAATATAATAAAACTAGTTTCTACTAACCAGGGACTTCCTGTAGTCCAGTGGTAGGTGATAAAGGCCAGTCGTACTTCGGTTGTGGGTTCGTTTCCCACAGCCTTGTCCGACGCGATGGGCTGTCGCCCGTCCGGCAGGTTGTCCTTTTTCTAAAACTATAATACTATAACATCCCATCAATAATATCTAGAAAACTTCTATCCTTAAACAATACTAACTTATGTCCAACATAATCCATTCCAATCTTTAGGCTCATCCATAATACTTCAGTCCACTCTCATAATATAGTGAAAACGATTACTAGAGATTTAATACCATCGTTGATCCCCATATATCATAAGATATGTCTTGTTGGTTGCATTCTAAACATTAAATGGCCTTAATCATGTATTCTATTGAATACCCATTGAACCTTATTGAAAACATGAATGCGGTTAAACGTTAACACTTTCCACATACCAAAATCCTCAAAATTCTATATACTCAAACCATGATATCACTTAGTCCTTATATCAATCATGAGCTCATGAATACTGTTAAACATTTAATTTTCTCCTTATCCCTTCATTATGCTCATATCATCTACATTCCAAAAATATCTGAATAATCTTTCATGGATAGTGGTACCATTAATCATACACTTCCAAAACTCATGGAAAGACAACAGTGTAACAATCCTTAGATGTCTCTTTATTCCATAGTACCATGAGATTTCTTATAAAACATTACACATGATAAACATGTAATCATTCCACTACATTCTTAAACCATTGACCGAGCTTCAACAATTCTTTCATCTCACATATCATTTGTAGTCTCTTCATCATCATTAACATAAATACTACCCATATGACCATATTGATTCTCTTCATGAGACTTTCCCTTAGGGCATTGGTTTGCATAATGCCCGTACATTCCACATTTAAAACATTTAACCATTGTTGATGTCGTAGCAATACCATTATCCTTATCCCTGGTGTTAACTGAACCTTTTCCTTTGAACTTACTGGCTTTGTGTCCTTCTTTTCTACACCAAAAGCATCTTCCAGTTCCTTTGAAACATTCTCCTTGATGCCTCTTCCCACATGATTTACATAGGGGAAATTGAACTTTCTTTCCTCTATGATCATCATGAAACTCCATCTTTATCTTATTAGCCGAGTCAGGAAACTTACCAAATTTTACTTTATTGATCATATTATGTGATTGCTGATTCGGCATAATAATGATGTTTGGACTTCCAAATCCCATTTCATTTGGTTGCTCATGAAGAATATCATTCCATTGTCAATCATATCCTCCATTATCATGAATCATCTTGTTTCCATCCATTTTCTAAAACCCAAAAAGAATAGTGTGAGAGGCAAAAATAATTCTAGGGAAAACAACATAATAAAGGGGGAGTACCCTAAATATCTAACATCTTAGGTTAAATTCTAAGATCTTTAGCACAATTCTAGGACTATAACCTATACGTATACTTAACATTAGAGACATCCCTAGACATACCTTAGAAATATCTCTAGGGATCTCACTAAAGTTCTCGCATCCTAGTTTCCAAAGTTTGACTAAACCTTTCCTCTAATACCAACTGTAGAGACCCGAAGCTAGACGTACATGGACATTACATTACATTTGCGGAATACTTAATACATAACAAAGACACACACAAGGATCGTAATAGTTTAGTGTCTTTGGAAACTCAGAACGTAATCTTCTAATCATGGTGAAAGATCTTCAACATCTCCCATAAAGATCTTCTCTTTTTTTTTCTTACCTAAAACCTTTCTTTATATCCTGGGGAAAAGAAAACATAAAAGGGTGAGCTCAAATGCTCAGTAAGGGTAAACAAAAGAAATATCAATCACATCATATTCATAAGAACATTTCTTTTGGAAATCTTAACCTGCAAAAGAGATCATAATTTCATAACATGGTATAAATCATAATAGTGAAATGTAATCCCAATAATCATAACTTAAAACATGAAACATTGTGGAATACACACATAATCATAGAGAATCATATCTTATTATTCAAGACTCATTGCCAAGACTATCTTAGTGGACAAAGTCCCTTTCTGAACCGAGTTACCCTCGTTTCAGTCCTGTTTCACTGAACCGGTATAACCTACCATTCCAGCCATATCTATCTATTGAGATATAAAATCTTTACCCAATGCATTGGAGGGAGATATAGGTCCCACCCATCTTATAATGATACCATTCTTATGTGTGCCACAAAATCATAAATCATACATCATTGCATAACCCATGTAATACAAATGGGAATCTTAAACATCATGACATCATAAAACAATTAATATAAGATAAAGGAATTCATAAAAATAACTCCATCACAACATAATCAAATCAATGTAATAATAGGGATAAAAACAGAACCCTTTATTATCTTATATGGAAAATAATTTTGATAAAACACTTGAACTCCATTCTTTAGGAAAATATCTTTTCTTCTTCAAAAACATTTTTCCTTTCTTAACATGTCATACAACTTTAAACTAAAAGAAGTTGATTAAAAATAAACTTGAAAACTTGTAAAGGAAGCTTCTTGGAAATAATTTTTTAAAAATCCATTCATTCCGTATAAGTTAAAAAAACATTCTTCGTACTTTTGTCAGAAAAGTCAAAAAGTACCTCGTACGAAAAATGACAAAAGATTCCTTTCATATCCTTTACTAAAAACTCACCGAAGGGTAAAATTGGATTTAAAAAATTTTAGGTGGATGGAAATAATATTACATATTGAGGAAACATGGATGTGGATGATAAAATACACCCCAGTAAATACCAAATTATAAACAATCTCGGATAAAAATGAGATTGTGATATTTTCCCTTACCTTAGGTCCGATTTGCTTCGTAAGTGTCCGAACCTCCTGTATAATGATTTAAATAATGTCATTTACTTATTAAAGAATCATATTAATTGTTATTATATCATATATGGTTCACTTATGACTTTATATTACCCGTTCTTTTGTAAATTCATGTTAAAGTAGCGTTTTGGGTAAAATCGTCTCATTTGTCGTTCATGTTTTAACTTGTAATTATTAATATGATTGGTTAGATCATAATTAATTAATTCCAGAATATAAAACATGATTTATATATAATATATATTCAGAATATACATATATATAATAAATTAGTAAATGGAAAGAAATACACCGTTCATGGAGAGGGTAGGCCGTACGTACGCATGAACGCTGTTTTCGTTTCCTTATTGAATTGAGTGGAATTAAATAGATGACATACATATATATACACATAAATCCAGTAGCTTTATAATGTCATATATTTAATTATTATTGCTTATATATACTTTATAATCATTCTTAAATGGTTAACATGGAGAATGAATCTCATCGCGTCGTGGAGACGGTAGTCCGTACGTACGCACGAGCGATGATATCATTTCCATAAATATTGAATTTAATTGGAGTGGATGATACAATATATCAGAATCATTATGATGTTATAATAACTATGTATAGTTATTCTTTACATCATAATACCCATCCATGATAGGTGTTGGTGGAAAAACAGATTACACCACGGCGTGGAGACGGTATTCCGTACGTACGCACGCGCGGTGATTTCGTTTTCCGTAGGATGGATAGATGGTGAATTAGGATTGTTTAATACTTATAATAACATATCAGTATATGAGATATACTGATGTTATTACTTAATAATGAAACAACCTAATAAGAAGAAGTGGAAGAAGAAATAAAGGTGAAATAATCGGTAACAGAAATTACCTCTTCTTTGAAGCGCCTTTTTGAGACCTCCTCTTAGGGCACTAAAATTGGTCTTTGAGGAAGACCAGAACCTCTAGAATGTTTCTAGGGAAGTGGAGAAGAGAATTTGTCAAGGGTTGGCCGAGCTTGAAGGCTCAAAGTTGTGTGAGGAAGGGAGGGAGGAGGTGCCCTTTTATAAGGGAGGAGAGGGGCTCCTTTGGAAAACTAAACATACTATTTTATTATAAAGTATTATTCGGTTTTAAATAGCTCCAAATTGATTTATTTAGAGGCTAAGTTGGGGATGGGTCGAAATACTCTAATCCAATAGAATTTAGACAAGTTTAGGTTCATATTTTAACCTTATCATTTAGATTTAACATTAAGTTAAATAATTTTACTTTTACTGTGTCTTCTTGTGTTCTTATACTATAAGGTTAATAAACTTACTATATCAAGACAAACGAACCCAAAGTTGTTTATTATTAATATATATAACCTTATCTAAGACATTTCGCCGAACCTTAGATTTTTAGGAATAAAATAACAATTAATAATATAATAATTGTTTTAAAAACTATTTTATGTCAATTTTGACACTATTTGGTACATGATTTTTATGAAATTCATAACAGAATGATAAGTTCGAACCAAGTTAATTAAATCAATAATAGCATGTCATATTAACCTATAAAATTAGTGAAATTCATAAAAAGTCTCAAATTATATTTATTTGGGTATTTATAACATCAATTATGTCAATATTTCATTAATAAGATAATTACTGCATCATCATTGTGTCATAAATAAATTAAATTATTTAATGTCTAAAAATTACAAATAAAATACCATTATGTAGGAAATCTTTTTAGATTTCTAATGAATATTTATAGTAGAATTTATCTTATGTATAACCCCATATTAAAAATGTTTTAGTAAATAAACTTTGATTTTAACTCTTTTAACCCTTCTTTAAATAAATTAATAATAAATGTCCTAATCTAATCCAAGTGGGCCTAAATGGTCATATTTTATTCCTAAGTTTGTTTTTTTGTCGAAATACACTTGTCCAATAGAATTAGGACATGTGTTAGGCTAATAATAATATCATTTCTACCCTTAATTACCCTATTTACTTTTAACCGTGATAAAAAAAGTAAAAAGTTACTATTCACCAAAAAATTATTTTCATCTCATTGAACCACATTTTACTTACTGACATCAACCGTGTCTCTCGGATTTTTGAAATTCCACTCACAGAAGTGGTAAAATTAAGTTTTATGAACAATTCAGTTTTTTAACTACCACTTAGTGGTTTCACTATTTATCAAAAATTGAAAGTTTTCAGAAAAATACCAAAAATTAGGCCTAAGATATATTTGAATATATGAACTCAAAAATGATGTCTATTTTAACAAATTCAAAACATATCAGTTGCATTAACTAATTTAAAAATTAATTCCCGTCATCAAAACAAATGGCGTGTTTTTAAGAAATAATAACTATCAAAAGATTGACACTTGTTTATAACTGATTTACATGTGAAATTACATCCAATGAACAACATTGTATTAAATTGTAAAAATATATTCTAAATATACTTTTAAACCACTCAAATTAATAATTTATCACTATTAATTATTTCGATTAAAAAAGTTGTTTTTAATTAAAATATAGCGCGTTTTTACTATTCATTAAAATATGAAAGTTATCGGGAAAATATCAAAACATTATCTAATGTAAATTTTCATATCCTGATTCAAAATAAGAATTTTATTTTGTCAAATTGAACTTATAAACATGTCAAAAACTAGATTTAAAGTGGGTGCGCCATCAAAAGGCGGAAAAACTGCATTTTTTGAAAAATACTTATTTTACCTGAAAAATTTATTTTGTTCTTATACCATGTTCTAGAAATGTGTAAGATGAATAATAATGTTATAAAATTAAAAATTTAGTTAACACTATTCATAACGGCTAGTTTTAATAATATTTTAATAGCATATCGTTGTTTAGTGAAACTCGGTATTGCGTACTACACACTCTATCGAGGAAGGTCGCGATTGCGTGTAATACAAGGCAAATCAAGGATGCGTGTTGAGCAAGCTCCTTTTGGTGTAGCGTACAACACAAGACATTAATGAAATTAAAAAGAATAGTTTTCATAAAATCTCGGGGTGTTACACCCTCAGCTCCTGAAAGCATTACCTCTAGTTCCCAAATATTGTATAGGGGTCTTGGATACAAAACAATACTCATTATTAGATAAGGTTTATATTAAATGAATATAATTAATGGATTTTGAGATTAACTCTTTGTCTGATGATGAATCTATTTGGTAGGGCAGTGCACATGCTACCGATATTGGAGGTGTGAAGTCTTAGTGGTTCAAGATTAATTTTATCTTCTGTAAAGGTTCATCTTTCCATGCTTGTTCCACGTTCCTCTCATCATAATGATTATTGGATGATTTGATCTTGGTGGATCATTGTTCCAATGAAAATTCATTCATCACGACATAAGAAACCATTATTATGTTTGGGTGGTTTAACTATTACTTGATGATAACATGATTTCATTTTTTCATCATTATAGTCCTAAAATATTCGAACTTATTTTCACCATTTTGGTTACCTCTTTCCATTTACCTTCTTTATATGAGGTGGAAATTGAAACACATGCCACTTGTGCTGGTGTCTTATTGATTTTTTCCTTCCCAGAATCAACCACAGTTTAAAAAAGGTATCAAAAACAATATCCTAGATGGTGTGGACCAACGTTTAATAAAAGGGGAAATAATTTGGGTGGTCATTGAGACCAACCTAACTAGGCCTCCTAGGATTTGAAAGATTCATAAAATTGTTTTCCATAGATGTTATAAATTAGTTGGGATATTTTTCACCTATGTTGGAATAAAATATATTATTTCATCCATAAAATTGATGAAATATACATTCCCTTATCTCATCTTGATAGTGATATTGTTATCATTGTTTTTTAGGAGGGGGTTACAGATGATAAGGAACAATATTAAAAGTTAGATCTGGCATGGGATCTATCTTAACTATGATAGTAACAGAATCCACTTTAATATTATGTTCTCTTGAACTATCAGAATTGGTTAAGACCTAGATTATGTTATTTAAATTAAATATTGTAACATTTCTATGAATGTGGAATGTTCTCAAAACCCACATGGATAATTCAATAGTATGAGAGGTGTCTACCTCTTTTTTATAGATGTTATCTATATAGAGACACTTCAAATATTTTGGAGTATGAATTAACTTTAGGGAGTAAGTTAAACTCTTCCACCACAAAATTAAATTTGATACTCTTTCATTTTATTTTATTTTTTGTTTGAGAGGACAATGATTTTCATTATATGATGCATAGATATGAATTAATAAAAAATATAATAGTAGAGATATTCATATCCCTTGATTAACATGGTTGGTAAACTAGTATTCCAAATGATGGTTTTTCCTTATAAGGTCTTTATGAAATACTTATGTTTGACTGATATTTTCTGATCAAGGGTCACTATCACAGGAATTTTCCAGGACATGAAATTTTCTCGAATTGTTTTTAGATCCCACAATCCATTGAATGATTAAAATGTAGGATTCCCAAAGATAGGAGGTGAATATGTTTTATCTACCCATTCTGGTTAAGGATTCCTCTCTAGCTATATTGGTGAATGATATTCTTCTACATTCTCCAATAGAGCTCTCAATGACTCAATAGTTTTGATGGGATCTTGGGGGGGAGTTTAGTTGAGTTGGAATTTTATCTTGGGGGGAAATGGAATAAACTAGATGTTGTGGTTATAACTACATTTTTGGTAAACAACCTATATGGGATAGAAAATTAAAACTTTATGGACACAATTCTAATTGAATTTAATCATTAAGTGATGTATTGATATCCTACCACCATTGGGTCAATATATATTGGTTGTTTATACCCCATTTAATGATGATTTACTAGATCCTGTTTTACTGACCCACTAAGTTATTCCTATTGGTAGTGGTCTTCACAAAGGGTAGGATGAGAGTATTCTTAAAGAACATGTCTAATATGGATATTTATTTTGATTAATTATTCATTGAAAATAAGTTTATCCTTAATATATTAATTATACTGAGAAATTATTTTCTCAACTATGAGAGTCTCAAATTCCCATTTTCATGGGTGGGATATAGCCAAACCATTATCCATTTCATTAATTGACGCCCATAGAAGAGGAGGCAATGGAACATTCAAGGGAGTCATCAAATTATTAGCTATCCCTTGATTATTTGTACCCACAACATCATCAATCACTTCGGTGTGGGAAATATTTCAAATTTAAATATCATCATCACATTACAATACAATTGATTCATGTCATATATCATTTAAAAGTCCAATAATGATAACATTTATAGACATATAATGCATTTCAGGTGATCCATTAGCATCAAAATAATAGGATTATTGGTTTCCCAAGGATATCCACTAAAAGGGATTTTATATTTATGAATGGTTATACCCTTGATATGTAATTTTATCTTATTTCTACAATGGGGACTCATCCTTCCCATTGAGGATGCTCTTGGAGCTTCCTAGAGAAGAGTAATCAAAAAATAATATTTGGAAAATATCAGTGTACACATTCCCAATGAGGAAGCTATATCATGAGATGATATGAGCTTGGAGAAATCACACCATGATTACCTTTATAAATGTTAAAAGGTTGATTTCTAATTTGGAGGAGGTTAAGGAAAAATTTATCCCTTCCCTATGGGTTGGGGGTGTTCCCATTTCAGTAATGTAATATTTTGGGATGGATTTAGTGGCCTCAATTGAATTGGTTTTGTTAAAAATTACCCCATCCCTGTAGGATGAGGTTGCTCCAATATTTTCAAAGTTGTAACTATCATGTCCAACATATTGATCAAGTTGTTTTTATTTTTAGTTTGACATGGGTGCATTGTATGGTTCACATGTTAGAAACCTGGTTCTTAAGACATCATTGTTACTCTACAGTTAAACTTCCTTAAGTGGGAAGCTTGCTCAACCTTTTTAGAAGCTTGATGAAAGATTCACTTGATGAATCTATATTGTTAAGAAAAAAACATCTGAAATACATTCAAGGAAAATTCATTATGAGCATATAATTTATTATGGGTAGAGCTCTGTTATGAGAGTCGTCACAATGTAATAAAATTGCATGATGTCACTTATAGAGAAATTTTCTTATCATGGAGTGAAGTGAAATGAAATTCTTCATTTTGGCCACATACCCTCATATAGACACTAGTTGGGAAAGAGAGATCAACAAATATAGTTTTTTAAAATCATTAAGACATTCACATTGAATACATTCCCATTTATTTCCCAATTCCGTGTTCTGTACAGGTGAAAGGGTGTCTAGGTAAATTTGATGATGAATTTATTATATTACATTAATTTGACTAATATATCCTACATAAATAAAGAATTATATTTTTAAATAGTTTATCTTCATCCATAATTTGAGGAAAATGAAATTCACACATTCTTCATAAGACAACATCAGAATTCGATGTTGTGGATTGGCTAAGAAAAAAAATAGTATAACCATAACCATCACCATCACCATTTTTATTCAAGAAAAAAGGGGGATAAGGGGGGGGGGGGGGAGTTGTTCCTAGGGAATCATAATGTAATGAAGACCAATGGAATCCCCTTGAATCAAATTCACCCCTTAGGTTTGAAGAAGGATACAATATATAAGCATGTGACATTTGAGCCTTGATCCGACATAGAAGCAAGGTGGCCTGCAAATTTTTTCCCCTAGCACCAAGTGTAGGTTACCTTTGTGTTAATTTTGAGGAGTGATTTTCATTTTCTAATTGTATAAGAGATAGAACAAGGGGAGGATACTCTACCATTAAATAAGTCTCAAATGATATTGAAATATGTTAACACTTGGGATAGGATGATATTCACTTGCCTGCAATGATTGAGGCTAGTTAACACAGCTTTGGCCTCTACATGAGTGGATGTTCCACTTCCATAGTGCACTATAAAGTCCATAATAACACTTCCCTTACAGTCCAAAATGACCCCTCCTCCACGCATGTCACATGAGGTACATGAGACATCTATATTAAAATTCAATCCAATAGCATGAGGAATCCATCACACCCAACGTCCTCGAGGCCTGGTGGTGGTTTGGGCCCTTGAGGGAGAGACATACAGTACTTGAAGAGAGGGTGATTCCTGATAGTTATTGATCAGAGTAACCATGTCAACCAACATGCACTTGGTTCTCAAAATGATGGATCTTCCTATTTATAGGCACCCATCATATCATGCCTAATTTCTGGCTTGCCAAAGGCACCAGCACCCCGCACATAGGACCATGGATCTCACCATTTTCTCGAGCCCTATATCAGCAATTCCCTTAATCCATCAATCTAAGAAGGGTGTATCTTGAGGGTCCCAATAGGATAATGTAGTAAACTCTCCAAAGGAACTCCACAGAACATTATCCCACTCACCTTTAAAGAATATATGATTTGTAATCTCCTCCCTTGTGTTTTTATAGTAGCAACATCTGGAAGCCATGCTGATACCCATTTTTTTACGTTGTCATTTGATGGTATTATTTTTTTCCTGATCCTCTAAGTGAGAAAATTATATTTAATTAGAATCCCGGTGCACTAAATCATACCATTCCATCTGTCATGTTGGTCCAGTGTGTTGGATGAACTTTGAAAATACATTGAGTTGAACTTCCCCAGGGTGGAAGGTGTGAAGATAGATATATCTTGTTCTAAGTTGATGACGATGAGATCAAACACCACGTGTCGATTAGTTTCTAGCACATACTTGATTAACAAAGGGTGGATAATCTTTTCCTTAAACAAGATGTCAGGGGAATGCCATCTCAGATATCCAATAACGTTGTCAGCCCAGTTTTGGTGCCAGAAGAGAATATTCCCCTCCACTATAATCCATTGCGAGTTCAGTTTGATGTTCAGTATGAAGGCACATATTTTGGACCTTAGGGGAGATCTATGCATAGAAGAAGAATCCGCATTTCCACCCTAGTTTTTGAACATGGTTTTCCCCACATCGTATGATCTTTTATATTTTCCCATGCTATTTTTTGTGCAAGCAGTGTATGGTGTCATCTAAACTCTTAACTTTGATCCCCCCATTGAGGATGGGTCTTTCCATTCTATCCCATGAGATCCATTTTCTCTTCCTCTCTAAAAGCACGTCCTAGATAAAACTATCGAATAATTTGTCTATGGATTTTATAACACCCTATATCACATTTGTGGAGGCCAAGGCATGGACCGACATGCCTATCGTGATGCTACTAACCAAGGGAATCCATCCCCCAATGGATAAGAATTGGTTTTTCCAATTGAGGATACTTCCCTTGATCATTATCACCACATGATCAATGTCTCGATTATGCATCCTACCTGTAAATATAGGGGTTCCATGATACTCCATTGGGAACATGCCTCTCTACATTCCCAGTCTATTACACAGATACACAACCCAGGTTAAAGAACATTTATTCAGAATATAAAAGTTTCTCTTGTCTTTATTAATAACCTTTCCACTATAGTGGTTATGAGCCTCAAGAATCTCATTAATGCCACACATGGATCTCCTACCAGAATTTGTGACAATAATAGTGTCATTTGCGTACATTAGATGATAAATTGGGGGGGGGGAGGGGCAACTTAGTTTCCTATAATTGGGGTGAATATTACCATTAGAAATTCCGATGTTGATCATAGAGATAATCGTGTCCTGCATAAGAATGAAAATGATTGGGGATATGGGTTTCCCTTTATATAGCCCTCTAGTCACCTTGAATAAAACATGAGTTCTCCCCATGAATTACACTACCATCCACGAGTAACTGAAGCATATAAAGATGAGGTCGCATGCCTAGGTAGAGAAACACACTCTATAAAGCACCCTATTGATGAAGCCCCATTGAATTTTATTATAAGACTTATTCATGTCCCGCTTGATGGCTATGTTCAAACTGTGAGTCTTAGTGTTAAGGTCTCTAATCATTTCCATAGATAGTGAAATTGCTCCATGTATTGAGTGGACCTTAACAATGATGTGTTTCTCGAGGGAGATCCATTGGGGAAGATGCATGGAAATCCTATCTTAAGGATGCTTGAAAACAATTTGTATGGAATGTTTCACATACTCATAGGATGATAATGAATAAGGTTGGAGGGGTCTTTGAACTTTGGTATAAGAATAAGGGTCATAGGATATGAAATCCTTGGTAATATTCCTTCACAAAATTATTTTTGTATTTATGAAATAATATCTCCCTTAACCACCTCCATGGAGCCCCTGTAGAATGATCCAAGAAAGCTATCTGGAACCTGTGCTCTCTTAGGATTTATGTTCCTCGTAGAAGCATGAATCTATATCTCTTAAGGAACCCCTTACATATGTTCATTAGCATGGACCAAATCAAGATAAGGTATCTCACCCCAGATCTATTCTCCTTTATATGGGTAACCATTGGGCATGCTCATGTTCAATCTTGCTAGAAGGTTATTGAAGAATGTGTGATCCGTGCCCCCCAACAACCTCTATGTCATCAGTATACTGACCATCATCCAAATAAATTTTCAGCTTCATCAGGAAACTCTTCTACATTATGTATGCATGGAAACATGAAGTGTTTTTATCCCCTTCATGGAGCCATTTTATCCTCAAACTCTCCCTTTCCTTCCATTCCTAGGAAAGGACCAATTTTTCCTATCTGTTCTTTTTTTTCTGAGAGTTCACCGAAGTTCAAGTCATCCCATGATCTCTCCAGAATAGTTTCCATCCACTCGATATCATGATTAATATCATTTATTTCCCAATAAGGTGGAGGTAGATCCCTATGAAACACTTGAAGATCCCGTTTGAGCTGCCTTAGCTTGTTGTGGAGTGTCACCAATGTGTTCCCCAGGGAATGGATTTCCCCAACTCACCTTTACTAGCTGCTGGTAACCTGGGTTTATTGTCCACTAGCCATTGAACATGAATCATTCATGGGGGACTTGTCTAGGAGAAAAAGAGAAAAATAATAGAGTGATCTAAACTAACTTAGACTATATGGTTCACCTTGGCATTTGGGAACATAGTGAGGGCATGGATATTTTCTAGGCATCGGTCGATACAACTCCAAATTTTTTCCCCTCCCTTTGGCTATTTCACTAGGTAAATGACCTTCTAGATACCCCATATTCATTAAACCCTTTCTATCCATAAATTGAAAAAAAATATATACTGCCCTATCGGGGAAACACCCATCTCCCTTTATTCTCCAATGGTTCTGCTATGACATTGAAATCTCCCCTATAACCCATGGAAGCCCCCCTAGGTTGAACCCACATAGATCTTTCCAAATAATTTCTCTTCATTTAATGTCACACCTCCAATAAAAAAATGATATAAAGATGGTACTCATACCACTTGTGACTTTAGTCATAATGTAATGTTTGCCTACCTGAACTAGAACCACCGAAGTATCCTTATTAGAGAATATCTCGATGTTACTATTAATTGGGTCAGGATGTATGGATGGATGCATTTTGATTTTGAGAAAGAAATCACTGATTTTGGTGGGGTTTTCCCGTGTTTCGGAACTACATAAATATTCATATTATTTTTATTAGTTTCTGAGCCTATGTAATCCATTTTTACCCATGCACCTATGCCACATAAGTTCCGTATGATAATAGGTATCATTGAGAAGAAGTTGGACCGACCTTGGCCTCAAACACCATGGTCTCTTTTAGTATAGAGGAGGAGAACTCTCAAGACTTGATTTTCCTCAGTCAAAATCTAGTACATAAACCAAGGCTTATGTAAAGTGACTATGATGTAGAAGATTGAAGGTGAGAGAATTTTTTAAGTCTTTCCTCTCATAGAACTTGGTGGGGATTAGACCATAGAACCAAGACTTACAGTTTTGCAGATAACAAGAGGCCCTAGAGCTCCATTCTGGGGGATGATTGACTCCTTATTGGCCTATCTATATACCAGTGAGGGGGAGATTAAAGTCTCCTAAGTACCAATCATCTTCAATTTCCTCCCATCACATGAATGCAATGGATGGTTGTGAATGGGAGGGATAGGATAAGAAGGGATTGGAAACTATGGAAGGGTCCATAGAAATATTTACAACAAGGAAACTATGGAAAACATATGGGAGGAATCGAGAAGCCGTGTAAAACATTCAGAAAACACATATTGTGGAGATAAAGGGAAAACAGAGGTGTGCAACAAGCTTTAAGATTCGATCCTAAAAAAGGAGATGGAATTAGTAGGCTCATGTGTTTGATGAAGGGGGATCCATCACATCAACTGTGGTAGAAGAAGACTCAGCTCAAGAAACTACAAGCACAGATCCAGAGCTCTGTACATCCATAGGGGAATGGTGGGGGTTGTTCATTGGTGTGCCTCTAGGATATTGATGATGAACAACCTGATTACACTTCCTGAAAGCCTGAAAAGAGTGGCCCTAGAGGCGGAAGGAGGATCAGTACCTAGAAAAAATAGGGTAGATGATTTACTAAGACCAATCCACTGAATCCTACTCCTTCAAGGATATCTTCTACAAAATTGGTAGTTACATATCCAACTCCATGAACATCTAAACCACCAAATTGTCATCACCACTGTGGGTACTATCAGCAGTGTAGAGAAAGACATCGAGAGAGTTGCTGATGATCTTGAGGAAGGTACCATTGTCGATGGGTATAGGAAGTCTAGGTAGACTGATCCACACAACATCGCGAGGGATATATTTCCCTTTGTGAACCTATAAGGACCACCGAGCCCAGTTGAAATGCCATCTACCCCAAAACCTCAGGGAATTACACCACACATTGATGAAATTTGATTCCAAATCCATAACTAAACATAACGAATACTGGTGAATGGATTATATGCGAGATGGGTTTTTCATGCCCTAGGAATCTACAACCCGCTTGAAAACCTAAAGAGGTTGTTTCTATGAGCCAAACCTCACTACAAGAGTCCATCTAAGGCTACCAACAATGTCATCAAAGGGTAGAGATAGGATCTACAGTGATAGAAGAACACCATACCATGACACTGAAGGAGATATTGGCCAGATGTCTGAGAATTAGGGAATAGGACCATTAAGATACGTTCTAAAAAGGGCACCCCTGAAAGACCGATCTGAGTGTCGAAGCCCCACAGGGGGGGGGGACGAGGAGTGCTCCCCTATGAAATGTAGGGCCATCATCAGGAGATGAAGAATTAGGATGAAAGGGTGTTGAAGAAAGAGACACCACCAGAGGCAAAGCAACTGGAGGATTAATAATTCAAAAAGTTTAAAACACTTCAGAAGCATGGGGTGAATTCTCAGCAGCAGGAGTGCAAACCATTTTTCGGTGGAAAATGAATATGACCAGTATATTGTCTTTAGAAAATTTATTCATCATAAGAAATGTATTCCTTTCAAATTATATGATATTTTCAACCAATTTATCAGATAAAAATGGGTGTCTCTCATCTTCATTGTTATATATAACTAGAATGATAGGGATCTCCTCTTCCATGATGGAAGGTGGAAAATCCAAGGGTGGTTCAGAGAATGTCCATTTATTTGAGATATATTCTAGTTGAATAGAATATCACTTTTCAATTATAGGTAAGTAGGAATGTCTATGATAATATTCTTAATGAACTCAATATAAGAGGGTTTACACCTAATTTATTCAGTAAAGGGACACCATTATTACCAAAATGATACACCACTGTGGGGAGGACCAACACAATGAACACAATCATGGGGTGGAATAACATCATAGATTAATGTTCAACCACAAGGGGGATTCTATTGGATTAGATTCTAGTGAGGGATTTTAGGGAAATGATATTAAGGGATGGTTCTTCTTACTGTTTTATCTACTAACCATGAAGAGAGTTTCCATGAAAATCATCAAGATATTGATTAACATTGTTGATCTCGGCACGAATACAGAGGATATCTTCATGGTAAGATTTTTAGGGAGGACCTTAAGATCTATTAGTATAAACCTTATGAGGAGGACCTTCTCAATAGAAAATACAACATATTTGACTTGGGTCTTGGGATTCCATTAGAAAATGATTGAGGTCCTCCAAAATACTAGCATTATGTAGAGAGGGTTTGTTTTCCTCCAATAGAAATTTAAATTAACTTTAGAAATACATCATTTTAGGTTCTATATATTGTGTATATATAGTTTCATGTTATTGATAATGAATTACATAGATGGGAACCCACCTGAGACACTCTAGAGTCATTGTAAAAATATTATGAAAAGTTTGTAGGGTTTTTACATGGATATATTCCTTCCCTAAAATTTCCATCGAAATGGAATGATGATAACTATATTGGGCAGGGATATGTGTATGATCCTATTGTCCTTTTATCATGTGATTTTGATGATGACCCTCCTGGATGTGAGAATAGATATGTTACTTCTCTTGAGTAACATTCACATTGTGATGATGAGTCCCTCTAATTATGGGGGAGGGGTTGTAAGAATGTCCCCTCACTATTTCAGATGATATCATTATATATTGATAGCTTTATAGGATGTGGGAAGAGATAGATTTATACCATTTCATTTCCTCCATGATGTTCTAAGTAACATCCATGGGTAGAACAGTAATATATTCCCTTTAATTTGTTGGTGAAGGGATATAAGTCTGCTCTTATCCTCTATTTCCTTCCATAATATACTAATAGTATTCTGGATGGGGGGGGGGGGAACACAAGACCACCCACTATTTTTTATTGGGATCTATCAAAATATTTCTTCAGGTGCTTACAGACTATACTAGTAGACATGATTAACATGGAAAATTATATGTGAATACTCACATATTATCATCATAGCATGTTGGTATACTTCTCTAGAAGGAATGGGGATATAGGATTGTTTAATTGATTTTCCCTAATTGTTGTGCTTTCATGTGTTCTTGATCTAAGCTATCTAGATCTAGGGACTGTAGGGTAACATCCTCATCATGACAATGACTTGACACCACATGACCTTGGTGGTAGTGATTGTTGGTAGGATTCCTTTTGGGGGACTCTTAAACTTAGGTGATGTGGTTTTTTTACCTCTTGATATACATCTCTCAAATGTGGGGGGAAATTATTTTTTTTGTTCTGAGGATAGATTCCTGAAAGGATTTTAAACAACAATGGGAACCACTTATTTCATTATCCCCATACATTGTTGGGAATGTTGTTTGTTTTGATTCATTTCATAAAGATATTTTTATGAGATCTCTATGTTTATGAGAGTACCATTGAGATGGTATTTTTGAATCATCACATTAGACATCCGACATTAAAGGCCATGAGTGGGGAACATTTTCCTATAGTTTGATGAGAATATATGGATAAGTGTTTGGTTTACTATAAGATGTCATTTTATATTAAAGGAATTTTTGGTGAATTTTAATGTAAAAATATAACAAAGAGTCGTAATAAAACTCATCAAAGTTGCATCACAAATAAAAAAACACATGAAAACTTGACTGTTTAAAATGGATCTATGTTTAGATCACTTTAATATCATTGGAGTGTGAAAAAATGGAATGAAATTTGGGAAATACAGTTATATTAGTTGATGAAGCATTCACATCGGGTTCAAATTTTTTGTTTTACACTCCATTTTTAGGCAGTTTACAACAGGGTTTATTCAGGGAATTGAAAACACCCAATGGATCCCGTATCTATGATGGTTCAGTGACATAATTTTGAAAGGAATGTGGCCGTTGATTATTTTATAATGCCTCTAAGAAACCCACCTTGGATTAGTGGATAGGAGGTTGTCCCATCACACCCTTTTGAGGGGATTTATTTCCTACTATGATACTCTCTTAATAATTTAAGACATGTTAGTAAATCCTTCCAAAATCCTAGTCACCCTAATATTAACAATCAATCATTGACATGTGTTGGCATAAGAACATGCGTGTGTATTGGAGGATCTATACCAATGGATCTATATGTATGTATTAGAGGTTATTCATTAATGGAACCATCTATATGTGTTAAAGGTTCTCCAACAATGGAACCATTTTTATATATTAAGGGTTCCCTATTTTATTTTATTTATTATTTACTGATGCTGGTTTTGAGCCACATAGTGGGGTACTATATAATTATTCATCATCTAGGGAGATGGGTTGTTTTGATATTTATATAGGGTCCATGATAATGGCTTGATGTATATCATTGTTAATGGAATTAGATCCCACATAGTTTGATATCACTTACCGATATATGTTATACCATTTAAGGTTATAAGATAAGGACTAGAACATGCATTTCAACATCATGTTACATGGAACTATAGGATAAATTATCCTAGAAAAAGATAGTGTGGGATATATTCACGATAAGACCTTTGTGGTTGATCCCATAGAGAATATGGACTTAAGGTATCTGGATAATATTATAAGGAATATGAACATGTAAAGATAGATCTCGCCTGGAATATGATCCAATGAGGAAGATATGATGAGTCATAGAAGGATTTTTTCCCTCTAGGTGGTGATTTTGGTGTTACTATAAATATGGACAAATAATAATGAGGGTGTGTTGAAGGTGTTGGTGTGAGGCCCTAATATTTTAAAAGAGAAACCTTTATTTGATAGTGTATTTGATACGCAACACTAAACCCAAACAAACAATGATTATTTAAATATGACCATTTAAGAAATTCCACTAAATTTATGGATAAGAGTAATATTAATTAATTTATGGACTATATATGAATTTAGTAAATATATTTATATATGCTTAGTGAATAATGAATCAATTTTTGTTAAATAATTTTTGTTCTTCGAAATATATTTTCTTCAAAAATGATTTTTATTTATTTTTATTAATGTTATAATAGAATAGTTATAAAATTTATTTTATAAAAATAACCCCATTTTTATATAATTATTACAAAATTTACTCTTGGTTAAAATTTGGTATTTTTTAGAAAATATCTATATTTTTAGTGAATAGTGAAAAATATTATTTCAAGTAATATTCTAATTTCTTTTTATACATTAAGTAATATAAAATTCCCAATATTATTTGAATTTGAATTCTAGGTAACATATTTTTTATTTAGTTATTTTTTCTTAAATTAATTACCTTTAAATCAAAATTATACTATATTTTAGTATAAATTTATTTTTAGTATTAAAAAACATATTTTCCTGAAATATATTTTTTAATTTATAATGTTTATCCATTATAATTCACTAAGATTACCCCTAATGAGAAATTATTTAAATGAAATTTTTATATTAAATATATATAATTACGAATTTAAATTCATATAATGAAGATTACTAGTTATAGAGTTAAAGAAAAATAATCAGTAAATAATTATAATTTTTCAAAAACTACTTTCCATCATGCTTGTGGGGTTTATATTAAATAAAATACTTCCACCACTATGAGTTGATTTTGAAAATATATATTCCAAATTTTTAATCCTCATAATTAATATTAGTTAACATGGTGAACTTAATTTTTTGGACAATATGAATAGTAATTGAAGTGAATATTAAATACCACAGTAAAAGGAAGACATGTTAATTAAGGGTATAAATAATTTAAAAAATAATGAAAAAAAGTAACCATAATAGCATGATCATTTATATTTACTTTTCATTGAAATTATTATTATATTTATTCATTATTATTTTTATTTTACATATGATTAAGTAATCATTTTGATATAAAATATCTTTTGAAATAATAAAACACAAATAGTATTTTCACGTAAGATTAAAATTCCATTAATGAATTTATATTGATTAATGGATTTTTGAAATAATTAATCTTTAAATAAAATAATATTATTAAAAATTGGTTATTAAATATAAATGATCCTATAATCTTTATGAATTAATATGTTATTTTTATAAGGGTTCAAAAAATGTTATTGTCAAAAACCCATCATTTCTCAATAAATGTCAATTTTATTTTAAAAGTAAAAATTCACTTATTTAGAAAATGATTTTGATAAAATGAATATATTTTTGGAAATATAATTTGGTAATTACTTAATGGTTACTTTTTCATAATTTTTTGAGTGAATCAAATTTTCATGTAAAAATTAAATAACATATAAATTCACATTGTGTATAATGACATCATAAATATTCAAAAGTGTTGTAATAAAAACTATAAAGGGTATGAAAAACAAAATATATTTTTTAATTTAAAGTAATTTGATTTTATTTATTATTTTATTAATTTTATAAATCCATTTTGAATCCTCTAAAACCATTAACATATTAAAATATTTTAAAATCATTTCTTTAAGAGTATGATTCTCCTCCAGATAAGAAAGGAAATTATTTTATAGATTTTGGAACTTTTCCATACTAAATATTTATAACCAATCCAATTTGGTAGAATCCATGGAAAAAACAAGGGTATGGTTTTTCATTTTGATTATTTTATTATTTAGAGTCCAAAACCTAAATAATATAGAAATCCTATAACACCCAAATCTTCCACGGTATGCTTCTCTTTGAATAATACAATAGTGTGTGTTGTACGCAACTTCGAGTTCTAACACACCACAACCAATCAAACTAGCCATTATGAATATTAATACCCACTTTTTAAAATTTTAAAAATTTTATCATTCAAAATGGGATTCATTTTTGGATTTTTAATATCAAAATTAGCTTAGGGTGAATTTTTGGTATTTTTCTAAAAACTTCCAATTTTTGATGAATAGTGAAAAACACTGAGTTATTGGTTAAAACTGAATTTTTATTTAAATAATTATTTATTTTATTTAAATTTATTTTAGGTAAAAATAGATACATAATACCTATATAATTTCAATGTAATTCATTGGAGTCATTTTATAATAAGTTTAGATATATAAAAATTTTATTAAACTTTTCACCGTCTTTTACCCACCTCTTAGGAGAATTTTAAAATTCACATAAAATTTAATTTTACTGCTTCTGTGAGTAGAATTTCAAAAATCCAAAAGACATGGTTGATATCAGTAAGTAAATTGTGGTTCAATGAGATGAAAATAATTTTTGGTGAATAGTAACTTTTTACTTTTATTTACCACGGTTAAAAGTAAATAGGGAAAATAAGGGTAAAAATGTTATTATTATTACCCTAACACATGTACTATTTTTATTGGATAAGTATAATTAGACAAAGAACATCATTATGAATAAAATATTAACCTCTTTGGTCCACTTGGATTAGATTAGGACACTTATTATTATTTTATTTAAAGAAGATTTAAACGAGTTAAAATCAATGTTTAATAACTAAAACATTTTTAATATAGGGTTATAAATAAGATAAATTCTATTATAAATATTCATTATAAAGATAAAAATATTTCCTACATAATGGAATTTTATTTATATTTTTTAGACATTAAATAATTTAAATTATTTATGACACAATGATGATGCAGTAATTACCTAATTAGTGAAATATTAAAATAATTGATATTATAAATATCCAAATAAATATAATTTGAGAGTTTTTATGAACTCCACTAATTTTATAGGTTAATATGACATGTTAGGGTTGGTTAGATGAATTATTTTCGAAGTAATAATGTTGTTATAAATTTAGCAAAAACAAAATACCAAATAGTGTCAAAATTGACATAAAAGAGTTTTTAAAACAAATATTATATTATTAATTGAAATTCTATTCCTAAAAATCTAAATTTAGGAAAAAGGATATATATAATTATATTTTTATCATTAATGAACCACTTGGGGTTCTCTTGGATGTATATAGTAAGTTTATTAACCATATAATATAAAAATACAAAGAGACATGGTAAATGTCAAACTATTTAACTAAGAGTTAAGTCTAAAAGATAAGGTTAATATAATGACCCAAACCTATCTAAAACCTATTGGTTGAGTGGTTTTCTACCCATCCACACCTTATACTTTAAATAATACACTTTGGAGCCATTATAAACCGAAAAATATTTTATTATAAAATAATATTTCTACCTTTTCCTAAGGTGCCCCTCACCCCTCTTATAAAAGGGAACCCCCCTTCCCTCAAATTCACACCATCAAAGCCTTTTTTCTCGGCCAAACTCTTCCCAAATACCCTCTCAACTATCCTACCTTAATCCTAGATTACTTACTTTAGTCATAAAGCCAACCTATGAATCCCTTTTGATCAAATCAAAAGGAAGAACCCGAAGAAGAGGTAAATATTTCATCACCTCTTTCAAGTTCTTTTCTTCTTCCACTTCTTCTTTCCTTGTTTTTTCCATTCTAAAATAATAAATCAAGTATATTATATATACTTTAATGTTATTATAAATATGGTACAACCATATTCATTATTCTATCCATCCTTTGAATGACATGTCACCATACGTGCGTACGTACGGCTTACCGTCACCACGTTGTGGTGTAGTTGTTATTCAATACATTATTATTTGGATGGGTATAATAATGATGTATAATTGATATAAATAATAAATATAACATGATAATTATTCATTATATATGATATACCATCCAATTATATAATATTTTAATACCAAAATAATGATATTGTCGCTCGTGCGTACGTACGGATTACCGTCTCCACGAACGCGATGAGATTCATTCCCCATCGTAACCATTCAAGAATAGTTTTCATTTTATGATTAAAAATAATGTTTAAATACATGATATAATTATAGATATGAATAATATACAACCTATCTATACCAAACATGGATTATGTAACAAAACATATAAAAGAAAATGAGTAAGTGAACACCCGAAACAATGATAATACTAAAATATTATTAACAAAGCAATATTAAAAGATCATGTATGATATCATATTAATGTATATGATTATTTTATAATTTAATAACAGTTATTTCACCATTATACAGGAGGTTAAACTAACCTTGATCAAGGAAAAGTACAAGGTAAGGGGTTATTTCACAATCTCTTCATTATCCAAGATTGTTTATATGTAATTATCTACAGGGACCTCTTTATCATCCACATCCATGTTTCTTAAAAATGTATTTCAAAAAATTCTTACTATTTACTATACTATGGGTTAAAGCCATTTATACCCTTATTTTACTTTTATAATATGTTTATAAAGTAATCTTTATATAGTTTTCCAAACATGGTCCTTTTTAACCTTTTCGACAAAATTAAGGTAAGATTGTATTTTTTTAACTTATACGGTGGGTGTGGGTATTTTACACCATTATAAAATCATCAAAGCTTCCCTTAAAATCTTATAAGAATGTTTTCAAAGTAAATGTTTTCTTTTATAATTATGTGACTTTTAAATTATTTCAAAAAATAGATATTTCTCTCAAATAGTTTTGATATCATCTATGTCAATATACTTTGATGGATTTTAAGTTTGTTTGAAGTAGATTTATTATGATACAGAAATTCCATATTGTATTGAAGGTTTTGTGATATGTCTGACTGTGGATGTGTTATTTCATACCATTCTTGGTTTATGGATAAAGTATTTACATTTAGTATTCCAGTTTTAATACGAATGTTTATGTTTTGTTTAAACCCTTTTATATGGTAATGCATTGGACTTAGTAAGTGAAGGGTGGAGCCCGATATAGCTCCTTGATGCATCAGTAGGTCTCATGAGACAAACTAGTGTCTTGGCATAAGGCCTTGACAAAATCTTATTTTTAGTCTTGGCACAAGGCCTTGACTATGTGGTTATGATAGTATGACATTATGCATTCCATCATTATGAAAGTGGTTATTTATATTGCATGTGATTATTCGACTAGTAGAATATCCAGTTGAATAATTAAATGGAATTATTTCATTTTATTTTTTCCATATTATGCTGAAGTTCAATTTTAAAAGGATTTTGTTTTAGTTATGCATTGCCTTAAATGTTTATTCTTATTTATGAAAGTTTTGGCTATTTTATTATCCTTACTGAGTATCTGAGATCACCCCTATCTATGTTTTATTTTTCCTAAGATGTGATGAAGTATTTTATGACTGACTTGCAGGGATAGTCTAAGGGGATATGATTGTGGACTATGGAGACTATGTTTTTGTAGTTTTTCACTTTATCATGTAATGTAAGAATTATGAATGTATCTAGTGTTTCCAAGGATACTAAACTAATCGGTCTTTCGAGACATGATCTTTTGTGATCATGACAATGTTATATAATAATGCACCAACTCTGGATAAATGGGGTCGGGGCATTACAGTTGGTATCAGAGGAAGTTTAGTAAAAACCCTGGAAGATAGATTTAGACAAAATCTGATTAGAGCACATTACCCTAAGATAGACTTTGAGGATTAGTATAGAAGAACTTCCTAGAATTTTGGTATTGTAGAGATTTTGTGAGTTTTCCAAGAAATACATACCTGTCTGGATACGAGTAAGTAGAGGTGGATCTAGAACAGATGTACCTAGAGGTAAAACCTGAAAACACCTCTTTGAGCTAGACTCGAACGAGAACTGGTGCACAACAATGGGCCTTATTGCACTCTTGGTTACGACACTCTCAGGGTATATGCTTTGGATAATTATCATTTTCTTTACAAACCATTTTGAAGGGTTTATAAGTATATACTTCCACAAAGAAAACATTTTTATGATTATAGATTATATCCATAAACTGTTCAATTTATGTTAAGTGTTTTACATGTTTGGAATTATGTATTTCGATTCATAAACTAATATAGTTTATGCCATTGTTTAGAAATGGTGCCTAGTAGAAGAAATGGAAACCATAACAATGCACAAACTCCATGTAGTGATTTACCTCCTACTCAAGATAACTATAGTGGAGCTGGTGATACAACTGGTGCTGATCAGCTTATCACTATACTGGGAAAACTCACTCAGGTTATGAATAATAACCTTACCCATATGGAGTACCATGATCCACAACATGGAGGATCAATGTTAGATCGCTTCATGAGGAAACAACCACCAACATTAAATGGGAGCACAAATTCATTGGTAATTGAGCAATGGATAAGTTCTATAGAGAAAATATTTCAGGCTTTGGGGAGTAGTGAAAGGGAAAAAGTATTCATGGCAGTTTATCTCCTCACTGGAGATGCTGATCAATGGTGGTTATTGATACAAAACACAAAGGAAGATGAAGAAGTATCAAGTATGGAATGGTGGGAGTTTAAAGAGATTTTCTTAGAAAAATACTTTCCTCATGACCATTGAGCGGATATGGAATGACAATTTCTAAGTCTGAGGAAAAAGGAGGACGAGAATGTTAAAAAGTATGAGTCTAACTTTACAAGGTTATCAAGGCATGATGCAGATTAGATATGTAACCCAAGAAGTAAGATTGATTGTTTTTTTGATGAGTTAAAACTGTTTCTCTGTCGAGCATTAGTCTCACAATCCATCTCTTTGTACGAAGATATTGTCCCATGTGCCATCAATATAGAAAATGAATTCTCTAAGTCTTATGACTTTAAAGAAAAGTAAGAGAAGAAGAGATGTTCTGATCACTCTGGAAATGGAAATAAGGGGATGAAGGGAAAGATGAATATCCATCCTATAGTAAATATGGGAAGAAACACTCTGGTACTTGCCTAAATGGAATGGGAGTCTGTTACAAGTGTGGTGAGAAAGGCCACCAAGATCGTGATTGCAAGGGGTAGAAAGAGGTTACTGATGTTCAATGCTAAAATTTCAGGGAGATGGGACATTATGAAAATGAATGTCCTAAGCGTCAGGGAATCTTACCTCAGAAAAGGCTGAGGGATCTAGGACAAGCTTATGCGATCACTACTACTGAGGTTGAAGCTCCAAATGACGTGGTGGAAGGTAATTTAATGGTTTCCTCAAGTTTATCCAATGATTTATTTGATTCTGGATCTTCGTATTGTTTCATATATTCCCAGTTTGATTAGAAAATTAGATATTTATAATTTTATTTTACAAGGGAGTTGTCAGTCAAAACTTTTAAGGGAAGTATCATTGCAACATAGTTTTGTGAATCAGTTCCTATTATGGAATACAAACATTATTTATCTACTGATATAATCATCATAACCATGATGGAATTTGATATAATCCTTGGTATGGATTGGATTTCGGACCGTGATGTGAAAATTTATTGTAAGAAGAAGGAGGTTACCATTTTTGATGATGATAAGGAGTACCTTATCTTTAGAGCAGAAACATCACCACATAATTATTTTCTAGATCCACCCCTAGTAGCTCAACTAAATTAAATTATTGGGGAGGAAGAGAATGAAATAACTGTGGGTGAGGGAATAAATGTTCGAATAGAGGATGTATCTATTGTGCAAGAATATGTTGATGTTTTTCTAGAGGATTTACCTAGATATCCTCCTGAACAGTAAATTGAGTTTTCCATTGACCTAATTCCTGGTTCAAGGCCCATATTGAAGACCCCTTATAGAATGGACATTGTGGAATTAGTGGAACTAAAGAAACAACTAGAGGAATTGAGTAATAAAGGATATATTCGCCCTAGTATTTCTCCATGGTGAGCCCCCATTCTTTTTGTTAGGAAGAAAGATGAATCTATGAGGCTGTGCATTGACTACAGGGAGATCAATGCTAAAACAATAACGAACAAGTATCCCCTAACTCGCATTGATGATTTATTCCACCAAATTCATGGAGCACAATACTTCTCAAAGATTGATCTTCGATCTGGATATCATCAGTTGTGTGTAAAGAAGGAAGACATTCAAAAAACAGTATTTCAAACCAGGTACGGACATTACGAGTTTATTGTAATGCCTTTTGGGATGACTAATGCACCCTATGTTTTCATGGATCTAATGAACAATTTTTTCAAGGAACATCTTAATGGCTTTGTAGTGGTATTTATTGATGATATCTTGGTATTCTACAAAAGATATGAGGATCATAAAAATAACTTGAAAATTATTCTAAAGACTCTTAGAAGACATGAGTTATACAGGAAGTTTAGCAAGTGTGAATTTTGGCTTCAGGAGATTTCTTTTCTTGGCCATATTGTCTCTAAGTATAGAATCTTCGTTTATCCCTCTCAGACAAGAGCAATCCAAGTATTTCCAGCACCGATGAGTATAACTGAGGTACACATTTTTATTGGTTTAGCAGGTTATTATTGACGTTTCGTCCAGAATTTTTCCCAATTGGCTAATCCATTAACGAAGCTCACACATAAAGGGGTTAAATTTGTTTGGAAAAAAGAGTGTGAAGAATGTTTCGAAGAACTGAAGAGAATATTAGTCAATGCTTCTATCTTGACTCTACCATCGGGGAATGATGGGTTTGTTATATATAGTTATGCTTTAAAGAAAGGGCTTGGTTGTGTCCTTATGCAGAATGATAAGGTTATTGCCTATGCATCATTACAGCTAAAAATTCATGAGAAAAACTATCCTACTCCTGATATTGAGTTATCAGCTGTAATCTTTGCTTTGAAGATTTGGAGACACTATCTCTATGGTAAAAAATGTGAGATTTATACTGATCACAAAAGTTTTAAGTATATTTTCTCACATAAAGAACTCAACATGAGGAAAAGGAGATGGCTTGAACTACTCCGGGATTATGATTGCACGATACACTACCACCCAGGGACGAAAAATAAGGTGGAAGATGCTTTGAGCATAAAATATCATGGAGTTTTGAACAAGATGAGAGTTGAAAGGTATCCTATTTTCATGGATCCAGTGAATATAGATATGAGAATTACCATGGAAGGTGAAACATAAATACATTTTCAAATGGTTGCCAAAACATCCTTACTATAAAGGATTAAGAGTTCTCAGACCGATGATGAAGAGTTTCAAAAGAAGATTAAAGCTGTGAATGATGGGAGATTGAGTGACTTTGTGTATGAAGATGGAATTTTGAAATTTGGGAAGAGAGTTTGTGATCCCAATGTACCTGATCTAAAAAGGGAATTGTCGGATAATGCTCATAGTTCCAATTTCTCTATACATCCTGGTAGCACTAAAATGTATATAGATTTGAAGGAACATTTTTGGTGGGACAACATGAAGATGGATATTGCTGATTTTGTGTCAAGGTGTATAATTTTTCAACAAGTGAAAGATGGAAGGCAACATCCTGGAGGAGTTATGCAACCTCTTCCCATACCTGAGTGGAAATGGGATAATATTACGATGGATTTTTTCATAGGACTACCAAAGAATCCTAGAAGGAACAATGAAATATGGGTCATTGTTGATCGTCTTGCCAAGTCAGCACATTTTCTTGCTATAAGAGAAGATTTACCACTTGAATTATTAGTAAGACTATATATTAATGAAGTTGTAAGACTTTATGGAGTACCACTATTGATTGTTTCTGACCATGATCCCCATTTTACATCAATATTCTGGAAAAGTCTTTAGAAAGACCTAGATACTGAACTTTGTTTGAGCACTGCCTACCACCCCCAAACTGATGGACAATCATAAAAGACTATTCAAACCTTAGAAGACATGTTGAGATCATTCTCACTTGACTTTTAGGGTATGTGGGATCAATATTTACCTTTGGTAGAATTTTCCTATAACAATAGCTTCCATTCAAGTATTCATATGGCACCATATGAAGAATTATACAGAAAGAGATGTCGCACACCAACCAGTTGGGATGATGTTGGTGAAAGAAAACTCATAGGCCCAGAACTTGTGGAGGAAATGATGGAAAAAGTGAATGTAATCCAAAACCACATCAAAGAAGCTCAAAGTAGGAAGAAGAGCTATGCCAATAACCAAAGGAAGGATTTGGAATTTCAGGTAGGAGATCATGTTTTCTGGAAGGTATCTCCATGGAAGGGTGTTATACATTTCGGTAAGAAGGGAAAATTGAGTCTCGGGTACATCAAAACTTTTGAAATTCCGGAATGAATTGGGGCTATAGCTTACCGTTTGGCAATGCCACCAAACCTCTCCAAAGTTCACGATGTGTTCCACATATCACTATTAAGAAAATACATGCCTGAACCAACACATGTACTCACCATTAAGGAATTAGAACTAGAACCCGATCTGTCTTATTGCGAAGATCCCATCAGGATTCTTGATACCAGAGAACAAGTGCTGAGAAACCGGACGACTCGTCTGGTAAAAGTTCTACGGAGAAAAAATAAGATGGAAGATGCAACGTGAGAACCCAAGGAACTTATGATGAAGAACCACCCGAGTCTTTTTATGCAGTAATATTCTAGAAATTTCGAGGACGAAATTATTTGAAGGAGGGGAGAATTTATCACCCCAATCTTCCACGATACACTTCTCTTTGAATAATACAGTAGCGTGTGTTGTACACAACCACGAGTTCTAACACACCACAACCAATCAAACAAGCCGTTATGAATATTAATACCCACATTTTAAAATTTTAAAAATTTTATCTTTCAAAATGGGATTCATTTTTGGATTCGGAATATCGAAATTAGTTTAGGGTAAATTTTTGGTATTTTTCTGAAAACTTTCAATTTTTGATGAATAGTGAAAAACACTGAGTTATTGGTTAAAACCGAATTTTTATTTAAATAATTAGTTATTTTATTTAAATTTATTTTTGGTCAAAATAGATACATAATACCTATATAAGTTCAATGTAATTTATTGGAGTCATTTTATAATAAGTTTAGATATATAAAAATCTTATTGAACTTTTCCCCGTCTTTTACCCACCTCCTAGGAGAATTTGAAAATTCACATAAAACTTAATTTTACCACTTTTGTGAGTGAAATTTCAAAAATCCAAGAGGAACTATTGATATCAGAAAGTAAAATTTGGTTCAATGAGATGAAAATAATTTTTGGTGAATAGTAACTTTTTTACTTTTATTTACCACGATTAAAAGTAAATAGGGTAATTAAGGGTAAAAATGATATTATTATTACCCGAACACATGCCCTAATTCTATTTGATAAGTATAATTCGACCAAAAACAACCTTTGGAATAAAATACGAACCTCTTTGGTCCACTTGGATTAGATTTGGACACTTATTATTATTTTATTTAAAAGAGTTAAAAGAGTTAAAATCAATGTTTAATAACTAAAACATTTTTAATATAGGGTTATACATAAGATATATTCGACTATAAATATTAATTATAAAGATAAAAATATTTCCTACATAATGTTATTTTATTTATATTTTTTAGACATTAAATAATTTAAATAATTTATGACACAATGATGATGCAATAATTAATTAATTAATGAAATATTAAAATAATTTATATTATAAATATCCAAATAAATGTAATTTGAGACTTTTTATGAATTACAATAATTTTATAGGTTAATATGACATGTTAGTGTTGGTTAGATGAATTATGTTTGAAGTAATAATGCTGTTATGAATTTAGAAAAAAAAATACCAAATAGTGTCAAAATTGACATAAAAGAGTTTTTAAAACAAATATTATATTATTAATTGATATTATATTCCTAAAAATATAAGGTTTGGCCAAAGGACTTATATAATTATAGGTGTATCATTAATTAACCACTTGGGGTTCTCTTGGATATATAGAATACTTTTATTAACCATATAATTTAAAAATACAAGGAGACATGGTAAATGTCAAACTATTTAAATAAGAGTTAAGTCTAAAAGATAAGGTTAATATAATGACCCAAACCTGTCTAAAACCTATTGGATGAGTGGTTTTAGACCCATCCCCACCTTATCCTTTAAATAATAAACTTTGGAGCCATTATAAACCGAAAAATATTTTATTATAAAATAATATTTCTAGCTTTTCCAAAGGTGCCCCTCACCCCTCTTATAAAAGGGCACTCCCCCTTCCCTCATATTAACACCATAAAATCCTTTTGGATCAGCCAAAATTTACCCAAATACCCTCTCAACTAACCTCCCTTTATCCTAGAGGCCTTAATTTATTCGGAAAGGCAACCTATGGAGCCCTTTTGATCAAATCAAAAGGTAGAACCCAGAGAAGAGGTAAATATTTCATCACCTCCTTCAAGTTCTTTTCTTCTTCCACTTATTCTTTCCTTGTTGTTTCCATTATAAAATAAAAACTCCAGTATCTTCTATATACTATGATGTTATTATAAATATGGTACAACCATAATCATTATTTTATCCGTCCTTTGAATGACATTTCATCATACGTGTGTACGTACGACTTACCGTCTCCACGTTGTGGTGTAGTTGTTATTCAATAAATTATTATTTTGATGGGTATAATAATGATGTATAATTGATGCAAATAATAAATATAACATGATAATTATTCTGTATATATGATATACCATCCAATTATATAATATTTTAATATCAAAAGAATGATATTGTCGCTCATGCGTACGTATGGATTACCGTCTCCACGAACGCGATGATATTCATTCCCCATTGTATCCATTCAAGACTAATTTTCATTAAATGATTAAAAATAATGCTTAAAGACTTGATATCATTCTAGATATGAGTAATATACAACCTATCCATATCAAACACGACTTATTTAACAAAACATATAAAATAAAATGAGTAAGTGAACACGCAAAATGACAATAATACTAAAATATTATTAACAAAGAAATATTAAAAGATCATATATGATATCATTTTAATGTATATGATTATTTTATAATTTAATAAAAATTATTTCACCATTATATAGGAGGTTAACCTAACCTCGATCAAGGAAAAGTACAAGGTAAGGGTTTATTTCACAATCTCTTCATTATCCGAGATTGTTTATACGTAATTATCTACCAGGACCTCTTTATCATCCACATCCATGTTTCTTAAAAATGTATTTCAAAACATTATTACTATTTACTAGACTATGGGTTAATGTCATTTATACCCTTGTTTTACTTTTATAATATGTTTATAAAGGAATCTTCCCGTTGTTTTCTAAATAAGGTCCTTTTTAACCTTTTCGACAAAATTAAGGTAAGAATGTCTTTTTTTAACTTATACGATGGGTGCGGCTATTTTCCGCCATTATAAAATCATCGAAGCTTCCCTTACATGTTTATAAGAATATTTTCAAAGTAAATGTTTTCTTTTATAATTATTTTACTTTTAAATGATTTCAAAAAAGTGATATTTCTATCAAATAGTTTTGATTTCATCTTTGTCAACATCCATTGTTGGATTTTAAGTTTTTTGAAGTTGATTTATTATGATAAGAAACTTCCATATTATATTGAAGGTTTTGTGATATGTTTGAATGTGTATGTGTTATTTCATACCATTCATGGTTTATGGATAAAGTATTAACATTTCGTATGCCAGTTTTAATATGAATGTTTATGTTACTTTTAAACCTTTTCATATGGGAATGAATTGGACTTAGTAAGTGACGGTTGGAGCTCACTATAGCTCCTCGACACATCTATAGGTCTCATGAGACAAACTAGTGTCTTGGAACAAGTCCTTGAAAAAATCATATTTTAAGTCTTGGCACAAGGCCTTGAATATGTGGTTATGATAGTCTGGCATTATGAATTACATCATTATGAAAGTGGTTATTGATATTTCATGTGATTATTCGACTAGTAGAATATCCATGTGAATAAGTAAACGGAATTATTTCATTTTATTTTTTCCATATTATTCTGAAGTTCAAGTTTAAAAGGCTTTTATTTTAGTTATACATTGCCTTAAATGTTTATTCTTTTTTATGAATGTTTATGCTATATTGTTATCTTTACTAAGCATCTGAGCTCACCCCTTTCTATGTTTTATTTTTTCCAAGATGTGAAGAAGTATTTTATGACTGACCTACAGGGATAGTCTTAGGGGATATGAGTGTGGACTCTGGAGACTATGTTGTTGTATTTTTTCACTTTATCATGTAATCTAAGACTTATGAATGTATCTAGTGTTTCCAAGGATACTAAACTAATCAGTCATTCGAGACTTGATCTTTTGTGATCATTCCAATGTTATGTAATAATTCACCGACTCGAGGTAACTGTGGTCAGGGAATTAAAAATCCCCCTCTTTTTGATATATAAACCCACTAAATAACCCCTTTATCTTCACTAATATTCCTTAGGGAATGTCTATATTCTATCCTTTACTCTCTGTAGTCCTCAAAAGGTTCCACCAAGCTCTCAATAATCTCCTCCAATGTATTTGTATTCACACACTCATGTAATATACCTATTTCCCCCCCTTTTTTATGAAGAACTTATTTTATGGATTCTCATTTAATATCCATTTTACAATGTTGGGGAATGTTCTTATATATCCATATTATTGTCCATTTCATGAATAAATGATGATATCTCCATTTAACTCTCATTAATCCATCCCAAGAACATTTATATACACACATTTCCATGAAAATACTTAGAAATGGATCTCCCAATCTCATTTTTTATTCAAGAACTTATTTTATGTTATGCTTCTTAATTTTTATTTGTTTATGTTGGTATATGTTATTACATATCCCACATACTGGCCTTTTTATTTCTACATGATGATATACCCCTTCCACTTTCATTAATTATTCCAATTAACTGTTATGTATAGCCATTAACATACGAAAATTTAATAAGGGATCTCTCTCTTCTTATTTTCATTCAAGAAATTCATTATTTGTTACGTCTCTTAAATTCCATTTTCGTATGTTGGTAATTTTATTCCATATTTCACATACTTTTCATTTAATATATGATTTTTTGAGACCCCCATTTCACCCTCATTAAGCCTCCCATGATCCTTTATGTACAATGATACCATATCAAAATATAATTAGGATTGTTTTGTTTATTCAAATTTATTCATTAACTTATGCCTTCAATATCAATTGATAAAGTGGGGATTTGTTTTTTTCATGACCATATTACTTCCAATTATTTTTCTATGTGATCATATACCTCCTTATCTCTCATTAAATAATTTTTATGAATAATTTATTGATACCGTTGTGGTGACAAAATTTCACCGCTATTTTTCCAAGAAAAAAAATGTTGTTTAGTGAATACCATACTCTATTACTATCAAGGGTATTCACCTTTATAATCTTGTACCTCTTGGACTTGGGACTTAAATGTATTTATTCCACACCAATTTATCATTTAATAAGATATTAATATGAATGATTCAATGTTTTATGATTTATGTGGCACACTTATGCTTGAGAATGAAATAAAAGTGATAGGTGATCCCGAAATTATATAACATTTCAATGCATTGGGTAATGTTTACTCTCATGAGACTTCATGCTGGGACAGGTAGTTAACCTAATTATTTTATGGGACTATTATCACTAATATTTATTGGTTTTTTATCCTTTATCTACGTTCATTATGTACTATTTTATGTTGTTTCCACATTTACCATGTTGCCTTTATGATTATCAGGTTATATCATGTCTCATTGTTCATGTTTATGATTCCTACTCTTTTTATTCCCAATTTCTATGCCTATTGTCCAAAATGTATGACCATATTCCATGTTTACTCCCTGAATAGGATTTATTGATAATCCTTTTCTTATCTTTATCATCAGGTTATCTTGTTCTGTTTTAAAATCCTTGACATTTTAGAAGCATGTTAAAGAAGTTTTCAATAATGTTGTTGGATCCCATGCTCAAGATGTTCTGATATGCACCTAATTAAAAATGACACTAAATTTATTGAACATAATGGTTTTAATAAGTGTAATTTTATGTAATAAATCATTAATTAATGTTTAATAAGGAGAAGGGATAATAGGAACCATAGAAAGATTTCAATTATTTTTGGGATTAGGATTAGAAAACTCTAGAAAGTGGCTTAGGGATAAGACTATGTATATAAAAACTTACCTAAATTTTGGTAATAATATAGTAAGTGGTTTATCCAAAAAATACATTTCTTTCTAGATAATACAAGTTGTCATGGTTCTAGAACAGATGTACCTAGGGGTAACAACTCTGAAAAGGGGTGTTGGGCTAAACTTTGTGTTACATGGTACACAGAAACAGGCCTTACTACACACCTATTTATACCCTCCTGATGGATATTAATTTTTAAATTCATAATCTCATTACGAACCATTATTTTGGGAACAAAAAATTCCCATATGATTATATTTTAATAAATAGATCATGGATAACATAGATTAAACCCTAGAAATTCATATGTTAAGAAAAAAATCTAAATTATAAGTTATCCTTTTAATGTAATTAGATTTCCCCTTTATGTGATTAATAGTTTTAAAAAGTAATCATCCCTAATTTTCCATTTATTTTATCTAATGTCTGTAAATAATAGGAATCAGATAAACAAACAATGTGAAGGGAAATGTTATGACAACCCAAATGAGATGCCCAATCATATGGGAGCTCAAGTTGGACATACTATGATTATGATAAACCAGCTATCGAAACTCACAATTACCAACTAGAAAATTTTTTAATTCCAAAATATTTTAAGGTAGAATAAAATTAAATCTCAAGGACATTAATCAGATAAAGGTGATAAGGGAAATATGACATAATTTCCTTTGTGAAAAAATGTGTGGAAAGAGGCTCTAAGGGAAATGTCATAGAGGGACTAAAATATGTTTTATGTGTAGAATGATAAGGAATAAAGTAGCCAATTTCCATTGAAAATTGGACAATTTAATGGATGGAAATAATTCATAATGTAATGTACCTTATATGGTTCTATGTCGTAAATGTTGAAAAGTTGGGAATTATATAAGAGAATTCTCTATTCCAATGGATGAGAAGCATGATGAGCATCAACAATATCCATGAAAAAGGGAAAAAAGCAATTATTATGTTGATATAGATAATGATGATGGAAGTAAATGTAACATATAATCATTAATTGTGTATTTAATGTTGTATTTCAATCCATACCCTATTATAATATCTTGTATTTTTTTTCCAGAACATCAAGACACCACATGAAATGATTTGAAATCATAAAAAATGACAACATATACCACCTTAATGTTAGTGGGAATGTTATTCTTGAAAATATTACCATTCTTACTTTAGTTTGATTTGATTTTAACCTAGTTATGTAATTATTTTACTTTTTTAAATATAATATAAATTACTAGGGGAAGGAATTTATCATTCATACCATGAATCGCTCATCGATTTTATAAATGTACATAGTGGGAGTTGAATATTCATTATTATTGATATTATTTCACTACAAGAAATCATATTGATGTAAAATTTTTGGGTCTAATGAAGTACTTCTGCAATGGAAATCATTCATGTTTAAAGATTAAATTTATTATGTATGCTAGTTTGAGATTTATGTTGTAAACATAGTATATCAATGTCATTATAGATATAATAATCATGAAACATATATGAATTTTATATAGTATTTTTTATTTAAGTACATGAAATTTATGTTGAATGGTGCCAATAAACTATAAATTTGATTTAGTTATAATGTGATATTTTAGAAAACACATGATATGGGGATTGATAACCCTAAATAACTAAATGATTTTGGGACATACCTAAGAATTATTGGGGTGATATGTCTAAGGAAAGTCTTTTTAAAAGCTTTGATACATCTTTTGAAGATTTATTTTATAGAAGTTTAGCATAATATTTTCAAAAACATATTACAGGAACAAATATTATTATTTTTATGTGATTATCCATATTTTGGGAGATGATTTATTTGTTTTGAGGAATATAAACCCATTAGTATTATCTAAATTTAATTCTCTTATATTTTTTTTAGGATTAAGAATAATGTTATGAGAAATCCTTTGTGGTTAAAACAGACATTAATTTTGAGTTTATTAGTGTTATATATGGGTATTTTTTAAGGAATGATAAATGTTAAACCTTTTGGTTTTTTCTAGAATTTTGGAGACTAATTTATTAAGTTATTATATTATATTTTGATAACCATTTTGAATTTAGTATTGATAGGAGGGATAAATTGTTATTATTTTGTGTATTATGTGATTTTATAGAAGTTTATTTAGTGCCTCAGGTATAAAAATAATCTTGAGTTCTCATAATTTGAATAAAAATTTGATATTTTAGTGGTAATTAATTATACATGTCATGAAATAATATTTAACTACGTTCACAGTTTACATGATAATGTAATTCCATAATTCTAGGAAAATAATATTGATTTTTTGTCATATTATGATCATTTCTGATGAATTGATTGTCATTCTAACCATTTAATATTTATGGTTTTGTGGTCATTGAATTTATATTATCCATATTATCTATTAAACACAATTATTTATTTAGTCTTAGTTTTCTTTTCCATTTCCATTTTTTTCACTTCCCACCAAAGTTATATGATTGGGAAACCTAGTTATGTGATGACCTTTAAACTTCTTTTCCTCTCTTTTCAAGAGGATGTTTTAGTAAAACATTTTATGATGCTAGTTTTCAAAAAAGATATTTTCAATTTTCAAAATATCCCTTACTAAGATAATGTTTAAATTTTTAGGATGAAATTTATTCAAGGGGGATAATGTAACTGCATGAGTTTTAAAAGAGAAAACGATGTTCGATAGTGTATGTGATACGCAACACGGAAACCAAACAAACAATGATTATTTAAATATGGAATTTTTAACATTCCATTAAATTTGTGTAAAATAGTAGTATGAACTACTTTATGTTATATATATATATACATTTCATAAATATATTTATAATTTCTTAGTAAATAATCAATCAATATTTGGTAATGCCTTTTTGTTCATCGAAATATGTTTTCTTCAAAAATGGTTTTATTTATATTTATTAATATTATGATAGAAAATTTAGAAAATTTATTTTATAAAAAGAAATCCATTTTTGATATAAGGATATCCAAATTGTCTTATGGTGAAAATTTGGGATGTTTCCGAAAATATATTTATTTTTATTGAATATTGAAAAATTCCGTTTTAAGTTAAATTTTAATTTATTTTTAGAAATTAGGTAATATATATATACTAATATTATTTTTAATTTTACATTAATGTAAAATAGTTATTATTTAGTTATATTTAATTAAATTAATTATGTTGAAATCATCATTATTCCATATTTTAGAATATGTTTATTTTTAGGATTAAGAACACATATTTTCTGGAAAATATTTTAAAATGCATAATGTTTCTCAATTATAATTAATTGAAATAACCCCTAATGAGAAATGATTTAAATTAAAATTTTAAATTACATATCTATATTTATTTATTTAAATTCATATAGTTATGATTGATATTTATAGAGTTAAAGTAACACCATCTTCAAAAAATGCAATTTTAGAAAAAACCACTTTCCATCACGCTTGCAGGTTTAATATTAAATTAAATTATTCCACGAATTTATTTTTATGAAATGGATTCAATATTTATAACACTCATAATTAATATTAGTTAATTAGTTCAACTAGGTTTTATAACAATATGAATAAAAATTAAAGTAAATATTTATTACCACGGCAAAAAAATGTTAATTAGGGGTAAAAATAATTTAATAAAGACTAGAAAAAAAGTAACCCAAATAGTATGAATATTTATATTTAATTTTTTTTGAAATTATTATTATATTTATTCATTATTAATTTTACTTTACATATGATTATGTAATCATTTTGATAAAAAATATATTTTGATATAGTGAAACATAAATAGTATTTTTTTAGTAATATTAGAATTCTATTAATGAATTTATTTTGAAAAATTAAGGGATTTATGAAATAATTAATATTTAAATATAATATTATTATTAAGTAATTTTTATTAAATATAAATTATCATATAATTTTAATGAAGTCAAATGTAATTTTTATAAGGGTTTGAAAACTGTTATCATAAAAAACCCAACATTTCTTAATAAATTTTGATTGTATTTTAAAAGTGAAAATTCAAATATTTAGAAAATTATTTAGAAAAAATTAATATTTTTTTGAATAAAAGATTTTAAATTATCCAATGGTCATTTTTTTATAAAATTCTCTAATAATCGAATATTCAGGTAAAAATTATATTCCATATAAATGCACATTATGTATTACGACATCATAAGGACCCAAAAGTGATATAATAAATAATTTAAAGGGAAGAAATGAACAAATATATGTTTTAAATTTATAAAAATATGATTTTATGTTTATTTTATTAAATTTATAAATCAATTTTGAATCCTCCAAAACCATTGTAAATTTTAAGGGTTTAAAGTCATTTCTGTAAAAGTATGACTCACCTCTACATAAGGAATGGAATTATTTTATTAATATTGAAAATTTGCTATATAAAATAATTATAACCCCCAATTTGGAAGAAAACATTGTAAAAATTTATGGTATGGTTTGTGGTTTTGATGGTTTTATTATTTAGAGTCCAAAACCTAAAAAATAAAGAAATCTCCCTCTTTTCCTATATAAACACAGCCAAGATCCCATTTTTCTCCACTATTTTTTTGGAACACATACATACTATTACCTACACTATCAAGAGTCTGAAAAATCTAGGATCTCAATAAGATATTCCCAAGTATTTGGAGTCACACACTCAAGTAAGGGACATCCATCTCCTCTTTTTATGAATCACTTATTTTATGTCAAGTCATTTTATTTAAATTTTACTATGTTAGGATATGTTATTACATATCTCCTTTTCTTTAACATTCATGTACAAATGATTATATACTCCTTTAAATATCTTTAAGACCTCCCAATAACTGTTATGTATGCCTATTGCCATGCCAAGATTTATTTAGGGATATTCCACTCTCCTTTTTATTCAAGAAGTTATTTTAAGTTATGCTTCTTAATATCCATTTTCTCATATTGAAATATGTTATTACATATCCAAAATACATTAATTTTGATTTATACATGATTATATACCCTTTAAAAACCCATTAAGCCTTCCAATGAACCGTTGTGTACACCCATTACCATTTCAAAGTTTAGTAATTGATTTCTCTCTTCTTATTTCTATTCAACCACTTATTTTGTGTTATATATCATAAAATTCATTTTATTATGTCGTTATAATTTATTAAATATTTCAATTAATTTCCATTTAGTGTATAAATTGTTATATCCCCCTATCACTCTCATTAAGCCTCCCATGATTTTTTTGTACACCTGTTACCAGGCCGAAATATAATTAGGACTATTTTATTTATTCATGTTTCTTTATAGACTTATGCCTTCAATTTAAAATTTCTAATAACGGGAAATGTTTTTTTTCATGTCCCTATTACTTCCCATTTTATCTCTATGTTATGATAGACCCTCTTCCCTCTCATTAACCCATTTTTATGAATATTTATGAGACACAATTATGCTGCTAAAAATATCAAAGAAATTTTTCCATGACAAAATAGTTGTGTAGGGAATACTATACCCATTTTTTATCAACGTTTTTCAACATTATACACATATACCTCTTTGACTTATAAATTATATGTATTTATTCCAAAATTATTGATCATGTAATAAAAGTTGGCGATGAATTAATCCATGTTGTATGATCTATGTGGGACATTTAAGAATGAGAATAAAATTATTGTGACGGGTGCACCCAAAATTATAAAGCTTTATAATGAATTGTGTAATGTTTAGTCTCATGATACATCATATTGAGATAGGGAGTGAACTTGATTCATTTATGGGACTTCTTCCACCATAATGTATTAGATATTTATCCAAGACCTAAGTTCTTGATATATTGTTTTAAGTTGTTTCCCCATTTCCCATGTTACCTTTATGATTATCGTGAGATAGAATGTGTTATTGTTAAAGATTATGATTAATAATTATTTATGACCCATTGTTATGCATATTATATAACATGTATCACCTTATTCCATGTTTATTCCCTTAATGGGATTTATAGTTCACCACTTTATTATGTTTATTCCTAGGTTATCCCATTAGTTTTAGAAGACATAGAATTTTAGAATAATGATAAGGATGTTTTTAATAATGTTGTTGCATCCACTATTCAAGATGTTATTCTATCTATATAATTCCCAAATATACTAGAATTCTTGAACTTTCGAGTTTTATAAGGTTTACTTTTATGTCATAAATCATGAATTAATGTGTAATAAAGAGAATGGATGATATAGTTGGGTTCAAAACCCAAGGGGGATTCCTATGTATCCTATCGGGATGGGAATCTCAGACCACATAGTTTATAAGGATGAATCATACACCAATAGGGGATTTCTATGGTTAATTAATTAGGAAAATGTCCCTTTGATGGTTTTTATCACAGGGAATATGACCCTTTGAGAGGATGGTAGTACAGTTGAGACATAAACATAGTAGGAGGTCCATGGTTATTTTTACCATACAAAAAATATGATTGTTGTCTCTAGGAACATCAGAAGTGTATAGTGAAGGTAGATACATTAAAATTTATTTTAAAATTTATATTCCTGAAACCATGTTCGATGATCTTTCACAAAAACTTTGTAATTAATTTATTTAGATCTAGATGAAATAAAAACCTGGGATTAGGATTTTTCTTCTATTTGAATGTTGATCATCTGAAAAGATTCTTTCAGATTGCCTCTGTTTCACTATGAGGATCCCAAGACATAATCCCTCTAGAGTTTTTCCACGCATTCTCCTTTGATCTCTTAGTAGCACCAATTGATATCTGGTTTATGACATGGAGAAATGATTGCCTTATGTTATTTGTGTTGATCACTTATCCTTAGGTCTTGAAAGAATCTCTCAAGAATTTCTCATTTATAAGAGGGGGAGAGGAGGAGGTGTTGGGAGATAAATTTTTTTTCTATAACAATTCTCTATTTTCTATTACAGACCGATACACTATAGACTAGACATAATCCACTATTTATAAAGTATGGGTTTAGGTTAACATAAAAATTTCATTTCATTTCAGCCATCAAATAATATTATGAACTCAAATGAAAAATCATGCCACATAATAATAATAATAATAATAATAATAATAATAATAATATTTTGTGGAACCCACCATCTTGCGCAACAAGAAAATTCATTTAACTGGATTTTTATTAATATTTATCACCAGACATTTCCTTGGTCTATTTGAACTCCTCTTACATGTATTGAAGTCCTGAATAAATATTTAATTTAAATATTTCATTCATCAGTACATATTTTTGATCGATAAAACATGGATTAAATTATTCCTTGGAATTCAGAATACAATTTATTCAGTTAATTAAATTTTAATTGAATTTATTCGAGAACACCAGAAATACTTAGTGTGTACCCCTCTAGATTCATTTATGTTGGAATTATAAGGTCTTGTATAAAGTACATGATTACTATATATAAATGGGTTATGGTAACCAAGAGAAATAACATAATTTCGCAAACACAAGAAACCATAAATGAATGATCACTTTTTAATATATTCCCTTTGTCACAATATATCATCAAGGGGGTTGTACGTCCATGTATCTAACCTATATGATCTATACATTTTTCTTTGACTATATTAAATAAACACATTATTACACCATATACATAGAATTTAGGGTGATTGGTGTATTCCAATCAAAGGATCGAGATATCATCTTAAACAAAGATAGAATGGAAAATTCCTTCCTCGACTTATGCATTATTTTCATGTCAATTGTGACACACACAATGTACCCTACCTCATAAAACACATATGTCATCATAGTTTTCATTATAAAATATATGTTTTTGACCCATGACATGAATTAGTTATAATCTTAAATCCAAATAACTATTACAAATCCTTTAAGATAAGAATATTCGATGACACCAAAACATGGGAAATTCCTCATGGAGGGATATTCTTATAATCTTCCATCTTTGAGGTTACCAAGTGAAAAATTCTTAAGAAGAATCCTTATCTGCTAATGAGTACTCACATATGACATTATATTTACTATGTGTCCCATCGTAGTATGTTATCTAACTTCAAAACATTATTTAAATATTATCATAGCACTTCAAGGTTCTCATTATAGTAGGGAACTTCTACAACATTATTAATGTGAAGTATTCTCTTGGAAATTATTACATTACAGTAATGTAGACAATTGAACAATATCTAATAGGAATTTTTATTCATATTGTATATATTAAATATACATGTAATCATTGTACAAATAGTTCTTCTTAGGACAACAACTCAAACAAAATCTTACTTAGACTAGAGCCAACTACCTATGACCTTTAGTCCACTATACCTCAAATTATAATCATATTTCTACTAAGTCAATGTTTTAATCAAGGGATACTCCATGTTGTATTATATAAAAATAATGCAAACTAAAACACAACCTCTCTGAAAAAAATACCTCAAGAGATGATTATTTTGAGGCATGTTAAACATATGTTGATGTGACCTTGGCTCTTTTATGTGATCCACCACTATAGTATTATCATAGTAAATTGTCATTGGATTTCTCTACTAGGTATGACGTCATGATATTAGATGAATTTTTACAACCATACTTCTTCTTTACCTACCTCCAAAGCCAAAATGTACTTGGAATTTACTGTAGAATATGTGACCAAAACAATATGTGTTCTCTTCTATCTCAAAGAACCACTATAAAAAATGAAGATGTGTCCCATTTGTGAGTTCATATCATCTTGATCAGTTTTAAAACTAATATCATCATATCTTATGATGAATAGTTTCTCATCTCTTCTATAAACCATGAACACATCCTTAGTATGCTCAGATACTTAAGCATAGTCTTGACTATCATCCAATGACATCCACCTAGGCCAACTTGAATGATTCATCCATAGTTAATTATTAATAGGCATCTAGACTTGTACAAAGAATATCACACATGACTGACCTAATTTTAGATGCATATGGAAAGGTATCTATTCTATTTTTTTCATTATATTTTTGAGGACACATTTTCCAATAATGATGAATGTATTGCAATGATGGAAATAATCCCCTCTTTAATTTTTCCATATTTAATCACTTATATGTATTTTTAATGTATGTACTTTGACTTAGGATATGAAACATATGGAATCAATCAAGATGTATCTTTATAACAATAATGCATCTTTCCTCACCCAATTCATTCATAATGAAACATTTATTCAACATTCCTTACCAAACCATAAGACTGGTATTTCATTTCCAATGAGTAATATGTCATAAACATATATTATTACGAAAATTATTTCACACCCACTAAACTATTTGTCTATACAAGGATCAAACTCATTCATTATGAAACCATATTATTTTATAGATTAATTAAAATGAATGTTCCATAACCTAGATGCTTGATTTAATCTATAAATGGATTTTTATTTTTATTTTCATATCTTGTTGAAATACTTTAGATTCAGAATGAATTTGAGTTGTTCCATATAGATTAATTTCTAAACATTCTTGTAAAGGAAATTTGTTTTTAAATCCATTATCTAAATCTCAGAGTCAAGGTAGGCCAAAATGGGAAATAGATTTCGGATGGATTTCAACATTGAAACTAGTTAAAATGTTTCATCATAGTCAATTATTTGATGATATTTTGACCCTTTTTCAACCATTCATGCCCTATAGATGATGAATTTTCATTCCATGAATTTTATATTCTTTAATACCAATTTTAAACCAATATGAATTACATCCATATGAACATTTAGCAAAATCTATTATTGGTTTTTGAACATGGAATTAATTTTATAATTTATGAATTCTTTCCACTTGGTAACATTTGTGCCACTTAAAAAATACTTATAGGTTAGATGGTTATTATTATCAACTAATAATGAGTCACCATACTATTTGACTAGAAAACCATACTATTATAGTTCTCTAACACCCTTGTACTTCTACACAGTAGGTGTATATCTGGAATAACATCTTCTTCCATGAGGCTTTGTGGATTCTGTTCGTATGAAAAACCATATGTACCTTGAGACTCAACATTATCGAAGTATATCATGATCCCACTATCAAATTTATAGATGTTATCCCTATAAATGAATATAGAGTGTCTTTCCATTATTACCTTTTTTATGATGGGTTATATAGGTAGTATCCCCTTTTTTTAGGTATCCTATAAAGGTACACATTGTGCCTCTAGGTGAATGTTTGTTACCTAAAGTGGCCTTATAAAATGATTCCCAACCCCAAAAATATAAGTATAACAACAAATATTTATTTCCATTCCATAAATGGTATGGCATAAAGTCTTACAATCTAGTTGGCACTAGGTTTTTTATTTATGCTTTAGTTTGTGACATAAAACCCCAAAAGGATAATGGAAGACATGCATGACTCATCATTGAAATCACCACATATAATAAGGTGTGGTTCCTCCCTTAACTTAAACTATTCCACTGATGTGTATATGAAAGAGTGAGTTAATATAGGATACCAGACTCCTATAAGTAATCAATGAAGTCTTCATTAAGATAGTTTATACCATAGTGTGATAATAGTTTCTTAATCTTCTTACCAAGTTGTTTCTCAACTAAATTCTTATATTCCTTGATTTTTTCCAAATAATCTGACTTATACCACATTAAGTTGATGTATACATGCCTACTAAATTCATTATTAAAAGATCTTAAGTATGAGTGACCACCCACTTCCTCAACATGAAATGCTCCACGCACACATATATAAACTATTTAAAAATGCTCTTTGTCCCTTTCACATTTTCCACTAACTAGGGACTTAGAAATTTTACCTAGTAAATATTCATGACAAAGAAAAAGTGGTTTTAGTTTAAAAGAATCAAAATATCCATCTTGGTATAATTTAGGCAATAAAATTTCATTTTCATGACCTATCTAACGATTCCATAGTTGGGTGTGGTATGATTCATGTGAAGTAACTTTTTTATTTATTTCCATTACTTGTTTCATGTAATTCAACACATAAAGGCCCTTATTTAAAAGTGCCTTACCAGAATACATTATATTTTTATAAAAAATGATTTTTTTAAATTCAAAAATAAACTCATATGTATCATGTATGGATTTAAAGAGATTGTTTTTAGTAATTGAAAGAACATAATAACAACCCTTTAAAACTAAGATCATTCCAGTCAAAAATATTAGGTGGTTGTCCCTAATAGCTATAAAATAAAGTTTATCTCCATTAAATACACATTGATCTAACTCCCATAGGAAAATTTTCCTGAATCTTATTTCAATACATATGCGATCACTACATGAATTATCTAATACAACATTTGTAGAAATAGAAAAACTACACTCAATAAAAAATGCACCTAAAGCTTCCCCATACTTCTCTGGTTGGGTGTAGTTTTATATTCCAGTGTCCCTGTATTCCACGTGAGAAAAAAACCGTATCCTCCTACTTAATTTCCCCATGATATTCCTCTACTTTTAGGGTTTTGAAAAATATTTCTTCTAAATCTCTTATTTTTTCCATAATTCTTTTTAACCAAAGGACTAAAGGAATATCACACTTTATCTTTTTATCTACATGGAAAAGATGAGTGAGAATATCTGGAAGAAATGTATAAATGTTTTTCAAACATAAATTTATAAGAAATAGGGAGAATAAATGAGGGATTTATGCTATAATGAGATATGTTCCTAGTTCTTCATTGAGTTTAAACCCTATAACCTTTCACCGCTCAATATAGACAATAAGCTTGACTATGTGAGGCCTAGCTAGGGAAACCTATTCAAAAATTATATGAAAGAGATACTTGGAAATATAAAACCATTCCTATCTATACCACTCCTAGTAGTGACCATTTTGGTGCTCAATCATGCTATGCGCATCAATTTTTTTTGAGACTTCATGAGTTCACTATACATAGATGAAAGCATCAAAAATTGAACTTCAACTATGTTCCTAAATTTTTTTATAGACATAGAATCATGCCTCACTCACCTCCTTGGAAAGTAAATCATTAATTTTGGATTATTACACCCTAATATTTTATGGTATTTCAATTTTTAAAATTAATCTATTCGATAACTTACATTGAACGTAACACCCATCTTAAACAAATAATGAAATATTATTATGTGATCATTATAACCTTGCTATTAAATTGGTGGAATAAACAGTATTAACCACATTATGAAACATAAATTTAAATATAAATATACTCAATAATATTTTTAACATTCTTCTTATGTGTTTTCTATACATGTTATAAAAATAAATCCACTTTTAATAATAAAAAAGATTTGTTTTTCTAAACACATCTTTGCCACCGTTTAATGGATCACATGTCTTAGAACTAAATTTTGACTATTTTATAAATTATATTGGAAAAAATAATCTTTATTTTTGAAATAGGAATATAAGAATTTATCTTTGTTGAATGTTTGGTATTATTTGGAATGTTTTATTTTTTTGATGAAAAAGTGAAAAATACTGCATTTTAATTGAAAAGATAATTTTAATCTAAATAATTTATAATGTTAAATTATATTTACTTTTGAATTTAAGGTAAAATAAGATAAAATATAAATCTATTAATCTAATTTATTTCATCTAAATCATTTTTATATAAAATTTATCTATAAAAACATAGTAAAATTTTGAACATTTTCATTTTAAACACTCACTTTCTTTCCCCGTATACAGTATTAATTTTAAATTAATCTTAGAAACATATTTTTTTTAATATTTTAGAATGGATTAAATTATTTAATTAGGGAGTTCAAAATTTATTAAAAAGGACCCTTTTATTTTTGTACAATATGAATAATAACATTGTTAATTTTTGTTACCAATGTTAAGGGTAAATCGAGTAACTAAGGGTAAAAAAATTAAGATATGGATTAGATGATTACCATAAAACAGGACCTAATTTTATTAAATTAGTTATTTTTTGACCATAATAATCCTTGGGTAGAATTTATAACCTATTGTATCCACTTGTGTGAATTTAATCCCCATATAATATATTAGTTTAAGAAACATCATGCTTCTCACACTAATGTTTTTAATATGCATAACATTTTAAATATGGTGTTAGAAATATGTTATCTTTGACTATAAGTATTATTTTGAAATATAAAGTAATTAAATTTATCATAGTAATTTATTTTTAATTTTTAGTGAAAAAATAATTATGTTAAATACTTTCATAATAGTGACATAATAATTATTCTATTAATGTAAACATAAAGTAAATGATTCTAAAAATATTAAAATAAATATAATGTTTGATAAATAATGTAATCCACTAATTATAATTATTACCATGACATGTTAGGGATGTAGTAAAAGAGTTTTTTCTCAGATATATTATTTTACTTATATTTCTAAAACTAAAATAAATGAATAGTGTCAAAATAGACATTAATTATATTCTAAAATAAATAATATTTTATTAAATGATATAAAATTATCAAAAATCCTAATTTTTTCCAACTGATTTGTATAATTTTTAAAACCTCATATATAAATCAATTATGGTTATTTTTTCATTTTATATTTACAATATCAACCCTCAAAAAGTAAAATATATGTCATTACGGTAAGAGTTAATGGGGTTAAATAAGGGTTAAAAACAATATATACAGGTAATAATGTGAACTAAACATGCCTAAAAATTATGGTTTGAGCTTATTTATACATTCATGTATTTTAATTTTTAAATAAATCATTTTGTATCCATTTAGAATAGGAATTTAATTTATATTAATGTAATACATATTATGTTTCCAAAAGTAACCCTCGCCAAAATTATAAATAGGAACCTCATACCCCAATTCTTCATAATAATTTGTGTCTTATAGATAGATAAAAACCTACCCATTCATATTATAAAAGTCATTATAAAATTTATGGAGGTCCTATTCTACCAAAAATTCCAACCCCGGATCCTTTATAAAGATATCTAAAGAAAGTCCACCAGAGAAGAGGTAATCATTTTTACCAACCCATTAAAGTTCATTTATTCTTGTACTTATTTTTAATGTTTTCCCATTATAAAATAACAAATATACTATAAAATATATTATTAGTTGTTATTATGATTATGGTAAAACCATATTCCTCCTTTTATCCATCATCTAAGTATGAAAGCAACACACGTGCCTACATACGACGTACCATCTCCATGATATGGTGTTATTTTTTTCATCACCACTACACTTCAATGGGTATAATGATGGAAATACTATATATATATGATAATTATGAAATTATTTTTATTATTTAAAATTTAATATACAATTCACTACCTTACCCTTTCACTATTAAGGGAATGATACCATTGCTCGTGTGTTCGTATAACATACTGTCTCCATAGTGCGATGTGATTCATTTACCATTTTCACCTTTAAATAATGGTTATAAAAACGAATAAATATAGTATATATGACCTTAATATCATTATATTGATGAAATAACTATATTATATGCACAAGAATCAAGACTAACATGGATAAAGACACATAGGAAAAATGAAGCAGTTTACACATGAAACAAGTGTAATAATGAATTATTATTAACAAATGGGTGATAATATGATATAAGTGGATCATATATGATATAAAAAATATTAATATAGTTCTAGTAAAAATTAATAACATTATTTAAACCATTATAAAAGGTTTTAAGGAATTTTCAACTAATGTAAAGTGCAAGGTAATGGATTTTTGTTTCACTTTCACTTTCGTGAGACTTTTGTCATATTAACTACTTATTCTTTTTTGCAGTGTATATTCTTCCCTTTGATATAATATATCATTAATATTGTTTTATTAGTTTTATATAATGTTTCATTTGAAGTTAATTTCTTCCATGGGGCCTGTAATTGAACTGATTACAAAGTGGTAAGAGTTTATTTCACAATCTCATCATTATTTTGGATTGTTTCTGTTTAATTCTCCAATGGGGAGTAATTATATTACATGATAATGTTTTCTAAAAAAGTTTTCAAAAATGATTTTATTATCTTCTTATAACTTTTTAATGTAATTTATTGACATGGATTAATTTTTATATGACTATTTCAATGGTATATTTTTCCATTTTCTAAAATATGTTCTTTGAGAATGTTTTAACAAAATATGGAAGATTTTTTTTCAACTTATATGACGTGAGTTAATTTTACCACCATCATAATGAAGTAATGAATTCAATATTCATTTAAAATTTTACGTTTTTATTTTCAAATTAAATATTTTATTTTAAAATTGCATAGTGTTTTAAAAATAAGATATTTTCTAAGTGAAAAGGGTATTTTCCACAAGAAATATTCCATTAATCTATTAATAGTATCTTCATCCATGAAAACATTTTTTTTAAATATTATGTTAAGGATATAATCTAATGATATAATTTATCATATTTCTATGGATGGTTTATGATAATTTTGATTAGGAATTATTAATATTTTATATGACTAGCGATTATAATATGGGAACTTATCAATTTTTGTAGTTGTAATATTTATTCCTGTGAGGAATGCATTGGGCCTTTTATGTGATGGGTGGGGATAACTATAGACCATTAATGGATTGGTATGTCTCATGAGACAATATATAATGGGGTTTGGAAAGGGCCTAACCCATTTATATAAATCTTTTCATGAATATTTGATGTTGTTATATTCTTGGTGTGAAGCCTTGACAATATGTTTCAGATGTTTGGTATTGTGCATTCTATCAATATGAGATTAGTTAATGATTTCCATGTGATTATTCTATTAGTAGAATAACCATGGTTAGGTTCTAATCTCATGTGATTATTTATATATAATTATTTGATCATATTTTATTATGGTCATATTATGCTCAAGTAATTGATTACATGGCATGTGTTTCAGTTATTTAACATGGAATAATTTTTATTTCATATTTGTGATAGATTCTATTGTATATAAACCCTTAATAATAATTTGAGCTCACCCCTTCCTTATGTTTTATTTTCCCCATTTTTCTAATAAGTTTGTTATAATTGATATACATGGTTACTCTAAGAGGAATATCTATGTTCTTAATGAAAATACTCTTTGTATTTATTGTCTAAAATGTATTTTGAATTTCACACAAGTAAAAAAAGGTGTTTACAAGTTAGTTGTTTATACATTTTTTTATCATTTTTAACCAAATTTTATAAAGGTGACATTAAAAATATATGTTTCAATGTTGGTATTAACAAACTGATGTTGAAAACCAACCATAGAAGAGTTTTAGTGTAAGTTTAAATGATAAATGATGAAAAATCGAGTATTGGAATTCATTTACATGATCACTGATGCCAAAAATATTGGTTTTTGAAGTCTTTGGAGTCAGTTTACATGATATTCGACATCAAATCTCAGGTTCGGGTGGTCTTTGGCATTGGTTCAAATGAAAAATAACACCAAATCCTAAGAGTTATTAAATTTTTGGTGTCATTTTTGAATAAAAGTTTTTCTAAAGCTTGTATTCGGTGGATTCATAATTGGTTTATATAAAAAATGTTGTCAAATATCATGATTATTAGGTTTTTACTATCAAGTTTTACATAAAAAATTGACACTGAAATCACTTTCTTCAATGATTGAACATATTTTATTATAAATAGATATTGAAAGTTCTATTTTTTTCTAAAAATAACAATAAAAATATATTACCTAGAATATGTAATCCTATAAACCAAATGTATATAGCATATACATGAGAAAAATATAACTAAAACACCAATAATAATTCAGAATACAAAATAATATTCATGAATTATCCTCATGAATCCTATATCACACAGACAAATATTGAAGCTTTACCTACAACACAAACACAAATATAATCATCAATAATCTAAAAAAATAAAAATAAAATTTAATGATCACATGAAAAAATAAATAAGTAAAAAAATTACACAAGCTGTATCACTTCTTCAATGTGTATACTAACATTATTAATTTTAAATTTGAAGATATTAGATTCAAATTTTAAAAAAATTTTGAGTTGAAAAAATAAATAGAAACTAACGAACAATTCTATGTGAAGGTGGGCATGGACACGAAACGTTTCCTACAAAACAAATCTCAAAATTTTGGGGTTCAAGACAAAAATTAGCAAGCATGGAGCTCTAGATATATTGTACATCAATGAAGATTAAAAAACCTTATTTGATGATACATTTGTTGATAGAGATTTAGACATAAGGATATTGAGGATTGGTAAAATACTTAAACATGTGAAAATATTTGAATCCATAGAGAAAGGGGGATTATAGCAGAAATAAGAAATAATACTTCAAAAAAAATACAAAAGGAGCGATCCATTTTTGAAGAATATATATGAATTACTTTGAAATTTCTATTAAATGTTAGCAGAAAATAAATAAATAATATCTTCCTTATAATGTAAATATATGATGAAATTTGATAATCCATTCACAACCAAGATTATAATGAATATGAATGTTGGGAAGGAGATGGAACCCACTAGTAAATGATTCTTTTATTCTAGATAAAGAATCCATAGTAGGGAGAACTAAATGATTTCCCCAAATCTGAATAAAAAATTGATAATGATAGATTCAAAAATATAATATATCCAAGATAAATATTCTAAGATTGAATTATTGGTTTAAAACACCTGTAAAGATGTTGAAAATATTCCCCATAAGAGAAGGGTACATGAAAGGATATTTGGGTGGAAGGACCAAGAATGGTAGTCAGTATACTATCAATTGTATTACATGTATACTGTAACATGAATACATATTTAAATATAAATTTAATTGTCCATTGAACCCATGTTATCTTACATTTTATTCAATAAATTCATTAAATAATGAAATTTTATGAACCTACTGAGATATTAATAATATGGCATAAACTATTGGATGATTCTAAAAGGTGTGAGAAAGATGAACATTGTCAAAATTCTCCAACTCATCAAGTATGGATGTTCATCTAAGAATAATTTTTTAAAATATTATAATTATATTATATTAAGAGATGTTTATATATTTAGTTTTCTTAAAAGACAAATACCTGATAATTTAAATCACAATCATACTTATGAAATAGTTTGCAAACAAACTACGATGATGGGTAAGTTCTTCATTCTTATACGACTCGATATAATTGAAAAGATAGAATAACAATGAATATTAACATATTAAAAAATAGAATATTATCATATATAAACAAAATAATTAATATAACCAACCTTGTCAAATTTACTTGTGTCCCCTGTAGTGATTATCTAATACATGAATCTTAATAAATAATAACCACATTCCGTATATCCTTTTTTGCGATGACATCAGGGTTATACAATATTAAATTTAACCAAAAAACCAATATATATATATATAACAAATATTATCTAATATAAATAAACTATTTACCATTAATTGAATGTAATTGACTGGGTTTGGCTACATTGTTGACAAATTATCTTTGTTAAACATTTTCCATGACCTGCATTTTCATAAACATGAACTAAAAAAATATGAATAAATAATAATAATTAAAAATAATGAACTTATAAAAAATAATAATACATACATTTCTAATAAGGTTCTATTTTTTAATGACCAAGACCTAATAAAGATTAAAACCAATATAATGTACATTCATTTAGGCCGAATACGTCCAACATCCAATGACCTATAAAATATAAAAAATTCACCATTAATGCCATTTTAATAAATATTTGTTCAAAATTATATTAGTTTTATTACCCATAATTTAATAGAAAAAACCATCACCCATTCTATGTATTTTATAACATCTAACATATATATATGAAACTCTAGTAGTAGTTGTCACATATTGCGCATCTGTTGAAATGAATTGTGGATCTATAAAACTGTAAAACTAAGTGGTCTCATTTGGAATAAAAATAATATGTAAATAAAAATGAAATAAAGTATTATAATAAGTTACATGAAATCATATTTTTTTAATTAAATATAGAAAAAATGAAGTATAAATTTTCTTACATGGAAAAAAACTACAACATAGGAACACTGAGCTCACAAAAAATAATAAGATCTGTGATATCATTTTTGAATATTTTCAATGGATGGTCTCTTCTATAAATATCATATGTCATTTGAAACTCTAAATATTATCTGATGAAGAATAAAACAAATATGATATTTCAATCCCATCATAAACTTCATAAGTATATGGAGTTGTCGATTTCAGAACTGCTATTTGTTTCTATTGTACCAATTCTTTTGATTTTAGATTGTCCTATATAAAATAAAAGTCCTAAAATTGAATAAAATATTATCAATAAACTCTAAATAATTTGTATAATAACTAATAATACCTCATATTTCAAATAGGATAGATTTATAATCAACCAAAGAAAAAATAACCCATACAATCTCTAAATCTGGTAACCTCTTTGGTAGGCAATCGTTGTAGACTATTTGAATTAATAAGGTCATTTATTGATAGTTTATCCTGATATAAATGCATAGGCTGATGATTTACATAATTCTTATAAATATGTAGGACTTTGTACCCTATAATACGTACATGATTATCTTTATTATACAACTCACATTATATAATCAGGTCTAAATGAGGAGGTGGTGGATCTATGTAGGAAGGCTAGGCCATCTAGGCAGGCTGAGAAGGATGGGCTAGCTGGGCTCATTGAGAGGGATGGATCATTTGGGAAAGATCTATAGGCTTTTATTTTCTCATCATTTTTTCAAATATAGCCTTCATAACTTATTAAATTTGATCACCCATAGACTATCCTGGGTCATTCATCTCAGATTTTTAGGAATCTCTTTATGGGTCTCTTTATTCATACTGTGATGAAAAAAACTTTCATAATACTCACACCAACATAATATCCTCTAACATATCTAGGGTTTTATGTCTTTCCTAAAGTAGTAGCTAGGATTTCCTTCCTACCCTCAGGGATAAAAGTTCCATGTTCCACTTTATAAGTTCATCCAAAAATGAAAAATTAAAATGATATATTAGTGTTATTAATTTATAAAATAAAAACAATAATTAAAAATAAAAAATCAATTTCAAACAATTCACTCAGGTACATCCTTATATTTCTTTGTAAGATATTTTTTATTTTCTTTCTTATCATTATTTTCTATTTTTGATGTTGAGTGGGGAGAGTTGGAGGACCGTATTAGATCTATTTCAAACCACTACTAGATTTAGCTCTTAATGCATCAAACTTTTGTACAATAATTTTCTCCTTTAGTAAATGATACCCTCTACATGATAGAGTAAAAGTGTATACATTCTTCAATTGTATCTCTTGATGATATGTCCTAGAAGTATATTACATAAAATTTATAAATTACATAACAAATTAATATATAATAGAATTTACAATTTAATGTAATTATATTACCATAAATGATTAATCATGTTAGCTAGAGACATATTTATTCCATGAATGTGAATCTAAAAACTCATACATGAGACATGGTTTTTTATTCTATAACCTACCAAAAAAATATTTTTTATCAATTTTGTTTTAAAATATCTCAATCGAACTACCGCTAAATATAGGAATATTTTCTTAATTTTCTAATCTTATTTCAAAATGATTGTCATCTGTAATAAAATAAAATTAATATTAGTCATGTTAAATATATTATATTTGAAAAATTATATAAAAATAATCTAATTGTTATATTTTACAATTACGGACTCCCAATACTGGTCTTTGGTTATCTTGGCGATAGTCTTCTAGTCAGTATAGAGAATTCTAATCCTACAACACCTCTATATTGTAATATAACTAGTAAAACTTATTTCATTTAGACCATTTGGGTTATTATTTTCACCACAAGTAACATTTAATCTATGGTTATCATGAGAAACTTACATTTTTGATAAATGTGTAATCCCACATTTGGAAACTCTAGAAATCAATATCTTGGTGGAAGCACAAGAATCCACTGCAGAAGGTTCATTAGTAGTCCTGTAATCATTTTTTTTTGTAAATTATAACTTTTATTTAATGAAGTAAATATATTAATAAATATTTGTTAATAAGGTAAAACATATACCTCGCTACATGTTCCCTTCCCTATGTGTCTGTCATTGAAATGGGAAAAATTTAATGATATTCTGTGTACATACATATTATTACAAATATCAATATTTTAAAACATTGATAACACAAATATGTAAGTAAAAAAATAGTTCTACACATATGTAAGTTTTAAAAATTAATAATCATGTAACTATTCTGAGAAAAAATATGCAAGAGAAACTATTATATAGTAAAATTATTTCTAAAATGATAGAAACATTAATAAATATAAATATTTCATTTGCAAAATATTATTTCTATATGCATAAATTTAACCAAAATATAATGATGTACGTCTTATTTTTTAATAAAAAAACACTTAACCAAAACTATTGAAAATAAAATTTGACACAAAAAATATAATTAATAAAATATATTAAATTATACATCCAATAATTAATAAAAACGTTTTTTTTAAAATATAAATTTCTAAATATAAATAAAATATAAGTAATTATTAGAATAATTGGAAGAGTAATTTAGAATTTTACCACTTCTATTCAATATTGTCATTTCATACAACATGGACATTGTCTGTATTATAGTCATTATTATCAACTATAAATCATGTAATAGGCGAATAATCCCCATATAAATCCATAACATCTTTATCATCCTCATCATCGAAATTAATTATTTTCCCTCGAATAATGATGGACCACTGATCATTTGATGGATCAATGTTATAAATTATTTTCTTTTAACATATTTTTATTCAAAATGGTTCATATTTTATAGTGAATCTATTTAACTCAACATGTGTAAATCCATAATCTGCATGTTCCAGACCACTATTACTATCAACCCATTTTCACTGAAACATTGTGACTCAATATTTAGTATATTAAATTTATCATAAATCATTTAGAACTCCAAAATATTTCATTGATTCCAAAATTGGGTTTTTATATTTTTTACTATAAAAATGATCTCCTTCAGTGATGACCATTAGCCCACAATTTTGAATAGTACTCTTATCATCCAGTTTTTTTTGTAAAATGTGTATCCATTAATATCGAAACCAGACCATGTGATTACATTAAGAGACACACCCCTTCAAACCATATCAATTTTTTTGATGTAGATATATCTATTATTACATTATCATTAAACCAAGAAGTAGAGTTATTTTTATACTCATTCATCATCCACTTCTAATTTCTTTTTAGATATCATACCTTTAATTCAGAAATATGTGATGATATATATATTATTGAACCTCATCAGTGTTGTTCAAGATGTATAAGTTTGACTACATGACATCATCATATTAAATTAACATTCCATTTAAGCCTAAAATCCATATAGCTTTACTATAAACTGTAATATGTCAAGACATAGGGAGACCAACATGCTTTACTTCATGAAAATAATCAGTACAAAACTCAATCTCTTATTATGATACATATTTTTGAACAATACGATCTTCCCGTCGATGACTAATTTTACAATATCCCTTCATAATTATCATATATAGTTAAAAAGGATACATCTACTGTAATTAAAAAGGCACACATATTCTTATCTTAAAAACCTTTTGAATCACCAGATGAACCATTATATAAAAAAATGTTTGCTAGAAATAAATTTATAATTGAAAAAGATTATGATAAGCTTAATTATCTAACATGTCTAACAAATTTGTATCAATGAAATTATTAAAAATGTATTTGAAAAAAATTAAATAACTCAGTTATTCTCTTTCTGACAGGTGCTGGCAATATACTATACAGTGTTACTCGTAGTAGTTGATGAATCAATACATGACCTCCATGATATTTTACAAAAATTAGTTTCCAATCATACAATGATACCAATTTGTTAACAGTTGAGTAATATCTGATGGGTACTTTAATACCATGCAAAACTGAAAAAAATTCATATTCTCACTCTTTCTTAAAGTGGGACAAGCCACAGGTAAATATGTTTTGTTTCCATTAATAGTGGGCGCTAACTCCAAACATATTCCCATTGATATCAAGAAAAATCTATCATTTAATACATATTTTTTCCTTTCATTTTACATCCTATAATGTTACAATAAAAATATCACATATGTTTTTCTTAACATGAATAATATCAATGTTATTTTTTATATCTAAAAATATCCAATAAGGTAGTTAGGAAAAATATAATTTTTCTTCCTAATATTTTCCTGATGACAAGAACATCACTTCTTTCCAAATATGATGTCAATATTTTTCACCATGTCATAATATTCTTAAATGGACAATGGTAGTGGGGGAATATTGTATTGTTATAAATTTTTAAATTACTTTTTCAATATATAAAAATGATGATCAATTTTCAAAAATATTTGAAGCCATAAGACAATGTATTTATTCTATTCATTAATTGATAATATGATTTATCTTATTAATAAAATGGAAAATCTTTATGTACCTTAACAATATATCCAAATAATTTTACATATGAATGAAATTAATTTATAGTAAACATTATCATAGCATGAAAATAAGTACTCTTTCTTTTGTGTGTCAAAAATTGTAACACCTGTCTCTCACAATAGTTTCAAAACATCTATCAGTGATGAAAGATATACATAAATATCATTTCATGCTTGTTTTAGTCCATAAATCATCAAGCTCGTCATAAAATACTTATATCATACAAATTTGTGGGGACAAGTTGTAAACTACTAAAAATATAGTCCATGAACTATATTGGCCACTTAAGCTCCGATATGGATTCATTCCATCTGTGCACAGTCCCATTCTGAGATTTCCAACCTCACTTCCAATATAAAGAATTTTTTTTTCAAATCTCTTACACTGTGGTGAATCATTAGGGTGACGTATGTTACAATCAGAGATGCTCTGATCGGTATTCTATCTTAATGTTTCCTGATCATTTTTATTTCCACATAGACACTTGAAAGAAGGAATTTCTAGTAGGATCCAAATTGATTTAGTTGTAGGTTTTATTTCGATAACTGAGAATGAATTAGGTTTGAATCTTGGTAATTATTGGAAGGAATTGTTTGAAGGTACCAAATTGATTTATCATGGGGTTAGATGAAAATACCTATGAATGAATCATAGTTTAATATTTCATCCATCTTGTAGTGTGATTTCCCACATTGAGGACATTTGGATAAATATTCATATTCCTTCCTCTGAAACACATAATCACTGTGGGAAACTTTTATCTTTGTATTCCCCAATCCCATTTTTCATAATATTTTATTTACATCATAATTGTAATTTGGAAGCTTGTTTCCCTTTGGATGTTACTCTCTTAACGTTCAAGAGAGTTAGAGAAACCTTTATCACTCTACCCATTTCTTTTTTTCAAGTTAACTAATCTTAAAACTGCTGATAACTTTGTGTATTTAGTGCATCCTAAGAATAATGGTTTCTTAGAATCTCTATACAATTGTTCAAAAATTTCTATTTTTTTATGGTTTGAACACCTAAATAGTGAATTAATTCTTCAATACAATAATCCATATAATTCTGAATTTTTTAATCAACATTAGATGTTGAATTTTATTTTCACTTACCATGACAGATCCAACATGTATAATTATGGCTAAAACTATATAAAATGTGATAAACATTGATTTAACTATAATTTACCAATATAGGATTGATGAATAATATGTTTGTTTCCTCAAATATAGGGTTTCTTTTGAGCATACTATTAATGAAGCATACATTCTAATTTCTCAAACATCGGTTTCCATAATAACGTAGGGTTGATGAACAATACTTTCCTAACAGTGTAGGAATAATAATCCATATGATTTTTTATTAATGTAGGGTCGATTCCTTATACTATGGTAACCCATGTAGGGTTGAGAATAATGCTTCCAGAATATGATAAAACACATTATGAATACTTCAATGAATATTTGTCATGGATCACTATCTTGAATATAATTCTAGACAAAATATTTCCATGAATATTAATTTCTTAAAGTTATCTTAGTGTAATTTCATTAGTAACAGAAATGGTTTATGTATTTGAGCATCAAAACAAAAAAAAATTAACTAAATTATTGAAAAAATATACACTCAACAATCTCCCAATAATTTATTATCACAAAATTCATAAGAAAAATAAATAAAATTTGAAAAAAATTCTTAGAAAATCGAAAATAAAATTTACATCACTCTATTTGTATAATATTTCATCTATAAATAAAACATCTCCACCAATACGAGGATTAAAAATTCTCATATTTTAAATGAAATGGTGATAAAAACATAATCTTATTAAACTATAAAGTTCTCCCATTTATAATGTTGCATACTTATCCCCATTTATTTTATCTTTATGATTTTTTATCTAGAAAACAATATTATAAAGAATATGTTTCTCTAACTTTATAAACAAAATAATAAAATATCAACATAAAAATTCTCCCCTATTTTGACATTAAAAAGCTAACAACATTAATTAACTCCCACTAAATTTATGTTTTCTTATACATAAATAAAATTGAATTTAAATAAAGACATTTCAAGATTTAGAAAAATATTATTTTTAAACTCCCCTTGAATCATAGAATAATGAATTATTTTAACAAACTTTTTCCGCAAGTAAAGAAAAAAATTGGTTCATTCTTTTATAAGAAATTTGAATTGTACAAATAAATTATGAAGGGAGTAATTGCACTATTTTTCATTATAAAAATATAATTAAAAACATTATATGAAATTGATTTTTATATAAAAAATAAAAACAATGAGTTTAATAAAGAGTAGACCACTCCTCTAAACCTTCTGAACTATAAATTTTTCACTTAAATCAGACAAAATTCGTGTTAGTTCTTATAATCTGTTTTGAAAAAATATGGATATTTGATAAGATGAAGACAAACACTATTTAACTATAAATAGATTAACATTATTAAGATTGAGCTTTGTAATAACTTATTTTCATAGAATCTCTATATGACTTAGTATTTCCACTTTTAAAGAATGAAAATATGCTTTTGAGATCGAACTATCTTTTAAATTATAATATTCATTTTTTCAAGAATCAAAAACAAATTTTGATACTAATTATTTTTATAGATAATCATATGACTTTTTAGATGCATCCAACCTAGCCTTTAGCTTCTTATTATCATTATTCAATGATATAACATTAAATAAATGAATTCAATAAGATATTTCAAATGAAGAAACATCTTAATATTTAGAAATATAAAATTATCTATTTCATTCAGAAGACATTACACATGAATCTCTGAAAAAAGAGGCTGACTGTTATTTCAATTGTTTAGGACAAATACCTTTTGTCCTCTTGTAAGAATGGTTTTCCTCTAAACATGAAGTACATGATCACTTCATCTTTCTACGAATTTTTTTAACAGTCATTTGAAGAAGTTATTTTCAAGAAGAAGAAGAAGAATAAAAATACTTTAACAAGAGTATGAATTGTTTGGTTTTGACAAAATACCGATGATGTTTCATTTTTTGGAGCCGAAAAATATAGAACAACCATTTAGAAAATACATGTTATGTAATAAGATTTTTGATGATTTCATAACCAAATAAAAATGTTAATAATAATATATATTATATTTTTTAAAACTAAAATATAATAATTTTATAAAAAACACCATATTTTGAACCTAAATATTTAACAAAAATGTTATATAATCAATACAAATAGAAACACGATTTATATAAAAAATAAGAATATTTTATTAAATATTTAAAAATAAACATCCTTTCCTGTATCACAATATTAGTGTACCAAATGTATAAAAATATTAAAATAAAATAATTTCTTGATCAGTTACTTTAGTACTGAGTATTTTTGATAATGAAGTACTTCAGAGTTGTTCACTCATTCAGTGGATACTTTAACATATATCGATTTATCGAATAGTTAAAAAATTTAATAATATTTCTTAGTGTTATAATCGTGAAAATATATCAAAATAAATTTATTTTTGGTAACCATATGATTTTGGGTCTAGTTGTGTTAGAAATTAAATTTTTAGTTAACCAAACATGATTATTTTTAGTATGAATTCTACAATGTAACAAATATTTTGAGAAATAAGAAATTTTAACACCGTAAATTTTGGGTATTATAAAACAAACAAAAAATAATAATGACCATTAGTACCAAAATATAATAATTTAATATTATACATGTTTTTACTATTTAATCCATGAACAAAATAATTTTTATATAGTTACAGTTTTCCCCCATTACTTCACATTCTAAATTTTCATTTCGGTATTTTATTTTTTTCCAATGATTTGATTTAAATATTTTTTTCCATTTATTTTCATACTGTAAGCCTATTTTAAATCATCAAATTCATCCATTGATTATTTAATCTTAATATTATGTAAATGACAATAAATTTTTGAATCCTTAGATATTAAGTCTATAATCTATTTCCATAAATTCAATTTATCTAATAGAATATTATTAAAATATTTCTTAACTCTTATATAGTATTTCATTAATGATTTATAATTGTCTTATGACATAAAACAATATATATTTAACTCATCATGAGAATGTTTTTAAAAAATTTAGCTTTGAGCGTAAAAGAATTGTACCTCATTAGTATCATCCATTATACATATAACTTTATTCTCAACCTATGAATTTGTAGGATTTTAACCATATGAACTAGAAGTATAACTCAAGATATATTTTTTTGGAATTATTGTTTTATTTTCTTAATTTAATTTCCTTTAAACATTGAGTAAAGGAAAATTATCCTTTTTATGAATTCTTCCCTTATATTCACAACATCTATCAGCTTTAGTGCCTTTTTTCTTTCTATACAACTTTTCAAATTTTATAGAAAGATTTAATAGATCTTTATCTCTTTCTATGCAATTTGAATTAGTTGAATCATCATTTTTATTCATGAGAGAGGATTATTCATTTTTTATATGAATTCTAGCTTCAACCAATATCTCGACTTTATACATCATCAAAGTATTTACCATGTCCTTCATTGTAAAAATCCATTCTGATGTAGAATTTCATATAGCTTCAGATATTCTATTACACTTAGGTGGTTGAAATTTGAATACTTTTAATTTTTGATCTTATTGTGAAATTTAATATCCTAAAGTAGAAACATTATTGACAATATTTAGAAACTTTTGATACATTTGATTGATAATTTCATTATCATTCATTATAAAAGTTCCAACCTTTACTTTTTAATTATTTTATCTTAAGTTTCTCATATTTTCATTTCAATTATAGGAAAAAGAAACTATATTCCATATCATATATTTAGTAGAACATTGAGATTCCTCATTTAATTCTTTAGTTCCTAAACCACACACAATAGAATTCAATACCGCTAAATTGAGATCATATTCTTATTCTTGATTTGTACACCAATATCTCAAATATTCTTGGTAATCTCATAAGGATTATCCATATTTAAATAAACCCTTATTACATGATTTTTTAAATAAATAATAATAAGATCTCTCTAGAATCCATATTTAGTAACATTTAAATATAGAGCATAAATCAGTGACATACCTTCTCTAGAATCTGCAATTTCACAACGTCTATGTTTGAATCTTAGTGTCAGGTTTATTAGAGCTAGTAAAATGATATATAAAACCTTCAGATACCAAAATGTTGATATCAAATAGGTAAATTAATAATATACCATAATATTCCTCCCTTTGATAGAAAATTTTAGGTCAGGATAGATATAATGAAGAAAAAGACATAATAGGGGGATGGATTGTGGTTTTCAAAACATCGACAGATTCAGAACACCTCTTTTTTAATATACCATTCCTCTACTTTTCTCTCAAAGAAGAGTGAGAATCAAAAATAAAAAATGAAATGAAAATAGATATGGAGAGTGGTTTAGTGCACAAAAACCCATTAGTTCACTCCACCAATGATAAACTCTATGATCTTTATGACTTTCACTAGGTCCTCTTATCCTAAGACCTTAAAAATCAACAAATGAGTGAAGGCAGTGGAATCCTTAAAAGAAATATAAAATCCATTTAGTTATTTTACAAGGAACAAAATATCCATAATTTAGTACAAAAAGTAGAAACTTAATATTGAATTAGTAAATGTAGCCAAAATTCAAAGAAATCAAAAGCCTTTGATTTTTTTGATGGTACAAGTTAAACTTCACAGTTTGTAGCAGTAACTAACTGATGAAATCAGATCTTCACTACAACATGACATCATACAAATCTTTAACTTTTTCAAAAGATTCATTCAAATGGAAACAAAGAAAACACTTGAAAAATGTTTAAGCATGATTGATTTTAATGTTTATCTTCACTAAATGATTCTTCATTCAAATAATTATTCATTCAAATACTTCTTCATTATTTCATAAGAATACTTAACAAATAATTTCAGTTGTAGTGATAGAAATAATAGTGAGTAAATTAGTTAGATCTAAACATTTTTGACTCTGAAGTGTATCTCTAAATGTAATGACACATATATTTTTTATGTATGTGAATATGTGTAAATTTAAAAATGACACCAATGAAGAACATCTCAATATTTATACAATTGATCAAACATCTCTAGGTCAAACCAACTCCAGAAATATCTCACAATAAGTCATGAATATTTTAATTCAAAAACATTTAAGAGAGTCATAACTTCCTATAATAATAGTAAATTTTTACTATATTAAATAAAATCCATTAAAAAATTCATAACAAGACTTTGAATCAGTCATAAAACATATATGATCCTATATTTATTTAAATCAATACCATTTTCGAAATATTGTATAATATCATGGATTTAAAACTCCATCTTTGAATAGTAAAATACAAGGTTCTTTCACGTGACGACAAAACACATAATGTAGGGGTGAGAACATACAGTTGATTACCAAAGTATGGTTGATGTGCTATACATTTGTTTCCTCAAATTTAGGGTTGATGAAATATAATTTTCGATTTCTCAATCATTAGGTTCTATACAAACATAGAGTTGATTAACCATACTTTCCTAACAATACATGGTTAATGATCAATACACTTTTTCCAAACTTAGTGTTTATTCATTATGCTACTCTTATCTATATAGGGTTAAGAACAATGTTTCTATAATACGATAATCCATGTTACGAATACTTTAAAAAATATTCCTCATGAATCGATGTCTTGAATATACATCTAGACTAAATTTTTCCAAGAATATTGATTTCCAGGAATTCACTTAAATTAATTTCATTAGTGAAAAAAATATTTATGTTTGTGAGTATCAAAACCAAAAAAGATATTAATTTTTTTTTGAATCAACACATACTCAAAAATTTTAATTTGATTTTGTAAATTTAGTGACATTATTTATAAATTTTTGGGTATTTTAATTTTGGTAGAAATATTCTCATGAGTCCAAATATTAACTACTTATGGAATGGATTAAGTTGATTATTGGATATTATTTTTTGATGTTAAATTATAATTTATCATACTAGATAAAATATGATAAAAAATTTTCTTTTTTAATATATTTAAATGATAAAGGAATGACTTATGGATATTTTGATAAAAGTGATTCTAGAATAAAAATTAATCTTGAATGTTAATCTCTTGGTTTAGGAATTGAAGAGGGGATAGATTTATGTAGAACCCAAGGGTTAGATTTTTCTTGTGAAATAAAAAAAAGTAATATTATTTTCTCAAGTGACTAACTAGATAAAAAAGGTACTCCTAGATGCTAGGAATAATATTTTTGGGGAAAAATTGTTCTTTTATGTTTCATACTGATAAATCAATTGTGTTTTAACCCATCACACATTTTTGGTTTTTGGATGGTTAAATTTATAATGACCATGTTTTCTAACACTATCCATGAAAACTTGATAGTTATATTTCTCTTCCACATCCAATGTTTTACTTCAATAAAATTCTATCCTATTCAAAAGCATAATTTTTTTGTGACCATTATAACCTCTTATTTAGAGATTGTTTTATTAACCCAATTTATGATGTGGGTTTCCAAAAAGGAATTTTAAAGTATGAACCTTTTTTTAGAAGTGCTATTTCAAATTGAGAGGAAAAAATTTGTTGATGGGGGGGGGGGATATTATAACACACTATGAATTTATGTTAACTCTTTTTTTAAATTTAATCTCTTCAATATCTTACATTGCATGCAACACTAAGCTTAAAAGAACATTGAAATATTATTATGTGATCATTATAACATAACCATTAAATTGTTGAAAATGAATAGTATTAAATATATTGAGAAATATATATATATATATATTTATATTCGATATAACTTTTTAAATTTATCTTATATGATATATATATATGTTATAATAATAAATGCACTTTTACGCATAAAAGTTATATTTTTTTAAAGTCAGTTATGTCACCTTTTAATGGAACAATATTTTTAAAACTAAATCTGGACACTTTTTAAAATTATATTTCAAAAAATAAAATCTATTATTTAAATCATAATATCAAAATTTAATTTAGATTAGTTTTTTATTATTTCTGATATTTTTCATTTCTTAACGAATAGTGAAAAATAATGCATTTTAATTGAAAACTGAGCTTTCATATAAATAATTTATAATGTTAAGTTATATTTTAAATTATGTTTAAAGTAAAATTAGATCATATATAAATTTAATAATCAAATTTATATCATTTTAACCATTTTTATATAGAATTTAGACATAAAAATTTACTAAACATTTGAAAATTATAACTTTAAACACCCATTTAAATGCCCCTTCTACGAAATTAAATTTTATTTAATTTTAGACACTTTAATGTTTTTAATTTTACAAAATTGATTTCATATTTGGATTTAAGAGTTATAAATTCATTAAATTGTTTCCTTTTATTTTTGGAGAATATGAATAATATCCTTGGTAATCTTTGTTTGCATGGTTAAGGGTAAATCAAGTAATAAAGGGTATAAATAAATATGATAAGGATTAGAAAATTATCCTGATACATGTATTAATTTTATTTTATGAATTATTATCTACTAAAATAATCATTTGGATGAATTTATGACCACATGGATCAACTTTAAAGTCATTAGGCCCCATATAGTATTTTATTTTATGAAAAGTAAAAACAGTCACAAAAATGTTTTTAATAAGTATAACATTTTTTATTTAGTAAAATAAAGAAGTAATATTTGAATAAAAGTAATATTTTTTAATATAACAGAATTATATTTATAATATAAATTTATTTTTAAATTTTACTAAAAAAATTATTACATTAAATACCTTCACAATATTTATACAATAATTATTTTATTAATAAAATTATCAATTAAATGATATTAGAATATTGAAATGAAAATAAGTTGAGATAATTATCGTCATAAAGGAATATTCAAGATGAAATTGATATTTATATATTTATTAAAATAATTATAGATATATATATATATTGTTTTATCAATATTTTTAAATTTCAAATAGTTGAATATTGTCAAAATTGACATTAATGATATTTTAAAATCAATAATATTTTATTAAATTATATAAAATTAATAAAACACAAAAATTCAAAAAAAGGATTGCAAAAATGTGGAAAATATTATCCATAATTCATTTATGGTTCTTTATGGATTTTATAGTGACAATATTTAAGATCAAGGAGATATAATCTAGGTTGTCATTATAACAGTTAAAAGGGTTAAATAAGGGATATAACCAAAATATAAGGGTAAGAATGTGATCTAAACTTGTATAAAAATTATTGGTTGATATTATTTTGACAAATAATTATCTTAACTTTTAAATAACTCATTTTGGCCCCATTTTTAATAAAAAAATAATTTATATTAATTTACATTAAAGTGTTTCTAAAAGTGTCTCTCATGTTTTTTATAAAAGGGAACCTCCTCCCTCACTTATTCACACCACATTGAGCCTTATATCTCAAACAAAACCTGATCATTTATATTATTAACATCATTATATGAGATATTGAGGTACTAGTATTCTGAAATGGAAAACTATAGATCCTTTAAGGAGACACATAAATGATGTCTGTTGAAGAAGTGGTAACCATGTTTACCAACTCCTTCAAGTTAATTTATTCTTATACTTACTTATAATATGTTTTATCTCAAACTAATATAATAAATAAAGTATCACATATATGTTTATATGTTATTATGATCATGGTAAAACCATATTCTAACTTTTTTCCATCCAATGAAAAATGAAAGTAATGCACGTGTGTACGTACAACTTACCATTTCCACACTATGGTTTAATTTGTTTTTCATCACCAATTCACTTGGGAGGGTATAATGATGAATATACTGTATATATATGATAATTATGACATGATATTTATTCTTTAAAAATTAATATACCATTATATTACTTACCCTTTCACCATTAAAGGAATTATACTATCAATCATGCATCTGTACGACCTACCATCTCCCTGTTGCGATGCGAATCATTTTCTATTTTTACCATTCAATAATGAATATAAAATGTATAAATATAGTATATATTACCTCAATATTATTACGAAGATGAAAAAAATATATCCTATTCACAAGAATTAGTACTTACATGGAAAACCATGCATAGGAAAAATGAAGCAGTAAAAAAATGAAACAAGGGTACTAATGAAATACTATTAATGAATGGGTGATAAGATGATATAAGAGGATAATATATGATATAATAAAAATTAATATGGTTCTAATGTAAATTAATAACTAGATTTAAATCATTATACATGATGATAAATCATGTTCAACCAAAGGAATGTATAATGTAAGGGTTTCCCATCTCACATTTACTTCCTTGAGACAAATGTCATATTATCCACTTATTATTTTTGCCTGAAATATATTATAACCTTTGATATATTATATCATTAATATATTTATCTTAATTATATCTAATTTTTAATTTAAAGTTAATTTTTTTATGTGTAAAATGATTCAACTGAGTATAATTTGTTAAGGGTTTATTTCACAATCTCATCGTTTTTTAGATTGTTTCTGTTTATGTCTCCATTGGGGAATATTAATCTTCCAAGTCCATGTTTTCTAAAAAAAATAAAAAATGATTTTATTATCATTATATTATTATTTAAATTAATTTATAATCATGTTTCATTTTTTAAAAAATAGTTTGAAGGTTATATTATATCATTTTCTAAAAAAGGTAATTTGAGACTTTTCTCACATAATACGGAAGGAATGTTTTTTTAACTTATAAGGATTGAGTGTAATATCCCACTATCATAATGCATTAATTATTTTAATATTACTTTACATCCTTAAATGGTTATTTTCCAAAAAAATTAATATTTCACAGTATTTTAAACATAAGTGATATTTACAGTGAAAAATGGAATTTTCCCCATGAAATATTCCAATAATATCTTTAAATTATTTTTAGCCATGTAAAAATTCTTTGTGAAATATTATTTTATTGATTAAATCTAATGATACTATTTATCATATTTATTTGGATTGTTTATGATCATTTTTACTAGGATGTATTGATATTCTATATGACTAGTTATTCTAATATAGACAATTATTAATTTGTTCACTTGAATTATTTATTCATGTGAGGAATGCATTAGACTTATTAAGTGATTAGTGGGGCCTATTGTAGCCCCTCAATGCATTAATATGTCTCATTAGACAATATAGACTGGGTTTTGGCCAAGTACTTATCCATTTTTAAGATTCTTATCACGAATCCTTGATGTTGTTAGATTGTTAGTGTGAAGACTCGATATTATGTTTCAGATGTCTGGAACTATTCATTCCATCATTATGAGATTAGTTATTTGTTTACATGTTATTATTTGATTATTATAATATCCATAGTTAATATACTATCTCATGTGGTTGTTTATATGGAATTATTTAATCATAACTTGTTCTGGCCATATTATGATCAAGTTATTGACAAAATTGAACATGTTTTTATAATTTACCTTTCAATTATTGTTATTTCTTATTTTAGGTATATTTATCTTTATATATAACTTTAATGATAATTTGAGCACACACATTTATATGTTTTATTTTGTTACAGATCTCCATGATGTTTATTATTATTGATAAGGCGGGTTACACTAAGGGGAATAAGGGTGTTCTCAAATATAATATTTTTTTTATCTAAAATATAATTTTAATTTAATAATATGTATCTAATTAACTATGAAAAATAATTTATTCAGTTCTTTGACATGGAATTTCTTATATATTATGACAATTTAACAATGTATGGAACTGGCTCTAGGATACTTGGTCGATCTCTTTATAGGGATTCTATATAAGATTCCTTTTCATCATGTTGCATAACCCGAACATGTCTAAACCATTACTAGATGTTACTGCTAGTGAAGATGTTTTCTATCACCAATATTGATCATAGGGATAGTGTGGATGACTATCTTCCCATTTTATTCTACAACTACTGAATATATTATTAGTACATTTTTCTTGATTAAAAATTATGTGAGGACAAATAAATTAATTGATTTTTATTAAATCTAGAACTATTTTATCATGTCCCAATAACCCTTAGAATTAAACATGGAATTTCTAGTTTCTAGGATATTCTAGTGGAAAGGATACATATTCCCCTTTAAAAAACCCCAAAAATGTTCGTTCAAGATACTTAATGGTGTTTAGGTAGGCATGTATTTACCAACAGTGGGCTTATAGTTTATTGATCTATTGAGTAGACTCCCTTATCCTAACATATTTACTTGTATTTCTTCAATACATTCCTCGAAGTTACATAATGTCAATGAAGGTCTACATATCTTGATGTAAAATGATTAAGTAAACCCATAACCATCCTAATAACTCCATCTTAAATGTAATCATCCTATTGAGGGTTGGTAAAACACTTCATTTCAAGGATTTTATTCCAAGTGAAGTAATGTAAGGGAAAGTCTGTCTTAATATTTAATTAAGGTATTTTAATTTATTATGCACATATTTTATCATGTTTTATCATTTACAATTCTTGTAAGTATTAAGTAAATGTTAGTTAATTAATTAACAATGTTGGATAAAACATTTATGAAAATCCATTTATTTAAATTTCCTTCTATGAATATTAATACATTTATTTATGTGATCATAGCCTTACATCCATAGAATAATTAATTGTATAGATACAAATAATTAATAAATTAAATGAATCATTCATGAGATTTATTTAATGGTTAATTTAATGAGGGGAAATTAATTCAACCTATATCCTAGGGGAAATACCTCTTTCTTTTGGTCTTAGAATGGGTTACATAATTCTACATGTCCACATGTGTAACACCTCGGTTGGAATCATTATGATTTTATCATGAATCGTCTCCACACACCTTCGGTAACATCATGGATTACAGGTATTTATAACTCAAATTTAGGTTAAGGAACCAAATTATTGGTTAGAGTGGGGCTACATAAATATCCATGGACACATAGGTCCTACATAATAATGGAGGGAGGGAAGACTCGATGGCCATTGCATTTAATTTAATAAAAATAATTTCAAACTGATGTAAAATTTTAAATTAGAATATCCAACACATAAAACGGTCTTGGTCACGATCATGAATTTCCATATATGCAACATATATGAAAAAGTAAATGGATTACATTCAATTATTATTTGTTATTTATATATTATGATAAACATGCTTGTATTAAATAATTAACTAATTAACTAATTAATTTTAATATTAATCACCATATAAATCCTTCTAGATGTAATAATCATAATGGAACCAATATAGAATAAACATATTTTTTTCAAATTTATTTCAACTAATTATTTATGGATTTAAAATTATATATAACCTTTGTTAAATTGTCCAACACATAAACTTCCAATCTATTGAATAAATTTTTAACATTGAAAAGATATATTTAATGTAATTTAATTATAATAGTAATTGGGAGACTTCATGGATTATATTGTCTAGCTACATGACTTGTACCTCAGTCTTCATGTATCTGCATCACATGACGGGGGCTTCGACATTTTTACTTGGCCAAAATATATGGAATGTACAAGCCAGCTACATTTTTTGCATATGATTCTCATGTTCCTGATATAAATTCCTAGGAAAATTTCTTGGATCTTAATGGGATCACAAAGATTATAAAGGATAGCTACATGTCAGGATTTCCAAATTCCATGTTCCCATTCAATCCACTAACAAACTCTTCATGTTATCAGGTGAGAGAATACATGAGGGGTGTTGCCAGCTACATGTTTTGTTTATCTAATGTCATTTGTGAAGATAAATCAGCTTGTATCTTGGGCATGTGGATTAATGAAATATAAATTGTACATACTGTATAAAAATATTGTATTTTATAAATGATTCATATTTTCAAGCTCACACAGTTTGACTGTGTAGAATGACCACACAGATTGCACGATTTACACCTCTAACATATGTAGACAACACAACTTGTAATTTGTATACACACAGTGTAATATGAATGTTGTATTCTAGGTTTTCCATTCGACACATGGTGTACACCACATATAATGATTGTGTGGAATGTCCTATATCTATTCTTATGGCTTGGTGTAGCGTACTCATATGCATAATGTATACTTCAACTACATTTCACATTACACTATCTTACTAGCCCAAAATTTGTAGTTCTCGATGGAATCTCTATACCTTCTTCTTCTATTCATTGATATTTAAGAAAATGAAATACATAAAGAAAAAAATTAATTTTTCAATTACATTTTAATTCAAAACAGGTTAAAAAATGAATAATATGAAATGAAAATTCAAACACGATTTCATATGGATCAACAATCAAACAATTAATTATAAATTTAAACGTGAAGCCCCTAATATAACTTGTTAATTCAAGGTGAAGTGGAAAAAATTAATACATGGGATTAAAATATTTCTTCTATGTGAATGTTGATCACCCAAAAATATCCTTTCATAATACCTTCATTTTGTTTTGATATTAGAATGATATAATCCCTCTGGAAATGATCCCAACATGCTCCTTGGATCTCTGAGTAACGCCAATCGATCTCCAGGATATAGTGTGGAGAATCAATTTCCCTTGACTATTCTTGTTGATTGGTCATCCTTAGGTCATGAATAGATCTATATTATGTTTCCCATTATACAGAGGGATAGATGAGGATTATTTGAGATATAATTTATTGATGAAAAAAATTATCTATTTTTTATTGCACACTGATACACCAAACATTATACATGAATGTATATTTATAGTTCTAGGGTTTATGTGACAATATTAATTTAACTGTTCTTTGGTAATTAATTAATATTATAACCTTTAATTAAATATCTAACCATTTCATAATAATAACATTAAAATTTTCTGGCATGTGCTATCATGAATAATAAACAATATAATTTAAAGGACTTTTTAATTAATATTTTTGACTGGACATCGTATTGGTCCATTAGAACACCTATTGAATTTATTGAACACCTGAATAAATATTTAATTAATTTATTTAATTCATCAATAATTATTTTTGGTATAAAAAAAATTAATAAAATTATTTCTTGTCCATGAGAATAATATTTATTTTTTTAAATAAATAAAAATATAATTTAATCTAGATCATCAGAAAGGCATAGTTTGTTGCCCTATAGGATTATTTCTCACTAACATTAAATGGGCTTTCATAAAGTCCAAGATTACTAACTATCAACGGGAAAGGAACCCTATAGAAAGAACATAATGTTTCAATGATGGATACTATATATGAATGCTCATAATAAAATTCAATCACATTGTCATAATATCTGACGAAGGAGGTTTCACATCCGTGTCAAAAACCTATATGGTCAAAAAATATTTTGTTGACTATCTAGAATAAACCTATAATTACTCCATAGACATAGAATTTATTGAAATGGATCTATTCTAATCAAAGTTCTGAGATATTAGATCCCGTAAAGTTGGAAGGGATAAATCCTAGGTTGACTTATCCATTAATGACATGTCAATCATGATGCCCCCAACACTCCTTACCTCGCAACAAACATACATTTTCATAGTTTTCATCATAAAATTGTATTCCGTGGTTCATGAAATTCATTAATGATAATCCTAATGTTTAAGTACTATTATATATTCTCCTAGATAGAAATATCCAATGAAGAGAAACATGCATAATTCGTACTGGTGGATCTATTCTCATAATCTCCTATCTTGGAGATTAGAAAGTGTGAACATCATGAGAAGATGTCTTATTTTATTACAATTACTCACACACAATAGTCTATATACTATGTGTCTCATCCTCATATGTTATCCAACTACTATAAATTATTTATGAATATCATCATAGCACATCCAGGATCTAATATTAGTGGGGAAATACCAAGACCATATTAATGTGACGTATACTCTTTGAATTTTTTTACATTATATTCATAAATAATAATAAAAAATATGTACTCATATGTTTTATTACTATTAAAAATATCAAATAAATGTAATAAAATTACAAATAGTTGGTCCTTGGACACCAACTCCAACAATGATCACCATTGTTCTCTATGCTCTTGTGATCCATGATTAGTGTGTTCAACAAGAGGGAGTCAAATATTTTCATTTCATAAGATCATGTCTAGAAAGGGAGTTACACCTGAATTAGAATCACATTGTGAATTTTATTCCTTGTCCGCTGGTGGATGGGGAAGAGGATATGAAAGTCAGGAGAAGTAAGATGCCCTGAAATAAAGGCTGATAGCATACTCTATGAGGGATGTCCAGGGATAATATTTTCTCCTCACTAGCTTGGGGATGAGGGTAAGGCTACGATGGGTAGTCAGGAAGGGAGACAGAGATTACCCTCTCTCATGTTCCGTAATATTTCCAAACCCTTGTATGTGACTTATTTATCTATTAATTAGAGGACCAAATTCATGAATACGGTTTGATTCACCTCAAATTTTAGGTAGCATGTGGTGAGTGAGTTTTAGTGCCTGAACCACTGCCACCCCCCTAAGGTTGGGATCTCTGTTACAATGATAATGAATGATTTTTAACATGCTGAGGACTCTAGGTACAGAGGAAGTTAAATCAGGGATGTAAATTACGTTGGGAATTCTTGATTGTGTTAAGGACATGCTGATGTGCCATATACCATGGATGTATAGATCTAGTGGTCGTGGGGATGTATCGACAATGATATTATCATTTTTTGGTGTGGATTGGAGAAAAACATGTGGATGGTTTATATTGGGGTAATATGAAGGAGAGCGGTATAAGGAATGAGTTCAGTGAGAGAGAAAATGTAAATACATATTCTGTGTATTATTCTTAGACTGGATGGGGTATAACAATGGGGTTCATTTTCAAAAGAGACTTCTTAACAAGAGGTATCCTTTATGAAGGATACCCCTTTTCAGATGACTAGATGGGTCCCCTTTTTCATGAAGGGTGACCCCTTCATGTTAAAACACTCTTCATCAAGGATTTCATTGTAGGTGTCTCTTTTTCCTTTACGGTATGTGGTATATGGATTACTTGAAGAGATGGAAGTTTCTCAATAAGTCTTCTCTTGTACATGAGTTGTCTTTTTTCTACATAAACTTCTATGTATCCTCCATATATCTTCCTATCTCAGGGAGGATATTTGGGTATATATAGGTACCATGGTAATAACTACCTTCTTGATGTGATTGGACACAAATAATATCCAATGTTATTAGGTGGAAAATGAATGTCACCTCACATTGTGAACACTTTTCATTTTTGGGAGGGAGTTTCATATTTACAGCCTCATCCCATAAATGAATTATCATTTGTGTGGTGGGTTGGATTACATCCTAATAAAAAAATGATTTTCATTTTTGGGGCATGAGAAATTATCGACTCATGCTACAAACATCTTTCATTTATTGAGGGAAGTATATGGTAACCATATCCCACCAAAGACATTCATTTATGGGGATTCAATGTGAAGCAATGATCCAACGAAGAGTTACTACCACAAATTGCTTTTTTTCTAGCACTAGGTTTTATCAGTTCTATACAAGAAGTTCTAATAAAATGTTAGCATTTTATACTGTTAGCTAAAAGCACTGATAAATGTAATATTTATCCGCACTAAAACAAGCACTAATAAAATTGAACCATTTATCAATGATATTTTTTTGTGTGGATAAAGGATAACATTTATGAGTTATTTAATTATTGATGATAAAAACATATAATAATTTTTTTATTAAAATATTCAAAATTGTAAAATTTATATTAAAAAATTAATCTTTATTTATATAATTTAATTAAAAAATGAATGCATAAAATTAATATTAATATGATATATTGATGTATATATATATTATAATTCAAAAAAATATATAAATATAAATGATGAATTTTTAATATGTGATATTTGAACATATATATTTATATCAATTTCTGCGTGCATATATGTCTATGCATTATGTTTGGTGTGTGTGTTTTCTGTATATGTATATACAGATGTTGTACATTTACGAAATTTTGTATGTGTATGTATATATATCTGCATGTGTACTTGGGATATACATATATATATATATATATATATATATAACATGTGTACATATGTATATGTATTGAATATACTTAGTTAATTATAAAATTATAAATATATATATTGTCTAAAAAAATAATTATAAAATTAAAAATAAATGAATATATATTGAAATAATCATAAAATTATAATAAATATATTAATTATATTTATAACAATATATACTTATATATTAAAAAATATATGTATAATTATATAAATATATATAATTATATGAACATATATAATTATATAATTATATTTATAATTATATATCAATAATGATAAATATATTAATTTATAATTATAATTATAATTAAATTTATTTATATTTAAATAATAAATATATTTTTAATATTTATAAATATATACTTATATAGTAATAAATAAATAATTATAATGATATAATTATACTCAAAATGGTGTTAACCATGGGATAAAACCCATGATACCAGAACATTTATTAATAAAAAGAAAGTGCAAAAGACACATAATGTGGGGGAAAGCAATACGATCAAAGTTGTAGTACCACCAAAGAAAAAATACCATTCAGCCACCTCCTTTTATGTTTGTCACCTCTTCATCAAGAGTCTCCCTTTCCTCTAGGATGTCTTCTACATTTCCATTTCATAGGATATTTCCAGGTGATGTCATGCTCATCCATGCATAGCGAATCATCACCCTCAAGATGAGACTCAATATCAAAATAATATCAAGTGGAGATTTTTTTAATTGAAATAAAGATTCATCCTAAGGGTTACCTATGTCCTCATGAATGGTACAAAATATTTCATGGAACATATCCCTAGTCATATACCTATTAGAAAAATTAAAAAAAGAATGTTTATTTGGATCAAGATTTTGTGTGACAATGGAAATGTTTGTCACCTTCCCTCTTAGCATATCACCAAACACTAGGTCACCTGCCACATCCTCATTACCAACTTCTTCATCCTTGTCTAATCCCTTTCCTACAAAGGGTGGTTGTAGAATACTTTTCCTATGGGTAACCAGCTGATAACCCACATCATCCACTAAAACATTTTTTTATTTATTCAAATTTCACTCCTTATCCACTACATCCTCCACCAGTACATTAACTAAATGTTGGAAATCCATAGGTGTTGTAACATGGAAATAATTAATAGTTTCTTTCCCTAGAAGGTTGGCCGTAGTTTCATAATGATAAATTTCAATAGCAACATTTCCTTAACCTTCGACCTCCATCAAAGAACTAAGGCCATCACCTTGGGAGAGCTCATTGAGGTTACCATCACTATCCTTATTGGCACCAGAGACCACATCTATGTCACAAGTCGATGGGCACCGGTTGAAGTATCAGGTCCAATTAATTTCACATGTCTATAAATCTATGCTGGAAAATCCACGGTTCCTCCAAAACCATTTATCCCTAATTTCCCACCTATGGGTTTAGCTAAATCATGAACATGTAGTTTATGCTAATAATTTTCATTTTGATGAACCTAATTTTTATAGTTAGTACATCTCAACCCTCTATGACAGATTTTATTAATATGCCCGATATAGAATAAATTAGCAAAAAACTTAGGAAAATACTCATATTAAATATCCTTCTCAAACATAAATTCCGCAATGACCAAATAAACAGTTGGAGCTAACATTTAATTATAATAAAATTCAACCAAAATTTCTCACATAGTAACCATACCTGACCAAATTAGTTTCATTATAAAATTTAATTGCTATACCAATACCAAAATAAATGTCTCTAAGAATAATTGGATGCAAAAAAACCCCAGTTTAGTCCTCTCACCCAAATCTTAGAATAAAGGATAGATTTATTGGCCTAATACGAATCAAAACTGGGGTCCTAATCATGAAATCTGAGGACCCCTAGCATGAGATTAACATATGATTAGCTCTAATACTTTAGTTTGAGCTCATATGAATTAAAAGTAATATGAAAATAACATAATATGATCAATAAAATATGCCATTCATGAAAACCCCAAATACAAACCAGTCGATTCCTTAGTTCTTCTAGCTTCCAAGGTTCTCTCTTCATCTTTGAAGCGATTTATGAAATGATAGAATGTTTTCGAGACTCTATCCACTCCTAAAAGTTATTTGGAATAAATACAAGAAATAAAAATCCCATTATTATACATTCACATAGGGGTAGAGAATTTGAATGTGAGTAAGGGAAAGATATCTTATTAGAAGCATTCTCAGTGCATGATGCAAAAAAACCTTTAGGGTTTTGGGAATATAGGGATTCAAATGTGTCAAATCAAGACTATATGACTTTGGATATCGATCTTCATCTCATGAGTATAATCACACCTCCTGTGAACCTGATTCTACCTACACCACCTTCGAAATATTAATAATAACTTCCATCAGGATAGAATTCAGATGTGAAAATTAGGGAGCTCACGACGCGGGAACATCCTTCAAGGCATCATCAACCATCGAAGCGGGATTGACTAGCTTCGGATCATGATCCCCATCAGAGGAACATATCCGCACATCCTGTTATCTAGACTTGACCTCCACTACCTTTGGAGGATCAGAAGGATCCTCCACCAGAAGAGAAATTAGATCTGAAGATGAGATCATCACAACAAGAAACCCTAATCGCCATTTTCACAGTGAGGAGATAATAGAAGCCGAATCACCATATTATATAATTATATATAATTATATATAATTTTATTTGTATATTTAGAATTAAATAAAAATATTTATAAAAATATTTATTTATAATTATAATAATAATAAAATAATAAAATATTTAAATATTTAACAAATTATAATAAACATATTTACATAATAAATATATTTATTATATTAATAGTTATATATATATATATATTAATATATACATATATGATTATATAAATATATTTATATATATAATATTATATAATTTTATTTATAATTTTATACATATATATAATTATATAAATATATATAATTATTTAAATATAATTATAATTATATAAAAATAATTATAAATAAATTAATATATATTCAAATAATTATATAATTATAACAAATATTTTTAATTAATAAATATATTTATTATATTTATAATTTTATATCCTAATATATTAATGAATATATATCATTATATAAATGTATATATATACAATTATATAAATATATATAACTATAAATATATAAATATAATTATATAAATATATCTCATTATATAAATATAATGAAATTAAATATAAATAATTTTTAAATATATTTATTTATAACTATAATAACATATATAATTTTCAATAATTAAAAAATAATAATATATATACTTATGATATTTATTAGATTTATAATTATACATATTTATATATTAATATATATATATATAGATATATAATTATATAAAATTATATAATTATTTATAAATATATATAAATATATAAATATATAAATATTCTTAAATATTTTTACATATTATTATAATTAAAAAAATTTGAAAATATATTTAAATAAATATATATTTAAATAAACATAAAATTATAATAAATATATTTAAATGATAAATATATTTATAATTATAAGTATTTTTATATAAATATATTAATATATATAAATATATTAATATATATAAATACATAAACATATATAAATATTGTTGACTCCCTCTAAATGAGCATCAAAAAATTAACAAGGGAAGTAATACTTGGATATGGGTATTATTTTCCTTACAAAAGAAATAGAAGAAGAAGGCAGTTGAAACTCGCGGATCGTATAAGCCTCCAAGAGGCTTGTGATCGCTTGAACATTATAAGGTCACCCGGATGAACCATGTGTAGCATATAACCTATATCAGATCCCACAGAAACCCATTCAACAAGTCCTATTGCTCTTGTGGAGACTCTCTGGATAACCAGTGGTAATGTAGTGACATCGAAATATGCTCTCCCAGGCCATGCTTTTTAACACCAGCGAGCGTCTGAAAACACATCCAAAAATACTACATAAATAAGAAGAAAATATCCAAAAGTTGAAGCCCTATTGCGATTATAAAACTTAAAGGATGGGTCACTGATGTGGTGAATTTTCTTTTTAACAAAATTCAAGAAAACTTGCGAAACCCCAAAGAATTTTAAAATAAAAAAAGGAAATAAAATGGGAGGAGACAGAAAATAATCGTGGTTGTATATGACATGTGACGAGCCCCTGGCGGTCTGAAGGTCACCGTGAGACTCTAACGACATCTTGTGAAATACTGTTGGCTTGTCATCCTCATCGTGTGAAAATCCTTGAATATGTCTAGGTGACCTTGCACTTCCCTTTTAGTTCCCTATGGAAAAAGGAATTATATTTTCTATACATTGATCACGCTTCTCCATAAGACCATTATTGTCAGTGCGATGTATTATCAAGAGGTAGTTTAATTGTCTTTAAAATTACTCATTAAATCTCTCTTGACCCCCGACCATTGGAAAATAAATAAATGAAATAAATAGAAGAGGAGTTGGGATCCTCTCATGGTCATAAAAATATTATGATGCGCTAAGGATTTCCACATAATGGGTTCATGAGACTCCCTGATAAGCCGACTGGATCCTGCTATGCTACTCGACAGGCCATCCTTGTCTCTTGAAATGTCCCATGCAAGGCTTAGAGCTTCTCACCTACACCATTCAAAAACCACTTTAATATCATGAGTACTGTGGACATGTCAATATGAAAAATAAGGAATTCCTCTCGCATAACCACATGATTCAACAATTCCCCATTAATTGATGATAATCTAATAAAGGAGGTTTTGAGGGGAGAGACTCATAGTCACTAAAAAATAGGAGACACCCTCAGAGCGATCCACAATAGAGACTCGTGAAGACACATGGTGTCAGAGCCCTTCGTTGACTCCATCCTGGACCCGTGCGATACACACCACACAAACTAGAAAACAATTGAGATGAAGAGCCCTATAAATCCCCCATAATTGACTGAAAAATAAATATGATCCTATTGAGACCAAAAAGATTAACTATGGAAACTATTCACAGGTGCTAGAGTGAGTCTCTCATAGTAGCTGATCTCATGACTGAAAAGTATTCTATCAGGTAATAAACTAATGAACAACCAATGTGATCATGTGTTAGGAATATAGCAGTTCACCTGATCACTCGTATCTCATGTGATTGACTTCTGGAATGACATGCAAGGAACATCCCACATGATAGATAGATCTCATGAGAATTAAAATAAACTAAAAATTAATAAATTAGATGCATTCATAATATAAGGGGTAGGAAAAAAATACAAAAGGTAGAAGACTTAAGAAAAACATGGTCACTAACCCTCATGCACTTCGTGTGAGCCATCCAACACACGTGACATCACCAGGGATTGTCACTCAGATTATACATCACTCTTTTGGCATACTATTTGGAACATATTAATCCTCTAGAATTGTCAAATAAATTCATACAACACCCCTTAGGCATGTCACCTTAGTCTCGTGAAGCCCTACTGGCTCATCACTCAAGCCATGTGATGACCTTCTTGACATATCAGCTGAATTAGATAAAGGAAATACTTTAGGTTAGCTAAATCTCACAACAGCACCAGGGCACATCAACTGACTCTTTTAGTACCCTATGGGCATTCCAACTAGGTCTCACAATTCCCTCCCGACATATCATCCATGACATGCGACACTCTCCAAGACATGTTACACTGACTCTTAGGATACGCTCCATATGTGTAATCGATATCTCACAATGACACCAGAGAAAGTCAGTTGGATCATGCAACTCCCACAAAAAAATCCATCTAGGACATGTGTTGGCTTCCCAGACACACTACCATAGTCATGCGTTGTCCTCTAGATAAAAAATAATAATCACATGACAATCCATTAGATATTTCATCCAAGATATGCAAGGTCCTATAAAAAAGTAAATTTGATAACATTATTTCCTTTTAACATGCCAGGAATACATTCTTTCACATGCCAAATAGAAAACTGATACACATTTAACATATAGTCAACACATTAATGTTAGGAAAGAATACCGGGTCAATAGGTAATCCTAGGTCTTGATAACATTTTCCACCCTCGATGTGTAAGACCGAACCATAGGGAAATTTTAGTGTATAAGCCTTAATATACTGAACTATGAGAACTTTGATTCTAGTAATAACCTTGATACATTGGATGCCTCCTTGAGTCCCGATATCCATGTTATAACATATAAAAAGTTGTATTAGTACAAAGATCCCATATCTATAGGAAATGAGACAGATCATTCTCCATCCATTTTTTTCTCACACTGAGTATAGATCATGTAGGTTTAAGGAGATATAATATTCATAAAAGTTTCATTATATGCTTCTACGAAGGAAAGGGGTGACCTCTATGTGTATACCCTTATTAGGGGAACTATGAAGACTCTGATTCCTACCATAACCAGGATACATATAATTCCTTATTATGGCCCAAGTTCGAACACAAAGAGACATCCACCTCAACATATGTTCTTCCATGTCTCCTCTATTTCAACAATCAGGACCCAATCATTCCTATGGGATGATTATCTTTCCTCATACACCAATGGAATAAGAACATATTAAACTATGAGAACACTGATTTATGTAATAACCAGGATATTTAGGATGCCTTCCTAAAGAAAAAGCTCAAATAAAAATCCATTTTGATGGAATCCCTATGTCTCTATTATTTCAACCATCAAGACCCAATCATTCCAATAAGATGATCACATTACCTCATCCCTTAGTGGACTGCTAAATCAACCAAACTATGATAAATCTGATTCTCTCTCTAATTAGGATATGTGGGATGCCTCTCTAAGGCCGGAGATCCATGTTAAAACATCTAGGGAGGCATCCCAAAACATTAGTCTCCCCAAAAATATAATGAGGATAACCACTTTCTATCCCTTATTTCTCACACCGACCATAGCTCATGTTGGATTAGGGAGTTGCAATGAAAACCTCATTAACATCATGACTCTCCACCAGTTAGAGAAATCCAAGTATGTAATCCCTGATGAGTGGCATGATATGAACACCCATACTCATAAATGTGTATCTACCTTGGGGAAAGTCCCAAGGGCATGATTGAACTATGATTACTATGATTCCTTCCATAACCAGGATAGTTAGGGAATATCCTCAAGGATTGAGTTAAAATGTTTTCTACCTCAAAAACCAAAAATATACCATATCCTCATGATGTTAAACTACTTAGGTTTAATGAAGTATGTGGGTTTTGATTCCTACAATAACCAGGACATTTAGGATGCCTTATAATGGCTCAATCACCTAATTGGAATATTAAACCACATCCATTTGTGGAATCATATTCCAAAGAATTTGTTAATATGGATTTATTATATAAATAATCTACCTATCATTAGAGAAATTGATGGGGAATCTTAGATACATACATATGGATCCATTAATGAGACCCCATTTCCTTTTATCATTAATGAGATCCCTTTTATTTTGTATATAATAAGATTTATCCTTTAATCATTTTGTTATGGTAACTGGTCTCGTATTGGGATTTGAAAAAAGATTCACCAATATATCTTAAATCTATAAGAGAGTCCCAGAGTAGGCAATAATTCCCCCCATAAGGGTTCAACGAGCCCGAACTCTAATCCTCTCAACCAAGGTGAGTCCCTAAGTGGTATTGGGTCTAAAACCCCAACTCATAACCAACCTTTGTAAAAGTTGGTTTATGCCTAGTTATGGATGAGGGATCCATTAGAAGTTTCAATTAACAATCAAAATTACATGATGTCAATAATTTTGTAATAAATCAAACCCCCCACAATCAACCATCTGGCCCGACCGAGCCCCCCTCAATGAGGGTTTCCCCCAACATCTATTATCCATAAAAATAGAAATGGATAACCCTACATGAATCTCTATAATAAAAAATTATACAGTTAATTCATAAATCCAATTTATATTCAAACCATAAGAAAACAAAAATGGTGAAATCGACATTAATCTCTCAACTTATATAATGATCGGAGAATCTTGTATGAGGTATTTTTTTTGCATACTCTATACAAAAAATGAAGTAAGACTGGAATGATCTTATATATGATCCTCAATATACATGTTTCTCAAAAAATATGTCCATCCTCATTTTGAAAAGTCCAAATTAGCAGAATGTACAGATCAGGAATAATAGGATAATTGTGTTAACCATGCATATCTGATTGAGAACATCTTTATTATGGTATTGCACAAATCAAAGACTATGTTTCCTATTAACTGTGTGACTGTGGATACTACGATCATAACTAGAACTCTTATATGAGAAGATGTAGTCTACATCAACCAATCGTTCTGGAAAATAACCTACGACTACATCCCCTATGAGTCACAAAACAATCACACCTTATCGACTACTCCAAAGTCATGTGGAAACCACATTGTCCTAGGAGTACCACCAATATTGTAAAATCTAAAACTCAGAATATGTTAGTGAGGTTCTCTTGGAATAGAAATAGGAATGTTTGGGTCACCTAGGGAATGATACAACTAATCTAGTGACCCTTGTCACCACAACCAATATTTTCAGGTTCTTAGCAGCAAAACGAGAAACTTCCACATTCAATATATAATGAAGGTGGACCATGAAGCCAAATATAGATTCCTTCGGGTTTAGGGGACAACCAAGAGGGCCCCAACTGACCAAAATTTCCATCACCATCCCATTGGTACATACCAATCACCTATTTAGGGTGCAACCCGGCATAATTCTACCTCGAACGCCCATAAAGGGGAAACAAAGTGGTCTCATCAGTGGAAGAAGGTAATAGATATCCATTATAGGGCTCATATCCCCACACCTTCTGATGAGGCCTTCTAGTATATTTCTGTAATAACCATCAAGTAGGATCATATTCCTACTCAATCAAAATATGTTTGTGGGCATATTACCGTAGCAGGCATAGAGAAGGTGCATATCCCTACAGTCGTTCATGAATCCCATCATAATATTCTAATGGAATAAGTAGGAAAGAAGTGGGAAAATATCCCCACATAAATGGAATATATTTGATTTTATATAGTCATGATGGAAAATGTGAAGGCTTGTATCCATACTCACAGTTTTAAAAAATTCCAATATATTTTAGCAACGGCTGAGGAACTCCATATGGATATCCCGACACTAGTACATATTAAGGGGAAGGTGTATAATCCTATCCCTACTACCATGTCAAATCAACACTCTGATCATTAAGAACAAGTGGTTGTACTAGATCAAGAACACCATTTTTCTCTAATCTTGGGGGATTATTAGTATATTCCAATAAAGGACAAGGCATCAGACCCGGATCATACTCTTGTTCAAACCGAGGCATACCAGGTGTGAGTGGTACATGCCTCAGGATAGGGGCACATGACTGTTAAAAAAAGTCTAGTGAAATATTCCAAAGGCCTAGGATCAGTCTCATGTCCTTGTTCTAGTTAGGGATAAAAATGTGAGAGGGTGTCAAGTCTCAGAATGATATCATCTTCCAATTGAAGAAGTCCAACATCATACTTCAAAGGCATAAGATTGAGCATATATCCTAAAATTGGGGATAACCAAGTGAGAATGGAACAAGCCACAAGACATTATCATATTACTGATAGTGAATATTCTTGGCATACTCCAGCATATCACAGAATCTAAGTGCGTATTCCTAATTCCATCAATGAACGAATGTTACTACATCATTTTGAGGCAATATAGGAGGAGGCTCATACAAATACTCCCATTCTATAGGTAAGTCGGTATATTCTGACATGGAATGCATATTTAGACTAGGATTATATTCTTATTACAGTAGGGGATCACCAGGTGAGGGAGGAACATGCCACATGGTAGGTTCATATTTCTTCTATGAAGGATAAGTGTCATATCCAAAAGTCTCATGGTTCGGATCAAACTCCCATCTTGACTGAGTATCACCAAGTGAAAATGGAACATGCGTCAGGTTAGGCTCATATTCCTATTAATAATGAGATAGATTATTGGAATACTCTAATAGCCTCTTAGCAGAAGAAACATATTCCCAAAACACCTTATAGTTTTAAGGAAGTTCTAGAAGCCATCATACAACAGACTCATATCCCCGAACCATTTTAATAATGTAGGTAAGAATATTCCAATCATGAAATAGATTGAGGCCCATATTACAAATTTTTTGAATTCCATTATCCTTGAGGTCATTGGATACATAGTCCCAAATTCCACAAGGGTTATTCAAATCATAAAATGAAGAAAAAGATGCTCATTACAACAATATTTCTCTATATGGTAGTGTGGAGATGGACCATAGGGACTCTAATCCTGAAATCCACCATGGTGTACCTCCCCATGATGATATCTCCCACAAAATTGGATACCCCCCTTGAACATATACCTCCTTATAGATAGGTGTTCAAAACAATAGCACCTTCATATACAGAGGTTCTTGAAACATTGGGGTCAATAACATATAGTTCCCCATCAAAATCTAGTATCACTACCCTCTAATCAGCAGGTGACCATCAGAATCATCTTATATGGTCTGGTTGGATGGAGTTTTGTATTTATGATGAATAGGTGTCCTACATTGAAATATGGAGAGAGTTAGCCAGAAATAACCTCCCCATCATGTTCTGGACCCTCACTACTTCTTTCCATGATATCTCACATGAGTAGGAAATGGATTGAATGCTTTATGTATGCCAAAAATATGTGGTCTATTTATCCGTGGCTTATGGATAGATGCCCCCTTTATCCAGGATATGAGGGTCACCTTCAGATGATAAGGATATATAGTTTTTAGCTAGACTTGGTCTCTAAATCTATGGTGTGGAATCCAAAAAAATAAAAGCATAATGGAAATTTGTATCACGCTTTCCACCACTGTGTCAAAACCCTTTTAAATCTTATTTTTGAATCCACACCAGGCATATGTATTTGAGGATAGGAAAATTATAGAGCATTAAACTTTTTCCCACCACTATAATAATATAACCCATTAAATATGATGTCCTGTAATGCTATTTACTTAAAAACAATCAAGGGACCAGGAAATTTTTGAGATATTTGGTCTCTTTAATGGAATTACCCAGCTTCAACGATGTCTTGAAAGCATGGAAATTTGTAGATGACTACCAAAAAAATCACACTAGGCCCCTCAATGTAATAAGAATGTGTTCCAATCATTGAAACCAATGTTCTGATCACCCAAAATTTTTTTCTTAAAGAATGATTCTCATCATGGGTGGCCATCATGCCTAGTTCCTTTGTGAGCATAGTTGTGCCACATCAAAAGGGATACAGTAGTAGCTTCCAGAGAAACCATCCATGAGTGGACCCATCCCCTGGGCCTGGGGGAATATTTTACACCATCTACATCCCTTGGTAGTAGCTGTGAACAAGCTTCCACCCAATGGGCTATTGGGATTTATATATCAATCACCATAACTGGGTTCATCATCCCCTAAGAGGACACTGGGAACATCAGTGGTGATTCCAAATTTATATCTTATTTTCCATCCTAAGAGTCATCAAATCCCCGACTAGAGGCATTAGATCATCGACAAAAGGCCAATAAATGAAAATTGTGGCCTCGAATAACCCCTACCCATAGGCTGGGGTCATTTTCATCAACAAAATCACAAAAGAGGGAATTGATCTTCTCCTAGATGGGAGTAAATGATCAATGGATGAAATCCCACCTGTTCCTCCTACTGTAAGAAAAACCTCAGCAATTTGGGCCCCATTTAGAAAATATGTCTGAAAACTCTCTCAAGGTCACATATCATAGTACAAGACAAGAGGAACATAAAAAGATTTGATCATACCCCGCCAGGGTCACAATTTAAAATGACCCTAATGGACGAGGGGTCAAAGAACTACCCTGAAAAAGGTAGTGCATAATCTACATGTTGCATCGAAAGTAATATCACCACCACTACTTATTGTTATTCCTATATAAATGTTATCATTTTCAATATGGAAGACATTGTGAATTAGGACACAAATGTAGTGGGTTAAAAAATTGAAAATATTCCCCAAGAGGAGGGTGATATGGATACACCAACTAAGCCTGCAAGCACCTATAATCAAATAAGGTGCCAAAATCCAAAACCTTTAAATAACAAGCTTCCACAACTCTAGAAAAACACTTACAATGAAAAATGGAACGGTGTGACCACATCCTAATCACCACCCAAAATAGTTGAGGTTCCTTCAATGGAATAATAGTTTTCATAATATGAAAGTGAAATAAAAATTCTCTAAAAACTCAAAACTGTTCTACAAAGGGGAAATATCCCTACTGGGTATTGTCTTAAGGCCAAGACAAACATCGCTCATACCAAAAGAGACGACCTACCATAAAAAGTATCATCTCAGAATAAAATAGTCTCCAAATACATGTAACTATCCTAAATAGGCATGGAAGTCAAAAATAATCATGAATTCCCTCCATTGTGATGATATACTCTCCATTTCCAGGGAAATCATTTAGTCATAGGATGAATTTAGAATTAGTGGGAGGCAAATGTGGGGCCACCCCATACACCCCTGATCGCTCCAAGTGGAAGGGAGGTAACTCAAACACCAAAATCCCCAGAGCAACGTAATATCATTTATACTATAGCTACTCCAATGGAATCCACGTAAGGGAGACACAGACCTGTGAAACCTGAGAGAAATCCATACCCTGAATATGTGGAAAAAATATTTATTGCACTGAATTTCAGCCACCCTACCTTATCAATAATTGAAAATGTGTGTGACCCCGAAAAACATATCACACACTTTTTATCCTAATTTGGGCCAATGATAGGCCCTAGAGACCAATAGGAGGCCACAAAACTTTTTTGTTTTTTACAGACTCTAAGAGAGCCAACCTTTTTTTGGTACACCAGTCTATGAGAAATATAGTTTGCAGGATGGGAATACCTTTTTCATTTGTTAATATAATAGTTCATATCCATGATAAAAAACATCAATCATTTTCCTAAAAACCTAAAATAAAATAGAAAATGAAAGAGTGTATAACTTCATAGAAATATGGAATGGACTGCCCTATTTTCTCAACATCCCCCTCTCACAGAAGAAACTGCTAGAACTCTATGATGAAAATCTCTAAGATGAGTTACAGATACCTCTAATACCAATGAAGTATTTAGGTGGGTTCTTCATGTTCATATATGTGTCACAATGTCTCTAAGATTCCATTCAGTAGACTCATTATAAATATCAGCTCATGCACACTATAGAGGGAAACAGATAGTCTATAAAGATGATGCATCTGTCACTCTAGAGGCAACAATGGTGCCTATCCAAGTACCTAGGTAGGTCCCAAACCACCAAAAACCTCCTATCTAGTGGATAAAACTACATAATCTCTCTATTACAGAAGTATAAATAAATATGGGATGCTCAATAATTTAATAATGGATGAATAAATCATACTCCTTACAAAATAAACAAGTCCCAAGTTATTTTTTGGCGTCCATGGATAACAACTTTATCACGATACCGCATCCCAAGAGGCTTTATGAGTTTAAAATCACACACTATCTTGAATAAAACCTTTTCCATAGAATTATGGGTCATAATATCAAGGAGTTATTCTTCTTAAATGTATTTCTTCAAGGAATTATTAATTATGGACAAGTGGTGATAGATAAATCCTCATAGCATGTGGCTTGGATATCTATTTACTGAACAATAGATGAATATGGTTGGTAGAAGATTCAAACTAGGTATGCATGAAACTTTGACAACTAGATGAATCAAAAAATAGTTGACATCGCTCATTCCACGTGGAGATCACAGCTGCGCAGACCCAAAATAGCTCCACCACCCTAGGATGAAACATTAAATATACATCCCAAGAGAAGTCATAACCACCATAAGTAGGAAGAAAAAGAATATGAAGAGTCATATTATTCTCCAATTAAATATTTTAAAATTTCAAAATTCTTTCCTGAAACATATTCAATATGGGATATGCCCCGAAAAATGGAATCCTCAACGTATTAAGAGCTCATATTTGGTTCTATCAATGTGTTACACATCACATACCCTTTATACAATGATGAAAAATCCTCATAATATGAGTTCCCTACATATAAATAGGGAATGGGAGGCTTCACGGATAGGATCCTAGGATGCAAGAGACAACATAGGTGTGGTAGAACCCAATATTTTAGTCAAGTCCCCATAGAGGACATATATAAAACTGAGACCCATGGGTAAACACTCCAATGAACCTAGAAAAGGCATGGATGTTTCTTAGAACCCTACTGTAGTCATCCACCCCCAATTTTCAAACACGAATGGCTACTGAGGGTATGAATATTTTTATTATCCTGGACAACAGGGAAAGCCAGCATGACCTGAGCTTCTAGTAGTAGATACTCCCATAACCTTTGTACAAGCTCTAGGGTTGTGTACCTCAAATTCCTTATCTCCAGAGTTCCATGTCCAGGAGGAACACCACATCGAGAATTATCAACCTTAGGATTGAAATTATGAAATTATAAAGTAAATGGAAATGGTCCCTTCCAAAATCTCAATCTTGGATGCACTCCATAATTCAAAAGAACATAGAGATGAACTCTTTGATGCCCTATGGAGCCCATAAAAGTTAGACACAGAAGTTTCTACAGCTAAGGTTTATGGAGTGGAGACCATGAATCCAAATGTAATTTCACAATCTCACTCACTTAATAAAAATTGGAATATCACATACATGGGATTATTAAGACCCCATGTGTTTTGGATAGGATCACTAATTTCTACATCCATACGTAATTGATTGATAATGGTTCTGGGATCAACCTCTTCCAGGTTTGAACCCTACAATGTTTTTGATATGGAAGAGTGGACCTATCTCCCCCAAATATGACCATTCAAGTGTATGATAATTATGAGAAGAGACCTCTTGGGAAGATCAAAATGCATGATTAGTTTCAAAAACTCATATCAGACACTGAGTTTTGGGTTTTTTAGGAAGACACCACATATAATATCTAGCTCAAAAGGCCCTGACTTCATATCCATTTCGGTATACCTTCAATATTCCATCAGTTTCTAAAGTACCCCATCTATAGAAATGTTGGAATAATACAGAGTTACAATTCCCCCTTATATACCGGTATATCCACATATGTTAAAGCATATTTCAATAAGGAGTTATAAAATATACCAATGGTAGATGATGAAATAATGGTTGCATCCCCCAATGGCTTTGGGATCTCCCCTATGAATCCTTGGAGTATGCTCAACATTAACTTTTTGTCCCCATAAATATGGTTGAGGTAATATAATTGACCCTAGAGGTCCTTTCTCCTTCTGTCAGTATTAATAGCATGGAATACAACTAGCTCCAATATATCCCTATAATTAATCAAGCATTAGGGGATGATATTATCTCTTATCATGGAATCTCTCACCATAATGGTAATGCAGGTGCCCCTATATTTCAAACATCCTCAGGATATGTGTCCATAGAATTATAGATGGATGAAGACGAGGATGAACTTAGGAATGCCCCTCCCATATTGGAGGAAGGCGTGTCCACCGCCATCAATGAGCTCGAGAAAATAAATCTAAAAACAAAATATGGCCTAAATCCTACTCTAATTACTTTATATATGCCCCTCGAACAGTAGGATATGTATATCTAATTTCCGAAATAGAACTGATATGTGTTCACTTATAACTATACAAAAATTCCTATACTTAATCTGGATGGGGTTATGAACCATCTTGGAATACTTGATGAGCATCGAGGTTTTAAGAAGGAATCCAGGAGGATGTACCCCTATCATGCCACCAATATAGAGGTGGAGTTTGAAAAATTAATCAAATACCACTTTTATGAGAAGTGAAATACCCAATATGGCTTGCCCACATCATCCCCATCATGAAGAATAAAATACATATTTGGGTCTACATTGACTTTAGATACCTCTATCAGTACTACCCAAATGATGATTTACCATTGACGCTCACAACAATCCTAATCGATTCAACTATTGGAATCAAATCCCTATATTTCATGGATGATAACTCTGAGTATAATCAGATAAAATGGTCCCAATAGATGAATAATCCACTTCTATCAGAGTTACCTAAGGGGTATCTTTCTATCATGGCATTCCCTTTATCTTGAGGAACATTTGTGCCACATATCAATGTTCCATGCATCATATCTTTAATATATTATTAGGAATGATATATGAATTTTATGCCAGTGAAAGGGTGTTCAAACCAAAAAAATGACATGATCAATTCACAAACCATAAAATAGTCTTTGATAGGTTGTGATAATACAATATGAAGATGAATCCATTGAATGGTGCTTTTAGGGTAACATCAGGGAAGTTTCTTGTATTTGTAGTATGCCACAGTAGCATCAAGGTCGATCTATAGAAGAATAGTGATATCTTATCAATTTTACACCCCATAAATCTCAAATAATTTAGGGGGATCTAAGGGTACATCACCTACATTTGGATATTTAATTTTAACCTTTATGTTAAAGTTATCCCCTTCACTAGGCTAATGAGGATGAGAATACCTTATCAATGAGATGATGATTTCTATGATTCCTTACAAATTCTCAAGTTATAATTACTTCACCCTCAAATTATGATTCCTCTAATGGAAAGGAGGATAATAATGTTGTATGTGGTCACCATGGAATGCTCATTGGGATCCCTACTAATAAAAAATGATGTGGGGAGAGAGAACAGTCTCTACTACCTCAGTTAGATGATGGTAGCCACCAAGGCTTGATACTTTGATGAAGAGAATAAAATACTTGAACTCATATTAATTGTGAAAAGGATGAGGCATTACTTGTAGTACCATAATTTTTATATAGTCCCTCATGATGATCCGCTCAAGTATATATTTTTTCACCTCATTTTGACTAATTTATTAGCCCTATGGATGGTCATTCTTTAGAAATACATCATTTAGTTCCTATCACAATTTTTTTTGAAATGGAAAGACTTTGATTATTTCCTTGTATCACATACTGCCCTAGAAAATACACTAATAGAAACTTATCTTCCAATGAGGAGGTATTCTATGCCCATGAAAATCCTTAGACATGGGAGATATATTTTGATAGAACCTCATAAATTCCAATAGGCAAAAGGATAGAATACACAAATCTCAATCGGGTTGGTATATGGGTTTTATTGGTCTCTCCATAAAAAGAAGTTTTCCCCTACTCTTTATCACTATTGAAAGGTTGTATGAATAATGAAGCACAGTACGAAGTCCTCATTATTGGCTTAGAACTATCCCATAAAACTGAAAATAGAATACATGTATATCAAAGGGGATATAGATCTAGTGAAAAATCATATTAATGGAGAATATGACATCGAAAAGAAATAACATGACCCTATCAATGTCTATATCAGGGGAATTATGGATGAGTTCCCTTTTGAGCCCACATTACAACATTTTCCCCGATCACAAAAGGCTCATGTCGACGCATTGGATGATATAGCCACCATCTTGGCCAACCCTGGTCAAGACGTAGAAATCTTCAATATCACCCATCAAATAATGATCTAGGAGATTTTCATTTTTGATATTAAATAAATAAATTAGGTTGACACCAACCTAGAGCATGGTGAACCAATGCCTTCCCCTGGATGGATTGATCCCAAAATTAATTATCTCCAAAATGGGGCTCTCTGAGTAGATGTAGCCTGAAGGTGGAATATCTGGTGTCCTAGAGTGAAAATTACCCTATATAATGGTCCAAATGTGAATAAGCTCACCTATAAGAGAGGATTTGATGAAATAATACTCATATGCATAACCAAAGGATAAATATTTGTAGTCACAAATGAAGTCTGTGAAGTCTCTTGTAGAACCCACCAATCTAGGACCATGTTTTCCCATAAAATCTTAAGGTTAGGATATCACTAGAAAACCATGATAATAGAAATCATAAAGTTCATAAAGAAATTTAATTCATTCCATAACCATGTAAACTCCATCCATAAACCTCCTTAATTTCCACATATGGATAAATATTTTGTTTCATTTTCTATTTGGGGGATCGATGTCATAGTCCCGTCTTCCCCAGCCACAACTCAATAATTCAAATACATCTTTACTACACCCAAATTCATTTATAAATTGGTTAAGGAAATACCCCTCATAGAATTTAGGATGAATAACTCTATAAACATTGTTAATTCCTATATCATCGCCATGTTTTGGGTCCCTCACATTATAATAAAGGACCACGACAACATCTTTTGTTCTATAGAGGTGAAGAAACACTAAAAGGAGCACAACATCAAGTCCAATAACTCATATTTCTATCTTGTAGTGGAAAATGGATAGATAAAGGACTTCAAGAAGACTCTGTCAAATATATTCCAAAAGAGGATGAAAATGGATAAGATGTATTAGCTAGAAAAACTATTCCATACTTTATGGGCCTACTGTACTGCCACATCTACTTCTACACAAGAATCACCATACTCATTGGTGTATGAGACTGAGGTATTATTACCCATAGAAGTTGATATTATCTCACTCTAAAAATAAATTTTTAGATATCTCTCAAATAATGAGAAATTGAAAAGTAAATTAGAAGGATTGGAGAGGATAAATGAGAACTGGTTGTGCTCACTTCACAACATTGATGTTCATTAAACTCTGATTTCATGAGCATTTGATAAAATGGTTTTCCTCAATTCATTCCTCTAAGTATAACTTGTGTTGGCTCTTTGAACCCCAATGATATTGGGAATGAAAAACTAAATCTAGAACTTAAATTGGAATTTCATTACATCATACAAAAGTTCTATATTAATGGATCCCACTCATTATTAATGATGGATGGGGAGTGTGTCACACCACCCACCAATGTGATGTTTCTCATGAAATACATTACATAGCTATAATCACATGGGGATAAAAATCAGTCTAAGTCAATGCATTTTTCCTAGTTATATGATGTTAAAATTTACAATCTAATCCTTAAAACATGACATTAAACTATATGGAAGATTTCTTTACCACAAGATGTTAAACTTCATAGTAGACGTCCTCTCCGCATGACATTAAACATCATGGGTTTTCTAGAACTATGTACTTCTTGATTCCTATAATCGCAGGATATGTAGTTACACCCAAAACTACAGTATTGGGTGCATCCAAAATCTTATTTTACTTTTTTTTTTCTTCATGTTAGGTGATCTATATCCTTACCACAAGACGTTAAACAACACTGGTAATGTCATCACATAAGATGACAAACTCCACGGGCCTCTAAAACTATATACATCTTGATTCACATTTTTCAATGAGATACGTAGGGATGCATCAATCAAATATCTCGGTCCAAGAACTATATGATTCATATTTCCCATGTATTACCGTCAACCACATATGCATTCTAAGAGAAACCAATTCCATTCATTGTTTCTCATACTAAGCATAACTCACGTGAGATTAGTAATTACAGTAAGGAATTCCCCACATGAAAAAGGCATGAACTGACATGACATGTCCATCACAATCCTAAATTAATGACCATAAAAGGAACACCATAATTCCTAACATCAAGAAATTAATATGCATGGTATCCTCCATCAAGATCAAATGATGATAAAATTCATGGAGTCCTTACTTTCCACATGATTTTAAACTACATGGTTCCACAAAAACTATATATGGATTGATTCCTTCCATTGTAGGACACATAGTGATGCTCAAACATCTATGTTTTTGGCCCAACCAAAAAATCCATTTTTCTTCACATCAAAAGATCCAAGTCCTTATCACATGAAATTATGCTGAATGAATGAAGTCCTAACAACAATACATTAAACTGCATGGTACCACCTTGTCCTAACAGCAAGACATTAAACTGTACAATACCTCCATGTCCTTATCGAAATACGTGAAACTACATGGATGATTTCCTCACCAAAAGACATTAAAACTAAAAGGGTTTTCTAGAACTATGTACATATTTCTTCTCATTTTCAATGTGATACATATGGAAACCTTAATATTATATCTTTGTCCATCCACCATATGATATAAAATATCCAAGTCATCTTATTAATTGTATTTGAATAGTGAAAGAAACCCTTTTCATTCCTTATTTATCACACCAATCATATGTCACGTGAGCTTAAGAATTTCAGTAAGGGATTCCCTACAGAAACACAACAGGAAATCCCACAATAGGCTCATCACGGTCCTAAATGAAAGACCATAAAAGGAATACCATGAGATCCCACCACATGATTTTAAACTGCACAGTTGATGTCTCTTACATGACATAAAACTATACATTCTTGTGGAACTCGCCTGAGAGGACCATTGTTTTTAGTGTTGGTATCCTACCCCACCTTCATTTAAAAACTACATGTGCTTTATTCACAAAATTACAAGATACATAGTGGTTCCTATCTCTTTAATCCTTGGCCTAGTCACAATAAATATAAAAAATCATCCTCTCTATGTATAGTTCAAACTTGCGTAGAAATTTCAGTCTCCAAAAATTATGTGTGGATTGATTCTCATTCCCATGAGATACATAGTGATTCTAGAAATTCCATCCTTGGTGCTGTCCATAGTTTCCATTTTCATGCCAGTTCATCTTTTTTCATACCACATGATGTGAAACTGCATGGTTCCTCAAGAACTACATGTGTCTTGATTCGTGATATCATAGGATACACAGGGATATATAAGTCTTCAATCCTGTTCCCAGATACAATAATAACTAGAAACAATTCCCACCTATACGCATGGGTCAGACCTGAAGAGTGTTTCTCATTCAATAACTATGAGTGGATTGATTCTTAAAATCTAAAGATATGTAGTGACACCCATATCCTCAATCATGGTCCTTGTTGCAACAACCGATAAAGAAAATGACCTCAAAACTATGTAAGGTACCATGTCATATAATCCCACTATATCTACATATGGGTCAGATCTACACACGTCCTGTTTGTGCATATAGTATTATTTACACATTTTTTTCACATCAGTTCCTGCATCCTTATTGCATGATTTTAAGCTACATGGGAGTATTTCCTTACCATGAAATGATAAACTGCACCAATGTAAGTCCTTACAACATGACATTAAACATCAATGAAAACATCCTGGTCACATGATTTTAAAACTACACAAAAAACATGTACTTACCACATGAAATTAAACTAAATTGAAGAATGTACATCCCCACTACATGATTATAAACTTTCTAGGACATAAACCATCATCATCCCTTATCAAAAGACCACATTGGACTTACCCCAGTCAACCAGAGTATGAGGTTATTCTGCACTATTTTAAATAAACTAAATCTTTAAATCCAAACATCATGTCTTGAGTATCTTAGATGACTACAACCATCCATGGTCCCTAAAAAGGTTACCTGGAATCAAGGGATATTTATATTACTTTGAATGTATGCCTATGGCTCATGCATATGCGCCTATAGTAATTAAAAAAAATGCATCACTCTAAGAAGAGGATTTCAGATCCTGGTGATCCCTAACATCACCGTTTTAGAACACAACACCTCAGCATGATCTAAAATACTTTTTATTTGATTGTACCATATCATTATTGATGACCCAGTGACCTCGATACATGATTTAAAATGTTTTCACCACTTTCCTTGAATTATGCTGTGGTATGCTTAACCGTGGGTATCCTCAAGAGGATCTTTTGTCTAATCCCCCATATCCGGTCTATGTGTGTCATGACCTTAAACTAACTAAAATTTGTTCAACTATGTATGAACTTAAACTCTATCCCGTAGTTGGGGTTTGACTTACTGGTAAGCACCCTGTAATACTACATGAAAAATGGGGGGTCAAAACCCATTGGGCGCAGGGTACTATAGCAGTACTATAGCGGTACTATAGCAGCGGCGATACTATTGATCATCGGGTACTGTAGCAGCGACATGGCACTGTAGCGGTGGCGGTACTGTACAGTACTGTAGCAGCCGGGTTACTTTTCACAGAATTGGAATTGGGCCAAAAAATTCGTCCTATGAGCTATGTAATGGGCTACAAGCCCACTGGGCCTTTGGGCTATGTAATGGGTTCCCTCTACCCAGTTAAAAGTTGTCTTTTATTTTATTTATTAATAAAAATGAGGCTTCAACCCCAACCTTAAAAGAAAAACTTAAACTCTATCCCATAATGGTCCAAATCACAAGACCATAAATTGTCAACTAAAGTGACAAAAAAACTTTTTAGGATGAAAACACATAATAGTAGGACTGAGAAAAAGTCACATCTTCACTCGCTAAACTCTTCACCTTTAGAGTATAGGAAAAAAATTGGATACAAATAAATAAGGCATAAAGATCAAAAGGTCCACTCAGTAACCCTAGTAAAAGTCAATCTATTCTTATTGGACCCCCTGGTTTTGGAAAAGGATAGAGTAATGATTTTTCACATCTCCTCACCATGATAATATGTTCAATAGGTGGTGGAACAACTTTTAGGTTACTTTATTCTTTGATGGGTATTACACTTTCCACAAATCATACTTCATGATTTGGGTGCCTCAAATCACCAGAACCTTCCACGACCCTTGAAAAGGACACCTGACATCATGGGACCCTTTTTATGAATATGCATAAATTCCCCATGGATATTATATATGATTATATTTTTGTCAACCAAATCTATCACTCTGTAAAAATTTAGTTTCAATCCTTGTGATCCCTGACATCGCTACAACATGACTCAAAACCCTAGTGTGTTCTAAACCTCTCCCAATATGACATTCCAATATCATTCTCCAAACCTACGAACTTTAGACCATGATATAAAATCCATGAACCAAACTATCCAAGTATATTCAACATCCTTAACATTACGTCAATGTGTTTCATACCCTTCATCAAGTTCACACTTCAACACTTCATTACCGAGCCTTTGATGGCCTAAAAAACATGATTCAAAACCGCAGGGCATAAGTATCAAGCTTCATAATTAGGATCTAAACTTACCCACGATTCCAGAACCCTTCCTATATAGCCTTACTCTCAATTCTCAACCTCATCATCTAGGCATTTCAGTCCTCAAAAATAATTCATGACCATTGGAACAGAGTGTAGATCATCTTTTTCTTTACCATGCTACCAATGAATGGTGGCCTTGACTAACCAACTAAATGAAGATATTCCTTTACAAAAGGAGATTCAATCCTTTTGAGACTTGGAAACACCATGGTGGAACATGAAATCTCAAAATTTCATGGTACATACCTAGAATTTCTTCTCCATCTCATACTCATGGAATCAATATTTTGTGTTATGACTTAAATAACCCATAATCTAACTATCCCGGAATACCTAGTATCTCTAGTATTTCTACCTAAACCAATATCACCTTCATAAATCTTACATAGCCCTTGAAAATGGTACCGAACTTCAAGGGACATTTTCTTGACTATGAATGTATGCTTATGACTCCTACATATACAACTATTGTCATCAACCAAACGTGTCCCTATATAAAAGGGATTTCTGATCCAGGTGAATCGCAACACCATAGAAGAACCTAAAATCTAAGTGTTTTTTGGGATATTACTAATATTTCTTCACCATACACCATGATAATTGATCAGGTCTGAGCTAAAAGACCCAAACCAGAAGACATATTGGGTTTGAGATAAAAGAACCTAAATTAAAGCAATATATAGTCCAAGATGAAAGGCCTTAAACTAAAGAAATATTGGGTCTGAGCTAAATGACCTCAAACTAAAGCACTATCATGACTGAGCTAAAAGACCCTAAATGAAAGAAAAATCATGTTTGAGCTAGAAAGACCCTAAAATAATGTAATATATGTTCTGAGATAAAATACACTAAACTAAAGATCGAAAGAAATGGAGAATAAAAGATCTTGTAAGGACTCCCATGTGGCCTTATCCAACATCAGTATATTGTATCCAAGCCTATTGGCTTCATAAAAGTATGATCACTCTCCCTTCGGTGCATAAATTATACCCAACAATCCATCTAAAATCCAGGTGACTTCATGATAGATAGAACAGATATATCCATGAAGGATATCATGAGGATGGGTATTCATGAGTATTTCTCAAGACAGAATCTTCTAGAATTTACACATTCAATTATAGGGTATCGTGTGTATTTGATATAAAGAAAGGTATGAGTATCATTGGAATATAAAATCAGAGCAACATAATATCAAAAATATTATGGTTGAAAAGAAACTAGATAAGAAATAGAATGGTATACAAATCCATTCATTGAAAAAACATGCAAAATGAGGAATCTCTACATAGTAGAGTCTCTCTCATTAATATAAAATCCAAAGAAAGATTGAAAATTCATGAATCCATTTAAGAATATGCTCAAATGATTCCTTTAGTTTTTCATGTCTATGCTCCATGGAGATCACAAATTGGCATAGTTGATCAGTAGATTTAGTCCATGCCTTCATGTCCCAGTGAATATCCTCCATCTAGGAAATGGATTTGATCCATACCTTTTCCTTCACTTCAAGAAATATATATTTCCCCAACAAATACTCCTCAGATACCTAGAGGAAATATTGAAAATAGGATAACTCTACTTGAAGGAATCTAATCTCAGACTGAATATGACTAATTTTAGACAGAAAAAAGACAATTTCAGTATTCCTATCATTGGTTGGGTCCCAATGAGTGGTTTCCTCTATTGCACACTGGGAAGCTTCCATAACATCCTTTTCCATGTTCTTATTCACTGAATAGGGAACTTCAATGTCTTCCAATCTCAATTCAAAGGACCCCTTCTTCTCTCTTAGAGATACCACATCCTTCAACTAGGAATGAGCAACGGAATAATCGAAACCCTCCTAACTAAGGGTAGGGAACATGAACCAAATGTGACATAACCAATCCTTTAACACATACAAGGGGGTCTCAAATAATAAGGCCTCCCTACACTCTTCTATAGAGAGGTAATGTTACATAATACAAAGAGTCTCCCAACAAACCATGTGTCACCCAAGATATTGTCCATAGAAATGCTAAAGTCTCATGAAGGAATTTTATTTTCTCAGAAATGAGGCCTTGTCTTTGGGGGCATCTCTCATGAGGGAGGCGCAATTTGTGGAAGCTTACTAAATGAGAATTGAAAAAATAAAAATTGATGAAACATAATGATATGGGTATTATATTCTTTGTAAAAGAAAAGGCAGGAGACTTTATCCAATGATCATAGATCATGTAAGCCTCCATGATACATGTGATCACATAACCACCATAAGGTGATGCATATGGACCATGTACGTTGCATAACCTAAATCACATCCTGTTAATCCCCTTTCAAAAAGTCCTCCTACTCTAGTGATGGCCTTACCAAAAATCAGTGCTAACGCAATAGTAGTAAAATGAGCTCTCCTAGGACATGTAATTGGACACCAAGAAGTGTATGAAAAACCATCAGAAAATACTTTAGACATATCTGTAAAATATCATAATGGTGGAAAACAATTGTGTTTTTAAAACTCATGTGATGGGCCACCAATGTGAAGAATGATTTTCCTTGAAAAAATTATAGAAAACTCATGAAACCGCTGATCGTTGTTTAAATAAAACATAGTAAGTAAAAGAGGAGGAGTCAGAAACCACTTGTGATTGTAAAAGACTTGCGACATGCCCCTGGGGGTCCCCAAGTAATCGAAATACTCTAGTAATATCTCACGAATGACCACTATCTTTTCATCCTCATTAAAATAAAATCCTTAGGTATGTTAAGGAATACTCACAACTCCCCATTATCTCCCGAAAGAAAAAAGAATGGTATTTTCCATATAATTCTCACACATCTCCATAATACCTTTATTGGTTATGAAATGTGTTATCAAGACATAGAGAAATTGTCTTTAACATTAATCACACTATCTCATCTGACCCCCAACCCTTGGAAAACAATAAAAGGAGATAAAAATAAGATGAGGTCAGATCCTCCCGTGGTTGTAAACATATTGAGATGTGCTAAGTAAATCCACAACATAACATCAAAGGACTCCCCGAAAATTTTACTAGATCCCATGAAGCACCTCAAAAATTCATCCTTGTATTAAGAAATTTCCTAGGAAAGGCTATGATCATCTCATGAATGCCTTTCAATAGGCACTTTGATTTCATGAAGGAAAATGGACATGTCAATATTAAAAATATGTAAGTAATTTTTCATAACATCATGATTCAACGAGTCCCAAGTAATTGGGGATTATATAATAAAGGAGGTGTTTATGGGAGGGACTCATGATCACTAAAAACCAGGAGACACCCTTCAAGTAGTTCACAAAAAAGACTCACAAAGATTCATGGCGCCAAATACCTTCACTGAATCCAACCTAGACCCACATGATATATTCAATGAACACTAGTGAACAATAGGGGAGGTAAGGCATAACCCCCCCCCCCCAATAATGAAAAATAAAGTTGGTCTTATCGCGACAGAGATGATGAACTCTAGGAACATTGCACTGGTACTAGAGTCAGTTTCTGTGAGTGGTTAATCAAATGACTAGATAGTATTTCATCCAATAATATATGGTTGAATAGCTAGAGAAATCATGATTCATGAATAAAGAACTTTGCATGATCACATAACAATCATGTGAAGGACTTATGGAAGAATGTGTGAGGAACATCCACATGACTGCTAGATTGTGTTAGACTTAAAATAAAATGACACTGAATAAATCATAGGAATTCACAATATAATATCACCAAAAAAGTTGAAGGTGGAAAACTTAAGTAGAAACATGCTCACTAACCCTCATGCACATAATGTGGTCCATCCAAGTCACACTGAAGAACTGATATTTTTCACCAAGATATGGGACACTCCTTGGGCATTCTATTTGGATCATCTGAAGTAATCTGGGAATGTTGAAGCAAGTTATAAAGAACCCATTAGGAATTTCACCCTAGTCTCATGAACCTCATAGCGCTTGACACTCATTCCTTGTGATGACCTTTAAGACATATCACCTGACCTGTATAATGAAACTAGTTCATGTTAGCTAAATCTCACTATAGCACCATGGCATGTCAACTGACTCACATGGTGCCCTCCAGAAAAGCCGGCTATGTCCCACAAGGCCCTCTAGACACATTATCCATGAAACAAGACACCCTATGAGACATTTCACATTGAATCTCATGATTCCCTCCATATATGTTATCCAACTCTCATGATGATACTAGGGAAAGATTTCTGGATCATGTGAAACCCTCAAAACAATTCAACCAGGTCATGCAATGGATTCTATGACAAACCACCTAGGTCATTCTTTGTCCTCCAGACAAGAAAAAACTAATCATGTGATAAAACCTTAGACATTACATATAGAATACTATAATTTCTATGGACAAGTCAACTAGATAACATGATTTCATTTTAACATGTTAGGTAGAAATTCTCTCACATATCTGTTTGACAACCAAGGCATTTCAAGAAAAAAATCAATGCATTCCAAGCAATCAAGAAGGATCGGTCGATAGGGAATCCTAGGGATTTAATTTTTTTTAACCCTAGATGTGTATTCTCTAGCCATAGGTCGATGTCATTATATAGGCCCCAATCAAGGGAAATATGATGACTATGATTCCCATAATAACCTGGATACATGGGATGCTTCCTCGGGGCCCAAGCTTTATATTAAAACACCTCAAGAGTTGTATCTGTACATAGAGACCACATCTAAAAGTAATGATACAAATAAATTTTCATCCCTTATTTCTCACACTGGGCATAGATCATGTTGAATTATGGATATTTAATAATCATATCATTTGAGTTATAAGATTCTACAAAGCAAGGTGTCACCTCAGAGTGTAAGCCTAGATCAGGGGAACTATGATGACTCTAATTCCTACCATAACAAGTATATGTAGGATACCTTCCTAAGGTCCAAGTTGGAACAAAAATGGGAATCCAGATTAGTGTAAGTGCACCATGTATCCTCTATTTCAAACATCAGGACATAATCATTCTCATGGGATGGACATCTTTCCTCATCCACCAACAGACTGATAACCTCTTCAGCTATCATAAATATGATTGCTATAATAACTAGGACACAATGGATTCCTTCCTAAGGCATGAGATGAAATAAAAATCCATTTCCTTGTAATATATATGTCTCTGAAATTTCAACCATCGAGCCGCAATCGTTCCCATGGGACGATCACTCTACCACATCCCTCAGCAGACTGATAAATCAACTTAACAATTATGAATATGAATCAATACATAATTTGGATACATTGCATGCCTATTTAAGGCACATAATCCATGTTAAAACATCCCAGGTGTAGTCTGAATACATATGTCTCCACCCATATACAATGAGATTAAAAACATACAATCCCTTATTTCTCACATAGAGCATAGCTCTTGTTGGATTAGGGAGTCATAATGAACACCTCATTGACACCATGAATCTCCACTAGCTAGGTAAATCCCCATTTTTAATCCCTGGTGAGTGGAAAGATATGAACACCCCAACTCATATAAGGTTATCTACCATTGGTTCAGTTCCAAGGGAGTGACCGAACTATGATAAATCTGATTCCTTTCATAACAAGGATATTTAGGTCATCTCCTTGAGGCCCAATCTGAAATATTTGGTGCCTCAAGACCTATAAATATGTCCTCCTCACATGACAGTAAAATGAACAGTATTAATGAACTAAATTGGTTTTGAATCCTATAATAACCAAGATATATAGGAAGCTTAATAATGGATCAATCCCTTCCATTGAATATTAAACCACATCCCTATATGGTATCATATACTGAAGAAAGTACTTATATGGATTCAACATATAAATAAACTACCCATCGTTAAGGAACTTTATAGAGAATAGTGGATTTATATAGATGGACTCATTAATGAAATCCCATTTTCCTTGTTTATCAATGAGATCTATTTTCTTTTTCATATAAGGAGAGTTAACCTCTAATAAATTTGTTAGGGTTACTGGTCGTGTATCAGGATTTGTAAGAGATTAAATAAAATATCTTAAATAGATAAAATAGTCCCAATGTAGGAAATGATTCCCCTTATAAGGGCACGATGAGCCTGACCTCTCATCCTCCCGACCAATGGGAGTCCCTAATTTTTGTTGGTTCTAAAACCCCAACTAACCAAATTTCTTTGGAAAGTAAGTCAATATATAGTTATATATGGGGGAACTATTGGAAGTTTACATTAAGAATGAAAATGACCCAATGTTAATGATTTTGTACGAAATCAAGCCCCCATAATCAACCATCAGGATCGACCAAACCTGCCTCAGTGAGGGTTTTCTCAGTCATCTATTATACATCAAAACACATGTATATAATTATACAAATATATTTATAATAAAAGAGATGGATGAAATTCAGTAATTTCTCTCTATAATAATTCAGGGATATTAGGATGCAATTATGATGGATCACAGCTTCCACATTGATCCTCATGATGTTTTCATTGGTTCATCAAAGAATATCCTAGGCTCAAGTAAGGGAACTGGGAAAGGTATGGCACTTAAGACTTCAACTCTAGATGATCAGTGAGTTTGTGTGGATCAATATTATCTCTCTAAAAATGTTATGGTGTAGGAAAATCACGTTTCTTCATCCACTAGCCTAGTGTAATTATAGAGACCCTCTCTTTTCATTCATTAAAATTACATAACTTTTTTAGAATAATTAAATCATTAAACAAAAAGATGCCCAAAAACTGTACTTTTCTAATGCATTTAGAAACATGAAATATAAAAAATGATACCTAAATGAGAAACATAATCTCCCATTAGGTTCTCCATGAATAGAAACCTTATTATACACATCAAAAAAAAAATATCTTCATACACTGGGTAATGAAACATAAAATGGGGTGAACTGAAATTGTCAGTAAGGGTAAAAAAGGGATATATGTAAGAATAATCATTATCATATAGGTATGAGAACATGATCATGAAAATATAATATCATACCATGCATATCACAAATCAAATACATGAATCATGACATAAATATTGGTAGTTCATAATAAATGAATATTAAGAAATAAATAACATAAACCCTAGAATCATAACATAGGAATAAAAGATGCAATTTTTTCGACACATAAGAAAATAATATTATTTCCCTATTAGCCAAGGAATCACTAACAATTCCATATTAGTAGTATGGGTTCACTCCCCATAAAATCTTGGTAGTCATGGTTCACTCCCATGGATATATTATTAGCATGAGTTCATTCATCATACCATCTTAGTTGACATGCTTCACTCCCATGGCCATCTTAGTAGTCAAGGATAACTCCAAAGACCATCTTAGTCTATCTCATGAGATATAAATCATTAACCAATACATTAGAGGAATATATAGGTCCCTCCAATATCATTGTTAAATCATACATACATGTGATGTAAGATCATTAATAATCATATAATAACCCATTAAATGAAATTGATATTATAAAAATGTAATCATATCATAATGGGTCAAAAAAGATAGGTTTCATAATCATTTCATCAAACATATAACATGATAAAAGAAGTATATTTCAAACGCATATTACCCATGAAAGATAAATGTGTTTCATTAACATCATTCCTTAAAAACATACACCATTGAGAGAAAAAATATGAATAGAAACATCGAATATTTTCCCCATAAATGCATGAGTAACACCAATGGATGTTATCTTAGATGGGACATGATTATGAAATATCTTTTAAAACAATTTATTTAGGAAAATACCCTTTCTGCATTGAAAAATGATTTTTAAAACATAAAACCTTTTGAAAACCTTTTTATTTGAAAATAGAATTGAAAATTTATAAATGAAGCATTTAAAACTATAAAACTTTTTTTTAAATAATTTTTTTTTCAAAATGGGATTCAATGATTTTTTAAAAACATTTTTGAAAACATGGATTTTTAATACAATATATTTCCAATGGAAGAGAGAGATGGTAATATTTTACCTAAAAACATTATCTTAAGTACTAAAGAGTGTAAAAATTGTACTAATAAATGAGGATATCTTGAGTAATTATTATAAAAGAAAATTTATGAGTGTTCTTGATAGATTGATCATGATATTTCATTAATTTAAGCATAATCATAAACAATCTTTAAAAGTGATGAGATTGTTTTAATAAACACTTATCACTTGGTAACTTGGAATCATATGATCCATGTAAGAAAATTAAATTAATTAAATCTTAAAATACCATTAAAATAATTCTATTAATTAGATAAAATATCAAATGGATTTATATACACCTCAAAACAATATAGGTGTATAATAAATCATGTGTCTCGAAGAAGGAAAATTGAGACAGAACTATCTTACCGATTTGGTAAATTTTGAAACCAAAACCCCATGATTAAAAATCATAAAATAGAAATGAAAATAACCATAAAAATAAGTATAAGATAAATAGAATACATTAATGGTATTTATATACTTCATAAAATATAAGTGAGTGGTAATTAAGGCATCTATTCGATGAAAATAAAAGTGAGATGAAATCCCCTTACCCTATATCTTAACTCTTGTCGTACTTATTCAAACCACATGTACAAGAAATATATATTTAGTATAAATATTTTACAAAACCATATTATTATATCTAATAACATATATTTATTTATTATTACCTTATATTTCCCTCTTGTTAACAATCAAATATTACAGTTTCTCTTCAGCTTATATCCTCTTTGTTCTTCGCATGTGTAATAATTTGTTATTTCTTCAGTAATTATACATATATCATGATTATACAAAGTAAAAAATGAAATAAATATCAATTATATTCAGTATAAGTTTATTATAATAATCTATAGAATACATATGTACAAAATGTAATACACGGTTCATGGAGATGGTAAGTCGTACGTACGCATGAACATTGTTTCCGTTTTTGTTTCCATATTGAATGAAAGAATAAAAATGAAATATATGTATATATGTATATAATATAACTGTAGCAGAATTATAATGTCATATATATATCATATAATTTCAATAAAATCATCCTTAAAAAATTTAATGTAGTGTATGAATGAATCACATCACTTTGAGGGGGCAGTAGTTTACACTTTCTCAAACAGAACTAGCATATTTACACCAAATGGAAAGTAGAATGATATGTGTTGTAAAAGGAATAAATAAGATTAATGGAATAATAAATATAATAAATAAAATAAATAAATAAAATTTCCATCATAATATCTACCATGAGAGGCGTTAAAGGAAAAAAATGAACAATCATCATTTTGAGAGGTGGTAGTTCACCATACACATAAATAGTATTTTTGTTACCCATTAGATGGAGGTGTCTGTAAGTGTAGGTAAAACCCATAACATTAAAAAATACTAGTATACTGAGGAGACTATTGTTTTTATATAATAATGGAATCAATAGAGCAGAGGGGGTGGATAAAGAAAATAAAATAAAGGAGTTTGAGAGAAGACATTACCTTCTTAATCAGGTAACTTCTTTTGGTCTATGCCAAAAGGCTTATTTTTATTGATTTTTGAAAATGTGGAGGCTTTTAAGAGTAATTGAGGGATTTAGGAAGTTAATTTTTTAGAACATGGAATAACTTAATTGGTTTTATAGGTGTGAAAAAGAGGTAGAAGTGGTGTCCTTTTATAATGAAGCAGGAGTTGCACTCTTGTAAAAATTTGAAGAGAGAATTCAACCTAGATTTTTCATGTTGCATGTGGATCCAATAATTATCCAAATTATATAAAAGGTTGGATAGGGTCAAAATATGGACATAAAATGGATCTTGTTAATGTTTCTATGTCATTTTTGGTCTTTAATTTAAGGTTTAATCCTTTTTAAACTTATTTTTACATAAGTAGATGTAATTAATTTTAATTACATTCACTGATATTTTTGGTAAAAAAACTTTTTTTAACTTATTATAAATTATAAATTATTATGAATAAAAACATGGAATCCATTTATCAAAATTTCAATCACATAAGTGGTAGAAATTAATTTAAAATTAATCCTGGTGAAGGGATGACACTGCAGGTTTTTAAAGTAAAAATGGTCAAACATTTGCTATGTTTTTTATAACAAATTTCAATGAGAAATTGGTTACAATTATATACATGGGATTAATTTATATAGTTATTAACTAATTAAAAATTTAAATTAATTTCAAATATAATTTACCCATATAAATAAATTAGGTGAAAAACTAGTTTCGCATTAAAATTCAGTATTTTTCACCATTCATCAAAAAATGAAGTTTCTTAGAAAAATGCCAAAAACAATCCCAAAAGAAATTTTGACATTATGAATTCAAATTTTAAGGTTATATTATGAAATTAAATTTCTAAATGTTTCTAAAATTAATTTTATTATTTTTTACAAAAGGGCATGAAAAGTAGTTTGTTTGAAAAAATGGTATTTTTAAACATATAAAGACAACATGAAAAATTATATCACTCATTATCAATATGTTATTTTTAAAAAATAGTTATAATAAATATTTTAAGATTAGTTATTATTATTCACAATACTATGTTTAACTTTTAGGTTATAATTATCCCATTTAAATAATTATAATAGTAAAATGGTGTTTTATAGAAACATCCATACTGCGTGTAACATATTCCAAGTAAATGTTGCATATAAAATATGTTGGATCCATGGATATTCTATGCATGAATTGGAGTATAGTTTGTGTTTGTTGTAAATCCTCATTAGAAGTTCAGAATGTGTGCCAGTAAAGTGATCATACAGTTTAAGAAGACAACAATATTAAAGGTGGCACCGTTTCCCAGTGTTTTCCAAAATTTTGGGCCTCAAAATCGGAAAATGAAGACATGGATTGTTGGTAGAAGGAGGTGCGCGCAAAGAGGAAGTGGTGCGTGGAATATTTGAGTTGGGCGCAAAAAATAGCGTGGTGTACGAAATAGTGGATCGAGGTTTTTTGCGCAAATAGTGTTTCAGAATCAGAACGTCGAAAAATGGAAAAGGCATAGGCTGCGCGAAAAATCTGGGGATGTGCGCGAAAAACATTAACTGTGAAAAATATTACGTGCCAAATGAGTTATTTTTCATGCCACAGGGGGTTTTGCACATGGGGGTCAGAGACGCCTATAAGTAAGAGGTGACCCCTCTCATTCTGTACATTTTTGAGACTTAGATAAGATATGAGGTCTGATGCACGTAAAAAGTTCGCAAAAAGGGAGTTGCATGAAATATTTACGCCTGCGCGAAAAATTCTGGATTGCGCGGTAAAATTTAGAGCGGCGTGATAAAGTTTGGACTTGCGTGAAAAATTATGGCTTGAACGGAAAAATTAAGAGTTGTGTGAAATATTTCGGCTTGCGTGAAATATTCCGAGTTGTGCAAAAAATTCCGACTTGCGCGAAAAAGGTGAAGTTGGACGAAAAACATGAGGTCATGCATAAAACATGGTGTCGTGTAAAATTTTCAGTAAAACCTATTTGCCAGTTTCTAACTATCTGGTTCGGTGGTTCAGTACATTCTAGTGCATCATTTCTGGACATCGATGCAAGCAGAGTCTCGTGCTAAGAAGAGGCAAAGACTTCAATGCAAATCTATTGAAGAGACCTTCATGTCTATAAACTGACTGAGACTCCACCAAAGGCAGTGAGCCAGGGGTAGTGAACAGGAGTGACTCGAGGGACGCAGTGAGCTATCCCTGAATAGTTGTACATACAGTGAGCCTGGGACAAAGTGACTATTCCTGAACCTTTGTAATCCACAACAAGTGAAGAATAGTGGAATTTGGTACGACTGACAACCTGTCGGCATATGCTCCTTGGACATAGCCCTTAGTGGTGAACCAAGTAAAAAGTGAAATGTTTCCTCTTTGCATGTGAATGTTTGATTGATTCTCATATCCATCATATATGTTAAACTAGTTCCTTCCAATGTGGGAACAAGATCCATCATTTTAAAAGAAAAAGTTGACACCCTGATTCACCCCTCCCCTCTCAGGGTGTCCCGGGGTTCTACAAGTGGTATCGTAGTGTAAAGGTTTTTGGTGATTGACCTATTATTTGTCATCATGGAGAATGATGTCAATTCTTGGGAAATCCCTCTCTTCGATGTAATTAATTTTCAGATTTGGAAGAAAAAAATGTGATCTCATTTAAGATCTCTATAAATGGAAGTCCTCTTTTCTACTGTGCAAGGAATACATGTTACTGATCCAACAAGTCTTACTATGACTGATACAGACAGGCAAGTTCTTGATTCAGATGCTAAAGCTCAGAATGCTATCACTGCGACTCTTTCTGATCAGATCTATCTAAAGGTGATGAGTTGCACCTCAGCAATGTATATGTGGGATAAACATGAAATATCTATGAAGGAGACTAAAAAGTGAAGGAGGCAAAACTTCAAGTCATGAACAATAGGTTTTACGATCTAAAGATGCATCCTAATGAGAATGCAGATTCATTCTTCAATCGAATCATTAAAGTAGTGGGAGAAATTTGAGGGCTTGGAGTGGAAATCCAAGACATTGACATTGTAAAGAAAATCTTGTGAAGACTTCCTCCTATTCACAATGAAAAGGTGTCATTCCTTGAAGAAATAGATCTATCTAAACTATCTATGGATGATCTGCTAAGTTGTCTAGTGGCATATGAGATGAGAGTCAAACCTGAAGAAGCTACGACTCGTGTTAGTAAGGAAATGGAATTCAATGCCATGGACAAAATGAAAATTTCAGAAGATAGTTGTGGTGAAAATGATGAGGAAAAAGAAATTATTTCTCTGATTTACAAGAAGCTAAAGAAGGGAAAATGTAAATTTAAAGGTAAGTTACCTCTGGCATGTTTTCTTTGTGGAAGAGTTGGGTACATTGCCTCTCAGTGCCAAAGAAAGTTTGATGATGATGAGAGTGAAGCAGAATACATCGAGAATACTAGGAAATGGTTTTTCAAAAAGGGATACTTTAAATCTGGAAATAAAATAAAGAAGAAGTGTTTTGTCTATGAATAGGAAGATGATGATATTGAATTTTATGAAGAGGAAGAACCAAAATTTAAAACAGGAAACCATGCTTCCATGATGAATACCATTGAAAAGTCAGAACACTCAATCAATAAAGGCATAGATAATAAGATTACTCCTAATGGTGATCCAATTAATAAAATTAAGGATTCTTTTTCCATGATTTAGAATAAATGTAAGAGATGAAATAATTGGAAGGAAATGGTGGAAGTATCATCAGAATATGTTGATGAGCATGAAGCTGAAATTGAACGACTAGAATAACTAGTGAGAGTTCAGTCTTCACTCCTTGAAATCACAAATGATGTTGTAGAAATAAATCTTAGAATTAAAGAACAAGAAAAGGTCATAAAGGACCTTTAATATAGACTGGAAAATATGTCCAAGGATGTTGAGGGTATTAAAGAAGAAGTTGTTACTCTTAGGAGTAAAATTGAATGTTAATCATCCACAAATGGGGGTAAGAAGAAAATTCATTTTGGAAGATTCTCAGATGTAGAATTACTGGAAAGATCCAAGTGTGGTTCAGATGGGGTTGAAAAATCTTGAGTGATCAAAGACCCACCTGCATGGGAAAGAGTGGAATTGGCTGTGAAGCTGAGACATCAACTGTTGGAAGTGAAGAGATCCAAAAGAAAGACAAGATGAAAGTTGTACATGTTGAAACATTTCCTAAAGTGCTGAAAAAGAGACCCTCAATCCAAACTAAAAGAAGAACTGAAAATTTTCCTCAAACTTTTAGAAATGACAGGCAGTCCAACTATTCTCCCAAGGAATAAGGCATGAGGAGAAATTCAAGAGAGAAGAAATTTCCTATCATGAAGTGTCAGTTATGTGGCTATTTGGGCCATACCATGTCATATTGCAAAGAGGAAATGAGATACTTGAATAGGAAAGATCTGGGACATCAACAAAGGAGACTGAATTCATATCCTCTATCATATAGAAACAATAGTTATTATAGATACTGTTTTCATTGTTCTAAATTTGGCCATAAAGCTATGTATTACATATAGTTATTCGATAAGAGAGATTCATACAACTCTCAAATATGGGTCAATATTCACCCTCCTGATGTTGTTGATCTCACAAATAGGTTTTATATTCTGGAAAAATATTACGGGTATGAAGAATCTGATTATGTGGAAGAAATAATTATAAGTTCATTAGTATCTTATACTCAATACAATATCTCTTGAAAAGAAAAGAAGAAGATCGAGAAATATAATCTTGCAGAAGTATCCTTCAAAGCTACAAAGAGAAGAAACACTTGGATTCTTGGTAGTGTATTCTCTTCGCATATGAAAGGAAATGCGGACCTTTTGAATAAAGTTAAAAAGAATATTGATGGAACAGTGAGGTTTGATAATGATGGTTATTTGAAGATTAAAGGTAGTAGGAATACTACTCTCGCCAATAGAGAACTGAAGAAGACTAAATTTCTTTATGCAGACGGTCTATGCCACAACCTCCTCAGTGTGAGTCAACTCTGTGACTCAAGGCTCATAGTAACTTTCAATCAAAAAGTCTTCACTATAAAGGGGAAAACAAGGAATTATTTTATGAAAGGCTTTAGAACAGATGGAATCTTATATCAGGTTAACAGAAAAGTAAACTCTTTATATTTGTTTGTTGAAGAAGAAAACAACCTCTGGAATCGAAGGCTGGGGAACATTAACCAAAAAGACATGGAAAAGATATCTATGATGAATATTTTCATGGATATCCCCATTCTAAAATGTGAATGGGAAAAGAATTTTGATGCTTGAATATGGGGGAAGCTAGTCTATAATTCATATCGACCAAAGAAGAAAAGGGAATCAAACCTTGTTGATCTCATCCATACAGATGTATGTGGCCTGATAAATGTCACCGGGACTCATGGAGAGATGTACTTTGTCCTTTTAATTGATGATTATAGTATAATGGCTTGTGTAATGGTTATTCACAGGAAGCGACAAGTACTTGATTGCATGAAAACTTATCACCAGATTGCTGAGAATGATACTGGATGGAAAATAAAAGTTCTGTGATCTAATAATGGAGGGAAATACACGTCCATTGAGTTTGATAATTACCTAGAAAAAAATGGAATACAATATGAGGTAGCTTCCATGAGAACTCAACAACAAAATGGAGTTGTTGAGCGCCAGAATCAATAGGTCAACAATATGTCCATGACTATGCTAATTGAGAGTTGTATCTCTCACCATTACTGGAAAGAAGCTGTTGAAGTTGTAGTGCACATTCAGAATCGAACGGGGATTTATATGGGATAAAAGAAGACACCATATTAATTATGGCATGGAAGGAATCCTTCATTGAAATACTTTCCTGTTTTCGGAAGCAAATGTTTCATCCGAAATAAAGAAGGAAATCAAGGGAAGTTTGGAGACAATGTGGATGAAGGAACTTTTCTTTGGTATCCAATGAACAACAAAGCCTACAAGTGTTTCAATAAACGCTTGGGGAGGATTGTGGAAAGAAATGATGCTAAGATCACTGAAGGAAAACCCCCAAATATTTCAAATAATTCTTATACCGATGAGATACAAGATGAGGATGAATGTGAACATGGAGTAAATACAAATACAGAAATAAAGGGAGGTGTAAAAATCACTCAGGAGTCACATAATGATGTTGACTGAGAAGAGGAATATGAAGAGGAAACCTTGGCTGGAGAAAATGAAACTGAACCTCATAGGAGAAATCAAAGAGCTGATATTGATCCATCTAACATAATTGGGGACAATAATTCACCCACACAAACAATGAGGATGAGGAATAACACACAATCTAAATTTCTGTCAGTTGTGGATCCATCCTCATTTGAAGAAGCAGCAAAGGATGAATCTTGGGTGAGAGCTATGAATGAAGAGTAAGATCAGATTGAAAAGAATCAGACATGGGATCTTGTCCAGAGACCTAAAGGTCATAATGTGATTGGTACAAAATGGATCTTCAAGGACACGTTTGATGAGTACAGAAGTGTTATTAGAAACAAGGCATGACTGGTATATAAAGGATACTCCAAGATTGAACGTGTTGATGTTGAAGAAACCTTTGCTCCAGTGGCTAGACTGGAGTCAATCATGATTTTCCTTGCCATGGCACTCCAACGTGGATATAAAATATATCAAATGAATGTCAAGATAACATTCCTGAATGGTGTACTTGATAAAGAAATCTACCTTGAACAACCAGTGGGTTTTCTTCTTGGTGCTGATGAAACAAAGGTTTGCAAACTAAGGAAAGTTTTTTATGGTTTGAAGCAGGAACCGCGAGCATGGTATTACCGACTAGACTCTTATCTCAAGAAGATGGAATTCAAAAGAGGGGGAGTAGATCACAATCTATATGTGAAGAATTCAGAAAAAGATCAGTTCATGGTTCTAGTCTACGTTGATGACATTATATTTGGTGGAAGAAGGCACAAATCAGTGGATGAATTTTCCAATCACATGAAATCAGAATTTGAAATGTCTATGATTTGGGAGATCACATATTTCTTGGGGAAATAGGTGATTCAAAAGTAGGATTATACTTTCATTTATTAGGAAAAGTATGATAGAGAGCTGATGAAGAAGTTTAATACGAAAGACTCCAAACCAATGTCAACTCTGATTGCACTTGGAACCTAACTTGGAAAGCATGAGGATAGGACATCTGTAGACCCCACCATGTATAGGAGGATAATTGGGATCCTACTATACATGAAAACAACACGTACAGATATTGTCTTTGCAACATTTATAGAGGACCGCTTTCAGAGTAATCCAAAGTAGGAACATATGACAGTAGTAAAAAGAATCATGAGGTACATTCAAGGTACTCATAACTTTGGGTTATACTTTGCTACATGCAGGGATAGTGAATTATCAGCATTTTCTGATACTGAATGGACTGGTGATGTAGTGTAAAGAAATTCCACCAGTGGTGGAGCCTTCTATAGTGGGTAGAAATGTGTTGGCTGGTTGAACAAGAAACAAGAAATAACTTCTCTTAGTACTGCTGAAGCTGATTATATATCCGCTACAAAGGCATCCACTCAACTAATATGGATGAAGCAACGATTGATAGATATTGGTGATGAGGTGAAACAACCAATGGTGATTTACTGTGATAACAAGAGTGCAATTGATCTTATGAAGAATCATGTTCAGCATTCTCGTACAAAACATATTAAAATCTAGTATCACTTTATCAAAGAAAAAGTTGATCCATGATTGATTAGAATGGATCATGTGGGAACTAATGAGCAAGTGGTTGATATCCAGACTAATCCACCATCATCGGCTATGTTTCATAAGAATTGGTTGAACCTCTATGTTCATCCACCTCCCAGTGCATAAGAAGGTTACAAAATACCCCTCTCCCCAGTTATGTTAACTTCTTTTAATCTGTTTATGGATTTTATGTAGTTTTGTGGGGGAGATACTATTTAGGGGGTGTATTGAGATGTTCAATGAGAAAATACCGATCTTTGGGTTTATTGACAATGGGGGAGAATGAATAAATTCAGGACATGTTTGGTATCATGATGAGATTTTGGTGATAGGATAAGAAGGAATACATTGGACATGTAATGCTTCTGATAAATTTTAAGAGGATTGTTTGGGTGTCATTGAGAACTCCAAAACACGGGATCCCAATTCATGCTTCCCCTCTTGTTTTCTAGAAAGATCACTATTCACATAGACTTAGAGTGTTGGCTGGGTTGATTCTTGTGTTTTTGGTTTACATGTGGCTGGTGCTCTATTGAATTTATCGTGTGATTGCCAACAAACCCAAAGGGGGAGATTTTTGGAACCATGGCTATTCTATGCATGAATTGGAGTATGGCTTTTGTTTTTTTTCAATCCTTAGTGGAAGTTCAGAATGTGTTCCATTAAAGTGATCATACAGTTTAAGCAGACAACAATATTAAAGGTGGTGACATTTCCCAGTGTTTACCAAATTTTTGGGCCTCAAAATCGGAAAATGAAGACATCGATTTTTGGTAAAAGGAGGTGCGTACAAAGAAGAAGTGGTGCGCGAAAAAGGAGGACAGTGTGAGAAATATTTGAGTTGGGTGTAAAAAGCAGCAAGGTGTGTGAAATAGTGGATCGAGGTTTTTTGTGAAAATAGTGTTTCAGAATCAGAACATCGAAAAATGGAAAAGGCATAGGCTGCGTGAAAAATCTGGGGATGTGTGCGAAAAACAATATCTACTTGAAATATTACACTCCAAATGAGTTTTTTTTCGTGCCATAGGGGGTTTTTCACACGGGGGTTCGAGACGCCTATAAATAAGAGGTGAGCCTCTTCATTTCATATGTTTTTGATACTCAGAGATTATCTGAGGTCTGATGCATGTAAAAAGTTCGCATAAATGGAGTTGTGCAAAATATTTAGGCTTGCGTGAAAAATACCAGCTTGCGTGGAAAAATTTAGACTGGCGTGAAATTTTTTGGACATGCGTGAAAACTTCTGGCTCGCATTGAAAAATTGAGAGTTGTGCAAAATATTCCGGCTTGCATGAAAAAGGTGAAGTTGCGTGAAAAACATGAGGTCACGTATAAAACTTGGTTTTGCATGAAATTTTCAGTGAAACCTATTTGCGCATTTCTGACTATCCGGTTCGGTGGTTCAGTGCATTCAAGTGCATCATTTCTAGACTTCAATGTAAGCAGGGTCTCATGCTAAGAAGAGGCAAAGACTTCAATGAAAATCTATTGAATAGACCTTCACGTCTATAAACTGACTGGGACTTCACCAAAGCCAGTGAGCCAGGGGGAGTCAATGGGAGTGACCTGAGGGACGCAGTGAGCTATCCATGAACAATTGCAAAGATAGTGAGCCTGGGACACAGTGAATGTTCCCGAACCATTGTAATCCACAACTAGTGAAGAATAGTAGAATTTGGTAGGAATGACAACCTGTCTGCATATGCTCCTTGGAAGAAACCCTTAGTGGTGAACCAAGTAAAAAGTGCAGTGTTTTCTCTTTGCATGTGAATGTTTTATTGCTTCTCATATCCATCATACAGGTTAAACTAGTTCCTACCAATGTGGGAACAAGATCCATCAGTTTAAATGAAAACGTTGACACCCTGATTCATCCCTCCCCTCTCAGGGTGTCTTAGGGTCCTACAAAATACTTCAAGTAAATGTTTATTTAATGTACACCATGTTGGTTCCGCCTAAATTATTACAAGTTGGTGTTGTGTGAATGAAATTATTGATATACAGTACTGCAAGTCATAAATTAATATTTAATTTATTTGATAAAAAAGGTCCATAAAAACTCCAGGTGTTACAATCCACCACCCTTAAAATTAATTTCTCAGTCAAAATTCTTCACTCAGGTAAACAAAATGAGGATAATTCTACATCATCATATCCTCATGTTCCCATGTAGAATCCATTAACTGATGATTTCTCTAAAAAATTTTCACTAGGTGAGTGGTCATGTTTCATTGAACATTGTCTATACAATCCAGAATTTCAATAGTTTGATCCTCTTAAGAAAGATACTAGTCCCGTGGTATGAACTCTGAGTTCAGTACATATGAAGGACCAGGTATTTACTACCTCTGAAGTGATACATAGAACACATCATGGACTTGAGTGAAATCTTCAAGAAGTTACATGTTATAGTATACCATCCTTATATGATCAAGAATCTCAAAGGGAATGATATACCTAGGGATTAGTTTCCCTTTCTTCCATAATATCATTACTTTATTATAGGGCGAGATTCATAGAAACACCTTTCCTCAAAATTTACATTCTACATCACACCAAAGTTCATCAGCATAACATTTCTGCCAACTTTGAGAAGCCTTTATATGGTATTGAATGGTTCTAACCTTCTCAACCATTTCTTCAGTGATCTCTTGTCCTAATAACTTTCTTTCACTAACCTCATCCCACCACGTTGGATCCCTACATTTCTTCCGATATAGGGATTCATAAGGTGCCATATGAATTCTTGAGTTTAAGATATTATTTTTTGAAAAATCAACTAGAGGAATGTGTTCATTTCAACCACCATTGAAATATAGATAATAAGATATAAATATATTCTCTATGGTCTGAATTTTTCTTTTAGATTGACTATCTATATGAGGATGATAATAAGTGATGAAACTCAATTATGTATCATGTGATTGCTGAAGACTTTTACAGAACATTGAGGTGAATCTAGGATACCAATATGATAAAAAATGTGGTAAACCATGAAACCTTAACAATTTCATAAGGTATATCCAAGAAAGATGATCTAGAGAGAATTCTTTTCTAATAGCGGTGGAGTGCGTTGATTAAGTAAATAGATCGAATACCACCCATATAACATTAAATCCTTTAGAGGTTTTAGGTATTCTAACAACAAAATCTATAGTGATGTTATCCCATTTCCATTCTAGTATGGGTAATGGATACGACACCCCCTTTAACTTTTGTCTTTAAGCCTCAACTTCTTGGCATACCAAGAATTCAGATACAAACTCGACAATATCTATGTTCATTCCATCCCACCATAATTATTATTTCAATTAACTATACATATCTATACATACAGAATGAATAGAGAATGAGGAACTATAATCTTCCTCTAACATCTCCTTCAAATCTAGTATGGAAGGAACACATACATAGTTCTTAAAACTTATCAATCCATCCTAATCAAGGTTAAACTCAGGAACATTTTAAACATTATTTAGTAGTTGTACATCTTCCTTGTGCACCTCTTTAATATTCACTTTTATGGAAGGTTGAACAATTATTTAGAAAAGATATGATTTCCCCCTTGATTTAGGATTTCATGATCCATCCTTTGTAAATCTAGAAATATTGGATCTTTTTTTATCCTCATCATGGATAATCAATAATGATGCTTCCGAATCAAAGCATCAGTCACCTTGTTCGCCTTCCTAATGTGGTAATATATTGAGAATCCATAATCCTCTATCAACTCTAACCATCTTCTCTAGATCATGTTCAACTCCTTCTGTGTGAATATATATATTAGAATTTTATTACCAGTATATATATCACACTTTTCTCCATAAGGATAAATCCTCCATGTTGTTAATAAAGAAATTACCACTGCAAACTCCAAATCATTAATTGGGTAATTTTCCTTATGAATCTTCAACTACCATGAGGAATAAGAGATAACCATGTTATTATACATAAGAAAACATTAAAATCCCTTATTTTTGGAATCTCTATGGATTAAAAGCCCTTCTCCAATACATGGTAATATAATCACCGGTGCACAAACCAACCTTTTCTTCAGTTCCTTGAAATTTTTGTCATGTACATCTGTACAGAGAAACATGAAACCCTTAAAAATTAACTTTTTTAGAGGATTAGATAGTTTTAAGAAATTATCCACAAAAATTCAATAATATCCATATAAACAGAGAAATCTATGGTTCTCAGTCACCTCGGTTCGTATAGGCCAGCATTCATTAGCCTCTGTAATTGATGGATTTATTACTAAACCATCTCTTAAGATAATGTATCCTGAAAACAAAACCTCTTGTAGCCAAAATTCACACTTTGTAATTTTTTCATATAAATTTTACTTCCTTAGGGTATTTATTACAATTCTCAAATTATCTTCATGCTCTTCCTTTACCTTTTAATAGATAATGATATCATCTATAAAGACTGCCACAAACTGATTGAGACAATATCTAAAGACTATATTCATTAAATCCATGAAGATTGGAGGGGGATTAGTAAGACCAAAAAACATCACTATATATTCATAGTGATCATGAATTTTATGATGTTTTTGGTATATCATCATTCTTTACCCTCAATTAATGATATATAGAATGATTGTAAATCTTGGAAAAGTATTGAGCTTCGCGCAGTTGATCATACAATTCATCAATACGGGGAAGAGGATACTTTTTCTTGATTGCGATCTTGTTCAACACCTGATAACCAATATAAAGTTTTATTGATTTATATTTATTTTGCACAAAAATAATTGGTTCATCCCACGGTGACACAGATGGATGAATTAATACCATATTAATGTTTTATAGGAGTTGGTTCTTCAATCCCTACAAATCAATCAGATACATTCTTTAAGTAGTGTTCAAAATTATTTTGGAACTAAGTATTAGTTCTATTGAGAACTCAACTTCACATTTATATGGAATTCTTTGAAAATATTCTATAATGGAATCAACAAATCTCAAACAATAATCATATAATTGATGTAGATTTTCTCCCCAACCATTTGAGATAAACACCCCTTCTGAATGCGAATTAGGACCCATATAATTGATGTAATCTCCACATGAAGTTTATAATTATTGTAACATGGATAAATGATCATAGGAGGGTTTGAAATATCAAATAGAACATACCTTCATTGAAAATTTATGTGGGATTTATGAAGATAATCCCAATCTATGCCTAAGATGACATCAAATTCAACTAAAGGATGAATGATAATATTTTTAGGAAATGCATTCCCACAAACTACAACTAGAGAGGAATCATAGAATTGAGATGAAATGATTGTACCATTAGGGGTTTTCACTACTAATTACACATATAATTGTTTTGGTGGAAACTTAATAGACTTATAAAATTCCATATATATGAAAGAGTGGGAATATCTAGAATTTAATATGACATTGGATGTTCTAGAGTGGATGGTAAGTGTAGATTTCATCACATAATTATTTCACCCATTATAAGAAATAGTGATTACTTGAGATTTCCCATTTTACCCCATGTTAAGAGGTTGCTAAAGTTAATCATCATCACCATCCCTTCGGTTTTGGAAATGGTTAGCATAATGCCCATTCTCCTTACACTTGTAGCACTGAATCATGGGCGATTCATTTTGTGTTGTTTTTCTCCATTCAAAAAATTATGTAACTTCTTCCTATTACATTAGAAATAAAATTCCCTATGGCCTTCAATTCCACACATAAAACATTTATCGGATTCCTTAAATCAATTTTATCCATGATTATTCCCACACATAGGGAACAAAGGGAAGAAAATATTATTCTCTTCATGATTTTAAGATATTATTTTAATCATTAACTTCTTCTTCTTTCAAAAAACATAAGGTTGAAACATGACTCCAACCTATATTTCAATAATGATTTAAAAATTCACAATCTATTTGCAGCTATTAATGTCTCTTATGGAAAATTTTCTTTTGAGACTAGGATTTAATCCATGGAAGAAGCTATCAACATTAATTTTAGTTTGGATTATAATTCCTGAATCATAGCTCACATGTCTCATAAACATATCCTCATAGGTACCAATATATTTATAATTCCTTTTCATATACTCAAGGATCTATTTCTCTATCTTGATACAATGAATAAAAAGAAAGTAATTACTAAAACATAAGTTATTGAACTCATCCCAATCCATGGATTCAATATCATCTTACCATGTTGTATTCCATTTTAGAGTTCACCACTGGTCTGTTCCACCTTCTAACAGATAAATAGATAAAATGACGTTCTCATGATCTGAACCCTAGAGAATTGAGAATATATTTCCAGTAGTACTGATCAATTTTTAGTTACAATATTATCAGAAGTGCCTCTAAATGAAGGTGGGTGTTTCATCATGAAGGTATCAATAGAATGATATTCCCTCCTTTTCTCATTTGGATGTCTGTAATGATTCATAGCTTGAGAAATGTGTATAGGCATAATAGTGAAGTTTTTCATTCTTGATCACATATAATTTGGTTACTCAGGAGGAAAATCATTACATTTTCCATCACAATCACTATTAATGCGGTTCTATCGAGTTCCAGCCATTGTCTAAAACCAAAAATAATAGAGTGATAATGAGTAATCACATCGAAGAACCACATAATCATGAAAAATTAATTATAAGAAGTCTAAATTATGACACCTTCCTTAATATTTGACACCTAAGGTTCATCCTAGGTTATTCAATGTAAAATTATACATAAATACTTTATAATGGTTCATGAAGTGTTTGTGAGTTTCCAAATCATATCTATTAGAAGTTTCAAACCCGGTGTGCATCATGGCATGTTGTTGTGTAAAAAATTACTATGAGTTCGGTTCGGAACATATTGTATGTGTTTTTACCACTAGGTTCAACTGTCTTAGAGCCACATAAACCTATAGTATCCATAGAGGGATGTAATTCTAGGAAACCACTCACTCAATCCTTTACCAAAATTTTATAATATTTTCCTATACATTTCTTTATCCTTAGACTTATCCCTATAAATTTCCTTAGGGTTCTCACTAAGGTCTTCTCATAATAAGTTCCAAAGGGTAGATAATCATTTGTTATAATACCAACTAGAGTGGGCCACTCTTTTCATACATTAACATTCCATAAATTTTACAAAATACATATAACATTATACAAACAGATACCAAATTACCATACTAGTCTAGTGTCTTTGGAAACATGGAAACATAAACACTTGTACATAAATGAGTTACATTATCTCTCACTAGGTTCATATTGACTAGAACCCTTCTTAAAAAAATAAAACATAAAACATATCATCATAACATGGGGAAGGAAACATAAAAAGGGCTGAGATAAAATTCTTAGTAATGGTAAAAAAGGAGATATATAAGCATAATCATCAGTATAAGTGTATGAGAACATGATCATGAAAATATAAGATCACTCCCTTCATATAAAATATCATATACACGAATAATGGAATAAAGAATGGTAGTTCATAGTGAATGAATCATTATGAAATTAATAACATAATCCATGAAATCATAACATAGGAATAAAACATAAAAGTATGGAAGACACACAATCAAATAATTTGATTTCCATAGTTTCTAATGCACCGCTACCCATACCATCTTAGTAGCATGGGTTTAATCCCCATACCATTTGGTTGTGATGGTTCACTCCCATGGACATCTTTATAGCATGAGTTCACTCATCATACCATCTTGGAAGTCATGGTTTACTCCCATGGTCATATTAGTTGTGAAGGTTTACTCCCAAGACCATTATAGTCTATTTAATGAGATATAAATTATTACCCAATTCATTTGAGGGATATATAGGCCCCACCCATCTCAGAGATAAATCATCTGTACATGTGACACAATATCGTAAATAATCATATCACAATCCAAGAAATTAAATGGGTATTATAAACATGTATTCATATAATAACCTATAGAAAAATATAGTTTTCATTATCATTTCATCATCAAACTAACCCATGAAAAGAAGTAGGTTTCAAAAGCATATAACCAGTGAAAGAGAAATGGATTTCATCCACATCATACCCTCAAAAAATAATCCAATCAGGGAAATAACATGAATGGAAACATTGATTAATTTTCTAATAAATTAATGAGTAACACTGATTGATGTTATCTTAGATGGTATGTAATTTTGAATGATATTTGGAAGACATTTCTTGAGGAAAATAACCCTTCATAATTGAAAAACACATTTTAAAACATAAAACCTTTTGAAAATATTTTTGATTGAAAATAACTTTGAAAATGTATAAATAAATAATTGAAAAATATAAAATGTTTTTAAAATCCTTTTCCTAGAAAATGGACTTCAAAGATATCATTAAAACATTTTTTAAAACAATTCTAAAAACATTGTTTTTGAATTCAACATATTTCTGATTGAAGAGAGAGTTGGTCATATTTTACTTAAAAAAATTATCTTAAGTACCAAATAGGGGAAAATGGTAATAATAAATGAGGATATATTTAATAACCAAAGAAGAATAAAATTCATAACTGTTACTGATAGATTGATCCTGAGATATCAGTAATTGAAGTATAATCATAAACAATCTCGATAAGTGATGAGACTGTTTCAATAAACTCTTATCACTTGTTAACATGGGAAAAAAATCTCCATGTAATAAATAGAAATTAAATTAACCTTAAAATATCATGAAAATAAAAATATTCATGATATAAAATGTCAACTGGATGTATATAAACCTAAAAAATGTAGGTGTATAACAAAACACGTGTCTCAATGAAGAAAAATTGAGACAAAACTGACTTACCGATTTGGTGACTTTTAAAACTTAAACACCATGAAAAAAATATAATAAAATGTATTTTTCAATACCCAATAATCTATGTATAATAATCATATAATAAATTCAATGTAATTACATACACCAAACAAGTGGTGATTAAGGAATGTATCTCGTCGAAATAAAAGTAGGATGAAATCCCCTTACAATGTGTCTTTAATCTCATAATACTCATTCAAACCACCTGTATAATAAATATAAATTTTTTATAAATATTTTAAATAATGATATTATTATATATAATAACATAAATGGTTTTATTATGACCTTATATTTCCCAATTTTTACCAATATTATGTTAAGGTTTCACTTCGGGTAATATCCTCTTTGTTCTTCGCATGTGCCTTAATTTGATATATATTTGGACCTTATAAATATATCATAATTATAAAATTTAAACCATGATATAAATATAATTTATATTAATTATTTTTATATTATAATAATCTATAGAATATATAAGTATGAAATAGATTACACCGTTCATGGAGACTGTAAGTCATACGTACACATGGACATTTTTTCCCATTTTTATTATCGTATTGAAAGAAGGATAGAAAATGATATATATATATATATATATATTTGTATATAATATAATTAAAGTATAATAATAATGTTATATATATCATATATTTGACTAAACTCATCCTTAATACATTCCATGTAGTGTGTGAACGAATCACATCGCTTTGAGGGAGCGATAGTCCACATATCCTCAAACGATATTATCTTATTTACACAAAATGGAATGTAAAAATACATATGTTTTAAAAGGTATAAATAATATTTAATACCTAATAAATATAATATATAATATATATAAATATATTTTCCATCATAATTTTCACCATGAGAGGTGGTAAAGTAAAAATGAACCATCGATTAGTGAGGCAGTAGTTCATCGTACATGTCAATAGTATGTTCGTTACACATTAGATTGAGTTGTGTATAATTTTTAGTCTATATATTATCAGAAAAACATACTAGTATATTTTGGATAATTATTTTATTATAAAATAATTTAATAAAGATAGTGTAGGGGTGGAGAAAGAAAATATATTAAACGAACTTGAGAGAAGATGTCACCACTTAATCATGAAACTCCATTTGGTTTATGCCAAAATGATTACTTGGATTTTTTTGATCCATGGGGAGGATTATAATAGTAATATAGGGATTTTGAGAAGTGTAGTTATCATATAATGTCTAAACCAATGTGGTTTTAGAGGTGTAAAGAAGAGGGATATGTGGTGGCCTTTTATAATGAAGGAGGAGGGACAATCTTGTAAATATTTGAAGATAGAATTCTACCCATGTTTTTCATGATGAAATTTGAAACAATAATGATACCAAATATATTTAATTGAGTATATTGTAAAAATATGTCCCTATAATTTTTCTTGTAAAAGTTTCTATGTTTTTTTGGGTCTTAAATTTAAAGTTTATTATTAGTTAAGATTAATTTTACACTAATCGATTTAATTAATGTTAATTATTTTCACCAATCATTTTGGTCAAAAAACTAAGTTGAACTTATTAGAAATTATAAAAAATGATTATTAAAAATATGGAAAAAATTTCCCAAATTCAATTCACATAAGTGGTAGAAGTTAATTTAAAATTAACCTCGCTGACGGGATGACACTATGAGGTTTTAAAGTAAAAATAATCAAAAGTTTGCTGAGTATTAAATATCCAATTTCAATGTGAATTTGATTAAAATGATATAAATTTTAATAAATGAAAAAATATAATATAATTACACTTTTAAACCGATTTAATTTATAATATTACCTTATAAATAAATTAGAAGAAAATAGAGTTTTGAATTAAAATTCAGTATTTTCACTATTCTTCCAAAAATGAAGTTTCAAAGTAAAATCCCAAAAAATATCACTATTATAATTGTGAAATTATAAATTCAAAAATGAAATTTATATTATCAAATTCAATATATAATTTTTTTGAAAAATTAATTGTATTATTTTTTATAGAAGGACATGTAAAATAGTTCATTTGAGAAAATGGTATTTTAAAACATAAAAGGAAATTACCAAAAATTACAACTTTCATTATCAATTTTTTTATTTATATAAAACAATTATATAAAATATTGGAAACCTAGTTATTACTATTCATATAACTAACTTTAACAAATAGGTTATATTTTTCTCATTTAAATTATTATAATAGTAAAATGATGTTTCGTAGAAACATCAGTTCTGCTTATAATGTACGCCATGTTTGTGTTGTATGTAACATAGACCACATAGATGTTCTATTTATGGTACACTGAGTCGATGTTATATGTAACTGTTCCCATTTGGTGTCATGTGAAAGGAATGTTTGAGTTAGTACATTGCAAGACTGAAATGAATATTTTATTTTTTTGAGAAAAAAAGGTTCATAAAAACTTGGGGTGTTATTGGAATTTTATTTTGATTCGATGGGAAATAACCCCCCAGTAGAGAATTAACTTTCTTCTAGATTAATATATGATTCCCACCATGATTTTAATCCCTAAAACATTATTATTATGAATATAAATTTATCTTTTTTTTGAAGAGAACCCTAAATTTTTAGGGACCATGTTAAAGACTATAAGAATTCCATTATCATCATATCATCCTCATAGAGAATATCCAATGTATAGAGTCTTGAGAATTTTGAGATATGTATCCCTAAGTTCTATAGATTCCATGGATGGGATAATGTTTCAATTATTATAGACTTATTTCACATCATCTTCCCTTCATAGTATTCAAAATTAAAACCTTGGGGATTTGGATATATATCCCTTAAGTTAGAAAACTTGAGACTGTAATACCATGGTTTGATCCGGATCAGGTGAAGAACTCAACAACACAAACAAGGGTCAAGTTCACAGGCCTAAATTGGTTTTTTTGGGCATTAAATCATTCTATGGGATGTTTCCTCTTCTGTGGTAACTCCCATAAATACTGAAAAAATGATTGAGATTTCTAGATTTGGTCACAGTGATAAAATTATTGTTGAATTTGATATATGTTCTCCTTTGATTGAAACTATTTTTAGTTGTAAATTAATTATAATTTGAACCATATATTGAATATGAGCATGTGTTTTAGTCCTTATTAAATTGATTCTTCTTTGGAAATTTTAAGGAAAATTATTTTAGGGGTATGAAGTGTTCCAATTATAATAATCCTAGTCACATAGGTGAACATTGTAAGTTCGAGTTTCCCCTCGTGAATGTGGATGAGAAGGATAAATATCCTAGGACGAAGGGGTATAATAAGGAATGGTTCATGGTTTGAGGGAAGAATTAGGTTTCCCATGATGGTTTAGTGAAACTATAGGGTAAGAAGGATCAAACTTCTAACAGTGAAAATCCTATTTCAACTATCATGGACTCATAAAGAGAGTTATCTAGCTCTATATTGAAGTTCACTGGTCTTCAAACCAGTCTTCCCACTATCCCCATTCATTATGGATACTTTAATGTGTACATCACCTATTTCTTAATGGCTTTACATCCATTCCAGCATATGGTACCCACCTATGATTCTTTTTAAGAGACTCATAATGGTTTATGTGATCCATTTATAGATTAGGTTGATGTCTGAGGTTAGTTTCACTAGGATGATGGAATGAGGGAAGAAATTTATCATTATTACTCACTAGATGATGACCAAGTTGACTTGATTGGAGATACTAATTTTAAAGGAAATAGTTAGGGGAATATTCCAAATCTTTGTTAGTTAATGTAACATGTAAAGGATAGAAATGATGATTCATGGAAGGTATTAAAAAATCCCAGTACCTCTAGTGATAATATGATCCCACATGATTCTATGGGTACCACCTTTCAAGAGGCTCCACCCCTTCCATATTTTATTATACTCTGGATGAGTAATTGAAAAGTCTAAGTGATGATTATCCTCCTATAAGTCCTGATAATGTTACTTTTGAGGATTCTAAGGGGCATTGAATCCATCTATCTAGAGGCTCCACCACCTGGGAAGATCATAACTCTTCTAGTGAGTTATGGTAATGGGGATTCTCCTCCTTCAGTGTCTTCTAATATGAGATTTGAAGAATCCTATTCATCCATAATGGATATAGGGTTTAATGAGGAGAATATCATTAAAAAATTCTATCCCATGATAACAATAAATTTTAATCAAAGATTGAAGTGATAAAAGGCCTAGTTTCTACCACTGAATTCAATGTCTTTAATTCCATTCCTGAAGAAATGGTTGTTCATACTCAGGATGGGAAAACACCCAATTTATTTTCAATGTTGGAATCCATTAACAACCCTACTTTTTATTTACTATATATTAAGTTACGTGAGGGGAGATTTTTTATAAACAAAAGAAACTTAGATTATGTTTTCCCACAGATTGGAATATACACTAACCGTAAAGTTTCTCCTTCTGTAGTGAATATGTAGGTTCTAAATGGGAACCCCAGGTGGACTCTTTTAGGGATCAATTTCATGAGAATATGAAAATCACTGAGGATTTTCATGGGGATGTTTCTCTTATTAATGAGTGATTTCCCAATATTAATTCCACAGAACCAAACATGATTGATGATGATCAAGAATGTCAACCATTATTTCCATGAAATCATATGCTTGGAGGTCAAGATGATGACTCTCATAGTGAGATGGATGACTCATTGGAAATCGATGATTTGGGAGACAATTCCATAGCTCAAAAAAGAGGAGAGGTATGCATCAGAGGTGATGGGTCGGATCTCGAGGAAGGGGTTATAGGCATCGAAAAAAGTGATTCTGTAGGTCTTTCTATTGTTTTTTGGGGGTGTCATACACGACACTTTTATTAACATATGTTTCTATCATCACTTTGTATACATAAAATTATTTAATAATTTTTTGGTTCCATGGGTTCAATCCATGGTTTCACCATTCTTGGTATATTTAAAATTATATAAAAATATTTTTAAATACATATATTTATATTTATAATTATAAATAATTCAATATATATTTATGTAATTGTAAAATTATAATAAAAATATTCATTTATAATTATTTTTATAAATACATATTTATAATTCATTAAATATTTATTTATAATTATATAAATTTAATTTTTTTAAATATATTTATTATATTATTAAAATTGGTTCTTTATCAATGAAATGTTATCACTTATAAATATTTAGTTTTATAAATGCTTAAAATGCACTGGTAAAACACATCCTTATTAGTTTAAGTATTTTAGTGTTGATAGAGATATTTTTTATTAGTGCTTAATAATTCAGCACTGATAAGACTATGCTTTATCTTCATTTTCCTAAATGCACTGATAAAAGCCTTACATGGTCTTATAAATAGAACCTTACAAGTGTCCTCCTCAAATGCATTTTTCAAGAATTTGTGGAAACAAACCCTCACTGCCACTCTTCCTCATGATTCTTAATTAATCGATCCTATCAAGTTCTAAAGAATGTGATTATTTATTCTCTACTTTAATTACAATCCAAAATATGAATTTGATTCGATTCATATCCCACCTTATATCATCAAACAAAAACAACAGATCAACCCTTAAATATCTGACCATTCACTTCAGTTTTTCCCACTACACCTCATTTGAGTATCAAATACTATACTTACACTTCACATGCATAGTTTTTATGAATTCTTTAAATGACAATATAGTTAAGAATATTAATCCAAAATAAAGGGAAACATGTAACTAAACTCCTCCACTATTTTTTACACCAACATTCTATAATGAAAATGTTTTATCTTCTTGATAGTATTTTTCACAGAATTTTGGTTTATTTCCAATTATTGAAATTTATATTTTTTTATTAACCACTATGTGAGGAATTATGTTAAATTTTTACACTATTATGAAAACACAGAAATGTTTATCATATGGGGTTGAAATTTAGAGACATCAGAATGTGTAAATTTCTATGAATTCATTACCATTTTTTAGTTCATTTTGTTTCATTTTGTGTTTTGATGATAATAGATGGATTTATTTTCACAACAATTTTTCTTCAAAATGTGCAATCCTTGATGCTTTCTTAATCTAAATTTATCTATAACTTATTCAGTTTAAATTATTATTCGATTATTAATAAAAAAATCATAATAAAGGAGAAAAAATAATGTCAATAAAAAATTATGAAATATTATTGATGGATTGTAAATTTAAAAGTCATATACCCATAATTTATAATTTATAAACATTAAGTTGCATATATGAAAAAATAACCATGAACCAAAACATATAATATCTAGATATGTATTAATAAAACATTATAAAACATAACCAAAACATTCTAAGGGGAAATTTTTAACAAAAAAATAGTACCAATAAAGAATTCTAAGGTGTGAACATGCACAATGTTACTATCATTGAAAAGAGACATGAAAATACCAAAGGTGTGATTATAACTCCTCATAAAGAAAAAATGGATTATAAATAACCATTATACTCCATACAAGAGAAATTAATAAGTTATTACTAATAATAATTGTTCAGTTATACTTAAATCCACTCAAATATATATGGCTTTTATCCTATATATAAGGTAATATGAGTGGGAAGAGGTGTATACCTACTAAAATGATTACATGGAAGAAATGTTGATTCAATGGAAGAGAGTTAGACCTCCACATTAATCTAAGAACCAACCTAGAACTAATATGAAATTATGGACTGGTTTTTTTATAATAATTATGAAACTAGAAAAGGGAAAAAATGTATTATATTTGTATCATCCAAGATAACCATCCACTCCAACCAAACATAACGGAAATCGAACGATTGAAAAAGTTTCAAGGGACTAATACCATATTGGAATGCATTGGGATACTTTAAAAAGGATATTTTTGATGATTAATATTGTAAGATAGAATATATGATTACCAAAATAAAGAATAGAAATTACCAAACATTCTAGGGTAGTTTTAATTTATCATATAGAAGTGGTGATAAATAATTGAAACACTTTTTCTATTACATTTACTCTTTATAAATTAATATTTTTTTTATCAAAGTCATGATCCACTTACTTACTAAGTTCCTTTTCCTTTTCAAACACTCGATAAAGTATGTGTGAAAAATTTAGTGGTATATTTATTTATAAGCATATTGGGATGAGGGGTACCTATATTTATAATTGTATACATGTGTGAGGAAAAAGGGTGGTATCTACATTTATATAGTCAAATTAAATTTCAAAGACCTCCTATATAAATAGAAATAACCACATACATAATAAATATTGATAATAACACGATGAAAAGGGAATGTCACTAACTTTATCCAACCCATACGATGTCCATCATGACCCCACTCCCACATCTTTGGCCTCACATGAAGCTAATCTGTACTAAAATTATATCTCTAAAGAAAAATCCATTTACTTTTTATAGAGTAATTGATTTTGTTCTTTGACTTTTAAAACTATTGTGAATGTCATATCATGAGTGTACGTAAGACCATCCAGTTGGGCTTTCTGAAGATCACACCAGTCATGTTTCTACCTGTAGGGATCACAAGCCTATTTCTACATTATTAAAATTTAGAAAAAAAACTAAGAAATATAGTTTATTGATTCACCAAATCCCAAGACCACGAACATTTATCTTTAAGTAAACAAGGTTCATTATCATCACCTTTTCTCCAATAATCTTATTATTGAATTTAATTTATTGAGACTCATTCCCCATATCTTATGGTTATTCACATTTTTTGTTCTAACTACTATGATAATTAGTCATCACATAGTAGGTTCTAGTGATAAATGTAGAAGAATACATATGATAACACCTACCACTAGTGGAGTAATTATTTTATCATATTCAATTTCCATTTTCCTTTATGTCATGCTAAAATTATTTGAAATATTTATATGTTTGGTTCCCCTAATTTTATATTCCCCATTTTTGTATTTATTTATTTTGTTAAATATTAATATTATATAATTAAATAAGATATATTTATGGATAAAAAATGGATGGATTACAATTGTATGACAAAAGTGTAAGAATATGGGGTGAAATAGTTCATCATGTTTTCAATAGATCACACACATGATCCTTATGAAGTCTTTTTACCATGTTTACATTATTGTTATTTAGACTAATTAGTCTATAAGAGAAGGAAGAACACGTCATTCATCATGGAATATATCAAATATATAAATTTTGGACTAAACATGAGGAAATAGTGATTGTAGCTGGTTAATAGGATAATACTTCATTTTATGGATCATCGGGTATGATTATATGTGTGCGTAATGAAGAAGACTATATTAAGGATGTTATTATATGTGTCAATGATGATTAAGATCATATCAGGGAAATGAAAATAATAGTTTAAGGTGAACTTCATGATTTTCCAATATTGTTTGAGAAGTTAAAGAGTTGTGAAAAGATTCCATTGTATGTTATTTTACTAAATTTATAGTATTCTCAACTGTATTGAGGTTGTATAATTTTAAAGTTTGCAATAGATAGAGTGATACAAATTTTAATAAACTAATTTCTCTCTTGAATGATATTCTCCCAGAAGATAATTAGCTTCCTAGAAATAAATATGATGCAAAATGAATAATATATTCAATGTGTGTGATCTATTAAAGAATAAATGTCTGTATAAATGACTATATACTATTTTTAAGGATAAAAAATCACTTAATGAATTTTGAAAGTGTGGTTCCCCTAAATAAAATAAAGATGAACCAAGTGCTATGAAATTTGTATAGAAATTTCCAATAATTCCATGGTTAAGGGCCTATATAGATGTGAAGAGACTACAAGGAAATTGATGTGGAATTAATATACTAGAAATAAAGATGGGAAAATTCATCACTTTGAAGACACACCTCAGTGGAAGAGGATTGATCATGAATATCCTAAATGTTGAAATTTGTCGAGAAACCTTCTTCTTGATCAATCTAAATATGGGGTGAATAAATATAGTTTTCAAATAATCAGTCACAATATATGGATAGTTATATTAGTAAATTATAATTTTTCACCATGGTTATGTTTGAAATGAAAATAAATCATGTTATCCTTACTTATATCCAAATCAAAACAATCATGTAATGATATTGATACTCATTTGTCTCCACTGATCAGTGATGTTGAATTATTATGTGATTCAGTTGTTATATTGTATGATTACTATAGAAGGTAAGATTTCACATTCAGAGACATGTTTTACAAGATGATAAATAACATTACATCATATGGAAAATTTTCAAGATATAGGATTAACAAAACCCAATGGTGTCCAATTTTTGAACATGGTACAATGAAAATTATAATGAAACATTCATCAAATATTTTTTTTATAGAAAATCCCAAATTTTTACCCCAGTGACATAAGTAATGATCTTAGAGGAAATAATTTGATGGTAGTTCAGATATATGTTCTAAATCATCCCCACTAACAGGTCATCAACTGTTTGAGGATGTAATAGATATGGATGTTTCTTTCGGTCAACCATTCTTGAATATCCTTATGAAAACTGGTTAGAAAAAGAGATTAGTTTTTTTGAATTACTATATTATAATTTCATATATGATAGAAATTTTCTTGATATTATACATTTTAAAAAAAATATAGTAATAGTTTCATTGTCATGTTACTAAATGAACCTTAAAAAGGATGTAATTAATGCTATTTGGAAATGATTGACATGGGAATATCAGAAGGGTTGGTACTAGTGAAGGGTGAAAATGAAATTTTCTTCCTGCAACTTCTTACAGTCATTATCGAACAGAGATATATCATTTTTTCAACATCTTACATGATGTAAACGTTCCATATAGATATTCATTGATTTTAAATAATATCATACCAATGAATGATTTAACATTAAAGGGTCTAATATGAATGAATTGTCTTGTTTTTATGTAAGTTCTAATGCCTGTTTCTTTACATCGTATTTTCTTCCAAGAATATCCTTCATACATTAAAAAATATTTATTTCTTGTTCAAATCTATATTCATAAAATTTATAGACTTGATGAAATTTATAACTATGGAAAATAAAAATTACATAATATTATGTGAATTGGAAATGTTCTTCCCATAAAAATTATTTTATATGATGGTTCACATGGTAAGATAGATTCAACTATGTGGTATTGTACATTATAGATGAATATACCCAACTGAATGCTATTTATATTTTTTGAAATGTTATTTCAAAAATTTAAATCTTTTAGAAGGGTGTATTGTTGAGAGATATATTAGTAGGGAAGCCATTGAATTATGTACCGAGTACCTATAAAGTGTGGAAAGAATTGGTTTACCTAAATCTCATCATAGTAGGTGGTTTATGGGTGATGGAATTTTTGGAATATATATTATCACAATCAAAATTACAGATAAGGAGAATTCCCACCTTTACATTTCACATAATAGATTAGAGGTTTCCTTATATATTAAAACACACAAAGAAATTTTAAGGCATTTGAATCCAATAAGGGATGAAATATGGATATAAAATACACTTAATAAATATTTTATAAAATGGTTTCGATATCATATTATTAAGAAGTTATATATAAATAAAGATTCAATTTTATAATGACTTTGTTTGCTAGCCATAAAACTAAGTGTGAATATATTATCTTATAATGGTGACTTAATTTATTGTTTTATGTTATATAAAAATGAACACGATGAATAAAATTCCATGAAAAATACTAGAGTAACATTTTTTGATTAAGTGATAAATTAATATGGTAATAAGGACAAAAATCCAATTTATATGAATATTCCATACTTTGGCATCATCAAAAAAACATGGGAGTTAGATTATACAACATCCCAAGTTCTGATTTTTAAATGGAAATGGGTTGATAAAAAAAGTGATGTTAAAATAGATGAATTGAGATTCGTGAATGTGAATTATAGTAAGAAAGGATACAAAGATTAACTCTTTATAATGATGTCATAAGAAGTACAAGTATTTTATGTTCTAAATCTCACAAACTAAAAGTGGTCAACTGTTCTATCACTGATCGAAACCACTAAAGTGACAAAAGAAAATTCAACTGAGGATGAACCTTTCATTGGTACACCCCAATCATTTTATGGGATTAACATTGTATATGAGGTATTGTATATATTAGGAGACCATAATGAAGGGAATTGAATACTAGAAAGAGTGGTAAAATCCAATCAACCATTAAAATAAAGATTCTTCAATAATCAGATTATATATATTTTTGTAATATAAATCATGTTACTTCATATTATTATATGTTGAATATTGAATTTACGTAATCTAAATTAAATGTTCAACCACTTACGGATAATGACATCTTCACGTGCCAATTATCTCAACCTAGAGGATACCATGTTCCCAAACCTGTAGGTGATCCCAATCCATAGCAACAACATCCTTCTACACATACTCATGCTACCAATATAGAGAAACAAAATATTCACTACTAAAAAAACAGTCAACGGAAGCGCTACCCATTTATCTGTGCTAAAAAAGCACTGAAAAAGGGGGCGCTTTATCAGCACTAAAAAAGGTGCTGATAAAGGCCCTCTTTATCAGTTCTTTTTTTAGTGCTGATAAAGGCCCCCCTTTATCAGGGATTTTTTTAGCGCTGATAAAGGGGACCCCTTTATCATCTCTTTTTTTAATAGCACTGAGAAAGGGGGAGATTTATCAGTGCTTTTTCCTACATGTGCTAAATTTTATGTTTTAAAAAAATGATGAAAAATAAATTATTGTTAAATAATTATATTTATATTGATATAAATATAATATATATATTTTAAATATGTTTTAGATATGTATAAATAGACTATTAAATTTAATATATAAGAAATTTAGTGAAAATGGATTTAAAATATTTTAAAAAATATTATTAATTAATAATTAGTTAATTATTATCAGTTAAAAATAATTTAATAAAAATTTGAAGACAAAAAAATCAAAACAATTAATAAAAGATCCAAAATAAGTTGAAAATGTAACTCAAACTTCAAACGGCCATAAATTTTGATCTGGGGGTCCGTTTGAGCACTAAAACATATCAAATCGAAGCCTACGACGAGCTCTACACACTGGTGACCCATTAAAAGTCTCTTTCACATTTTTAGAGGCCCCAAAAGGCCCAGAAGTTCTTAAAAACATAGTTTTTAGTCAGGATACCCCAATTTGTTATCATTCAAATAGGTATAACTTCTGATCCAGATGTCCATTAGCCCAGTACCACATATCACATCGAAGATTGTTTCATTTTATTTGATTTGACTAGTTGTGGAGTTGAAACAAGCTTCTAGATTATAAGTTATGATCATTTTAACATTCTATGACTTTTCAAATACACACATATATGTATTTATTCATAAGTATATATGTGTCTATGTGTGTTGTATATATGTATGTATGTATTTATTTATTCAATTATAAACAAACATAAAGAACATATTTAATAAATGTATTTAAAACTATTCTTATAAGAATATATTAATATACAAATAAATATACGGATAAAAAATGATAACTAAAAATATATATAAATAAATAAATATAAATATATATTAATATAAAAATGAATATATATATACTAATATTTGAATAAATATATTTATATTAATATGAATCTATATCAATATACAAATAAATATAACTATATATATATATAAATAAATAGATATATCATCAAATAGAGAAAAAATGAAATAGCTTAGTGGTAAAGGTGCAGCCGCGAAAGGGGGAGGTTGCAGGTTCGAGTTCGTGTGGAAGCGCAAAGGGGTGCGTGCGTGTGAGGATGCGCGGGAAGGGTAGCGCGTGGGAGACCTCCTAGCACTGATAAAGGGGGGGTTAAGCACTGTTAAAAGCTCTCCCTACATTATTTTATTATTTTTAAGTTTTTTTGACTTTTATAAGCACTTTTTTTTCAGCACTAATAAAAGGGGCCTTTATCAGCGCTTTTTTAGAGCGCTGATAAAAGGGACCCCCCTATATTAGCACTGAGTTTTACAAAGATTTTTTTAGCACTGTTAAAGCATGTTTTGAGTGCGGATATAGGTTGTTTTTGTAGTAGTGATTGATGATCTTTAACCCTAGGAAATGGTATATAGTGAAAGCACGATGTCTGAAAATAAATAGGATGACCATAAAATAATGGTGTTAAAAATAAATATTACGGTGGAAATAAAAGGAATAAAATTTTAGGTTTGATAGATTGCATGTTTTCAAGATTTTGAAACCAATAAAGACATGTTAGGTAGTAACACTAGGATCATCATCTGATAGTACATGCCAATTGATATAGATTCATGGAACAATGTTGTGCTCATGCTAATTAAACCGATTTGGGAATAGATTAGGGTTGAAATATGATATACTTTCTTTATTTTACTAAAAAATAAAACAATGAAACATTGACTTACTCTTTATTATCCCTTAAAGAGTTCATTTATAGTTGATGAAGCCTAAATGAAATTTGTATTAATTTTTTCTGGAAAGGCTCAAAGAGGATTTCACAATATTATTATGAAGATTAATCTCAATGATGTTGAAGTTAAAATAATCCCACACCCACTGTAGATGAATTCAAACCAAATAAACCAAGAATAATTGGTATAATGACCCATACATTACATACATATATATTAAATAAAAATTGAATAATATTAATTAAAAAAATAAAAAATCCATGACATGACCATATAGTTATAGTGTTATTAGAAATTAGGAAACATAAACAACTGGTTCATAAGACATATACATTATCCCTAAATTATTCATTCATACGTGGACCCATTTTGACATATCTTCAATAATACTATTATTCAAAACTTAGGGAAAAGAAAATTAAGAGAGGGTTAGATCAGATACTCAGGAAGGGTAATCAAGAGAGATATCAATCATATCATAACAATAAGACATAAGAAAAGAACATTTGAAAATATTATCCTGGATATAAAATACCATGATAACATTTCATAAGATAAATCATAAAATTAAAAAAAGAGTAAATGAACATAGTCCTAACAATAGAAATGGAATTTTTAGAATACACAAAAGTAAAGAAAATAATATCATAATTGTCAAGGATCATTTCCAAGACCATCATGGTGGAATAATTCCATTACTGAACCGAGTTCACACCCCTTTCCAACCCTATATTACTAAATTGAGATCATTTTCTATTCCATCCATGTCAATACCATTATATATAAATCATTACCCAATTAATTGGATTGAGATATAGGTTACACCCATCTCATAATGAAATCATTCTTACATGTTCCAAAAAAACATAAAACAGTCATTATAACATTACCCAAAGAATAAAATGGGGTTCTTATACATCATTTCACCATTACATAATTATTGTAAAACAAATGGATTTTATAAATATTACTACATCCTAAAAAAATCATAGTAATAATAGAGATAGAAACGTAACCCTATTTAATGAATGTCAAATTAGATGGAAAATAATTTTGATAAAAAACTTGAAATAAATTATTTAGGAAAATATCCTTTCTTCTTTAAACATGTTTTATTTTCTCAAAACGCCACATATTTTTAATAGAAAATAATTTATTTGCATTTACACATGAAATATTTTGAAGGATGCTTCATGGAAATAAGGTGTTATGAAAGTGTAAAAATAATTTCATGATGTACAAGATAAAAGAAAACATTCTTCTCATACTTTTTTTTTGAAATGTCAAAAAGTACCTCATATTGGAAGATGAAAAATATTACTTTCATTTTGTTTAATAGAATATACCAATGGGTAAAATTTGTAGGTTTCGGGTGTAGCGGAAGCACGTTGGTGGGTCTCCCAACTCTGATTTTAGCATTAAACAACGTTCAAACCGAGATCCATCATGATATAAAATGCCATATCTTTGGAATAGAATGAAGAACAAAAAACAAAATGAGGGAGTCCCAAAACCATAGAGATAGGATCATCATATGTTGGTTATAATTAATTTAATTAATTAATAATAATTACCTTGGTGGAATTCTTTATTCTTTTATGTCTCCAGTCACGATCTTGTGATCCATCGTTGCGTCGTAGAATCCAAGTGTAGGATTCCTCTAGCGGTGATCCACATGTGTGCGACATATCATTGGACGTCGCCGAAGGGATATCCGGGTGCTAGCGTAGAATAACCTTCGCTTGCGATGTCTGCCTTTGATCACCTTGATCTGATGGAGGAGGTTCTCTCCCAGTCTTGAGATCGTTCTTGGAGGAAGTAGTTCTTTCAGCCTTGAAAGAATTATCCAGAATTGTTGTGCACAAAGATTCTCTATGGAAAAGTGTTGGGGTTGTGAGGATATTTATAATCAGGTTTGAGGTTATAGAGTTATGAGAATAAATAAATGCAATACACGTTTTATTTATTTCATTAACTCTTATTGAAAACCCCCATGTCAAATTATTAATTCCTTGACATGCGACCACGCTGATTATAATAAATATCATTTAATAAAATAATATTATATCCTCAAAATCCCGACTGGAAAAACTATACGCTTTGTAATCATTAATAAACGACGTGTACTCATTTTCCATAAAACTACATGACATGTATATTTAATATACACGGCATGTACTTTTATTTTCCATTTTTCTTTATTTCCTATACCACATTTATTATTCCTTGAGTAATGGATATTTATTTCTTAAATAAATGTAACTGCATCAATCAGTAATAAATATATATTATTTCATCCACAATATATTCTCTCGAATAACTATTGTCGAAATAAATTTGATCAGGAATCCTTAAATAATTATTAAACCACATTTAGGAATAATCTTTATTTAACTTTTTAAATTAATATTTAACTGAGATACATGTACACACTTACTGTGTGACCCTCTAGGCCTCTTTTTCAGTGGAATTAGGTGAAGCCTGCCTAAAGTCCAAGGTTAGCATCTAGCAACACACTAAGGTACCCATATAGAATTAAGTTAACACCGTAATGATGTGTCACCCCATACGAACACCTACCATGTAATATAATCCCATTTTCTTGATATCTCTAATCAAGCAGGTTTAATGCTAGTTCCATCAAACCATGTGCTCGATTATTCTTTCTTTGACTTTCCAGAATTGAACTTGCCCATTCCTTACCATGGCCATGGATTTACTTAGGCTATATCAATTCCATCAAAGGGCCTGAGATATCTACTTCCATTATGGAATAGAAGGTACAAATCCTTTCTCTCATTATATATTAATGCGATATTACTCGTGATGCACCCAACATATCCAAACTCATTGCGAATATTGTGTCATCCTAGTTTTTGTCAATACATATAAGTTCTCGAGTTGTAATACCCATTAATAATAATATTAAATTATAAGGACCAATACACACATCCGCAGATAGGAACATCCAATGACATTATGAAATGTGGATTTCCTACTGGCGGGTCTCATTCTCATAATATCCTCTTGGATATTACCAAGGGCACACACCATGAGAAGGTTCCTCAACGTTTTATGAGTCCTCACCCCAAATGGCCTGTATTATTTGTGTCCCTCAAATAACTTCATCCGGCCATAGAATATATATTCAAGAACAATGTTATGGAACTTCCGGGTTCTCATCATAGCAGGGATCTGATATGACCCTTTAATGTAACAACTATCCTTAGGACATTATCACATGCATTGTCACACAGAAGACCAATCAAGATGTGATAAGGATTTTATTAATGAATAAAGTACAAAGTAGTTGGTTCTAGGCCACCAACTCCAAAAGCCTCCCACTTGGACTAGAGCCAACTGCTAACAACCTTTAACCCGTTAGCTCTCACATGATATTCATGCTTCTGCTGAGATAGGCCTTTAGTCATGGGGCCCACCATGTTCTCTTCCGTCGATACTCTAATAACTGAAACTTAACCCCTTTGATATAAATCCCTCAAGAGGTGATACTTTTGGAGTATGTGCTTTGTCCATTGATGTGACCGTGATTATTTTTCAAGAGCCACTGCTGTAGTTTTATCACAAAACAATATAATGGTATCTTTACTTTTAGGCACAACATCATGCTCCTGGACAATGTTTCGAATCCAGATGGCTTCCTTGGCTGCATTAGAAGCCGCTATATATTCGGACCCCACTATAGAATCGGCAACAACTGGCTTTTTTAACTCTTCCAGCTCACAGCTCCTCCATTGAGACAAAAAAACATATCCAGATTGCGACTTCAGATCATTCTGATCTGTCTGAAAACCAGCATCATCATACCCTCTGATGACATGCTCCTCGTCTCCTCTATACACTAGGAACATATCCTTAGTTCTTCTCATATACTTAAGGATAGTCTTAACAACAGTCCAATGCTGTTCTCCTGGATCTTCTTGATATTTTCCGACCATGCTCAGTGCATAGTCAACATCAAGCCTGGTACATAAAATGGCATAGATGATGGATCCTATAGCCGAAGTGTATGGGATCTTACTCATTCTATCATTCTACTATTGTGTTTGGGGACACATTTTCTTAGAAAGATGTAAGCCATGTGACACTGGAACCAATCCCCTCTTGGATTGTTCAATACTGAATCTCTTTAGTATCTGGTTAATGTATATACCCTGACTTAGTCCAAGTAGCCTCTTGGATCTATCATGAATGATCTTGATCCCTAGAATGTAGGCTGGTTCAACCAAGTTCTTCATGGAGAAACACTTGTTCAACCAGTCTTTAACTGACTGTAAGACTGTTACATCAGTTCCAATAAGAAATATGTCATCAACATATACTACTAGGATAACGATCACATTCCCAATAAACCTCTTATAAACACATGGCTCACATTCATTCTTAATGAACCCAAATTCCTTTATGGATTCATCAAATTGAATGTTCCATGACATGGATGCTTTCTTTAATCTATAAATGGATTTCTGCAACTTGAAAACCCGTTTGGCTTTACCTGGTGTCACAAACCCTTCTGGTTGTGTCATATAGACATCTTCCTGAAGGATCCCATTAAGGAATGCTGTTTTTACACCCATTTTACAAATCTCGTAGTCATGGTAAGCTGCTATGGAAAATATGATTCTTATGGATTTAAACATTTCAACTGGAAATATGGTTTCATCATAATCAATTCCTTGACTTTGTCTGAATCATTTAGCCACTAGCCTTGCTTTATAGGGGCTAACTTGACCTTCCATGTCCAACTTTCTCTTGAATACCCATTTGTATCCAACATGCTTTACATCAACTGGATCATCAACCAAAACCCTGACTTGGTTATGATACATGGAATCCATATCAGATTTCATAGCTTCTAGCTATCTTGAAGCTTTTGAGATTTCTTCTGCTTCCTTGTAAGATATAGGTTCATCATTTTCCAACAATAATGATTCACCATCTTCGGTGGCTAGGAAACCAAATATCTCTGGTTCCCTTACCTCTCTTGAGCTTCTACACAGTACTTGTGTTTCTATAACCTCTTCCATGGGGACCTGTGGAACTTGTTCCTGTACCAACTCCTGTGCATCTTGAGCATCAAATTCATCAAAGTCATTCTTGATCCCACTATCCTTCTTGAGGATGTGATCCCTCTCAAGAAATATGGCTTGTCTAGTGACAATCACTTTCTTGTCTGAAGGGTTGTATAGGTAATATTATTTCATTTCCTTGGGATATCCTATAAAGATACACCTCATGCCCCGGGGTGATAGTTTTTTACCTGAGAAGGCTTTAACAAACGCCTAGTATCCCCATACAGATGTGTGCGACAAAGTGGGTTTCCTTCAATTCCATAACTCGGATGGAATTCCATTTTCCGACTTAGTGGGTACTCAGTTTAATGTGTATGCTGCAGTTTGTAATGCATATCCCTAAAAGTATAGCAGATGATCTGCATGACTCGTCATCAACCTCACCATGTCCAACAAGGTGTGATTCCTCCTTTCACTAACACTGTTCTACTATGGCATATAAAGAGGAGTGAGCTGAGATAGAATCCCAGACTCTCATAAAAGGTTGATGAACTCTTGGTTAAGATATTCTTTACCTCGATTCGATCTAAGTTTATTTATCTTCTTACCAAGCTAATTCTCTACTTCATTCTTGAATTCCTTAAATCTATCTAAGGCCTCTGACTTATACCTCATTAAGTAGACATAGCCATATCTACTCAAATCATCAGTAAAATTAATGAAGTAAGAATATCCACCTCTAGCTTCTACTGAAAATGGTCCACACACATCCGTGTGTACCAATCCTAGAATATTTTTGGCCCTTTCACCCTGTCCACCAAAAGGCGTCTTGGTCATTTTTCCTTGTAAAGAAGTGTGACATCTATCAAGTGGTTTTAGCTCAGTAGAGTCTAAATATCCATCTTGGCAGATCTTTTTCAAGCGCTTCTCGTTTACATGACCGAGACGGTGATGCCACAACTGGGTGATGTATGAGTCATGTGAGTTTGTATCGTTATCAATTGCTAACACTTGGTTTTCGTAATTTAATACATACAAACCATTATTTAAATGTTCCATACCATACCATACGTTGTTCTTATAAAAGAGACAACCCTTATTTCCAAATTTGAAAATAAATCCATCCATATCCAATCAAGATACATAAATTATGTTCTTGGTAACACTAGACACATAATAACAGTTATGTAAAACCAAAATCATCCCAGTCGGCAGTGAGAGGTGGTAACCACCAATAGCCAACATAGCCAGCCTTCCACCATTGACAGCTCGAAGATCCACCTCTCCTATGGAAATATTTCTAAATATAATATGTTTCTGCATTTGAATACAGATTTGAGCCCCACAAGCTGTATCTAATACCCAATGTGTAGAAATAGAAAGATTACACTCGATAATGAACGCACCTTTAGCATCCCCACGCTTCTGGGTGTAGTTCCTCTTCCAGTGGCCTTTCTTGCCACATGAAAAACACACCACCTCTCATTCCTTGCCCTTCCTCTAGATCTTCCACTTCTTAGAGGGACAGTGCTCGGGGGCTTTAGACCGTTTATATGTCTTTGGACCCTTTTCCATGTCTTTCCTTTTTCTATTCACCATAAGGACTGCGGGTTTGTCACACCCTATATACTTATCTACCTAGAAAATCAAGGTTAGAAGTTCCGATAGACTCTTCCCATTGTTTCTCATGTTGTAGTTGACAATAAATCTAGAGAAGGTATTGGGAAATGATGATAGGATGGGATCTGAACGCAAATCATCTGAAAATTTAATCCCTAAGATGTCCAGGCACTCAATGTAGACAATAAGCTTGACTACATGAGGCCCAGATAGCATAGACTCTCCAAGATTAGTCGTAAACAAAGAATTGGAGACCTCATACCTCTATTTCCTCACCTTCTCTTGGTAGATATCCTTAAGGTGAGACATCATGCTATACACGTCCATGTTTTCGTGTTGCTTCAAGATCTCATTAGACATGGCCGATAACATGAAACACTAGACATTTGTGGCACCATCCATGTGTTTCATATAGAGAGATAGTTCCTCATCACTATCCTCCTTTCCAAGTGAAACTGGAATAGGCTCTTCCAGTAAATACAATTTCCTTTCATGGCGAAGGATGACACGTAAATGACTCTTCCACTCTTGGAAATTGGTGCTAGTGAGAAGGTTTTCTTTCTCGAGTATGGTTTGCAATGATATGTTTGAAGTAATTTTCTTTCCATTTCTACAAATTAAGATGATCAAAGGTTTAGTAATTTATTACAAAACTAATATAAATAAATAAATTAATACTTATTAGTCTCCCACTATTTTATCAAAATCCAATAGCCCTCACCATTGACTTTGGAATATTCTATTTCCTGAATATTCTAGTGGAAAGGATCCATATTGCCCTTCGCATTACCCAAACTAGGGTTGGTCAAGCAACTTGAAGGGTTTTATGTAAGCATTACAAATGCCAACTGCATTAATTCATAGCTCCTTGATCCACTGAGTGGACTCCCTAAACCTGAAATCCTTTTATTTTGGATTTCCTCAACCTTTGCCTCTTGGTCACACCAAGTACTGCTATGGAAGTCAACCCTTGATGTGAACCAAGTTAAGTCAACCCAAAATCTTGAATTAGAATTCCCCAATAATTGAAATCACCCCTACTAGGTTTGGTCATGCACTTTGAACTATGGTTCGATTCTAACCAAGATTATGGAAGGATATACCGAATTAATATTTCTTTTGAGGGATTTTATACTTATACGTAAATTTCCATTTTATTATCTTTGATTACATGCTTTTTAATATTAATAGGTATATAATTAAGTGATTAACCATGTCAAGATAATATTTATGCATAAGCGGGTATTATTTTAATTCCATCTTGCATGCTTGTTTAATTCATTAATTGTGTGATTGTGACAACACACCCACAATAAATAAACCATGAAACTTGACAGAAATAAAATAAATGGTATGATCATGAGGTTTTTCTATTGGTTAGTTTATCTAGCAGTTAATAAAGTAACACAAGACCAAGGGGAGAAACCCCTTGAACCTTTTGGGTTTGTGTTAATAGATTTCCACATATCCACCTTTGTATCTCCTTGGACTGGTTTCGCCTTGGCTCCTGACTTGAGCTGCCTCCACTAGCTTGGGAGCTCTATCCATTACATATGCATTTAGCTCACATGAAGGTGAGGGGTAAAATGGGTTTTTACACAAAATAATCCTTGGGCGCACATTCCCTACATATTAATGAGGAGAGGGCTTGAAGGCCAACAAATTTAATTTAAATAAATAAATTAAAAGAAACCATTCACATACAAAGGTCTTGGTCTAGCTCATGATCATCCATATGTGCAATGATATTTACGCATAAATAAAACTAGCATTCAATTATTTAATCATTCTTGCTTAAACTAAATCATGCTCAAATCAATTAATTATATTTAATTAACCAATCCTTTTATCTTAGATCCTTTTCTGAATTTCCTTGAGATTCTCATCCATCATAATTTTAAATAAATAAATTCATTTAAAAATATCCTTGTATGTAACATGTACCTTGGAGGAAACCCGGTGAATTCCCATTTATTACACAGATGTTAAATTAAACACATATATAAAAAACACCTATCACGTGTTGTGACTTCGCTTTACGCCTAGACTATAGTATACGTTTCAAGGGTTTGTATAATATAATAATAAATTTTAATAAATCTATGTAATTTGGGTGAGTACATGGCGTGTTGTTCCGACTACACGGCGTGTACTTTTTTTCACCGTCCATCCGAAGTACACGCCCAGGGACATGGCGTGTTAATGTATTTCAGAAATTTTCAGAGTACATGGCATGTTTACTGGGACACAGGCCATGTAGTTTCCATGTTACACGGTTTCCAACCGGGTAAACCATGTACGGGGTACACGGTCCAACCCTAACCTGAAGGGACTACACACCGTGTTCTGTTGGACCACACAACGTGTAATCCAAAAACCACATGCCACCTATTCCTGGTCAACACATGGTGTCATAAATGACTTATATAGGATCAATACATGGTTTGATTTGGCGACCAGTCCGATGCATGCACCTACACTACACGACGCGTACTTCCGAATACATGCCGTGTATTCTGGTGCTGTACGGCCAGAAACATTTGGATCCTCCAGATGAGATCCCTTATTTTATTTTAATCAAAAATTAAAATAAAAGGTCATTTTTGTATGGTGAACGAGAGACGATGGAGGAGGAACAGATCTCGAGATTCATATTTAAAGAACGATTAACTTGAATTGAAACAACTAAATTATTTAATGCGTAAATCACCAACGAAAAACTTAATAATTATAATCAATGATATAAATACCTCTGATACCACTTGTAGGTTCTGGGCGCAGAGGAAGCACGTTGGTGGGTCGACCAACTTTTATTTTAGTGTTAAATAATGTTCAAACCGAGATCTGTCAGGATATAAAACACTGGATCTTCAGAATAGAACGAAGAACGAAAAACAAAAGGAGGGATTCCTGGAACCATAGAGATAGGATCATCATATGTTGGTTTTAATTAATTTAATTAATTAAAAAGAATTAACTTGGTGGAATTATTTCTTCATTGATGTCTACGGTCATGATCTTGTGATCTGTCATTGCGTTGTAGAATCCATGTGTAGGATTCCTCTAGTGGTGATCCACACGTGTTCCACGTATCCCTGGATGTCACTGAAGGGATCTCCGGATGATAGTGTGGAATAACCTTTTCTTGCGATGTCTGACTTCGATCGCCTTGATCTAATGGAGGAGGATCTCCCTCGGTCTTGAGAGCGTTCTTGGAGGATGTAGTTTTTTCAGACTTGAAAGAATTGTCCAGAATCGTTGTGCACAATGATTCTCCCCATGGAAAGGTGTTGTGTTTGTGATGATATTTATAATCGGGTTTGAGGTTATAGAGTTATGACAATAAATAAATGCGTTACACGTTTTATTTATTTCATTAAATCTTATTGAAAACCGCCATGTCGAATTATTAATTCCTTGACATGTGTGTAGGATCGAAATAATGATGTAGATGCTCAATATACAAGAAGGGGGGTGAATTGTATACTTTAAAAATTCCTTTGGAACCTTTAAAGTTAGTTAAGAATAACTATGTTTTCCTTAAGTAATGGAAAAGGCTAAGTTTAACAAAGTTAAAATAAGCAAATTCACAACACCTCTTAACACCGAATGCAAACTAGGAAAGAGATTCCGAATGAGGGTTCCGAAAATATGGTTCCGGAAATTGAAACTTAACAAAAGATTACAATATAAGATTCTACCTTAAAGCGTATAGAATCTAAATGAAACAGAGTACAAATAAGGAAGTATAAGAAAGTTATACTTTCCTTATAATACAAAATGCAGCAGAATATAAACAAGTAATAAAACTACAAGTAACAAGATATAAGTCTTTTAACCCAAAGAGAAGGGTATCCAACAACCTTGGATAAAGGTCCCTTGATTTATACTTTCAAGAAAGTCTGTCTTACCCACACCAGGGTAAGCCCTCGATACGAAGATCGGAGTCTCTGTCTTGCTATCCCCGCAAGCCATCAACTTCAAGGTAGTTGGCAACCTCTGTCTTCCTCAGCAAGGAAGCCCTCGAACTTCAAGGTAGTCGGCACCTCTGTCTTCCTATCCCCGGAAGTCCTCGAATGTAATCACCAACATTCGGAGTCTCATGAAGCTTTGAGAGTTAATAAGAGCCTCTCTCTCTTGAAATCACTTCAAGCAAATTAGTCAACCTTTCAGCACTTTCATCAGCTATCAGCAACCACGAGCTCTTTCAAATGAGCTCCTATTTATAGGTAAGGTCAGCTCCTTCTCCAACGGTCATATTTTCCTTAAATATCGGAGGGACATGTACACGTGTCACTTAGAGAACGGTTAGTTTATAACAAAACAGACGACATCGTTTTATAACAAATCAAGTGTAATAGAAAGTACGACATCGTTTTAATTCTAACATAAAAGTTCGGAATGAAAACTTCGGAGTGAAGGTTCGGAGTGTAATGAAAATAATAAGAGTAAAATTTTTTTAGAAGTGTAAGTAATATAAAATTTCGGAGTCAAACAAAGATATTTTTCGGAGTCTGAATTAATTCAAAGTGTATAAAACAAAGATACTCAAATTCTGTTTAATAGGTGAATTCAGAATGAGAATTCGGAATAGGAATTCGTCATCAAAAATTGTAATGAGAATTTATCATCAGGATTCGTAATGAGAATTCATCATCAGAATTCATAATGAGAATTCATCAGTAGAATTCGTAATGAGAATTCGTCATCAGAATTCGTAATGTGAAATCGGAATGATATTTCTTCATTAGAATTCGTAATGAGAATTCTTCTTCAGAATTCGTATCCTGAATTTGGAATGAAACTTCCTTATAGTTCTTGTCCAGAATCTGAATCCTAAAACAGAATGCTTTATATCAAAGTTTGAATGATTCCGAGAAAATGAATCTGAATCTCATACTTAAGAAAAAAAGTATGGATGAAAATATGATAAGGATAATTTTTCATATAAAAGCGATTTTCCTTATAAAAGTAATTTTCCTTAAAAAAGCAATTTTTCTTATAAAATCAATTTTCCTTAAGAAAACAATTTTCCTTAAGATAAGGTGTTTGTGATTTTCAAAACAAGAAGTAATGGAAAAGTCATAAGGAAAACCTTATTGACTCAACAATCTCCCCCTTTTTGGAAAGCACAAACATCCTTACGAAAAAAGAAATTCTAAGAAGAAAGAAAAAAATTAAGGCTTATCTCCCTTTGCTTTAAGGATATTGATGAATACGACTAACTCCCCCTTAGGATTTGAAACTCTAAGGATCGTATTCAGATTTCTGGAGTGATAAATCTGAATGTCTTTTTTAATGAAAAAGCTCCCCCTTAAAAAAACTCTTATTAGAGTTTTTCTTTTTCTTAAGGATCTTTTTCTTCTCCCCCTTTGATAAACTCTTATTAGAGTTCTTCTTTTTCTTAAGGATCTTTTCTTCTCCCCCTTTGTGATTTTCAAAAATAATTAGAGGGAATGAAAAAAATAACAAAGTACCTGAAATATTAGTAATCACAACAAAAGAAACAACAAGCACAACTTTCATTAAATTTGAAATCTCGACAATCAAAGAAAAAAATACAAAAAAAATATCGGATTAGGTTATTTCAGATCTTTTTCCTTTGACATGAGCCCCTTTAGAATAGTCTTGATCTTCTTCAAGCCTTTATGATCTTCTTCAGCTTGCTTCTCTAAGGCAATTATTCTTTCGGATTGAGCTTCAATTTTTTCTTCCTGGTCTTTCAGCTTTTCTTCCTGAGCTTTGATTTTCTCTTCCTGAGCCTTCATCCTTTCTTCAAAATCAATCCGATGATCCCTTTCAAATTTCCAGTTTTGAGAAACAGAATTGAGCTTCCCATTCAGATCTCTCACTTCTTGAATCAGGAAGTTCTTTTCTTCTGTAATCTTCTCTTCAAAGGATGCAGTTAACTCATTTATCTTCTTGTCCTCGGTCTCAAAGGCATCTTTAACATTGTCTTGAAACTCATCGAGCAACCTCATCTCTTCCACAGTCTTCTTCGACCAGTTTGTCATCCTCTTGCAGGATTTTCTATGAGCTTCGTAGCCAACGAAAAACGTTTTGAACTGAGCCTCTATTTCAACACACTTGTCCATAACCATAGATACGGAGTCAGTTTTCTGATTTAAAGAATGTTGGAGCATTTGGCATCTTGAATCAATACTTAAGAAGGTCGGAATGGTTCCCACCAACTTCTTTAAATACTGGACAACAAAATCATGCCCCAACGATGATGACTCCGAATCTGAAATCTTGCTTGGAGAGTTTTCTTCCTCAATAAGCTCCAACTTCCTTTTAGACGAATCACCATGTTCTCTTTTCTTGCTAGCCACTGATTTCGGAGTTTCAACAAGGAGTTGCTTTCCCTTGTCTTTCTTTGGAACTGATTCCTGATCAAGAGTTTTCTACTCCCCAGTAGATACTTGAACAATCTCATCAACAACTTTCTGAACAACATCTTCCTCATTCTTATCCTTCTCTGGAGCTACTAACTTAGAGGATTCAGCCTCTGAAGTTCGGAGTGATAGATGTTCCGAAGGTGATCCTTTATAATCATCCACTTTTCTCAAAAGATCTCCTGTATCACCACTTCCTTCAGCAACTTCTTCTTCCCCACCCACTTGCTGAATCTTCTCGATTTGCTCAACATTCTCAGCTGTAGTCTCTTCCGGAAAATCAAGGTTTCCTCCTGGAGTCTCAGGTATAGATTCCAGGGAGAAAGATCTCGGCACTGGAATACTTCTGGATACCATCTCATTAAACTTTAACAACGCTTGGACTGCCTCGGCTTCTGACATCTTCTTCTTAAGCTTCTTTTCCTTTTATTGTTTTTCATGTTCATCAGCAGTTCTCTCCTTTAATGCCTTAGCTTTCGCAGGGTCCAATCCGAACTACGGATCCCCTTCTTTCCTTTTCTCTTTATCAGCTCTCCACTTTGTAACAACCTCATCAGGATAGGCTTTCTTCTTCTTAGGCTTAGGAGGTGCGGAATGGACTTCCTTAGACTTAGGATTCTCTGCTTGTACTTCCACTTCTTTCAGCTTTCTCTTCCTTACTGGCTTAGATGATTCCGGTTCAGCAACCTTCGGAGCCGCTTCTTCTTGATTTGGAAAATCGATGAACTCACTCGTTTCCTTGTTGAAAGCCACATCCATCCTCTTCAGAGTACCATCGCTGACCAGCATGATCTTTCAAACTCTTGGCTTAGATTTGCAAGCCTCCTTGAAAGACTCAAGGCACCGAACAATCAACTTGGAGAGGATTGCTGGATACATAATAATCTGAGCTCTCAGATTTCCTTTCTTCAAATTTTCAATTGTAAGAAGAATATGCTTCATCAAGTTGAACTTACTTAGATTTATCAGGAAATCTAAGATATAGATCTCACTTTTCTTCAAGCTATCTTTATCACCTTTCCTTGGTATGATAAGTCCTTGCACCCATAACTCCAGAATCCAGAAATTTGTAGATAGACTTGCAATCTTCGGAGCCTTGTCATCAGCCAGTCCGAGAGTTTCTAAGGATTTTTCCTTGTCGAAGCTACCCTTAGAGTCTGGAAACACATGTGAGATAAATTCGGCTTCTCCTTCATAAGACAACCCTACCAAGCTTTCATCCTTGGTTTGAGAAAGCTTGTAAGTCTTGACATAAGACTTAAAAGAGAACTTCTCCCTATTATCTTCCTTAAAGAAAGAAACTGATTCATAGAACTCGACGAGTAAGTCTGAATATACTTCATATTGGTTCCTGGTTTTTGACACCGCAACATCTTCCCAGCCATTCAACTTAATGTTCTTTGAAATAATAGAATCATAGTTTCTGAAGAAATCCGGATGGACTAACCTTTCTCTGTAGACTAACCACTGAGAAATAGGCTTGCTGGAAGACATTTCTTGAGATGCTAACTCTGCAGACATTTGGATCTGAAGTCTTCTGAGAAGTTCGGAACGGAGAAAACTGTAGTTCGGGACGGCCTTAAATCAAAGAGGCAGAGATTCGGGATGCGAGAGCTTGAGATCGATGTGGGACGAGTAATTGGGTCCCCTTTATATAGGCAACGAGATGACGGTTCACCTTCCATAGTTGATCTAATGGTTAGAATGAGCTGAGATCAGATCTGACGGTTGAAAGCTTGAATCCGATCTTTTTGAGGTTTTTATTAAAACAAAGAGTTAGGAAAACTATAATCCGAAAACTTAGTACAAGAAAATTTCAGCAAGTAAAATATGACTACGAAAACTTGAGTAAGGTAATCATACCTTTCGGATTGGCTTAGGAGGATTATTCGTAATGGCAGATTTCGCAAAAATTTTCCTATGAAAAATAAACTTAGTACGAAAAACTCATTACGGAAAACACAGTACGAAAAACAAACTTAAGAAGAAAAACAGTACGAAGAACTTAGTACGAAAAATACATTACGAAAAATTTGGTATGAAAATTTCTTTATGAAACTTTTAGTACGAAATTTTCATTCCGGAAATTTTTAATACGAACACTTCCATTCCAGAAGTATTCTATACGAGAATGTCCATTTTGGGAAATTTTAGTTCCAGAAGTTCCATTCCGGAAATATTTGTTCCAAAAAGTTTGAAAACAAATTTTGAAAAACTTTGTTAAACAAACAATCAAATGTACTCCCCCTATGAAAATGAGTTTATTACTGTAAGGAGTCTTTTTCAACAGAAAGTTAATTAAGAATGATTACCTTATGGTTATCATTCCTAACTTATGTTTAATATATTCAAATCTATCAGAAGGCAAAGATTTTGTGAAAATATCAGCAAGTTGATCTTGCGTTCCGATAAACTGAAGAATAATATCTCCTTTGAGTGTGTGATCTCTAAGAAATTGATGCCTAATATCTATGTGTTTTGCATGGGAGTGATGTGCAGGTTTTTTACTAAGGGCAATCGCACTTGTGTTATCAAACAAAATTTGAGTTTTAGAAAAACTCAGGCCATAGTCTGTGAGTGTGTGTTGCATCCACAACACTTGTGCACAACAACTTACAGCTGCTACATATTCAGCTTCAGCAGTGGAGAGTGCTACAGAATGTTGCTTCTTGCAGGACCAAGAAACTAAAGAATCTCCTAAGAAATGACAAGTTCCGGATGTACTTTTTCTATCCATTATACATCCACCAAAGTCAGCATCAGAAAAACTTTTTAGAACAAAATCATTTCCAAAAGTATAAAATAATCCTAGATCCATGGTTCCCTTAAGGTAGCGAAAAATTCATTTTACTGCCTTTAAGTGAGATTCCTTAGGATTGGATTGATATCTTGCACATAAGCATACTGAAAACATTAAGTCTGGTCGACTAGCTGTTATGTATAGTAGACTTCCTATCATACCTCTAAAAGATGTTTGATCTACTGGTTTCCCAGCTTCGTCAATATCTAAAGAGTTTGAGGTACCAATGGGAGTACTTATACTCTTAGTGTTGTCATAACCATACATTTTAAGAAGATCTTTAATATACTTATGTTGAGATATGTAGGTTCCTTCTGGTTTTTGAGAAATTTGAAAACCAAGGAAAAATGTTAACTCACCCATCATACTCATTTCAAACTCATATTTCATTAGACTAGCAAAAGAGTCAGTCAAAGAATGCTGAGTTGAACAAAATATAATGTCATCAACATAAATTTGAACAATCAAAACATTTTTCTTATCTTTCTTTATAAAAAGGGTTGGATCTGCATTTCCCTTAACATAGTTATTTTGAAGCAAAAATCCAGTGAGTCTATCATACCATGCTCGTGGGGCTTGTTTAAGGCCATACAAAGATTTGGTAAGTCTAAAAACATGATCAGGATGTTTTGTATCTTCAAAGACAGGAGGTTGTTCAACAAAAACTTCCTCTTGAACATAACCGTTAAAAAAATCTCATTTCACATCCATTTGGAAAAGTTTGAAATTAAAGAATGCTGCAAAGGAAAGTAGAATACAGATAGATTAAAGTCTAGCTACTGGAGCATAGTTTTCTTCATAGTCTATTCCTTCTTGCTGATTATAGCCTTTAGCAACAAGTCTAGCTTTATTTCTAACAATGACTCCATTTTCATCACATTTGTTTCTGAAAACCCATTTTACTCCAATAACAGAAGTTTCCTTAGGTCTTTCAACCAAGGTCCAGACTTTATTCCTTTCGAATTCATTTAGTTCATCTTGCATTGCTTTGATCCAATCATCATCACCTAAAGCTTCATCAGTGTTTTTAGGTTCTAATTGAGAAAGAAATGCTAGATGTTCTACTTCATTTCTTAAGGAACTTCTAGTCCTTACAGGTTGGTTTACATCACCAATGATACTATCACTGGGATGATTCTTAAGAAACACCTAATTTGGGTTTTGTAAAACCTGTTCATCAACATAGGGTAGAAAGTCTTCTGGGGTAAACGTTTCAGAAGTATCCTCTAGAACAATTTCCTTATCAGAAGGTTCTTCTATCAAAGGTTGACAATCAGTTTTTGAAAATACATCAGAAGATGTAAGTTGAGATGCTTTAAAAACAAAAGGATCTGATTCATCAAATTTCACATGTACTGTTTCCTCAACAGTGCAGGTATTTTTATTAAAACCTCTATAAGCCTTAGAAGTTGTGGAATAACCTAAGAAAATTCCTTCATCAGATTTTGGTGCAAATTTATGTAAGTTATCTTTAGTATTCAAAATAAATACTTTGCAACCAAAAACCTTGAAGTAGGATAGTCTTGGTTTTCTACCATTCCATAACTCATAAGGAGTTTTATTAAGAAAAGGTCTAATCAAAACTCGATTTATAGTATAACAGGCAGTACTTACAGCTTCAGCCCAGAAATGTCTAGCAATAGAATATTCACTCAACATGGTTCTAGTTATTTCTTGAAGAATTCTATTTCTTCTTTCAACTACACCATTCTGTTGAGGAGTTCTAGGTGGTGAAAAATTGTGAGTAATACATTTCTTACTACAAAAAGTTTCAAAATCAGAATTTTGAAATTCTCGTCCATGATCACTATGAATAGTTTTCAATGGAAGGTTTTTCTCATTTTTAACTTGAGCTCTAAAACTTTTGAAATAAGAAAAAGCTTCAGATTTCTTTGCTAGAAAATAGACCCAAGTAAATCTAGTGTAATCATCAACTAGAACAAACACATAGTATTTGCCTCCAATACTTCCAGTTTGTGTTGGACCAAATAGATCCATGTGCACTAACTGTAATGCATTGGTTATTGAGACTTCATCGATTGATTTAAAACTAGATTTATGTTGCTTTCCATATTGACAAGGATCACAAACTTTAGAAGAATCAAATCTAAGATCCGGTAGATCCTTAACTAGTTTCTTCTTAGAGAGTTTACATAGGTTTCTAATATTACAGTATCCTAACCTTCTATGCCATAACCAAGAATGATCTTCCATTGCACTTAGGCAAGGTAAATCTTGACTCCTGAGGTCTTCTAGGTTCAAAGTGTAGACATTCTCTTGCCTATTGACGGATAGAATAAATTATTCCTTGGAATTGTGTACTAAACACTTATCATTCCTAAAATTCACAAGGTAACCTTAATCACATAACTGACTTATGCTAATGAAGTTGTGCTTAAGACCTTTAACAAAAAGAACATTTGAAATCAAGGTTTTACCTAAATGAACAATATTACCAATACCAACAATCTCTCCCTTAGCATTGTCTCCGAAAGTTACCTTTCCTCCTTTCGTTTTGATAATCTTTTCAAAAAAGATTTTGTTACCAGTCATGTGCCGGGAACATCCACTATCCATGTACCATGTATTGTTGCTGGTACTTTCTTTATTATCCTGAAATCAAGAAGAAAATTAGACTTTCGGAATCCAAACTTGTTTGGATCCGAGATTTTCAGACAATAAAATTTTAGGTACCCACATCTTCTTGGAAAAGTATGCTTTGTGAAATCCTAGAGATTGGGTTTTGTTTACTGAACAATTCTTTGCCTAGTGACCACCACATTGACACTTGGTACAAAATGGGGCACTTTGAGGAACAAAATAATTGTTACTGAAAATTGGTTTTTCATGGGTATAACCAAATCCAGATTTATTTCTTAAAGGTCGTTTTTGGGAATACATCTTATCAAAAATTTCCTTACCATGGGTAAAGTTTGATAAAAAATTCTTTAAGGAAAAAATTTCGGACTTGAGTTTTACAACCAAGTTTTTATCCTCAAAATCATTATTTTTAGAACTAGAGTTAGGCTCGAAAACATTTTTATTAGAAATTAATTTTTCTAACTCTTTAGAAAGTTTGTTATTCTCAGAACTTACTTCCTCAAGATTTTTTGAAATATTTTCAAAATCAGTATTTTTCTTATCAAGATATTTAGAAAGATCTGATATCTCTTTTGTAAGAATAGAATTCCGAGAGTTTTCCTTATCAAGTTTCCTATTGAGTTTGGAATTATCAATCTCAAGAAGTTCAGCAAATCTAGAGACTTCTTCATAAGTAGGTAAAGTATTTTCCTCATCAGAAGATGATTCTTCATCAGAATAGTTATAATACATACTATCATTAGAATTTAAAGAAACATTGGTCAAAGATTCAGCATTTCGTACCTTAGCCATAAGACAATGATTATCAATAGGTAATCTAGCTATAAGAACAAGATTCTTCTGTCCTGAAGATTCATAATCAGAAGATTCATCTGAAGAGTCACCACCACTGGCACTCCAGGTGTCATTAGATTTCAGAACCTTCTTAGCTTTAGCTTTATAATACTTCTTCCTGTTCTTGTCTGAATGTATTTCCTTCCTTTCTTTCTTTTTAAGCATAGGGCAATCTGGTCTAATATGTCCAACTCTCTTACATTCATAACAAGTAACTTCTCCATCTTTCTTATCTTTCCTTTCCTTTTTCTTATACTTGGATTGAAAGTTTCTCTGTCCAGCTATCTTGTTCATCCTTCGAGCAAGATTTGATAATTCATTTTCTGAGACTTCACTCTCACTAGATTCGGATTGGAAAATGACTTTCTTAGACTTGGATCTGGTTACTCTTTCAGGAGTCTTAGCTTTCATCTGATTTGAAGTTGTAGTAAAAGCAACAGTACCATTTCCATTCTTCTTCTTGATGTTGTCAGCATCTCTCTTCATTCTTGTTTCATGTTGTAGAAGAGTTCCAAATAATTCATCAAGAGTAATTTGAGTGACCTTCCTGTTCTCATCTATAGCTGTTCTCTTGGATTCCCACTCATTGGGCATAATGTCCATTATCTTGTTCACAAGAGCTTCATCATCTAAAACTTTCTCTCCCATAGATTGTAGACTGTTGACAATAGTCATAAATCTTTGTTGAACTTTACAGATAGGTTCTCCATAAGGAAAGTTGAAGCCATGATATTCAGCTCTAAGCATAGCTCTTCTAGTTTCAATCACCTTAGAAGTCCCAAAGTGTGTAACCTCTAACTTCTTCCATATACAATTAGCTGCTTCACAAGAAGAAATTTGGCTATATATATTTCTAGTCATTGAACATAGTAAAGTGTTGCGTACCTTATAGTTGATTTGATATTCTTGCTTTTCCTGGTTAGTAAATGTTCTGACTTCCTTGTCAGGAATTTTATAATCTCCAGTAAGCATAACAAAGTTGTCTACTCCGGTATTGATAACAAAAGTCTTCATACGATCTCTCCAGTATTCATAGTCATTACCATCAATGATTGGTGGTCTTGTAGGATTCAGATTATCAATAGATCCAACATTAATTCCTGCCATACTTAATATTACTTTTCACACAAACTTGTTAGTAGAAAAGATTCGTAATCACAAAGTTCGGAATGAGAAAGTCTGGAATGGACAAATTCGGAATGACAAAGTTCGGAAGGATAAAGTGAGCAGGAAAAACTTATTCGTGAGTATAAGTATTTCAGAGACCTCCTCTGATACCAAATGTAATATTGTTATAGAGTAAGAGGTTTCCAACCTCTGATACCAATTGTAGGATCGAAATAATGATGTAGATTCTCAATATACAAGAGGGGGGTGAATTGTATACTTTAAAAATTCCTTTGGAACCTTTAAAGTTAGTTAAGAATAACTATGTTTTCCTTAAGTAAAGGAAAAGGCTTAGTTTAACAAAGTTAAAATAAGCAAATTCACAACACCTCTTAACACCGAATGCAAACTAGGAAAGAGATTCTGAATGAGGGTTCCGAAAATATGGTTCTGGAAATTGAAACTTAACAAAAGATTACAATATAAGATTCTACCTTAAAGCGTATAGAATCTAAATGAAAGAGAGTACAAATAAGGAAGTATAAGAAAGTTATACTTTCCTTATAATACAAAATGCAGCGGAATATAAACAAGTAGTAAAATAACAAGTAACAAGATATAAGTCTTTTAACCCAAAGAGAAGGGTATCCAACAACCTTGGATAAAGGTCCCTTGATTTATACTTTCAAGCAAGTCTGTCTTACCCACACCTGGGTAAGCCCTCGATACGAAGATCGGAGTCTATGTCTTACTATCCCCTCAAGCCCTCAACTTCAAGGTAGTTGGAAAACTCTGTCTTCCTCAGCAAGGAAGCCCACGATCTTCAAGGTAGTCAGCACCTCTGTTTTCCTATCCCCGGAAGTCCTCGAATGTAATCACCAACATTCAGAGTCGCACGAAGCTTTGAGAGTTAATAAGAGCCTCTCTCTCTAGAAATCACTTCAAGCAAATTAGTTAGCCTTTCAGCACTTTCATCCGCTATCAGCAACCACGAGCTCTTTCAAATGAGCTCCTATTTATAGGTAAGGTCAGATCCTTCTCCAACGGTCATATTTTACTTAAATATCGGAGGGACCTGTACACGTGTCACTTAGACAATGGTTAGTTTATAACAAAACAGACGATATCGTTTTATAACAAATTAAGTGTAACAGAAAGTACGACATCGTTTTAATTCTAACATAAAAGTTCGGAATGAAAACTTCAGAGTGAAGGTTCGGAGTGTAATGAAAATAATAAGAGCAAACAAATTTTATAAGTGTAAGTAATATAAAAGTTTGGAGTCAAACAAAGATATTTTTCAGAGTCTGAATTAATTCAGAGTGTATAAAACAAAGATACTCAAATTCTGTTTAGTAGGTGAATTCGGAATGAGAATTCGGAATAGGAATTCGTCATCAGAAATCGTAATGAGAATTTATCATCAGGATTCGTAATGAGAATTCGTCATCAGAATTCGTAATGAGAATTCGTCATCAGAATTCGTAATGAGAATTCGTCATCAGAATTCGTAATGTGAAATCAGAATGGGATTTATTCATTAAAAGTCGTAATGAGAATTCTTCTTCAGAATTCGTATCCTGAATCTGGAATAGAACTTAGTCAGAGTTCATATCCGGAATTCAGAATGAAACTTCCTTATAGTTCTTGTCCAGAATCCGAATCCTAAAACAGAATGCTTTATATCAAAGTTTCAACGATTCTGAGAAAATGAATCCGAATCTCATACTTAAGAAAAACAATATGGATGAAAATATGATAAGGAAAATTTTTCTTATAAAAGCGATTTTCCTTATAAAATCAATTTTACTTAAGAAAGAAATTTTTCTTATAAAAGCAAATTTCCTTAAGAAAAAATTTTTCCTTAAGATAAGGTGTTTGTGATTTTCAAAACTAGAAGGAATGGGAAAGTCATAAGGAAAACTTTATTGACTCAACAATGTGACCACACTGATTATAATAAATATCATTTAATAAAACAATATTATATCCTCAAAATCCCGACTGGAAAAACTACACACCATGTAATCATTAATACACGGCGTGTACTCATTTTACATAAAAATGCATGGCGTGTATATTTAATATACACGACGTGTACTTTTATTTTCCATTTTTCTTTATTTCCTCCACCACATTTATTAGTCCTTGAGTAATGGAAATTTATTTCTTAAATAAATGTAACTGCATTACTCGCTAATAAATATATATTATTTCTTCCACAATATATTCTCTCAAATAACTAGTGTCGAAATAAATGCGATCAAGAATGCTTAAATAATTATTAAACCAAATTTAGGGAATAATCTTTACTTAACTTGTTAAATTAATTAGTTTGTGACCTTCTAGGCCTCTTTCTCAATGGCATTAGGTGGAGCCTGCCTAAAGTCCAAGGTTATCGTCTAGAAACATGCCAAGGCACCCGTAGAGAAAGAAGTTAATGCCGCAATTACGTGTCACCTCATACGAACGCTTACTGTGTAATATAATCCCTTTGTCTCGATATCTCTAATCAAGCGGGTTGCATGTTAGTGCCATCAACCCATGTGCTTGATTATTCTTTCTTTGAATTTCCAGAATTGAACTTGCCCATTCCATACCATGGCCATGGATTTACTTTTGCTATATCAATTCCATAAAAGGGCCTGAGATATCTACTTCCATTATGGAACAGAAGGGACAAATCTTTTCTCGCATTATCTATTAATGCGGTATTACTTGTGACACACCCAACATATCCTACCTCACTGTGAACAATGTGTCTTCACAGTTTTCGTCAATACATCTAAGTGCATGAGTTGTAATACCCATTAATAATAATCTTAAAGTCTATGGACCAATACACACGTCCGCAGATAGGAACATCCAATGACACTATGAAATTTGGATTTCCTACTGGCAGGTCTCGTTCTCATAATATCCTCCTGGATATTACAAAGGGTGCACAACATGAGAAGGTGCCTCAATGTTTTTTGAGGACTCACCCCTAATGGCATGTATTATTTGTGTCCCTCAAATAACATCATCCGGCCATAGAACATATATTCAAGAACAGAGTTATGGAACTTCCGGGTTCTCATCATAGCAGGGATATGCTATGACCCTTTAATGAAAAAACTATCCTTAGGACATTGTCACATGCATTGTCACACATAAGAACAATCAAGATGTGATAAAGCTTTTATTAATGAATAAAGTACAAAGTAGTTGGTTCTAGGCCACCAACTCCAACAAAATTTTCATTAAAAAATTTCAGAATAATAGAAAATATATTATATATTTTTGAAAAATAGATATGGATGATAAATATACCCTTGTAAATACTTACGTTCACACAATCTAGGTAATAATGAGATTAAGAAATTATCCCTTACCTTATGTCTAATTTCTATTATATGTATCTTAATCTCCTATTCTTTGACGTGATCCCTCTAAATCTCCTCCCAATATACTAGAGATAGATTTTGATGAAGACCAGAACCTCTATAATGTAACTAGGGAAGTTGAGAAATGAAATTTTAGGGGACGGCTGAGTTTGAAGGCACAATTTGAAGTCAAGGGTGAGCGAGGAGGTGCCATTTTATAATTAAGGTGAGGGGAACTTTTGGAAACTCCAAAATTATTAATTTATAATAAAATAAACCCCCAAATAAAAAACTAAAAAATGTTCAAAATATCAAGAATTAGATGATAAAAGGGTTGTAATCTCAATAAAAAATAAATTTTAGACAAGTTTTTCTATCAATTAAAACCTTATCATTCTAATTAACACTTAGTTATTCTATTTAATTTTTAATAGGGTAACAAATATTTCAATATTAAAAGGGAGAAATATGTAATTATTTTATTTCAATTAGACCATAAATAAATAACTTAGAACATTTCTTACCGTATCATATTTATTATATAGTTTATTTTTTTTTATGATTTTTAAATAATTTAATATTACATTAATTTGATAAAGGAAAAATATTTTCAATTTTGACACTATTCAATTCATTGATTTTTAAAAATATGAAGATAACAATGTAACTTCACTAAAAATATTTTATTTTAATCGTAAGATGTCAAAGTCTTCTAGAAAATTCATTGGGTATATTAAATATCCCAAATTATATTTATTTTAATATTTTTAATAGCATTTACTTTTCCTCTCCATTTATAAAATAATTACTACATTAGTTGTGTGTAATTATTTAATATACTTTTAAAAGTAAAATACCATAATGAAGATAAATCTTCTATATTTTAGTGGCATATTTATAGTAGAATATATCTTTGGGAAAAGACTATATGTAAAAATTTTACATCAATTGAAATGTGAATGTGGCAAATTTATCATCACTTTAAATAAAATAATATAAGTGTAATAATCTTTTACATATGGCCCCAAATAGAAAATAACTCGACAATTGGATTCATATGGCTGAGATACAATTGAAAAATAATATTTCTTCAAGTGTGTTTTCCTTTTAAGGGTTATTATAATATTAATAAAAATTAATTTATATATTTTTCATCAATTAAATAACTTCTGCATCATCAACGTATAAGCCCTTAAGATAAATAATTATTTCCTAAGAATTAAAAATAGATTTCCATGATACAAAAAAAATATCTTTAAAATGTGTATTTATAATAGAATTTATATTCTATATTAACTTATATTAAAAATTATTTAATTATTAAAATTTGAGTAAGACATATTTAACTTTTCATGAAATAAATTAAATTAAATGTCCTACTCTCATACAAGTTTCTTAAAAAGGTTAAAATTTTAAATCATGGATGATTTAGGTTGAAACAGACTCATATAATGATATTATTAAAAGTGTTATGGTAATTTCATACTATTATTTTTACCCTTAATTAGGTTATTTACCATTTTACCGTATTAATAAAAATTACAGTAGTTAATAATCATAGTGAAAAAAATAAAAAAAAATATTTAAATAATTTGTTTCTACTGATCCCAAATATGGAATCCAATTAAAAAATTCATAGCATAGAAGTTTCTGTAATTAATTTAAAATTAATAATCTTTTGAGAATGAGAGAACGAGTTTTAAAATTTAAAACATTTCAAATGATTGGAATGTTTTCATATTTGAATTCAATGTAAAATTAATGCCAATGACCTAAATTATATTAAATAATAAAAATATATTATATTTATAGATTAAAACCATTCAATATTATAATTTATCCACTGAAATTATTTCATTGAAGAAATTTGTTTTCAATTAAAATTTACTATATTTTTTTTATATTTATCAAAACATGAAAGTTATCAGAAAAATTTCAAAAAATCATCCAAATTAAATTTTTATACACCACTTCCAAAGGACATGTTTATGTTGTCCTAAAAAAATTATTAATTATTAAAAGGGTTCTCCATTAAAAGGTGGAAAATTAACTTTTGGAAAATATAATTTTTTATTCATAAAATAGGGTTTACTCATACCATATGACTAAAATATCTATTAGATTAATATAGAAAATATTTTATTAAATACATGACATATATATATCATTAATTAAATTTACTAATATAAATTCACCGAGTTTATTAATAAAAAAATAAAAATATATAATTGATTTATATTTTTTATAAATATTTGGTAACCAATGAATTCACCATACATTTTCATTATTTAGTTATATTTATTTCTGCTAACCAAATGGCTAAATTATAATGGTCATTTTATACTAAGGGATTCTGATGTTTGTTTAAACTCATGAGTTCATGCAATGAAATCTATTGATGAATTAAAATTATTTAAATAATATATTTCATAAAAACATCCAAGTTTCACATTCTACCCCATTAAACTGAATTTCCCCTCTAAATTTTTCACTTGGATGAAAATAGTTGAGGTTACCACTTCTTAAAAAAATCCTAAAGTTACCACATATCTTCCTTTAATTGGTGGTTCCACAAAAAAACATTAACCATGTGAGTGGTATTGTTATGTAGAACTTTTTCACTACGATATGGAATCTCTATCGGGTTTCCTTCATAAGAATGATACTTTTCTTGTGGTATGACATTTTATTTTAGTACATGTGAATGATTTAGTATGTACATTCTTAGGAGATATACATAGAACACATCAAGAACTTGAGAGAGATTTGGTGGAAGCGCAAATCAGTAAGCTACCTTCCCAACAAGATCTTGAATTTCAAAAGAACCGATATACCTAGGGTTCAATATACCCTTTTTTACATATCTCATTAGTTCCATCCATGGAGATATTCATAGAAACAACTTCTTTCCCTACCTTGATCCCAGCAAGTTAGAGTTCTTCACTTCTTTCTGTAGAGGGATTAATAAGGAGCCATCTGGATACTGGAATGAAATATACTATTGTAAGAAAATTCTACCAAAGGTAACTGCTATTACCAACCACCTATGAAATCCATAGAGCAAGATCTTAACATGTATTCAAGCGTTGTAATTTTATTCTCAGATGGAATGTCAGCCTGAGGATGGTAAGTCATGCTGAAACAAAACACTGTATCCAGAACCTACTGAAGACTACTCTAGAACATCGAGGTAAACCTTAGATCCTGATCATATGTAATGGAAAGTGGAACTCCATGCAATATAACCACATCCTTAACATATATCTTTGAATTATGGTCAAGAGATAAATCCTCTTTAATATAAATGAATTGTTCCGATATTGTAAGGTGATTAACTATAAACCATATAACATTATCAACTTTAGATGTTTTGGTAAGTCTGACAACAAAGTCTATAATGATGTTTTCCCATTTTCATTCTAGTATAGGTAGTGGTTGTGACATCATCTTATACTTATGTCTCTCAGCCCTAACTTGCTGACAAACCAAGCACTGGGAGACATGTTTAGAAACATATCGTCTCATGCCATCCCACCAGAAATCCTCTTTCAGGTCCCTATACATCTTTGTGCTTCCAGTATAAATAGATAATTAATTACTATTAGCATCATCTAACTGATTCTTATTTAATTCTGGTATCAGAGAAATACAAACATGGTTCATGAACCATATTATTCTATCACAATCAAGGTTATATTCAAGAATATTTCTAACCTTATATTATAACTCTCTATCTTCCTTCTACACCTCCTTAATATTCACATTTATAGAGGGTTGAAAATTAATTTGAGAAACATAATATTTCTCCCCTTCCATTAAATATGATTGATCCATCATTTAAAAATCCCGAAATATGTAATATTTTGTGATCCTAAGCTTGGATAGGCTAACATGATCCTTTCAACTCAAAACATCTTCTGCCGTTTTCCCTTTCCTAGAGTTATAATGTATTGAGAAGTCATAATATTTAATCAAATCCAACCATCTTCTTTAGTGGATATTAAACTCATTTTATGTGAGAATATACATTAAAATTTTATGATCAATATAAATATAACACCTCCCATAATAACGATAATGTCTCCTTATATTTAATGCAAATATTACCGCAACTAATTCTAAATCATGATTTGGGTAATTATGGTAATGGATTTTCAATTTCACGAGGCATAATATATCAAAATATCACGTTTCATGATAAAACATCCCAACACCTTATTGGATGAATCAATGTAGATCACATACCTTTCTCCACTAAAAGGCAGTGTGAGCATAGGTGCACTAACTAACCTTCTTTTTAGCTCTATGAAGTTCCCTTTACATTACTCCATCCACACAAACGTTTCTTCTTTTCAAGTCAACTTGGTGATTGGATTAGATAATCATAAAAAAAATCTTTCACAAAATGTTGATAATATCCATAATACCCAAGAAAACATCAGATCATAGTTACTATTGTTGGTCACAACTAACATTAAATAACATCTCATTTTTTCTAGATCTATATATGTCCCCTCTCTTGAGATTATGTGACCAAAAAATGAAACATTATGAAGCCAAAATTCATAGTTAGTAAACTTTTCATAAATATTCTCCTTTCTAAAGGTATTAATTACTATTATAAAGTGATATTCATTCTCTTCCTTTCTATTCTAATATATTAGATTATCTTCTATAAAGACTACCACAAAATAATCAAGATCATCTCTAAAGACTCTATTCATTAGATCCATGAAGATAGTGTGGTAATTAGAAAGAAGAAAAAGAATCACTATAAATTCATATTGTCCATACCTTGTACAGAATGCCATCTTTGGTATATCTGAATTATTATCCCTTAATTGAAGACATCATAAATAAAGATCAATATTTGAAAAGTATTGAGCACCACAAAGTTGTTCGAATAAGTCATTAATGTGGGGAAGAGGATTCTTGTTCTTGATTTCAATCTTGTTAAGTCCTCAATAATCAATATAGAGTCTCATTGATACATATTTCTTATTAACAAATAGAACAGGTACTCCCCAAGGTAGAGCACTAGTGAGTATGAATCCCTTTTCAATATTCTCATGGAGTTTCTTATTCAATTCCTGCAACTCAATTTTGGCCATTCTATATGGTCTCTTTGAAATAGGAATATCACCCGATATGAGTTATATTGAAAAATAAACCTAATTATTTGATGGAAGATACGAAAATTATTCTAATAATACACCATTAAACTCCCATAGAGTATTCTTAATGGTGATTTTCTCCCCAACCATTTGAGATATAAAACCTTCATTTATAGGAATCAAGACCCATAAGTTGGATGTAATTTCCAATATAAGGTTACATTCATCCTTTCATCAATGGATGATCATTGATTGATCTGTTATATGAAATTTCACTTCCCTTCCTTAGAAATTGTTATGATATCTATATAGATAAATCCAATCTATGCTAGTAATCACATAAAATTCCACCATAGGAAGGATCAAAAGATATTCAGGAAGCACATTCCCACAAACTTCAACAGGAGAAGAATTAGAAACTTTTTATACGACCATTGTTTCATTAGGAGTCATCACGACTAACTAAACATCTAATTTTTGAGGTAATATAGTGATAACCTTATAAAATTCGTCAAAAATAAAGAGTGGGTGGAACCATAATGAAATATTTTTTTTTTACTTTATGGGGGATAGTAAGTGTACAATTTAAAAAATCATTATTGTACTCCACATCACTGATAGTGATCAAATGTGACTTGAAATTGTCTTTGTCATTAATAGATTGATAATGTTGATCATCATCAATAACTCTTGGATTATCGAATTTATTGGCATAATGATCCATTTCCTTGAACTTATAACATTGAAATGGAGGAGGTTCATTATATGTAGCCTTTTTTATTTGGATTGTTACACATCTTTTCTCACTTCAACATTAAACTTCCATATTACCATTATTTCCACACAAAAAAATTTACTAGTCCCTTTAAGACAATTTCCTCCTTGTTTCTTTCCACACATTCGACATAATGGGTAACTAAACAAATTATAAGTTTGGTATTTATATTTTCTATTTAATTCTATTTTTCTCTTCTTATAAAACCCATAGGACTGATGGGTTACTCCAATATCCATATCAACCTTGAGAGCACATCGAACAATTTTCTTGTAGCTATTGATGTCTCTTATGGCTAATTCCCTTAGGAAACTTGGTATTTATCCACTAAAGAATAGATCAATTTTACTCTTAGGTTGGATAATAATTCCGGAAGTTTACCTTGTAGTTTTGGTAAAATTTTCTTCATAGGTACCAAAACATTCATCGTCCATTTACTTAATCTCAAGGAAATCCTTCTCCATCTTTGTACGAAGAATATGTGAAAATTACTTATTGAAAAATATGTTCTTGAACTAGTCCAATTCCTTGGTTTCAATTTCATCTCATTGACTTGTATTCTATAAAATATTTCACCATTGATCCACTTCACCTTCCAAAGGATAGACTTATAAGATGACTTTATTATGTTTTTAACAACGGAGAAGTGAAAATATCTTCGTTGTGGTACTGATCCATTATTCAACCACTAATGGATCTGAAGACCTACTGAAGGAAGGTGGACACTGCCTCATGAAGGGAACAATAGAATGTTGTTATCTCATTTTCTTATTTGGAAGTACTTCTTGATTCATAACATGAAAAATTTGTATGAGAATAGCTACAATAATTTTAATTCCATGTCCTATAACATGTGGTTTCTTAGGAGGTAAATCATTTCATTGTTCTTCACATTCATAATTAACCTGGTTCCTTTAGGTTCCATCCATTGACTAAAACCAAAAATAAATGTTTGAAAAACACTAATCATAATGGGAAAACCACATAATCATGAATAATATTTTAGTTTAGGACACTTTTGGTTTTATCCTAGTTTATTCACAATCATTACTAAAACACTAGGATTATAACGCACACTTCATCATATCATTAAGGTTTTTCCTATGGTTTTCTTATTCTAGATTACAATTTTTAACTATAACCTCTTTATGATACAAACTCTAATTACCCATACATTACATACATTGATATTACCTCCAAATCTAAGAATATTCCTTAATAGATGTAACCAATCCAAGACAAGAATGTATGGATATAATGTATTTAGAAACTGGTAAACATAAAAAACTCATTCATAAGACATCTACATTGTTTCCCTCTTCTTCCTTCATAACTAGATCCATTTTTGATAAATCTTACATAATACTCTTCTTCAAATCCTAGGGAAAATAATCATAAAAAGGGTGACATTAGATACTCAACAAGGTAAAATAAGGGAGGTATTAATCATATCATAATCAAAGGACATAAGAACATAACATTTGAAAATATTACCCTGTATATAAAAGATCATGATATCAGGTCATATGATAAATCATAAATGTTCATAAAGAATAAATGAACATAGTCATAACATATGAAATGGAATTTGTGGAATTAACATAATATTAAAAAATCATTTCATATTAGTTAAGGATCATTGAAAATACTATTATAGTGGGAAGAGTCCATTACTGAATCGAGTTCACTCCTTGTTCTAGCCCTGTATTACTGAACTGAGATCATTTCTCATTCCAACCATGTTTATCTCAAGAGATATAAATCATTTCCCAATGAATTGGAAGGAGATATTGTTCCCACTCATCTTATAATGAAATATTTCTTACATGTTCCACAAAAACATATAACATTCATCATAACATAACCCAAAGAATAAAATGGGTTTCTTAAACAACATTTCCCCAAACCATAATTCATGTAAAATAAATGTATTTCATAAATAAAATTCCACTATAAACACAATTAAACCATATTAATAATAGGTATATAAACATAAAAATATTTAAATAATGTATTATTACATGTAAAATAGTTTGGATAAAACACTTGAAATTAAATCTTTAAGAAAATATATTTTTCTTCTTAAAAAGTTATCTTTTCTCAAAATTACTTGCAATTTTAATAGAAAACAATTGCATTAAAAATAAAATTGAAATAATGTACAGAAATAATAATAGAAATAAGGTGTTATGAAATCATAAAAATATGTTAATGACATATAAGTTATGAGAAAACATTATTCTCTTATTTTTTTTAGAAAGTCAAAAAATATATTGTATCAAAAGATGAAAAAATATTTATTTCTTACCATTTAATATAATTTAAAAATGGGTAAAATTGACTTAAAATAATTTTAGAAGAATGGAATAAATATTACATATTTAGGAAACATGGATGTGTATGATAAATATAACCCAGTAAATACTTACATAAAATCAATCTCAGATAATAATGATATTGATAAATTTTCACTTCCCATAAATCTAATTTTCTTTGTATGTATCTGAATCTCCACTTATTTGATGCTCTCCCTCTAAATCTCCTCCTAAAGCACTAGATTTTGTATTTGAAGAATACTAGAAACTATATAATGTAACTATGGAAGTTGAGAAGGGAAATGGGAATGGGATGACCGATCTTGAAAGCTCAATGTGAAGTCAAGAGGTGAGGGAGGAGGTGCCTATTTATAATTGAGGTTAGGGGAACTTTTCATGACCACACAAATTCATATTTTATTAAAAATAGAAATGAGAGTTTAAAAAAAAGTAAAATAAAAATAAATAAGAACAAAAACTCATGGATGCCTAAAATAGTGTATACCTAAGACATCATTAAAAAAAACTGAATCCCATTGTCCGTAAATGACCCAATATTTAAGAAGAGGGGAATGATTTCATCCCATGAAGCTTTGGATGACAGGAAATCATTAACCACATTCCACTCAAACCACGTGTGATAAATATCCATGTGATTGGTCATGAGATCCTTGAAATATATGATGATATATGTGATTTCGCATGGAACGTTTACTTAGCCCTAAAGATATTTGACAATAGTTAAAGAATCAGTCTCCACAACCTTAATGTTAAAATTCCTTTGATTTCATAATTTCAAGACCATGATAAGAGCCTTATCTCTTACCTGCAACAAGTCTCATGTTCCAAAAAAAGATAAGAAATCTATGATAACCCCTCCCCATTGGTCCCTAATCACACCACCCATGTATATGGTACCCATGATGCATGAACTACCAATGTTATGATTAAGGCCGTAGTGATGAGGTTTCCACTGAACCCATTTTCCATGCCTCATCCTGACCGTAATACTAGAGGAGGAGCAATAAGTTATTAGATAATTCACCTAAAACACTGATTGACAATCCATTCACAACCTATCCATATCCATATTTGTTTCATGGATTTTAAGATGATTAATGTTTGGGTTCATGATACATTATTATGCTGAACACCATTCTTTACACTCCAAATTCACCAACAACCTGCTAGAAGAATGAGGTCTCTAGCTTTCCATTAAATGATAGTTTATCCTTCCCAATAGAACCATCGATCAATGAATCAGTTTAAAACCCAGTCCCAATGTTACCAAATAGTAAACTCCATGTAATCTTGACACACCAATGTTTCCCAGTCACTAGAAAAAAAGAGATTCCCCGCCAACTATAATTTAGGATCATTGCAACAATAACACCTTGAATCCATCTGAATACCCAATATAAAAACATTATACTATGTTTTTAAATACATATTTATAACATTCCATAATAGGAAATTAAACTTGTAAAAAACCTACATTAACCAAAGAACCTCTCTCATAAATAACAATTTCCCACACCCCCCAATGCGAGAGAAATCATTGGAAGAGAAAACACTAGACGCTGAACCCGTAAAAATGAATCTATCAGGTTCACCATTCAAAATAATTCTATCAAAAGTAGAAAAATGATTATCATCCAAAAAATCTAGAATAAAATTGGGATGAACATAGTTCTTGCAGAATGATATATCAGGCATAGGACAACCAATAAACCACAACCTACCTCCCCCTAATCATGTTTCTATATGTTTATTCTACCTTCACCCAAAATCCACTGAGAATGCTATTGAATAGTGATAATAATAGGAAGAACCATTTTATAGATGATAAAAGGTATAGATCTTTGTATATCCTCATCTATCCCATACTTTTACTGAATGGTATTTCCCCAGAAGGACAACCCTCCATAGCTTCCCATGCTAGTTTGACATGCAACCCCCATATTGTCTCTTTAACACTTTTAATATTTATACCACCCATTGAAATGGGCCTAGAATTTTTATTACATGAATACCAGTGGTGCATTCCTTCCATATTCCCATCCCATTGGAATAAGATAAGCACATTTTCTATGTTATCAACAACTCGCCAAGGAATATTCAGATTAGAAAGAGCATGCATTGGGATAGAATCCAACACACTGTTAATAAGATCGATACGCCCCCAAAAGATAAAAACATGTTCTTATAATTAATATATTCCCCATGATATTAGTAATGATTATATCAAAATTATGAATACTAAGAGCACAGGGAATTACCAGAGCTCCCAGATAATCCATCGGAAAAAAACCTCTACTCATGCCAAGCCTACCTTCAAGGGATCTAACCCTTATATTTGTGGCCTTGTTTGCCATGAAAAAGTGACACTTTCCTAGTTAACCACATGAGCACTCCAAATAAAATACTCCTCCAAATAATTATAGATTCCCTAAACCAATCTCCTACTTCCATTAATAAACAATATAGTGTCATCGGCGAACATCAAGTTGGAAATACTTCTGGTTAGATGTTGATAGTGATAAGGAAGAATTCTTCCTGAAAGAATTTTATGGTTGATGTACTTTGTTAGGGAGTCTTGGGTGAGAATAAATAATGTAGGGGAAAGAGATTCCCCTTGTCTATGGACAAGAACTGATTAAAAGGAACCAAACTTCATGCCCATGAAGATAGTGGAAGGACAAAAAAAAAACTAAAGTAGCATAATAAAAGATCAAAGACCCATTAACAAAATCACATACAATCCATATTCCTTAATAAAAAACCCCACTCCAACTGATAATATGATTTAATCAAATCCAATTTTATGGAAATATTACTCCCAATGGTTCTTATATTAATCCCACTGATCACCTATTGCACGACACTAAGAGATCCCTGAATGGACTGAGCCATAAAGAAACTGTGCTTATTAGGATCTGTCCAACCATACAAGTATGGTGTGATATTTTTTATTAAGGATATTGGAGAGAACATTATTTTGGATATTTCACATTCTAATAGATGGATACTAATCTAATGACTGAGTATTATTCACCTTTACAATCAAAAAGGTATTGGAAGCACAAGTGATACATGGAAGATTACCCTCACAGAAGTAGTCCTAAACTTCAAAGACCACATCCTCCTTAATAGTACCACATGAAACTTAGTTTAAATATCTAGGAATACTATCATGTCTCGATGCACTCTCCGGGTTGAGGGTCTATATCACCTCTGTCACTTCCTTTTCCCCAGGGACCTTCCGCAATAAATCTTTTACCTCCACACTCACCCTATGAGGAATGGAATCCAAGATGTATACATAGAGTCTTGGGTAGCCACTATCCATAATAGGATTAAGAACTACTAAAATAGATTTGAAATTTTGATTCGTAAAATCCCTAAACATATCCCGATCATTGGAATAAGATCCATCTTCCAAAAGGATGTATGGACTCTATAAATGTTGTTTATATTTAATACATGCATGAAAGAATACAGTGTTATGATGCCCCTCAAAAATACATCTAACTATTTAATCCTCCCTAGCCATGTGTTCATGCCTTAAGAGCATATCTGTCATATGTTCCCTTTTCTACACTAAGTTATGTAATGAGGTTCTCATCCCATAAATTTCCTAATCTCCCCTCAAGGTAATCAACATACCTACTGATCAACTCCAAGTCCTGTCTTCTAGAAGGGACATTGTTACTCCAGATGCAAAGATTATTCTTAAGCCTCATAATCTTACTATGAAGAATATTTCATGGATTACCCAAAAGCTAATGACTCCAAGACTAATTCTCCAGATCACTAAAACTGGGATCCTCCACCCAAACCTGAGAGAATTGAAATTAATCCTTTCTCATCAACCTATACTCCATATTAGATGATATAGGGTTTTAATCTAATCAACTAACAAATTTTAGACATGTTTTCCTATCAATTAAAACATTCTCATTTGTTTAACACTTATTTGTTCTATTTTATTTTTAACTAGGGTAATAAGATATTTCGATATTAAAAGTGTGCAATATTTACTTATTTTATTTCAGTTAGAAAATACATAAATATGTTAGAACATTTTAGAACATATCACAATTATTCTATTTTTTTAAATTTTTTTATGTTTTTTAAGTAATTTAATAAAACATTAATTTTATAAAGAAACAATAGTGTCAATTTTGACACTATTCAAATCATTAATTTTTTTAAAAGTGAAGATAAAAAAGTTAACTTTGAAATAAATATTTTATTATACTCCTATGAGTTCAAAATAATATAGAAAATTATTTGGTTATATTAACTATCACAAATTATATTTATTTTTTTATTTTTAATAAAATTTATTTTTTATCTTCATTAATAAAATAATCACTACATTAGTTTTGTGTAATTATTTAATATACATTTATAAATTAAATACCATAATGAAGATAATTCTTCTTGGTTTCAGAGGAATATTTATAGTAGAATATACCTTCTAGGAAATCCTATATTAAAATATGTTACATTAATTAAAATGTGAATGTGACAACTTTAAAATCACTTTAATGAAAATAATATAAGATTCATAATATTTTCCACATGGATCAAAAATGGTCAATAACTCGACCATTGGATGAATATGGTTGAGATATAATCAACCAATAACATTTTATCAGGTGTTTGTGTCTTTTAATGGTTATTATCATTATAATAAAAATTAATTTTTTGATTTTTTATAAATTAGATAATTTCTACATCATCAATGTATAAGCCCTTAAGGAAATTATTTATTTCCTATAAATTTTAAATACATTACCATGATAAAGAAAAACTTTTTAGCTTTAGAATTAGTATTTATAAAGATATTTATCTTCTTTATAACCTTATATTAAAAACTCTTTAATTATTAATATTTGAGTAAGACATATTTAACATCTCATTATATATAATAAATTAAATGTCCTAATATCATCCATGTGAAATAAAAAGGATAACATTTAAAACCAAAGATGATTTATGTTAAAAAAATAATAAAATAATATTAGGACAAGTGTTAGTGTAATTCCATAAAATTATATTTACCCATAACTATCTAATTTACCCTTTAACCGTATTAATAAAAATTACCGAAGTTACTATACATAATGCCCAAAAATAAAATAAATCTATTTAAATAATTTGGACCTACACATTACAAATATGGAATCCATTTTTCAAAATTTAAAACAAAAAAGTTTCAATAATTAATTTAAAATTAATCCTATTGTTAGAATGAGAGAATGAGTTTTAAATAATTAAACATTGCAAAAGATTAAAATATTTTCATATCTGAATTCAATGAAAAATTAATGAAAATGACCTATATTATATTAAATAATAAAAATAAATTCTTTATATAAATTTAAACCATTCAATAATATAATTTAACCATATAAATTATTTTGGAAAAACATAATTTTCAATTAAAATTTAGTTTATTATTATTATTCATCAAAATGTGAAAGTTAGCTGAAAAATATCAAAAATTAATCCAATATAAATTTTTACATACTGCTTCCAATGAACATGATTATGTTGTCATAGAAAAATTATTAATGTTTCAAAATCTCAATTTATAAGGGGTTCTCCATTTAAAGGAGGAAAATTACCTTTTGGAAAATATATATTTTTATACATAAAATAGGTTTTATTCATACTATATAACTAAATATCTATAATACGAATAATGAAAATATTTTATTAAATATATAACATATATATTTCATTAATTTCATTTCCTAATAGTAATTCACTTAATTTATTAATACCAAAATAAAATTTTATAATTAATTTATTTTTTTCATAAATAATTAGTAGTCATTTACTTCACCATACATTTTCATAAGTTAAATAAATTTATTCCTCCTAACCTAACATCTAGGTTATAATGGTTATTTTATACTAAGGAAATATTGTGGTTTTTTTAAACTCACAATTGCGTACAATGAAAGCTATTGAAGAAATAAAATTATTTAAATAAAAAATTTCATAAAAACATCTCAGTGTTACAATGGGTGCATTTATTGGTCACTATAAGGAGACATCTTTTCAGGTACATTACGACTAGTTATACATTGTTTGAAAATATGTCTACTAAACACATTGATTAATAATTATTAATGTATGAAACATAAACTATGTGTTTAAAATATGAAATGGGAAGAAAAACCAATATACCGCTACCGTAAAGCAATGATGTAGTTTGATTCACTTGAAAAAAACAGTACTTATTTTAAATATACTGTAATACTTTTATGTGACATGAAATTACAACATAGTTATTTTACACTATTTATATGCATATTGGTGAATCCAAATACAAAGACACTTTAATCCTAGTCATGTTATAATAAAGAAGGCACGTTTAAATAAATAAGGGATACTAATAGTCAAAAACACACAAAAAGTGTGGAAAGCATTTGTAAGTATGAAATAATAAAAATTTATTTTTATTTAACTCATTATTACATAATAATGATTACTTATTTTTCTATATTTTTATCTCAAATTGACACCATAATCATCATCATCTATACCAGATGAATAAATACTCTTAGTGGCCTTAAATCGACCAAAACAGCATTATCGCATTTGAGGTTAATGTTTTGTGTTTCTACCTAAACAAATTTTTATAAAAAATAAATAGGGGGATAAATATAAGATAATAGAAGAGTTTCAAGAATTATTAGATGACCATGAAGAAAATTTTAATTGGAATTCAATGATGTTATAAAATATTGTGGGGTGGAAAAAAATTGAACAAACAACCCAAGAACTACCACTACACGATATCCCCCACCGACTTTGAGGAAATCCATTCCCCTCAAGGATTTTTCTTAGAAGAGGTAATCAATATTTTCATAATTGTTTCTATAAAATGTGAATCTGGAATACACTAATACCTTTCTTATACTGATATTCTATAGTGTGAAAATTATTGTGATTTATATCTATCCTAACATACCCATTACCTTGTTTTGAGGGGTATCATGTATAATATCCAAGGGAATATTCTATACAATATACAACTTCTAATAGGTTATATGAGAGTGGTGACTAATGTTTCTCAATTTCCCAACACCAAGAAATATATTCAATTTTATTACTTGGATATTCATATAGTTGATCAATACATTAGATCATTCATAGAATGTCTATAGATTATGTAAAAAAACATGTCTACATGATTATATTTATTTACAATTTATTTTTCATGAAAACCCATTAACAATAAATGAAAAAAGGTTTGATCTGAGGAATGATATTATAGAAAGGAAGAGGGAATGAGTATAGTTTAATGTCAAATCAAAATGATCTAAAGTATTAACCAACCAATTGAAAAGATCTCTACAAAGTACCTTTACACAAACCATTCAAATTCTACATTTTGTAACAATAAAAATCTATGCAGATTCAGGTTTATAAAGTGGTATTAATATCATAGTTTAATTTAAAGAAAAAAATTATAGAGTGTCCATTACAATAATAATTATCTTGAGAATAAAAAACAAATAATCAAGTATGATTGGATAAGAGTTCCAGTTGTAAATGTATATAGGAGGTGTGTTTTTAGGATTTATTTTTCAATAGCTGATCTAGTATGTTAATTATGACTAAATACAATTCATATTTTTTTCAGGTGTATATATCAACAAAACTTGAACGGAAATACCTATGAATATAAATATTGAAATATTATTCCTCACATAACTTCTATAGAATAAATTTCATTAAAATAAAATCAAATCGATGTGATAGTGGAAAAAATGGTTACATTGTTTGAATGAAAACATATAAAAAATAGTCTCTTCTTATTACCAACCCTAAAGAATTAAAAATATAAAATTTAATCATATAAAATATATTCTCATTAATTTCATTAAAAATTATTTTTTAAGTAGCATTGGTTTATCATCACAATCAATCTGGATACTGAAAATATTTATATTCTAGATTATTTTTGCATGGATACCCAATAAATTGACCACACATGAGGACATTTTCGTATTTCTAATACACTTTGTGAATATTTTTAGAACTAAGATTAATGTTATATATTTTATATTATTTTTTAATTATAATTATTTTATAATACAATAGTGTAAGAATATCATCAAAATCATTCCATCATGACAATCCATGAGCATAAGGAGCCTATCAACTTCTAGAAGTTGATAAGTATTAGGGTATATATAATATGATTTCATTATCAAAACATATATTGAAACAAATTACTTATTTTTTCAATGTTTTTTAGTTTCTAAAACAAAACAATGGAAAAAAGTTCTGTTGTTATTTTTTCAAATTTATTAAAGACATCATATGCCATAAAAAACTAGAATCCCTAAAGAAGTATTTTCAAAAATAATTACAATTTAATTTAAAATATTTCTTAATCCTTTGTGTATTTATATTTTTGTTGTATAATAGGGACTATAATAAGTCTTTATATTCATTATAGGAAATTAATTTATTTAATAATTAATGGGTAATATACATGCGGTAAAATTTATACATATATCATGAATATATGACTGCATACTACTTATTTAGTTGATTTTATCATCATTTTATTTTATTTTTTAGTTAATATTCTTCTCATTTTAATCTGATATTATTTTATTATTTTTCAAATAAATCATGAAGAAATTAATTCTTCAATAAGTATGGTTATCTAATATATTATGATGATGCACTCAATAAGGATGATGCACTCATGGTGATGATTTTTTAATCTCTAATGCATTCAACATTTTAGGTAGATCACTGCTACATTTTCATTTCATTAAAAGGTAAAAGTTTTAAAATCAATTTTGAAAATTAAATAAATTAAATTACTAATAATATGTAATTTATTGTTAATTATATCGTCAAACATGTACAAGTGCTATCTACCACTTATAGTGCATCTTAAGAGGTCAATAAGTGGTCCAAACTTCTGATATTCAGGGAAGTCCCCAATTTATCCCATAAACCGTTCATTTCCAATAATAACAACCACTTATACATAGAGATATAATTAATTGTCTAAGATATGCTTACTTTAAAATTAATGGATCTTATGTATCATCTCAATCTGTTGCATGGTGTAACCGATATAACTCCAACTATTCCTTTTTATCAAAAAATGACAAGAAATTTAATTAAAAGGACAAGTGACATACTTCAAACTAAGAAAAATAATTCATATTGTTTTTATACTTTATAAAAATGATCAATAAGTAATTTTTTATGTGTAGGAATCAGACTCACCTCTATTTGATACACAATTTTCATGGTTTTACTTGAACTATATGTTTTTAGTTTATAATTTATATTTTAGTTCAAAACAAACATCACATACTAAAAATAGAGAAAATTCATCCTTATTATTTTGATAATTTTGGGCACTGATCCATATGTCATTTTTGAAGTGTATGAATCAATTTCACCTCAATCTGACACACAATGTGACTGATATGACACCTCGAGTTTCTTCTAATTTAAAATTGACATTAATTTTCATGAAAAGGATAAGTGGAATACTCAAAACTATGAAAACATATTCAGATTGTTTTATGGATTATTAAAATTATCCAAAGTGATTTTGGACCTATAGTAATTATCCTCACCTCAATCGGATAAACTGTGTTCCTCTTATGACTCAAAATGACTACTATTATTATCAAATTGACATTTTAGTTCAAAATGTGTTTCACTCACTGAAAATTGAGAAAAAACACTCCGATTTGACTTAAAATTTAGGAAAACTATTCATAAGTAATTTTTTAGTTGTATGAATAAATTTCAAGTCAATATAACACATGTTGTGACTTGTATGACTAAAAGTGTATGCTTCTAGTTTAAAATGACATTTTTGTAAAAAACACATGTGACATTCTCAAAACTGATCAAAAAAATCATATATTTTTTTGATACATTAGGGAAAAATACATAAATAATTTGTGACATGTAGGGATCATTCAAACCTCAATCCAACAGATGTTATAACATGTATTTCTGAATGTGTTTCTTTCTGTTCAATATTAAAGTTTTTGTAAAAAAAAAGTGACACACTAAAAACTAAGAAAACTCATTTCGATTATTGTGATACTTTAGAAAAAATATCCATAATTCATTTTTGACATATTTGAATTAGACTCACCTCAAGATGATAAATGATGTGGCTAGTATAACTCAATGTTTTTATTATTATTTTAAAATTTAAATTTTAATTAAAAATGTCTATCACTCAATGAAAAATGACCAAACATTCTCGAATTATCTTGATAATTCAGGAAAACAATTGTATTTATTTATTTAAATGTATGAATTAGCCTCACGTAATGATGATAGACAATATGATTATTATGACTTAAAAAACATGTTTTTAGTTTATAATGACATTTTGGTAAAAATCAATAGTGACATACTCAAAACCAATATAATTCATTTTGATTAGTTTGATACATTAGAAAAACAATCCATAAGTAATATTTGACATGTAGAAATCATCCACACCTTAATCTAGTGCACGATGTGACTTGTATGACTCAAAGTGTGTATTTTTATTTAAAATTGACTTTTTATTAGAGAAGTCAAGTGACATAATCAAAATTGAGAAAATGTATTTAGATTGTTTTCATAATTTATGAAAATTATTCATAGGTCAATTATGATGTGTAGAAATTATCCTCACCCCAATCTAATACAAAATGTTTCTAATATGAATCAAATTGTCAATTATCAATTTAAAATTTACATTTTAGTTCATAACTTGTGTCAATCACTCAAAACCACAAAAAAAATTCTCAACTTTTTTTTTGATAATTTAGTAAAATAATTCACATTTTCAAGAATATTTTACACACTAAAAAACATGAAAAAATGATCTGATTGTCTTGATAATTTTGGAAAAATATTCATAAGTCATTCTTGATGTGTAAGAATTAGCCTCAAATCAAATCAACACAAGACAAGACTGGTATGACTCAAATTTCATGTTTTCAAATTAAAATTACATTTTATTTAAAAACATAAGTGGCATAGTAAAAACCAATAAAACACATTTATATTGTTTTAATAAATTAGGAAAACATTCTACAAGTCATTTTAACATGTATGAATCAGTTTCACATCAAATTGGAACATGATGTGACCCGTATGAATCAAAATATGTGTTTTTAGTTTAAGATTACATTATAGTAAAAAAAATGACTTACTCAAAACCAAGAAAAACAACTCATATTGTTTCGATACTTTAGGAAAAACATCTATATGTCATTTTTGACATATAGGAATCTACCTGACAGAGCAAATTTAAGTGCATATTTTTGATTTAATAATGGGTATTTTTTAATTTTTTTAGATTATAAAACCAATTTATTTAATTTTTTTATTAAAATAATGGGTAATTTTAGTTTTAAAATGAAAATGTGCAAAATTGTGAAAAGTGCACAATTCTAGATTTTTTGACAGATTTTTAACACAAGGATATTTTAGTCATTTCATAAAAAATATAATTTTAAATTCATTGAATCTAATTTTTTTAGAATAATTATTTTATTTCCTTAATATTTGTATTTTGGACCAGGAGCTGATTTGGCCATCTAGTGGTCCTAAAAATTCATTGAAGTTTGACATTTTTCCGGACGAACAACGTGGACCACACCACTGTAACAGAACCCAAACATGGCATACACATATTCAAATGAGGTAATTCCAACTGAGAGAGAACTAGTACAGAGAGTTCCGGCTCTAAACCAAATTATGTGGAGTTTTGAAGTCATTAAGGTGGCCATTGAATGTCATACTTTTGGAGGAACCTTCCTAGAAGCATCGTCCAGAAACAGAAGCCTTCAATGAAAAATTCATAACACCTTCATCCAGGGTCCCAATACGCTGTAATTTGGAGTGTGAACGGCCAACACAGTTATGAACAATATTTAAGAAGGGGTACATGCATGAATCGACCATTTAAGGTTCCAACAACAAGCAAAATTTTGGGGGACAAAAATCTGCCTATAAAAGGAGGCCATCTCCTCTTTCCGAAAAAATCAGCTCGACACCCAAATCCAGGGAGGGATCCCACCGGGGCACGGACCACTTCTACTCTTCTCTTCCCCCTAGTTTCTTCTTTTATATTTATTTTCATTTTAGTTTTCTTTTTGTTTCATTTTTAGTAGTAATTTATTTTCTTTTTAGTTTTATTAATCCATGCATCTGTGTTTCTCCATCCACTTTTCATCTTTTCTTTCATTCTATCTCTCTCCCTCTCTCAATATTTATAACTTTCTACACCCAATCCACAAATTAATCTCAAACTCTCAGAAATGAGAGGCTTACTCAAGACTTGGATTGGGTGGAGGTCAAGATATTCATGAATTTTCTTTAAAGTTTCGTTTATTGTTTGTGGTAGATTTGAGTATCATGCACTGGTGAGGTGGATGTCCCCAATTGGGTGACGGCCCCCAATGACATGAAACTCAAACTATTTATATTTTGGAAAAGAGTAGTGATTAAAACATGAGATTTCATGTTTGTATTATCAATCTAAAATCAACATATAAAGGAGAATAATGATTGAATCCAAGACTAAACCCCAAAACCATGTTCTTTCTTCTTAACTCATTCTGTTTGCATTGCATGATTCTTTATTTTTTTAAATCAAAAACCCAAAAAAGATTTTCATCGCTTTCATTTAAAAACAAAACCACAAAAAGATATAGATTAAATGATTTAGCATAAATTAAGTGAACACATTGAAATGCTCTTCAAGAGAGACGACCCTGGTCAGCCACTGTGCTGCACTAGGAATTTTTTTTTGTCCACGCCCCGCGACAGGCGTGTGTCAAAACTGGCACCGTTACCGAAGATCCAAATATTTATTTATTTAGTTTTTCTATTTTCACATCTTAGTTAGATTTCATTTCTTTTTATAAATTAAAAAAAAAACAAAAAATTATTTTCATGATTAATTTAAATGATTATTATTATGCATGGACTGACAATTACCCACAGGTGCATCAACAAAAAGAATAAGAAGAAGATTTTAGAAGTGCTCAGGTTCAAGAACTTAGATAAAGCAATGAACAATTGACAAGAAAAGTTGAAATATCATTTGACTATGCTCGTGCATTAATGGAGCATCGCAACACCGATCAGGATCAAAAACCTGAGGTGGCAAAGGATGATGACTTTCTTGATGAGCTACAAGTGGGAGATCAAGAAGGATTGGATGATTTTTTGATTAAATGTGAGGAACTTCCTGATCTCCCCATACAATACAAGGACGAAAATCCAGTACCACTGAAGGAAGAAACCACCCAAGTGGTGGAATTTGAAGTTAAGATGGAGGAGCCCGACTACCTACCTCCATCCTGAGAGAGTGTACTCCAAGAGGCACTTACCACTGAGGCATAGATTGAGGCTGGACTGACTCCGAGAGTTGAACCATTCATTGACTCTATCTCTTCTAATTTTATTGATTCTTAATTCTACATCACTCCTTGTGATTTTGAATAAATAGATTCAGACAATCTCAGCTATGCCTTGGAGGATGATGAAGAATTTGGATGTGCACCTGCTGAGGAACATATGAAGCTCCCTAGACAAGTTGAATATTTATTAAAGGAAGCTCGTGAAGAGATGCTAGTGGAATTTCCTAAGGAGACCATGAAAACGATTCTTACTTTTATGGAGAATAATTTGATCTTAATACTTATTGTTTTAATTTTATTCAAATAAAATTGCACTCTGACTTTCCCATTGACAATTCTCTTGATGCAGCGTACCTTGAAGAACCACTGGATAGAGAAGAAGAGGTTGCACTAGTAGCAACCAAGAAGAAGGATGATGGTTCATACTTCATTCTACCCCCACCATGCAAGCTATACATCATTGTGAAGGGGGAGGATCTGGTGTACTCTACCCATGGATAATTCTTCACCCATAAGGATGAAGTACATGTTGGGAAAAGCCACATGTGGTGGTTCAAATTGAAGAAGCTTCATCCTACATCGGACTTTGGATAATAGCTGGTACTTCCCTCTCGAGGTAGTAAAAGAAGCCATGGCCCACTTGAGGGATCATACCAATATTTATCTTTAAATGTTTTCTAGGAATTTATATTTCAATTTCTTTTCTTTTCCTAGATGTAGTGAAACATGCAGCCCCCTCTCTTCTATACTTTTTTGAGCTTAAATGACATGAACCTTATGTTTAATTGGGTTGTTTTCTTTTATAGGATCACAATGGAAGAAGGAAGCACTAGAAAGTGAAGATGAAGGATTGGACTAAGATTCATGGAAAAAGGGAGTTCAATTTTAGTGTTTTATCTTTTAAACTCTCCACATTTTAGTCCACAACATGTTTTGAGCGTTAAAGGTAAAATTGCATGCCCACACTTGAATTAATGTTTTACTCAACTTATCTAGCATACATGAGTTTCTTAGGAACCTAGTGATTCAATGTTTAATATTTCAATGTTTATATTATTAAATAATTGAAATGCATAATTGAATTTTTAAATATGAAGCATAGATATTGAAATAATGACTCACGATTTGAATGTATTAATTGATTCATGTAAATGAAATTTCCCTACCGTCTTTCATGCACTGAATTTATGAAATTTATGTGAATTTATTGGTTATTATTAGTCATTCCATGAGTGATTTTCCAATGTTATATTTCTCATTCCCGAGAGGATTACTAGACCAAGTACTTCTGATTCTATCTTGAGCATATTTCTTGAGTGATCTTGGGACATGTAACCGACCAGAACTTATATTGAAACTTGTTAAAGCTATGACTGCGCAAAAACACATTTAAAATTATTGATGCATCCTTTGAAAAGACACCTTTATCTAAAATACAACCTTTACATCAATCCTTCTTTTAGCCCATAGTGACCATGAATGACTTTTATAGGGATGAGCCATGTTTTAAGCCATTTTTATTCATTCCTACCCAACTCTTGGTATTTGCATGATATTTTAAAGTTGAAGCATGGGGGAAATGGGAATCATGGTGGATGGGATGATACAAATTGTGAGGAAGAATTGTGGGGGTGTTATTGTGGGAATTGTAAAAGGTTGTGAAATCATTCATTATACTCTATTGTTTGCCCCTCTTGAATTAAAAAAATGAAAAAATGACAAAAAAAATAGAAAAATGGGTTTTGATTTTGGAGAACCAAAAATAACCATTTTACAGACTGACGATCGTATGATCATATGTGGTTAGGTGATGGATGTGAGGTTCGATATAATAATAACTTTCAAAAAATGAAAAAAAAATTACAATATAAAAAAATCAAGAGGGTGCACAAATCATCCATTATGATTACATGATCATAACCTTTTCATTGAGTTTTCGGAAGTGGGTGTTACTAATTTTGAAGGGGATAATTTCATTACACTTTTACTTTTAATATCACACATTGTACTTCAGGGATTAGCCTCCTCCTCGGGCCTTAATTTTTAAAGCATAAAATACTACCAACCTTTAGCCTCAAAGTCATTTGAACCTTTATTTCACGTCCTCATGATTTTATGTGTCTTTTGTCTTTACAAAGTGGAGAAAGTAGTTCATTTACAATCCTATGGATAAGAAGCATGTTCTCATGATATGAGCATAACTCCACTTGAATTTTATCATGAGTGATGAGAGAAAAAAATCAATAGTGAGGTAAATCAAGACATGACATGTTTAATAATGATGAATCAAGGGGCTTGAATGAATGAAAGGATAAGTTGCATAAATTTTCAAAGGGGAATAGTAAAATATGTGGATTATTTGTTTCTTTGAAAAACGGAAAGTTAAATTGATATTTTCTGAATAATTTTGAATGTTTTATTTCACATTGAATTTTTTTGATTTTATTGCATTGAAATTTGAATATTGGTAACATTTGGGTCCTCTGATTTCCATATTGAGATTTTATGCTTGTGGACAAGCATAGTTTATGTGTGGGGGGATTTGACAGAGTAAATTTACGTGCATATTTTTGATCAAATAATGAGTATTTTTTAATTTTTTTAGATGATAAAACCGATGTATTTACTTGTTTTATTAAAATAATGGGTAATTTGAGTTTTAGAATGAAAATGTGCAAAATTGTGAAAAGTGCACAATTCGGGAATTTTGGATAGATTTTTAACACAAGGGTATTTTTTTCATTTCATAAAAAATATAATTTCAAATTCATTGAATATAATTTTTTTAGAATCCGGATTTTATTTCCTTCATCTTGGCTTTTGGACCAGGAGCTGATTCAGCCATTTAGTGGTCCAAAAAATTTATTGAAGTTTGACATTTTTTCGAACGGACAGCGTAGACCACACCACTGTAACAAAACCCAAACTCAGCCTACACAAATCCAAATGAGTTGATTCCAACAGAGATAGAACTAGGACAGATAGTTACGACTCTACAAAAACTTTTGGAGAGTTTTGAAGCCATAAAGCGGCCATTGAATGACATAATTTTGGAGGAACCTTCCTAGAAGCTTCGTCCAGAAACAGAAGCCTTAAATGAAAAATTCACAACTCCTTCATCCAGGGTCCAAATGCGCTTGAATTTTGAGGGTGAACGGCCAACACATTTATGAAAAATATTTAAAAATGGGTCCACATGTGAATCGGCCATTTAAGGGTCCAACAATGCGCAAAATTTCGTGGGATGGAAATCTGCCTATAAAAGGAGGCCCTCTCCTCCTTCCAAAACCATCAGCTCAATGCCCAAAACCAAGGAGGGATCCCACCAGGGAACATGCCGCTACTGTTCTTCTCTTCCCCCCTCATTTATTATTTTATTTTTATTTTCAGTTTAGTTTTAGTTTTGTTTCATTTTTAGTTGCAATTTAATTTATTTTTAGTTTTATTAATCCATGCATATGTGTTTCTCTATCCACTTTTCATATCTTCTTTCTTTCACTCTCTCTCCCACTCTCAATATTTCTATCTTCCTACACCCAATCGACAAAGTAATCTCATAATCTAAGAAATGAGAGGCTAACTCAAGACTTGGATTGGGGGTAGGTCAAGATATTCATGAATTTTCTTTAAAGTTTGTTTTATTATTTGTGGTGGATTTGAGTATCATGCATTGGTGAGGCGAATGTCCCTGATTGGGTGATGACCCCCAATGACATGAAAATCATACTATTTATATTCTGGAAAAGTGTATTGATTCAAACATGATATTTCGTGAGTGTATTATAAAAAAAATCAACATATAAAGAAGAATAATGATTGGATCCAAGACTAAACCCCAAAACCAAGTTCTTTCTTCTTAACTCATTCAGTTTCCATTGCATGATTGTTTATTTTTTTAAATCAAAAACCCAATAAATATTTTCATCTCTTTAATTTAAAAACAAAACCACAAAAATATATAGATTAAATGATTTAGAATAAAGTAAGTGAACACACAAAAGGGCTTCTCAAGAGAGACGACACTCGTCAGCCACTGTGCTGCACTAGGAAAATTCTTATTGTTTTTTTCCACGCCCCGCAACAGGCGTGCATCACTAACGCAATTCAATCTGATATGCGATGTTCCTGGTATGACTCAAATATTCTATTACTAGATTAAAATTGACATTTTAATTTAAAATTTGTCTCATTCACTAAAAATAAATAAATAATAATCAGGTTGACTTGATAATTTATGAATACTATTAATAAGCCATTTTTTGATGTGTAGGAATCTGGATTCACATCAAACCGATACATGATGTGACCAGTTTGACTCAATGTTCATTTATTCTGTTTAATTTTACATTTTTCTAGATTACATGAGTGATATACTCGCAACTAAGAAAACACATTCATATTATTTTTATAGTTTATGAAAATGACCCATATTTCATTTTTTGATGTGCAGGGATCATCCAAACCTCAATCTGATGCACAATATGACTTGTGTGACTCTAATTGAGTCTTTTAATCTAAAATTAAAATTTTAGTGTAAAAAAATGTAAAATACTCAAAACTAAGAAAACCTATTCGTGTTGATTGGTACTTTAAGATAACGATCCATATGTCATTTCAATGTATAAAATCAGTCATAACTTAATATAATACCTGAGGTCCTCAATATGACTAAATTTTTCTATCATCAGATTAAAAATTTACATTTTAGCTCAAAAGATGTTTCACTAAATGAAAATGGAGAAAATGCACTCCGATTACCTTGATAATTTTATAAAATTTTTCATAAGGAATTTGGGATCTGTTAGAATCAGTATCACATAAAACTGACAGATGATGTGACTGGTATGAATCAATGTGTATGTTTTTAGATTAAAATGACATTTTAGTAAAAAATAGAAGTGTCGTACTTAAAAACAATAAAGAAAATTAATATTGTTTTGATAGTTTAGGAAAATGATCCATAAGTAATTTTTTATATATTGGAATCATCCTCACTTCAATTTGACAAAGGATGTGATCGGTATGACTCAATGTGTGTCTTATTTATTTAAAATTTATATTTTAGTAAAAAAGACAAGTGACATACTCAAAACTAAGAAAAAAATTCATAATGATTTAATACATTAGTATAATGATCCAAAATCCATTTGTGATGTGTAGGAATTATCATCACCTCAATTCAATCACGATTTTCTTTATTTGACTCAAAGTGTCTGTTATCAATCTAAACAGACATTTTTATTCAAAACATTTGTCATTCACTCAAAACTAAGTAAAAATAATCAAATTATCTTGATATATTAATAAAATGATTTGTAAGTCATTTTAAACATGTAAGGATTAGTCTCATTTCAAACAAACAGACTATGTGAATGATATGACTAAAAGGCCATTATGTCAATTGAAAATAACATTTTAGTAAAAAATAAATGTTATATATTTAAAATCTATAAAAATAATTTGATTTGTTATTATAAATTAGGAAAAAAATCCATATATGATTTTTGGTGTATAAGAATTAGTTCCACCTCAGTCTGAAACATGGTGTGGCTAGTTCGACTCTTAGTATGTCGTTTTATTTAAAATTAACATTTTATTAACTTATTGTTTCTTATTATGTTCAGTTTATTTATTTATATTGTTAGTAATATAAGAATTGTTTTTTATATATTTTGTTTCTTATGCTTGATTTTGGGTGGTTTGTATGACAATTAATACCATGATCATGATTTTTTTGAGAGGGTTCAAGCTCAAAAGACAATGAAACATTGGTGTTTATTAATTTTTGTGATATTACATGATAATATAATGGTACAAAACATTGTTTGTAATATCTATAATGGTGTGTTTTTATGTATTTGGTATGTAATTTTTATTTTAATTAAATTTTCTATTTTTTGTATAGTACATTGTACTATAATTCAAATAGAAATATGTTGCTATAGTTTTCTAAATTTACCTTTACCTATCATTCAGTTGATTTCTTTTCTAACTCTAAAATTAATTTAATAGGTGTTGTAGAATATTTGTCATCTTTTTGGGCCCAATAGTGATATTTTTTTGACTTTACCCCTTATTAAAACCATTTTCCTCATTATACTTTTACTGTGACAAGTAAATTTTTTCCTCAGAATTATTTTTTATACCTAAATGGAAAGTGACCATCTTACCTAATCTGTTGATGATGATTCAAAATATGAAATCCATTTTATTGGATTTAGTTTATAATGGTTATAAAAATTTATTTTTATATAATAACTCATAATTCATATAAAATTATTTCTAGAAAAATGTTTGTTTAATCATAGAAACACATTTTTTTTATTTCGTAATAAGTAATAACCATTAGATGATTGTTACAGTTTTTGAATATACATAATCAATTCATTTCACTTAAATAATTCTTTAACATATATAATTTTAATTTATTAAAATAACTTACCATTAAATTATTTTTTTTGGAAAATATACCTTTTTAACATTAAATGATTTTCAATATATACTATTAATTATTTCCCTTCTGTAATTAAATTTCATCAATCCATTGAAACCCATCAAGTAATTATCTAATAATAATATGTAAATAATAAATAGACATATTATTATAATAAATAATCATAGTTGATATTGTCTCTTTATTTCATCCTTAAATTAAATATTATTTATGAAATATACTATATTTAATTTGTTACTAAAAATCATACAGTGATAACTCAAAAGTATATATATATTTTATTTATTTCAGTTTTTACTTATATTCTTCTTAAATTATGTTTTATTATTTATTTAATGACAATAAATTGATTATTTTTTGAATTTATTATAATTTTGGTGATTTTGAAGAAATGGTGATGAATGAAGAAAATAACCATGAATCTGGTATAGTACCATAAAATATTATTTCTTAATTTATTATTATAACGTGTAATTGTATTTTGGTAGAGGTAAATTAAACTATGAAGAGAATAAATAACCCACCCATGACAAGAACCAATATGGGAGACATCCTGCTGCTTGAATATATGCATTAGTTAGGTATAATCAAGAGAAGTTGAAGCAAGTTATGGGTTGGTGGTAGGAGGTTAGTAGGAGTTATAGAGGAGCACACAAAATGGGGGGACAGTGTAGGATTACTGGTAAGAGAAGTAAATGGTTCTTCTCATCTAGCTCATCCTCCCCCATTTGTAATAATAAAGAAATACCATAATGAAGAAAAAGTTGATGTGTACTAGCTGTAAACCTAGGAAACTATCCAATTTTCAAGATGCTTTGATAGGGAATCCTTATACAATTTCACTAGAATCTTCATTCATAGGAAATGTGTTTCTTCATGCAGCTCCAAATATGTGCATCCTATAACATAGATTTTGAATGAAGTTTTCCTTGAGTGATGCTCAAGTTGTCTAATTAAAACTATGCTGTCTCCATGTTTCATCCAATATTTTACACTACAAAACCCTGGAGAAGAAGATATGAGATGGACCTACACAACTTAGAGTTTATTTTTTCACTAGATATGTATTAAATTGGAGAATCATGGTTCTAGTTTACATTTTGGTCATTTTCAGTGCTCTATTGTGGTATGCATGCGTACATGTGGCCACTTTCTAGATGCATGGACTACTATGATGTGGGTGATGATCATAGAAAAAAAATTATAGCTTCATGGGAAAAATAGGATGGTCACAACATAGTGGTATTAACTGCAATATTGAGGGTTCTGAACTAGGCATTTCTTATATTTATATTTCATGCCTCAAAGGGAATATTTTCAAAAATAGTAAAACTGACATATCAATGGTTGTGATTTTAGGGAAAAAAATATTGTGGAATCAAAAAGTTATATTTAATCTCTCAGATAAATTTTCATAAGGAGAAAAGTTTCAGTAACTAAAAAAATACATATCAATTTATAAAATAATAGTTATAACAGTTTGGTTCCTTAGACCTATCTATTATTATTGGTTATATCTAAATTTGATGTCACAAATTAATTTCAAATTATTTGAATTACATATTTCATTAATGGTTATGCCTAAATTATTTTTTGATAAATTAATTTCTCTACTCAAAAAATTTATTTCCCTAATATTAGACACCCCATATTTGTGAATGACCTATAGATCATCACAATAGTAATTTTGATCCCATCTATTTTTTTAATTTTTTTTAAGAATCCCCTAAATGTTTTTCCCCTTGTTCTAAACATTTACTTCATTTTGAAAAATACATAATTTACCAATGATTTCCTGGAAACTTTTTTAACTTGTTCATTTTTTATACAAATGAAAAAGATTGAAATATTTATTATTCATAGTCTCTCTAGTGAATGATACCTTGTATCAATGTATCTTTATATTTCATGAAAAATTACATTTTTTTCCAAACAAATAACTCATATTTTAATAATGTTATCTTGAGGTTATTCTTTTGTATATCCAAAATACCGTAGCACATTTCTATGATATATGATATAAAAAACTGAGTTGGCAGCAATGTACTCAGTTTCACTTCAAGATAATGTCACAATGTCTTGTTCCTAGGATAACCATTTGAATGTTTCATAAAAAATGAATGTGAATCTAGTTTTATCCTCTCATCAAGGCGTATTCCCTATTCACTATATTAATATCCAATAATCCTGAAATATTTACTGGGTGTATGGAACATAACTTCATTGATAATAAATTTAATGTACCTCACAATTATTTTGGAATAATTAAGATGTGTCTATATAGGAGTCTCTATATATTTTATTATAATTCTTATACCATATAGAATATATGTCCCGATGTAAGTAATGTAACTCAAGATTCTAATCTATATTTTTAGATAAGTAGGATACATATCTCTTAGAATTTTTTTAAATTCTAATTATACTCCCACCATTTTTATGGAATGTTTTAAATTTTCCATGTCTAGCTTCATCAAGGATTGTGAGCAATAATTTCCATTAAAAATAAAAATTCCACCATCACATTAAATAACTTATATGTGGAGGAAGTGTGCCATCTCTCTAATATTGGTCATCTAAAACTCATTGAACATTCCCTTCTTAATGAATGAGAACGTGCCCCGATTTTTTATTATTGAAATAAAATATTAATTAAATAATCATGATAATAATACATATTCATCGTCATTCTTCTTTATATAGAGTGAGAGTTCATATGGAAACTTCTGGATTCCTATTGGTTAAGAATAATCCCTAATCATAGTGTCCCTTACACCTGGTGCTTACTTATGTGAATAGAGTAGCTTATTCAACTTTTTTACCTTTCATTCTCTTCCTTATATTACATATCCTAGTGGTTTCTAAATATAGATCTCCTCTTACAAAAAATACATTTTGAAATAATGATGTCACATATATTTGATGGATCTTCCATTTTCGTTGGAATTCTATATAGATCAATAGTAAAATCATGTCTATCCTAGTAATGAGTGAAAATACATCACTATAATCAAATATGTCTTTTTTTCTTATTGCCTTTGGAAATGAGTCTTTCCTATTATCTTTGGACTCATTGAGCATTCTTCTTCTTTTTATTGAACACACACTTCACAATAATTGTTCTACACCCTTCTGGGATGTGTTTCAAGTCCCATTTCTTGTTATTCTCAATGGAATGGAATTTATCGTCCATCACATTACTCCATTTTTTATCATATTGAGCCTCCTCAAAGCTAGCAGGGAAAAATTTCCCCAAAGGAAATACAAGTTCATGTACTCATATATTGGTTCCATGAAACTTATATTTCTATAATACATTGAATATTTTTTGGGTGTATATGATAAAGTCCTTATTAAATACTTTATGAAGTATAATTATTTGGTGATGGTATCTTTGGTTCATTAACTCCTTATTTTTATATTGTTATTTAATCAATATTTTATTATTATTATTCTAAATTGAGCTGCACCTCTCTTGAATATTTATCTTGAGTATTTTTCCATGACTAATTTACTTTTAAGATTACTTCTATGATAAAAACTATCTTCTTAAAGATAGGATTATAAAAGAGATATCTCATTTCTCGATCTTTGTATACCACGAGATCACACTTCACTTCTTTTTCATCAATCATTATTCATTTTCTTTACTTCAAGATCCTAAAAAAATAAATAAAACAAAAAAATATATAATGATGTACCCTTGGATTAAAAATACTCCATGATTCATGTGTAATTTTTTCTTCAAGATTTTTTTGGAATCTATTATGTAGATACACCGTACACAAATCCACTTCATCCCAGAATATTTTGGGAACACCTTTGTCCTTTAATAAGTTCTGTTCCATGTAATTGTTGATTCAATTTTTTATTTTGGACACTCCATTGATTTGAGTTGATCAATCTAGTGTTAAATTATTTTTAATTCAATTTTGCTTAAGGTACTCGTAAAATGAATTTGAGGTGTACTCTGGACCTCGATCAAATGTATTTTTTTATGAACGTTTCTTTGATTTCCTAGAATTTCCTTGGATTATTTGAAGAAGTATAACACCTAATAATAATTTTGTGATGTTATATCCTATTTCCCCTACAACAATCATAAATAAATATTAGAACACACATTATTTTTCCATTTTATTTTAGATTCAATGGACCACACATGTCAGGTTGGAATATCAAGAGTGGTGTAGTAGCTATCCAATTTATATTATCTGTGAATTTTATTCTATGTTTATTACATAGAACACAACTTTCACATAAGTTATTTTTTACTTCTAATGTTTGAAATAAAATTAACCATCTTCATGATTTCTATTAGTCTTAAAGATTCAATGTTTTAATTTTTGAACCTGATATGTCATATCCAGTATTTACAATCATTTAATGCCATCAAACATCATTGTACGATAGGGTATATTGTCTATGGAAACATAAAGTTATTATTCACAGGATATTTTGTGCTCATCCTTCCTTTCATATCAATAATTTAAATTTGTTTATTTTCTAGTTTTATGTGAAATCATTTTTGATACAATTAACTGAGTCTTAAGATAATGGTATTTATGTCAGGTATATAGTATAAATCATAGATGATACATGATTTACATATCATGGTATGATCATAATATCTTATATTCCATGGAAAAATATTATCATGAAATTAAAAAATGAAACATCTACTTAAACCTATAATGTACTTTTGTATACATGTTCTTCTAGATTTTCAGGTGGTTGCTAGACCTAGATTCATAATACTACATAACTTTTATTTTGTGTTGACGTTTTTTACATCAATATAAGATATTTTACATTAACACCCCCTACTATAGCGATATTGGACTCCTTAGTAAAGTCTTATAAAGGGTTTTATAATCTAACATTCATTGTTATAATAAACATATTTGTGAAAGTTATAACATTGAGCATTTCTTTTGTTTGTTGTCAGGATATTATTTAATCTTACCCTACTTCTTTTTCATCACACTCATAGAGTAAAATTTTGATATCAACTAATGATTAATTTGGTATTTTTCAAACTCATACTCGTATTGTTGGATCAATTTTTTTTTCATACAAACCTATTCCTTATCCTCTTCAAAATAACCACTCTTTCCACTAATCAAAGTTTTTGAGAGACATAGTTTATTAAAAATAATTCTATACTCAATTTCTATAACCTTACTAATTGACTTTCAATTCATTGGATTATAGATATCCCATGAGTACCTCAACCAAAAATGTCCCCAATTAATTTGGTTCTTCTAGGGGAAAGAATATGCTATAAAATTTGGGATGTAACAATCACAAATATTTTTTACATACCTATATACCATCATTATTTTCTCCATTTCTCCACTAATGGTTTATCACTTACATTATAATAGTATGATCCATGAGAATAGTTTTAGAGGATATCATAAAAATGGATTTCAACTCACCTCATAGATATTTCATTAGTATAAAATTTACTTTGACAAAACATTTAAATTATTGGTAATGGTTTTCGCATATCCTCTTTGATTATTTTAATGAAGTGGTTATCTTGAACCAAGATTCAAACAGTCCATAATAGATGATATATCTTTCTTCCATTATCTCTTCCATTTATCCTAAATATTTTCTTTTTGAATATATAGAAGAGTATTTCCACTCTCTCGGATTCTGTGTTGGTGTATCTATCCTAAACAATGAATATGAAATCTTGATTTTCACATGATGATTGAATTTAGATGTAAAAATTATCATAAATATTTTCCATCAATCATGAAATTAAATTTTGTGGAGTCCCATTTTCTGTGGAGGTAAATGTTTTTTGCCAATGACAAGGAAATGGAATTGGAAGAAAATGATAATTGGAGGACTATCTCATATGATATTTATAGTTCTATGATCACTCTAATAAGTCTCTTTAGCCATGTAAATTAACCTTTAAATACTATGATTCCAGTAAAGGATATATTTTAAAAAATAATAATAAAAAATAAAAAAAACTTGTGGTATTTGTAGTAGGAAGAAAATATAGTATATTCAATTTTTTTTCATCTCTTGGACAAATTAGGAGAAGGATACAAGTTATAATACATGAGGAAAACAACATCTGAATTTATTTAAACCAAATAAAGATAAAGGTTTGATTACTTGAATCTATTTATCATTTTTTTCTTCATCTAAATTCATATTTGACAAATTAATACATGATTCCTTTAAATTATCCATCATTATTTGTACCAACTAAATTCTTTGTGGGGAAATTAATTTTTCTAGTCAAAAAATTTATTACTTTTATAATAGATTTGATAGATTTGGGATTAGACCCTATAAAATCACAATAGTAATGTTATTCATGTACATATTTAAAAAAATGTTAAATTTTTCTCTAGATATACACATAGCCTTATAATATACAAATATTATCCTTATTCTATAAAGGGAAAAAATAAATCAACCCATAGATAATTTTTTGGAATTTATAATTTCATTTGAGATTTCAGGAGGATAATTTCCATGAATTTCAGATCTCATATGACATATATTTATACATAATAGTACCTAGACCTTCACCATGTTAGAAATTAGTAAAAAATAAACAATATCATAAATAATATACTTTCACTATGGTGGTGTTGTACACATGGAAAATAAATTCCATGTTAAAAAATATTTAAATAAAAAATTTGATCTTATAGGAATCATATTAGAATGTTCTAAGGGGTAATTTGAATTGATCATGGAATAAATAAAATATTTATTTTCCCATTTAAAATTTTGAATAAAATGGAGAATAAGACTTCATATTTTTATATCAACTATATAGAGGATTGAATATCCAGAATGAAATAAACCACAAAAGAGTAGTGCATATTATTACATGTTTTGTATTTTTTCATTTCTTAATTTTTATATTCATATGAAGGTTGTTAATAAAAATTTAATGAAGTGTTTAGTCAATTTTAAATATAATTTTTTTTCTGATTAATTTAATTTCCTATCCTATGGTGTGTAGCTCAATAATGGATCACGAACAATCAATCCTTAGTAGATTGACTCATGGAAGATTATGGAATTGATGTAATATGGTGTGTACATAAATATTTACCTTCTTCCTTAACCTTGAGTTTTTCTTATTAATTAGTTTCACATTTTTGTTAATCAATAAAAAATACCCCAGGCTCAAAGAGAGAGTGATGGTTATTATGCGATGAAACCCAATGTGATAAAGGGGAGTGGTGATCGAGAGATAACTAAACTGTTTTATTTTTTTGAGATAGAACATAATGTACCATGGTTTCATTAAGTTACCAATACAAAAGGAATCAATAGGCTTATCTAGTTTATCTTTTAACAACCAAGAATAACTAATTAATTCTAGAATTGTCAAAAATATTGATTTGACCAATCATATGAGTCAATTTGAAAGGTTTTATAATAGAGTACCATCCTTGGATATCATTTCCACTCTCTTCATTAGTCATTAAAATTTCACTATTTAACTCTTTAACTTTCTAATATCGATTAATTTATATTACATTAATTTAGTCTTAATTTACACTCATAACAATTTAATTAATATATAATATTTTTTTGAAGATTTTAACTAGGTTTCCTTATTCCTAATGGGATTGACCATTCTAATTAATATAAAAATTATTTTATGGTTATTTATTTTTTGGTAAAACTATAAAATATAATATCTAAACACCATTGTAGAATTAAGAATATAATGATGCTGATAATTTTTTTTGTGGTATAAAGTAAACTACTAACAATCAAAAAACTGTTTTTAGATAAAAAACAATATATTACATTTTATATTTCAATTTTTTTAGAATATGTTTGTTTTTGTTTTATTTTTATTCCTTTCCTTGTTCTCAGATAATTTTTATTTTTTGTACACAACATAAAAATATGAATGCGCACATATATTTTTAAATTCCATTATATTTCCTTGTACAATAAATTAGTACACAAAAAAGAATTATGAAACATAAAATTATATGGACAAATTCATACTATATTTGAAAATTTTAACACATTCCCAGTATAAATGAATAATCCATCTACTTTATAGAAGAATAATTTAAAGGATGGTTTTATCTCCTTGATAATTCTATTAAGGAGTTGGATAAATTGAAGGAGTTCCTTGATGATGAAGTTGAATTGTAGGTGAAACCCGAAGATAAAGCTAATGGTGAAATTATGGGTGAAGTTAAGAGATTTTCAAATGATAAATCTAGTGCTAAAACAGAATATGGGGATGCTGACAAACCTATAACTTTTAAAATTGAGGAAGATAAAGTTTTAAAGGAATATTCCATGGATTAAAAAAGAAAATATAAAGTGGTAGATGTATAATTAATAAGTTATATTAAAAATTAATGGAATATAACTAAAATATGTAGTAAAGTATAATTAAAAGTAGGATTTATTTAAATTTTATAATTTTTTTGAAAATAAGAAATTCCAATTATTGAGTATGTGGAGGGGCACACCTCATATTTTTGAAAACACATGATGAAACTTGAATAGCAATGAAAAGAATTCTTGATGGAGGCTGAGTTGTTTTAGCTTATTAAAATCATTAATGAAGAAGAGGTTTTAGTAGTTTGATAAAGGATTAAGCTTCTATAGTTAAAAAAAACATAGAATTCAAGTAAAATTAGTATGAAGGGGTGGAGGACTCAAGATAAAAACTTTTTCAGATTTATTTTTCTTATGTTTTCTTTAATTCCTCCCAAAATCTAGATTCCACCATAATCAGGTTTCAAGAGGCAAAAATTTAGAAAATGATATTTTTTAAACTAGATTAAAAATAATTAAAGACATTTTTATTACTAGATCAGGTAATTTTTAATCATTATCTTGTCATGCAACACATGGGGTAGGTTATATCATAATGACCATAAACAATACACTACATGAAGGATATTTTTTTACTTTATATTTAGGAATTAGTTTTATTTATTGTTTAAGATTTCTCTTTGATGTCAATTTTGTCTCCCTTAATTCTTTTGAGATTTAATGAATAGACCATGAACTTTACATGTTGATTTATTACTTCCAAATAATGAGTAATCATGGAGACAATAATATGGAATAAGGTAAAATGACTAAACCAACGACTATAAATAATTCCAAATCCAATCAATCCATTCAATGGATCATGGAAAATAAGTTTCTTTAAATAAGAGAGACTTCTAATTTATTCTATTTTTAAGACATCCTTATGCTACAGATAAATTTATTAATTACGTGTATCCCCTAACCTTGGTAAAACATTAGGGATAATGTTCATTTTAAGTGTGGGGGAGGAATACTAGGAAACAACTCATTTTGGATTTTTTCAAATTTTATCTAACCCAAGAGAAATCATATCTTTGGAGAAGTATTTCTACTTGTTGAAATTTTTTGATTCACCATGTTTATAAATGAAAAATATATGGGTGTAAATTTATGAAATTTTTTTTATCCAATTTTGAGTAGACTAGAAGTGATTTTTTGATTTTGATTATTAGCTTTGATTCATATATGATTTTTTTACTAAGAATTTTTTTGTTCTCATGACATGACTTGGTTTACCAACATTTTGTTTCCCATTCTGAAGATGATTCTATGTAAATTACTCTATATTGTTTCTTATACCTATTTCATAAGATAAAAATAAGAAATTTATACCAACTAAAACTTGTTTTCGTATATTTTTAACTAAATTATTGAAAAAATACACATTAAAAAAGTTGAGTCATTTTTATTTTTATCCATGTTTAACCTTTGAGATGTACCTTTATAATGAATCATTCTTTAAATCCTATAGAATTCATTAACTAAATTTATTGGGAAACCCATATTTCAAGCATATGCAATCCTTCTTACCCTAATATTAGTATTTTGCAATTATATTAAATGGATCAAGTCTATGGTATGAGGTGTTCTTTAGTGAAAGTGAATTTTATATATTGGATTATGATATGTGAGGTATTATTATTGATTATTTGGGAAATGAGAATTAATTGTATTTTTATGTAATTTATTACAATAAAAATGATTTTCTTTTAAAACTTCATTCCTATAAAAGGTTAAAATATAATCATTTAAAACTTGATAAGAAAAAGGAATTGTTGAAAAGAAGGTATATTTTTTATTTTTCATAATTGTCATCTATGAACCTTGCTTTGTGATGGGGGATTTGGTGGAATTAATTTTCATGGGGAAGGATTTATTTAAGCTTGTATCCTGATTATAATGCAATGTTAATTAGATTTGAAACAAAATATTTTACCACTAAATGTTATTCAAATCACTTAACTACTAAGCTGAAGTATTAGGGAAATTTCAACCTTATTTGGAAGTCCTTATGATTATTGTTGGTATTTGTCTTTATGAGTTAGATATTTCTAGTTCATTATAAGACTATATCAAACATACATTTATTCAGGGTATGAGAGTAACTATATTAACATTATACCTCGAGTCATGAATAATTTTTTTGTGTGTGAAAAATCATAAATATAATTAATATTAAGGAAAGGTTTAATTTTTTGATTATGAGAAGGAAAATTTCATGTTTGGTAAATAATACAACATACATGATCCAATATTATTTATTAGATATGTTTTTTCTTTAAAATTATTTATTTAGGAGTTCATATTTATTAATAGTGTAATTTGGAAGTATACCTTATAGAAGGATGGACCCTTTAGTGATTAGATGTTGAGGTTTTCTTAAGTTAAGAAAAGGATTATGTTTTGGTGGATTTAATACCATTAAATCATACATATATATATATATATTCACTATTTATTTCATTGTTTTTATTTTAATTTTTATTTTATTATGTTATTTTATATATTTCATGTCATGAAAAGAATTGTCTGGTAAATTAAAGGAGTTTTTTTAAAATTTATGATGAAAAATAAGGAGAGTTGGGTATAGGGAGGAACTATTGGGGAGAGTGGACAAGAGAATGCACCAGTGATTCTCATCTACCTATTCCATATCATATACATATAAATACTTTAATGCTGAAATAAAATTAATTTAATGAATTATGACTATAAACCTAGATAAATATTCATATTAAATTAAGTTCATATGAAAATACTCATAAATTTTCAATGTACTCGTCATTCTGCCCTCTAGGGTTTTCTTATGATCTGATGTATTTGTGGAACTTGTTCCATGGAGTTTGAATGAAATTTTCATGAATAGAAAACTGATATGATTAACTATCCCTATGAAGTCTCTATGTCACATCCACGATTCCACCCCATGAAAACCTAAAGAGGATCTTACGAGAGTTTCATATACATCATAACATTCTATTCTATGCTATGGATATAAAACATTGGAATTTTCATGGATGCATCATTTTTATTTCTTCATGGAAATTTTTCTTCACATATAAGTCCTATTCATTTTTCGTGTAGTATTGAACCATGGGTGATGAACATAAACCACAATGATATATCAATGTCTAACATTAGCTAATATTTTAGGAAAATGAAATTTCACGAATGATTTTAGGGGGAAAATTTCAATTATTTTTATATCAACCTAGACTAGGGTTTAAATATTTTGGATCTTAGCCTTGAATAAAGTTTTATCATTATAAAACAGGAAATATGTTTTGAAATAAACTCCATGTGCGGTGGTGGTGGTGTCTATGCCACAAATAATGTCTAGGTAAAAATGTTTTGACTTACAATCCCTATGATTTAAGAATATTTTAGTATTGATCCAAAGGATAATTTGACCCAAAAATTGAACATGTGAAGGAGATATTTGACCATAAACAAGGGAATAAATGGTGGATGAATACATTGGGTGATCATATTAAATTTACAGAGGGTTGACAAAATACTATGACAATGACCACTAATGAGTTTCATATATTAGGAGTTGTTTTCTATTTTATTTTACATTATGAAATTATGGATTTCACAAACTAGATTTTATTGAAAATTAAATTATATGTTTCAGCATTGTTCAATATAATTGTGTTTTATAGTAATTATATTCCCTCACATATGGTGTTTAGTTCCTTAGTGGTTTATGAAAAATCCATCATGTGTGGATGGAATCATAGTGGATGGTGGAATTGATAGTATAGGGTTTGTATGACATGATTTATATTCTTACCTAAAAATGAGTATTTATTAATAATCAATATCAAACATCAGTTAAAAATATAATATCTCCGAGTTGCTATGAATGTGTAATAACTCAGATAATATTTTTAGGTATGGATCTTTATTTTGGGTTGTTTTAAGGGAAAAAGAAGTTTTGGAATTTTTCTAAGCACATGCCGTGTACTCTTGAGTCCACACCGTGTATCTTGTTTCTATAGGTAGCCTTGTACTGACCATGTAACGACCAGTACATGGTCGTGTGGGTGACCTGGTAGACCACCTAAAGTGGGGGCCGATTGAGGCTAGTACACAATGTGTACATTAAATGAACAAATCGTGTACTTTTATTTTTATTTTATTAATCGGACCAGGGTCGCGTCTAATCTCTAGAAGCGCCTTATTCTTCCCATGCCTCGTACAGGAAAATGGAATATGACCAAAAATCATTGAGGTCCTCCCATTCCTCAATATGAGCTCCGATTGAGACGATATCGAGTGCATTGGATTACCACCAGTGAGTTATCTCTATCCCTAGAGCCTCTATTCCTGATTTCTCATATCTCATGAGTTATTCATGGTTGAGCAGTTTTTACCTTTTTGTAGATCTATAATGTTCTAGGCCGATTCAAGGGCCGATGTTTGAGATTGTTCACCATACCACATCGAGGTAGGTGGGGTGTTCCTTTTTTTGGTTGTCTTTGGATTATATATGCTAAAAGTGCCGAATACCCTTGACTCGGGTATTGTGTGTGTTGGAGATTAAACCATGTTTGATGCATGCTATGGTTTGGTTGTTTGAGAAAGGGTTATTGATTATGAATAAAATTTATTACCTTGATTATGGAAGTTTTATCCATGTTTATTTTTTTTATGGCCATTAGGGGTAGAAAGCATGTTGGGCTGCTCTCTTTTCCATGCATACTATTGTTAGGATGTAGTTATTGTTTATATGAATTACATGTGTTTCACTTTATGAAAGTATGACCAAGGGGAATTGACTGTGAGAGCTTCCCTAAGTAAGGTCATTAATTTATGAATTGTTATTGTGATTGAAAAAAGGCACTGACTGTGAGAGCGGATGTGGATCATTGACTAGAGGTGTTAGACTATGAGAGATAGCCAGTGGGTCATTATTAAATAAATGTTGGACCACAGGTCGTTGACCGTGAGAGCTTCCAGGGGGTCATTATAATGTAGACCAAGGGGGTATTTACGATGAGAGATACCTAGGTGGTTGTTTGTAAATGAATTGTGCTATGTGAGACCAAAGGGGTTAGATCGTGTGATCTTTCCTAGTAGGTCTTTATTATTTATTGATTTGATTATATATGAAACTAGACAGGATTAGAGTATGATATCTTTACCATAGGGTTTCTTGTGAATGATTGTATGATTATGAAGAGTCTGCCAAGCCAAAGCACAAGCTTGGACTTAGTCTCTCTTGATTAATTAGATGGCCTTTTGAGATGTGTGTTGTTATTTTTATACTAGGGGATACCGAGCTTAGGCTATATCCAAAGGTTAAATTATTCAATGGATTGAATAATTATTAAATGTAAATAAATATAATAGAGAATTATATAATTGTTTAATTATGAGTACTTCCAAGTTTATTTCTTGATTAATGCATATTAATTGTTATATACATTCACTGATAGGTAGGAACCTATCTTTTGGTGGTTACCTACTGGGATTTATCTCACACCCATTTTGGGTCATGATTTTCGACCCAAACAGATTATATGGTTGTAGGTATAGATAAGAGAAATCACCCTTGTTCATCTAATACTTGATTACTATTGGATCTAGAGAGCATTGGACCAAGCTGATGTTTGCAATGTCGTTAGGTTTCACTTTTTTCTTTTTTACTTTGGTTTAGTATTCTATTTCCAACATTTTGACCTATTTGTATTATTTCCTACACATATGTGACATGCATCATTTTTATATGTGCTCCAGTTTTGTATTTTTTATCAGTCTTCCGATGTTTCCATATTGTATGGTATTACTGCTTCAGCTATTATTATTATTGTTATTCTGCTATGTATACTCTACCAATGTCGGCATAGTTTCCCCACTATCAGTCCTTGGCCCTCGATTCTAGTCACCAGCCTTTGGTTTTTGGGGAAATTATTTTGAGGTTTTGTGACCAACCAAGTCCAGGGAAACATTGGGCGGCACCTAGAACTGGGACGTTACAAAGTTGTATTAGAGGTTTTTTTTTCTGTTTTGCCTTAATTTTTAGAGACTATAGATAGGGATATGAAGGAATATGTAGTTGGTAATAATATGTTCCTAGGAGTAACTAACTCGTGTACCAGGAAAAGTCAAGTTACCACGAATATTGCAATTTTCTAGTTTTTGCAATTGTTGCAGTTGATTTGATTTCACTGTTGGGTGAATCACTTGTTTTGTGCTGTTATCGTTAATATTATTGTGGTTCCATTTATTTTGCATCCTTATGAGATGAAGGTATTCCATCTCATGCATCCTATAGGAACTTATTATAAATCACATTCGATGAATTTTTATCGTGCCATTTAGGGTCCATACTGATTTCATGCTGTTGTGATAGATGTTGTGCTAGATATGTATGTTGTTGTGATATATTCTATGATAAAATAACTTCTATTTTGATAGGGTATAAGAATAAATAATGTTTCATTTTGATGAACACCAAACTTTGGTTTCTGAGGTGTTATGGGCCCTCTTGGATTGAAATTTGGTGGATCATGTTTGAACTTTAGTTGAATTTTGTCATGTTATAATATGAATAAGGATTCTAAACATTGATTTGTGGGAGTATGGGATCTGAAGGGTCGAAATTGTTCATTCGTTGAACAAAATTTTATGTTTTTAAGGGTTTTAAGGATGTTTAAGAGTCATACTGTCTGGAAACCCAGACAACATGAAATGTTGTGTTATGAACACACACCATGTGTTCTTCTGTTCTAGAAGAACTGACATTCCTTAAGTACATGCTGTGTATTGGGAGTACACTCCGTGTAGTGCTTAGCCATGTGAATGACTGTGTGAGCAGAGAAACGGGGTTGGGAAAATTTTTTTATAACACGCTGTGTCTAGATTTTACACACCGTGTTGTAAAAGACCGAGTATCCGAACACGTGACAAAAGACATGTCTAGATGAACCATAGGATGTACATACCATGTCTAGTTTGTACATGCCATATAGTTATCAACCGTGTATCCGTCCGTGTGAAGAATGACACGGGTGGATGGACCTTAAGTGGGACATGATGTTTAGATTAAGTACACCCCATGTAGTTTTCCGTAGATAGAACCCATGTGAGTATTTCCATGTAGACGCACATGGACCGGAGAGAAGACTTGAGTACACATTGTGTTCTTTAATGGCACATTGTGAACCTGTGATGTTTACTCTCCTAGGAAGGTGGGGGAAAACACCTATGTAAGAGTGTGAGTGTACATATCGTGTATGAATTCTACACATTGTGTAGTCATATTTTGTACCCTTTGAGGGTATGTTCATGTTTTATCCCCCAATCTCATTTTTGGACCCTTGAGTAGTCCCGTATGGTTGGTTTTCCGCATTGATTGTGATGGTGGAACTTGTGGGGAATTATGAGGGATCCTAATAGGTGTTTCGGGGTTTATTTTTCTAAATGGAGAGGATTTTCCTCAAGTTACTATTTACAGTTATCTTCTGGGAGTGAGACAACTGCGAAAATGATCGGTTGGGTGTTCAGACCAACCTAGTTGAGACCTTTGATCTGAGTTGAGCTGTGAGCTATCTCTTGTGACATTTTTATTTTTAGGACTCTTATCATGTGAGATGTGACTTCTGACTTCTGAGGTCGTGAGACTTGTTTCTTCTAGGGAGTCCCTAATAGGATCCCTCATCTATGTATCATTTCATGGATCCCTATCATGGGATGACCTTGCTATTACCATTCAACAATCTCTTGTAGGATTCCTCTTCTTATGTGCGTTGGATGGGGGTTTTAATATAATGAACTACTTATGTGTCCATTATTTCTGTATGTAAACAACTACTATTGGGTTCCCCTTTTAGGATCCAGGTTGGTTTAAGAAGATTCTTGTAAGTTTCCTTGGTTTTTAAAAAGTATTTTACTTGCTAACTTGCCTATTTTACTTTGAGAAGATGAGATAAAGTAGTTTCCCATCAGATTTTGAGTCGAGTGAATTGGTATTTCGTAACCTAGTAGTGGAAATTGATGCTTATGCTTCTTCATATGCTAGCTTGTAGAAGGTATAACTCTTAGAGTTGGTTTTATTGTTTTCTATTGGGAGCCTTTGACGTTGGTGTGGTCCAGGTGTCGCTGTCCTTGGTAGGTTTTCAGGTTTTAAAAGACATCCTCGTTTGGAGGGGTGGTTATTGTGCTTTGACCTTTGATGAGGGAAGAAGCTTGAGGATCTCTTGGTTCTTCAGGTTAGACATTCCTCAGGCATGGTCATCTGTTAGGAGGTCGCATAAACCTCCATTTTCTTTAGTGATGGATGACTTGGTACTTCATCACCCGAGTTAATGGCTATGTAAATGATGATATTTTGATCTAGTTCTTGTGTGATCCATCTGGTACTAGGATGGATAGGGTGGAAAACCTATGCATAGTTTCCTAGAATGTGTGGTTGATCTTGTAAACTTGAGGTAGTGTATATTGGCATACATGATACTTATTGAGTGTTAATTGTTTAAATAAGTTGTTGGGTTCAGTTTCATCGTTGAGCTTTGAAATGTAGTGTATGATCATGGGTTATCTCCAGTATAGAGTGAACTATGATTTACGAGACCTTTTTCGTCCCACTACATGGGAGGACTTTCTAAGACATGAGTGTTTTGACACACCAATCATTTTATATTTTCATTTTCAGGCCAACTGATGTGACATGGTGGTCATGGTTCAAGGAAAGACACACTTGAATTTATGTTTCTTCTAAACTATCTCATTTGAGAGTGTCTAGTCCTTCTCAATGTATAAGACACTCTAAGGTAGGGAGCATCACGTCCGTTCAATTTAAAATATGTTCTTTCCTGTTGAAGTGATTACAATAAATAACCATTCAAAAATGGTCTTTTTAACTTGAATGATTTTGAGGCTTGCAAGTCTTATTTCTTGTTGGGAATTTCTCGGCAGCACAACATTGTTGTGACTGGTTGAATGATGATGTGTCAGCAAGTAAATCCATGTTTTCTTCAGGAATTTGACCAGTAGTTGTTCATTTATGATAATATGGTAATCTTTAAAGTCCTCTTATGTACTCTTTTATAATAGATGAGCATGTCCCCTATCTTGACGTCAGCCTGGGTACACTAAGAGAGCATCAATTAGACGTTGTGCTATAGTTGGAAGTCATTGGAATGGTTCGTTATCTCTTTCTATGTTTTGCACTAGATGCATGGTTTCAATAGAGTCTTGGTTAATCTTGATTGATACTTAAGTTTCCATGTAAAATTACCTTGGACAGACTCTTGATGCCTACATATTCCTTGATGTGACCACCAAGTGGATTCCGTTCTGGGTACAATTTGTTTTTTAGTTTGAATTTTGGGCTTCACACCAAAGTCTCACTTGTATGGGGAGTATGGACCATCTTGGGGAGTTCCTTAGACTCTATGTTGACTAATCGATGGTTATATCAGAATTTTAGTTGGGATCAGATGTAATTATTAAAAAGGTAATAATTCTAGTGGGTTGGATCGGGAATTATATTTTTTTTGTACTACTACATGAATTATTTTTTTATCAAGGGATGGTGTCACATAGGGTAATCAATGAAAGAAAGATGTACACTTTAGTGAATGGTTTCGTTGTGATAACATGGTGACTTGGAAAAAGCATTATTTTTTGTTGCAATACGTCAGTCTTCTAAGCCATTAATTCTTAAGATAAGTCATCCGGTGATGGTTTGACTCATTTTCATTATTTTTATGTGAGTATGGTTCAAGTGATATATTTTGATCACCCCACTAGTTAAGGGTGGGTGTGCTGTGAAAATCGTCATTGTATTTTGTGGAAATATTATGGGAGAATTTTACTGATGTTGTTTTGGGTTTGAACTTTCCTTGCTGTGAGGCTGCAGTTATGGCCTCATTTGTGTATGGGTTTTCTTAGTTAAAAGAAAAATACACTAGTAACATCAATGTAAATATTAAGGGAATGTTTTTATATTTTTTCAGTTGTTGGTGGTATCGTGGTAACGATAAAGTGTGAGTTGATTTTGAAAGACGCACGAAGGTTGCACATTTCTTGCCGATCAAGGAAACATTCAGTGATGATGAGATTGGAAGGTAGTACATTTGCAAGAATATAAGTTTCCATGGGGTTCTTCACTCAATAATTTTAGATAGGGATTCATTACTTCTCATGTCTGGTAGGGACTACAAAGGTCATTGGGTATATAGGTAATTTTGAGTACAACATCCCATCCAAAAATAGTTGGTCAGTCAGAGCGTATTATTCATGTTTTGGAGGAAATTATTTGAGCATGCATCCTGTATTTTGGGGGTTCTTGGGAGAGACGTATACCCCTAGTGGAGTTTTCCTACAATAACAGTTTTATGGCGATGATTCAGATGGGACCTTATGAGGCTTTGTATGATAGGCTATTCCAATCACCCCTATGTTGGTGGGAGGAAGTAGAGGCAGCTATGCGGGGACCTTGTCTTGTCTAGGAGACCACTGAGCAGATGGAGTAAATTCAGAAGAAGATGGATACTAGAAAATCTCACTAGAAATCTTTTTCTGATTGATGGAGATGACCTATGGAGTTCGAGGTCGGAGATCAGGTTTTCTTACATGTTAGACCGAGGATGGGACACAATAGGATTGGAAGACATGGGGAGATTTCATGTAGATACGTCAGGCCGTTTTAGGTTTTATAGAGAGTCAGGCTGGTTTCCTGTTCATTTCAGTTACCTTATAGGTACTGAGAAATGAACGAAGTATTTGATGTTTCTCAGGTACAATGTTAGTTTTTAGACTTGTATCACGTATTTTAACCCGTGGAGGTTGAGTTTGAGGTGGATGCATCCTTCGAGGATCACCCTACATGGATTGTGGATCGCAATACGAAGTTTCTTTAATGTCGGTATGTTCCTCTGGTATGGGTGCATTGTCAGCACAGGTGAGTAAAAGATGAGACTTGGGAGAGGGAGGCCAACATATGATCACAGTGGGTAGAGTTGTTTGAAGTTTATTCTTCGCCACCCTTGGAAGGGAAATTCGAGGATGAATTTATTTAAGGGGAAGTTTTTAAGAACTCAGATCTTATTTTGAGGTATTTATCTTTATTTCAGGTTGTTTTGAGGTAAAATGATGTTTTGGAAATTTTATAGGCACACACCATGTACTCTTGAGTACAAGCTGGTTATATGGTTTCCACGAGTAGCCATGTACTGACTGTGTAACAGCTAGTACATGGCCGTGTGGGTGACCTAGTATACCGTGTAAAGTTGGGGCCATTTTTGGCTAGTACACAGTGTGTACATTAAATGAATATACAGAGTATTTTTATTTTTATTTGATTAATCAGACCAAGGTCACGTCAAATCTCCAAAAGCACATTCTTCTTCCCGTGTCTCGTACAAGAGAGCGACATATGACCGAAAAACTTTGAGGTCCTCTTGTTCATCCATTAGAGCTCTGATTGAGATGCCACCAGGTACGTTGGATTCCCACCGGTGAGTTATCACTTTCACTTGAGCCTCTCTTCCTAGTTTCTCATCTCTTGTTAGCTATTCAAGGCTGAACGATTTTGAACTTTTTGTATATCTTCGACACTCTAGGACGATTCGAGGGCCGATGTTCGAGAGTGTTCATCATACCACATCGAGGTAGGTGGTTTGCACATTTATTTTCTTGTATTTGGATTATATACACTAAAAGTGTTGAATACCCTTGTTTAGGGTATTGCGTGTGCTAGAGATTAAACATGGTTTGATGACTTATATGGTTTGGTTGTTTGAGAAAGTGTTATTGATTATGAATAAAGTATGTTACCTTGATTATGGAGGTGTTACCCTTGTTTTTTTGGTTATGTATGTTGGGTCTAGAAAGCATGTTAGGCTGCATTGTTTTCCTTTCCTAGTGTTGTTATTATGGAGTTGATGTTTATATTAATTTCATGTGTTTCTCAATATGAGATTATGGACAAGAGGAATTTACTATGAGAGCTTCTCGAAGTAGGGTCTTTAAATTATGAATTGTTATTATGATTGACCAGAGGTGTTGACTGTGAGAGTTGTCATGGGTCATTGACTAGAGGAGTTAGACTATGAGAGCTACCAAGAAGGTCATTATTAAATAAATGTTGGACCATAGGGAATTTATTTTCATAGCTTCCATGGGGTCATTATAATGCATACCAAGGTGGTATTTACCATTAAGAGCTACATGACAGGTTGTTTGTAAATAAATAGTGCTATGTTGAGACCAAAGTTGTAAGAAAATGAGATATTTCCTAAAGGGTATTTATTATTTATTGATTTGATGATATGTGAATCTAGAGGGGATTAGACTATGAGAACTTTCCCAGAGGGTTGCTTGTGAATGATTGTATGGTTTCGAAGAGTCCTCCAAGACAAAGAAAAAGCATTGACTCAGTCCCTCTTGATTGATTAGATGGTCTTTTGAGATGTCAGTAGTTATTTTTTCTACTAGGGGATACAGATCTTAGGCTAGATCCCAAGGTTACATTATTCAATGTATTGAATAATTATTAAATGTAAAATAATGCAATGGAAAACTGTAGGATTGTCTACTTCTGAGTACTTCCTAGTTTATTCCTTAATTTTTGTATATTAACTTCTATATATATTCAATGACAATTAGGCACAGATCATTTGGTGGTTCCCTACTGGGATTCATCTCACAACCTGTTTGTGTCATGCTTTTCAACCCGAATAGATTATATAGTTATAGGTATAGATAAGAGAAATGACCCTTCTTCATCAGGTAATTGATTTATGTTGGATATGGAGAGCATTAGACCAAGATGAGGCTTGTGATACTTCTAGTGTTTACTTTTTTCTTTCATACTTTGGTTTATTATTGCATTTCTAGAATTGTGACCAGTTTGGATTCTTTCCTAGACATATGTGACATGCCTCATTTACATATGTTCTTCAATTGTTTATTTAATATCAGTCTTTCTCTGTTTACTTAGTGTACGGTGTTACAAATTCCTATTTTGTTATAATTTTTATTCCTATGTGTATACTCTGCCAATGAGGGCATATTTTCCTCACTATTAAACATCGACCCTTGCTTTTAGTCCATAGCCTTGGGTATTTGGGGAAATATTTTTGAGATTATGTGAAAAATTGGGTTTGAGGCACCATTTGGAGGAACCTGGAACCAGCACGTTACAAAATGTGTGATGGTGATTAGGGAAAAAAACTCCAATGTGATGTAAGGGAGTTGGGAGTCATTAAAAAATAACTACACCTTTTTCATATAGAATATAAAGGACCAAGTTTTCATTAGGTCACCTTAGTTAATGGAATCGATATGCTTAGGTAGTTTTAGTTTATTTAAACCATATAGAACAAATTACCCCAATAATTCTCATAAATATTTGTTTTATCAATCAGATGAGAGTATTTTCAACATTTAAAATAAGTGAAAACCATACATGGACATTAATTACACATCTTAATTCCTCAATATCACTTAAATATTTAAATCATTAATGTTATAATTTTGTTTAATTGAGAATAGTTAAATTTAGTTTTAATTAACTTTCATGAAAATTTAGTGAATATATAATGATTCCATTGAATATTGTAAACAGGTTTCCTTGTTTCTAAATGGATTAGCCTCATACATTAACATTATTTCTCTTTTATAGTTAGTGATTGTTTTAGAAATTTAAATCTAAACTCTTACTATAAAGAAGAATTAATTACACCTTGATGCTGGTCACTCAACATAAATATACCTATTAGTTATAAGTATATCCAATATCTATATATCTAATGAAAATATTTCCAATGTATACATATCCAATGAAAATATATCCAATAGTCATATTACATTCTAATATGTAGTCTTATATACCACTCAACAATAAATATTATTATTATCTAGGTTATTTTTCAAGATGATTACCATATTTTCAATATTGTTTATTATTTCTACAGTTATTACTTGTAGTACAATATTCATGGAAGATTAGGATGAAAGGAATTTCAACTTATTAGTACTTTCTTTTACTTCTGGTTTCATTCCTTTAGTAGTTTTACATTTTTTTCATTTGGTTATCTCAGAGTGTATTTCATTTTGTGCGGTAAAATTTTACTATAATGAGATTAATTATTTTTTATTTTACTTTAGAGTTTCATGTAACAATAAATGTAAATACCTAGGATTTATTTAATGTGATATACATTATAAAATCACCGTAAGATTTTGGTAACCCTATCCAATAATAATTGTGGATTTCTACAAAATATCTATAATGGAAGATCCTTCCATAAGCACTTCCACTGGGGAATTCCTCCTCAGTTAGAACCAGTGGCCCTCGATTAGATAAAAAATTGACCCACACCAATTATTTATATAAGTACTATATATTTAATGGAATAACCATCTAGTTCCACCACTTTCTAATCCTTGTGGATGCCCATGCAATTGATCAAAGTGATATGTTGAGCTCTACCACCTCAACTATGTAGACCATGACCCTAGTTGCCTAGAATCGGTGGTTAATCTATTACATTGGCATAAGACACAAGGAATCACATCCCTATGGACCAAATAGTTAAGTAGTCATAGTAAACTAAACATATAAGTTAAATTTACATTATAATTGAATAGATAAAATAAAATTTTTATTCTTTGATTACTCCATATTTCTCCTTATCATATCCCTACATATCTATCATAAAACACTTCTTAATATATCGGGGAAAATAAAACATAATAAAGGGATAAGATTAGTTAGTCATTAATGGTATGATTATAGTGTATTCTATCATGAATGAATAAGAATAATCAATATGGAAAGGTAAATAACTGGAACCAATTCCACTTCAGAAATAACATGATCATAATATGTAAATAATAAATGATGATAAAATAAATCCATATATTAAATAAAATGTGCTTCAAAATTATAGTTTGTTATTGTAACTAATAAAGTTATCAAATGGTCATTGATACCTGATATCATAATGGTGGAATGCTTAAATCCAAAAGTTTTACATGTAATTTAAAGACCATTCACAAGATAGTTTAATTTCTTGGGTATAAACACAACTAATTTGGCCCACATATTTTTATCATAATAGATTTCGACGCCTAGAGGTGCTATTTATAATTGGTCCCCACCCAACACATACTATATACAATTCATTAATTACATGAAAGGGGTGAAACATAATAAACAAAAAAATTTATTCAAAAACTAATCATTTAAATGTTAACACTTACCCAATTCATAAAAACATAATCATAAACCATAGAGAATAATAAGTCCATTTGTAATAAAATTCCCTATCCTCATTCAAAATGATCATAACCATCCAAATAAATAATAAATATGATATCACTTCAGTATATCCCCATCGTATCATAATTATAATAATTTTATGATGTCATTGATGAATATAAATACCATAAAAGTTTTATTAAATATGTTCTTAAGGAAAATATCGTTTACACATTGAATATAAACTAAAATAAAAAGTTCAAAAAATATCTTGAAAAATAATTTATTTTAAAATAAAATTCTAAAAAGTTTATAATAATATTTAAAATATTGAGCGTTCATGAATGTGTAAAATTTAATTTATCCATAAAAATTAAAACATATATTTTTTCATATTTTTGATCAAATTCAAATTGTCCTTGTTTTGAAGAAATATGAATATTTTTTTAAATATTTTTCATAATGTAAAAATATGTTAAAATTTATTTCATAAATAATTTTCAATAGGTTATAAAAATTTGAAAACCTATTTAGAAAACATGGAATTTGATGAAAAATGTTTTTCAACTGAAGAGATAAATAAAATCAGATTTTATTAGAAACTTTTTCTCAATCATGTTATATTCAGAAGACTATAATAATGGAAATATTACATTAAAAAGTTCATGTATAACCATATTGGGAGAAAATAAATCTATTTTTCGATAGAAATGTCAAATTATTCCCCCAATGTAGACTTACATAAAAATAATCACAAATAATGATGAGATTGTTAAATAAACCCTTACCGTTTTGGTAACTTAGGAATCGTAATCCCCATAAAAATGTAACATAAATTGAAAATTAAAATTCAATTAATATTAATATATTAATGATATAAAATATGCAATGGGAAGAATATATACCACATAAAAGGTATAATTTGTGAATATGGCATATGTCTCACCAAAGTAAAAGTAAGGCGATAATCCCTTAACTCAAGTTCTACATTATTCGTATGTAACTAAAGCTCTTTTATAATAAATATAGTTCTATTATAAATATATTAAACAACCATAATCATATATATCATTCCATATATTTTTAACTTATAATATTTTATCTCCCATTAATTAATAATTCTTTATTAAAATAACTATTTTGGGTGTTTATTGTTTCATTCATCATGTATGATTTAGTTGTGAAATTTTGTTCCTTTTAAATTTTTTATGGTTAAATCATATAAAAAATGTTATACATTATCTAAATAAAATATATATTAGTTATATATGTATTTATATTAATAAATTAAATTTAGATGTAGAAAATGGATGATACCATTGATAGAGATAGTGGACCGTATGCACTCGTGAATGTTGTTTTCATTTTTCACCACATCTGCAAGGGAAGGAAAATAAGTATTAATTAATAATTAAAGAATAATTATTTTTTCATATATATAATTTATATTAATTAAATATATTCTCATTAAAATCTGTGTAAAAATAAAATGAAAATAATTTCACATCGCTACATAGAGGCGGTAGTCCACACACACGCATGAGCGACATCATTGTTTTCAAACAGATTGGAAGGTATCAATTTATATGTCATATTTTATTCCCAAATGAATTTTTAGATAATAAATAACACATATATTCATTAGATGTTTCTTTAAAACCTTTAATGTAAATCATAAGTGAAAAACAAATCACACAGCTTCACGAGGTGATAGTCCACCATACACACGAGCGACGTTATCATACCCCCCATGGAATGGAATGCAATAAAGTATATGTGATATCATTACTCTATAAGAATTAAAATTTTATGAATACCATATACATATGTTAAATCCATCATTATATCAATCCTAGAATGGTGATAATGGAAAACGAGTTACATCGGTTTGAGAGGTAATACTTCGTCGTACACATGATCGATGAGTTTATTTCCCATTTGATGGAATTGAAGATACATCCAAGTTATTACATTAACATAATAACCTAGATTTATATAGAATATTTTGGTTTTATTATATTATCATAATTGAAGAATTATTGAATGATCTGGAATAATAAATAAATCAAATACGCTTGATTTATGAAGTTTACTTCTTCTTCGAAGATCCTCTTTATGTTTATAAATAAATACTTCTTATGATTGATTATTAAAAAATAAGGGATATAAGAATTCTGGAAGGAATTAAGTATGTAATATGGTCACATATGTTCCTATACAAATGGTTTTGGATGTTTGAAGAGTGGAGGAGAGAGGGTGGACTTTTGTAAGAGGTGGAACAAACACACATGGAATTGTTTAAAAGATAAAGTGATAGCCATGTAATTTCATGAAAAAGACTAAAAATGGGACATTATCCAAAAATAGATTTTATAAGGTCTCAATATGGCCATTAAATGTGTTTTTAAAAGTTTTTTTTAATTTCTAACTCGCATTTTCTTAGTTTAACCCCCTTAGTAAACCAATTTTTTTACTTTAATCATAGTAATAATTTTTTTGTTTTCACTATTAATTATGATAAAAATTATTTTTACTTATATGATAATAAAAAAATTTATGATTTAAAATATTAAATCCTTTTTTCAAATTCAATTAAAATATGCGAAAGAATTCAATTTAAAATTAAATTGTAGATACGAGGAAAGAGCCGTTTTCCAAAGAGAAAATTCCTATAAGTATAGATAGTTTTATCATAAAATTTCTATATGAAATTGATTCCAATGATATAAAACAATTATATTTTAGTATAAATTAAATAATTTTACTTTGAAGAAAAATGAAAATATAATTTATTTATAAAACTATTTATATGAAAGATATGTTTTCAATAAAAATTAGTATTTTACACTACTCATCAAAAATTTAATATTATCAGAATATTTTAAAACAAATTACCCAAAGATAATTTTTACATGTAAAATTCAAAAATGAAGTTCATTTGTACAAATAAAAAAATTAAAATTGGTGAAAAATAATTTTCAGTTATGTTCACAAAGTACAACTAAACCTCCATTTATAAATATACATTTTTTAGAAAACAATACCTTTTTCATTCAAATGGATTTTATTTTATTTATAGTAATTAGGTAAACAATGAATTTATTTTATACATGCATAAAACATATTTGTTTTATAATTTATTTAGTGGTATTCATTCTCACCAACTAAACAAATGGGTAATAATTGTCATGTTTAAATAATAATATATTAATAGAGTGTTCTGTTTCACTTAAACCAAATGTTAAATGTTTCAAAAATAATGAATAAAACTATTTTTGTTTAAAAATAATTATATAAAAATGTATTGTGGTTTAACATTATAATCTCAACTCGGTTCGATATGTCAAAGACACTATCAAATATAGTGTTCCACTTATAAAATAGCAGGGTATTAAATTCTACCCCCTTAAATAAATTATATCCTCGCAATTTAATCATGATATCAGTAATCAATGGAGTCAAATTTGAAAATTCCCTTCCTAAAACCCCATAGTGTAAAAAATGCTAAAAAAATTATTATTAATAAGAGAAGATGTATGTTTGATGGTTATCTGTAATAAAATATACTAAATTTCTAAATAGGTAGACATTGATGGAAATTAAAGATATGGACATGGAGAAAAGCATACATATTTATGGAGAGTGGTGGAAATAATTGATCACAAGAAAGTGAATGATATTTAAACATTAATGACTATAAAGGCCTAAATATTTGACGGATAAAAATACTATCGATCCAATATAAATGAATTCTTTAAGATAAGGTTTTTATTTCAAATTTATTTTTCCTTGAGTTGAGGATTTCTATTACCATCTAGACTGAGAAAACATGAAAATATACTTATTTAAAATATTTCAATTTTATAAGAAAAATTTCATCCATTTTTTTCCTTTGTTCAATTATCACTTCATTTATTACTCCAATAAATTAATATCATAAATTAATTTTTATGCTTGGAGCACATTTAAAATATGATTCGAGTAATATGTCATTCCTCATATTTTTATATTTCTTCCAAAACAAAAATTGTTTGGAAAAGTTATCCAATAACACCCAAAGTTAAACTTAATCTATTCTTTATATTTTTATCATCCCGAACCATCGAAAATATTTCTTTCCACAATAAAATTCCATAAATCTTTATGGAAGGTCACTAAATCAACATCATATCCCTATAAAATACAAAGTTACTCTTAATGTAAAATTTCAAATATGTTAATACATTCATCATCATAAAATCATGATGAAAAAATGCATTCTACAAAAAATAAAATCTCATATTGTTGAATACATTGCATAATTTCAAACATGCATTAAACTATTGTAAAGAAAGAATAAACCATAAAATCACTAAATTAATTCAATGTCACCAGTTATATCCCATAATTATCTCTTTATAATTGTTATCTCGATATCCAGACCATATTAAGAGTTATCTTCATTCAATCAAGGGTTATTCAAAATGATAAACTTTCCCCTGAATCAATTTTCTTGGTTAATAGTATTGTTCATCATTTTATTTCATATCCTTAATGAAAAGGTAATATAGTAAAATGAATATACAGTTTAGGATTATTATAACGAGAATATCATTGGTAAAATACATCAACATTATATTTCAATAATACAAATTAAATAACTCTAATCAGTCTTATTTGGTTATATGAATAGAATAAGCATGACCTAGATCCCTTATCTTATTTAGGGGTATATTCCCATGATTCTTGGGAAATTAATTTACAAAGTTCCCCATATACATATATTTAATTAATTGAAAATTTTATACTTCTTTCTCTCCAATGAAATCATGATCATGGTTTTATTTCTCTCTACACTTACAGAAAACTCTCATTCCCCTCCAGAAAGTACCCGACTATTTATTTCCACAATTACATAATACAGGGAAATACTCCTTTTCTATATTCCATTTATTAATACTCTTCTATTTAATCCTCTGATTATCTTGGATTCCTTCAAAGTCATTAGATGTGGAGAAATCTTTATTGTTCTTGATAGCACATTATACTATGTCCTTATATGATGCGAATGTTTGGTAAACTAATTCCTTTCAAAGGACAGAATTTATACCAAAAAAGAAATGGTCAATATTAATATTTGTATAATGTAAATATTATGTAGCATGATTTTCTAACCATGTAAAGTTGTAATCATAATTATCTATATTTCCACATTCTTGTTTTCTTATCCTTCAGAATTGAATCTTTATATCTGATCACTGCTCATGAGCAAAATAATTTTCACGATTATTACCTTAAAATCATCCCCTTAAATGTTTTATATTTATTAATTGTTTTAAGTTTTTTCAATTAGTGTCCACCATTGATTTCATTTTCCTAATAGATGGTAATAATCCATGAAAACCTTCTATCCATCATTACATATCAAATTGAGAAATATATTATCTATTGATGTTATCCACTACTCTAATATAAATTTATTTATATCCCCATGTAATGATGGTGTTTGGTGACAAATAAAGTGATATAACATTTTAATATATAATTGAGGATCAATATGATTCTCAATATGGGAAATTTTAGTTCTCATAACCTGAATCAGCTACCCCAATATTGTTAAAATTTCTTCAATTATGGCTTCAACGCTAGCTCTAGCTTCAGTGTCTTCCCTGGTAGTGAAATTACTACATGAGGTAGATAGAATAATATGGTTACAATACCTTCCACAATAAACCATTTATAAATAATAGAATATAATATAATAGGAAATAACATTATGAAACATAATGTATAAACACAACACTAGTGAAAGAATTAACTTAAATTGATAAATGTATGCATATATTATCTCATAATCAAAACCATTATTTCTTTATGAATGTTATACAATAATAAAAATATTTTCAAATACTTCATAATGGTTTGTAAATAAAATTTAAATTAACCAAATATTATCTCCAGAGAGTGAAAAACCAGGTGTGCTGTAGGGACCATTTTCAGATACCAGGTAATGCTCGAGTGAAGCCCAAAACACCTTTTTTAGAGTTATTACAAGTAGGTAAATATATTCTAGAATCACATACACCTTTTTTATCTAGATATAGAGGTATTTTTTTGGAAAACAACATAATATATACCTTACCAAAATATTAGTATTTTATCCTATACGCAGACTTATTCATAAATTAATTAACATTATTATATTATGTAATCTATTTTTTTTGAAATCCAGTTCCAATGATTTTGGCTAAACTTCCAGAGATACCATATGTAAATACCCCAAACATAGGATACTATATATATTTATTACTTTTTTAAATTGGAATAAGATATATGTAACACCCCAAGATTCCACGGTACGTTTCCATTTGAATAATGCAATAACTTGCATTGTACACAACTTCGAGATTCTAACACACTGCGACCAATCAAACTAGGCGTTATGAATAATAATACCCAATTTTATAAATTTTATAAGTTTTATCTTTTAAAATGGACTTCATTTTTGGATTCTAAATATCAAAATTAGCTTAGGGTGAATTTTGTTTTTCTGAAAAAATTCAATTTTTGATGAAGAGTGAAGAACACTACGTTATTGGTTAAAACCGACTTTTTATTTAAATAATTAGTTATTTTGTTTTAATATATTTTATGTCAAAATATTTACATAATATATATATATATATATGTTTAACTTAATTCATTGGAGTCATTTTATAACAAGTTTAGATATATACTATTTTATCGAACTATTTACCGTCTTTTACCCACCTCCTAGGAGCATTTACAAATTTGTATAAAACTTAATTTTACCGTTTTTGTGAGTTGAATTTAAAAAATATGAGAGACACGGTTAATATAAGCATGTAAAATGTGGTTCAATAAGTTGAAAATAATTTTTGGTGAATAATAACTTTTTACTTTTATTTACCATGGTTTAAAGTAAATATGAAAATTAAGGGTAACAATGATATCATAATTACCCTAAAGATTGTACTAATTCTACTTGATAAGTGTTATAAGACCATAAAAAACCTTAGGAATAAAATATGACCCCCTTTGGTCAACTTGGATTAGATTAGAACATTTATTATTATTTTATTTAAAGAAGAGTTAAAAGAGTGAAAATCAAAACATAATAACTAAAACATTTTTAATATAGGGTTATAGATAAGATAAATTAAACTACAAATATTCATTAGAAATATAAATTATTTCCAACATAATGGTATTTTATTTATAATTTTTAGACATTAAATAATTAAAATTATTTATGACACAATCATGATGCAGTAATTACCTTATTAATGAAAGGTTAAAATAATTGATATTATAAATATATAAATAAATATTATTTGAGACTTTTAATGAATTATATTAATTTTAAAGGTTAATATGAAATGTTAAGGTTGATTAAATGAGTTTTTTTAGAAGCTATAACACTGTTATAAATTTAACAAAAACAAAATACCAAATAGTGTCAGAATTGACATAAAAGAGTTTTTAAAACAAATATTATATTATTAATTGGTATTCTATTCCTAATAATTTAAGGTTCGGAAAAAGGGATTAAATGATTTTATATATGTCATTAATGAACAACTTGTGGTTTTATTTGAAGTTTATAGTAATTTTATTAACCATATAATATAAAAATACAAAGAGACATGGTAAATGTCAAATTATTTAACTAAGAGTTAAATATAAAGGATAAGGTTAATATGATGTCATAAACCTGTCTAAAACCTATTTGTTGAGCGTTTTTAGACCCATACCCAACTTATATTTTAAATAATTTATTTTGGAGCCATTAGAAATAGAAAAATATTTTATTATAAATTAATATTTCAAGTATATCCTAAAGTGACCCTCACCTCTCTTATAAAAGGGCACCTCGCTTTCTTTGAAATTAACACCTTTAAAACCATTTGGATCAGCCAACCACTGACCAAATATACTCTAAAATATAATAACATAATCTTAGAGGACTTAATTTAGTTATAAATCCAACCTATGAATCCCTTTTGATCGAATCAAAAGAAAGAACCCAAAGAAGAGGCAAATATTTCATCTCCTCTTTCAAGTTCTTTTATTCTTTCACTTCCTCTTTATTTGTTATTTCCATTATAAAATAACAACTTTAGTATCTTCTATATACTTTGATGTTATTATAAAAACGGAACAACCATATTCACCATTCTATCCATCCTATAAATGAAAAAGTCACCGTACGTGCGTACGTACAGATTACCGTCTCCACGTCGTGGTGTTGTTTTTTATTAAAACACATCATCATTTGGATGGGTATAATAATGATTATAAATGATGTAAATAATTAATATAACATGATAATTATTCTTTATATATGATATAACATCCAATTATATACTGTTTTAATATCAAAAGAATGATATTGTCGCTCGTGCGTACGTCCGGATTACCGTCTCCACGAACGCGACGAGATTCATTCTCCATCATAATAATTCAAGAATAATTTTCATCTTATGATTAAAAATAATGTTTATGAACATAATACCATTTTGTATATGAGTCAAATACATCATATCCATAACAAACATGGATTATATAACCAGTCATGTAAAAGAAAATGAATCATTTAACACCCGAAACGATGATACTACTAAAATATCATTAACAAAGAAATATTAGAAACTAATATATGATAACATATTAATGTATATGGTTATTTTATAATTTAATAATAATTATTTAACCATTATATAGGAGGTTAACCAACCCCCAACAAAGTAAAAGTACAAGGTAAGGGTTAATTTCACAATCTCTTTATTATCTGATGTAGTTTTTACATAAGTATCTACTAGGACCTCTATCATCCACATCCATGTTTCTGAAGAATATATAAAAAAATATTTTTAATATTTAATATACTATGGGTTAAAGTCATTTATACCCTTTTTTTAATTTTTATAAAATTTTTTGAAAGGAATCTATCCGTTGTTTTCCAAACAAGGTACCTTCTGACCTTTTCGACAAAATTAAGGTAAGAATTTTTTTTAACTTATACGGTGGGTGAGCATATTTTCCACCATTATATCATCGTCAAATCAATCCTTACATGCTTATAAGAATATTTTCAAAATAAATTTTTTATTTTATAATTATATTACTTTTAAATTATTTCAAAATAGAAAGATATATTTCTATAAAAAAAGTTTTTATTTCATCTATGTCAACATCCTTTGATAGATTGTGAGATTATTTGAAGTTGATTTATTATGATACAATACATCCATAATATATTGAAGGTTTTGTGATATGTTTGAATGTGGATGTGTTATTTTTATACCATTCATTTTTTATTGATAAAGTATTGACATTTCTTATGTTAGTTTTAATACAAATGTTTATGTTATGTTTAAACCTTTTCATATGAGGAATACATTGGACTTTGTAAGTGATGGGTGGAGTCCTCTATAGCTCCTCTATGTATTGGTAGTTCTCATGAGACAAACGAGTGTCTTGGAACAAGGCCTTGAAAAAATCTTATTTGTAGTCTTGGAACAAGGCCTTGACTACGTGGATATGAAGTCTAGCATTATGTATTCCATCATTATGAAAGTGGATATTGATATTACATGTTATTATTTGACTAGTATAATATCCATGTGAATATGTAAATGGAATTATTTTATTTTATATTTTCCATATTATTATGAAGTTCAAGTTTAAAAGACTTTTGTTTTAGTCTTACATTTCCTTAAATGCTTATGCTTATTTATTAAAGTTTCCACTATATTGTTATCCTTATTGAGCATCTGAGCTCACACATTTCTATGTTTTATTTTTCCCCGGATGAGGAGAATTATATTATGACTGACCTTTAGGGATAGTATAAGGGATATGAGTGCGGCCTATGGAGACTATGTTTTTGTAGTTTTTTATTTTATAGTGTAACGTAAAACTTATGAATGCATCTACTATTTCCATGGCTACTAAAATAATCGGTCTTTTGAGAAATGATATTTTGTGATCATGAAAATGTAATGTAATAATGAACCAACTATGGGTAACTAGGGTCAAGACATTACAGCTGGTATCAGAGGAGGTTTAGTACAAACCTTAGAATCTAGATTTAGAAAAACTCTAATTAAAGAACATTACCCTACGATAAACTTTGAGGTTTAGTATAGAAGAACTTCCTATAATTTTGGTACTATAGAGATTTTGTGAGTTTTCCATGAAATGCATCCCTATATGGATAGGAGCAGGTAGAGGTGGCTCTGGCACAAATGTACCTAGAGGTAAAACCCGAAAACACCACTTTGATCTAGACTCGAATGAGAACTGGTGCTCAACAATGGGCCTTGCTACAGTCTTGGTTACGACACTCCCGTGGGATATGCTTAGGATAATTCACATTTTCTTTACAAACAATTATGAAGGGTTTATGAGTATATACATCCTCAAAGAATTATTTTATGATTATGGATTATGTCCATAAACTGTTCAATTTATGTTATGTGTTTTACAAGTTTGGAGTTATATATTTCAATTCATAAAATAATCTAGTGTATTCCATTGTTTAGAAATGGCGCATAGTGGAAGTAATGGAAACCATATCAACACACGTAATCCATGCAGAGATTTCCCTTCTACTCAAGATAATTATAGTGGAATCGGTGAAGTAACTTATACTGATGAGCTTATCAGTATACTAGGACAACTCACTCAGATTATTAATAATAACCTTACCCGTATGGAGCACCCTGACCCACCACGTAGAGGATAAATGTTAGACCGATTCATGAGGTAACAACCACCATCATTCAATGGGAGTAAAAATCCATCAGTAGCTGAGCAATGTATAAATTCCTTAGAGAAAATATTTCATGATTTGGGGAGTAGTGAGAGGGAAAAACTTTTCATGGCAGTTTATCGCCTCACAGGAGATGCAGATCAATGGTAGTCATTGATTTAAAACACAAATGAATATGATTAAGTATCAAATATAGAGCGTAGGGAGTCTAAAGATATTTTATTAGAAAAATACTTTCCTCGTGACCATCAAGCCGATATGGAAAGACAATTTCTGAGTCTGAGGGAAAAAAAGGATGTGAATGTCACAAAGTATGAGGCTAACTTTACAAGGTTAGTAAGGCATGCTGTAGATTATATACGTAACCCAAGAAGTAAGATTGATCATTTCTTTGATGGGTTAAAACCAATTCTCCATCGAGCATCAATCTCACAATCATTCTCATCGTACAAAGATATTGTCTCATGTGATATCAAGATAGAAAAGGAATTCTTTAATTCTTACAACTTTAAATCAAATATAGAGAAGAAGAGATCCACAAAATACTCTAGAAATAGAAATAAGGGGAAGAATGGAATATTTGAATATACACCCTATAGTAAATGTTGGAAAAAACACCCCTGTACTTTCCAGATGGTAATGAGAGTCTATTACATTTGTGGTGAAAAAGGCCACCAAGCTCGTGATTGTAAGGGGAAGAAAGAGGCTTTCAATATTGAATGGTAAAATTATAGAGAAAAGGGGAAGTATGTAAATTAATTTCCGAAGCGCCAAGGTAACTTACCTCAAAAAAGGCCAAGGGATAAAGGACAAGCTTATGCGATCACTACTACTAATGTTCAAGCTCCAAAAGATGTGGTGGTAGGTAATTTAATGGTTTCCTCAAGTTTAGCCAATGATTTATTTGATTCTAGACCATAAAATTGTTTCATATCTTCCCAATTTTCTACAAAAATTAGATATTTTCAATTTGACTTAACAAGGGAGTTTTTAGTCAAAACACCTAAGGGAAGTATCATCACAATAAAGTTTTGTGAATCAGTTCCCATTAAGGCATATAAATGTTTTTTATCTACTGATCTCATCGTTATACCCATGATTGAATTTGATATGATCCTCAGTATGGATTGGATTTTGGACCATGATGAGAAAATTTATTATAAGAAGAAGGAGGTTACAATTTTCGATGATGATAAGGAGTACCTTATCTTTAGATCAGAAACGTCACCACCTAATTATTATCTAGATCCACCCCCAGTATCTCTAATAATTCAATTATTGGGGAGGATGAGAATGAAATAATTATGGGAGAGGAAAATAATGTTCGAATAGAGTACGTACCTATTGTGCAAGAATATTTTGATGTGTTTCCAGAGGATTTATCTGGACAACTTCCAGAATGAAGAATTGAGTTTTCCATTGATTTAATTCTTGGTTTAAGGCCCATATCAAAGACCCCTTACAGATTGTACACTGTGGAATTAGTGGAACTAAAGAAAAAACTAGAGGAATTGAGTAATAAGGGATTTATTCACCCTAGTGTTTCTCCATGGGGATCCTCTATCCTTTCTGTTAAGAATAAAGATAGATCTATGAGGTTGTGCATTTACTACAGGCAGATCAATGTTATAATAATAAAGAACAAGTATCCCCTACCTCGCATTGATGATTTATTCGACCAACTTCATGAATTTCAATATTTTTCAAAGATTTAACTTCAATCTAGATATCATCATTTGTGTGTAAAGAAGGAAGACATTATGAAAAAAACATTTTGAACTAGGTATGAGAATTACAAGTTTACAGTAATGCCTTTTGGGCTGGCTAATGCACCCTATATTTTCATGGATCTAATGAACATAGTTTTCAAGCAATATCTTGATGACTTTGTAGTGATATTTATTGATTATATCTTGGTATAATTTAAAATCTATGAAGATCATGAAAATCACTTGCACACCATTCTGAAAACCTGCAGAAGTAATGAATTATATGAGAAGTTTAGCAAGTGTGAATTCTGGCTTCAAGAGACTTCTTTTCCTGACCATATTTTCTTTAATGATGGAATATCAATTGATCCTTCCAATACCAAGGCAATCCAAGAATGGCCAGTATCGACGAGTATAACTGAGGTATGCAGTTTTATTGGTTTAACAGGTTATTATCAGCATTTTTTCCAGAATTTTTCCCGATTGTCTAACCCATTAACCAAGATCACACGTAAAGGGGTTAAATTTTTTTGGACAAAAGACTGTGAATAATGTTTTGAAGAACTGAAGAGAACATTAGTAAATGCTCCTATCTTGACTCTATCATCTGGGAATGGTGGGTTTGTTATTTATAGTGATGCTTCAAAGAAAGGACATGGTTGTTTCCTTATATAGAATGATAGAGTTATTGCCTATGCATCACGACAGCTAAAAACTCATGAACAAAACAATCCAACTCACGATATTTAGTTACCAGCTATAATCTTTTCTCTTAAAATATGGAGAAACTATCTTTATGGTGAAAATGTGAGATTTATACTGATCACAAGAGTTTGAAGTATATATTCTCACAAAAATAACTCAACATGAGGTAAAGGCGATGGCTTGAACTACTGAAGGATTATGATTTCACAATACACTACCGCATGGGGAAGGAAAATAAGGTGTCATATGCTTTGAGAAAAAATGATCATGGTGTTTTGACCAAGATGAGAGTTGAAAGGGATCTTATTTTCATGGATCTAGTGAAAATGGATATGGGAATAATCATTAAAGGTGAAACATCAATACTTTTTCAAATGGTTGTTATACCAACTTTACAGGAAAGGATAAAATGTTCTCAGGCTGATGATGAGGTGTTTCAAAAGTAGATTAAAGATATAAATAATGGGAGATTGAGTGACTTCATATACGAAGATGGGATTTTAATATTTGGGAAGAGACTTTGTGTTCCCGATATACCAGATCTAAAAAGGGAATCATTAGATGATGCTCATAGATCCAATTTCTCTATACACCCTAGTAGCACCATGATGTATAGAGATTTGAAGGAACATTTTTGGTGGGACAACACGAAGAGGGAGATTGATTATTTTGTGTCAAGATGTATGGTTTTTCAATAAGTGAAAGCTAGAAGGCAACAACCTGGAGGAGTCATACAACCTCTTCTCATACCTGAGGGGAAATATAATAATATTATGATGGACTTTGTCATGGGGCTACCAAAGACTCCTAAAAGGAATAATTCAATTTGGGTCATTGTTGATCGTCTTACTAAGTTAGAACATTTTCTTGATATAAGAGAAGATTTACCACTTGAATGTCTAGCAAGAATATATATTAATGAAGTTGTAAGACTTCATGGAGTACCCTTATCGATTGTTTCTGACCGTGATCCCCATTTTACATCAAGATTTTAGAAAAGTATTCCGAAATCCCTGGATACTGAACTTCATTTGAGCACTACCTACCACCCTCAAACTGATGGACAAGAAGAATGAACTATTCAAACCTTATAAGACATGTTGAGATCTTTATCACTTGACTTTCAAAGTATGCGGGATCAATATTTACCTCTGGTAGAATTTTCCTATAACAATAGCTTCTATTCAAGTATTCAGATTGCACCATATGAAGCATTATATGAAAAGATATGTCTCACACCAACTTTTTGGGATGATGTTGGTGAAGGAAAACTTTAAGGCCCATAACTTGTTGAGGAAACAATTGAAAAGGTGAAGGTTATCCAAACCCACATCAAAGCAGCCCAAAGTAGGCAAAAGAGATTTGCCGATAACTGAAGGAAGGATTTGGAATTTCAAGTAGGAGACCACGTTTTCTTGAAGGTATCTCCATGGAAGGGTGTTATACATTTTTCTAAGAAGGGTAAATTGAGTCCCAGGTACATCGGACCTTTCAAAATTCTAGAACGAATTGGAGTTGTAGAATATCATTTGGCAATGCCTCCAAGTCTCTACAAAGTTCATGATGTGTTCCACGTATCATTGTTGAGAAAATACCTGCCTGACCTAACACATGTACTCACCTATGAAGAATTAGAACTGGAAGCCAATCTATGTTATTATCAAGAGCCTATAAAAATTATTGATACCAGAGAACAAGTGCTGAGAAACCGGACGACTTGTCTGGTAAAAGTTCCATAGAGAAACCATAAGATGGAAGAGGAAACTTGGGAACCCGAGGAAATTATGATGAAGAACCACCCAAATCTATTTGTTCAGTAGTATTATAGAAATTTTTAGGACAAAATTATTTGAAGGAGGGAAGAATGTAACACCCCAAGCTTCCATGGTATGTTTCCCTTTGAATAACGCAATAGCTTGCATTGTACGCAACTTCGAGATTCTAACACACCGCGACCAATCAAACTATTCATTATGAATAGAAATAACCACTTTTTGAAATTTTATAAATTTTATCTTTCAAAATGGTCTTCATTTTTGGATTCATAATATCGAAATTAGCTTAGGGTGAATTTTTGGTATTTTTGGGAAAACATTCAATTTTTGATGAATAGTGAAAAAACTGCGTTATTGGTTAAAACCGACTTTTTATTTAAATAATTAGTTATTTTATTTTAGGTCAAAATAGATACATAATACATATATATGTTCATCTTAATTCATTGGACTTATTTTATAATAAGTTTAGATATATAAAATTTTATCGAACTATTTACCATCTTTTACCCACCTCATAGGAGCATTTGCAAATTTGTATAAACCTTAATTTTACAACTTCTGGGAGTTGAATTTTCAAAAACTGAGAGACACAGTTAATATCAGTAAGTAAAATGTGGTTCAATAAGATAAAAATAATTTTTGGTGAATAGTAACTTTTTTACTTTTATTTACCACGGTTTAAAGTAAATAGAGTAATTAAGGGTAAAAATGATATCATAATTACCCTAACACATGTCCTAATTCTATTGGATAAATGTAATTCGAAAATAAAAAACCTTAGGAATAAAATTTGATCCCCTTTGGTCTACTTGGATTAGATTTGGAAATTTATTATTATTTTATTTAAAGAAGAGTTAAAAGAGTAAAAATCAAAGTTTAATAACTAAACAATTTTTAATATAGGGTTATACATAAGATAAATTCATCTATAAATATTAATTAGAAATATAAAACAATTTCCTACATAATTTTATTTTATTTATAATTTTTATAAATTAAATAATAAAATTTATTTATGACACAATGATGATGTTGTAATTACCTTATTAATGAATGATTAAAATAATTGATATTATAAATATACAAAAAATATAATTTGATACTTTTAATGAGTTAAATTAATTTTATAGGTTAATAAGACATGTTAGGGTTTATTAAATTAATTTTTATTGAAGTAATAATTTTGTTATAAATTTAACAAAAACAAAATACCAAATAGTGTCGAAATCGACATAACAGAGTTTTAAAAAATAAATATTATATTGTTAATTGGTATTCTATTCCTAAAAATATAGGGTTTGGGCAAAGGGATTAAATAATATTATATATTTCATTAATTAACCACTTGATATTCTCGTTGAAGTTTATTTTATGTTTATTAACAAAATAATATAAAAATACAAAGAGGCATGGTAAATGTCAAACTATTTAACTAAGAGTTAAATATAAAGGATTAGGTTAATATGATGACCTAAACCTATCTAAAAAATATTGGTTGAGAGGTTTTCGACCTATCCCCACCATACCCTTTAAATTATTCATTCTTGAGCCATTAGATACTAAAAATTATTTCATTATAAATTAATATTTCAAGCTTTTCCTAAAGTGACCCTCACCTATCTTATAAAAGGGCACCTACCCTTCTCTCAAATTCACACCTTCAAAGCAATTTGAATCGACCAAACCCTGCCCAAATATCCTCTCAACTGTCCTCCCTTCATCCTAGAGGCCTTAATTTAGTCAAAAATCCAACCTATGGAGCCTTTTGATCGAATCAAAAGGAAGAACCCGAAGAAGAGGTAAATATTTCATCACCTCTTTCAAGTTCTTTTCTTCTTCCACTTCCTATTTCTTTGTTGTTTCCATTATAAAATAATAACCCCAATATCTTCTATATATTTTGATTTTATTATAAAAATGGTACAACCATATTCATTATTCTATCCATCCTATAAATGACAAAGTCACCATACGTGTGTACGTACGGATTACCGTCTCCACGTCGTGTTGTAGTTTTTTATTCAAACACTTAATCATTTGGATGGGTATAATAATGAGTATAAATGATGTAAATAATAAATATAACATTATAATGATTTGTTATATTTTATATACCATCCAATTATATACGATTTTAATATCAAAAGAATGATATTTTCGCTCATGTGTACGTCCAGATTACCGTCTCCACGAACGCGATGAAATTCATTCCCCATTGTAATCATTAAAGAATAATTTTCATTTTGTGATTAAAAATAAATTTTATGAACATAATATCATTCTGTATATGAATCAAATACATCCAATCAATGAAAAACATGGATTACATAACCAAGAATATAAAGAAAAACGAATCAGTTACTACCTGAAACGATGGTACTACAGAAATATCATTAACAAAGAAATATTAGAAGATCATATATGATATCATATTAATGTATATGGTTCTTGTATAATTTAATAACAATTGTTTCACCATTATAAAAGAGTTTAACCTAACCTAAACCAAAGAAAATTACAAGGTATGGGTTAATTTCACAATCTCTTTATTATCTGAGGGTGTTTTTACGTAAGTATCTAGTGGGAACTCTATATCATCCACATCCATGTTTCTTAAAAATGTATTTCAAAACATTTTTACTATTTACTATACTATGGTTCAAAGTCATTTATACACTTTTTTGAATTTTTTATAATTTTTTTAAATGAATCATTCCATCGTTTTCCAAACGAGGTACCTTATGACCTTTTCAACAAAATTAATGTAAGAATGTTTTTTTATCTTATACGGCGGGGGCAGCTATTTTCGACCATTATAACATCGTCTAAGCTTCCATTACAAGCATATAAGAACATTTTCAAAATAAATTTTTTCTTTTCTAATTATATTAATTTTAAATTATTTCAAAATAGAAAGAGATATTTCTCTAAAAAAAGTTTTGATTTCATCTATGTCAACATCCTTTGATGGATTGTGAGATTCTTTGAAGTTGATTTATTATGATACAAAACATCCATATTGTATTTAATGTTTTGTGGTATGTTTGACTGTGGATGTGTTATTTTTATACCATTCATGGTTTATGGATAAAGTAATGACATTTCATATGCTAGTTTTAATATGAATGTTTATTTTATGTTTAAACCTTTTCATATGAGGAATGCATTGGACTTAGTATGTGGTGGGTGGATCTCTCTATAGCTCGTCAATGCATCGGTAGGTCTCATGAGACAAACTAGTGTCTTGGCACAAGGAATTGAGAAAATATTATATGTAGTATTGGAACAAGGCCTTGACTATGTGGTTATGAAGTCTGGCATTATGTATTCCATCATTACTAAAGTGTCTATTGATATTTCATGTGATTATTTGACTAGTAGAATATCCATGTGAATAATTATATGACATTATTTGATTTTATCTTTTCGATATTATGTTGAATTTCAAGTTTAAAAGGCTTTTTTAGTCTTACATTTACTTAAATTTTTATGCTTATTTATGAAAGTATCCTCTATATTTTTATCCTTACTGAGTATCTGATATCACCCCATTCTATGTTTAATTTTTCTCAAGATGCGAAGAAGTATACTATGACTGACCTGCAGTGATAGTATAAGGGATATAAGTGTTGACTATGGGGACTATATTGTTTTAGTTTTTCATTTTATAATGTAATGTAAAACATATGAACGTATCTAGTATTTTCAAGGATACTAAACTAATTTGTCTTTCGAGAATTGATCTTTTGTGATCATGCAAATGTTATGTAATAATGCACCGACTCTGGGTAACTAGGGTCGTGACATTACAATATAGGTAATATCTAACAAAATGACCGAATGGTTAATTTCTCTTGGTAAACTATATACATATATTAAATTCAAAGTATAATTTAACACATAAATTCCACAATGTTTTTTATTTAAAAATAATATATTTCCCATTTTTATATTGATACATATCAATTATAAAACCATTACTGGTATCCTAGAGTAATAAAACATAAGAAATATGTGATCTCAGATGCTTAGAAATGGTATACGTATTATAAGGACCCGACCTTATTAAATTGCATAATCTTGAATTTATTCAAGAAATCACTTCATTTTACATTGATGATTTTTTCATGTTTAGATCTTTAGATAATTGGGATAATACATTCATGACATTACACATTATTACATAGTGGATACTATAAAAATAGTACTCATTCCTTAAAAAATTTAAAAGTATCCAAATAAAACATTATTTCTTTGATAGATCTTCAAACATTTAACTTAGATTCCTTTACTTTATTACATATAATTATAACCTATGAAAATCATTTAAAAAACTTGGGATGATCACAAAAACCTCTGTAAGGGACCCAAAAAAACGCATTATTCCAAGAATACTTGTAATATATGAAATCAATTTCAAAAGACATTCTTGTCACCAATATATACATACTTTGTAAAACATGAGATTTACACAATACCTAAGAACATAAGTAGAACCATAAAGGTTTCTTGGGGCATTACTTACACAATATTGTAACCCTCACGACTACTTGATAATTTGTAACACTCACGACTTTCTTACAATTTGTGTAACCATTGTAGTTACACTGAGAGTAACCACATGACCGACCTCCAAATTACACATAACCAATGCATTGGAGGGAAATATAGGTCCCAACATTCATCATAGACAATTACCAAGATCCATAATATAATCATACAACATGAATATTAGCAAAAAAACATTGCTTTTGAATTTTGTAAAACAGAATTTAAAAGAGGATTTTAAAAGAAAAGTCCCTTATAAATATCATGTAATTGAAGTGATACTTAATATAGTGGATGGAATATGTATATAATATATAAATATACATAATTATACATAGTATAATCATAATTCGTCATATAAAAAATTTAAATACCACATAAACAATGAAGAATAAGGTTAACTCGAAGGATGAAAATCGGGTTAAGAATTCCCTTACCTCAAGACTCTCTTACTTAAAACTTGATTAAACTTCCTATATAATGGTTAAAAGAGTGTTATTATTATTTTAAAGAAACATGTAAATATTTATAACAACTTATATGATCATTTCATAACATCATTCCACCCTTTAATTGTTAGTATTTTGTTCCATCCACTGTTTTGGGGTGAGTTTTTTTACATGATTTCCAAGATTGGTTCATGATAGATGTTCTTATTGGTTGGAAGTGAAACTAAATAATTGTAATGGAGTAGTTTTTAAATATATCTAGTACCAAAAATTATTCCATGTAACATTTTTAATTCCTAGATGAGGATGATTCATAAGTAAATACATTAATGATGTTCGTTTAGATCATTTTAGTGGTTCTTTGATAACAACGACCTCATTTTGTTTCAAAAATTAAATCCATGTGTAAAAAAGAATTCCAAAACCATGTATGATACATAATAAATATATTATAACCTGTTTCAACCATAAAAATGGTTTCATGACCAGACTTTAAAAATTCAAATAAAAATTTAATCATATCTTCCACGATGTCGGTAATTCGACACATCATGGAGAATGTTTTTAATCCCTTGAATAAGTGGGTGAGGAGAATAAGAATGATGATGAATTTTCCATGAAAATGAGAAAATACAAAGTATAAAATATTTTTGAGCTTTCATGCCTCTTTTTTAAGATTATTTGAGTAAAGAAGATGAAAATAAAGTAATATTGAAATAAAAGAAAACTTGAGAAATTTCTCACGAAAATTCGGCAGCCTAACGACGTCTCTTAAATTTCATAAAAATAGTTTGATGAGATAAATGAGATATCTCATCACTATTAAATAATATGGAATTTAAGGGTTATATGGAATGAAATATCCCAACATAAGCCAAAGGTAAATGAAGAGAATAACATAAAATGAAAGAAAAGAAAGAAAATAAAAGAGGATGTTACCTCTTGATCTCTTCTCCTTGAGATCCTTCTTAAAGGATTTGGTTTTTGTCTTTTGGTGATAAAATCAGATCTAGGACATGGGGAAGAGACTTGGAAGGAGTATTGGGAAGAAATTATGCATGGATCGAGGCTTTAGATGTGTGGTAAGAAGAGGGGAGTGAGGGTGGTATTTATAGTGGAGGCGAGGGGGTATTTTTCATTATTTTAATCATTATTATAATATGTTTTCCCAAGATTATGAATAGTCTTAGTTCATGTGACCTAAAATAGTAATAATGTCAAGTGAGTTTTAACCAATTGTCCTTGCATCACTTATGATGTCATAAATAGTGTATTTTACTCATAATTTGATTATACGGTATTTTATCATATTTCACTATTCATCAAAAATGCAAGAATTTCAGAAAAATCCAAAAAAATTACCCTAACCATTTTTTGACATGTAGAATTTAAAAATGAACTCAATTTTTTAAAAATAAGTTTCTAAATATTATTAATTTAATTTTTAAATAAAAAAAATACTTAATTCAATAATTAACAATTCTAATTCTATAACTACTTATATATCACAATGAAAAATTAACCAAGATCTGATTATCTTAAAGCCTTAAGAAAATAAAATAATAATAAAAATTTCTATTCATTAGGGTCATATTACTATTTATATTACTACTTATAAGGGTATGCTAATATTTAAAAAAATAACTTGGTTTCATCATACTCTAAATTACTCACTGAACACAATTGCAGATGATAGTTTCTTGAAATTCAAAACATAGAAGTGAAAAAATTATGTTTAAGGTCTAGTTATAAATATCTACTTAAAACAAAGTTCCATGAATTTATATTTATTTTTAGAAAAACCTAGGGTGTTACATTAACCCCACCTTCTAGAAATTGCATCCTCGCAATTTTATTTACTTATTAAAAAACTGAGGGTACTTTTCCCTCATAGCATTTTAAGACTCCCATGTTTCTTCTTCAACCATGTGGTTTCTCCACAAAACCTTTTCCTAGTGGATTACCTTTTTCCACAATACCTATTCCCTTTGATCAAGAATCTGAACTGGTTTCTGTTCACAAGAAAGGTTCTCTTCCACGTGAACTCCTTCAAGGCTCAAGATATGTGATGAATCTGGCACATACTTTCTCAACATTAAAACATGAAAACCATTGTGTACCTATGAAAAACATGGAGGCAGAGTTACTCAGTATGAAACTGGTCCAAATTTTTCCAAGATTTCAAAAGGACTGATGAAGCGTGGACTTATCTTTACTTTCTTACTGAAACACATCACACTTTTCCAAGGAGAGATTTTAAGGAAAACATGGTCACCTACCTCGAAAGAGAAGTCTTTCCTTCTATTATCTACATAAATTTTCTACCTGCTCTGAGCTATCCTCATGTGCTACTGGATCATCTTCACTTTCTCAACAACTTCCTCTACTAATTCTAGCCCCATCAACTTTCTTTCATCGACTTCATCCCAAAACACTGGAGTCCGACACCACTTCCCATACAAAGCCTCAAAAGGTTCCATCTATATACTAGAATGAAAAATGTTATTATAAGAAAACTCATCTAAAGAAATATTTTGATCTCAACTTCCCTAATAGTACATTGAACAACCTCGAAGCATATCCTCCAAATTCTGAATCATTCATTCTGAATGCCCATCTGGTTGAGAATGAAAATTTGTAATGAAATTTATTTTTTTGCCTAACAACTTCTGAAGTCCCTTACAAAAGATAGAACTGAACCTCAGATCTTGATCAGATACAATGGAAAGAGGAACTCCATGTAATCTGACTATCTCCTTGAGGTACATTCAAGAAAGTTGATCCAAAGACATTGTTTATTGAATAGAAATAAGATGTGCATATTTTTTCATCCAATCAACTATAACCCAAATTGCATTATTACCCCGAGAAGTCTTTGGTAGTCCCACCACAAACTCCAGGGATACATTCTCCCATTTCCACCCTAGCACTGGAAAAGGCTGAAGCATCCCCTTCAGTAATAGCTGCTCTGCTTTAACCTGTTGACATGTTAAGCATTTCACAATAAAATCAGTAATATATCTTTTCATTCCATCCCACCAATAATACTCCCGAAGGACACTGCGCATCTTAGTACTGCCCGGATGAACTGATAATGGAGAACTATGAGTTTCACACTACAAATATTTCTTCAACTAAAAATCACTAGGCACACACAACCTTTTTCTAAATCTTAAAACACAATCTTCATCAAGGTTAAATTCTAGAAACTTACCCATTTTATCCAATTATACCTTTTTTACAGCTCACGGTCTTCCTTCTATGCTCGCTTAATTCTTTTTGACAACGACAACTGCACTAAAACCTAAAACAAAACAGAGGTATTTCCTACACCAACAACTTCTATGCCCGAATTCATAAATCATTAATCAACGGATCATGTTCCAAATGTAACATGGTTAATGATGCATGATGTTTTTGACTCAATGCATCCTCCACTTTGTTTTCTTTTCCAGGATGGTAATTGATCGTGCAATTATAATACTTTATCAAATCAAGCCATCTTTTCTGCCTCATGTTTAATTCCTTCTGAGTGAATATATACATCATAATTTTATGGTCAATATATATTTGACATTTGGCTCAGTATAAATGATGCCTCCAAATTTTCAATGCAAAAACCACAACTTCCAATTCCAAATCATGTGTGGGATAATTTAACCATTAAGGTTTTAGTTGTCTTGAAGCATACGAAATTACTTGATCATTCTGCATCAAAACACAACCAATTTCCTTCAAAGAAGCATCACTGTAGATGACAAAATCACCATTTCAGTAAGGCAAGGAAAAAACTCGATCATTCACCAATCTCTTCTTTAGTTTCTAAAAACAAACATCACATTCTTCTATCCAAACAAATTTAACCCATTTCCTAGTTAACTTAGTTATTGGGCTAGATAACCGAGTAAAGTTCTTAACAAAATTTCAGTAATAACCTTATAATCAAAGAATACTACGAATCTTTGTAAATTTTTTTGGTCTTTCCCATTCATCAACCACTTTTTTTGGCAGGATAAACTATTATTCCATCCTTATTAACAATGTGACCATGAAAAGAAATCTGTTGCAACCAAAAATCACACTTTCTGAATTTTCCATACAGTTTCCTTTCTTTTAAGGTTTATAAAACAACCCTTAGATGTTTTTCATTATCCTCGTTATTTTTTGAAAATACCAAAATGTTATCAATAAACACAACCAAAAACTTATCCAAGAACTCATGAAATACTATATTCATAAGATTCATGATTACAATAGGTTCATTAGTTCACCCGAATGGCATAACAACAAATTCATAATTCCCATATCTAGTATGAAAGGATGTTTTTGGGATGTCATCCTCTTTCACCTTCAGCTGATGGTATCCAGATCTCAAGTCAATCTTGGAAAAGTACTGAGCTCCCTGGAGCTGATAAAAAAAGTCATCGATATGAGGCAAAGGATACTTGTTTTTAACAATGATGTTATTCAAAGCTCTATAATCAATGTAAATTATCATGTAACCATCTTTATTTTAAAAAAACAAAACATGAGTTCCACATAGTGAAGTGCTAGGATGAATGAAGCCTTCATCAAGAAAATCCTGCAACTGATTTTTCAATTCAAGAAGTTCTATTTGAGCCATATGATATGGGGGTTTTGAAATTGTCTTTGCATCAGAAAATAATTTCATTGTGAATTCAACTTCCTGATCATGTATGAAACTGGGTAACTCATTATAGAAAACATCAAGGTATTCATTTACCACTAGAACATCATTAATCTGAACTGTTCTGCTATTTTCAACAATATGAGCAAGATAAATTTCATTTGCATCTTTCAATAGTTTCTTATCTTCCTAATATATTATCAATTGTATGGGTTCTTTATTATATACAAACTGAAACTCTTTTTGAAAAATACATTCTTTATCTCTAAAGTCAATCTTAGCAAGATGAACAGAAATCCAATCCATTCTCAGAATCACATCAAACTCAAATAAGGGAAAAACAACAAGGTTTGTAGGTAAAGTCTTTCCACATAACATAATAGAAAGATTCTTATAATTCTTCTTGGATATAATATTTTCCCTGGTGTTTTAACAACAAGTCCTTGTCTCATTTATTGAGGTGATATTTCCAATTTACCCAAAAAAAATTTGAGATGAAGGAAAGTATAGACCCTGTATCAAACAAAAAATTATCCAAATCTAAGTAAAAAAACAAAGTGCCCAATAAACATAATTGGATGGTTCGACGTCTGCTGACGTGGTCGTAAAGGATCTCACTACACCTTTCTGCTTATAGTATGGCTTCTTTGCATCATTCGAATCTCTCTTTGGGCAGACATTTTCATAATGACTTATCTCACAACATTTAAAACACTTTACAGTTTTCTTAATAGTATTATTCTTATGATCATTTTCATTGCAATATCAGGCCATATTTCCAAACTTACCACATTAAAAACACTTCCCATTTTTGCTAAGACATTCCCCTGGACGTTTTTCCACACTTTTCACAAACTAAAAACTGGATTTTCTTACCATCAGATTTATTTGGTTGATTCTTACCCATCACTTTCAACCTAGAAATATTCTTCCCATTGCTTCCAAAATGCATGTGATCATCAGAAAACTCCATCTCTACCCTCTTATCACATCATACAAGTTTCTCAAAACTTTTGAACTCATGGGAGGCCAATTCCCTTTGATAACTTGGATTCAATATTGAGTAAAAGCATTTTATTTTGCTATCAAGATCCAAAATAATATTTGGAGCATACCACTCTAGTTGGGTGAAGTTAATTTCATACATGGCCACTGAAACTTCCTCCTTTTTCTTCAGTTAAATGAATTTATTCTCTATCCTAAGTCTCACCACCTTAGGAAAATTTTTTTCAAGGAAAATACATTTAAATTAATCCCACTCAAAGAAATCAATATCCTCACTACCCCTAATATTCCTTAACATTTACCACCACTGATCATTTTCAACTTTAAAATGATAAATGGAAAGAATTAACTTATGATTATCAGAACATCCCATAACATCGAATATCATTTCAAGGGCTTTGATCCATCCTTCAACTACCACTCGGTCAGAATATTCATTGAAAGCAGGAGGGTGTTGTCTCATAAAATGTTCCAATACTGCCATGCTTTATTATGGTACCTCTAGTTTTTCTCTTTCATGGATTCCATCCCCATTTATTTCTTGCTTTATCTTAGCCATTACTATCACAAACTTCTCGGTTCCAATCCCTACTATTTCGGGCTGCATATTCAGAAGGATGTTGTTCTGTTAGTGCCTCCCCTCTTCATCTTACCTGTTTCTTCCGTGGAAAACAATTCTGAACACACATATCTTAGACAAAAAAAATATGTTAAAATTTAAATTCTATAACATTTCAAATTAATCATTGAGTAAAAATAATTTATGCTATTCTTTTAACATCATCCTAACCCCTAAAATTATCTAAACCGTCCTCTGATACAAAATATAAGGACCCAACCTTATTACATTACATAATATTGAATTTAGTCAAGAAATTACTAAATTTTACATTGAAGATCTTTTCAAAATTAGAGCATTAGAGAATTGGGACAATACATTCATAACATTACACATTATTATAGAGTGGATACCATAAAAATAATACTCCTTCCTTCCAAAAATTAAAACATTCCATGTAAAAGATGATTTCTTTGATAGATATTAAAAATTTTAACTTGGAATCGTTCACTTTCTTACACATCCTTATAACTTGTGAAAATCATTTAAAAAACTAAGGACGAGCACAAAAAGCTCAGTAAGGGATATAAAAAAACACATTATTCTAAGAATACTTGTAACATATGAAATCACTTTCAAAAGACATGCTTGTAACCCATATATACATACTTTGTAAAACATGAGATTTCCAAAATAATTAATAACATAAGTAGAACCATAAAGTTATCATGGGTTATTACTTACATAATATTATAACCCTCACGACTAACTTATAATTTGTAACCCTCACGGCTACATTACAATTTGTGTAACCGTCGTAGTTACACTTAGAGTAACCATACGTCCAACCTCCAACGTACACATAAACAATGAATTAGAAGGAAATATAGGTCCCACCATTTATAATAAAACATTCCCAATATCTATAATATAATCATAAAAAATGAATATTAGCATAATTTTTTTAAAATTTTTTAAAATAGAATTTTAAAAGAGGGTTTTAAAAGAAAGGTCCCTTAAAAATATCATATAATTGAAGTGAGACTTAATAGAGTGGATAAAATATGTATATACTCTGTAAATATACATAATTAAACATATTATAACAATAATTGATCACAAAAACAATTTAAATACCACATAAATAAGGAAGAATATGGTTAAACTAAAGGATGGAAATTGGGTTAAGAAATCCCTTACCTCATGCTTTCCTTACTTCAAACTTGTTTAAACATCCTACATATTGGATAAAATAGTGTTATTAGTATTTTAAAGAAAATGTTTCATGTTTAAAACATCTTATATGATAATTTCATAACATTGTTTCTCCCTTTAATTGTTAGTATTTTGCTCCTTGCACTGTTTTGGGGTGAGTTCTTTACATGATTTCCAAGATTGGTTCATGATGGATGTTCTTGTCGATTGGAAGTGAAAATATAGAATTGGAATGGAGTAGTGTTTAAATATTTCTATTACCATAAATTATTCAATTTTTTATTTTGAATTCATACATGATGATGATTCATAAGTAAATACATTAATGATGTTTGTTTAGATCATTTTAGTGGTGCTTTGATAACAACGACATCATTTTTTTTTATAAATTTAAACCATGTGTACAAAAGAATTACAAAACCATGGATGATAAATAATACATATATTATAACCATGTTCAACCATAAAAATGGTTTCATTAACATACTTTATGGATTTAAAGATAAATAAAATCACATCGTCTATGATGTCAGTAATTCGACACATCATGGATAATGGTTTTAATTCCTTGAATAAGTGGGAGAGGAGAAAAAGAATGATGATGAATTTTCCATGAACAGGAGAAAATATAGAATATAAAAGATTCTAGAGATTTAATTCCTCTTGGTTAATAGTAGGTGAGGAAAGAAGAAGAAACGAATGCAATCTTGAAATAAAAGAAAACTTGGGAAATTTCTCACGAAAATTCGGAAGCCTAATGATGTCTCTTAAAATTTCAGAAAAATAGTTTGATGAGAGAAAAGGGATATATCATCACTCTTAAATTAAATGGAAATTAATAGGGTATATGGAATTAAATATCCAAACATAATCCAAAGGTAAAGGAAGATAATAACATAAAATGAATGAAAAGAAAGAAAATAAAAGAGGATGTTTACCTCTTGATCTCTTCTCCTTAAGATCCTTCTTAAGGGCTTTGGTTTGGGTATTTTGGTGAGACCAGAAGTTCTAGGACGTGGGTAAGAGCCTGGGGAAGAGTATTAGGTAGAACATAGTCATGTCTCAAGTATTGAGAGGTGTGGGAAGAATATGAGACTGAGGGTGGTATTTATAGTATAGGAGAGGGGGTATTTTTCATTATTTTAATCATTATTATAATACTTTTTCCCATGATTATGAATAGTATTAGTTCATGTGACCTCAAATAGTAATAATTGCATGTGAGTTCAAACCAAGTGGCCTTAAATCACTTATTATTCCATAAATAGTGTATTTTAATGATAAATTGATTATACGGTATTTTATCGTATTTCACAATTCATCCCAAATTCAAGAATTTCAGAAAAATTTCAAAAATTTACCCTAACCATTTTTCGACATTTAGAATTAAAAAATAAAGTCCATTTTGAAAATAATTTTATAAAAATTATTAATTTAATTAATAAATAAAATCATACTTTATTAAAAAATTAAAAATTCTAATTCTATAACTACTTCTATATCACGATGAAAAATTAACCAAGATGTTATTATCTTAACGCCTTAAGAAAATAAAATAATAACAAAATTTATTATTTATTAGGGTCATATGAATATTCATAAGGGTATGTTACTATTAAAAAAACAAGTTGGTTTCATCAGTCTCTAAATAACATACTGAACACAATTGTAGATGACAGTTTCTTGATATTCAAAACATTGAACTGGAAAAATTATGTTTAAAGGATAGTTATAAATATCAACTTAAAACAAAGTTCCATGCATTTATATATTTTTATAAAAACTTGGGGTGTTATGCGTATAGTGGAATATATCATGAATATATAAGAAACATCAATATGGTAACGTAAATAACTAAAACACATGCCATTTAAACAATAACTTGAGGATATTATACCAAGAATAAATGATTATCTAATAAATCCATATAAAAAATCACATAAGCTTGAATCATATCCATGGATATTATATGTAATAATATAATAACTTATACATTAATAACATTTCTCATAATTCATAATTCTATATATCTAAATCATATTAATAAGACCATTCATAAGACATTTTAAATATGTGGCTAGAATCTCATCTAATTTAGACAACTGATTTGTCTCATGAGACTTGTCGATAAATATAGGGTTTATGTATAACCAAACCACACCCATCACTTAATAATCCTAATACATTCCTCATATTAAAGGGCTGGAATATTATAAAAATAAATATTCATATTGAAAAAATAAGATATGAAATATTAATTCATTCCCACTAAAATGAACATAATCATAATGCATCTGAAATAATTTGGTGAATATTTTTAAAATTGTACATCCTCAGTTGAAATGATCAGAACTCATCCAAACAAAGAATAATGATTATTTCAATATATTATATGCCCTATGTATCATAAGTACAATATAGGGTTTATGTAATAGATGAATAGAAATGCTATAAAAATTTAATTAAAAACATTATCGACGAATGTATCTTGTTCACATTCAAAATAACCTTTAAAAAAAATAAAAAATAATTTTTGAAATACATTTGTTCAATAATTATTGGAAAATTTATAAAATAATATTTAAAACATTGAGTGGTCATGGAGGTGGAAATTTTATTCTATGTTGTACACGGTAAAATAATGATTCTATTAATATTTTCAGTAAAATCCAAAAAGAGTTATTTTAAAAAACATTAAAATATTAATTTATTTTTTTATCTTTTAAATCAGTAAAACGTTATGTATGAAATCATTTCTAAAACGGTAAAAACTTTTTTGAGATCATTTTTAGAAACCATGTATTTTGAGGAAAAAGGATTTTTGACTGAAGAGAGATATAAATCAGAATCTATTAAAAAAATTTCTCAATCATGTAAAGTACTCATGTTTATAAAAATGGTAAAATTAATTCAATAAGTTAATTAATAACTAAATATATGTAAATATATTTATTTTAATATATAATTATTAAACAATTTCTCCATGGGTAACTTACACAAAAAATAATCTCAAATAATGATGAGATTGTGAAAAGCCCTTACCACATTGATAACTTCTAAATCATAAGCTCAATATATATTAAAAACAAATGAAACATTAAAATTCATTAATAAAAATTTATTAATGATATAAAATATAAATAGGAATTATATACACCACATAGAATAAATATGTGGTGAATATGGGAAATGTCTCATGGAAGTAAAAGTGACTTGATAAACCCTTACATCAGGTTCGACTTCCTTTGTATGTGTTTGAAAATCTCATATATAACATATATAATTATATATAATTATATATAATATATCAAATATCAATAATCATGTATATAAAACCATATATTATTTAATTACACACTTTTATCCCCTATTTATTAACAATTCTTTGATAAAATCATTGTTTGGGGTGATAGTTGCTTTGTTTTTTATTTACATCATAGTTCAGTATTTTTGGTCTTTTAATTTGATCATGTATAAATAATATAAAACAAATTTAAACATGAATTTTTTATATATATATATTCATTATATATTTATTTATAGAAGTCAATTAAAGTTAGAAATAGAAAATGGATTACACCATTCAAGGAGATGGTAGGTCATACATAAGCTTGAACATTGTTTCTATTTTTCTTGATGGATGAAACGAAAGGAAAATTAATATTAAATTTTCTTCAAAAATTTATAAATATTCCATATATATTCTGTAAATTAATAAAATACACCCTTATTACCATCCATGTAAAAATAAATTGAAAAACATTCAACATGGTAAAGTGTAGGAGGTAGCCCACACGTACGCACGAGCAACATTATTTTCTTCAATGGATTGGAATCTAAGAATTTAGATGTGATATTATTTTTAAAAAATTATTTTTAGATCATAAATATCACATATATTCATTAAATTTAACCTTAATATCTATCATGTAAATCATAAGTGGAAAATGAATCACATCTCTTTGCGAGGCTGTAATCCATCGTACACACATGCTTTATTATTTTATCCCCAGCAGAATGGAAATTAAGAATGTATAAATGATATCATAATTATAAAATTATTAAAATTTCATAAAAATCGTATTTATTTCTTAAATACAACATTATATTCATCAAGGAAATGTGGTTATGCAAAATAAATTATATCAGTTCACGAGGTGGTAGTCTAACATTCACAAGATTGATGGTTTTCTCCCTATTTTATAGAAGTGGGGATATATATGGGTTATGAAATTAAAATAAAAATTTATAATTTTATAGGATATATGGGTGTTATTATATTATAATATTTTAAGAAGGTTTTAAGAATGGTGAAGAATAAATAAAACAAATATGCATGTTTATTTATTTTACCTCCTCTTCAGAAAGCCTCTTTTGGTTCATACCAAAATACTTACTAGGAAGGATTCCTAATCCAAATAATTCCACTAGTATGTGTGGAGGGAAATATTTAATTTATTATTTCAGGTCTTGTAAGAACCAAATTGATTATTATGTGTAAAGAGGGGAGGATAGGAGGTGGCCTTTTAGTGATGACAAACTTGGAATTTATAAAATCATAAAGTGATACAAATGTTTCTCTCAAACAAAAAGGTTTGAAAATGGTACATTCTCAAACCTTATAGGTTATAATTTATAAATATGTCTATTAAATGGGTGTTGGAAATGATTTTGGTCTTTTTTAATCACTATATAATTATTTTAACTCCAATGTTAACCCATTTTTAATTTAACCACGATAACTAATGTTTAATATTTTGATTATTAGTTATGGTCAAAAATTAATTTTATCTTATTTCATAATATTTATTATTATAAATAAAAATATATAATTCATTTTTTGAAATTCAATTCCCATAAGTGGCGGGGTTTAATTTAAAATTAAATCAGTAACGTTACGAAATAGTGGTTTTCTGAAGAGAAAATTACTATAAGTGTTGAATTTTGTATTGTCGAAATATGACATGAAATTTATTAAAATTAAATAAAAAATTATATTTTAATAAAATTTTACTAATTTTAATCTAAAATCAATTTAAAATATAATTTATATATTTAAATAGTTTAAATAAAAATACAATTTTCTAAAACAAAATCAGTATTTCCTATTATTCATCAGAAAAATATTATTTTCAAAAAATAGTCAAAAATGTGCCCAGAGATAATTTTTTTATTTTAGATTTAAAAAATGACATTATTTTTTAAAATGAATTTACAAAAATTAGTAAAACTTTATTTTAAATTATGTGTGCAAAGAGTAACTAGACCATCTTTTAGAAAAATAGCGTTTCTTAAAAAACATTTTTTTTTCTTTTAAATTGATATTATGTTTTTTATAATAAATATATAACCATTGAATTTATTTTATACATTTTAAACCATATAATATTAATAATTTATTTATTACTATTCATACCTTCCAACTTAACAACTCTTTTATAATACTCACTTTTAAATAATAATATTTTAATAGAGTGTGTCATTTCCTTTCATGTCGGTGTTGTTTGTTACGTAGGTTGTCTAAGATATTAAATTTAATTGAAGATAATTCTTTTTTATAAAGTATTGGGGTGTTACATTGTCATATAATATTGGTGTTTTGTTTCATATATAGTATTGAATATGATATTCTAATTTGAAAATCTTTTTGTGTCACATCAACCGATCCAACAAGTGAATAATATAAGATATAGATTTCCATTTATTTTCTCACACCTCATGAAAGATTATAAAACAGATCCCAATAATTATTTGTCTCAATTATATTATTTAGAATCATCTACTACTTTCACACTCCACCATTTATCAATAACTTCTGAGATTCCCCAAAACTGTACACCCAGATCTGGTGCTAAAAATATAACCTTTACATGTTGGATTTGACACCAATTAAAGACACCCATATTCGACCATCAATAATTACAATATCGATAACCTAATTTGACTCAATTACATACCTAAATTATTTAAATTTTATTGGTTTAGGAAATTGTGGAGTACCTCTACATAACAAAACCCATATGTTTCTCATCCAATGGATATTTTTCAAAAATATCAAAAATTTATTTTTCTATATATGGTCTTCATTATCTGTCACTAAATTTTTGACACATGATACCCATCCTCACATTTCATACAAAATACTCTTCATTATAACATGAGAAAATGGAAAAATAATAATACTTATCCCAAATTCTAGGTAAGGGTAATCATTGGCATTAACAATCAAAAAACATAAGTGATCATAAGATGACCATGGACACAATATAAGATATTCACATAAAAAATAAACATATATTGTTAACTATGAGTCATGGTATAAAATTTTCAAATATAAGACATGATGAAAATGATTATTTTCAACAACTCGGAATAAGAGTATATCATAGGAATAAGAATTTTTTATAATAGTGTGACATAAATATAAGTATAGAAAGAAAAAAATTGTGACCAAGCCCAATAATTCCCATGAACTAATTTTGGAATAAACCTAATCATCTCCTTTCATTATGATGTGGGGAAACCAAATCATGACTACATATTAACTTATTTTCATAAAAAATAATGTCCGGATATTGAATCATTATCTCATGAGATATAAATATTTAAAAAATTAATTATAGGAAAATATAGGATCCAACCCATCTCATAATAGTAAAACATACGAATTTATTCCACTTGAAATGAATCATCCATTATATTATGAAAATCCAAAGGAAACAAAATGGGTTTCATCTCATTTCTAAATGGTATTACTTAAGCTACCATTAAGGTAGATCAGTTGATACCAAACTTCAATATCTAAAAATAAGAATTAGATAATTTAAAGAATGATCATGAAAAATACTCCCTAATATATTAATTATTTGATAGAATAAAATTAAAGTAGTCCATAAACAGTTATTTAGAAATAATTTTTTCAATATTGTAAAAATAATGTTACAAGTCTCATTTAAAAATTATTTTCATATAGGGAAAATGAATTAAATTTTAAAAAATAATTTTTAAAATATTCCAAAATAATTTAATTTTAAAAAATTTAAAGTGTAATTAATTAAATGTTTATTGTAAGATAAAAATTTATAAATAAAGAGGGACTTTTTAGGTTTTATACAGTTTTTATGAAAAAACAACATCGAGAAAAGATTTTAAAACATCACTTTTATAAAAATATAGATAGAGATATAAAAATTAGAAAAATAATATATATATATATATATATATTTAAAAATAAGTAAAAAACATTTTTTGTAATAAGAACATGGACACAGAAGGGAAATAGATGTTAAAAAGGGTAATAATTATTCATAATAATGTTATATTGTTATGAATAATAAATATATTAATTAAGAATATTATGATGAAAAATGTATATTTCTTATAGATAAATAAAAATAACATATATAATACATACATGGTAGAATATAAGAAACATTTGAGGTAAATACCAAGGATAGTTTTTTATGATGGAATGAAAAAGAACATGAGTCGATGAAACCCTTACAACTTTTATAACATTAAAATCATAAACCATTGAAGGGTAGAACCAAAAATGGAATATTAAATACCATTACTAAGAATATAATAATGATATACTATGGAATATATTTTGTTTATACACCATATAAAATAAAATACATTCATAAATTAATACATTTATCAAATAAAGGAAATTGGGAAAAAAACCTTTAGGACTTTTAATAACACTTGGATTAAAATTTATTTAAATTTAAAACAATTATTTGAATTTATTATATTCCATAAATTACTTTAGTAAAATTATATAGGATATTCATGTGGTATTAAATAAAAATACTAGTATATATAATCAAATATAGCGAATGATGTGAAAATTTTCTCATGGAATTGAAATTGAGAACAAGAAACTCTTACCTTAGACTTTCACTTAGTTGGACACACACTAATATTCCTATATAATGTATATAGGTATATAGTTAATATTAATATGAAAATTATTCATAGTTTTTTTACTTTATACTATCCATTTATAATTAATTTTTTCTTATATATTAATATTTTTTTATTAAAATTATCATTCAGGTGTTAATTGTTCTGTTTTCATTACATGGAACAGATTAGAGGCTTTGGTCCTTTATTACTGTTAATGAGTTCTTCATCTATATAATGTTAATTATAGATTAATTCAAGTGTTTTATCTATTTTTTGAGTCTCATATTCATTTTTTCGTAAGTTATGTTCATGGTACTCATGAAATATTCAATAATTCTCATTTATAGTGATCATTGTATTTAACAAAAAACATGAATTTATTTTTAAATATATTTTTGAATATTACCTCTATGAAAATTTTAAAGTATATTAAATTCTTCAATATTACATATTATTACAAATATTTAAGTTATATTAGTTATTCATGAGAAAAAAATCATAACAATGTTCAGGTAGGTTGTATAACCAACCAAAATAAGAACACATTACAACAATTGAATGAGTAAGAAAAAGATATTGTATAATGATAGTATTAATTTTATATAATATTAATGGTTTTAATTTTTTTAATTTTTTTAATAGAATTAAGTAAAAAAATTATGCTATAAATATATAGAAGAAAAATAAATAAAAAGATATTTCTTACGTTGAGAGCTTGAATTTCATTTTTAAGGGTATCTTTGAAATGAGATGTTTGGAACTTCTTATTTATTATTGAATCTCAAAATCATGGTAGAGGATTGTTGTGGAAGGAAATGTGGAATATTATGGGTGATATTTTCATTTTTTGGTTTATTTCTAAATGAGTGTAGTATGCACCCTTTTATATGTTGAAGGGGTAAAATTTCTGTAATATTAATTTCATAATATAAAAAATGAACGTCATTATTAATGAGAGTGGATAAAAATGATATAAAATGAAAATAAATAGATATTTTATTAATAAATCTTCTATCCACTCATTTGACGATAGTATTTCATAATATTTTGTGACCTTATCCCAAATTTTAATCATTTTACATAACTTAATATATACCGTGGTGACTCACATTAATAATGATATCTTATTTTTTTGACGAAAAATATAATATTCCTTATCATCTAACTTGAACAATATTCTTAAAAATATGAAAAAATATTTCATTATTTAATTTATAGTGGTTATAATTTTTTTTAATAAAATTATTCTTAAGGAAACAAAAAATATATTGAGAAAAAATGATGCGTTAAGAATAAAAATTAATTTACATCAAAATCATGTATAAAAATGATTGTGATGATATTTATTGGTATATTTTTAAACAATGAATAGTTCAATTACTTTATATTCAATCTAAATTTGAATTTATCATTACAGAATCCTAAATTAATTTAAAAATACTAAAATAGGCTTTTATTGTAATTAAATAAAACATAGAATAAAAAAATGATTTATATATATATAAATTCACTATATTAATTTTAAATTATTTATATGTCTCATTATACTAATTTTTTTTGGTGTATTATAATGACCTAATTTTTTCAATTAAAATTCCTTTCTTATTTATATTTCATAAAATCACATGAAAATACTACATAATGAATTACTAAGGGATATGTGACCTATAAACATAATTTTTTCACTTTTCTGTTTGGAATTTCGAAAATCTGACATACACAGTTGCAATCAGTAAGTTATTAGGATTCTGATAGGGAGAACATAATTTTTGGTGAATATTAACATACCATTATGAATAGTAACATACCCTTATGAATTGCGATATACCCTTATGAATATTAACCTCACCTATTATGGTATAAAAATAATATTCATGTGAAACTATGATATACCTATATTTGTAAATAAGTAAATGAATGTTTTAAAACTGGGTTTTTAATAATAAATTATGATGTTAATTAACTATTAAATTAATAATACATAGAAATTTATTTTTTAAAAATGGATTTCATTTTTGGATTCTACACATTGAAAAATGGTTAGGGTGAAATTTTGGGATTTTTCTAAAATACTTGATTTTTTATGAATAATAACATATGATAATTCACAATAAAAACTAAAACCTGAATTTATGCATCATACTTGTGTCATGGATTATATAAATGTCCATTGTTTAGAAATTACATGCATTTATTACAATTATTGGTGAAGTAATACTTACTATTTCTGTGAAGAAATAATAAATTAACGATTATAATATTATGAAAACCCTCCACTCCTCCACTATAAAATCCCCCTCACTGCCTCTTCTATCCACTCCTATAAAGTCTCTTTCCTTGAAAATATTCTTCCCAAATCTCCCCCAAGATCCTCCAACACGTAGAAAAGTACATAGTCTGTTAAAAATACCAAAACTTTTCCCTTTTACGAGGTTCTCAAAGGAGATAAACTAGGGAGGTAAATTCCACTTTCAAATTCTTTTATTTCTTTTAAGTTCTTTAATTTTCTTATTTCTTTAATCACATACCTTCAACGAAGTTGTATTATAACTTCATTAAAATATATATAATGGAATTTTTTTATGCAAACGGTATATTTAATTATTATCTCTCCTTTCCCCATTTTTATTTGAAAGAAATCAAAACACCATTTGTGATGTGTAAATTTAACACATTCAAGGACAACAATTTATTAATTTCTATTGTAATCTTTAATTACATTAATGAAACCATTTGTGTTATGAATGAACCAGATTATTATATATGTAATATATCCTAGTTGATAGTCTTTAATTCTTTTGTACAAGTGGTATTATGTTATAAAGAAAAACATGTTCATTGTAATCAAACCCACTGATTAACCAAAATGGTTATCACTAGGGTTTTATATAATAACTAATATTTAATCCCAATAAATAAATGAATTTTTATAACCATTTAATCTCATTTATTTTCACTAATAACATACAAATTTTGTTATGGACAACCAATTTCATCTTACATGTTTCTCCGAACATGAATATAAGTGATCTGATCATTAAAAACAAAGCAAGAAACCAGACCCGAATATTGAAATTGAACCTTATAACAAATCAATATGGTCTTGAATGAAATCAAAAAGGTATTAATAAATATCTAAAATATATAATAGGTTATTTAATTATTAATTAATAAACTTAATTTGTTTTTTCAGGTCATTAATAACAAGTGAAGAACACCATCATATTTATGGTAAGGGATCCTCTCCATTTCACTCTAACCAAGATGTCCTCTATGATATGCCATTTTATATGTAATACCTAATAATGGGGTATAATTATAAACCTCTACCATACTTCCATAATGATGTATAAGGTATGAGGAACCCCTTTTCTCTCTAATCAATCCTTCTTAGGTACACCTGACACCATGCCGATAAACTGTAACGAATTCTACCTGAACCTTCTTTGTTCTTCCGAGTTACCTTATCTATCTTTATATCAAAATTGAGTTATCATATCTATATATTTACATATTCTAAATTCTATTTAGTTTTAAAAAATTTATTTATGAAGACCCTTTCATAACTCTATTTTGGGTATATATATGTTTTTAAAATATTCCCTCCTTAGTAATTTCTAATAAGAAAACCTATTTTAAGGGAACTTCCCAAATTCTGACACAATTTCAAGTGCACTATATCCTCTGTTTTAATCCACCACTATCTTTCTAAATTTAGTATTTATAATATTAAAACCTTCTTGGTTCAATTATGGTTTTATGTAAAATATTTTCGTCTTTTCTATTGTCAAATATCTACATTATTGTTCCATAAAACTGCACAACAATGTTTTAATGATAATGTTTCTCAAATACATTTATTATATGTTTTCACTCATTTTTGAAATCACTTACCATTTTATATGACAATTTTACATTTTTAATTTCCATGTATGTTATATCCATTTCTTTCATGGACACTTTCAGGATACGCCCATTGGTTATGTTTTATGTCATGATTGTGGTACCCAATTCATTCCATGGGTACCGTTATGTTTATATATAGTTGATTATGTATGATAATTTATGTGGAAATAATATTCAAGAAAATATTGACATTGGTGCGTCGAGATAGAGATCCAATACATTGGGTAAAGTTAAGTATCATGAGATGCGATGTGAAATGGGATTGGTGGTTATCCTTGACCCGTATTACTACGGGAAATGGGATTGGCAGTTAGACTTGACCCATACTACTATGGGAAACGAGATTCGTGGTTGGAATTGACTCACACATAAGAAAGTTTTTAGGTTTTTGACACATTTATATGATTCCATGTTTATATGATACCTTGTTGATATGATATGATTTCATATGTTCCATGCTTTTGATATCATTATGTTACGCCTCATAACTCCAATGCTTAAGCTGTATTCTTATGTTCATTCCCTTACTAGGCTTTTTAATTCATCACTTTTTTCATGGTTTCCCCAAGGTACCTTATACAGATGTAAGGTTTCAAAGGAAGTTAGGATCTCTTTATGGAGATTAAATAAAGAAGTGTTTTTTAGCCCCATGTTTTATGTTTTATGTAACTAGTCTTCAAAGATGCTAGACTTCACGATCCTTGGCTTGTACTCTGATGTTTAATTATGATAAAAATAATGTAATGTTATATGTAAAAGTCTAGGGTCTCCATAAGCATAAGTTATTATATAATTTCAAGTCATTCATATATCTTTATGATTTTATAAATTTATGTTAGTTTTAAAAATTATATTTTCACTATTCACATAAATTTTCTACCTTTTAGAAAAGTCAAAAAAATTCATTCTAAGTTAATTTTAACATGATTAATCTAAAATAAAATTTATTTCATCAAACTAAAATTCAAATTTTTGAAATAAATAATTTTCATAAAATATAAAAAACATCATATAAAAATAATTATTTTAAATAAAATATTTTTCTTAGCCATGGATAACTATACTAATATTTCTTATAATTTCATATTTATTTCTTGGATTTTATCAGTTTAATTTAATATTAATTACTTTAATATCATAAATACATTATATTTTTATCATTCATCAAAAGTGATAACTTTAATAAAAATTTATATTTATAAAACGTATTCCTTTAGAATAAAATGTATTCCTTTAGAATAAAATGTTTTTTAACAAATAAAATTAACCAATATATATTATAAAATATATTAAGTAAAATAATACATAATAAAATCTTCCCTTAATTAATTAGGTTCAATAAAATTGTTTCACACTGTCAAAAAAATATGACGGTTATTAAATATATACATGATTTATTATATAATTTCTAGTGAGTTATATTCCATATTACCATGGGTAATAATTTCCATTTAACTCACAGTAAACATATATTTAGATTTTTTTTGGACATTATCATTTGTTCAAAACATATTTCAATAATTATAAGACCATGAGGTTTTGAGAAAAATACCTTTTACAATTTGTTTTGATAAACCTATTTATAAAAAATAGTAAAACCAAATGATTAATATAATAATATATAAATATATTAAATTAATAATAATTACCTTATTATTCCAAGATACATTTGGTAAAATTATTAATTTAAACTATAACTCTTTTAGTCCAACCGAAGTTTCCATAAGTATAATCCTATTAATATAAATTAAATAATCGATAAAAACATTAATTTCATTTTAAAAATATGAACTTAATAAATAATAATTACAAATATAAATTTATATATTCCCAATATAACCTGAATCACCTTGTCACCAAATCAATTTTTATACCTCATTATCATCTACACTACACAATTTATATTTCCAACATAAATAAACCCATTTTTACAATTAAACATATTTTACTCAACATTAAACCACATACCATCCCAAAGGGTTATATATACTTAAAACTAATATTCCTAATAAAAAAATAAATATCTCACAAAAATATCATTAACCACTTCAAAATATGACCACATAAATCATTGATAAGTTCATTTTTTTCCTTTGAAAATACGATCAACCATAAAAATATCAATCTAAAATGATATCCATAAATCATAAATTATCCTCATCAAATATAATACCTACCTATAATTTTATCTAAACTCTATTCTCATACCTACATAGATTCCTCAATCCCAAACACCCATACTTGTTTCTAAAAACGTACTACTAACATTCTGTATTTTAAACCAACTAAGGAGACCAAAAGTTAACCACCTATAATTACAATATCAATAACCAAAATTTATTCACATAGATAACCAATATATTTTTGGATTTCAATTTTAGTGAATTTAGGAAAAATGTTACATAACAAAACAAGTTTTTTTCTCATCCAATAGACATTTCTCCTGATACACCCTGAATTTATTATCCCATATTAAGTCTTAAAAATCTCCCAAAAATTACTCCAAAGATGATACCAATATATACATTTCATACATAATAATATTCTACATAAATTTGGGAAATTAAAACATAAGAAGAATGTTATAAAATTCTCAATAAAGGTAACCATATGAATTAACAATCAAATATTGTAAGTGAGTTTAATATTTTCATATGGGTATAAGAACATAATAAAATTGTATTAATATAAAATAAGATATTCATACCTAGAAAAACATATATTATAAACCATGAGTCTTTATATATTGATTTGGAATAATATAAGACATGAGTCATAGGATAATCATCAACCATGAGCCATAAGAGCATAACATAGGTATAAGAATATGTCATAAGAGTATGGAATTAACATAAGAATAGAATAAATTAAATACTAATCAAACCAAATAATTCCTATAGATTAAATTTTCAAAAAAACCCAGTCATGTCGAAAAATTATTATGTGATAAAATATAATTAATCCCCTATATTATGTTCAAACAACTCTAATCATGAGCACACATTAAATTGTTTTATCATGAGATATAATGAACCAACCAGTATATTGGAGAGATATATTGGAATCCAACCATCAAATAATGATAAAAAATATGATTTTATATTATATTAAACCAATCATACATCATATCATAAAAACTCCATGGAAAGAGAATGGGTTTCAAATCATTTCTAAACAGTATCACAAAAAATAATATCAAGGTTGATCAGTTGATACCAAATTTAATCGCCTAATGGAAGAATAATACAATTTTGAGTATGATCATTAATTTTAATTCACAATAGGTATATCTTATAGTTGGTGGAAAATGGATGTGATTTCATAAAAAGTTTCTTTTAGAAATGATTTTTATCAATAACTTCAAAATCAAAGTTACAAGTCACATTAAATAATAATTTATACATATATATAAATAATAACAATTTTCAAAAACATTATTTAAAGATTCAAAAAATTCAAAATTAAAAATTAATTATATTTTAATTAAATAAAGTTGGATTTGAAGATAATAATGTATGAACGTGAAAGGATGTAAATTCTTATGATATTTAGGTAGTTTTAATGAAAACCCCTTATTTGAAAAAAAGTTAAAAATTAACCATGTATGAAAAGTTATATTGAGGTATAAAGAATAAAGAATATTATATATACACATAGATCTCAAAATAGTAAAATAATGATTTATGGTAAGAAGGATACAAACATGGAATAAAAATAACCCTAAAAAAGAATGATAATTATTTTTAATGATTGTTTCATCAGAAAGAATATAGGAACCGACCATAGAGAATAAAAAAAATAATATTATGGGAAATAAAAAGTCTATCATTTCTATATTGTGACAGATATATTTTAGTTAAATGATTACACTCAGGTTTATAACTTTTTTATGTTTTATATGTATGTATGGCATGTACCGATGGCTTGATTGTGAGAAGTTCAATTTCTTGTACAATCATTCATTTCAGGTTTAACAATTCAAATCTCTAAAAGAAACTCCCAATGGATATCAAATCCATAACTAAGTACAAACCAAAATTCCAAGGATTTTGGTCCTTTAGGGTTTTAGACATAATGAATGTTAGGATCTGACAATGTTTGAGAGAATGAGAGGTTATTCTCATAACATTATTTTTGGAGGAATTATTTTCTAGTATGAGACTCTATTATAGATTTAAAATATGTTTTATAATCGTTTCCTAATCATGATATGAGATCATTTAACTTTAAAAAATGGTCTAAGGTTAAATCATTTTATAACCAAAGGAAAATTTTATCAGTTAATCCATTTGTATATATCTGATAATCTTCATCTATTTCCCATTAGTGGGTAACTTCTGATATGTTAAATCCATATAAAGAGGAACTTCAAGGTTTTTCATCATCTCGGGGGGGGGGGGGGTGGTTAATATTTCTAGGATAATATTGATCCATTAAGAGGCATCCTACGTGCCTTTCTTCGTAAAAATAATTAAAAACCATGTTTTTTTCTAAAACCATGCAATCTAATTTCATATGGAAAGAACATGTATGGGAGAACATAGCTGCCTTATATTGAGCTCGATCCTCAAAGAGGCATCATACATATCCTGTTTATGGATGGAATCAAAGTCATTATATTTTGTTCATGTATTTGGGAATTTTCCTAACGTAGACGCCCTTGTATGGGGGAGAGTAATATCATGCTACTGATCAGGGATTACACACTGTGGTTTCCCTAGCTGGTGGAGATTAATGATGTGAGTTATATAACCATTAAATTCCATTAATACTATGGGATCCACTCTCCATGTAAGAAATTGATAATATGTAATCAGTCTCAATTCAAATGGATGTAGGCCTTATGTGTTGATACAACCCTTATGATATTTAATTTGGATATTGGGCCTTATTAATGTGTCATCTATATCATGTTTATGACATGAATCAGAGTCTGCATAGGTCATATAATCTTTCTATACACAAGTGATGAGGAAAAATTATCCACCCATGAGAGAAATTGGGTCTTAAAGGTTGTAATGTTAGAGAAATAGTGGTACAAACATTATGGTGGATTCTCATTTGAGTAATGTCCCTAGTAATGCGCCCTATGTATCTTGGATATCACATGAATCATATTTCTCATAGTTTAGATGATCTGTACTTACACATTGAGGATACCCATTGGATGATTAATATGGAGCTCAAGCCTTAGGAAGACGTCCTCTATATCCTGATTATGATAGGAATAAGATTTCTTTTAGATCATTTGGTAATATATACACATTGAGGCTTCCATTTTAATTCATTATATGGTACTCATACCATCGTAAAGAATCCAACATATCCTAATTATGATAGGAATCAGAGCTCTCCTAGTTTAGTTTATTGAGGATTACACCCTAAGGCTTCCTTATATATCCACAAGAAATGGTTATCAAGTCATAGGATTCCATATTAACATGGCCTTATTATCCACTTGAAATGCTCTGATTGTCTTCCTAGCATGATTAAGGATGCATGGACATGTCCTAGTTGACTAGCAGCCATGTCTCAAGAAAATTTCATGATCCATCTGACATGTTTGTGGAACTTTTCCTAACTTGAATGAAATTTCTAGTGATCATCACATGATCAAGGATAACATATACATATGGTTTCATATAACCGGGTTGTCTTGTTTAGAGGCCATCATGAGTTCAAGGATACCATGTCTGGAGGGTGCTGTATGATCTCTCTGAATTGTCTTGGTGTCATTGCAAGATTTTATTGACACACTAGGAGGGTTTTACAAGATATGTTTAGGAAGCCCAAGTTATTCATGATATATAGTTAACTTTCACTAGTGTTGCCTCATTACTTGGGAGACATGTTTGGATGACATCACAAGATTGATATGGAGAACCCAGAGGGATTCGTGAGACTCGATTGGCATGCCTAGAGGGATTCATGTGGCATTCTCGACATGTACAATGGAAATCGTATGATCTAAATAGTATTTTGATGGAGGGTATCATAATTTGAAACTAATTCCCTGATTATGTACCATGATCTGGATAAGTCATGTGAAGCATATGAGGATTATTTTATATGATCTTCATATAATTTATTGATCTCTTATCCTTTATTCCATCCATTATTTCATATGTTTTACACATTTCCTATGACCCATCTGATATATGGGATGTCCTTAGAATAATATGAATGTCATTAAAAAAGCTTATTATGTGATATTAAGTGATCATGTGAAGTTCCTATGTACTCCATGAAACCCTTGGAGTCAATCCCTAGATTTTACCTTGTGGAATAGTTTTGTTATCACAAGACCAGTTTCTTCGAGAAGTCCACTCTTGCATTACCTTATGCAATTGACCAATGGACATCATATTTTTTGGGGGGCGTTTATAGGTATAATAACCCATGATATACACTTCATTTCATGGAACGTATCTCATATATTTGATCTCCATTTGGTGGAGGGATTTGGTTTCACATGCTTCGTGAGATCCATCTATAGGTTTTCTATGGGGAGTCGTAAGATATTTAGTGACCACAAGAAGGTTCCTTCATGGCCATTTTTAATTTGACCAAGCTTATCAAATGTATCCTTCCTAACAATGTGTAAATTATAAGGATATTTTACCAGGTTATTACATAATATCACGGGGCCTTTGTGAGATTAGGATGCCTTTTGAATGGATATTGTGTAACCTGAGATACCTTGACTGGGATTTTTTGGGTGAGAAGGGAGACTTGTCTGGGGTCAATTGTTAGACCAACTAAGAATTAAAATAGGTATTCAATAAGATTTTTCTAACATGTTAAGGGAGACTATGTGAGGTAAATGGTGATTTTTTGGGTTGTGTAACCCTAAATGAATGATGGTCAATATATCATCACTTTGTAGGAATCTTCAGTCTTTTACACCTCAATTTCATTCTTTATTTCATAAAGGATAGAAATCGCATGAATTTTTACTAGTGTTGTTGAAGACAATCACTCTCTCCATTATTAATGCATCACGTGACCAAAAATTGGTGGTGTTGTGATGTATTGCAACTATCAAGGGAAATCACTTTGATTGTCTATAGAGATGAAGGCATGTTATCAGTCTCTTATGTGAATAGATGGACTTGTCTATAGGTCAACTATAGTGTTTTTCAAATAGTATGGGCACATCACAAAAATATCAATGACTGCAAAATGATTCTTTAATTTTCCTATTTCCATTATTTTAAATTTATTTTTTGATGGCTTGTTAGGTGACTATCAGCTGACATGTCACATGACTTGGGGGAGCTCATATGGCTGCCACCATATTATTAAAGGACTATTACACAAGATCCTAATTAGGATATAAAAGTTCATGATTATTTTTTCATCCTTATAATAAAGAGATGAAAATGCTATAAATCATGTCTCCTGGTTTACATGTCTTGACTAATGATATGGGACAATTATTTTACGAATCACCTAGAACACTATAGTGTGATGAGTTCTTCCACAGTGATGTCAGGATTGCATGAATCAAAAATCTATTTATATTGGACCAATATGTATATAGTTGGTAGGTTTGATCCTATATTCATATATAATAAGGAAAATAAGAGATGTATTTTTTCCTTCCCATAGTCTATGAATGGTTTGTGGAACCCTAGGGAACTAAAATCATGATGTGTGATTTATGGGCCGATGAGATTTAATAATAAAAGAAACACTCCATTCTATGGTCGACTTGGGTTATTCTATTATGGTTCTTTGATAAGGGGTGAATATTGGTGATGGTCTGTAACATTTAATTTATTGAATTAGGGATAAATTGGTAGTGAAATTTTACTATCATGTGAAAAAAAATTATTCTTGTAGTTTAATGACATGTGGTAAAGACATTCTTTTCTTTTTCTTTATAGTTTAATGTAATGTATTATGAATTGTGGAACTGATGTGAAAAATTGTGTAAGTTGTCTCTAGGGAATAATTTAATTTTCCATGGGAATTTAAATGCATGGGGGATATTTTGTCGATGAACAAGCTTATTGGTGGGTAGTTGTAGTTTAGATCCCATCTTGAGTAGATATATTAGGTGTGCAAGACAACCATACATAGATGTGACTCGTGCAAATGAAAAATGATCATGTTTGGCCAGACCCCTTTTTTAAAATAGGTATATGCTTATTAGTTTCATAAAGATTACTATAATATAACTAGGAAATTTTTATCACATCATATTATATTATTGAACCTTGGATTGGAGAGCTGGGTGTCGCTACGTACCATGTGATTTCAAGAATTGAGCCATACGTAATTCTTATAACAACATGTTTCTTGTGCATGGATGAACTATATATAGGGATAGGGGAATATATATTTTTCGTTTTTTTGAGGCTTGATCTAATAATTATATATCTGTTCATCATTATATATCATATGGGGGAAGCAACCCAGCCACACATGGTTCTTGAATAGGAAAATATATACATATGCCTAACTAATACATAGATGGTGGCATTATTCCTACTTATTATATTATCTAGGCCTAGGAATGGATATCCAAGAATCACTACATTTCATATTATGTTAGGAATCATGTCACACATAGTTCTTGAATGGGAAAAAACCTACCTAGGTTTAAACTGTACGTCGGGGGGGGGATTTTTCAATGATTATTGTAACCGGGCCAAATATTGGGGAAATATGCATCACTACATATCATGAGATGATAATAATTAATAAAAACATAGTTCTAATATGTATGTGTGGTAGGATACCAACATCAGTTATAGTGGTCCTCTTGGGTGAGGTCTATAGAAATAAAAAATTTAATTTCCTCAATGGGACATCAACCATGCAGTTTCACATCATATCATGAGGACTTTTTGAGTGGCATTTGAGGTAATGTATATAGGACCTCGATAACCTTTTCATGAACTAATACACCTTGTTTTTTTGGTGCAAGTCCTTAACGAAAAATCATATCTCATGTGAGCTATGGTCTGCATGAGAAAAAAGAAATGATAATGGTTTCCCTCATCATACAGAGGAAATTAAGCAGAGAGAATGAAATTTTTTAATTGTGATGAGGTTGGAAAAAGATATAGTATTGAGGCATCCCGATATATCTTATTACATTTATTATCATGAAAATTGTAGTGCTAGAAACCCATGCCTTTTAACATCATGTGGTGAAGATGTTTTCCATATAGTCTAACATTATTTGGTGAGGACTAAGGTCACCCGACATGAATAAAGATAAGCATTGGGGATACATGTATATTTAAGTAATCAGGTGAGGATATTTTCCATGTAGTTTAACATTATGTTCTAGGAAAAAAGGTCACAGTGTAGTTTAAATTCTTTCTTCTAGTACTTGATGTGGTTAGGACAATACCCCATATAGTATAACATCTTATAATCAGGATGAATAATTTTTTTCAGTTTAAATTATTGATTCCAAGACTAAATTTTATAGAATAACATATTGGAAGTAAGATGATAGATACATTATGAAATCTATAAAAAGTATTTATTGAGAAACCCTGTATGTGGGGGGGAGGGCGTGACATGTTACCCATCAATTATGGCTATTGAGTAAGATCCATTGTAATAGAAATTATATATGATATCTATCCCTTCCCATATGTGTTCTATATTTGGAGACTTCTTTCCTGATATCATGTTGGTTATTAGACCAATACATGTTGAGAGTTGAGGAATTATTGAAGGTAATGGTTTTTATTCAATTTATTTATGATTTCATTCTAATGGACATCAAGGTTGTGAAATGACCATAACATAATCTCATTGAGATACTCAAACTCCTCCATCCTATTGGGTGATTTCTCATCATCTGAGAGTTTCTTAGAGATGACTATTAGAAGCGAGGGGTACTTGAAATCTATGCGAACCACTTCCTCAATTGTGTACATGAATGAATATGGTGTTTCTTGTGTAGTAGTATGTAGGGTTGTACGGTGGTCCCATATAACATGGAGGAGCTTCTACAACCATTATTTATTTTTACTAATCACTATTTTGTTATATATATTTAAATGAGTCTTATTGTAGCCCTATATTTTTTAATTTTCCACTACATGATTGTAAGATGAGTGATTGGAATCAACATTTTACTCCTAGTGGAATTTAGTTAATTCCATAGAGTAGTATTCGGTGTCAGTGTCCATTAATACCTTATGATAGAATCTGAACTTGGTGATGATATGAGACTTCAAAAAGTCAATGATATTCTTTATCCCAACTTCCATGAAGGGTATTTCCTCAGCCCATTTTGAAATGAATTTGGTAGCATTAATTATATAATTTAACAACTTAGTTGTCCATATGGGATACGACCCCACAACATCCACTCCCCATACAATAAAAATCCATGAATATTTATCTATATGTATAAATTTTGGGGGAATATGGACGATGTTTTCATGGATATGGAATGTTTGAAATTTCCTTTTGAATTCCACATAGTATTTCATCATGGTTTTTTAGTAGTAACCTAGCCTCTTGATTTGGTGGTATATCCTAGTCCTAGATTTATGAGCACCATAGTAGGTTGCATGGACTTCTTCCATGATGGTGGAAATTTCGATTTTTGTTATGCATCTGAGGAGTATTCCATTGAAGCCTTTCTTATTGATGTATTTTCTATCATTTGAACCATCACACAAGGTAAAGTTCATTTATCACTATCAAATATATTCCCTTATAGATTGATCTGTCAAGAGAGTCCCATTTTGGAGATAATTAATTATAGGCTATATCTATCCAAAGGTGGATATCTATTCATCATGATCTGAGGTGGTGATTCCCTAGTTGATTTATTCTATATTTACAGATGATTATTACTGATACAATTCACTAATACGTGATACAGAAGATTATTTTCCCTTCACCAGGATCATCCAAGATTGTGGATGCATTACCCAATGCATCGACGCGAGCATTGTTTGATCCAAGGACATAATGTATAGAGGGATCAAAAGATAATTATACTATTAGTCCTCTGATGATTCCAATCAGAGGTTCCAATTTTTACTTTTTGATTCCATATTACTCATTGAACAACATTATTAGTAACATTAAATCCCCTTTGATGTTTGGGTAGGATATGTGTTGTTGTAGGACTAATTCATAGAAAGTGATGAGGGATTAGTATTCAACATCATTATTTATGTAGCCCTCAGACATTGACAAAAAGTAAGGGAAATTTTCATTTTAGGGAGAAACAAACATAATCCCTAAGACAACTAGATTGAGATTCAGGGTTTCTAGTATCTTTTAGAAGAGAAATTTGTAGGCACCATCAAAATACATATCGCACATCTCCTAAGTTTCATGGGAATAAAAAACATCCTTGTATAGGAATTCAGTTTCCACTAGTGTTCTATCTATTGTGGGGTGTTCTGTATGTAAATCAGATAGGTCACACAATATTAATTAATTATGGGACAAGAACTGAACATCGTATTATTTCAAAATGACTTACCATCAATAAATACACCCATTCAGCATAGGGTGTCTAAGGATATACTTTAGAGGATCAACACGAGAGACTAGATGGACTTCATGGTGACACAAGTATTGCCTCATCTTTTTTACTACAAATATGAGTGTGTGGAAGTTCTTATCAACATGAAAATATCTTTTCACAGTACCTGGAATCATTTGGATAAGGTAGTAGATAATTTTCTAACTCCCTCCACCATTTTTTACGAGGAAGGTACCCAGTGTCTGGTCTATGGTAGACCCATCTATGATTAGTGGCATTCCATTCACCATAAGCATTAGAACTGGTTGGTGTAGAATGTACTACATGAGTCTCTCGAAGGTTTCTTGGTAGTCTTCATTCCATTGTTTAGAGAATAAATTCATTATTATCTTTGTAATGTCATGATATTTGTAGGATATGTTTGTTATAAAACAATGAATATATGAAAGACATCCTTGGATACCATTGGTTATTTGAGTTTCTGAGGGGGTGACTTTGAGAGGATTATGCTGGTCTTTTTAGGGTCAACCTTGAGGCCATGATGGTGTAACAAAAATTCAAGGATCTTCTTTGATGTTACCCTAAAAGTTAATCTCAGTGGATTCATCATTAGACTATGTTGTCACAACATGTTGAAGACAGTTTGATGATCACTGAAATAATCACCTCACTATTATGATTTTATTGCTAGGTCTTCAACATGAAATACAATTATTCTCCCAAAGAATGTTTTAAAGATATTATTCAATATTCATTAATACCTTTATCCAGAGTTCTTTAAGCGAAAAGGCATGACCTAATAGGAAAAGATCCCATGGGGTACTCTAAAGGTATTTACTTCCATATCTTCAGGGGCCATCTTTATTTGATTGTATCCTGAATACCCTTCCATGAAATATAGGTCCTATAAACCAGTTTTTACATCGATCGGGCAAGCCAAGATGGTGTCCATAGTGACCCAACCCTAAAAATCAAAAACCTAGTGTCATGAAACCATTACATTAGAATAATATACACGTAAATCATATCCACTATGAAAAACTAGTTTAGTAGTCTTGGTAAACCAGATACATACATGAGTCTTATTTTGCAAAGAATAAACTAATTACAACATAATTTACTTCTTTTTGATTGAGGATAATAAATCTATTCCATATTATGTATCCTTTCTTGAAATTGTCCGTACAATTTAGGGAATCCTAGGTAAAGGAACAACATACAGGTGAGCTCAAATACTCAGTAAGAGTAAATTACAATAGAAGAAATATTGAATCAATGATAATAAATAAAAATGGGAAGGTAAATAACTAAAAACAGATTCCATTTAAATAACTGGATAAGGAAGAATAAATATAGAAACGTAAGAAGAAAAAAACATGCAATTAATCAACAGAATGAGAATGAAATGAATCCAAAGACTATTTCATAGTTAAAATCTCACAGATGAAATAGACTGAATCAATATGAAGGTAATGTTTAATTTTTGGATGTCATATATTAGGCACGTGAAATCCTATATTGTTAAGACTGTACAAAATAGTATTAAAAAATTCATGTAGAACCCTAATTAATTTTCACATCTAATTTTTATAATGAAAACCTTTTGATGCATAGAGGGTCTATATAATTTCTGGGCCCCACTCATCATTTCTAGTCTAAAACATTCTTCATATTGATTAATCAGTTTAATTAATAGACAATATGACTTATCAAATAACCATATTTAATAATGAATATGAATGCATTAATATTTCCCTAGATACTAATATATCATTCAAAGTGAACCCCATATTTAAAAATGATATATTTTTTGGGCGATAAACTTACCCATGATAAATGATAAGGATTATTAAGGGAAATTTTATGTTAAATTATCACTGGAAATTGATTATTTCAAGGGGATAACAAAGGAATTGAGCAAGTGAATTTTAATAATATCTTTCACCAAATCAATAAAAAATCATCCATAGGAGGAATAAGGATGGTATCAATACAAAATATACCATGTGGAGAAAACATAACAGTTTGTTTTTATTAATGAATGAAAATATATAAAAAAAAATATTTTAAAAACAATATTGAAAAAATAACCTTTTTTATTTTGAAAAACATTTTGAAAATTATTTTCTTTGAAAATAACTTTTGTTAAAATATTCTTCAAAAAGTAACCTTTAAAATTTTTATAGGATGCATCTACGAAATGATGAATGAAAAATCCATACATGTCATACAAGATAAAAAGAACAATCCTTTTGAACAGTAAAAAGGTGAGAACAATTCCTTAATCAAAAAGAAAAAAAAATAAAGATTCCATAAAAAAAAATTCAAAAGTCAAAAGGTAAAATTTTATTTAATAAATAATTTTTGGAATTTTAAAAATATTTTATGAAACCTTTAATGAATACAATGTTTTTTTAGAAAAATACATGTTCTTCGACTAAATATAGAAATCAATTCTGGTTTTAATAAAATCTTTTTATAAAAAATGTTGAGTATCAATCAGTGGAAAAATGAATGTGTTACATAGAAAAGTTCATGAATAACTAGATTATAGGTGAATTATATGGATTATTTAACAATGATCCAATAATCTACTCTCATGTAAATTAAAATATAAAAAATCCCAAAAATATGAGATTATAAAGAAAACCCTTAAAAAGACCATAACATTTATGTGATAATAAATAAACAAATAGATTATGTGTTTCAAATTTAAATCCACATAAATAATTGGAAATAAAAAAAATTAGATAGTATAATTTTATTTCACACATAATCATATAATATTAGTGAAAACAAGGAAGTATTATAATCCAAAGAAAATAAATTGGGTAATGAAATTATATTCCACTTGGTAACATCTAATTCAAATACCCATTGATAAAATAATTCCATTTGAAACTAAAAATATTGTGAATAATTAATAAATCAGGATATTATATGTCAAAGTGTCAGTATGTACACCATATATAAGAAATTATGTGCACAACAATAAAATATTTCTAAAAGAATGGTAATTGCGACGAAGTCGCTTACAATATAGTAACTTTTGAATTATAAGACCGTGAAATAGATAACATAAAATAAAACATTAAATGAAGAAAATATAAAATAATTCATGATATGATATATTAAAAGGGGAATTATATACACCACACAAAATAAATAAGTGGTAAAAATGGGGTATTCCTCCCAGAAAGAAAAGTGAGACAAGAATCCATCACCTTGCATTTCTTTTTCAGTGAACATACTTTAACCTCATGTATAGTAGTTTAATGAATGTTAATTACAAATTAAAAAACTATATTAATATTTATGATATCATATAAGATCTTATTAACATGTCTTATTATTTATTTGTAAACAATAATTCATTATATTCTCTATTTTAGGTGTTAATTACCTTGTTTTTCGAGTACATTTTGAATTGTTACTTGTTTATATAATTAATTTGTTAATAATTTAATTATATCAATTATTCAAACCATTATTTATATATCATATATATCTATTATATATTTATTTATAATAATCCATAATATTTTGGGATAAGAAATTAATTTTACCGTTTATGGAGACGGTAGGCCATACATACGAATGAATGCTACATTCATTTATTTGTTTTATTAAATGAATGAATTGTAAATTATATATATTTATATTAAATTTAAGGTATATTATTTTTTTCATATATTTCATATATGTTTTTAAAACCAATATTTATACATTCCATGTGTAGCGTGAATGAATCACATCGCTTTAAGGAGGCTGTATTCCACACTTCCACAAACAATGTTATTGTATTTACACAAAATAGAAAGCATAATGTTATGTGCTATATAAAAATTAATTAAGAATAAATAAATTTTATAAACCATATATATCATTTATAAATATCATGTCCATAATAATTCCCAACCATGATAGTTGTTAAAGGATAAAAAAGAACGATATGGTTTTTTGAGGAGGTAGTTCGCCATACACATAAATAGAGAGTTAGTTACACATTAGATGGAAGTGTGTGTTTGTGTGGGGGAAAACCATTATAATAAAAATATTAAGGTATATTTATGTTTATTTTTTATTTTATTAGTTAATAATAAGAATATTTTAGGGGTGGATAATGAAAATAATACAAAAGAGCTTAAGGATGGATGTTACCTTTTCTTTGGGTAACTCTTTTTGGTTTTCACCAAAGGGATTCCATGGATGGATTCATTCCCAAATTGAGGCTTATAGGATGAGGGGAGTGATTATGAGGATCTATTTTCTCAGTTTATGGTTGATATAAAGTTTTTTGAGAGATATTAATAAGTGTAAGGTGTTAGTGCCTTTTTATAGTGGAGATGGAGTGACATTCTTGTATATTTTTGAAAAATTAATTCCACAAAATTTTTTCCTATGTCATGTGGCTCAAATAATAGAACCAATTAAATTAAAGGGATTATAGGGTCTAAATATTTCCATCCATTTTATTTTTCAAAAGTTTCAAGGTCATTTGGGTACTTAAGTTTAATATTTAGTCCCTTGTTAAGCAAACGGTTTCTCCTAATCACTGTAATTAATTTTCATCACATTCAATACTATTTTTTTGTAAAAAAAATTAATTTATTAGATCTTATAATTTATTATGATTAAAAATATTTAATCCATTATTATAAATTTCTATCACAAAATTTCAAAAATTTATTAAAATTTAATCCAATAAAAGGGATGACAAAGTGGGTTTTAAAAGTAAAATGAAAAAGTTTGTTATGTTTTTTAATTAAATTTAAAATTTAAATTGATTACAATGACATAAATTGGAAAAATTAATGTAAAATTTATCGAATTTAACATTAAAGCCAATTAAAAATATAATTTATCCTTATACATGAATCTTAAAAAAATATTTTTGAATTAAAAATAAATATTTTTTAGAATTCACCAAAAAAAGAAACATCACATAAAAAAATCACCTTAACACAATATTCATGATTTTTTTTTAAAAATGAACTTCATTTTGACATATTAAATTTATAAAGGTTACAAAAATTGGATTCAAAATTATTTCACAATTAAAATGTGATAAAAGTGCCTTTAGAAAATATTAATTTTCATACCAAATATTGGGGTTTCTCTTATGTTATGAATATCAAGTTTATGGGATGAATGTTAAAATTAATATATTTAATATATAATATATATATTTCATTAATATCACTCACTAATTTTAATTAAATTAATTTATTATTATAAAACAACATTGTGGTCATAAAAATAATTTTCAATAAAAACATTCCCTTTATAGTCAATTGGTTCTTTTATTCATTTATAATTAATCTGGTACTAATAAAATCATTTTATATTTTTTTAAATCATATATTTTCCTAATATAGTAAATAATATACATACATTAAAATTTAATGGTTTGGTTATATCCTATTATAATAAATAATAATATTTTGTTTAATATATTGTTTCTTGGTAAAACTCGATATTCCGTGTAATGAAATCTATCGAAGAATGTATTTTTTGTGTGTAACAAAAGTTAACTTAGAGTTATATGAATTAAAATATTTATATTGAAATTATTTAAAATATAAATTATATTGTAATGTCTCAAGATATTATATTCCCATATTCATTTGGTGTTTCATGTCATACACACTATCAAATTCAAAATTACTATTTTAGAATTTTAGAGAATTACATTATCCCCTCATTAATTAAATTGAATCAATGAAATATAAACTTAACCATGGTAATATATTGTTAGATAATTCCTATGTTCAAATCCTATATTGTGAGATGATTTCATAAAGCATCATATAAAAATGAGAGAATGGGAAGTACAATGGATACACAGACTAACTTATAAGTAGGTCTCTAAGTATGAGAATAGTAGTTGAAAATATAGATACATAAATAGAGGAATATAATAAATATTGATAGGGACATATTGTGGTCATAAATAAAAAAAATTAATGATCAATAAAAATACGAGGGCCTCAAATCCGTAAATCTATGATGATTCAAAAGACCATCATTTCAACAACAATTAAGGTAATATTATCTAGATTTTTTATCATTTTCCTAATGTTGAGTAATCATTTTTCTTCCTATGAATATAGGGAAATGTAATTACCTAAAATTTTTATATAAAAATAATTTTTACCCTTTTTTTGATCAATTTCTAATTCATCCATTACATTATTAAATAGATATCTAAATATTAACTTTGATTCCTGAAGCACAAAAATATACTTTTAATGGATTGTATGGACCATAAAAGAGTGATAAGTCTTACCATTTGTCTCCAACTTTTCTACAACTCTAAAATGGTCTACAAATAAATCTATAAAAATAAAAAGTTAAACTACTAGTTAATAAGTAATATTTATTCAATAAGATTTTCAACTAGAAACAAAGACATATTAACATGGACATTGAGTAGGTCAGTGGTCGGAATTAAACCCTTATTATCCTTTGATCATGCGCTCATGTCCCATGGCATCACTAAATTTCATGGGCCTTCACCCGACATACATGTTTTCCATTTAAACACCCATATTAATAAATTTTATGGACCTCCTTAAAAGAATGTAAATAAATTAATAGCGTTTTAACTTTGTTTTACAATTCAACCTCAATGCACAAATAGTTCATCCATCTATTTAAACATAGGTCCTTCCATGGTCTATGGTTTAACTATTAGAAGAGGGAATTTCCTAAAACTAGAAACCATATTTTGATAATCAATTATCATATTGTAAAACCAAATAATCATTTTTATGATGTCTACATATTGACAAATTCTTATCAGTCTAAGACACCTCAGGTTTAACCTAGGATATTTATTTTGATTATATATTCAAAAAAATCATAATAGTTTGTAAATAAATTATGAATTCACTATGGAATATCCCCTAGAAGTGTCAAACCAGGTGAACAATAAGTCATGTTTTCTGTACCATGTTACACTCGATTCAGGATTGATACCTCTTTTTGGGGTTTTAATCCCTAGGTAAATCTATGCTAGAACGGTGTAAACTTGAAGTTTTTAGAAAGAGATATATTACTACGAAAACCCAAATAATCTCTATATTACCAAAATTATACAGTGTCCTATACATCTCATCAATGTCATCCTGAGGTACATGTTCTCTAATAAATTTTTTCCTAAATATAGTTCCTATGGTTCATACTAAACATGATCTAATACCAACTGTTGCCACCTAACCCCAGAAATCCTAGAGCCAATGTCATAATACCATTACATTGGAATATTATAAAAGTAAATCACATCCCAAAGGACTAAAAAATTAGTTTCATTATTAAACCATATTCATACATGATTCTCATTTTACAAATGGATACACTAATTACAACATAATTTTTTTTTATTTTTGATATAGGATAATTAATCTATTCCATCTAGCATATCCTATCATAATTTTCTTCGTACAGTTTTGGGAATCAGGAGGATATGAAAAAAATAAGGGTGATATCAAATGATCAGTAAGGGTAACGTACAATGGTATAAATAATGAATCAATGAGAATGAGTCCACATGGAAAGGTAAATAACTGAAAATACATTCTATTCAAATAACTAGAGAAGGAAAAATAAACACGGAGTTGCAATAAACTGAAAACACATTATATTTAATCAATAAAATGATAATAAAATGCATCCATACAAAATTTCATAGTTAAAATCCCATGGATAATAAAGACTCAATCAAAATAAATGTAATGGTTAATTATTAGACTTTTTGCATGAGGTACATGAAAAACTATACAATCAATAGCCTTCAAAATATGGTTTAAAAATATAGGTAGAAACCTATTTAATTTTCACAACTATTTTCTCCCATGAGAACCTGTCAATTCATCGAGGGGAAAAATAATGTCCGAGCACCACCCATAATTGCTAGTCTAATTCATTATCTATATCAAAAAATCAATTTAATTAGCAGATAATATGCTATATCAAATATCAATACTGAATAAACAATACATATTTATCAATATTTTCTCATATAATGAAATAACATTAAATGTGAACCCTATATGTAAAAATGATATACGGTTTAGGAAATAAACATATCAGTGATAAATAATCATAGGAAATTGAATATTTCAATGAGAAAAATAATGGAATGAAGTAATTCAATTTCACAAAATCAATTATAAAGCATCCAATAGAAGAATAAGGATGGTATTAATACAATATATCCCAATTTTTGTTAAAATAAAGAGTTATTGTCATTTATTAATGGAAATACAATAAAAGGATCTTTTGAAAACATTTTTTAGGAAAATGACCTTTTTATTTTGAAGAACATTTTGAAAATACATATCTTTGAAAATTACTTTTTATAAAAAATTGATTAAAAAGTACCCATATAAACTTGAAAATGAATATTTTAAGAATTTATGGTTGCTAAATCCATACATGTCATACAAGGTAAAAAGGACATTCATTTTTCATGGTAAAAAGGTTAAAAAAATTCATGTTTAGGAAAGGAAAAGGAATATTCTATTGAAAACATCATCAAGAGACAAAAAGTGTAAAAATTTATTATATAAATTATTTTGGAACGGAAAAATAAATTAATTTTTTTTCGAAAATATGTTTTTTATAGGAATCTAGGTTCTTCGACTAAACAGAGAAATGAAGCTGGTTTTTCTGAAAAACATTTTCTAAAACATTTTGAGAATCGAAGAGTGGGAAAAAGGTACTGTTACCTAGAAAAGGTCATAAATTAATAGTGGATAAGGGAATTAAATTATTTATGGAACAATGTTCTAATGATTTTCTTTTGATTGAAATTCATGTATAATCAATATTGAACAAAATGAGATTGTGAATTAAACCCATGAAAGGATTATAATGTTTATTGGAGAATAAATAAATAAATTATATATTTCAACATTAAATCCACTTAAAAACGTTTAAATACAACAATGGATGGTAAAAAGTGACTACACATATAATCATAGAATATTAATTATAGAGAGGGAGTAATATAACCCAAAGAAAATAAATTGGGTTATGAAATTCATTTCCACTTGGAAACACTTAATTAAAATCACATTTGATGAAATACTTCTATTTTAAACTCCAAATATCATGAATAATTACCGAATAATTATATTATATTTCATAGTGGTAGTATTTATCCCATATATAAGAATTTAGGTTCACAACAATAAAATATTTCTCAACGAATGAAAATTGAGGCAAAGTCCCTTACTACTTAGTTAGTTTTGAATTATAAGCACTATGAAATATATAAAATCAAAAGAAAAATTAAATACCATGAATAAAAAATAATTAATGATATAATATATCAAAATGTAATGTATATACATAAAAAAATAAGTAAGTTGTGAAAATGGTGTATGTATCACAGAAAGAAAAGTATGAAAAAAATCCCTTACATTGCATTTAATTTTTGGTGAACATCCTTTAAAATCTTGTATAATGGTTTAAATAATGTTAATAAATTATTACAGAACAATAATAATATTTATGATATCATACATTATGTTTTTAAAATATATTATTAACTACTTGTAAACAATCTTTCATTATCCTCATTATTCTGGCCATTAATTGCCTAGTTTTTTGAGTATGTTTTCACATGTTACTTGTTTAACTTATTAATTAGATCATTATCTCAACATATCCAAAATTTAAAACATGATTTAAATAAATTATAAATCCATTATAAATGTTTTTATAATAATCCATAATATTCATAGATAATAAATGCAATGCATTGTTCATGGAGATGGTTGGCCGTACATACGCATGGAGGCTCCTATCATTTTTATCCTATTAAGACAATGAAAATTAAATTATATATATGTATAAAATAATTATAGTATCGTATTTATGTAATATATTTCATATAGGTTTATTAAAACTATCCTTTATCTATTCCACATATAGCGCGAATTAACCACATCGCTTTGAGGAGGCAGTAGTCTACACTTCTACAAATGATGTTATCATATTTACAAAAAATGGAAGGGAAAGGGTACATGTTGTATAAAAATTAATGGATAATTAATAAATTATAAAAATAATATATATATATATATATCTATTAAAATATAATATCTATCATAATTCCCAACAACGAAAGTTGTCAAAGGAAACATGACCGACATCATTTTGTGGGGAGGTAGTTCACCACACACATAAAGAGTAAGTACGTTACCCATTACATATGTTTTTTGTGTATGTTTAGGTAGAAAAATAAAATAAAAACATATCATTATATTAATAATACATTTTTTTTATATAAAAATGGAATATGAAGAGTTTATTGGGTGGATAATAAAAATAAAGAAAAAGATCTTGATGAAGGATATTACCGCTTCTTTGGGTAACTCCATTTGGTTTGACCAAGGGGCTTCCATGGATGGATTCATTTGATAAAAAATGATTATATTATAATGAGATGTATTTTCGGAAGCTATTGTTATTGATATTTGATGATAAAATGTGTCTTGATTGGTGTGAATATATGAGAGGGGTGAGTGCCTTTTTATAGTGGAGGAGGAGTGGTGTTCTTGTAAATTTTTGAAAAGCGAAGTCCAAACACATTTATCCTATATACATTTGACCCAATAATGAGAAAAATTATATAAAAGGTAATATTGGGTCTAAATAGTGACATCTATTGTCTTTTAGACAATTTTATCGATCCTTTTGGCAATTATGTTTAAGGTATAGTCCCTGTAAAGCTAATGTTTCCCTTAATCATTATAGTAAATTTTAATCACTTTCACTAATATTTTGTTTCAAAAAATATGTTGATCTTATTAGAAATTAAAACATTTTTAGATTAGAAAGATGGAGTCAATTTTTTTAAATTCTAACGACAGAATTGGAAAAAATTATTTTAAATTTAATCCCGCAGACGAGATGATAAAGCGTGTTTTTAAAGTTAAATGTTCAAATGATTGTTATGTTTTTATATTAAATTTAAACGTGAAATTGATTAAAATTTCATAAAATTGATTAATTTATGTAAAATTGATCTAATTTTAATTTAAAACTAATCAATATTAATATTTAATGTTATAAATCAATCATATAATAAAGCATTTTTGAATTAAAATTCAGTAGTTTTAACTATTTATCAAAAAATGAATTTTGATAGAAAAATACACAAAACTCACCCTAACTAAATTTTAATGTTATTATTTTAAAAATAAATTTTGTTTTGACGTATAAATATTTTAAATGTTACAAAAATTGGATATAAAATATATTCTTCAATAAAAGACTACAAAGTGCCTTTAGAAAAATGATGATTTTTGTATGAAATATTGAGTTTTCTCATATTTTATTACAATCAAATATATTAAATGTATTTCAAAAATATTTGGTTGAAAATAATATATGTTTATATATTTAATTAATATCAGTCACTAATTTTAATTATTTTAATTTATTATGATAAAACTACTTTGTGGGAGTAAAAATACTTTTCTATAAATACATTCCCTTTATATATAATTGGTTCTTATATTCATTTATAATTATTTTGTAATAAATTAATAAATTTTAAATATATATTAAACATCAATATTAAATAGTTATTTAATAATTTTCATAACCACTTCTTGAACGGTTCAATTATATCTTATTATATTAAATAATAATATTGTAAATAATATATTATTTATCGATAAAACTCAGTCTTACATGTAATGCATGCCTTTGAAGAAAGTCACTATTGTATGTAAAGAAAGATAATAATTCATTTTGTTCAATAAAAGCTATAGGTTGGATTTATTTTAAATATAAATTATATTATAATGTCTTGAGATATTATATTCCCTTATGTGTTTGGTGTTGCGTGTCATACATGTTATCTAATAAAATATTTTTATTTTATAATTTTGAAGAATTTTTGGGCATATAAGCATCTAGATTCAATGTTGGAATTTCTATACAATTTTTACTAAACACATATTGGATTTTCTTTAGAAATGTGATATACATATCCTTCTCCTCGAGTGGGATGATGAAACTAATTAGAACATGTCACAAGAATTCTTATATTCTAATATTTACCTTCCTAAGATCATTAATGGTGGTGGAGATTCCTTCCTAAAATGCGGTGGGAGAATTACTGATGTCATCCCTTCTACATCAGCCTATGAGTCTGTGGAGGCATTTTCAGATTATATCGGCAATATAAGACCATCTCTCCCGCTCTTGAGGTGAGGAAGACAATGAGAAACAACATTAAAATTACCAAAATCCTGATTTATTGTAGAGAGATGTTAGGGCTTATCTTAGTTCACATTGTTGACGGGGAAAGAAGGGGATTAGACATTTGGGATAAGTTATATTTCCACTAATGGATTTATGGGTAGCGCATAGTCGCTATCAAGTTCACTCCATGTATTTGAAGCTGTGGTCCCTAAGTCATTAGGGGCTGAAAAATGTATATTTTCCTCAACCATTTGTTGTATTAATTCCTTTGTAAAGAAAAATTCTTTAATATATGTGTCTTATGATGTCTCTAATGGGGGACTATCACCATATAGTTATTTGACCTTCCAATTGATTGATTTTTTAAACATTGGTGGGATGCTGAGGGTACCACAAAATGGTTTTGGATCCATGACCCTTAATGAATAAAATTTTATGCTGTTTCTTTTTCGATAACCATAATGTTAGCATTAGAATATAGCTCCCAAAACATTACTTTGAGATTTATCTTCTCGATAGTTCTTCAATCAAACATATCATACCCATGAATGACCAACATTGTAGGAGAAGAATTCTCTTCACTACATTCCAAACATAAAAGGGTATTAATCAAAATGAATTTGATAATGGAACCATTTTTAAATCATACCTCTTCACATGTTGACATTATCGATTCTACCCAAAATATACAAGGGTCTAATGCGTGCTTGTATAAACTCTTCATGATCTTGTACTGTGAATGAGATGGAGTCATAGATTTTTTTGGAATGGTTAGCATTCGATAAACCTCAAATACAATGACTTCTATCATGAAATTATATGGGATATTTAGAGCTTCAACGAGTGCCACCCTGGGTTATTTCTCAATATGAAGAACATCCATGATTTAGAGCATTCCTGGTATAACTACAATCTATTTCATAATGTCATGTTTTTGTGCTTGAGGGTCATGCTTCCTATTATGAGGTTTCTCTTTATTATGTTTCTAAGGATATTAGGTATTTTAGATATATGGGAAAGGTTCTTATAAAGAGGTTGAGGGAGAATCTTCTACTCATTTTATAGGTCATGCTGACCTTCCCTGTTGTATGGGTTGACCAGATAATCACACCCCTATAAGGAGGTCCTGTAAGACGAATGGGATCAGATGATAACTGAAGGGCTATGTAACACCTTTATGTATTTGTTTGGATTTATTGAGTGATTTCTCATAGTTATCATCTACATATATGTACTCTATAAATAAATGACCTAAATATTGGGTCTTAGCACACCCTTGTTGTCCTCTGTATCCTCAGATCCAACACACGTGACCCCCTATTACCCATTTATGTGTGGGGAACTCATACATAGAGGCATATTATATATCAAAGAATGTGTTTGGTAGGTGTATCATGTTAAAAAAAATAAAAGGTGATTTCCTCATCTAATGAGGGTTCTGTTTGGTGTGGTGTTTCCTATGGTTTTTATGTTGTGGGGAATAAATCTTCAAGGGTTAGAGCATATGTCATAGAAGAATAAACAAATTTCTCTTCTATCACTCCATATGTCTGATGGTTGTGCCCACCTTCAAGATAAATATTCAATGTCACCTCCCTGGGTTATGAAATTTTTATGGGTTTGTAAAACTATTCTATCAGGATGGAATGAGTTCAGTCAACTATCCATTGATTCATCCTATTTTTGAACTTCTATCCATGATTGTTCGTAACTTTTTTATGATCACCCTATTATTTTGACTAGAAAATTATCATGTATATCTCTTTCACTATGGAGTTATCCCGTATCACTTTTATAGAATTTACCATGGTTTGGATAATGTATTTAAGAAGATAAAATCCTAGATTTTGTGAACCATCCTTCTGCGGAAAGGGCAGTAGTCAGGACGATAAGTGAGGTCGAACTCATTGGGATTCATAGGATGTGGTATCCGGGGAAGGTTATTGTCTATGGATATAATGAAATAACTAGGGACATGATCATATTTTAAGGACAACTCTTTATACATCTATTCCTTAAATCTTAGGTGACATTGTACTATTTTTTCTTCTAGAAGAGGGTGATTTTGTGGTTTTTGCTGCGTGAGAATAGGCATTGGGTGGTTTAGTAATATCTTAGGTTATTGGATAAGAAATGTTTCTAGATTGAGAGAAATAATGGAAATTTATGCCTTTTGAGCCTTTTCCCCATTAAGAAAGGTATGAGCTCAGATTTATCTCAGATCTTCAAAATAAAGTCTTCCAAACATTATGTCATTTCTATGAACTCATGGAACCCACCTGGATACTTCATTGGGATTAGAGGTGTCTAATGTTTATGTTGTATATTTTCTTTATTTATTTCATTAAATTTATCTTATGATAGATGTGTTTTATGAGAATATGTTAAACCCTTACAATTTCTTATTTATTCAAAAACCCCCTCATTTTTGTTTTCCATGTAGTTCATCAGGTCAACAATTTCTATTTTCCACAACATGGATCCATACTATTAAAGGAATTTACTATGTATGGCTTCCCATCCTACAACAGGTCTAGATGATAGGGTTTGTACAAAACACCTCATCTTTTCCACCTCCTATTAATATTGAGGGCACATCATCATACCCCATCAAGATATAAAGTGAGTGAGATGTTTTTAGGATCTCTCATGATGTCTAAGGTGAATAATGTTAGATTGTAACAATTGTGTGGGGAACGGATTCATCTACCTAATTGGGTTCTAGATTTTTCATATGTTTTACAAGTGTGGTTCACCATTACATGGATTCCATTCGAGCAGCCAGGGACTTTATATTGTTGTTCAATTATGATTGTTATACTATCTAATCCACCTCTCATATATAGGTAGTGGACTATGGCTAATGAGGTGCCCTTGTTTTTATCTCCAACTAATTTTAAATTTTTATAAGGACTGAATGATTTCCCTAGAAAAGTAGAGGCTATCTTATAAAGGAGGGAAGTTGTGATCATTTTTTACTTCCCTTTTAAGCGTACCATCACCTTGGATTCGGTTTCGATCTGACGCTCATATCCAACCATTTATTGAGGGTAAAAACTTTATAGATATAGGTGAGGATTGATATTTTTCTCTTTCTAATGATGATACCCCATGAGGAATTTTCCCTTGAGTATCTATTCATTGAGTTGTATGATATTATGTATCTCATTTTCATATTGTTTGATTCACTCCTCTATTGAAGGAACTTTGACCCTTTATGGCGGTGATTGAGGTATATCCACACTATTCCCTTTATCATTGGTAGTTATCCACTATAGAGTTTACAAATCAATATTCGTAGGTGCCATTTTTAGGGTATTCCGCTGGTTCCAAGTATGTGCTGCCTCATTGGGTGTATCTAGATCCTCTTATTGGAATAAATTTTATATATTGCATCTCTATTCATCTACATCTTTATCCACAGTATATTTTATGTTTATTGTGATGATATTCATAGAGGTGTATTTGGAAAAGGCAGTTGTACCATTATATTCAATGCAACATGATGATTTTCACTACCTATATTATGGTTGTTTCTGGGACCCTTATCTATATTTGACTATTTTTTCTTTTCCCCATTATGGGGTTTGATTTCCTTCATCATACAATCTTCTTATCATTTCATTTTAGTAGTGAACATGTGTAATTTTTTGGTTATGATACTCAAATGAGTCCCGAATATCAGAGTTTTGTCTTATGGCATGTGGAACAGATGGGATACCAACCTTTTATATTTTCCTCCCAACTTGGAGAAGATTAATTACCTTAACAGTGATGATGATAATGAAAACTCCCCTATCCTTACAGGTTTTGGCCTATTAAATGCCACACTTGACATTGGATGATCTTAATGTTAAGGATTCAATTATTCTGGTCGATGATTTTATTCCTATAGGGAAAACATTGAGATGTAAGTTCCCCCATCCCAACATGATGGTGTTGATCTGGAATCACTATTTATTTCCCTATGACCTTGTTGGTGGATTATGAGCCTCATGATGGGGATTGAGAAATATTCTCTCTTAAACCAGTGGGATGGCAATTGTTTTTAGATACTACCAATATATCCTAAATCCTCTTAAGAATTGAAGATATCATGGATGGAGGTAGTGGTAGATATTCCCCCATCTTAGTAGGATGGGTTCACTTCTAGATGACTTCTATATAATATACTATTATGATATCTTTTATGTGGTGTATTGTTTCTCATGTAAGAGTTGGTTTCAATGGAAGCCCATAACAGGAGTCATTTTCTATGAAAATTTGTGGGGTTGATCACAAATTTTTCCCTTGTGTCTGAAATTCATTCCGGTTTTTTGAGTGTCATAGTTCAAAGATCTTCAGGTTGTCATATCCCTCCATTTTAATGTATTGACACTTTTAAAGCATCTAAATTTTGTTGTAGTGACTAACTAGGCCACTTGTTACCCGACCACCTGATCTCATTGTAAGCTGTTACATTACATGAAGTTTATCCAAGGGAATCTATTGTTCTAGGGGTATGGTGAAGTGTAACACACTAAAATTCCCTATCATCAAATATAGATACATTACATGGCTTCGGTGATCAATTTACAATGATTTTGGATGCAATGGTGGAAAGTGTATTGTAGATTTTCTCTGTGCTTTTCTGGTTTCAGATATCAATCCATGGAGATAGCATCAAGGCTTAACTAAGATCATAGTATCTTAATAGTCTGACATTGATCTTTATATCCTTTATATTGGATATTTCCATCCTTTAGTCATATATGTGGTTGCCACATATATTTTCATAGATAATACATTCACTCCTTTTCTATCTGATATTAAATCACATAATCAGAAGTGGAATGGGCTAGAACATGGTTGGGAGGTTATTCGAGAAAACTACCTCCATATAATAATGTCAGCCTCTTAATCATTAGTTATATGTCCCTCCATCTGATCAGAACAAAAAAGGTTCTTCTAGGGGTCTCCAGCTAACTAATGGGGAGTGTTGCTGAAAGTTGATGGGGAACTATATACGAATGAACTCAAAGTTTTGAGATCCTCTCTATATGAAGGAATCAGATTTTTGAACACCTCTATACACAAAGGTTTCTGGGAAAATGGTGGATTTCTTTATATGTGTGAGATATTACCATGGGGATCTTGAACATGATAGATTTTAGGAGTAGATTGCCTATGATCCATCTTCACACTACCATTAGGAGAAATATCATAGTAATGATCACCTTCTTCTTCGATTGAATAGTCAAAAGACCCTATCGGTGTTGAGAATGTGTCTCAAACAAACCCAATAACAGCATAATTGAGGAAATTAAGGATATGATCTTTCTTTTAAATCATGTATATAATATGTTGACCTACCTTTTGGGATTGTGTAGGGATATGAGCCTATAGTACAAAGGATGAGCAATTTCATTGATAACAATCTAGTTCCACATGGGTATAATCCTAAAGCAGAGTGGATTCTAGAATATTCTTATGAGATTATTCATTATTGACAATAATATGAGGCTATCCTTAGGAATACGGCTTGCTCACATGGTGATCCTTGGTTATAATGGTGATATGAGCCCAATCCTATGTATTTGGAGTATACTATTGCTCTCTTCAACAGAAAAATCAGTATGTCTTGAGGCATGTTCCACTCTCACTGGGTAAGCCCCAATTGTAACAATAATTAGAGTCAGGTCCAAATATGAATTCCCCATCAGAGTATGCCAATATACCTCTATAATGGTATAAGGGATATGAGCCTCATCTTGTATGGCCTAGGAAGGATGTCGATGAAGTCGTTCATTGATAGAAGTAGGAATATGGACCTAGATTCCATGATCTACCTGAATATTCTTGGAATATTCACTAATAGGAATATGATATTTTCCTGAGAAATGTTTTATTCACACTTACTGAGACTTAGTTTGAATGGGAGTATGATCCCGATCCTATGCCTCTATAATATTCTGCTGGTCTTTTTTGATAGGAATATGAGCTTGTACTGAGGTATGCACCACACTCACTTAGTATGCCCCATCCAAAATGAGGATATGGGCTCATTCATGGGACATTTGAATATTCCACTAGTATTTTTTGACATGAATGATTGCTTTTCCTAAGGCATGTGCCACTCTAACCAAGAGAGCCCCGATTGGAATGAGAATATGATCCTGGTCTGATGCCTCCTACTTTATCTAAATGTGATGATAATCCTTCTGAATGGGTGCAATAATGTGTGATTTCTATAAAGAAACCACTTTTTCATACTAATCAGAGTGTTGTGTTACCCTAGTAGTAGGTATAGGAGTATTCTTATGTCCCTATATCAATAATAGTATTGTAATATACCAATGGAGTTATTGAGCTGTTGCTAATATGCAATGACACTTTAGCAATGTGTGCACTAGAATATTTTCCTGCACATTTTTTTCTCCACCATGTACTACCAGATATCATTTATTCAAGTGGGTATATGATCCAACCTTTTTCATCCTTGTACCACTAGAATATGATGATGGTATTCATGGAGGGGGTAGGAATGTGAGAACCCCCGTGGTCACTACAAAAATACGTTTGCAGCCATCTTTCAATTGAGTAGGGATATATCCTACTTTATTTTTATCACCACATCATCATGTAGTATATAATTAGTGGGTGTGGGGATAGGATATGAATCACAATTATCTAGAGGCTTTCACACTAATTTTGTCTTTCTTTTTTCCCATGCATGGGGATCAGAGGTGGTAGTGTGTCGGGTGGTACCCTTAGCAGGATATTGAAGGGAACCAATATGATGGTATTAGAGATAGTGGTTAATAGGATCCCCCCTGATGGCCCCTAAAAAAATGAAGATTGAGTTTACACATTTATCTACCGTTATTAGATACTGAATTGGGTGATTTTAATGTTATGAGGATAATATTCTGAAGTGCCGAGTCATTGAAATGAGAACCATTGGATTTAATGTAACTATATTCTTTAATATTAAAATATTTTTTTATTTTCTATGAAAACCACTTTTTGGATTAGTGGGAACCAAACAACTAGAATTCTTCTAAAAGATAGAATCCAACCCAATTTTACAAACCCCTATATATAGAAATCCAAATACAAAATTCAAAAGAACATATAATAATCCAAATGAAGACCAGATGACCCAAACACAAAACACCAACAAATATTCAAAATTCAAAGTGAAAATGAAAACCAAGCAGTGTCACACTACATTGGGAGAAATCATCACATGAGAATATAAAACCTTTCAGTCACCTAAAGCTCACAACAATCCATAAATATGATCTCTAGCCACAAATATCTTTTCAAAAATATAAATTTAAAAATGAAATCTCCATCATCATCATCACATACCATCATTAACTGATGGGCGCAACCATAACCACCGTTGGCAATTAAATTGCATCGGTTTTTCATTGTCAAAATGCCACTATGGGCATCTCGATCCAATACCATGATCCCAGAATCACCTTTGCAATGAAGGAAAAATAAAATGAACATCCATCAAAATAGAAACTAAACTGACAAAAGGGACACATCCAATGAAGATGAGTAACCGAGAACCCCATAGAACACTCAAATATCACATCCCAAAACATCCTACAAACCAAAAATCCACACTGATTGGGAGAGGAGATATAGAATTTATAATCTAGGGAGATCGAAGAAACAATTACTTCAAAAATGGGCCACCACCCATGCTAGGAATTCCCAACCAAACCAGGGTCCATGAAAAACTGAATATGAGAATCATAGAACACAAAAAAAACAAGGACCTACACATATCATAATGAAGCTAGCATAGTGATCACCTCCAAGAACACCATCGACTAGATGAACACACTTCCCAAAGCCTTCATGAATCCTCTACTACTAACAGATTGGGAAAGATATAGAGGAACTGGACACCACAGTATCGATTGAAGCGGGGTAGTGTCTCATTAGAAAAGCTTGACCTTGACTAGATTCTATCCTTGACTGACTTCCAACCCCAACTGCTGAAGCCACCCCCAGGAGAAAATCACACATCACAATCCATCAAAACTCTACCTGCACATTCCAAATATCCTCAAGAAGGCCGGATCTCTGGACCATGAAGGGGTAAGAAACATGGAAACTAATAGGAAAGGGAAAGGGAAGAACACATTGGGGATTCAATTATGGGACAAGGCATCCAAAAAGGGTGATAAAGAGCGATGAATCTAGGGAAAAAGAAACCAAAAATTGAATGAGGAGAAACAAGGAAAGGGATAATACATTTTCTCAGTCATTAGATGAATACATTTTCTCGGTTCAAGTGTTGTTTGTAAGAGAATTATTTATAGTCATGAAGAAAACAAGGGACAAGTAAATTGATCAGTGTATCATTTCATGCATGATACATGATAAATTAGATATGTTTGGGTAACACTCTTATCCATTTTTATTCATGGTCTGACCAATCTAAATTTATTGACTTTTTAGAGAGATGATGGAATTATTTTATGATAACCCTATATATAAAAGAGATGTGAAAAGATGCAGTCCTAGTTCACTTTTTTTGTAGCTTATGAAAACAAAATAGCCAGATTCCTGGTAAATGAGAGATTCAAGACAAATTAAGCATTTTTGTTTCATCACAAAAAAGATAGAAACTACCCATGCAATAGGAAAAAAATGGTTTGATGAGGATTGGATGGTCTATCATTTTTATAATTTGAAGGATATTTAATAGAAAAATTATTTCATGAAGGGTTTAACACTTTTTGTTTTTTCAGAAATGTATAGCTAGATTATTCCAAGGGTTTTATTATGGGTGGTTCCATGTATTATAAAATCATTCATGTCGGGTTTACAATTTATTATCTCTAATGGAAACTGCCAATTCTTCCCACAACCATAACTGAGTACATACCTACTTTCTAAATGTAGGTGGTAAATTGGGGTTTCAGACCCAATGACAATTAGGAACTCACATTGGTTGATAGGGTTGGATGATGGGATCATCACAACCTTTGTGGGGGGGGGGAATTTGCTGACTTCAGAAAAAAATTATATATTTATGATTTTTCAAGAATCTATTCCCAATCCGAATATAGGGTTTCTTATCCTAAAAAATGATCATAGGTTAAATTCTTTTATATTGAAAGATGAATATTAATAGTGAATCCATCTACATTTATTCAAGGATCTTCATCTATTTCTCATTATTGGGTATATTATTAAATGATTAAGCCATATAAATAATTACTCAAGGGTTTTTTCTCATATTGGGAGGCAGTTAATATTTGATAATGGGGTTGAGCCATTATGATGCATCCCATGTATCCTTCTTCATACCACTAATCAAAACCCACATAGTTTTCTAAAAAATACAGTTTGAATTCTTACAAAAAAACATATAAGGGGAGAACATAGGCACCTTATAATGAGCTCGGGCATCAAAGAGGTTTCTTACATATTGTAGCTATGGTTTGAATTAGAGTCCTCATGGAATGATAATTATCTTGGGACATGTCAAGAGGTATATGACCATGTATGGGGGATAATTTTATCATTTTACTGATCAAGTATTACCCACTGAGGTTTCCGTAACTAGAGGAGATTCAAGATTCGACTGATATGAACATTACAAGTCCCGAAGCCTGTGTGAGACATGATCGGTGCAGAAAACAATGGATATAAAGTAACATGTATCACTACAGATGGATGTAGGCCTTACAAGTTGAGACAACCCTTCATATGTTTAATATAGAGGTACGACCTTAATAATACATCCTATGTATTCTTTTTTTGGTAGGAATCAGTGATCTCACAGATCAGTTGATCCTTCAATCTATTGGTGGATGAGGAAGAATTATCAGCCCATGGGAGAGATTGGGTCCATATGGTTGGAATGTGGAATTCATATTAGTACTTACACTAATGTGTATTAACATTTTATATCAAGATTTAGGAAGGCTCCCAATGTATCCTGGATATAGAAGGAATCATATTTCTCATATTTCAGTTGATCATGGATTACACATTGAGGATACCGTTTTTATGCTTAATATTGAGATCAGTCTATGGGAAGGCATACTATGTATCTTTATTATTATAGGAATCAGAGTTATCATAGTTTTTTTATCATGGATTACACAATAATGATTCCCTTTGCATTCTTAATATGGAGCTCGAGATGTGGGATGTTTTCATATGTCTCCTGATTATGACAATAAATAAAGTTCTCAAAGTTTATTTGATCGAGGTTGACACAATGAGGCTTTCCTTATTTGTCCACTTTAAATGGTTATCATGTCCTCAGATGGCTTCATAACATGGAATGATTGTCCCCCTAACATGCTTTTATTTTCTACCTGACATGTTTTAGGATGTATGGACATGTTCAGATTGACTAGTGTACATGTCTGAAGACAAATAAATGATCTGACTTATGTGCCCTGGAGAATTCTCCAAACATTAATGACATGATAGAAAACTATCAAAATATCAATTCTTACATATAAAGAGAGTATTTTATGATCTATATGTCTTGTTCGGAGGGCATCATGAGATCTAGGATGACATGTCTAGGGGGTGCCGCATGTTCTCACTGACTTATCTGGGTGCCATCACGAGACCCAATTAAAATAGTTGGAAATCCCATATCTATTAGAGAGAACTAGAAGAAATACACTAGTGCTTCTATATAACATGGGTGGCATGTTTAGAGGATATCAAAAGATCATGGTGGTGAACTAAGAGGGATTCATGAGACTTGGGTGGCATGCCTAGAGGTCATCATGTGACTTTGATGACATGTCTAATGGACATTGCATGATCCAAATAGTATGTTGAGGGATATTCACATAATTTTAGAGACATGTATTTAAGTTTTCACATTATCTAGTTATGTCATGTGAAGGAAATGAGGATTATATTATATGTTATTTTCAAATTATCCCATATTTTAGACTTTATTCCTACCCGTATTTTATATGTGCCATATGTTTCATGTGACCCAGCCGACATGATGGATGTCCTTTACATAATCTGGTCAACATGCCAAAAGTTCTTCATGTAATAATAAGACATCATATGATGTTCCGATGCATGTTACAGAATCCTTATAGTCATTCCCCATATTTTTCCTGGTGTAAGAATTTCTATGTCATGTGATTAGTCTCTCCAAGAAGTTTTCTCTTACTCTCCCATGTGTGATCGACTGATGGATGGTAGGTGTTTTATGCTGGGGGGATTTATAGGCCTCAATGCCTCTATTATATGCTTCCTTTCATGACATATATCTTAGAGATATAGGATATATTTGGTGGATGGATTTTGTGTTACATGATTTTTGATATCCTATTGTTGGATTTTTAGGGGCATCTCATGATTTTCAGTGATGGATAGAAGGATTCACTTTTTCTATTTTTATTAGGCCTACGCTGATAAAAGGGATCTCGCATTACCATGTGGACATTATATGGGAATTTTAAAAGTTCAAGTCTCATATCATGGGGACTTAGACATAAAATGATGCTAGTTGATAGTCCTTCAGGGGATCTGAGAGACCCTGTTTGGGGTTCTCTAGGAGACAAGGGTGACTTGTTTGGGGTAATTAGAGAGATCAAGTCATCATGAAAAGAGGGATTTCATGGAATTGTTATAACATGTTGAGGGGGCCTCTGAGTGATCAATGATGATTGTATGGGGTGAATGATCCCTTTTATGTGGTGGTCAATATAACCAAACATCATCAAAATATTCCATATTTTCCCCTTTAATTTCAATATTTATTTCATAAAGGCTGGGTATTATGTGAAATTTTATGTGTGTTGTCAAATAAAATAACTCTGCCTATCAGTAATGCATCTTGTGATAAAATAAAGGGTCTTGCGGTGATGTGAGATCATTTTCATGATAAATCCCTTTGGTTTTATATAGAGTAGAAGGAATGAAATTGGGATCTTCCTCAATAAGAAGGAAAACTTCCCAAGGAAATAGCAGTGTCTTGAGAACTATGACCTGCGAATTTCATTAATATAAATAACTGAGAATGGAATCCACCTTTTTCATATTTTCCTCTTATTTTACATGGAATTTTGTATGGTTTTTCATGATCTTACTGGTTGAAACATCACGTGACTTGGGGGAGTTCATATGGAACCCATTACACAACAAATAACTGTCTTGGACACCTTCATAAGAACAAGGAGGCTTGTAAAAAAGGGGTTTTATATGATCTTAAGAAGGTCATACACTATGTATGACCCATTCACAATACCTTTTTAAGGTCATGTGATCACATGTCTTTTTAAAAGTTATGTGATTTGTGTGATCTCAATCACATTATCTTCATTTTTGTTCAAAGAAAATAATATTTATTCATCGATTATTTCATCCATTTTAGATTTTCTAATGCTCATTTGGTGGGCGATAACAGTGACATTATATTTTAATGAATAAATAATCCATTAATGTATAATATTAGGATGTGAATATATAAATTTCCCATAGTGGAATTTAAAATACAGTATGTAATAAATAAAATGGGAATAAAATAGGAACAAAAGATCCTAATTAAAGAAAATATTTTATGTTCCAATGATATGGAAATTGATTCGACAAAACCCTTACTATTTTTTGAACATTTGAGTCAAGACCAATTGAAGAAGAGAATATAAAATGGAATATTAAATACCATGAATAAAGATTTAATAATGATATAATATGTCAAAACCTAATGGATCAAAGTATATAAAATAAAATATGTTCATCACTTGGAATATGTCTCAAAGAAATAAATTTGCGATACAGAACCCAGACAACATATTATAATACTTTAATGAAAAGATATTTAATGAAAAAGATTTATTTTGATTTTTAAATCACATGAATTAAATGGAAAATATAACATAATATATTCATAATGTAGTGAATTATAAAAAAAAACATATAAAATAAAATATATTTCATGGAATGAAACATGCCCCAATGAATTGAAATTGAAACCAAGAAAACCCTACCTTAGATGTATACTATGTAAGAATCATACTAACGTCCCTATAAAATATATTTTAATTTATTATACATATGAATAAGAGCCTTATTCATATTATTTTTATTGTATAACATCCATTTATTCTTAATAATTACCCATATATTGATTTATTATTTTTAAAATTAACAATAAAGTGTTAACATCTATGTTTCCCTTAGGTTCTCTGATTTAGCGGTTCTGATCCTTGAGCCTTGTTCGTGGTTTTATCATCAATAAAAATCTAATGATGAGTAAATTAATTTATTTTATATATTCATTGAATACAAAATTTATTTCATGGAATTTATAGTTACCGTTCTTATGAAACCCTTTAAAATTACCTTTTTAGTAGTGATAGAATTTAACATGATAATTAAATTAATTTGTAATTTTTTTAATCATTACAAATAAATAATTGTTGAAAAACATACTAATTTCATTATTGTTAAATATTATTACCATTGGATAATTTCTCTTAGTTATTATTAAGAAATAAATTATAATATTGTTCATATAGGTGGTAAAATGGACCAAAACATGAACATGAAATAACAAATGAATGAGTAAAAACATTCTATTTTACTGTGATAATATAAATTTTACAGAAGATTAATGGTTTCAAAAAAAATAAAAACTAATAAAAATATTTAAATTAAAATTTTATAAAGAAAATATAAAATAAAAATCAAGAAAATATATTTTTTATGTTGTAAGATTAAATTTCATCTTGAAGGGCCTCTATGAAATGAGTGGTTTATGAATTCTTATTTGGTTTAAAATTTCAATAACATGGGGTAGGAATGATATGAAAAGAAATAAATTAAATTATAGGTCATATTTAAAATTGTTTTTTTATTTTATCATGTGTGGGAGGGATCTGATAATAAGTGAGATAAGTGAAATTTTTTAATATTAATATCATAATATAAAAAGAGAAATTCATTCTCATAGAGAGTGTGTGATGTCCTGGACCCAGATGCCACTTAACAGGTACCCCAAGCCCAGTGGGCCACATGTCCCCAAGCGCATCTCCCCAAAAGCTAGAGTATGCCAATTAGTAGTGGGGGCCTAGGGTGTGTCTATGGGGAGACTGTGCCCTTATTAGCATAGTGTATCATAGTGTAAGTAATATAAATGAATAATGAACAACAGAAGAAAACTGATGAAATAAATAAATGAGAATAACAATAATTGCATCAATTGAAATAATTATGATGTAATTAATGTCACTATAAAACTAGAAAACATGGATACAAGGTAGTAGTCATAACATGTTCCACAAGGTGAAAGAAAATAAAGACTACTCCAAGAATCCTGATATCCAACTCGGTCATCTGCTATCAAGCTTCACCCTAAACAGTAAGAAATCCGGTGTTTGAGCCAAATACTTCCCTCTATCAACACCTGTAACCATGTAAACTTCTCTGGGAACCAAATGATGTCTGAAGAGGGTGTGAGATAAATCTCAGTGTTTCACCACAAATAGTGTCTATAACATCCGGCCCATTTAATAGAATGTAGTAGTGTGTTGGCATGAATATATAAATTAATTCAAGAAAAACAACTTAACTAAAGACTCACGTACCTACTTCAGTCCTCGACTGGTGTCTGAACATGTAACCAGTTCATTTTATTATGTAATTACAATTTAATGATAATAGGTCATGTAATTAATATCAAACACTGACCTCACCTCGTGATAATATAATTAGTGAAGGTCCTAAGATGCAACAATGTAACCTTCCAAAGATATCTGGTGAGGGAGTTCGAGGGTAATAACCAAGGTTAATTAGATCTCACGGAATGCTAACTCCGTAGTATCTTAGTCCAGCTAAGGGGTAAGAGTGTAATCCAATAGAGTAATCCAACAAATTCCATAATAAGGTGCCTATCATGTCCAAGGTGATAAACCAATGAAAAATGGGGCTATGAAAAGATAGGTCCTTATGGTATTTCATGATGTCACCTACTCTTCAATTCTAGATCCAAGGAGTGTATCCAGGGTATCCTTTAATAATTTAAGGACCCTACGGTAGTATACTAGGAATCCGAGGAATATACAAGAACCAGAGTCTAGGTGGGTATCAACATAAGAAAACTGCATCCTTAAATTGGAATGGGGCTCCCTATTCCCAAGGTATTCTCCTCTCAGATTCCCAGGTGAGCCCGGGTCAATCCATTCTTATTTGATATTGTACTCATGTAATCATTCATTAGGTTTAATCCTTGACTTCCATTAGTTTGGATATGTAAAGTAGAATTGAAACTATTTAATCAAGTATTTTTTTCACCATTAAGGCATTTTCAATTATTTAGGTTCACTCTTGTACCTTCCATCAATATAGAAAGGGGTGGTACAGACATGTAACCTTTATTCAATCTCTTTTGATAAGGCCACATAATATTCTTAGTATACATTCCCTTCCACATTTCAAATTTAATAATCATTTCAAAGAACTTACCTTAGGAGAGTCAAGTGGTGAGAATACATGGTACATTCTATTATGAAATTCTCATTAATAACATGTCATTTATTACAATAAGAATCAGTTTTTGGAAGGTTAATCAATGACACACCCGAATGGTGGCTCAAACATGCCAAAACACTAAAATCCTGTTATAGCATAACCTTCGACATGGGGCAGATTGAGTTGTGGGTGTAACCACTAACAACTAATAAAAAATATGGAAAGTGCATAACCATTCAATTCTAGCAAGTATAACCATGGAATGTAAATTTAATAAATGTCTTCTGATAAAATTGGTGGACCCCACATGAATATTCCAAAATCAACGTACTTTAAAGATGAGTTATAAAACACCCACCGTAGGGTTGTATGATCATTATCCTCTGATATCGGCTGTTGATTTACCTCAGATCTATGTATATCTATGAAAAGGTGACAAATGATTATATGATGATACCTAGTTCAAGAGAAAGAGAGGAGAAGAATGGATAAAGGGGACTCGCGAACTTACTATTGTGCATCCAATGTGATTAACAAAATCTTGATCAGATACCAGATGAAGGAGATCTCTTGATCCTTATCATTAGACTTAAAAAAGCTCCAAAATGAGAAGAAAATGGGTTAATCTTGCTAGTTCTCTAATTAGGGAGGAAGGTTTGGATTAATAGATACTTAATGGAAAAACTGAAAATTTACCTAGAATTTTAGCCTGCGCATGGTTTTCTACATAGTTTTTCAAACAGTGTGGAAACTATCTAAGATGGTTCTACCCGAAAAAATATCCTACGTATGGTTTGATCAAACCATGCATATTCATGCTGGGGTAACTAAGAAATGGGGCATCTGCTATGTTAGGATGCACGACCATGCACTAACCATGTGAGGTGGATCTATCTGAAAAAACACAATCCTCATGGTTTTCCAAACCGTGCACAATGTCTGTTTTCTCAAAAAAGATGGATTCCAAGCTCTAAAAAATCCCTATACACCCTTGGAACCTTTAATAACTCATTAGTCATCCATATTAGGTCCAAATAAATTATTTAAATTAACAATTAAACAATCCATACCTGAGTGAAAAATTGGGTTCTTATAGTCTTCACCTTATAAAAGAACTCACCCCTGAGTCCTCCTTCTAAGGTTAAAGAAACCCTATCAGAGAAAAACTCTAGCCATTGGGAATGTACATTGGTTTACCTCTCATGAGTCTCATCCTATACTTCTCCATGCTACCATAGCACCCATATGGGAGGGAAAAAATTGTCTCGAAGTGCCTTCACACTTTATTCAATGATGTGTATTGGATTCTCCTCAAAGGTAGCATCAACATCTAACTCAAATTCCTCAGGATCAAAAGTATGAGATAGGTCAGAATAATATTGGATATGTTGTTAGACAAGAAATACATCATGTGTGGCACGATACTTCTACGGTAGTAGCAAAAGATAGGCTAACGACCCAAATCTCTATAGAATTCCAAACGGCCCGATGTAACGAGGTGATGAAATTCCCTTATTCCTTAACTATTTAAGCCCTATCGTGGGTGATACTTGAAGAAAAATATGGTCCCCAACCTCAAACTCAAGTGGTCGTCGATGGTGATCAACATAAGATTTTTTTCTAGACTGAGTAATAGTCATACACTTCCTGATCAGCTGAACCAGTTCTGAAGTCTCCTGAATGAGATGAGGACCTAGTAGGGTTGCCTCACATACCTCTAACCAACACAAGGGTGAATGACATTGACTACTATATAAGGGCTCAAAAAAAGAATATGGATGGTCACATGAGAAATTTTATTATATCCAAATTCGATGAGAGGGATATTCTTCTCCCAATAATCGTCAAAATCAAAGACACAAGCTCATAGGATATCTTCTAGAACCTGTATTGTCTGTTCTGATTGTCCATCGGTCTTAGGGTGAAAATATATTCTTAAAACCAGCTAAGTCTCCATATCCTTTTTCAAACATTAATTGAACCGTGAAGTGAAATGATCATCCCTATCTTAGATGTTATCACGTGGAACCCCATGTAGTTTTATGATCTCACGAACATACAATATTCCTAGCTCATCAATAGATAAAGTCTCTCGAATAGGAATGAAGTGGGATGATTTTGTATGTCCATCAATTACTACCCAAATAGCTTTGCTACCCCTCGATGACCTAGGTAAGATGACTACAAAATCCATAGCAACATATTCCAATTTCCATTCTAGGACTAGAAGTGAATGTAACAAGACTATCATCCTTTGGTGATCCTCCTTCACCTGAAGATAGGTGGAACACATAGTTATAAAGCCTGTAATCTGATGTTTCATTCCAGGCCACCAATACTGGCATCACATATCTCAATATGTCTTTGATATTCCTTGATGAACTTCCCACTGAGAAGCATGGGACTCTCTCATCCAATCCTCTCTCATATCTATAGGAACCCAGATACATCCAGGTAGAAATCGGATGTTGTCTCTGTCCATAGACCAATCCAAAGGTGGGTTATATTCTGATATACTCTCACAGAAAACCAAACCTTCAGTATTTGAAAATTTTATACTCTTTACCTTCTCAATGAGGGAAGAGGTAAATGTTAAGGGTAATATGTAAGAATACTCGTGAGTATCATGAAATTCCAGATGAAGTTTAGAAAATAGGGCCATTAACTTCCATTCATTACTAGATTCCCATACGAGAAGCTCTTGACTTTTCTGACTCAGTGCATTAGTGACTACATTTCCCTTTCCAAGCAGATAGGCAACCTCAAAATCAACAGATTGTAGATATTTAACCCATCTCCATTGTATGAGGTTTAAGTCATGCTATGAAAAGATACACTTTAGGGTCTTGTGATCTATATACACCACAATGAGCTCACATAATAGATAATGTCTCCACCAGCGTAAGGCATGGACAACTACTGCTAGATCAAGGTCATGAATCAGGCTATTTCTCCCCTGAGGTCTCAAATACCGTGTTCCGTATGAAACAACTTTTTCTTCCTCCATCAACACCACTTATAGTACAATTTCAAATGCATCAAATAATACAATATAACTTTTTCTGTGTTCATAATAATCATAATTGGTGCTGAGACAAGCCTCCCTTTCATCTCCTGAAAGGATTTCTCACATGCTTCAGACCACATGAACTTAACACCCTTATTTGTAAGTCCAGTAATATTTAAAGAAATATTTAATAAGTTCTATATGAAACTCCTGTAACATCCAGCAAGACCTAATAAACTATTGATATCGTATACATTCTTGGGATACTTACAGAAAACTATAGCACAAATCATTTCAAGGTCAATAAAAACTTCCGATTCTATGATAATATGAACAAAGAAGTGGACCTTGTCGATGCATTAGTTTCATTTATCAATCATTACATAATGTTGATGCTCTCTCAGTGTACTCATAAAAATATGAAGATGTTTTTCATGGTCATTACGAGTGTGAGAATACACCAATATGTCATCCTAAAATTCCATGACAAAAGAGTCCAAATAGGGGTGGACAAACCTATTCATCAAATCCCTGGAAATAGAAGGCACGTTTATAAGACCGAATAGTATAACAAGATACACATACAAAAAAACACATGCTACAAATTTTTTTTTGAAGTATGTCTGATGGCCTAACTCACACTTGATGATAACCTGATATCAGGTCGATCTTAGAGAAACATTTTCTCCTTAGATCTGGTCAAGGAGATCATCTTTTTGAGGAAGTAGAAACCAATTTTTTGTCATAAGATATTTTAGTGTTCTGTAATCCACACATAGACAAAGACTTCTATCCACCTTCTTAGAGAAAGAAAGGGTGAACCCAAAGAGGATGTACTAGGCTGTATAAAGCCGTTGGCCTCTATGTCCTCTATCTTTCACTTGAACTCCTGAAGATTAGTAGGTGCCATCTTGTATGGAGGAATAGACACTAGATATTCTCCTCGAACAAGAAAAATTGTAAACTCTACCTCTATATTAGGAGTTAAACCAGAAAAATCATTAAGAAATACTTCTCTAAAATGATCAAGAACTAGAGGGAAAATAGTTTGAAGAAAACCCCAATCCTCCAAGAAACGATTTGCAATATGGGTGGTCACTCCACCTATCCCACAATGCTTCGATCGAGCACTCCCATCCTAGACATCCCAATCACCTTTAAAAAGATAACTGATACCTTATAGTGATGCAAAAAAGACCATGTGGTGATAGAAGTCTACAAAGGCATGATAATAGACTAACCATTCAATCCTGATAATGACATCAAATCTCGTCATCTAGAGAAGAGAGAGATTCCATAAGAAAGGGTAAATTCCTACCTTAAGGGGATAATATCTACACTGGAATATTACCTCTGTCTATATTCCCAATGGTGTATCGAGGGTCATTACACCATAGTGATACTGTATCTCTAGTCCGAAACATTCCATGATATATACAAAAATGAAAGAGTTTGAAGAACCTATTTCGAACAAAATAGAGACACTATTGGAGGGTACTAGAATTGTACCTTGTACTATATATAGTCTTACAGCATGATACTTGAGTATCAATTGTAAAGCATGAAACTGACCAGATCCATGACCTTGTGAAACAGATGGACTACAACTATCATGACTGCTCTGTTGGTACTATAGGTGATCAAGGGTCTGACTTCCTTGGCCATGACCTCATCCTTATCCAAACCCATCAGGGATAATCAAACTCTCGTCCTAACATGAAGAAAATTAACTTACTTATTTAGGTGTAGAAAATGATGATCATTCCCCACTTGAAGATGGTGGAATTGTCTTCTTGAAACACTGAAGATGAAACATACAGACGCAAGCCCAACACTCCATAGGGTCTCTATCACATTTTATATTTTTATGCCCTGGTCTTCCACACCGATGACACACTACAGAGCTATCAAACTAGATACTCTAACTTCCAATGCCCTGATGAGAATCCACAAATGAACATTTCCTCCTTCCGAAAGAACTACTTTCTTGATGCGACACTGATCCTTTAATGCAGTTACATGTGTCATCCCTCAGGTTACGTTCAGTGATAATGGCATGATCAACTATTATATATAAGTTAAGAAGATTAAATACATTCACCTGTGTTTGCATGGACTACTTGAGCCCATCTTCAACATTTCATGAACACAAAATCTCATTACTTTCTAGAAATAGAGCGAAGTTCTATAAATTAGTGAATAGGGAGGAATATTCCATAACTAACATAGAACCCTTATTGAGATGCATGAACTCTCTGGCGCTATAATATATTAGTGTCTGAGGAAATAACTAATCATAGAAGGAAGTCTATAAATCAACCTATAACATGCCTAGATGAAGACCGGCTTGGGTAACCACATCCCACCAACACTTGGATGAATCCGAAAGTATGTATGTATCAAGATTGAATCTATGATATAGAGGTATTTCCAGATGCTCGAAGATAAACAACATGTCCTATAGCCAGGAATCAATAACTTGAGAAGCCTCATCCCCTGAAAAAGTTAGAGGATGATACTACTTGAACTCACTGGTCAAATAAACTATCATAGGTGAAAATCATGGATCACCAGGCATAGACTGTATCATACATAAGAAACTATCACACAATTGGGCAACCGTGTGAAGATCAACTACTGTAGGTGGTGCCTCAAGTGGCACTCCTAGAGGTAATACTGGCAACCTAGGACCCACCATGTCTGGGGAATGGTTATCACCACCCTCATAGAGAAAGACACGAGGACATAATGCTGGGATTGGTCTACAAATTCAACGCACACAAATCATAAAAAACATAGATTCATAATATAGAATCACTTATAGAAACTAAATGTAAGAAAACTCACTACCTGAGGTATACTACCCCAACTACCTGCTTAGATGGCCAAGTATCGGTAAGTGCTCAAGTATAAGTTTCATTTCATTTCACAGTTAACTTCTATCTTCACTCCTTTACCTTTTATGGACATAACAAGGAGAAATAAGGATATGAAAACAATTCATTTTTTATTTCCATATTCAATTTAAAAGGGATAGCTTTTCCAGTGAATCAATTTCCATAAACCTATCAATAGAAACAACACCCATTTTTGTATAGAATAATGGAATGACTCAGTAAATTACTCATCCCAACCCATGAGGGCCCATACACCTCATGAATTGAAACAATAAATCAACCAATTGTAGACAATATTAATACATATACAAGAAACTATCACAACATCACTAAACAATCACAAGAAAATCATGAAATAAAAAGAAGTGAAATTCACCTATATGGTATGACAATATGCCTGACATGTGAATTCTAGGTGTTTATAATGATGCACGTAGAAATGATCCTTTCCCTCATGTCATCGAGGTAAGGATAAAATAAGACCCCCAAGCAGGGTAATAATCAATAACACCTCAAAAAATTTGCATCACCCAATGGTGGAATACTATCAACTATAATTGGAAGAAGAAGAACAACAATCATAATTTATTCAACTTGGTTTTTACCCCAAATAAGGGTTTTCGATGCCCAAGAACAACTTATGACCAAGTCCCTAACATTCTCCAATCTATTGTCTCCAAATAGTAAATCAAGAAATGAAACCACCTTTGATACCAATTTGTGTCATTCTAGACCCAGATGCCACTTAACAGGTGCCCTGAGCCTAGTGGGCCACATTGCCTCAAACACATCTCCCCAAATTCTAGAGGCTACCGACTAGTAGTGAGGGCCTAGGTTGTATCAGTGGGGAGACTATGACCTCATTAGAATAGTGTATCACAGTGGAAAGAATATAAATGAATAATGAAGAACATTATAAAATTGATTCAATATATAAATGAAAATTATAATAACTATATCAACTGAAATAATCATTGTGTAATGACAAGTCATTATAAAACTGAAAAAAATTCATACAAGGAAGTTGGAATAACATTCTCTAAAAGGTAAAAGAAAACAAATACTAGTCCAAGAATCTTGAGATCCAACTCGGTTATCTGCTATCAAGCTCCATCCTAAACAACAAGCAATCATGTGTTTGAAGCTGTTTTCTTCCCTTTGTCAATACCTGGAACAATGTAATCTACTCTGGGTACAAAATGATGCCCAGAGGGGGTGTGAGATAAATTTAAGTGGGCCAATACACACGGTGTCTATAACATCCGTCCCATAAAATAGAATATAGCAGTGTGCAGGAATGCATATATAAAGTAAATCAAGTAGTACCAAATAACTAAATACCCCAGTATCTTCTTTATCCCTTGACTAGTGTTTGAACACATAAGTATTTCATTTTATTAAGTAATTTCCATTTAATGTTAATAGGTCACATGAGGAATTTCTAGTACTGACATCAAATCATAATAGTATAAGTAGTGAAGTTCCCAATATGTAACAAGGAAACCTAACAAAGAAATCCGATGAGGGAGTTCTAGGGTAATAACGAAGGTAATGTAGATCTCACATAATGATAACTTAGTAGTATCTGATTCTAGCTAAGGGGTAAGAGTGTAATATAGGGAGTGTAATCTAAGGAATTCCACAATAAGGTACCAACTGATTCCATGTGGATTGACCATGTTAAAATGGGGCTAAGAAAAGACAGGGCCCTATGGGCTTTCACCGTGGAACCTACTTGTCAATGTTAGATCCAATTAGTGTATCTCGGGTATCGTATAATAATTTAAGGAACCTACGGTAGTATCGCAGGCATCCGAGAAACAGAAAAGAACTAGATTATAGGTGGGTATCAACCAAAGAAAACCTCATCTTTGAATCAGCATGGGGTTCCTGTATCCCAAGTTATTATCCTCTCAGAATCCTAGGGGATCCTGAGTCAGTACATTTCTATTTGATATTGTAATCATGCAATCATTCATTAAGTTCAATCCTTGTTATACATTAGTTTGGATAGGCCATGTATAATTGAAACTATTCAATCATGTATTTATTAACCATTAAGGAATATTTAATTATTGAAGTTCACTCCTCTACATTCCATCAATATGGAATGGGGTGCTACAAACATGTAACCATTATTCAATCTCTTTTGATAAGGCCATGTTATGTACGTAGGTTACTTTTCATTCCACATTTCACATTTAAAAATCATTATAAAGTACTTTCCTTAGTTGGCTCAAGTGGTGATCATACAAAGTAAATGCCATTATGAAATTCTTATTAATAACAAGTCATTTAATACAAGAAGACTCCCCTTTAGGATGCTCAAGCAAGGGCACACCCAAACGATTTCTCAAACGTGCTAAAACACTAAAACCCAATTATGGAATAAACTTCAACTTAGGGCGGATTGAGTTGTGGGTGTAACCACTAAAAATTAATCACATATATGGAATGATCATAACCATACAAATCTATATTGTATAATTATGGAATGTAAATTTAAGAAACGACTTCCGATGAAATTGGTGGACCCCACACAAATATTCCAAAATAAAAACACATTAGGGATGAGTTATATGCCACCCACATTAATATTGTATGATTATTATCATCTGGTATCAAACATTTATTTTACTTAGATCATAGTAGATCTAAGGCAAGGTGAAAAATGCTCACATGAAGTTACATATGTCAAGAGAAATAGAGAAGGTGAACAGATAAAGAGGACTCGAGTACTTACCATTTCACATCCAATGTGAAAAAGGAAGCTCGATCAGATGTCGGATGAAGGATATCTCTTGATCCATATATTTGGAATTCAAAAATATCCAAAATGATAGAAAAAGGGGTTAATCCCACTAGTTCTCAGATTAGGGAAGAAGAGTTGGATTAATAAATCATTAAGGAAAACTGGAAATTTACCCAAAATTTTAGCTTGCACATGGTTTTCCCACACGGTTTGTCAAACCGTGTGCAAAACCATTCGAGACGGTTCTTCCCAAAAAATAAACATCATCCACAGGGTTTGATCAAACTGTGTGTAAGCCATACATGGTTACTTTGAAAAAATGGGTGTCTTCATGTTTAGGCCGCACGGACGTGCACTAACCATGCGAGGTGGCTATGTTTGGAAAAACCCAATCCACATGGTTTCCAAACCAGGCAGAATTCCATACGATTTACTATAAAATGTGTGAAAAGTCTATTTTCTACAATAATATGGGTTCTGGGCTCCGAACAAGCCTCATACACCATTGGAACCTTTACTAACCCATTAGGCATCCATATTAGGTTCAAAGTAAATATTTAGGCATAAAATTAAGGCATCTATACCTAAGTGAAAAAATGGGTTCTTAAAGAGTGGATCCGAAATTTATAATAATTGAAAATAGATAAGGACAAGGTTGATAAATCCTATATACTCTTATTTAAGAATAGGAAATTGTGATATTTGGAAACATTACCCCTCAATTTAACAATTATATAATATTAAACACTTATTAGAAGGACCATAATTTACTATGGTAACTAATTTTTACAACTGAAAATAAATTGGTCCTTATTAATTAATTTTAAAATTATCAATAGAAATTTAAAAACCATTTTAAAAGATTAAATTTTTTGAGATGGTAATTTCTTTAATAAAAGCGTGTTTAATGTAACAAAAATATTGTGTAGAAAATATTCTTTTGTGAGCATATAAAAATTACATTAAAATAATGATTATTAATGATACATATTATATTTAATGTTTAAAAATTAAATAAATACTTTTTTTGAATTTAAAATCAATCCAAAAATAAATGGATCATTAGAAGTACTTAACTAAAATAAAAATTTTTAGTTTTTTTATCATTTGAATAAAATAATAATTTTGTTTGAAAAGGTCAAGCATAGATTTCAAAATACAGTATATTAATTTTAAATTAATAATTTTACTCCATAAATGATTTTTTAGTGAAGAAAAAGGTTTCATATATATTTTAAGTCATGTTAATATGATAATTACATCATAAAAGTTATAGTATTTATAAAAAGAACACTTTCATTATTCACATAAAAATAAACTATTTAAAAAAGATGAAAGTTAAAGATAAGATAATATTGAAATGTTTTATTGAAAGATGAAGTTCATTTAATAAATCTCAAATTCTAAAACTTAGAAACATATATATATATATAATAAAATAAATACAATGTTTAAAAAACTTGTCTATTTATACCTGAATAAATAAATCATCAGTACTTAAAATTTTATAATTATTTATTCAATGTAATTAATTTATTTTACAAAAAAATACTTGAATTTCATCAATAAATTATTTTGAAACCATTATTTAAAATTAATAACTTTAATAAATAAGTTTAATTTATATAAAAAATATTTTAGAGTAAAAAATAGTATCAAAAATGAATCTATATCCTATATCTATTATAAAACTCTTTAAATAAAGAAATAGACACTAAAATGACATGGAGTTACAAGTTTCATCCAAATCATTTATTTCTAGAACCGTGTCATTTCGATGTTGTATCACTTAATTTTTTTAATACTACTACTTTCATTCTAAAAATTATAAGTGGTGAGTCAGATTCATTTGTTGAGTTCATCAAGTTATCTTGAGTATTTATAGTTATAATAAACCCAACAAATATATATGAATTTTTTTTCAAATATAAAACCTATCATATGAGCCCTAAATATTGTTGGGTCCTCAATGTTGTTGATTTTTTCATTATAGTTGACGTCGTATTTATCATCAAGGTTATATAAACTATTGATGTTGTAAACACCATTAACACCATTTATTTCATCAACACTATCAATGCTATCAACATGTTAATTTTATCAATGTTATTGAGGTAATATTATCTATTAACATATTTAAGCTTTTTGGAATACTCAATGTCATCAGAGTTATAAATGTCAATAGAGTTTTTGGGGATTCAATATTGTTGGGGTCATTTGGTTCCTTTTTGTCAGTGGAAATTTTAGTAACATTGGTACTATCATCATTTTCTAGGTCATTGAGTTCATTATTGTCTAATTTATCATCAGAGTCTCCCATTTTGCTATTGTTTTAGTTTCATTAGTGTTGTTGAATTTATTATGATCATCGTCTTTAATGATGTCATTAGATTAATTAGTTTCGTTATTCTCTTTAGTGTAATTATTGTTTTTGAGGTCTACTAGTCAAAAATCTATTTAAAATAACACACTTATGACCTTTTTTATTTATAACTGATGTAGTAAAATGGTTTTCATAGTCTTTAAATCGTTTATTAATTAATCAATGTAATATGTAATTACGCAATCATTAACATTAAATAATCTTGAGTCTATATTAAGAATTAATTCTATTTAATTTGATGAGATTTATATTTTATTATTTTAGAGAATTATGACATCACTCTTGCACAAATAAATATTACAAAATAAAGTGAGAATTTTAATTTAATATTTATTCCTCAACCAAAACAAAACAATTGTGCTATTAGAATTTTTAAATTCATGAAAAATCATCAAAATGTTTACCGTGAAATCATCCTTGAATAAACTCATCCATAAAAATCTATTCAAAAACATTTTTAAATTTGGGATGATCTTAAAAATCACACTAATAGACATACAAAAAAAGAGAATGAAATTGTTAATTCGTTAGTGGTCATAAAAGTTTTCCTTTTATAAATAAATTTTCAGGTCAAATTAAATATTTTCATTAACCAGAAAGAAACACCCCAATGAAAAAATTTTCATAAAACCTTTCATATAAATATAAAAGGGAAAAATAAAACTTATAAATGAGTGTTTTCAATCATGATAACTCATATAACTTTTTTTAAAAATTTATACATTTTACCCTTCATAAGGAGCATATAATTTCCTTATAAGATAATCTCATTATCTTACCATGTTAACTCATAATATTTCTATAAAACCCAAAATCAAGAATAGATAAATTTCATAGGTAACTTGGGACATCATTTACATATCACATGTATAATTAATCTAATAAATATAATAACCAATACAATAAAATTCCTAACCTAATGCATTGAAGTGCTATCTGGTCACACCAATATTAGAAGTTATATTGGGATCACCAATCATAATATACACTGTGAAACTACCATATTATGAATAATTTTTTTTATATTGCACCATTTCATCTTAAATCCGTTGAAAATCACTTTCAACCCCATATAAAAAATACTTCTAAACAGTAAAATACCCTATCCATTAGAAAAAATTTCAATAAAAAATACACTAAAAATGGGAAGTGTATGTATTATTTAATGAAAAAATCAAATCATATGAATTAATTGAAACATAAAATAATAGTTATAGTGGTGGGAACAATCATTTTCTCCATATACATTAAAATAGAACATCCCATTTATCTTTTGTAAAGAAAATCCAAACAATATATAAAATGATTCTTCTTGAAAACCATTGAATGAAAAAAAAAATTTCCTTAATAATTATTTTATGTTCATATAAATACATTAATAATATAATTTAAAAATATGGACATGGACGTAAAAAAGTTGTAAGTGAGACTTTAAAATAGGATTTTAAAAGAAAGTCTCTTACTCTGAGTCTAACTCATAATATAAGTTCTTTATCTTCATAAAGAAAATAATAATAATAATTTTATTTTTTAATAATACTTTTATTGTTTATTATTATATTTATTTTATATAATATCATATAATACACAATGACATAATCAATTAAGATTGTGTCTAATGTTTTGACGATATGCGGCTCCTGTTTCATAAATGACATAGGTATGATGATAATGGTCAATGAGGACATTTTCAAATCATCTACATAATAATAATAAGGAAATAAATATATTTTTATACATAAATTATAATTTTAATAAGAACCATCAATTATAGATATGAAAAATGAGATATTTAAAATTTATGGAGACAATACGTTATATGTACGCAAGAGAGACAGTTCTATTTTTCAATGATCATTATGTAAAGAATAAAGGTGGTATTATATCTTCTAATAATGATAATTATATCCTGAAAATAATATTACTTATTTATAAATACTTATATATATCATCAATTTTTATGTCATGATGAAAGATGAATCACATCTTTTCATGGAGGTGCTAGTCTACACATACACAAGAACGAAACTATCAAATTTATTTACTGGAAAGTAATAAAAATAGATGAAATATTAATTCTAAATAGTTATAAATATTTAAATAATATATTTTACATACCTTAGGTTCATAATTAGAACCTTATCTAATGGTAGGTGGTGTAAAACAAATTACATTAGTTCATGAGGTGGTAGTCCACTATACACATGAACAATTATTTCATTTCCCATTTGATGGGAGAGGAGGTGGATATAGATTACTACATTAACATAATAAAATATAATTTTATGGAATATTTTGGTTTTAGTTTTTTTTATCGTTTTTGAAGAAGGTTTGAATGTTTCAAAATATGATGAAAATGAAAGTGCCTGATTAATATCTATACCTCTTCTATTGACAACCTCGTAAATGTTACACTATTGTCATTCCTAGGTTATTTTTTTGATCAAAAAAGGATACTAAGATGTGAGGAGGTATGTTAGGAAAGTATTATTATAATAACTTTATGAACCAAATGGTTATTTAAGTGTGAAGAAATGATATTAAGAGGTTTCCTTTTATAAGTGAGTAGAGGGGCACTATTGAAATTTTTGAAATTATTAAATAAATTAAAATTAATATTCATATTAGAATAACTAAAAATTATAATATTATAATATAAGAAAATTTTTAGTTTAAATACAGTCATATAACAAAAATTAAACATGTTTTGGTGATTTATCAGATTTACCTATTTGTTTAAACATGTTTAAACCATTTTTTACAATTACATGATAACAATGTTTTTAATTTATATAGGTCAATATATTAACCATAAAAGAAAAAATTCTTGATAAATAGATCATGATTGATATTTTAAACCATATTTCAATGAATTGAATGAACATATGATTTTTTTTGAGTTTTACATCATTCAATAAAATATTATTTATTCTATAATAACATTAATGTCTATTTTTTGACAATTCATTTATTTTGACATTCAAAACATCCAAAAAATGAAATTATAATATAATAAATTAAAATATTTATTATATTTCATTTTATTCTAATATAAATGTGTAAAATAAATAAATCATTCATACCTTAATACTTTTAACATTTAAAAAATGATTTATTTTATTTTTCTAATAATTGAATTAATAGTGTATCATCATTGTGTTTTAATTTAATGTAATTATTTTACACAAATAATTAGAAAAAAATATTATTATATATAAAAATAATTTATTTTTAAAATTCATATTTGTATTTTAACATAAATTATTTTATCCTGATTTAAAAAAATTGTAGATAATAAAACAACGAAAGTGGCATTTTTTACTTTCCTTTATATGAAATTATATAAAAGTTTAAATCATGGAATAATGGTGGAAATTTTTCATATATTCTATTTTTTGATGATTATGGATGAGTTATACTAAAAAACTAAAATTAATTCTTGTTTTATGAATACTTTATAGTCCTTATCACATTATTTTTACCAGTAATTAACTCATTTAACCATTTTTTTGGTAATATAATTTAATATGATTACTAATAATAATCACTAAAAATAAAAAGGTAAATATTAAAAAAAATTATTTCCAATATGAAATCAATTTATAATTATTCACAACAGTTAATAAGTATAATTTAAATTGTAATTAATCCCAAAAAATGTTATGAAAAACAGTTTCTCTGATTTTTATTATGTACAAAAAATATTTTGTTCTAAATTCAAGTATAGAAATAATTCCCAATAAAATAATTAGATTTTTTAATAAATAATAGACTAATAATTTTTTAAAACAATTAAAAAATGTAAATTTTCATTATAGATACTTTAAAATAAAATAAAATATTTAATTTTTTTTATTTTATACTATTCAATGAAAAATAAATCTTTTTAGAAAAATATCAAAATTTCACCTAAATAAAACTTTAATATGATGATAAAAAATTTATTTACATTTCAAAAAATAATTTTTTTTAAATTTTTCTTCAATTAATTATAATATTTTATCACAAAACCAACAAAATCCATTTTTTAAGAAAACATATTTCTGGTGGATTAAATAATATTACTAAAAATTGAGTGATTCTTTCCTAAGAATTAATATAAAAATCAATGTATTTATTCCATTTATATATATTAAATAATTCAGTTAATTTTATTCTTTCATAACAATTCAATATATGTGTTACAAACTATTATATTTAAATAATAATTTCATAGTTTGGTTAGGATCAGTGTTGTGTGTCACATAAGATATTTAAAATTGTTTTGTTTGTAAAATCATGGGGTTTAACATTTTCACCCTTTAATAGATTGTAAACTAAAAAATTAATCTTGATCTTGATAATCAAAGGATTTCTATATGAAAATACCATTTATGAAATCCAAAATTATAATAGTGGTTAATAAAAGTTTCTTATAAAATAGGGAAAATGAAATAAAAAGTTATCTAAAAAACACAAAACTAAGTTCCCAAATAAGAATTAATTAGTGGGAAGAAAAAATATAGACAAGGAAGAAAATAATAATGTCCAAATAATGGTAGAGAGTTTTAAAGGTCATTAACCATAGGAAAGTGAATGATCATTAGATAGTAAACAGCTACAGAACTAAAAACAAAAGAGATGAGAAAATACCATCGATTCATCCGAAATAAAGGTAATACGATAAATGTTTTTAAAAATAAATTTCCCAGGCATGAGAAATCCCCTTTATATCTAGCCTATGAACATATTAAAATATAATTGATAAGTATAATTTCATCCTTTAATCAATTTCTACAATAATTTATTCTTTTTCTCCAAAATAAGAGTATTAAAAATAATTTGTTTTATCTCTAAATGACAAAAATAAACTTATAAAAGATCACATAATCCACAAAAGGATAATAATTTTTTGCCTCTATCAGTTTAAAATAACCAAAACAAAAATGATCATTAAAGGGTATGCTAATTCCCCAAAATAATACACCTTAATATTATGAAATTTAACATTAATCTCCAAAGACATAGAAATAACACTTAATGATAAACATTATATATATCCTCAAAATTATCCCAAATATTCCCAAACATGTTTGTAACCCAAAAATTAGAAGGATTTTTCATAATTTATTCTGAGAGAAATTTAACATTTATCTTCAAATAACAGTAATCACTCTTAATGTTTGATAACAAAAAATGTATATGACATTTTCATATAACATCCGTAAAATTCTAACAATTTTCATAAATGAAATGATTCACCCTGAAGACACATTTAAATCATATACACTTCCAAAATACAATTCATCCTTTAATCCTCAAATGTAATCCCATGTGGTTTTTTTACCCTAATCATGTAATGTTACCAAAAAATATAGTGATATTTTTACAAAATAACGTTAATTACATAATCACAAATAATGTTTTAGTCTCATAGTTATATATAGAATAAAACATATGTTCCAAAATCAACATAATAATAAATTTTAATGGCATACTAACTATGACATCATATAGGCTAGTAGTAGGTGATACACTCTTTTCTCTAATAGGTTGGGGTTCCAGCATTGTGGCATTACCAGAAGTGATGATTTTTCTTTTTTACTGAAACTATATTTATATAATTTTTATAACATTCAAAAAACATAATTAATATCCTTAAATATATCATTAAGTATAAAATCAAATCTAAAAATCAATGTTTTTTTATATAGAAATTTTTTTCTAAAAAAAAAATAATCTTAATGGACTTTCATCAAGAACATATTAACTCAAATATTTAAATATCCATTTATCATATGTCGTTGAATTAGCACCACCATAAATTATCATCTACATGCTAAATAATGTTTCATTATCCTTATAATATTTAGAATATATCAGAAGATCATTTATAAACATATCCTTCATTAAAATTATTTCTTAATCCTTTAAACCTGATTTTTCATCTTATTAGATGATATTAAATATTCCCTTATGATTCAATAATATCAAATCAAACATGATTATTACAGATAAAATTATAAAATAAGTTGTACTTTAAATCTAGACATCAAGGTATTCCTTTGTGCTGTTGATATCCCCATTATCTTCTATAATAAAGTAAATATATCCAAAAAATATATAATCATGTCATTGGGGTTATTTCTATTTCCAAATAAGATTTATGAGTTTATATTTTGAAATAAAAAAAAATAAATTCCATGATACCATTAAATTTTAGATAAATGAAAATGTATAAGGTAGATAAAATTGTTTCTTAATAGTGATTTTGATGTTTGAAATGTTTTTAAAACAATTTGAGCATGTTTTTCCTTAATAGTGGTGATTAAATCATCTAGATCAAATAAAAATATTGTGTGGGATCCTTTTCCTTTCAAATTGTTAAATTATATTTAAACAATATAAAATAACAACATTAAAACCTGAAATGAATTATTTCAAGTTTTAATAAAATTTTTCCTTATAATGTTAATACCTATAGAATATATATAATACTTTTACCATATAATCCTTAAAAACAACCTTAATAAAATCAATATTAAATTAATTTCTAACCATAATGGTTATCTTATATGTTTCTTATTACATCCTAAAAAATGTTACAACATTATTCAAAACTTAATCTTCATGTTAAACCTATGTGTCCCATATAACTCAAAAAAATAAAAATTATCCCAAAATATTATTAATCTTCTTAAAATACCATCACATAAAACCTCAAAAGGATTTTTTTAATCCATTAAACACAACCTAATATTTAATTTTATGTGAGGGATTCATTCCATTACATTTTCAGATCTTTATAGCTCATAGTTATAAATAATTTGTATATATTCCTTACAAAAAAATTATATTACATCACTAAGTATACACTTCTTCTTTGTATCCATTTATTCCACAATAAAACTTTTGAGATATACAAATTTTTCTTTTTCCTAACACATCTTCAAAATTTTAGTCTTGAGTTACTCATTTTCCCTAATAATTATTAAAAACCTGTTAATTTTTTTTAAATGTTGTATGATCATAAAAATATTAGTAAGGTACATATTAAAAAGGATAAGGAAACTGTTAGTCCATGAATACATATAAAACTTTTACTTTTTACAAATAAACATTAGGATGAAAATAAACATTTTATTATACAATAAATCATGTTATCTACCCAAATATTTCATAAACATTATCACAAGAAATCCTAAGGTCTATGTAAACCCCATAAGGGATTCATTGAATTTATGAAGACTCATAAATTTTTTAATAAATTGATACATTTCCCTAGTAATAAGATTAGTGTAATTACCTTTAAAAATAATCTTATTATCTTACCTTTGGATGTTATAATATTTCTATAATAACCTATCTAAATAATAATTAAATTATTAAATTAACTTGGAACATATTTTTCATATAACTCTTACAATCAATCTTCCAAATGGAATAACAAATATGGTCTACTTCTATAATAAATGCATTAGAGATATATATGGGAACACCCATCATATAAGATATATTAGGCTCACCCATAATAATAATAAAATTCAAAGTAAAATACAATAAGAAAACATTTTAAGCTTACACCATTCATAAAACATTTAAAAACTCTTTTAAACCCATATGCACAAGACTTATGGATATTGAAATACCCATTACTTTTAAAACACCATTTTCAAAACCAAAATAACCAGAAAAACAATAAATATATTTTTTATTTAAAGAAAACATAAAATCATGTACATGAATCAAAATATGATATAATATTTATGGGGGAGGGAAAATTATTTGGCATCATATATTTAAAAAATATAACATTCCTTTTATCTTTTGTAATGAATGTGAAAAAATTCATAGATAAAATATTCCTTTTTAAAAACAATGAAATTATTTTAAAAGATACATGATATTTAATTACTAATTATTGTATTTATATATCGATAAATTAATATTTTTTATAAAACATGACATGGAAGAAACAAAGTTTAAAAAGAGACTTCTAAAGAGGGGTTTTAAAAGAGATTCCCATACCTTGAGTCAGATTCATCAAGTGTGTTCCGTATTTTTTTGCATTAAAAAATTATTAACTTTATTAACTTTATTAAATACCCATTTAATTTTCCTTATTACCCTTTTTATTATCATCATATAAAATTACTTGATCAATTCTGTTCACATTGTATGTTTTTATGACATTCGACTCATGTGTCAAAAATTTCTTTAGTTGGTTGACAATGGTCAATAAGGTCATTATTCCATCATGTAAAGAATTATAATCTAGAAATAATTATCATTATTATACATCAATTATACATTTAAAACTAACAATGAATGATGGTTATGAAATTTCAAATATCTTATACTACTGGAGATGGTATTTCATACAAACACAAGAGTAATGTTTCTATATTTCAACAATCTTTATTGAAACAAGGTACACAATTTTTTTCATTACAAAATTATCATTATATCATAAATAAAATATTTATTATTTAAATAAATAAATAATTTAATATAATCTATGTAATATAGCCATGAAAGTTGATTCACATCACTTTGTAGAGGTGGTAGTCCACACAAATGCATTCAAATTGTTAACATTTTTCTGTGAAATATTTTTTAAAAACAAATATATGACATATTACTCCTCCAAAATGATAAATAAATCATGAATATGTTATATAAATTTTAAATTCATCATTACAATGAATCATAATAGGAGGTTATCGGAAATGAATTACATTAGTTCACGAGAGGGATGTCCTCCGTGCACACGAATGATGATTTTGTTTCCCATTGGATTGGAGTAGAGGTGGATGTAGGTTATTCCATTAAAATAATAACATATCAATATATGGGGGATAATTTTTTTTATTTAATAATGTTTTACGATATTTTTAAGGACATATAATAAATTAATAAAATGAAAATTCCTGATTAAGTATTATATATCTTATTTTGACAGTCACTTAAGGTTTACATGAAATGATTTCCTAGTATGATTTTCTGATTAAACCATGTCCTATAAGATTTGGAGAGGGATTTTAGAAAGGTATTTTGATAGTTATTGTATGAATCAAATTGATTTTTATGTGTGAATAATAGAGTTATATTTTATAAGAGATGGTAGAGGCAATACTGCAATTTCTTAAAATCACAAATTTATATAACTTAATTTTTATCAAATAAATAAATTTACAAGTTTATGTGATGTTTTAAAAATTTTATTATTATTTTAACCCATGTTAACCATTTCTAAAGATTACAGTGATAATAATTTTTTTAATTTTTAGGGGTTAATATAGTTACTATAAATATAAAATTGAAAAATAAATATACCATGTTTGATATTTTAAACCAAATCTTAATAAATCAGCTGAATATTGGATTTTTTAATTTATATGTGAATTAAATAAATATCATTTTTTATACTAAGAAATTTTAGGAACTGGGAAAGTCCAGTGCCAATTTTTATTAAAGAAAAAGAAACATAAATTTTGGGTGATATAAGGGGTTTTACAAACACAAGAATGAATCTCAGCCCACATGTCAGCATCTACCATTGCGGTATAATAATCTGCAGCCCTGAAGGACCACATCATGATTGAGTATATGATTCCTCCTTTAGACAAGGCATCCACTTCCTAGTTTTCTTCCCGGTTGGAAAGTAACAATATTATCGTGTGGTGACTTATATCATGGAGGAATTAAATACAATATGGTTGGATCTTATATAAAACAATCATTGATCTATTACTAAGGGATTCCACATATAGATTATAATATAACTCAATCCATTATTGGATATATTGATCGTAAATAACATTTTTGATAGTATAAATCACGCCCTAAATCTCAGATTTGTAAGAACGACCAATTCCAATATAGTGAAAAAGAAACCTTTAACAAACCCATGATGAATTCAGAAAATACCTCCCATTCCTGATTGACCCGAAACACTAGATTATGCACTAAATTATTATAAAATAACATTAATATCAATTTAGAAATGTTTTATTTAATTTTAATTTTGAAACTACAAGGAAATAATTGAATTGAAATATAATTCTTTGACACCCTCTAATATATCATTTTTATATAAAAAATAAATCAAATAAAATAAATTTGAAAATTTTAAAAATCATTTAATTTATTTTTCAGTTAATTTAGTAAAAATTGTCTCTCCATTGCATAGTTATTTAATCTTATTATTTCACCACGAAAAATGAAAAATAAATTACCATGATAAATATAAAGAATTTATATTTCAAATGAATATTTAAAAATAAATATATTTTTTTAATCCCTAGGTTTAAAATTAGAGATAACAAAATAAGGCGAATGAAATTTTGAAATTTTCATTATATAAAATAATAAAAAAGTCCAAATCATGGAAAAATGGAAAAAAGGTCATATATTAAAATTTTTTATGATTATGTATGGTATATTTTCATATAATAAAAATAAGGAAACTTCTAGGGTCACTTGATAATCCTAATCACATTATTTTTACCCTTAATTAACACATCATACCTTTATCGTGGTAAGAAAATTTACTATAATTACTATTCATAATGACTAAAAATAAAAGATATATATTTAAAAAAACTGGGACTCATAATTCAAAATATTTAATCCATTGGTCAATATTTAAAAAAATATGTGAAAGAATTTAATTTCATATTATTCCCACAAAACTCAAGAGAAAAAACTTTTCTTTTCTTCAGAAAAATGCATTTTAAGTTCAAAAATGTTTTTATACAATATTTAAGGATAAAATTAATTCTATATAATATAATTGGTTTATTTTTTATTCAAAAATTTTAATGAAATTTTAGAAATAATTAGAAATATAATTTTAATTAATAAACAATTTAATACAAAATACTATTTTCAATAAAAAATAGTATTTTTCTCAATTCATTGAAAAATCAAACATTTCTAAAAAATTTCAAAATTTAACCATGAGATATTTTGATATAATGATTTAAAACATGTTTTTATTTTTTTTTTCAAATAAAATTTATAAATTAATAAGATATTAATTGAAATTTTTTTATAAATATAATAATTAAAACCAATTTTTTAAGAAAACATTTTTTCATGAAGAAAAAGATTTCACTAAATAGTGAGGGATTATTACCAAAGAATAAATAAATAAATTTTAATGTATTTAGGATTTTATAAGTTTTTCATAATTTATTTAAACATATTTAAATAATAATATTTAATTATTTTTTTAGGATTAGTTTTGCGTGTCGTATATGCTATTGAACAAAATTTTATTTTTGAAATATTATAAAATTATATAAAAAATATATCATATATGTTATTAATTTAATAAACTATGTAAAATAACCATTATGAACATCATTTATTTAAATAACTAATAGTGAGAGTCATTAAAAAAATTATGTTTTCGAGCAGGACAATTAATTTCATTTCACTGGATAAATATATCTTGAATTTTTCACTTGAATGAAGAGCTGACTCAAAATTCCACAAATTCATAGCTATTATTCTTCTAACACCCATCATGAATAATTTTTTGTCATTTATTGCATCTTCATATAATTAATCTACCTCTGTTTTATCTTACATACAATATCTCACATTTTTTAAAATAATTTTCATTTTTTTACATTGTTGAATTTTTCAAATCATATAGAAAAATAGTGTTTATTTTTATGGTTCATTATATTATTTTTAGTCACTGATAACCTTGAAGCCAGATGACATAATATAAAAATTTAAATTAATTTGATATTAGGTTTAAACCGTGATGAACTTTTTTTTTTTGATATTCATGTGTAGTAAACATTGATTTTTTCTACTTTATTTGAATTTCATTATATTTATTTCACTTGTATCATTTGATGAAGAATAAAATTTTAGGGTATAGTTTGTTTTCTAGACTTTAACATTTATGTAAATGGTATTTATTTAGAATTATATTAGTGTAATCATTGGGTGTCTATTATATAATTTTAATGTTATTATTATGAATTGTATTTTAATTTACATACATGATTCCTTTATTTGGTTTCTAATTTTATAAATTTTTTATAACATAATTTATAATAAGTTATTATATTTTACAAAATTATGTTTTTCAAAATAAAAATTTCATTATTAAATATCTTATATTATCTGAAATAAATATTTTTTTGATAAGGAATATATATTCTATGTGTTTTGAAAATTAATTTTTCATATTAATCATTATTATTATTTTTATATATAGTTTTATTAAATAATAGGAAATTTAATTTCTCAAAAAAATGTTGGATAATGTTTAGTGGGCCCTATAACATATAAATAGTGTTTTGTTTTAAAAAATATATAATTTATTTATTTTTAATACTATGTTACAAAATTAATTTCTTTTAATTATTGGTATTTATATTTTAAATATTAATATAATTTTTCATTGATATTTATTAATATAAATATAAATATAAATTTTGATATAAAATAACAAATATTTAAGACTTGAAATCTGTTAAAGATGTTAATGTATCATAGTTGAAATATTATGTGATTGACATGCGATTAATATGATGAATGGATGTATTTATTTTTTAAATTTCTAAATAAAATATTCTAAACACTACCATTTCTTTTATCCATAATTGAAATGTTTGGAATTGAGAAAGCTACAAATTAGAGAGATCAAAGATCATTTATTTTTCAATGGGTTTGAATTGAGTTATAGTCATTTTATTTGGTATGGTAATATTGGATTGAATTCAATATCTAATGATGATATATATTTTCAAAATGGATGTTCTAATAAAATTAAATAAATGATTCACGATATTGATGTGGAGGAAATTGAGACAACAACTTTAGTTGTATGATTATATGGTGATGTGAAAAACCAATTTTATCTATATTGTTCATAATTCTCAATATTATCATCAGTGTTAACGTTGGTGCGCATGAAAGCAAGAAATGGATTGAGTGGAAAAAGATCTAAAAAATTTATATAACTTTTAAAGGAAAACTACCTGAATTAAATAATCTTCCATATTCAAATTAAAATTAAAAAAAATATTATGTCTGATGTAATTGGGGTACAATAGTATACACACCTATCTGAATGATTGGGTATTATATTTTAAGGAATATGAATGTCCTTAAAATAATCCTAAATGTTGGAAATCATGATATAATTTTAATGAAATTGCCAAATTTTGATTCATAAATTATATAATGTATAAGAATCATTCTAATGAAATTTAGTGTGATCTTTAAATTAAACATATGAAATGTATATTTGAATTTTTAAATGATGTAAAAATGTTACGATAAAATGAATATGAGTGAATATATGGTGGAAAGCTATGTCATCAAGAGAATTGTTTATGATGGAATAAAATTGATCAATAATTTCCTATTGTCAAAAATAATGTTATAAATACCATATTTAATATATTCATAGAGAGAGTGAATCCATATCATATACTTATTGAAAATCCTACTCATTTTCCCATTTTATTGGAAATTTCTAATTTATCACCTTAATGTTGTATACGGTGGAAATATATCATGTTGAGCTTAATAATTTTTGGGAAAAAATAGGCTATAAATTATATTTATATTTACTTGTCACCATTAATTAACTATCTAAAATTCTTATATAATGAATGTATTAAATTGTATGAGAATTATAAAAAATAATATTCTCAATTTCATGTGTTAATTTTTTTCTCTAAAATAACTTCCAAATATATTGACATTCAGTTGGATATAGTTATAAATTGTATAAAGCATGAACAATTTATGAAGAAGAGAGCTAATTTTATAGAGTACAATATGGGAGGAAAAATATAAACATAGGTCATCATATGTTTTTGTATATGGATAACTCTAATAAAATATTAAAAAATAAATTAAATAGATCAGAAGAATTATATATATTGAAAAATAATTTATTAATTTAAAAATATTTTGATATGGTGAAAAACATTGATTTTATATTTGTGAATAAAAAAATATCAGGTAAAGATAAAATATATGGAAGAACGATCAATATTTTTGAGGTTCTATATTAGAGATATACTATGATCAAAAGTAACATTGATGTGATGCATGTTGTGAATAATATCAATGAATGTTAGATTGAAACACAGTAAAATATTAATGGAAAGATAATGTATAGTTAAAATATAAGATTGGATATATTGTGAATGAGAATATGTTTGGAGTTAGATACCACTCCTAAAAGAAAATAAATATACATGCCTTCACCATGTTATAAATTTTCAAAGAGAATGAAAATAATGTTGTATTAGTGCCTCCATGGTATCAAAGTTCTATATGGTTATTCATCAAATGTAAATAAATTATCACTAAATTATTTAAATTTAATAGGAATTAAATATAATGATTATCAATAGTCCTTGTTCTCTAAATTGTATGAAATACTAATTATACAATTTAGATTGACTATCAAAATGTTTATTATTTAATGAATTCAATTTTTAATAATTTTTTGGATCTAAATTCATTAAACAATTTGGAGAATAATGAAGTGTATATAATTTTTCAACTAAATATGTACATTCCACCATCATTTTTTTGATATCATTGTGCATTTAATGGTTTATTGGGTATAAGAAATAAAATTTCACAGTCACATATATCTATATTTATGTATACTTTTGAAATTTATTTAAATATATTTTATGGGAACGTTAAGAATCCATATATCTTATAGCCTCTAATTTTTTGAAGTATATATATGAGTGGGTATCAGAGTTTTGTAGAGACTAATTTTTGTATTGGTTCATATCATTTTCCTATATCCAACCATGAATAAGTTAGTTTTGGGGGAAAGGATATCTATGGATTAAAAATAAAATCATTAGATAGTGACAAAATAAAGTTGGCATAATGATAGATCTTGAATGAAATAGATGATGCTCATCGATATATAAAATAACTTATTTAATTGGAAAAATAATGTTCATCGAAAGAATTAATTTTTGTAGGTATTGAATGAGGATAAAAAAATTACAAATATTAAAGATACCATTCATGGAATATGAGATGCATAAAAAACATTGAGTTGGTTAGCTGGTGACCGATTTCTATATGTGATAGTGTTGTCTAGGTATGACATTAATGGATATAAATTTCATACTAAATACTAGGAAAAGATAAGTGCAGTTCATAATAGCAGTGTATTGGGGTTTCTAAAATAATTCATTTTTAAAGTGAAAAAGAAAAAATATATTTGTGTAATGTTTGTATTTCAGGGTTATTGAGGAAAAATGGAAGATTGATTACCTTACATTTTGAGATCGTGTGTTCAAATAAAAATGGGGTTTTGGTAAAGAAATAGAGTTAAATTTGATGATTTCTGTATAGAACCAGAAAACGTGAATATATTTGAATATATATTTCCCTTTAATCATAGTAACACATAAAAAAATTCCATGTTCTTGATCAATCAAATGAGTTATAGTCTATCATTTTCTAAGGAATGTAATAGTATATTGTAAATTAAAAACCTGATGATGATGATTAATTATTTTATTTCCCCACTTATATTGAATGATCATCATAGTATAATTATGACCTTGTTGTTGATATGGTTTTTGATATACAAAAATATAATAAAAAAAGAATATATTGAAAACAAGACTTTATTAATCTCTTAATATTCCTAGAATTATATTTAATTATTTCACGTTTATATTTATTAATTTCTAAAAATATTTGATCTATAATTTTTTTTAATTTTTTTATATTTAATTTTTTGTTTCAAAAATAATAATTTTTCTAGTGTAGTTTAGTATTTTTATTTTTCTAAATATTCAATTTTATATGTAACTATTAGATTTTTATACTTTTTATCTCAATTTTTGTTTTTTCTATATATTTCATTTTATGTTACATAAAGGTTGTTAGTATTCTTTTAGAATTGTTTTTAAATACTCTAAAAACATATTAAATAACCATCTATGTTTTTTGGATTTTTTTGTTAATTTTTTTTTAATTTTTATTCAATTTAATAGCTAATGTTTTAGTTTTTGTAGTCTTTTTCAGATTTTTTCTTCAACCAATATCATTTTTATATCAAAATTGGTATCAATTTATTTCACTTTAGATAAATACATTACTGAGTGTGAACATAATTTTTTTTAGTTTAGTTTTGTTCTATTTGGAGATTTTTCAATTTAGTTTAATTTTACACGTAGTAGTAGGATTTAAATAGTATTTTACTAATTTTTTTTCAATTTAATTTATATGATAATGTTATATCAAATATTAAAGTAACCTAGATCTTATTGAGATGTCCCTATATAGAATTCTACCAAGGATCCACCTTAGTCCTATGGACACGAGTCTTATACTTCTACATCGAAAGATAAGGCCTTTATGTTTGTTTAACATGGCATCAAAGGTTTACCTAAATTACCACAAACAGATATCTAGGAGCAAAGGTTATCTATTTAGTTTTATGGAAATTGTAATCCTAGGGTTCAAAATTATAAATAATTTTGGTTTTATACTTCTATAAACTTTTTATAAAAAGTAAGAATTTTGATTTCTAATTGGTTAAGTGTCAACTGGATAATAATAGTTCTACTATGGGGGCTATTCTGGTAACCTAAATATTTAGTATTTTATTTTTTATGGAATTGTTTAGTATTATAGATATTTTTTCATTATCATTAGATTGCATATGATCTACAAGACATGGAAGAAGTTTTGAGATAATGTTTACCTTTTAATGTTAGGATATGGAGAGATTTTAAATCAACTCTAACTACAAATTTTATTTTTTGGTGAAAGGGAAAATTAAACTACATATGTGATATATGATTTACTATATAGATATACATGGAATAAATTTCATGAATGTAGATCAAAAGAATCATTTTTTGTAAGTTTAATTAAAACTTTTTGAATTATATTTTGTATAATCATGTTAATTATTTGTTTTCTTTAATAAATATAAATTTTAGAGATATAAAAAGGATAATCAATTGAGGAACGAATACCTTATACATTATCTTATAGTGGGTTTTTATTACTAGAAGAAAAAATGATTCCTGAAAAATTTGAAAAATTGACTTCTAAGAATTCATGCTTAGTAGATATTCCCCCAACCCCCATAATGACATAAAAATGGAAAAAGGGCTTGGATGAATGATAGGAGAACACATCTAATGGATTAATTGAAGACTATACATAACCAACTAAACGTTTGAATAATATTTGTTTCCAGAATTTGTGTGTTATTTTATTTTGTACTCAATAAAACTATATCCTTTAAATAAATGAAGTGAATATAATTAAAATTATACTATTGTGTTTCAACCTTTATATAACTATTGGTCAATATTTACCATGGAAACTACAGTCTTAACATTATGATTATTGTTTAAAAATAAAAATGATCATGGTTAACTAATATATAATGTAGAGTTGATGGCCTCATCTTGTATACTCGTGCCATACGAAGCACATATGTCAGATCTTGGGAAGGAGGTTTCATCACTGGGATTTTATCTAGACTATCCCAAGCCAAACATCAACATTTTAAGGTTGAACATAATCACTTATTGGAGAAGTTCAAGTTGATAGAAATCACCACTTGAGCAATTTTGTCCAAGCCACCCAAAGATTCTATCACTATAGAACACCTTACTCTTAGGTCCTATGAAGGTGTTATAAGAGGTTATGTAACGAGGACTTAGTTACTTTGTATAAACCTTCTGTATAAATAAAATTGTTATTTATTATTATGGTAAAATTTATGAATTTGAAATATCTAGACAAATATAGGATGAATTTATAGAAGTTCCATATTATTGAAGAATATTAGAAAAAATGTATTTTAGAATATTTTTCATACTTTAAATAATTAATAATGTGAAATGATTTTCAAAAAATGGCATTCTATAGTTCTGATCAGTATGAAATTTAGATTCTAAAAAGATCAACTTAACTTTTGGTGAATAGTAAATTTATAATAGTAAATATACCCTTATTAATATTAATGTAACCAATGGAATAGTAACCTCACATAATAAAGTATAATTATAATTTAGACATCTATATTTGGTAATGACATAGAATAGCATATGTAAATAACTATTTCGGAAATTATTAAATAAGTATTAGTAATTTTCCATGTAAATAGTGTTTTACATAAAAAATAAATATCTCATAATTAGAAAATTATTTTCATAAAAAAGAGTTCATTTTTTAATTTAGATAATCAATATTAGTTATGGGTGAATTTATGACATTTTTATAAAATGTTTTGTTATTCAGTGAATAGTAAAAATACAGTTTTGAGTTTCTGTGCATATAATGACATCATTAATGATGTAATCATGATTTAATAATTATGGTTGACTTGTTTATAGTAAGATATTTTATGAGTTTTCCCAATTGGGCATACCATGGGAAATCCCATATGTTTGTAAATACCATTAATGAGGTGTCCCTTGGAAATTAATAAAATATTCTCCCATTTTGGCTATAACTTTCAGCCCATTACTTCATTCCATTCATTAATAATTTCTATTCAACGAAACTATTCTATTTTTACCTCTTAATTAGTCCTCCCAATGTTCCCTCAGGCTCCCAATGTCCCAACCATCATTTTTTTGAAGTTACTCTTCAAGGTATGCGAACCTTTCACCCTCCTCTTTTAGTCAACACTTCTTATATGTTATGTATTTGAATTTATATTTTCATATTTTGGGGTATGATATTGTATATCCATATTACTGTTCTATTTATTTCTATATGATGAGATAACCTTTTTTCTATCATCAATTCATTTTCTCAATTTTTAAGTGACACTGTTAGGCTGCCAAATTTTCATAAAAGAAATCACATATTCTCTTTTCTTTAATGTTTTCTTTTTCATGTGGTATTTTATTCAAATATCCGTACCCTAATATTATTTACATTTTATTATATAGCTATATTATATTATATGTTTTTTATGAGTGTTTTACCCTCATCCCCTCTTTTTTTATTATTTTTTAAAACCATGTTGTATAGCCATTATGCTACTGAATTTTCATCTAAAAAACTCTCTAATTTTCTAAAGAAATTATCCTATTTTATTTATGTTAATATCCAAAACTATTTCATTTATAGGGGTATTAATCAGGATATAATAATGTTATATTTGATTCTGTAATTGACATACATAAAACTCTCATTACAATTCTACAAGTTATAAATGATATAATGATCTTGTTTTTAAGAACTTTTTAAAAACAAAATGATGTTGACATGAAAACCATTACTTTTATTCTCTTTCGGATATTTAGGATATTTAAGATTACTATCTATGTGGATCATATGAAAATAAATCCATATTAAGGATGCACCATGATAGAGCTACGATGAATTGGGTAAAGAATTTAATCTCTAGAGATGATATGTTTTATGATACCGTGGTGAATAACATTGGAAATGTTTACGACACCTTGGGGATGGAACATGGTGATATGTTCATGAATTTCTAAATTAAATTTTGTATCCACATATTAAAGTTATGTTTCAAGTTATTATTATTATGATATGACTCTTTATCTACATTTTCTTACTGATATCACACATGTTCACATGTAAACTGCTTCACTTTCTTTCCTCACTGGGCCTTATGCTCAACCTTTCCTTTGATGTATGTCTTCAGGTTATGAGATGCAGTAATTGTACATAGGATGAAATTTTCAAGAAGCTTCTCAAGGATATTTAAAATAATTTTTTATGTTTTGATGTTTTATGTTCCTTATTTCCATGACTCTAAACCATAAATATCCGTTGTTTTTTAAATGTAATGAAAAGTTATGCAATAAAAAAGTGGGATTCTATAGTTGGCATAAAAGGATAGTTTAGTTATCTGTGGAAATTATACTATGATTGTTTTTGGAAGAAACATATAGAATATTTTAAATATAATAAAACTTCATGTTATTTTGGTGAAATATTATGTAAGTGGTTTATGAAAAAATAAATCCCTGTCTGGATATGAACAAGTGGATGTGTCTTGGGAACAGATGTACCTAGGAGTGAAAAATCTGAAAAGGTGTTCCAAGCCTGACCTAGGGTATCCTGGTACATGACAACAGGCCTTACGACACAGTTTCTTTGACACTCCCAGGGGATATGTTTGGTTAATCAATATATTTTTATGAATCATTATGAATGATATATAGAGAAATGTAATTATTTAAGAATGAAGTTTTAAGATAAAAAATCATTTATAGTTAAAATATTCATAAAAAAACAATCTTATAACTAAGATTTTATTCTTTTAGAAAATGGTGGGAAATAGGAGGAACTGTGCAAATGGTGAGTGCAATGGACCATGAACTAACGACCTTCCGATAGAAGTTTGAATAGAAACTTTCATGATAATGATGATCCAACTGACTCAAGTTATGGGAAATAACTTTAATCAAGCTGAGAGACCGATCTCACAATGTAGAGAACAACACTTTGTTGAGTCCATTATGCATTAACAACCACCATCCTTTAGTGTATCTACTAATACATTGATTTTTTAATAGTGGATCAGCTCTAACGAGAAGATCTTTTCTCTCCTCCACTGTTCAGAACAAGAGAAGGTCACCCTGGATGTTTACCGCTTAGAAGAAGAAGATGATCAATTTTGGGAAATAATTAAGACATAAGGAAAAGAGTAGAGGTTGTAGATATGGAGTGGAAAGAGTTCAGAGGGATCTTCTTTAATATGTATTTACCCGTTCTATGAGAAAAAAAATGGAGATGGAGTTTTTCAACATGAAGCAGAAGGAGAATGAATCTGTTGGAAGCTACGAGATAAACATTACAAGACATTCCCCTTACACCTCAAGATTTTTCATGGATCCTAATGAGAGGATTGTTATATTTTTTGGTGAACTAAGACCTCATCTATAGAAGAATCTAGGCAACTAAGACTGTGATAGATAAGAGGAGATCGTGGAGAGTGAAATGAAAGATGAATTGGAGTTTGGTGAAATGCAGTGGTATCATAAATCCAATGAAAAGAAGAGATCGATGGAGCTGAGATTAGGGAGGAACTTTGATTGTGGAAGAGGGGGAAATAAAGTGCCAAATCCCACGTGTGATAAATGTGGGAATAACTATTCAGGGAACTAACTACTTGGGAGTGGGAAGTGATACAAGTGTGGAAGAGATGTCTATATTTCATAGAATTGTCATAGTGATGTGAAGCCTCAACTTACCAATAATAATGATAAGGGGAAGATGGTGCATGACATACTTAATGTCCAATTCTTTAATTTTGGAAAACTTAGGCACTTTTCCAATCACTATACAAATTAGAGGGTAGTGGATGGGAACCAACATTAGCCAAAAAAAGGAATAGAGAGAATGGTTCTTCTTTCTCTATCACAACATCTCATTTTGATGCTCCAAATGATGTAGTAGCAGGTATACTTGTTGTTGTCTCAATGCTAGAAAGCACTTTGTTTGATTCTAGTTCTATGAATTCTTAATTTCCACCATGTTTACAAAGAATTTAGAATCAACCACTAAATTTATAAAAGTACAGTTACCTTTCACGACTTCTAGTGGGATTATACAAGCATCTTCAGTGTTTAGAAACTCAAGTATTTACTTTATTGAGCACAATATTATTGAAAATCTACTTGTTATTTCCATGCACAAATTTGACATTATACTAGGGATGGACTGTCTCTCAAAGTATAATGCCAAGATCAAATGTAGAAGTAAGGAAATCTCAGTAGTCTTGAATGGGAAACCTATATTAATATTATAAGGAGACATATCTTAACCTAATATTTGTTTAGATGAACCTCATATATTCTTCTTTATGGACTTGATTGGTGAATAAGAAGAAGGAAATGAGAGTATAAGGATAGAAAATTTCCCCATAGTCCAGGAATACATTGACATATTTTTCGAGGATTTACCCAGAACTCCCCTAGAAAGTGAGGTAGAGTTATCTATTGAACTCATTCCTAGATCTCATTTGATATAAAAAACCATATATAGGATGGAAAATGTGGAGCTGGAGGAATTTAAAAAACAACTCCACGATCTTTTGGAGAAGGGGTTTATCCAACTGAGTGTGTCTCCTTGGGGATCACATGTTCTCTTTATAAATAAAAATGATGGATCAATGCAGCTATGAATTGATTATAGAGAACTGAACATGATCACAGTGAATAAAAATACCCACTTTCAAGAACTGATGACTTATTCAACTATCTTCATGTGGCTGAATTCTTCTCTAAGATCGATCTTTGATCTCGTTATCATCAATTGAGGGGAAGAAGGAATATATTCCAAAAACCGACTTCCGATAAAGATACATGCATTATGAATTTGTTTTTATGCACTTTGGATTGACTAATTCTCTTTCAATTTTTATGGATTTGACGAATATAGTTTTTAAGGACTACCTTGCTAACATTGTTTTAGTTTTTATTGATGATATTCTAATATATTTTAAAAGTCGTAGGAGCCTAAGGATCATCTAAGGGGTATTTTTTAAACTATATGAAAGGAGAGACGTTTTGGAAAGTTCAGAAAATGCGAATTTTGGTTAAAAGAAGTTTCTTTCATGGGGAACATTATAACCAATGATTGAATCACAATTGACCCTATAAAGACAAAGGTTGTAGAGGAGTGGAGTCAACCCACCACAATAACTAGGATTTGTAGTTTCCTTTTATTAGTAGGATATTATAGGTGGTTTGTGAATTTGTTTTCATGAATTTATAATCCATTAACCATGTTAACTCAAAAATGGGTTAAGTTCTATGGACAATGGAGTGTGAGGAATATTTTCCAAGAGATGAAGAAGAGATTGGTTACTGAACCCATGTTAACTCAACCGTAAAGTGGATATGGATTTTCTGTTTTTAACGATGCGTCTCTAAAAGGGATTTGGTGTGTCCACATGAAAAATTAAAAGGTGATTGGTTATATATCTGGACAGTTGAAGACTCATGAGAAGAACTATCATACACATGATCTTGAGCTAGCTGCAATCACTTTTTATCTAAAGATATGGAGGCACTATTTTCTGGGGAGAAATATCATATATACACATACCATCACAGTTTGAAATATATTTTCACAAAAAATGAATTTTACATGATATATATTAGATCGTTAGAAATTCCTAAAGACTATGATTGTTCAATTCATTATCATCCCAGAAGAGAAAACACAGTCGTTGATACATTAAGTACGAAATAACTAGTTAAGCTATCTATGATGTCGATTCAAAGAGATCCTTTGATCAATGTCCTAGTAAAGCTGAACATGGGAATTATGAGGGAAGAGATATCATCAACCCTTACCCAAATGATTTCTCAACTATCATTAATAGAGAAGATCAAGAAAGATAAAAAATAAGATCCTTTGTTACATAATATGTTTGAGGCTATGAAGGATGGGGAGTTTACTGAGTTCAATATTGATCAAGAGGGTGTACTGAAATTTATGGAAGATTATGTATCCTATCAATTCTAGAAATAAAGAAGGTTCTGAGGGATGACTCTCATAGCTCTACATTCTCTATAAATCCCGGGATCATGAAAATTTATAATGACCATCGTGATCATTATTGGTGGGATAATATGAAAAAAGAGATTGTTGAATACACTACAATGTGGCCAGTATGTTCGTAAGTGAAGGTAGAGTGACAACTTCTTAAAGGCATATTACAACCACTACCCATACCATCATGGAAGTGGGACAATATCATTATATACTTTTCCACTGGTCTCGTAAGAACTTCCAAAGGAAATAATGAGATATGGGTTGTTGTAGAATGTCTCACCAAGACTCTCCATTTTATCTCTATTTGGGAATATTTATATCTTGATCAACTTTCGTGGATTTATGTAAAGGAAGTGGTAAGACTGCATGGAGTTCCACTTTATATCATATCTTATTGTGATGCAAGGTTCACATCAAAATTCTGGAGAAGTCTTCAACATGAATTGAGTATCGAAATGAATTTCAGTATGGTCTATCACCCAAAACTAATGTCTAATATTAAAGGACTATTCAAACACTCGAGGAAATGCTTAGAACATGATCAGTATAACTTAAAGGTGGATGGGATCAACATCTACCATTAGTTTTGTTCTCTTACAACAATAAATTCCACTCGATCAGTCAAATGGAACCCTATGAAGATCTATATGAGAAGCGATGTAGAACTCAAACTTGTTGGGATGAATCTAGTGAGAGAAAGCTTCTTGGGCATGATCTTGTGCAAGAGATGACATAAAAGGTTCATTCCATTCAGTAACACATTAAGGCTGCTTAGAGTCGGAAAAAGAGCTATATTGAAAACCATCAAAGGTACTTGTAGATTTATGTTGGTGAAAAATAATTTCTTCTAATTTCTCCTTGGAAGATAGTCATGAGGTTTGGTAAGAAATAGAAGCTCAGTCCAAGGTACATTGGCCCCTGTAAAATATTTGATCGCGTAGGAGCAGTAGACTATCAGCTTGAAATTCTTCCAAATCTATCACAAGTTCATGATATCGTCCATGTATCCCTCTCGAGGAAGTACATATCTGACCCTTCACATTATTAAATCCATAGGTGGTACAACTAGAACATGACCTCTCTTATGTGGAGCATCCAGTGGAGATCTTGGATCGTAGAGACAAGGTTCTAGGAAAAAAATACTACCCACCTTATATTGGTGTTTTAGAGAAACCAAAAATGTGAAGAAGCCATGTGGGAAAAAGAGGAGTCTTTGGGGCAAAAATACCTACACCTTTTCTCTTCTAAGGTTACGAGTTGAAATTTCGGGGATGAAATTTCTCAAGGGGGGAAGAATTTAATGACCTCAACTTTTGAATAATATTTGTTTCCTGAAATTTTGTGTTATTTTATTTTGTACTTAATAAAACAATATCCTTTTAATTAATGAAGTGAATATAATTTAAATTAGACTCTTGGTTTTTTACCTTTATACAACTATCGATCAATATGATCATTAGAAACTATACTATTAACATTATGATTATTGTTTATAAATACAATTGATCATGGTTAAATAATAAAGAAAGAAGATTTGATGGCCTCCTCTAGTAGACTGAGGCCATACAAAGCCCATCTTTTGGGGCATGGGAAAGAGGTTGCATCACTGGGTTTTTCTCTGGACCAAGCCCAAGCAGAACATCAACATGTTAATCTCGAATAGAATCACTTACGAGAGAATTTAAGTGATATATATCACCACTCGGTCAATGTTGTCTGAGCCACCTCATGATTCTATTACCATAGAACACCTTACTCTTAGGTCCTATGTAGGTGTTATAAGAGGATATTCTGCAAGGCCTTAGCTACATTGTGTATTACTTTTGTATAAATAAATTTTTTATTTCTTATTATGGTAAAATTTGTGAATCTCAAATGTCCAGATAAATATACAATGAATTTATAGAAGTTCCATATTATTGATGAATATTGGATAAGATATATTTTGAAATATTCTTTATACTTTAAATAATTAATAATGTGAAAGGATTTTCAAAAAATGGTCTTCTACAATTATTATGAGTAATAAATCTAGATTATAATAAGATCAACATAATTTTTGGTGAATAGTAAATTATGAATAGTAATATTACCCTTATGAATAGTAATATTACCCTTATGAATATTAGTGTGATCAATGGAATAGTAACCTAACTTAAGAAAGTATAAAAATAAATTAGTCATCTTGATTTGGTAATGTGATATAATAGCATAAGTAAATAACTTTTTCCAAAATTATTAGATAAGAATTAGTATTTTTTGGGTAAATAATGTTTTACATAAAAAAATAACTAATAATTAGAAAATTATTTTCATAAAATGGAGTTCATTTTTGAATTTAGAGCATCAATATTATGCTATAGTGAATTTATGATATTTTTATAAAATGTTTTGTTTTTTGGAAAATAGTAAAAGTAAAATTTTGAGCTTTGGTGTGTTTAATGAAATCATTAATGATGTAATAATTCAGGTCAACTTTTTTATTATACGATATGTTATGATGTGTCTCAAGAGGCCAATACCATGGGAAAATACCATTTTCAAGCCCAGGGTTTTGGAAATACCACTAATGAGGTGTCCCTTAGATATTAATAAAATATTCCCTCATTTTTTTCTATAAATATCAACCCATTCCTTCATTACATTCATAAAAAGTTCTTTCTCAATTAAGATATGGTCTTTTTACCGACCAAGGTGTCATCCCAAGGTTCCCTAAATCCCCCAAGGTCACAACCTTCATGTTTTTGAATTTACTCTTAATGTTAAGGGAACCTTTCACCTTCCTCTTTTAGTCAACACTTATTATCTGTTATGACTTTGAATTTCTATTTTCATTTGTTTGGGTATGAAATTATGTAAAAATATTACTATCATTTTTATTTCCATATGATGATATACCCTTTCTTCTCTCATTAATTAATTTTTTAAAATTTTAAGTGAAGTCGTTAGGCTGCTGAATTTTCGTAAAAGAAATTACATCTTCTCTTTTCTTTCATGTTTTTTTCATGTGGTATGTTATTCAAATATCCATACCTTGATCTTATTTATATTCCATTCTATCTCTATATTGTATTATGAGTTATTTAATAGTGGTTGACCCTTTCCCCCTCCATTTCTAATATTTTCTAAAACTATGCTGTATAGCTGTTATGGTACAGAATGTTCTTCTCAAAATCTCTCTTGATTTATCAAGAAATTATCTTAATTTATTTATGTGAATACCCAAACCTATTTCATTTATAGGGTAATTAATTAAGGCATAAAAATGATATATTTTATTCTGTAATTGACATAAATAAAACCCTCATTCCTTCTCCATGGGTTATAAATGATATAATGATCTTGTTTTAAGCACTTTTTAAAAACATCATGATGTTGACATGAAAATCATTTCTTTTATTCTATTTGGGTTATTTATGAAATGTATGATTTTTATCTATGTGTATCACATGAAAATAAATACATATTAAGGGAATTCCTTGATAGCGTTCCAATGTAATGGGAAAAATAATTTAATCTCTAGAGGTGATAAGTTTTACGATACCTTGGTGAATAACCTTGGAAATTTTTTAACACGTTGGGGATGGAACTTGGTGATATGTTCATGAATGTATAAATTAAATGTTTTAGCCTCATTTTCATGTTATGTTTGACTTTATTATTAGTATTATGGTATGCCTCTTTATCTACATGTTCTTATTGATATCGCTCAAGTTCACATGTAAACTGTTTCACTTGATTTCCATACTGAGCATTCTGCTCACCATTTCCTTTGATGTATGTCTCCATGTTATGAGATGAAACAATTTTATATATGATGAACTTTTCAAGAATATTTTCATGGGGATTTAAAATAATTTTTTGTGTTTTCATGTTTTATATTCTTGATTTCCAAGACACTAGACTATAAAGATCCTCTATTAGTAAAATGTAATGAAAATTTATGTAATAAAAAGGTGGGATGAAATACTATAACATAAAATATTTTAGTAATTTTTTTATGATATTAAATTATTTTTAATATATACATATATATATTTCAATTAAAAAATATTTTTTTCAAATATTATATATCTGAAGCACTTGAGGAGTATATCTCATACGGGAACTTCATAATTGTGGGTCAGAATACTATTTTAGCTACTGAATTAGGAATTACTAGACACTATGGGGTAAAAATAAAGTTCATCATTAAAAATATTTCATCATTATTGAACCTCTAAGAGGGAGAGTGAAAATAACAGAAACATAGATTTGATGGTGTTATGACGGTGGTGCGAATTATATCATTAGAGTAGAAAAAATTTTCTAACATGAAGGGAAAAATTTATCTTGCACATGAAACTCAAATTTCTTTATATCCATTTCTAATTACACTAATTTCACCTCCAAATCCCCTACCTACATATCCCACTACTATACATCCACTTGTATTTGTTCATATTTATTGTATGTTATATATTGAGGATCCATAATATAATGCTGTTTTATATGGGATCATATATTATATTAGAGAAATTTTATATCCTTAGTTGATAAATATAGATCATATTAGGAAAATATCATAAGATATTATAGATGAATAGTTTAGAGTATAAATCTCTATTGATGAGGTTTATACATTTCAAAAAAGTGTAAGATATTTTTTTATCATGTCTTTCTAGACCTATCTGAAAACTCACCAAGGATGTATGTATATGTTATATTCTTCATTTTTTATTTATTGTTAAATGTGTTTTTAATAATTTATCATATATATTTTATATGAATATATTAATGGTAAATAAAATGATTATATAAATAATAAACACATCAAGACCCCTTCAATTTCAAAAACTACTCCTTTTCAAGGACTTTTAATATTATCATCATATGCCTTTATATTTCTGGATATTAATGAGATTCCCATGACTGAAGATGTTTGTGGGTGTAATTATACACTGATTAGTTTTAAGTGATATGTTAGGTTTCTTGTAACTATTTAAATTTTGGTTCTCACATTGATACAATTCATTTCCCTACCATAAAATTATAATTTTTTTTTTAATTTTATGAATTAGGTCAAACATAAAACATATTTAAATTTTTATTAGGTATATTAATATACGTTGTATTTATTATAATATTATAATACTAAATTTATTCATGGACACAAAATTAATTTATACTATAACATAGAAAATTAACGATGAAGAGAGAACACCATATATTTCTGAAAGATTTTGAAATGATGTAATTTTTTGAAAGATGATTTTTTATTTTAAAAGGTATAAAGCATATATTTATAAATTTACATTTTTCAAAATAAAATAACCACTCAACATATACTTTTATATGAATTACCATTAGATTTAGTGTGCTTTTATCCATTTGAGAAGAGAACTTATTGGTTATTCTCCAATCATGGTGATGTTCGAGATAACATTATAGAAGTGTTAGAGATATAAGTTTTATTTTTCTAATACTTATATAAAATAATATATTATTATTTTTTAAATAATACTTATCAATTTGTTAATTGATAATGGGTAAAATTTAAATATTTAATAGGAAAAAATAAAATTTCAAATATTAATGTGTAAATTTTACTTCTTTTATAAGTAATATAATTTAGTAGATACCTAAAATATTATTTTCAAATGATAACTTCTTTTGAAATTTAAATTTCTTCATAATGATGGATTAATTTAATGTGGATATTATAATTTGTTCTTTATTTCTGAAATAATTATAACATGGATAGTGACATAATTCAACAAGGATATATTTTATTATAATCATTCATTTTATTTCTCTTATAATTATATTGAGAATAAATGATAATTTTTTTTTTATTTTTTTTTATATTTTTGGTGAAACTATCCCTTATATTGGAAATGAGATAAGTATTTTATGATGTCTATGTATTGATTATTTTACTTGTATGATTGTTGATTCATGCCAAATGAGTATTGGGAAATTTGGGGTTATAAAATATACCAAACACAAAAGCATTGTTTTTTTCATAAAAATAACCACATGGGGATTAAGAGGTTATACAATGTGATTAAAGAAATCTTAATAGGACATGTCATCACATGAAATTTCCATTTTTAATCATGTGACACATCAGTGACTACTAGAGCAATTTTCCATGACAAAGTTAGTGTGTAGTTACATGACCAATGATTTATCATGTGATTTCCTTAAGACACATGGTGGACAAAATTCTAAGGGTGTTAGATGTACAATGATATCCATGATGGTTGGATCATGTGATTGAAATTTTTGTGCAACTTCTTATGAGTCACACAATGACCCCATGAAAATTAGTTCGTTCATCAAGGACAAGCGAAGCCACTATCCATAGTTATGTGTACATGTCATCACATGATCCAAGATTGATTATCTGATGTCTTGAGGAGGCATGGTAGACTGAAAAAAATTTACTATGGTAGGAAAGGCTATCCTTGATGGGAGTGTTATGTGATCATTGTTATTCTTGTGATTTTATCTTAGGTCATGACATAACCCCCATAATGATCATGTTACATATCTAAGATTGGAAATGCTATCCCTGATGAAACCTAATTGTGATATATTTTTATCACATGATATAGTGGATGATGTTGTTTATGATGTATGAATCATTCACATAAAGTGCATGAGGCATCACTGACTTATGCAGATGGTCCTTCCACTGACATAAGATAAGTAATGTGGTTTTTTCACCATAAAAGTGGCATAAATACAGGGTGGTCGAAAAATATATCCCCCTTATACATAAGAGAGTACCCAGAAGCATGAGAGGAAAACCATGGATAAAATTCCAAATAAGATGGGTCATATGATCATAATAATCATCCTATGAACAAATATCAATGAGTAACATAAGATAAATTGAAGAATATTGAGTATATCTTGGGAATGTCGCATGATAAACCCCAATAATGTGAATAAATGATAATTTCATGGTCACATGATGAAAATACATAAGTGGGACACCTACATGGGCATGAAATCAAGCCGTGAGATTGGTTAAACTCATATCAGTTACATGATTTCATGGACCTCACCTCCGTTCATGATCATATTACTCCAAATACTTCACACAAAGAGTGAAACCATGTGTTCCCCACATGAAGTACCTGAACTCATGACACCCACATGACTGCACAAATCCTAAGGGTGTCACTCAAGTTATTTTAACTCATTTTACTCCCATAAATTACACACTACATGAATATATTTAAATATATACTATATTATAGAGTTATTACCCCTTAATTACAACAATTATTCCTTTATCGCCATCAAGACATGATCTTGTGAACTATGAGGAATATTATTCATGTTAAAAATACGGTACATAAGACACCTTCATAAGGACGAATCTCCTATATCAAACATATTTTCATCGGCTATTTCCATGTGTCCACATTCCCAATGAATACCATGATCCTCCCATATAGACCTCACAATATAATTCCACTTATGAGATCTCATCTATTTCTTCATAAATGTATATCCATTATGGGACTTATAATAAAAAATAATTTTGGGAAACCTTAGTGTGTAATCCCAATAAAAATTCAATATTGTATCCATTGCGACATGTTTGAACCTATGATGTATCTTGTTTCTCACATTGATTACAACTCACATTCGTTTATAGATCTACTGTTCCAATGCCAATAACATGATAAAAATACCTCCAAAAATGAGAATACACCTTTGTGTTAGTCTCAAGATATCCTAAACCTTGGGTAAATACTCCTTATGTGTATTATCACTCTTCCTACACATTAATGGGAAGGGAACTTGTGAACTATAAGGACTCCAGTTCCTGTTACGAATAGGGTATGTTGAACTCTATTTTAAGGATCGAGGTCAATATCAAAAATATTTTTATCAGTAATTCAATGAGGATGTGTTTCCTGTAATGTATATGACATATTCATGACAACATTTTTAAATTCACGATACAAATTTTATAGAGACGTATTCTCCAAGGGACCATTATTCATATTCCATTAGAGAAACACCATTGCATATATGTCACCCTGATTTTAGGGTGACCTCAATTTATAAGCCCCAATAAAACATTAGGGAAACCTCAGTGTATAAGACCCACCCAAATTTCAAGGTGAACAGATTGGGTAATCACTACTCAATGTTTAGCGCAATCTAATTATGTAATCTCCGCCCAAATATCAGGGTGACCATAGTGTTTAATCCTAACTAAAATATTAGAGAGAACTTAGTGTGTAAGACCCACTAATTTATTAGCTCGACCTTAGTGTGTAAGACCTACCCAAATATAGGGGTGACTTTATTGTGTATTACCTACCCATATATCAAGGAAACCACAGTGTGTAAGCTACCCATAAGGATACTCTTAATATAGAAATCCTATTGAGGTGTAAGCCCTGACCATATCCATACCCTCCTCAAAGATCCATATTCCTAATGAATAATCTTAAGGAAGACTCAGTGTGTATTCCTCGAAAATGTATATCTTACAATATCATGAAATTTTACTAATATTATACTATCTCTTATTTCTCACAACATGCATGAATCACGTGGTCATAGATAACAACCATGACTCTGACACCAACATGATGAAAATTACCTACTATGAGACTAAATTTATATTTATGTGTGATCACATATTCTCTTCTAGTAGAGGTCCATATTCCCTATTAAATATCGTAGGGAACCCTGATATGAAAAATAACCACTCAAAATTCTATTTTTATATATTTCACGACACATAAATCTAATTAACTATCCAGGTGTTGATTATTATTTTCATGGAATACATAGGATGCCTCTACGAGGTTCAATATCAACTCCAAAACATGAACTACCTCCATGGATAGATATATACATTAGAGTTCCAGAAGATGGATATAAATAAGAGCATCATTAATGGATAATAGAATAAATAAGGAGATGTGATACATTTATTTGTTCTCATCAACACAAGGTTCTGATAAAGTCAATGTAATAGGGTTAACCATTCATATATATCATGGATTGGTATGGATTACTAAATATGAATTATATCAATATGAGATTAAAAAATTATAGAATAATTCCCCGTAACAATGAATGATAAGACTTAACTCTCAACCTATCAACCAATGTTTGTTCCTGAGTGTCATTGGTAAGAAATCCCAATGACTACCTAACTTTGTAAAGAAGACTAGTATCTTGTTACAAATAGGGCATCCTTTGGGTTCTTCCAAATATAAAACATTCCAAAGAAAATTATTGTGAAACTATAATAAACCTAACAAAATCAATGATTTGGCTATAGATTTTTTCCAAAATAGAAATGGTGAACTCGATGTGAAACCTTAAACAATGTTGAAACTACCAAAGGTAAAAAATGACCAATTTTTTTCATTAAATATGAATTAAATTAATCAATAATTTAATCCTATATATGATTTTTCATCTACTAGAATGATTTTTTATTGGTTTCCTTGGGACTAAAGGTATTTTTCTCACAATCATTTACCTTATCCTGAGTCCAGGGAATCACCATGAAAATGTTTTGGAATATCAACTATTGAAATGACCTATATAGATAGAGAAACAACACCACCTATTAAAAAACTTCAACATAAGGTGGGAAAAATGATGGTTAGGAATAAAAAACAATTTATATTCCTAAACCTCAAGGCTGTGCATATGGATTTTAGGTGCTGAAGATTACAATTTCTTTTTGGTCAAGGAAGATTATAATAAAACTAGTGATTCCTATCACAACTATTAAAAATATCAGGAATCTATACTTGATGCATGAAAATAAACATCTAACATACCTTATAAAGGTGGTTTAAGGAGTCAAAAATGACTCCATCATGGTTTTGGAGCTTCCCAATAGGGCTTTTTTCAACTATTGATGTTAGTACTTTCCTATTAATTCCCCTCAGTCAGCTACTGGGAATGGTGCCTAATTATTCGCTTCCCGTAATTTTCAAATTTGGTGAACAAGAATATATCCTCAGGTGTGAAAATCTATAGAATAGTGGGAGTGGTATTATATCCCCAAATCTGGTGGTGATATTCCCTGGTATATTCATGTCCGTTCTAGTGAGTAGGATCATATTATTACTTTCTCAAACCATATATACCAATATATATTGATAGCATGCATGAGGAAGGAACATTCCCACACACCATACATAAAGGTTATGAAAATATTCCAACGAAACAAGAATCAATTGAGTGGGTATTTATACAAACTTCAATAAAGTATTTATTCCAAAAAATATTAGCGATAGAGACTATGAATAACTATATTTCTGCACATACCAATCTTATGTTCCTATATATCTTGAAAGCAAATGAGTCTATTCGATAAAATATTATGATGATGATATAGTGATAGAAAAATATTCTTATCCCATATAAATATCACCATAAAAACACGATCAACATGAATATATATCTACTCTAGTGAAAGAAAATATTCTTTCTCCCATTCAAATGGATGAATTATAAATCCTAGAAAAGGATGAAAATCTAGACAATGTTCATGTTCTAATTTTGAATGGGGATTATAAACCCATTTTGAGAATCACATTCAGACATTCACATATTCAGGTTGAAGAAATATAGAAGCATATCTCAAATGCACAATACATGGATCATTTTCACATCCTGAATGGGGTTCATCAACCCAGTTCGGGAATTACCCTAGGGAAGGATCATGTCACTACTAGAAGATATACTCATCATATTATATACCCATATAAGATCTAGGTGCATATTCCTACTCCCACCAATGAAATACTACACTAATATACTTTAGAGGCTGTATAAGATTATGAAAATGTTCCTTCTCTCTATAACACCCCAAGATTTCCTATTACATTATCTCTTTAATGTTATTTAATATCTTATATTTCATGAAACACTGACTTGGATTGTGTTATATGCAAGATTTAGTTTCTGCAAAACAACACATTAGTATTATCATTATTTAAAAGATATATTTGTTTATCAATTAAATACTGTAATATTAATAGTAACAAATAATTTTTAAAGGCTATTTATAAATTTTTCATATAAATAAAACATATTTATAATGAAATGTATATGTTTTGTTAAAATAGTTATATATTTAGAAAAACATTTTTCTTAAAAGAACTACTTTTTATGTCCTTTTGTGAACAATAATAAAATTAATTTTAGACCCTCCTAAAAATTGAATTTGGTAAAATAGAATTAATTTTTGAAATGTTAATATCAAAATAATCTTAGGGTGAATTTTTGGTATTTTTCTGAAAACATTCAATTTTTGATGAATATTGAAAAATACTACATAGTACATAAAAACCGACTTTTTAATTTAAATAATTATTTTTAAATAAAATTTTATCTTAAATTAAAAATAGAAACATAATACATATATTAGTCCGATATATGTCATTTGTGTCATTTTATAATAAGATTGGATATATAAAATTTTATTGAACTTTTTAACGTCTTTTACCCACTTTTTAGGAACATTTGGAAATTTGCATAAAATGTAATTTAACCACTTTTGTGAATTGAATTTCAAAAATCTGGTACACATGGTTTTCACCAGTAAGTAAAATGTGGTTCAATAGGATTAAAATAATTTTTTGTGAATAGTAACAATTGAATTTTAATTACAACGGTTAAAAGTAAATAGGGTAATTAGAGGTGAAAATAATATTATAATAATATAAAATTACCCAAAAACATGTCATGATTGTATTGGATAAGTTTATTTAGATAAAAATAAACCATAGGAAAAAAATATGATCCCTTTTTATCAACTTTTATTATATTAGGAAATTTATTATATTTTATTTAAAGAATATTTAAAAGTGTTAAATTTAAATTTTATTAACTAAAACATTTTTAATATAGGGTTATAAATAAGATAAATTAGACTATAAATATTAATTATAAATATAAATCAATTTATAAAATCATAGTATTTTATTTATAAATTTTAGACATTAATTAGGTAAATTTATTTATGACACAATGATGACGCAATAATTACCTTATTAATGAAAGATTAAAATAATTGATATTATAAATATTAAAATAAATGTAAATTGAAACTTTTAAGGCCATAAACTAATTTTATAGTTGAATATGACATTTTAGGTTTGATTCAATGTATTTTTTAGAAGTAATAAAGTTGTTATGACTTTAATAAAAATGAAATACTAAATAGTGTCAAAATTGACATAAATGTGTTTTTAAAACAAAGACCATTTTATTAAATTATATAATAGTCCTATATATATAATATTCGTCCAAATGACTTAGATGATATTAAATATGTGATTTATGAACCACTTTATGTTTTATTAGGATTTTATAGTAACTATATTAACCATGTTGTATAAGAAAACAAGAATACATGGTAAAACTTAAACTATTTAACTAAGGGTTAAATCTAAAAGATAAGGATAATATTGTGACCTAAACATGTCTAAAACCTATTGGTTGAGAGGTTTTATACCCATAACAATCTTATAAATAAAATAAATCAATTTCTAGATATTATAAACTGAAAATAATTTTATAATAAATTAATATTTCAATATGTTCTTAAGTACCCCTCACCTCCATTATAAAAGGGCACCACCCTTTCTTTTTAATTAACACCTCCAAAGCCATTTTTATCATCCAATACATGCTCAAATATCCTCCCAACTACCATAAATTCAACATATAGGCCTTAATTTGATCAGGAATCCAACCTAAGGAGATTTTTTTTTTCAAATCAAAAGGAAGCACCCGAAGAAGAGGTAATTATTTTATAACCTCTTTCAATATTTTTTTCTTCTTCAACATCCTCTTTTTTGTTGATTCCATACTAATAAAACAAATCTAGTACCTTTTACATTATTAGATGTTTTTATAAATATTTTAAAACCATATTCATTATTCTATCTATCCTATGAATCACAAAGTCACCATACGTGCGTACGTACGAATTACCGTCTCCACATCATGGTGCAATTTATTATTCAACACTTCATTATTTTAATGGGTATAATAATGAGTATAATTTATGTAAATAATAAATCTAAAATTTTAATTATTCTGTATATATAATATATCATCCAATTATATACTATTTCACCATCAATAGAATGATATTTTAACTCTTGCGTATGTATGGCTTACCATCTCCAAGACGTGATGAGATTCATCTTCAACGATCACCCTTCATGAATTTCTATATATATATATATAATGATTAAGTATGAGATATATGAAATAATATTTACAATGTAATAACAAATATTTATGAAGATAAATATATGGAATTTACTAACTTCCATACTATACGACAAGAAAACAGAAACAATGTTCAGGCGTACATACAGACTACTGTCTCCAGGAACCGTGATTTCATTTCATATATCTATCTATTATACATATTTATATTCTGAATATATATGATATATATAAATCATTTTTTAGATTCTGGACATTTCTAAATCATGATCTAAGTGATGTGATCAAGAATAACAAGTTAAAACACATACAATAAAGAAATCGATTATGACTCGAGCAGTTACTTTTACATGGAAATTATTATTAAATGGGTAGTATAATGTCATAAATAAATCATATATGATATCATAAATATGAGTATGATTCTGGTATAAGTTAATAACATACTATGGTCATTATACATGAGGTTAAACGTACCCTTGACTATAGGAAAGTACAAGGTAATGGTTAATTACTCAATCTCATTATTATCAGAGATTGTTCATGTGCAAGTATTTATTGGGACATATTTATCATCCATGAACTTGTTTCATAATTTTTTTCAAAAGGAATATTTTAATGTCTTATTTAAGGGTATATTTAACTAGATCATCATTTAAAATATTTTAATGATTTATTTTTCTAAATCTATTTAATTAATTCCCATGCTTTGAAAATGATTTTAAGGATTTATTTATATGGATATGATTGTTTTAAAATTTTAATTATTTTCAAAATTTTCATGTTGGTATGGGATACTTTGATTCATAAATCTATTTTAAATGAATTTATTTTTATATTTTGTGAGTTTTAAATGATTTCATGAAAAATAGATATTACTCTCAAAGTGTTTTGCTGATTATTTTCAACTATGTCAACATCCTTTACTGTATATTATTCTTGATTGAGGTTGATTTATTATAATACAATATTTTATATTGTATTGAATGTGTTATGATATGTTTGAATATGTATGTGCTATTTTTATACCATTAATAGTTTATAGTTAAGGTATTAACATTTCCTCTTCTAGTTTTAATATGAATGATTATGTTATGTTTTACGCTTTTCATATGAGGAATGCATTTGACTTAGTAAGTGAAGGGAGGGGCCCCATACATCCCCTCGATGCATTGGTAGGTCTCATGAGACAAACTAGTGTCTTGGCATAAGGTCGTGACAAAATTTATATTTAGGGTCTTCGCACGAGGTCTTGACTTTTTGGTTAAGATGTCCAACATTATGCTTTTCATCATTATGAGATTAGTTATTGATGTCACATGAGATTATTTAACAACTCACCTTTCCCTTTAATACTGATTCATTCATGATTAATCTCTCAAAAAAATTAATCCTAAATGTGTTGAATGAATTGGATTATAAATTTTACATTTAAAAGTAGTATTTCAGGGAATAATAGAGACATATGATAATTTATTTTGAAATAAACATATATAATAAAAATTATAATGTCAAAAAATAAAGACAAAATTTCCCAACTATATAGCATCGTGGTTGTGATGAATCTACTTCTCCACTCTCTATTCAAATACTAGATAATGTTCTCCCACATGCCTCCAATGTTATAATCAAAAACTAATAGTGGGACCCCATAATTTTCTATGAATATATGGATCTTAGTCTATGTGGGTACTTTCCTACATAGCATAATCCCTTATTTATTTATAAGAAGATCATATAGTAAATTCTCATACTTTGATTTATTTTAAACAATATTTTAAGGTTTATTTTTTCTATTTTAATTTCTATTCCTCATTTATCTCTATTTGAACCTCCGTATTTTCTATCTTGCCATGTGATTTGTGCCCATGTCATCTGAGAAGATTTTGTTGATATTCCACAACTATATCTCCTTGTTTGGTGGTGGTGTTTTTAATACTTTTTATAGAGATAATCCATTCACATTTTTTTACCATTTAAACTCTTGGAATATTGGCCAGTAGCACATGATAGCCCAAAAACATTTGGACTTTGAAATTATAAAATCACCTAACCCTAATGTGTGGAGTATAACCTTGTGACATAGCATAATAATCTTATATAATCTCTATTAATGATCCATAATAATAATAAATTCTCCCTCATTTTCAAGCCACTGATATTTTAGGCTTCTCCACATCATAGTAAAACACCTACACCGTAGTGGTTTCATGCCTTTTTTACTTAAAATCACACCATGGTACCACATTCCAACTATGGTGTATCTTATTTATAGGCCAATAGTGACCCAGATGCGTCATTTCGAAAATAAAAGACCATCTTTCTTCTTATTCTCATTCTACTAGTATCCACCTAAATTCTCATGGTATGAAATTCCTTTTTCTAATTAAGCTCCATGGTCACTATGTCGTGGATCCTTAGTGGTTCCGTAGTGATGAATGATTATCTAGTGATAAAATGAGATATATATTCATCAAACAAAGATTACTGTAGTGTAGCATTAAATATAGAGATTAATTAACCCTTCTTCTATTTTAAACTAATTTTATCCAAGGATGAATATGTGTGACCCTGCTTGAAACAATGTGTTTTGGTAAGTGCATAGTTCCCTAGGTATTCATGTTCCCACATAGAGATTTTTCATGGGATGACTCTGATTAATAAGTAATTTCATTCTCATCCATCTGATTAAGTAAAACTAGTTTTATAGGGTTCATATCATTACCGTTCACCAACCCATGTTGGTTACAATCACCTATCTACACCGAATTGACATTACCCCATATGCTGGTGTGTGTTACCTCTTGCATTCCCATTCTCATGAGCAACCTCCCATAGATGATGTAGTACTATGTTGGCCTTCCCAATTGGGGTCTTAATTGGATTCACTATATTTTTGATAAGTTCTTTGATCCCATTTTTTTGATGAAAACCAGGTACATGACTTTTATTAAACTAATTCCCCTTATTTCCTATTCTATTTTATCCTATATAGAACACACAAAAATAAAAATAAGAAACGAAGAATATTTAAAAAAAAATTATTTATTTTACTATTTTCAATAAAATTGTCATTTTAAATTTAAAATTACCCATAAATGATAATTTACAATTAAAACATCGGTATTATCATTTAAAACCAATATATATTTAACAATAATTTTTTTAAAATTTATGCAAAAAAACTAACTCATCAAATCCACCATACTAATGTAATTATTTTACCCAATAATAATTTTCTATTACTGATTAAAAATGAAACATCCATTCTAAAAATATTTAAAATTTAAAATTAAGGCAAATAAATAATTTTCAATGTGGGGAGGGAACATTTGTAACACCCTGAGTTTTTATCCACCTTTTTTCTCAAATAAATAATATTTTAATTTATATCTTGTAATGAACTAGGTTAAATATTTATTTCACAGGACACCAACATGGAGTATATTTCATAGAACATAGACTTAGTTTATGTTACAAGGAACATAGATTTGGAATATGTTACATGCAACACCAACTTAGCATACGTTACACAAAACACTGTTGTTTCTATGAAACATCATTTTACTATTATAATTATTTAATTTAGATAATTATAACCCAGGCGTTAAAATTTTTTATGTGAATATTAATATACAATTTCAAAATATTTTTTATAATTCATTTATATAAATAAAGCGTATTGATAAAATATGATATAATTTTTGTTGAAGTCCTTATTTAATTGAAAATACCTTTTTCTCAAATGAGCTACTTTTCATGTCCTTTTGTGAAAAAATAAGAAAATTAATTTTAGATGCATATTTAATTTTTTTGATAATATAACTTTCATTTTTGAATTTATGAAGTCTAAATTATCTTAGAGAGAATGTTTGGGGTTTTTATGAGAATCTTCATTTTTGGAAGAATGGTGGAAAATACAGAATTTTAATTCCAAACTACTTTTTGATCTAATATTTCATCTGGATAAATTATATTTGAAATTGTTTAAATTTTTTATTTTGATAATATTTTTATCAATTAATGTAATTTATTTAATTGGAATCAAATTTACATTGAAATTGGGTATAAACAACTTAACAAACATTTAATCATTTTTACATTGAAAACCCACAGTGTCGTCCAATCAATGGGGTTAATTTTAAATTAATTTCTACCACTTATTTACTTAGAATTTTTATTAATGTATTCCATATTTTGACTCATAATAATTTATAATTTCTAATAAGTTTAACATTGTTTTTTACAAAAAATATCAAGTAAAGTATTTAAAATTAATTACATCGACCAATGTAAAATTAGGTTTAACTAATCACTGGACCTTAGTTAAACAATCAAAACAGCTTAGAAACATTCCCAAGATACATTTTATGGAAATATTTCGACCCAATACTCTCTTTTCTATTCATTTAATTAGTATTTTAACCACTAGAAACATGAAAATATTATGTGGAATTCTCTCTTCAAATATATACAAGAGTGTCACTCCTCCATTATAAAAGGCCACCATCTCTCCCTCTTTTTCACACCTCTCAAAACACACAGGTTACACCAATATCAAAACAAAAAACTTCCCAAAATCCCTCCATTCCTCCTATAATCCTCCCATTTTGAAAAATTAAATAGAATGAATCCTTTTGGCACAAACCAAAATTAGTTTACATATTAAGAGGTAACGTCTTCTCCCAAACTCCTTTGTTTAACTGTCTTTCTACACCCCATACATTCTATTTATTAAATTATTTTCTAAAAAATAGTATCCAATATAAAATAGGATGTTTTTATATTATGTTTTCAACTTACACATACACACACCTCTATCTAATGGGTAATGAAAATACTATTTACGTGTAAAGTGAACTACGACCTCACAAAATGATGACAGATCATTTTTCCTTTACCGCCTATCCCAATAAAAATAATGATGGAAATATATTTATATACTTCATATATTATATTTATTATTTATTTAAACTTATTTATTCATTTTACAACGAATATATTTTCCCATTTCACATGTTGAAAATATGATAATTTCATTTGAGGAAGTGTTAACTATCGACCCTCAAAGCGATGTGATTGATTCACATACTACATGGAATTTATTAAGGATTGGTTTAGGGATCATATAATATATATATAAAATTCTAATTATACTATAATTATATTATATTCATATATACAATTATTTCATTTTATTTCTTTCATTCAATACAAGAATAAAAACAAAACTGCATTCATGCATACGTATGACTTACCGTCTCTATGAACAGTGTATTATAATTCATGCTTATATATTATATATTTTATTATAATATAAATATACTGACTATAAATTATATTTATATCATGTTTTACATTATTTAATAATGATATAATTATAAGGACATAATATGTAACAAATTAAAGCACATGTGAAGAACAAAGCAGATATTACCCGAAGTGAAACATCAACATAAGATTATTAACAAGACGGTAATATAACGTCATAATGAAAATATATAAGGTACTACATAAAATAATATGGTTCTTTAATATATTTATAATAAATTTAAATTTGTTATATAGGTGGTTTGATTGAGTATGAAGAGTGTTAAGACACAAGGTAAGGTAATTTTTCTCACTTTTATTTTAGTACGATACATACCTTAATCACCACACACTTCTTTTATGTGGTGTATATAATGAAAATGAATGTTTTATATTTATATTAAAAATAAATTAATTGTAATTCACATATCCATTTTATGATCATTCTTTCATGGGGTTTAAGTTTCAAAAGACACCGAATTTGTAAGGAAAGTTTGTCTAAATTTTCCTTCTTCGAGACACTTGTTTTATTATACTCATACATTTTTCAAGGTGTATATACACCATTTGAAATGTTATATCATAAATAAATATATTTTAATTATTTTTTAACTTCATTTAATTTCATTTTAATATATAGAGAGAATTTTCCAAGTTACCAAGTGATAAGAGTTTATTTAAACAATCTCATCTCTTTTCAAGACTATTTATGATTACGATTCAATTAATGAAATATCATGATCCATCTCGCAAGAAAACTAAAAAATATTATTCTCCTCTGGTTATCCAAGATATCCTTATAGATTAGTACTATTATTCCACAATTTGTTACTAATGATATTTTTTTCAAGTAAAATATGACCGCCTCTCTCTTTGGTCATAAATATTTTTTATTCAAAAACTATCATTTCAGGAATGTTTTAAAAAATGTATTCAATAGATCCTTGAATCCCATTATCATGAAAAATTTATTTTCAAAATGATGTACAGTTTTCAAGGATTACTTTTTATGTTTTAAAATATGTTTTCAAAGAAAAAGGTTTTCAAAATATTTTATGTTTTAAAAATAATTTTTCAATGTAGAATGGATATTTTCCTAAAGAAATGTTTTTAAAATAACATTCAAAATTATTTACCATATAAGATTAATTCCATTGGTGTTACCCATGCATTTTCTTGGGAAAATATTTAATTTTTTAATTCATATTATTTCTCTCAATGGATTATTTTTTGATGTCATGATGATGTGGAAACCTATTTATATTTCCTGGATTATATGCTTTTGAACCCTGCTTCTTTTCATGGGGTGTTTTATGATTAAATGATTATGAAAACATTATTTTTAAATGGGGTATTATATGAATACATGTTTATATTATGGATTTAATTTCATGGTTTATGATATGATTATTTATGATCTTGTGGAACATATATGTATGATTTCACAATGAGATGGGTGTGACATATATCTCCCTCTAATGCATTGGGTAAGGATTTATATCTCATGAGATACACTAAGATGATATTGGGAGTGAACCTTGACTACTAAGGAAACCATGGAAGTGAAATAGGACTACCAATATGGTATGAAGAGTTAATTCATGATACTAAATGTCCATAGGAATGAACCATGTCTAACAAGAAGGTATGGGGAGTGAACCCATACTACATAGATGGTCTTGGCAGCGATGTCTTTTCTACTATGGAAATCATATTATTTTTTACGTGTAATCCTAAATTCCATGTTTTATTCAAATGTTATGCATTCATATCTTATTTTATTTATTTCCTTATGATTCATGTATTATTAATAGCCAAAATTTATTCAATGATTCATGTATATGATCTTTTATATGAAGGGTATGATCTTATATTTTCATGATCATGTTCTAATGTCCCTCTACTCTTGAATATACTTACATATATCCCTTGTTTACCCTTACTAAGAAATTTATCATACCCCTTTTTATGTATCCTTCCCCAGGTTATGAAGATATTTTTAATTTTTTATGTTCCTAAGAAGGGTTCTATTCAAGAAGAACCAAGATGGAGATGATATAGCTAATTTATATAATAGTATTTTTGTTTCCATGTTTCTAATGGAACTAGACTAGTACTACTTTTGGTCATCTATTTGTATAATGTTTTATATATTCCCCAAAATTTATGTAATTTTAATGTATGAAAAGTGATTTTATCTAAGTAGGTATCAGAGAAATGGTTTATTTAACATTTGGAATCAAGGATTATAGAACCTCAGTGAGAACCATAAGGATATGTCCATGGATAATTCTAAGGATAAGTAAAAGTACAAGAAAATGTCTAGGAATTTTGGTAAAGTATGGACTAGGTGATTTCTGAGAAATACTTCCCTTTGTGGATAATACAAGTCTATGTGGCTTAATAACATATGTACCTATGGGTAAAAACTCTAACAAGATGTTCCAAGTCTAAATCGGGGTAATATGGTACATGAAAAAAAGCCTTAATGAACACCTGATTTGACACTCCCATGGGATACACTATGGTAATTAACTAACTCTTCAAAAACCATCATGAAGGATTTAAATATAAGTTTTCTATAAATAACCTAGGATAATCCTAAGGTGTCATAGATTAAGGATGTTTCCAAAATTTATACATCATAGAAGTGACTTTTCATGATTATGAAGATCCGTAATATGTTAATTGATTCTCACTTTATGTTTTTTGGTTTTATCCTATGGATGGAACCTATAGGAACTACATTAATAGTGATTCTCATGGAAAATGAAATTAACTTTCTCCTAAGAAACATAATTCTATGGGACCTGGAATAAAAATCCTTATTGTTATTCTCATGTAGATTTCCCAATATATGAATTAGGATGTACATCAAAATGAGCAAAAGAGGGAACTATTTTCTATTGAGTCTTTCATGATGTAACATCCACATTATTAAACAAATTCTTCTAATCCATATGTTACTGAAAAACGAATCAATACTCCTAGACTATATTCTTCATTATCTAGTATTCAATGCATGAGAAAATAATTCTTTTTCTTATTAGTTAGAAGGATAAGTATACTAGTGGTTGACTCTAATTAATAATATGAGGCAACAAGATTATATTGAATCCACGGATTTTGATGAGTTAAAGAAATTTTTTTCAAGAATAACATTCCTCATATTATTCATAACAAGATGGATAATGATTTCCATGAGTTTTAAAAAATGTATGATGAATCTTTTGGTTCCTTTGAGGCTAATTTATGAGAATAGTGAGGTACAATTCATGAATTATCATCTAACATAAATATAAAGTGTATTGATTATTCAGTATCCAAAATCCAAGTCTCATAAGAGATTTTACCCTAATATAATTTAGTATCCACAAAGAGATTTTGTGTTTTACAATCAAGGTTGAAATGGAGGTTAGAGTCACATATCAACCTCATGGTTTAAAGAAGAAGAGGAAAATAGAGTTTGAAAGAAAAATCTAACAATCATGAAGAGAAGAATATGAGATTCTCTTTATTCTCTATGTGTGGGAATAAGCAAGGAGGAAATTTCATTAAGGGGTCTAATAAATGTTTTATGTGTGTAAGGGAAGTACATAAAGAATTTTATTACCAAAGTGATGGGATGAAGATAGCTACTATTGTGAATAGAGAAAAAAAGACACAAAATTCACCTCCCACGAATCAGTGATACAAGTGTATGGAGAACATTAATTATGATAACCATTTCCCAAACCCAAGGGATAATGATTATGATTGACATAAATATCCTCTTAAGCCATGAGAGAAGGGAAAATCACCTGAAATCGATATTTCTAATAAGGTTTTTGATAATGACATGATGATTAGTACACATAAAATTCACTCTTTAACTATTAATGTCATATTTGATTATGTATATACCCTATATTTAATATCTTAAGAATTTTCTAAGGGTGTTAATATTCCACCAAAACAATTAGATGTGGATTTATAAGTGAAAACACCTAATGGTATAATGATTTCATCTCAAGTCTATGATTCCTCTATAGTTGAAGTTTGTGGGATTTTAATTCCTTTAAATGTTTTAATTATCCATTATATTGAATTTGATGTCATATTATTCATGGATTGTCTATCTCATCATAATTACCAAATAACTTGTCAAGGTAAGTTACGTTTGATATTTCAAACCCTCCTAAAATCATCTATACATGTGATGATAAGTATGAAATTACTGTGGTGATTATATCTTGTGTATGGGTCTTAATTTCCATGGTTGTTTATCTAAAATGGTTGGTGAGAAAATCAACATCAATGATATGCCTATTTATTGGGATTTTTTGGGTGTTTTTTCAGAACATATTACTATCCTTTAACCAAAATAAGAAGTTGAGTTCTAAATATAACTCATACCTGGTTCTAAAAAAATTGCAAAGAATCTTTATATAATGGATCCAATTGATTTGTTGGAATTGAAGAAGAAACTCCATGAAACCCTTGATAATGGATTCACTTGACCAATTTTTTCACATTGGGGTGCACCTGTTCATTTTGTGAAAATGAAATAATGATCAATGAAACTCTAAATTTATTATCAGGAGTTGAATAAGATCACAATAAAGAATAAGTATCTTTTTACTGTATTGACGACTTGTTTGATCAACTAGACGGAGATCAATACTTTTCCAAGATTGACCTTCATTGTGGATATTATCAGTTGAGGGTCAAGATAAAGGATATAACCAAGATGGAATTCCATAAAAGGTATGGAAACTATTAATTATAAATTGATACCTTTTGGTCTTACTATTGTGCCTACTATATTCATTGATTTGATGAATAGTGTATTTAGAAATCACCTCAATAAGTTTGTGGTCATATTTTTAGATGATATTATTTTCTACTCAAAGAGTAAGGAATAACATGAAGATCACTTGATAATTGTACTAAAGTATCTAAGGAAGGAGAAGCTATATGAAAAATTTACTAATGAGAATTTTTGATGTAAAAGATTTCATTTTTGGGTCACATAATCACAAGTGATAGTAAAGAAGTAGATCCATCAATGATGGAAGCTATTGAATGATGGCCTAGACCAACCACAGTGACTGTGATCCATAGTGTTCTTGTTTTATCTTGATATTATCGACGATGTTTTTATAATTTTTCAATACAATATAATCCTTGGACCAATTTAACTGGTAATGGTGTCATGTTATTCTGAAAAAATGAATGTGAGAAAAATTTTGGGGAAATGAAGAAAATGTTTTTTAGTGAACATAATCTTAAAATACCCTATAGTAGATTAGGGTTTGTAGTCAATAGTGATGCATATAGTAAGGCATTAGGACATTTTATTATGAATAAAAACGTGGTTATCACTTATTCCTTGAGGAAGTTGAATATTCGTGAGAAAAATTAACCAACTCATTATTTGGAGTTTGTTGTGGTATTTTTTTCATTAATGATATAGATGCATTATCTTAATGGGGAAAATTGTGATATATATATATATATTGATCATAAAATTATGAAATATATAATCACACAGAAGGAGTTGAATATGTGCTAGAGAAGATGGTTAGAGTTAATAATGAATTATGACAACTCAATACATTACCACCCTGGGAAAATAGACAAGGTGGCGGATGCTTTGAGTCAAAATGATAATACTAGATTATCCATGATAAGGATCACAAAAGATGCAATATTTCTGGATTTTCAAAGCATTGATCTATGAATCCTAAATAATTTGTTAAAATAATATTTTTCTAAATTAATGTTGAGCCCACTATCCATTTGAGGATTAAGGAGGTGAATAAGGAAATATAGAGCTACAAAATAATGTCATCAATTTTCCTAAGTTTAATATTGATCAGGATGGAATGATAAGGTTCATGAGTTGTGTATTTGTTCCTTTCATACCAGATTTGAAGAATTAGATATCGGAGGAAGCTCATAGTTCTTAATTATATATTTATCATGGATGTGTGAAGATATATATGGACATGAAAGAATACTTCTATTGGGATATAATGAATAGATATATCATAGTGTTTGTATCTCGATGCTTTGTATTCCAACAAGTTGCAGTAGAAAGATAAAAGTCAAAGAAGATGTCTCCTCCATTACCCATACCAGAATGGAAATGGGAGAAGATCACTCTGAATCTTATAATTGGACAACCTAAAATCTCTAAACGTTTTAATGATTTATGGGTGGTAGTTGATCTAATTACTCAGTCATTACACTTCATCTCTATCATATAAGGCTTATCTTTGGATCCGCTTTATAGGATATACTTTATGGAAATGGTAATGTTTCACAGAGTACCACATTATATTATATTAGGTCGAGTTTCGAGATTTATATAAATATTTTGGAGAAGTTTTCAGCAAGAACATGATAGTGAATTGAGTTTCATCATTTCTTATCATCCTTAGACATATGGTCAATCTAAAAGGAAAAATTAAACCCTAGAAAAAATGTTGAGATCTTGTTATTTTGATTTCAAATGTGGTTGGGATCAACACCTTCCTCCAGTTGAGTCTTCATACAACAATATATTTCACTCAAGAATTAATATGGAACCTTATGAAGACCTTTATGGGTATAAATATAGAGATCTAGTGTGTTATAATGAGGTTGGAGAAAGAAAGATATTGGGACATGAGATCTCTGAAGAAATGGACGAGAAGGTTAGAACCATTTTGCAACATATTATGGAAGTTAAAATTTTAAAGAAATGTTATGCTGATAAGTATAGGTATGATTTAGAATTTAGTTTTGGTGAAAATGTGTTTCTATGCCTCTAACCCTGGAATATTGTCATGAGATTCAGGAAGAAAGGGAAACTAATCCCTAGGTGTATCGGTCCCTTTGATATTGTTGATCGTATTGGGATGGTAGTCTATTTCTCGACACTTACTCCAAATCCATCTAAATTCCATGATTTTTTCCATGTATCTCTCCTAAGTATGTATATTCCTGACCCTTCACATGTACTAAACTCAGAGGTCATACCACCAGAGCTGGATCATTCTTATGAGGAGAAACCTATTGAAATTAAAGATCGTACAAAAATGTTCTATGAAACCAGACCACTCACCTTGTCAAGCTTTTTTGGGGAGATAACTAGTTAAATGAGTCTATGTGGGAACTTTATGACACAATTAAGCTTATGTATCCTAATTTTTTTTACCAAAGTGATAAATTTTTAGGGAGAAATTCATTTTAATGGCGGTAGAATGTAACACTTTGAGTTTTTACTGAACCTTTTTCTCAAAGAATTTAAATTTAATTTTTTTCTCATTAAATTCACTAATTCAAAAAATTTCTTTCACACTACATTGAATTAAAGTATGTTACAAAAAAACTTACTCAGTGTATGTTAGACGAATCATTAACAGGTGTTTGTTACACACAACACTGATGTTTCTACAAAACCTCATTTTACTGTTATAATTATTCAAATGAGATAATTATAATCTATCCGTTTAACATAATTATATAAATTTTATTAAATAATTATCAAATATTGTTTATAATTATTTTATATAAATAAAACATATTGATAATGAATGATATTTGTTTTTGTAAAGTCTTTATATATTTAAAGACATTAATTTCTCAAATGAAATACTTTTCATGTTATTTTTTGAAAAATAATAAAATTATGTTTTGGCACATTTATAAATTGAATTTAATAAGATAAAATTTATTTTTTTAATTTTTAATATCACAATTATCTTAGGGATTTTTTTTTATTTTTCTAAGAAATTACATTTTTGGACGAATAGTGAAACATATTGAATTTAAATTCAAAACTGCTTTTTCATTTAAATTATTTATATGGATAATTTATATTTTAATTTTTCTTAAAAGTTTAGAAAGATAATATTTTTATCAATTAATCCAATTAATTTCATTATAATTAATTTAACATTGAAATTGGATATAAAAAATGTAGCAAACATTTGAATATTTTACTGTAAAAACATGCAGCATTGCCCCATTAGTGGGATTAATTTTAAATTACTTTACTCCACATATATGAATGAAATTTAGAAAAATGGATTCTATATTTTTAATAGGAATAATTTATAATTTATAATAATTTCAAATTAGTTTTTGAAAATAATATTAATGAATGTAATTAAAATTAATTACATCGAGTAAGGTAAAATCATACAAAACTAAGGACTAAAAATTAAATTTAAGACCCAAAATAACATAGAAAATTGTCTAATAGACATTTTATAGCCATATTTAGACCCTGTACTCTCTTTTCTAGTCTTTCTATCTTTATCGAATCCACTTTCATCATGAAAAACATCAGTGGAATTCTCTCTTCAAATATTTACAAGATTGCCACTCCTCCTTCAGTATAAAAGAAAACCACCTCTCCCTTTTCGTCACACCAATAGAACCACACAGGATTGAAAAATATTTAACTAATACACTTCCAAACATACCACCCTTCCTCTTATAAGCCTCCCCATAGGCATAAAGCAATCCAAGAATCCTTTTGGCCCATACCAAAAGGAGTTACCCGATTAAGAGGCAACCTCTTCTCTCAAGATCATTTCTTTTATTTTCTTTATCCAAACCCTCCAAAATATTTATTCAATTATTGGATAAGAAACCCATTATCCTAAATATTCTAAAATTTTATTTATGATACGGTTTCTACCTACACTTAGAAAATCTCTATCTAATGGGTAACAAATATATTGTTTACATGTATAGAGAACTACCGTCTCACTAAACAATGATTGGTCATATTTTCCTTTAACACCTCTCATGGTGAACATTATGATGGAAAATATATTTATATATGTCCTACATTATATTTATTATTTCTTTATTCTTCTTTATTCCCATTAAAACACATATTTTTTACTTTCTATTTGGTGTAAATACGATAATTTATTTTGAGGAAGTGTGTACTACCTCCCCCTCAAAGCGATGTGATTCATTCACACACTAAATGGAATGTATTAAGGATGGATTTAGTGAAATTATATGATATATATTACATTATAATTATAATTTAATTATATTATATATTTATAAATATATTTTATTCTCTTTATTTCTTTCAAATTGAAAACAAAAGTTGAAACATCGTTTAGGCACACGTACGACTTACCATCCCCAAGAGTGGTGTATTCCATTTCATACATCTAGATTCTATATATTATTATAAAAAAATATAATGATTATAAATGATATTTAACTCATTATTTTAAATTTTTTAATCATGATATAATTATAAGGACTGAATATATTACAAATTAAGACACATGCAAAGAACAAAAAAGATATTACCTGAAGTGAATTCATAACACTGTATTATTAACAACACGATAATATATGGTCATAATAAAACTATATATGGTATTATATAGAATAAAATTGTTATTTAAAAAAATTATAACAAATTTATATTTATTATATAGGTGTTTTTATTGAGTATGATTAGGGTTAATATACAAGGTAATGAAATTGCATCTCCCTTTTATTTCCATGAGATACATGCCTTAATAATCACTCACTTATTTTGTGTGGTTTATGTAATTACCATGAATTTATTCTATGTAAATTATACATAAAATTATGGGTTTTAAAATATATTTTTTTATTATCTTTAATTCATTGGTTTTATTCTAAAGTTACCAAATCTGTAAGATAGTTTTGTCTCAATTTTCCTTCTATGAGACAAACGTTTTGTTATACAGATACATTTTTTTTCGAGGTGTATATAATTCCGTTTGACATGTAATATCATGAATATAATTGTTTCAATAATATTTTAATCTTAATTTAATATCCTTTTCTTACATGGAGAGTATTATCCCATGTCACCACGTGATAATATTTTATTGAAACCAACTCATCACTTTTCAAAATTTTTTAGGAATATTATTTAATTAATGAAATATCATGATCCATATCTCAAGAACACACATTAATTTTCTTATCCTATAGTTATTCAGGCTATCCTCATGTATTAGTACCATTTTCCTCGTTTTTTACTTAATATAAAGTTTTTATGTAAAATATGATTGTCTATCTCATCGGTCTGAAATCTATTATATTCAAAAATGATGTTTTCCAAAATGTTTTCAAAAATGCATTCAAATTTTCATTGAAGTCAATTTTCTGGGGAAAAGGATTTTGAAAATGTTTAATTCTTTTTAATGCATCATTTATATGTTTTTAAATATACTTTCAATGAAAAAGGTTTTGAAAAGGTTTTATATTTTCAAAACCATTTTTCAACACATAAAGGATATTCTACTCATGAAATTATTCTAAAAGTTATTCAAAACTTATTTCCCATGTAATATAACATCCCTTGGTGTTACTCATTCCCTTAGGGGGAAATTATTCATTTTTATATTCATATTATTTCCCTGAGTGGATTATGTATTTATGGCATGATACTGATGAAACCAGTTTCCCTTTCACAGGTTATACACTTTTCAAACCCGCTTCTTTTCATGGGTTATGTTTATGATGAAATGATTATAAAACTATATTTTTCCACAGGTTATTATATGATTTAATGTTTATAATACCCATTTAGTTTAATGGTTTATGATATGATTATTTATGATCCTATGGAACATGTACATATGATTTCACTATGAGATGGGGGGGACCTATATCTATCTCCAATGCATTGGGTAAAGATTTGTATCTCATGATATTGACTAAGAAGGTCTTAGTAGTGAACCTTGTATATTAATATAGCCATGGGCATTAACCATGATGACCAATATGGTAGAAGGAGTGAACTCATGCTACTCAGATGCACATGGGGGTAGACCATGACTACCAAGATGGTATGGGGAGTGAACTCATACTACTAAGATGGTCTTTGCAGAAAAACCATCATTACTATGGAAATTGAATTATATTCTTATATGTTTACAAAAATTACATGTTTTATTCCAATGTTATAATTTCATGGATTATGTTATTTAATTCTTTATTATTAATGTCTTATGAAATTCCATGATTTATGACATGATTCATGTATATGATCCTTGATATACCGGGTGTGATCTTATGCTTTCCTCATCATGTTCTGATGGCCTTATGCTCTTGATTATGCTTACATATCTCCATTATTTACCCTTATGGTGTATTTGAGCTCATCCCTTTTTATGTTTCATTTCCCAGGTTATGAAGATATGTATTGTGGTTGATGTATCTTTGAAGTTTTCTAGTCAAGAGGATCCCAGTTGGAGATGATGTAGCTCATTTATATAAGAGTTCTTTATATTTCGATGTTTCAATAGGAACTAGAGTAGAATGGTCATTAGGAACCTATTTTTAAAATGTCTTATTTATTCCACAAAATTTATGTAATGGTAATGTATGAAAATCAAGCCTCTCTATAACATTCAAGTTTCATATAATTAAAATGATTTCAACTCCTCACTAGAAATAATGTAAATGATTTTCTAAGGAAATATATTGGAGTATCTTAAATATTTCATTTATTATTCTTTATATATCATTATAAAAATTCAAATTATGATCTACCTCATTTTTTTCCTTTTATCATCACTCAAGTTAAAAAAAATTGTTTATTTTTCCTTATACATTAAGTATATGCACCAAACTTATGAACATGAAAAATATCTACATTGTCCGCTAAGTAAAGTAAAAAATAACTAAAAAACATGATGAACATTGAATATGGATAAAATTATTCTAAGGGTTATGGGTTGTATAAAATTGATCAAAACTATTAAATCTCTAAAGGGTGGTTTATCACTATGTGAGGTTTATTATAATCAAAGTGAAAAGCAATAAAATTCTTCTCTTACACATACATATTCTACCCATCAACAATATTAAATTGAATATCATGAATTATGGAAGCACAATGAATGAGTTACCCCTATCTCTCTATATTTTTTCTTTTTCATTCATTTACATTTTTTAATTTTTTTTGAAAATTGAGCTAGTACAAGTATCACATCCATCACCCAAACCCAAATAATTAAAATCATTGGTAAAGTGATGGTTATTTTGGAACCGTTATAAGTCAACCTATATTTGATATTTTTTTATTAGAGGTGTAAAAAATATTAATATTAAAATGAAGCTTCTCCAAAATATAATAAATCATCCTAAATATCATTTAATATAAAACATCCTTTTTTATATAAATTCCTTTTACCTCACACATGAACTTTGAAAATCATTAAAAATATTAAAGCAAGGGTAGGAGTGGAAAATTTGAATGAAATTTGGAATATTCATATAAAAGGATAATTATGATTTCTAAGGGCTAAAAGTAGGATTAATGTAAGGTGTTATCAAGGATAGTTAATACATAAGAAAAAAATACCTCAATATTTTTTACATGAATTTTTACAAACATTATTTTGAAAATATAAAATTAAAATAATAGTATGTAAAATATACCATGTTTTCTCATGAAATATAATAGAATATATTAGAAAAGTTTATCTTAAAACCTTTCAACAATAAGTGCATGTAATTTAATACAATCATGTAATGCCCCGACCCCAATTACCTAGAGTCGGTGCATTATTAAATAACATTGGCATGATCACAAAAGATCAAGTCTCGAAAGACTGATTAGTTTAGTAGCCTTGGAATCTCTAGATACAGTCATAAAGTTTACATTACATAATAAAGTGAACACTACAACAACATATTGTATCCACACTCATAACCCCTTATACTATCCCTGCAGGTCATTCATAAAATACTTCTTCACATCCTAGGAAAAATAAAACATAGAAATGGGTGAGCTCAAATGTCCAGTAAGGATAAAATGTAGCGGAAACATTCAAAAATAAGAATAAACATTTACGGAAATGTATAACTAAAACAAAAGATTTTTAAACTTGAACTTCAGCATAATATGGAAGAAATAAAATTAAATAATTCCATTTACTTATTCACAAGGATATACTACTAGTTGAATAATAACATGAAATATCTATAACCACTTTCATAATGATGGAATGCATAATGCCAGACTATCATAACCACATAGCCAAGGCCTCGTGCGAAGACTAAAAATAATATTTTGTCAAGTCCTCGTGCCAAGACAATAGTTTGTCTCATTAGACCTACTGATGCATCTAGGAGCTATAGTGGGCCCTACCCGTCACTTACTAAGTTCAATGCATTCCCATATGAAAAGGTTTAAACATAACATAAACATTCATATTAAAACTAGCATAAAAAATGTCAATAATTTCTCCATAAACGATGAATGGTATAAAAATAACACATCCATAGTCAAACATATCACAAAACCTTCAATACAATACAAAAGTTTTTTATCATAATAAATAAACTTGAAATAAGCTTAAAATCCATCAAAGGATGTTGACATAGATGAAATCACAACTATTTGAGAGAAATATCTCTTTTTTTTGAAATCATTTAAAAGTAAAATAATTATAAAATAAAACATTTAAATTGAAAATATTCTTATAATCTTTTAAGGGAAGCTTCGAAGATTTTACAATGGTGGAAAATAGCCGCACCCGCCGTATAAGTTAAAAAAAAGACATTCTTACCATAATTTTGTCGAAAAGGTAAAAAAGGACCTATTTTGGAAAACGATAGAAAGATTCTTTTAAAACCATTTTATAAAAGTCAAACAAGGGTATAAATTACTTTAAACCATAGTCTAGTCAATAGTAAATTTTTTTTGGAATATATTTTTAAGAAACATGTATGTGGATGATAAAGAGGTCCTAGTAGATAATCACATATAAACAACCTCAGATAATGAAGAGATTGTGAAATAAAACCATACCTTATAATTTTCCTTGGTTGAGGGTAGTTTAACCTACTGTATAATAGTTAAATAATTGTTATTAAATTATACAAGAATGATATACATAAAGCTGATATCATATATGATCATTTAATATTGCTTTGTTAATAATATCTTTGTATTATCGTCGTTTCGGGTGCTAGTTTGCATTTATATGATTTGTTATGTAAGCCGTGTTTTTTATGGATAGGTTGTATATTATTCTTATCTAGAATGATATCAAGTCCTTAAACATTAATTTTAATCATCAAATGAGAATTATTCTTGAATGGATATGATGGGGAAATGAATCTCATCGCGTTTGTGGAGACGGTAATCCGTACGTACGCACTAGTTACAATATCATTATTTTGATATTAAAATAATATATAATTGGATGGTATATCATATATAAAGAATCATTATCATGTTATATTTATTATTTTAATTAATTACACATCATTATTATACCCATACAAATAATAATGTATTGAATAACAATTACACCACGACATGGAGACAATAGGCCATACGTATGCACGTATGGTGACATATCATTCAAATGATGGATAGAATACTGAATATGGTTATACCATATTTATAATAACATCAGAGTATATATAATATACTGGATTTATTATTTTATAAGGGAAATAACAAAGAAATAATATGTGTAAGAAGAAAGAAACTTGAAAGAGGGAGGTGAAAATATTACCTCTTCTTTGGGTTCTTTCTTTTGATTTGATCAAAAGGGATCATTAGGATGGATTTATGACTAAAGGAAGGCCTCTAGGTTAAATTTAGGGAAGTTGAGAAAATAATTGGGCATGGTTAGGGCGAAACAAAAGTCTTTGAGGGTATGAATAATTGTTTAGAAGTGGTGTCCTTTTATAAGGGGGAGGAGGGGCTCTTTAGAAAAAACTTAAAGTATTAATTTATAATAAATACATATTCGGTTTCTAATGGATAAAAAGTGGAATATTCAAAGTTTATGGTGGGTATGGGTAGAAAAACACTCAACCCATAGATTTTAGATAGGTTTGGGATACTATAGTAACCTTATCATTTAGATTTAACTCCTAGTTAAATAGTTTGACATTTACCATGTCACTTTGTATTTTTATATTACATGGTTAATGAAATTACTATATACTTCCAATAGACCCCCAAGTGATCAATTAATGATACACCCATCACGATATAATTCCTTTGTATGAGACTTATATTTTTAGTAATATAATATCAATTAATAATATAATATTTGTTTTAAAAACTCATTTATGTCAATTTTGACACTATTTAATAATTTATTTTTGTTAAAGTCTTAACATCTTTATTAATTAGAACCAAAATAATTTAAGTAATCATAAAATGTCATTTTAAACAATAAAATTCGTGTATTTCATTAAAACTTTCCAATTATATTTATTTTAACATTTATAATACCATTTATTTGATTCTTTCATTAATAAGGAAAATACTGCATCATTATTGTGTCATAAATATATTAAATTATTCAACTTATAAAAATTATAAATAAAATAACATTATTTAGGAAAAAGTTTTATCTTTCCAATGAATATTTATAGTAAAAAATGTAACATACATAACCCTATGTAAAAATTGTTTTTCTAAAAGATATATGCTTATGTCATATTTGTATTTACTTTAATTTAATTAATATAAAGTGAAATTATCACTTACAAGTGGATCCATGAGGTCCCAAAATCGACCCAAATATTTACATGGTCGGAAATGTATAAACAAATAGGGTTAGAACACGTTCTAGGGTATATTATTATTATTATAATATTATTTTTTTACCCTTATTTACCAGATTTACCCTTTAACCATGGTAAATAAAATATTTACCGAAGTAATTATTCAAAATTTATAAAAATAGAATTTCCCTATTTACACAATTTGGAACCCATGATTATAAATATGGAATCCATTTTTCTAAATTCAAAAAATATAAGTGGAAGAAATTAAATTAAAATTAATTCCTGCTGTCAAAACAAAAAGCGTGTTTTTAAAAAATAATAACCACCAAAAGATTGACATTTGTTTATGTTTTTTTCAAATGTGAAATTACGTCCAATGAACAAAAATGTATTAAGTGGTAATAATATATTTTAAATATATTTTAAAATCACTCAAATTCATAATTTATCACTATTAATTATTTCGATTAAAAACGTTGTTTTTAATTAATGTTTAGTAATTTTCACTATTCATCAAATATGAAAGTTATCCAAAAAGTACCAAAAATTCACCCTAAACTAATTTGGATATTCGGAATCCAAAAATGAAGTCCATTTTGAAAGATAAAATATATAAAATTTCCAAAAGAGGGTATTACAATTTGTAACGGCTAGTTTGGTTGGTTATAGTGTGTGTTAGAACTTGAAGTTGCGTACAACACATTCTACTGTATTATTTAAAGAGAAGCGTACCGTAGAAGCTTGGGGTGTTACGAATTACTCATGGAATGTACAATATCCAAAAAATTATCAACATTAAATTCTAAAATTCATGGCATGAAATATCGACGGGAAAAATTAATCTTCGTGTGACTAAAAAAACCACTATTCATTGAATTTTAATGTTATATGTTTCTATCTATTAATCCTATTTCCAAAAATTATTCAATTTAACAGCCATTAAATTTAGAACATGACATCATGGGATTCCAAAACATTCTACGTTTCATTGATCAAATGTAAAACACTCATCTATGTTTGGTCGTGAATTTTTCTCAATAAATATAAAAAATATTCTACATAATAGGGGAGAAACATTGAGAATTGAGAATTAAAAATTACTATTCTTTCACATTGAAATTATTCATATATTTTTTTATTTATTCTATATTCATCATAAAAATATTTCTTCTCTTGAAGAAATTTGTGTATCTAAAACACAAATGGTTCGATGGGGGATATGTATTATATCTTTTTTATCTTGTCAATGTGGTTCCACAATTAGGTAATTTACGTTTGGTCTACTATTATTTTTCAAATAAAGGGAAATTTGTGGAAAAAACCATTCATTTTAGGTGATTGTATGTTTTTAAGTCTCTAAAATTGGATAAGACGTCTTCGATGGTCTATAATGGGTATTTTGTGTAGCCGGAAACATCAAAGCGGCCCTATATCCATGATTCGTGGACCTACATTCCAAAGGTAAATGCTCATTCGGTAACATGGACAATGACACTTAGGAGATCACATTGGTCAAGATGATTCGAAATCGGTTTTCTCACAACCTTTTGTGGGGAACTATTTCCTATTATGTGACTCTCTTATTGATTTAATCTATGTAGATATGTTCATGAATCCTTAGTTCATTTATAATCTTGTGTTCGTTTATTACCCCTAGGTAACTTCGTTCAAAAATATGTGTGGGTTTGGAATTTTCTAAATGTATATGAGGTTCTCCATCATGGTTACCCTTTTAAAGATAGATTAGGAATCCCCTAGTCATCTGTTGAGATAATGATGGTTCATGAAACATGATAAGGTTCTCTAGAGTTTATCATCATTGGGGGGGGGGGGGTGAATTGTTTCAGTTTTGGGATCAAACCCGTAAGGTGGATTTCCTACATATCCTCACAAGATAAATCATAACCCACATTGTTTGGTGTTACATAGCTAGACACATCACTTTTTAGGTCATGCGAGGAGGACCCATCCATGACGTTTGACGTCATGCAACAAGGACATCTAGGGATAACATGGCTAGTCAAGATTTGATGTGGGAATTATGCCAAGGTGTCCAAGGGGACCAAGAAGATATGTGGCCATTTGGGTGGAAATGAACCTATTGGGGACATGCCCATAGAAAAATATGGTGGATTGGGGAGCTACATTTGGACCTTAGGGAGGCATCCTATATTTATTGGTTGGTTTGGAATTAAATCCGATATTGTTTTCTAACACTTATGCATTTTAAAGTATTTCGGTGAGGAAGAGAGTGAATCGACGTGAAGATGAAGGTTTCAGTCTTGAATATCGGTGAGGTTTCTTATATATCCTAGTTAATTGGGAAGCAACTTCCAAAATGTTTTGAAATTTGGGGCTTATTCATGGGATATACCTATTTGGATTTAATATGATTATGGCCTATACTGTATAGGAGGCCAATTTTATTTTTGGTACCAGCTTACATCATAGAGAATTACCTTTAAAGGGGTCATGGTTAGGGATTACACTAAGTTGGAGGCCCATTGCAGGAGTATTGTTCTTGATCAGATTCATTGTGGGGATTATTCATGGGAGTTTCATATTTAGTTTATGGGTGGGGATTACATATATAAAGAACGACCATCTAAAATTTGGGGTCAAGCAGATGTCATGATCACCACTAATATCTACGCCCATGTGAGTCATGATCAGTGTGAGAAAAAATATAAATATGTCTATCTGATGATCGTGAAACCCACCCCATCCACTAATGGATGGTGCTAGAGCCCAAATGGGGGAAAGAGGGGCTTTGAGTGCGCCTTTTTCCTCTCTTGTCTTCATATCCAGTATAGTCACATTTGGAGATTTATCCATATATGTCCCAAGTTGAGGTGAAGAGGAGCAATAGTTCCACCGCACACAAGAAAGGATAGGGGATTACCTCAGTGGGAATGCATTGTTGAGTATTTTCGAGTCATATCATGATTTTTCTATGAGGCATATTATGTTTTTCATATATATTATACTAAATTTTAAAGTCATATAGCTTGGATGATCACATCACAGTTTAAAGTCAGGTTGTAGGTACTAGTTGATGTATTATAGTTTAAGGTCATATAGTGAGGACATGTTGTTATAGGAACCATTATTAACTAAAGAATATTCAGTTTGGGATGTTAATACATTAATCGAACATGAGAGGGAAGGAAAGTGTAAACTATGATTCTTTGGATTCTCGAATCAGGATAAATGATAAGGGGAATGGGAGGCATTATGGCATATGGAAGTAGGAAGAGCCTCTCCTGATGATAAATTTGTCTCTAGTTGACATGCCATTTTTATGGGAAACTTATAAAGATCCATATGGGAATATTGTGCATTTTCAAGTAAACATGTCCTCAAGACATTAAACGTCCATTTTCGATGGACAAAGAGGTTTACAAAGATTTGAAATTAACTAAGAAATTGATTTTGATGAATGTAATGGATATGTATGGGTATGTAATAAACATTCAGACAATGATTTTCTATAGAGTTCTGGATCATCCTGGAATAGGAGTGTGGCAAAGGGATTTTAAGAGTGTCATGAGGAGTAGGACGACTCATGGTATTGAAGGGAAAAATGTTTGGGTGACATAAGGGCACACCCAAAAATTTTGTTGAACCGACCATTATGGTCGGGACTGTAGCCTGATACTGATCACGAGAAAGGGTGTGGGGTCACATCCCCTAAGGTATGGACCATTGGGAATGAACTGTTTCACTACATAAAAGCATCCACAAAGGCATGTATTCATATAATTTTCTGCGAAGTGCCTTCCACATAGAAGCTATCTGCATAGGGTTGGTTGCCTATGAGCATTCGTGAGGGAGCACCCGCAAAGGGACATCCATGAAGGGTTTCCAGAAAAGTTTCATGTGTGATTAATTTTTTTACAAAGGAGAATTTGTGAAGATTTGTCCACACAGGGTCCATATGTGAATCATTTTCATTTCTCGGGGTCAATAAATGGTGCCTTAATCCATAGACAATAGTTCCTCCATAATGAATCTTTTATAGAGGGACTTCCACATACAGTTCATGGGATGGTTTTTACGAAGGGAAACTTGCATATGGTTTGGTGGAAGGCTTCTACAGACTAACTCAGGTGATGGAGTAATATCTCCCACACCCTCAACAAATATTTTTATTCATCCTTTGAATCTTCAGTCACTACTTTGAGAGCTCCAATTCCAATCCCCTCGGGGTCCTCTTATAGAGTAATAGAATTATACTCTAGCCGTATGAAATGGGTCATGAGGCCTCCTTTTATTGTATCCCATAAATAATTCCATCACCTATGTAAGACATAATCATCAAAGATAATCTATTTCTGGTGATAGAAATTACACCTCATCCTGTGAACAACATAGTTCGTGGGGGGTAAACTTCTTTGTGGTAAAAAATCACTGATTTCATCTAGAAAAATGTATATGGTTTCATTTCAGGCACTCGGGCCACCGTCTTCATCTATGAACATACTAAGTTTGTGGATTCTTTGAGAATATTGGGAACTATATTTGGAGTGGAATCCCCTAAAAGAATTTGGTGCTACATGGTTGCACCCCATTGAATATTTATCTTCAATCTTATTCAGGATTTTCTTTCTATAATTTCTATGTTTGATTGATTTTTTTCATCTTGAATGAATAATTTTCAGGACCCAACACCTATAGAGATATAAAAATATTTAAAGCACAAGTTACATGAAATTAAATTTAAATATTGATGAGAGGGGGTGGGATTAATATAAGTTAAAACAAATTTCATAAAAAAAAGAAAATAATGAAACCTCATGTTTCCTTCCTAAAAGAGTATTTATTAAGGAAATTAATATTGATAATACCTCTTTAATAACCTAATAAGAGTATTGTATATGGAAACCCATCTAATTTAAATAAATTCTTTCTTTTTTTAATGTACATTGTAGCACTTCTACCTATCCTTCTCTGAGAAAAATATTTTTCTTATTATTGATGAGATTACCAAGCATAATGCATCCCCAATGTATAAAAAAATACTATATATTCTCATTCCTCATTCAATTTATTTTTTCCTAATTTGGTAGATTCACTTCATCATATTCGGAACATAGCTCTGAATTTTCAACAACAGCTATTTCTTCTTCTTCTCTATAGGTATTATCTTCTTTAAGATCTAATATATCATTCCAAATTTCAGAAACTCCAAGATCAGTATACACATCTGGGTATTCTTCTTCTTCTTCAGTATAGAAGGGTTCCTGTTATATTCTCTCCTTAGTACATAGGTATATTTCTTACATGGAAAATCACTAACAAGAATAAGAATATAAAATTACCTTTGATTTACCCAGAGATTAAATTTTTCTCCAAAATGGATATTAAATTTAGACCTCCACCTTAGTTACTTCCATTGAATTCTCATACATTTTATCCATGCTTTCGAGGAGTATCATCCCATTATTCAAATATGATATCATGATTTGGAGGGATGTTTGTAGACTGGGGTGTGGTTCTGGTTCCCATGGTTTGTCTTGGGGCTCTAATACTTATTGTTGAATTTTCATCTTGAGTAATTCCTTTCATTATGAGAGGGATGAAAATTATAATTCTTAATAGACTATTTATTTAGTTCATATTAATAAGATAATAAACCAAATAAAACTAGTGCATCAAAAAGAACATGAAAGAACTTAATCTAAAACTAGAAAATAGAAATGTGGAAGAGTAATGTCTTTATTTGACTACTGAATTTATGATACAGTTTTCACAGAAACAACACTGGTTTTGATGTTATATGATAGTGTTGTTAATTATATAAGGGAAATAAAAATGAGAAATTATATTAACCAAACTACAATAACTGCTGTAACATAAAATATTAGTAATATGGGGTTTAATACCTTAAGGAAAAGGGTTAAAAGACCGTAATAGTTGTGATGATGTCACAATTTATTAATCAAAAATTAAAATTAACTCAACTAATTTGAGAGGTGTGATTAGACTAACTCAAAAATATTAAAAATGATGAATAAAATAAAGTTTATATCAATTTTTTTTATTGAAAATTAAAATGACTCAACAATTACATATGAAATTACTTTAAATTAATTTTCCGAGGATTTCTTGTAATATCTATTCTAATTTATTATTATCTACTAAAATAATCTCATTCAGATGGCTCAAATCTCATGTTATAACTATAAACATCTTCGGTGTGTTATGTTTTAATCGTTATGGAAAATGGAAAATTATGTCATCTTTCACATTTCACATCCCTTTGTCACATTAACATTAATCTTATAACTTAAATAGTTTTTTAAAGGTAATTAGGGATGTGATTATTTTATTCTCAGTGTAATATTATTTAATAAGAAGAATTTATAAGCAATAAATAATTAAAAAAATGGTACTCATCCCATTTGTGAACTCTTCTTTATAATGAATACATATTTTTTATGATCAATCTCTCAACAAACATGAATGAGCTACGTATTTGAGGAATGTGATTAAAAAATTAGAATAAAAAATGCACTATGAAACAATAGAGACATATTATTATTACTCTCACAACCAACATATGGATTCAAAATCACAAATATAAATGAAATAAAATAAATAAATGCCTACTTATGTTGCATCATGGTTGACGATGACACTTTTCCTCTATTGTGGCTTCATATAACAGATATAACATTCCCAACTACCTCTAATATTAGCATCTTAAAATACTAGTAAAACACTTTCAACTGAAGGTCTGTATTGGTGTCTCCCTACAAAAAAACATCCTTCTTTAATTATATGTATCCACTAATATTAATTATTATAAATAAATTTATTTTAAATTTTCTTTTTCTTCTTGTATGTAACTCTATTTTAATTTCCCTGTTTATTTTCCCTCTATTTGAACCTTTATCTTCAATATATTGTCTAGATAGTTATTTATAAGTATTCTGAGTATAGTGTGTTGATCCTCTTGGGTAGTATATACCTATGGAGGGGGGGGGGGGGTGTTTTGAATCCTTATTAGTAGGATATGCCCCACACAAGTGTTTCCTATTTGAAATCATAGAATTTTGATTAGTAAAACATGAAATCATGGAAGTTTTATGTATTTGGAATTACATAATACATTATCCCTATGGTGTGGAGTGAATTCTTATGACATAGCCCCATCACCTGGTTTCAAAGACATGTATATACCACAACCACATCACCTTATCTATCATTTTAAATACACTTTCATTATAGGCCCCTCCATGTAAAAGTTAAACACCTATGACATAATAGAAACATGTATTTTTTACATTAAATCCAACCATATTTAATCCATCCAACTATGGTGTAGCTTTATTAATAGGAATAAATTTTCAATGATACAACATTTCTTCAATTCAATAAGGTATTTTCTCTTATTCCTTTATTACTATTAATTATGGAAAAATGCAAGGCCCATAGTGTACAATTTCTTTATTGATTAGTGCTCCATGGCCACTATGGTGCATAGACGTGAATGCGGCATATTGATGCATGATTTTCCTATAGAGACTCATTATCTATCTTCATTTTCCTAGAATTAATATTACATAACATTGGAAATGGACATAATACATCCATTATTCGATGTAGTGTAGTTTCTATTCGAGGATGAAAACACAAAACCCCACCTAAAACATTATGTTTTTTAAGTTTATAGTACCCATAGCATTTGTTATCCCATGTCGATATTTTTTATAGGATAACTCCATATAATAAGTGATGATGTCCATTAACCCAGAAATAAATTTTGATTTTCGTCAGAGGGAACCCACTAGAATTGTGCTCCTTATACCAATGATACTCTACTCCCACCACCACATGGACCCGACACCCATGAGCTGGTGAGTGCACATGCATACATACTCAAAACCCTATACCGACCTATGTTGGTGAGTCTCAACTTGTTGGCCTTTATAGTGGGGTCTTGGATGGCTTCCCTTTGGGATGACTATGTGTCTTTACACCCTCTACAGAGGTCTTCCATGTGCTAATATATTTTTTAAAACTATGTCCATTTATTTCTTTTTCCATTTCATATTGAAAAACACACACATTAATTATTATAAAAAATAGAACATAATAGAAAAAAATATTTTAATTCTGTTTATTAATTTTTTGAAAAATTACACTCCAAATTACAAATTACCCAAAATTGATTATTATGAATTGATTTTTTTATAAATAATTAAAATTAAATGAAATTTATCAATTACAGTTTAAAAATATATATGAAAATATTAAATCATCAAATCCTTCCTTACTATTTGATGGTGATCATAATTAGGATGAAAATAAAATCTCCTTTCAGATAATCTTTTTTTCTTTCTCCCTAGATGGAGACCTGATATTATAAAGATATAGTAAAATCCTAAATCATTCTTGCATTCATAGATAAAAAATCTCCAATAACTAATTGATGAATACCCATAAGACGTCTGTATCTGAGGATGGGGAATGTATGGATCATTACACTTCACCTCGTCATAAAGATTGAAATACCTATCATAAATAGCATCATATAATTTCATTTCAATTTGAGATATCACATGAAAAAATAATTCATGATCTAGTTGGATAATCTAATGAATCTACGAAATTTTGAAAACAGAAATACATCCTGAGTAGAGGTATATGGCCTCCAGTAACCTCCTATGCTAGGCCTCTAGCTAGAATGGGAATATTTATTAAATAAAGAGGATGAAGTCTTAGAATGTTCAACAGAACTCTATAGAAACCAACTCTGATTATATGTAGGCACTATAACCGAACCATGTGCGATTAATTTGTTTTCAAAAAATGATCATGATGAAGACCCCCAATTTAGCCATCTTAGAGAAAACACAATATACAAGGATGGGAACATTGTTACCACTTTTTATACCACTTGGATTAATAAATCTCTTGAGGATACCCAAGAAATCTTCAATAACTCCAAATAAACCTCACCCTGCATGTTTGGGGGAATTTATTTCATGAACTCTATCCGATGAGTTAAAAAATCCTCCACAATTAGATTAAAATGTACCAAATATGAAACTAAATCAAAAAATCCATTAGGTATAGTGGCATTATTATCATGTCCCCCAATGAGATATATGTACCATATTATAGGAATCAGATACCAATGATCAAAAACCCGACTGCTCTCCCTACCATGAGAAATTCCCATGACATCTAGGGCTTACATGACAAGAATAGTCATAGACTCCCTCAAGGTCATTTTTCACATATCAGGACTAGGGGAGCATCAGTAAATGAAAATAAAACCCCAAAAGGATTATAATACATAATGTCCCAACATGAAAAATGGATAAAGAGAATACCCCAATCTAACTCTTGAAGAGAAATAGAGTGTTAAAAAACATCCCTATTACTATGAGAATGGTGGGATAATAGCTTCCACCAGGTGTGACTTAGTGAACTTTGTCAAAATTAATATAGAAGATGATATGGAATGAAACTCATACACTAAGGGGCACAATGAATAAATAGTACCTTAAGAGGATAATGATGTTGATGCACAAACCAATGTCACAGGTATAAATAATTAGAGGAGGAAACAGAACCCTACACCTCCAAATGATGATTTTTTACCCCCTCATTGGCATTCTGCCATTGATAAATAGAGAAGAAATATATAAATCCTACTCAATTCCTAAACTGGATAAAATACCCACACTAAAAGAATTACGAGTACAATATGAGAGTGATTTATATAAACATAGCTAGCTAAATGGGGAATTATTTACGTGAAATGTTTTCACTGGGTAACACCTCTATGTTGAAGAAAATGCCGTACCTCCCTCTCATCATGAGGGGGTAAATATACCTATAAAGAAGAAATATGATCATCATTTTGGCTCTAGATCTAGAAAACTATCTTACATATAGACATGAATTGAGAAAGACTATGGTTTTACCCTATTATGAAGACAACTTGGCCCATATCAGGATGATCATCTAGACCTAACATGAATTGTAAATCTAAAAGAGGTAAAGTTTAGGACACCTCATTAATCCAAGCTCAGTTCCCACTCCTAGGGGTCAGTTCAGATAGAGGTACCACTAGAACATCTGAAGACCATTAACTGTCTAGATACATGGATAGAATCTATGGAGGGGTGACACATCACCATAAAACATAATATGAAGTTGTTCCCCAAATTACTGGATGACACATTTCCCCATCTAAATTTAGAAAATCATATTTTTAATAGTTTATGGAATAGGGGATTCATAATATTATCTCATAGATATTTTCCCAATACATCCCTGTAATGGTCCCATGAGGCTAGTATGATGAAATAAAATGGAGATGATTTCTAAATAATATTGTTGGACCAACATTTATTTGGTATATAAGCCTATTGGAAAGGATCATCAGTGGGTGGGAAGACCTTCGTTATCAATTATTTTCTCAATTTTTTCTACAGTAAATATAATTACGATAATCTACCTCAGAAATTAAAAACACTTTGGTAAGTGAGAGATTCCCATAATTTATCGCATTGTGGGATGATTTAATATATTAAATAATTATTCCACTCCCATATTAGTAGTTATAGGAACTTTTAAAAGTGAACCTCTTTAGGAAAATACAAACAAATTTGATTCTAATGAAATAACTAGGTGGATTTTAAGAGTTTGTAGAATGAACACTAAACCTAGAAGAAACCAATTTGTAAACTTGGGAAAATCTTGTTCTGTACTCAAGGAAAAAGGGAAAAGATCTAGAAAATAAGAAACTGTAGCTATCAAACTAAAGCTAATAACATTTCATAAAAGAACACATAGTCAGGCCTTACATTGCCTGTAAACTTCCACTGAGTTATAGTAGTAATACAACTATTCATGATTAGAGGTAATGAAAGATCAATGTCACCCATGATTTTAGGAATTAATGTGGATTTTTATTCATTTGGAAAAGAATAATTTTCTTATTATTTATTTATATTAATGAAACAAAATCTCCTCAATCTTCTTAAGAATAAGAAAACTAGTGATGTAAGTCATGGTAACCATCGAAAATAGTTACCTTTTTATAAGATACTTATGTAAGAAATATAAGACTAATTTTCTTCTAAAACATTTTTTTAAAAATGGTTGTTTCTAGATAGGTGATTCTAGGAAATCCCCAATACAATTGACTTATGTGACCACCACCCAACTGGAAGAAGAATGTTAATGGTTAGAAGTTAAAACTAACAATGAAAATTTGTTTGATAATTAGATGAACCAAAAGATAGATTAATTAGATCATTCTACACTTTGAGTGCAACTTCATAGAATAGTCATGATTTTGGAACCAAAGGGAATGAAAATAAACTATACTCTCAGAGATATGATTGATAATGTAACATAGTAAAGGGAAAAAAGGAAAATATTCTTATCCAAACCTCACACTAGGTTAGAATACCATATATTATCACCCATTTTTCTTAGATTATAGGCATTACCCTACCAAATAGATTCCTCTCCAGATAAAGAAATCATTTTATACTCTATTAAAGTTATGCAATTATCAACCCCTTTATATGATGATTAATATACCAAAAAATCCTAGTTCCCTATACCTCACTAGGGAGACATATGATGAGGCTATAAAATCCAAGGGTTTAAGGTTTATATAGTCATTATAAACCTAAAAAAATCTCTATTAATCCATGTATTTGTTTGAGACCCATGGTAGAGTACTACAACAAGACTAACTACAACATCAAGACATCATACAGTCTTTGAGTGGACATCCAAAACTATTTTTTTAAATTAATGGTTGGAGGGTATAATTTTTTTAAACAACCCAAACCAAGTGGTAGACCAATGTGAACAATTTAATTAGAAACATATGTACCCTCTACCATTTTCTATGAAATGATATTTTTTAACTCAATCAAATTATTTACTATGCTTGATGCTAAGGAGAAATCCCATGGTGGGATTCTCCATCCCAGGTATGAAAATATGGAATTTTTAAATAGATAAGAGTTATCCTAGGAAAGCTCACAATACAATATTTTTTCCATCTTTAGAAAGATCTTAGGGAGATGTCAATAGAGGCCCTCTGGTGTCCCAAGGAGTCTGAGACAGAATTCATCACCATCGAGGTTTATTAGCTACAAAATAATCCTAATTAATATCATGTAATTATCCCATTGGTATATCAAGACCAAAAGAAGCTATATAAGGAAATATAAGATCCCAGTATATTTTAGGATATCATGAAAATTTCAGTATTTGAGGGTCTCTAGTTGACAGTAGATCTGGGATCAATCTTATCACGGTCTGAAACATCTAAACTTTAGGTTATAATAAGAATCATTCATATCCATAAAATCTTATCATTAAAGAGTAAATTAAGTGTGAAATTTTTTTTGAGAGAAAAGTATCAATAATCTTTTAGGTACGTCATTTATAATAATGAGTTCATAGTTATCCAAAAACACAATATATATAATGTTATATATGGGAGACCTTGGCTTCATATTCAAACAACAGTGCCATAGACATTCAATTGATGTTTGAAATATCCCATTGATGGATATGTTACTAGGATATGTAGTTATACTTTCCCATTTTAATCTTGTGAGTCATGATATATTGAGGTATGTTTCTAAAGGTTGTAAGTAAAAAACCAAAATTAGACGGTGACATGTAGGTTGTTTCTCACAATGTATTTGGAACAACCCCAAAAATCCATGTATATTTATAAATAATGTATATGTACTTTATACAAACCTTATCAAGGTAGTATATCCATTACTATTAGGCTATAAAAAATTAAAAACTTCACTAGACCATGTCTATACAATAATGATCTTGCCAGCTATAAAATTCCAATTACGGAAAAGCTAGACCAATGCCCTATCAGACACAAAACATTTCTCTACTCTCTCAAAATAAATTAAGAGTACACCCAAAAAATTACCTCCATCCTGGGATTTCAATACATCTAATTACCCCTGTTGGTAGTGGATAATAAAGAAAGAATATCTAATATACCCCCTCAATATCCTAAGAAATTTTATATTTAAGTATTTCTTCTGGTAAGCTCCCATCCTTCATCAGGGAGATTGATTCCCTCATATTTTCTACCATGACTGAGGATACTTATATATAATTAAAAATGAAAGATAATGTAGATGTACTTAAGGATTCCCCACTATTGTTATTGGAGGGTGTATCATCCACCATCTATGAGATTAGTATGAATAGTAAAGGACCCACAACCTACATTGATTTGTGTTTAGAGGACTCTTAAAGAGTATAATATATATTTTTTACTTTTTAAGAAACATTTATATGTGTTCACATTTAATTTTTCCAAAATTTTCTTATTCTACCTCAATGTTTCTACTCATCACCTAGGATTTATAGATGACTATCGAGGTTTCAAGAAGGAATCGATGAGAATGAATCTCTAGTATACAACCATGTTATAATCTAAAGTTGAGAAATTTATCAAATAAATCGTTATCTAAGAGTTGTAGGACCCAAAATTTCTTACCAACACCATTATCATTTAGAAAATAAAATGAGAAGATCATGTTCTGCATTGATTTTAGGGATCTTAATCAACACTCCATGAAGGATGATTTCCTAGTACCAATCATATAAATACTGATTGATGAGACTTCTAGATTCAAATTAATTTATTTTATATATGTGTACTTAGTGTATGTAATGATCAAGATGATCCCTGAATATAAGTAATTCACAACTTTCTAAAAAAATAAAGGAATATTTTATTACTAAGCTAGGACCTTTAGCTTAAAAAATTCTAATTCCACTTATCATCACATCATGAATTATATATTCTAACCATTATTAGAAGGAACTATAGAATACTACATCGATGAAATGTTCATTAAATATCGACAATGTTGTGATCAACTCACCAACATTAAAAAAATACTGTATTAACTATGGTTGTTTGGATTGATGTTGAATCCTTCAAAGTGTGATTTTAGGGTAACTCAAGGGAAATTAATTGACATTGTGGTACAACACCCAGATATTGAGTTAGATCAAGAAAATACTAGAGTAATTCCTAAAATTCTTCCACCTCAGAATATTAAAGAGTTGAGGGATCTCCAAGGGTTCCTTGATTATATTAGGAGTTTCTTATCCATCCTGGTAGATTTATTAGCTCTACTAAGATAATAATGTAGGGAGTCACCTGCTACTGGGAAAGGGCTACAATATATATTTTGAGAAACATAAGTGGTACCTACTATATCAACAATTCTTAATGACATTGGTAGAGGTTGAGACACTCATTCAACACATATAAATTATGAATCGATCTCTTTATTCCATCCTCAAAAAGATAAATAATTAATGGATGGAGAATATCCTCTAGTATATCAACCAAACAATTATAGATATTTATACTCAATATTGTGATATTGAGAAGAAATGCATCACTCCAATTTTCCCAGTGAAAAATCATTAGCATTAACTACTATATCACAAAGTCTACATGGTCTTTTGTACTAAATCACTTAATTATATTCTTAGTCACACAATGATAACTGGCCTTTTGGAATAATGGGAAGTTATTCGGAAATAGTAAAACAACTGATTCTTTTTAAAAAAGGTTGTCAAAAGGTGTACGCTGGCATATTTCCTCATTGAAAACATTACCCCATAAGGCATCTCAGCAAACACCAAACATCTAGATGGATATTTTTTCAACGACCATGAAATCCCCTAAACATGGGATATCTATTTTTAAAGGGAGTATAAAAATTATATTAGGGAGAAAATGTAAAACCCAAAGCCAAAGTGGATTAGTATATGGATTGATTTTAATTCCATAGAAAATAAAATTTTTACCTACCCCTTATCTCTATCTGTAGTCTACACTAACAAAGAGGAAAAATACCAAGCTCATAACATAGGAATGAAGAAACATGCAATTATACATATATCCTATATTAATGTTAAAGTGACTCAGGTCTTTTGATCTAATAGATCATTGGTGAATAATCCATCAACAAGGAAAAATTAACCCCTCCCATCAATTATGCGAGTGGAATAATGGTGGAGTTCCCATTTAAATCAATTCTGCACCACATACCTAAATCATCGACTTCTCACACTAATAGAATAGGCAGTGTAGCCTCAATCCTAGTTGAGCCTAGTAAATATGAGGTATCATTCCACATCCCACATTGAAGGGTGGTCTTTCTAGTAATCATATATGACATGGAGGGAAAATCATATTAACACTCCCCTAGGAAATGATAAACTATCATCCATTCTTATATGGATAATCCCCATAATAAATTACATCCATGATGGGACCCACCCACTATATCATGAAAAAAAGTTATAGATTCAACATTGGGTAGTGAATCTGACCCTTCAATAAATGTCATATGAATGTAAAACACTTAATAAATAATTCCTCTAAAATATCCTCCCTAGATTCATTTCCAAAGGAGAGACCCCCATTATCATGAATAAAGTCCACGTATACTCTTATAACACTGAACAGTCTAAAAAAAGGATCTCTAAAAAAATTAAGATTATTAGTTACTTATAAATGATGATGATATGGTACTTCACAGAGTTATCCAAGAAATAGCATGGATTTCAGGTATAATGAAACTTTATCTAACAACCCCTAGAGTTTATACATATGTCTATAAATTCCAGGTCATTTCCCATATGGGGAGTAGAGTATTAGGGGCCATATCCCCTAGCTATAACTAAGAAGATTATATAAATCCTTGATGCTACTATTTTTTTTCAAAAGGGGTGAGGCCATACACCTCTTTTAATTTGGGACAAATAGTTTCATCAATATCACACAGTCTAATAATATCACTATATTTAGTGTCCCTCACATAATAATATAGAAAAACAACACCAAATACTAATCTCTCATGATGAAGAGGATATATCAGGAGTATAACATTGAGTCAAACCATTATTATCACTAATATACGATTGAATATTTGAAGAAATAGTCCTTTAATAAGACTCAATAAAATACACCTTAGATATTAGGAAAAAAGAATAATTCTAGGACACACATGATCTGGTGTACTATATGGGCCTGGAATTCTATAACCTGGACTACCAAACAAGTGAAACCATAATCACTGGTCAATACAATAGAGGTATTATTACCCAACAATGTTTTGTTTTACTCCACATTGAACTACAATCTATAGATAAATCTTAAAATTTTAACAATCATGAATGTAACATGATGATTTTGAAATACTTGATTAGAAATGGTTTCCTAGACCACAAAAATTGAATTCCATAAAAATTAGATTGTGTGAGGCTTTAACAAAAATTACAGCCTCTGCTTGTTCCTCCAATAAAATTTGTAATAGTTCTCAAAAACCAATTATATTAAAGAAGAAACCTCAAATGAAAGAACCTAAGTGGGATGTGTTATACATCATAACTAAGGTCTATTCCAATAGAGAATAGTCAATGAATATGAAATATATGGAACATGTTACTCCCTTAATAATATAAGGATTCTCAAGAAATACTTTTCATAATTGTCTCAATGTGAATAAGTCTCAGTGGTAAGAATTTAAATTTTGCAACATCCTAAGATAATCTTTTCATGGGATTAAACACCAGGTAATCAAAATCCCATCCAAATAATGTAAAACTATACACAAAACATTGTAGTCATATGATTTTAAACTATGTAGCATCTTATTTCCTCTCAGGGAGGGCTCTGGGTGCAATGGATGTGCCAGATGTGATATACCTAATATTTCATTTTATTATAATCAACAATTAATCTTATATGTACATCAATGATGAAAATTGTGACCAATAGACTTTAATAAAATATTTATTGATGAGATAACATAGAAACCAAAATGTAGGATCATCACATAATGATTTATAATTAATTTGATAAATTAATTAATTTACTTGAGAAGAAATATTTCTTAATTGAGGAATCTAAAAATTATCATACATTATACCATAATTATATTGAAGTAATCATGTATATATTCTCTTTAGAAGAGATCCATACATTCTGTAAGAATATTTAAACATCTTCTTAGAAATGATATAAATATTAGATTTAACATCATTTTTATAACTACGATTTTATATAAAAAATGTTAATATTTATGCAAGATATTTTTTAGAAAGATTTTTTATGAAAAAAATGTCAAAGGTTTATGTTGATTATTTTTAACATCGGTTTTTATAAAATTGATGCTAATGAGGCTACACCGGATGTTTTGATGAAAGTTTCATTAAAAAATAACATCAAAAGTCAACCAAATTAAATATTTTGGAATCATTTAAAAAAATTAATATCAAATAGTAATTTAAAAAAACTTTTCATCATATATTTTTTAAAGTAACATTGAAACACTTTAATAAACACACACAACCCAAACCCTTATTCCATTTTTGTAAATCGTTATTTTCTCACATCCTTAAAAGGCACCAATTGCACCCACCATTCATCGATCTTGATTTTATATATTTTAATAATCTTGAATAGTTTTCTTACTATCATTGATCATCAATATCTTCTTATTTATCATTTTCTCATGATACATGGATATATATTTTCTCGAAAACCTTATTCAGTAAACCACATAACCATTGGCTACCTAAATATCATCTAAGATAATTTTATTCCATTTTAATCATATTTTAACCATCACTGATAATCAATCTTTCATCCATTATCTTTTTTTTTCATGATCCATGAATATATTTTCTTCCTAAAAACCATTTTTGGTTGATCAAAAACCATGGTAGAAGTTTTTGTTTATTTTTTTCATGCTCATTTTTAAAAATGAGTTTCTTCAATCTTATAGTGTTCACCCTTTCACCAACTTTGTGGAAGTAAATCTATATTCATGGTCAATTTTTCACCATCAAATTCTGATTTTTTTTACATTATTTAATTTAATTTTGAACATAAATACAGTATCTATCAATTATAAATTTGATTTATCCTATCATTAATCTATTTCCATTTTATTATTAGTTATTAATCTTTTTTATAAATATTATATAATTATATAATTTCATTATTTGATGGAATTATAACATGTTATTGAAAAAATGATTATATATTTATTTCAGATGAAACAAGCACACATGATCTTATTTATTTATTATTGTAACCAAATTATATATTTTTTATATTATCATGAAAAAATAAAGTAGATATACAATCATATATGTCATAATATAATTATTACAATTCAATAAAATTGTGTGACATAACACATCACATTGTTTTTATTCATTTCATCCAAAATTAAAATTAGATGTTCTGGATATCCACTATCACTGTTATTCTACATAAATTTATGTTATGATTGTTTTTTATTTTTATCACCAAAAAGTAGTTGTGTTATAAAAAAAATATTTAATTAAATTTTTTTTAATATTAAATAAAACTTCTATATGTGAGAATATTATTTTAATCGCACCATAAAACTAGAGCATATTATATATGGTAATAGTTTTCCTAGAGATATTTACAAAATAAATAAGTTATATAAAATTAGGCTTTTAATATATTAAATGATTGATCTTTTAAAAATGATTTTATATTATGTTATGGTAAATATGAATTTTATCTTGACTTCCCTCCCATATTACCATATTGTGTTTGGGGATTTCAATCAATGTGTTCTTTTTATTTTCTTCTTATTTTAATCAATGATTCATTTGAACTGTATTTTTTTATATTGAAAATTTACCTTAGTTATTGGTAATGATAATTTTGAATTTATGTTTACCAATATTTATTCTAGGTTAATTAATGAGGAATATTGATGTCTACCTTGATGGATCTATGTATAAATGAAAGCAGTGCTGTGTGATAGATGTTTAAAAATAGAAATCTAAACTTCAAAAAATCATCCATATTTTTTTACTAAGATATTAAAATATAGTTTAATAGTTATTATCAAAATAAAAAATTCCTAGGGTAATATATATTTGATATGATTCCTAATAATCCGAGTAAATTCCCTTCTGATCACTAATCTTTTTGATTGTATTTTTTCATGTATAAAATTTTTCATTAAAATATATATATATATATATATAAACTTTTATATATTATTATATATTCACATACTATATTGTGAGATTATATATTTAATCGATCATAATTTTATAAATTTATGAATAATTGCTGATGAATATGATAAAGGAGTTGATGATTTCTTGGAATTTTCTAAAAAATCGTGAAAATATAGATTTTATTTTTTCCTTGTTCGAAGTGTTTGAATTTGAGAAAATTAAATTCCAAATAAATCAATGATCGTATCATTTTCTATGGGTTTATCCATAATTATACACGTTTTCTCAGTCATGGTGAAAGAATGGATAATTTAAAAGCTAATGTCGATAAAAATATATATAATCAGATATAGGATCATATTGAAGAATTAATTTATGATGTATATATTAAAACTATCAAAAAATAGAAACTGTTGACCTATTGTATAAAGAAGTTGAGAAACCCTAATTCTTCAGTTACCCTAAATATACATTGTTATTATGAGATCTGATATTATTTATATTGAAATAAATAAATGGGTTGAGTGATAAATGTTTCTATGAGTTTCTCAAAATTTTACAATATATAATTCCATAAGGTAATAAGCATCCACATTCCAATTATTAGGGAAAATAAAATTTTATTCACAATGGGGTTTTTACAAAAATATATCTATCTTTCCCAAAACTTTTGTGTTGTGTAGGAAAGAATATGAATACTATTCAAAATGTCATAAATGTGGGACATCATGCTATAAGATAGATGACAATTTAAATTATGATTCATTCTCATTCCCTGGCATCTTACCTACTTGTAAATCAATTTCTTACCTTCTAATAATATCTTCCAATAATTACATTCAATATTTTCAATAATTTAAATGTGATTCATTCTCAAGTACTAGAACTAAACCTCATGCTAATGAAATTTTTATATTCAAAAAATTCCTCATTGGAAGTGTATTTTTTCAAATTTAATTAATGGAACATGCTTAAGATCAATAAAAAATAGTGAATATATGAGTGTATCATAGGTCACCCTTTTGATTCCCCAAAATGGATGAGATATGATAATTTTTTTTGAATTTAGAATTCAAGCTAGAAATCATATAATTGGACTTTCTAGGTATGGAATGAATCCATATCAGTGCATAAGGAGAAAACATAGTTCATTGATTATTTTTTTGGGATTTTAATACCTTTCTCCTTAGGTATGTATGACGAAAAAAATATGTTATGATGAGTTTAATGATTTCCGGATGAAGAGTACTGAGAAGTGACATCAATATGTATCTTTCACACTTAATGTATGATTTGAAGCTTTAATGGGAGACTGGTGTTATAATTTTTTGTTTATATAATAAATAATATTTTTTTATGCAATGATAATGTAAAATATAAATTAATTTTTTTCATATGAAAACTTATATAGATACCATGTTAAGGGACATAAATCATTTAAAATTTGTGATGAAGAAACTTCATATTATAAATTCAAGAATGGAAGTAATACAGTGTATATGGGACATCAAATATTTTTTGAATTGGTCATCCCTGTCCTAGATTCGAAAAATCATTTAATGGGTTACAGAAATATTATAACCCCCCTCAACCAATTTGAGTTGATGAATATTATGATAGGGTGATAAATATTTATATACCATTTGGAATGAAAGTAATTTCTATTCATAAAAAATATATAAAATAATAATAGTATATTTTTTTAAAAACCAAATGGAGATTTCTAGTGATTTTTAAAAAAGATTTTATTCATGTTGAGAAAAATATATGTGTGAATTTTATTAGAAATTTGTTACCAATAAAAGGAAAGTCAAAAGATTTATTGTATGATTGTTTCCCTCGGAATCTGGGGATGACTGCCTTGATGGGAGGTTCAAACATTCCCATCGGTTTCTAATGGGTTTGTTCGTAGAACCAGAAACATCAAATGATTCCACATCCATTCGGACCTACTTTCCAAAGGTAGGTGCTCATTAGTTCATGGATTAATGAGGCTTATGAATTTGTATTGGTCAAGAGGATGGGAGGTCAGACTCATCACACCTTTTTGAGGGAAATTATTGTCTACTCCGGGACTCTCTTTATAGATTTAAGTTATGTTTGTGAATCCTTATTACATTACCAAGTATAAAATGAGATTTAATTTAGATCTAACAATCAATGAATAAATATGTACGAAATTTAGAGAATCTTTTGTATGTATTGGAGGTTCTTCATCGATAGAGAGTCATCTATATTTGTTATATATTCTTGGTCAATGGTACCCTTCGACACATTTATACCGAAGTCTATTGGTCATTATGATGACCATACTGGTTTTAAAGCCACTCAGTGGGGAACTTGAAGTTTATTGTCATTCAGAAGGACATGGATTATTTTAGAGTTGGGATCGAACCCGTAGACGTGCTACCTACGTATCCATTGTTTAGAAAAGGAATCAGAACCCACATAGTTCGAGTAAGGGAGTATGATGTTTATGATTGATGGCTCAAAGAAGGATGTCACAATTAATTTTACACTCTAAAATCACGTGAGTCATGCTCGGTGTGCAAAAAAACAGGTATTGGTAAAAATTAGATAATTGTTCCACGAAAGATGCAATCATAAGAAATAATGTGGGTTTTATGTATGTATGACTGCCCAGAAAAATGAAGGTTAGGATTTACTTTAGGGAAGAAATCCAGGAACAGGGTCCATAAAGGTATATGTGCTTCATGGAGATTTTGAATACTCTAACTTGAGGCTTACTCCTAAAAAGGATGCCCAAATTAGAAGAATACTTATGATTGGGTTTTACTCCTAAAAAGGAATCCCAGATAAAAGGTAAATTAGGACTGGTTAAGAGAAATTAAGACTGGGGATTACTCCTGAAAAGGAGGCCCGAATCAAGGAATATGGTTTGGGGCTTACTCCTGAGGTGGATTCCCAAATTAGGAGACTGGGGCTTAATCCTAAGGAGGATGCCCAGATTTGGGAATTTTAAGAATTGGGGATTACTCCTAAGGAAGATGCCCAATCTTGAGACTGGGGATTACTCCTGAAAAGGAAGCCCAGGTTAGGGGATCCGGGGCTTACTCCTAAGAGGATGACCAAAAATTAAGGGACTTGGGGCTTACTCCTAAAGAGGATGCCCATATTAGAGGACTTATGATTGGGGATTATTCTTGAAAAGGAGACCCAGGTTAAGGATTCTCTCATCTTAAAGGATGAGGTTGAATGAATGAAATCTCAATCTTTAGTGACATAAAGATGTGTAAATCACAAGGTTTTGAGAGATATTCTATAGAATTCCTTTCAGATAAGAAATTCAAATCAAGAAATCAAGCCATAAATGGCTTTGGAGAGTGTCTTGGTGACTGAATCATGAATAGGAAAGGTGTAATGGATTAAGAGGGGTGAAATGGGACAGAAAGGAACCCAACAAGGAAGGGGCGTGCAAGTCCTGGAAGGCGCGCATGTATTGCGTGGGCGCGCAAGTTTTGGTTGTGTAGGTATATGCCAGCATGACACATAATGTACTTGCGCGACGGTTAACCAACAGGGTAATACTTGAGCGACTCTTCATTAAAGCCTTTAGAATCCTCTTGAGGTTCTTCTAGAATAGGGGCGCACAAGATCTATTGAAGGAGTAAGGCGGCGCGCAAGTGTGGACCTTTTCCCTTAAGGACTGGCCACTCAGGCGCGCAAGTGTTGATGAGTTTCAACACTTAGTCTTTCCTCCCCCTCTTTAGATCTTCCGTTCTAGGTAAGAAATTACCTTAGAAGTGTTTCAGAAGCTTTGAGAAGAGACTAGGGTGCCAGGAGCTCAAATCCGAGTTTCTGAAAAAAACTCCTCCCCGAATGGGGGGCCCACAGGATCTATTTATAGGCAGTAGAAGACCCCTGGTGGTTATCACTAAGGCCATGCAAGTCACTTGCATGACCATAAGGCGTCGCGCAAGTGTACTTGTGTGACAGTGATAGAACATGCGCAACCCATGTGATTTTGATCCCTTGTTCATGCCTTTGTCGATTTTTGATATTTTCTTCAAAGGATGAATCAATTTGTGCTAAGTCATTTCACTTTACATTTATTTGGACTCTATGATGAAAAAGGTGCATCAACAATGATAGATTAAACATGATGTAAATAGGAATACAATTGGATTTCTATACCACTATAAAAAGAAACAAAACATATTTACCTCCAATGTTTTCACACATTAATAAAGAGGGAGAAGATTGATTTTTTTCATAATCTATATGGTTTTAAATTAACAAGTGGTTTTTCTTGAAATGCCTAAATTTTGGTTTTATGAAAATATTTTAAATTAATAGTTATAAAATAATATTATTTTCATTTATTGATTAATGAAATGTTATTAGTCGTATTGTGTGGTATATTGCTGACACTTTCCAGAAAGACTCTCATCAGGTTATGAAAAATTTTCAAATTCATTTATAGTAGTGTTTATTTATCCAAATTTGTTATATGTGTTGGAGAATGAAGCTCCATGTGTAATTTTTAAACTTGAAATGTATTTCCCACTTACATTTTTTTATATAATGGTTCATCTGGTGATTCATATAGTGAATACGATAAGAATATGTGGGCCTTTCTGTTAACATTTAATGTATTATTTTGAAATATATATGCAAATTTTTATGGGTTGTGATAAAAATACTTATTGATTGAAGGCCACTATTGTTCAATGATATGTACTAAAAGAGGTGATTCAGTTATATATAGGTTATTTATATGAAGTAAAGCATATTAGTCTCCCTATATCTCAATAAATGATAGTAGATAGTGAAGTAAGAGAGATTCAAGGCTTAAAGGTAAAATTCAATCCACGTGATGAAGCGATATAGGCACATTTATACATTTTAAACAACACAGTTGAGGTTAAACCATATATATAATCAAATATTTCTGAATTAAATACATGATATCAGATATGAAATGAAATGTGTTTGATGACTGAGCATAAAAAGACATTTGTTTCATGGATTAAAGATAAATTCATCATAGATATTGGTACATACGAAACATTGATATTTTTTTGAGGGGGTTATCTTTTATTATGATGGCATGTTTTGGTTTTGACACTAATGGGAACACATTTGAAATAAAAAATTATAATGAAAAGACTACAGTTTAAAATATTGGGGTAATGGTCATCACTAAATAAATTAACTTTTTGAGGGAAAATAGATAGAAACCAAATTTTTGTATGAATAAAATATTTTTGAGTTCTCAAGGATATATTGGAAATTGATTATAACAAAATTTGACTTAAATTTTTTAACTATAACTAGGATTCTAGTAATAGTGGATTGAAACATGTAAGATTATGGGATTACACTGGTTGAATTGAAAAGTTTTAGTTCCAAAGTGGAATTGTTTATAATGGAGACACGTGCATAAAAAATATTTTATGACATTTATCAACTAAATAATTGGTGGTACATCATTTTTTCAAAGGAAATGTATTCATTTGGTTGATGAGGATGATGATGATGTTATGAATTTTAGTGAGGCATATTTGTCTATTATATGATTTTTAGATGATAAAAATGACTATACTATAGACATAGTCCATGTTGTATGAACTGGTCATGATGAAGGTATATGAGAAAACACTAAACTAATCTCATAATTTTCCAGATAAATATTTATTTATTTTTTTAAATTTCATGTGTCAAAAAACTTTTAATTATAGATATATTGACTAATTTTATTATTTTGAGTAAATTTCTATATTTAATAGTTATTGTCAAACCTTTTTTTTTTAGAACCCAGAAGTACATCATTATATATTTTTTAAATTTATGCATATGACAACACTTTTTTATAGAAATGATATTTAATTTTATAAATGATTATTTCATTTTAAAATTTCTTTTTATATTTAATAGTTTAAATTATAGATTTTATGGTTAAGACTCGTGAAATCATTTTTTTAACTTACACATGTGTGACACTATTTTTTTACTCACTTGTTTTTATAGTCATTATTTTTAAATATTCACTTTTATAATAATATAAAGATACACATAATTTCATTACATTTTTCTACATCAATGAAATATATAATAAAATAATAACATTTATTGAGGTATATTTATTTTTTATATTATTAAATATTTAGTAATATAATTATTAAATGAAATCCAACATTAAATTTACAAAAAATAATTCTTGGACTACTAATGTTCCTCCCATAGAGTCGCCTTATCCGTTATGTATTGAGAAATCAGTTTCTAAAGTAGGTAAACATGGGATGGCATTTTTTCCAATATATACACATTCTCATAAAGACTAGAGATTTCATATAAATTTTTATGATAATAATAACACAAATAAACCAAATTCGATGTAGTTTACCTTTTATATAACCATAAAGAGTCATCATAGGAATAGAATATATTATCATGATTGGATGTCCATTGATAATTTGAAAAAAGAGCAATTGTGGGAGTCCATAAGAATAAAATTTCTCAATTTAATTTTTTTTATCATTTTTGGAATATTAAATATATTAAATAACTATTATTAAATTTATTCAATTACAAATGACATTCAATTTTGATGAAACAAATAAAATTTAGAAATGAATTCAATATTTACCTATGGTTTGATAGAGAGATTTTAAAACAAAATTGATCAAAAATTATGTTTTTGTGAAGTTAAAGAATGAGAAACCAACCCTCATGTAAGGGTTTTTAGATGCGAATTCATAGAATAAATTTAACACTAGACGACAATATGAAGTAATTATGGTATAATAAATATTTTATATTGTAACATTTTTTATATTACCAAAATAATTATTAGTTCATTTTTATATAATAGGCCTCAAAGAGATCTCATAAATAGATCATGTTACAGAATGTATACCATCATACTTTATCGTGTGGAGGGTATCATTTATTGGAGGATAAAATGATTGAATAAATGTTTGATTATTTATGATCCCATTCTACTTGTGGTTCATAAGAGGCCTAGTTTGCATCTCCACATCCCCCCACTCTCTATGAAATATTGAAATTGAGCGAGAAGAAAAAAAATTAAATGTTTATTAAATAAAAATATATATAAGTAGGTGACAAAATTTTAATAAATTAATTTTATATTTTCCATTAATATTTGTGTTATTAATGTAACACTAATATTATTTTTTAATTTTTAATTTTAGGATGAGCCTTAGGAGGAAGTGATGTAGGGGAGTTTTATTTCTAAGGGTTAGATTGAAATCCAAGCTACTACATGAGAAAATCCATAACATCTTTAATACATAATAGGATTTAATGATTATGTTAGTATAATGAAAATTTTTGGTCATCAATGTAAAAAAATCGAGAGACCCCAATGTAGATTCATTAATATTTTAGCTGGAATACCTGAAAAAATATATGGAAAATATGTTTCAATCACTTGTGTAGGTTATGTTTGAATAATATTTTAAACACTCACAACATGAATAGTTTGGGAAGACTGCCTAGCATGTGGAGTATGCGCAACCTTCACAACCTGCAAACTCAGATCCTCCACCTCCTCATTCACACTCAACTATATATTTTTATTTTATTCTATAGATCCTCACATATCTATTTTATCTTACAAAGTCTTATATTTTTTATGGATTCAGTATAAAACTATACTATGCATTTGGTTAAGGTAATAATATCATTACATGATATTATTCATCCAAGTTTTTTATTTTCACTGTCTACCGAGGATGTTACCGTAGTTTGATATTGAATGAGACATTTTTTACATTGGTAGGGTATCCTTATTCATTATCTAATATATGAGGTATGATTTTTAAAATTGTATTTAAATTTGATTAAAAATTACATGTAATGACTTCAAACATTTAATTTATTTTGGATTATTAAATATCAAAGAATTAATAAAAAATAAACAAAATGTTCATGAACTAAAAATAATAGATTCTTTAAAGATTTATGATAGAAAAAAATCTTATCCCACACCTCTTCGTCCCTAGATAATATTTATGAGTTTTGGATAATGTATGATATACATTGATATGACTATTCAATTAGATTATTAAAAAAATGTATCAATGATCTGGATTTTTTTATGATCTCATCATGCCTATTTTTCAATTTTCTTCCATGTATGTAATTTTTTCCATTTTTTCTTTAAATAAATATGATTTCGAGTTATATAATATATTACTTATGTTATTTGGTATCTGCACAAGCATATTATTCAAAATGATACCCCTGGTGTTTATGGTCTTTCAAATCCTAAATTTATTTCAATGGATATATAATATATGAAAACTCTAGCTATAGTTGAATGTATATCTGAGATGTTGTAAAATTCTATGATTTAATACTATTTATTATTTTAATTTATGTGTAACAACACTATGATTTTTATGAAGTAATATTTATTATAATTTGATTAATTCTGCACATTTTAAATTTTAAAGGGCATTGAATGTTATGTGTATTATGAAAAAAATAATACAAATTATATTAGGTTTTCTCTTTATTATGTGGTCTTTGTTAAATAATTTTTCATCTTGTTAAACAAGTAAATTTTATTATTTTTTGTAAGTTTATATTCATTTTTTACTTCTTATACATTTTTTTAGTTAATATATATGAAAATGTAGGTCATGGTAAATGTTAAAAAATGGTCAATTGTCAATAAAGCATCCAAATAAAATCCAATACATGAACCTAATTTTAAATATATTTTATATTTGATAATACTTAATTATATATTTATATTGGTATTTATTTTCAATTAAATTTTTTATAGTTTTATTTTTATTGGGAAAAACTAAGTATGGAATGTGGATATTAGGTTTTAATATTCATTTATTAGTGAATAACAATTGTGCCAGTGACTGAATTTTACACGATTAGTTATTTTAATTATTTTATGTTTTATTTCAAAATATTTTCTTTTTAAAACTTATAAATCTAATTTTTATTTTCGATTTTCAATAATACCGAGTTGTATATGAATTAAAAACATACCCATATTTACAATTTTTATGAGAACTATTTCAAATTTATAATTGCGATTTCAATTTTTTAGTCATATATATTTTAATAAAATTTAAAAAAATTGTATTTAGATAATCATTTTTTCTTTAAGTTGATTTATTTTTTATATATTTACATGGTTGTTATCTATTTTATAAAGGGATATGGGTTCATTAAAAAAAATACACACAACAAAATCCTTTATATATTCAAGTATGTATCTTTCATTAAATGTTTAAAAATGAGTAATTATATATTTTTTTTCTTAAAATTTTTATATTCCTTTTTTTCTAGGTTTTAGAACCTTTATATATGTATCTTTTAATTAAAGAAAATGAACTGGGTATATGTAAATTTTTTTTTCTTCTATTAGTTGGTATATTTTGTTTGATTTTATAGGGTTTCTCTTTTCCTTAAGTTATTTTTTTGGTGGAGTACGTAAATATTTTTGAAAACATCCAAATTAGAATCTTTTATTAATTTGTATAATTTATTTAGTCTTAATTTTTATTGTTTATACATTTTTTGATAATTTATATATAAAAGGACATGTCTAGGAAAAGGTTTAATAATTATGATTTTTTGATAGATAATTCAAATAAAGTCAATAATGTGAATTTATCAGTAAATATATGTTATATTAAATAATATATTTTTTTACTTGCATATATATATATATATATATATGTGTGTGTGTGTGTGTGTGTTTGTGTTGGTTTACATTTCAATGTTAATCTTTCGTAACTATAGTTTGATCACACACCTCTAATCGAATGGGATCTCATCAGTTTATAATTTCATTTTCCTTATGAATTTATGACTCATCCTTTGCAAATTTGATCATAGATTTTAGTCTTAGTTATTTTCCATTATTGTAAACCTAATTTTCTCAACCTCGTTTAATTTGTCATTTATGTCCATCATTATTGGAAACCCTTTTATTATGTTCGTGGTTTGATTCTACTTTAATAGTCAATGGTTCTTCCTTATATGTCATTTAGGGTCGTTATTAAAAGTATTTGATTACGATGAATCACAAAAAAATATAATTATTATTCTTTTTCTTTCCTTTAAAATGTAGGAAAAATCCTTTTTACCTATTTGTTTTCATTGACATCATCTCGAAAAAATACATTTTTAATTGTTCCTTTTTTTATTTCTTGTAATCAAGACATGAGTGGTTACAAATAATATATACACAATCTTTATTTAATTCAATTCACAAGGATAAAATGTTCATCATGTGACATTGTTTTATTCATGGGATTTTATAATTTGATTTTTTTACTATATGACCTGTATATTCCAATAATATGAGAGGTAATTTTTTTTACTGAATAAATATATTGTGATAAATTTATATATGATAAGAAAAATTTTATTTCTTATATAAAAAATATAATTTTTTATTAGTTATGAATTCATATTACATATTGAATGTATTTGTTTTAGTATATAATTGTTTGCAAACTAATTTTTATTAATGTAAACTATATGTATTTATAAAAATATTAGTTGAAAACAAATATTAGTTTGGATAATAACTATATTTTCATCAATACATATTATAATTATGGTTGTTTTCATTAATATATATAAATGTTCAGAACTAATATTGTTATATAAAATATGTTAGAGAACGAAATGTTTCCAACAAAAAAATACATATATATGTATTATTTTGGAAATGAAATTGTAATTTTAAATTTACTCATCATTTTTCATTTTAATATATTTTTTAACTATGCGATTGTATGTTTTTTTCTCGCTTCTAAAAAGTGATATATGATTTATATTAAAAAAATCAGCATTGTGTGAAAACATTATTATTTTTAATCCACATATGAATTTTTCCCATTTTGGAGTTATATTACATTAAAATATGAATCCATGTTACATGTAATAATAAATTACTTAATGAAGAAAAAATTGATGCATGATTTTCATGAAAAAGATATTTCTCAAACAAGGTAGTTTGTTTGCTTCTAATTGAATGGTAAATGATGATTAAATTTATTCATATCATTCACTAGTTGTGGACTAATGATTTTTATTTATATATTTCCCTTTATTTCAGGAAAAAATATACTAATAGACATGGGTCATAAATATTGGTGTAATTGGTATAAAACTATACTTGATTTTAGTTTCTAAATTATGTTTTTTTGTTACATTTATATAATTTTCTCTATATTCTATATTTCTTTCTTATATATTTTTCATTGTTTTTTCACTTTTAGGATGAAATTTCTACTCTTTTTAAAAAAACCTTAAAATTCTCACATATTTTTTATACCGATGTTTAAAGTAAACATGGACACTTTCAATGTTGTTTCTTACAGCAAAACGATATTAAAAGTCCATGTATATAGGTTCTAATGACTTTAGATATCACTTCTCAATAATGACCAACATAAAAAATAAATTTTGACTTTACTTATTATAGAAAAATGTCACCTAATGTTTGATGTGATTTTTCAATTTGGACTTTTAGCATTGGTTTTAAGAGAAAATTGATGTCTAAAGACTTTTAAAATATTCTCCACATTAAATTACAACATTTTTAACATTTTTTCACTAAAATATGATGTAAAAATATTCATGTTATATTTTCCCCTTAATTTTTACATTATAATTAATGGAAAGATGTGTTTGTAATGTCGGTTTATAAAAAAAGACAATAAAAATCACATTAGATTTTTATTTTGGTTAATGTTTAGATGTCAGTTTTATTAGAACCAATGTTGGAAATCATATTTATAATGTCTCATACAAAGAAATCTTTAAAAAACATATTAAAAAGTTAAAAAATATAATGTTGAAATATATATTTCCCCTAGTGTAGAAATCCCTAGGTTCAAATGTGATAGATCATAAGGATTTCATTATTCATCTTTGATCACATCAATAATTGCTTCAAGAAAGATTATTTTTTTATCTCTCTAGAATTAGAAATGGTGGTGGAATATGATTACTCCATATTCTTGAAATTTTTCTTAGATACTGAACTTTATAATGATTTGATATAATTCATTGGATGTTATTGTGAAAAACCTCACAAAAAGGAAACCATCCCATTAGAAATAATATAATTGGGCATAAATAGTATTAGGTTGAGAAAATAATAATTTCACATGAGCCCTTATTATTTCCCAAATCCATGTTTAACCACATGTATATAATAATAATAATAATATTAATTCTTTATATGCATAAAACATGTGATTTAATTAAATATGGTTTATTAAAATATTATTTATTATTTATAATTTCTAATCAGAACATTATACTCAATCTTCAATTGATCCATATTATTTATTGGTCCTTGAATAATGATTCTTTATTTAAAAAATAAATTTCACCTTTTTATTCACTAATAAATAAATACCATATTCACTAAATATAAAATAACTATTTATTAAATATTATACTTAAAAAAATATTCTCATGATTAACTAATGAAAGAATATATGTGATCAAGAAAACATGAATAATTATAAAATTATATTTACTCAAAATTATAAATAATAATTAATAATATTTTTAAACTGAGGATCTGGATAAACTTAGTGTGTGATCCTCTATGTTTATTTTTCTATGGTGTTAGGTGAATCATCCCAAACACCATGTTCAACATCTTAAAGCATGAAAAGGAACTCATAGAAAAAGTATTTATTATCACAATTATATAAACCCACATATGGATGATTATTGTGTAATATACTTAATTTATCATCATATCTCTAATAAAATAGGTTTCTTGTTAGTGCCAAAAACCCATGTGCCTGAAGCATCTTTGTTTGATGTTCTAAAAATGAAATTTCCCATATACACCATTTCCCTAGAATTATTTAGTTTGTATCATTTCCAACATATTTCATGAGATATAAATTGTAATTAAATAAAAAAAGAGACAATTTCTTTCTCACATTATTCATTACTAAAATATTACTCATAGTGCACCCAACATACCATACATCCCCATGAACATATGTCATCATGGTTTTCAACAATACATAAATTTACCCAACTTATAATTTCCATTATTAATAAAATTAAATTATAAGGATTAATATACATGTATTTAGATAGGAGCACCCATGGACACATATAAATTTTTACTTTATATAGGTGGGTCTCATTCTCAAAATATCTAACACTAGAAATTAACAAGGTTGTATACTAAATAAGGTTCCCCAAATAATTATGAGTCTTCACACTTGATATAATTTATAATTTGTGTCATGTAGATGATTTTATTTGGTTATAGGTCATATATTAAAGAATATTTTTGCGACAATTTTGGTTTTTCATCACATAGGGGAATTACAGTGACCTTTTATTATAAAAGCCACTCTTAGGAAATTATCACATACTATTTCAGAAAAAAGAACAATATTTTTGTGATATGTGGATTATTAATATTAAAAACTATTAATAAATGCAATCTTATGGTATACAGAAGTTGTTACTAGTAAACCAACTCTAACGGACACCCAATTTCACTATATCCAACTATGAACATCCTTGAATCCCCTATCTGTCACATTATAATAATACTATTTTTGAGATAATTATTTATTAAATGGGTCTGACAAATTCTCTAACATGTAAAATAAACTTACTACAACATCACCCCTCCGAGAAAAATTCCCCATGATGTGATACTTTCGGTGTATGTTTTTTTACTGTTAGTGTGAACTTGGATATTTTTCAAGAGACACCACTACAGTGTTATCAAAATAAAAAATGACATGATCATTACTAATAGGTATGAGATCAAAATAATCTAAATAATTAGTATCCAACTGGATTATTTGTCTACATCAGAACCAATTTTATACATAGAATTCACTATATAATTGGTGAAAACCAGTTTCTTTGAATAATTCAAGCTCATAAATCCTCCAATAAGACTGAAAACATATCATAGTCATTACATCTGATCCTTCTGATCTATTCCAAAACAATAATCAATATAACCCATAATGACTAGATCATTGTCTACTCCAGACACCAGGAACATTTCCATAGTTCTTATCAGATACTTAAGGATAGCCTTAATAGTAGACCAATGTTGTTCACCTAGATCAGCAGGATATCTTCCTACCATGCTCAATTATTAGGAAACAACATGCCGTGAAAATAACTTGGAATGAATGATTGTTCCCATTTCCATTGTATATGAGATATTATCCATTCTATATCTCCCCTATTGTGTTTTAAGACACATTTTATTAGAAAGATGTATGCCATATGAAAATAAGACTAATTACCTTATGAGATTGTTGTATACTAAATAAATTTTTTATATGCTCAATTTATATACATTGAATAGGTCTATATAGACTCTTGGATCAATAAAAATTGATAGATCATTGGATACTTCCCCTAAGTACATCATTGAGAAGTATTTGTTTAACCAGATATTCATTGACAATAAGTCTACTATGTCATCTCCAAAAAGTAATATTTTTTCAACATATAATACATGGATAAAAATTCTCACGAAACCCATTGTAAACACATGGCTCTGATTCATTCATAACGAAACCAAACTCTTTTATAACTTCATATAACCTAGTGGTCCATGAACTAAGTTATTTATTAGATCTATAAATGTATCTATGTAACTTAAATATATTTATCAATCATATAGAGTCACAAACCCTTTTGGTTATGTCATATTGATATCTTGTTGAAGGTTAATATTAAGGAAATCCATTTTTATGTCCATCAAAAAAATTTCATAGTCATGGTAAGCTATAATATAATGTATAATTATGATGGATTTAAACATGGAAAATGGATAAAAGGATTAATTATAGAAAATTTTATGAGGTTGTTTAAACCATTTAGCCATTGTGCCAAATTTATAGTCACTTTATTTACAATAAATGTCCATATTTCTTTTGAATACCCATTTTCACCAAACATGATTTACATCAACTGTAGAATCATCTAGAACCCAAACTTGATTATAATATATGGAATCAATTTAAAAATTCTAGGATTCATTCCATATTATATCTTATGAGATCTATAATGCATCTTTATAATAGAGAGGATCATTAATGTTGACCAGTAATGAGTCACCATCTTCAGTGACATGAAAACCCTACCTCTCTAATTATCTAACCTTTATGGTGATCTTACATCATACTTGTGTTTAGTTAATAACTTCTTCCATAGAGATCTATGTAATATTTTTCTCCACCGACTATTGTTAATATTGAGAATTAACTTCATCAAAGACAATCATTCTACAACTATCCTTCTTGAGGACGTTCTCCTGCTCATGAAATATATAACATCTATAGGCCATCACATTCATGTATGAGGGAATGTATTGGTATTTCCCCTTATTTACTTAGGTTACCCTATAATGATGCACATTTTCCCTAAGGATGTAAATTATTTCATGAGATGGCCATATCAAATTACTCATAACCCCATATACATTTATGTGAAAAAAAGTTTTTCTATCCACTCCATAGACCAATGGGAATTCCATTTTTCACCTTAATTTGAACTTGATTTATTGTTAATGATACATTTTGTAATGTATATCCCCAAAGAGAGAGTGGAATATAGGCTTGGAATTTCATCAACCTTACCATTTCTAGCAAGTTATGGTGACCCCATTCACTAACACCATTATACTATGGTGTGTAAGATGGAGTGAGTTAATAAATAATTCCAAACTCTTGTAGAAATTAGATAGACTCTTGGATATGACATTCACCACCTTGAACAGATCAAAACTTATTTGTCTTCTTTCCAAGTTAATTCTTTACATTATTCATTTTTTTTGAAATTCTCAATGGAATCAGACTTATACTTCATCAAGTATACATATACATATCTACTTAAGTAGTCATTAAAAGTTATGAAGTAAAAATACCCACCTTCATATTTTATTGGAAATGCCCCACACAGATTTGTGTGTACCAGTCCTAGAAAATATATGTGCATTTAACCATATTCACTAAAAGGTTGTTTGGACATTTTTTTTGTATAATAATTAGGACATCATTTAGGTGGTTTTCAATAAAAATATTATAAATATCCTCATAGAAAAAGCTTTATTAGAGGCTTCTCATTTACATGACCAAAATTTTGATGCCACATTTGGGAGTTATATGATTTATTAAAACATGATTCCTTATTAATTAAAAATACATTGCTTTCATAATTTAATACATGAAGACTAAAATTAATATTATTCATCCAATAAAATATGTTGTCTTTATAAATGAAACACCCTTTTTATTGAAAATTGAAATCAAAACCATCAGTATCTAGGCCAGGTATAAATGTTTTTTTTGTGGTTTTCATTATAAGATATCAAAATTTTAAAACTATGATGATCCCTATTGAAAATGGATGTTGGTGGTCTCCAATGATGATAAAATCCGTCCTGACAACATTGAAAACCCACATATCCTCATCTCATTTGGAAATATATTGGAATCTATATAGTTTCAACATTTGGATACATATTTGAGCATCACATGTAATATCTAATAACCAATGTATAGATATAAAAAATTTACATTCTATAATGAACACACATTTAGTATTTCCTTGATATTGTGTGTATATTCTCTTCTAGTTCCCTTTCATGACACAAGGAAACCATACTTCTTCTTTTTTTCTTTATCTTGAATTAAGATCATGGAAGGATGATGCTCAAGTATTTAGACTTTTTATGAGTATTATGACACTTTTCCCTATTCTAAATTTTCTTATTCACCTTAAGGAGCATCGTTTTTATAGGACCCATGTCATTTTCAACATGGTTAACAAGGGTAATAATTTCTAAAATAATCTTCTTATTATTTCTCTTAATATAATTCATAATAAAAATAGTAAAGGAAGTGGGTAGTGAGAAAAGGATGAGATATATGTGAAAATAATCATGGAATGTAAATCCTATTATATTTAAGAATTCGATATAGCTTATAATCATAAATATGTGTGTCCCAATTGGTGAAAACTATCTAATCATGCATATAACTAATGCATTGTAGGTCTTGTAGCTCTCTTGTATATTATTATCTTGATAGAGATCACGATGGTGATATATCATTATATACACAAAAATATCATTATATTACTTTAGAATATCATTTTTCATGGATGACATCATGAAAAATGGGACATAATTACCATTTTACAAATGTTTCTCATAAAGATAAAAATCTTCCTCACTATACTTTTTCCAGGAACATCAGGAATAGGGTTTTACAACACATATAATTTACTTTCATGAAATTGGATAACATATAAGTTCTTTTTCAATTATTAGAAACTAGTTTTGGTGATATGGTTATCCATATTTTGTATATATTACCGTGATATTTTAGAATTCATATATATTATCATTTCGAAAATTAATAAGATCCTAATTTTACTACATTATCTTATAAAAGTTGATAATAAAAATTACATATTTATTAATATTCGACAATGTTATTGAAACTGAATATCCCTCACAATTAAATTTAGAACATCATTATACTTGTATATTCTAGTTGTAAGGAACCATATTCATATTTTTATAACCTATAAAAGGTATTGACAAGTTATTTTACGTGTTTTAGATAGGTAATAAAACTCTAAACAAATTAACTCATAGTTCCTTGAATTGTGGAGTGGAATCCTTGATCTAGAAATCATTAAATTGTATTTCCTCCAAAATTTTCTTCTTACTTAAACCAAATCATTATTGGGTAGTAAACCCATGATGTAAAATAAGTTAATCCAAACAAAACTTTATCTTAGAAATCCTTGATAATTGAATTCACCTCAAATTGGTTTGGTCAAGAACATCAAACTATGGTTTGATTTTGACATAATTATTAGAAAGTTATATAAAATAAATATATTCAATCGATGGTTTTTTATAATTATATAAAATTATAATATATAATATTTATTAAATTATTGTTATTATTAATTGGATTTATGCAAGTGATTGACATTGTATTAGATAAAATTTACACATAATCCAATTTATTTTAGTACATCTTGCATTCTTCTTAAAACATTAATTCATGCGATCGTGAAAAACATTTAAAACGAAACTATCTATGAATATTGAATGAAAAAAATAATATACTGGTATGGTCATGAGATTTTACTAATGGATTGATTCTTCAGTGGATGATAAAATAACCCTAGACCTTGGCTCTAAACACCTTAAACCATTAATTTGATTGTGTTGTAGCTTTACACCTATCCACCCATGCACATCTTCAATTGGGTTTGAATCATCTCTAGACTTGAACATCCACCACTATCTTATGAGCTCCATCTATTACATAAGCTTTTACTCACACACAGTTTTGGGGAACCAATGTATTTGTTAAGGGGTTTACATAAAAGGAAATAGTGGGAACACATGACCTTACATACTAAGAGGTCGAATAATGTGCATTCCATCAATTTAATTTAATAATATCTTGAAAGGAACCCAATAATATATAAAGGTTTGGCATATGATCATGATCATACACATACATGCAATGAATTCCCCTTTTAGTACACTTTGAATTCAATTATAATCAATATAATTTATGATAAATTTCATTCTAAAAAATTAATAATATTCATAAATTAATAAATTATTTTCTCTTAATTTTCATCCAAATTTTATTTAGATTATCATCCATAATAATTTTAAACAAATTAAAGGAATTTATTTAAAATTAACTATAAACAAAACAAGTACCTTTGAGGATACATGGCACTTACCAATCCAAACTACCAATAATGTATTATATTTGTATATTATTTACTCATATTACATGTGGCATATTTGACTTATCACATAATTTCTTAGAATGTACATAGAAAAATAATTTAAATAAGGAACATATGTTATTTACATAGCATGTTATGTTTCAATGCACATAGAGTAATTACTGTATTAAAAATTTGACATGATATGTATTTTTAAAAATTACATAGAAATAAATTTTATATTTAATATATATATATATATATATATATATATATATATATTCAAACCATCACATTTCATGTACATAGTCATATAAATGACCCATGGAACAAACACTACTACAATAACAGGTAAGGAAGCGCTACCCCTTTTGTAGCGCTAAAAACAAGCTCTGATAAATGGGACCCCTTTATCATCTCTTTTTTTAGTAGCACTGATAAAGGGGGGATTTATCAGCGTTTTTTCCTACCCATGAAAAATTATATGTTTAATAAAATCATGGAAAATAAATTATTGTTATATAATTATATTTATATTTATATAAATATAATATATATTTTTAAATGTGTTTTAGATACGTATAAATAGACTATAAAATTTAATATACTAGAAATTTAGTGAAAATGGATTTAAAATATTTTATAAAATATTATTAATTAATAATTTTCAAATTATTATCGATTAAAAATCATTTAATAACAATTTTAAGACACAATAATTGGAAACAATTAATAAAAGATCTAAAATAAGTTGAAAATGTAACTCATACTTCAAATGGCCATAACTTTTGATCTGGGTGTCCGTTTGAGCTCTACAACATATCAAACCGAATCCTACGATGAGATCTAAACTCCACTAATTGAAGAAAAGCCTTTGTCACAATTTTTGAGGGAACAAAGGAATAGAAGTCCTTCAAAACTGAGTTTTTAGTTGGGATACCCCGATTTGTTAATATTCAAACTTGTATAACTTCTGATCTGGATTTCTGTTAGCCCTGTACCACATATCATATTGAAGATTGTTTCATTTTATTATATTTGACTAGTTGTGGAGTTGAAACATGCTTCTATATTACACGTTATGATCATTTTAATATTCTATGGCTTTTCAAATACACACATATATGTATTTATTCATAAGTATATATGTCTCTCTTTGTGTGTGTGTTGTATATATGTATTTATTTATTTAATTATAAATAAACATAAAAAACATATTTCATAAATGTATTTAAAACTAATATTATTAGTATATATTATTAAACATATAAATATATGGATAAAAAATTATAACTAAAAATATATAAATAAATAAATAAATATAAATATATATTAATATACGAATGAATATATATACTAATATATGAATAAATATATTTATATTAATATGAATCTATATCAATATATGAATAAATACAACTATATATATACAAATAAATAGATATATCATCAAATAGAGAAATGAACGAAATAGATGAGTGGTAAAGGCGCAGTCGCGAAAGGGGGAGGTTGTGGGTTCATGTTCTGGTGGAAGCGCAAAGGGGTGGGCGCGTGTGAGGATGCGCTGGAAGGGAAGCACGCGGGAGATCTCCTAGCGCAGATGGAGGGGGTTCAAGCACAATTAAAATCTCTCCATGCATTATTTTTTTTATTTTTCACTTGTATCATCGCTTTTTAAAAATCATTGATAAAGGCCCCTTTTATCAGTGCTAAAAAAAGAACTGATAAAGGGCTCTTTTATCAGGGTTTTTTTAGCACTGATTAAAGTGACCTTTATCAGCGCTTTTTGGAACGCTGATAAAAGGGGACCCCCTATATTAGCACTGAGATTTACACCTCTTTTTTAGCACTGTTAAAACCCATTTTTAGTGCTGATATAAGACATTATTGTAGTAGTGATATAACGATCATGTTTAAGAAGTATAATAAATTAATTTTGAATTCTATGTAAATTTGTAATATACACTGCATGTGATATCTAGATACACATAGTAATCACTATATATCTATGAAACATGCCTAGAGAATAATCATGTAATCCTTCCAAAGAAAATATAGGATTTAAAGGGATTTACATGGGCTACACATCATGTGGTCCTCGAGTTACATGGTAACCTATCATGTAGGTCATGTAAGAATATACATGGTCTGCCTTTGACTAATGATCTATAGGTTATGTATGAATTTTACATATCATGTATTCCATCTAATCATGTTCCAGGATAGTACAATAAATATAAATTGCATTTGAATATACATTTCATGTAATAAATTGGAAAAAATATAAATAATTCCAAATTAATTAATGAATTGCCTCAGGGAATTAAACACACATACAAGATTTTTACTAATGTGTTGCACGGTGTGTACTATTTTGTTATCTGACCAAAATCCATAACACCTATAGATGAGTAATTTTAATGTTCTACTTTAATATAATTATCTTATTTATAACAAATTTATGAGATCTATGTTTATGAAGAGTTTATCTCAAGATTCATATTAAAGGAATGTTAAAATTGAATTGAAAGCTAATGATAAATGTGTAAATTATTCAATGATATTTAAATGTTTATAAATAATTATGTGACCACTCTAATACAAATTTTTGGTTCCTTGAACAATATATGTGATGTATGGGGTATTCCCAAGTTAGATTTTTATTGCAATAGATTATTTATCTAAGATTTACATCGACGATAAATATTGAGACCAAAAAAATTGAATCAAAGATTAATTGATATGAGAACAGTAGAATGAAGATTCTAGATTACCACATAATGACTTACAAATAATTGATTAAATTAAATAATTATGTTTAATTGAAATATTACCTTTTTTATGAATTATAAAACATATCTACACCGTACCTTTGTTGCGTTGTAGGAACCAAGTGTAGATTCCCTCCAGTTTGGATCCACTTGTGCTCCACAAACCTCTAAATGTCACTATAAGATTCTATGGGTACTGATGTATTAGATAATAATTCATACATCATCCATAATTTATATCCTCATGACATTCAAGAAGTATTCTCTTTGATATATCTATAATTTAGGGTGGTGATGGAGGAATATGGAGCTTAATTTCTAAAAGCATTCTTTGAGAGGGAGCTCTCTAGGGTAATGAAAGGATTGTATAGATGTTGTTGTGAAAAACTAATTAAAATGGAATCCAACCCATTAGAAATAATATTATTGGGTTTCTATGCACACTTATCAAGGGGTGTGTCTAAATCCAATTAATAGTCTCCCTAAGGAATGTAGTGTCACTTGTGGACTAAGTCATATATAAAGAGTTATACTCAAATCTGGTCATCATAGGTGAAAAAGAATATTGTAGATAATGCTTACTAAGAAATAAAGAAACATAGAACAAACCAATAAAATTAAATTTGGGAGAAAATTTATAGGCATCATATTTATCTTCCTTTTTTATATTATATGATACTCATAAAAATTAAAATCATTATTTATTTTTAATTGAATAATAAAAGGTTCCACAATCTTTTCACCTTTTAACCCTTTATATATTGATAAAATTAAAAGTAATATTAACATGTTATTTGATATATAATTTTCACATTAAAATTTATTAAATTTATTACAAATTACCCTCAATCCTTTTGGATGTATTAAATTTTGTATTTTTGTTCCCAAGAAACTAAGTATGACATTGGTAACTTATATTTGTGTCATCAATCTCTAAACACATGACAACATAGACAACCATCATTCAATTGATATGAAATTTGACCAAATAGTGGGAGATTATTAATCCTCATTCAAGGAATTATGTACAATTAAACAATTATTTTAAACATAGTTTCCCAAATAATTTATTCCCAACTTAAATATTGATATTAATTGTCAGAAAAAAAAATATTATTTTATTGAAAGTTCAAAGAATCCAAAATTACAAAAGAATCATCATCCATTCCACTATCACCCAGATGATCTAATCCTATATTAGAGATAAGATAAATGATAATAGAGTAGAAGATTAATTAAAAAAAATAAAATCTAAGAAAAAGAAAGGAGTAATCTTGGGCAACCACAAATATAGTCTTCTTCTATATATCGCCATATTCCTCCCACTGTCTCTACCTTCCATTATGTCTCCCTTGTATATAGTAGTTTACTTAGGTGTTTTCATTATCCCCTTTCAACCCAAGGTTTTATCTTTTTATATCATTAAAATATATATTTAAACCTTAAACTCTATCACTCCATTTCTTTTTTTGGGTTTTCCCTTCATTCAATTATTAATGCAGATATCCTTCCACGTAATTTTATCAAAGAGAAAAATAATAGGGAATTATCTCCCCAAATTTTTTGTATCGTCAACCTCATGTTAATATCATTTAGGGCTTCCTTTATTCTCCCTTTTAAAGATAAATTCTTTTTAAATATAGATTTTCTGTGTTAATGAAGAAGTTTTTTTTAGAAAATGTATAGAGTCGATCCACCACATTACTAGTTCACTTAGTTGTTTCACGGTGTATCCATTTATCTAAATAGACATTCTATATAGTTTGTGTCTGACATGGCTATTTCCTGGTAAATATAGGTTCACATAGCCAATATTCTCCATGGTGATCCATTTACATAGTGGTGGTGGTAATGATTTAGGGATCCATTAACCCATATGGTATTTACTATGGATGGATCTTATTTCTATTAGAATGCATGGATTTATTCTATTCAAAATGGGTTTCATGGAAGTCACATAAGGTTCGATAGTTCATTTATAGTGATCCTTGGACTCACATATGGAATTTAATAGTGGAATAGGGTTTGATCTCGAGATCCCATGCATCGTCCATAGTGGTTCCCAATCAATTTCATGGTGGTACAATGATGACGAGTAGTGGATGTATAAAAGTGGCATTAATGAATCATTATGAGGTGTGGCCCATGGATAAAGCATGTAATGGTGGTGTTTTTTTATATAATTAATATTAACCATGTATCCTTCTCCCATATCATATATCACTAGGGATTAAAAATCAAATATATTACAACTTTTGGATCCATCATATTATAATCCTTCATTAGGGATATGCTCCCACAACACCACTCACAGACCACAGGGCTTATGCTGATACACGCGATCCCATAGGACTAGGTCTAAATGTTGTGCCTGGTCACACATCACATCATATATTACCTTCTTCCAATCGAGTAGAACATCCCTTAGACTTTTTTTGTTTGGTCCTAAAATCTTGGGTTTCACAAATTCCATGCATCCCATAGATGAGGTAAAGCTTCAGATGGTCCATATTTTTACCTAAAAAATGTGGATACACTTATAATTCCCCAAAAAATATTTAGTAAATTTAAACTTCCAAAATAAAACATTTTTATTTATTTTTATCCATTTTTATCATTAAAATTTAATTTCACACATTTTAAATAAATTACTAACTACATAGGAAAAAATTTAAAATAGTGAAATCACATAAAAAATGTTTTATGTTTTTTATAACAAATGGTCATATCCGTTTTAAATTTTGGGTCAGAAAACTATAATTGAACATACTCACTTCTTATTTTATTAATCCCTTCAAAAAAGAATACCTATAATAGTAATAGTAATAATATTATCATTATTTTTTGACATGTGAAAAACTCGCAAATTAATTCAAAAATATTTATTCATATAATATTCAATATATATTATTTCTATGTGGACTATCAAAATATATCCACCAGTAGTCCATAAGATTTATCAAACAATGAATAATGATTATTTATTTAATAAAAAAATATCACTTCATTATTCTCTAATAAATAAATAAATAGAATTTATATTAACTATATATAAAATAAATATTAATTTAATATTCTACTCAAAATATATTATCTCAAAAAACTTTTGATGAAATACATGAGATCACGAAATATTTAACAGTCATTAAACCATCTGCGAGGATAATAATTATTGAACATGTTAAATATTAAATAATAATATTATTTAACAGTGGTTCTGGATACACTTTGCGTGTGACCATGAAGACCTATTTCTCAGTGGAATTTGGTGAAGCATACCAAAGACCATAGTTATCATCTAGAAACATGCCAGATGACCCATAAAGTATGCTGTTAATTTTATAGTGGCATAAAATAATATACATATTCTTACTATTTAGTATAATCCATTAATCATGATATATCAAAAAAAGAAGGTATCATGTCAGTTCCATCATCCCATGTAATCAATGTATCTTTCTTTAGCATTATAGAAATGAAAATTCCAAAACAACACCATGCCCATGGATTTATTTTTGTAGAATCATTTACATAAAAGTAAATAAGATTTAAAATTATGATAAATATCATAATGGAAAATCCTTTCCCACACTATTCATTGATTAAATATTACTCACGATAAACCTAACATACCATAATTCACCTCAATCATTTTTTATCACAGTTTTATCTATACATCGATATTCATGACTTATAATATTCATTAATAATAATATTAACATATAAGGATCAATACACATGTACACATACATGAATAAAAAATAACACATATATCAATGGATTTCCTACTGATGGGTCTCATTCTAATAGTCTCAAACACTAAAAATTACCAAGGGCGTACACCATGAAGAGGTGCCTCAATGTCCCATGAGTCTCCATACATAATATAAAGTATCATTTTTGTCCCTAAAATGATTTCATATTGATATTTAACACATATTTAAGAATATGTTCATGGAACTTTAGGGTTCTCATCCAAGCTGGGAGCTGTTACGACCTTTCAATGCGACATCTACTTTTAGGACATTATCACATACTATGTCACACATATGTACAATAATGATGTGTTGAGTAGTTTATTAACATTTAAAACTATAAATAATAATTATCATAATGTACACATAAGTTGGTTCTAGGGAACCAACTATAGTATGTTTCATGACTTTAAACTACATAGTGGTCCTTTTCACAAGACATTAATCCACAAAACATTTATACACCTTATAGGACCTCCCGCCCATTTTATGTATGATTTAGATCTATGTAAAAGGATTCTAGTTTAGGGATTTACTAGTTCGTGATGTGTTTTCTCTAATAACACTACCTGATGAAAGATTAGTTCCATATTATTCTATAATTTCAACCTTGTCAATGTTAGGATTCCTTTTTCATCAATCCATGATACCTATTTAATGATAATTCACTATGAATGAGATGTGTAGAAAATAAGATTCCCTCATCCCTAAGTGGGTATTTGATCTATTTAAGGGACCATAAATAAGAACTAAATACGGATTGAAACACATAATATGGGATATGTAGTGATTCCTAGATCATCAATTTCAGGACTAATCATAAATTATCTTTAATCCAAACTATATCCCTATATAAGAGACAGATCCATGTTGAATTCTTTAGAATTTAGATAGTTTGTCATAGAAGGAATAAATGACCCATATTCCTTGCTCATAATCCCAATATATACCAGGAAGTCTCTTTAAATAAAAACACATGGATTGATTCCTATTATCACAATATATATAGTGATGCTTGTATCCAAGGTTTTGGGCCGGTCCACAATATTTAATTCAATAATTCCTCCTTCCCAATGCGCAAGCCTGATATATAAAATGAAAAATAAATATAAATGAATACATATGTCTTTATTACTTCCCATATGGAGTAGATATTATTGACTATATACCATGTCATAGACCCAACTGAATTTTTGAAAAACCCAATCTTTGTGCTTGCGTCAGACTTGTGCATAATGATTTAATTATAATAAAAAAGTGTGTCTTTTTTGGACAAAATACAAAATTGTGTCATGGTTCATACTATCATGGGATATGTATTGATATTGTGATTTCATAATCCTCATCCTATATATAATTCCAATAGAGAAAATAAAATTTCCCCTCCTTTTCATGTGATAGATATCAGGATGGGGGTCTGTTTCTTTAAGAAATACATATGGCTTGATTCCCGACCTATTAGGATATGTAGTATAATGACCCAAAATTCTATTAATGATAATTACTATTGATATAAATAAATGTATTATTATGTAAAATGGTTATATAAAACTTATCCACCAATTTGGTTTTTTTGGATTTTAAAATATAGTTAAGAATTATTATCGTTGCTAATATAGTCGTTGAATAGTGGTTACTTGATTTTTATAAATATAGGGCTTCAAAAAATCCAATTTACTAAGTCAAAGGAAGCAATAGAATAATATAATATAATTCCTCTATCAAAATAGTATTTGTAGAATCTCGTAATGAAGATAGCATCACTGGGATTCAATCTTGACCAAGCCTAGCTTCAATGTTTTAAGCTTGAATGGAACCGTCTACGGGAGATGTGGAAGTTAATAGAGATTACCACCCGAGCGATGTTATCTTAGCCACCCAAAGAGTCATTCACCATCGCACACCTTACCCTTAGGTCTTCTATAGGTGTTATAAGGGGTTATGTAACTAGACCCTAGCACTATGATTATGTGCATTATTTTTGTATAAAAAATATACATTCATTTTAATATTGTTACTTTGTAAATGGTTTTCAAAGAACTAATAGTATTTTTAGTTAATATTTAAATTCAATTAATCAATCCATTTTGATGAACTAATGGATTTTTTAATTAAATTATATTTTAATAAAATATTATGAAAAAATTAATTTTTATTAAATATAAATGATCTTATAATTTTTACCAATAAAGTTGAATTTTTATTAAGGTTTGAAATCAGTTTTTGTCAAAACACGTGAATTTAGGATAAATGTCAGTTTTTATTTTAAAAGTAAAAATTGACATATTTAGAAAATAATTTAGATAAAATGAATATTATTTTTGGATTCCAGATGTCTAAATTATCTAACGGTGAAAATTTCATAATTTTCTCAGACATTCAATTTATTGGGTAAAAATTAAATACCGTTTAAGTATATAATGTGTTTTATGACATCATAATGACCCCATAGAGATTTAATAAAATACTATAAAAGGTATATTCAGACAATATATTTTTTTAAATTTAAAATAATGTGATTTTTGATTTGTTTTATTTATTTTATGGTGCTTTAGTGTACCCTCCAAGACTTATAAAATATTTTAACTTTTTAAGATGATTTCCTTGGGATTGTGAATTACCTCCACATAAGAAAGACTTATATTTTAATACGTTGGAACATTGACCTTAAATTTTTTTTTTCTAGTCCACTTTTTTAAAAAACATGGGAATAAACCATTGGTTGGTTTCTGGTTTTTAATATTTAGTTATATTGAATCCAAAACCTATGTTTGTGAAATATTAAAGAATTTCCCTCTCTTTTCCTATATAAAATCACCCTAGCTCACATTTCTCTTCACTAAAAACAATTTTATCACATACCTAATCTTTCTTTATATCTATATAATCCTCCCAAGGTGCTTCAAGATCTCATGAATCCCCTCCTAAATCTCTTGAAGTAACACACTTCCATGTAAGGGATCCTCACTTTCCTTCCTTTCTTATTTATGTCCATGTTTCCTTATATATTGTTATGACCTTTTATTTTCAATTAAAAAAGTTAGGGTATTATTTTTCACCTCCCCTACACTTCCCTTTTTAGTTTTTAATTATGAAATACCCCTTTCTCTCTCATTAATGCCTTAGATGTATACCCATTACCATGCCAAAATTTCATAAGGGGTTTCTCTCTCCACATTTACATTGAAGAAATTATTTTATATTATGAATCTAAATTCAATTACATATATTGGGATATTATGTTATATGACCCCCTTATATTCCATTTAATTTATAAATGATTAGAGACCCATTTCTCTCTCATCAACCCATTTTATGATTTCTATTTGACATCATTATGCAGCCGAAGTTAGACAAAAAATTCCATGCCAAAATCATCATGTAAGTGAATACCATACTACTTTCCCCATCAAGGGTATTAACCATTATGTACATGTACTTTTTGATTTAGAACTTAAATTTATTTATTCTACATATTGTATTCGTGGAATAAATTATGATGTTTAATGAATCCATGTTTTATGATCTATGTGGAACATTTATACATGAAATGAAATGTTTATAAAGTGTGTTCCCTGATAGTAATCCAATGCATTGGGTAAAAATAGTGTCATGATACATCATGTGAAATTAGGGTTTAATCATGCTAATTCATGTGAAATGGGTGTTTACTCATTCTTCATGGGCAATGATACTTGGCCCAAGCTAATATCATGTTAAATGTTGTTTCCATATCTCCATGTTATGATTATCATGATATGTCATGCCTCTACGTCCATGTTTCTATTATGATCCTTTGATATTCCTATTACCTAACATCAATTTTATTCATCATTTTATTCCTTGTTTACTCCCTTATTGGGCTTTATAGTTCATCCATTTCTTGTGTATGTCCTCAGGTTATCCCATGCAATGCTAATTATGAAAGTATGTTGTGGGCATGTAAAAGAAGTCTGCAATAAAGATGTTGTATTTTATTTCTTAAGTTGTCATGTAATATTATTAATTTCCAAAGACACTAAACCTATCAATCCTCAATGTTGTGTTAAGTTCAAGTTTATTAATAAATCATGTTTAAGTGTGTAATAAAGAGCATGGTTGTTATAGTTGGTATCAGAGGATAGGTTTAGTTATTTTTATGATTAGGATTAGAAAAATATAGTGTATCCCTTAGGGATAAGACTACGTATAATAAAAAAATACCTAAATTTTTATGAGTATAGTGTTAATGGCTTATCAAAAAAATACACCACAGTTTGGATATGAACAAGTAGAGGTGGTTCTGGAATAGTTGTATTTAGGGGTAAAACCTGGAAACACCACTTTGAGCTAGACTCGAATGAGAAATGGTGTACAACAGTAGGCCTTGATGTACTCTTGGTTTGACTCTCCTGGGGGATATGATTTGGTAAATTCATAAGCTTAGTACGAACCATTATTAAGGGAATAAAAAAATTTCCATAAGAATATATGTTGGGATGTAGATCATAGATAACATATATTGAAGCCTATAAATTCATAAGTTAAGGAAATAAATGTAATTTATAAGTTATAAATATTTATATTTGGATTCAACTTATGTTGTAACCCAAACATTCCTTTTATTCCAGCTAATTACCAGTAATAGGATGACTCGGGCTAACAACCAATACGAAAATCAATGTGATGACTGTTCTAATGGGATTCCCAATCTAATAAGAGTGGGAATTGAAAAATTTGTCATGATAATATCTCAATTAACTCATGTTTTGAATAGAAACATGGGTCCATAGGAATTTCCAACCCCCCTAAGAAAAAAAAATCCATAATCGAGAGCTTCATGAGACAAATGCCTCCTACTTTTAATAGATTATATGATCCCTCAATCGTCGAACAATAGATCAAATCCATTGAGAAGAGCTTGTTTATCCATCATTGTTCTGAAAAATAGATGGTTCATTTAGATTCTTATCAAATGTAGGGTGAAGATGATCAAAGGTGTAAACTGGTCAAAAATGCAATGCCGGAAAAAGAGATTGAGGTGTTGGAATTAATGGATTATCAGAAAATGTTTTTCGATAAATATTTTCATCACACCCTCCGACATAATATGGAAAGGGACTTTATTTACCTAGAGATAAAATATAAATAATTTATCAGAGTGTAAAAGGGATAATTAACAAGGCTTTCACGATACGCCTATGGCTCTATCGTTACCCCTGAATACAAGGTTGAGTGCTTCTTTGGTGGGATAAAACCTTGCCTTGCGAAAATCCCTAGTGATCCGCGTCTTTGATAGCTATGAGGAAATTTCTTGATGTTCCCTCAACATAGAAATGGAGATCATATAATCTTAGGGGTATCATGGTTATAAGAAGAGTAAAGTGAACTTTAATTCTAGGGGTCCTATGGATAAATCCAACAGTGCTAAAAGAATTCTAGCACACCCCATTACAAATGAGCAGAAAGAAACGCCCCAGAAAAATTGCCTAAAGGGAATGAGGAAATGCTTTAGGTGTTGAAGAGAAGGGCCCCCGACAATTAATTGCCGACAAGAAAAACATGTTACTATGACATAGGAGAGGAACATTCCATTTAAACCTCAATGCATTGTCCATTACATTATCTTCAATGAACCATAGAACTTTGAAAACCATTTCTCTAAGCCAAGGGTATTTCGGGGAAACCAAAAAACACCAAGCCTGTATGGGAGATATTTTTCCATCACTAACACTAAAGTGAAGCACACCAACTAAGTGGTGATAGTTATGCTAGTTATTTATTCATGAATAAAGAATGTACTTTCCGATTCAGGTTCTGCACATTCTTTTATATCCCAAAAGTTTAGTAGAATAATCCCAACACCACCACAAATCAAGGAAGTAAAGATGTTAGTGAGAGTAGAAAATGGGGAAATTATTGCATCCCATGAATATAACTCCTCCCCTGTAACAATTTGTGGATTGAACTATCTAGTGAACCTCTTCATACTCCCTCTAGTGGGATTTGATGTAATTCTTGGCATGTATTGGTTTTCCCTTTCCATGAGAGAGAGATCACTACCAATATGGAGAATCAACCCATGATTTTGTACAAGTGCATGAAGGAGGTTGAATCTTCATTAGCACCATCATATCAAGCATGGATATTAATGCCCTATGAGCATGTGTATCTTGATCAGATGATTGAGTCTATGGAAGGAACCATCATTGATGAAATTCCTATTGTGAGTGAATTCACTGATGTGTTTCTTGAAGAATTCTTAGGTCTTCCTCCTAGAAGAGATGTTGAATTATCAATTGATCTTATACCCATGGATTTTCCAATATCCAAGACACAATATAGAATGGCTGTTGTAGAGCTTGAGGAGATAATCAAACAACTACAAGATAATATGGATAAAGGGTTTATTGCCCAAGTGCTTCACCATGGGGTTCACTAGTCCTCTTCGTCAAGAATAAGTATTGGTTGATGCACCTTTTCATTGATTATCACGTGCTCAACAAAATCACAATAAAGAACAAGTATCGACTTCCACAAATTCTTGACTTGTCCAAACAGCTACATGGAGAACAATACTTATCCAAGGTGGATTTGTGGTCAGGATAATACCAAGTAAGGGTGAATAAGGAGGATATCCCCAAGAACACTTTTATACAAGGTATGGGCACTATGAATTCATAGTAATTCCTTTTGGACACACTAATTTTATAGAAAAATTTAGAGACTTGATTAATATATTATTTAGAGATTACCTCAACAAATTTATGGTAGCCTTTATAGAAGATTTTCTAATACACTCTAAAACCAAAGAAGAGCATCTAAGCACTGTACTAGAGACCTTGAGAAAGGATAAGCTCTATGAAAAGTATAAAAAGTGTGAGTTATGGTTGAATGTGGTCTCATTCTTGGGTCATATCATCACATGTAATGGGATATATGTGGATCCCTCCAATAAAAATGAAATTTATGGATGGATGAGGCCAACATTTGTGAAAAATATCTTGAGCATCCTTGGGATAATTGGATATTATCATTGATTTGTGAAAATTTTATCACAATTTCTAAACCCTCTTACTAAGTTAACTCGGAGGGAGTCCAGTTTTCTTACAGTGATGAATGTGAAGAGGGCTTTAAAGAGTTGAAAGAGAGGATTATCACTGTACCCGTTCTCATACCACCCACAAGTGGAGAACTTATTGTGGTATTTATTTATTCTTCAAATAAGTGTATGGGATGTGTGTTGATGAAAAATGATATTTTTATTTCCTATACTTCAACACAATATAAAGTTCGTGAGAAAAACTATAGAACACATGATCTAGAGCTAGTTGTGGTAATTTTAACTTTAAAATTTTTGAAACATTATTTCATTGGAGAGAAGTGTGAAATATATAAAGGTCACAAAATCCTCAAGTATATATTCACACAGAAAGAGATGAATATTCACCAACAATGATGGTTAGAGGTGGTAAAAGGCTATGAATACTCAATTCACTACCATCTGAAGAATGTGAACAAGGTGGAAGATGATTTATGTAGAAAGGACATAGGGATTATATCATTGATTATAATTTAAAAGGATCCAATATTCTAAGATTTGATGAATATGGACATGGGAATCATAAAGAAGGGAACATCATCAATCCATTCACAAATGATTTCTAAATCGTATCTTATGGAAAGTATAAAGGATTATCAAAAGGATCATGTGGGAATTCAGAAGAAAGTGGAAAATGTTAGAGAAGGGAAATCCTTGGAGTTCAATGTTAATGAAGAAGGAATTGTGAGATTTGGGTCAAAAGTTTGTGTTCCATCAAATCTAGAGTTAAATAAAGAACTTTTTGATGATGTATGTAGTTAAAATTTCTTAATTCACCTATGAAACACAAAGATGTATCAAGATCTCCGAGAACGTTATTGGTGGGATAGCATGAAGAAAGAGATTTCTAAGTATATATCAATGTGTTTGGTGTGTCATCATGTGAAGGATGATAGAAAGAAGTATAAGAGGATGATTCAACCATTGACCATACAAACATGAAAATTGGAGAACATCACTATGGACTTTTTCACCAGAATTTTGAAGACATCCAAAGGAAACAATTCTATCTTGGTTGTTATGGATCAGCTTATAATGACTGCACACTTCATTTCAATTTTGGAGTATTTCTCATTGGATCAATTGGAAAGAATATACATCAGATAATTTGTTAGGTTACATGGATTACCACTATCGATTATATCTGATCGAGATTCAAGATTCACCTCAATGTTCTGGAAGAGCCTCTAATAAGCTCAAAATAATGAGTCAAACTTCAGTTTATCTTATCATCCTCAAAATGATTGCCAATCTTAGTGGACTATCTAAACACTTGAGGAAATGATGAGATCATTATCAACAGACTTCAAAGGAGGATGGGATCAACATCTTCCTTTAGTTTAGTTCTCTTACAATAAAAATTCCCACTCAAGCATCCAAATTTCTTTTTAGGAATCCCCTTATAGGAAGAGGTGTAGAACACCGACATGTTGGGATAATGTTGGGGGGGAGAAAGCTCCTAGGTCCAAATTTTTTTGACGAAATGGTGGATAAGGTTTAGACCGTCCAATATCTTATTAAATCTGCTCAGAAGGGACAAAAGATCTATGTTGATAATCGTCGATGAGACCTAGAGTCTGATGTTGGATCCATGGTATTACTCCACATATCATCGTGTAAGAGAGTTATGATATTTGGGAATAATGGAGAGATTAGTTCAACATATATTTTCCCTTTTGAGATCCTTTATCGCATTGTAGAATTTTCCAATCAACTATCACTCCCATAAAACATATTTGAAGTACATGATGTATTCCATGGATCACCCATGATAATGTACATACATGACCAATAACATGTACTCAATCTAGAGGTGGTACCATTAGATAATGACCTATTTTATGAATATAATTCGATGAAGATCATAGAAATTTGGGAAAAGGTTCTACAAAATAAGACAATTCTTCTCATCAAGGTGTTTTGGAGAAACCACAAGTTTGAAGAACCAACATGGGAATCAGAGGAAGTTAGGAAGCAGAGTTACCCACATTTGTTTTAGTGTGGGAAACGGAAAATTTGAGGGTGAATTTTTTAAGGGGGGAATATTGTAATGACCCAATGTTTTATTAATGAAAATTACACTTGATTTAATTAAATGTATTATTATGTAAAATGGTTATATAAAACATATACACCTCCTTGGTTTTTTCTTTCGATTTTAAAATGCCCTTAATAATTGTTACCATTACTAATATAGTCTTCGAATAGTGATCACATGATTCATATAAATATAGGGCTTAAAAAAATCCAATTTAATCATACAAAAGAAGTGATGGCCTTATCCAGTAGAATTGCTCCATACGAAGCCCACTTTTTGGAGCTTAGAATAGAGGTAGAATCACCAGGCATCGCTCTTGACCATGACTAAGATAATATTCAACACGTTAAGATTGAATGGGACTGCCTATGTGATATGTGGATGTTAATAGAGATGACCACCCGAGAGATGTTATCTAATTCGTGCCAAGCATTTGTCACCATCGCACACCTTACCCTTAAGACTTATGCGGTTGTTATAAGGGGTTATATAACAATAACCTAGCATTATGATTATGTGAATTATTTTTGTATAAATAATATACATTTATTTTATTATTGTTACATTGCAAATGGTTTTTAAAGAAAAAAAATTATTTTTAGTTAATATTTAAATTCAATTAAGAAATCTATTTTGATGAATTAATGGATTGTTGAATTAAATAATATTTTAATAAAATATTATTAGTAAATTATATTTTATTAAATATGAATGATCAGATAATTTTTATGAATAAAATTGTAGGTTTTATTAAGGTTTGAAAGCTCTTTTTGTCAAAACCCATGAATTTTCTATAAATGCCAGTTTTTATTTTAAAAGTAAAAATTGTCATATTTATAAAAAAATTTAGATAAAATTAATATTATTTTTGGATACAAGAGGTTGAAATTATATAACGGTGAATTTTTCAAAATTTTTGGACACAGACAAATTTATGGGTAAAAATTAAACACTGTTTAAATTTATAATGTGTTTTATGACATCATAATGAACAAATAGTGATGTAATAAAATATTATAAAAGGGATATTTTTCCAATATATTTATTACCTTTAATATAATTTGATTTTATATTTTTTAACAATTTTATGGTGCCTTAGTGGACCCTCCAAAACTTATAAAATATTTTAACTTTTTAAAATGATATCATTGGGAGTGTGACTCACCTCCACATAAGAAAGACTAATATTTTAATAATTTCAACCATTTGACTTATAGAATAATGTTTTCCAATTCCCTTTTTCAAAAACCATGGTAAAAAACCATGTTCAAAAACCATGGGTTGTTTTGTGGTTTTGAATATTTAATGATATAGATTCCAAAACCTATGTTTGTGAAATATTATAGAATCCCCTCTATTTTCTTATATAAACCCACCAAAGATCCCACTTATCTTTACTAAAAACCATTGTAACAAATCCCTACATTTACCTTCTCTCTCTATAATCCTCCCAAGGCACCGCATGCTCTCAAAAATCCCCTTTCCATGCTCTTGAAGTCACACACATCCAAGTAAGGGGTCCTCACTTCCCTTCATCCTTATTCATGTCTAAGTTTCCTTATATTGTTAAGCCCTTTTATTTTTAGTTGAAAAATTTGGGGTATGAGTTCCAAATTTCTATATATTTCCCTCCTTATGTTTTAATGATTATATACCCCTTTCACTCTCAATAAATCATCCCATGTACACCTCTTACCCTACGGAAATTTCATAAGGCATTTCTTTCACCACATTTACATTCATGAAATTTTTTATATTATTCATATAAATTCAATTACATATTTTGGGATATTATGTTGCATGAACCCCTTACTATCCATTTAATTTATAAATTATGAGAGAACTGTTTCTCTCTCACCAACCCATTTTATGATTTCTATTTGATGTTGTTATGATGCAAAAGTTTTACCAAAATTTCCATGCCATAATCATCGTGTCAGTGAACACCATACCCAATTCTCTATCAAGGTTATTCAGCTTTATGAACATGTACTTACTGAATGAGGACTTACATTTATGTATTCCCCATCTCTTATTCTTATAATAAATTATTATTTTTAATGAATCCATGTTGTATGATCTATGTGGTACACTTATGCATGAAATGAAATGTTTATAAAGGGTGTTGCCTAATAGCACTCCAATGAATTAGGTAAAGAATAGTACCATGATACGTCTTGTAGAATGAGGTTTTACTCATTAAAATTCAAGTTAAATGAGGGTTTACTCAAGATAATTTAAGTTCAATGAGATCTTACTCATTCTCCATGTGCAATGATCCTTGGATCATGCTAATATAATGTTAAATGTTGTTTCCACATCTCCATGTTATGATAATCATGCTATGTCATGCCTTTATGTTCATGCTTATCTTATGCTCCATTGAGGTTCTTATTGACAAACATGTATTGTTTTCTTCATGTTATGCATTTATTACTCCCTTAATGGGATTTATAGATCACCCTTTTCTTTTGTATTTACTCAGGTTATCTCATGAAATTCTAAGTAAGAAGGAATGTTGTGTTCATGTAAAAGAATATTTCAATAAAGATGTTGTCTTTTATGACTTAAATTGTCATGTAATGTTCTTAATCTCCAATGCAACTAAGCATATAGATCCTCAAAGTTGTCTTAAGTGCATGTTTATGAAATAAATATTGTTTATGTTTGTAATAAAGAGAAGAGCTGTTATATGTAGAAATGCCTAGGTATATTTTTATGGGCTCTGCTATAGGTTTTCAACTATCACAACCTACCTTCGTGTTTTGATCATATTAACAATTTTTATCCTTATTTGGATTAAATAATGTAGAGATTCCCCCAGCAGTGTAAGCCTATCTCAAAATGATATACCTTCACCTTAATAGTGTCATTGTTAGTTAAAGATCCTGAACTCGGTAGATAGTGGGTGACTTTTGTTTTGAGGAGTAACATTCCCCAATCCACTACATAGAATCCCGATCTATGCCGACAACCCTTTCTTAATTAACAATATGTAGTCTTGATGCCTACCAATATTGGAAATATAGTATCATCCATGCAATCTACAATATACACATCCAACGTTCCCATAATCAAAATAATATCTGCCCCAGACATGTGTATGAGTCGTACCTTGACTGAATATTTTAACATGGGTTATCTCATTTAGAAACCTATTCTCAAAATGAAGTGCATATTCTACTGTATATGTGCATGATCCATGTACATGAGACTTATGATTTAAAGAACTATATATGACTTGATTCATGTTAGTAAATGATATGTGGTGTTCCCAAATGCTTCATTCCTGGCCCATCCACAATTCATAAGAACTATAAAAACCCTTTTAGTTTCCCCTACATTCAGGAAAGGGGAGCATGGATAATAGATGAAAAAGTATTATTAGATGAATAAATCATGACAAATCCTTTTTCATATTGATGTATTTTCCCCTATCACCTCATTATATAGTCATTCCTTATGTCGAAACCCCTTTTTGTATCTTATATGCATGATCCATATATGTATAGGGTATATTTCACTTATATAACTACATACGGATTAACTCTTGTTATAACATGATACATAGTAACACCCAAATGATCCTTTCCGGTTCCAACTATAATTATTAAGTTCAATAACACAACTTTCACCCTTATTAAGATATAGGGTAGTATGACTCATATATTCACATATCATAATAATAATAATAATGAATGATGATACCCATTTCACCGTGAAATATTGGACCTTCAAACCTCATTAAATGTATAAATCCAAAGGGGAAACCCCTTCTCATCTACTCTATACATGATTCAATTCTATATAATGGATATTTTTTAATTAATAACTACATATATCTTGATTCCTTTCCATATAGGATAGGAAGTGATGCTCATAACATTCATAACTAGGTCCTCCCACAAATTTTACAAATAACCCTACCTACCATAGTGTTTGATAAATTATGACAGCACTTGACTTATCCAATCGTTCGATAGTAAGGGAGAGCTTAATTATCCATCCCTATATGTGGGATAGTATATATAGTAGAAGACCCAAAAATATTGTGCACATCTTGATAAAGATTCCCATATGCTTATAAATGAGTTCGATATATATAAAGATCCCCAAATAACTATATGTGGAAAGATTATTATCCCTATAAGATACATAGTGACACCATGATTCTCCACCACACTCCCAACCATAATTTCCAAAAACAAAATATCCTCTTCCCTTCTGCGTACATGCTAGATCCATAGAGTGATATTTCCTTAAATTATATATCTATCACTTTATTCCTACCCTCACAACATTAATAGGGAAACACATAGAAATTCAAGAAAAATAATTTTCGTGTTCCCATAGTTCAATATATTTTCCAATTGAGTCAATTTACATTCCAATTGGGCATGCCCATTCTCTTCACCATGACTGCTTTCTTTCTCCGTCATTTTCCAATATCAATCACAATATAAATCATTCCTTACTAAAATATTATTTACCATAATGATCCCAACTCACATGATCATATTGGATTAGGACAAACCATTTTGAATGGTTAAGAGTACCATAACCAATGGTGGGTGGCATCAATGGTCTAAATTTCAAGACCTTAAACTTCTTAATGTTGGTTAAATTATAAAAACCCATTTTTCTGACATATAAGTTAGATGTACAAATGGATTAATTATGAATGAGTCACATCATTGAGAAAGGGTACCGAATATATGGATATATATAGATAAGTCTATGTGTAATAAAAAAATTCCTCCCATATCTGAATTCCCATGAATGATGAAAGGTGCCTCTACAATCACACTATATTTATTTCACATGGTTTCTTAAATTCATGATCACATGAAGTTAAACTATATGACAGTAATTCTATCTATATTATATTAATCTATATATCATTATGTTTTTATTAAAAGATATTAAAATTCACATCATGTTCATATAATTTCATCATGATACAATTTACAGACCATCAGCTATTCCCACTCCTTATGAAAGAACCATAAGATCATTACAATGGTTTACCAAGGTTCAGGATGCTTCCATTATCATTCTGAATGCCTCATTCAATAAATAATACTTTATTTCAGGAGTTTCAATGATGTAAATAAATATTCTATGGATATTGTAAATGAACACCCATATTCAAGGGAGAATTTTTCTAACTACGCTTTTATGCCCATGTCACCTACATCCAAGCCCATGGACTATCAATAAAATGTGTCTTTTCGTTGTAAAAATGGTTATTTTGTAAATTTTGAGACCTGATAATATTTTATAGGAACTAATTACCGTAGTATTATTGATGATCATTTTAAAAATTTCTATTCAATGCCATCACTCATGATCAGAGAACCTTATGCCACAATTTACATAACAATCATCCTTAGTTCAAATGGGTGTTGGAGTACTCTCAAACATGGAATTTCTAATTAGATAATTCTGTGACACTCCCCTAATACAATGTATTTACATTACGACATTAACAATGTATTACTTAGTCAAATATATATGACCAAAAACACTATCCCCCAATGGTCGAAATCACATGACCATAAACTATTAGTGAAAGAGACACAAAACCTATCAAACTGAAAACCATCAAAGGGAGGTCGGAGAAAAATTCATCTATCTTATTACTATTCACATCATCTCAAAATTTTAGGAAATAATTTGAGTGAAAATAAAAAAAAAAAGAAATCTCTTACGGTCCATCTTAGGACCCCAATAAAATTTTATCTATGCTCGTTGTACCCCTCAAGTCTAGGAAAAAGTTAGATCAATGATTTTTCAAATCCCATAATCATAGTAACATGTTCTTTACTATAAGTCCCTAGCCATAAACATTACTTAATCTTGAGATAAGTCAATAATTTGAATTGTAATTCACATTGATGGTCTTTTTAGGTTTAGAGATGTAGATAATTCGGTTATAACTTATACATAACACCTTGAATATTACTAGTAGACACTTCTACGCACTATCCATTTTTTTCAAAAAACAAAAACTCTTTAAAAAGAAACATGACATAGTTATATGTTTTAAAATCATAACTTTTCCATGATCCCGTCCTCGACTCCATTCCTCTTTATGACCTATGAAAAACATTTCAAAACGTTGGATGTGAATAAAAATATTAGTAAGGATTATAAAATAAAGAAAGAAAACAATAGTCCATCAATACATACAAATCAATGAAATCCTACTTTTCACTCAAAAAACATAATATCTTTAACATACCTCATGAAATCATATGATTTATGAATAAAAAATAGAAATCATAAAGCATAATGGTAACTCATGGCATCCATAAGATACTTACATTGTATTTTTCACATCTATATAGGGAGTTACATTTGGAATACCCATCACATTATATTCCCTAAATCTCTTAGGAGAAACATAAATGTTCACCTCTACCACCATACCCAATGAATTAATTATCACAGTCAGGCTCACCCACCCTCAGTTTATCATGGAACCACCCTTATATTTAAACAATTCCCAAGAACCATAACATAAAAATAATCATAAAGGAATGATAACATTTCCAAATTGTAATCACAATTTATCATTTTAAGATATTGACATAATGAATGATTTTGTAAAACCTTTTTCAATAACAAAATATGTAAAATGGGTATATGGTATTTATTTTTCTTTTAAAAACATTACATCTTGTTAAGGAAGCCAAATATCAAATAAGACTCACGACAACGGAAAGGTCGTCATCACCACGTACGTTGAAAAATAAATATTCCCTTTTTCATTTAGAAACAACACATCATAAAACAAAAGATTAATTTTGAAAAAATTTGAATTAAATTAAAATGAAAATGGTATAATTATACACCATATAAAATAATGTCATGTATAAACAAAAATATTTCTCATTGAAAGAAGATTGTGATGAAATACCTTATGAAAATTCTGTAGCCTGACGACGTCACATAAAAATTAAAAAAATGAGTTGATGAGAGCGAAAGGAGTATCTCATCAATTGAAAATAAAATGTACCAAAATAAGGATACAGAATAAAATATCGTAATATAAGATAATGGAAATTAAAAGACATAACATAAAAGAAGTCTTTGACTAAAAGAGGAGGGTGAATGGTTCCCTTACCTTGAGTCTAACTTGTCACACATGTTCCTTGTTCTTCTAAAATAATATAATTAAGATAATTTATAAATTCTTAGGAACATTTTTCACATTTTCTATTCCATTTATATCACTTATCACCACATTATAAAAAATACATAACTATTTAAGTTAATATCGGTCGTCTTGTCAATATCGAGTACTTGAGTTGGAAATAATCTGGTTATAATTACAAATTTTTTTATGTGGTCAAAAGTAAATCATCCCCAGAATGATATTCATGATTTAAATATCATATATATCCAGTGTATATGTAATTATAATTTCACATAAACTTTGGAGATAAGAAATGAAATGCACCGTTCATAGAGACGGTAGGTCGTACGTACGCATGAATGCTACTTTCATTTCTTGGTCATACTAAAATAATTAAAATCAAATGATATTATTGTATATTATAATACAAGTATTATATTTATGTCATGTAATTCTCATAGGTTTAATAAAACCATCTTGTATACATTCCATGTATATAATGAACGAGTCATATCACTTTGAGGGGGGGTAGTCTGCAATTCCTCAAATGAAATTATCGTATTTACACATTATAGAAAGCATAAATGTATACTATAAATAAAAAAAGAAGAATAAAGACAATATAAATATAATATATTACTTATATAGATATATTTCCATCATAATTTCTACCTTGATTGGTGGTATGGGAAAATCGAACAATCATTGCTTCGTGAGGTAGGAGTTCACTGTACAAAAAAACAACATGTTTTATCCATTAGATTGAAGTGTGTGTAAGTGTAGTTAGAATATTTATCATAAAAAAATCCTAGTATATTTAATATAATGGTTTTTTGATGTAATCAATGAATAATAATATAATATAAAGTGAAGAAGTAAAATAATTGAAAGGAACTTTAGAGAAGATGCTACCTCTAAAACGTGTAACTTCCTTTGATTTGAGCCAAAAGGATTTCTTGAATTAATTTATTCATAAGGTCATGCTTCTAGAAGGAAGATAAAAATGTTGGAAGATTATTTGGGTAGAGTTTGGGTGTGGCAAGGGGCTTTAGAGGTGTGATTAAATGGGTAGGGGTGATTCTCTTTTATAAGAGGGAGGAGGGCCACTTTAGGAAGGTATTGAATTATTATTTTATTATAAAATGATTTTCGGTTTCAAATGGGCCCAAAGTCATTTATATAAAGGATTAGATGATTTAGGGTCACAAAACTCCCAACCAATAGGTTTTAGACAAGTCTAGATCACAAATTTAACCTTATCTTTTAGCTTTAATCCTTAGTTAACTAATTTGACTCTTACCATGTCTTCAAGTATATTCATACTATATGGTTAATATAGTTACTATAAAATGCCAATTGATCCTAAAATGGTTCATTAATGGCATTATAAAACTTATCTAAGTAATTTGGATAAATAATATATTTTTATAACTGTTATATTATTTAAAAAAATAATATTTGTTTTAAAAACTCTTTTATTTCAATTTTTATACTATTAATATCCAGACTTATTAAAAATACATAACAACTTGAATATTTCAAAAACACTTACTTAATTGAAATATAAAATGTCATAATCATACTAAAAATTTGTGTATGGCATAAAAAATTTAAAAATAAATTTATTTCATAATTTATAATCTCATATATTTATATCATTCACTAACAAGGTAATAACTACATCATCATTGTGTCATAAATATATTTATTTATATGATGCCTCAAACCTATAAATGAAATACGAGGATGTAGTAAATATTTTTATATTTATAATAATAATTTATAGTCGAATATGTCACTTATATTACCCAATATAAAAATTTATTTTCTAAGAGATACATGTTTATTTTACATTTTTCGTTACTTTAAATTAGTTCTTATAAAATGTCATTTTAACATCCATGTGACTCCACGTGGTTACTAAACTGACCCATGGATTACCATGGACAGAAATATCTCATAAAATAGTATTAGGAGATGTGTTAGGGTAGTTTAATATTATTCTAATATTATTTTTTACCTGTATTTACAAGATTTACCCTTTAACCATGGTAAATAAAATTGTTACTGAAGTTACTATTCATAGTGTCTAAAAATAAAAGTTTATTTACAAAATTTGTACCTCCTAATTAAAAATTTGTAATAAATTTTTCCAAATTCAAAACACAAAAGTTTCAGTAATTAATTTAAAATTAATTCCCATTGTAAAAACTAATAAGCTGGTTTTTAAGAAGTAGTAACTATCAAAATATTGACATAAGTTTATATATAATTTCAATGTGAAATTACTTCCAATGACCATATTTGGATTAAATTATAAAAATATAATCCAATTATTCTTTAAAATAAATTAAAATTACAATATAACTAAATAAAGAAATTAGATCAAAAGGTAGTTTTGAAATAAATGCAGTATTTTTCACTATTTATAAAAAATGAATTTTATCAGCAAAATATACAAATTTCATCCAAAATAAATTTTGATGTCCCAATTCAATAGAAGAAGATTTATTTGTCATATATAACATATAAAATAAAAAAAAATTAGATTTAAAAAGTTTTCACCATCAAAAGGTGGTAAAACAACCTTTTTTAAATTATTTGAGTATTTCATGCTTAAAATCCGATTCATTTTTATTTTAAGCCTCTAAAATTTATCAGATAAATGTAAAGACATTTAACAAATATGTATAATCATATTTAAGTTAGTTAAATTAAATCTATAAAATAAAATGACTAGGCTTTAACTACCATTTACCATAATAATAATAATATATTATTCTTTTGGTATAACTCATTGTCGTGTGCAATGTAAGATTTCAAAGAAACCCATTTTGGCATGTTGAGTACTCTATTAGAAAAAGAATATACATCAATGTATAAGTAATATCTTATTCATAAATTTTAATAGAAATGAAAATTTATTATTCTATAAATACCTGTATTGTTACATCCCTCCCCCCTTTTAGAAATTGCATCTTTTCAATTTTGAAATTGGTATAAAAAACATCATTGAAAATCCTATATCGGAAAAAAGAGTCAATAAAACTATCACTTTCAAAAAAATAATGAGAAGTAAAAAGGTCGACGAAGATAACACATACTATAATTCAATGTAGTAAAACTTGGATATTGAAGAGAAACTGACCATCAAGTTGTGATGAAGAGTGATAAAAAACATGATTAAGAAAAATTTAATTACAAGAGAACTGTAAACATGTGATGGGATAAACATTCCTTCATTCCCTAGTATGAAATTTAAATAGACAATGTTTTTTTTATTAATTTCTTTTTCATAAAGCTGAGAAATTTATTTATGATATTTAATAAGAGCACAAGGAAATATATTTACCTTTCAAGTAGAGTTTCATCTTTTAATAAATTTATACCAAAAACTCATGACTTATCCAAATGATGAGTACTCAAGATAATATTGTCACACTTGAAGCTTTAAAAGCAACGTATAGGGAATCACATAATCCACAAAATATAAAAAATTATATTTTCCCTTTCTTTAGACATTAACCATAAACAAAATGGTTAGTACAGGATCAGATAGTCCCCATAAAGGATAATCCAATATAAAAAATACCACTCTTAATCTCCAAAATTCAAAAAACAATACCCAAAGTTCAACAAAGACCATTCAATAAAAAATTGACATTAAAATTCATCAAAAATAATTAAAACTAAGATGGAAATCCAAAATGTTTAAGGATTTGATCACATAGTCTTCTATGATAAATCTTAACAATTATCTCCAAATAACATTGACTACTCTTAATGTCTCATACTGAAAAGTAATTAACCTAATCACATATTAATTATTGGTAAATAATTTCCATAAATAACATGAATTTTTATAATTCAACAATTAAAACATATATTCTTCAAAAATAAAATTCAACTATTACTCCTCAAATAAAATCCCCTAGTATTAGATTTTTCTTAGGCATATAGTGTTCCCAAAAGAGTGAATGTCCTCCAAAATAACATTTATCACTTAATAAAAAAATCATTATCTTATACTAAGGATATCCATTTGATAAAATATATGTTCCAAAATCAACTTATTGTTTATTCATAAAATCATTTAACTAAAATGGATAAGTCATACCCACCAGGGACTTCATGTTGGTCAGTGGTAGGGAATCGCACTTATCCCTCTTCAGTTGTGGGTTCGATTCCTATTTCCTTACTAGAAGATATGGGTTGTCACCAATCCTATGGGTTTTCCTTTTTCTAAAACCACACCATTATTATAAAATTCTAGAAAATAATATAATTCTCTAAAAAATTACCATAAATTTAATTATCCTCTGTGGTTATCTAATACCTTTCATTTTACATCCCAAAATTTAATAACCATTAATAACCTCAAAATCAAAAGACCATATGAACCCCTCAGGTTATCCATTATGTCCACACAAAAAAGGTAATTTTGCTTGAATAAATTTTTCACATATCAAACATTATTGTTACACATATTATAAAAAGTCTTCCAAAGTAGTCCCATCATCAAAATTGAATTAATACTTCTAAAAATATCATCACCTAGATATCTAATATAACTCTAAAATTTTTAAAGTGTATTCATATTAATCATCCAATGATCTTCATGATCCCTTAACCATTTTTTAACTTATTCCATAATAATTATTTTCTAGAAAAAAATCATGGATCATATACTAAGATTCAATAGTCTCAAACCATCAGCTAAGAAATAATACATACATTTCATAGGTTATTATTAGTTTTCTCATCTTCAATTGGAATGGAATTAGGTATTGGTAAACATATATTTTTATGGTGTTACTGTTCTCATTCTTGAACCTTCTTCACTGGAAAACTATTTGTGTAATGATCATTCACACCACATTTAAAACATTTAGTTGATCCCTCGGTAAGAACTTATTTCCATTTCATGGAGTCAACTGAATGCTTCCTTTTTCCATGGTAGGTTATTGGTTCACAAACTTCATTACCAAATCTATAACATATTCCCATCCCTTTGAGAAAATTTACTATGTATTTCATTCCACATCCTTAACATGGAGGTTTTTTAATATACATACCTTTATGACTATTACCTGAACTTCTATAGAGATTTGTTTCTCGCATATATGATGCCTTAGAAAAATCAGCAAGGTTGAAGTGGTCATTGATGACAATAGATATTTGGTTGAGAATAACCATAATAGTTATAATTGAATCTACCATTTCATTCGGTTGGTTATTCGAAAAACCACCAAATTTTCCTTCACATCCATTCTTTCATTGTTTCTTGCTATATCTATCCATTTACTAAACCAAAAATGCCAGTGTGAGTATATCAGTAAAATCATCACATACTATCTTATAAGGAAGTTGTACACTAAGACATACTTATTCATGTTATCATAAACTCATTCAATTTATCTAAAATAACTATTAATCTATCAAATTTGATAACAACTATGGTTATATAAAATATGTCACTTATACTTAAATAACACCCTAACCTCTTAAGTTATCTAAACTGAGATTTGATACTAACTATAAGGCCCCATCTTAAACATTAATTAATCTTAATATAATTCAATAATTTTACATGTAATTCACGTTGAATATCTTTTTAGGTTTATATATTTATAGAATTAGGTCATAACTTATACATAACATCTTGAATATTACAAGTAAACACTTTTTCTCACTATCTATTTTTTTCAATAAAAAACTCTTTAAAATGAAACATGACATTGTTTCATATTTTAACAGAATAACATTCATACAATCTCATTATTGAATCTATTCTTCTTTATGTCCTATGAAAAACATTTCTAAACTTAAGATGAGAATAAAAATATCAGTAAATGTTATAAAATAAGGAATGAAAACAATAGTATATTAATATATACAAATAAATGAAATTATTATTTTCACTCATAAGACATAATCTCATTAACATACCTCATGAAATCATAAGATTTATGACTAACACAAAGAAATAATAAATCATAAAGTTAACTTGTTATATCGAGAACATACTTACATAGTATCTTTCACAGCTACATAGGGAGTTACGTTTTGAATACCCATCATGTATATTCCATAAATCTCTTAGGAGAAACCTTAATTCTAACCTCTGTCATGTTACCGAATGCATCAGAGATATATCTTAGGCTCACCCTCCCTTGTTTTATCACAGAACATCCCATATATGTAGATAATTCCCATAAACAATAACATAAAAACAAACATAAAGGAATGATAATATTTCCACATTTCAATCACAATATATCATTTCAATATATTGACATAATCAATGCTTTATCAAAACCATTTTCAATACCAAAATACATAAAATGGGTATATGATATTTATTTTTATTTTTAAAAACATTACATCACGATTTGAAGTGAAATATAAAATAATAATTGCGGCGGCAGAAAGGTCATCGTCATCACACATGTTAAATAGAAACATTCCCTTAGTCATTTAGAAAAGATGCTTCATAAACAAAAGATTCCTTTTAAAAAAAATTGAATGAAATTAAAACAAAAGGGTATAATTATACAATATATTAAATATGGTCATGTATAAATAATAATATGTCTCAATGAATGGAGATTGTGATAAAGTCCCTTACAAAAATATGGCAGCCTAACAGCATCACTTAAAAATTTAGAAAATGAGTTTATGAGAGAGAAAAGGTTACCTCCTTAGGGGGACCTAAAATTTAAATCATTAAGGATATATAAGAACATATCACAACATAAGAGAATGGATATTAAAAGTCATAACATAAAAGAAGTCTTAACTAAAAGAGGAAGGTGAGAGGTTCCCGTACCTTGAGTCTGACTCATCGTGTATGTTCCTTGTTCTTCCAGAATAATAAACTTAAGTTAATTTATAATTTATTAAGAATGGTTTTCATGTTTATTAATCCTTTTAAAATTTTTTTACCATGTTATAAATATTACATAATTATTTATGTTAATACTAGTCGTTTTGTAGATATAGGGTTCTTGAGTTGAAAATGATCTTGTTATAATTAGAAATAATCCATGTTGTCAAAACTAAATCATCTCTATAATTATATTCATAATTTAAATATATTATATATACAGTTTATATGTATTTTTTACAGTCCATAACATTTGGATATAAGAAATGAAATGCATCGTTTAAGGAGACAATAGGCCGTATGTACAAATAAATGTTACTTTCATTTCTTTGTCATACTAAAAAATGATATAAATTCATATTATAATACTATTAATATACTAATGTCATTTATTTCTCATAGGTTTAATAAAAACATCCTTTATAAGTCTCATGTATAGCATGAATGAGTCATATCACTTTGAGGGGGCGGTAGTCTGCACTTCCTCAAATGAAATTATCGTATTTACACATTATGGAAAGCATAAATATATTATTTGAAAAAAAGCATAGAGAAAACATAAATATAATATATATAATATATAATTATAGTTCCATCATAATTGTCACCATGATAGGTTGTAGGGTAAAAACGAACAGTCATCGTTTCGTGAGGCAAGAGTTCACCCTACACAGAAACAATATGTTCATATCCATTAGATGGTGGTGTGAGTAAGTTTAGTTAGAATCCTTATCATATCAAAATTATAGTATATTTAAGAAACTAGTGTTTTCATGTAATAAAATAATAATAATATAATAAAGAGTGAAGAATTAAAATAATTGAAAGGAACTATAGAGAAGATGCTACCTCTAAAACGTGTAACTCCCTTTGATTTGATCCAAAAGGCTTTCTGGAATTTCCATATAAATAAGTAAATGCTTCTAGGAGTAATAGAGGGATGCTAGGAGCTTATTTTAGAAGTGTTTTGATGATCCAAGGGGCTTGATAGGTGTGATTAAATGGGTAGGGATGATGCCCTTTTATAAGAGGGAGGATGGGAACTTTATGAATGTATTGAAATATTATTTTATTATAAAATGATTTTCGATTTCAAATGGCCCCAACGTCATTTATTTAAAATATAGGATGCTGTTGGGGGACAAAACTCTCAACTAATAGGTTTTACACAAGTCTAACTAACAAATTAAACCTTATAGTTTAGCTTTAACCCTTAGTTAACTAATTGAAATCTTACCTAATCTTCTTGTATATTCATACTATATGGTTAATATAGTTACTATAAAATGACAATAAAACTATAAGAGGTTCATGAATGAAATTTTAAACATTATTTAAGTCATTTTATGTAATATTAGATTTTTAGGACTGTTATATCATTTAATAAAATAATTTCTTTTAAAACTCATTACTGACAATTTTTATACTATTCAAATCATGACTTTTTAAAAATCCATAATAACTATATTATTTCTAAAAAGCATAATTAATTCATATATAACAAGTCATACACATCCCTAAAATTTTTTTATGGCATAAAAAGTTTAAAAATAAATTTATTTTAATATTTATAATCTCATTTATTTAAATCATTCATTAATAAGGTAATCATTATATCATCATTGTATCAAAAATATATTTATTTATTTGACATCTAAAAACTATATATAAATTACCATGATGTTGTAAATATTTTTATATTTATAATAACTATTTATAGATAAAGTTATCAATTATATGACCCAATATATATATATATATATATATTCTAAAAGATACAAGTTTATGTAACATTTTTCATTACATAAAATTATTTCTTTTAAAATTTTATTTTCCCATCAAAGTGATCCATGGGGTCCCCAAATTGACCCAAAGATTCTCATGGTAGGAAATAACACAGAACATAAGATTAATACATGTGTTTGGGTAGATTAATATTATTATAATATTATTTTTTACCCTTATTTACCAGATTTACCCTTTTACCATGGTAAATAAAATAATTAGTGAAGTTACCATTCAAGATGTTTAAAAAAGGTTCATATATACAAAATCTGGACCTCCAAATTTAAAATATGGAATCAATTTTTCCAAATTCAAAACATAGAAGTTTCATAAATAAATTTGAAATTTATTTCTATTTTCCAAACCATAAGAGGGGTTTTAAGTAGTAAAAACTATTAAAATATTATCATCTGTTTATGTCCAATTTCAATTTGAAATTACTTCCAAGGACCATAATTGGATTAAATTATAAAAATATAATCCAATTATACTTTAAACCCAATTAAAAGTCAATATAAATATATAAATAAATTATATTAAAAGGTATTTTTGGATTAAAATAAAGAATGTTTCAATATTTATAAAAATATAAATTTCATTAGAAAAATATCAAAATTTCATCCAAAGTAAATTTTGATATCCCTATTATATAGAAGAAGTTTATATTGTCAAATAGAACATATAAAAGTGAAAAAAAACTATATTTAAAAAGGGTTCTCTATCAAAAGGAGGTAAATCAACCTTTTAAAAAATATTTTAGTATTTCTTGCATAAAATCAGATTCATTTTTATTTTACACCTCTAAAATTTATCGGATAAATGTACAGATATATAAAAAACATGTATAATCATATTTTATGTATTCTTATTCATTCCGACCAATACAATGTCAAGGAGTTAACTAACATTTGATATAATAATAATAATATATTATTTTTCAGTATAATTCAATGTTGTGTGCAATATATGATTTCAAAGAAACCAATTGTTGCATGTTGAGTAGGCTATCAGAAAAAATCATAAACTTTAATTTAAAATTAATATCTTATTCATAAATATAAATAGAAATGAAAAATTATTATTCTATAAATACCTATATTGTTACATCCTTCCCCCTTTTGGAAATTGTGTCCTCAAAATTTTAAAATTGGGATCAGAAACCTCACTGAAAATCACAGATTGGAAAAAGAGTCAATAAAACTATCAATTTTATAGAAATAATGAGAATTAAAAAAGGTTACCCAAGATAACACATAGTATTATTTCATGTAGGAAAACATGGATACAGAAGAGAAACTAACCATCATGTTCTGATGGAGTGTGATAGAAAAAATGATCAGGAGAACTTTAACTATCATAAAACCATAACCATGTGATGGGATAAACGATCATTGTTTCCTGATAAGGAAAATAAAATAGATAACATTTTTGTTTTAAGTTCCTTTTCATACATATGAGAAATTTATTTATGATATTGAATTAGAACATAAGGAAATATACTTACTTTTCAATAAGAGTTTCATCCTTAAATAAATTTCTTCAAAAAACTCAAATTTTCTCAAACGATGAGTACTCAAGATGATGTGGTCACTCCTGAAGCACTAGAATCAACTTATAGAAAATTAAAAAATCTTTAAAAGATAAACAATATATTTTCCCTATCTCTAGACATTATCCAATCCAAAAAAGTTAGTACAAGATCAGATAATCCCCTAAAATAATAATCCTTTATATAAGAAAATTCTACTCTTAATCTCCAAAATTCAACAAACAATACCCAAAGTTCAAAAAAGAACATTAAATACACAATTGTCCTTAAAATTCATCAATAAATCCAAAATAATATGGAAACCAAAAATTTAGAAGGATTTGATCACATAGTCTTCAATAATAAATCTCAACATTTATCTCCAAATAACATCGACTACTCTTAATGTATACTACTAAAAAGTAATTAACCTAATCACATATTCATGATAGGTTAATTATTTCTATAAATAACCTTAATTTTTATACATCCACAATAAAAAAATATATTCTTAAATTATAAAATTCAACCATTACTCCTCAAATAAAATTCCATAGTATTATATTTTCCATAGGCATATAGTGTTCTCAAAAGAGAGAACGTCCTCTAAAATTACATTTATCACTTAATCACCAAATATTTTTTCTATACTAAGGATATCTATTTGGTAAAACATAAGATCCAAAATCAACATATTCTGGATTCACAAAATCATTTAACTAAAAATAATAAGTCATACTAGCTAGGGAATCCATGTAGGAAAGTGGTAGGCAATGTTCCATTGTTGCCCTTTCAACGTGGGTTTGATTCCAACAGCCTTACCAGATGTGACGAGTTGTCACCCATCCTACGGGATGTCCTTTTTCTAAAACAATATCATTCTTATAACATTCTCAAAAATAATATAGTTTCCTAAAAAATAACCATAACTTGATTTATCATAAAAAGTTATCTAATACATTCCATTTTTCATCCCAAAATGTAATAAACATTAATCACCTAGAAACAATCAAATAAACCCTTAAGGTTATCTATTATTTCTACACAAGAAAAGGTAATTATTCTTTGAATAAAATTTTCAAATATCAAACATCAGGGTTACACATATTAGAAAAAATTCTTCCAAAGTAATCCAATCATAAAAATGGAATTAATACTTTTAAACATCTCATCACCCATATATCTAACATAACTCTTGAATTTCTAAAATGTAGACCTACTAATCATCCAACAATATTCATGATCCCCTAACCATTTTTCAACTTATTCCATAATAGTTATTTACAATAAAAAATCATGAATTATATCATAAGATTCAATAACTTCAAAACATTAGCTAAGAAATAATCTATACCTTTCAAAGGTTATTATATGTTTCCTCATCTCTAATTGTAATGGAATTAAGTATTGGTAAAAATATATTTGTATGGTCCTGCTGATCCCATTCTCAAACTATCTTCGTAGGACATCTATTTTCGTAATGGCCATGCACACCACATTTAAAACATTCAATTTATCACTCAGAAATAACTTATTTCCATTTCCTTAATCCAACTGAATGCTTCCTTTTTTCCATGGTAAGTTATTGCTTTATAACCTTCATTACCACATTTATTACATCTTCTCATCATTTGAAATATTTTACAAGGTGTTTCTTTCCACATCCTTGATACATAGTTTTTTTAATATACATACCTTTAGGATTATTACCTAAACATCAAATAGGGATTCATTTCTCATATATATGATTCCTTGAAAAAATTAGTGTGGTTCAAGTGTCCAATCATGACTCTAGATAGTTGATTGAGAATAACCACAAGAGTTATCATTGCGGCTACCATTTCATTCAGTTTCTTATTAAGAAAACCGCCATAGTTTCCTTCACATCCATTGTCAAATTGGTGCCTACTAGATATGACAATTTACTAAAACCAAAAATTTACTGTGAGTATATAAGTAAAATCATCATATACTATCTTATGAGGAGGGTATACAATAATATATACTTATTCATGTTATCTTAAATTAATTCAATTTATCTAAAATAACTATGAATCTATCTAATATGATAACCACTATGGTTATATAAAACATGTCACTTATGCTTAAATAACACCCGAACCTCCAAAAGTTATCTAAAATGACCTCTGATACCATCTATAAGGCCCCAAACTTAAATATTACTTAATATTGAGAAAATTAAATAATTTGACTTCTAATTTTCATTGAGGATCTTTTATGGTTTATATATTTAGAGAATTATGTAATAAATTATACATAACATCTTGAATATTACAATTAGACACTTCTACCCACTATCCATTTTTTTCATAAAACAAAAATCTTTAAAAAGAAACATGACATCATTCCAAGTTTTAACAGAATAAATTTTCCATGATCCCATACCTGACTCTATTCTTCTTTATGTACTGTGAAAAAATTTCAAAACTTGGGATGAGCATAAAAATCTTTGTAAGGGTTATAAAATAATAATAAAAAAACAATAGTCCATCAATACAAATAAATCAATGAAATTATAATTTTCACTCATAAAACTTAAGCTCTTTAACATACATCATGAAATAATAATATTTATGACTAACACATAGAAATCATAAATCATAAAGGTATCTTGTGGAATCCATAACATACTTACATTGTACCTTTCACAGCTACATAGGGAGTTACGTTTGGAATAAACATCATAGTATAGACCCTAAATATATTAGGAGAAACATAAATGTTTACCTCCATCACGTTACACAGTGCATTGGAGAGATATCTAAATCTCAACTGCCCCCGGTTTATCATAGAACTACCTGTATACATAAACAATTCCCAAGAACCATAACATAATAACAAACATAAAGGAATGATAATATTTTCACATTGTAATCATAATATATAGTTTCAAGATATTGACATTATCAATGATTTCGAAAAACCATTTTCAATACCAAAAATAAGTAAAAAGGGTATATCGTATTTATTATCCCTTAAAAAACAATATCGCTTGTTATGGAAGCCAAATATCAGATAATTCTCGTGGCGGTGGAAATTTTGTCATCACCACATACATTAAAAATTAACATTCCATTTATCATTTAGTAAAAACTCTTTATAAAACAAAAGATTCATTTTCAAAACCATTGAATGAAATTAAAAGAAAAAGGGTATAATTTTACACCATATAAAATAAATTCATGTATAAACAAAAATATTTCTCAATGAAAGGAGATTGATACGAAGTCCTTTACGAAAATTCAGCAGCCTAACGACATTACTTAATAATTTAGAAAATGAGTTGATGAGAGCAGAAAGGGTATATAATAACTTGGATATAAAATGTACAGAAATAACTATAAGTATTAACATATCCCAACATAAGATAATGTAAATTAAAATACATAAAATAAATAAGTCTTTGACTAAAAGAGGAGGGTGAAAAGTTCCCATACCTTGAGTTCGACTCATCACGTATGTTGCTTTTTCTTCTATAATTATAAACAGAAGTGAATTTATACATTATTTTGAACCATTTCCATGTTTATTTTTCCTTTTTTATCACTTATTACCATGTCATAAACATTACCTAATTATTTATGTTAATATTGGTCCTTTTGTTGATATTGGATACTTGAGTCAAAAAGGATCCTATTATAATTACAAATTGTCTCTATGGTAAAAATTTCATCATCTATATAATGATATTCAGGATTTAAATGGAATATATATCTAGTATGTATGTATTTATAACAATCCATAATATTTTTAGATATGAAATGAAATGTACCGTAGATGGAGAAAGTAGGTCATACGTACGCATGAACACTACTTTCATTTATTTTTCATACCAAAAGAATAAAAATATAATGATATAAATGTATATTATAATACCATTATAATATTTATGTCATTTTAGTATCATAATTTTAATAAAACAATCCTTTATATGTTCCATATATAGGATGAATGAGTCATATCACTTTGAGGGGGCGATAGTTCGCACTTCCTCAAATAAAATTATCATATTTACACATTATGGAAACCATAAAGGTATGATATAAATAAATTAAAAAAATAATAGAGAAAATTTAAATAAAATATATATCATATATAAATATAGTTCCATCATAATGTACACCATGAGAGGTGGTAGGGGAAAATCGAATAATCATCATTTGGTGAGGCAGGAGTTCGATGTACCCAGAAAAAATATGTTTGTATTCATTAGATGGAGGTGTGTTTAAGTGTAGTTCAAATCCATATCATAACAACAACCTAGCATATTTAATACATTGGTTTTTTATGTAATCAAAAAATAATAATATAATAGAGAGTGACGAAGTAAAATAATTGAATGGAACTTTAGAGAAGATGCTACATCTAAATGTGTAACTCCCCTTGATTTGAGCCAAAAGGCTTTCTTGAGTTACCTTCAACCTATGGTAAGGCCTCTTGGAGGAATAGAGGGATTTTGGGAGCTTCTTTGGCAGAGGTTGGATGATCCAAGGTTCTTGTTTCACTAAAATATACAAGTTTATATTATATTTTTCATTACATTAAATTTATTCTTATAAAATGTCATTTTCACATCCAAGTTTCTCCATGGGGTCCCCAAATCAATGCATGGATGACCATGGTTGGAAATATCTCACCCAATAGGATTAATACTTGTTTTAGGGTAGTTTAATATTGTTATAATGTTATTTTTACCCTTATTTATGAGATTTACACTTTAACCGTGGTAAATAAAATCATTACTAAAATTATTATTCATAATGTCTAAAAATAAAAGGTACCTATTTATAAAATTTAGACCTCCAGATTCAAAATATATAATCCATTTTTCCAATTTCAAAAAAAATAGTTTGGGGTAATTAATTTAAAATTAATTCCAATTTTCCAAACTAAAAAGTGGGTTTTTATGAAGTAAAAACTATCAAAATATTGACATCTGTTTATATCCAATTTCAAAGTGAAATTACTTATAATGACCAGAACTGGATTAATTGATAAAAAATTAATCCAATTATACTTTAAAACCAATAATAAGTAAAAACTATCTATATAAATAAATTATATTCAAAGGTATTTTTGAATTAAATTGTAGAATTTTTCACTATTGATAAATATAAGAATTTTGTTCATAAAAATATCAAAATTTCATCCAAACTATATTTTGATGTCCCGATTCTATAGAAGAAGTTTATTTTTCCAAATATAACATATAAAAGTGACAAAAACTACATTTAAAAATGGTTTTCCATCAAAAGGTAGTAAAATGACCTTTTAAAAAAATTACAGTATTTCATGCTAAAAATCAGATTCATTTTTTTAAGCCCCTAAATTTTATCAGATAAATATAAATAAATTTAAAAAACACTTATAATCATTTTTTAGTTAGTTCAGTTCGTTCCTTCCAATACAATGACAAGGAATTAACTACCATTTAAAATAATAGTACTATTATATTATTTTTTTGTATAACTCAATGTTATGTGGAACGTATGATTTCAATGAAACCAATTGTTGATTGTTGAGTAAGCTATCAAAAAAATAATCAACTTTAATGTAAAAGTAAATTCTTATTAATAAATATTAACATAAATGAATAGGTGTTATTCTATAAATACCTGGTTTGTCACATCCTTCCACCCTTTTGGAAATTTCATCCTCACAATTTTAAAATTGGGATCAGAAAATTCATTGAAAATCCCACATCAAAACAGATTCAAAAAAAATATCACTTTTAATGAAAGAATGAGAAGTAAAAAGGTCACCCAAGATAACACATACTAGGATTAAATTTAAGAAAAAATGGATATGGAAGAGAAATTAACCATCATGTTCTGATGGAGATTGATAGAAAAAATGATTAAGGGAAAGTTAACTACCAAAAAACCATAAATATGGGGTGGGATAAAAGTTCTTTGATTCCCCAGAAGGAAAAGTAAAAAAGAAAACGTTTTTTTTAAGTTCCTTTTCATAAATTTGAGAAATTTATTTATGATATTGAATAATAACATAAGGAAATATAATTACTTTACATTTAGCATTTCATCCTTTAACAAATTTCTACCAAAAACATATCTTTTATCCAAATGATGAGTGCTCAAGATGATGTGGTCACACCTGAAGTATAGAATCAAATTCTATAGAATCACATAATCCACAAAAGATGAATTATATATTTTTCATATCTTTAGACATTAACCTAAACCAAAATGGTAAGTACAAGGTAAGATAATCCCCAAAAGGATGATCATTTATAAAAAGAAATATTACTCTTAATCTCTAACATTCAACAAATAATACCCAAAGTTCAAAAAATACCTTTCAATACAAAACTTTCCTGAATCTTTTTCAAAATAATATAAATTAACATGGAAACCAAAATTCAAAAGTATTTGATCACATGGTCTTCCACGATAAATCTTAATATTTATTTACAAATAACATCAACTACTCTTAAAGTTTGATACTGAAAAGTAATTAACCTAATAACATATTCATGATAGGTTAATCATTTATATACATAACATGAATTTCTATAAGTTCGAAATAAAAACATATATTCTAAAAAAATAAAATTCAATCATTAATCTTAAAATAAAATCCCATAGTTTTTTATTTTCCATAGGCATTTTCTATTCCTAAAAGAGAGAACGTCCTCCAAAAAACATTAATCACTTAATAAACAAATCATTTTCCTCTACTAATGACATCCATTTGATAAAACATAAGTTCCAAAATCAACTTATTCTTAATTTATAAAATCATTTAACCAATAAGAAGAAGTTATACTAACAAAGGACTTCGTGTAGGCCAGTTGTAGGTGATGTACCATTGTCGCCCATCGATTGTTGGTTTGATTCCTACGACCTTGCAGGACGAGACCAGTTGTCACCCATCCTATGCATTTTACTTTTTCGAAAACCAAATCATTCCTATAACATTCTAAAAGTAATATAACTTTCTCAAAAATTACCATAACCTTCTTTATCCTCAAAGTTTACCTAATACCTTTCATTGTGAATCCCAAAATGTAATATCCATCAATCACATAAAAAAAAGGTTCATATGAACCCCAAAGGTTATCTATTATGTCCACACAAGAAAAGGTAATTATTCCTTAAATAAAATTTTTACGTATAAAACATTAGGGTTACACATATTAGAAAAATTATTCCAAAGTAATCCAATCATTATAATGGAATTTATACTTTTAAACATCTCATCACTCAGATATCTAGCATAATTGTCGAATTTCTAAAGTGTAGACATCATAATCACCCAAACTCATAATGAACCATTAAGAATATTTCCAAATTATTACAATATAATTATGTCCTACAAACAAAATCATGAATGATATTCAAATATTAAATAATTTCAAAACTTAAACTATGAAATAATCCATACCTTTCATAAGTTATTATCAGTTTCCTCATCTTCAATTAGAATAGAATTAGGTATTGGTAAACATATATTTGTATGGTCCTGCTGATCCAATTCCTAAACCTTATTCATAGGATATCTATTTGTGTAATTACCATATAAAACAAATTTAAAACATTCAATTTATCTCTCAGAAAGAACTTCTTTCCTTTTTCTAGAGTCAAAAGAACGCTTCCTTTTTCCATGAAATTTTATTTATTTATAAACTTTATTTTCACATATATAACATCTTACCGTCCCTTGGAAACATTTTCCCATGTGTTTCTGTCAACATCGTTGACACATAGGTTTTTGAATATACTTACATTTATGATTATTTCATGAACTTCCATAGGGATTTGTTTCTCTCATATATGATTCCTTATAAAAATTAGTAAGGTTCATGTGGTCAATCAGGACTCCATATTGTTGGTTGAGAATAACCACAAGAGTTCTCATTACAAATACCATTTCATTTAGTTTCTTATAATTAAAACCACCATATTTTCCTTCACATCCATTGTAACATTGGTTCCTTCTAGATACATCCATTTCTTAAAACCAAAAAGTCCAGTGTAAGTTATCACTAAAATAATCATATGCTATATTATGTGGAGGGTATAAAATAATATATTCTTATTCATGTTATCTTAAACTCATTAAATTTATCTAAAATAACAATGAATCTATCAATTATGATAACCACTATGGTTATAAAAAACATTTCACTTATGGACAAATAACTCCCTAACCACTAAAGTTATCTAAACCAGCTTCTGATTCCAACTATAAGGCCCCGACCATAATCATTACTTAATATTGAGATAATTAAATAACATGAATTTGAATTCACATTAAGGATATTTTTAGTTTTATAGATTTAGATAATTAGGTCATAACTTATACATAACATCGTGAATATTACAAGTAGGCAGTTCTACTCACTCTCCATTTCTTTATAAAATAAAAACTCTTTAGAAAGAAACATGACAACGTTCCATGTCTTAATAGAATAACTTTTACATGATCCCATACTTGACTATATTCTTCTTTATTTCTTTTGAAAAACATTTCAAAACTTGGGATGAATATAAAAAATATCAGTAAGGGTTATAAAATATAGAAAGAAAACAATGTCCATCCATACATAAAAATCAATGAAATCATACTTTTCACTCATAAAACATAATATATTTAACATAACTCATGAAATAATAAGATTTATGACTAACACCAAGAAATATTAAATCATAAAGGCAACTTGTGGTATCTATAACATACTTACATTCTTGATTTCACAAAAACATAGGAATTTACATTTGGAATACCCATCATAGTATATTCCCTAAATCTCTTAAGAGAAACATTAACATTTACCTCTGTCCCATTACCCAATGCATTAGAGAGATATCTCGGGATCACCCACATTTAGTTTATCATGAAACCACCTGTATATGTAAACAATTCCCAAGAACCATAACATAAAAAAATCACAGTGAAATGATAACATTTCCACAATGAAATCACAATATATCATTTCAAGATATTAACATAATAAATGATTTCAAAAAATCATTTTCAATAAAAAAATACATAAAAAGGTAATATGGTATTTGTTTTCCTCTTAAAATAATTACATCTTGTTAAAAAATACAAATATCAAATAATACTCGCGGCGGTGGATAGGTCGTTGTCACCACGTATGTTAAAAAGCAATATTCCCTATGACGTTTAGTAAAAATTCTTTGTAAAACAAAATATTTCTTTTGAAAAACATTTAATTAAATTAAAATAAAAAGGGTATAATCATACCCCATATAAAAGAGGGTTGTGTATAAACAAAAATATGTCTCAATGAAAGGATATTGAGTTGATGTCCTTTACGAAAATTCGGCAGCCTAACGACATAAGATAAAAATTCAAAAAATGAGTTGATGAGGGAGAAAAGGGTATCTCATCCCATGGACAAAAAATTTATAGAAATATAGATATATAAGAACATATCCAAACAAAATAGAATGTAAATTAAAAGAAATAATGTAATAGAAGCCTTTGACTAAAAGAGGAGGGTGAAAGGTTCCCTTAGCTTGAGTTCGACTAGTCCCGTATGTTCCATGTTCTTCTAGATTAATAAAATTAAGTTAATTTATAAATTATTTAGAACCGTTTTCATGTTTATTATTCCTTTTATATCAATTATTACCATGTTATAAACATTACAAAATTATTTAAGTCAATATCGGTCCTTTTTTTGATATTGGGTACTTGAGTCAAAAATGATATTGTTATAATTACAAATTATCGGTGTGGTCAAAATTAAATCATATCCAGAAATATATTCAGGATTTAAATGTCATATATATATAGCATATAAATATTTATAATAGTTAGTAAAATATGGAGATAACAAATAAAATTCACCGTTCATGGAGATGGTAGGTTGTATATATGCATGAACGCTACTTTCATTTCATTGTCATACTAAAATAATAAAAATAAAATGATATAAATGTATATTATAATAACATTATTATATTTAAATCATTAATGTATCACATTTTTAATAAAACCATTCTTTATATGTTTCATGTATATCATGAATGAGTCATATCGCATTGAGGGGGAGCTAGTCTGCACTTCCTCAAATGAAATTATTGTATTTACACATTATGGAAAGAATAAAGTTATGATTTAAATAAAAAATATAATCATAGAGATAATTTAAATAGAATATATATCATATATAAATATTTTTCCACCATAATATCCACCATGAGAAGTTTTAGGGGAATATTGAACAATCATTATTTCGTGAGGCAGGAGTTCACCGTATGCCGAAACAATATGTTTGTATCCATTAGATAAAGGTGTGTGTAAGTGTAGTTCAAATCCTTATAATAAAATGATCCTTGTATATTGAAGATAATGTTTTTGTTATGTATTCAAATAATAAGAATATAATATAGAGTGATGATGTAAAATAATTTAATGGAACTTTAGAGAAGACACTACCTCTAAAACGTGTAACTCTCTCTGATTTTACCAAAAAGGCTTTCCTGAATTGCCTTCATCCTAAGATAAGGCTTCTAAAAGTAAATAGGTATGTTGGGAGATTATTTAGGAAGGGTTTGTTTGAGCTAAGTGTCTTGATAGACACGATTAAATGGTTAGGGGTGATTCCCTTTATTGGAGGGAGGAGGGGAACTTTAGGAAGGTATTGAGAAATTATTTTATTATAAAATGATTTTCTATTTAAAATGGTCCAAAAGTCATTTATTTAAAATATATGATGATTTTGGGTCCCAAAACTCTGAATCTATATGTTGTAAAAAATTCTAGGTTACAATTTTAACCTTATCTTTTAGCTTTAACCATTAGTTAACTTATTGGACTCTTACCATGTCTTCTTGTATATTCATACTATATGGTTAATATAGTTACTATAAAATGCCAATATAACCTTAAGAGGTTAATTAATGACCTATTAATCATTATATAATTAATTTTGATGAATCATATATTTTTATGATAATTATATCATTTAATAAAATAATATTTGTTTTAAAAACACATTTATGTCAATATTTATACTATTCATATCACGACTTTTTAAAAATCCATAAAAACATGATTATTTCTAAAGAACATAATTAATTAAAATATAAGAAGTCATAATCATCCCTAAAATTATTTTAGGGAATAAAGTTTTTTAAAAAATATTTATTTTAAAATTTATAATCTCTTTTATGTAAATCTTTCATTAATAAGGTAATCACAACATCATCATTGTGTTATAAATATATTTATTTATTTGATTCCTGATAACTATAAATAAAATACCATTATATAGGAAATATTTTTAGTTTGTTAATAACTATTTATATTATAATTGATCACTTATATAACGTAATATAATTTTTTTACTAAAAGATAGATGTTTATGTTACATTTTTTATTACATTAAATTAATTCTTATAAAATGACATTTTCACGTCAATGTTACTCCCTAGGATCCCATATCAACCCATGTATGCCCATAGTGGGACATATATCATCCAATATTATTAGGATATATGTTAGGGTAGTTAAATATTATTATAATATTATTTTTACCCTTTTTACAATATTTACACTTTATCCATGGTAGAGAAAATAATATCTAAAGTTACAATTATTAATGACTAAAAATAAAAGGTACCTATTTACACATTTTGGACATACTGATTCAAAATATAGAATCATTTTTTTCAAATTCAAAACACGTAAGTTGTAGTAATTAATTTAAAACAAATTCTCGTGGTCAAAACCAAAAAGTGGGGTTTTAAGAAGTAATAACTATCAAAAGATTGACATCATTTTATGTCCACATTCAAAGTAAAATTAATTAAAATTACCATAATTGTATTATAGGATAAAAATATAATCCAATTATACTTCAAAACTAATTAAATGTACAATCTAACTGTAACACCCCAAGCTTCCATGATACATTTCTCTTTAAATAATACAATAACGTGCGACGTACGCAACACCGAGTTCAAGCGCACCATGACCTATCAAAATAGACATTTAAAAAGTGTTTAGGAATATTAATAACCACATTTTGAAGTTAATATATATACTATATAACTTTAACATTAATATTTTCTGTTTCTTAGACATAATATATGAAAAAATTTAATATTTCAGATAAAAGAAGTATTTTTCAAAAAATGAAAATTTGTTGCCTTTTAATGGAGAAACATTTTTAAATACAATATTTGAAACATTTATATACTAAATTTTATGAAATTAAATTATTATTTAGAATCATTAGCTAAAAATTTTGTTTGGATAATTTTTTTGTGTTTTTTTGATAATATTGATATTTTGATGAATTATGAAAGATACTAAATTTTAATTGAATTTTTTTTTAATAAAAATAATATATAGTGTTAAATTATACATTTAAATAGTTTTTTATTAAAATTATATCTTATTTTTATCATTTAATCCAATGTTGGTCATTAAAAGTAATTTCACATTTAAATTGGACAAAAACACATATCAATCTTTTGATAGATTTTAATTCTAAAAAACCTACTTTATAGTTTTGACAACGAGAATTAATTTTAAATTAATTAATGAAATTATATGTTTTTAATTTGGTAAAATATAAATCATTGTTTAATTCATAATATCAAAATTAGCTTAGGGTGAATTTTGTGTATTTTATGAAAACATTCAATTTTTGATGAATACTGAAAAACACTACGTTATTGTTTTAAACCGAATTTTTATTTAAGTAATTAGTTATTTTAATTAAATTTTTTTTAGACAAAATTGATATATAATACCTATATGATTTCAATGTAATTAATTGGATTCATTTTATAATAAAATTATATGGATAAAATTTTATTGAATTTTTTAACGTCTTTTACCCACATTCTAGGCATGTTAGTAAATTTTCATAAAACTTATTTTTCCCAATTATGTAATTTTATTTTGAAAAATTCAAGAGACACAGTTGACATTATTAAGTAAAATTTGGTTCAATAAGATGAAAATAATTTTTTTGAATAGTAACTTTTGAATTTTATTTGCCACGGTTAAAAGTAAATATGGTAATTAAAGGTACACATGATATTATAATTATCCTAAGAAATGTCATAATTATATTGGAAAAGATTTTTTCTACCAATATAAACATTATGAAAAACATATGATGCTTTTGGTCCACTTGGATTAGATTAGGATATTTATTATTATTTTATTTAATGAAGTGTTAAAAGTTTTAAATTCAATGTTTAATAAGTAAACCACTTTTAATATAGAGTTATACATATGATAAATTAGATTATAAATATTAATTATAAATAAAAAAATATTTCCTACATAATTTTATTTTATTTATAATTTTTAGAAATTAAATAATTATTTTTTTATAACACAATGATGATGCAGTAATTACCATATTATTGAAAGATTAATATAATTGATAATATCAATATTAATATAAATTGAAATTGAGACTTTTGATGTATTCCAAAAAATTTCTAGGTTAATATGACATGTTAGGGTTGATTAAATAATTTTTTTCTAAGTAATAAAGTTGTTATGACTTTCACAAAAACCAAATACTAAATTGTATCAAAATTGACCTAAATGAGGTTCTAAAACAAATACTATATTATTAATTGATAAAATATTCCTAAAAATATAAGGTTCATCCAAAGGACTTATATAAGGTTATATATAAAAATAAAGAACCACTTGGGGTTCTCCTAGATTTTTTATAGTATGTTTATTAACCATTTATTATAATAATACATGAATACATGGTAAAAGTGAAACTATTTAAATAAGAGTTCAATATAAAATATAATGTTAATATGGTTACCTAAACCTATCTAAAACCTATTGGTTGAAGGTTGTTTGACACATCCCCACCTTATACTCGAAATAAATAATTTTGAAGCCATTATAAACAGTATATTATTTTATAATAAATTAATATTTTCAAGCTTCTCCTAAAGTGACCCTCACCTCTCTTATAAAAGAGTACTACCCCTTCTCTCAAAATCACACCTAAAAATCCATTTTCTTGGACAAAACTTTCTCCAATATCTTCTTAACTACCCTCACTTCTATCTAGAGGCCTTACTTCGATAAGAATCCAATCTAAGGAGCCCTTTTGATCAAATGAAATGGAAGCACCCGTAGAAGATGTGATAATTTCATCTCAGCTTTCAAAGTTCTTTTCTTCTTACACATCCTATTTCTTTTTTGTTTCTATACCAAAGTAATAAATACATTAACTTATACTTAATTTTATGTTATTATAAATATGGTACAACAATATTCATTATTCTACCCATCCTATGAATGAAAAAGTCCCCATACATGTGTACATCCAACTTATCGTCTCCACATCGTGGTGTAGTTTTTTATTCAACACTTCATTATTTTGATTAGTATAATAAGGAGTATAATTTATTTAAATAATAAATATAACATGTTAATGATTCTTTATATATGATATACCATACCATTAAATATGATGTCACCATCAATAGAATGATATTGTCGGGTGTGCGTACATACAGATTACCTTCTCCACAAATATGATGAGATTCATTCCCCATCATAACCATTCAAGAATACTTTTAATTTTATTATGAAAAATAAAATTTAAAAACTTAATATCATTATAGATATTAATCAAATACATCCTATCCATAACAAAAATGACTTACGTAATAAAACATGTAAAGGAAAATGAATCTGTTAACACTCAAAACAATGATACTACTAAAATACTAATAATAAAGATATATTAGAAGATCATATATGATATCATATTTATTTATGTGGTTCTTGTATAATTTAATAACAATTATTTAACTATTATTAAAGAGGTTAACATACCCTCAATCAAGGAAAAGTACAAGGTAAGGGTTAATTTTACAATCTCTTTATTATCCGAGATTGTTTTTACATGAGTATCTATTGGGACCTCTTTATCATCAACATCTGGGTTTCTTAAAAATGTATTACAAAATTTTTTACTATTTCCTAGAATATGGGTTAAAGTCATTTATAGAATTGTTTGAGTTTTTATTATTTTTTTTGAAAGGAATCTTTCAATCGTTTTCCAAACAAGGTACTTTATGAGCTTTTCGAAAAATTATGGTAATAATTTTTTTAACATAGACAGTGGGTGCAGCTATTTTCAGCCATTATAACACCTTAAAATATTACATTACAAGATTATAAGAATATTTTCCAAATAAATGTTTTCTTTTATAATTACATTAAATTTAATTTATTTCAAAATAGAAAGAGATATTTCTCTAAAATAGTTATAATTTCATCTATGTCAAACATCCTTTGATGGATTTTACATTTGTTTGAAGTTGGTTTATTATGATACAATCTTTAAAATTGTATTGAGGTTTTTGTGATATGTTTGACAATGGATGTGTTATTTTTATACCATTCAGGGTTTATGGTTAAATTATTATCATTTTGTATACTAGTTTCAATACGAATGTTTATGTTATGTTTCAAACTTTTCATATGAGGAATGAAATAGACTTAGTAAAAGACGGTTGTAGACCACAATAGATACTTGATGCATCAATAGGGCTCATGAGACAAACTAATTTCTTGGCACAAGGCCTTCACAAAATATTATTTGTATTCATGGAATGAGGCCTTGGATATGTGGTTATGATGTCCGGAATTATGCATTCCATCATTATTAAATTGGCTATTGATATTACATGTAATTATTTGACTAGTAGAATATACATGTGAATAAATAAATAACATTATTTGATTTATCTTTTCCATATTATGCTAAAGTTTATGTTTAAAATGCTTTTGTTTTATTCTTATACATTGCCTTAAATTATTATTCTTATTTATAATTGTTTCCTCTATATTGTTATCCTTATTGAGCATCAGATCTCACCCCTTTCTATGTTTTATTTTGTCCAGGATGTGAATAAGTATATTATGAGTAACTAGTAGGGATATGCCAAAGGAAATGAGCGTGTTCAAAAAGTGGACACAATTTAGTTTTCCTTATTTCATAATGTAATGTAAAACTTATGTATGTATCTTGTACTTCCATGGCTAATAAACTAATCGGTCTTTTGATAATTGATCTCTTGTGATCATGCAAATGTTATGTAATAATGCACCAACTCTGGGTAACTAGGGTCAGGGAATTATTGTTCGTATCAGAGGAAGTTTAGTAAAAATCATGAAAACTAGATTTAGAAAAACATTGATCATAGAACATTTCCCTAATATAGACTTTGAGGATTATTATAGACGAAATTCCTAGAATTTTGGAAATATAGATATTTTGTGAGTTTTCCAAGAAATATATCATTATCTGGATACGATTAGGTAGATGCGGCTCTAGAAAAAATGAACCTAGGAGTGAAAACACTAAAAAGGAGTTTTGGTCTTGACTCGGGGTATCTTGGTACACGACAACGGGCCTTGCTTCACTATTGGTTACGACACTCCAGGAGGATATGCTTAGGATAATTCAAATTTTCTTTACAAACCATTATGAATGATTTATGATTAAATATTATAGAAAAGAAACCATTTTTATGATTATGAGACTAGATGTGTGAAAATAATCGATTAATGTTGAGAATTTTTCTATTTTTTGGATTATACAGTATGATATCATCAAACTTAGTGTATGTCATCATTTAGAAATGGCACCCAGTAGGAAGAATGAGAACTCCAAAAATACACATGATCCAAATAATCAAAAGGATCATATCTTTCATGATTTTAAGCCATAATTTAGAAGGGAAATAGTCTCCCATGTATTCTCATCATATGGATAAATAGAATCATGTGTTAATAAGATAAGTAACGATTTATCTAAGTTCGATGGCTTGAAATGGAAATAAGAGAATAAGAGGATGGTCGAGAAAAAGATGGATAAATGAAGAAGGGAAAGAAAGATTTTCTAACATGTGATAACTGTGGAATGAATCACCTTGGTAAGTTCTTGAATGGATTGAGAGTGTGTTATATGTGTGGAGAAAATGGACACAAAGTTTGGGATTTTAAGGGTAAGAAAAACATTTCAAATGTGCAGTGCTTCATCTGCAAGGAGATGGGACACTCTTCGAGTCATTGTCCCAATCATCAGAGTATACCTCAAATGATTCTATTGGATAATAATCAAGTTATGATACTACCACAGATGAAGAGGAATGATTAGTGTTATTAAGTTGTTATTAAAAAATAATTTCATTTAATTATTATATTAATGAAGTACAATTTATAATAATTACAGAGTATATAAGGATTGTACTGCAGTAATATTTCATTGAGGATTTGAGATTATATGGTTCTAAGAAAAGTGACTCAATAGAAATTTAAACTTTTTTGAAAATACATGGTTGAATGAAATATAAACCTTAATACAGTTCTAATAATGAGGTAGTAATTTTGGAATAAGAGATGGTTGATTTGGATAAATTATATTTGATATTCTTGATTACCTTGGAACTGATTAACGGTTTGTTTTTTCCATCATTATTGGAGTATTATTAATTTTTGGATATATGGAATATATCTAGTATTCTATAATGAATAAGGGTTCATGAATGTATTAAATAAGGTTTTATAGTAATTCAGTGTGTTGCATGTTTTAAGAAAATACAAGATGAAGGTACTTACATGTTATAATATGGAAAAAAGAGATCTTCATTATGTTATGTTAACCTTCCTTATAAAATTTTGGACTATAAGTATGGACACAAGTATTTTGGATATGTCTAAAGATCGAAATGGATTAATTTGTAAATTGGATACTATTGTTTAAGGGTAAAATATTTCTTAATATTATTTTTGGATTTTTTATAAAAAGGACAACTCGAAGGTTAGATGACAACCCATCGCTTCCGACAAGGCTGCGAGACTTGAGCCCACAACCAAAGGGAAACAAGGGTGAATCACCTACCACTGGCCTACATGATGTCCTGGTTTGTATTGTGTAGTTTTTTAAATGTTCTACCAAATTAATTATAAATTCATTATTTTTAGAACCTTATATGATTAGGATAAATAGAATATTTTTGAGTTCTATTATCTTTTGGAGTGAAAGATGAGTTTCTTGTATAAATTAGATAAAGGATAGAACTATAATTATCATGTTTTTTTCTTATTATATGATAATATTAATTCTTAAACATTAGGGAAATGATATTAAAACCAAATTTTTTTTATCTTAATACCTTCTATTTTGTTGAACTAGCGATATTTTAAATCATCATAGATTTAAGACTTTGAGGCCTTTAATTTTCCATTCACTTGTTTGTGATTGATGAGCTAAATCACTCCATATAAATATTTATGTTTTTCTTCCAATTATAATTTCTACCAATGTTCTTCTATTTGAAATCCTAATTTGGCGGTCACTTTTTCATTTCCCTTTCCCTCTTATTCAATCTAATTTTTTTAACCCTCTTTCTGATGTGGGTTTTCCACAAAGGTATTTTATATTTTTTATCCTTTTATTTTCAAAGAACAATTTAAAATTGCAAAGATGCAATTTATTGAAGTAGGGAAGAATGTAACACCCCAAGCTTCTATGGTATGTTTCTCTTTGAATAATAAAATAGTGTGCGATGTACACAACACCGAGTTCAACAACACCACGACATATCAAACTAGCTATTTAAAAGGCAGCTTTGAATAGTAATAATCACATTTTAAAATTTATATATATCTTATATAATTATAACATTCATATTTTGTGTTTCATAGACATAATATAAGGACAAATTAATTTTTTCAGATAAAAGATGTATTTATAAAAAAAAAATAGTTTTTATGCCTTTTAATGGAGAACCTTTTTAAAATCCAGTATTTGACACTTTTATATATTCAATTTGATGAAATTAAAACTTTCTTTAGAATAATTACTTAAAATTTTATTTTGGAGAAATTTTTGTTGTTTTTCTGATAACATTCATATTTTGATGAATAGTGAAAGAAACTAAATTTTAATTGAAACCAACTTTTTTAATAAAAATAATTTATAGTGTTAAATTATAAATTTGAATGGTTTTGAAGTATAATTAGATTATATTTTTATCATTTAATCCAATATTGGTCATTTTAAGTAATTTCACATTTAAATTGGATATAAACACATGTGAATATTTTGATAGTTTTTACTTATCAAAAACCCGCTTTCTGGTTTTGACAACGGGAATTAATTTCAAATTAATTAACGAAACTTATATGTTTTGAATTTGGAAAATTAGACATCATTTTTTAATTCAGAAGATCAAAATTATCTTATGATGAATTTTTTCAATTTTTCTAAAAACTTTCAATTTTTGATGAATAGTGAAAAATACTACGTTATTGTTTAAAACCCACTATTTATTTAAATATTTATTAAATTTATTTAAATATATTTAAGATGAAATAAATAAATAATACTTATATTAGTTCAATGTAATTAATTGGATTTATTTTATAATAAAATTAGATGTATAAAATTATATTGAATTTTTTAACGTCTTTTACCCACATTCTAAGAATTTTAGTTAATTTTCATAAAACGTAATTTTACCTCTTCTTTGAATTGAATTTAAAAAATCTGAGAGACATGGTTGACATCAGTAAATAAAATGTGGTTCAATAAGATGAAAATATTTTTTGGTAAACAATAAATTTTTAATTTTATTTACCACGATTTTAATTAAATTGGGTAATTAAAGGTACAAATAATATTATATTTACACTAAAAAAATTACCAATTCTATTGGATAAGTTTTTTCGACCAAAATATACCTTAGGAATAAAATACAATCCTTTTGGTTCATTTTAATTAGATTAGGACATTTTTTTTTATTTTATTTAAAGAAGAGTTAAAAGTGTTAAATTCAATGTTTAATAACTAAACTATTTTTAATATAAGGTTATACATAAGATAAATTAGACTATAAATATTCATTAGATAAAACAAATATTTCCTACATAATGGTATTTTATTTATAAATTTTAGACAATAAATAATTAAATTTATTTATGACACAATGATGATGGATTAATTACCTTATTATTGAAAGATTTAAATAATTGATATTGTAAATATTAATATAATTGTAAACTGGTACTTTTAATGTATTATAGAAATTTTATCGGTTAATATGTCATTTTTGAGTTTATTAAATAATTTTTTTAGTATTAATAAAGTTGTTCTGTATTTGACAAAAACCAAATACTAAATAGCGTCAAAATTGACCTAAATGAGTTTTTAAAACAAATACTATATTATTAATTGATATAATATTCCTAAAAATATAATGTTCAGCCAAATCACATAGATAAGGTTATATATCTCAATAATGAACCACTTGGTGTTCGATTTGCGTTTTATTGTAAGTTTATTAACCATTTATTATAATAACACAAGAATACATGGTAAAAGGTAAATTTTTCTACTAAGAGTTAAATATAAAATATAAGGTTAATATTTTGAGCTAAACCTTCATAAAACCTATTGTTTGATAGTTTTTGACCCATACCCCCCTTAGACTCAAAAAAAATATTTTTTTAGCCATTATAAATCAAATATGATTGTGTAATAAATTAATATTTCAAGCTTTTCCTAAAGTGATCCTCACCTCTCTTATAAAAGGGAACTTCCCCTTCTCTTAAAATCACACCTCCAAAGCTATTTTTCTTGGACAACCCACTCTCAAATATCCTAAAAACTACCCTCAATTCAACCTATAGTAATTACATTGATAACAAGCCAACCTAAGGATCCCTTTTTACCAAATCAAAAGGAAGCACCCGAAGAAGAGGAAATACTCTCATCACCTCTTTCAAAGTTATTTTCTTCTTCCAATCCCTTTTTCTATGTTGTTTACATAACAATGTAATAAACCCAATACCTTATACTTAATATGATGTTATTATAATTATGTTAAAACCATATTCATTATTCTATCCATCCTATTAATGAAAAAGTCACCAAATGTGCGTACATATGACTTACCGTCTCCACGTCGTGGTGTAGTTTGTTATTCCACACTTCATTATTTGTATGGGTAAAATAATGTGTATAATTGATATAAATAATAAATATAACAATATAATGATTCTTTATATATTATATACTATCCAATTACATACGATTTCACCATCAATAGAATGGTATTGTTGCTTGTGCGTACAAACAGATTACCGTCTCCCTAAAGCGATGAGATTTATTTCCATCGTAAACATTCAAAAATTATTTTCATTTTAAGATTAAGAATATTTTTTAGAACTTATTATAATTATGGATATGAATCAAATACATCCTTTCTATAACAAAAATGACATACGTAACAAAACTTATAAAGGAAAATGAATCAATTAACAAATGAAACAATGATACTACTAAAATATTATTAAAAAATCAATATTAAAAGATCATATATAATATCATATTTAAGGGTTTGGTTCTTGTATAATTTAATAAAAATGATTCAAATATTATACAGGAGGTTAAATTAACCTCAATCAAGGAAAATTACAAGGTAAGTGTTAATTTTACAATCTCATTCTTATCTGAGGCTGTTTTTACATGAGTATCTACTAGGAAAAATTTATCATCCACATCCGTGTTTCTTAAAAATGTATTTCAAATCATTTTTACTATTTCCTAGAATATGGGTTAAATTAATTTATACCATTGTTTTAATTTTTATAATTTTTTTAAATGAATCTTTTCACCTTTTTCCAAATAAGTTACTTTATGACCTTTTTGAAAAATTAAGGTAAGAATGTTTGGGTGCAGTTATTTTCTGTCATCATAACACCTTAAAAGCTTCCTTTAAAATTTTATAAGAATATCTTAAAAATTGAGGTTTTCTTTTATAATTACATGAATTTTAAATGATTTCAAAATAGAAAGAGATATCTCTCTCAAAGAGTTTTGATTTCATCTATTTCAAACATCCTTTGATGGATTCTACACTTTTTTAAATTTGATTTGTTATGATAAAATCTTCCATATTGTATTGAAGGTTTTGTGATATGTTTGACTTTGGATGTATTATTTTTATACCATTCATGTTTCATAGTTGAAGTATTAAAATTTTGTATTCTATTTTTAATATGAATGGTTATGTTATGTTTCAATCTTTTCATATGAGGAATGCATTGGACTTAGTAAGTGATGGGTGGAGCCCACTATAGCCCCTCGATGCATCATTAAGACTCCTGAGACAAACCAGTGTCTTAGCACAAGGCTTTGAAAAAATCTTATTTGTAGTCTTGGAATGAGGCCTTGACTATGGGGTTATGATGTCCAACAATATACATTCAATCATTATAAAATTGGATATTGATATTGCATGTGATTATTCAACTAGTAGAATATCAATGTGAATAAGTAAATGGAATTAGTTGATTTATCTTTTCCATATTATGCTGAATATTATGTTTAAAAGTTTTGTGTTCCAGTCTTAACATTGCCTTAAATGTTTATGCTTATTTATTATTGTTTCTGTTATATTATTATCCTTACAGAGCATCTAAGATCACCCATTTCTAGGTTTTATTTTTCCCAGGATGAAAAAAAATATATTTGGAATAATTTTTAGGGATAGGACAATGGATATGAGTCTGTCAAAAAAGGGGACAAAATGTTGTTTTCCTTATTTCACAATGTAATGTAAAACTTATGTTTGTATCTGGTATTTCCAAGGATACTAAACTAATCAGTCTTTCGAGACATGATCTCTTGTGTTTATGCCAATTTTATCTAATAATTAACCAAATCTAGGTAACTAGGGTCGAGTAATTACACTAGATACATAAACAATTATATTAAAAATTAGTTTTTATTTAAAATGTTGTATTTTTTCTATATATATAAAAATATGAATTTTATCAAAAAAATTACAAAATTTGATCAAAAGTAAATTTTGATGTCGTGATTCTATAGATGAAGTTTATTCGGTCAAATAGAACATATTAAAGTGAATAAAACTATATTTAAAAATTATTCACCTTCAAAAGGAGTAAAATGACCTTTAAAAAAATATTAGAGTATTTCATGCTTAAAATCTGATTCATTTTTATTTTAAGACTATAAAATTTATTGAAAAAATGTAAATACATTTAAAAAACATGTATAATCATGTTATAGTGAGTTATGTTCATTCCCTCCAATAAAATGGCTAGGCGTTAATAGAAATTTAAAATATTATTATTATTATATTATTTTTTGGTATAACTTAAAGTTGTGTACAGCGTAAGGCTTCAAAGAAACCTATTGTTGCGTGTCGAGTGTGATATCAGAAAAATCATCCCCTTTAATGTAAAAGTAATATATTATTCAAAAATAATAATATAAATGAAAAAGTATTATTCTATAAATATCAGGGTTGTTACATGTAAATAATGACACAACTATTTTTATGATCAAAACCTTACAGAACATTATGTTTTCCATAAACCAAATTCACATCATTGAAGTATAAGTTGATAACCCTGAGTTCCATTAGTTCAGATACTTCTCTTCGAATCCTATAATCTAGAATCATTTGTCTTTATTATCCCTTTAAGTGTATTGATAATATGTACTAAAAAATATTAAGGGACATATCTAGGATTCTGTAGTGAATAACAAAATTACAAAGATCTTGTGCCAACTAGACTTTTTGGTCTTGGAATAGAGGTCCCCCTATGACCGGCGAGCTATTTCCTTGACTATGTATGATACTATTTTCCACCATTACTACTGGTTAAACTATTTCCATAAGTCTTTATACCTGTTTAGCATAGATATTCCTATATAATGATTTACCTTCCCTATAACACTAATATTCAAGTGGATTCAACATCCTTTATGTTATGTCACCATGCATTTTACCCATTCTCAGAGTATTAGTGTGATACCTAATTCTTGAACTTGATGGTGGTCCTCATAACATGAACCTAAACCACACAACATATTGGCCTAATCTTAACAACCATAAATTTATCACTCACTTTTCTATAGTCATCTAGGAACCACCCTTATGTTTTCATAACCCTCATTAGATAGTCTTTTCTTCATTCCCTACTTCACTATCCATGTGTTTGAATCATCCCAAAAATTTCAATAACCCTTATAAAGGAAGAAATACCCCTTTTCATGACCATTCAAGTAAGCCTATATTGGATCATGAATAAGGCCCCATGAACTCTCAATAAAGGACTTGCAATAATTGTGAGCCTAGGATACATTGCAGCAAAACTCAACACATTAGTGTAATTGGTGATCATACTCGATTTTGCTACCCATCTGATTCTCCGTGATTCATTCTATTTCAGGAATGATTTATAAAATGAATCATACAACTATCAAAGTGGGATTTCCATCCTTTATATCATGTCACATTCTTCCAAGATCCTATAAATTAATGAAGCAGTGTGCCAGAACCCTTCATAAATACACATCTTTTCTAAACATGGATACATGGTATTGAAACATTTCCTAAATAAATATCCTTCATAACCCATGTAAGGTTGTAGGGTTTCATAAAACATTATGAATACCCATCCTTCATATCCTTGGTAAGTATTGAGGGTTCGGGGACCCTTTATGAATACACATCCTTGATAAACTATGTGAGGATGAAGGGTGATAGAACCCTTCAAGAATACCCATCATTTATAAACCAATCAAGGATCTAGGGTTCCATAATCCTTCATGAGTACCCAACCTTCCTAAAATATTGTATTTATTAAAATAAGTTCCAAAAAATATGACATAAACTACAATAGTATAAATTCCAATCTATATGAACCTAAACAAAAACAAAAAAGGTCAAAGATATATGACCCAAAAATAAACTTTTATAAAGACCAAGATATTTGACCTTAATCTATAGAAACAAAATTTCCAAGATATATGACCCAAAAATATAGTACCATATATTCTAAGATAGATAACCCTTAACAATTACAAAAAAATTTCAAAGCTGTATTATCATAAATAAAACAGTATAAGGTTTAATCAATATGACCTTAAACCAAAACAACAAAACATCTAAGCTATAATAACCTTATATATATTAGAATACGGTCTAAAATATTTGAACCTAAACTAAAATATAAAAATATCCAATATAATAAACTATAGAAATAAAAGGACTATACTATATGAGCTTAGAATATAACAAAAAATTTTCCAAGATATATGAATTTAAAATAAAACAACATAAGGTATTAATTTTTTTCCAAAAAACAATATCAATTATTTGGTCCAACATACAAGAACATAAACTAACAATTTAAGGAGATGAAATACTCACCAGGGTGAATTCATATAAATGAAGGTCTGGGTAAAATTAAGATCTCTCCATGCTAGAAATACATATTCAATGATCCAAGAAAAAGTGAGCACTTAATATATATATATATATATATATCTGTGTGTGTGTGTGTGTGATACAAATCATAGGTCCCTAATATGGATATAAACTAGAGCAAGATAAATAGAGGATAGAATATGTGATAACATGTGATACACGTAGTTGTTATCATCAGCAAATTTTTTTATCAATTCATTTGAACATGGCTAAATAGTCCACCATGAGGTCTTGGTAAGGATTCATGAACCAATCATATATTTACAAGAGTTTATCATAGTATTGAATAATTGTTATGAAAAATGTGTGATGTGACTGAACTCCCATCCTCTCCAAAAATGCGAGTACATAATTGTTTTTGGTAATAAATCATAGTTTCCACTTTCCTTTGTAATATAATCTCGTGTCTCATTATGGGTGTGGGATCCCTTGGGTGTTTCCATGGATAATCCTTTCTGATGTGAATGATTGTGAAACTAAACTTTTTCTACCACAATCATGTGTAAATCCATATATACGGTATGAGATAATGATTATATTTCTTGTTATCCTTAATTTCAATATTTATTTTGAAGTTTAAATTTCATACTGTAATGTTAGTGAAACTTAAAAAAAGTGTTGACCCTATTTTTTTATAGAAAATTATTTGTGATTTTAGTTTTTATTTCGTTCGTAATGGTTTTTAATCAATTAGATTTTTAGTAAAGAGTATTATTATATATAAAAATTTAAAATAATTTTATATATCAGTTATTAAATAAAGAATAAAAAAATCTTAGTAATTTTCATTTATTTTAAAACTTTTTAGTAGTGGTGTGTCTACTAACTGATATAAAAATTATTATTATGTTGTTTTAAATAAAATAAATAGAAAAAATAATAGAAATTTCACATAAAAAGAATATATTAATTAATATAAATTAAAAAATAGATGGGAAACCCTTTTATACACTAGTAATCATTAGAATAAATTAGTTCATTGAGGTTAGTGATAGTTTCATCATTAAAATTTTCAATGTCATCAACCTTGCATGTGTTATAAAACTCATCGATGTTTTAAGTGTAATTGATTTCATTGATGTTTTTGAGGTATATAGAATTATTACGGTAAATGGAAACATAGAAATGGTCAGGGTATTCGATATTAACTATGTTATCATGGTTTTCCTTGGTTTACATATAATCATTAGCATCATCGACATCATTTGTATAATCAATGTCATTGGTATCATAATTATTTAGGTTCACTGAGGTATTTGTTGTCTAATTGATTAATTTTAATGACATCATCATATTAATTGGTGTCTCTGAAGATTATATTTTTATCATGGTTGTTTATGAATTTTTAATCATCAATATCATGAGTAGAATAAAAAAATTTATATTTATAGGTTTCATCATGGTTGATGAAATCATTGGTGTGGTCGAACTATGTCTTAAACATTTTCGAGGTCACTATTCATGGTGACATTGTCAGTGTAATATTGTTTTTTGGAATTTTTAGTATCAACCTCATAATTAAAAAAATATGTTTTTTTATTTGGCTTTTAGGACATATATATCATTGATTTCATTAGTATCATAGGAACCATTGGGATCATAATGTTGGTGGTGGTTGGAAATTATCAATGTCTTGAACATAAATAGGATCAGCAAGGTTGTCGCTATCATTGGTAGTATTAGTGTCATTATATTATATATTTAATATATTTTAATCTCATCAAGGTTGTTATCATTACTTGTTTTATCATGGATCTCAACATCAAAGGGGTTATTAGATCTATTAGGTTTGTTACGGTAATCAGGGTTTTTTGGGTCATTGTGGCTTATGAGGTCATCAGTTTCCTTATCATCAGTGGCATCATCATTATCAATTCAATTGGAGTCATTAGGTCCATAAATTACATCATATTTCTCAATATACTCTAGGTTAATATGGTTATTAGATTTATTGACTTCACAATCATCAACGACTTTTTAGTATTTTGTGGTCTATCTATGAAATATGAATCAATGACACCATCAATGAATGTGGATAAAGTCCATCAAGGATAATGGTATCATTATTGTCATTAGTTTCATTACATTTATTTATGGAATTATTTTCATCATTTTTGTTGGTATTATCTACAACATCATCATCATCGACAGAATCATCAGTGACATTAGTACCGCTGATAATGTTGGTTTCATCAAGGTCATCAACATTTTCTAGGTTATTAGTGTTAATGGAATATTACGGTTATTTATTGAATCACCATCATCCGTGTTATTGGGGATATCATTTATATAAACATTATCTAGGTTATTAGTGAAATTACCATTTTCTACTATCTTATGTGTCATTAATAGTGTTAAGGTCATTGGATATTCTTGAAGTGATAGTTCCCTAATGGTCACCTAGGTCATTGGATATATCGATGTCATTGGTGAATTGGGGTTATTGAGATTATATGTATCACTAAATTCATAAATATTATTAGTGATGGCCGATTTTTCAACATTTCCATGGTCATCTACATCATCAGGATCATACTTTTCATAAATTTCGTAAGTTCCATTGTCATTATCAATATCATATTATTAATTATGGTCCTCAGGTTCTTCATTTTCATTTACACCATCAGTTTCATCAGGGGTGTAGAGTTCATCTATGTTTAGGCATCATCTGGGTCATCATTGTCATCAATAACACCAAGGCCATAAATATTATAAATAAAGAAGTTATCATACTAGTCATCAGCTTCATAGGTGGATTCAATGAAATCATGTTTATTGTGGTTATTTTAATTATTCACGTATTATGTGTTTTTAGTGTGATCTGTGTCATCGGGGTCGTAGATGTCATCAACATAATAAGTGTTATCAGTTGCGTCAACATCGTCAATATAATCTATTATATTAGGAACATTAGTGTGATAGGAACCCTTGTATTATTTGATTTCATTACTAGTGTTAGTTTCGTAAATCACATCAATGACATAGTTAATTTCAATTCATCCATAACATAGGTGGAATTGATATCATTTGGGTCTTTATAATCATATAGTCCATCCTCATTGTCATTGTGGATAATATCATTTGTCTCATTAGTGTTGATATAATTTTTTTCATTAACGATTTCTTTGGGTTTGTCTATATCTTCAAGTTTATCGTCATTTTTTAGGTATTCATAATCATTAGTGTCATTCAGGTCATCAGGTTTTTGGGTGTCCCTAGGTTCATGAGTTTCACTATGTTAATCAGTCTCATTAGTGGATTTAATTTCATCATGGTCTTTTATTTTTTTCATAATTAACTTCATTGTAATTAGTGACTACATTAGCATTATTTTGGACTATAATTTTTCTATGTCATTAGAGTCATCAATATCATTATGATGTTTATATTTTGAATAATCAGTGGTTTTATCAATACAAGTTGTGTAATTATGGGCATCAGTGTTGTAATGGTAATCAGAATCATCTTAGTTCTCAAGTTCATTTTCTGCATCGACCTCATTAGGGCCATAAACATTTTTAGCGTTTTTCGTATTTTTGTGTTTTTTGAGTAAATTATTATCATTTATTTCATTTATTCTTAGTATCTTATTATTTTCTTCAATAGAATTGGGATTGTTAAATTTATCATCATTATCGGTGGTGTTGAAATCATCAATGTCATCAAATTAATTTGTGTTGTCTATGTGTCCATGGTCATAAATATTGTCCTCATTATGCATGTCATTAATGTCCTCATTATCATTGACACCATAATTTTCATCAGTATTATCTATATATTATAGGTTATCAATTTTATCAATGTTTATAGAATCATCTAGACCATTATAATCCATAATCACATTGTCCTCATCGTAATCGTCATTGATGTTTTTGATGTCATCAATGTCATTGGAAAAATAAAGGTTATCTAGGTCACTAAGGTCATCAAATTTATCATCATCTTCTTGTTCATTAGTTCCATTTAGTTTATTTTTGTTTCATTAGTTCACAGTTTCATTATCATAGTTGAAATCCGTAATGATAGAATCATTTAGGTCATTGGGGTCTTTGGTAAATTTTTCTCATCAACAATATTAGGTTCATTGGATTCATTGGGGGTAATCAAGGATGATAGTTTCATCATTTTAGTCAATTTAGTTAGTGGTTTCAGGGTCATTTACATGTTCATTAGTATAAGTTTCGCCAGTTTCAAAGGATTTATCCATGTCATTAGTGTTGTTGGTGTCATTGGTAGAATCAGAATTACTAAGGTCAGTGACATCATCCATGTCATTGGTGTCATTGGTGTCATTGGTGTGGTTAGATTCAACGTTAGTTGATAATTTTTTCAATGTAATTGGTGTCATGGTGGTTTTAATATTAATTTTATTCATTGGTTTCATCATTTTTGTCAATGTTTCTTGGAAAATATGGGTCATCGACATCCTTTGGGCCATCGATATCATTGGAATTATCATCATAATTGGTTTCAATGGAATCTTTGGTTTCATCAGGTTTATCAATGAATTCAAGTTCATTGGTGTCATCATTTTCACATATTTCTAAAAGGTACACAAGCCATATATATCACCTACACGATTAGTGTCCTTTGTGTCTTCAGTATATGATGGCATCGTCTAAGTCATTTTAGTCCTTGGTTTAATTTTTTTCCTTAGTGTCAATGAGATTATCATTTTTTCAGCATCCTTTGTTTCATCAGCATCATCAGGTTCATCATAATCATATGAGTCATAGGGTTCATCATCATCATCCATATCACTGGTTTCATTGGTTTTTTTAGAATTACTATCAATTTCACCTTCGATGTCATCAATTTTATTGGGGACATCTGCATCATCAGCATCAACATATTGGTTTATGTCAATGACATCATTTTGATCATCAATGTTAGTAAGGTCGTCATAGTTGATAGAATCATCTATATTATCACCATTAAAAATGTCCTCAAGGATATTAGGGGTAATAAGATGGTTTATGTCATTGAATTCATTGGAATCTTTAGGGATATCAATATCACTTGTGGAATGAGGTTGTGTACGTCACTGATGCCATCTGGACTATTGACATCATATGTGTAGAAGAAACATTTAGTGTAAAACATATCATAAAAATAAAAGGTTGTTTAAATATCATTATTTTCATTGACATCATAAGGGGTATTAAGGTTATTGGTTCTTTTGGGGTTATCTATATAAACCTGTTCATTAAGGTCATGAATGTTTTTTGGGTTAATCAACTATATCAGTTTTATCGATATATATTTTCCATAGATGAACATCCTCCATATGGCTCCCGATTATTCGGGTTCTCTCTCCCCTCTCGCTAGGGTTTCCCAGCATCGTCGCTCCCTCCGTCTCGTCGCCCTCTCGCGTTGAGATTCCTCTAGCATCCCTACTCAACTTCCCTTCCTCTAGTCCCCTTGCTCGGATGCTTTCGCCGATCTTCCCCATTTCTCTTCCTGCTCTCTCCTCATCTCATCCCTTCAAGCTCCGTTATCCTTCTTCCTTCTTTTTTTCATGCTTTTTTATGCTCAGCTTCGATGGAGTTTCAGTTCAATTTTATGATGACGACTTCTATTTTCACAGTGGTTTCGCGGGACCAACGTCGATTTTGTGCTGAAGAGGTCCTCGTCTGCTCAACCTAATCTGACCCCAAGTGCCGATTCACATCTCCTAGATGGATCTGGCGCAAAGGTAACTATATGGTTTTGGGATTTGTGGTTCAGCGTTCGAAGGGCTTCAAGGTGCTGCCAGAGCTAGGGTGTTTTTTTTGTTGGATTAGGTTTTATTTTTATGTTTCGCTGTTTCTATGGGGTTTTCGGTTTCTGTTTCTATGGATTTGGAGATCCTATTCACATTTGTGTCGACGACGACAATTTTCAAGAAGTTTCTTTGGGCCCGACGATAGTTGTGTGCTAAAGCTCCTTGGCTACTCAACCTGCTCTGACCCCAGGTTTCTATTCGAATCTCCTAGTTGGATCTAGCGCAATGGAAACTACGTGGTTTTGGGATTTGGGGTTCAACGTTCAAAGGGCTTCAAGGTGCCTCCATAGTTGCGATTTTCTTTGTCCTGGATGTTTTTTTTCTGTTGTGATGGACTGTTTTGGGGTTGTTTGTTGTAGCATCTGGAGGTGGATGCCAGTGACGATGGCGAGGTGAGGGGATGATGTTAACGAAGTGTAGACCATACGTGTCCTTACTCAATGCATTAGATTCACCTCGGTCGCTCACGGGATTTGGGTGATTTGCGGTGATGGTTTGAATTTTGAAACTGCTGTGTGATGGCAGATGGTGCAGTGACTTTGTTCTGTTTTACTGGTGATTTTTGAATTCTGTGATGTCTGTTTGTGAGGGTGCCTAGTGTCTTGGTTCCTTTTTACTGTTTTGAATTCTGTAATGTCTGTTTATGGGGGTGTGACATTAAGTGAAGGACTAATTTTGTAGGTTCCCACTTACCCTGAAAGTGGTTTTTCAATAAAATAAAAAAAATTATTGTGGTATTATATATATTGTACCATTAGCTTCATTAGAATCATCACGAATTGTGTTGGTAGAGGTATCATTGGAGTCATTGATATTATATTTGTAGTTTGGGACATTAGGTTCATTGGTTTCATCAACAATGTCAGTACAATTAGTGTGATGGTATCAGTGGCAGCAAATGACAGTGTCGGGTTTATATCAATCATCAATGTTTTTATCATTAGTAACCTAATTGGTTATATTAGATTCATCATGGTATTCAATGAATTATATGTCATATGGGTTATTGGAGTCATCAATATCATAAGGGAAATCTAGGATAATGGTGTCATTATTAAGGTTAGTGTCTCTAGGGTCCTTAGGGTTTCTACTTTCAACATTGTTTCTATGGTTATTGAGGTCCTTGGTATTTTTTTCATCATTATCAGCAACATTTTTAGTGTTATCAACATCATAGGTGTAATCTGCATCATTTATTTCATTGATGAAATCTGTGTCATTGAGGTGGTTGACGTTGATAAATTTATCAGTTCCATTGATGTCATAGTTTCATCAATGTTATCAAGGATATTGTTCTCCTATTAATTAAAAATGTTGGAATCACTAACATCGATAGGGTTATAAGTATCATACGTGGTGTCCATCTGCTTGGGGTAACAGGGGTCTTTGTCATCATTGGGGTCATAGGGGTCCTTAGAATCATTGGGTTTAGTGGCACCAATGATATCATCAGTTCCACTAATATAGTTAAAATCAATGATATTTTTGGTTGTATCAGCATTATCGAGGTCATCAGTGTTGTTGGGGTCATTTGTGTTGACAAGGTCATCCGTGTTATTGAAATCATCAATCTAATTGACGATGTTAGTGAAATTATCCTTAAAAATATAATTTTATTGGTGTAATGGGTTTTAGAATCATAAAATCATTTTGGATAATTAGTATAATCACATAGTCTGGTGTCCTCAACATCATTGGGACTGTTAAAATCATTGATGATGTCGATATTATAATGGTTTTGGAATCATTATAGTATTAAATGTCCTTGAGGTCATTAGATTTTTCAACACCATCGATATCATTGAGTTTTTAGGTAGTTTTTGGTTGATTGGGTCTGTTTGAATTTCTATAACCAAGGTAAAATATAATTTTATTTTATATTTGTTAGTACTTATTAATTAAATAGTTATATTTATTATGTCATGTAATTCTTCAAATAATATTTTTTATATGGTTATTTATTTAGAACATAAATTTTTAAAGTATAGAATAATAATTTGTCAAAAATAATTTCACTTTCTAATTTATAATGTCAACATTATCTTAGTATGAATTTTAGATAATTTTCAGAGAAAAATAAATTTCAGGTGAATAGTAAGAAAATACAGTCCTTTTATAAAATATGGATTTTTTGTGATGTCATGAAGAAATAATTATGATATAAAATTTATTAAATTTATTGAATAACTAAATTTATATTTTATAAAAAAACTGTTGTACCTAAATAATTCAGAACATGTAAATTATAGATTATTTCTTTATAACTATAAAAATTATTGTTCATGTCGATGTAGTGTCTACACAACATTTTCTATGTCAAATTTGGATCATTATAGTCAATATATGAGTGATAAAAAATCATTTTGATTACTTTTTTTTATTAATTATTATGTATAATTGATGTTTTTGGTTGATTGTTTCAAATTTTAGATTCAAAAAACATTACTCTTATTCAAATACTCTTTCAATTCTTGCATATAACAATAAGAGACAAAATAAAAAATTTAAGAAGTTCCCTCAACATGTATATGAGTGAATATACATAATGAAATAATATAGAATTTTATTTTGAACTTAATAAATTTAGTTTTATGATATTAATTTATTTTTAATTTTTATATTTCAAAAAATTAACATTAATGCTTATGAAATGCTAATGTAGTGCTTCTGTGGACTAAAGAAAAATAAATAAAATGATTTTAATTCAAATTATAAGAACTTTAAATAAACCAAAACGTAAATAAAAGTTTTTCAATGAGAGTTTTGGACCATTATATTCTCTTGTTTCTAATTTGGGGCCTTTTTTTGAGCCACTTGAATCACATTAATCCCTTAATAATATTTCATTAAAATGAAATCAAGTTATTCACACAATAGTTTTTAATTGGTGTAATATTTTTAATATTTGGTTTTGTAGAAGTGTTTTTAGAAAATAATAATTAGTTTGAAATATAATAAATTTATCTTCTTCATGGAAATTTATTTTTTATTTTTAGGGAATAATCATTTACCTTAATGGATTCCACAACAACAATGGAGTAAATATCTAATCAATGAATTAATAAAATAAATGATTTTTAAAATAAAAAAATAAATATAATTTGATATCTTTAAGGTATTTAACAAATTTTATAGATTAATATTATATTTCTGGGATATAATAAAAAAAATTAATTTTAATATTTTTAATTATATTTTAAAATTAATAGTTATGAATGATGTTTCATTTGATAATAATTATTTTTCACGGCTAATATATTTTATTAATTTATTTAAAAATAAATAAAATATTGAATATGGAAAAAAACAATTATATTCTATCGACAATGTTATCTCTGGTGATTTTTAGGCCTTGTTCAAGTCTTTAATTCTATATTAGACTTATTATATTTAAATATTTTATGTAATTCCTACATTTCAACCCACATAAATTATAAAACAAAGCTCATTTATTCATTTAATTTCACCACCATAAGACATCCTTCTGGACTATCCTCTTCAAAATTCCCTTCTCAAGACCCCTTGCCAAATTTTGGTGATTCTAGTCTCAAAAAAATACCACTTATATGTGCCTAAGGAGGTTCTCAATGATAAATTTTCAAGAATAGGTTTGAACACATTTGATGGAAGTTGAACCCGAGGTAAGGGAATTTCTTTTTTAAAATTCTATTTTCTAGCTCCAACACTATTTACTAAAGAAATGTTTTTTTATTATACAACAAAAATGGATTTTCCCTCTTTCATTACGCCTTTTTGATTTTAGGTTTCCTTTAAATGTTTTCATGTTTATTTTCAAATAAAATGTTTTCATTTATATGAGCATGATTTCATAAAAATGATTTCCAAAATTGGAGATTTATTTTCCTAGAGAATTTTTATTTTATTAATGGTTTATGTTTTATAATCATGTAATGGTTCATAGGTATTTTTATTATTTTTTGTGGTTTTATGATAAACTGAGGGTGGTTGAGCCCATTATAGCTCTCCAATACATTGGGTAAAGAGATGGAGTTAACCATTTAGGATTGTGCTAAGAGATTACGGGAATATGTTGTGAAGATTATTTCATGTGTAATTATGATGGTTAATCCCTAGGTATTCGAGAGAGCTACATTATTTGTAAGGGTGATATGAAAATTATTCCATAATTTCCCTTATATGATCTATGTATGCTTTCTACGGAGTTATAGAAAATTTATGATTCTATAAGGTGAGCTAAACAGAATATGTTTTACATTATGAATTTTTTTTATACATGGAATAATGGTTTCTTTATTCCTTTATATATCCCTTACTGTGATTTTTGTTCCCATCCCAATTAATAATTTTTTTTTCATATGGTTTAACGATGGGTAATAGAAAATTTTAATCCATTCTGAGTGAATATTTTTCATTAAATGATATTTTTATTAAAAACATTTATACTTTCGAAAAAATAGATACTATTTTTGTTGTATCATGTTTCTATGATTTTGTGTTTTTATATATTATTTAATACCTAATTATATAAAAGTCTAGGCTGAAAATAACTTTAGAAATGTACTAATTGTGAATTCTAATTTAATTTTCTAGAATATGTAATGATTAAGGATGAGACCTTATAGTTTGTATTAGAGTAAATTTTATGTTATTTCCAGGGTTATAATAAAGTTAATAGAATACAATAAATTATAATTTATTTATAGTTTTTTTAAATTAAATCTAATTTTAATATTACCAAGATTCTTCCTATAAGATAAGTATAATTACAATGCTTTTCTGTATAAGAAACATGGAAGATGAATTTAGAAGGCACCAAGAGGCTCATATCATTCCAAATCCTTAGAAACGAGAATTTATAATTGTAATGGATTAGTTTGCATAGGATATAAGTAGTGGAGGAATCCATGCACGAGATCAACTAGATCAACCTCAGAGGAATATTTTAGTGGTGGAACATTTTATGTGGCAACACCATCCATGATGTTTTGGGTCTTTTGATCTTGTGGTATCATAAGGGTGAATTACATACCTACAAAATATTTTCAATGTTATGGTTTGTTATGACCATATAATGATTTTTCTTTCTATTTACATTTTTGAAGATGAAACAAACCAGTGCTGTTCAATGGTCACGAATATTAGTGATAACGATGATATTAATACTTTGTAATGGGAGGAATTCAAAAATATTTTCCTTGATAAATATTTTTCTTAAGATAATCGACATAGGATATAAAAATAATTCGTGGAATTAAGATAGGAGGAGGATTAAGTGGTTTCATATAAAGAACAATTCACTATATTAGAAATGTACGCTTATTTAAAACCTTGATAGTAAAAGAAATCATTTTTTACGTTGGATTGATGTGAAAATATTAAAGGTCATTTGCCACTCATGAATTAAGAAGTTACAAACAAACATGTTCGATGTTTAGAGATGGTGGTAATATTGTTTGTTGATACTCATGTGTACTTTGAAAACAAGAAAATAAAAGAGGACAAGGTGGTAGGATAAAGGAAAAAATCAATCAAACATGTTTGATGGTAAGAAAATATTGTTTTCCATTATTGAGAATTATGGTATGATACACACAAGGGAATGAATTTTGAAGTCTATTATGTTTTTCTAATTTGGTAAGTTTGGGAATATGGATAGTAATTGAAATAAAAATGATAATGGTAGTGGTAATAAAAATTTTGATATAAAGATAATGTAATATTTTAAATGTAATGTGATGGGTCACTATAAAAATGAGTGTCTGAAGAGGAACTCAGTTGATGTAAAATAGATAAACTATATATTGAAAGGTGTAGTGAAATCATTTTTGACTACATCAAGAAGATTTTGGGCTATCCAATGAAGTGGTTTTAGATACAATATTTTTTTATTTAGATACTTCTAATGTTTTATTTGATAATGTGTCTACACTTTTTTATGTCTAATGAATTATATGGTAAATTAGAATTTTACCCTCCATAAATGAAACAAAAAATTATTGATAAAACACTAGGGATAAATATTATTGAAAAATATAATTATAAGAATATTTTAATTGATGTATGTGGAATGAAATTATCTAAAAACATTTCTATTTCCCCTTGTAGAATTTGATGTTATTCTTGGTATGGATTTTGTTTCTATTTTACAGACAAAGAATGATTATAGAGTTAAAGATGTTTTTTTTCCAAATAGAGGATTGGTTTGTGTATATGAATGACCCCACAACATTGATAACATATCAGGAAAATGAGAAACTATTAAAATATGGAAATTAAAGTAATCTTTCCCATATTGATGCAATTAATGGAACCATTTATATTAATGATGTGCCAACAGTAACTGAATACATGGATTTTTTTATGATAGGATTCCCAGTGTTATACATAATTGGGATATTTATCTTTCCATCTAATGAGTTCCTTATGTTAGGAAAATTTTAAAAAAACCCTTATCCAATGGATTAAGTAGAACATCTAGATTTAAAAAATAAGTTACATGAGTATCTAATTAATGGTTTCATTCTTATGAGTAATTCACCTTGGGGTGCTCCAATTTTGTTTGATAAAAGTAAATATGATTCTATGAGGCTTTTTATTTGTTATAGAGGTTCGATTAACATCACCATTAAAAATAAGTATCATTTTCCATATATCAATTATTTTTTTATCGGCTCTAGGGAGATCAATAATTTTCATAGATTAAGTTGATATTAGAGTACCACCAACTGATGGTGAATGAGGATGACATTATGAATACTGTTTTCTGGACTAGATATAAGCATTATGAGTTTGATTTAAATCACATTTATTTCACAAATACCCCAGCTATATTTTTCGATCTTATGAATATAATATATTTTTGATATTTCAATAACTTTTAGATTGTTTTTACTAATGATATTATGGTGTTTTCAAAAATTTTTCAGGATCATGAAAAATATCTAAGGATTTTCCTGCAAACTCTAATGGAAAAATAATTTATATAGAAAAATTTTCAGATGTGATTTTTGGTTATAAAATATTTATTTCCTTTGGCCGATTCATAATAAAGACGTACTAACATTTGATCCTTCTAAAAAAAACTAGTTATTGAATTTCAAAGTCTTAAAAATGTTAATAATATTCTATGTTTTATAGTATTAGTATGATGTTATCATAGATTTGTTAAAAACATTGTCCATTTATCTAGCCCGCTAACTAAGTTAAATAGAAAAGGAGTTAAATTTATCTAGAAAAAATATTATGAAGATTATTTTTAGTAATTAACAATAATATTTATAAATTTTATTGTTTGGAATTTCCCTCAAGAAATGGTAATTATCATCTACATTGATTCTTCTTTGAAGGGATTTGGTTTCATTTTGATACCGAATGATTAGGTAATTGCTTGTGCTTCATAGAAAATTAAAACTAATGAGTTAAATAACCCCATAAATGATTTTGAGTTAACTTATATAGTTTTTTACATTTAATATTTAGTGGAATAATTTTTATCAATCCAAGTGTGAAATATATACTAATTAGTGATTTTAATAATTTTGGTCTAGATGTTTTTGGTACAGTAGATTACTTTTTATTTGTTTCAGGTGTCAGTGAAATCGTCTATGTCAGATAGAATTAATCATAATCACAAGGAAGATTGTGAGTTATTGAGAAATTTATAATTTTTTTAATAAATGTAATTATCCTGAATTTAATGTTGATATAGATTGTTTCTAGAGATTTAGAAAGATATTATGTGTTCCTGGGGATTCACAGCTGAAGAAATAATTGTTATGTGAATCATATAGTTATCCGTTTTTTGTTCATTCTGAAAGCACTATGATGTATAGAGACCTTTGGGAGTATTACTAGTGGGATGTAATTCATACATAAATTTCTGATTTTGAAATGTAATTTTTGACTTTTCAACAAGTTAAATTAGAGAGAAAATTACCAAAGGGGTTAATCCTTTTCCAGTACAAGAGTGGAAATAAAAAAAAATATATCCATGGATTTCATATTGGGGCTATCCAAGACTTCTCAAGGTAACAATGTGATTTGGGTTATTTTTGATCAACTTACTAAATCTACACATTTACATTCTATTTGAGATATTATATCTTTATAATAGTTTTCTTAACTATACCTCCAAGATATTATTTGGTTATAAGGAGTTCCTCTCTCCATTGTATATAACTATGATCATAGTTTCACTTATAACAATTTAATGGACTTAAGATTTTTTTTGGGATCTAAATTTAATTTTATAACTACTTATCATATTCAATATGATTTACATATCAAGTGAACAATTCATACATTTTTGGATACACTATGTTCTTGTTCAATGGATTAACAGGGAAGTTGGTATTGTAATTTTTCTTTAGTTGATGATTCTTTTAATAACTTATTTCATTATAATATTCAATAGGAAAATTTTGAGGCATTATATGGAAAATGGTGTCCATCTCTAGAATTTTGGGATGATTTTTGGGAATGTAAGTTTATGCGACTAGATTTAGTAGATAATGTGGCTGGGAAAGTAATGTTGATCCAGGAACACATGAGGATAGCTCAGAGCATGCAAAAATTTTATGCCTCTAATTGGGGGAAGACCTTTCTTTTGAGGTAGGTGATCATGTTTTCCAAAAATTATCTCCATGGAAAAGAATTATGCATTTTGTTAAGAAGGTATTTTTATGTCCATGATATATTAGACCTTAAAAAATCCAAGAGAAATTTTAACCAGTATCATATCTGGTATCTTTTCCTCCGAGTTTATCTTAGGTACACAATGTGTTTCATGAATCAGTGTTAAGAAAGTATATGTCTAATTCATCTAGTGTTTTGAGTGTAGAAGTAGTTAAATTGGAAGATAAATTTTCTTATAAAGATATACCTATTCATATTCTTGATCATCGGGAGAAATTATTGTGGAATATTCTAATTCACCATATTAATATTTTCTTGGAGAAACCACATAGTTGAAGAAGAAACATGGGAATATGAAAATTATATATGAGAAAGATACCCCAATCTCATTAATATGTGAATAAATTATGAGGATTGCATTACCAAAAGGTGGAAAATATGTAAAAACACTACTAAAAATAGATTAATTTGTTTTTATATTTATTATTATTCTTGAATTAAATACTTATATCTATTATGTTAAGTAATTCTTAAAATAAATAATTTCTTATATGGTAATATATTTAAAAAATTATTTTTTCAATTATAGATTTTTTATTTTACAAAACTAATTTCATTTTTGAATTCATAATGTCAAAATTATCTCAGTATAAATTTTATAATTTTTTTGAAAAAAATTTAATTTTTAATGAATAATAAAAAATTACAGTTTTTTATATAATACAATAATTTTTTTGGGATTTCATGAAGAAATAATTATGATATAAAATTTATTAAATATATTTAATATCTAAATTATGATTTTATAATAGAAATATTGTATATAAATAATATAGAACAAGTAAATTATAACTTATTTGATGATAAGTATAAAAATTAATCTCAGTGTCAACACAGTGCCTACACAACATTGGAAATGTTAAATTTCATAAATTATAGGTAATAATTGAATAATAAAAATAATTTTAACATCTTTTTAATTAATTACTACACATAATTTATTGTTTTTGATGATATTTTATAATTTTATTGTTATATAACATTAATCTTATCCAAATAAATGTGAAAAGCTTTTAAAGGGAAAGAAAAAAGGAAAAATAAAACATTTAAGATGTTGTCTTGACATGAAAATGGGTTAATATACATAATTAATGAATATCGAATTTTATTTTGGAGAAAATTAATTTATTTTTATGATATCAATTCATATTTTATTTTTATATTTGAAAAACATAACACTACCTCTTTTGCAACACATATAAAGTTTTTTTGACGACTGAATACCAATATATAAAATTAATTTATTTAAAATTATAAGAACCATTAAATGACCCAAAATATGAATAAAATTTTTTATAGAAGAAATTTTAGGCCATTATCTTATCACGATTCGAACTTGGGGCCTTTTTGACCCATTTAAATCACTTTAATCCTTTGACAATTTTTTTAGGAAGTCATGTTGTTCACACAATAGTTTTTAGTTGGTATAATTTTTTTAATATATGGTTATTTCAAAAGTTTTTTTAAAACATAATTATTCATTTTAAATATAATAAATTTAGCATTTTTAAAGAAATGTAATTTTATTTTTTTCTGAACAAATATTTACTTTAATAGATTGCACATCAGCAGTGGAGTAAATATATAACTATTTAATAAATCAAATAAAAGATATTTAAAATAATAAAATGAATATAATTTAAGATTAATATAGTAATTCAAGAATTAAATAGATTGATATGATATGTCTAGGATATAATTTAATATTGTTTTTTAATTATAATATTTTTTATGATGATTTAAAATTCATATTTTTGAATAGGGTTCAATTTGAAAACAAAAACCCTGAATAAGATATTTTATTAAATAATATTGAAATAAAAAAAATAATGAAAAAAAGTCAAAAATGATAGTATTCTAAATAAAATGTCATCTCCATCGATCTTTAATCCTTTTTTAAATCATTAACACAATATTAGACTTAATATATTTTAATATTATTTATAATTCCTAAATTTCCCCTCACCTCAATTATAGAAGGAGACTCATTTATTCATTTTATTTTTTCACCACAAGCTATATTTCTCGACTATCCTCGACCAAATTCTCTTTTCCTCATCCCTATCCAATTTTTTTGTGTTTCTGTTCTCACAAAAATACCACTTCAAAGTTCCAAATGAGGATCTAAAGGAGAAAGTTTCAAGAGGTGGTTCTGAATAATTTATAATTAAGTACATCATGAGGTAAAGGATTTTATTTTTGAAATTTGTCTTTTGAAGTTACAACTCTTCTTTTTAAGGAAATTCTTTTTAAAATATATGGAAACTTTTATTTTACCAATTTCATGATACCTAATTGATTTTAGGTTTCCCTTACCAGTTAACATGTTTTTTTAAAATAAGATGTTTTTATTTATAAGTGAACATCTTTTTAAAAAATAATTAAAAAATAGAAATTATCTTTTCCTTAAAAATGATTATTTTTTGAAATATTTTTCTGTTATGATCATGTTACGGTTCATGGGAATTATCATGATGATGGGTGGTTATGTGATAAACTGAGTATGGGTGATCCTGTTATAGATCTCTAATTCATTGGTTAATGGGATAGAGTTAACTAGTTTGGTTACTCCTATGAGTTTAAAGGAATATACTATGATGGTTATTCCAAGTTTAATCATGATGGTTACTCCCTATGTAGTTGGGAGAGCTACATTATTTTTAATAGTAATATTAAAATGATTCCACAAGTTACCTATTATGATCTATATTTTCTTGAAATTGTTTTATAGGAATATTATGATTTCATATGGTGGTATAAAGAGAATATGTTTTACTTTGTGAAAAAGTATTCATACATGGAAAAATTATTTCATTATTCTTATATCTCTCTCAATGATATTTTTGTGATCCTCCCACATGTTTAAATGTTTTTCACATGTTTTAATGATGTTTATGAGAAAATGATAGGCCATGCTGAATGTTTTGAAGGTTTTTCATCAAAATATTTGTTGTTTTATTAAAAACAATAATATTATAGAAAAAATGGATACTATTTTAGTAGTATCCACTTTTTATTTTTGTGGGGTTTTATATATATTTTAAGACTGGATTATCTAAAACTCTTAACCTAAATGACATTTTGGAGTGTAAGAATTGGGATTTCTAATCGAATTTACTAGAATATGTAATGTTTATAGTCGGGTCCTTATAGGAATCATTAGGTTTATTAGTTTCATCCACAATATCAAGTTCATCATCACTATTGGCATCATTAGTTTCATTAAATTCATTAAAGTATTGCACATTATTGGGGACATCCATCCAATTTAAATTTTAATTACTATTCAAAACACACTTTTTAGGTAAAATTGAGAAACCCCAAGAGAAAAAAAAGTTATTAAAGGACTACTTAAGCCTACTGGAATGCTTATCTTTAAAGAGATTCTAGGAGAAAGATATTATTAGTGTTTCTAGATCATCATGTAAAAGGTCTTCAAAGCGGCATGCCAGTCTATTCCGCACTTGCATGAAATCCTCTTGCTTGATTTTCCCAGCATTAAAGACTCTAACCATGATTAGATTCTTCTTGTCAATCTAATCTCTCAGTTCTCTATTGGTGTCCACCCAAATTTTCCTTAGCATCATCTTTTTATCATCTTATTTGGAGGCACTAATCACAAGGGATTACACCTCCATTACTTCTCCGGAATGCATAATTAGCTCCAATGGTTGAACAACTGACACACCTATCTTTTACAGGACATTGCTATCAGGATCATCCCCGGATACCGAAACCTCTGCATGAACAGCATTACTATTACAGTTGTGAGTACCTCCTATCACATAGACATTCAACTTCTAAGAAAATCATGTCTTCATGGGTGAAGGCAGATAATAATAGTCCTTTCAACCCTTCTCATCTCCTCACCGTCCCTTCCTCCTCCTCGAACTATACACCTCACTATAATGGAATTATTGATCACTAACTCCTGAAAAATGACTAGGTAACTCATCCCCAGACTCCTCCCATGGAATCACATGCTTCCTATTGAGGATTTCTACTTAGTCTACCTCGTTTCTAGGAACTTCATTCTCCAAACACTCAAAACAGTTACTCAGTTTCATATTTGGCACAACTCTACTCGATCTTGAAATTTTCATCGGAATTGGCTCGACCTGGGGGCCCTCGCATTCAGTGACATCAATCCCTGTATATACAACCTCCACATAAGAGGAATACTTATGTCATATATTCCATTGAGTAATAATTCCTTGGTTGTTACTAGGTTCTTAAATAGTAGCAGCATCCTTTTCCATGCCAGGTTCAGCATGTACTAATGGACCTTGCACACCAGGTGAGCGAATACAGAAATCATCTCTTAGGCGATTAAAGTCATCAAGAACCAAAGGATTACTCCCTAGAGGATCACATTGAACAAAATTTACTAATGATGAGATATAGCCTTCATCCAAACCATCCACACCTAAAATAACTGGAGCAACAACATCCAACTTCCCAGTAGTAACAATACAGGAGAAACGGGCCCCCCCTCCATTTCCACTGGATTCACGTGTGAGCCTGTAAGAAATGGTCATACCTCTAATATAATGGGTACAACACTACTTTATGGGTTATTAGTAGAGACATATGACTTATCCGAGCTACGAGGTGAATGAAAATTGTATTGAAGGTGTCCGAGATAAAAGAAAGAACTGTAGAAACAGAACCAATTTTCAAAGACCACTAATTGTTGATAATGAAGTTCATCACCAACCTCAATCCAAAAAATGTCCACAGGAGGCTTTGAAATATCCACTTCCACATAGATGCCGGGAGAAATCAGGTGACATAGGGAGATAGTGTTCTCATCGAAGGCTAGGAACCTCCCAATGAGGTTACCCAACATCTATAGAATAGTGGGATATTTGAATAGAAGAGGGAGATACATGAAGCTTACCCAAATCGCTGAGAGTGGGGTGTCACATTTCCACTGGAACTTATAACTCCATTTGAGAAAAATAAGGTAATTAGTTTCATTAGGATTTTCAATTTCATCACCAAAATTGTCTTCATTGAATTTATGATCATTCATGTCATTTCCCTCATCGATGTAATAAGGGAACATTAATTTTCGAATGAATCCTTTTTAGGTGTTGAAGGAACACTAAGCCTACTTCCAAAATGAATTATTTTATCATAATCTCTGAGGAACTAATGACCTTTTCCTTTCATTGATACTTTTACCCATTTGAATCTATATATTATCCCTTTATACCGGAATATCCCTATGGCAGTCATTTTTATTGATTTTTGATAACCCACCTTTCAATGGATGAGGGGGAACCTTTACAAGGCTTGTAGGCTTAGATATTACATGGTCTGTACGTCATAGGTAATTCAACTAGACTATAACTACAAGGAACTATACCTCCCCAATATTTGAATCATGATAGTATCTCTCCACCTTCACACGGTCATCCAACTATGCTTCTCATGAAAGTACAGGATGGTTACAATGGTGTTTACATACCCTCTCATTCTTCCAATTCCATTGGTTATGATCTATTGAGTGCACCTTGCTCTGAATCCTTCTATGGGGCCTATATTTTCTGTAGATTCTATCTAGGGAAAATCCATTGATTGTGTCACCTGAAGACCTTAAAGTGGCCCAAATTCCTTAAAGGTGGCAGGAAAGCCTTACTGACCCAAAGGACTTGGTGGCCTGAAGGCCTTAAGGACTCCACACCCAAACTGGTGGCCCAAGGTGAATAGTTCCTACTACAATAGTACTGAAGAGTACCTGCTATTGTAATCACTATTATACCTGCTAAAATACCCACACAGCCCTGCTACAGTACTACTATAGTACCGAGAATTATTCCTCCGCCGGGTTTTGAACCTGGGTCTCGTGGATGCACATAGAGAGACCTCCCCAACTAGGATGAGGTTCATGTTCTTATCCCTTTACACCTCCTTGATATTTTATTGTATAGATGGTTGGGAAATAGTTTGGGAATGGATGGATGTCTTCTATGTCATCATGATTTCTAGATTCATCCTTTTTATATCCATGAAGATAGGGTATTTATAAATACACATAATAGATAGTGTAGATAGTTATTTTATACTAATATCTTTAACTACTATGTTTACATTTTCCAGATATTATATTATAGAGAAATCTTATTCCTTGATAATCTCTAACCATTTTATTTGATGTATTTTGATATCCTACTATATTTTTATTTTCTAGAGAATATTTTAATCTATATATATGTCACACACCCCTCTATGGAGGTTATTATACCAAATATTCACGGTGAAGATCACATATTCTAACTCTATATCATGAATTTCATAGTTCAACTAATGGATCTTAAAATTTTATGAGGCATAATAAATCAATTTATCAATCTATATAAGTACATAACACATGAATATATTCGTATGATTGATGTATATCACAAAACCTTCTCCACTTTATGGTACTGTGATTATAGGTGTAGTGATTAACCTCTTATTAAACTCATTAAATATTTCATCACATCCATCCATCCATATATACATTACCCCCATTTTTTATTTTCTTACCTAGAGAGGTAGAAAATCATGAATTGTTTTCAAAAAAAAATGTCAGTAGTGCCTTGATATTCTAAGAAAACTATGGGCTTCTGTGATACTAGTGGGTTTTTCCAATTACAAAACTACCCTTTTCATTTAAGGATCCATTAAAATTAACTAAATTATGGTCATGTTCAACATGAATGTTACTTATTTGTTTCAAAATTTACTCTAATTTAACATAGAATACATTTTATCCTTCCTTATTGTATCCATCACAAACCGTAGATACTCTTCACGTTCTTAATTTATCATAGAGAAAATGAAAATATATTTGATAAATAATACCAAATATTTTTGAAGTCAGTATATAAATACTCTATAAAAAACCCATGATTATTTCAGTGGAATTATTTAGTTTTAAGGGATCACTATAGACTCATAGTTCCCATAATTAGTATATAAAATAGTCTTATGAACATATTACATTTTAAACATCAGCTGATGATATCCAAATCAAATATAAACAGTTGAGAAGTAATGATATAATTTTAGTTTATTGAATAATTCTTGAATCATTGGAAGGGGATACTTGTTTGTTATGCTGATCTCATTGATCTCCCAACAATCTATACACAACCACATTGACCTGTCCTATTTCATTACAAAGTGGACGAGAACACCCTAATGCGACACACTAGGGAATATTAACCCTTTTCTCAAATTATGTTGTAGTTTATTATTTAACTCTTACACATTGATAAAGGCCATCCTATTAGATAATTTTGGTTTATCAATGGTTATAGGTATGAGATATTTTGAGAGCTCTACCTCATGATCTGGTGTAATTCAAGGAAACTCGTTAGGAAATACATCAGTGTATTTCCTCACTATGGTAATTTCCCCAAGGTTGATGCTTTCCATTGAATAAAACATTTGGTAAAGGTATTATTATCTATTGGGAATCATCACCCAAAATATTTAGGTATTCTTTAAAATACATTCATGATATTAATTTTATTTGTATAGCATCATGAGATGGCTTAAAATATCAAAAGAGATTTCCATTTCTAAACAGTTGATGTTTTCTCTACATAGAGAGAGGCAATCCATGCCCAGTATCTTGTCAAATTCCACAAAGGAATAGATTACAATATTTTATTAAAGAATCATCCCACAATCACTACAAATAGAAGAGTCCAGCACTAGGGATTCAATGATAACATCACAAGTTGTTTTTAAAGAAATATTTACTTCAAGGTATTAGGGCTTTGATTCAACTATTCATGAAAACTAGATGGATATAAAAAAATGTTTTGATCCAAAATTAGACAATTTTTTCTATTATTTATTGAATATTATGTGTACCTTATACAACTTAATTTTAATTATCCACATTAGTAGTAGTGATGTAATATAATTTCCATTTAACCTTTAGCTTTGGTGTGTTCTAAAACTAATTACCATCAAGGACCTATGGATTAGTTAAATAGATTGTATATTTCCCTTTCTTCATATAGTTAGAGTATTAAACCATGGGTGTTTCATTAGGAGGCCATATCTATTCCTCCATCATGTTTTCCAGCTTCTTCATACCTCTTCAAAATTCATGATCTTGGTGCCCTTCTCTCCTACAATTAAATCATTTTTTCATCCCATTGAGTCAATTCCTAAGACACTTATTCTCAATTTTTTGATGTGTGTGTGTGTGTGGGAGGGGGGGGGGGGGTTTATCCTTTTTCATCCTTTTTCATTTGACCCACCAGATTGAAACTCCATTATTCTTTTCTTATCCACATAACCTTGTGACCATTCACTAAAATGCAACTCTACAATTACTGCACATCTAAGTACTTCACTAAGACTCCCAAATTCTCAAATATCTTGAGCCTTTAGAAGGTGTAGTATTAAAACAATAAAGAATATATATAGTCTTCTATAATTTTTTATAAAAAAACAAGTAGATTTACTTATAAAACATTTTAATGTTTCCTCATATCCTGTGATAGATTCACCCTCCTTTTTCATAAGCTATATGAATTCTCTCTCCATATTTTTTCAAATAGTTAATAGGAAATACCTGTTAATGAATAAATTATTAATATCTTCCCATTATGGTTATTATATTTCATGATTAATATTTCAATTCTTTAATAACACCCACCAAAAATTGTCCTCTATATCTAATTGATATACATAAAGATACAACTTCTCTTTATTAGAATAATGGAGTACATATAATATCTTCTCCATTCAGTTAGCCCGTTTTTCCATGAAAAGTTTATTAGAAGCTCAAATAAACATTATAGGTTTTTTCCATCTAAACAACTCAATTACTAGTTTCTCATGATTCACTATAGTATGAAAATCTACGTCGTTTAGGATATTTTTCATAGCCTGATATATCTATCAAAGAGTTACCATGATGTTTTTAACTCCATCTCCCATGACATTGGTAATGTTGTTCATACAATCATTTCATTGTCGTTCACAATGGGTTTTTCTTGTTTTCCCCTAGATCCCACTAGATTATAAAATAGAAAAGGTTTGAACAAAAAAAATTCAAAAAATCATGAATAATTAATTTATTTCTATTTGAAATCAAAACTAAAATCACGTCTTATGGGATCCCCTTATTTATCATTCCTCCAAAATAAATCTTCTAGGATGGTTTCCAAAACATAGAATTATCTTAAGAGTTTTCACAAACATTATCAAATTATAATTCCATAAATTAATAATCAAAATATATGATACCATCTATAGTAACCTTTGTTTACATAAATATTACATCATTTTTACAAGAAAAAAATAATAGAAATACAATCCCAGATCCCAAGGATTAGTTTCATGGAAAAATCATGTTAATTGAACACTTATTCCTAATAATACATAAAACAGTATTGAAATAATTCTTATTTATCCTTAAAAAATATCACATTCTCGTTAGAACATGAAATCAGTTGAGAATATATTTCAATGAAAGGGGTGAGGAAAAATCTTGGTATGGGGAGGAATAAATAACATTAATCAATAGAACATAAGTGAGCATAATAATCATCATTATATCATATTAATATTAAAGTCATCATAATTTTGAGAGAAATATTTTATAAATTCATGGAATGTGGAATATGCATAAATATATAAAATCATGTCATAGTGGTCAAATACAATAAATAATTTTTAACCAAGCTAACATCATTTAAATGCATAAAATATGCACAAAAATCATAACATCATCATTTTTAATAGTGAAACATCATATTTATGCATAGCACATATAATCTTAACATATATAAAACATTAATCAGTTCATTATAATGAAACATTATATTGGTTCCACCTATCATGTCATAAGTTCTCATAATCATTCATGACACAAAAACGTATAATAATCATAATCATGAAATATCTCGTAGAATGGAATGGATTTCATAAGAGTTTCATAAATAATAATTCCAAGAATAAGCTATGGTGTTCCCAAATTACTAAATGAAAAATTATTTTTCATAAACATCATCATTATTGAGAGAATAAAAAATAACTAAAGATGAGTCAAGGATGTGCTTTGGAAAGAAAAGTCTTTTTGAAAAAAAATTGTATTTTTACTTAAAAATCATTTTTGATTGAAGGATAACATTTATATCACCGAATAAAAAATGAATTAATAGTGAAATAACATTTAAATAATATTAGGGGAATATCCATACTAAAAATGATGATAAATATGGATAACCCAAAGGAAATGGTGTCGGGTTCGAAAATCCTCAAACCTTAAATCCAAATTTATTTCATCACTTTTATACCTCATGAATAATATACATAGGTTTATAAAAACATCGAAATAGAAGTTAACTATTAACATTTTTTCAATATTTATTAATTATAATCATTATATTATATTTCTTAATTCTTTCAATTAAATGGAAAACATCTTGATATCATGTTTTCCTTAAGAATTCCTTGTTTCCTTTGTTTTCTCTATTTTTATCCAAGGTCTCATATAAATATGTAAAAATAATTCAATAAGAACAAAATGACTATATTTAAAATATTATATATCATAAGTAATTTATTATATCTAGTAATATTTTTTTGGTAATGAAAAATGTTGGAAACATCCTCATTGGAAGTTAACCAACTATTATTAGGAACGTTGTCCAAAAGAGGAAAAAGTGACATAAAATATAAATAATTGAAAATTATAACTTTTAAAGTAGATTAAAAAAATTAATATAATATTAAAACACTTACTAATTAATATTATAAACATTAATTTTTAATGGTATTGGGAAAATGAGGAAGAGAATAAGAAAACATAAAGAAGAATTTATCATAATATTTCTTTTTCTTAATGTTTCTTCTCTTATTCGACACTAAAATATTTTATTGATTTGTGGCGGTTTAACCCAGGCCTTCCATATGGTTCAAATAAACTTAATATAAAGGATCTGAGATGTTATTTTTCTTTTGATTGTGTGGTATGAATGGTTTTTTAGGGGGATAGGGGTTATTTATAATTGAAGAGAGGGGTATTTTTAGAATAAATCATTAAATAAAATGACATATCAATGGTGAACCCTGTAATAGTAATATTTTCTAAATAATGAGTCATATATAAATATAATATAATTTTATTATGACTATAAGTTTGTTATTAATTTGAATTCATTATTTAATTAAAAAAATCGGAAGAATGGGAAAATTATTTTTTAAAAGGAATAATTTTTTAATTTATAATTTGGAAAGAAATTTTTGTGTTTTGAAATCATGTTTAATATATATTAATTAATAATTTATCAAAGTAAATAATTATATTTGTATCCTCAAGTTAAATAAATTATTAATTAATTATTACATCATAAATAATGTAATTTAAGATACATTTGTTTTGATAAAAGCTATATTTTTACTTTTAATCTAAAAATGGGGTATTTTAGAACATTGCTAAAAAATATCTGTTGGAACATTTATATGTGTTGATTTAATAAAATTAATTTTTCAAATTAATTTTCTAAAATATTTTAGTGGAATTTTTTAATTTAAAAAATTTAATTTTTTGACGAAATACCTTTAAATATTTTTTATTATTGATGTGCTTAAATTTTATTTGAGTTTTTAATCATGATCTTTCTTTTGGAAATATAATATTATATTTACCTAAATTACTCATGATAAATACTATTTATATTTAATTTTATTTTTTAGTTTATATTATTATTCTCATCGATGAGGTTGCTATTCCAACAATTTCATTTCTATTCTGATTCTCATATTACCTCTTATGAATACCTCTTCATTATTTGATTAGATATTAAATAAAATTTATCTTAAGGTTTGATATTTTTATTTTAAAAAATTTCAATAGGTTTATTAATATTTTATATCCTTTCCACTATTTCGTCCTTGGGAGGGAAGATTCTAGCCGACCAGGGTGATATGAATTTTCTCATTGTTGTTTTTATATTTTCTATTTTTCCCATTGTAATAACTTCCCATTTAATGGGTTTACAAATTTAAAACTATAATGATTTTAATTAATTAATTATGTAATCATTATTTTCTCTATGTTATCTATGTGTATAATTATTATATTTTATAATATAGCAGACATTTCTTTAGGAAACAATTATGATCTAAAAAATCTCATTCATTACATTATTAGAATCATAGGTGTGTTTACCCTCATCAGTTCATTAGTGTCATCAAGGTTATTAGTATCTTAGATGTTTCAAATGTCATTAACGTGGTATGTATTTTCAATGTTATCAATTCCATATATTAATCAATAATATTAGGTTCATCAACATCCGCAACATCATCCATTTTGTTGGGGTTTGAAGTGTCATCAATGTCATTGGTATCATCAACATCATCATGTTCATTGGGGTTGCAACATCATCAGTGCTCTCAGTTTTGTCAGCATAATTAGTTTTATCATGGGGGTTATCTATAATGTTATGATTCTAAATAATTTATCAATATTTATTGTTCTCAGGGTCATTTTCATAATCAATATCATTAATTTCAATGGAATAACTCATATCATTAATGTATATATCAACATCAATGAAATCAATATCATTTTGGTTTCTTTGGTCATTATCATCATTTAGTTATTCAAAATCACCATGGTATTACACCTAATATGTGGTATCTGTTTCATTGATTTATTTAACATTATCAGGTTTATTAATCTATTCTATGTCATTAAGGATATTGTAATTTTGAATATTATATGGGTCTTTGATATCGTTGGTTGGATTAGATTCATTGGAATCATATTTTTTTTCTTTCATGTTGTTCTACAATATATTTGGGTGCATTAGTAACATTAGTGATTTCAATTCCACAAATACTATCAAAATCATCATAATAATTTTAACTACCAACATTATCTTTTTTGTCTCGTAATTGTATGTCTCATTTGTGCTAAAAATATCTTCAATTCCATCAGTGCTAATGTTTGTATGGGGGTTATTAGTGTCCTTTGGGATTTTAGTATTTTAAAGTACCATAGTACGATCAATTTATTTTGTTTTAGTCATTCTATCGACATCATCTGGTAAATTAAAGTCATCAATGTCACCATATTACTCATGTTTATAATATTTTCAAAGTTTTTAAGTCATTAATGATTTAGACATTGGTGTTTTCCTTATCTTTTATGGATTATTTGGGGATATAAATACTGTCTACATCATGAAGAGAATAAATTTCATTAGGTTCATCTATCTAGTAAATTTTATTGGGATTATGGGAGTTATAAACATTTTTGACACCCTCGACATATTCCATGTCATTTAGATTATCATTTTCATATAAGTCACCAACGTCGTTCGCATCATTAGGGACATTTCTATTGTTAACATTGATAACATCATTAGTGTCCTTTATATAGTCTTGGTGATTAGGTTCATTAGTATAGTCTAGGTCATCTAGTTCATCATCATATTTGGTGTCATTGGGGTTGCGATAGTCATTGGGTTCACTGGTTTCCTCAGTTTCATCTCATTCATTAGGGTATCTAATATGGTTAGTATTATTGAGGTTATTGTTAGGGTTAACATCATCAATGTTAGGATTCCCACAAAACAACATTTCCTCTAATAGGATACCAACCGTTTATAATTTTTTAACTACTAGATCCTTAACTGACTACTAAAATATAGAATATCATATTCCATGGTTGTCCCAAGAGGGGGTAGTGTGAGCCTTGAGAGTTGATGGATTCTATTTTTAAGATAATTATTACTGAAAATATTTTATCAAAATGAATAAAAATAAATTGAATATATTGATAAAAATATATTAAAAATGGGTTTAAGATTAATTTCAAAGGATAAATAAAAAGGCATTCTATATATCAGTAAAGGATTAGTCAAATTTATTGTTTCCTAATTAATTTTTATGAAATAAACTTCTTAAGATCAATTTCATTGATCTTACCTATGATAACAGAAATACCTTGATCGAAAAATAAACTAACATAAATGTATTATGTTTGACTATTAAATGAAAATGATAATTTGAACAACTATTAATATCATCATTTTCTCAATTACTTTTGGATTCTTCCTTCCACAATTCTGTTGACCAGAATCCTAATGAGGAATATGATTTAATTATATACCAAAATAATTACCAATCATAAGGAACTTCCATGAATGAGGTTATCAACACATTAAATCACATATTATATTACTTTTAATCCCTCTCCCCATAAGTGAACAATCCTCATATAATGTGACAAAATCCCTATAACGCCATAACCCCAGTTACCCAGATTCAGTGATTTATTACATAACATTGGCATGATACAAAGAATCATGTCTCGAATGACCGATCAGTTTAGTATTATTAGAAACAATATACACACATAAGTTCAACATTACAACTTGCAAAGAAATAAAACACTAATTTATTCCATTATAAAATTCCAAGACTCCTAGATTATGCCTGCATGTCACTCATAACTAACTTCTTCATATCCAGGGAAAATGAAACATAAGAAAGGGGTGAGCTCAATTTCTCAGTAAGGGTATGGAATACAACGGCAGATAACATAATCATTAGGCAAGTTGAATAATTCAAAACACATTCCTTTACAAATAATAAACATGAACACTTTATGGTAGGAATATGAGCTGTGTAAATAATGTAATAATAAAACATAGTCATGGGTATTCTACTAGTCGAATAACCACATGAACCATCATTATTATTTTCATAATGAGAGAACGTATAATTCCAGACATTCTAAAACATTTTGTCAAGGCCTCGAAAAAGATTTCTAAAAATGATTAAGGCATCGTCCAAAACCATATATCAATTTGAAAAAGCCCTCAACCAATTCCATGTCTAATTGTTTCATGATACATACAGATGCACTAAGGAGATATAGCGGGCTCCACCTGTCACATACTAATTCCAATACATTCCTCATATGAAAAGGTTGAAACATAACATAAACATTCCTATTAAAACTAGCATATGAAATGTCAATAATTTAACCATAAACCATAAATTGTATAAAAATAACACATCCACAATCAAACATATCACAAAACCTTTAATTCAATATGGAATATTTGTATCAAAATAAATCAACTTCAAACTAGTTTAACATCCATCAAAGGATTTTGTCATAGATGAAATGAAAACTATTTGAAACAAATACCTATTTTTATTTTGAAACCATTTAAGATTCACATAATTATAAAAGAAAACATTTTTTTAAAATATTCATATAATATTGTATGGGAAGCTTCAAAGATGTTATAATGGCATAAAATATCCTCACCTACCATATAAGTTAAAAAAAATCTTACCTTAATTTTTTCAAAAAGGTCAAAAAGTACCTTGTTTGGAAAATGACAAAAGGATTCCCTTCAAAATATATAAGGTCAAATAATGGTATAAATGACTTTAACCCATAGTATAGTAAATCGTAAAAATGTTTTTAAATTCATTATTAATAAAACATGGATGTGGATTATAAAGTGCTCCTAGTAGATACTTACGTAAAAACAACCTCAGATGATAAAGAGATTGTGAAATTAACCCTTAGCTTGTACTTTTCCTTAGTACATGGCATGTTAACCTCATTTATAATAGTTAAAACATTGTTATTATATTATAAAAGAACTATATAAATAAATATGATATCATATATGAACCTCTAATATTTCTTTGTTAATAATATTTGATTAGTATCATCGTTTCGGGTGTTAAATGATTCATTTTTCTTTATATGCTTGGTTACGTAAGCTGTGATTATTATGGATAGGATGTATTTGATTCATATACATAATTATATTATGTTCATAAAAATTATTTTTAATCATAAAATTTAAATTATTCTTGAATTATTATGATGGGGGAATGAATCTCATCGCAATCGTGGAGACGGTAATCCGTACGTACACACGGGCGACAATATCATTATATTGATAGTGAAATCGTATGTCATTGGATGTTATATAATATAAAAAAATCAATAACATGTTGTATTTATTATTTAAATCAGTTATACTCATTATTATACCCATCCAAATAATTAAGTGTTTGAATAACAAACTACACCACGACGTGGAGATGGTAAGCCGTACGTACGCACATATAATGACTTTTTCATTCATATGATGGATAGAATAATGAATATGGTTGTATCATTTATATGATAAAATCATAGTATATAAGAATATACTGGAGTTATTATTTTAGAATGGAAACAACAAAGAAAGAGGAAGTGGATGAAGAAAATAATTTGAAAGAGGTGATGAGATATTTACATCTTCTTTGGGTTCTTCCTTTTGATTTGATGAAAAGGGTTCCTTAGGTTGGATTTATGAGAAAAGGAAGGACTCTAGGATGAGTGGAGTAAAGTTTGGAGGATATTTGGGAAATTATTTTTTGATCCAAATGGATTTGGATGTGTGAAATTAAGATAAGGGGAAGTGCTCTTTTATAAGAGAGCTGGGGGTCACTTTAGGAAAATCTTGAAATATTATTTTATAATAAAATCATTTTCAGTTTCTAATGGCCCCAAAATTATTTATTTTGAGGGTAATGTGGGTACGGGTCAAAAAACAATCAACCATTAGGGATTAGATAGGTTTAGGTCACCATATTAACCTTATCTTTTATATTTAACTCAGTTAAATAGTTTGACATTTACCATATCTCTTTTTATTTTTATATTATATATTTCAAAAACATACTATAAACTACCAAGAGAACCCCAAGTACTTCATTATTAATATATAGAACCCTATCTAAGGCCTTTGTATGAACCTTATATTTTTATGAATATTATATCAATTAATAATACAATATTTGTTTTAAAAACTCAATTACATCAATTTTGAAACTATTTAGTATTTTATTTTTTTGAAATCCATTAAACCATTATCACTAAAAATAAAATTTATTAAACCAACTATAACACATCATATTTACCTATAAAACTAGTTTAATTCATCATAAGTCTCAATTTACATTTATTTGTATATTTATAATACCAATTATTTTAATATTTCATTAATAAGGTAATTACTGCACCATCATTGTGTCATAAATAAATTAAATTATTTAATGACTAAAATTATAAATAGAATACCATTATGTAGGAAATAATTTTATATTTATAAAGAATATTTATAGTAGAATTTATATTTTGTGTAACCCTATGTTAAAAATGGTTTTGTTATTAATATTTGAATTTAACTCTTTTAACTCTTCTTTAAATAAAATAATAATAAATGTCTAAATCTAATCCATGTGGACCAAAGGGGGTCATATTTTATTCATAAGGTCATTTATGGTCAAATTAAACTTATCCAATAGAATTAGTACATGTGTTAGGGTAATTATGATTTCATTTTTACCCTTAATTACCTTATTTACTTTTAACCATGGTAAATAAAGTCAAAAGTTACTATTCACAAAAAATTATTTTCTTCTTATTGAACCACATTTTACTTACCGATATTAATCGTGGCTCTCAGATTTTTAAAATTCAACTCACAGAAGCGGTAAAATTATTTTTTATGCAAATTTTCAAATTCTCATAAGAGGTGGGTAAAAGACGGTAAAAAGTTCAATAAAATTTTTATATATCTAAACTTATTATAAAATGACTCAAATTAATTACAATAAACTTATATAGGTATTATTTATCTATTTTTACCTAAAATAAATTTAAATAAAATAAATAATTATTTAAAAAAAATCTGTTTTAACCAACAATGTAGTGTTTTTCACTATTCATAAAAAATTTAATGTTTTTAGAAAAATAAAAAAATTCACCCTAAGCTAATTTTGATAAAAATGAAGTCCATTTTGAAAAATAAAATTTATTAAATTTCAAAAAGTGGGTATTACTCTTCATAAATGCTAGTTTGATTGGTCATAGTGTGTTAGAATCTCGAAGTTGCGTATAGTGAAAACTATTGCATTATTCAAAGGGAAACAAACTGTGGAAGATTGGGGTGTAACATTCTTCCCGCCTTTAAATAATTTTGTCCTTAGATTTTCTAGAATACTGCCATCCAAAAATATTCATGTGGTTCTTCATCATAAGTTCCTCTTGATCCAACGTTGCCTCTTCCATCTTATGGTTTCTCCATAGAATATTTACTAGACGAGTCGTTCGGTTTCTCAACACTTGTTCTCTGGTATTAAGAATCTTGAGAGGCTCTTCACAATAAGAAAAATCAAGTTCCAGTTCAATTTCCTCATAGGTGAGTACATGAATTTGGTTAGGCATGTATTTTATCAATAGTGATATGTGGAGTACATCGTGAACTTTGGAAATACATGGTGGCATTGCCAAACAGTAAGCTACAACCCCAATTCGTTCTTGAATTTCGAAAGGTCCAACGTACCTAGGACTTAATTTACCCTTATTACAGAATCGTATAACTCCCTTCCATTGAGATAATTTCAAGAAAACAAGATATCTTACCTAAAATTCAAAATATTTCCTTTGGTTATCGGCATAGCTCTTCTGCCTAATTTGAGCAGGTTTGATGTGGGTTTGTATAATCTTCAATTTATCCATTGATTCCTCAACACGTTCTGGGTCTACGAGTTTTCTTTCACCAGCATCATCCCATCAAGTTGGTGTATGACATCTATTTCCATATAATTATTCATATGGTGGCATATAAATACTTGAATAGAAGCTATTGATATAGGAAAATTACAAAAGAGGTAAATATTGATCCCACATACCTTGAAAGTCAAGTGAGAAAGATATCAACATGTTTACTAAGGTTTGAATAGTTCGTTCTGATTCTCCATCATTTTGAGGGTGGTAGGCAGTGCTCAAACGAAGTTCAGTATCAATGTAATTCTGAAGACATTTCCAAAATCTTGATGTAAAATGTGGATCATGATCAGAAACAATCGATAGGGGTACTCCATGAAGTCTTACAACTTCATTAATATATAGTCTTTCTAAATGTTCAAGTGGTAAATCTTCTCTTATAGAAAAATGTGCTAACTTGGTAAGATGATAAACAATGACCCATATTGCATCATTCCTTATATAAGTCTTTGGTATCCCCAGGAAAAATTCCACTTTAATATCATCCCATTTACACTCAGGTATATGAAAAGGTTTCAGGACTCTTCTAAGATGTTGTCTTCCAGCTTTCACCTATTGGAAAACCATACATCTTGACACAAAATCACCAATATCTCTTTTCTTGTTGTCCCACCAAAAATTTTCCTTTAAATCTCTATACATCTTGGTGATCCTAGGATTTATAAAGAAATTGGAGCTATGAGAATCATCCAACAATTCCCTTTTTAGATCAGGTAAATCGGGAACACAAATTATCTTCCCAAATTTCAAAATTCCATCTTCATATATGAATTCACTTAATTTCCCATCATTTACATCTTTAATTTATTTTGAAACTCCTCATCATCAGTTTGCTAAATCTTTATCCTTTCTAGTAAATATAGTTTGGAAACCATTTTAAAAAGTATTGATGTTTCACCTTCCATGGTTATTCCCATATCCATCATTACTAGATCCATGAAATTAGGATCCCTTTGAACTCTAATCTTGTTCAAAAATCCATGGTCCTTTCTACTCAAAGCATATGCAACCTTATTTTCCTTCCCCAGGTGGTAGTGTATAGTGAAACCATAATCCTTGAGTTGTTATAGACATTGTCTTTTCCTCATGTTGAGTTCTTTCTGTGAGAAAATATACTTCACACTTTTGTGATCAGTATAAATCTCACATTTTTCACCATAGTGATAGTGTCTCCATATATTTATAGTAAAGATTACAACTGCTAACTCAATATCATGAGTGGGATAGTTTTTCTCATGAATTTTCAGTTGTCTTGATTCATAGGAAATAACTCTATCATTTTTCAGGAGGACACAACCAAGTCCTTTATTTGAAGCATCACTATAAATAACAAACACATCATTCCCTAATGATAGAGTCAAGATAAGATCATTAAATAATATTCTCTTCAGTTCTTTAAAACATTATTCACACTCTTTTTTAAAAAAGAATTTAACCCCTTTACGTGTGAGCTTGGTTAATGGATTACCCAACCAGACAAAATTCTGGATGAAACATCGATAATAACCGGTTAAACCAAAAAAACGGTGTGCCTTAGTTATACTCATTGGTGCTAGCCATTTTTGGATTTCAATTGTCATTGAAGGATCAACAGAGAATCCATCCTTAGAGACAACATCGCGAAAGAAAAGAAATCTCCAAAAGCCATAATTCACATTTGATAAACTTCCCATATAATTCATTTTTTCTAAGTATTTTCAGAATAATGCTCAAGTGATTTTCCTGATCTTTGTATCTTTTTGAGTATACCAAGATATCATCAATAAATACCACTACAAATTCATCAAGATATTCTTTGAAAAATCTATTCATTAGATCCATGAAGATAGAGGGTTCATTAGTCAATCCCAAAGGCATTATTGTAAACTCATAATGCCCGTACCAGGTTTGAAATGTTGTTTTCATAATGTATTCCTTCTTCACACACAACCGATGATATCGAGATCGAAGGTCAATATTTGAAAAATATTGAGCTCCATTAAGTTGGTTAAATAAATAATCAATGATAGGTAGGGGATAATTGGTCTTTATTTTTATAGAATTGATCTCCCTGTAGTCAATGCACAACATCATAGATCCGTATTTCTTCTTAACAAAAAAGGATAGGGGCTCCCCATAGAGAAACACTAGTGCGAATAAATCACTTGTAACTCAATTCCTCTGGTTGTTTCTTTAGTTCAAAAAATTCCACATTGTCCATTCTATACGGAGTATTTGATATGGTCCTTGACATGGAATTAAATCAATGGATAACTCAATTTCTCATTCTGGAGGATGTCCAGGTAAATCCTCTGGAAACAAATCCACATATTCTTGCACAATAGGTACATCCTCTCTTTGAACATTCTTTTCCTCACCCATAATTATTTCATTCTCATCCTCTGTAATAATTAAATTTATTAGAGATACTGGGGGTGGATCTAGATAAGAATCAGATGGTGACATTTCTGCTCTAAAGATAAGGTACTCATTATAATCATCATGGATTGTAACCTCCTTATTCTTACAATAAATTTTCACACCATGGTCTAAAATCAAATCCATAAAAAAGATTATATAGAATTAAATCATTGGTATGATGATTAGATCAGCAAATAAATATCATTTATATTCCTTAATGGGGACTGATTCAAAAAACATTTTTGCAATGATACTTCGCTTAGGAGTTTGGAATGACAACTCTTTTATTAAATCAAATTGTAAATATCTAATTTTCTTAGAAAACCAGGAAGATATGAAACAATGAAATGATCCAACATTAAATAAAGCATTGGATAAACTTGAGGAAACCATTAAATTACCTACTACCACTTCTTTCAGAGTATAACCTCACCAGTAGTGATTTCAAAAGCTTGGCCTTGATCTCTTGGCCTTTTCTAAGGTATGTTTCCCTCACGATTAGGACATTCATTTGTATAATGTCCCATATCCTTGTAATTTTAACATTGAACATTGGTAGAATTTTTCTTCCCCTTACAATCAATAGAAAGATGGCATTTCGGTCCACATTTGTAGCATACACCTTATCTTTATAGATAGGCATCAGGGTTCTTTCTTCCACAATTTTCACAGGGTGGAAATTCAACTCTTCCCTTCATCCCTTATTCCTTATTCCCTTTCCTAGAGTGGTCATCAGATCTCTTCATCTCTTTCATTGCTTTAAAGTTGTAATACTTAGAGACATCCTTTTCTGTCTTAATAGCACATGAGACAATATCAAAATATTAGGAGAAGGATTGTGAGGCTAATGCTCGATAGGGAAATGGTTTTAACCCATCAAATAAATGATCTGTCTTACTTCTTGGGTTGTGTATATAATGTGAAACATACCTTGCTAACCATATAAAGCTAGCTTCATACTTCGCGACATTCTCATCCTCCTTTTGTATCAGACTCAAAAATTACCTTTCCAGATCTACTCGATGGTCACGTGGAAAGTATTTTTCTAAGAAAATCTCTTTAAAATCCCTTCATTCCATACACGATACATATTCATCCTACTTTGTGTTTTGAATTATTTACCACCATTGATCTGAATCTCTGGTGAGGTGATAGACTACCATGACATCTTTTTCCCTTTAACTACTTCACAAAGCATGAAATATTATCTCTAAGGAACATATCCATTTTTCATCTACAAATGGATTTGTAGACCCATTGAATGTTTTTGGTTGTTGCCTCATGAAGTGATCTAACATCGATCCTCTGCATTTTGGATCAGGGTGCTTTATACGGGTAATGCTATTATTCATATCTTGTGTGAGTTGTCCCAGTATGGTGATAAGATGATCAGCACTAGCTGTATCACCATCTCCGCTATAATTATATTGAGTAGGAGGGAAATACCTATATGTATTATGTGCATTGATATTATTTCCATTCCTTCCACTAAGTTCCATTTCTAAACAATGGCATACAGTAGATTAGTTTAAGAACCGAAATATATAATTCCGAACTTTTAAAACACTTAACATAAATTGAAATGTTTATGGATATAATTCATAATCATAAAAATGTTTTCATTAAAGTGGTATATACTCATAAATCCTTCATAATGGTTTGTAACGATAATGATAAATATCCTAAGCATATCCCCCGAGAGTGTCGTAACGAAGAGTGCAGCAAGGCCCATTGTTATGCACCATTTTTCATTCGATTCTAGCTCAAAGTGGTATTTTTGGGTTTTACGCCTAGGTACATTGGTGCCAGAGCAACATCTACCTGATCATATCTAGACAGGGATGTATTTCTCAGAAAAATACTTTTTTTTACTATTCCTAAATTCTAAGATGTTCTTCTATACTAATCCTCAAATTTTATCTTAGGGTAATGTTCTATAATCAGAGTTTTTCTAAATATAGTTTCCAATGTTTTTACTAAACTTCCTCTGATACCAACTATAACACCACGACCCCAGTTACCCAGATATAGTGCTTTATTACATAACATTGGAATGATACAAGGAATCATGTCCTGAAAGGCTGATCATTTTACTATTATTGGAAACAAGATACATACATAAGTTCAACATTACAAATTGAAAATAAATACAGCACTAATTTATTCCATTAGAAACATCCAAGACTCATAGATTATTCCTGTAAGTCACTCATAACTAATGTCTTCATATCCAGGGAAAATGAAACATAAGAATGGGGTGAGCTCAAACGCTCAGTAGGGGTAAGAAATATAGCGGAAGATAACATAAAAACTAGGAATGATAAATAATTCAAAACACATGACTTTACAAATAATTAACATGAACAAATTATGGTAGGAATATGAGATGAGTAAATAATTCCATAATAAAACATAGTCATGGGTATTATACTATCCGAATAACCATAGTAACCATCATTATTATTTTCATAAGGAGGGAATGTATAATGCCAGACATTCTGAAACATTTTGTTAAGGGCTCGACCAAGACATCTAAAAATGATTAAGGCCTCGACCAAAACCATATATCAAATTGGAAAAGGCCTCATTCAATACCTCGTCTAATTGTATCATGAGACATACCGATGCACCAAGGAGCTATAGTGGGCTCCACCCATCACATACAAAATCCAATACATTCCTCATATGAATAGGTTGAAACATAACATAAACATTCGTATTAAAACTAGCATAAGAAATGTAAATACTTTATCCATAAACCATGAATGGTATAGAAATAACACATCCAAAATCAGAAGAATAAAAAAACCTTCCACATAATATGGAAGATTTGTATCATAATAAATCGACTTTGAACATGTTTAAAATCAATCAAAGGATGTTGAGAGAGATGAAATGAAAACTGTTTGTAAGAAATATATCTTTCTATTTTGAAACCATTTAGGAGTCACAATATTATAAAAGAAAACTTTTATTTTTAAAATATTTATATAAACTTATAAGTGAAGCTTCAATGATTTTATAATGGCATAAAATAGCTTCACCTGCCGTATAAGTTAAAAAACATTCTTACCTTAATTTTTTCGAAAAGGTAATAAAGTACCTTATTGGAAAAATGATGAAAAGATTCCTTTCAAATCATATAAGGTTAAATAAGGGTATAAATGACTTTAAACCATAGTCAATTAAATAGAAATTTTTTTGAAATACATTTTTAAGAAAACGTGGATGTCGGTGAAAAAGGGGTCCTAGTAGATACTTACGTAAAAACAACCTCGAATAATAAAGAGATTGTGAAATTAACCATTACCTTGTCATTTTACTTAGTAAATGGTATGTTAACCTATTGTATAATGGTTAATTTTTTTTATCAAATTATAAAAGAACTATATACATAAATATGATATCATATATGATCCTCTAATATTGATTTGTTAATAATATTTCAGTAGTATCATTATTTCAGGTGTTAACTGATTCATTTTTTCATTATATGATTGGTTACGTAAGCCATTTTTATTATGGATAGAATGTATTTGACTCATATACATAATGATATTGTTTTCATAAATATTATTTTTAATCATAAAATGAAAATTCTTCTTGAATGATTATGATGGGGAAATGAGTCTCATCACGTTTGTGGAGATGGTAATCCATACGTATGCATGAGCAAAAATATCATTATATTGATGGTGAGATCATACGTAATTGGATGGTATATCATATATAAATAATATTTAACATGTTATATTTATTATTTACATTATTTATACTATTAATTATACCCATCCAAATAATGAAGTGTTTGAATAACAAACTACACCACGACGTGGAGATGTTAAGCCGTACGTACGCACGTATGGTGACTTTTTCATTCATATGATGGATAGAATAATTAATATGGTTGTAAGATTTTAATAATAACATCATAGTATATAGAAGATATTATATTTGTTATTATATAATATAAACAACAAAGAAAGAGGAAGTGGAAGAAGAAAATAACTTGAAAGAGGTGATGAAATATTTAGCTCGACAACAGGTTCTTCCTTTTTGATTTGATCAAAATGACTCCATAGGTTGGATTTATGACGAAAGTTAGGCCTCTAGGATGAAGGGAGGAATGTTGGGAGGATAATTTGGTAGAGTTTGGACAAGAAAAATGGCTTTGAATGTGTGAAATTAATAGAAGGTGAAGTGATCTTTTATAAGAGAGGTGAGGGTCACTTTAGGAAAATCTTGAAATATTATTTTATAAAATAATCATTTTCGGTTTATAATGGATCCAAAATGATTTATTTAAAGGATAAGGTGGGTATGGGTCGCAAAAATTTCAAAAAACAGGTTTTAGACAGGTTTGGTGCACCACATTATCCTTATGTTTTATATTTAATTCTTAGTTAAATAGTTTGACATTTACCATGCCTCTTTTTATTTTTATTTATATGGTTTATAAACTAAATATAAACTACCATGAAAACCCCAAGTGGTTCATTATTAATATATATATCCTTATATATGTCCTCTAGAGGAACCATATATTTTCATGAATATTATATCAATTAATAATATAGTATTTGTTTTAAAAACACAATTATGTCAATTTTGACACTATTTAGTATTTGTTTTTTTGAAAGCCATTAAAACATTAGAACTTCAAATAAAATTTATTAAACCAACCATATCATGTCACATTAACATATAAAATTAATTTAATTCATCATAAGTCTCAGTTTACATTTATTTGGATATTTATAATATCAATTATTTTAATATTACTTTAATAAAGAAATTACTGCATTATCATTGTGTCATAAATAAATTTAATTATTTAATATCACATAATTATAAATAAAATAAAATTATGCATGAAGTCATTTGAGCTTTATAAATAATATTTATACTCGAATTTATTTTGTGTGTAACCCTATTTTAAAAATGGTTTAGTTATTAAACATTGAATTTTACTCTTTTAACTCTTCTTTAAATAAGATAATAATAAATTTCTTAATCTAATTTTAGTAGACCAAATAGTTTCATATTTTATTCCTATGGTATCTTTAGGTCAGATTACACTTATCCAATAGAATTGGGACATGCGTTAGGGTAATTAAGATATAATTTTTACCCTTAATTACCCTATTTACTTTTAACCGTGGTAAATAAAAGCCAAAAGTTACTATTCACCAAAAATTATATTCATATTATTGAACAAAATTTTACTTACTGATATTAACCGTGTCTCTCATATTTTTGAAATTCAACTCACGGAAGCATTAAAATTATGTTTTATGCAAATTTGCAAATGCTCCTAAGAGGTGGGTAAAAGGCGATAAAAAGTTCAATAAAAATTTTATATATCTAAACATATTGTAAAATGAATCCAATGAATTACACTAAAATTATATAGGTATTATGTATCTATTTTAAACTAAAATAAATTTAAATAAAATAAATAATTATTTAAATAAAAAATCTGTTTTAAGCAATAATGCAGTGTTTTTCACTATTCATCAAAAATTGAATATTTTCAGAAAAATACCAAACAATCTACCTAGGATAATTTCAATAAAAATGAAGTAAATTTTGAAAAATAAAATTTATAAAATTTCAAAAAGTGGTTATTACTATTCATAAAGGATAGTTTGATTGGTCGCGATGTGTTAGAATCTCGAAGTTATGTACAATAAAAGCTATTTCATTATTCAAAGGGAAATTTATCGTGGAAGACTGGGGTGTTACAATCCCCCCACATGTGAAAGAATTATCATAGAAGTTATCTATATGAATAAATAATTAAAAAAAGTGATAATAGTAGAGGAGAAAATAATATTATCTGAATAAATTGTCTCATACATAAAATTAGAGTATAGGAATGAAAGAGAGTGTAAATAAATAAATTAAAATATTAATGATGAAAAAAATCCCAAAATAATACCCAAAAGAATAACACTATAGGCTCAACAGATCCTTTATTTATAGACAATTAAACATTATAATATGAATGAAGATGTCGTTTCATGATCTATGATAGTGATATAAAATATTCCACTTGTATTTCCTCAATCAAACATATTTTTATGTGACACATATCTTAATTATGTGATAGATATATATTCACATTCAAAATTCATATCCTCAATAGAATTAAGGAATGAGATATTAACAGATTTTTTAGATCTCTCCTATATCTATGCAATAAAATTTTCATTACCCAATGCAACATTGCTATTGTTCAATGTACTAAACTATTTAATACCATAGAAAATTTCTATAGATATTTCATGATCACCAACAACTGTAATTTAATCTCATGTATGTATCTTAAAAGAATTATTCTTATACTAACATCTTAGTGTGAATCTAAAATTTCCATCACGACATGTAAATTTATATACAATAAATGAATACAATGTATAATATATTTATAGGAATTCCTTGAATATCCTTATGTTTTTCCATGAAACATCTTTTGTATGGTTCTATATGGGGGAGTCAACTAAATTTCTTGATTCTAATGTCATGGTGTGACTCTATGCTTCAAAAAAATATTTTGAAATTTAAAATGAATCTGATCTACTTAGGGAACCACAAAAAACTGATTAAGGTTATTTTTAAAGACTACATTAAACTCATCAAGGTAATACATAAATAATCTATCCATGAAATCCATAATTATTTTTGGGGAATTAATAATAAAAAATATCATCACTATATATTTTTAGTCTCCACATATTTTATGGAAGTCTGTCTTGGCTATATCACCCTTCTTTACCCTCAATTTATGATATCCATAATGAAGGTAAATCTTGGGAAAAAATTTAGGAGAAAATTGTGGATCAAAAAAATTCATCAATATGTGGTAGAGGCTAATTATTCAGGATAATGATCTTGTTATGTTATTGGAAATCAATTCATCATCCCATTGATCCATATTTGTTCTTAAAAAAAATAAAAGGTGCAACCTAAGGTAAAACACATGGAAAAATATATTCCTTTTCATGACTCTCTTGGAGTTTCTTCTTTAGTTCCTATAACTCAATCAGGCCCATTCTATAGAGTCATTGGAATAGTCATATCCCTAGTTATGAGTTCTATTGATAACTAAACCTCATGATCATTGGGATGACTCGGAATCTACTCTAGAAATACATCTACAAACTCTAACATGATAGGAATATAAATGATATTGAGTTTCTCCCAAAATATATGAGATAAATACCCCCTTTGAGTAGGAATCAATACCTATACAATAGATGTAATTTATATCAAATGTTCATACTTACCATCACCCTAATAGATGTTCTTAGGTAGTTTGGAATATCAAAAATGACTTACCTTCCTTAGAAATTGATGTGGGATTGATGTATAGAAATACAATTCATACATTAGATAACATAAACTTTAACAATATGGATAATAATGATATTTAAGTGATACACATTCCCACAAAAGTTTTCTAGAGAAGAATCATAAACATGAGGTTTTATCAAAATACCATTAGGGGGTTTCATTGTTAATTTAATATCTAATAATTGAGGACAAAAATTAGCATGCTTAGGGACATTTCTTGATATAATGTAATTCAAACGACTATGATCAAATAGTGTACTTAAATATTTGAGCATCCCTATTACCACCTAAATTTCATTGTTCCATATTCAACCGTTCACTAAAATAGAACTCATAAGAATAACTATCCCTTATTATTAAGAAGAGTGTTTATCTTGAAAAATAATCCATATGATATCTAAATTATGACACCTTATTTTAAATATATGAACATTATGTATAACCAATGTCATTTATGGTCATTATCGATTCAAATCCTTTATGATGGTTCATAATGATTTTGTGAATTGAAAAAATATATCCCCTAAGAGTGTTAGACACAATTTTTATTAAGGCCCATTTTCATGCACGAGGTGACTATTGAGTCAATTCCCAATGGGGCCATTTTAGAGTTATTACCATAGTTACAATTTTTTCAATGTCCCAAAATCTTTTGGTATCAATATAGGGATTTAATTTATTATAAACCACTCACTCCATAATTCACTAAAATTTTAGGAAGTTTTCCTATACTTTGACTTATCCCAAATTTTCTCCCTAATGTTTTCTCATACATGTTTCCAAATGTTTAATTAACCCTAATATGATGCCAAATATAGAAGATCAAGATTATAATACATTAATATGAAATATTATTAGATTAATGTTTGATAGAGCACAAAAATACATTCTAGAGAACTGTAATGGTTTATTTTCATTGGAGACTAAGTACAAAATATTCTTATTTTATAAAAGATCTTTAAAATACCCCCACAATGATCTCACAATTTAGTACACTTTATTGAAATTTCCTACATAAAACCTTCCCTTATAACCTATGGAAAGGAAACTTAAGAAAGTGAGAAATCATATGGATATTAAGGGTAATCATGGGTGATATAAGTGAAAATTTAATTATTATATGAGCAGAATAGTATGAGAACATGATCTTAGTATTTTAAAATGGTATCCTATATATCATAGATCATAATGATAAATCATGGAATAAATATTGGATGTTCATAAGACATGAAATTTAATGAAAATACCTGAACATAATCCATGAGAACATAACAAATACATAATAATGCAAAAAAACAAAATCATTTTACATTGTAAACATGTATAAATAGAAATATGTTCACTAAATGAGTTAAAAACATTAAGTCATTTTATCTCATAAACCTATGGACATGAAACTACATCCATGTATAACCTTATGGACATGAAGCCATATATAAACATAAACTAATGGATATGAAACCATGGCTTCACATAACCTTATGAAAATGAAACTAGGTCCACACATACCCTTATAGACATGAAACCAAGTACACACATAACATAATTAACACATGAGTTATCCATATTTACCCAAGACATTAGAGGTATATTTAATTCCATGCCCACCAATAACACCATGATAACCATAAATATATATTTCAAATACTCACTATACATTCAGTATATCATCATATTATAACCTATATAATGAAATAAGATTTCAAAAATATTTCATCAATCCATATTAGCATAACTCAAGGAAAATAAATGTGTTTAATAAAAAACTCATCAAAATTATTATAAACCATCCATATGAATAAAATGGATCATACCATTGGATCATATATCCAATAAAAAATTAGAAACACCAATTTTTTTCATTGATGAATTGAAATTCAATAAAAACGATATTAAAAAATTCTTGAGGAAAATATCCTTTCCATTTTAAATTATATCTTTAATCTCAAAAAAAAATATTTTTAAAAAAATATTTTAAAATAACCTTACAACAATTCAAAGGATTCATTAAAACATTCAGTGATCATGATAGTGATAAATACCATTCATGTTCTAAACGTTAAAACAATACTTCCTTTCACATTTTTGATTAAAATTCAAAAGTACCACATTTTGGAAGGCGTCAAGAAGACCAATTTTAAATAATTATGTAAAAAATTGGTTCCAATGACTTTTAAAAATAATATTATAATAAGAAATAAAAATTGGAAACAATTTTAGAAAATATACACATGGAAGAGAAAATATTTCTAACCGAAGAGGGAAATAAAGTATATTTTCATTAATAATATTATTTTGGTATCATTAGTTCTTAAAGAGAGGAAAATGAAAGGAAATTATTTCTTCTAAAAAACTAACTAGAGTATAGTAAAATTACTGATTTTATTTAGAGTAAGATAAATATATTTATTCGTTGGACGTAAAATCATAAAAAATCCTAATAAACAATGTTATTGTAACATAAAACCCTTACAACTTTGTTAACTTTTGAGTCATAGTAAATATAAAATAAATAACCATATATGGATATTGAAATTAAAACAAATTTAAAAATAACCATCTTATTATAAATTCATTTTTAGTATATACAACACACAAAAGTATGGAGTGGTTAACATAGCATGCGCCTCATATAGAAAAAAGTGAAACAGAAATCCCTTACCTCAGGTCCGACATGATTCATATATGTTAAACCCTCCTATATAATAAATATGTATTTATTATAAAAATATTAAAAAACCATATACATATAAAACATACCATATATGATTACTTATAACCATTTATCTCATGATTGTTACATATTTGTTTATTAAAATCAATGTTCTTGGTGATAAATTTTTCTTTTTTTATATATGTTTTCGGTTGGTATATTTTATCATTATACTTTTATTATGGTTTCATCATCTCAATAGTTTTAATAACAAAATAAATATCATATAAATTCATTATATTTTTATTTATAATAATCCATAAAAGTAGAGATAGAAAATATAATTACAACATTCATGGAGACACTACTACAAAACCATCATTTAACAGCGATGGTATTTATCCATGCTAGAAAAAATGATGATAAATGGAATATTTATCAGCGTTATGAAACATTCTCATAATTTTATCCTTTGATCAGTGCTAATAAAGGAATCCTTTTCTAATGCATTATTTTTATCATTAATAAAGTGTAACCTTTATCAGTGCTTTATTTTTTATCACTGATAAAGGATACCATTTATGAGTGCTTTAATTTTAACGTTGATAAATATTTACACCATTAGTAATTTTTAGTCCTTATAAAGGTCTGAATAAATAAAATGAAATAATTAAAAAAATCAAAATCAAAATTTATTCTATTAAAAAACTGTTAAAAATTTTATTAACAAAATAATTATTGATAAAAACGAATGAATTGATTATACATTATTAAATATTAAAAAATTTATTAATTAGATAATTATGATAATTAATGTGATTAAATTGTATATATTAAATATATAAATTTATATGAGTGTTTATAAATACGATTTACATGTCAAAAAATATTTATGTGTTTTAAATTAAATATTCATATATTTATTGAATAATGGTTTATAATTAAAAATAAATTTAAATTAAAAATACTGACTAATTTCATTGTACTCAGAAAATAATTGATTACCGTTTGATTTTTTAATTTAATATATATCAAATCTGTGTTATATTGATGTTACATATATGTAATTTATTCATTTTGATATACAATTCACATATATAAAACTTATCCAATTTATCAATATTATTAAAGTGTAATTACTCTTAATTTATTTAATTTCACTCATTTTTTACATATATGCATGCACTTAAAATTAGATATTATATAACAATGTCAAAAATATATGTTTTAAAAAATATTTATAAATAAATGTATTTATATATGTAAATTTACTATATTTATTGAACAATATATTTATAAATATAAATAATTAAATATTTTTTAAAATAATATTTATAAAATTATAATTATATATATTAAAATAACTATTAAATTTAAAATTAATTTACATAAATATTTAATATATTTAATTAAATATTTAATTTATTTAATATATTTATTTTTATATATATTTATGAAATATATATGTATGATTATATAAATATCTATAATGATATAAATATTTTTTTCTTAAAATATGTCTATAATTATAAATAAATAATTATAAAATTATAATAAATATATTTTAAAAGGAATATATTTACTATAATTATATTTATATATATTTATTAAGTATATATAAATATTTAAAGTTTTTATTTATAATAATAATTATAAATACATTAACAGCAGATAAGTAATAAGATCTGCTAAAAGCATATTTATAAGGGCGTTTTCACTTGGATAAAGATAGGGCTTTATCAACACTTAGAAAAGAACCAAAAAAATAAAAAATTATCAGCGCTATAAGTTTAATGCGGATAAGGATTGGTTTTATCAACATTGTTTTACCGATGATAAAGACCTACCATTCCGAGTGATAAAAAGAATTGATAAAGAGTTTTTATCAGAACCTAAGTAGCAAGCACTGATAAAAGTGTCCCGAACTAATTAAAAACCCTACCCATTTTCAAACCTGTCATGACATCATAAGATTTCTGTGGAAGACACCCACTTATGGCGTTCCTCCTTGGTAAATCAAAGCTCGGATCACAACACTCGATTGCCTCTATTTTATCAAACATCTCTTTTGGCATCCGTTGTTCAATTATAGTTAGGGTTTCTGAAGAGGGTCTTGGATTTTCTTCAACCTAGCGAGGTAGCCCTTTTGATTTTCTAGGTGTATTTTTGGAGATTTCATTTATTCATCGATGATGTCTTTATTTGTGGTCTCATGATTTTATACTAGCGTGGTAGGCCTTTTGATTTTTTCACTTTCCAATTTTGATTCAACTCTTGATCGCTAGGGGGAGATTATTGTTTCCGGACATGATGGTGACACGTGGAGTCACATAGAGTTTATTTTGTGGTTTTATTTTGTTTAAATTTCCTAAATTTATCACCAAAAGTTATAAATATCCCATGAATTCTATGAGTCCTCTAGAAAAAACTTCTCCCACATACATGGATTGGGAAATAAAATCTCATGAATATCATGAGTTTCCTATAGACTAAAGAAAATATCAATTCAAAAATCATTAGAATTTAAAAATTATTCAATATTAATTTAGAAAATTATTATCATCTTTCATCTCTTAAACCTATAAATATTATGTCATCCACACTTATAAACACATTCAATATATCCATAAAATTATTTTTTATGTAATGATTATGATCAATTCAACTTTTTTTAAATGAATGTTTCTTTAATAATCGATCTACCCTTCAACACAAAGCTCTTAGTTATTGTTTCAATTCATTCATCACCTTTGTAAATTTACAAAAAATATTCTCATATTAAAGAATTAGAAAATTATCTATTTGATTGAAGTAATTCCTATTCATTTAATCCATTAGTAAATTCTAATATTACATAAAGTTAGAGTAACTTGGAATTCCATTGGATGGGCCAGTGTGGTGATATGAAATCCCAATAATCTTGAGATGTTTTTATATATTGATATACCATTAATTATAAATATAACAATTCCATAGGTTGTTACAACACTTATTCCAATACATTTTTATATCTTCTAGTTGATTGAATCAGAAATTAGTATTGTTTTTTATCATATTTTAGTTTCTTATTTCTCCATAATATCCTATATTATATTTTCACTTGTTTAAGGGATTTAAAAAATATTGTTATGTGGATTAATTCTTTTCTTAAATTCAATTACCCATTTTCTTCAACATACTAAAATTCATTGAAGCAATCTATTTTTGAGTTTTCCATAACATAATTTTCTATAACTTTCACTTTTGATAATGAAAATATTATGTATATTTATTTATTTTTCGTATAAAATTAATCTTATATGATCCCAATATGATTGTTAGGAATTGAAAATGTTTACATGCAATTACTTTGATAAAAAAAATATAAAAATGTAGTTAAAGAGTTCATGAAGCTTGCTAAGGATAATATAAATGACCCTTCTAAAATTCAATGTCAGTGTTTACATTGTTGTTATTCAATAAAAATTAGTCCGGAATATTTGGAAGAATATTGATGTCTATTGGGATCCATTGATCAATGGATCCTAAACGAGGATTGGTTGTGCATCAGTCATAAAGATAATAAAAAACTATCTATTCTCTGTGCACTTCACTACTATTAGTTAACTACCTCTTAATATAGTATCTACCCTAAAACTACTACCTGACATCCCTATGATGCTCTCATCCCACACAAAGAGAGTGAAAAATTATATGATTATTCAACATACAGATGGTGGTGAGCATGTATGGGATGAGATCATCATGGGAGTTCTAGGTAAGAAGTTCATTTAAGATTCTATGATAATAGGTAGTTAAACAATTGTAGTGAAGTGCATTAAGAGTACACAGTTTTGTTATTATCATTGTGAGTGATGGAAAAACAATCCTTGTTTTGGATCCATTGATTATTCGATCCAAATAGGCATCAATATCATTAATTTTCTCATCATTTCCTAACATCCATATAGTCTTCTAAACTATAATGATGTGAATGAAGAATCCTTAGTTTTTTATTAGCTTATATCTGGACCAAAGAAACCCTTTGGAATTATGTAAACATAATGTTACGACATACTTTATATACTTTTCTAAAAAATTATATAACGAATCATTGATATAATTTTCATTATTATTTGTAGATTTTATTTATTTTAGAAGAATTTGTTCCATGTGTTGTGCCTTTACAATAAAATAAATGATTCTATCTCTACTCAATCACATAGATAATATTGAAGTTTGCACAGTAAAAATAATTTTCCATATAATTAATGTATTATGTCATATATATGTTTAAATTATTACTTTTTAGTATTAATCACATAATAATTACTTCTTATAAAGGTAAATTATTTTGTCCGAGTTGGGGTGCCCTGTCCAATATTTATGCTTCTTCTCTCTCAAAACCTTTTAAACCCTATAGTGTTTCATTTATCAATTTCATTCATGATTTATACAAAACCTTTATAGGAATAGAAATAGCACTGACTTTTCCCAATAATAGAGGTAATCTTGATGTTTTTACAGTGAAATCATTGTACATAAAATTAATATATTGTTTCATATTTAGGTTTAATTTATACCATTTTAGTTTTAATCACATAATGACTGTTTTATTATACTATTGGATTATTTTGATAAATATGGGGTTCTATGTCCAACATTTATTCTACTTATCCCTCAAAACCTTTTTACCCCTACAGTGTTTCATTTATCACTTTCTTTCATGTTCTCTCCATTTCTTTTGCTGGAAAAGAAATGACACTACCTCCTCTCAATCACAGAGGTAATCTTGATGTTTTTATTTTAAAATCATTATGCATTAAATTAATTTATTATTTCTTATTTATGTTTTTTTATTTGTTTTTAGTATTACTCACATAATAATTTATTTCTTATACAGGTGGATTATTTTGTTTGTGTTTGGTTGCTCTATCCAACTTTCATGCTTATTTCCCCTCAAAACCATTTCACACCTACAACACTGCATTTATCATTTTTTATGTTCTCTCCACTGCCTTTGTAGTAAGATAAATGACTCTACATCTACTATTTTAAAGAGGTAATCAAGATGTTTTCATAGTGAAATCATTGTCCATTGAATTTATAAATTTTATAATATTTATATTTCATTTAATGATTTTTGTTTTTACTAACATTAAAATTATTTTCTTATACAGGTGAATTATTTTATTTCAGTTGGGGCTCTATTCCCAAAATTCACGCTTTTTCTCCCTCAAAACATTTTCACACTAATAGTGTTTCATTTATCACTTTATTTCATGTTCTCTCTACTCCCTTTGTAGGAAGATAAAAAAAATGCACCTCTACTAAATTACAGATCTAATCATGATGTTTAAAAAATAAAACTTATGTCCATAGATTTAGTGTATTGTTTCATATTTTATTTAATTTGTTTCTTTTTAGTATTACATACATAATAATTATTTTCTTATACATGTGGATTCTTTTTTTGAGTTGATGTGGTTTGTTTTAAGCTTCTCATTCATTATTTGTAGTTCGATAAATAAACTCAATAGAAATCATGGTTACATTGATAGTTATGATTGTTTTGGGACTTTGGGAAGTGTAGGAATCAAACTCACGTCAATCGAATACACGATGTGATTATAGTGACTCCAAGTTCTTCTACATATTTTAAATTGACAATATTTTTTGTAAAAATGACAATTGACTCAATGTGTCTGTTATCGGTTTAAATTTTTAATTTGACTTAAAAAACCCCTCACTGAAAACTAAGAAATCGTGCTCATATTTTCTTGATAATTTAAGAAATTGATTCATAAAATTCCCTTTATCATCGCTTCTATAAGTGCTAATAAAATGTGGCCATTATGAGTGCTAAAAAAGTGTTGATAAATATTACCTTTATTAGTGCTTTTTTGGCACCGATAAAGGCTGAATTTATCATAATTTTTCATATATGATAAAAGACCATGGATTTTAACATCTCTCATGTATTCAGCACATTATATCACTGATAAATTCCATTTCTAGGGTTGTTAAAGGCCGGTTTTGTATTGGTGAGATGGTCGGCTATAAGTATGCATGAATGATGAACCCATTTTTTTATAGATTGGAAGAAGGAAAGGTAAATTAAAATACACCTTTACATAATAAAATTTGAATAATATAAATCATATATATTAATTAAAAATATAATTTTTACCATTCATATCAACATATATTAAAAAAAATATATCACATCGATCCCCGGAGGCAATAGTCCACACATACGAATGAGTGATTTTATAATTTTCAACAGAGTAGATGGAAATAATGTATATTTGATATTATAATAACATAAGATTAATTTTGTCATAAATATCCTATATATTTTAATGTTAAATCTTTATATTAAATTGAGAGAAAAGGTTATCGAAAATGAATTACATCGGTTTATGAGGTAGGAGTCCACCGTACACATGATTGACGGTTGCATTCCCTATTTGATGGAATATGATAAGTATATATGTTATGAAATTACGATAATAACATTAAGATATATACTAGATAATTATATTATTATAACATCATATTTTAATAATATTTTATGGTGCTGGTATAATGAATAAAATTAAAATATTTGGTTAAGAACGACACCTCTTCTCCAGAAAACCTCTTTAAGATTTCACCAAAAGACTTCATGGAAGGGTTAACTAATTAGTATATAGTCTATAGGTAATGGAGAAGGAATTAAATAATATATCTTGGTAGTTATCTTTCCTGATAAAGGAATCACTAAAAGTATATTTATGAGGATAGGGCGATCCCTTTTATATGTATGGGAAAAGATGCACATGTAATTTTTGAAAAAAAAAGGTATACCCAAAATTTTCACCCCTTAAAACGATTCAAAATGACCCATATTCAAACCTTAGCTATTATAAGTTCAAAAAATGACAATAATTGAGGAATTGGATATGTTTCTAGTTCATTTTAAATGTTATATATTTAGAATATACCTTGGTAATTCCATTTTCCTCTCAACAATATTAAATAGTTTGTTAGTGTTTTTAACATAAATTTTGGGAAAAATTCTAGTTAGCCATATTATACAATATTAATAACGGTGGCTAAAAAAATTAATTTGTTTTACTAAATTATATTCATATTATCCACAAAATATAACTTAATATTACACCAACATGGATAATGAAAAATCTTGTTTCCTATTAAAAAGTTTTCAAACGTATAAATTGTTTTAACATAAAAATTAAATATGAGATTGATTAAAATGACATAAAATGGATTAATAATACTATTATTGAACTAAATTTCCATTTAATTAATTTTAAAAAAATAGTTAACATTGAAATTATTTAACCAAAATGTTGATTTGAATAAAAAATGGATTTAGCAATATTGATCATAAACATCTTTTCATAAAATTATAAAAAATTCATGCTAATATATTTTTGACATGTTGATTCAAAAAATAAATTTAATTTATAAGATTAAATTTTTTAAAATTGGGAATAATTTATTCTCAATATTTTTTTTCCAAAAAACATTAATAATTTTTTTTAAAAAATGCATTTTTGAAGAATTTAATACATTACAAAAAATTTATCCCTTATTTGTCACTATAATTTATTTGTAAAAAAATTTAATTATATTTCAAAAAGTGATTATTTGTATTCATACATCCAAATTTAATGGAAATGTTATGACAACCATGTTTATATAATAACACTAATAGGGTTACACAGTTTTTCAAAGCATGGTATTGCTTTTAACAGAAGTAATCAAGGAAATTAAATATATTTTTAAAAATATTTAATAAAATCATAGGGTGTTACATTGTACACCCTTTAAAATTAATGTCTCTAAAAAATTTTCACTTCAATATAAATAATTGATAATTCATTTTCTTCATCACATCCTTCAGTACTCATGTAGCTTCCTTAAATTGGTGGGTATTCTATAAAACTTTGACCATGTGAGTGGTCCTGTTTTGTAGAAATGTATCAATATGATCTAAAATCTGCATCATCTATTACTCATTAGATATATTTTAATCCAATGTTATTATCTCATAGTTTATAACATGTGAAGGATCAGGTATGTAACTTCGCATAAGAGATATGTAGAATACACTGATAATGTGAGAGAGGCTTGGTGGGAGCACAAAGGGATAAGCTACCACCCTTAATCTATCAATAATATCAAAAGGTATAATATACCTAGATCTAATCCATCCATTATTTATGAATCACATAAGCTTATTTTATGAAGATATTTGTAGAAAGATATTCTCATTAACTTCAAATTTCTCATCATGGTTATGATGATAAATATATCTTTCCTCTTATCTAAGAGCAGAATTGTTGTGATGTCAAATGTATCTAACATTCTCTACCATAAAATCATCAATATTAGGTCCCGATATAATTATTTCTCTGACTTCATCCTAATATTTTGGATTTATACACTTCTTTCTATAATAGGCTTCATAATTATCCATATAAATTCTTGAGTGAATTTATTTTTTTTAAGAAAAATGAACTAGTGGAAGGTGTTAATACCAAACACCATTGAAATCCACCAAAAAAGATAGTAACATAACCTATAGTGTTTGAATTATTATCTTAGAATACACATCTATATGATGATTATAATCTCTTAGGAAACATTACTCTGTATCTAAATTCCATTGAAGAATTCTACAAAAAATAGATGTAAACCTTGATCCGAACCATAAGAAATATAATGTAGTACTCCATGGAATATAATGTTTCACTAATTTTTATTCTATAAATCTGACAAAGAGAGAAAGATTCTCTAATAATGATTAATTTTTTTTGACACTGTATGGTGATCAACTAAAACCCATATAGCATTGTTCCCTTTAGATGTTCCAGGGAGTCTGATGAAAAAATCCATGTTGATGTTTTACTATTTCTATTATAGTATGTGTAATGATTGTAACATCACCTTATTGTTTTCTATTATCCTTAACAATTAAACATACTAAGAACCGAGATATAAACTTTTCATTATTTATCTTCATGTCAACTCCCTAGAAATAATCCTTCAAATATAAATTCATATGTGTACTTCTAAGATGAATAGAGAATGAAGAACTATCTGATTCCTCTAAAATATCCTTATTTAAATTTTTTATTTATGAAAAAAATATGGTTTATAGACCTTAAAATTTAATAACAACCAGGGTTAATCTTTGTAAAATTTATGACCTTCTTTTTTAGATTGACACCTTCCTTATAAAATTCTTTAATATTCACTTAGATAGATGGTTGAACACTTATTTGAGAATGATAATATTTTTTACATTCCGTCATTATTTATAGGTCCAACATTTTTAAATAAATGAATATTGGATATTTATTATTCCTTATCAAAGATAATTTAGCATGATCATTTTGACACAAAGAATTATCCACCTTTTTTGCTTTCTTAGGGTGGTAATGCATTGAGAATTCATAATAATTAATCAGTTCAAAACATCTTCTCTAGAGAATATTCATCATTTTCTATGTGAATATATAAATTTTTTTATAATTTGTATATATATCACACATTTCTCTATAAATTAAATTCTTTTATATCTTAAATATAAAAAATTCAATTTCTAACTGCAATTCATGTGTTGGGTGACATTTTTCATTAGGCTTCAATTGTCATGATGCATAATCTCCCTTAATATCATTCTACATGAGGATTTACCCTAGTATCTTTTTATATGCATCACTACAGAATAAAAACCCGTCTCTACCTCAGGGTTATATAAGCACAGGTGATGGGACTAATATTCTCTTAACTTCGATGATATCTTCCTCACATTCATCAATCCAAAAGAGTATGGCTCCCTTCCTAGTTATCAAGTTGAGTCGATTAGATATACATTAGATATTCTTCATAAATGGTCAATAATATCTATACAAACCCCGAAAACATTATATCATTGTCATAGTGGTCGGTTAGGGAAAATTCTGAATAACATCGGTCTTTAATGGGTATATATATACCCTATAATTAGATTATATAAACCAAAAATGAAACAGTTTTTATCCAAAATTTGGACTTGGTAAATTTTTCATACAACTTCTCCTACATTAGGGTATTTGGAATAAGTCTAAAGTGATCATCATGCACTTTATTTATCTTTTAATATATAATAATATCATCTATAATCAATACAATGAAATAATTGAGGGAAACTCCAATGTTTCTTTTCATTAAATCCATGAGGATAGTTGGGGAATTAGTAATACCAAATGGAATTAAATTATATTCATAGTCTCTAAAGCTTGTTAAAAATGTCATATTTTGTATATCATCATTCTTCATGCTCAATTGATGATATAAAAAATGAATTTAAATATAAAAAATGTATTGATATTTACATAATTGATCAAACAAGTCAATAATATGTGGTAGAGGATACTTGTTCAAGATATTTAGCACGTTAATTTCTTGGTAATGAAGACAAATTATCATTGATCGATCCTTTTTAATAAAAATGACATGTTCTCCCCAATGTGACACACATATGCAAATAAATTACTTGTCAAGATTATTTAGTAGTTGATTCTCCAATTCTTATAATAGATATAATTTGACTCTATATAGAGTCTCTAAAATAGGCATAGAACCAATATCCATTATATTGTGTACTCAACCTCTAGATTCAATGGAATACTAGGAAACTCTTATAGAAATACAACAAAAATCTCAGAAACAACAATTATATCATCGATGTTGAGTTACTCCCCAACCATATGATATGAACACCCTTTTTTAATAGTATTCAAGACCTGTACGATGAATGTGATTTCCATACAAGGCTCATATTTATCATTTCACAGATACATGGTCTCAGGTTCGTATCTAATATCAAACATGACATTAATTAATTAGATATTGATGTGGGATTTATGTAGATAAATCCCATCTATTCCTATGTTAAAAGTAAACTCAACTAGAGGGATAAGAATGATATTTACACTAAATAAATTCCCATAAACATTAACATGAGACTAATTATCAACTTTTGATGTGATCACCATAACATTAAATGTTTTAACTACTAATTGAACATATAATAACCGATGATAGTAATTAATGTTCTTAGAGAATTATTTTTATATAATGTAATTCATATGACTACAATAAAATAGTAACTTTAATATTTTATCAGAGATGTTACCTCCACAACCACATTGTTTAATCTTGAATCCCTTACTAAAACCGAATTGGTTTGAATAAAAGTCAATAACTGAAAATTAGAGTGATTGTCCTCAAAAAATAATTCGTTGGATATATAAATTATTATACCTTTTTTTCAATACATGACACCATAGGTTTAATATAGGATATTCATGGTTATCACCCATTCAAATCATTCTTAATGGTTTATAAGTTGTTTGTGAAAACAAAAAACATATCCCCCAGGAGTTTTAAATCAGCCATGTGGGAAGGCCCATTTTCATAGACTAGATAATGACCGATTCTATTCCCAATTTACCATTTTAGAGTTATTAACCTTATGTACCAATGTTATATAGTTATATCCATGTATAGTTTTATAGATCACTAGGATTATCATTCATGGATATTATATCATTTTAGATGAATATTCAGTAAATTAAAAAAATACATGCATATGGACTGTAACCGTTTAGTGTCTTCGGAATAATGGAAAACAAAATGTTCTTTCCTGGTGAAATTTATTCAACATCCCTGATAAATATCTTCACCTTTAATACTTTTACCTAGAACCATTCTTCATAACATGGGGAAATTAAACATAAAAAAGGGTGAGCTCATATTCTTAGTAAGGGTAAACAAGGGAGTCATGTAATCATAAACATGAACATAGTGGTATGTGAATGTGAATATAACATTAATAGATCATACCCTACATATAAAAGGTTATATAAATCAGTCATTGCATAAATAATGGATGTCCATTAGGCATGAATCATAACAAAAAAACATCATGATACATGAAATCATAATAGATGAATAAGAAAAATAATTTGTAGAATAAGATAATAAAATATTGTGTAATGGATACCTACAAAGACCATTATAACATGTTAGGCTTGGTCTATGACATTTGTACCTATTGTGGGATTTAGATAATAACACGTGTACCCTCTTTCTTTTAGGATTTGTCTAGAACCCATGTAACTTCATGTTTTTAGTCTTGGGATAAAACTTGTGTACCCTATGTCATTTAGTTTTGGGCTATTACCCATGTACCTTCCTGTTTTTTGGATTTGAATACAACCCATGTAATATCTTTCTTTATGTATTGGGCTACAAACCATATACCTTCTTGTTTCATGTCATGGGCTACAACCCATGTACTCTCTTTATTTTTTGATTTTGGAAAAATCCCAAGTACCTTCTTGTTTTCAAGACTGGGCTGCAACGTGGGTACACTTTGAGATTATATAAAAAATAACATTTCCCTATAAAATAGGGGGAGATATAGGTTCCCCCATATTATATTGAAATCATTAATAAATGTGAAAAATGATAATAACACTTTCATCATATCATAACCCAAAAAAGAGTTTGGATTTATAAAAATAAAATCATCACTCTTGTAATGAAATGGTTATCATTAATATTTCATCACAACATAACCTATGAAAGATATAGGTTTCATAATCACTTATTAGAAGCATAACCTATTAGAATAAGTGGGTTTCAAAATCACAAAACTCATGGCAGTGAAACTAGTGTCATGAGATTCATTCTATCAAAACATAAAACATTCATGAAATAATATGAATGGAACTAGGGGATAATTTCTACGAAGGACATGTGTAACATAAATGGATGCAATATTTTAAGGAAAATAACTTTGATGTAAATTTTGAAAAAATTTCTTAATAAAAATATAGTTTCTTTTTTGAAATACACTCTTTAATACATAAAACATTCTGAAAACCACTTCTATCAAAAATAATTGGAAAACATAGAAAGAATGATTGAAAACCATTTTAAAACCATTTTTCTTTGAGACATATAAAATATTATTAAAAAAAATTTGTAAACTTTTTTCATTTAAAAAATTTAAAATAATATTGAAAACCATTTTCTATGAAATTTTATAAAAGGAGAATTAATAAAATATTGAAACACATTTCTTGAAAAATACATTGAAAACATACAAATGAGTATTGAAATCATTTTGAAAACCGATTCTTTATAAAAGAATATTGAAAAATCTTGAAAACCATTTCATTGAAAATATTCTTTAAAAAAATCTTAAAAATTAACCTTTAAACATGAGAATAAAATATCAAATGATTGATGTTGGATAAATTGATACATGTCTTACGTGGTAAAATGAACATTCTTTATGAATTTTTATTTTCTATAAAATACCACATTTAGAAATATAAAAGATGATTTTCTTTTGAATACACTGTCAAAATACAAAATGGGTAAAAATTTATTTTAACGATCATAGGATATTATTATAATATTCATGGAAATAAGTTTTTTCAATAAATGGTATTAAAGGAACACAAATTTCTGATCGAATAGAGGGTAATGTCAGGAATCCTAAAAAACACATTATTAAATATATTATGTACCAAAGAGTGGAAAATTGATATTAATAGAAGGATAGATATATAATAAATAGAGGGTAAGGAAACTTATTAGTGTTCAATAAATGTGGATCATAATATTTACTCAATGATGAATAATCATTAACAATCTCGAAAAGTGATGAGATTATTTCAATAAACTTTTACCACTTGGTTAATTCAGATCATACTCTCCATGTAAGAAAAGGAAATTACATAAAGCACAACATATAATTGAAGGAATAAAATCCATGATATAAAATTTAAAATTTATGTATATTCACCTCAAAAAATAATTTAGTTATGTAACAAAAAATGAATATCTAAGAGTGAAAATTGGGACAAAACTATTTTACTTACTTGGTAACATTTGAATCTCAAACCCCATGAAATAAAGATCATTAAATGTATATTTAAATTACCATAAACATAGTATAAACATCATTGAATATATACATGTGAGTTATACACATCACACAAAAGGAAGGGGTGATGAATAGAGCATGTATCTCATAGAAATAAAAAATGAAATGACATTCTCTTACCTTGTGTCTTTACTCTCGCTGTACTCATTAAAACCTACTGTAAAATAAATATAAATTTATTAAAATGAATTTAAAGAACCATATTATTATATCTAATACCATATGTTCTTTTATTATGACTTTATATTACCTGATTGTTAGTAATTTCTTATCAATGTTGCACTTTGGGTAATATTCTCTTTGTTTTTCACATGTGTCTTATTTTGTTATATCTTTGATCCTTATACATATTTCATGATTTATAGAATATAAAACATGAAATAAATGAAACTTATATATATTATATTTTTATTATAAAAAACTATATAATATATACGTATGAAGTGGAATAAATTGTTCATGGAGATGGTTGGATATAGGTATGATTGAAATTTATTTCATTTTAATTTTCATGTTGAAAGAAAGTAAAATACATGTATGTATATATATTTATATATTATTTATATTAAATTAGAATTATGATATCATATATATAATATATATTCACCAAAACCATGCATAATACAATCCTTGTAGTGAATGAATGAGTCATATCACTTTTAGGGGGCAGTTGTCCACACTTACTCAAAAGAAATTATTGTATTGACACAAAATCGCAAGTAAAAAAATAAATTTGCTGTAAATAGAAAAAAAATATTATATAAATAATAAATATAATATATGACATATATAAAAATATTTTTCATCATAATGGACACCCTGATAGGTGGTGAAGGAAAAATGAACAATCGTTATTTAGTGAGGCGGTAGTTTTCTGTAAACATACACAGTATGTTTGTTACCCATTAGATGGATGTATGTGTAATTATTGGTCAAAAAATTTTCATCAAAACATCCTATTAGATTATATATACTAGTTTTTATATAAAATCATGGAATAAATTTTTTTAGGGGTGGAGATGCAAAATAAAAGAATAGAGTTGAGAGAAGATGTTACCTCTTAATCGGTTAACTCCTTTTGGTTTGTGCCGAGAGGCTTCCTTGGATTGCTTTCTGCCAATTGATACGCTTATATGAGTAAGGTAAGAATTTTTATAATTTTATTGTGTATAAATTTTCATATCCTAATATGTTTTATAGGTGTGAGTATGTTGGAGTGGTTGTGGCCTTTTATAAGGAAGGAAAATGACAGACTTGGAATTTTTGAAAAACAATATTAGTGTCCAAATGTTATAACCTATAAAAATTAATAAATAAATAAATAATAATTAATGGAAGGTTTATGGTCGAACTATACCCATAAAAATTGTTTTTGATATTTTTATCGGTCACTTGGGCCCCTAATATTAAGGTTTAGTCCCTAATTAAGCATATTTTTACTTTAATTGATGTGATTGATTTTAATTTCTTTTACGAATTATTTTGGTAAAGAACCAAAGTGATATAATTAGACTATAAATATTATTCTGATTAAAATGGTGAATTTTTATTTTTAAACTAAATTCATGGAGGTGTAAAAATTAATATTGATGCTAATCTCGTAGAAGGGACAAAATAATGGGTTTTTAAACTAGAAAAATGTGCAAACAGTTCTTATGTTTTCATATTAATTTTAAAATTGAAATTGATAATATTTATGTAAATGGTATTAATAGATTTATAATTTACCTAAAGTGAAATTAAAAAAAAATTATTTATAATTTATCATTAATAATTATATAAATGAAAAGGTAGATATTATCTAAAATGCAGTATTTCTCACTATTCATTGAAAATGATGTTTATCAAAAAAATCCAAAAAAAATAAAACTAATATATATTCAGCATTATAAATTAAAAAATTAAGATTATTTTATGTAATTAAATTTAAATATGTGTCTAAAATTAATTTTAGGGTTTTTATAGAAGGACATGAAATGTAGTTTTTTTTGGAAATTTGTATTTTGAAACATATAAGGTCGTTACCAAAAATTATACCATTCATTGTAAATATTTTATATTTATATAAAACCATTAAAAAAATATTTTAAAATTATTTATTAGTATTCATGTTTCTATGTTTAACATCTAGGTTAAAATTATCTCATTTTAAAAATTATAATTGAAAAATGTTGTTTCGTAGAAACATCGGTGTTGCTTGTAACATAGGCTAAGTCATGGTTAAATGTAACATACACGACATTGATATTCCATGTATCGTACTCTAAGTGTGTGTGTCATGTAACACATACAAATTCATTTCTGTGTAAGAGGAATGTTTGACTTCAGGATTTAATAATAAAAAACACTATTTTCATAGTTGTGTGATATAAAAAATATTGAATGGTTAAATTAATTAGAAAAAAATAATTCAACATACCTCAGGGTGTTTCATTCTACCCCTTAAAAATTAATTTCTCCCTATAAATTATTCTCGATTAAAAATGATTTAATACATGAATGTTTCATTCATACAAACCCACATCAAAAAAATGAATGCTAAACCTTTCTTTTAAAAAAGAAATGCTAGAACCATAATAGTTACCCTAAGAACACATAACTATTTTCACACATAGAAGAACATATGTTGGAAGTGATAACATGGACATATAATAAAAAATATAACTATCACATTATGATAGATTTTGATGGAGAAAAAGGTCATGATAAAGTTAGCAATCAATAAACCCTAAATCCGTGATAAACTAAGGGACCATCAGATTCATCAAAAATAGAGGAACTTGTATATATTTTTTATTTTCAATATACTTTTTCCTAATGTAAAATAAATTTAATGAAAAGATATGCTTTTATGATTTCATAATAACATCACCATTTTTTCCCTTGATTAACATCCCCTCTTTATCTAAAAAAGGTGAGTTTTTCATTCATGAAGCTACAACAGGTCATGAGATCCATGATAATCTATCCCATATATAATCAATTATCATAAACACTACATTTTAATAATAGGTTATCTAACATGAATAAATCCTCATGTGATATGTTAATATTTGTTTTCACAAACATCATTCAATAATTAATTTAATCTTTCCAAAATTTGTTAACCTCGTAATCCTTTAGAAAGATGAAATCAAAAGCCTTAGAAATAAACTATTGAAACCATCATAACATTGATACCCCATATATCAAAATGTAACACCTTGTTGTCACATTACAAACATGGGAGTAACCTCATCATATATTACCTTAAAACATGTTACTAAACTTAATTTACATAAATACTTTTGGAAATCATAAATGTTTCCTTAATCTAATCATTACTAGATATATTAAATAAATCTAAGAAGTCGTAAACCTCATCATTGAATACATAGACCATTTTTCAATAATCAGTTTCAAAGTAATCTATATAGTCCAATATACTTATTCATATCCAACATATAATTTTCCAATACTTATTCTATAAATTTTATGAATTAATGAATGGATTAATTCCATTAATTCAACTATCACTTTTCTATGAAATCATTATTATATGTATTCATCGCCATTAAAAATATAAATTTTAATAATTAATGAAAAATTATACTAAAAATTATTATATATTTCATGATTTATATAACATAATCTATGAATTTTAAAACATAAATACTTCATTAATAAAACTTTATTTTTAAACCATTACTCTGGATTCATAAACTTATTACTTAATACCTCTTTCTTAGAATATGGATTTTATATAATTTCCTGAGGTTCCTCATCTTCAATCTAAAAATTTTACTTTTATTTACTGTAAAAAATTACTGTAAGAAAAACACATACATTTCATATATTTTTTGAAATACCTTTATCTTCAAAAGTATAACCAAAGCTCGTACCACCTTCTTAATTATTTTTATGATATTTACACTTGGGAATTTGATTTGAATAATGTCCATAACTTACACATCAGAATCATTAAATTTTAACCATGTTCCATCTTGTTATCTTCATTGAATAAAACCGAATAGCATAGAGTGAGAAACATTTATCATATTGGGATACCATATAATCCTGAAAAATTACTTACAGGGTTGCTATAGAATGGAACATACTTCATTAAACTTTGGATACGTAGGCTTATCCAAGTTTATCCATATTAATCCTCAATGTAAATCCTTCATGATGATTTAAAAAGAGTTCTTGTATTCCTATAGAGTATCCCTTAGGAGTGTTAAACTGGATGTGTAGTAAGGCATGTTTTCGGGTACCAGAGTATCCCATGTATGGCCCATAATATCTTGTCAGATATGTTACCACTAGGATAATATGTCCAAGTTCAACATCCAACTGTAGTATCCAGAAGAGGATTTATTTCTATGAATCTAAACACTCTATCCTTTAAAAAAAATTCTAGGACATTTTTCCAAATGTTGAATCATCCGTATACTTATCCTTATAAACATCCCAAGAAATATCCTTAAAAATATACATAGGGATCTCACTAAATATTTCTTATCCTTGTTTCTAAATGATAAATATAATTTTCCTTTCATACCAAATATAGTGACCCATTCTTAGAATAAAAGGTTATTACATCATTTTAGATGAATATTCAATACATTACAAAAATACATTACCAAGGACCGTAATAGTTTGGTGTATTTAAAAACATGGAAAACCAAATATTCTATCCTGGTGAAAGATCTTCAACATCTCCCATAAATATCTCAAACTTTATTACTTCTACCTAAAACCATTCTTCAAAACATAGGAAAAATAAATATACAAATGGGTGACCTCATATGCTCAGAACGGGTAAAAAATGGATACATGTAAACATAAACATGAAAATAGGGTTTTGCAAAAATGATCGTAATATTAGTAGATCATACCATGCATATGAAATATCATAAACATGAGTTATGTGATAATGCTTGATAGTACATAATACAATAATCAAAAGAAGAACAAATATCATTATCCATGAAATCATAATGGAGGAATAAGACCTAGGATTTTTGGAATAAGAATAGAAAATTTAATATCAAGGCCAGCTACCAAGAACATTTTAACATGTTAGGCTTGGGCTATGACCTTTGTATCTGCTATGGGCATTGGTAAACAACCCATATACAAACATACTTTTAGGTTGGGGATTCACCCCATGAATGTTATTTTCTTTGGGATTGGGCTACAACTCGTGTACCCAATTTATTTTAATATTAGTCTACAACCCATGTACCTTGATGTTTTACATCTTGGGGTACAAACCATGTAACCTCTTACTTTTAGGCATGTGATACAACCTCTTGACCTTCTTGTTTTCAGGAAGGGACTACAACTTCTGTACCTTCTTTTTTCAGTCTTGTAATGAAACTTGTGTACACTTTGACCTAATATAAAAATATAACATTACTCAATGCATTGGAGGGAGATATAGGTCCCACCCATATCATAATAAAATCATTAATACATGTACCACTATATATTAAAACATTCATCATATCATGACCCATAAAAATAGAATGGTTTTATAAATATCAAATCATAACCATTGAAATGAAATTTGTATAATTAATATTCCATCACATCATAACCTAGGAAATAGATAGGTTTCATAATCCCTTCATAGAAGAATAACATAGGAGGATAAGTGGGTTTCAAAATAACAAAACATAGGGAAGTGAAACAAGTTTTATAAGCTTAATTATATCAAAATAGAAACATTTCAAGAAATAGTATGACTGTAACCTTTGAATCATTTTCAATAATTTCATGTGTAACATCAACAGAATTCATCTTAGTAGGAAAATAACTAGGAAGGATATTTTGAAAAACCCTGTTGAGGAAACTATCCTTTCATCTTTGAAAATGTTATTTTAAACAAAAAACCATTTGAAAACCATTCCCATTGAAAATAATTTTATGATGTAGAAAGAATTCATAAAATAATTTTGAAAACAATTATCCTTGAAAAAATATAAAATAATATATAAAATGTTTCTAAATCCATATTCAATGAAATATTATAAAATAATCTTGAAAATAAATTGAAAACCATTATCATTGAAAACTTATAAAAATAATCATGAATAAAATTTGAAAACCATTTTCCTTGAAAAAATATAAATCGATATTGAAAATGTTCTAAAAACAATTTAATTGAAAATAGTTTTTAAAAGTATAAATTATGATTGAACTAATATTGAAAACTATTTTCCTTGAAAATATATAAAAGAAGACTGAAATATTTTTGAAAACCATTTCTTTGATAATTCATTTTAAAAAATTCTTTAAAATTAATGATTAATCATTAGAATAATTCTTTAGAGGATTAATATTGTATAAATACGTACATGTTGTACGAGTTAAGAAGAACATTCCATTTTCATTGTAAAAAAAGGATTATAAAATTTACTCATTTAGAAAGTGACAAAAATATTTCTTTTCAAAAATATAAAAGAGACCAAAAGAGTAAAAATGTATTTTAATTATCATATGATATTAGTAAATTATTCTTGAAACACTTTTTTGAAAACCTGGTTTTAAAGGAATATAGAGTTCTAACCAAAGAGATGGTAAAGTTAGGCTTTCTTAAAAACACATTCTAAACTATATTATGTACCTAAGAGTGAAAAAATATAACTAACACAAGGATATATATTGAATAAATAGTGGATATGTATTCTCATGAGTTTTCTTGAGATATGGATCATTATAATTCATCAAAGATGCATAGTCATTAATAGTCTCGAAAAGCAATTAGATTGTTTCAATAAACTCTTACCACATGGTCACATGGGATAATACAATCCATGTAAGAAATTTAAATTACATGAATAGTTAAATATCATAAAAATAATTATATTCAATATATAACATGTAAAATGTAAGTATATACACCTTGAAAATTAATTTAGGTCTGTAATAAAACATGAGTCTCTAATAATGAAAATTGAGACAAAATTATTTTATCTATTTTGAAACTTATGAAACACAAACACTATGAAATAATGATCATAAAATGGAAATGTAAATACACATAAATTTGTGAATAATAATCATTCAATACATATATGTTCTATATACACACCCCAGAAAAATGAGTGGGGATGAATAAAGAATGTATCTCATGGGAATAAAAAGTGATATGAAATTCTCATACCATGTGTCTTTACTCTCATCGTACTCATTCAAACCTGCTTTATAATAAATTCAAATTTAGGAAAACTATTTTAAAGGACAATATAATTATATCTAATACCATATATGGATTTATGATGACATTATATTACCCACTTGTTATAAATTTCATGTTAAGGTTACAATCCGTGAAATATTTTCTTTCTTTTTCACGTTTGTCTTAAATTTTAATATCTGTGGTTCTTATACTTACATCATAATTTCATGAATGTAAAACATGAAATAAAGGTCATTTATTTGAATTATATGTTTATTATAATAATATATAGAATATATATGTGTGAAACAGAATTCACAGTTCATGGAAATGGTAGGTTGTAAGTACGCATTACCGTTATTTCCATTTAATTGTCATGTTGAAAGAATATAAAATAAATACACACACACACACACATATATATAGGTATATATATTATTATTAAAGTTTCTTTATGATATTATATTTATCAAATATATTTACTAAAGGCATCCTTAATACAATCCATGTAGGGTATGAACGAATCATATCACTTTGAGAGGGCGGTAGTCCACACTTCTTGAATGAAAATTATCGTATTAACCTAAAATGGATAGTAAAAAGGCATGTATTTTAAAAAGGTATAGAGAAGATTAAATAAATAATAAATATAATATATGACAGATATAATCATATTTTCCATCATAATGTCCACCATGAGAGGCGGTAAAGAAAAAATGAACAATTATCGAATAGTGAGGTGGTAGTTCACCGTGAACATAAAAAGTATAATAGTGACCCTTTAGATGAATGTTAATGTAAGTTTAGATCGAAAACATAGAATAAAATAATCGTAGTATATTTAATATAATTTATTTTTCGTAAAATCATGTAATAAATAGATTTTAGGTGGTGGAATGGAAAAAAAAAGAAAGGAGCTTGAGAGAAGAGGTTGCCTCTTAATCGGGTAACTCCTTTTGGTTTCTGGAAAAAAGATTCCTTGGATTTATTTATTATAAAGTAGAAAGTTATATGAGGATTAGAGGGATTTTTAAATTTTTTTTGGGTATATAATGGCTGATCCTAATAGTTTTTATACGTGAAATGAAGTGGGAGATTTGGTGGCCTTTTATAGGGATGGAAAATTACTCATTTTGAAAATTTTAAAAAAATTAAGGTGTACACAAGTTCTTACCTCGAAATAGGCATAAAAAACAACATAAATATATAATAAGATCTTTAAGGATGAAATATTTTCATAAAATAGTTGTTTAAAAAAATTATATTTCATTTGGGCCCCTAATATTACAGTTTATCCCCTAATTAAGTTTAATTTGACCTTAATCGCTATGATTAATTTTAATCACTTTTATTAATCATTATGGTAAAAACAAAATATATAATTATATGAAAAATATTATATTTATTAAAATATTTTATATATTTATTTATATTCAATTCACAGAAGCAACAAAATTATGATTAATGCTAATCCCACAAACTGGGTGAAATAACAGGTTATTAATGTTGAAAAATGCTCTAATGTTTGTTAACTTTTCATATTCAATTTCAATGTAAAATTTATTATAATGACCTAAATTTTATTTAATAGATTTATAGTTGATCTAATATTACCTTAAAAAATTTAATTTATAATTTTATATTAACAATTATTTAAATAAAAAGGTAGTTATTATGTAAAATGTAGAAATTTTCACTATTCATCAAAAAATGACGTTTCTTAGAAAAATCCAAAAAAATCACTATAAGATAATTTTGGCAATATAAATTAAAAAATAATTCTTATTTTACCAAATTAAATTTCTATTTGTTTCTATAACTAATTTTCTTAAATAAGAACATAATGTATAGTTTTTGGAGAAAAATATGATTTTTAAACATATGAGGTGTTTAATAAAAATTATATCATTCATTATCAACATGTTTTATTTATAAAAAATATTATGAAATTTTTTAAAAAATTAATTATTACTATTCATATTACTATGTCTAGAATATTTTATATAATTATCTCACTTAAATAATTATAACATTAAAATGATGTTTCGTAGAAACGTCAGTGTTACGTGTAACGTACGACATACTATGGTTGCCTATAATGTATGCTGAGCTGATTTACCATGTATCGTTCTTCTAGTTAGTGTTTTGTAACACATGAAAAGTTGGTTCCATGTGAATGGAATGTTTGAAATAGTGATTTAATATAAAAACTATTTTTAGAGTTATATTAAATGAAAAATATCAAAAGATTAAATTAATTCAAAAAAATAAGTCACAAAAGTTTGGGGTGTTTCCAGAATCGATATATGGATTTATTTTTATGGAAACCACTCACTATATCCTTCAAAAAAATTCCATGAAATTTTCAAATACATTGAAATGTCCTTAGGATTCTCAATAAATTTTTCTAATCCTAGTTTCCAACGGATTACTTAACCTTGATTTGTTACAAACTATAGTCGTACATATAAAAAATAAATGGCTAAAAAACATAATAGTTTAATTTATTTGGATACTATATAAAAATATTCTTATTTAATGAATGATTTACAATATCACCGATAAATATCTCCACTTTTTTTACTCTTTATAGAAATACCCTACTTAAAACCGATCTTCATAACCTAAGTAAAGTAAAATAAGAAAGGGTGAGATATAATTCTCAATAAGGGCAATCAAGGGGTAAATTATTGATTATATAGTAATAAAATGACCATAATCGTATGCGAACATGAGTTTAATAATTCAAAACCATACTTTCTATAACATAGATCACAATCCTGAGTCATGGGATTAATCTTGGAAGTTCATATGCCATGAATCATAAAGGAGATATAAGAAGATTAGCTGGGATAAAATAATATAAACATATTAATGTGAAAAAAACAAGATCATATAACATTTCATACATGTACCAATAGAAATATGTTCACTCATTTTGTTAAGGACATGAAATTAGGCCCACACATAATCTTATATACATGAAACCACTCCAACCCATAACTTAATGTACATGAATTCAGGTCCACACATAAACTTATTAACATGAAACTAGGTTCACACATAAAAATAATTACATTAAACAAGGTCCAATCAAGGCCTTATGGGCATGAGACCATGTCCACAAATCACATAATAGAAATGAAATAAGGTAAGAACATAACATTGTGAACATGGAATTAGGTTCATGCATAATATAATTACCTCATTAGTTATCCCTATTTAACCAATTAATTAGAGGTCTATATAATTCCATTCATATCCATTACATAATTATAAACATACATATGTTTTCTAAAAACTCATTAAACGTTCATCATATCATGATATCATAATTCATGGAAGGAAGTGGTGATTTGTAAAAATTTCTCCATGATTTCAAAGAATAAAACATGGAAAATAAATGGGTTTATAGGAACCTAATAATAATAATCATAAAGCATCCATAAAAATAATAATGATGATACCAATGGATCTTACCTCTAGTAAGACATAATCCACACCAAGGGTTTTTGTTGTTGATTAATATAAATTCCTTAAAAATATCATTAAAAAATTCTTTAAGAAAATATCAATTACATTCTAAAATCAATGCTATAAAATAAGTAAAATTTAAGAAATATTTAGTAATACACATTTATTGAAAATATCCTTTGAAACCTCCAGTTTAATCTTTAATTCATTGACAGTTCACGACCGCTAGAAATATAATTTATCCCAGACATATGTGAACAATTATTCCTTTCATGTTTCTTGTAAAAATTCAGAATTATATCATTTTAGAAAGAATAAATAAGATTTATTTTAAATTTATTTATAAAACATGGGTAAAATTTTAATTTTAAAAATCATAAAACAATTGTAAAAAAAATTTTGAAATTTTTTTAGGAAACATATACATAGAAGATAAATTTTTTCCACCGAAGAGATAAATAATGTCTGTTTTCTACAATAATAATAATTTGGTATCTTTAGTTATTAAAGAGGAAAAATGAAATTAATTAATTTATTATCAAGAAATAAATTTAGTAGATAAAAAGTAATTATTTTTTTGGGGATTTATATCATAAAATATCTCTATCAAAATCAAAATCATAATCAATCTTGATAAAAAATGAGATTATAAAATAAATCCCTCAACACATTGGTATCCTTTTAATCATAAGACACATGAATGAAATAAAATTATATGAATTTATAAATCCATAAAAGTTTCCTAATAGGAATCATATAATAAATTAATGAGAAGTATATACACCACACAAAAGAAACAAGTATTGAATATGGAATATGCCTCAGAGAGATAAAAGTGATATTGAAATCACATACCTCAGGTCCAAATTCCATTGTAATTGTTAAAAAATCATTTATAATAAATTTATATTTTTTATAAATATATTTAAAAACCCTAATAACATATATCAGAATATATATGATTTACTGATAAAATTATGTCACCTGTTTATAAACAATTATTTATAAAAATCACTATTCTGTGTGGTAAGCGCTTTGTTTGATGTTTTAGTTTGGTACATTTGGTCCTTGTAAATTTATTATTGTTTTATGATCTCAAAATTTTTAATAATTACATAAATAGCATGTGAATTATTTATATATATTAACATTCATCAATAAAATAATAGATATTAAAATTAATTACACCGTTCTTGGAGATAGTGGGAAGTACGTATGCATAAACATTGTTTCCAATTTTTAAAATATGGAATAAAATAAAGGTAAATAAAAATTAAACTATATAGAATAATTTATATATATCATATAATATATAATATAAAATATATTAGTATAACCTTTTATGTCAAAATAAAATTAAAATGTATCGCATTGCATCATGGAGACGGTAGTCTACACATAATAATAAACAAAATTATCATTTTTCAATGGATTGGAATTTAAGAAGGTATATGTGATACTATAAGCTAGAAATTATAATTATTTCATAAATATTATATATGTACTTTGAATCCATCATTATATCCATTTCTTAGAAGCTGTGTTGGAAAACTAATTATATCGGTTTGCGAGGTGGTAATTCGCTATACACACAATGGATAGTTTCATTTCCCATTTGATGGAAGCAGATATGGATATTATTATATTGTTAATATAAAGAAATATAATTATATTGGATATAATTAATTTATTATATTTTCATATTTTAATAAAAATTCAAGTTGGTGGATGAATAAATAGATAAAAAATGCTTATTTCTTAATGATACATATTCTTCGGACAATCTTTATCGGTTTTCATAATAATACTACATGAGATGATTTTAGAATAAACCTAATTAAACTCAGATAGGGATGGAGAATCAAATAATATATATTCTTATTTATGTTTTTATGAAAATGGAATTGGAGTAATGAATTGGAGATGATATGGGGTTTCTTTTACATGTGTGGGAGAACACCCATGTATGTTTTGAAAAGGAAAATATATACCTCTTCTTTTCCAGAACCAAAAGGATCCAAAATATATCATTACTGAATCATAGTTGTGATAAGGCCATAATAAATACATGAAATAGTAATTAAATCCGTTTAAGGTCATTTTAACCCATATAAATTATGTTTGACTCCCCGATAAATTATTTTTAACCATAATAATAATTAAATTTTCATTGTTTTTACTATTAATTATAACCATAAACTAATTTTTAATTATAATAAAATATTAATTATTATAATTCCAATTATGCAATCCATTTTAAAAATTATGAAAAAATTAATTATATTATTTTTTATAAATAATAATAGTAATATTTTTTGAGGACATTGTATTTTTAATGTATGTAGAAACATTAACAAAAAAATATGTACTTGTTTATCAATATATTTTATTTACCTAAAATATTCAGACTTAATTTTAAATTTTTTCTATTTCAATTCATACCGCTAAATTCAACAGGTAGGTTTATATAGTAATTTTAAAATAATAACATAAATATTATAATGTGGTTTATTTAAACTCAATGTTGCATGTCCTGAAAGATATCGAAGACATTCATCTATATTGAAAAACATATTTCATAAATTCTACGGGTGTTTCAGGTTTTACGAATTGAAATTTTATAAATGTAACCCCTTTATGATTGTATTAAATTCTATATTATATAATATTTTTATAGAAAAAACATGAACTTAATTAGATATATACTTTCAGATTTAAAAGACTATTAAGAATCATGAACAATGATAATATAGATATTGAAAAGTTATCATATTATTAGTATATATTATCTGTTATGGTAATGTCATTTTGACTTATAAAAAAATATAGATGGCATCGACCAGGATTATAGCACACCGTAAATCATGTTTATCAGAACTTACATTACAGATAACATCACTTTGAATTTACCTTGAAGTATCCAAAAACTATATTCAATGAAAATAGAAAGATTGAAATAGTTTACAAGATAATATCAAGCCCATCGAGATCAATACTCAAACCATGTTCATCGATCAACCCTATGAAAATATTACAGTTTCACATGTTACCTTTATAACATTCACTAGTATAACAAAGATCTATGTATTGAGACCGTAACCGTATGAATATGTTTATTTTTTATATTTCAAAATAATGATTATATTTCTTCCTTATTGTTTTTTCCTTTATAAACTATCGATTACTGAGTTTTATAAAAATAAAATTTTAATATAGAAAAAAATGAATTGTGTTTTTGTGTAATATTAAATTTCAATTGATAAATTCCTTTTTTTGAATTCTTGAATTAAATGGTATCTCAATAAAATAATATTACTAAATATTTTATATTAAATAATTAGTAAAATTATTTTATGATTTGAAAATGTATTATTTATAATGGTCAGTACATTTTTTTGGTAAAAACCCATTATTTTATATAAATAGATAGTTTTATTAAAAAAATGAAATTTCACATATTTAAAAATAATTTTTATAAAATAAAAATTATTTTTGGAATCATCGCATAAACATTATTGAATAGTTATTTTTTTAATTATCAAAGACAGTCAAATGTTCCTGTAAAAATAACGTTCTATATAAATATATGGCGTGTGTTATGAAACAATAATGACACAAAAGTGTTGTAATATATCCCATAAATGGTATCCAAGAAAAAAAATTCCCCTTTAAAATTATGTTTTTTAGTTAATTTAATTTAATTTTATTAACCATTTTTTAATCTTCAAAAACCTAAATTATATTTTATGTTTTTAAAATCAATTCTTTATAAGAATAACTCACATTCAAATCACCAATGGTATTATTTTAATTTGATCCGTTCATAGACAAATAAAATAATGAAAACTACTCCTATTTTTTAGAAACAATGGGAAAATACCATCTTATGGTTTGTAGTTTGGATTACCTTATAATATTTGGTCATGAACATAATTTTGGAAAATAATAAAGAACTCCCCTCTCTATTCAATATAAACCCACCAAATCTCCCATTTTTCTTCAGTAATATAAATAGATTATTAAATTAATATTTAAATTCCTCTAAAACTAACTCAAAATATTCCCCCATGTTCTAAATAATCTTATCCCAAGATTTTGGAATCACCTTCTCAAAGTAAGCGATCCTATCCTTCCCCTATCTATTCGAAAAATTTACTTACCTAATTCCTTTTATCATCTAATTAATACTAATGGGGTATGGTTTTACACTTATATATTACTACCATTTTTATTTACATGTGATTATAACCACATTTCACTCTCATTAATCCTCCAATGATTCATTTTATACCCATATTATGCTATGGAAATTATCTTGTGCGTTTTTCATTGAAAACATTGATACACAAACCCTTTTTGTATACACTATTTAATTACACAATATTCAAGTTATATTATGTTATTGAATTTCCCTATTACCCAAATTATGATTCCCAAGTGATTTCATACCCCTTTCACTATCATTAATCCTCCCATGATTAATTATGTACCACTTTTATACAGCCGAAATTATCCTTCTAATTTTTCATACCAAACCATTGTATTGTAAATTCCATCTCCATTTCCATTCATGGTTATTCACAAAGAAATACATATAATTAATTTATTTGGTACATCTATTTTTTCAATCAACACTCCTTAATTATGGGATTAAATGGGATGAAATATAATCCTATGATGATTGATCTATGTGTCACACTTATACATGTACATGATATGAATGTGATGGGTGTGCCCGAAATTATAAGCACTCTAATGTACTAAGTAATGTTTTATTCATTGATTATGTAGTAAAACCAATCCATTATGAGACTTTTTACACAATTTTATGATGTCATGTAAGTTATCGTTCACCTATGATAATAATGTAATGTTTAATGTTGTTTCCACATTCCCATATTTCATTTATACTATCAATTTTTACAATGAATCATTATTCATGATTATGATTCTCACCCTATTATGTCATATTGAAATTACTATTAACTAAAATATAATACTTTTATCATGGTATTCTTTTCTATTTTCTTATAGTGATTTATAGCTCACACGTTTCTTATGTATATCGCTAGGTTATCCTAGGTTGTTTCAAAAACTATTGAATTATAGAAACATGTTAAGGAAGTAATAAATAGTGTTGTTGTATCCATGAATCATGTTTATGTGCTATGTACCTAATTTCCCAAATAAACTAGGATTATCCAACATTTGTTGTTGTAATAATTTTTTAGGTAATAAATCATGAAATGAAGTGATTAGAATATAAGGGTTTTCATAGTTGATATAAAAGGAATATGTTGTTATTTTTTGGGATTTAGTTTTGAAAACCCTAGTGAATGTCATAAAGATAATGCTAAACATAATAAATCATATATAAATTTTCACAATGTATAGAGTATGTGGTTAGAATGAAAATTAATCCCTTTATGTATACTACAAGTGGATGTCACTCTTGAATAAATATACCTAGGTGAAACAACCCCAAAAACACTATATTTAGCTAGACTATATTGAGAACTCATACAGGACAATAGGCCTTATTACACACATAGTTTAACATTCCCCAGTGATATGATTTGTGAATTTTTATGCTCATTATGGTCCATTATTAAGGGAACAGAATTTACCCATAACATTTTATGTTTGGAAATATATCATGGATAACTTAGATGTAATCCTATAAATTCATTTGTCAAGGAATATAAGTTATTTATGATTTTCCCTTTAATGTTCATAGGTTCCATTTTATGTATTAAATAATTTGAAAACCATCATCACCAATTCTACCATTGTTCTATTAAATGGATAGAAACTGTATGCATTATGTCAAAAACCAATGTTAGGATAAATGGAATGAGTTCCTAAATGAGATGCCCAAACCTATGAGAAAAGTAATCATAAAAATAATGACAATACATTCTCAAATGAATCATGTTTTAAAATTAAACCAAAATCAGGTGTAGTATCCAAATCCACCAAATAAAGACAAACTTTAAATGGTGACCTTTATGTGATGAAGGAATCTAATATTCAGTAGATATTCCAATCCGTTAATTTTGGAATAATGGATCCACTCTTATGAAAATATTTTTTTATCTTTCAATGTGTTGAGAAAGAATTTGGTTTTCCAACTATTAATCATATAGAATGAGAATCAAATCATCAGTGTAACTTTGTAAAGAATACAAAGACCAAGGAGGAGATCGCAGTGATGAAATGGATGGAATTCCTTTAAATGTTTTTTATAAATATTTTCCTCGCTCTCTCCAACATGAAATGTTGATATAATTGTATATCCTCAATAAAAAGGAGAAAAAATTTATTGGGTCGTATAGGGAAAACATTACAAGACTATCTTAATACACCTCAATCTTTTTCATTATATCAAAATAAAAAGTTCATAGATTTTTTTGTGAGATGAATCTGATTCTAGGAAAATCCCCAACCATTCATGACATTGATAATTATGAAGAAATTTATATATGTTCTCTCAAATTCCAAATATATATCAAAAAATTATCAAGAGTCTCTTGAGGATAAGAAGTGGGAAGTGGGTTTTAATTGTTGTGGTGTGATGGGGAAATCTAGTGGTTAAAATAAAACTCAATATCACACTTATCAATGATTTGGGAAGAATCCCCTTGGAAATTGACTGAAGAGGAAGAGTAAATTTTTTATGAGTGGGAAGGAAGGGAACAAATATAACAACTAACAATTAGTGAAACACACTAATGTGATAGAATAAATGTATAAATTGATCAAACCATAACCTAAGTTCCAATGTTTAAACTATAAAGAATATGAGAAATATGTGAGTCAATTCAGTAATATAAGGGTTTTCAATGAAAAACAACAAATAAAAACCCCTAATACCTAGAGATAAACAACCATATTATACCTTCCCAACCATAGAGGTTGATCACAACAATGATGTGGTGATAGGTAAGCTATTTATCAATTTAAGAACATTGAATGTACTTTTTAATGTGGTTTTATTAACTCTTTCATATCTCATATGTTTTGTAGAACCATTCAAACAACACCAAAAAAATGGATGTACAATTTTCAATGAAATTGGAAAATGTAGAAATTATCGAATCCAATGTATATATCTCCCCCTATCAACTTTTATGGTTTGAACATAATAGTGAACCTTTTGATACTCTCTTTAGTTTAGTTCGATGCTATTCTGGGAAAAGATTTTTTTTCATTATATAGATCCCATATAAATTTATTGGAGACAAAAGCACCATATTTATCATGAATCACCCTTAGATTATATAAAATTGCAAGGAGGCTGATTAATATTCTTTGGTATCAACATATCATGCATAGATATTATTACCATACATGAAAGAGTATATACAGAAAATATTTGTGGATAAGGAAAATATCATCCTTGAAGACATTCCCATTAGGAGGGAATACACCATCGTGTTTATTGAAAAATTTTATATTATTCCTCCAAGATGATAGGTTGAATTTTCAGTCGAGCATATATTTAAGTCTTTTCAAATATCCAACACACTATATAGAATGGTAATTCTTGAACTATAGGCACTGAAGAAACAACTAAAGTAGAATATATATAAAGGGTTTATGAACCCAAGTGCTTCAACATAGAGTACACTTTTCCCCTTCATCAGGAAGAAGTATGTGTTAGTGCACCTTTCCATTGATTATAATGAGCTCAAAAAATCATGATAAATTACAAGTGTCATATCCAATGGATTGATTACTAGTTAGATCAGTTTCATAGAGCCCATTATTTTTTTAAGATAGATTTTCAGTTGAGTTATTATCACTAATATTTGAGGTAGGTTGATATCTCCAACACTAATTTACGTACAATTTATATGAACTAAAAGTTCATATTTATTCTTTTATAATCACTAATGCTCTATAAAACATCACTGATTTCATAAATAGGGTCTTTAGGGATTACCTCAAAAAAAATTAGTATTATTTATTGATGATATTAATATATAATTCAAAAGTAATGAGGTCCATGAGGATCTTTAAAATATTGTAGGGAGGGCCTTTATAAATAAATTAAAAAAATATTATTGTAAAAGTGGGTTTGGATGGATAAAGTGACATTAACTAGACATGTTATTACCCATAAAAGGATATTTCTGGATCCATAAAAAAACTGGGATGATTGAAGTGTGTCTTATACCAACTTCTATGGAGAAATTACACAGTTTCCTTTGAATATATGGTTATTATTGTAACATTTTTATAAAATTAATTCTATTGTTTTCTATGAATGATAAATGTGAATGTTTAGGTTAATTAACGCACCTCGGATCATATTAACCACCAATGGGGAAGGATTTGTGATATATATTGATGCATATAAAATGTTATTTTCTTGTGCAATCATGAAAAATTAAAAGTTGAGAGCCTATTCCTCCCACCAACTAAATATCTATGAGAAAAAATACCCAAATATTAATTTAGAAATAGATGCAGTGATCATAGAATTGATGATTTTTGTCATTATCTCTGTAGGTTGAAGTGTAATATATATGCAAACAATTTAATACACAAATATATAATAACAAAAAAAAATTTAATATGTACCAACAGAGGTGGATAGATCTGATCAAGGATTATAATTTATGAATTATTTACTATCAAAGGAATAAAAAAATATGAAGATACCCAAAGTATAAAGGATCCCACCACTCTATCCATGATGAGGATTGAAATGGATTTAATATTCTTAGATATTCAATGGAAAGATATTGGAATAATAATAGGATATCCATATAACATTGGTTAAATAAAAAATCAACAATATTTTTTTGATAGGATCAAGTACATTCAGAAGGGTGGAAATATTATATATAAGATGGTAGAAAATATTATGGAGTTCAAATTTTTTGAAGATATAGTTATATATTTTTGAGCCCATATATGTGTTCCATAAAAACTAGAACTAAATAGGGAAAATCTAGATGATGTACATATCACATCCTTTAATGTTCGTCCTGGAAGCACTATGATGTATATTAATGTGAAGAAAAAATTATTTTTGGATAAAGTTAGTGAGGGATTTCAATGATTTTATATTCGTACAGGGTATGCCAAAAAGTCAAAGAGGAGTAAAAAATGTCTAATGGTATGATGCATCCATTTCTTATACTAGTAAAGAACTGGGGAAAAATGACCATGGATTTTATTGTAGGAATCCATAGGAAACCTAATGGGTGTAACAATATTTGGGCAGTAGTCGTTCTCCTTACGAAGTCAGTGCATTTCATTGTTATTAAGGAAGGGTTCTATCTTAACCAACTCACCATGATATACATAATATAAGTGGAATGACTATGTAGAGTTCTAATCTCTATTGTATCTAATCATGATTTGAGGTTTACATTGATATTTAAAAAAATCCATAAGCAAGTTTTAAATACAGAAATGAGATTTATCACATCATATCACCAATAGATGGATGGCTACTTTGAATGGACCATTTAAACTCTGGAATATATGTTGAGATCATGTATAATAGAATTGAAAGAAAGATGAGATTAGTTCCTTCACCTAGTGGGGTTATCATATAATGACATTTCCCATTATGGTTTTAAAACAACACCTTACAAGGCTCTATATCGTAAGAGGTGTTAAAATACAACTTTTTGGTGTAACGTTCGAGAGTGAAAGCTTATGGGACCTAATATTATCCACGATATGATAGAAAATATTCAATCCATTTAGCATCACATGAAATACTAAAAAGGTGAATATAAAATGTATGTATACAATATTTGATGATACCTAGAGTTTTGGGATAGTGATAAAGTGTTCAATTATATATATCCATATAATAAATACATGAGGATTGGAAAGAAGGAAAAGCTTAATCCTGTATACATCATCCCCTTAGAGATCCTTGATAGCATCAGAGTGGCTTCCTATTAACTAGAACTCCCACCTAAAATATCCCATGTACATGATGTGTTCTATAAATCTCTCTCGAGGAAGTAAATACCTAACCATCACATGAAATTAATATAGTGTTGGTTCCATTGAAAAATGTTTTTTCTTATGAGAATCATCTATTGAAGATCATAGATCGTATAAAAAAATTTATATCAAAAAAGACAACTCACCAGGTCAATGTGTTGTGGTGGAATAATATTTTTGAGGAAGAAACATGGGAATCATAAGAGTTGATGAAACAAAGTACCCACATATTCTCTAGTGAGTGAAATAAAAAAACTCAAGTTGCTATTTTTAAAGGCGTAATAATGTAATAGCCTGAACATTTATAAATAAAGATCCCTTTGAGATTGAATTAACTTCCCTATTATGTAATATAGTTATAGTAAAAACATGAACTTCTATAGTTATATCCTTTTGGATTCCAAAGGCAATTATGAATCATGGTTATTTATAATATATTCATTAAATAGTGATCATATGATTATTATATATTAAGGGTTTTGATAAAGTTTTATTGACTAAGACAAAAGAGGTAATGACCTCGACCAGTTGGATTGTACCATATAAATCCCATTTATATGATCTTACAAGAAAGATAACATCACTGTACATTTCCCTTAGCCAATCCAAGGCTTCTGTTCAACAATTAAACAATGAGTGAAACATTTATGGTTGATGTTCAAGCTCATAGAGATCATGGATCAATCTAGGTTCACCGAACTACCCCCCACAAAACTCACCATCACACACCTTATCCTGAGAACATTCACTGGTGTAATGAAGGGATCTGTATATCAACCCTAAAAGTATAAATATTATATTTTAAATAAAAAATTTTTTATACCTTTTTATTTTTAACTTTAAATTTTTTAATTAAGTCCGTTTATAAAAATTTGATTCTAATATGATAAAATATGAAATATATTTTTGGGTGATATTTAGTTTTAATTAAGGAATTAAATTTGATTAATTCATGAATTACATGATGTTTAAAAAAAATTTAATTATTAAATAGTATATATTAAATACAAATAAAAATATAATTTTATGTTTTCACAAAGTATTCTTTGTAAGAATAAAAAATCTGTTATTATAGAAAAACCAATATTTTTAAATAAATGATAGTTTTAAATTAAAATTTTAATATCCAATATATAAAATATTATTTTAATAATATAAATATTATTTTTGGTGTCATAACATTAAAATTATCCAACGGTGATTTTTTCATAATTTTTTGAGGCAGTCATATTTTTTGGTCAAAACAAAATACCTTTTAAATATATATTGAGTATTATGAAAATATAATGACCTAAAACTACATTAATACATTAAAAAATAGGTATCGACAACTAAATTTATATTTAAAATTTAACATAATATGTTTTTAGGTTATTTTTTATATTTTATAAACCCTTTATGAATCCTCCAAAACATATATTATTTTTTAAGGTTTTAAAATAAATTCAGTTTAACCATGAGTGACTTCTTCATCACTAAGGGTACTATTTTAATGTTTTTTTCATGGATTTATAAAATAATGAAAACCACTGATTTATTGTAGATAACATGGTAATAAAAACTCGATTTTTTTGGTTTGGATTACTTTAATATATATAGTTAGAAACCTAAATTTAGAAAAAATAAAGAACCTCCATATCTTTTCTTATATAAACTCACCCATGATCCATTTTATCATCACTAAAAAACATTGTTTCACAAAATTAATCATTCCATTATTTTTAATAACCCTACTAATGTTTCACAATATATAAATAATATCCTACTAGGCTCTTAGAATCACCCACTCATTGTAAGGGATCCTCTCATTCTCCTCTTTATTCAAGAACCTTTTTTGTATAATTTTCTTTGTAATAAATTTCATATTTATATTATATGATTTTACAAATCTATCTTAATAACATTATTATTTCCATGTTATTATATACCCATTTCACATTCACGAATCCCTTTCCCCTTGAATCATTTTGTACCGAGGTTATGCTGCCAAAATTATCCTACGATTTTTACATGCCAAAATATTTCTCAAGCACCCTTTTTAGATTATTCATTCTAATTCCAGTTTTTACATTATATTATTCTAATAAATATACATATAACTTCCATTTTTATTTAAAAGTGATTATATACCCCTTAAACTCTCATTAATATCTCCCTTGATTCAATATGTACAACCATTATGGTACCGAAATTATCCTGTTGTTATTCCACGAAAAACCCGTTTAATTATGAATAACATCTCCATTACTAATAAAGGGTGTTCAACTATAAAAAAATATACATTTTATAATGTGTAATTCCATGTATTTATTCCAAAATTCTTAATCATGGGATTTAATCTGACAAAATATGATCCAATTTTTAATGATCTATATGGCACACTTAGGCATATAAAATATATGAAAGTGACTGGTGTGTCCAGAATTATATAGAACCTTAATAAATTGGGTAATGTTTGGGTATTATTATATTTCATAATGGGACTATAGAGTAAAAATAATTCATTATGGGACCTTTTTCACCATGTTATGATGTCTTGGCTGTTAGCCTTCACATATGTTTATGATCTCATGTTTAATGTTGTTTCCGCATTCCCATGTTTCCTTTATGATATCATGTTGTATCATGTCTCATTGTTAAATATTATTATTATAATCACCTTTATATCCCATTTAAATTAATATCAACTATTATTTAATACATTCATCAAGTTGTGATTTTTTAATTCTCTTACTGGGATTTATATCTCATCCCTTTCCTATTTATGTCCCATGGATATACCATACAATCTAAAAGGCTATAAAATCAAAAAATCATGTCAAGGATGTTTTGAATATTTTTTTTAATCTATATATAAATTTTATGTTCTATGTATTTAATTATACTAATAAAATATGATTCTTGATCATTTTGGTAGTACTAAGTGTGATTTGATGTAATAAATCATGAAATAAATTTATTAAATATCAATGCTTGTTATAAAAGGTATAAAAATGAACAATAATGTATAGAAAATATTACCCATGTATCTAACACTTTCATCAAATATTTCTTAATCACCTATTTAATTAGTGTTGTGGGTTTTCATATGGGTTGATGTGTTATCTTAAAAACTTCTTTTATAAGTAAATTATGTGTGAAAATAGTGAGAATAATACCCACGATTTCAAAAAATCCCTAAATAATTTTACTTTTATTTTCATTAAAACTATTATTATTTTATCTTCATGTTCCTTAAAAATATATAAATTAATTATCAATGGTAAAGTTTTTTTTTACTAAAAATTATTACCATAATATACATGATATCTAACTCATCTCTAGAATTTGTGGCTTGGTAATTTAAGGAATAGAATTTAGAGAAGTGTCCCTTAATTGTGGCTATGTCCACCGGAAATATTCAATTTTGTTTTTATTTCCATCAATGATATTATTATATTTCTTATACATAATCTCATCAATGAGATTGATCATTTTATCCTCCTATTATCCTTATAAGATCACAATTGATGGTTTTTTACCTTGAAATTAAAATTTCATTATAATATTCTAATTCAGTTCCATGCTTCAATGATTTGATAAGGTCAAAAATAAGTTTCACTCCACAAACTAGAAAAATAAATCCTCCATAATTTACATTTATTTATGCATCCTTAGTTTTGAAGAATTTTCTTCTTAAATTGATAGCAACATCCCCTTCATCCTCTAACATGAAGATCATGAAATGAGAATGGAAGACAATTTTCCAACATCAACAACTACATCTTGAAGGATACCTTTTGGGTATTTTATTAAAATTTCGAGAAGAATATATGAAAAATTGGAAGGATTTGGTTTCTTTCCACTACCAACATTCATAATACACACATGGTAATGATGTTTATTCTTTAACCCAAATAATAGACATAATTATCAATAATAAAATTGTTGATAGTGAAAGGGATGTGTAATGTCAATAGAAACATCATTTTATAAGAAATTTCCATTGAATGAGCACCAAAAATGTGAAACCCTAGATCCAAATTCATAGATTTGGTGTTATAAACTCACAATTTACATATTTTCTTTGATACCGTCTATATATTCCAAGGTTTTACTATCCCATAATGACATGACATAATGAAAACTTTTCATTATGTACAATCCCAGAACCATTTATGTTTTGATCTTTATGGAATTTGAGAAAATCAAAAATAATAAATCTTAAGTATTTCTCAACTAATGAAAATTTGTCACCACTATATAAGAAAATATTAATCCATAATAAGTCAACAACCTCTCCCATGAATTTACAAAAAATATTTTCTGTTATAAATACCATATAAAATAATTTTCTTCAAAATGGAGGGAAAAAGAAAAAAATAAATGGTGGGATCAAACAGTCATTAAGGAAAATATGTAATTAATGTTATAAAAACATAAGAATGGAATACCTAATATGACATTAATAAATAATATGAATAATTTCATGATCAACTGAAATTGACAGCAATAACGATTCCTGATAATGAATGAAAACATGCATCTCGATAATATTGATCTCATACAGAGTGATTTTAAGATATTAGATGTCAAAAACAACTTGTCAAGGCCATATTTTATTACAATATACTAATACGTGGAGAGGTATACCCAAAACCCCCAATTTGTTTTCCTCATGAGTCCTCCCAATACATCATGAGGTATATAATTTCGGGCCCCATCTGTCACTTGTTTAAGTCCTATACATTGACTATTAGATTAAACAAGTCTTTTAATGGCTTTCTGTAAGGAATCCTATGCATAAAAACACATGGATGTCTGTCTAAAAAATAATATAGCATGTGAACAAATAATAAACTTATTTTAGTAGTAAATAATATACAATAATTTCAATATGTTTCACCACATCAATAAAACCGGTAGCATGATTTTACCCATCTAAATTAAGAGGGTGGATGGCTGAAAAATAAATGGTCATATTTTGCATAATCATCCATATTAGATTAATATCACAAAGAACCCCAGTAGTTTTCTACCTATAAATAAAAGTGATAACATGATCATAACTAATTTGAAGGAAGAATTTGGATGGTTAAACAATACATTTAAAAAATTCCAAAAAATACACATTTCAATTAAAATATATGGAACACATATATCATTCCCCTTGTAAAGAGAATAAAATTATCTCTAGGTCAACATCAGCCAATATGAATTGTGTAAAATGTAATGTACACAATGTATTGGGTAATGAGTATAAGACTAATTCAATAATGGAATAATAGTATCATAAGACATATAGAGAAACACGATAGATTATTTTAAAAGAACATATCCTTTAGAAAAAAAAGAAAACCCTCAGGGACATAGACATAGATGAAGAACATATTTTCAAAAGAATTCATGAATGATACAACCTAACAAGGGATCATGAATTGGATATGTTTGGTACCATGAGTTTATTCCAAAAAAATATGAATATATATTACAGTATAAATAGGGAACCATAAACTAAATTAGGGTAAATCCATATGAAAATAAAATGTATATCCCTGTTAAAACATAAAGAACTTATAGAAAACATTTTTATCATTGACATAGAAGATGAAAGTATGGGTATTTTATAAATTTTTTTCTGAAAAATTTATTTAGAAAGACTTTGAAACCCATTAATTTTAAAAGGAATATTTAATAATTGGTCATTGAAAAGAACTTTTGTTTACCATGGAGAAAAGTGGAGAGGATAAAAATATATATGAATGTGAAAGGAAACCCCCTTTCTTATTATTTATAAAATACAGTTTTTGAAAATAACATGGTAAAAGGAGTAAAAATATAACCACATTAGCCATAGTATACTTAAGAAAGTTTATACTTTTTTAGAACTAGATATACACTATGACATTTATTGGGGTTTAATATTTTAGTATTCATGAAAACATAGATAAATTCTTGAATCACACATTATATTTGAAAAAATAAAATACATCATAGTATTTACTTTTAGAACATTATTTTTACCTCTATCATATAATTTCATAACAGTTATGTTTCACTTACTATATTCCTATGGAATGGAAAAAAAGGGTGATCTTGAATTCTTAATAAGGGAATATATGCAGCATGAAATATCTTAGAATAAATAAGGAATAAATAATATGATTTGAATATATTGATGATCAAAAAATTACATATAAATATTTATATTTTCTTGAAAATTATACATGGATATAAAACTATTAAAATAATCCCAGACATTTTGATAGCTAATTTAGTAATGATATACTTCAAAAAATTTGATACCTTAAGCATATTATCTAGGTCTCATTCAAGGACATGTTATATAAATTGGCATGCCCTAGGGAAAATATCCTCCTTATTTTTTCATAGGATACCTTCCAATGAATATATGAAATATATAATTTTAGGCTCCATCCATGGTTTTATAAGTCTAATTCATTCATCATATGAAAAAATTATTCATCATAATCATTTGATATAACAATAAGTAACTATGTGTAATAGATGATGTAGAATATCGAATTCCAATACTTTCAACACTTAAAATGATTATGATTCGTCCAGTGAAATATAGTGGGTGGTATAATTATATTATATCCTCAATAAATCATAATATTCATTAAATTATGATGACATAATTGAAATAAAATTTAAATTATCCAATGATTTTTTTATGAAAATACCCATTTTAATTTTGAATCACTTATTTAGAAAAAAAATATTTAATGTTTTAGATAACATTTATCCTTTGAAATAAAAACAGATAATTATTAATTAATATTAAATTAAAATATTATTCATGATAGTGGAAAAAGTAATTCATGTGATAATCGTTAAAATAAAGATCCATTCACACCTTCTGAAAGTAGTTCCTTATTAGAAAAATGAAAAAAAACGTTTCAATTGAAAAAAAGTTATATAAAATAAAAAAGGGTAAAAATGACTTTATTATATTATATTATGATATTGAAAACATTTTTTAAAACATTTTAATGAATAAATGGTTAGGGAAATAATTTTCATCCGAATTAAAAATCAAAGTAAATTTCCCATTAAAATGTTCATTGGGTCATTTCAAGTGAGAATGATAGAAAAAATAGATCTAATAGTTGAATACCATATAAATAACTATAGGTGAATAATAATTATGGTTTTTAAGATAGAATCATCATATAATTCAATAAATGGAAACTTAAATGTATACAATCCCACATAACAATGAGATCATAAAATAAATTATGTCTTCCAGTCCGACCTACTTTGAAAATCATTTTATTCACGTATATAAAAATTTAAATATTTTCTAATTATATAAAAAACAATATTAAAATATATAATATCACATATTATCCATATATAATGTTTCATCACCCATTTATTAATAATTCAGTATTAAAATCATCTTTTTTTGTATGTTTAGTTATTAAATTTTCATGAATGTTTCGATTCAAAAAATTAAATCCTATGATATTTATCATGGTTATATCTTCTATATAATATTAAATATTATATAAATTATCATATAGATTTATTATATATATATTTATTACCATCCTTTATATGTGAATATGAAATATGGGTCACATCACGTCCTGGAGGTGGTAGTCAACAAGAACACATGAGTGGTGATTTTATGTTTTAAATTGAAAAAGTTTAAAAAGGTAAATGATATAATATATTTATAAAATAATAATTATTTCATAAAAATAATATAAATTCATTAGTTTTATATTTATAACCATCCAAGTAATGTTGTGAAAAAATCAAAATACACCACTATGTGTAAATGGTAAGCCATACGTATGCATTGGAGATGTTTTAATTTTCCCCGGGAAAAAAGTAGATGAATATGGGATGTTAAACTATAATAATAACCTTTAAATATGTATAAAATATTTATTTTTTTACAATATCATGGATATAGAATATTTTGTGGATATATAATAATAAATAAAATGGAAACATTCAGTTAAAAGATATATCTCTTCTTAAGAAAAATACCTTTGTCGAACAAATTAAGCCTTCTAGGTTAGTTATCTGATGAGAAAATAACATATTGGTAATTGGGAGGAAGGTTTTGAAGTTATTTATTTAGTTATATGTTGATAAATTGGTATTAATATATGTTAATAATATCATAGAAGTGGTTCTGTTTTCTAAGTGATGGAAATGACACGCATGAAATTACTTAAATAATTTACACTATAGTAAGTTTTTTACTTGAGAAAGTGAATCCAAATTTTCATATATGTAAATATTATAATTTTATGGTATGAATATAATTAAACAATTAAGTTTATATATTATTATGTTTCATTTTAACCCTTATCTTTTAGAATACTCCCTGATAAACCCCTTTTCCCCCTAACATGGTGACAAATTATTATAATTTTTACTATTAATAAAGACCAAAAAATAAGATAAAATTATTTCCCAATATTATAATTATGAATATAAATTTTTAATGATTTTAAAAATATCACATTTTATAAACTTTCAAAATATAATTTTTATTTTAGTGCATCAAACACAACAAAAACAGTTTTTAGAAAAATGATAATTTTAAGCAGAAATACTATTTGAATGAGAAATAAAGAAAAAATTTAATCCAAAAAGAATTAAATATATTATTATGAATAAATAAATACTTATTTTTATTTAAAAAACTAAAAATAAACCATGTAAAAACATGATTAAGAGAAATGAATGAAAAATAATATTCATTCGGACAAAAACAATGCTTACATTTCTATATTGAAACACATATATTTATATGTTCCACAATAAATTTTTAGGTGAATTATATTAAATAATAAATATATAATTTTTCTAAAAAAAATTTATAATATATTATGATATTATTATATAATTATAATGTCATAAAAGTGACAGTTTTTGTAAAATTGGAATTTTTTCACTATTCACCCAAAAATCTAATGATTTTAAAAAATATCTTAAATTCAACCCAATATAATTTTTTAAATGGGGTGTTTAAAAATTGAAATTAATTTCATAGTATTAAAATTATAAAATTATAAAATTTAGTTTTTAATCACGTTCTTGAATAAAACTATGTGTATTATGCTATTATTTCTCTAAAAAGAAAATGTTTCTCTTATTGAAGTTTGGTTTCACATTATTCAGCGTTAAAATATTTCATCCTAGAAAAATAAATAATTTCACATAATGAATATATTTGGGTAGTTCTTCAGCATAAATCGATTAGGTTCCTAGTTTACCTCTTCTGTATTTTGATTTCTCTAAAGTACATTTCCCAATAGAGTCTTTTGTTTCCTCAATGCTTATTCTCTTGTGTCAAGAATATGGATTGGATCATTATAGTAAGATAAATAAAATTATTATTATATTTCCTCATATTTGAGAACATTCATTGGATATATCATCTTCTTCCACAATAAAGTGATTTTATACACATAATGTCTTTATAGATACTTGGTGGCACTTCTAAATGGTAATATACAAATCCAATTATTTCCAAAATCTCAAAATGGTTGATATAGTAGGGAATTAGTTACCCTTTGTTTCCTAAAATCAAAACACCCTTACATAGAGAGTCTTTTTGGAAAAAATGACCCCCCTACTCAAAATTAATGATCCTTCCTTTGGTAATCCACAATGCTCATTAACCTGTTTGGGTTCTGTTAATATGATTATGAATAGTATTCACTTCTGTTGTTGTTTGTTCAATCATATCTAGTCCTATTATATTCATTTCCAAAACTTAATCACAACATATTGGATTAAAAACCCCCTTACTATGAAATTCTTCATATTTTTCCATTTTCAATAATTGAATGGAATCATTTTTTTTGAATTCCACAAAGGGTAAATGATAATACTATATATCATGAGTTTTAAGGGAGAATTATTTTTCCACTTCTTATAATGTTGGAATATTCCTTTCAAATTAACCATCAGTTTGAGGTTTTTATGGGGTGCTTAAATAATACTCTACATTAAGATAATTTTGAAGACTCTTCCATAATGTTGACGTAAACCTTGGGGCATGATCAGATACAATTAAAAAAGGTGTACCATGGAGTCTTGTAAATTTATTTATATATACCAATGAAGGAATATAAAGACGTATATCTTCCCACATAGATATTAAATGTGAATAATTTTTAAGAAGATCAATGATAACACATATAGAATCATTATTAATATGATTCTTTGTAAATAAAAATAAAAATTCCATAGTAATATAATTCCATTTAGACACTCGAATATATAGAGGTTACATGATCTTACATGTTTACCAACCATTAATCTTGATAAAGATTATACAATTTTAAGTTTCATGTTATATCACTGTAAATATTACTTCAAATATTGATACATTATTGTTATCCCACTGTGTATAAAAATTTCCAGATATAAGATTTATATAACAATTCCATATTTGGATCAGGTAAGAATGGAAGAAATAACCATTTTACAAAATTTAGAACACCTTTTTCAAAATAAAACTTCAGATTTCCCATAATTTACATGTGTATTTTGTTTCTCTTATCATTGAGCTAGGAACATTTTGTCTTTTCTAGTAATGATGGAGTAGAAATAATTCTGAAATGAAGTGAATCTTTCCACTCTCTAATAATACTCATAGCCAACTTTGATGAGACCCTTAATAAATAATCATTATCAATCAACATCATATTCAAAAATCCCTAATATTTCTAACTCAACACATCATCTCCCTCATCAGGGTTCTCAAGTTGTTTTTGTATTGTGAAATCAGAATCTTTGTGTAGCTCTATAAGAATCTATTTCCTCATGTTGATATTTTTTGTGAGAAGTTGTATTATAAATTATTTTGATCATTATATATCACACTTTTTTACCATAAAGATAACACCTCAGTATATTTTAGGATGAAATTATTATTTCCAACTCAATATCATGTTTCAGATACTTCTATTAATTGATCATTAACTCCTCCAATGCATAGGAAATAAAATTATCATTTTTCATAAGGAAATATCTAACTCATTTCTTTAACATGTCACAATTTATCAAAAATCCATCCCATCCCAATGGTAATATCAATAATAGTGCATTTATCAACCTTTTATTTAATTCCTTAAAACATTATTTACATTAATCTATTCATAATAACAAAAACCCTTTGCATGTAATCATTTTAATGGGTTTTATAATATGTATTTTTTTTTTGAAAAAATATCTGATAGTAACATACTAACCTAATGAAACAATGTACTAATTTTATGTTTTTTTGAATTAGTCATTCTTTCACGACATTTTTCTTTGAATAATCTAATTTTATTTTATCCACATATACCATATATGAAATAAATGTAACTTCATAATTATGGAAATTACACATTCTAAACTTATCATATAACCCATTTTATCTACAATTCCCTAGAATGGTTAGTAAATAAATCTTACAATTTTTATAACTTTTTTAGTATATTAATATATCATTAATAAATATCACAAAAAATTGTAAATATATTATTTGAACAATTTTTTCATTTCATCCATAAAAAATAAGACGAATTAGTCATTATAAATGGAATTACAATAAACTCATAGTTTCCATACCTCCAACAAAATACTGAAATTAAAATATCTTCCTTATTTACTAATAATTGATGATAACCAGAATAAAGATCAATATTTAAAAAACATTTATCACCTTGAAGTTAATAAAATAATTCATCAAAAAAATAAGATGATACTTGATCATTATGATAATGGTATTTATTTACCTATAATTGATGCACAACCTCATTATCTCACCCGTCTTTATCACCAACAGAACCAGATACCCAAAAAGTAAAATACATGGGGATATAAATCACTTATTACACGACATTGATAGTTGTTTAAATAACTCACTAGATTTATTATCTATATTCTATAGAGATTCTTATTTATAGGTTTTCTATTAGGAGTGAGTTTAATGGAAAACTCAACCTTAGTCTCAGGTGGATGTTTATGTTTTTATTCAGAAAGCACATCAATTTATTCATGGAAAATAATTACATGTTTTATCCTAGGGTTACCAATTCCATCAATTGGTCATGTCTAGTCTTCTTCTCCCACAATATCATTAAATAGGGAAACTATGGGTGGATCCAGACATTGTTAAGATGATGAAGTCACTATTATAGAGACAAGGAATTCAAAATATTCATCCCAAATCAAGATCTTACTATATTGGGTATAACTTTATTCATTATACATTGAATGTTAATATATACCAAGGTTTATATCAATGTATACTATAAGAATTATAATAATATTTATGAATAGTTTATTCCCATGCATCATAGTAGGGATTAAATAATAATCTATTTTTGTAATTATATTTAATCTAGTTATCTTGTTCAATAACTCCATTTATGGTATTCTAGAAAAATATTTAATTTTATTAGCCAAAATAAAATATATTAAAGGGAGAGTAGATCATGAAATGAGTAAAAATTAGATATGTTTTATGTTATGATCAATGTACTTACCACAACATTACTTGGAACTTTATCTTGAACTCTGGTAATTGTGTAGGATTATATTTCTCCCCTTGACCTATTATATGGTAAGTTCCCTTAGTGTTTTGAGTTTTGATTATAATAGTTCCCCATCTTCATATAGTTAAATCATTATACTATGATGAACTCTAACTTACACTTATATTCATGAGCATAATGGAATTTATCTCCACACTTGTTGAAAACTCATGTTCCCATCGTGCCTATACTATGGTGTTTATGTCCATACATATCACATGTTGGAAATTCCCCCTTCTCTTCTTCCCCTTATCCATATTGTTCTATATTGGGTACCCATACCTTAAATTATACTATTTTTTTTCCTTCAACGAGATATAAATTTGGAAATAATTTCTATGTCTTTATAGCACATGATATTATATCCTCATATGATGCGATTTTTTGTTAAAATAGTTCCCTAAGAAGGTTTTATTTATCTACTCAAATAAATATTTCATCATTCTATTTTGACTACATATGTAATTAAAAGCATACTTGGATAGACACATAAATTTGGATTCATTATTAGATACAGTTTACAGTTTATTTTTTAGACTTCATAATTGTCTCTCCATATCTTCTTTTTGTTAAGAAAGAAAATATTTTTCAAATAAAATTACCTGAATATCCCTCCACTCTAGGTTCATTATTTCCTACAAATCCGTATTTGTTTGAATTAATGACCACCACGGATCTTCATGCTCCATGAAATAGTAATATACCAAGAATAAATTGTCTCTTTCCTTACATCCTAAATAGAGAAATATATTCTTCAGGTAAGTTTCCATTTCATAGCTACTAATTAAATTATGGTTCCATTGAATGATGTAGGTTTTTTTCATGTAAAATGCTCTACAGTTATCACACCATGTTAAGGATTAATATGATTATCCATATAGGCAATTGTATTGACCATAACATGTGTTAGACACCGCAATATTGTTATAAATTTTTCAACTCCAGGTCCAACATCATTGTATTTCCTATGAGAGAAATAACTATATATATTTCACGAATTGATAGAATTTCCATCCCTTTTCTAGGTAACATTTCTAAATAATGGTGTACACTAGAATCAATCATCGAATTATGAATCAAAATTTATACTTCCAAAACTGGTACAATAATTAACATAATTGGAAATGTTATGAATATATAATATCATAATAATATGATTATTATCATTGGTAATATATTAATATTATAAAAAATTGTTCCTTTATAGGTGTATAGTCTTCTCCCTACTCATCATCCACCATTGACAATAGAGTTAATACATAGTTTTCCCCTTTAAAATTTATTTCCACTAAGTGAATCAATTCCACAACTGCATCCGATTTCCAGTATATATAAAGGTATAAATATTCAAGGATAACCACACAAAATCTATTTAACAAAGTATTATGATATTTACTGATACATAGATGTATCCCTAAATCTATATTAGTGTTATTTTCCATAATACAGGTTTACAAAAATCCAGTTCCCAAGGATTATACTAAACTTCCTTTAATACCAACTATAACAACCCCGACCCTAGTAGCCTATTGTTAGAGGTTAATTTATTTCATTGGAATTCTATAAAAAAAGATCATATCCTATGGAATTTAACAGTTCATTATTTTTGGAATACTAGATGCAAGTTTGAATCTGACATTACATTTAAAAACATAAAAAAATTATTTTTTGTGAATATTATTATTCCATATCATATAACCTTCTATATTACTCATATTACACTTACTAAAATCATTGGTAAAAGAAAAAAAATAAAATTTTGGTGTAATATTCGTTGTATGTAAACAAGTATAATGAATGTTGTAGCAGAATAAAAAAGGAATGGATAATATGGATGAAATAAATGAGGATCAAATAATCTCAAATAAATAGTAACATGAGATTAAATCTTATATATCAATAAAAGAACTACTAATACAATGAAATGTACATAAATAACTAATTCTATAATGGTTGAATTAAAAAGTACAGAGATATCAAACATACCATCGAGGCCTTATAATAAAAAAATATGACATAAAGGTGTTAGGTTTATGATAATGGAAGAAAAAAAATTTCTCATGAAACTAACAGATGAATAAAGGGGGTATGTAATTCTTTGACTAAAAAAATTTATTAATTACAATTCATTAATCATATAAAATAAACAAAACAACTTAATCAACATGTCGTAATAATCAATAACAATGAGTATTTGAAGATCTAGCAAATATATTTTCAATACTTTTCAAAGTCAAAATTATCCATATATATATTTAAATATAGTGTATGGTATGGTTAGTGTATATATTTGTTAAAGAATAATATTCATCAAATGGTGTTGGAATAAGTGATAATAATTTTAACATATCAATGGAATATTTAATATGGAAAATACTTTTTTATTTTCAAATAACATATTTAATTTATAAAACATACAAAAAATATTATGAAAATAATTTTATTTGGAAATAAACATGTAATATTTTAAAATTAACTTCTTATGAATGAGTAGTCAGGATTGTGTTAAAATCTATCTGTGAAGTAAGTGTTAATGTAATGATTATATTCACACCATCAAAAAAATTTCCTCAGTCATAAAATAATTTTTTTTAATTTAAACAACTTCATAGAAAAGAAATAAAGGTTAAAAATTAAATATATTAATCATTTTAGGATATCACAAACATTATTCAGAACATTTTAAATAAATTACAAAAATTTATGAAAATTACTCCCAATTGAATTGAAAAATTGAGTTGGTATTCCATTAAAACATCCATTCGGGGTTTTAAGTACCATAAAACTTAAAAATGGAATAAATACTTGAGAAACCTAGAAATAACGATAGTAGAATATACTTTATGGGAATTAAGTTAAAAATATAAAATAGTTCTTTCTATGAAAACTTAAATATTAAAAATCCTAAAGAAATATAAGATTGTGAAATAAACCCTTAGCCTCAAGTATGACTTTCTTTGTGAGTTTTTGTATCCTCCCGTATAATAAATTTAAATTTTTTATACTTATACACAGGAACTATATAAATTCTTATAATATAATATTTTATCTCCTCTTAACATTTCATCACCTTTTTATTAATAATTCTATACTAAAATCATTGATCTAGAGTGTTTACAATTTTTTTCTCATATAAGTTTCAGTTCAATAGTTTTAGTAATTGCATCTTGTTATGATTTCATAATATTCGAATAATTAATTATTATATAAATATAATATATATTCATTATATACATATTTTTAATCATCCTTAAAATCTATAAATGAAAATTGAATCACATCTCTTCATGGTTGCGGTAGTCCACACTTAATCCTGAGTGATGTTTTTGTTTTTTATAAACTGGAAGGGTAAGAAGGTTAATGAAATATTATATTTAAATAATCATTATTAGTTCCTAAATATCATATATATTCATTAGTTCAATATTTAAAACCATCATTGAAAATTGGCGATGAAAAACAATTACACCTCGATGTGGAGGCAATATGTCATACGTATACGTGAGTGATGTTTTTGTTTACCTTATGATAGAAAGGAGATGAATATTTTTTCCACCATAATAATAAAATTTTATTATATTTCATATAATGATCTTATTATTTTAGAACGGTTATATAATATTTGAATTAGATATAAGAGGAAATAAAGTAAAAGTACTCGGTTAATTCAATAATAATTATCCCTATTATTTAATACATTTAAAATGTATCAATTTTTATAATTCTTATTAATTAATTTTAATATATGTGAGAAAAACTAATGAAAAACATTTTTAAGAAAAACATTTTATGTATAAAAATGATTTTCAAGAAAAATAACATATAATATTGATCCTAAATAAATTATTTGGATTAATTTTAATAAAAGGATACTTATTTTTCATTTAAAATGAACTAAAAATAAAAGTAACTATATAAATACTTGGTTAATAAAAATGAAGGGAAAATATATATTTTTTCACAAAAACATTACCTATTTTTCCAAAATATTTCTAATATATTTAAATAATTAACATTATATTTTTATATAAGTTATATTACTTATTAAAAATATGTTTTTACAAAAAATGGTCTCTATGTTTTGTATTTTATTCTTATATCATTATAATGATATAAAAGATAGAGTTTTATTAAATCTATATTTTTCAATTTTCATCAAAAAATCAAACAGTTTGAAAAAATATCACACATTCATGATAAGATAATTTTAAAAAAATTAATTTTAAAATGAAATTAATTTCATAAAAATAAATTTATACAAATTTATATCTTTTCTTTTAATCACATTCTTGTATAAAAATATGTATATTGTGCTATTATATCTCTAGAAATAAAAATATTACTACTATAAATGTCTACCTGTTACAAAAAATATTCTATTTTATTAAAACATATTTCCTCTTATATATGTATGAAAATTATCATTAAAAAATATTAGTATTGGATAACCAAATAATGGATGAAAAAATGTCATTGAAAAATAATATAACTAATGGAAAAAAGACTTGAGTTGTTAATTTCGCTTATGGGAATAAAACTCCATAAAGATCAAAATAATTTAAAATGGTGATTATTCTTTAGAAATGTAAATTAAAAAATATATAACAGTATATAATAAAATCAATTCCTATAATGTGAAAAATTTTAAGTGAAATTAGCCGATCATAACTCATTGAATGAAAATTAAGTTACAAACATTCCTTACAAATGGGGTAACAACTAAGTCAAATTCCCTTTGATGAAAAGCAACTGATTTATATTAGTATTTATAATGAATGAAAAATATTTGATAAATATTAATACATTCTTAGTGAATAATCCATTCAAATAAAAACATGGATCCTAACATAAACATGTCTCAAAGAATTAATGTTTGTGACAAAGAAAAATTGCGGCTTGAGTAACATTTTAAACAGAACATCATGAATGAGTGGGATTATATTTGAACATAAAATAATATTATTAAAATATAATTCATGATATTTTATATAAAATAGTTAGTATATAAAACAGATAAATGAAATTAGGCTCCTAATACTAGTCATGTCTCAAATAGTGTAATTTGAGAAGAAAACGCAAACCTTGGCCCAGATTCACTTTTCAATTGTACCTAATGGCTAGAAAAATATAAGTAAATTATAGAAATATTTAATTAAATTCACTAAACAAATAATAAATAACATTAATCATCACTAAAAAAATTTATACTTCTCATTTATTGTCATTCGATATATATATATACTAGATTATTCTTTCTTATTTACAACACTAGGTGTACTAAATGTTTACTAATTTATACTAGTTTCATAAAAAAAATTGTTGTCATCTGTTATTTTTTAAAATTAAGTCACTTTTAAAACATATAAAATAATATAATATATGTTACATGATAGTTTATGATACTATAATTTAATTCCATATTAGTTTTTGTTGTGATCCATGATGATGAAATCAACAATGATCATGTTTCAGTGATTACTAATAAATTAATATTGTTTTATTAATTGATGAGTCAAATGTTGAGATAACCATACCTGAAAAAAACACTATGAACATGTTTATATGTTATAATACTAGAAAATAATTTTTTGTATTTCACTATGACATATATTTATAATGTTGTTCAACTAGGTGGCTAAAATATCCCTAACATGAACCTATACAGATTAATTGATAACTATGAGATAGTTAAGATGTAATATAATTATAAAAATATAATATTGATATTATTTAGTCCTTATTATTTTTTTATATAAGAATTTCAATCAATTATAAATATGATAAAATTTATAAAAAACACTTATTAGAAAGAGGATATACATTTTTTTATGTTTTCCTGTTTTAAACGACTGAATTAACGAAAATAATTTGTTGATCATATCAATAATAGATTATATATATTTTTTTAAAAAAGAATCATAATGAATTATTAAATATCATATTTACTCATTAAAACATTCATGGAACCCTAAATTATGGTGGTTTCAAAAAAATAAATTTTATTGCTCGTAGTGCAGGTAGTATGCACACACACATCGAAGATTATTTGGTTTTTCTTAAAGAATGTGATAGATGAATAGAGAATGAAAATTAAATTAATAATATAAAACTATATTATTTATATCATAGTGTATCATTATCTTATTTTAGAATAAATAAATTTTATTTAATATAAATAATAATAGAAATTATGATGTAAATAATAGAAATGTCGAGTCCTTGAATTCCCATTTGAATTATATATATAAATATAGGTTCTTGGGTAACTAGTGGTGGGAATATATTTTTTGAGTGGGAGAGGGTCCAAGGAGGATTAATTTTTTATATTTCCAAGTTATTATTCAAGGGTAGGGTATGTATTGAAGTTAATGTAGGGTCACCCTTTCATAAGGGAAGGGAAGCATAGTATTGGGAGTGACAATTAAATCTTCAATAATTTGAGGTTATTATTCATTGATCAATGGAAGAAAAATATAACTAAAGGATGGTAAATTTATTTTGGGTATAAATTCTCATTAAACACTCATTATTAGAATCATTGAGCATTTTATGGTGTTTTATATTAACTTTCTTAACTTTAACATTATTTTAGTTTTTCATTGGCTATAAATTTTGATGCTTAGAAGTAAATTTTAATGAGAAAATTAATTTTAAACATTTTAACTAATTTTTTCCTTTATATTTCAAATTTTAAAATAATTTTATCAAATAATATTTATGAACATATGAAATGATAATTTTTAAATGAACACACTGAATCTTGTAAAAAACTATTTTATAATAAAACTTTAAGGTTTAAAATTTAATATAATATAAAATAAACTCAATTGATTATTTTAATAAACAAAAAAATTAAATTACTTAATTTTTGTGAGTATTTAATATAAATTCCGAACCAAATATCATATTTAATTTAACTGATTCAATGAAAAGAGCATAAACAATTTTTATTAAAGTGACACTTTAATTAGATGTAAAAATATTTGAAATAGGATTTATATGTTTTTTTAATTCATATTTTTATTAATTAAATATTTATTCTTTCAATTTAATGATTTTGTGTGTTTTGGTTTAACCTTATATCCTACTCTTTTTATAAGATTTGTGGTTTTAATAAAAATGTTATTTGAATTATTCACCAAAAAATCAAAATTTTTTGAAAAATAAAAAACATATTAATCAAATATTACTATAATGAATCAAAAAATAATGATTAATTTTTAAAATTATAATTATAAATTATAGAAATTTAACTTCTAAATAATAATGTGAGATATAAAAAAAATATAAGATTTATTTTTGGAATTATAAACAATATCATTCATATTTCTTATAATTTACTAATTATGATAGTATTAACTAGTTTTTCCTATAAAAATATGTTATCATCTTTAATCAAATGTTTCATAAAATAAAAATGTATATCTAATAGAAAGTAAATATTTAAAAAATATTTATTAATAAGAATAAAATGACTATGTCAACCATTTTAGTTATACCAATTTAATTTATTCAATATCAAAAGAATCCATTATTTTATTTATATAAATATTTCATAAAGTAGTTATTCCAATTTATTTTCTTGAATTTAATAGCCATGTTTTACCTGTCTAAAAATATCAACGGTTTCATTTTAGTTTGGTGTTGCATGTGAAGTATGATATAAAACACATTAAATTATTTAAAGGTTATAATATATTAAAATATTATGGTGTTACATTATCCCCATTTAAACAAACTATGTATTTTTAATTTGACTCATAATATCATATTTATTTTTATAGGAAACTCACAATTAACTATACAGTGCTATATTATGAAGGGTTTATTTGGGATTTGGAATGAGATTGTTATATGTGAAAAATTTATTATAATTGATTTATAAAGAGATCTATATCATTAATAATTTCAAAAAGAACAAAATAAAGGGAAAATATATATATCCTTATGGAATAACCTCCCCCAAATCACAATCTTGTTTTTTTGATAATTATACCAATCATGGTTCTTATTTATAACTCAATATCTAGTAGTTTGTGAAAATATACATGACATAGGAAGATAGAAAATATCAAGTGAAAAATCATTATGTAATATATTATTAGTAGTTTTATAGTCTTATCCTTATTTTCATGGTTATTAGTGACTATCCCCTTCGCAGGACATTGGATTGGGAATGTGAGTTGCATAATTCCCAATACTCTTACAATTTAAGTAATATATATTTTTAGCATCACTATTTCCTATACACTTTTGAGTATAATGTCAATCATCTCTACACTTATAATATTTTATCGTCCTTTTAAGGAAAGTGCTCCCGTTTTTCGTTCTTCATTTTTTACGTGTATTAAATTTATTATTCTTTTATTCGTCATATTGGTCACTCAAATTTTTACAATATTCCATACTAATCTTCTTTGGTGAGTTTTTAATATTATCTTTTTTTACATTGGTAAAAATTATTTGTTATAATCACAATATTTGTTACTCTATCACTTATCCTATCGTGTAGTTCATTAGAATAGTCTTTGCATCATCCATGGAATTCATTGTTAACGTTGTTCAATTGGGCTCCACGCATTAATAAACCAAAAGAGTTAACAAGTTAGGTAATCATTATAGTAGAATTATTATAAATGAAAAATTAAATAATTTAACAAAAATATTTATCACTTTATAACACTATCGTGTTAGCCTATTTTAATTATAACTCAAGATGTATCAGACTTGGATAACCCTCTATCACTCCCAGTTAAACGCGTATCATTATTGGTTCAAAAGAGGATACATGAAGTCGGTTTCTCTCATTTTACATAACCTAATCCTCAGAATTGAGATTCCAAATTACAGTTAATATTTATAAATTATTATAACCCCAAAAATTTATCGACATATATGCCCTTAAAATCTATTTTATCATTTATCTAGGAAAGAACATTTCAATTAATATATACCCTAAAATATTAATCTCTACATTTAAATCTATGTTCTTCATAGTCACTATCCAATTAGTTTATCAAACATAAATATTCAATTCCCTCATAATGATTCATAAAGTGAAATTGAATTTACCAAACAATACCCCCACCCCTATAGTATCAAACATGTTTGGAAGTTTGGCCTCTTTTTCATGCACCAGGTGAAAATCAAGTTAATACTCAATCAACACCTTTCAGGGTAATTACCCCTAGGTAAATCTATGCCAATCCCTGTATCCACATGTAGTATCTTGAAAAGAAATTAATTTATAAGAGAACCACACAATCATTACATTACCAAAACACTAGTATTTTAGACTATACTTATTATTTTAGTTTATAATTATCCCCTAGGATTCCATTGAGGTTATCTTATCCTAATTCCAAAATAAAAAGTTAATTATTATGTTAGCATTAAATCATATTCTATCCTAATGTACTATTTATACATTTGAATATACGACCAACCTTAACTTATCAAACCATAAATTGTCTAATAATAATAATATCTAGAAGTATATAATCCATGATCTTATGAGAACTATGATTCCCAAGTTTAGTACCCATGGATATTGTTAAAAAACAAACACTTTTCATATTGGTTACAATAAAAACATTAGTTTATGATAAATTATTATCCCATAATTACATTTTATAAAGGAAAAATTGAATTAAATATAATTACAAGACCTTTTTTGGCTTAATTGTATAAAGAATTAGGAAATCTAATAAATTAATAATGAATATATATTTCTAAATAAATAGATATTTTTTGTACTACTAAAGAAACATTTAATCCATAATAATTCTTTAATATCTCCCATATGTTCTCCACAAAATATATACTATTATAAATATCAAGTGCAATAATTTCATTTATAACATGGATAAATTGAAATATAATAATTGGAGATATCAAATTCTAATAAAGGGAAACAAATAAAAAAACCACTTAGATACATAATCATTGAATACATAATATGGTAGAATAAATAATTTTAATAATTCCCTAATAAACAAAAATTAAGATAATTTTATATCCATGACAATAAATGAAAACATGGATGTCAATAATACTGATCCCATACTGATGGAATGTGTAATTTCATAAACAAAAAATTTATTACCAAGGTCTTTTTCCATGATAAAATATTTATATGGGGAGAGGTATACAACAAAACCCAATCTGTATTATATCATGATTCTCGTTGATTCATTAAGGGGATATATAATTTCAAGCTTCAACTGTCAATTTTTTTGGGAAGTTCCTTTACTATAATGTTTGATAATAAATTTCATGTTATTCCCTAAGGAACCTCTAGCTAAAAAAATTATATCCTTATAGTAAAATTTTTGAAATTTTCTCACATAATCAACAAGTGTTATTAACCAATAATCATGAAAGTTAGTATTTTTCAACATGCTAAAAAAGTGGCAACATGATAACTACCCATTCTTAGGAATAAAGTTACGGGTTAAAAAATCATATACAATTTTCCCAAAATCGTTCTTATGGTAATAATAACATTTGGAACACCAATGATTTTTAAAATGAAAATAATAGTGAAAACATGATCATAAATTCTTAGGAGGCCTTAATGGATGATTAAAAAATATATAGTCAACTTTCCTATATTCATATATATTAGAACAAAAATATACTAGATTCTATTACATTTACCGATGTAAATCTAATAACATTCTTTTAAAGTAAACATCATCTAATCGAAACTCTGTAAAATGTGATGTTAACACAATATAGAGTGATGAATATATGATTAAGTAAAAAGTGGAATAATTTGATCATAATATATCTAGATATATAATGTGGATTTTTTTCAAATAATTAAACTCTAGTGTATCAAAGGAATCCTAGAATCATGTTGACATAGATGAAAAATATTCTTACAAAATAATGCTCGAATGAAACCACTCATGGTCTTGGGAACTGGATTGACAGGTACTTTGAGTTAATCCCCTAAAATATGATTATATATTATATTTTAAATATTCAAACCTAAACACTGTTAGGTTAAATTCAATGAAAAAATTCAATGTAAATGGAAGTGTAAACATTAAGTTATTTTGGGATAAAGTTTTTTCACTGAAGTGAAACATGATATTAAGGGTCACCTTCAAAATTATTTTTTTAAAGGTAAAGTCAAAAATCATTAATACCATTACTATTGAAAATAATATTAAAAAATGGATCTATTAAAAAACATAATTATTTCCTTTTAGAAAACTTTGTAGAAAGACTAAATATATTAAAACAAGAGGAAAAACGTTTTTATTATATTTTAAAAATTCATTATTGTAATATTCACAGTGTAAATGTGGTATTTTTAAAAATATCATTCTCCCTATTGAGTAATATAAATTTAAATAAAATAGAATCTTAGTGTAGCATAACTCAATCATGAATAATGATGTTTAAGATAAAACAATATAACATGAGGAAAAGTTACTTGAGTTATCAATACCACATACAAAAAATACTCTTAAAATTAATAAATATTAAAAAATGGTGTATTATGAGATAGTAGTTTAATTAAAATAATAATAATAATACCACATAATAAAATCAATGTTTATATTGTTCCCAATGCTTATTTATAGAAGGAAAATTATATCCTAATTAATGAAAATTGATTTTCCGAAAAGACTTACAACTGGGGAACCAAACTGTGTCAAATTTTATTTTATGAAAAGGAAATGAATGGGAATAATATTTTAATAGAATAAAGAAAATATATTATAAATATAAATCCTTGGGTATTGTATCCACTATTTAATGGAAAAAAGGTGCATAGCCTTAACATGTCTCAAGTAATAATTTTTTTAGAGAAAGAACCCATATGCCTTGAGTAACAGTTTAATTGAAACACCTTGAATGAGTGGGATTTTGAATTAAATTAAAATGAAATGATTAAAATATAATTCATGATATGATATATAAAATAGGTAGTATATAATCCTCAAAATTAAATTGGGTTCATAATTCTAAACATGCCATACAAAGAGGAATTGAAGATGATAACCCTCACCACACTAATGATTCATTCAGAACTTACAAAAAACAACCAAAAGAATTTATTTTAGTTAATTAAATACATAATAGAGAAACATATTAATCCTTTTAAAAATTTATAATACTCATTTATAATAATTTTATATAATTTAGTTTCTTTTTTACTCTTTAAATACCGGGTGTAAGTAATGTTTAACTTCTTAAAATAGTTTCTTAATATATGTTTCGATATATATTATTTTTCGATAGTAAATCAATATTATATCAAATAATATAATATAATATATTTCCAAATATATTTTATAAATATGCAATTTCATACCATTTTAGTTATGCTTATGATCTACGTAGATGAAATTGGCGATGGTCGTGTTTTGGGAATTCTTAACGAATAAAAGGTGTTTCTTAATTAAAGATTTAAATTTGTAATAACCATCATAGATAAAAGCTTGTATACATATTTATATGATATTATAAAAATCAATAATTTATCATATCCATAAATTACATAAATATATAGTATTTTTCAATTTGGTGGTTAAAATGACCAAAACAAAAACCTACCAGGATTAAATGATGAGTATGAGATGGTTTAGTTGTAATATAATTATTTCAAAAGAAAAACGAAATTATTTATTTTGTATTAGTGTGATATATAATAATTTTAAATAACTATAAAGTGAAGATAATTTATATTATATCTATACATAGAACGAAGCGATCATTTTCCTTTTCGTTTAATCATTTTAAAATATTGAATTAGTGATAATCATTTGTTGATTGTATAATTAACAGATTCTATGATTCATTATAATAATAACATAATTAGGTATTAAAAATAATGTTTTATCATATTAAAATTATATTAATAATCAATTATATGTGGTTATGATAAATTAATTTCATTTCTTATGTTGGTGGTAGTCGGTACATACACACGAATGACGATTACATATTTATTAATGGAATATATAAATGAAAAGAAAATGAAAATACACTAAATATAATAATGTTTAAATATAAATTATAATGATATCATTATACTATTATAGATAGAAAATATTTTAATGAAGATAATTAAGAAGAAAAATTAAGCGGTTAACAATACTCATGTTGAAGACATTATAATTTTGTGGAATTCTCTTTTGATGTGAAGACCTTAAAATAACTAATTGTTACCATAAAAATATAAATGATAGAGAGGGTTATATAAGGATCAATGTATAATATATTCAAGGAGAAATTATAAGGTAAGGTAACTATTTATGTGGTTGAATGATCACCCTTTTATAGGTGAAGGGAATGGTAGTTTTGGGAGTAACCTATACATTTTCAATAATGTAATGTTACTATTAAAGGTTTAGTGGAAACCAAATGGACACAAGTGTTGTAGAAAGTATCTCTGTTTCTAAACACACCTCGACCACTAATTTTTTAGAAAAATATGATTCTTTTATAGATTTTTATTTAATCTTCAAAACTTTTCCCAAATTTATAGTTACATTGGTAATTATTTGTTAAACATTGTAATTAATTTTAATGAGAAAATAATGAATAAACCTTTTATATAATTTGATCCTTTAGATTTAAAATTTGAATATAATTTTATCAAAAGGTATTTCCAATTTTGTGAAATTTTAATTAATAAAAACAAAATCCATCACCAGAAAATATTTTTTATATAAATATTGTTTTATGAATTTAATTTATATGTAATAAAAAATTAGCATCGATACTGATTTTAATAAAATAAAATAATTTATTACGAGATAAATAAAAGGTTTCATGATTTCATTGAAAGAATAATATAATCTTCCCCACGAAGATACATAATTCAAATAAAATACTGAAAACTTTTTTTTATTAAATTAGAATTTAAATTATTTTAAAAAATTTGGACATAATGTTTATAATTTCAAGGAATAATTTAAAATCAATAATTTTATCAATTAATGAAATATTTTATTACATGAAAGGTTCTATACATTTTAGTTTTTATTTACATCATACTAATGTCATAAGAGGTATGATTTTAAGAAAGATAGTATTTTCTCTATTCGCCAAAAAATCAATCTTTTTTGGAAAATATTAGAAACATGTCTTAATGAAAAATTACATTCATAAATAAAAAAATAATGATTATTTAGTTGAATTAAATTTCTATTTTTTTATTTTACTTTTAAATAGAATCATGAGATATAATGAAAAACATTTTTATATGGAAATATCTTTTTCTAATATTAACCAATATCCTTCATATTTCTTATTACATTATAATTATAAAATTATTGGACAATTATTAATATATAATATATTTTATAATAATTAATCAACATTTTCTTGAAATAGAATTTCATATTTCAAAAAAAAGTTAATATTTATAAAACTAAACTTCTACGCATAAATTGTTTGAATTAGTCATTTTAAATGTACTAATAAAATTATATGGATATTAAAATTATCATTTATTTGATTTTTATAAATATTTTATAATGAGGTTACTCCAATTATTTACCTTTAATTCAAATGCTAGATCTTGAAAATCTAAACAGATCCATGTTTTGTTTTTAGTGTTTTATTTCATGTAGTGAAAGTTTTTGAACACATTAAGTTATTTTAAGGGAATCATAATTTAAAATTTCAAGGTGTTAGAAAACACTCATCACTAAGGGAAATGATCCCAAAATCCTTAAACATCCTTTTTTTGGGAAATAATGTATTTTTTTTTTCAGAATCTATTATTTGTGAAATAACCTAAGTAAATGGATTATTGTTCTACATATGTTTAAAAATAAATGAAAATTTATTCAATTTAACTTACACTTTCCCATATCATATCCTCTTTTACAAAGGAATAGGGGGTTAATAGGGTCAAATTTCTTGTATTCTTTTTTGGTTACATCCACATAAAGTTACTGTGTAACTCCTCTTTCTATATAATTATTCATCTCATTTTTATTCTCTTTCAAGATATATTATGGTTAAATTTTAATTTTTTTTTCGCAAATTGTTTCTTATGAATGTTATTTTCCATGTCCTTTTCATCCTCAATAATCTTTCTCTCTTTTAGAATTCCCTGACATAGTAACATCCTAACCCCCAGAATATGAATTTATGTTGCCCATGAGAGTACCTAGTAACAAGACTAAAATAGTTTAATAAATATTTCCTACATTATTATTGATGTTCCATACGATGATATTATGATTCACCTTATCAGTTTCATAGGTTTCCATATTCTTATCAAACTTTTATATAAAATGTTGAAGAATATCCATGAGATAAGACTTTTAGTGTTGGGTTTGATGTTTTTGTCTTTGATGAAAATATGATACTGATTTTATTTTTTAATTTTTAAGGGGGGAATATTGAAATGTTTTTAGGCTATTGATTATATGGGTATCTTGGTGGACCTTTATTTTAACTGATGTTCTTCGCTTGTATTTATCAGTTCCAATTTTGATATTATTGGGATTGGGATTGCACTATCCTACCTAGAATGTAATTATTATATTATTTGTGTAAATATTTAAAAAACATGAATTTTTATAATTGAGCACATTATTATATTGTATGTAACACCCCAATATTCCACAGTACACTTCTCTTTGAATAATACAATAGCTCGCGATGTATGCAACTTCGTGTTTTAGCACACCATGACCAATCAAACGAGCCATTTAAAAAGCAGTTATGAATAGTAATACCTAATTTTTTTGAAATTTTATAAATTTTATTGTTTAAAATGGATTTCATTTTTAGATTTGGAATATCAAAATTACCTTCGGGTGAATTTTTTGTATTTTTATGAAAACATTCGATTTTCGATGAATAGTGAAAAAGCAATGCGTTATTGTTTAAAACTTACCTTTTATTTAAATAATTATTTTTAATTTAAATTTATTTTAAAGTAAAATTAGATACATTATACCTTTATTAGTCCAATTTAATTTACTGAAGACATTTTATAATAAGATTTGATATATAAAATTTTATACAACTTTGTACAAACTTTTACCCACCTTCATCGCACGTTTTCAAATTTACATAAAACCTAATTTTACCACATCTGTGAATTGAATTTAAAAAAACCGAGATACATTTTTGACATCTGTAAGTAAAATGTGGTTCAACAAGATGAAAATAATTTTTGGTGAATAGTAACTTTTGAATTTTATTTACCACGGTTAAAAATAAATAGAACAATTAAATGTAAAAATGATATTAAAACTACCCTAACACATGTCCTAATTATATTGGATAAGTGTATTTCAACCAAAATCAACCTTAAAATAAAAATATGATCTTTTTTGATACACCTGGATTAGATTAGGATGTTTATTATACTTTTTTTAAAGAAGATTTGAAAGTGTTAAATTCAAAATTTAAATAAGTAATCCTTTTTTAATATAGGGTTATACATAAGATAAATGCGACTATAAATATTAATTAGAATGATTAATTTTTTTCCTACATTATAGTAGTTTATTTATAATTTTTAGACATTAAATAATTAAATTTATTTTTGGCACAATGATGATGCAGTAATTACGTTAATAATGAAAGACAAAAATAATTGATGTTATAAATATTAAAATAAATGTAATTTGAGACATCTGATGCATTACACTAATATTCTAGGTTAATATGAAATGTTGGGGTTGATTCAATGAATTTTTTTCGAAGTAATCATTTTTTATGACTTTTAAAAAAACCAAATACTATATATTGTCAAAATTGACATAAATGAGTTTTTAAAACAAATACTATTTTATTAAAATATATAATAGAACTAAAAATATAAGGTTTAGATAAAATATATATATAATTATTTATATTTAAATAATGAACCACTAGAGGTTCTCTTGGAATTTTATAGTAAGTTTATTAACCATGTATTATAATAATAGAAGAAGACCTGGTAAAAGGTAAACTATTTAACTAAGAGTTAAATCTAAATGATAAGGTTAATATGGTGGCCAAAACATGTCTAAAACATATTGGTTGAGAGGTTTTATATCCATAACCACCTTATAAAATAAATAAATCCATTTTGAGATATTAGAAACTGAAAATGAGTTTATAATAATATAATATATCCAACTCTTCCAAAAGTGCCCCTCACCTCCATTATAAAATGGTACTTCCCCTTCTTTCAAATTCACACATATAAATCCATTTTTCTTAGGAAAAACCTGCTCAAATCGTCTCCCAACACCCAAAATTCAACTAAGAGGCCTTACATTGATTAGAGAGCCAACCTATGGAGCCCTTTTGTTCAAATCAAGAGGAAACACCTGAAGAAGATGTAATTATTTAGTCACCTCTTTCAAAATTATTTTCTTCTTCCAAGTCCTCTTTCTTTTTTTTTCAATAAAAAATATCAACTCAAGTACCTTATACATACTTTGATGTTATTGTAATTTTTTTATGACCATATTGATTATTCTATCTAACCTATGAATGACAAAGTCACCATACATGCGTACATATGGATTACCGTCTCCACGTTGTGGTGTAGTTTGTTATTCAACACTTCATTATTTAGATGAGTATAATAATGAGTATAATTGATGTTACTAATAAATATAACATGTCAATTATTCTATATATATGATATACTATCTAATTACTTACAATTTCACGATCAATATAATGATGTTGTTGCTCGTGCGTACGTACGGCTTACCGTTTCCACAACGCGATGATATTTCGTTCCCCATCGTAAACATTCAACAATAATTAGAATTTTATGATAAAATATAATGTTTAAATAACTTAATATCATTCTTGATGTTAATAAAATACAGCATATTCATAAAAATAATGACTTACGTAAAAAACATATAAAGGAAAATGAATCAGTTAACACCCGAAACAATGATACTAGTGAAATATTATTAAAAAATCAATATTAGAAGATCATATATGATATCATATTAATTTATTTCATTATTGTATAATTTAATAAAAATTATATAACAATTACATATGAGGTTAACTGACCCTCATATAAAGAAAATTACAGGGTAAGGGTTAATTTTACAATCTATTTATTATATGGGGTTGTTTATACGTATCTACTGGGAATTTTTCCTTATCATCCACATCTATGTTTCTTAAAAATGTATTTCAAATTTTTTTACTATATCCTAGACTATGATTTAATTTTATTTATACCCTTCCCTGACTTTTTTGAAAATGGTTTGAAACAAATATTTTTGTCATTTTCCAAACAAGGTACTTTATGACCTTTTTGGAAAATTAAGCAAAAAATGTTTTTAACTTATAAGGAGGTTGCAGCCATTTTTTTTCTTTATAACACCTTAGAAACATACCTTACATTATTATAAAAATATTTTCAAAAATTTTATTTCATTACCTTAAATTATTTCAATGTATAAAGAGATATATTACTCAAATAGTTTTTGGATTGATTTCATCTATGTCTAAATACTCTATTGAATTTTACACTTATTCGAAGTTGATTTATAATTATACAATCTTCCATATTGTATTTCAGGTTTTGTGATATGTTTGACTGTGGATGTGATATTTTTATACCAATCATGTTTCATAGATAATGTATAAAAATTTTATATGCTAGTTTTAATATGAATTTTTATGTAATGTTTCTACCACTTCATATGAAGAATGCATTGGATGTAGTAAGTGATGGGCGGGGCCCGCTATAGCCCCTTGATGCATCAATTGGTCTCATGAGACAAACTAGTGTCTTAGCACAAGGCCCTGACAAAATTATTATTTGTAATCATGGCATAGGTCCTTGACTATGTGGTTGTGACATCCGACATTATGTATTCCATCATTATGAAATTAGCTATTGATATTACATGTTATTATTCGACTATTATAATATCTATGTGAATAATAAATTGGAATTATTTGATTTATCTTTACCATATTTTGTTGAATTTTTAATTTTAAAAGGCTTTTATTTTAGTCTTATACACTGCCTTAAATGTTTATGCTTATTTATGATATTTTGTACTATATTGTTATCCTTACCGTGCATCTGAGATCATCCTATTCTATGTTTTATTTTTCCCAATATGCGATGAAGTATATTATGAATGACTTACAAGGATAGGTAATGGAATTTGAGTGAGTTAAAAGGAGGTAAAATGTTTCTTTTATCATTTCATAATGTAATGTAAAACTTATGTATGTATCTAGTACATCCAAGGATACTAAACTGATCGGTATTTTGGGAGTTGATCCCTTGTGATCATGCCAATGTTATGTAATAAGTCACTGACTCTGGGTAACTAGGTTCAGGGCATTACAGTTGGTATCCTAAGAAGTTTTTTTATAAACCATGGAAACTATATTTAGAAAAACACTGATTAGAGGACATTACCCTAATATACATATCGAGGCTTAGTATATAAGAACAGCCAAAATTTTTGGTAATGTAAATATTATATAGGTTTTCCAAGAAATGAATACCTGTCTGGATACTACATGTGGATGTAGTTCTGGCACAAATGAACCTAGGAGTGAAAACTTCGACAAGGAGTTTCGGGTTTGACCCAGGGTATCCCAGTACATGAAAGCGGGTATCACTGCACACCTAGTTTGACACTCCTGTGGGATATGCTAAGGATAATTTGCATATTATTTAAAAACCATTATAAATGATTTATGATAAAATACACCCCAAAGAAAACATTTTTATGATTATTTATTATATTCATAAACTGTTCAATTATGTTAAGTATTTTGCAAGGTTGGAATTATGCATTTCGATACAAAAACTAACCTAGTGTATTGCATTGTTTTGAAATGGAACCTAGTAGAAGGAATGGAAACCATATCAATGCACGTAATCCACGTATGCATTTTCCTCATACTCAAGAAAATTATAGTGGATATTATGATTAAAATGGTGCATAATAGCTTATATCCATACTGGGATAACACACTCAGGTTAGGAATAATAACTTTACCCTTGTAGAGCACCCTGATCCAAAATGCAGAGCATCAATGTTAGACCACTTCATGAGGAAACAACCACTAAAATTCAATGGGACTAAAAATCCAATTGTTGATGAGAAATGGATAGGTTCTTTAGAGAAAATATTTCATGCTTTGGGGAGTAACGAAAGGGAAAAAGTAGTCAGGGAAGTTTATCACCTCACAAGAGATGCATATCAATGGTGGTCATTAGTTCAAAACACAATGGAGGATGAATAAGTATCAAATATGAAATGAAGGGATTTTAATGAGATATTTTAGGAAAGTAATTTTTCTTGAACATTGAGTGGATATGGAAAGTCAATTTCTGAGTTTGAGGCAAAATGAGGATGAGAATGTTGAAAATTATGAGGATAACTTTACATGGTTTGAAAGACATGTTGTAGATTATATACGTACCCCAATAAAAATATTGATCAATTATCTAATGGGTTAAAACCATTTCTACCTTGAGCATTAGTCTCACAATCCTTCTAATCATATGAAGATATAGTCTCATCTGCTATTAAGACAAAAAAGGAGTTCATTATGTCTTATGAATTTAAAGTGAAGAAATAGAAGAAGAGATCTGTTGAAAAATCTGAAAATGAAAATAAGGGGAAGAAATAAAAATCTGACATTCCACCCTTCAGTAAACGTAGGAAGAAACACCCTGGTACTTGCCTAAAGAGGAATGGAGTTTGTTACATGGGTGGATAAAAAGGACCCAATGTTCATGATTGCATGGTAAATAAAGAGGTTTTCAATGTTGAATGATAAAATTTTATAGAGATGGGGCATTATAAAAATAAATGTCCTAAGTGCCAGGGAAACTTACCTCAGAGAAGGTCAAGGGAGCTAGGCCAGGCTTATGCGATCACTAATGTTGTGGTCGATGTTCCTAATGATGTGTTGGTAGGTACTTTAATGTTTTCATCAAAATTAGGCGATGATTTATTTGATTCTAGATCACCGCATTCTTTTATATCTTCCTATATTTCCCAGAAAATTAGATATTTCCAATTTGACTTAACAAGGGAGTTTTCAGTCAAAACTCTTAATGGAATTATCACTGAATCTGTTTTTCCCATAATTTACCATTATGAAATATAAAAATTCTTGATCCACTAATCTTATTTTCATACCGAATATTTAATTAGATTAAATCCTTGGTATGGATTGGCTTTCAGACCATGATGCGAAAATTTATTGTAAGAAGAAGAAGGTTATAATTTTTTTATGATGATAAGAAATACATTATCATCAGAGCAGAAAAATCAACATATAAATCTCATCTCTATCCACCCCCAATAGCTCTACAAAATTCAATTATTTAGGAGGAAGAGTGTGAATTAACTATAAGTGAGGGAAATAACGTTCAAATAGAGGATGCACCAATTGTTCAAGAATATGTTGATGTGTTTTTAGACGATTTACATGGATATCCTCTAGAATGGGAAATTGAATTTTCCATTGACTTAATTCCTGGTTCAAGGCCCATATCGGAGACCCCTTATATAATTTCCACTAGGGAATTAGTGGAACTAGATAAAAAATTAGTGTAATTGAGTAATAAGAGATTTATTCTCCCTAGTGTTTCTCCATGGGGAGACCCTGTTCATTTTGTTAAGAATAAAGAAGGATCTATGAGGTTTTGAATTGAATACAGGGAGATCAATTCTATAATAGTAAATAACAAGTCTCCCCTACCTCGCATTGATGATTTATTTGATCAACATAATGGAGCTCAATATTTTTCAACAATTTACCATAGATCTGGATACTATAAGCGGTGCATGAAAAAAAACTGACATTCCAAAGCCATAATTTTGAACCAGGTATGGGCATTACGAGTTTACAGTAATGCCTTTTGGACTGGCTAATGAACCCTTTGTTTTCATGGATCTATGAATAGAGTTATCAAGTAATATCTTGATAACTTTTTAGTGGTATTTAATGATTATATATTGGTATAATAAAAAATCTATGAAGATCATGAAAATCAAATATGCAGTATTCTAAAGACTCTTATATGAAATGAATTACATGTGAAGTTTATCATGTGTGAATTCTAGCTTGAGGAGGTTTCCTTTCTTGGCCATATTTTCTCTAATGATGTAATCTATGTTGATCCTTCAAAGATAAGGGAAATCTATGAATGTCAAGTACCAATGAGTATAACTGATGCACACAATTTTATAGTGCTAGCAGGTTATTATTGGAATTTCATCTAAAATGTTTCTTGTTTGTCAAACCCATTAACCTAGCTCACACGTAATGGGGTTTAATTTTTTTAGACAAAAGAGTGTGAATAATTTTTTGAATAATTGAAGAAAATATTAGTCAATGCTCCTATATTGACTCTAAAATCAGGGAATTATGGGTTACATATTTATAGTGATGATTCAAAGAAAGGACATGGTTCTGTCATTATGTAGAATGATAGAGTTATTACCTACGTGTCACGACAACATATCATTCATGAAAAAAATAATACTCTTGATCTTTAGTTAACAGTTATAGTTGTTTCTCTGAATATATGGATACACTATCTCTAGGGTAAATATTTTGGGATATATTCTGATCATAAGAGTTTAAAGTATATTTTCTTGAAGAAAGAACTCAACATGGGGAAAATATGATGGGTTGAACAAATCAAGGATTACAATTTCACAATACACTACCTCCTAGGGAAGGAAAATAAGGTGGAAGATTCTTTGATCAGAAAGGATCATGGTGTTATGAACAATATGAGAGTTGAAATGGATCCTATGTTCATGGATTTAGTAAAGATAGATATGAGAATAATCATGGAAGGTGAAACATCAATACATTTTCAAATGGTTTGTAGTCCATCTTTACTAGAAATGATAACATTTTATCTGGCTAATGATAAGGAGTTTCAAATGAAAATTAAAGCCGCGAATGATGGGTGATTGATCGACTTAATATATGAAGATAGATTTTTTAAATTTGGTATGATACATTGTTTTTTGATATACCTGATCTAAAAAGGGAATTTTTGGATGATGCATGTATCTCCAATTACTCTATACACCCTGGTAGCACTAAGATGTATGGAGGTTTGAAGGAAAATTTTCTGTGGGAGCACATGAAGTGGTAGATTGCTAATTATGTGTTAAGATGTATGGGTTTTCAATAGGTGAAGGCTATAAGACAACCTACGAGATGATTCATTAAACCTCATCCCATACCTGAGTGGAAATGGGATGATATTATAAGGGACTTTGTCATGGGGCTACCAAAGACTCCTAGAAGGAATGATGCAATATGGGTCATTGTTGATCGTCTTACAAATGAAATACATTTTATTGATATAAGAGAAGATTTACCACTTTAACTCTTATAAAGACAATATATTAATGAAGTTGTATGACTTCACCATGTACCCCTATCAATTTTTTAAGGTCATGATCCCCATTTAGCATCATGATTCTGGAAAAGTCTTTAGAAATCCAAGGATACTGAGATTCATTGGAGAACTACCTACCATCCTCTAACTAATAGACAATCAGAACAGACTATTCAAACCTTAGAAGGCATATTGAGATCTTTCTTACATGACTTTATAGGTATATAGGATCATTATTTATCTCTGTTAGAATTTTCTTATAACAATAGCTTTCATTCAAGTATTTAGATGGTGCCATATGATGTTTTATGTGGGAAGAGAGGTCACACACCAACTTGTTGGGATGATGTTGGTGAAAGAAAACATATAGGCCCCTAACTTGTTGAGGAAAAAATGGAAAAGGTGAAGATTATCAAAACCCACATTAATGCTGCTCAAAGTAGGCAAAAAAGATATGTCACTAACTGAAGGAAGGATTTGGAATTTCAAGTAGGAGATATTGTTTTCTTGAAGGTATCTCCATGGAAGGGTGTTATAAGTATCGGTAAGAAGGGTAAATTAATTCCCATGTACATCAGACCTATCTAAACTCTATAATGAATTAGAGTTGTAGCTTTACTTTTGGAAATTCCGCTAAGTCTCTTCAAAGTTCATGATATGTTCCACGTATCACTTTTGAGAAAACACATGCCCGACACAACGCATAGACTCTCCTATTAGAACTAGTACCTAATCTGTCTTATCATGAAGATCCAATCAAGATTATTGATACCAGAGAACAAGTGTTGAGAAACCATATGACTCGTCTGGTAATAGTTCTTTTGAGAAACCATAAAATGGAATAGGCAACGTGGGAACATGA